>JAZHRO010000031.1:98002500-100486250 GCA_037157565.1 Thalassia testudinum | reverse complement strand
TGGAGTACGCAGCCGACGTCCCTCTAGCGAGCCTCTGGCAAGTCCTGCCGATTAAGAAGAAGAAGAGGAGTAGGGGTGCTGCAGGGACCCCTCTGCAAATGAAAAAAAATTGCAAGGACAAAAGCGCAAGACTCCAAGGACCTAAATGCAAGAAAATTAGTCTTTCCAAGGATTGATTTGTAGTGTTTACTGATTTGGTTTATGCTTTGGTTTTAAATGAGTGTTTATTGCTATAACTTGCCCAAACATTATTGTTAATGTTTATTTAGTACTTAATCAAATGAATACTTGATTATTTCTTTTAATTGAGCATTAAATAATCTTTTGATCATATTTTTCTAGCACTTGATCTCATCGCTTCATTTTACAAATTAAAGTGCAATTGTGAACCTGTTTGATTTTTTAGAGTTCATATTTGCTACAAGTTCATCAAATTAACTTATAAATGATTAAATAGTGATATTTGTGCAAACATTTGATCCCTACATTCCACCTCGGAATATTTCTTCATTTTCGTGCATAAATTTCAAAAGTCATTTCCGCATGTTTCAACTGTATTACAATGCACGATTTTTAATAAATATCGATCATGTGTAACACTTAGCAACACCCATGTTTCTCCTAACTCACGGCACTTGTCGACACCTCTCCCTCTCCAACTCACCCTCCTTCATGTCCGACATTTCTGCTAAGCATCACCTCCTCTCCCTCTCTTTCCCCCTCCCTTTCCCCTCCACTAGTATAACTATAACATCCCAAAAATCCAGGTTCTAAGTCATTTCAGAGCGGTTTGGATCACTTCGAACTTATAGACACGATTGTGGTTTGATGAAAGTACAAGCACCTCTTAAAACATGCAAAAAATGCTTATTTTGGGTCAACCCCTAGTCAAATCTTGTCAAAAGGGCTCCATGTATGGTCCTATTGGATTCCTCTCATTCCAAGCTTTCAAGCGACACTTGTTTCGTCCAAATTCGAGGTGTATAGCTCAAGTCATGACCAAAACACATCAAAAAGGACCTAATTGTAAGGTGAACAAAACTTAGGGGTAATTTTGATAATTTTCCCAACTATACCTAACCATAAATATAATTTGGGTCTATGAATATTCCCCCTAGGGATCTTGGGTCATCATTAATCCCTAAGCCTCTTAGATTGAGAGAGAAAGAGAAGGGGAAGGGTTTAAGATTTCCTTTAGAAATCTTAAACAAATTCATTAAGGACCTTCTCGTATTTTCAGAAAGTTCGAACTTTCCCTCCTTAATTTTCGTGAGGGCAGTGACAACGATGAGCAGGTCTCATTCGATCTAACGGCTTGGCACGGATTTGCGCCACGTGTTGTAGGGGAAGGGCGCTGCGAGCACACGTTCACGCAAAGAAGCGTGCACACGAGGTCTAAACTAGTCGATCGTAGACACGTGGCGATCGCATGCTGTGTGTTAATGCGCAAGATCACGATCCACTGGTGGTCGCGCGGACAATCGCATAGGATAAGTGGCAAGAGGTGAACCGGTAACCAGACTAACCAGACCGACTGATCTGGTCGGGTTCAACAACCCCCTTGCACTGTTTCGAGCAGTTCGAGGCCTTCCCATCCTCGAATTTTGACAAATAAGGTACCATTGTAATCATCTCAAAGCATAGTACACGTTGGTACTGTTTATTTTCATTTTTTACTAATTTTTAATGAAAAATCAGAAACGTTCCTAAGTGATTTCAACCCTATTTTTGGTCTGTGAAAATCAGGAATCTTCCCCAGTGTGTGCGCAGGATGCGAGGTAGGTGTGGCGACTATCCCAAGTCCTTTGCACACGATTCAGAGTCACTGTGACCCTCCAGTGACGAGAGCTAGAGAAGTCTACTCTTCTCTTGTTTCCATGTTGTTTCTAGGTGCGGACCTGTCTTAGGTGGTTCTATGTGGGTACTGCATTGGTCGACATGAGTTTCCTCTTTTGCTAAGCTCGAAACCTTTTTGAAGATTTAACTCTGATTTTGGGTGCTTTAATGTGAAATAATTGGATGTTATGTAAGTCATTAAAATTTAATGACTTGATGCCCCCTTATTATCGCATGCATGAAATAAACTCCGATTTACGTGAAACAAGTTCCATTGTGTTCGTCAATTGATAAATAATATAGGATCACTGTCATAACTTAGAAAATATTAGTGAACGAATAAGTTGGAGAATAACATGAATATCTAGAAATCTCAATTTTGCCTTTCGTCACATGGAACACAAGTTTCATAACCTTTCTCTTTCTATTGAGTCTTCCCATGTCACTTCTTCCACTCAACAATCTAAACAAAGGAAGCGGACTCAACCGAAAGCACCTCAAGAATACAGTGAAAGAAGACAAGAGCACTTCCAAGATCCATCTTCTGTCTCTTCTCCAATTGTGGAAGAAGAACCTTTTCTCCATGTTGATGTGGAAGAAAAAGACACTGAAGATGAAGAAGTTTCATATAAAGATAGTGATGATGAAAATGAAGATGATGACGACAACGATGATTATGACGATGCTGATGATGATGATGATTGTGGGCATGTACAAAAGCTTATCAGAAAACGTCCTAGAAATTAGTTTAGTTTTCATTTTGTTGCTTGTTGAACTTGTATAACATTTATGTCTTTCTAAACTTGTATGACTTTTAAGATTTCTTATGTGTGGCTTTGCTAAAATTGTCTCAAGCTTTATCTTTATGAACTTTATCATGTTTAGTTTTTATGAAAGTTATATAGGATTGGTTGCTTATATATCATGCTTTGATTGCTTAAAAATGTATTATTTGCTCATCTTTTTGCTTGCTTGACAAAAAGGGAGAGAAATGATTGGATACTTCATATTTAAAATAGAGGGACGTTAGTTTGAGGAGGAGGTTTTTCACTCTTTGTGGAGTTTTTTATTCTTCTCTTATTAAGTCTCTGTTTATTTTTAAATATGAATATCTTGTTTGTTTTGTCAACACCAAAAAGGGAGAGATTGTTGGAACCTAGTTCCACCTCTCTTCTTTGTTTTGGTGTTAACAAAATCATTTTAAAATCTAATATGTTTATGAAGTATTACATGATAAAAGCATCTATGAATGCAAGCAACAAGATAGCATATGAAGGAAGAAGATTATAGTTTTTGTTGTATTCATTATATTTTAGAGTCTTTGTATGTCTCCTAACAAGTAAAACATAATCTAGAAGTTAAAATCAAAATAGAGATAATTAAGGTTCAAAATATCATTCATTCATTCGTTTCAAAATTCAAAATATCTATTCCTTCAAAATAAAGTCGTATAGAGTAAATGGGATAACTCTAAAAATTGACTTAAATTCATTCTTGGTACTTGGCACGGGTTTGGGTTTTTAGTCCCAAACTATGAACAACAAGTACCAATACTCATCATGAGTACCGGTACATGTAGGTCACAGGACCCAAATCTGTGAGTCACAAGTACCGATACTCACCATGAGTACCGGTACCTAGTGACTTAGTTGGGCTAACTGTAGGTAGTCAATACCGATACCAAAAGTTTAGTACCAGTACCAACTAATCGTTGTGACTAATCTGAACGGCTATTTTGCAATTAAACCTATCTCTAATCTTCCCAAATTGCCCCTAACGGCTAGTATTCCTAGAAGATGTGTTTAGTGGCTTATATAAGCACTCTTTGAGTGTCTTTTGCATATAACTAAGAAGCCAAAACTACTATCCTTGCCTACACCTCCAATTCCCAATTTTTCCAACTGCAAAGGAGCTTAATTTGTTGCATTCTTCTCAAGGCCTCTCTCCATTTGCAACAAGTCATCAAAGGCGATCGTGTTCTTTATTGTTCAATCGTTCGTTTATGCCTTAGTATTCTTGTTAGATTAATTTATATACTCTTATTAAACAATATACTTGTTGGAGACTTAGGAATTTGTTGTAAGCTTTTATTTGCATCTTGCTTACACATGTATCTTTATTTCTTTTTGATATCTTGTAATTGGGTTGAGGTAACCCGTTAATTACCTCAGGTCATTAGTAAATTGATTCCCACCGGGTTGAGGGAATCGGGTTAAAAATCCTAAGTCAGGAGACTTAGGTAGTGGAGTATCCAAGTGAGGGGAACCACTATATATCTTATGTGTTTTTGGGGTTTGTTATTCCTGTAAATTTTTATCTACCACACTATTCACGTTCCCCTTCTAGTGTGCTTGTGCATTACAGATCCTACACTTATATCACTCACTCATCTCCAAAAGCTAATGGTGGAGCATCTTGCTGCACCATCAACAAGATAAGTAGAGAAAATTATCGGCCTCCCAACCTCGACTCAAGGGGGAGTGTTGGGAATAAGATGTTGCGTGGTAGTGCCACATGGCAAGTCAAGTCCACCCAAGGGGCGCTGGCCCTAAGGGGAGTTTAGTGGTTTGACTTGGAGTCTAAGATTTGTTGTTTTTAGTATGGTATTTTAGTTTTTAGAAAGTTGTTGAGAGGATTTGTTCTTTCTATTTTTAAAGATTAGGATTATGTTTGTTTCTTATTTTAAAGGATATGTTCTCTTTATAAAAGAGATCCTTCCCCTTGTAACTGTTTTGAGTTGAGTTAATAGAATATTTAATTCCAAACACATCAACTCCCACTCTCCCTTTCTTCCTCTCTCAACGTGGACTGCAGCCCCTCCCTCTCTTCCTCCCTACCATGAACAAGGGCTAATGGCAGCACCCTGCTACTGCCTCCCTCCCTCTCTTGGAAGAGTCTCCACACTCGTTGCGTGATTCACAACAGATACTTTATGATTTACTCTTTGGCTATTAAGAATTGCCATAAATGTGATGCACTACCAGATCTCTTATAAGTCAGATTCTCTTGCTTGATCTCTAAGATCAAATCAGATACATCAACCCATTGTCAATGATCGTTGCTATACCCAAGTCTGCTCTTTTAATGTTTTGGATCAAATCTAAACTCACATCTACGCTTGGGATCTCTTACTCGATCTCTCTCTCTCTTGATTTATGCCAACCTCTCTTGGTCGCTTGTAAGGGCAACAATTAGGGTTTAGGATCAAAAGGTGTATGATTATCCTTTTCGTATGATTATGATAATGATCTTGTTGTTTGTTTTGCTTTGTAGCATGTAAGGAGATGGGCTCATTACCAGTTACATGAAGAGCAACAACTTTAGGGATGCTCACAAGTTGCTGGACAAAATCCTCAAAAGAGGTTTAGCAATCCCTCTTGCAGCAGCAATATAATTGGCACGTTCAAGATAAAGTTGTCTTTTGCTCAGGGGATTGGTAACTTGATGCATTTATTGAGAACTTTCACTATTCATTTTTCATCCTTCTTATATCACTCACTCATCTCCAAAAGGTAAAAGTTAATTATGCATTTTTAGCTGCCATCTGGATATTTTATAAGACATGATGACTTATCCATTTTCTATTTTGTTTGTTGCAATCTTTTTTTTAGAGAAAATACTTTGGATGAGATTACATCTTTCAACATTGCTTAACTGCCATACAAGTTTTATGGTTTAATTAGTTGGTAATTGTAGATTGCCCACTAGGATTTATGTTTATCTTTGGGTCCAATTAGTCAAAGGTGTAGAGATTTTTATCATAGCCTTAGATTATAATGTATTTCCATGTGATAGTTGACTCTAACAAGTTGTGTGCAGTGTTGAGACAGTATGATTGTAGAATTAACATATTTAATGAATCTATCAATAACATATTTACAGATTCTACACAGCCAGGATCGAGGGGTGTTTGGAAGTTGTCATCTTCAGATATGCCACAGTTGGGAGGGAAAGATGGTCGTTTGCTATGTAGGTTGATTGGGGAGGATGAAGTGGTCTTGGCGTTGAAGGGTTTGAAGGCAAAAAGATCACCAGAAACTGATGGATTCCCGATTTTGTTTTATAAAGAAGTTTGGCAGGTGCTTAAAGAGGACGTCATGGCTGTGATTGATGAGTTTCAAAGGAGGAACTTTGGATTGGAGAAAATTAACAAATCCCTTCTTTTTCTCCTTCCAAAGAAGGCAGGTGCGGAATCACTTTCCAATTTTTGCCCTGTCGTTCTTTCCTATTATATCTACTTGATAATTAGCAAGGTGTTGGCTAATCGCATGAGGGAGCTAGGTTATGCAGCATATTATTAGTTTGGTTTAGTCGGCTTTTTTGAAGGGTAGATTGTTGCAAGAGTCTTTTATTTTGGCGCAAGAAATGGTGTCAGGTTGGGTCAGGAGGAAGAAGGCCTTCATATGAAAGGTGGATTTTTCCAAAGCGTATGACTCGATTTCTTAGGTGTATCTTTGGGAGATTTTAGGAGGCATCGTTTTCAGGAGACTTAGGTGCAGTGGATTAAAAGGTGTGTTACCACCTCCTCCTTTTCACCTTTATTAATGGGAGTCCTACAAGACATTGGATACAACCTCAGAAGGGAGTCAAGCAAGGGTGTCCAATAGCCCCCCTCATTTTTATTCTTGCAGTTGACACCTTAGTGAGGTTTGCTTTCAAAGCGTGTGCCGGAGGTTTATTGCATGGTTACACTCTTTCTATCAAACGGGCCTTGACACCTCTTCGCTAATGACACGATTTTTTTTGTTGAAGGGGGTTTTATGAGGTGGAGTGCCTCAAGTATGTAGTGGACATTTTTAGTGAGGTGTCAAGCTTAAAAATAAATTGTGCCAATCTTCCCTCATCTATTTTGGAGATGCTTGCAATGCGAAGGACTTATCCCAAATTTTACAAACACCTGTTGTTAGCCTCCCGATCCGTTACCTTGGCTTACCCCTCCACACTAAGAAGATGTAAAAAAAAAGATTAGATGTACCTGTTTGAGAGGATCTCTTTGAAGATGGCTGGGTGGTCTAGCTGTTTCCTCTCTAGAGGAGGAAGATTGATCTCACTGAATTATGTGTTGTCTGCTATGCCAGTTTTCTTTCTCTCCATGTTTAGGCCGCCAAGATTAGTGTTGAAGAAGATTGATGTTCTGCGGAAAAGATTTTTTTAGAGTGGATAGTTCATGCAACCTACCAAGTGGCGTACCATCTGCACTCCAAAGAGGCGGAGTGGTTTGGGTGTTCGCTCCCTCAGGGAGTTTAGGGATTCTCTCTTGCTTAAGTGGGGAGTAATCATTTTGAGAGGAGATGATGGATTGTGGCAATAGGTGGTGAGGGACTCGTTTGGTGGCTTGGATAGGGTGAAGGATATTTTAGGTCCGACATCGGCTTCTCCATTCTGGGATTCGGTGTCTAAAGCTGTGATGGATCGTTTGCAACTGTTTAGACTGGAGCTTGGGAATAGGGAGAAATTTAGCTCTTGGAAGGACGACTGGTGTAGTATGGGATCACTGAAAGAATCCTTTCCACGCGTGTATGATGCGACTGACTTGAAAGAGGCGTTTGTGGCTGATATGTGGGACATAGTTATGGAAGGATGGAAGGTCTCTCCCCCTACTGACATGCACCTCACTAGAATAGGAGAGGAGGCGAGTAGATTGTAGGTGGTTTTGGAGGCTTTCAAATCGAAGGAAGGGTTGATAGATTTGAGTGGAAGAAGGGTGTCTAAGTGCCAAACAAGGCCTATGAGGTTCTTTGTGAGGGCCAAGGAGATGAGAAGCATCGGCGTATATGTGCCCACCTTTGGAAGTTGAAAATATCATTGAAGGTGTAGATCTTTTTGTAGTTAGCCAGGCGAGATTGCTTGATAACTGGTGCTTATAGGAGAACTCTTGATGATGCCATTGTGGTCCAATGCCCCCTTTGCAGCTTTGAGGAGGATGATAATCAGCATTTGTTTAGCGCACGCCTGGTGACAAATGCAATCTAAAGGAGGTTCTATTCATCTTCTCTTCCCACGTGGGATTTCTTGTGGTCCAACTTCACATCTGTGAACAAGCTACGTGTGTATATAGCTTCTATTCTTTAGGTCGTGTGGAAGGTTAGAAATGATGCCACTTTTAATAGTGGCAATGTGTGGGTTCAGAATATCTGTGGTGATGTAGAGTCGAGTGTTAAATTGTGGATGGATGTTTTGTAAAAACTTTTTATTATTATAAATAAATTTAAACGACTTCTATGAATGGTAGTAATCCTTTATCTTTGTCAAAAAAGGTAAACATACTTAATGTTACGCAATTTGCCTTCTCTTCAAAAAGAGGTGATTTATTGAAATGTGAAAACAAGGAAAAAATTTCCCAAAACTATATCTTTTGGTCAAATCTGGTAATAAAAAAGTCATTTAACCTTCTATGATTTGGCCCCAAAATCAATTCATAATCTCTTTTTTTTCTTTACTTACATCATTTGATCCCTATGGTTTCCAACTTAAATTGAAATGCCCCCATCCAAAGTATAATCCCATTTTGGACTAAAATTCTCATGAATTTAATAGTGCCCCTTTCCCTCGTGCCCCTACGATTTCTAATTCTCTTAACTCTTGCAATGGCCCCATTGACTTCTCCAATTCACCAGATCGACTACAAGCTCTCAAATCCAAATTAGATAACCTGTTTTGGAGGGCAAAAAAGATGGGTGCCATCTTTTTTCACATTGCTATAAGGTAGCAAGGGCCAAATAATTTTTGTACTACTGTTTTTTGTATCTTCATAAGTGAAATTGAGAAGGAGCTTAATGTGAAAAATTAGAATCCAGTAACTCCTCCAGGATCATAGTTACCCAAAAGGACATGTAAAGATTTCTCGTGAAGAAAAAGTCTACGAGGAAGTATTTTTCAAAATCTTAAACAAAAGCAAAAGGTATTGTTTGAACGCATATGTATCTTCTCCGTTGAAAAGTAGAATCCCATAAACTACATATTAAAGAATTAAACCTTGACATGAATTTTATAAAGAGAAAAGCAAAAACTAGCCGGAAGAAAAGCATCAGCAGCATTTCAATACATTTTCCAAAGCATAGTAGAAAACGTAAATAGCATGATCATCATCATCAATGGCTCAAACTTGACCTTCTTTATCAATGCTACAACCACTCAATTTATCATGCTTTGTAACACCCCCCTTTCACCAATTAAAGAACCAGCATTTTGACAGGAACATCAACTCCTACCACATCAGCACCATCACTAATCTTTCCTACCTCTCTCTTTTTCTTTTTGCATATTATCTTCCACTTTACCCTCTTGACTACTACGAAAATAATTAAACATGAGGAAATCTTTCCAACAAAGCAAATGTGGCATAGATGACTTCAAAGTATATGCTTCAAAGTGGGGCAACTTATAATATAATCCAATCTCATTGCAAATGAAAAATTCTGATCCAGTCTCTAAGGAGTTCAGGTCAGGTCATTCTCATAATTTCTAATTATTCCCTTGGATGACATCTGGTCATGGGATTAGATTCTAGGACTAGAGATTAGTTCTTACACATCTTGTGCTTGTTCAGTGAAAGGGGGAGTCTGTACATAGAGGAGAGTTTTGATCAATGGATTTTATTACTAGCTTTAATCTAGCAGTAAGGCCTTATTTCAAGTGTGTTCTTTCCAAGCATCTGGAAAAGAAATTGTATGCTCTTTTAGAATCGGAATTAGTGATAACTACCGATATTAACTATTTCACGTTGCTTAATACTCAGTGACCTTATTTAAGTAATCAAAAGAAAATTTAAAGCCAAATTGAACTGCAATGTAATTTCTTGAGATGGATCATCATTAATATCGACTCTACAGCTAGTTCAAATGAAGATAAACTTTTTTAGTGCGGTTGTTGGCATCATATGTGTTGATCTGTGATTTGTTACTGAAGAGGGAGATTGTTAGGGGGACATTAAGATGCCTATAATGTAGATGTCAAGTTGTATTATCATATGGCATTTTTCTTACCCAACTAGTATTTTTCTGAAGTGAAGTACTACCCAATTGCAAGAAAAGATTTTAGGCTAAATTTGGAGGTGAGATTAATGGGTTAACTTTCTCCTATAGAAATCATTATTATTGTTTATATTACATCAACATCAATATATATTATAATATACATATTTTAATATAATATATTTATTAAAATACATTTATAATATCACATCAATCCATTCATATTCATATCATAATATTAAAAATCCATCCCATACTCACATAGACCTATATCATAATATAAAAAAATTATCAACTAATATGACATCACAATATCAATCATTAAAACCCACCAAACAAACACTTTATCCAAATTAAGTCACTCCAATGCCAAACCAAATATACATAAACCCCTGTCAAACGCAACCAAGTGGGTGGATAACAATGATTCTTAAGGTAACCCAACCGAATGATCTTCTTATTGATCAAGTGGACTCCCATCGAAAAAAAATCTAGATCATATATTACACAAGAAAAAAACAAAAAATGATCACCCATGGGATATTTCATGAGCTACATAATTTACCTTAGGGTGCTAATAGGGAATTATATATTCTAATATATTTTACAACATACCTTCCCATTCAGTAAAATATATTGATATATTTTATTTTTCGATCAATTTTCACTCATATAAAATAATTTTTCACTTATAAAAAATAATTTTTCACTTTTAAATTTACTTAAAGTCAAAATCCAGAGATGAAAATAACTTTCCACTTTTTAAGCTAAAATTTATTTTCCTATCGGTTAAAAATTAAAATATATCGATATATTTTAATTTTTAATTTATGTATTTTAATTTTCAATCAATATATTTTAATAAAAAATTAAAATACATCAATTAAAAATTAAATTATATTAATATATTTTATTAAGCAAAAGATACATATTACAAAATACGATACAACATACGATTCTTTTTTTTCTTTTCTTTTCTTTTCTTTCTTTTATTATTTTTCCCTTGTAACTCTTTCTGTCCTATTTCTTTTTGAATTTCTATATTAAAAAGTATCAACATACCATGTAGTATTCCTCTCAACTGCATTTTTTTTTTTTATGTCAAATCCCACTTAGTCCAAGTGTAAACTTTTTCCACAATCAAATGCAATCTTCGAGACCAGACCCCTCCGTCACTTCACATGTGATCCACTATGAGCGGGCAGGACAAGCGGGAGCTCACACTACGGATACCTAGTTAGGAACAATACTTTAATGGGTTAATTGTATTTATATCTCTAAAATTATTATCAAATGTATATACTTTTATATATTCCATACTCATGTATATACCCTCGTAAATAGGCATTTACCTTATTTTCATATACACACGAAACTCTGTAGTCGATATAATAAAGCTTCCAATCTCCTTCCCCAACAACTACGATGTGAACAGCTTCCCGAAAGGTCTCCCCAAAGGAACCGACAGGCACCCATACCTTCCATCCCTCCCATCAAATCCTTGTCAGCCACACGGCATTGTTACCCGCAACATCCCAAACCCGATCCTTCACTTGCTCTGACAGGAGATGTGTTGGTGACCCAGGTTTTATAAAATACATCAAAGAGGAATAAATGAGTTAATTGGTTAAAATTGTTTCATAAAAAAATGAAATAATTTTATTTTAAGTTAAGTCGACTTAATTCAGTATAAATAGAAGGTATGTTAAACCAAGCACAGCCCTAGGGAGTTATCCAAGGGAGGAAAGAGAAGCCAGAGTCTCTGTACTTCGTTTGGATGTGGGATAACGGAAATATGATAACTTGTGAGATAAGACACATTTACCTAACACATGTAAATTCCCATGCAATGTAATTTGACTACTCGTGTTAACAATGTTCACCATACTTACTTCTATGCGACTGTCACTTACATAATCTTTGTATACATCATAACTCACTAGAAGTACAATTTCATCACTATTCATGCTATTCTTCTTATTCATAACACGTCAGTTATCCCACCCACTTATCCCACATCCAAATAATACCTAAGGACATCATCATGAACTACCTACCTCAAGAGCATAGCGATCATCCCAGATGAGCTGGAGAACCTCAAGCTCCCTTCTACCATTAAGGTCATGAGGTAAAAGGCTAAGTTTCTGGACAAGCTCAATCTCAAGTACTCCCCCATACTTGGCTGTAGTATCAGGAAGAACATGATCCCCATCCTCAAACACATCAAGAAAATCACGAATGGATAGACAAGGCCGAGGAATTCATGAAGAAGCAGCTGCACGTCCTGCATGCAAGCATCGTCATGGAGCTCCTTCCCATGGTTAGGGTCCTAAGGGGCTTCGACGTCAAGAAGGCTAGCATCCCTTTGTCCTGCAGAAGCATCCCAACATGCTTGGGTTCAAGCATGGGCGAGACATGGTGTCCATGCAGGTACAAGCTATTGGGGGCCCTTCCATCGAGGATTTACAGCATTCCACCCTATAGCTCACAGGTGAGAAGTCGAGGTCGGCAAAGGGAATAGGAGTAGGAGGGAGGAAAAGATAGGTCATTGGAGGAGAACAGGAGTGATGGAACACAAAAGAAACTTTTGGTGAGAGAATGAAAAAAAGGGATGTACATACAAAAATCACCTTTATTATTTAGTTCGTAGAATTCATCAAAATTTAAGAAGGTACATGCTTTAATACGAGATATACATGTGTGTTCAACAATGATTGCAAGAGCATATGCAGAATTGAAGTGGGTAATCTACAATCCTTCTCCATTCCTCAATTGCCATTAGGAAAGATAGGATCCCACTTCCATTGTCTAATTTCACCAAAAGATCCTCAGCTCTATTTCTCAAAGTTAGGCAATGGTTGACTACGAATTCTGTCCAAGGGTAAACAAATTCGACGAAATCATTCGATGACGTCATATGGAGAACCAAGAAGATTATTTGTTCAGAAATTTCCTATAGTTACAAGAAGGATCCCTGACAATTATTTGGATTTAAAAGGTAACACCATCGGTTAATTGACCCAGCAAAGAAGATACCACTTGTTCATCTAAATACCGAATAAGTCAATAAAAACCCCATATGTAGAACCCTGTTCCAAGCCACATATGGACAACCAATAAACCAGCAACCACTTTGTTAAGACCCATGTGCATCAAAGGACGGGTCGACAAAAGGAATAGATGGTTCTCTCATGAAGAGGAGACAGGTAAATTAACATGAATCTCAAATGAAGTCATTCAAAATTCAAGAAAAGGAAAAAAAAAAAAACTAAATCCAAGTATTTGACATCTAATCAACTTCTTGTGATAATAACTAAAAGGTGAACAAAGAAAAAGGAAGTGATCGCCATCTTCGCTTGGTAAAACAGCAATACAATACCCAGCTCTCTCTTAAGCACTCTCAGTTATTGGGTACTCGAAGACAACATCCTTCCCACAAAGCTTACGGTAGACGCTGGAGAAAGTCTCCAATTTGTACTCGGTGTTGTTGCGTTCCTTGGGGTCCAGGAAAACCTGCTAGAAAAGAGCAAATCAAATCAAAATTTTATAGATGGAAGCAATAGCATCATCAATGAAATAAAAAGCCGAAAAAACATGGAATAAGCAAACTGTTCTACTCCAAACTGTATGCATCCAAGAAGCACAACAAAATAGTTCCATCCTAAACATCTATGAAACGAAAGGACATTCAAGTGATCTGACGTGTGCTTTCATCAACTTCAACGTACTGGGTCAAAGGAATCACAGAGGCACCACAGTCGTTCTTACAATGGCAACTTCCACACAATGTGCTTTGAACAAGGCAAATTCAAAAGCATGTAGATTTGCTACGATGGCTCAACCAGAATATTTCATATGTTCTTGCAACTACTCCGTAAGGAGCTAGATCCTAGTTAGCTAGATAACAACCATTTTACCAATTTCTTAAGCATCTTATTTGCCACCTATTCTTACCATATCTGGAAGTTCCCTCTCCCTATGTTTAAGCTGAAGGAGACTACGAAAAAAGGGTCAGCATTGATGGGTGAGTGAGGCTAGTTTTTTCTGTTACTAAATCTTAATTAACAGTACTTAACTTTCACTATTAGCAACAATTCCTTCCACACGAATATATCTGTATGCAACTATCCGGGTGAGGATGTTGTGAAAGACTGCAAATAAAATTCCGGTCAAAAAATGCCCAGAACACTCAGCAACTTTTGGGAAGGCTTTTTGCAATTGCATCAAAAAGCAATATCACGAGCATGCGGTGAGAACTAAACAGGTTGGTTTCCCATATGACACCACATACAACAAAAATGCAAAAACAAAAGCAAACATAATTGCCATGAGATTAAGTTTTTCTCCAAAGCTAGCTCAGAACAATCTAACTAAATGGGGCGAGTTTTATATCAAACTCTATATGATAGCACCACAAACCTAACAAGTAGGAAATAAACAAGCTTTAGTGTCATGAGATGTGCCTTTTCTTCACAAGCATTTAAAGATCTCAAATCCAACATGGTATACAAGTTGCACTTCCAACTAACTTCACAAAATTATTAGGAAATTATAACAATGATCGGGAAGTATTTCTGGCAATCAACAAGAACTTTCAAAGCTATGGGAAAATGTCATTTAAATGAATAATTAGACACAAATCACAAGGACTTTACTCTAGAAAACCCGTCAAGTAAAATAATTTCACCATGTCATATAATAACAATTATTCTTTCAGGAAGCAAGCAACAAACTTTTAAAACATGACAAAGGTCATAAACCATTCCAAGAAGTTGCACACTTTTTGTCACATTGATTATTTTTGTACCTTCATTATCTTGAAGCCATCTAGACGGTATCTAACACGCTTTCCGACAATTTCAGCTGGATACACAAGATCCTCAAGAATGGCTTCATGTACACAGGTGAGTGTTCTGCTACGAGGGCGCACAACTGCAGAGCCCTTCTTGGGAGGTCTTAAGATCCTTCTAGAGGCGATTATAATCACATCCTGCAAGATAAGCACAGTGCCCCATTCGCAAGACATAAGATTGCATAAAAATCTAACCAATGGGGAATGGAGGGGAAATAAATATAGCAATACGTTCATCAAGGCCAACAAGCATAAGGAAATTGATTCTAGAGTACAATTCCCATTTGACATGTTTCATTGAACACCGAACACTGGTAGTAAATTTGAACAGTCTTATTCAAGTGTGTGTGTGTGTGTGTGTGTGAGCATTTTCCTACATACATAGAACCTGTAACAAACTAGATCAATTTAATGCAAGGCAAAACTGAGTCCCATTAATTACTTACAGGTGTAAAGAAATGATAATTTGGTAAAGGAGATGGGGTTCTTTTCTGTTTGAGAGCCAATCAAGACATGGTGATTTTCTCGATAAAGCGTAAACGGGCAAAAGAGGTTTTACTGATATCCAGTACCCTGTGGCTGGAAAGAAATGGGATAAAGCTGCAACGCACTACATTGAGAATATCATGCATTGTGCTTTGTACCTGGCCTTATCTTGGGAGGGAACTACTTAGATCAATTGTTGCAAACATGTGTTTATGTCGAACAATGATGGCTGACTTCTAATCTTAAGTAGTCACCCTTTCTACTTTCACGAAAAAAACATATGTTCTAACAAACAATAAGCAGTATGAACCTTGCTAATCAGACAGTGTTGAATGGCTCATAGAGGTTTAAGGACCAAGTATCATACTTATGCATGAGTTGAATAAGCAAAGGCTCTGTAGTACAGAGCTACAGATGCAAAACAGATATGGATTACCTATGCTTAATCCACAATCACATCCATTCCTTTATTAATAGGATAAAGATATGATTCATATGAAATCAAATTACAAACATCGTTATTAGTTTCAAGCACAAAGAAAGTTATGAATTTCATATATGTTATATATACTTCAAAACATGATCTTTTTTTTTAAAAGGAAAAGGATAGTTATCCTTTAGATACCATCCAGGAAATATATTAATTAATCACGACAAGTACAAAGCTCACATTACAAGCAAGAACTCCACCCCGAAATGAAAGACAACGTGGATGCAACAAAGTTCTCCACATACAGGCGTTGCCTCCTAAAGACAACAACATTCCTAGTCCTACCCAACCAAATAGCCCACACGATCGCCAACGGCCAAGCCCTTTCTTTCTTCGATCGAAACACATTGCATCCAATGTCAGTTTCTCCACATCTGAACGACCTCCAGAAGCTGAGAAATGAGTCATGAGCACACCACTGGTCCTCAATCCGATCCCAGACCTACAACACCACAGGGAAAGTAAAGAACAAGTGGTTTATATCTTCCTCTGCCTAACCACAGAGCGAGCAAGACCTCTCTGTATCCTGGACCCACCACACCTCCACATCCTAGTCATCAGTCTACCTCTCCTGAGAAGCCAAGCAAATATATTCACCTTCAGAGGGCAAGAAGCCTCCCAAAACTACCTGCAATCTCTGACCAAATCAATGTCCCCCCGCATGCACGAACCTCCAAGCCTCCTATATGCATCCCGCACCGAGAACTCTCCTTCCATCCGAAAGAGTCCGCACCAACCTCTGGCTGAAACCCTTCCAACTCTTGCAACAGCTCCTGCATCTCCCCAAATCTCTGGTCTGATGGACTGCCCAAGAATGTGGGACACCACGCGCCGTCCCAGACCTCCGCTACGGAAGCTCCTCTGTCAATCGCCAAAGCCACAAGCCTGGGGAGGCACTCTACCAGAACCCCAAGCCTAGTCCAATCATCTGTCCAGAATCTGAAGGTATCACTCGATCTTAGCACAGGGGTAAAAAACGACCGAACCTTTTGTGCCACCAGAGAATCCTCTAAGGAAGTGAGAGGCACCTCGAGGAGGTGACGCCAGGAGGCCCCATCCAAGCGGTCCCCCATAGCAAGATTGCAAGATCGATCCTCCCCACCAGACACACATCTCCTCCAATTAACCTCGCAATCTACTTCGCCAGAAAGCTATCATTCATCCTCCCGATCTCCCTGACTCCTAGGCCCCCCTCCTTGACCAGCTTGCACACCTCACTCTAGGCCACCAGCTTCACTCCCTTCCCACCTGCCCCATAGTTGATCCAAAAGAAATTTCTCATCAGGCTCACAATCTTGTCTTTAACCTTCCGTGGCATCTTCACAACAGAGGTAAAATACGCTGGCAAAGCCGACAGTACCGCTTTGAGGAGAACCAACCTCCTTCCTCTCGAAAGCAGCTTGGATGCCCATCCTGCCAACCGATCATCTATCCTTTTCAGCAACGAAGACCAATCCTGTAAAGAAACCCTCCTGTCCATCGGGGGCAGGCCCAAATAAGGGAGGGGAAAGGACCCAACCTCCCAATCTAGGGCCTCCGAGCACTCCCTGGCCTTCTCGTCAGCCATACTAAATGGAACAAAAGGGGACTTCAAGTAGTTCATCTGCATGCCCGAAGGCTCACAAAACAGCTCCAGAAGGATACGGCTCCATCTCACTTCTACCTCCGCCCCTTCCACAAAAAAGAGAGTATCATCCACATACCGTAGCACTGATATATTCATCCCTTCCCCCATAGGGAAGCCCTTAACCAGTCCTATTACACGCCCTGTTGAATGCCCTTGCTAGAGCATCAACCGCCAAAACAAATAACATAGGTGCCAAGGGACACCCCTGTCGAACGCCTCTCCTCGACTGAATCCAACCACCTACCTGATTCCTGTTGATGAGGACCGAAAAGGATGTTGTGACGCACTGTTTCATCCATCTAATCTAGATCAGCGGGAAACCCCTCTTGGCCATAGCCACCCACAAGGACCACTATATGGAGTCATACGCCTTCCTGAAATCAACCTTCCACATAAAAGCCATCCTCCTCTCCCCCTTCCAATGTGCAAGGATCTCCATGGCTGCAACATACCCATCCAAGATACACCTCCCCGGTACAAAAGTCATCTGCACCTCCGACACAACGCCACCAATCACCTTCCTGAGCCTATTCGCTAGAATCTTTGCCACAATCAGATAAATCGCATTTGAAAGAGCAATCAGTATATAGTCATCGATCATCTCTGCCCCCTCCTCCTTAGGCAGCAAGAACATATAGAATTTGTTGAGCCTATTGAAGCCACTATTGCCCTCCCTAAACTCCACAAGGACTTGCAAGATCTCATTCTTCAGCAGCAGCCAAAACTCTTTAAAAAACAGCACCAAAAATCTGTCGATACCTGGGCACCCGTCAGCATTTAATCCCCAAACCACCTTACAAGCCTCGTCCTCCGCGAAAGGTGCCACCAACTCCACCTCCACTGTATCAACCACCGAAATGTCCAGACCCCGCCATCGCCACCTCCCATCCCTCCTCTTCCCCCTGAACTCCTTGAAGAAATCTACCACCGCCCTGCCCACAGTTTCCCTACCGAAACACTCTACCCTGCCCACCTGGAGCTTATCAATCCAATTCCTTAGGCGCCTAGCCGACGCCTTCATATGAAAGAACTTGGAGTTTGAGTCCCCCTCCTTGATCCACTTCTGCCTGAATCCCATTCTCCACTCCACTTCCACTTTCCGATCTTCAACCTGGATCATCTTTATGTGTTCTGCTCTAGTCTCTCTCTCCTCCACTGTCAACAGGCCCTAGTCCTCCACTCTGTCCAGCCTTTGGATCTCCCTGAGCACTTCGATCCTTTTTGTTCCGTTCTCTTACCTGTCTTCTGTACTCCTTCAGAAAAAGTCTCAACTCCTGAAGTTTGCTTCCAATCTCACGGCCACCAAGCCGTCCAGGTGCATAGTCCTCCATTTGTCCTCCACCAAACTCCTGAAGCCCTCCTCCAACAGCCACGCCCTGCCAAATTTGAAGTACGTACCAAAACGGAAGCCTTCACCAGATTCCCACATCAAAAGAGTGTGGTCCGAGAAGGGCCTCTCAAGAGTGTGGACCCCTACCAATGGAAGATCTCTGCCACATCCACCGAGCACAGAAAGTGGTCCAATTTGGACATCAATCCTCCAGAGCTCCTCCATGTGAGCATAGGAAGCGGAGGGTACATCTTGCAGCCCGTGCTTAGGGATGAACCTTGCGAGGTCCTTAGAACCCCAGTCCCATCATCCTCTCCCACCCGACCTGTCCTCCGCTAAGAGAGTGACGTTGAAATCTCCTCCAATAAGCCACGGGCACCCCTTAAATCTCCCGACGATCTGACAAAGGTCCTCCTAAAGGGAGCTCCTTTCGAAGTCTTCAACCATACCATACATTGATGAGAACACCAGAACAAGCCCATCGCTTCGCCTCCTCAGCTGCACAGAGACCACCCCCGCCCCTACCTCAAAGTCCTCTAAGGAGAACATGTCCTTCCACCTAACGACTTCCCCCGACCTCTCAAGCACCTCCAATGCCAAAAAACCTCCCAGCAAGCCACCCCCAACTTCTCTCCAAACCCTCCGATCACATGCCTGCAGCTTCGTCTCCTGGAGGAAAATGACATCCAGACTCCACTTCCAAAGGTAGGACCTCAACGTCCGCTGGCGTGAGAGGTCACAAAGCCCCCTAGAATTCCATGTGAGCATCTTCATCATAGGGCACCCATAGAACCCCCCCTGCGCAAAACGATCAAACCCGACCCATCCCACCACCTACTCCACCTCCCCAGGTCGAAAAGCCCTAGACCATTCCACGCCCACCTCCCCATCTATCCTCCCACTCCTCCCCCCACATCTCCCCCACCCCCCACCCCCAAGACCCTTGTTCCCTAACGACCTCAACCCCATGTCCTACCTCCAAAAGCTCTGCAACCCCCACACTCCCCTTAACCCAGGCCTCGCCTTTGGCATCGCAAGGAGGCGCACCGCCACCCCCTGCTCCACAACGAGACCCCGAGGTCCCCACTCCCCCGACCAATCAAGTTCCACCCCCACTGCCGCAGTGGGGTGTGCCGTCGCTGCCACCTCCTACTCCACGAAGATACCTCATGTCGCCACCCGAGCCTCCTCTAGACACCAAGGGGGTCGCAAAAGTCAACAAAGCCTCAACCAGTACCCCTCACTACGCAAAGAAGACTTGCGCCGCCGCCCAGAGCTTCCCCATCCTCTAATGGAGCAGCCTCGTCGCCCTAATCTCTCCGCCCCTCTAACCATCTCCACCTCCAGGGAGGTCCTTCACTCGCCGACCGCAGCCCTCCTCCCCCGTGCTCGCAAAAGTCAACGCATTGCAAAATGCCCTCAAAGCAACCTGGGTCATCGGGTCCAGATGCGGGTTCGGACCCGGATCCGACTTCGCCCCCTCTCCCCAAATATCTTCACAAGTCGTGGCCCCCCAATTAAATCCCACCTCGAGGCAACCAACATTCCTCTCGCCGAATCTCCTCAATGCACCCTCTCAACCTTCTCGAGGAAGCCCCTCGAAGTCCCCGAGCGACTCCTCGTCTTCCCCGACCACCTCCACGCCTCCCACCAGCGCCTCCCTTGCATTCACTACCCTCCCCTCGTCCACCGCACTCGCCTCAGCCGCCCCCACACCCATCGAGCGTCGAGCCTTGACAAGAGTGCGCCCAATCAGTTCAGGGCCTTGCGTTGCTGACCCAGCAGACAAGGAGCCACCCTTGCTGGCAACCTTGGGCCTCCACACCACCCCTTACGCCAAAGCGGCCCCCCAACTGCCAACCTCCCATCGGCCGACAACCTCACTGCCTCAGCAAAGGTACTCGGTCCACCTCCGACCGGCTTCACCAGCACGACCCAAGAAGCGCCCCCCAGGCAAAGTGACACCTTGTGGAGCGCATTGCCCGATCGTAGCTCCACCATCGCCCGCACCATCGTGAGGTCCTCGCCTTTTAGGTCGAGGCCCCTACACCACCGCACCCTCGCAGAAGGGGCGACCACCGCCTCCACGACCTCCCTTGTGCAAAGAAAGAGCAGTATGCCCTCGAGGTCCACCAACACCCCCAAGCAAAGTGACACCTCGTGGAGCGCATTGCCCAATCGAAGCTCCACCATCACCCGCAACATCGTAAGGTCCTCGCCTTTCAAGCCAAGGCCCCTACACCACTGCACCCTCGCAAAGGGGGCGACCACCGCCTCCATGACCTCCCTTGTACGAAGAAAGAGCAGTATACCCTCGAGATCCACCAGCCGCCCCACCCTCCTCGGTGGCCGCTCTCGAAGCACTCCATCAGACCTAACAACCCATTGCCATCTAACCACACCACTTAGGCAAGGGAGGTCCTTAAAGAGTAGCCGCTCCACCAACTCCGACGTCGCGCCAACAAGCACAAACTTCCCCTCCCCTGCCACCTTCAACTCCATCCCCCCCGTTCGGCCCGCCAGCACATTCAACACCTCTACACCGAGATCACCCAGACCAACACAGCCATCCCCCACCACCCCAATCCAGGTCGTTGCAAGGGTTCTCTCGAGCATCCTGGTCTCCTCCGACCAAGGGGCTTCGACCTTGATCGACGATGCACCCTCCAACAGGGCCGGGAGAATAGTTGCTTGCGCGCCTGAGGCCACCACCTTCCGCACCTCCTTCACACAGGATGACCTCCGGTGGCCAAGACCCCCACACTGCAGGCATCTCACCGGGTCCCTACACTCTCCTGCGACATAACCCCTCCCTCTGCAAACTGCACTTGAAGCACAGCACCTCTGCCACCGCCCTCCTCTTCCTCGCCTTCCCCACCACCAACGACTAGCCCTGACCCTCTCCCCCCCCATGCTCCCTCTCGCTCATCTCGGTGGCATTCATCCTCCTGACATTACTTTGGTTTTTGCTGCATAAGAGGTGATCAAAATATGATCATAACTCACCTTTAACAAAATTTTATGCCATCATCAAGTACTACATACATATAATTTTACATATTAAACACACTTACATAAACATATGTACTTTATAGTCCATTCAGCAAATACATCATAGATAATCTTAAAATAGTCTTCACTGGTACCCACTTTGGATATAGGTATGAGGATAAAGAAATGTTTTTTCATATTCATAATCGTCTGTCTATGTCAATACCCTTACATGAAGAGCTGTCTTTCATGCTGCTAAGTATTTTTTTGGAAACGGGAAAGGGGCGGTTATCCTTGCGATAAACCCCCATCCCTTCATGCTGCTAAGTTGCAAATCCAATCCAACAACTGTCAACCTTCCCCAATGGAGGAAATTCTCATCCAGTCATTCCCAACTTTGAGGACGGGGCAGGGAGAGAGAAGATCTTGCATACCCACTTCCTGAAAGGTAAAAAGGAGTGGAAGGGGGTAAAAGCTTTTTTTAAATAAATGATGCCATGCCATATGTCTGTCACTTTCAACACAGCATGAGGTCTGGATCCCAACTCTACTGGATCCGTTGAGCTGCAAGTCACCTCAACAACTTGCTCCACGCCAGATTAGTTGTCTTCCCTGGAAGCAGAGGTCTGGTTGACCTATTTAATTGGGGGCACCAAGCCTTGTATGAGGTGTTCTCAGGTGTGAAAACAAGGGCTGATCACAAAGGTCAATCAAATATATGAGACTTCCAACTAACCCTGCTCAAATAAGGAAACGGTGACACCAATATACATATTTCTATGACTATCCTAGCATTTTGCACCTCTAGTGAGACCCAATTTCAAGTTTATTTCCATAAGAGGAACCCCAATTCTGCTTTCAACCAATTTCTACTTCCTTTTTCTGAAGGCAGAACAGCATTTATAGTTTTATGCACCCTAACAATACTTAGGGTTGCAAAATAGCAATTTGGCCAAGTCAAAACACTTGAAACACTAAGCAAAGCAGGATGTCAAATAAATCAGCAATCATTTTCATGCAAAACCTTATAATGTTCCCCAACGAATTTTTGCTTCCTTTTTCAAAAGGTAAACTACATTTGCTTGCACTAACAAGCATTGTAGACTCAAGATAGTTAGTTGTCCAACTACAGGCACACATGCAATGCTAGCATACAAAGCAATGTTCTCAAAAGCACAAGGCACTCAGGCAAAAAGGATTCCTAATACCCAGGCTAGACCAGGCACATCTGTCAGACAAGAAATAAACACAACAAACCTTTTGTTCCACATTAAACAGAATTGGCTACATGAATTCTTTACCTCTATTGAGATCTATCTTGGGTCATTCTTATGCTTAAATTCGAGTGTGCATAATTATTTTTTTGAAAAGTTGAAGGGTGGTTATCCATATAATAGCCACCCCAATTCATTACTCAAAAGAAAAGCTTACAGGGTTGTAATTACATGGCTAACTCCCAAAACGCCACCTAGGACAAAATGGAGCAAACAATATTTTCAACATAAGGCATCTTCCCCCTGAACATGACTACATTCATTCCCAACCACACACCCCACAGGACTGCTAACACCCTTGCCTTCTCTTTCCTTGATCTGCAAGTGTTGGCCCCACCATGGGTGTTACCCCTTCAGAATGAAGACCAAAATCCGTCCATGTTATTGGAGACAACCTGTCCATGTTATCTGGAGTCAAGTCTGAAAAATTATGTGCATAGTTTCTTTCCAACAATTCTATTGTCAATAGCCCAACACTCAGATCCATACAACATTAAAATCTCATGACTGCTCTATAGTACTTTCCTTTAACTTTCAAAAAAATCTTTGTCACTAAGAATGCCAATTCCTCTCCACTTCAACTAACCTGCATTACTTATATATACGTCATCTCCATCAATCTCTCTGTCTTCTTAAAATTTTAATCCTGAATATCTAAAAATAACTTTCTTTGAAAAGCAATCTGCTTCAATTTTCACCATCAGCTGATCTAAAACTTACATTCCATATTTGGTGTTTGTCATACACGGTCAAAAGCTTACAACTTACAAGATCTCTCTATAAAGCTGATGTTTATGTCCATTCCACATCTTATCTCACCAACCAACACAATTTTATTAGCAGAAAGCATACACCATGGGCTTGGACCATAGCATCTCTCATGTGATTAATCAACTCATCCACAACCAGGATAAAAAAAGATATGGGTTAAAGATGATAAGTCATCTAGATTAATAGTAATATCTAATAAGTCTATGTATCCAGTTGAAGTCCTCACACAAATTGGAACTCCATAATAGATATCCCTTTATGAGGTCGATATGCAAAATTGACACCTATCTCTTCTCTAAATTTCTCCACAAAATAATGGACTCTCTATATCAATAAAAATTATATGTAAATCCTTGTTCCTAATACGCATTAGAAAATGCATTGCTCTAATTGTGCAGTTGCAAACATGAACACAAAGCAATTCTCAAATATTCTAGAAACTTCCCTCAACCTTCCTTCAATTACTCATTCCTCGATATTCATGTATGACTCGTCAATTTGGTACCTTTATAATCTAAGTGGTATTATATATCTACGTTTTTTACTTGTATAAAAGATTTTATAGTACTTTTCTTCCATTCATCTTACTTTAACAAATAGCATTAAATAATTTTGAGTCAAATTACGTCTTTCTCCCTCATTATTTTTTAAACATCTATAAAAATATCATAAAGTCCAACAAACTTTTTAGATTTCATCATATTCAAAGCATCCACAACTTACCTTTCTTATTTGTCGATAACCTATATGATTTAACTAATCTTTGGATTGCCTAACTACCCTAAAGTGATAAAAACTATCTTATTTCATGGAAAAGCTTATGAAAAATAATTCATCCACCTTTTCTTATATCTTTACTAGCTACAAGGGCCTTCCTTCATCCTGGATGCACCTTGCGTGATCCTTCATTTGCTACTTTCTTGCTTTCTTCGCCTTCTTTAGATCCAACTTCTCATCTACATGGTTCCAAGATTTGCCTCTGATTCGCCTATTGCCTTCTTCACCTCATCCCTTGCCTTTTAGTTTTTGTAGTTTGCCAAGTTCCATTAGCATTGTCCCAAAATAAGACTTTGAAGCATATTATATAATTTCTAATATTCTCTAGCACTTGTTCGATACACCACCAAGCTTCCTTTTGCCTTTTATACATGCCAAACACAAGTTGCCATAACCTTCCACATGTTAACAAAACCTTCCTCATGCTCCCAAACCCCTTTTTGCAACGTTATCTCCTTAAATCTCACCTACTCCTTTTTAAGATTTCACCATTTAATTCACACATTCGAACAATTTTCTCCTTTTGACTTCTTTATATGCACACCCATTATCAATAAATAAAAATATATAGAAGGTAAAAAAACTTTTTCAACTTTTATAGCCCAACTTATTCTTATGGGATTTAGATTTCGAGAATCTTACATATATGTGATTAAAAACTTATGATGTTACATAAGTGCCATCACACTCTTCATATTTGTACAAATCCCATAGCAAAATTGATCACCTTTATAAAATGCTACCACAATAACCCCACAAAGATAATCTACAATGTTAAAAAAAAAAAGATTTCCACTACCCATACCTACATTATGTCCTAATTCCCAATAAATGACATCCCTCTTTCCCTCCACCCTCACTCCTACCTCTCTCACCATGCCACACCCTCCATCATTACTTTAACTCTGTCACAAGAAACTCATCCAACACCCTCATGAAAGACCCTTTGATCCCTATCATGTTTTTCACTTTCGCAACTACTCAACTACAGCAAATGTCTAACCTCATGCTAACAGAATGACACTTTCACTAATGAGGCATGTATATAGTTGTATATAGGTAATTACAGAGTTCACAATGACATTTACGTAATATTAGAAATTCCCAATTACATTTGTGTAAAGACCCTAAAAGTAAAATTAAACGACATGTAAAAGCAATGTGATTAAAATGAATTCACAAAGAATATGAATTTATGCTTTTTCTGAGATAGATGCATTTATTCATACATAGGCAAAAAAATGACTGTATTATAATCCAAGGATACAAGCTCTAATCATTTGTGGTTACCATATTATTAGAAATTTAGAAGTAATCACCATTTTCCTCACCGCAGGCCAACAGCCTCCGATGCGCACACGCCCTAAGTGACATGTACCTAGTAAGATCACCTTGCATAGAGGTGTCTCTGTTAAAAGAACCATGCATTTGATTGGCACCATCTTGATGCATATACTATTCTCCTTGTGGTTTCAGCAATCACCATATCTTTCTTAAAACACTCTATCCATCATAAAAAAGCCCTGTGTTTGTACACATCCACTCAACTACCAGCATTACAGCAAACCATCATTTAGCATTACTAACAAGACAATCTAGACTCAATGGAACTCCACAGAGATCATAACATAGCTTCAAAGAGCACTAACAGAAAAGAAAGCGCAGACATCACAGTTGGACATTAGATTGTGTTTGCCTTCACACTTCCCCAAAATGCCGGAATTCAACCATTGTAGTAGCAAAAACCAAATGCAAAGGCGACACAATAAACCAGATGATGCCCGAAATTCATTGTAAAAATGTGCTCAACAATGACAAAGGCAGGAAGAAATGTTGAAAAAATGACAAAACACCCAGTAAAGCCATTAAACTAAACTAATGAAAGAGGCCAGCGAAAAACTAAATAAGAGAAAGGAACTAACTTTTCCACTGAACTTCTTCTCGAGCTCCCTCACGAGCCTCAGATGAAGCTTCCTGAAGGACTTCCTCAACCTGAAAGGCACGTGGATCACCACAGCCTTCTTGTTCCCCGCCACATCGAATTGCCTAACCAAATCCCAAAAAATCACAAGCACCAAATCACGTCAGCACAAAACACCCGAACCAAACGCCAAAAACCACAGGAAAGAGAGCTCACACGGCGGAGTTGATGAAGAGATCCTTCAAGTCACTCTTCAGGTCGTTGTTCGTGTTCTCCAGATCAAAGAACGCCTACGGAAACACAACACCTAATCAATCCAAAGCACGCAACTTCACCACATCACCCGACGCCATCGATCCAAAGCACGCAACTTTAGGCGTCAAACAACGACACCATCGACACAAAGGACGCGACTTTACGCATCCCCCGACACCATGGATCCAAATTTGAGCATCACCCCAACACCATCGAAGCAAAGGGCGCAACTTTTACCAATCAGAGGAGACGATAGGGGAAGAGATCGGACCTGGGCAACGGAGTCCTCGAACTCGGAGGGCTCGAGGCCCTTCTCCTTCTGGATCTTCCTCCTGGCGGTGAACATGGTGTTGGTAGTGTGGGTGGATCCGCGGAGCGCCGCTGGAAACCCTAGAAGCCCTGTGCTAGATACAGAGGAAGAGCCCGACGAGAACGAAAGGAGGAGGCGGGAGAAGGCTATGTATGTGTCTTAGGGTTTTGGAATGGGAGAGGCTGGTCTAGACGTTGATCTTGATCTGGACGGCTAGTCTAGTTGGAGGAGTTTATTTACACGAATTACGGGCAAATATACATTGACACCCCATTTGGTTTTCGGGTTAGGAAGCTATCCCGACCCTGGTCAACTTATAACTCACAGGAGGTTATCCCGGCCCCAGCCCACGTTAACCTGTCTCTTTGTAACCCACCCTCTATGTGGAATAGCGAGTAACCCACTATTTGTCCGATGGCGAGCCACTGTTTCGTTGCCCTAATCGTGTGATGAGTTATCCAAATCGTTGCTCCACAGCCCACGTTCCACGCCATTGAGAAGCTCTGTTGCCCTAATCGCATCCGATGGCAAGCCGTTGCTGCTTCTCTCTTCGACGTCGTGTCCCCCTTTCACCTTACCATCTTTGGAAGGAGATTTGAAAGGGGAGTTCCCATCAGCATGGTAAGAAAGGGGATGGTGGAGAGCATGGATTTCATTGGTTTATCGCTATAAAAAATGGTGTGGTACACATATTTCTGTTTGATTTTCTTCTCCATTTGCCTAATAGTGAACATGTTTTTATTTTTGTCCTAAAGAGAAGTTTT
The DNA here is from genome assembly GCA_037157565.1 of Thalassia testudinum. Classification (NCBI taxonomy): domain Eukaryota; kingdom Viridiplantae; phylum Streptophyta; class Magnoliopsida; order Alismatales; family Hydrocharitaceae; genus Thalassia; species Thalassia testudinum. The sequence continues at coordinate 100,458,593 of JAZHRO010000031.1, read as the reverse complement.
TAGGGTTTCCGAGTTTCTTTGTTCTCCGATCTTGGGTTTGCTTCATGGGCAATTACGGTTATGGTTTTTGGTACTTGTTATTTCTGTCGTCTTTGTTTTCGTCGATGATTGAAGTAGGGTTTGCGTCCTCAATTTTGGATATGACGGTCGATGAAGTATGGTGATGCTCCTATTTGTGATGGCAGCTTTTGGATATTTGTTTTCTTGTGTAGTGGGTTGAATGTTTGTGTGGGTCATCTTTATTGACTGTCAACCTTTTCAAAGGTGTTGCCATATCCGAACGAGCCTACATTATGTTATTGGATAAGTTCACTTTAGTGGACCATTATCTGGCCTAAGTACTCTTTATTATCTGATCATAGTTTCTAATTAATTAGGAGTTAAATGATAATTCACCTAGTCTGCGTATAATTTTATGCACCAATTTTACAATATATGGTTATGATAATCTATATGGTTGGATGCAGGTTAGGTGCAAGAGTCAGACGTTCATTCTGCTTCTATAAGACGTCTAGAGCTCAAATCAGATAGTTTGGAACTGCCATCATAAACTCATTGATGTCTACACTTTTTAAGTCGTCTGAAGCTCAGATCGAACGTCAGATGAAGATACCGCCAGACGTATTCGAGCGTTCTAACCAATCTCGATCTTCACTGAGTGGTTGGAGAAGTTTGCGGCCGAAGGAAAACAGATAGAGGATTTTTTTAAAAAGGGAGGGCTGGCCATCTGGAGCGAAGTCATCTTCTTCCTGGCATCCACAATGTGGCCTGGGCACACCCTGTGCTTCAAGCGGGCACCGTGGATCAAAGCAAATCCTCGTCACTCCTCTACTCACCTCCGACAAGGTGGTGCTCGATGACAGAGAGCACCACCACCACCAGATGTTCCCCTAACACCATCCACTGTTCACCATCTTCCTCAAAACCACCCGATGCCATCCGACTCTTCTCCCATCCTCATCGCAAACACACCGCCACCCCCATAGCCATCCTTGCCCTCAACCTCTCTCGCCGCACACCACCGCCAACTCCTCGCCACCACTACCATCTCACAACCACCCATCGCCGCCCCTTCTTCTCCTTCATCTCCTTCTTGTTCGTTTTCCTCAGTTTTTAGTCTTGTGTTTAAAAGAAACTCTTTTCATCTAAGTTCTCAACCACCAAATAAATGTGCTTTACCAAATAAAGTTGTCAGAGACATACTGACATTTATTTGTATTAAAAAAAAAAGTCAAAAAGAATTTGCAGAAAAAGACATTCTTTAGAATAAGTCAGTATGTAACGAACGCGTGCCCCAGACGTCTTTTAAGACGTCTGGGAGGTGGCCCAGACGTCGGTACAGACGTCTGGGATCACATCCAGACGTCTGTAAAACAGTTATTTTCGCACGGGAGAGTCGTTTGCACGCCTGTGTGCGCAGACCCGCGATTCCTCTCTCTCTCTCTCTCTTTTTCCCTCTCTCTCTCTGCGGCTGTAGGCGGCCTGCCACCCCCTCTCTCCTCCTCGCGCGGCCTTAAAAGGGCCACGCCTCCCCTCCCGTCTCCACAGCCTCCTCCTTCTTCTCCTTCCTGTGCGCGAGAGCGAGCGGACGCGAGGGCGGCAGCGACGGCCGCAGTGAGCGCGGAGGTGTGGCGTGCGAGGGCGGAGCTCTGCCGTGAGGGCGAGCTCGCCGGAGCGGCGGAGGGCGCAGGGGGCGCGGAGCGACGCGGAGAGGGACCTGCTGCGGTCTGAGCAGCAGACGCGCGAGGTGCGACGCGGGCGGCGTCGCGAGCGGAGGCCGAGCAGCGCCCTGATTCTGGAAAAATTTCCAGAATCAGACGTCTGGGTTGACAGCCAGACAACGAGATAGACGTCTTTAAGCCCTTACAGACGTCTGAAAGGTGAGTTTACCGCCTTCTCCTTCCTTCTTGTCGACTGACCGTACTAAGGGAGGGAGTTGGCTGTGCGCAGGCTCGCTGATTCGCCATCCTTTGCGAATCAGACGTCTGGAAGTTGTACCAGACGGCGGGAGTGACCTCCAGACGTCCGGGGTGACCATCGGACGACTGGGAGCTAGGCCAGACGTCCCCGCAGACTTCTGGACGTCTGGGAAACCACGCTGAACAGGTAATTCTCTGATCCACTTTTTAAGACGTCTGGAAGAAGTTCCAGACGTCTGATTTTGCACAGTATCGCCTTGTTCGACCCGTTTAGGGCCCGTTCGGGCTCCGTTTTCCGCAATTCGAGTTGCGTTCTTTTCAGAATTAATTCCTCTACCCGTCTACAGTAGTTATACACTGTTTTGAGACACTCCTTGTGTTGATCCTTATGATAGGACCTCGTTCGGTTGCAGTCTTGAGAGTCACAGAGGCACGCGGGATTCCCGATCGCGCCCCCATTACTCCCGTTGTACCTGGTAGAGTGGCTTTAAGTATTAATAAAATCTGTTAAAGTATGGAACCATAACTAGAACCTAGGGCATTGCATGAATCCTAGGAATGAGAAATATATGGAATGATAGCTCCTAGGTGTTGCATGAATCCTAGGGCCGGAAAACTAGATTGTATGATAGATCCTAGGATATGGCATGAATCCTAGGATGAAAAAACTAGTGGAATGTATATTACTGCAGTCTTGGAAAAATGGAAAGGAATATATAAAGCTGCCTGTAAATTGAATTAACAGCTGCCTGTTATGAATAAGGAACATGACTGAAGTCATGGTTTGTAAGAACGTGAAACTGGAAAGTAAAACATAAGATGTTCTGAGATTAAAGGATGGAACCCTACGGGGAATTAGGAGTGGAACTCCAGGAAAGAGAAAGGAATGGAACTGAGATGTTGTTCGTGAAGGTTTCGTCCCTACCAGGAGGGGTGACGTAATAAATTGCGGAAATAAAAATATAAAGCAATATCACAAGAAATAAGCAATCACAAAATGTACACAGGAATTTTTAGGTGGAAACCCAAATCGGGTGAAAACCACCACCTAACCCTCTCGAGTTAGGCTTTTCCGATCAACCTAGTTGATCAAATCCACTAACCGAATCACTTTGAACGAGGGTGATTCAACCTCAATACAACCACACTACAAGTACGAGGGTAGCGTTCCTCAACCCCTTCTCTCCACGAGAAGGATTTTGTCCCACGAAGGAGACGGGAATTCGCAAAGCGAATACCCAACCAAATCACAAAGATAAAATAAACAATAGTCCTATAGAGCCAACAAAGTAATAAACCTAAGCTTCTATAGGAATAAGGAAACTCCCCTTTGCAAGGAGTGCGTCGACGATGACGCGGTGCGTGTGCCACGTGATGGCGCTACGTAGCTCTCGTGAACAACAGCTGGAGAGCAGGTGCGCAAACTGAATTTAGCTCTCAAGATGATGGAGCTTGAGCTTGGAGAGCAAGAACTTCTTGGACACAAGAGTGTGAAAGTGTGTAGCTAAGTGTATCCAAGTGTATTTCTAAGTGTCTCTTATGTGTTTTTATGTTGCAAAGGCTCCCCTCTATTTATAGAGGCCTTAGGAAGGCTTTGGAAGGCTTAGAAAGGGTTCTATAGCCGTTGGGAACAAAGTCCAAGAGAATCAGGCCGAAATCAGGACAATGATTACATTTGACAGGGTTATCAGACGTCTAACTCTGGCATCAGACGTCTGGAAGGCCACTTTAAGACGTCTGATTCCAAGGTCAGACGTCTGATTCTATGCGGGTTTCTCCCTGACTTGAATCAGATCTAAACAGGGTTTTTGTGCAAGTCCATCAGACGACATACAGGACGTCTGGCACTATGTCTGGACGTCTGGAAACCTACTTTTACTGTGGGAATTGATTTCCAAACGTTGCAACGGCTAGAAAATCTCTGAGAAGAGATTTTGGGTCAGCCGAGGCAAAACGGTCATTTATCAGACGTCTGGAAAGACCTAAGGACGTCTGATAAGGCTCTAACGGTCATAATCTTGACTGTTTGCTAAGCCAGCCAACGGTCCACTAATTGGACGTCTGGCAAATCCATCAGACGTCTTCTAAGACGTCTGGTCTAAGGTCTGGACGTCTGATTTCATCAGACAGAACTAACTATGTCCAGCCTAACAGTTATCAGACGTCTGAAGCAACAGTCAGACGTCTTAAAATACTTTATCAGACGTCTGATTTGGGAATTAGATGTCTGGAAGTGCTGTTTGAACCCTATATTGGTTTTCTAAGTATTCTACAGAAAACCTAAGTATCCTAGGGTTGTGCCGGTGTTCCTAGGACTACTGTTAGGGTTCTTTGAGGCTCTTTAACATAATATTCTAAGGAAAATAAAAAGAGCAAGAAAATAAAGACAAGAGATACAAGAAAGGATTAAAAAGAATCTATCCTATTCTTCTTGTCTTCTATCTTCAATCTGTCGCTCCACGCGAACCTCCTCTGTTTTCCGTCAAGCTCCTCCAATCCGTCCTGGATGCGAGCTCGAACTCCGTCTAAACACGTCCACATTTGCAATTGACCTGAAATCTAGGACTCAAATTGAAAATGTTAAATAACACGTGTTTTGTTATCATCAAAACAAATGATCGTGGTGCTCTAGCACCAACAATCTCCCCCTTTTTGATGATGACAAAACCGTAAATAATAATACAAAAAATCCTCCCCCTTTTTGACATTATCAAAAAGGTTTGATTTTAAATTTCCTATAACTCCCCCTTAAAACATGCTCTTCTATGAATTTATTTTAACAAAGGTAATATTCTCCCCTTTTTGTAACAACAAGATAGCTATTATTTTTCTCCCCCTTACTAAAGGAAATTTAGCTACCTTATTTCTCCCCCTTAAAAATTGACAATTAGCTCATAAAATTTTTAACTCCCCCTATCTAAATGCTACTGATAAAAAGATAGGGTAAAGGGTTTTACCTCACCTACCATGGCCAATAAAATGGCCCGAATGGTGGTGGTGGATGCCACATCGGATGGGGCTCCCATCCGTAGCTTGGAGGCCCGGGCATCGGCGCCGGTCTCCAATCTGGTGGTCGACATGCGGCGGGTCCGTCGTTTGTTCGCCGTCTTGTCGGTCTTCTTGTTCTCCTCCTTGGTCTACTCCTTAGTTCTCCTAACTCGAGTTGACCAGCCTTGAGTTTGTAGGTCCAGTCCTGTGTATTGTAGTTATCCCTGAATCCTACAAAACAAGATTCTAATTTTTTCTTCGGTATCCAAGTGAGGTTGGATCCGGATCTGTTAGCGGGTCTCCTTGATGGAGATCCTTTCTCAACCTTAGGGCTATAGAAATTATCTACTTTATTGATTAATTTGTTGGAATTTTCCCTAAGACATGCAATTTCTTTTTCTATAATACTCATCTTAGTCTTTAAATTAGAGATTTCTAACTTTAGACTATCATTTTCCTCAATCAATTTATTATTTTCATTGATGAGGTCTTGATTTTCTAATAACAGGTTATCATTTTTAGGACTAGCTTCTATGTCCTTAAGTTGTTTTTCTAACCTATCATTTTCATTTTTAAGAAAACTAAGGTTCTTCTTCATGGTTTTGTTTTCTATTTTTAGTGATTTACTAATCTCGAATAATTCATTAAAAGCTTCTTGTAAATCAAAATTTACCTCGTCGTCGGAGTCGCTTCCGCTTTCACTGTCGCTATTGGTTCCTCTAGCCATGAAACCAAAGCAAGTGGTTTCTTCTTTTTCTTCTTCTTCTTCCTCCGAGCTGGAATCCTCATGAGTGCCTTCCAACCTCCTCCATATCTCGTGGGCGGTGGTGCACTCTTGGATTCGTTCGAATTCCTTCGGACTCAGTGCGCAGTACAAGGCATTCATTGCCTTTGCGTTGAGTGAGAGCTCTAGAATCTGCACCTGCGAGTAGCCTCCTTGGGGTCGCTTCGGGATCTCGTATGGGGTTTTGCAACATCCCCATACCTCGAAATCAGTGGCTTGGAGCCACGTCTTCATCCTCAGCTTCCAGTAGCTGTAGTTGTTCCCGTCAAAGTAGGGCGGACGGGTTGTGGACTGCCCCTCGGAAATCCTGCTTGTGGAACAGCTTCCCTCCATGATCTTCTTGCCGGGTGTTACTCCGAACTCGCAAGAACCTGCTCTGATACCAATTGAAGGTTTCGTCCCTACCAGGAGGGGTGACGTAATAAATTGCGGAAATAAAAATATAAAGCAATATCACAAGAAATAAGCAATCACAAAATGTACACAGGAATTTTTAGGTGGAAACCCAAACCGGGTGAAAACCACCACCTAACCCTCTCGAGTTAGGATTTTCGGATCAACCTAGTTGATCAAATCCACTAACCGAATCACTTTGAACGAGGGTGATTCAACCTCGATACAACCACGCTACAAGTACGAGGGTAGCGTTCCTCAACCCCTTCTCTCCACGAGAAGGATTTTGTCCCACGAAGGAGACGGGAATTCGCAAAGCGAATACCCAACCAAATCACAAAGATAAAATAAACAATAGTCCTATAGAGCCAACAAAGTAATAAACCTAAGCTTCTATAGGAATAAGGAAACTCCCCTTTGCAAGGAGTGCGTCGACGATGACGCGGTGCGTGTGCCACGCGATGGCGCTACGTAGCTCTCGTGAACAACAGCTGGAGAGCGGGCGCGCAAACTGAATTTAGCTCTCAAGATGATGGAGCTTGAGCTTGGAGAGCAAGAACTTCTTGGACACAAGAGTGTGAAAGTGTGTAGCTAAGTGTATCCAAGTGTATTTCTAAGTGTCTCTTATGTGTTTTTATGTTGCAAAGGCTCCCCTCTATTTATAGAGGCCTTAGGAAGGCTTTGGAAGGCTTAGAAAGGGTTCTATAGCCGTTGGGAACAAAGTCCAAGAGAATCAGGCCGAAATCAGGACAATGATTACATTTGACAGGGTTATCAGACGTCTAACTCTGGCATCAGACGTCTGGAAGGCCACTTTAAGACGTCTGATTCCAAGGTCAGACGTCTGATTCTATGCGGGTTTCTCCCTGACTTGAATCAGATCTAAACAGGGTTTTTGTGCAAGTCCATCAGACGACATACAGGACGTCTGGCACTATGTCTGGACGTCTGGAAACCTACTTTTACTGTGGGAATTGATTTCCAAACGTTGCAACGGCTAGAAAATCTCTGAGAAGAGATTTTGGGTCAGCCGAGGCAAAACGGTCATTTATCAGACGTCTGGAAAGACCTAAGGACGTCTGATAAGGCTCTAACGGTCATAATCTTGACTGTTTGCTAAGCCAGCCAACGGTCCACTAATTGGACGTCTGGCAAATCCATCAGACGTCTTCTAAGACGTCTGGTCTAAGGTCTGGACGTCTGATTTCATCAGACAGAACTAACTATGTCCAGCCTAACAGTTATCAGACGTCTGAAGCAACAGTCAGACGTCTTAAAATACTTTATCAGACGTCTGATTTGGGAATTAGATGTCTGGAAGTGCTGTTTGAACCCTATATTGGTTTTCTAAGTATTCTACAGAAAACCTAAGTATCCTAGGGTTGTGCCGGTGTTCCTAGGACTACTGTTAGGGTTCTTTGAGGCTCTTTAACATAATATTCTAAGGAAAATAAAAAGAGCAAGAAAATAAAGACAAGAGATACAAGAAAGGATTAAAAAGAATCTATCCTATTCTTCTTGTCTTCTATCTTCAATCTGTCGCTCCACGCGAACCTCCTCTGTTTTCCGTCAAGCTCCTCCAATCAGTCCTGGATGCGAGCTCGAACTCCGTCTAAACACGTCCACATTTGCAATTGACCTGAAATCTAGGACTCAAATTGCAAATGTTAAATAACACGTGTTTTGTTATCATCAAAACAAATGATCGTGGTGCTCTAGCACCAGCAGTTCGTACTGTCTCTTGGGTACGCAGTACCAAGGGAAGTACCTGTACCTGTTTAGTGCAGAGTGGGGCCAGCCACCCCAGGGACCCGGGGTTAGGATTGGCCGCTCTGTACCGACTTGCTGGCCCTCGTGTACGTAGTACCAAGGAGAGCTACTAGTGTTAGGAGAGTACTAGCTACCCCACGGGCCCCGGGGTTCTGCTAGCCTCCTTCACCGACTTGTTAGGCCCACTAGGGCAAACCAGGGTAGTCAGGCGAGGGTGCGCGGACTGTGGAGGGGCAAGGCCCCGATTTGGTTACTGTGGAGGGGTTGGACCCCTGTTACTGAGAGGGCTCTGCCCTGGTTCCGTGCTGTGCTTTGGGCGCACCCGTTAACGGAAACGACTGACCGCGTGCCAGTGCGGGCTAGCTACCTGTGCGTTTATCGCGCGTGCCGTAGTCACCGTTACGTCTGTCAGTGACCTTGGGGTGGTTGACTGAGGGTAGGATCACCACTGGGGACTCTCCAGGCCAGGAGAGCACCACGTGCTACTTCTACTTTTGGAAAAGACTGCAATCAAGATCGTTCCCACGAGGACATTCGAGATCAAGTAAAGGATCTGAGATATAAATGAAATAGTGAGAAAAATTGAAAGATGTGAATAAAGGAAGTAATAGAACTTAACAGCTACTGTACACTCTACTGTTGCCTTTAGTTAGTTTGCCACTCTACTCAGCGTTTTGCTGACGTGTTACACTCGTTACCTTTTTCAGGACCAGGTGTTGAGCAGCCAGGGTCTACGGCTGCAGAGGACGCTGGGCCGAGTAGGTTCCAGTAGAGTTACCACAGCCTTTTGTACCTCTTTTGTTTCTGTTCTAGTGAGTAGTTTTTGTTTCCGCTGTACCTTCTTTACCTGCAGTTCTTGTTATATGATAAATGTTGTTTTACTGTTGTGGTGGTACCTACTGTAGTAGTTTCTTTCCTTACTGCTGTACTTTCTTACTGTTAGTTATATTCATGCTGAATGTGGTTTATTTTACTGTCTTTTGGTTACTTCCTCGTTGGATGACTAGGTCTTGGGATTAGTCGAGTCGGTCCGGTTCTCGTGTCTCGTAGGGACTCGGGAACCGGGTCGTTACACAGTATGTTCTATGTCCTATAAATTCCTCCACCAAAAGTTTTTTCAGGGTGCATTACAAATACCTTGTTTCTACCAAATATTCTTTGAGCCACAACGCAATAAGAGTTGGGTTGAGTCTTTTCTCATTTTTTAGAGTAATTCAAAGACATGAGCTGAAGCTGGGATCAACCTGGACTTAAAAGACATGAAACCCCGAGATTGAGTCTTAATGTTCATTTGGTTAGTCCTAATCAATCACTAAGCACAAATCATAACCTCTTAGCTTTCGAGTTTTGCAAAACCCTCTGAGTCCTGGAAATCGCACTTAAAGTTTAATTGTCAAGAGTCCTTATTAGTCGAGAGATGGTCTATGTTATGTGAGACTTGAGTTCTAGTAATCTTCTTTGCAATTGGCTCTCACATTGTCCAACTGTTAAACACATTAATGTTGCTTCAGAAAAATCTTCAGCTTAAGATCATTTCTAAATACCAATACCTTATTGAATAAGTACTTTGCTAGAGACTAGCAAAAGATAGGCATGGGGGTGGGATTGCACAGCAATTCACATCTCTAATTTGGCCATCTTATGCTAGTTTCTAACATTAGGCAATTGGATTAGATAGGTTTACATGCATCTTGTAAATATTAGCATTTGTGTATTTTACGGGGAGGAAGATAGAGAGAGAGATTGAGCCTCCATTTTTACCTCATTCCCATTTCATTTCCACCACATTTCTACCTAACCCAACACCACATACTTCACCTATAATAATTTGATGACACTTCAAGTGCATACATGCAAAAACCCCACACACAATTCCCACACCCCAACAACCTCCCCTTGTCATCTTCTGTCCCCCCTCATCTATATAAACCCCTTCACCTCACTCCACAGAAGTCGTCGACACTCATAACTCCCCACACCTTCAGCCATTCCCTCCACCTTCATATCCCTGAGACGCACACACACCATCACAACACACAACACACACAGCCGGCCACTCTCCTGAGCTCTTCTCTCTCCCTCTCTTCCTCTCCTCATTCTCGGTATCCTCTCACGAAGTTGAGAGGAACACTAAGAGCATAGGAGACTCTCCCGTGGGTGCAACCACCACGGTGAGAGAGCACCACCGCCCAGCTCCTTCACGAGTAGGTGGGTGTCGTGTATTCTCCTTTTTATTTGTTTTTGTCAGTTTTGATTTATTTTATTTTCATTTCGGTTCTCTTGTTTTTGGTTTTTTTGTCATCGCCATTTTCAAAGCAAGAATCTCTAAAGCTCCTTCCCACGCCACCGTGTGCTCAGCCCTGTCCCCGCGCGCCTTCGCGCACCTCTGCATGTGTCCCCTGCCTATCCAAGCCTTCTCCACATGCCTTCACCGCTTCCCTGCATGTGCATCCAGCCGGTCCCAATCGCAAAACAACCGATCACAATTTGCCCTTGGCACTGTAGCCACGACCTCATGCGGCTACTATGCCGTGAGCAGCCTTTCCTCACTTATCCAGTGGCCACGCCGCTCTCTCTCCTCCCCATGACCAGCTGCAGCCGGTTGCTGCACCCCCGTCTGCGCTTCTACGCGAGCCTCCCTCCGTGCGGGCTACCTCCCCAGCACCTTGCGCTTCTGCACACAGTGCCCTCACTCCTTTCCCCAGCGTGCTGCGCGCGTGGCCTCTCTCCCTCTTACTCCCTCCGGCGCACTCACACACAAACACACACACACACACCCTCTCACTCACACACAGACAAACACACACACTCACACACAGACACATACATACACACGCACATATACTTATACACACACACACACACACATATATATATATAGTCCACTTTCTCCCACACACATCCACCAATACATCCTCCCATTCACAAGACCGCGCACCTACCTATTTACCACGCATTTTATCACGTGTGTATACGCACCAGTTGCATACTCATTTGCGATATTCGCGCACATCAAAGCATTCTACCCACACTTTCACACGACCGCTCCACATCCGCATGCGGCACAAAGCTAGGTTTATCGCATCTTTCTAGATGACGTTTAACCTAGCGTGGTGCTACATTCCATTGAATCTTTGATTCAATCCTCCACCTTATTTATTATATAGTTACATATATATATACTTATACCATATACCTATATCATATATATAAGCTAAGTATTTCATTTCCTTTCTATTTTGTAATATCTTTTGGTCTTTAGGAGAACCAATGTCAGAACCCGCTTAGGCACCTATAGGGGGGATATATTTTATGAGACCTGGGATGACCAAATTGGTTTGGAGCAACCTATTGAGGATGAATCGATTCTTTTACCTGAAATCCCCTTAGCCAGAAAGCGAGGAAAAATATGGCTTCATGGACCAAGAAATGATAGAAGATTTTAAGACATATATAAATGTGGATCCAGAATTCTGTGATTCTGAAGGTGAAGAATTTTTATGTGAAGTCTCATTCGAATTTGAAGAAAATAATTTTATTGAAACAAACGAGCCTGAGGAGTATGCTGAATCATTTGATAGCCCGATAATTGAAGATTGTGATCCTATTGGGGCTGACATGGAGAATTCAGATCTTAAGTTAATGGATGATTCAAGTAATAATCCCAGTCCTCACATACACCCCGTTGAGCATAATGATGATTTTGTTCTTGAGATTTCCAAACTCAAGTCTATTCTAATTCAACCACAAATTTTGGACTTAGATTTTTTATGCGGGGTTGATGACACTTTAGAGGTCCCGGAAACATTGATTTTGGAGGATAGGAATCAGGAGATGACAATTTGTGAAGCTAATTCTGGGAGAGATAGGCATTTGGATCTAAAGGTTCCTTTGTGCCTGAAACCACCAACCTTTTACCAAAATTCTTATGATATTTTTACTTATGAGGATGTGCAACCCAAGCACAAATTCATTGATTATCTTTTTTATATTGATTTTTCTACTGATCGACTTTTTGGACTTGGGTTGCATCCTTAAAAATCTCAGGCCCAGTCTCATTTATAAAATGATCTCCAGTTCTTGGTAATTTTTATCCAGAACCTTAGATACACTCAACCATTCGGCATGGGTCAGTACCACAATCTGGTCCACATCTGTGGACACATCCTTGCGGGTCCTGGGATAAATCTTTTTCTTTTGATCCTGACCTACATTTATGAATTATTGATTTCTTTTTTGTTTGTATATTGTGCCTAGCTGAAGGTACTAAATTTAGCACGTATACAGTCTGTTTTCATCTCATAGCTGACCTTTCAATCACGAAATTCAAGTGTTTTCTTATCTACTTCGCTCTCTTTCTTGTCTTTTTAATATAACGTGGACATTGCATTAAATAAGCATAGGGGGCCGATATATTCATATTTGAATTATTTTGTTAGCTCCATAGATTCTTTTTATTTTCTCTTTATTTACAAAAAAAATTGAATTAGGAAAAGAGAACTTGGGCATTAGAGTTTTTCAATATTAGAAAATAATACAATAAGATCTAAACACTTAGACCCTTCAGGTCTTCAGGCTTTTCAGCTCGAGTATCTTTTAAAATGTGGACTTGTTTCTTCAGTCCTCCCCATCTTTAATTTGTTTTTAATTGGTTAATAAGTTAGAGTGATAAGTACACAACTTATCAACCTGCCCTCTAATTTGAGGGGACTTTAAGTTTAAAGCATCTGCACACTATTTGCGCTAACTCACTTTTCAATGATTTTGATGAAAATCGAGTAGCTAATAAACCTTCTAGGGTTGTATGGTTAGCAAGTTGCCGTGGGTTTGACACCACATTGGCTGGTTGTCTAGAGCCCAGTCACACGACCATTCTCTTTCTGTTGCCTTTAGGTAAATCTTAAATTAGGGAAGCCACATACTTAAAAGAAAAGAAAAAAAATGATAAGAAATTGAAAAGAAGAAAAAAAAAACTACACTTCACCGCACGAGTATGGCTGGCAAGTTGCCATGGGTTTGACGCCCCATTGGCCGGTTGTCTAGAACCCATCTCACAAAATGCATGTTTAATTCCAAACACTTAGGAAGAAGCGAGGAAGTAAAATAAGCCGGAGAGATATATACTGGGTTTGCCCTTGTGTTGACCCTATAAAAATAAAAAATAGAGAGAAAGCTACCGGTCGAACAGATACACTTTTAGGCATAAATTCTTCATTAGGGTCACCTAGGATTCGTAGAAACCTGAAATTTGTTATGACTGATGATCAATAAGTCTATCACAGTCACAAAAAGATGCTTAGAACTTAGAGTTTTTTTTTTAGTCTTAGGTGGGTTGGGTAGCCATAGAAAGCTGCCCCAAAACTCTAAATTCAAATTTTTTTAAAAAAATAGAAAAGAAGAAAAAGAAAGAAAAAATGTATTTGCTTCTGAATAGGGCAAGGGCTTGGGGTGGTCTGCATTTTGGCAGACACCAGGGCATTGTTGAGTCTCTGTAGTTCAGGTATTTAGCAAAAATTCCTTAGTGTTAAGAAATAACTATTGCCCAAGTAATTGGATCCTAATTCTGTTTATAAATAGCATGTAATTTTGTTAGGGACTAGCAAGAGATAGGGATGGTGGTGTGATGTGCATACATCTAATTGGCCTAAAATATCTATTTATGCATGTTCCTAGGGTTATAGAAGCATCATGTATTATAAATATTGCATAACATGCACAATCATGCATTTAGGTTAATTTGTACAAATGATATAGTAATTCTCCTCTTACTGTGGCTAGAGAACAGGGCGGCATCATTTTGGGGCCTCGAATTGAAGATCCAACCGTACGGATTTGGTCAGGGCAACAATCAGACTCCAACGCCTCCGAGATCGCCACGATTAGACCTCCGTAGCATCATATGCACTCCGAGGAAGATCAGAGGCCAAGGAGCAAGGTGGTGAAAATCCAGACTTCAAACGACAAATCCAACCTCATGGATGGGTTCAGATCGACGATCGTAGCCCAACTACGTGAAAATCGATTCAATCTGGCATTTGTGGCACCACTACGACCAAAAGAAGATAGACAATCACGATGACACCACATGGAGCAGTCATAGCTGCCCAACGTTGCCGACCTTCCTCTTCTCATCAAGCGCCCCTTGATCTCAACAGTTGGATCTTCATCCAACGGCTGAGAACGTGTGGACGAAAAATCACAAATGTGACAAAGAAGGTGACGTGGTGCAGTGGTCGAACGCCCTTTCACAAGCGAGCGAGGCGTGTTCAATCCGGGCTTCGTGGATTAAATCTGCTAAAGAAAGGTGCAGCGAAATTGCACCGTTCAATCGGTGCTAAGCGGCGGTGGAGGCGGCTGCGTGGCAGCACTGGATGAGAGCTCTACGCACACGTGCGCGATCACGTGCAATCGCACGCAAAGGCGTTAGTGTGCTAAAGGCGAGATGGCGTGCAATCCGAGCTGTTGATCCGCAATCCAACAGCTGAGGAGCAGCCTCTTCAACGCTGGTAACACACGCACAAACTGATGCCGTCTCCATGTCGTGTGATGAGGACCCAACGCTCCTCGCCTCTTCCCGCATCTTCACCGACATTTAGTTTCAGCGACGTATACATTTGTTACTAGAGGCTTGTATTTAATTTTAAAGATGTGAAGTGCCTCTTTTGCCCCCATATCCTCAACTATAAATAGGACCCCATACGCACTTGTTACATCATCCATTCTCTTCTCTTCTCACCTCTTCTAAACTTTAAGGAGCTAGTCCCAAACCCAAGATGCTTCTTTAGAATTAACAGAAAAAAAAATTGTCCATCTTCTCATCCCCTTCGTGGAGCATCATGCGATTATCTTCTCACCACCATTTGGGAAGTGGATCTCGCTGCGATGCCACCCTGCTTCGTCCTCCGTCCTCCGGCTTTGTCCTCCCTTATCCAACCTCTCACCACCATCTTCCAAGCGCTCTATCAACACAGCTCGTCCTCCAAGTAGCCGTTAAAGAGGATAATCTCTCATCCCCTGTCTTTTTATCACTTTCTTGTGTAGATTTTCAGCTTTATAGTTGTAGCAAGTAGTTGTAATTAACATTACCCTAGTTATAAAAGTCGTTCTCTTTCCCTCTCTCTCTCTTGTTTATATTGCAAGTAGATTAGTTGTTTATAGCTATTATGAATGTCTCCTTTATAAAGAAAATACAAAAAAATATAATTGCAGATTTAGAACAAACGTTAGCCTCCCCGTATTCGACCCAGAACTTACCAAAATTTTGGTAAAATTTATTTGGTAGCAGATTTTCTCGCGAATTTTACAATGACTCGGGTTTTCCAAAATCCAACTTTTAGTCGCAACAATTTTCTCGCTCATCAATGCCTTCCCATTTCCTACTTAAGGCATCTGCCACTTACTTTACCTAGTTTATAATCAATGGTAAAGTTATAATCTTTCAACAATTCCAACCATCTTGTTTGTCTCATATTTAATATGTTCCTTTTATGAAATATGTACTTTAAGCTCTTATGATCAATAAAGAATTCAAAATAGACCCTAAAAAGATAATGTCACCAAATTTCAGTCGAAAGCTCCAAGTCATGAGTAAGGTAATTTTTCTCATGAACCTTCAACTACCTAGATTCATATGTAATAACTTTGCAATGTTGCATTAAAACTACACCCAATACAATGATTGATGCATCAATATAAAAACGGGGACCATGGTCAACACCTTTAATTCTATGAAGCTTTCTTCACATTTTTGTGTCCACTTTACTTTTTTTTTTTGATAGCTTTGATATAGGTAATGCAGTTCTCGAGAAATCTTACATAAATATTTTATAATAGCTTGCAAGACCTAAAAAATTGTGCACTTTGGGGACTAATAAACTTTTTCTCCTGGAAGATGATATCAGAAAAATATGTCACAAAAATAATACGTCGTCGTAATAAATCGCATGGTAGAAAACTCTCGAATACAAATATTTATCAGTGAAAACTAATCACGAAGTTAGGATGTTGTATCCATAGGGAGGAATAGACCAATAAACTCACATATATTTCAAGTGCATGTTCACAAATATAATAGATTAGTTGCACTGAAATAATTAAATTCAAATCTATAGTGTCATGTGGGCATGAGAGACATTGAGAGATTAAAAGATAGAAAGAGGAAAAAGAGAGAATAAGAGGGTCATGTACGCAATATCACGAGTGTTTGATAAATAAGATGATGGCAATGGCATAAATGGTAAAAACTAATAGAGGCTCTCCTGTAGCAAAACAGGGGATCCTCTCCACTTGTGCATGTGAGAAGAGGAAGCCATAGCCGACCATGCCGTGCTGAGGAGATCGAGGATGCGGAGAGGATTTTGATGGCAGTGACAGCATCAACGGAGATAGCTGGAGGCGGCCGGACGGCGTGGATGAGTCGCCTGCGGTGGAGTTGTAGCTACACACTTGTAGGTTATGGTTGGCGCGACTGAAGGCATGGGCTAGTGTGTGACGTCGAGGTGAGGTCTATGGAGTCGATGGAGAGGAGAACAGAGGTCGTTTAGAGTGGTTGCGCAGAGGCGTTCACGGTCGGCTATGGGTTCTTCTCTAGGGAGAAGATGAATAGTGCGCGGTGGCTGAAGGCTGGACATCGTGCGTGGCCATGCGTGGCTGCTGGCGTTGGCGGCGAAGACATCTGTGAAGGCCGATCGTTGGAGGTGGAGGGTGCAGGTGCAATTGTGGTCCTGTTGAGGGGGGCGTGCTCCTTGCTTATGCGATGAAGGAAGGATATGAGGCTTGGGGAGGTCGTCGATGGAGTGGTCGGCGCTGTCATGATGGAGAGGGCAATGGTGGTTGCTGCTGCCGTTGCGAGCGAAGGAGGCACGGTGGTGGTGTTCGCTAAAGGGCTAAGGGTGGAGGAGGTGCGGTCGTGAGAGGAACTCGCATGGCGTCGAGGACGGAGGAGACGCAATGGTGGTTGTGGTGCTCGCAGTAGCGGGAACGTCGGGGAAGGGCGTTGAGGTCGTATGGCGTTGGCTCGCAGTGTGGAAGTCAAGGAGCGTGCTGTCACCATAGTCATTGAAAGGAAGCACCGTCGCGATCAAGGTGGTGAACGAGACGCAATGGCAGAGCGATTGCGGTCGGTACGCAGTGGTGGTCGTCGGCATTGTCACCGCCAACCACGGTGGCGGTTGGCAGTGATGGAAGTTGTCACAGACGTGGGTGAGACGCAGTGGTGGTTGTGGGCACACGGTCGTAAAGGTTGAAGAGGTTGAAGATGGAGGCCCGCAGTAGTGGTGATGGTCCTTGCATGGAGAGAAGGCTCCCCCTCTGTAGGGAGGAAGATGGATCCAGCTCTCCCCAAAGAGAAATAAAAAAAAGAAAACACAATAGAGAGTGATGGAAAATAAGGAAATGTGAATTTAGAGAGGCTTTTGTAATTGAAGAGAGAGAGTGTGTGTGAAAGCTGAGAGCTTAAAAATAATTGATTTATTTTTTTATTTGTCTTTGAAAATTCCATATGTCAAGATGGTACTTATTAAGATTTGATGTGATACCATTATACTTCCAATTAAATTAGGTCAAAATTGATGAAGTGTAGGGAAGAATAATTATAGGGCTTAACTAATTTTATCCTTGGAATGCATACTATAAGTTAAATTCCTATCTAAATAATGATGTATTTAGGTCTAATTATAATCCACTAAAGTAAATTTATCGGAGATATTCTTTAGCTGCTTCTAATCAATTACAGCTTCAACTTTGGCTAGATCCACATAGATGCTATCCTTAGAATAACTTGTTCAAGGAACATCACCTTGTCAAGCCAAAAGTCACACTTAGAGTACTTGGCATATAACTGATGTTGTCTCAAAGTTAAACCCATCAATCCTCTAAAGCACAATCTTTTGTTTACAGAGAACTATAGCATCATGCTCTTCTAGCATGCAATACATGATCTTTAATGAGAATTGATACTCACATAAAAAATATCTATTAAATTGAAATCAAGAATGCAAATGGTACCTTCAACTATAGTGATGTGTTCTTAAGGTCTATTGCGTTGATTACATAAACAAATCTTGTAACCTTCTTTTGGTCTGCTAACTTGGCCCAATTATCTCGATTTATCACTAGTGTACAATCCTTAATGAAGTGGCCCATCTTGCTGGATGCTAAGCAAGCTCCAATAACCCTGTAGCAATCACCATGATGCCTATTGCCATAGTGAGGACAAGCTCCAAATGACTTTTTCTTGTCATTCCTTGCCACATTTGTACCTTTCTTAGAAGCACCACCACCTTTGGAATTAAACACTTTTTCCCTCCATCATTAGTCACTTTTGTCTTATTGGAGGAATTATTCCCATCTTTGGACCTATCATTACTGCTATTGCCCCTGTTTAAGCTTCAGTTCAACTTGGATGCAACCTTTATAGCACCAACAATTGTCTATTGGTTTGCAGCCATTACTTTAGCTCAAAGCCCAATCCTCAGCCCATCTACAATTTTTTTTGCCCTCTCCAATTAAGTATCATAGATTCATGGACCATATTTCTCTAAACTATAGATTTTGCAACATATTCGTTAATGAACATATTGCCATGCACCAAATTCAAAAACTCTTACTTCTTCTACAATCTTGCATGCTATGTAATGAAGTACTCAATAAAGAGATCAACAAAATCATTCCATGGAACCACTTCATCCTTATTAAAATTACTGCCCCAGCAAGTCTTCTACCATTCTTTACTGCCCCAACAAGTCTTCTACCATTCTTTTGCATCTTCTCCCATTTGGAAAGAAACAAAAATGACCTTTTTATCTTCAGGACAATCAATTGCTTCAAAGATATCTTGAATCTTCTTGAGCCAATTCTTTGCTTTCTCAGGATTAGGTTCACCCTCTTATGTAGGTGGATGGTACTGAAAACTTTGAAAGAATCGCTTGTTCCTTCTTGTTTTCTTCCGTGCATTCCATAGCTTGTTGCATCTCCATCCTTACTATTCCGGGGAGGCAACACTCTTTGATTTTTTCGCGTTTTCCCACATTACTTACATATTTTTCTAATCTATCTTTCTTCTTCGATTTATTGTCTTACAGGAACTCGATCGAGGAGCCGAAGGCGGTAAATTGGAGTAAAGTGCAGGTAAATTTTCCCCCACCACCCCCACCCTAGATTTCATTTCACCACACTAATAAATCAAACCCAAATCAACTTTGATGTTTTTTATAAACCCTAGGATAGATCTGGTTGTTTGTTTGCCACCTCCACCCATCTCATCCCCGCATATATTTAAAAAAAAAAACTCTTCTCTTGTGGGCTTTACTGAAAGTGACACACATTAAACATCCACAACTTTAGACTTAAGGCACATCATTCCACATTGATTCTCCCACTTAACTGGGATCTGACCTGTGGACCCAGTGTAATGACCTATCACACTTTTAGCCTTTTAAGACATCTGGAGTCTCAGTCAAACATCTGGACTCTTTCCCGGACATCTGAAAATGAAATTTTTGTATGCACACTACGCCCTGCTGATGAGTGGCTACTCATCATAGCTAAAAAGCTGAAGTTAAGCTAGACACTGAGTTAAACAACATCAAATTAATAGATAAAAAGGGTTAAGTGTGGGAATCAAAGAAAAAGACCTAAAACCTTTATTCTGTGTTAAAATTGCATAATTAGGTCACAAAATGAGATATTCTGAAGATAAAGGACAAATGGTGATCCATGTGTTAATTGAACACATAAATAAGTTTAAAAGGCCAAATCAAAAGTACAATTAATTTCTTAAATGTTCAATTGAACACATATAAAAATTTGAAGGCATTTGGACATCATTTAGGCCTTGTAATATAGAGTTTACACTTAGGTCCTTCATGCATCACATTCTTGTCTTTAAAAATCCTTTTTGGACCTACTTGTAACCCGTAGGGACCTCTTTGAAAAGCTGCAGGGTCCATCCTGTTGCAATTCTCTTCACTTATGGGCCTGCACATAATTTTTCTACCCCTTCGTGAAGGGGTGTTCCCTGCAATTTTTCCAACATTTCGAGATCCACCTGCTACTCTTCGCACGCACTGTAGCACGTGAAGAACACGATAGATCTCGGCCATCTGTTTTCTCTCACGATTTTGATCTGCGGTTGGATTTGAATCGAAGATTCGCATGAATCGGCGCGTACACTTACCCCTCTCCCCAGATCACATCTGACGGTCAATTTTTGAGTTGGCTCGCCACACGCCCCTCTCCTCTCATCCCTGCCGCCGGTTGCTTCATCGGCTATCCTCACCCACGCGATGATCTGAGCACTGAGTTTGCTACTTAAGCACCTCAGTGGTCACACGCGCAAGGGATCGCTCTCTCCTACATCTCTTAGCGATCATTTGTCCACTCCAGTCTCTCCTCCCCACCAATTCTCTAATTTCACAGCCACCGGCTGTGAAATCACCGACTTCTTCTCAACCTCCTGGTCGCTAAGGACCACGTAGCACCTGAGGACGACCCTCACTAGCAAACTCTTCCCTCCGCTGGAGTCATCTTCCTCCCTTCGTCCTCCTTAGCCACCGGCTAAGGACCCATAGGTCCCATTCTTCCTGTTAGAGTAGATTTATCATTCTACAATTTAGTTGTAGCTGTAGTTAAGTAGGTTTAGAGTAGAATTAAAGTAATTTGTGGTGTTTAATTTCCCTATTCTGATAGTGTAGCTGTAGCAGTAGATTTAGACTAGAATCCCCCCCTCACCTCCTCTGATCATTCCAGATCAGAGGGGATGGTTTCACACAATCCATGATTATGAATTCTCTCCCTCTCCATGTTTTCCATATTTGCTTCTGATTTCCACGACTTGTTTCTCGCAATTCATCCATTCATTTAGACCTAATTTTAGATCTGATTGGTTTCTAACCTCAAATATGAAATTAATGTCAAAAAGCACATTAGGGGCTTCCCATTCACCCCATTTTGCTCACAAAAGCCCCTGATCTAAGCTAAAAAGTGATCAGTTTGTCAGATTTTTCATTAACTCAGATTTCAAAGGTTTTTATTCAATTGGGTTTTGATTATTTTGATCTGACAAACTGAAGAATTCTGATTCTTATTCATTGTTTGGCAAGGAATCTGAGATGTTTCTGATGTCAGAATTCATCTCAGAAGAGCCATAATATGATCTGAGTTTTTATGAGAATTTTAATGCATTGAATGCATGATAGAGCTAAGGAAAATCACTGTGGTGATTTGAAGTTCTATCTTGTATTCTTAAGTTGTTTGTGAAGAGCACTGATGATTTTTAACCTAAGGAGTTCTCAATACTCCTTAAGGTTCTAGAACCTGGGATTTGAATTGTGGATTTTAGTTGATTGATTTAACTCTTTCTACATGCTGTCTATAGAATTAGGAAGAGTTAGATCAGTGTTTCTACTAATTGAATTTGATGAGAATTTATTGACAAGGGTTCTTGCATTTGAATTGGAATATTGAGTGTTTTTGATAAGTGAAACCCTTGTTAGATGGGGTTGAGGGAATTTCTAAGTCAGGATTTATGGTTTAATCCCAGAGTCACAGCAAGTTGTGCAATTGCAGCTACATTTCCCTTCTTTCTCCAAACCTGATTCCATTCCAGATGGACTCACTGCAGCAGCAGTTAAGCCATCTGGAATCAATCTGGCTTGCTGCAGGGTTGGAGCTTAGAGTCGCTGCTGCTGTTTGTTGTCTTAATGTGTAGCAGAAATTTCTGATTTAAAAACCCTGTAGAATGTAGTCTGAAGATAGCTGACATGTAGTCATACTGTATTCCTTGTATACAAGCTTTCCTGTATAAGTAATTGAATTTCAATTCAGTGAATGCTTGTTATTTTTCTTCTAAATGTTTGTCAGCTAGTTCATTTTCAGTCTAACTGTCCAAGCACATAAACTAAATGAGATATAAACTGAAGAATGTGCTAAAATGGGTAAAATTCTTTTCAGATTTCATACTAACTGTAGTTAAGGCAGGCAATGCCGTTTTAGATCTCTTTAAGATCCATCCTAAGCCTTTAGGACTTCTTAGAGATCTTTTGAAAGGCTTAGGATGGATGAGATTGGAAATTCAATAAAAATCAGTAAAAATTCTCAAAAAATAAAATAAAAATGTCTAATTGAAGATCAGAAAGTTTTCTAACTACATACCAAGTTGCATGGTATGCAGAACCCCCAACTTGGTATAATTTGCCAGTCGATGGATCTATATACCATGAAACTTAATAATAGAGATTACACCTAAAAACATCAAAAACATCTCTTTCTCCTCATCTAATTCTTTCCTTCTCATCTCTTATCTCTATAACATGTATAAAAATCATAAAAAGTGAAAAACTCCAAAAAATACCTAAAAAGTACTTTATATATTAAGTATATTCTTGTAAATATAAGCTTTATACTAAGTTATATATGTAAATAAGTAGCATATGTATATAAACTATAAAAATAACTTATGTATATATTGTATACTGTAAATTGGGTATTTAAGTTAGATTATAATGTGTATATATTAATTATATAACTATTTATTAATTAAATTAACTTATATGTACTCTTAGACTATATAAATCAATAAATAGTATAAATAACAATATTAAGCTATAATACTGTATATACATATTTATATGTAGATTATAAACAAATTAAACCCTGTACTTTAATTTAATTCTTTATATACAATAAATAATTAATTTATTAATTTAATAGCTAAGTTATTAAGATTAAATTAGATAAATTAGTTATTTAGAGTTAGAATTAAGTTAATTGAATCTGTATATTTAGATTAATGTACTTTAAGTAATTTAAGCTAATTGAAGTATAATTATATCTTATTATATTATTTAAACTTAATTTATAAATAAAATAGTTCATAATATGCTATTCAAATGTAAATAGAATGGAAATTAAATCTGTAAAATACAATAAAAATGTCTATAAAATACTTATACATGTATACTAACTTTGTATAAGGTTAATTAGACCATATAATAACTAATATACATGTAATTAAAGAATTAAACATATAAATAGTATACTTTAGTTAATTTATTTATATAGTAAAAATAATTAAAATTTCAAATCAAGCGTACAATTATATAGTATTATATAAATACTTTATTTTCCCATAATCTATTTTTATTTTAAAATAAATTATGGCCCTCGAATTGAGGGCCAAAATGGCCTTTGTCGTGCAGCCGCACGCAATTTCAGCGTAGATGCGGCGCTCGAATAGCACCACATCCTGCGCCGAAGAGCGGGCACTATTATATATATTGTTTTTGTTAGTATAAGGCGCAATCTTCACGAGCGTCGGGCGCCCAAAACAACCGAACCTTACATCTAAGCATGAGCATGAGTATGAGCTTGAGCATTTGGGGCCAAGGGCCCGGGGGTGTGTGTGTGTGCGGGCTGAGAGGCCCTCTGATCTGAGCTTGATAATACACAATTAAGCGACCTAATGACAAATTAGGGTGCGCTTAGTAGAGGTCTGGTCCCACCCTCTGAGTGCTGTGTATCCCTCGAAAAGCGTGCCCGTAAATTAAACACTTTTTTGATTAATTAAGAGGGGTAATGACAGCAGTTAATCACCTATTATGCCGTAGTGTTGCGAAGACTTATAATGCAGAATAAGACTAAGAAGAAGAAGAAGAATGATAGAAGAGGTGTAGCGTGGAAAGAGAGAGAGTAAAGGTAAATACGTATGGTGAAGAAAGAGAGAGTGAGAATACAGATACAAAGGATTATAATATCTATATATATATATATATACACACGTAGTACAGCCATTTACTTTTATGTAAATAACTTCATACCTTTACTAACAGAATAAGATGTCGCTATAACCGTCGGTACAGACCCTAGTTTCCCTCTTTTAGTTTGTATATAGTTTTTCTAGGGTCTAGTGACGTTTGCATCTGTCACTATAGCTATTATTTGTGTTACTGTAGGTGTCAGCATAGTAAGTTGAATTAGTATACTATGTAATCTTCGTTGGTAGTGTATATTTATGTAAGTATTAGTAATATAACTTATAAAGAGAGTTTAGAGTGTATTGATGAAGTGTTTGGTGCTTGTTTATAATTAATTTTTGCAAGCATGTTAATTGATTCTTTGTACACAATTAAACCAAGTATTCATTCATTCTTTGTTAGACATAAAACTTCTTTTTGAAATTAAAGGATAATTTTAAACTTAGAGAGTGATGTAAATCAATAACTGCCTCCCAGTGAACGACCTGGAATAAAACTAGTAAAAATTAGTTAATTAAATAATGGTTGTAATGATGGTTGGTATTTCATACAATTCACTACAATGACACTGATGATATTTTCATCAATAAATACACCATCAACGTACAACATCACCTACGCGCGGGCGGCGCGCAGGACCCTCTTCTCCTCTCTCTCCCTTCCTTTTCTTCCCCAAACCCTAACCCCCCTACGCCTTCTATATAAGCCACCCCCCTCCTATCTCCTCTCCACTCCACACCAGCCACCACCACCACCACCTTCAAAGCTGTGTGGACTGCGAGAGGGGACGAGAGAGGGAGAGCGAGAGGAGGAGGAGGCTGAGGTCGGAGGAACTTCAGTGAAAGCTCGGCGGAGGTCGCACAGCCGCCGCGGGCGCATGCGGGAGGAGGAGAGAGCTCGGGGAGGCGACCTCCCGACCCTCTGTAACGGTTGGAGCTACGGCGGTGCGAGGCGGAGCGAGCGGAGAGCGCTGGAAGGAGTTCCTGATACTGAAAGGTTTCCAGTATCAGACGTCTGGAGTGGAGCCCAGACGGCTAACGGGGTACCTGGACGTCTGGAGCTAAGGCCAGACGTCTGAAAGCTCATTTATCGCGAAGGTACATAACTCCCTACGCCATTCATATTGCAGTGCAAGGATATATGTCGGCTGATTCGCGCCTGCGACGTTGTACGCAGGTGCAACCTTGGGAAGGAGCACAGAACGCTTTACCACGTGCTTTTGGACGTCTAATTAGATCACCAAACGATCGGAGGCATTGTCCAACGTCTGGAACTGCCTTCAGACAATCACAGAGAAGGCCTAGACGTCTGAGGATACCGTAAGGACTTAAGGTAAAGATCTGGCACCTTTTAAGACATCTAGGAGTATCCCCAGACGTTTGATTTTGAACAATAGACACGTTTTTGACCCGTTTGGGATCCGATCGGGGTCCGTTTTACGCAAACAAAATACCTGTATTTTCCTCGCAAGTTTCTCTACGTACTAGAGTTCTTTGTACACTGTTCTGAACTCTCCTTTTGTGATGTATTCCCTGGTATAGGATTTCAGCCTGCTGCGTATTTGGGGCTCGCATAGACGCCTGGGTCTACGGTTCAAGCCCTATTACTCCCGTGTTGCCTGGTAGAGTGGTTAATTCTGTTAATATTTCTCAAATAAGAATGTGCTTGTGGAAATAGCCAAATGGAACCCTAGGATAGAGAAATAAATGAACCGTTGTGCTGTATAATATACTTACATGCATAATTGAGATAAACTGCTAGCAATTGCCTGTATTATAATTGTGAGTTGCTTGTTAGAATATGAGCTGCCTGTAATTAATGAACAATTACTTGTGAAATCACCAGTTGCATGTATCGCATTATGGAAACATGAGCTGCCTGTATATGCTTGAGAGATAAATTGTAAATGGTGAAATTTGGATTGGAATAAATGAGGTGAACATGAGCATGAATCCTACGGGGAATTAGGAGTAGAACCTGTGGATAAATGGAAATCTGGAATGTAGACGGGAAGTGTGTTTGCCCTTGAGTACGTGGTACCAAGGAGAGCAACTGTCCCTTTTTTGTGTAGAGTGGAGCTAGACTCCCTTAGGTTGAGACCTAAGGTTAGGATTGGCCACTCTACACTGACTCCTATTGGCCCTCGTGTATGCGTGCCGAGGCAAGCTACTAGTGTAGGGAGAGAGCTAGCCACCTCACGGGGCTCGGGGTTCAGCTAGCCACCCTACACTGACTTGTTAAGCCATTTGGGCAAACCGGGGTAGCCAGACGAAGGTACGCGGACTATGGAGGGGCGAGACCCCTGTTTGATTCTGAGGGGTGAGACCCCTATTCTGAGAGGGCAAGGCCCTATACTGTTCTGTGCTGTACTTTGAGCGTACCTGCTAGTGGAAACAACTAACCGCATGTCAGTGCGGGGTAGCTACCCGTGTGCTTATCACGTGTGCCGTAGTCACCGCTACATCTTGACAGTGACCTCGGGGTAGTTGACTGGGTGTAGGACTACCACGGGGGACTCTCCCGGCCAGGAGAGCACCACGTGTACCTTCTAATCTACGGAAAAGACTACAATCAAGATCGTTCCCACTAGGGACATGTAAGATCAAGAATATATGGATGTTTGAGAGAAATGGGTGAAACGAAAATACATATAAAATAGATAAATAGAAATGAGAATTAAACCTGTTGCTTTTTACTATTTTTAGATAGTACAGATACCACTCTACTTAGCGTTCGCTGACTCTGTCTTTTCATAATACTGTTCAGGACCAGGAGTTGAGCAGCCCGAGCTTCCGGCTGTGAAAGGTGCTGGGCCCAGTCGAGCCCAGCTGTAGTTTTCAGCACTTCCTTTTCATTCCTTTACTATTGTAGTAAGTGTTAGACCTTTAGTTACCGTTTGTCTCTACTGTTTACTTCTGTTTCCCGTTGTTTTTGTTGTTGTGGTGGTATGTACTGAAACAGCAGATTTACTTTCCTTTTACTGCTTTGTACATTTCTTCTGCTTAATTATATTGCATATGTGAATGTGGTTTACTTTCCTGCTTTTGGTTATCTCTTGCTGGATGACTGGGTCTTGGGATTAGACGAGATGAGCCAGACTCAGGTCCCGTAGGGATCCGGGAATCGGGTCGTAACACCCAGTACACTTCAACTCAATACACATAAGTGAGTAGAAATTTGAATAGGTTAAACATCTGTGTGCCTTAACTAAGTGGTGCAACAACCCAATTGATTAAGCTGTTTGTGCCGCACCACTGAAGATAAAAGTCATTCATCGATAGCTTGCCACTTAAGGTTAATCTTTAGGGATGAACCAGGCACTCCACATTATTTTTTGATTTTTAAAGGAATATATCATCACCTGTGCTTTCAAAACTTGGAGTGTTTTCTTGAACTTGATTGAATACACCTAAGATTAAAACCTAAAAGCTACTAAACAAGGTTAAACCCTAAAAGACACATCATCAAATAACCTTGTTTGCAAACCCTGGTTGTGCACGCACAAACATTTGAATTAATTATTAAGGGCACAACCCATCTAAAGGGCCCATCACATTCCAAGAGTACAATCATCCCAAGCCTAATTAAAATTGAGTAGACATTAGCCTTAAAGATTGATTCGCTCTTCGGGGCTCAATTTGAGATTTTTTTTTATTAATCTGCTTCTACCGATCCATCTGATGTCTAACTAGGGGAGTAGTGTCAAACGACCGCGGCTGAGGGGTATACTAGGAACTGGAGATGCAAGCCAAAAGAACCTTCTCCCCAGCCCCTCCTTCTAACTAGTTGGATTGACCGAATAAAAGTAGACCAAATCAGTTATAATCTCAAGATGGGTCCTGGGAGTCTGTAGGTCTTTAGGCTAACCCACCTAAGGACAGGGTTGATTGCTTATATTGCAAGGCTCCTTTCTTTCTTCTGATTTCCCCTCCTATTCTACCATGTATCCTTCCACATCCTGACTCATTTTCCATCCTACCCTCCTACCACCACGTATACCCAAGATGATTACTATCCCGACTCGACTTATAATTACCCATCCACTAGTCAGGATAACTTTGATTGGGGATACAATACCAAACCTTAGTGTCCAGGGCCTAACCCTAGACAACAAGACTATGATTACTATCCTTCTTAGAGCTACAATGATTATAGATTGATGGGAACACCATCATGAGCCAACTAGCTCATTTTAACTCAATTAAGTCAGTAAATACTCCTACATAACCACCAGAGAGTCACAAGCCATTGTATAATCATTCTAAGGGAAAAATAAGAAACTAGGGTTAAAACTGCAATTTTACCAACTTATCATGAATGCAGTACAACCACGAATTTTCTCAAGGGTTGAATAAAAGTCAAATGGTCTTAAAAAGACAACAAGTGGGATAGAATAATCAGAAAAGGGTTTGCACGTGTTCTGAGAATTAAATGACTTTTGGAAACCCTAAAAACAGACCTGCCTAATTAACTGAGGTTCTGATCAGGAAAAAATTCACCTAAACCCCCTAAAATTCATAAAAAAATATTCTCTAGGGTTTGAAACCTTCAATTTAACCATCATAACCTACTTTGACTCAGAACAAAGACACAGACAGACATTTTCCCTAATTTGGATTTTTGCATAAATTACCTGATCAAACGCGGTCAAAACCAAAATCCAACTTTGTCATTGGATTACTTAGATTCAAATTAGGTTTGTACCAAAATTTGGACCCAATATGAGTTTGTCTTGACCTAGTTTGCAAATTGGTATTGTCTAATTACATTTCTACCCTTAACTTTCAAAATATTTTCAAATAGACCTCTAACTTTGTCGTAGTTCTCACAAAAAGGTCTTTAATACCATTAAACATATTCCTACTTGCTCTGGCGACCTTAAAATGGAAAGAATTCCCTGATTTCTTGACGAATCCCTTTCAAATTTGAAAGGGAAGTTCGTCAAGAAATTCCCTTCCTTTTGAACCCGATCCTAAGCCCAAGAACCTACCAAATCTCTCATGCAAACGCATGAGAGATTTGGGTATCAAGGCATTCCCATACTCCGGTGAGCTTACCAAGCTTGGGAATCTTGCTTACCAAGCTCTAATCGTCCTCCTGAGGTGTATAAAAGCACCCCCTAGTCATATCGAATCCCTCAAGCTTGAATTCAACCAGAGAAACTCTTAAATTCCTCTCTCCTCCTCCGGTCGAATTGCTCTTCAAGCTACAGCGACCCTCTTTGCCTCACCTCGTCATCTGACCGCAATACCAAAGGCAGATTCTTCTTCCTTGCTTTCTTCAGCGTCGAGCAAGCACCCACCGGCACCCCTACCTCCTTCATCCTTGCTGTCCACCTCTCATTGGAGCAGTTTCCTCCCCAACGCCGACCATACCGTAATCGACGCCGCCTGGACTCCCCTTTGTCTACCAACTACCTAGATAAGCCCCTTACCTCCTCTACTTCATTTTTCATCTCAACCGTACTAAATTTCAACCACGCTACCGCCCGTTCACCGTCATCCCTTCCGCGTCCGGCCACTCCTCCGGTGAAGCGTTCCCATCGCTACACCGCTCCATACGCCTCGCCGACACTCCCACGAGCTCCGCCTCATCCATCTGCACCGAACCCCCATCTTTATTTCCCATTCCCTCCACTCAAACGACCCCCCGAACAAACCCATCACCGACCACCTTCTCCAAGTCCGCCCGACCACCACGCACCTTCATCCTCCACGAAACCACTGCCATTACATTCGCCAACATCCGGCGAACCTTCTGAGGTGTTTTGACGAGGCTGAAAGGCCTTATTCTCTATTTTAGGTTTCAGGCTGGAGCTTCGCTGCCGCGTTGTCTTCTCCGACCATGTTCGTGGTGTTCTAGCTACGCGAGGTCCAGTTCTTAGCTCCAGAAGACACGGTTTCACTCCAGGTCCTCAATCGGGGACTTCAAGGAGAGTTGCGATGCCAATTGGAAGATCCTCATAGCTCCAGGCGCATGCAAAGAAGGAGGGACATTTAGTCCCACATCGTTCATGGAAGAGCTAAGGCACACGCATATATTGAATTTCTACCATCAGCTTATCACCTCAGCACGCATAGGGGGTGAGGTCCCCGCACACCCCCTCACACGCCTCGTCCAAGACTCTGACCCCGCAGACCTGGTGAGCCCGATAACCTACCTAACCTAAGCACTTCTCGGCTACGACCCACGCTTGCTGCCCTAGTCCCAGGTGCGTGTGTGCCCGATAACCCGATATCCTGAGAAAGGCCCTGGGAGGGTGGAGCCTAAGAGAGAAGGCAAGGAGAGATTGCGCGGGGTAGCGGGAGGGTTTTGCTGCAGAGAGTATTGGTTGACACTTAGCCAATTCTAGAAGCCCCCCTCCCTATGTGAAGAATCTGAACAGAGAGGAAGAAGAATAAGAGAGGGAGCCGCAACAGAAGAAACAGAGAAGAGAAGAAGAAAAAAAGAAAAAGAAGAAGCCATAGAAGAGAAGCAGAAGAAAAGAGAAGAGAAGAGAAAGAAGAAGAAGAAAAATCTTAGCACAGTAGTACAGGGCTACTTAAGTCGTCTGATACTTTGATTGCATATATTTGAGACATTGATTTAAGTGTTATTTGTGAGGAGTAATTGGTGATTTAAATCACCATTTTACCCCATTCTTTTTGCATATTGATTCTGACATTACTTTTATTGCAATATTTATTCTTGATTTAAATTGTGATCTTGAATTTTAAATTCCATATTGCTCTCTGTGTTCAACCTCGAAACCTTTTCGAGTAATAAAATTTATTTGTTGTTAAAGCGATTTCGACCTATACTACAACGCAACTTTTATAACCTCGATTTCGCTTTGTCAACATTTTGACGCCTGCCGAGGAGCAATGGGCAATTTAGAACTCTTGATTGCAATTCCTAATTTAAATTCTAGCTTGCTATATCTCTTTTGCTGTGGTTGTTTCAGGAGGGATACATTCAAGGAAGATTAGCCGCACAGTAAACACACCAGGGGCAGGTAAGTTCTAACTACTCTCTCTCTTAAGCCCCTCATTCTGAAAAGGTTAAAAGGAAAAAAATCAATTAGGGTTACTTGCATTCTATCCGTAGATAGTTCATCAAGTTGCCTGATTTGATACATTTTATTTGGATAACAAATCCTGATTTGTGCACCTACTTAAAGCTTAAGGTATCTAGGGCTATCACATTCTTGTCTGAAGCCTTAGGTACCACATTTAGACAATTAAATTGCACCAAATTAGAGCCAATTAAGGATTCCAGTTTAGGGTTTTTAGAGACACACTTGCTTAATCAAGAAATCATCTTCCCAAATAATGTATGCCTAGACCTTGATTGGACTGATCTATTCAAGCAAAACCCTAAAATCAGTCTCTTAAAGTCATTTGAACACTAAAAGAGGGACCTAAGATTCAAAAGAGGACAATACAGGTGAAGTTGACCCACCTTGTTTGGGTCAATCAATATTCAAATTAGGTCACTTTTGCATTCAATACATCTTAAAGTTCAAGTGAAATTCTAAAGAACCATTGCTTTTAATTAAAACTGGTAGACTTAAGAGGTCAAGTCCCCATTCTGGTCTACTTGGAACATCAGTGACAAGAGAGGTTGGGTGGGGGAAACCCTGTAACCCGTGGGGGTGCTCTACTATATAGGGGTCTTTGCGGGACTCTCCCTCTTTGGCCGCCCAAGTAAGTCTGAGGTGGACGACCTTCTAACTAAGGGGTATTATCCGCCCTGAACCTCTATAGTCATCCAAAACTTTTGGGTGTCTTGATTGGGTCCATCACATTCTACCTCTCATCCACTCCATCGATGCATGTTCGGGAGGAGGCCTCTAAGACCATCCTTGAGGCCTCCTTTAGCCACTCATTCACGTCGAGGCCAAGCCTCGACCTCCTTATTTGTGCAACAACCCAATCCTATTGATATCTCTTCCGATTCATCTGAACCTGATTCTCCTTCATCCATTATCGTGGCATAACCCGAAGAAGAAAATAATCTTGAAAATCAACTTCAGTGCCTCAATGATCTATTCCAAGCCTTTGTGAACCGGCTGCAACATCCAATGATGCGAGATCACTACAATCCCGCTGCGATGACAATCGAATCTCGAGTACAAATCCCCGCTGGAGGTCTTGACACTGAACTTAAGCCCAACATGATTCATGCCATGTAAAGATCCGTTCTGTTCTGAGCCTTTTAAGATGTCTGGACTTTCGATCAGACGTCTAGACCCCTTCCCAGATGTCTGGAAATTGAAAAATTTGTACACAGGGTCGGGTTTCCACGCTAGCTGCGTGCAGACAGATGTCTGGACTTTCGATCAGACGTCTAGACCCCTTCCCAGATGTCTGGAAATTGAAAAATTTGTACACAGGGTCGGGTTTGCACGCTAGCTGCGTGCAGACAGCCTTCCTTTCTTCTCTCTCTTCTTTTCTCCTTCTCGAACCCTAACCCTACTCCCTATTAAAGACCCCTCTCCCCCTTCCTCTCTTCTCCACTCCACCACCACTACCTTCTTCCTCTCCACTGCCGTGAGAGGAACAAGCGAGAGAGAGGGAGCGGGAGCAAGAGTGAGAGCGAGGAGCGAAGAAGAGGAGTAGCATGAAGAGAGGAGGAGGTTGAGCTCGCGAGTTCGTGGGAGCTCGCCGGAGGGTGCACGGCCAGAGCGACGTGTACGGGAGGAGGAGTGCGTCAGAGGAGTCGTCCCTGACTTCCTACTGCAGCCGGAGCTGCAATGAGAGGGAGGAACTGTGGCTATGCGCGGCGAGAGGAGCGGGAGCTCGCTCTGGTTCTGGGATTTTCCCATAATCAGATGTTTGGAGTGCCATCCAGACGACAGGTTGGATGTCTGGTGACGACACCGGACGTCTGAAAACAAGGTTTCGCGAAGGTACGTTTCTCTTGCGGTTACGACCATGCAGGCTGCACCGCAGAGCCAATTATGTGGCTAAAAGTGGGAGATATTGTCTGTCGCACGCAAGGATAGCTTCGGAAAGGCGCGCAGCATGCCCTCCCACGCGTTTCGGACGTCTGGACAGCTTACCAGACGACTGGAAGCACTCCCAGACGACTGGAGGAGAGGTCGGACGTCTGGAGCTGAGTCCAGACGGTCAAGTGAGGGTCCTGGACGTCTAAGGTTGACGCAGGAACTTGAGGTGAGACCCTAGTGACTTTTAAGACGTCTGGACTTTGTGCCAGACATCTGATTTGGTTTTACAGTCCTTTTTTTGACCGGTTTAGGGTCCGTTTTACGCAAACGAGATATCTATGGTTTCCTTGTGAGTTTCTCTACATGTTAGAAGGCCTTATATACTATTTTGAATGTTCCATTGTGATATGTTCCTTGGTATAGGATTTCAAGCTGTTGCGTGTTCGGGACTTACAGAGGCACGTGAGTCTGCCGTTCGAGCCCCTAGTACTCCCGGATTGTCTAATAGAGTGGTTTCCCCTTGTTTTAATTATAAAACATGAAATCATATGTGAAATTAGATAACTAGAAACCTAGGATATGGCATAAATCCTAGGACAAGAAATACTTGCACTGTTATATGCGTGTTTGAGATTGCAGTCATAAATGAATGAATAGAATTGTAAAAAATTGCCTGTTAATAAATACAAGCTGCCTGTGGAATATGAAATGCCTGTGCTAGTTAAACAGTTACCTGTGACATTACTTGTTGTATATGTTAAATTGTGGAAATACGAGCTACATGTGTATAATACAAGAATGGAATAATATGGTGAATATGAGCATGAACCCTACGGGGAGCTAGGAGTAGAGCTCCTGTGGATGAATGGAAAGGATCTGAAAATGTGAGTGGGAAGTGTGCTGGCCCTTGAGTAATGGTGCCAAGGAGAGCGATTGTCGTCAGTTTAGTGTAGAGTGGAGCTAGCCGCCCTTGGGTTGGGACCCAAGGTTAGGATTGACCACTCTACACTGACTTCTGTTGGCCCTCGCGTACACTTTACCAGGGAGAGCTACTAGTGTAAAGAGAGAGCTAGCCACCCCACGGGGCCCGGGGTTCAACTAGCCACCCTACACTGACTTGTTAGGCCCACTAGGCAAACCGGGGTAGTCAGACAAGGGTGTGCGGACTGTGGAGGGGCGAGACCCCTATTTGGTTCTAAGGGGCTAGACCCCTGTTACTGAGAGGGCTAGGCCCTATACTGTTCTGTGTTGTACTTTGGGCGTACCCGCTAGTGGAAACGACTGACCGCGTGTTAGTGCGGGGTAGCTACCTGTGCGCTTATCGCATGTGCCGTAGTCACCGCTACGTCTATCCGTGACCTCGGAGTGGTTGACTGGGTGTAGGATCACCACTAGGGACTCTCCTAACCAGGAGAGCATCACGTGTGCCTTCTACTCTTCGGAAAAGACTGCAATCAAGATCGTTCCCACAAGGAACGTACGAGATCAAGAAAGAGATCTGGAAGTAAACCAATGGGTGAAAAGAAATGACTTAAAATAAAATAATTGGAAAAGATAAATTTACCTGTTAGCCTTTACTGCTTTAGTTAGTTTGGTTACTACTCTACTTGGCGTTTGCTGACTCCGTTTACTCATAACCCTTTTCAGGTCCAGGAGTTGAGTAGCCCGAGTTACTGGTTGCAGAGGGCATTGGGCCCAGTCGAGCCCAGCAGTAGTTCTTACTATTGTTGTACTTCCTTTTTGTTAGTAAGTTTAGACTTTGTTACTGTTACTGTACTTTTGTTCTACTTTACTGTTGTGGTGGTGATATGTAGTGTTAGCAGCTTTTACTTCCTTTACTGCTTGTACTCTTTTACTGTTAGTTACTTTGCATAGTGAATGTGGTTTATTTTCCTACTTTTCGGTTATTTCTTGTTGG
The DNA here is from genome assembly GCA_037157565.1 of Thalassia testudinum. Taxonomy (NCBI): domain Eukaryota; kingdom Viridiplantae; phylum Streptophyta; class Magnoliopsida; order Alismatales; family Hydrocharitaceae; genus Thalassia; species Thalassia testudinum. The sequence continues at coordinate 100,424,140 of JAZHRO010000031.1, read as the reverse complement.
ACAACTGGGTCTTGGGATTAGTCAAGTCAAGCCGATCTCGTGTCCTGTAGAGATTCGAGAACCAGGTCGTAATACCATTCCCAAATTTCATGAGCGTAATTCTGAAGATCCTTTCCAGCATATCAAACAATTCAAGCATTTGGCCTAGACCTTCTGGTCAGAACCTCAAAATCGGGATGTTCTACTCATGAAAATGTTCTCCTTCTCTCTCATGGATAAAGCTGCTCACTGATACCAAACCCAATCGTGTCCAATCAACACCTGGGCGGAACTTCAATCCGAGTTTCTGAGAAAGTTCTTCCCTGTTGGCCAGACAAATGCTTTACTGCACTAGATCACACATTTCACACAAGTAGAAGAACCACTTCACGAAGCATGGGATCGTTTTCTAGATCTCATGCGAAATTGCCCCCATCACGGAGTTCCTAAATGGGAACAAGTCCAGTCTTTTTACCAGGGACTCTGTGAGGATCTTAGATTATTCGTCAATGCAACTTGTGGAGGAAACATCATGGGTCAACACGAAGACACCGTGTGGGAGATTCTCAAGAATATGTGTGAGAACTCCATCAATAATGAATCCATGGGCATTGACGTGCGCTTGTACATGTGTGTTAAGAAGTGTCGTTATAGTCGCACTTGCAACGTCGGTTTTAAAGTAGAGAAACGGGGGTGAGTCCGAGTGTCGGTCTCAGGGAGGCGTGAAAATCGGATTTTGCTTATCACTTGTTGTCACGAAAAGCGCAAAGTTTTGCTTGCGAAAGGTGCAATTTTGAAAAGCGAGAGAGAGATAGAGAGAGAGATTAGGGTTAGAGTCGTTTCTTTGCTTGATCATGCAACTTAAACAGGAAATCAAGTAAACACTGAACGAAAAGTAACTTTATTAATCATGCAACTTTAGTTCACAAATTACAACATTAGATACATCCTCAAACTTAAGTAAAGAAAAGCTTAAAAGAGAGGAAGAGAGAGAGAGAAAGGAGAGCGGCGAGGCAGCCACGGCGGTGGAGGAGGCTCCGTCGGCGGCTCTTCGTCTCCGGCGATTACAAGAGGGCCTAAAGATAGCTAGAAGAGGAGTAGAGTAGTTGCAAGGGAAGTGAATACCTTGAATGAGTGGTTGGAGGGGGTTTAAATAGGGTTAAGGGCTTTCTAAAAGAAGAAGGGGCTTTAGCGACGTCCGGGACATCGCTAAAACCATTCCAAAAGCGTCAGTGAAGCCCTCCAGCCCGCCGGTCAACCGCCCGCGCCGTTCTTCTTCGCGCTCGATCCATGGCCGCTGCGTGAGAGCCGTCCGATCGAAGATCAGACGGCTGAGATCTTCCCGTGGAGGCGCTCGGATCACTCCTTGGGCGCGTGTGTGCGCAGGCGTCATCGCCTGGCGTGCGCGCGCGCGTGGGCGCTCGCGATCTGAGGGAGCGCCGCGTGGCGCGATCTCAGCCGCCCGTCGCTGATCGGGCGACCCAATTTCCCTACGTGCTTCCTTCGTCTTCAATTTTACGCACCGCGCAGCTCGAACCCACGTCGTGTGCGTGCGGGCATGCGCGTTAATCGTTGCGCCACACCCACGCTTTGTTGTGGCGACTGCGGGCGGGCACGCGATTCTCGGCCGTCCGATCGAAGAACGACGGCCGAGATTTGATCTCAGCTGAAGGAAGTGTGACATGCGGTGGAGCGAGGGTGACGTGGCGCAATGAGGGCCGTTGATCACCAGATCAACGGTCAGAACTTCTTGGGCCCATTGTAGGAGCTCCGGATGTCGGATTTGGCCGATCATAAGTCCGTTGGACTCCATTCGTCGTTCTGAATCCATCCGTGCGGTCCGATTGCTCATCTGAGGCCTGCTTTGACAAGTGCTTACACAAATGGCCATTAATATAGTTTTATAAGCAATCTTAGTATATGATGCATGCAATGCTCCCATTCTACTTATGTTGTGCCTTTTATTCTTAAGATGGGCCCTATTTAACAGAATTATCACCCCCATATGCAGTGTTATCATACCCCCATGCTTACTCCTTGCTAGTCCCTAGCAAGGTTTATTCTAGCCTTTATTTGCTTTCAGAATTTAAGAAGTAGTTGCTTAGACACTTCGTCACTTGTCAATAGGAGGAAATATACTAAGATCTTAATCTACAAAGACTAAGCAGTGTCCGGGTGTCTGCCAAATACGAATCACCTGAATCCTTGCTTTAATGTATATAACTATGCATATGTATATGTATATATATATATCTATATTTTTAGAACTTTTTTTTCGGAATTCAGCGTTGGTAACTTTTTACGGCTACCCAACCCACCCAAAACTTGGTCAAAACCCTAAGTGCTAAGCATCTTGCTGTGAAGATTGTGATAGACTCACTTAACGGTAATTCAGACAGACTTCGCATTTCTACGCCCCTAGGTGACCGGAAAAGGAAATATATTTGCCTGAAGGTGTATTTGTTCGATTGGTAGCTTTCTCCCTACGTTTGTTTTAATTGGGGTCAACACAAGGATTTTTCCAGTGTATATCTCCCCGGCTTGTACTACTTCCCCGCTTCTTCCTTAAGTGTTTTGGTTCTTTTTGTGCAGTCATTGAGTTGGGCTCTGGACAACCGACCAATGAGCTGTTACCCATGATCACTTGCCAGCCATACTTGTGCGGTGAAGTGTGGTTTATTTTCTTTTCTTCTCCTTTTTTTTTTTCGTAGGTGGCTTCCCTAATCTCAAATGTACCTAGAGGCAATGAAGAAGAAATGGTCCCGTGGCTGGGTTCTGGATAACCTGCCAATGGGCTGTTACCCACGACAACTTGCCAGTCATACCACCCTAGAGAGTTCATTAGCTACCCAATTTCTCTCAAAATCTCTGAGAAGTGAGTTTGTGCGAAAATGTGTGCAGATGCTTAGACTCAAAGTTTTTCTGAGTTAGAGGGTGAGTTTTATCACCTTATTTAGTAGGTGGATTAGAATAGCTTGAGGTTGCAAGGATTCGAAGCTAAATCCATATTTTAACGGACACCAGGGCTGATTAAGCCTGAAGGCCTGAAAAGTCTACGTGTTTAAGTTCTTTTTGTATTATTTCTCACTATTGACAAGTTTCTAATGCCTAAGTTTTCTTCCTAAATTCAATTTTTTTTGTTTTATTTTTTTTATTATTCAGACTGATTAAATGAGCTCAGTACTATGCAATTTACCACCCCCCCCCATGCTTAAGTTCGACAATGTCCTCATTGGCAAGTACATGGATGCATAAGGGTTCAAAAAGATAGTAACTGAGTGACGTAAAATACCAGATCAGTCTAAATCCTCTGGGTTGCCTCCCAGGAAGCACTGAATTTAACACCTCCAGCTAGGCGGTGCTCTGTGTCATCCCTTAACGAGGGTGACACTCTCCTTTGGGGGAACCTGGGCCAGGAAGTGCTTCAATCTTTGACCATTAACTGTAAAAGTGTGCCCAGTGTTAGGATCAGCGATTTCAACCACCCCATTAGAGTAGGGCTTAACCACCCGAAATGGTCATATCTATTTGGACCTGAGTTTCCCCGAGAAGAGTTTTAGGCGGGCGTCAAACAGCTAGACTTGCTGGTTAGGCTCAAAGGTTTTTCTATGAATGAATCGGTCGTGGACGGCTTTCATTTTCTCCTTATACAGTTGACTATTGTCAAAGGCGTCCCGATGAATTTCTTTAAGCTCAGATAATTGGAGCATCCTCTACGCACCGGCTAACTGGGAATCCATGTTACATTGCTTGACAGCCCAGTAAGCCTGGTGTTCCAATTCGACAGGAAGATGGAAGGTTTTGCCAAAGACCAGGCGATAAAACGACATGCCTATTGGGGTCTTGAAAGCGGTCCTGTATGCCCACAAGGCATCATCAAGTAGTGTGGACCAGTCTTTCCAATCAGGTCTCACAGTCTTCTGTAAAATATTCTTGATTTGTCTATTTGAGACCTTGGTCTGCCCGTTTGTTTGCGAATGATACGGGGTAGTAATGCAGTGGTTCACCCCGTATTTTCTAAGTAGGGCACGGAATTGGGAATGATAAAATGGCTTCCACCATCACTGATCATGGCCTTGGGTATTCCAAATCGGGAAAAGATGTTCTTCTTAAAAAAGTCCATGACAGTCCTGTGATCGCATCGACGGGTGGCGACGGCTTCAATCCATTTGGAAACATAGTCTACCGAGACCAGGATGTACTCGAAGCCGTTGGATGGTGGAAATGGGCCCATAAAATCGATACCCCAAACGTCGAAGATTTCGACAATCAAAATGGGCTGGAGGGGCATCATATCTTTCTTGGTCATGGTCCCCAGCGTTTGGCAGCCCGAGCAAGTCTTGGCAATGTTGTGTGCATCCTTAAATAGGGACGACCAGTAAAATCCAGACTGCAAAACCTTTGCAACTATTTTCTTTCCAGAGAAGTGGCCACCACAAGCCTGGTCATGACATAAGGAAAGCACACTCTGAACTTCATCTTCGGGGATACACCTCCTGATGATATGGTCAGCACAGAGGTGAAACAGCATGGGATCATCTCAGAAATAGTGCTTGGCCTCAGCCAAGAACCTGTCCCGTTGCTGTCTGGACCAGCTGTGCGAGGTTTGTCCTACAACCAGGTAGTTGACGTAGTCAGCATACCATGGCATTTTCTTATCTTGCACAGCCAGGATGTGTTCATCAGGGAAGGAGTCAGATAGAGGTAGGGAGGGTCCAATGTGGTCTGGATGAAGTCTAGACGAGTGTTCAGCCACCACATTCTTTGATCCGGCCTTGTCTCGGATTTCCAGGTCAAATTCCTGCAAAAGGAGGATCCATCTGATGATCCTGGGCTTTGCGTCCTTCTTGGCCAATAGGTGCCGGATGGCTGAATGGTCAGTGTAAATCGTCACGTGGGATCCCAACAAGTACGATCGGAACTTTTCAAGTCCAAAGACTACAGTAAGCAGCTCTTTCTCTGTGACCGTATAATTTTGTTGGGCCTCGTCCAACGTTTTGCTCGTGTAGTAGATCACCACGGGCTTCTTATCTTTCCTTTGTCCCAGGACAGCGCCTATGGCAAAATCTAATGCATCACACATAATCTCAAAGTCCTGGGACCAGTCTGGGGTTTAAAGTACAAGTGCGGTGGAGACTAAGTCCCGGAGGTTGAGATAAGCCTGAATGCAATCAAAAGACATGTGGAATAGGGCATCATTGGCTAGAAGGTCGGTCAAGGGTTTGGAAAGCTTGGAAAAGTCTTTAATGATCCTTCGGTGGAAGCCAACATGTCCTAGGAATGAGCGAATCTGTCGGACCGAGCTAGGTGGAGGAAGTTTGGAAATCAAATCAACCTTAGCCCAATCTACCTCGATACCCCTATGTGATACGAAGTGACCGAGGACAATTCCTTCTTGAACCATAAAATGGCTCTTTTCCCAACTTAACACTAGGTTAACCTCGATACATCGTTTCAGGATTTTCTCCAAGTTGCTCAGATAATGGTGGAATGAATTCCCGAATACAGAGAAATCATCCATAAAGACCTCTAAGTATTCACCCGCCATTTCTGAAAAAATGGCTAGCATGCAACGCTGGAGGGTCGCAGGTGCATTGCATAACCCGAACGGCATTCAACGGAATGCAAACGTACCATACGGGCAAGTGAATGTGGTCTTTTCTTGATCCTCCAGAGCAATTGCGACTTGGTTATATCCTGAATATCCATCCAGGAAGCAAAAATACTTCTGCCCTGCCAATCTTTCAAGGATTTGGTCAATGAATGGTAAGGGGAAATGATCCTTCTTAGTGGCTTCATTGAGCTTCCTATAATCAATACACACCCGCCATGCGGTGGTGGTGCAAGTGGGGATGGATTCGCCATGATCATTGGTGACAACTGTGAGCCCAGCTTTCTTGGGAACCACTTGAGTGGGGCTCACCCAAGGGCTATTAGAGATAGGATAGATGATGTCAGCGTCAAGCCACTTGATAATTTCTTTCTTAACGACCTCCCGCATGTTTGGGTTTAAACATCTCTGCATCTGGCGGGAAGGTCATGCCCCGTCTTCCAGGTAAATCTTATGGGTGCAATAGGTGGGGCTAATTCCTCTTAAGTTCGAAATGGTCGAACCAATGGCGACTCGATGTTCTGAAAGGGTCGCAGTCAACCTGAGTTCCTAATCCTTGGTTAGATGAGAACTAATAATCACTGGGAAGGTCTAGTCAGGTCTCAGGAAGACATACTTGAGATTCTCGGGCAATGGATTAAGTTCAGGTGCGGGTGGAACCACAGTTGATGGAAAGGGAAAGGGCGGGAGTTGATCAACATCGATCTCCTCAAATGGTGTTGTGTGATGGTACTCAGCCTTACAGAGGTCCACGGGTAATGATGGTAACGGGTCAGAACAGTCATTACGGGTTTGGTGGTCTGATACAGAACTGAGGGGGAGGCATTCCTCGATCAGAGTTTCCACGGGATGATGTTCCTCAACGCAATCGCAATCAAAAGACTTTGTCACCCAGAAGATATCCAACTGCATTTTCCTGTCCCCGAAGGCGATTTCCATACATCCTGTGTCGCAATCAATGTTTGCCTTAGCCGTAGCTAAGAAAGGTCTGCCTAAGATTATGGGTGAGTTCTGTAATTTTTCAAGGACTTCCATGTCAAGCACCAAAAAGTCGACCGGGAAATAGATGTCCTTGACTCGTACAATCACGTCCTCGACAACCCCCTTCGGGGTTTTCACTGATCTATCAGCCAGCTGGATGGTGATAGGGGTTGGTGTCAACTCTCCAAAACCAAATTGGTGGTAGAGGGTTGTTGGAATCAGATTGATAGAAGCACCTAAGTCTAAGAGTGCTCTATCAAATGTCATGTCCCTGATATTGTAGGAAATCAGGGGTGCTCCTGGGTCAGTTTGCTTGAGCGGAAGGTTGCTTGATATTACGGAACTTGCTTATTCAGAGAGCACAACCTTCCTAGGTGCTTGAGGTCTCGGCTTACGCTTGGGTGTACAGGAATCCTTTAAAAACTTGGCGTCAGCAGGGATGTGTTTGATGGCTTCAAGGAGTGGAATATTAATCTGTACTTGCTTAAAGATTTCCAACAGCTCCTCAGTTTCCACAACATTCTTCTTTTTCTTGATTGTTTCCAAGTTCTCAGGGTAGGGTGTCTGAATATGGATTGGTTCTATTTCTGGGTCCTTGGTTGGTGCCTCTTCTGAGTCAGGTATTTCAGCGGGTGAAGTCTCGGGGAGAGTCGGCCATTTGGGATCCTGGGTTTTGGTGCCGCTTCTCAAGGCCACCGCATTCGCAGAGGCATTGGGGCCCTAGGTTGATCCTTGAGAAGACGTGGATGAAGGAGCACCAAACACAGGGGGTGTTTGCGGGGCTGGCTGGACCATGTGAGCCTGCCCGGGGTTGCCTTAGAAGTCTTGCGAATTGGGGTCTCTGTTAATTATGTTTCGCGGGTTCGGTTGTGGCTGGGAAGGTAGGGATCCTTGTTGTTTACAGTCCAAGAGTTGGCTTAACTGTCCCTTTACCAAGGCCATTTCCTCCTGATGTTTCTGGTTCATGTCAGCCATCATCTTTATTAGGGTGTCCATTTGATTTTGTGGGGGAGGGGCCGCCCTATTCTGATTGTATTGGGGTCTAACTGGTGGTCCTTGCTGATAGGGGGCAAGTGTGGCTGGTGGTTTGGCCTGGGCTGGTTTTGGAATTGCGGTGGTTTCTGGTTTGTCCAACCAAAGTTGGGGTGGTTACACGTAAGTGTTGGAGAAAGGGTTAGGTTTCGCATAACCTTGGACAACTTGCACATCTTCTAGGATAGTTGATGTTGATGAAGAGGGAAGGGAGTAATCAAGGGTTGAGGGAGCAAAGGTCCCTCCCTGGAACGTGGTTAGGGGTTGTTCCAGGTTCAGTTGGGTAAAGGGCTGGACTAAGTCAACATTATGCGCTCCCTTTGCTAGGGAGAAAGTCTGTAAGGGGTTCCTGGTCTGGTTCAGTGGCTCATCAATCTTTTTGTCCACCAATTCCACTCGATCCAGTTTTTTGGCAATGATGTCCATGTCAACCATTCCAGAATTTACTTGTACCTCATAAATCCCACCACGGGGTTGACTGGACCTATTGAACTGGGTCATGGAGGCATTGTTGAGCGAGTTCTCGCTCATAGACTCAAAGAGCTCAAACGCGCTCTCCTTGTCTTTGTTCAAAAAGTTCCCCCCGCATGAGGCATCGACGAAGTTCCGTAGGTTGCTGTCCAGACCGTGGTAGAAAATCTAGGCCAATTGCCACCTTGGTACTTCGTGGTGTGGGAATTTCCTCAAAAGTTCATTAAATCTTTCCCACACCTCATGAAATTGTTCCCCACCCTGGAGTGTAAAGGTAGTGATAGCTCTTCTGAGGGCATTGGTCTTTCCTATGGGGAAGAATTTCTTTAAAAATGCATGCCTCAGTTCTTCCCAGGTGGTGATGGGTCTACCTAGGGTTCTAAGCCAATGAGAAGCCTTGTCTCTTAATGAGAAGGGAAACATCTTGATTAGAACAATGTCAAGGCTAATGTTCCTAGATTTCACAGTTCGCACTATGCGGTCGAGATCCTCTAGATGCTAGAAGGGGTCCTCATTTGAGCTTCCATGAAAGTGCTTCTGGATCAGACTTAAGACATTTGGTTTCAGCTCAAAATCATCTCCCCCTTCGGGGATCCTAAGGTGTGGCTCGACTCTAATAGCGAAGGGATTATAGAAATCGCGGAGGGGCCTCGGTTGATCCTGAAATGGTGGTATATCGAGTGGTGGTTGCTCTTGTATGCCTTAGAAAGGTGGTGGTGGTTGTTCTTGTGGGTTCTATAACCGTTGTATGGCCTGCATGATGGCGTGGATTTATTGTTACTGAAGCTGGTGGTTTGCATTAATTTAGGCTTGGATGATGGCCATTGCGTCTGGTGGGGGTTGATCCTCAGCCTCATCTATCCTAGGTTCCGCCATGTTCCTAACAGAATCACGTCGCCTAGACGCCTGTCCCAAAACACACAACTCGGGATGCAGTGAGCGTCTCCCGTGCATACACTAGAGAAGAACAGGAGGGGATGCGGAGGGCGACAGATGCGAGAAATGTGTTTCAATCAAGCACACAAGCCTAGTCCTTACGGTGTATTCTTTAGGAGACCTAAAAATCTCACAAAGGGTGATTAAGTCCGTAAACACTGGACTCCCCTTCCCAAGGCTAATCTGGCTAGGTTGATTACGAGGGGATTGCAGGGAAGGCTCTTCCTTTAGCTTGCGCCTCCGGTTCCGTAGACCCCACAACCGCGGTCATTTGACACTGCCCCGCAACCTAGTCACCAGATTCTACCAAGGGAATGAAAGCCAAGTGCCTAGCGAACAAAACCTCACCTTTCGAGACTTAACTCGATCCTGCCTAGGGCACGTCTACTCAGTTTTAAAGGGCTAGGATAGTGCTTGTGCTTAGGGTTATGTGATGAGGTGTTGATTAGGATGGTGCCTCTTAATTTTCCACTTACAAGGTGTGTGCTTCTATCAAAACATGATTTTCAAGCAAGGATTTTTAAGATGTGGTGTCTTTTAGTGTTTCATCCTTACTTTAGTGCTTTTTAGGGTTGACGTGTCTTAATGTTTTCAGACAAGTTTCAGTGGGCACGTCAAGTTCTGCACACAATTCGATGAAAGTAGATTTCCTTTTATTCTGTAGAGGCTCTAAAACCCTAATGTTCTCATCCTAATGATCATGCAGCTTCTATTAGATGAGTCGGTTTTAGGGTTGAGTGGTGTGGCCCAAGTCAACTCATAGTGGCTTCGCAAACACCACTCAAAAAAAAGAAAAGAACACTCCAAGAATTTATTCAGAATATTAGAGTGTACATTTTTTTGTGGGGTGATGTGTTAAGGATGTGGGTCAAGCAATCATACACCACGCCAATTTTTTTTAGTTTTTTCACGCAAGCAAACAATCACAAGTGAAGAATTACTCACTATTGGTCCTTGTTGCGCCTACTCCCTTGTTACCGTCGTGGATGCGTTGCTTCGCCGTTCAAGCGTCAAATTCCTGCAACCATCAAGTAAAAAGGAAACAAGGCATTAGACGATGTGAGAATGGATGTGGAATGGAGGTGACAAAACAAATCCGTTGCCTCCCCGGCAACGGCGCCAAAAATTGATGTGCGCTTGTGCGTGTGTTAAGAAGTGTCGTTATAGTCGTACTTGCAACATCGGTTTTAAAGTAGAGAAACAGAGGTGAGTCCGAGTGTCGGTCTCAGGGAGGCGTGAAAATCGGATTTTGCTTATCACTTGTCACGAAGAGCGTGGAGTTTTGCTTGCGAAAGGTGCGGTTTTGAAAAGCGAGAGAGAGATAGAGACATTAGGGTTAGAGTCGTTTCTTTGCTTGATCATGCAACTTAAACAGGAAATCAAGTAAACACTGAACGGAAAGTAACTTTATTAATCATGCAACTTTAGTTCACAAATTACAACATTAGATACATGCTCAAACTTAAGTAAAGGAAAGCTTAAAAGAGAGGAAGAGAGAGAGAGAGAAAGGAGAGTGGCGAGGCAGCCATGGCGATGGAGGAGGCTCCGTTGGCGGCTCGTCGTCTCCGGCGATTACAAAAGGACCTAAAGATATCTAGGAGAGGGGTAGAGTAGTTGCAAGGGAAGTGAATGCCTTGAATGAGTGGTTGGAGGGCGTTTAAATAGGGTTAAGGGCTTTCTAAAAGAAGAAGGGGCTTTAGCGACGTCCGGGACGTCGCTAAAACCATTCCAAAAGCGTCGGTGAAGCCCTCTAGCCTGCTAGTCAATCGCCCGCGCCGTTCTTCTTCGCGCTCGATCCGTGGCCGCTGCATGAGAGCCGTCCGATCGAAGATCAGACGGCTGAGATCTTCCCTTGGAGGCGCTCGGATCGTGCCTCGGGCGCGCGTGTGCGCGAGCGTCGTCGCCCGACGTGCGCGCACGCGTGGGCGCTCGTGATTTAAGGGAACGTCGCGTGGCGCGATCTCGGCGGCCCGCTGCTGAGCGGGCGGCCCAATTTCGCTGCGCGCTTCCTTCGTCTTCAATTTTACGCACCGCGCGGCTCAAACCTGCGTCGCGTGTGTGCGGGCATGCGCGCTAACCGTTGCGTCACGCCCGCGCTTTGTCACGACGACTGCGGACGAGCGCGCGGTTCTCGGCCGTCCGATCGAAGATCGACGACCGAGATTTGATCTCAGCTGAAGGAAGAGTGACGTGCGGTGGAGCGGGGATGATGTGGCGCAACGAGGGCCGTTGATCACTAGATCAACGGTCAGAACTTCTTGGGCCCATTGTAGGAGCTTCGGATGTCGGATTTGGCCGATCTTGAGTCCGTTGGACTCCGTTCGTCGTTCTGAATCCATCCGTGTGGTCCGATTGCTCATCTGAGGCCTGCTTTGACAAGTGCTTACACAAATGGCCATTAATACAGTTTTATAAGCAATCTTGGTACATGATGCATGCAATGTTCCCATTCTACTTATGTTGTGCCTTTTATTCTTAAGATGGGCCCTATTTAACAAAATTATCACCTCCATGTGCAGTGTTATCAGGCATGTTCGACCGGACGAATGCCCGTGTATTGACGAATCCAAAAGAGAGTACATGAGACAGGGCTTGTCCTCTTCCGTCGACTTGGAACTGATGGCCAGTCATCTGGACAAGGTCTCTATTATTAAGAAAAAGGTGGATGAGCTAACTCAACATTTGTAGTGAGCCACCTCTGCGCAAAACCCATTCACACAACCACCCTCTGGCAAGGAGGCCGTGCACAACATCTATCACCGACCTTCTCAGGGGATGGGCCCATATCTACCCCTGTTTGATTCTGGTTACGAAGGAAACTCTGGATCCACCTACTCTAGTTGGGGGAACTCTGAACCCTCATATTCTAATTTTCCCGAGGTTCCTCAGACCTGCGAGGACCTTAACGCCATTCAGAATGATCCATTCTCAAACACCTACAATCCTAGATGGCGTAATCATCCCTAACTTCATTTGGTCAGGCAATAATCAAAGTCAGAGACCTCAATATCCGCCCCGACCACAACCTCCTCGTCCATACTAGCCGCCTCAGCTTCGGCGTAACCCAACTTATCAATCTGGGCCGACTCAGACAGATCAAATGACTCTTCTCCTTCATACTCTGATTGACATTCAGAAGACGAATGAGGCTATGCAAAAACAGCACAGAGATGAGATCACAGAGTTTCGCAATCAACTTGCCCAGATGGCAAATCCTTGCCAACCTGGTGCACTTCCTTCACAACCTCTGCCTAATCCGAATAACGTGCCGAACCAGAGGCACGTTATGAACCCAAATCTGGGCCAAGCTCACTTTGTTTATCCGGCCCCTTCTACTCCATCACCCGGTGGGATGGAGGCTTCGATATTGTATACGGGTTACCAGCAGCAAGCACCTCTTTTACCCACTCCAAACCAAAACCAGGCAGGATTAAATTCTGTTACTACCCGCACTTGCAAAACAACACAGGACCTACCTTATCCAAGCTAAACCCAGCCTATTAATACAAACCCTAACCTAAGGATAGTCATCCAGGACACCTCTATCCCAGATCAAGAACCTGGACCCATTCTAGAGGAACCATCTAAGATTCCATTTCCTGAGGCCTTGACCAAAGGAAAAAGGATAACCAAGACCATGGCACCCGAGGAAGACCTGGTTAAGCTCTTTGAGCAGGTCCATATAAACATCCCTTTGATGGATGCGATACGCCACGTACCGACTTACGCACGATTTCTGAAAGATGTATGTACACCTAAGCGTAAGTCGCGAACCAAAAATGGGAATCCAATCGTACTGTCAGAGCAAGCCAGCTTTGTCATTTTGAGCAAACTCCCGCCTAAGGCAAAAGACCCAAGCACCCCTTCAATCTCTTGTGAAATCGGTGATATACAATTTGACCGAGCTTTATTAGACTTAGTAGCCTCCATAAATTTGATACCCATATCCCTACTAGACTATTTCAAGGAATCTAAACTTAAGCCGACTGAAATGGCTTTACAACTAGCCGATCGATCAATTAAGTCACCGAAAGGAATTCTCAAGGATGTCATAGTTAGGGTGCATGATTTTTATTTTCCAATGGATTTCATCGTTTTAGACATAGGTGCTCCTGAGAATGTGAAGAATACACCGATCATACTAGGGAGACCCTTTCTGGCCACTGCTAGGGCCAACATCAATTGTGATGAGGGCCAAATTGAATTAAAATTTGGGAGGAAGACACTAAAGATCGACATCTTTAAGGCCCAACAAGGAATTAATTACGGAGTCATAGAATAAACTTGAGATATTGAAGCAGTGGTTGATGACTTCATCGAGAACTTGACTATTTCTGATCAACCACAAGAGGATCAAAACCCGTAATTAGAGGAGCCCGAACTCAACTTAGACATACCCATAGCTCCTTCCTTTGCTCCCAACACCCATCCTGAACTAACCACTACTGTTCAAAACCCGATTTTGGAATTAAAGCCTCTTCCCAATCAACTCAAGTATATCTTTTTGGGTTCCAATAAGACATTTCCTATGATTATCAACTCCAGACTCACACCTGATCAGGAAACACGCCTGATTTCTATTCTCCAGTAACATCGAAGAGCCATTGGATGGACTCTCGACGATCTCACTGGTATCAGCCCCTCATACTGCACACACCACATCTACACTAAAGAGGGCTCACAACCATCCCGTGAAATGCAGAGAGACCTGAATCCCAATCTGCAGGATGTCGTGAAAAAGGAGATTATCAAGTGGTTAAATACAGGGATCATCTACCCGATCTCTGATAGTCGGTAGGTGAGTCCAATCCAAGTTGTGCCTAAAAAGGCAGGGCTCACCGTCATCATAACTGAAACTGGAGAAGCCATACTGACCTGTATAGCAAACTTGTGGAGAGTCTGCATTGATTACAGAAGACTCAATTCCTCCACGAAGAAGGATCATTTCCCACTACCGTTCATTGATCAGATTCTCGAGAAACAGCGGGAAATTGATTCTTCTGCTTTCTAGACTGGTACTTCGGTTACAACCAGGTCACAACCCATCCCGAGGACCAAGAAAAGACCACCTTCACCTGCCCCTTCGAAAGTTACGCATTCCGAAGGATGTCGTTCGGTCTCTACAATGCACCCACTACTTTTCAACGGTGCATGCTTGCCATATTCTCAGATATGGTAGGTGAATACCTTGAAGTCTTCATGGATGACTTCTCGGTATTTAGTGAATCATTTGACGATTGCGTCCTACACTTGGTCTAGATTCTCAGGCAGTGCATCGACGTGAACTTGGTTCTTTCCTGCGAAAAGAGCCACTTCATGGTACCTGAGGGAGTTGTCCTGGGACATCTTATCTATAAAAAGGGCATCCACGTTGATCGAGCCAAGGTGAATTTGATTTCCAAACTCCCTATGCCTAACTCGGTCAAAGACATCCAATCCTTCCTTAGGCACGTCAATTTTTACCATCGAGTCATTTCCGATTTCTCGAAAATCACGTGCCCCCTAACTAATCTTCTATCTAAGGATGTCCTTTTTGAAATCTCCAAGGAGTGTACTCAGGCATTTGAGATCCTGCGTGATCGAGTTACCCAAGCACCTATCCTATGGTCCCCTGATTGGTCTCAACCCTTTGAGATCATGTGCGATGCATCTGATTCCGCTGTGGGGGCAATACTTAGGTAGAAAAGAGACGGGAAACCCGTGGTCAATTACTACGCTAGCAAGACACTTGACGAGGCTCAGCGTAACTATACAATTACTGAGAAAGAGCTGTTAGCCGTAGTATTTGCCTGGAAAAATTCAGATCGTATCTTTTGGGTTCTCGTGTTATCATTTACTCAGATCACACTACTGTGAGGCATCTCCTTGCAAGGAAGGATACAAAACCTCAACTAATCCACTGGATTTTGCTGTTGCAAGAATTTGATCTAGAGATTCGCGACAAGGTGGGAAAACAAAATGTGGTAGCTGATCACTTATCCCGCCTTCCGTATGATATTATCAACCCTTCCGGACCGATTACTGAACATTTTCCCAATGAGCACCTCCTGACTATCAGTATAGGACTTCCATGGTTTGCTGATCTAGTAAACTACTTGGCATCACATCAGATACCGTCCGATTGGCCAAAAGCCAAGAAGGACAAATTACTTTCCGATGCCAAGTACTACTTTTGGGAAGACCCATATCTCTTCCTCATAGGTGCTGATCAGATCATCCGACGATGTGTTCCAGAAGCGGAAATTCAGGACATTTTTTCCTTCTGCTATGACCAGGCCTGCGGTGAACACTTCTCTAGTGATAAAACCGTAGCAAAAGTCCTCCAATGCGGCTTCTATTGGCCCATGGTTTTCAAAGATGCATACAATCACCGTAAGGCATGCACTTGTTGCCAGACCTTAGGCAACATGAGCCACTGTGATATGTGCCCTTACAGCTGATTCTCGTATGCGAAATCTTTGATATCTTAGGGATTGATTTTATGGGACCCTGCTTTGTTTCGAACGGCTTTGAATACATTCTTCTCGCTGTTGACTACGTGTCCAAATGGATCGAAGCCATTCCGACCTGAACCAACGATCACAAGGTGGTTATCAAATTCATTCATCAGAACATCGTCTCTCGGTTCGGGATTCCACGTGCCATTATCTCTGATGAAGGGACCCATTTCACAAATGCTCAGTTCATATCACTGATGATCAAGTACGGGGTGTCACATAGGATCTTGACTCCCTATCACCCCCAAACTAACGGTGTACCTGAGTTATCAGATCAGGAGATCAAGAAAATCCTCCAGGTCACTGTTCGACGTAACAGGAAAGATTGGTCATCCCAACTTCCAGATGCTTTGTGGGCTTATAGGACCGCCCACAAAACCCAATTAGGCATGTCTCCCTTCAGATTGGTGTACGGGAAGGCATGTCACCTCCCTGTTGAAGTTGAACACAAAGCCTATTGGGCAATATGGAACTGCAATCTCGATCTTTCTAAGGTAGGAACCCACAGAAAGCTTCAAATGAGCAAGTTCGATGAATTACACCGTGACGGGTATGAGAACTTGCGAACTTACAAAGAGCGGGTTAAGGCCTTTCACGACAAGCACATATCCAGAAAGATCTTTTTCCCTGGTCAGAAAGTCCTACTCTTTGACGCCAAACTCAAATTGTTCCCAGGAAAACTCAGATCAAAATGGATTGGACCATACCTTGTCAGACGAATCTTTTGAAATAGAGCTGTCGAAATCAATCAACTCAGCCATAATTCAGAACCTTTTGTCATGAACAGTCAGAGACTCAAACCGTTCATTGAACTCACCGATACAAATTTGGCTGAGGTATCTTTTACCCTCCATTCTCCCTGAGCTCATTGCGCCCGGCTGATGGCGTTAAACTCAGCGCTTAACAGGAGGCAACCCATCATTTTTAAAAACCCGAAACCCTTCATGACACATCTTATGCTGAACCCATATTGCACTTTAGGGTTCATCCATTAGAACAGTCAACTCCACCTCTGGTACCCGTACCCGAGCTTGAAATCGTCCGCAACAGTCACCCCGACCCATTCCCCACCCAACACCTGTTCTAATGAATGATCTTAGCTGAACTCGATCCCACCTAATTTACAATGAGAACATTGCAAATCCTAGGCATGGGGTATTAAAGTGCAAAACGTCGTGAAAAATCACTTCACAAGAAAGGATTTCATCAAAAAAATCACATATTTCAAAAACACCAAAAAAATAAAAAGTTTTTTGAAAAAGAACAAAAATATGGGAGGAGAGGAAATTTTGATGGCATATCAGATTTTGAGGAGAAAAAGGGAGGAGATAAAAATGTCAAAGAGGAGCACAATTTGAAAAGAAAAGAAAGATAGTCATTAGTAAAAGATTAAGGAATTGACTTAGTTCTAGACTAAATCAAAAGAAAGAAAATGAAAGGCAAAAAGTGCTAATAAAACAAAGAAGAGATTAGTAGAAACACTGATTTTAGGCCTCTTGGGTTGTAATCCTAGGCTTAAAAATTCAAGTACCTGCTAAGATCTGGATAGTCCATAAGAGGTTGGGGAACATGCGAAGCTTAAGTATTAAGTCTAAGGCTTAGGGATTATTCGGCCTCGTTAACTGACCTCTGGTTTGCGGGACTCAGTAACCTATGCACCCCAACACACACACAGTCTGGTTCAGTGCCCCTAATTATCAAAATCACGCAAATGCATTAAACCTATTCTGAAAAAGTTACCTAGAATAGGAGCGGCTGATCAACACAAGTTGATTTGGACGAGTTCCCGACGCAGAGAGGTAGGAAATTCCCCTCAAAGATGCGTAATAACATATTGTCTCCTCGGTGCTTGTCTCCTAGGATATCTACATATCTTATCGGGGGCATGTAAGCACCTTGTACTGGTTCAGATGCCATGGGCAGCATTATCTCGAAATGTCGATTGCTAGGATCCGAATTTAGCTACAGAATGCCATGGGCAGGATTATCTCGAAATCTTGAAAGCCAGGGTTCTGGGGGTTGCCATGGGCGGTGCTATCTCGAAGCATCGATTGCCAGGGACCCTGCGAGGATTGATGGTGGGGACTAGGAATCCGATACAGATCGTGTTGTAAAGCTAATTCGAAGCTAGAAATAAAAAGAAAAGAGAGAGAAAAACTCTCCAAAAACAAAGAAAAATTCCTCTATCTCTCTCTGACAAAAACACACTGTGAACTGAACCCGGGCTAAAATATGTTACAAGCACAGGTGTTGGAATCTTGTTCCACATCTTGTTTTGGTGTTAACAAAAATGTTATGGATTAATGTTTGCAATTAAGTGTTTTTTCAGATTTAGGTAAAGAAGCAAGGCAAACAGGAAATGATGGAGGCTTGATGAAAAGGAGAAGATCATGATAAGGAGGCAAGATGACAAGAAAGAGTCGAGGAGAAGAAGATCATCTTCAAATTTAGTTTCTTTAGTTTAGATTTTATTTTTATAGATTGTATATGCCTCTTAACAAAGAATCATAACTTAGATCGTAAAATCAATTAGAGATAAATTAGAATTTATATTGAGAACATTTTCAAAGTACGTAATAAATTATATCTCTTAAAATAGGTACTTGTTAACCCACAAGTAACGATATTAAAGTTTAGTACCGGTACATGTGAGTGACAGGTTTGGGTTTTGTCAAGAAACAAACCTGTACCCTGAAAGTACCGGTATTCATGATCAGTACTAGTACTGGAGAGAACGAGTATTGGTACTAATAATCAGTACCGGTACAAGTGGGTTACAGATTTGTGTTAAAAGTTTGAAACCCAAATCTGGAAGCAACGAGTACCGGTACAGGTACTTTAGTACCGATACCAGGTAGCCGTTGGCTCAATTCTGAACGGCTAGAAAATTAATTCCAACAATCTGAATGTTGGAAATTAAATCCCAACGTCTAGTAGACGAGTATCCTAAGTCCTAAGCTCTATAAAATAACCCTAGGACTCTTTGTTTGCACACAATAAAGACACACGAAATAGAGAAGAAAAATTCTAGAGCTATATTACATTTTTCCATCACATATTCAAGAGAAGGAATAGTTTGCTGCTCTCAATCTCTGTATGCTTTTGCAAACACTTCAACGATGTGTTTTTCTCACGCATCTACAAAGCAATTCACGCTCATTCTATTCTCTCAAATTGGTATCATCTTTTAATTATTGTTGAGAGGCTTAGGTTGTAGTTGTAAGATTCATTTTGTCTTACACCTGTACTTCTTTTGTATTTGAGCTTGTTACTCGTTGGGTTGTAACAAACCCGTTATTGTACTTGGGTTGAGGTAACCCGTTAATTACCTCGGTTAGTAAATTGATTCTCTCAGGCTTGAGAGAATCGAGTTAAAAATCCTAAGCTGGGAGGCTTAGGTAGTGGAGTACTCAAGGGAGGGGAACCACTATATATCTTGTGCCAATTTTTGTGGTTTGTATTTTGTGCAAATTTTTTTGTTATTACTAACATTGTGCTTAAGTATTTGTGTGTGTGTAGCCATACATATATTACATATATCTTCAGATCCTCAATCAACGGGTGCTTTAACCGTGGAGTTCAACGAACCTTAGGTTAGTTCCTATGGGTCTTAAAAGCCTTCGTGGCAGACTGAGGCTAGAGCTGGTCAAGTCTGGATCTTGGTTGGTGCTTTAGTACCGCAAGGCCTACTATTGGCAATATAACTTAATCTAGAAAAGAAAGCACGCATCAAAGTTTTAAGCATCAAAAGTTTTATGGTCTAGAATCAAAGTTAATACCTTGAAATTTTGCTAAGGGACTAGCAAAAGCTAGGCATTAGGGTATGATGGGAACACCATCATGAGTCATAACTAGCTCATTTTGACCCAATTAAGTCAGTAAATGCTCCTACAAAACCGCCAGCGAGTCACAAGTCATTGCATGATCATTCTAAGGGAAAAATAAGAAACTAGGGTTAAAACTATAATTTTACCAGTTTATCATGAATGCAGTACAACCACGGGTTTTCTCAGGGGTTGAATGAAGGTCAAATAGTCTTAAAAAGATAACAAGTGGGATAGAATGATCAAAAAAGGGTTTGCACATATTCTGAGAAATAAATGACTTTTTGAAACCCTAAAAACAGACCCACCTAATTAACTGAGGCTCTGATCGAGACAAAATTCACCTAAACCCTCTAAAATTCATAAAAAAATATTTTCTAAGATTTGAAACCTTCAATTTAACCATCAGAATCTATTTTGACCCAGAACAGAGACAGATAGACATTTACCCTAATTTAAGTTTTTACATAAATTACCCAGTCAAACATGGTCAAAACCAAAATCTAACTTCACCATTGGATTCCTTAGGTCCAAATTAGGTTTGTACCAAAATTTGGACCCAAGATGAGTTTGTCTTGACCTAGTTTGCAAATTGGGCATATCTAATTACATTTCTACCCTTAACTTTCAAAATATTTTCAAATAGGCCCCTAACTTTGTCGTCATTCTCACAAAAAGGTCGCTACCACCATTAAACATATTCCTACTTGCTCCGGCGACCTTAAAAAGGAAAGAACTCCCTGATTTCTTGACGAATCCCTACGAATCACTTTCAAATTTGAAAGGGAAGTTCGTCAAGAAATTTACTTCCTTTTGAACCTGATCCTAAGCCCTAGAACCTACCAAATCTCTCATGCGAACGCATGAGAGATTTGGGTATCAAGGAATTCCCATGCTCCGGTGAGCTTTCCAAGCTTAGGAAGCTTGCTTAAGCTCTAACAGTCCTCCTGAGGTGT
Source organism: Thalassia testudinum (assembly GCA_037157565.1). Lineage (NCBI taxonomy): Eukaryota > Viridiplantae > Streptophyta > Magnoliopsida > Alismatales > Hydrocharitaceae > Thalassia > Thalassia testudinum. The sequence goes on along the minus strand of JAZHRO010000031.1, from coordinate 100,403,853 downwards.
ATAAAAGCACCCCCTGGTCATACTGAATCCCTCAAGCTTGAATTAGACCAGAGAAACCCTCAAATTCCTCTCTCCTCCTTCGACCGAATTGCTCTTCAAGCTCCGGCGACCCTCCTTGCCTCACCTCTTCGTTCTACTGCAATACCAACGGCAAATTCTTCTTCCTTGCTTTCTTTCGCGTCAAGCAAGCACCCGCCGGCGCCCCTACCTCCATCCTCGCCGTCCACCTGTCCTCGGAGCAGTTTCTTCCTTGACACCGACCATACTGCAATCGGTGCCACCTCGACTCCCCTTCATCTACCAACTACCTAGATAATCCCCTTACCTCCTCTACTTCATTTTTCATCTCAACTGCACTCAATTTCGACCACGCTACCGCCCGTTCACCGTCGTCCCTTCCGCGTCCAGCCACTCCTTCGGTGAAGCGTTCCCATCGCTACACCACTCCATACGCCTCGCCGACACTCCCACGAGCTCCGCCTCATCCATCTGCACCGAACCCCCATCTTTATTTCCCATTCCCTCCACTCAAATGACCCCCCGAACAAACCCATCACCGACCACCTTCTCCAAGTCCGCCTGACCACCACACACCTTCATCCTCCATGAAACCACTACCATTACATTCGCCAACGTCCGGCGAACCTTCTTAGGTGTTTTGACACGGCCGAAAGGCCTTATTCTCTATTTCAGGTTTCAGGCTGGAGCTTCGCCGCCGCGTTGTCTTCTCCGACCATGTTCGTGGTGTTCTAGCTACGCGAGGTCCAGTTCTTAGCTCCATGAGACACGGTTTCACTCCAGGTCCTCAATCGGGGACTTCAAGGAGAGTTGCGATGCCAATTGGAAGATCCTCATAGCTCCAAGCGCATGCAAAGGAGGGACATTTAGTCCCACATCGTTCATGGAAGAGCTAAGGCGCACGCATATATTGAATTTCTGCCATCAGCTTATCGCCTCAGCACGCACAGGGGGTGAAGTCCCTGCACGCACCCCTCACACACCTCCTCCGCGACTCTGACCCCATGGACCTGGTGCACTCCTTGGCACTCCTTGGCTGCAACCACTCCTGCAGCCCCGGTCCCGGGTGCGCATGTGCGTGATAACCCAAAAGGCCCTGGGAGGGCAGAGCCCAAGAGAGAAAGGGAAGGAGAGATTGTGCGGGGTAGGGGGAGGGTTTTGCTGCAGAGGTTATTGGTTGACACTTAGCCAATTCTAGAAGCCCTCCTCCCTATGTGAAGAATCTGAACAAAGAGGAAGAAGAAGAGAGGGGGTCGCAGCAGAAGAAACAGAGAAGAAGAGAAGAAGAAAAAAAGAAAACGAAGAAGCCACAGAAGAGAAGCAGAAAAAAAGAGAAGAGAAGATAAAGAAGAAGAAGAAAAATCTTAGCACAGTAGCACAGGGCTACTTAAGACGTCTGATACTTTGATTGCATATATTTGAGACATTGATTTAAGTGTTATTTGTGAGGAGTAATTGGTGATTTAAATCACCATTTTACTCCATTCTTTTTGTATATTGATTCTGACATTACTCTTATTGCAATATTTATTCTTGATTTAAATTGTGATATTAAGCTTTAAATTCCATATTGCTGTCTGTGTTCGACCTCGAAACCTTTTCGAGTAATAAAATTTATTTGTTGTCAAAGCGATTTTGACCTATACTACGATGCAACTTTTATAACCTTGATTTCGCTCTGTCAACATAGATCTCCACCCTTTGATGATCAACCTAACTTGATCTACAATCAAGAAGGATATGTTGACTATAACACATACCCTTCCCAGAATTATGCTGAACATAGGTCACCTCTATTCTTTGAACAACCCGACATGACCTACCATCAGGGTGGGACCCAAGAACCTCAATATCTTGACTCCCGTAGAATGAACCCAAACCCACCCAACCCTGAATTGAACCATTCAATTCAAGTGAATCAAGCCCAAGATAGGGTGTTGGCTAACTTGAGGAACACCATCCAATCTTTAGAGGCTCAGCCAACACCATGCACTGAAGCATTGGAGCATATGATAAAAATGATTGATGAGTTGAATAGCTCTTTATTGGATTTGCTCCAACATGTTAGGGATAGCGGCCTGGGTGAGTTTCTACTTGGGAAATTGTCGAGGTTGAGGATGAAATTTGTGGTTGCCTTAGTCCAATCTTAGGATGATTCTCAGGAAGAGCCCCCTTCAAGAGAGACAGTGTCTGAACATGCTCAGGCGCCTGTCGAGGGGGATACATTTTCTGAGATCGGGGATGACCAGGTTGGGCTAGAGTAACCCATTGAGGATGAATCGATTGATTCACCCGAGATCCCTGAGCAAGGGAACGAAGAAAAACATGTCTCCTTGGATCATGAATTGACATGATTTTGAGACGTATATAAATGCGAATCAAGAATTCTTTGACTCTGAGGGTGAAGAATCTCTTAGTGAAGTCTCACTTGAGCGTAAGGAAGATGATTTTAGTGAGACAAATGGGCCTAAGGAATCTGATGAACCATTTGACAGCTTGATAATAGAGGAATTTGATTCAATTGGGGTTAACTTGGAGAATCCAAATCCTGATGATTCAATTAGTGACCCCATTCCTCATCCTCGCCCTAAAGAGGTGACTTTTGAAATCATTATGCCCAAGTCAATCCTGATTCAGCCACAATTATTGGACTTGGGTATTTTAGATGGGGTGTACAACGATCTGGAGGTCTCAGAAACCTTGATCTTGGAGGATAAGAAGTTGGAAATAAAAATTTGGGAAGGTACTTCTGAGGGAACTACGATTTTGGATCTAAGGGTACCTATTGACCTGAAACCACCTAGTTTTTACCAGGACCCCAATAATATCTTTCATGTGCAACCCAAGCTCGTAATAATTTACTATCTTCCTGAGCTGAACTTTAAGTGGACACCCGAGTTGAGTGAATCAGATCTACCCATTGTCCGCCACTTTACTCTTGGGTTGCACACCACCAAACTGTAGGTCTGGCCTTGCAAGCACAATAATCTCTTATTCTGGGTGATTTTCATCCAAAACCGTAGAACTACTCAATCCTAAGGCATGGGTTTGCACCACAACTTGGTCCACATCTATGGACATTTTCTATTGGCGGGTATGAAGATTAATCTTTTGATTTTGATTTTGACCTGTACTTGTGAATTCTCCGTTTCTTTCTTGTATGTATTTTGTGCCTAGCTAAAGGTATTAAACTTAGCATGTGTGTATACTCTCTTCTCTCTGCGAAGCTAACCGAATTTTCACGAAATTCAGGTGATATTCTTTTTACTCCGCCCTTTTCATGTCTTTGTTTTTACAATGAGGATATTATATCATTTAGGCATGAGGGGGTGGATAACTAATTCCTGAAATTATTTTGTTAACTATGTGGAAATTCTTTTATTTTTAATTTCTTTAAAAAAATTGAATATTCAAAAAGACAAAAAAAGAATTAGGAGAAGAGAACTTAGGCTTTTGAAAGCTATTAACTTTAGAAAATGATACTTTAGGACCTTAACAATTAGACTCTTCAGGGCTTCGGGCTTAATTAGCCCGACTGTCCACTCGAATGTGGACTTAGTCTCGAGTCCTCGCCAAGTAATTTTACCTTAATTTGGTGAATAAATTAGGGTGATAAGTACACGACTTATCAACCCGCTCTCTGATTTGAGGGGATTTTAAGTCTAAACATCTACACACTATTTGCACTGACTCACCTTTCAACAATTTTTATGAAAATTGGATAGCTAATGAACCATCTAGGGTAGTATGGCTGGCAAGTTGTCGTGGGTAAGAGCCTATTAGCCAGTTGTCTAGAGCCCAACTACATGACCATACTCATTCTACTGCTTTTAGGTAAATCTTAGATCATGGAAGCCACCTACTCAGAAAAAAAAATGATACTAAAAACTAAAAGAAAAAAGGAAAAAAAATAGAAAAAGGAGAAAATAAATAAAACCGCACTTCATCGCACGAGTATGGCTAGTAAGTTGTCATGGGTAATAGCCCATTGGCCGATTGTCCAGAGCTCAGCTCACAAAAATGTGCAAATAATTTCCAAAACACTTAGGGAAGAAGTGGGGAAGTAAAATAAACTAGGGAGATATACACTGGGTTCGCCCTTGTGTTGACCCCATAAAAAAATTTTAAAAAAAGTAGAGAAAAAGCTATCGATCGGAAAGATAAACCTTTAAGCAGAAACTCTTAAGGTCACCTAAGGTTGTAAAAACCTAAAGTCCATTTTAACGGTCACTTAGTGAGTCTATCACCCTTTCACAAGATGCTTACCACTTAAAGTCCTTTTTAAATCTTGGGCGGGTCAGGTAGCTGTAAAAAGTTATCCTGAAACTCTCAAACTCCAAAAGTCCAAAAAAAAAAAGAAAAGAAAAAATAAAAAAAAATGTATCTTCCCTTTTCAAATAAGGTGAGGACTTGAACGGTCTGCATTCTAGCAGACACCTGGGTATTGTTGAGTTTTCGTAGTTTAGGACCTTAGTTGAAATTTTCTATTGTTAATAAACGACTTAGACCTAAGCGATCAAGTCCTAATTCTATTTTTATACATAGCATTTAGTTTAATTTTGCTAAGAACTAGCAAAAGATAGGCATGGGGGTAAGTTGTAGACACATCCATTTAGGTTAAAATGCCTATTTATGCATGTTCCTATGCTTAGATTTGCATTCCATATTATAAATATTGCATATCATGCATCATTCTGCATTTAGAGTAGTGTATATTTTAGGTTAATTGCATCCTTTTTGTGGTCATGAGGGAAGGAGATTTATTTCAGAGCCTCTGATTAACGATCTGACTGTACGGATCTGATCAAGATGACGACCGGAGTCCCGTAGCACTATATGCAGTCTGAGAAAGATCAACAGCCAAGAGACTAAGTGACGTAATTCGAAGCTTCAAACGACAAATCCGATTGCGCGGATGGATTCGGTCAACAATCACATCCCAACGACACAAAAATTGACACAATTCAACCTCTGTAGCAGCCCTTACAACGGAAAGAAGATAAATGACCTAGATTGCACCACATGACGCAACCTAGGCCGCCGAAGCTCACGCATGCGCCACCTCACGAGCACAGTAGCGCAGGTGCACTCATATGCGAAGGCACGCATGTGCAGCAATGCAGTAGCGCGCATGGGCACACGCGCGGAGGCGCGTTAGCGCAGTAGTTGGTGGGCGCGTGGGCTATCTTTAGCGACGTTTGCGGCAGGTCTTCAGCGACGTTTATGACCGTCACTAAATGTCCTATATACGAAGTTGATTCTTTCCTCTACTATAAAAGGACCCCTACCCCTCCCATTTTTCTTCCTCTCACCACCTCCAAGGCTCTAGAGAGAGCTTGTCCCAAGACCGAGATGCTCCTCTAGAGTATAATTAAATATTTTTCCTGACTCTCATCCCCATTCGTGGAACATCCTGCGGCCATCCTCTCACCTCCCTTTGGGAAGAAGATTGTAACGACCCGGTTCCCGAGTCCCTACGAGACACGAGAACCGGACCGACTCGACTAATCCCAAGACCCAGTCGTCCAACGAGGAAGTAACCAAAAGACAGTAAAATAAACCACATTCAGCATGAATATAACTAACAGTAAGAAAGTACAGCAGTAAGGAAAGAAACTACTACAGTAGGCACCACCACAACAGTAAAACAACATTTATCATATAACAAAAACTGCAGGTAAAGAAGGTACAGTGGAAACAAAACTACTCACTAGAACAGAAACAAAAAGAAGGTACAAAGCTGTGGTAACTCTACTGGGCCCTACTCGGCCCAGCGTCCTCTGCAGCCGCCGACCCTGGCTGCTCAACACCTGGTCCTGAAAAAGGTAACGAGTGTAACACGTCAGCAAAACGCTGAGTAGAGTGGCAAACTAACTAAAGGCAACAGTAGAGTGTACAGTAGCTATTATGTTCTATTACTTCCTTTATTTACATCTTTCAATTTTTCTCACTATTTCATTTATTTCTCAGATCCTTTACTTGATCTCGAATGTCCTCGTGGGACGATCTTGATTGCAGTCTTTTCCAAAAGTAGAAGTAGCACGTGGTGCTCTCCTGGCCGGGAGAGTCCCCCGTGGTGATCCTACCCTCAGTCAACCACCCCAAGGTCACTGACAGACGTAACGGTGACTACGGCACGCGCGATAAACGCACAGGTAGCTAGCCCGCACTGGCACGCGGTCAGTCGTTTCCGTTAACGGGTGCGCCCAAAGCACAGCACGGAACCAGGGCAGAGCCCTCTCAGTAACAGGGGTCCAACCCCTCCACAGTAACCAAACCGGGGCCTTGCCCCTCCACAGTCCGCGCACCCTCGCCTGACTACCCTGGTTTGCCCTAGTGGGCCTAACAAGTCGGTGAAGGAGGCTAGCAGAACCCCGGGGCCCGTGGGGTAGCTAGTACTCTCCTAACACTACTAGCTCTCCTCGGTACTACGTACACGAGGGCCAGCAAGTCGGTACAGAGCGGCCAATCCTAACCCCGGGTCCCTGGGGCGGCTGGCCCCACTCTGCACTAAACAGGTACAGGTACTTCCCTTGGTACTGCGTACCCAAGAGACAGTACAACTACATCTCAGTTCCATTCCTTTTTCTTTCCAGGAGTTCCACTCCTAACTCCCCGTAGGGTTCCAGTTCTTTATTTCAGAACATCATATGTTTCACTTTCCAGATTCACGTTCTCAAATCCCATGATCTCAAACATGTTTCTTTATTCATAACAGGCAGCTGTTAATTAAATTTACAGGCAGCTTTATATATTCCTTTCCATTTTTTTCCAAGACTGCAGTAATATACATTCCACTAGTTTTTCCATCCTAGGATTCATGCCATATCCTAGGATCTATCATACAACCTAGTTTTCCGGCCCTAGGATTCATGCAACACCTAGGAGCTATCATTTCATATATTTCTCATTCCTAGGATTCATGCAAGCCCTAGGTTCTAGTTATGGTTCCATACTTTAACAGATTTTATTAATACTTAAAACCACTCTACCAGGTACAACGGGAGTAATGGGGGCGTGATCGGGAATCCCGCGCGCCTCCGCGACTCTCAAGACTGCAACCGAACGAGGTCCTATCACAAGGATCAACACAAGGAGTGTCTCAAAACAGTGTATAGCTACTGTAGGCGGGTAGAGGAATTAATTCTGAAACGAACGCAACTCGAATCACGGAAAACGGAGCCCAAACGGGCCCTAAACGGGTCGAGAAAGACGATACTGTGCAAAATCAGACGTCTGGAACTCCCTCCAAACGTCTTAAACGGTGGATCAGAGAATTACCTGCTCAGCGTGGTTTCCCAGACGTCCAGAAGTCTGCAGGGACGTCTTTCCTAGATCCCAGACGTCCGATGGTCACTTTGGACGTCTGGAGGTCACTCCCGCCGTCTGGTACAACTTCCAGACGTCTGATTCGCAAAGGATGACGAATCAGAACACCTGCGCACAGCCAACCCCCCTCCCTCAGTACGGTCAGTCGACAAAAAGGAAGAAGAAAGCGGAAACTCACCTCTCAGACGTCTGTATGATCTCACAGACGTCGACCTTGCCGTCTGGATATCAATCCAGACGTCTGATTCTGGAAATTTTTCCAGAACCAGAGCCCTGCTCGGCCTCCGCTCGCGACGCCGCCCGCGTCGCACCTCGCGCGTACGCTGCTCCGCCCGCAGCAGGTCCCTCTCCGCGACGCTCTGCGCCCCCTGCGCCCTCCGCCGACCGGCCAAGCCGCTCCTGGCGAGCTCGCCCTCACGGCAGAGCCCCGCCCTCGCACGCCGCAGCTCCTCCGCGCTCACTGCGGCTGCCGCTGCCGCTGTGCCCTCGCGTCCGCTCGCTCTCGCGCACAGGCAGGAGAAGAAGGAGGAAGATGGTGGAGACGGGAGGGGAGGCGCCCCCCCCCCTTTTAACGCCGCGCGGGGGAGGAGAGAGAAGGCGGTCGCAGCCGCCTGCAGCCGCAGAGAAAGAGGGCAGAACGCAGGTCTGCGCGCACAGGCGCGCAGACGAATATCCCGTGCGAGCATAACTGTTCGCCAGACGTCTGTAAACTATCCCGGACGTCTGGTCAGACGTCTGGATGTGATCCCAGACGTCTTAAAAGACGTCTGGGGCACGCGCTCGTTACAATATAACAAACTCAAAGGAAGTTTCGTCCCCGAAACTTGCGCCAACTAGGGTGCGGGAAGAAGGTGTCCAAATAACCATAACAAACTCAAAGAGGACCGAAGCCGGTCCGAAAAGACGTACCCGCGAAAAGCTCCGGGTACCGCTCCCGCATTGCCGCCTCAGGCTCCCAGGTAGCCTCCTCGTACCGCTGGCTCCTCCACAAAATCTTTACCAGGGGTACTTGCTTTCGTCTCAACCTGCGGACGGCTCGGTCTAGGATCTGCACTGGCCGCTCGGGGTAGGTCAGGTCGTCGCTCACCTCGACGCTCTCGTGACTCAGTACGTGGCTGGGATCGGCTACGTACTTCCTGAGGTTGGACACGTGGAACACGTCGTGCACACCAGAAAGCTGCGGGGGAAGGGCAAGTCTGTAAGCAACGGGTCCAACCCGCTCCAGGACCTTGAAGGGCCCCACGAACCTCGGCGCGAGCTTTCCTCTCACCCCAAACCGCTGTAAGCCCTTCATGGGCGAAACACGAAGAAAGACGTGGTCCCCAACCTCGAACTGCACCTCTCTGCGTCTGCGATCTGCGTAGCTCTTCTGTCTGCTCCTGACAGTGCGGAGTCGTCTGTGGATCTGCTCAACTACCTCCTGACTCTGCCGGATCAACCTGGGGCCAACCTCCCACTTGGTCCCCACCTCAACCCAACTCAAGGGTGCCGTGCATTTCCGTCCGTACAGAGCCTCGTAGGGAGCCATGCCGATGCTCGAGTGATAACTGTTGTTGTATGCAAACTCTGCCAGGGGCAGGTGCTCCTCCCAAGAGCCCCTCCAGTCTAGTACACAGGCACGCAAAAGATCCTCAAGTGTCTGTATCGTGCGTTCCGACTGTCCGTCCGTCTGGGGGTGGTAAGCCGTGCTAAACCTCAACCTCGTCCCCAAAGCCTGCTGAAACTCAGCCCAAAACTGGGACGTAAAGCGGGTATCCCGGTCGGATACGATCTCCCGCGGAACTCCGTGTAGTCACACCACATCATGGATATACCTCTCTGCCAAATGTGCTGGTCCCAAAGTGACTCGGATCGGCAAGAATCGTGCCGTCTTCGTCAATCTATCCACTATTACCCAGACTGCATCGTGTCCTCGCTGGGTAACAGGTAAGCCCACCACCAAGTCCATGGTGATGCTCTCCCACTTCCACTCTGGCACTGGAAGCGGCTGAAGCGGCCCTGCAGGCCTCTGATGCTTGGCTTTCACCTGCTGGCACACTAAGCACTGCTGCACGAACTCACCCACATCCCGCTTCATCCCTCTCCACCAGAACTCGCGTCTCAAGTCATGGTACATTTTCGTGTTTCCGGGATGTATGGTGAATCTGGAACCGTGTGCCTCAGTCAGGAGCTCTCTCAACAGCTCCTCGTCTCTGGGGACGCACAGCCGTCCCCTCAAGCGTAACACCTGGTCTGTGAAAGAGAAGTCCCCTGGGTCCCCTGACAGTACTCTGTCGCGCAAAGACTGCAAGTACGGATCGGCCATCTGTCCCGTGATGATGCGGTCTATCAACTCTGGTCTGGTCTGCCGTGTCACCGTCACTGCCCCACAGTACCCTCGTAACTCTAGAGGTCGCCAACTGCCCACCTCCTCCAAAAGGCTCCAACTCTGTAACTGTAGACTGGCCAAGCGTGCGGGCGCCTTACGGCTCAAGGCGTCAGCCACCACATTGGCCTTTCCCGGGTGGTAGGAGATGCTGCAGTCGTAGTCCTTCAGGAGCTCCAACCAACGTCTCTGTCTCATGTTGAGCTCCCTCTGGTCAAAAAGATATCTGAGGCTCTTGTGATCTGTAAAAATCTCGAAGGTCTCACCGTACAAGTAGTGCCTCCATGTCTTCAGCGCGAAGACAACAGCTGCCAACTCTAGATCGTGGGTAGGGTAGGTATGCTCATGGGGCTTCAGTTGCCGCGAAGCGTAAGCGACCACGTGACCCCTCTGCATGAGCACACCTCCTAACCCCTGCAAGGAAGCGTCCGTGTACACGACGAACCCGCCACTACTGTCAGGGATGGTGAGCACGGGAGCCGAGGTCAACCGCTCCTTCAGCTCCAGAAAACACGCCTCACAGGCTTCTGTCCAAGCGAAAGGCACATCCTTCCGAGTCAACTGTGTCATAGGACGTGCAATCTGCGAAAACCCTCTGATGAACCGTCTGTAGTAACCTGCCAGTCCCAGGAAACTGCGAATCTCAGTGACTGAACGCGGTCTCTCCCACCTGAGCACTGCCTCGACCTTGGCGGGATCCACCGCCAGGCCGTCTCCAGAGATCACATGACCCAAAAAGGTCACCTCCCTCAACCAGAACTCGCACTTGCTGTATTTGGCGTACAGCCTGCGTCGTCTCAGAGTGTCCAGAACCATCCGCAAGTGCTGTCCGTGTTGCGTCCGATCTCTAGAATAGATGAGTACATCATCTATGAAAACCACCACAAACTGGTCCAAGTACGGTCTGAACACCCGGTTCATCAGGTCCATGAAAGCAGCGGGGGCATTGGTCAGCCCAAACGGCATGACCAAAAACTCGTAGTGTCCGTAGCGGGTGCGGAAAGCTGTCTTGGAGACGTCGGTCTCCCTGATCCTCAACTGGTGGTATCCAGACCTCAAGTCGATCTTGGAAAACATCGTGGCACCCCGCAACTGGTCAAACAAATCGTCAATCCTCGGCAGCGGATATCTGTTCTTGATGGTGACCCTATTCAGCTGTCGGTAGTCCACACAAAGGCGTAGGGTCCCATCCTTCTTCTTCACAAACAGTACCGGGGCTCCCCAGGGAGACGCACTGGGCCTCACGAAACCCTTCTCCAAAAGGTCCTGCAACTGAGACTTGAGCTCTCGCAGCTCAAGCGGTGCCATCCTGTATGGCGCGGTGGAGATGGGGCTGGTCCCTGGTACTAGTGAGATCTCAAACTCGATCTCACGCTCGGGCGGTAGTCCTGGTAACTCGTCTGGAAACACGTTGGGGTACTCTCTGACCACCGGGATGCTCTGGAAGTCTGCCACGGGGCTGTGCTCTGCCACCACACAAGCTAAGAAGCCCTCACACCCCTGGCTCAAAAGTCTCGCCGCCCGAAGTGCCGAAATGCACCTGAAACCTCCGTCCACTGGCTGCCCGTGAAACTCGAAGGAAGGCAACTCCGGAATGGAGAAGACAATCTTCCTCTCAAAGCAGTCTACCAAGGCGTGGTAAGCGGATAGCCAATCCATCCCCAGGATCACCCCAAAGTCCTCCATCTGTATCATAATCAGGTCAGCTGGCAGGCTGTGTCCCCCGATGCTGACCCCGCAACCCGTGTACACCTCCTCAGCTACAAACAACTGACCACTCGGACCTCTGATTACGAACGGGTTCTCTAACAATGTATAATCCTGGTCCAAACTAACTGCGAAACTGTCTGCGACAAACGAGTGCGTAGCGCCGGAATCGAAAAGCGTGTAAACGAGTCTGCCAGAAACTGAAACCATACCTGCTACCACGGATCCCGAAGCTCTGGCGTCCCTGTGCGTTAGGGCGTTGATACGCCCCTCAGCTCTAGGTGCGGAAGAAGCAGCCACACTCTGCGTCGGACGGGTAGGTGCTGGCCGGTACCCTCCTCGCGACTGCGATCCTCCTCCTCGCGCCTGGAAACCGCGGCCTCCTGCGCGCCCTCCAGTGCTCTGCGCGGGAAGTATCTGCTGACCTCCTGCCCTAGATGGGCAGTCCCTCCTGACGTGGCCCGGCTGGCCACACTGGTAGCAGAGGGGAACCCGACTCCCGCCCTCAGTGAGTCCCTGCTGTCGGCTCGGCGGGGGTTCGGTGCTGGCGACTGGCCCCTGTCGAGGGCCCCCAAAGGCCACTGATGGCCCTGCACAACGTGACGGCTCTCCTGCGGACGCCACGTGTCTCCGTTCTCGCCGGCCCTGTGAGAAGTCTGGCTGAAAGGGCCTCTTCCGCCCGCCGTCGGTCTCTCGCGCGGACGGGTTGGTCTCCTCGTAAGTCATGGCTGCCTCTACCACCCTCGGCAGCTTCAGGGGTTTGACATACCCCCGGATCGCAGGCCGGAGCCCCTCAGTGAACCTCCAAAGGCGCTCCTCCTCAGTGGCTACCGCTGTCGCTGCAAAGCGGGACAGCTCCAAGAAACGCGTGCGGTACGCGCTCACGGTCATCGTCCCTTGGCGGAGAGTGTGGAACTCCCGCCTCCTCTGGTCCTGCCACGTCTGGGGAAAGTACTGCTCGCAGAAGAGGGTGACGAACTGGTCCCACGTCGGCTCGTCCCTCTCCTGTCCCCGGACCGCCCTCCACCACCGGTGTGCCGCACTCTCCAGCTGGTACGTGGCAAAGGCCACGCGGCACTCCACCGGGGGGCGAAGGGTGTCGAAGATCTTCTCCAGCTGCTCAAGCCAGTCCTCTGCCTCGGTCGGGTCCCCATCCCCCTTGAAGGAGGGGGGCTTCAGCTTCCGGAACTGTCCGAAAAGCTCGAAGTGGTGCTGTAGGGGAGGTGCTGGTGCACCTTCAGGCGAAGGTGCCTCGTGTACAGAAGTGTCGGAGGAAGGTGGGGGCGGCAGGGGCCCATCCCCTCCCTCGTGTCCAGCGCCGCGTCCGTCCCGTGGTCCCACAGAGGACTCCCCCTCTGCAACCCCAGGAGGAGGTGCTCGGGGCGGTGAGTGGAGCTCCTCTCGTACAATATCCCGTATCAGTCTGGCGAGGTCCTGGGCCTGGATGCCAGGGAGTGGTGGCTGGTCCACCGAGACGTCAACGACAGCACGTCCACCTCGCCGACCTCGCCCGCGGCCAGTCTCACCAGTCCCACGACGAGGCATCTCCTGCAAGGAGACACGAAACAAAACGGAAACGTCAAAACAGACGGTACCTAACAACACTTCTAAGAGCTCATATCAAGAGATATGTTGTGGTGGCTACTCTAGCTATAAACATGTGAATTGGTTATTTTCCAGTCAGTTGATTCACTTCTCGGGACGACCTTGCTCTGATACCATCTTGTAACGACCTGGTTCCCGAGTCCCTACGAGACACGAGAACCGGACCGACTCGACTAATCCCAAGACCCAGTCGTCCAACGAGGAAGTAACCAAAAGACAGTAAAATAAACCACATTCAGCATGAATATAACTAACAGTAAGAAAGTACAGCAGTAAGGAAAGAAACTACTACAGTAGGCACCACCACAACAGTAAAACAACATTTATCATATAACAAAAACTGCAGGTAAAGAAGGTACAGTGGAAACAAAACTACTCACTAGAACAGAAACAAAAAGAAGGTACAAAGCTGTGGTAACTCTACTGGGCCCTACTCGGCCCAGCGTCCTCTGCAGCCGCCGACCCTGGCTGCTCAACACCTGGTCCTGAAAAAGGTAACGAGTGTAACACGTCAGCAAAACGCTGAGTAGAGTGGCAAACTAACTAAAGGCAACAGTAGAGTGTACAGTAGCTATTATGTTCTATTACTTCCTTTATTTACATCTTTCAATTTTTCTCACTATTTCATTTATTTCTCAGATCCTTTACTTGATCTCGAATGTCCTCGTGGGACGATCTTGATTGCAGTCTTTTCCAAAAGTAGAAGTAGCACGTGGTGCTCTCCTGGCCGGGAGAGTCCCCCGTGGTGATCCTACCCTCAGTCAACCACCCCAAGGTCACTGACAGACGTAACGGTGACTACGGCACGCGCGATAAACGCACAGGTAGCTAGCCCGCACTGGCACGCGGTCAGTCGTTTCCGTTAACGGGTGCGCCCAAAGCACAGCACGGAACCAGGGCAGAGCCCTCTCAGTAACAGGGGTCCAACCCCTCCACAGTAACCAAACCGGGGCCTTGCCCCTCCACAGTCCGCGCACCCTCGCCTGACTACCCTGGTTTGCCCTAGTGGGCCTAACAAGTCGGTGAAGGAGGCTAGCAGAACCCCGGGGCCCGTGGGGTAGCTAGTACTCTCCTAACACTACTAGCTCTCCTCGGTACTACGTACACGAGGGCCAGCAAGTCGGTACAGAGCGGCCAATCCTAACCCCGGGTCCCTGGGGCGGCTGGCCCCACTCTGCACTAAACAGGTACAGGTACTTCCCTTGGTACTGCGTACCCAAGAGACAGTACAACTACATCTCAGTTCCATTCCTTTTTCTTTCCAGGAGTTCCACTCCTAACTCCCCGTAGGGTTCCAGTTCTTTATTTCAGAACATCATATGTTTCACTTTCCAGATTCACGTTCTCAAATCCCATGATCTCAAACATGTTTCTTTATTCATAACAGGCAGCTGTTAATTAAATTTACAGGCAGCTTTATATATTCCTTTCCATTTTTTTCCAAGACTGCAGTAATATACATTCCACTAGTTTTTCCATCCTAGGATTCATGCCATATCCTAGGATCTATCATACAATCTAGTTTTCCGGCCCTAGGATTCATGCAACACCTAGGAGCTATCATTCCATATATTTCTCATTCCTAGGATTCATGCAAGCCCTAGGTTCTAGTTATGGTTCCATACATTAACAGATTTTATTAATACTTAAAACCACTCTACCAGGTACAACGGGAGTAATGGGGGCGTGATCGGGAATCCCGCGCGCCTCCGCGACTCTCAAGACTGCAACCGAACGAGGTCCTATCACAAGGATCAACACAAGGAGTGTCTCAAAACAGTGTATAGCTACTGTAGGCGGGTAGAGGAATTAATTCTGAAACGAACGCAACTCGAATCACGGAAAACGGAGCCCAAACGGGCCCTAAACGGGTCGAGAAAGACGATACTGTGCAAAATCAGACGTCTGGAACTCCCTCCAGACGTCTTAAACGGTGGATCAGAGAATTACCTGCTCAGCGTGGTTTCCCAGACGTCCAGAAGTCTGCAGGGACGTCTTTCCTAGATCCCAGACGTCCGATGGTCACTTTGGACGTCTGGAGGTCACTCCCGCCGTCTGGTACAACTTCCAGACGTCTGATTCGCAAAGGATGACGAATCAGAACACCTGCGCACAGCCAACCCCCCTCCCTCAGTACGGTCAGTCGACAAAAAGGAAGAAGAAAGCGGAAACTCACCTCTCAGACGTCTGTATGATCTCACAGACGTCGACCTTGCCGTCTGGATATCAATCCAGACGTCTGATTCTGGAAATTTTTCCAGAATCAGAGCCCTGCTCGGCCTCCGCTCGCGACACCGCCCGCGTCGCACCTCGCGCGTACGCTGCTCCGCCCGCAGCAGGTCCCTCTCCGCGACGCTCTGCGCCCCCTGCGCCCTCCGCCGGCCGGCCAAGCCGCTCCTGGCGAGCTCGCCCTCACGGCAGAGCCCCGCCCTCGCACGCCGCAGCTCCTCCGCGCTCATTGCGGCTGCCGCTGCCGCTGTGCCCTCGCGTCCGCTCGCTCTCGTGCACAGGCAGGAGAAGGAGGAAGATGGTGGAGATGGGAGGGGAGGCGCCCCCCCCCTTTTAACGCCGCGCGGGGGAGGAGAGAGAAGGCGGTCGCAGCCGCCTGCAGCCGCAGAGAAAGAGGGCAGAACGCAGGTCTGCGCGCACAGGCGCGCAGACGAATATCCCGTGTGAGCATAACTGTTCGCCAGACGTCTGTAAACTATCCCGGACGTCTGGTCAGACGTCTGGATGTGATCCCAGACGTCTGGGCCACCTCCCAGACGTCTTAAAAGACGTCTGGGGCACGCGCTCGTTACAAAGATCCTCGCTGCAACGCCATCTTGCTTCACCCTCCGGCTCCGCCCTCGTTCGTCCCGATCCTCACCACCTTCCTCTAGTCGACGTCTGAGCAAGTCGTCCTTCAAGCAACCGTAGAGGGGGATTCTCTCACCTATATCTTTCTTTTTACTTTAGTAGTGTAATCTTTCCCACTTCCATAGTTGTAAAAACACTTGTTGAGATATATGTGATTGTTTCTCTCTCTCTCTTATATTTTGCAAGTAGATTAGTTAGATAAGAATTTATAGACCTAATCTCTTGTTTGCTAAAAATACCAAAAAATTAGAAAAGACAAAAACGACAAAAACAAATAAAAGCAAAACGCAGATTTTCAAAACCAAACGTTCGCCTCCCTGTGTTCGACCCAGGACTCACTTTTCGAGTTTCAGTTATAAATTTTATTTAATCGATGGATTTTCTCGCGAATCGAACTACGACGACAGGTTTTCCAAAATCCAATCCTTTCCGCGTGCGAATTCGATTCATCACCGCCTCCTGTTCCTCATGCATCTAGTGACTCATCATCATTAGAACCTCTTGGATTTGGTTCCTTTGATTTTTATTATCCGCATGCTCGTTCCCACACCTCTGATTATCCTCGTTGTCATGATATATAAACCGATGGGGAGGCATTTGGCAGATCAAAGTGAACATTAGTATAAAAGTAACAAATGCTCCTAAGCAATTTTATAAACCCTAAGGGCATGTTTGTTTCAAGAATAGGTTTTTGAAGAATTGCACATGGAATAACAATTTTGAGGAATAAGTGGTGGAATAACTCCATTTGATGTTTGGCATTCAGATTGAAGTTGTGGAGGAATAAGTGACGCTCCATGTTTGGAGGAATTGTGGTGTTTGGTTGGAAGAATGAAAAGGGGGAATATATGGAAATGCGATGGATTATTTAGGGAATATTGTAGTTATAATATTTGAAATTGACCAAAGTACCCTTGAGATAGGTGGTGTATCTTGAAAACTTGTGCTTGATTTGTGGGTAATGTTAGGTTAGAATAAATCGATTGAAATGGTTACTATGACCAACTAGAGGGTTTGGTGATTTTTGACAATTACCATCCAAGTTAAGTAGGTAATTTGAGTTTTGGAGTTCAGTTGCGTTGAAATGGGATATTTGCTTATAGTTATAATTATTAAATTTGTAAACCCCTATTAGGTTGAGGTAATGTCGTCAACGATTTGTTGGATGGTGCAGTAATATTGTAAGATAAGTAATTGGATGTGTTAGCGGGTTGTGTTAATATTCATATCGTTTATTATGTTAGTTGATAGTTGACCATTTGCCTCAAAGTGAAATATTAGGAAATATGGGTTATGTTGTTAAGTTGATTAAATTGTAGATCCTTCTAAGATATTTGAATAAGAAGGTTAGATTGTAAGATGGTAGAAGTACATGGAACACTCTTAATTGAGGAGCAATTTTGGAATGATTATAACTTTAAAAATATCGATATCAAACTTATCAATTTACATAAATTTTAGTAAAATGTACTCATAATTAGAATATTATAACATTAATGCAACAAATTTCAAAAGTCATGTCTCACATCTACATAGTATGGATTCATGAACTTATACAATACTTGTTCCATGTGTACATAGTATGGGTACATAAAATTACATGAGTGGAATATGATTACATCAACTATTACATCCTGAATGATATGACACGCAGGAGGTTATATCTTCAACTAGATAGAGATCATATTTGGTGTGTCTTCCATCTAACTAGATAACAGCTTTGGGCTATTATATCCAAACTTGTAATTACAATGTAAACGTTATAGTGAATGAACTGAAGAGAAATTATAAAATGGGACAAGTCATTTGACGTATTTGGAAAAGATGAAGGCTCGCTGAGTTGACGCTTTTGGCTCTCATTTCATATGCACATGAAATCTGAGTTAATTTCTTATTTGGCTTAGGTCATGGACATTAACATCATCATAGACATAGAGTCAAGGACTAGTCATGCATAGAAAGTGCCACCAATTAGTATAACAGTGGGAAAAATTAGATAACCTTTGTAATATACATGAGAAACCAAAAAAATACATTGTAGGAAGAATGGAGAATGTAAATGGTAACTAAAAAGGCATGAATTGGAAGACGGTAAAGTACAGCAAGGCCAGCATAGGAGGAACCTCAAAGAGAAAGAACAAAATAAATGAATCAGGAACAACATCAATCCAACAACAATCGAATTGAAGAGCTAGAAGCGAAATAGAAGGTGAAAACATTGGTGTACAATAAGATGAAAATCAAACTGACAAAACAAGAAAGAGAAGTAAAAATCAATTGCAAGATAGGCAAAAACCATTTCAGCAATCGAATCTAGTCTAAGTACATAATAGAAACTAATCAGCAAACTAGCATTGCATTGTGAAATGGATAGCAGAAGCTAAAACTTAGTCCGAAAAATGAGCCATGACAAAGTAGATCTGGGACAATAAAAGTGAGGACAATAATACAGAATCAAATAGATCATACAACAAACTAGAAAGAAGTACAGCAGCATAATAAAAAGTTAGGCGAGGAAAGGAAATATGTAAGCAAACCAAACAAATAAGTGTACAAAAATAATAGAATTTTGGAGTTTAAAATCAACTAATGGGTTGGGGTTGTTAGGCACGGCCATCCATGCCAATCCCTTCATTTTATAATGAGGGTTTGGGGTTGCCAGTACTTGACAATCCATGCCAATCCATTATTTGAACAAATGTGAATTTTGAAATTAGACTAATAGGACATTATTGGTAGGTCAGCTTTATAACGCTTGCTTATCACAAGACTCCCATTAATATCAAATACCTCATTTGAAATTGTGTCCAATTATCGTCATTGCTAATTAATGTAACTACAAATAAGATGTAAATGGTGATTGGTACAATAGGCTAAGTAACAATTTACATAAGGTAGTTCAAACATGTTAATTGAAAGGAAAGCAAGGTACGATGCATAGTTTATGTTACTTGAACTTAGACAACTACCAAAAACCACTAGAGTTAACACTAATATAAGCTAATAATACTCGTGGACGTCTAGTGAAGGTGCATTCCTCCCATGTTTCCCACTAAGTTTGCATCTCCCACAGCTAAGTTTAGTCTTAGTTCCTCCTCCAGTTCTTCGATCGATCCTATGTTTCAAGGAGTGAACTTCGGCTTGGGATGAATGAAGTTCCACTTCCAGGCCCTTATAGTCCATGGAAGTTTTGTTTAGAGTATAGCTCATTTCAAAAATGTTTTTTTGAAGGAGTTGGATGTAGTCCTCAGTTGATTTTTCAAGGTATTTGTGCTCCTTCTCCAACATTTCATACAGGAATATTAGAAAATGGAGCTTAGCCTTCAATGATTGGAAGGTGTAAAAATGTGCCATAGCCAAGTTCTTGTAACCACACCCCTATGGATAAATGTTAACATAAAATAGCGTAAGAATGGGAACATAATACTCAATTAAGATAATGCTTACGTTGGTTTACTTACTGCATCTCCACGAGAACGTACATAGAAATGCCTATCATGAACCAATCTGGCCAGTCGATCATTTTCATGATCATCCATCTCAAACACTAGGACGCAATTCTCATAGCATAAGCATTGTCTGCCATGGTGCCAATAATGGGCAACTTCTTCAAGAGCTCTCTACATGCCTGCAAATTTCCTAAGATGCAATGGATTTCTACATTTAATAGTAGAGAGGATAGGATACCAAAATATAAACAGATAATAGTCTAAGTAAAATCCACACAATCCAAATCGAGATTCGATCCACAATTCGTAAACAGTATGAGGAAGAAGTAATAAGTAGGATGAGACTAGCTACATAGTATGAACACACAATGAAAAATATAATGTCCATGCATAAGATGCATCAATACGAAGAATCATGTCAAAGCATGTAACGGCTAAACATCAAGTCTTGATGATTGCATCAACGACAGAGGCGATAAGCATCCCACAACTGCAGTGCAATTTGATCACATACGAACTCTCCACTTCTAACTTCGTCACTGTCGATTCCACAAGCAACATCTATATCACCAACATCATCTTCCTGTTGTAGACCTTCAACAAAGAACAAATTATCAATTGCAAATCGTCGAATGAAATTTTGTATAACACAAGCGGCCATGACAATTCACCTCTACATTTTGAAGGAGTAGAACGACCTCTTGTCTAGTAGTGTGAAATACTTCTTTAACACCCCAAAAGCCCTCTCGACAACCTATCTCAATTGGGCATGGCGGTGGTTGATAAATGCTTTTCATTCTAGTAGGCATGTCCCCTATACTCCTGAAGGTGATAGGACACACCGCGACATATTGTGAGAAATCGCTCCATGTTTGCATATCCTAGGTCACCCAGGTGCCTCTTACTTGACGATACTTTGAAAGAGACATAATTCAATGCCCATTGCAATATCAGCATATCTGTAGCGAAGCCTTCAAAACCAATTCCCATGAATAGGAACTTTAGGTTGAAACTGATGCCTACAAGGACATTCTAACTAGTGTATCCCTTGCAATTCCTAAACCTCGCTTGATCAGACGATCTAACTGTTGCGCAAACATGGCACCCATCAATGGCGCCAATGACTTCCTATATGGATACAACTTCAGATTAGCACCAAGTTTTGGAGAAACAAAGTTGTAGCCACGTGCAAATAAATTTTTAGGTTTGTTACCTTGAAATAAGGATAGAAATTTAGGTTCAAGGAAATCTTCTCAAGGACTTCTACATCTCTTTAGGTTGGCGGATCATCTCCTTCTTGAGGGCAACAATAGTTTTTAGGCCCTTATTAAAATATAGGCTAATGGTCTCCCCAGAATGTTGGAATCGTTCCATTACATGTCGATTGGAGCCTCCATGACCAAGAATAGAAAAGACAATGGCAACCTACACCCTCATAGTAGTGTTTCTTGTGTTGGTCTGTAAACCCCGATTAGAGAGGGTGTTTACTAATGCGTGAAAGCATTCCTTGGAGAGCCTAAACTCATCGTACCATCTGGATGAGTGACCAGAAAGTACTTCATGAACCCAAATATATCCTGTATGGGGTTCGTGTTTCTTTTCTTGGGATAGGCTCGTCAACATGAGGGTATTGGACTGCTAACGGCAGAATCATTTTAACAATCACCATTTCATTCTCCTTAGAGCTGCTTGTGTATTCGTCAAACATATTTGAGCCCATTCTTGAAAATAATGACACCCATTTTGCTCATATTATAATGTTAATACATGCCCTGATAGAAGATGTGTATATGACTATGTAGATTTAATTACGATACTAGCTAACAGATCATAGCAACCACATGACTTTTTCCATTAGATCTAGCAAACTTCGTCCATAATAGTTACCATACAACAAAGATCGGTACTACAACCACAAAGTGATCATTATAATAGATGATAGCATAAGATAGTCAACATAGCAAGTACATGGACATCGCAAGAACGTGGAAAGAGCAAGTAAGTAGATGTAGCAACTAGTAGGATCGAACAAGTAGTAAGTGACAATATCTGCAGTTAAACCTCCAGCTTATTTATTCCTCAGGCCTCCAGAAGGTCTAGAAAGTATTGCAAGAACGGTTTCCCTCATATGTATCGACGATATTTGGGTGCAACCAAATCTCAGGATTCTGGGGAAGGTGGAACTATGAGACTAGTGTAATCGTCCCAAATCCACCCTTCCATTTCAAGCAAGTGGTTAATCAATTTGTACATGTACTTAATCTCCATCCACCTATTACAAAATGCCTTTAGTGGCAAATTCACATTGTACTGGGTGTTAAAGTTGACAGCAACTTCCATCCACCCTCTTTTGGTCAAGGTGTTGCTTATCCACTCAACGAAAAGTTGCTCATGCTTCATGTTGTTCAGAAACAGTATATTCGCAAATGGAGTCCACACAAATGGGGGTGGCTCATCCTAATATTCAATAAATAAACCAACTTAAGAAGGAGATGAATAAAGAAACATAAAATCCAAAATTCTACAATATTGTAGAAAGTACATGCCATGATAAACGACATAAGTTCAGATAATACATGCCATTAAAAGGAACACTACTAACATTCACGCCCACGAAAGATAACACTAACTAGACTGCAGATCAAACTACAACTATGGGACGACCATTAACGTAGGTATATTTAGAAACACAACAAAATACATGTCAAGAAAGCAGGGATCCCATCAAAGGCTGTAACGAGCGCGTGCCCCAGACGTCTTTTAAGACGTCTGGGAGGTGGCCCAGACGTCTGTAAAGACGTCTGGGATCACATCCAGACGTCTGACCAGACGTCCGGGATAGTTTACAGACGTCTGGCGAACAGTTATGCTCGCACGGGATATTCGTCTGCGCGCCTGTGCGCGCAGACCTGCGATCCTGCCTCTTTCTCTGCGGCTGCAGGCGACTGCGACCGCCTTCTCTCTCCTCTCCGCGCGGCGTTAAAAGGGGGGGGCGCGCCTCCCCTCCTGTCTCCACCATCTTCCTCCTTCTTCTCCTGCCTGTGCGCGAGAGCGAGCGGACGCGAGGGCGCAGCGGCAGCTGCAGCCGCAGTAGGCGCGGAGGAGCTGCGGCGTGCGAGGGCGGGGCTCTGCCGTGAGAGCGAGCTCGCCGGGAGCGGCTTGGCCGGCCGGCGGACGGCGCAGGAGGGCGCAGAGCGTCGCAGAGAGGGACCTGCTGCGGGTGGAGCAGCGGACGCGCGAGGTGCGACGCGGGCGGCGTCGCGAGCGGAGGCCGAGCAAGGTTCTGATTCTGGAAAAATTTCCAGAATCAGACGTCTGGATTGATATCCAGACGGCAAGATCGACGTCTGTGAGGTCATACAGACGTCTGAAAGGTGAGTTTCTGCTTTCTCCTTCTTTTTGTCGACTGACCGTACTGAGGGAGGGGGGTTGGCTGTGTGCAGGTCCTCGGATTCGTCATCTTTGCGAATCAGACGTCTGGAATTTGTACCAGACGGCGGGAATGACCTCCAGACGTCCAGAGTAACCATCGGACGTCTTGGATCTAGGCAGACGTCCCCACAGACTTCTGGACGTCCGGGGAACCAAGCCGAACAGGTAATTCTCTGATCCACCGTTTAAGACGTCTGGAAGGAGTTCCAGACGTCTGATTTTGCACAGTATTGTCTTTCTCGACCCGTTTAGGGCCCGTTTGGGCTCCGTTTTCCGTGATTCGAGTTGCGTTCGTTTCAGAATTTATTCCTCTACCCGCCTACAGTAGCTATACACTGTTTTGAGACACTCCTTGTGTTGATCCTTGTGATAGGACCTCGTTCGGTTGCAGTCTTGAGAGTCGCGGAGGCGCACGGGATTCCCGATCACGCCCCCATTACTCCCGTTGTACCTGGTAGAGTGGTTTAAGTATTAATAAAATCTGTTAAAGTATTGAACCATAACTAGAACCTAGGGCATTGCATGAATCCTAGGAATGAGAAATATATGGAATGATAGCTCCTAGGTGTTGCATGAATCCTAGGGCCGGAAAACTAGATTGTATGATAGATCCTAGGATATGGCATGAATCCTAGGATGGAAAAACTAGTGGAATGTATATTACTGCAGTCTTGGAAAAATGGAAAGGAATATATAAGCTGCCTGTGAATTTAATTAACAGCTGCCTGTTATGAACAAAGAAACATGTTTGAGATCATGGAAATTGAGAACGTGAATCTGGAAAGTGAAACATATGATGTCCTGAGATAAAGAGCTGGAACCCTACGGGGAATTAGGAGTGGAACTCCTGGAAAGAAAAGGAATGGAACTGAGATGTAGTTTGTACTGTCTCTTGGGTACGCAGTACCAAGGGAAGTACCTGTACCTGTTTTAGTGCAGAGTGGGCCAGCCGCCCCAGGGACCCGGGGTTAGGCTTGGCCGCTCTGTACCGACTTGTTGGCCCTCGTGTACGTAGTACCGAGGAGAGCTAGTAGTGTTAGGAGAGTACTAGCTACCCCACGGGCCCCGGGGTTCTGCTAGCCTCCTTCACCGACTTGTTAGGCCCACTAGGGCAAACCAGGGTAGTCAGGCGAGGGTGCGCGGACTGTGGAGGGGCAAGGCCCCGGTTTGGTTACTGTGGAGGGGTTGGAGCCCTGTTACTGAGAGGGCTCTGCCCTGGTTCCGTGCTGTGCTTTGGGCGCACCCATTAACGGAAACGACTGACCGCGTGCCAGTGCGGGCTAGCTACCTGTGCGTTTATCGCGCGTGCCGTAGTCACCGTTACGTCTGTCAGTGACCTTGGGGTGGTTGACTGAGGGTAGGATCACCACGGGGGACTCTCCCGGCCAGGAGAGCACCACGTGCTACTTCTACTTTTGGAAAAGACTGCAATCAAGATCGTCCCACGAGGACATTCGAGATCAAGTAAAGGATCTGAGAAGTAAATGAAATAGTGAGAAAAATTGAAAGATGTAAATAAGGGAAGTAATAGAACATAACAGCTACTGTACACTCTACTGTTGCCTTTAGTTAGTTTGCCACTCTACTCAGCGTTTTGCTGACGTGTTACACTCGTTACCTTTTTCAGGACCAGGTGTTGAGCAGCCAGGGTCGGCGGCTGCAGAGGAAGCTGGGCCGAGTAGGGTCCAGTAGAGTTACCACAGCTTTGTACCCCTTTTTGTTTCTGTTCTAGTGAGTAGTTTCTGTTTCCGCTGTACCTTCTTTACCTGCAGTTTTGTTATATGATAAATGTTGTTTTACTGATGTGGTGGTGCCTACTGTAGTAGTTTCTTTCCTTACTGCTGTACTTTCTTACTGTTAGTTATATTCATGCTGAATGTGGTTTATTTTACTGTCTTTTGGTTACTTCCTCGTTGGACGACTGGGTCTTGGGATTAGTCGAGTCGGTCCGGTTCTCGTGTCTCGTAGGGACTCGGGAATCGGGTCGTTACAAATGCCATAGTCACTTCCACGATGTTTGCAAAGCCATGCAGTCAACGCATCTTTCTGATCTAGAATTTGTAGGAAGACTACCCTCTGTGGTTCCATTGTGAACAAATCGGCTAATGTGACAAGGTCCCCAACTTCTAACATTGGGAGCTTCTTTCTCACCAAATTCAAGCACTCTTTAATCTCCTTGGAAATGTTAGGCCTCCGGGACTTGGATATATGGTAATCAACTATTTTCCTCAAGAGTGCATTAGTCTCAACAACTTGATTAGATGTGGCAGCTGAGGATGTGCTACCCCTCTATCACTTCCCACCACTACTTGTGTTCCCTGTGGATGATCTCTTGTGGGAAGTTGGAGAAGGCTCCTTTATTGGAGGAGGGGAGTTCTGCATCGGGGGTGGCCTAAAAGCTTCGTTGGAGACAAAGTTAGAGTATGATGGGCCAGCATTGCAGAAGGAAGGGAAGCCCATGTTTGGGAAGGTGGGTGTGGAGGACTGGTAGGAGAAGAAATCATGGCCTATTCCAAAAGTTTGGGTTTCAAGATTGAAGGCTCCATCAGCAAAGTAAGGTTGGGAATTTGTGTAGGGGTTGGTCCTTCTTGATAGGAAGGCAAGGAAGTCCTTGAGTTGTTTTGCGCAGGTGTTTCTGACTGAATACGGGAGTGGTCTTGTTCTTCTTCCTCAACCAGAGATGACATTGCATATTCCCCTGTCGCAATGTCACGTCCTACAATAGTATTGATGTCGCTGTAATGTAGGAATGCACGGTCTCTCAATTTCCATGGGTCCTTTGGTAGTTACGTAGAATGAAAATGAAGTAATGAGCTCTTAGAACCTTGACAAGGTAAGCTACAAATGGTAGCTATTAAGAAAGATGTATAAAGCTCATATTCTACCTCGTTCCAGACATCGAGACTCGGTGTAACAGGACGTTTGAAATAGAATCTAAGCCCCACCCGCTCTTGTTTAGTAGTGTATGGTATGGTCGAAACTCCGTCTTGAGTGTCTTCCAACGATGGAGAATCTTGTGGTGATTGTAGTCTAGGTGGGATCACGACATTAAACTCTTTGTCTATTTCTTTCCACGTGTGTTTCATGAAAGACCCATCCTTACAATCCTCGCTGGTGTAATGCTCTAACAAGATTTGCATCAGGATTGCATCTTGCTCAGGTTCCCAATTTTTGGCTCATCTTTTGGATGAGCTTGGTTGACCTTGAGTAGCAGACATTCAACATAAAAGAAAATGGACGTCATGGTTTAAGTCCACAAGGTTTGATATCAATTCCACATAATTGAACTATACTCTTTTATTAAGATAGATTGAATACGCTTTTTCCCCTTCTTAACAAAGGTAGAGTTCCTTCTTCCATGTTGTTAAAGAATCATTTCAATGGTAAAGTAAGGTACATTTCCTACTCCGACTTCATACTAGTATAATAAAGCCATGGACTTGTGGTCTTTTGATAAGTGTTTGTGTGAAAGGTACTTACCACAATGGTCAAGTATAATGACGGGGGGTGGTACCACCACCGCTAACTATTTTCAATTTATTGGTATATTGAAATTGAAATATTGAAATGGTCGCACACATGTGAGTAATTGTTACTATGAAGTAGTGATCTTAGGATAATGAAAGTAGATAGACATAAAAGACTTTGCTTTGTTTAGGTTAATTTATGATTACACTAAACAACAAGAACATACAACAACCAAAATAATGTGTGATTAAAGAAGCCTTTAACTTTTTAACACCATGTATGCAAACAAACAACAAACAAGCTTAACAAACATACCACAAAATTGCAATAAGAATACTCAATTAAGACAGCCTGGCAGTGCTTTTTTGAATTAAAATTAGTAAGAAAGAAGCTTTGGACCAATATTTACACAACTTAATTTAAAGTACGTAGGATGCCAAATGAAGCTGTGGAGTTTGTCATTGATAGTAAAAATAATGATGAACTCCCCATACCTCATACTACATACTTAAACAGATTGCAAATGTAACATTTTCTATGAAAGCTTAGTTGGTGGTTTATGAGTAACATAATATCAAGAAGGTTAAAAGAAAGCAATCACTCGAGTAAAACAACAATTTCATCGTCTTTTGCTCACGAAAACGTTTTAGCAATATAGGCTAATATAGCGGTAACAAAGTAGCTTACTTGTATTAGCATGGGAAACTATTATTCGCTTATAAAATTTACCGAAGCATAACAAGTGAACCAATATAAACATAGGATTCTATATATCGACCTTGTTTATAAAAATCAATGAATCATAACTCATTTGTATAGCAACTTAAACAACTTAAACATTCACACAACAAGTATTCCTATTTGAGTAGGACTCTTCCTTTATGATTTCTTTCAAATCCCTCATTTACTATTATAGTTATCAAGGTACGTGGACTAATAACAGTAGAGTAATGCGCACAAAAATACTATCAAGCCACTGATACAACATCTCAACAAGCAAGTTAACTTAAGATAGAAAAAACAATATATATCTTATATTTGTTGTAAGCATACCGTAACCCAAAGATGAACTCAATATATACACCATGTGAACCACTTATAATGAAACTAAAGTGTATTCAATCAAATAGTAACCTCAACATGTGATCAAGAATTAAGTATGAATATTTCAACCACTTCATATGAAATAAAAGTTAAAACAAGTATCTACAAGACTATACGTAATCCAAACTTTTTAAATTGAATAAACATGAACAACCAACAAAAAGTAATACGATATAGATGTTGGTATGGATTTGTCGAATGGTAGGTTCAAGACGGTCGTTAACTCACTATTAAGCCACACGAATGCATGGGATCAAAGTTGTCAAGACATTAAAATGTTAAAAACAATATATATGTTACAGTAGGTTCAAAACACGAATGCATAGTAATGGTAACTGTTACCATAAAATTTAAAAATAATGTATATGTTAAATTTTTTGTAAGCATACCGTATCATAAAAATGGAATTGAATATATATATATGTACTTCATGTGGACCGATCATTATGAAATCAAATCATATTCAATCAAACATTAACCTCAACGTATGATAAGAAATTCAGGTTGATTTTTTCAACCATTTCACATCTAATAAATGTTAAAAACAAGCATATAGTTACAAGATTACGTAATCCAAGCCTTCGAAATTGAATAAACAACAACAATCGACCGAGGGTGAAGAAATAGATGTTGGTATGGATTTGTCGACCAGTAGGTTCAAGAATGTTGGTGTTAACACACTGTTAGGCCACATGAATGCATGGGATCAAACCTTTCAAGACAATAAAATGTTAAAAACAATGTATATATAATAGTAGGTTCAAGACACAAATACATGATAATTGTAGCATTTACCATATGATAGGGAAAACAATGTATATGTCATATTTTTTTTGTAAGTATACCATAGTGTAAAAATGAAACTAAATATACACTTCATGTGGATCGATCATCATGAAACCAATTCGTATTCAATCAAACATATGTTGAGAAATTAAGCTTGATTTTTTCAACCACCTCACATCAAATAAATGTTAAAACCAGTACCTACGAGACTATACGTAATCCAACATTTCTAAAATTGAATAAACAGCAACAACCGACAAAGGGTAATAAAAAATAGATGTTGGAATGGATTTGTCCATCAATAGGTTCAAGAATGTTGGTGCTAATTCACTGTTAAGCCACACAAATGCATGGGATCAAAGCTTTCAAGACATTAAAATGTTAAAAACAATGTATATGTAATAGTAGGTTTAAGACATGAATGCATGATAATTGTGACAGTTTCCGTGAGATAGGAAAAACAATGCATATGTTATATCTTTTGTAAGCACGCCGTAGCATAAAAATAAAACTAAATATACTCTTCATGTGGACCGATCATCAGGAACCAATTCGTAGTTAATCAAATAGTAACCTTAACATATGTTCAGAAATTAAGCTTGATTTCTTCAACTACTTCACATCAAATAAATGTTAAAAACAAGTATATGAAAGATTATGCGTAATCCAAATTTTCAAAATTGAAAAAATAGCAACAACCAAAGAGGGTAGTAAGCAAAAGATGTTGGTTTTGTTATCGGCTTCCTACTCAACACCACCAACATTGGAGACAATAGTGTGTTGCCTTCCAAGCACGTGGTTTGTCAGCTCCTTGTGCACTGCCTTCACTCGATCTAGCAGCACCAGCTCCTCGATCAAACCAACTTCACCTAACAAGTATGAAAAAAACGTGAATACGTTGCAGGTAGAAGGAAATTAATTTGAAAGGATTACAAAGTTTATTCGAAGGTTTACAAACCCTCTTCCTCCTCCAAGAATAATTACAAAACCACCCACAAAATAGCATCCACCACCCATGACCCCAATTTATAGAACTTCCTCCCCCTTAGCTTTATCTGCATGCCAGCCCATTGTTCATGACTGATGCACCTACAATCGAACGCTGATGGTCAAAGGGAGATCATGTCCATGACTGGGATTTGGATGGAAATGAAGTCCGTGTTGCAAATGTAGAACCTAAAGTCGGAAAACAGGGATACAAGGCATAGAAGAGAGATAGAATCGATCCCACATCAAAAATGGAAATTGTATCCGCAGGTCAGGCGGAGATCTGAAGTCCTGAATTCAAAACAAAACCTCGATCTACAGGGATCGACTTAGAAGAAATCGCATCAACTGAAGTGTTAAGACCCGTTCTGTCTTGAGCCTTTTAAGACGTCTAGACTGTCAGTCAGACGTCTGGAAATCAAAATTTTTGGGTACGAGCTTCGCGTCTGCGGGTGGGCTGCACACAGACAGTACCCTTTTTTTCTCCCCTTCTTCTCTCTCCCCTCCTCCAACGAACCCTAGGACACCATCTTTATAAACCCCTCTTCCCCTCTTGTTCTCCCTACTCCACCTGCCCCTTCTCTTCCTCTCCACCCTAGCGAGAGGAGCTAGCACGAGAGAGAGTGTGTGAGAGCAGCGACAAGGAGGAGCGACGTGAAGAGAGGAGGAACTTGAGTTCGCGAGCTCGTGTGGGAGCTCACCGGAGGGCGCACGGCCGGGAGGAGGAGTGCGTCAGGGAGTCATCCCTGGCACTGCTGCAGCCGGAGCTGCAGACGAGGGGGCGAGGCACGGCTGCATGTGGCGAGGGCGAGTGGGTGCAGGTTCTGGTTCTGGGTTTTTCCCAGAATCAGACGTCTAGAGTGACGTCCAGATGACTGAGCGGACATCTGGAGATGACTCTAGATGTCCGAAGGCAAATCTCCATGAAGGTACATTCCCTTTGCGGATACGGCCATGCAAGCCGCTCCATAGCTATGCTTTGTGTGGCTAATTTGAGAAGATTTTGCTGTTGCGTGCAGGATTTGCTTCGGGAAGGCACAGGACATGCCCTCCCACGCGTTTCAGACATCTGGGTAGCTTACCAGACGGGTGGAAAGACTCCTAGACGTCCGGAGAGGTGGTCGGAAGTTTGGAGCTGGGTCTAGACGGTCTAGAAGAGGTCCTGAATGTCTAAGGTCGACGTAGAGCCTAAGGCGCGTATCTGGATACTTTTAAGACGTCTAGACATTGTGTCAAACGTCTGATTTGAGTCAGTAGCCCTGTTTTTAACCCGTTTAGGGTCCGTTTAATGTCTATTTTACGCAAATAAGATATCAGTGTTTTCCTTGTGAGTTCCCCTACTTGTTAGAAGGCTTTCTATACTGTTCTGAATGTCCCTTTGTGATTGTTCCTTGTTATAGGACTTTGTTCCGTTGCGAATTCGGGGCTTACTGAGGCACGTGAGCCTACCGTTCGAACCCCCAATACTCCTGGGTTATTTGGTAGAGTGGCTTCCCCTAATTTAACTACAAACCTGAATGCATGTGTGGAATGAATGATTAGAACCTAGGATATAGCATGAATCCTAGGATGAGAAACACTTGAAATGTCTGTATGCGTGATTGAATTGCAGTCTTGAATGAGTAGGTAGAAAACAACTGCCTGTTAATGAACAAGAGCTGCCTGTGAAATATGAATTAACTGTGCTAGTGAAACAGTTGCATGTAACCTTACTTGTTGTATACGTTAAATGCTAGAATACGAGCTACATATGTATAACCTACAAATGGAAACGTGAATGATAGAAATACGAGTTGCATGTGTATAACCTGAGAATGGAAATGTAAATAATGAAACCGAGCATGGAATGGTATTAGAAATATGAGCATGAACCCTCAGGAGAGTTAGGAGTAGAGCTCCTGAGAATAAATGGAATGGATCTGGAAATGTGAGTGGGGAAGTGTGCTAGCTTTTAAGTACGTAGTATCAAGGAGAGTGACTGTCCTTTAGTGTAGAGCGGAGCTAGCCGCCCTTGGGTCAGGACTCGGGATTAGGATTAGCCACTCTGCACCGACTTCTTGGCCCTCGTGTACACTGTACTGGGGAAAGCTATTAGTATAGGGAGAGAGCTAGCCACCCCACGGGGTCTGGGGTTCAGTTAGCCACCCTATACTGACTTGTTAGGCCCACTGGGCAAACCAGGGTAGTCAAGCGAGGGTGTGCAGACTGTGGAGGGGCGAGACCTCTTTTTGGTTCTTAGAGGCTAGACCCCTGTTGCTGAGAGGGATAGACCCTATATTATTCCGTGCTATACTTGGGCGCATCCGTTAGCGGAAACGACTAACCGCGTGCCAGTGTGGGGTAGCTACCCGTGCACTTATCGCGCGTGCCGTATCACCGTTACGTCTGTCCATGACCTTGGGGTGGTTGACTAAGTGTAGGACCACCATAGGGGACTCTCCCGACCAGGAGAGCACCACGTGCGATTTCTACTCTTCGGAAAAGACTGCAATCAAGATCGTTCCCACGAGGAACATTTGAGATCAAGAAAGAGATCTGATAAATAAACCGAAGGGGTGAAAAGGAATAACTTGTAAAATAAAGTAATTGGAATAAACAGCTACCTGTTCACTTTTACTACTTTAGTTAGTTGGTTGCCATTCTACTCAGCATTCGTTGACTTTGTGTACTCATAACCCTTTTCAGGTCCAGGTGTTGAGCAGCTCGGGTCTCCGGCTACAGAGGGTGCTAGGCCCAATAGAGCCCAGTAGCAGTAGCCTTCCTTTATAGTACTTTCTGTTGTAGTGAGTACAGACTCTTGTACCTTTACATTTCTGTACATTTACGTTCCTATACATTGTTATTGTTTTACTGTTGTGGTGGTGATATGTACTGTAACAGCTTTTACTTTCTTTACTGTTGTACTCTTTTACTGTTAGTTGATTAGTATAGTGAATGTGGTTTACTTTTCTGCTTTTTGGTTATTTCTTGTTGGACGACTGGGTCATGGGATCAGTCGAGTCGGGCCGATCTCGTGTCCTGTAGGGATTCGGGAATCGGGTTGTAACAAAAGTAAATGACCAGAGATATTATTTGGTCCATTAAAACCATACCATGCATGTAGGGAAACGATAGGAGGGATCCCATGGCATGAGCATGTAGAAGATATAAACCATCAATGGCCATGCAGATGAGTAACTCTTAACCACCACACAGCGATAAAACAAATGAGTCAACCAAGTCGATTGATCGAAGTAAACACCTGACGAAAGCAAAACCTCCACTAATAAATCTCTCGTACAATTTACAAAGCCAAAAACCACGATTACTTTGAATAATACAACACGATGACATGAAATGTGAATCAGCTCATGTATTTGGGAAGAAGGTGGTGATGATCCGTAGCGAGGTGAGCGATCTTCGAGTAGAACGGGAAAATCGCCACTGTCGACCGAGCAAGATAAATGCGAGGGTAAGGGGAACGAAATGATTGCATCGAAGAGGGTGGGGGATGCGCCTGTGCCTTGCCCTCTTCCGTCCAATTAGGGTAGCGAAAGAAGAATGGGGAATAACCCCTCTTCTACCCTCGACCTGGAATAAAAAAGGATCGATTTAACTCAAATGTCAGCCTTCTCTTAAACCGACCTTTCTCACACCAAATAAGGAATAAGCCCACTTATTCCTCAAAACAAACAGACCCTAATGGTGATTAAATTGTTAAGAGGATCTAGGGTTCTGACATTATTTGTGACGACCTAAAATTAAACAAAAAAATAGAAAGAATTATGTGAAAGGAAGTAAACATTCTAAAAAAAGTAATAAGTAGAAAGAAAAACAACTTATTAAAATACAATCGTACTCATACATGCCATTAAATACCAACACTAAGAAAATAATAAAAAGTAAAAAAGAAAGATCACAACAAACAACTAAGTAATCCAATGGATCAAAATGACATGAAACCATCACATTTAGCTTAAGATAAGCGAAGAGCAAGTAAGAGATTTATCAATATCCAACAATTAACTTTCTCCCCATTATTTCCGGTGGCCAAAATGTCGTAATAGAATTTGAATGAGTAAAATGCTCGATAATATCAAAATATAAAAATCATAAAATATCAATATTATTAATGACATTACTAGATCAATAAAATTAATATCTCAACGATTTATGGAAGTAGTCCTTGCACTTTTATTTAACTTGAGAGGTTATTTCATACAATTTTTCATACTTAATTTTAGTGTTGTCAATCAATTTATTCTATTGGGTTAGCCCTTAAATCGCTGCCACTGATACAAGCGACCTCCGATCGATGCATATCCAACTCTCACTCTCAAATTTTATAAAAACTATTTTTTTGTAATTTAAAAATCAACTTTATTTGTTAGTATTATTTTTAACTCACGTGAGGGCCACACATATATGAACCGATACGTTTAGAAAGGACATTAATTGAGCCTTATAACGTTGCTACTTGGATTATTTAGAATCTGAATACACCCCCTCAAAGGTGTTACCTTTACACTTAACGGATGATTCTTACAAATCCAAAACAAACGATCCCTTTAGATCGGGCGTGGACAATCTCATAGGATAAAAAACAGATAACTCTTCGTAATAGTTATTTTTCTTGAATTCAATGTCAATTTCTTTACCTGTTTTAGCAATCGGTCTTGGATTCCAATTATGCATATCTTAAGAACCATATGATCAAACATTAGTATTGACGATATAATATAAACAATTACGTATTTAACCATCAACAAAACACATTATTATATACACACGCAGCTCCCAACTAACACCAACTAATTGGCAACCTGCCATGTGCGTTGAGATGCACAAAACACACATAAAAAATCCCAATGAACATTTCCTAAAGCACGTAAAGTCAAACCGGAAGATCAACATGCATAAGGAATAAAAACTACTATATTGTAGGGGCATATTTATAAGCTTGTACACATACAAACCTATTTATATTATTATTGCTCTTTTCACGACTTAACAATGTTAAGCATTACCTTTTACGTACACAACCTGTCATATATACTAAAGTAAAATTGAAAATCTGTTAACATGCGATCTATGATGGTAATTAATACAAATACCATTATATATGTGTATGTATTTTTAGAGACTTTGAAACCTATATCATGAAAGAATACAAAGCCACCTATTAGGTTAAATACAAGATTAAAATTTATTCTAAACACCTCATTTTTTGTGGAAGGTAAACAAACAACCAAAATTATTTTTCATCAGGTAAGAGTTAATTTCACAACAATAGATCATTGAAAAATATATGGGATTATTTTCCCACGTACATTATTCTTACCCACAAAGGGAATCACAAAATGCTCCTCAATCTTTAGTAATAAGTCCCTGACATCGATAACGTAGCTGCTTTAAGCATCTTTGTTTTTGTCATTGCCACTGTTACTTGATCTTTATTAACAAATCCTAACAACGTTTTAAATTCCACGAATGGGGGTGAATAGTAAATTGAATAAAAATAAATGTAAATAAAAATTTGATTAATCCCCACAAAAAGCACTCATCGTAAGAGGTAAATATCTTTAAGTAAAAATTTAACTTGGATAAAAATTATCACTTAAATCTTCCTGACATAGGATTTCTTGATCTATCAAATAGATCAAATCCACTAATACATTACTTTAAACTAAGGGTAATACAACTTCAATTACAACCACACTACTTTAACCCGAGGGTAGTGTACCTTAAAACCTCTTCTTCACGAAGAGTATTTTATCTCACGAAAGAGATGGAAATTCCCCACATAAATACCCAACTAAAAACAAAATACAAAAAAAACCTATAGAGTCACAAAGTGTAATTTAAACTATACTACTATAGGCAAGGTGACTTCCTTAAGATGGAGGTGAGTAGGCGTAATTAAGCAGCGATTTGGTGCTCTCGGAATGGTAATATAAACCTTAGAGAGCAAGGCCACAATTTTCTTTTTTTTCTCTCACAAATTTGGTATAATAGTGGGAAGAATTATCTCTATGTTGTGTGGAGCAAAGGGGAGGCTCCAATCTATTTATATGTGTGTTAGGAACACTCAACAAGGCTTGAGAGAGGTCTTATAGCTGTTGGGAAAGATTCCAAGACAAATCAGGCTGAAATTAGAGTCATAATGACTCTAACAGCAAAATCAGACAACTAATTTTGTATCAGACATCTGGTACTTCGTTTGATGAAGGTTATGGACGTTTGATACTGAAGGATGGTCACCTTGGATTTGTTTGGATCTAGATAGGGATCTAATCAAACGCCTAACTTAGATATTTAAGACGTCTGAGATAATTATTGGACGTTTACTCATATGGGGGTTGGCTCCTAGATTGAACCAGATCAAACAGAGTTCTAGTGTAAATAAGTCAAACATCTAATTGGATGTATGATAAGGTGTTACGACCCGATTTTCAAATCCCTACAGGACCCGAGACAGGCTCGACTCGACTAATCCCAAGACCTAGTCGTCCAACAAGAAATAACCAAAAAGCAAGAAAGTAAACCACATTCACTATGCTAAGTAACTAACAGTAAAAGAGTACAAGCAGTAAAGGAAGTAAAAGCAGCTAACAGTACATATCACTACAACAACAGTAAAACAGAAACAAAGTATAGAAACGTAAACGGTAACAAGAGTCTGAACTCACTAACAAAAGAAAGTACAACAACAGGAAGACTACTGCTGGGCTCGACTGGACCCAGCACCCTCTGCAGCCAATGACTCAGGCTGCTCAACCCCTGGACCTGAAAAGGGTTATGAGTAAATAAAGTCAACGAACGCTGAGTAGAGTGGTAACCAACTAACTAAAGCAGTAAAAGCCAACAGGTAATTTATCTTTTCCAACTACTTTATTTTACAAGTTATTCATTTTCACCCATCGGTTTATTTTTTAGATCTCTTTCTTAATCTCGAATGTTCCTCGTGGGAACAATGTTGATTGTAGCCTTTTTCGAAGAGTAGAAGGCACACGTGGTGCTCTCCTGGCTGGGAGAGTCCCCCATGGTGATCCTACACCCAGTCAACCACCCCAAGGTCACGGATAGACGTAGCGGTGACTATGATATGCGCGATAAGCGCACGGGTAGCTACCCCGCACTAGCACACGATAAGTCGTTTCTGCTAGCGAGTACGCCCAAAGTACAGCACGGAACAGTATAGGGCCTAGCCCTCTCAATAACAGGGGTTTAGCCCCTCAGAACCAAACGGGGGTCTCGCCCCTCCACAATCCGCGCACCCTCGCCTGACTACCCAGATTTGCCCAGTGGGCCTAACAAGTTAGTGTAGGGTGGCTAGTTGAACCCCGAGCCTCGTGAGGTGGCTAGCTCTCTCCCAACACTAGTAGCTCTCCTCGGAATAGTGTACGCGATGGCCAAAGAAGTCGGTGTAGAGTGGCCAATCCTAACCCTAGATCCCAACCCAAGGGCGGCTAGCTCTACTCTACACTAAACAAGGGACAGTCACTCTCCTTGATACCACGTACTCAAGGGCCAACACACTTCCCACTCACATTTTCAGATCCATTCCATTTATCCACAGGAGCTCTACTCCTAATTCCTCGTAGGGTTCATGCTCGTATTCCCCATGTCATTCCATACCATGTTTCATCATTCACATTCCCATTCTCAGATTATACACATGCAACTCGTATTTCCATCATTTAACGTATACAATAAGTAATGTCATAGGTAACTATTTAACTAGCACATGCATTTCATAATTCACAGGCAGCTCTTGTTTATTAACAGGCAGTTGTTCACATTTCTATTCATTCATTTAGGACTGCAATTTCAAACATGCATACAAACAGTGCAAGTACTTCTCGTCCTAGGATTCATGTCACATCCTAGGTTTCTAGATATCCAATTTCACATATGCATTCAAGTTTTATAATTAAAATAGGGAAAACCACTCTACCAGACGACCCGGGAGTATTGGGGGCTCGAATGGCAAGCCCACATGCCTCAGCAAGCCCCGAACCCACAACTGATCGAAGTATTATGCCAAGGAACATACCACAATGGAACATTCAGAACAGTATAAAAGGCCTTCTAACAAGTAGAAGAACTCACAAGGAAAACACCGATATTTTGTTTGTGTGAAACGGACCTCAAACGGATCCTAAACGGGTCAAAAACAGGGTTGCAGACCTAAATCAGATGTCTGGCACAAGGTCCAGACGTCTTAAAAGTAACCAGAGTCTCACCTCAGGTTTCTGCATCGACTTCATACGTCTAAACCCCTACTTGACTGTTATAACCAGGCATCAAGCGTCGTTTAAGACGTTTAGGAAGTGGTCCAAATGTCTGGTCAGACGCATGGAAGCCCTCCCAGACGTCTGAAACTAAATTTTTTCAGCGTACGGGTTCGCGTATGATGACATGCGTGCGCAGACTGAACCCGCCGCCCTCCTCCTTCTCTTTCCTCCCTCCCTGCAGACGCAACCTTTCCTCTTTCTCTCTCCCCGCGCTGCCTTCAAATACGCCTCTCCCTCTCCCTCACCCTCACTCCACCGCCTTCTTCTTCTTCTTCTCCCTGTCAGCGAGAGAGCGAGCGGGCGAGAGCGGCAGTAGTGGCTGCTGCGAGTGCGTGGGAGGAGGGGCTGTTGCGAGAGGAAGAGGGAGCTTGACCGCGAGGGTGCAAGCTCGCCGGAGCAGCCAGAGTCGACCGGTGGGTGCGCAGCAAGCGTGGGGTGCCACGGAGAAGCTGCTACAACTCAGGCAGCAGGCAGGCGCGGCGCGCACGGCCATGCGCTACGGGCGGAGGGCGAGGAGGTCCTGATTCTGGGAAAATTTCCCAGAATCAAACGTCTGGACATACGTCTAGACGACAAAGGAGATGTCTGGAGGAAGGTCCAGACGTCTGAAAGGTACGTTATTTTTATCTTCTTCTTTCGCGTGTACGGCCATGCAGCCGTTTCCGCAGAAGTCTTTTACTTCCTTTGGTGTTGAGAGCGGGCCCGTGTGTGTGCAGGATTTGTTCGGGAAGGCGCAAGGGACATCATCCCACATAGATCAGACGTCTAGGCACAGCACCAGACGACGGAGGGGGTCTCCAGACGTCCGGAGTGATAGTCGGACGTCTGGAAACTAAGTCCAGATGGTTCAGCGGGCTTCTGGACATCTGAAGGACCGCGCAGATCAAGGTATGACCTGAGCGATCATTTAAGACATCTGGAAGAAGTTCCAGACGTCTGATTTTGGGCAGGCTCGCCGTTTTTGACCCGTTTAGGGTCCGTTCGGAGTCCGTTTTCAGCGTTTCAAGTTTCGTTCTTCTCAAATTTAGTTCATCTACCTGTTTACAGTAATCGTATGCTGTTCTGAGTAGCTCCTTGTCTTTGATCCTTGTGTTAGGACCCGTTCCGTTGTGGCTCTAGGGGTTGCGGAGATGCGCGGGCTTGCCGATTATGCCTCCAGTACTCCCGATTTCGCGGGTAGAGTGGCTCTTTAATTTATTTATCAAAGATTATACACTTGTGAAATAATTAATAGAGTCTAGGGCATTGCATGAACCCTAGGACTAAAAAATTAGATTGAATTATAGATCCTAGGATATTGCATGAATCCTAGGACTGGAAAACTAGATTGAATGATAGACCCTAAGGTATGACATGGATCCTAGGATTGGAAAACTAGATTGAATATCTATACATTGCAGTTTTGGAAAAGTAGAAAGGAAACGATAACTGCCTGTAAATTGGTTAACAGCTGCCTATTTATGAATGAATAATTACTGTTGAGAACATGGGTTATATAGATATAAAGCTGGAACGGTGAAACCTAAATTGGCTGAGTTAAAAGAGCATGAACCCTACGAGGAATTAGGAATAGAACTCCTGGAAAGTGAACGGAATAGAATTGGGGAAGTGAGCTGACCCTTGAGTACGGAGTACCAAGGAGAGCGACTGTCCCCCCTGTTTAGTGGAAAGCGGAGCTAGCCGCCCCAGGGACCCGGGGTTTGGTCTAACTACTTTGTACTGACTTTTAGCCCTCGTGTACACAGTACCAAGGAGAGCTACTAGTGTAGGGAGAGCACTAGCTATCCCACAGGCCCCGGGGTTCTACTAGCCCTCCTACACCGACTTGTTCGGTTCACTGGGCAAACCAAGGTAGTCAGGTGAGGGTGCGCGGACTGTGGAGGGGCAAGACCCCTGTTTGGTTACTGGACTAGAGGGGCTGGACCCCTGTTACTGAGAGGCCTTTGCCATATACTGGTTCCGTGCTGTGCTTTGGGTGCACCCGTTAACGGAAACGACTAACCGGGTGCCAGTGCGGGGTAGCTACCCGTGTGTTTATCGCGCGTGCCATAGTCACTGTTACGTTTGTCAGCGACCTTGGGGTGGTTGACTGAGGGTAGGACCACCACGGGGGACTCTCCCGGCTAGGAGAGCACCACGTGCTACTTCTACTTTTTGGAAAAGACTGCAATCAAGATCGTTCCCACGAGGACCATTCAAGATCAAAAGAAGAATCTGAGGGATAATTCGATAACGAGTAAACGGAAAATATAAAGAAAGAAATTAAAAATATAACAGCTACTGTCCACCTTACTGTTTCGTAGCTTTTAGTTGCCACTCTACTCGGCGTTTCGTTGACGTGTCACCTTTGTTACCTTTTCAGGACCAGGTGTTGAGCAGCCAGAGTCGGCGGCTGCAGAGGGCGCTGGGCCTAGTAAAGCCCAGTAGTGTTACTGTGTAGAACCCACTGTACTTTTCTTCCTGTTGTAGTGAGTAGTTTCTGTTACCTCTGTACTCTTTTCATTGTAAGCTCCATGTTTATGTACATGTTTATTTCTTTACTGTTGTGGTGGTGTATACTGTAGTATTTCCTTTCTTTACTGCTGTATTTTGTTACTGCTAGTTATATACATGGTGAATGTGGTTTATTTTACTGCTCTTTTGGTTACTTTCTCGTTGGACGACTGGGTCTTGGGATCAGTCGAGTCGGTCCAATTCTCGTATCTCATAGGGATTCTTGAACCAGGTCGTAACATTGACCATCTGGATCCAACTCCAGACGTCCGACCTATCCTCTAGTCGTCTGGGACTGCTTCCAATCGTCTGGTAAGCTGTCTAGACGTCCGAGACGCGTAGGAGGGCGTGCCCCACGCCTTCCCGAAGCTATTCCTGCACACGTCAGAACGTATCTTCTACATTTAGCTACGTAAATCATAGCGATGGTGCGGCCTGCATGGCCGTCACCGCAAGAGGGTCGTACCTTCGTGGAACACTGCTTTCAGACGTCTGGTGTCATCACCAGACATCCAATACGTCGTCTGGACGGCACGCCAGACATTTAACTCTGGGAAAATCCCAGAACCAGACTACCTTCTGCTCCTCGCCGCCCGCAACCGCGGCCTCTCCTCCTCGCCTGCAGTTCTAGCTACAGCAAGTGTTGGGGAAGTCTCCCTCGATGCGCTCCTCCTCCCGCATGCGCCGCTCCGGGCGTGCGTCCTCTGGCGAGCTCCCACGAGCTCAAGCTCTTTCTCCTCTCTTCATGCCGCCTCTCCTCCTCGCCGCTCGCTCTCGCACTCTCCCCTCTCACTGCAGTGGAGAGGAAGGAGGGAAGGTTGCTGTGGTGGAGTGGGGAAGAAAGGAAGGGGGAGAGGGTTGTATATAAGGATGCACTAGGGTTCTACAGGGGGGGAAGAAGAATAGAGATAAGAGGGAAAAAGGCAGCCTGTGCGTAGATGCGAAGCTACGTACCAATTTTTCAATTTCCAGACGTCTGGGAATGTGTCTAGACATCTGACCGACCGTCCAGACGTCTTAAAGGGCTCAGAACATAATGAGTCTTTACATCATAACAAACTTAAAGGAAGTTTCATCCTCGAAACTTGAGTTAGCTAGGGTACGAAAAAGGAAATATATACGCATAACAAACTTAAAGAGGACCGAAGCTGGTCCGAAAAGATGTACCCTCAAAAAGCTCTGGGTACCATTCTCACATCGCCACCTCAGGCTCCCAGGTAGCCTCCTCATACCACTGGCTCCTCCACAAGACCTTCACCAAGGGTACCTGCTTCCGTCTCAAACTCCGAATGGCTCTATCTAGTATCTGCACTGGTCTCTCAGGGTAGGTCAGGTCGTCACCCACCTCGACACTCTCGTGGCTCAGAACGTGACTGGGATCGGCGACGTGCTTCCTGAGGTTGGACACTAGAAAGCTGGGGAGGAAGGGCAAGCCTGTAAGCAACGGGTCATACTCTCTCAAGGACCTCAAAGGGCCGCACAAACATCGACACAAGCTTCCCTTTCACCCAAAAATGCTGCAAGCCCTTCATGGGCGAAACGCGAAGAAAGACATGATCCCCAACCTTGAACTGTACCTCTCTGCGCTTTTGATCGGCATAACTCTTCTGTCTGCTCTTGACAGTGCGAAGTCGTCTGTGAATCTGCTTTACCACTTCCTGACTCTGCCGGATTAGCCTGGGGCCAACCTCCTACTTGGTCCCCACCTCAACCCAACTCAAGGGCGCAGTACACCTCCGTCCGTACAGAGCCTCGTAGGGTGCCATGCCGATACTCAAGTGTTAGCTGTTATTATATGTGAACTCTGCCAAGGGTAAGTGCTCCCAAGAGCCCCTTCAGTCCAGTACACAAGCACGTAAAAAGTCCTCAAGTGTCTGTATCGTGTGCTCTGACTGTCCGTTTATCTGGGGGTGGTACGCCGTACTGAACCTCAACCGTGTCCCCAAGGTCGGCTGAAACTTAGCCCAAAACTGGGAAGTAAAATGATTATTCCAGTCGGATACAATCTCACGCGGAACTCCGTGCAGACGTACCATGTCACGAATATACCTCTCTACCAACTGCGCTAGTCCCAAGGTGACTCGGATCGACAAGAAACATGCCGTCTTCATCAATCTGTCTACTATCACCCAGACTGCGTCGTGTCCTCACTAGGTGACGGGTAAGCCCACCACCAAGTGCATGGTGATGCTCTCCCACTTCCACTCTAGCACAGGAAGTGGCTGCAATGGCCCTACAGGCCTCTGATGCTTGGCCTTCACCTGTTGGCACACCAAATATTGCTGCACGAACTCACCTACATCCCGCTTCATCCCTCTCCACCAAAAGTCACGTCTCATATCATGATACATCTTCGTGTTCCCGGGGATGTATGGTGAACCTGGACCCGTGCGCCTCAGTCAGGAGCTCTCTCAACAACTCTTCATCCCTGGGAACGCACAAACGTCCCCTCATGCGCAGCACCTCGTCTGTAAAAGAGAAATCTCCTGGGTTCCCTGATAGTACTCTATCTCGCAATGACTGTAGGTACGGATCTGTCATCTATCCTGTGATGATGCGGTCTATCAGCTCTGGTCTCGTTTGTCATGTCACTGTCACTGTCCCACAATGCCCCTGTAACTCTAGGGGTCGCCAACTGCCCAACTCCTCCATAAGTCTCCAACTCTGTGCCTGTAAACTGGCCAAGTGGGTAGGCATCTTCCGACTCAAGGCGTCAGCCACCATGTTGGCCCTCCTCAGATGGTAGGAGATGCTGTAGTCATAGTCCTTCAGGAGCTCTAACCAACGTCTCTGTCTCATGTTAAGCTCTTTCTGATTAAGCAAATACCTGAGGCTCTTATGATCCGTAAAAATCTCAAAGGTCTCACCGTAAAGGTAGTGCCTCCATGTCTTCAGCGCAAAGACAACAGCTGCCAGCTCTAAGTCATGGGTAGGGTAGCTCATGGGGCTTCAGTTACCGCGAAGCGTAACCGACAACATGACCCCACTGCATGAGCACACCCCCTAACCCCTGCAACGAAGCGTTCGTGTAGACCACAAAACCGCCACTGCTATCTGGGATGATAATCACAGGAGCCAAAGTCAGCCTCTCCTTCAACTCCCGAAAACACGCCTCACAAGCATCTGTCTAAGCAAAGGGCACGTCCTTCCGGGTCAACTGAGTCATAGGACACGCAATCTGTGAGAAACCTCTGATAAACCACCGGTAGTAACCTGCCAGTCTCAAGAAACTGCATATCTCTATCACTGTACGTGGCCTCTCCCACCTGAGTACTGCCTC
The DNA here is from genome assembly GCA_037157565.1 of Thalassia testudinum. Classification (NCBI taxonomy): domain Eukaryota; kingdom Viridiplantae; phylum Streptophyta; class Magnoliopsida; order Alismatales; family Hydrocharitaceae; genus Thalassia; species Thalassia testudinum. The sequence continues at coordinate 100,360,695 of JAZHRO010000031.1, read as the reverse complement.
AACCTTGGCTGGATTCACAGCCAAGCCATCCCGTGAAATCACGTGGCCCAAGATGGTCACCTGTCTCAACTAAAACTCGCACTTGTTGTATTTGGCATACAGCCTGCGCCGTCTAAAAGTGTCCAATGCCATCCGCAAATGCTGTCAGTGTTGTGCCTGATCCCGCGAGTAAACGAGCACGTCATCAATAAATACCACCACAAACTGATCCAGATACGGTCTGAACACCTAGTTCATCAAATTCATGAAGGCAGCGGGGGCATTAGTCACCCCAAACGGCATGACCAAAAACTCGTAGTATCCGTACCTGGTGCGGAAAGCTATCTTGGAGACGTCGGTCTCCCTGATCCTCAACTGGTGGTAGCCTGATCTCAGATCTATCTTGGAGAATACCGTGGCACCTCGCAACTAGTCAAACAAATCATCAATCCTCAACAACGGATACCTGTTCTTAATGGTGACCCTATTCAACTGTCTGTAGTCAACACAAAGGCGTAGGGTACCATCCTTCTTCTTCACAAATAGCACCGGGGCTCCCCACGGGGATGCACTGGGCCTCACAAAGCCCTTCTTCAACAGGTCCTGCAACTGTAACTTGAGCTCTCACAGCTCAAGTGGTGCCATCCTATATGGTGCCGTAGAAATGGGGCTGGTCCCCGGTACTAGTGAGATCTCAAACTCGATCTCACGCTCAGACGGTAGTCCTAGCAGCTCCTCTTGAAACATGTCGGGGTACTCTCTGACCACCGGGATGCTCTAAAAGTCTGCCACGGGACTGGGCTCTGCCACTACACAAGCCAGAAAGCCCTCACACCCTTGGCCCAAAAGTCTCACTGCCCAAAGTGTAGAAGTGCACCTGAAACCTCCATCCATTGGATGTCCGTGAAACTCAAAGGAAGGCATCTCTGGTATGGAGAAGATGATCTTCCTGTCAAAACAGTCCACCAAAGAGTGGTAAGCAGACAGCTAATCCATCCCTAGAATCACGCCAAAATCCTCCATCGATATCACGATCAGGTCAGCGGGGAGGCTGTGTCCCCCAATACTGACCTCACATTCTGTGTAGACCTCCTCAGCTACAAATCGCTTACCAACCAGACCTCTGATCACAAACGGATCCTCTAACAACATGTAGTCCTGTCCCAAACTGACAACAAAACTCGCAGTAACAAACGAGTGCGTGGCGCCGGAATAAAAAAGTACGTAAACTAATCTGCCGAAAACTATAACCATACCTGCCACCACTGAACCTGATGCCCTAGCATCTCTGTATGTCAGGGCGTTGATACACCCCTCAGCTCTCGGTGTAGAAGAAGTAGCCACACTCTGCGTCGGACGGGTAGCCGCTGGCCGATACCCTCCCCGTGATTGCTATCCTCCCCCACGTGCCTGGGAACCACGACCACCTGCTCGGCCTCCAGCGCTCGGTGCAGGGAGCATCTGCTGTGCTCCAGCCCTAGACGGGCAGTTCCTCCTGATGTGGCTCGGCTGGCCACACTAGTAGCAGAGGGGGACTCGACTCCCTCCCTCGGTAGGTCCCTACTGACGGCTAGGTGGGGGTCTAGTGTTGATGGCTGGCCACTGACGGCCTCGCAAAACGAGACGGCTCTCTTGCGGACGCCGCGTGCCTCCTCTCTCGTCGGCCCTGATAGTACTATAGCTGGTAGAGCCTCTTCCGTTCGCTGCCGGTGTCTCATGCAGTCGGGTTGGTCTCCTCATACGTAATAGCAGCCTCCACCACTCTCGAGAAGGTGGGCAGTTTTAGGGGCTTGACATACCCCCGAATGGCAGGCCGGAGCCCTTTAGTGAACCTCCACAGGCGCTCCTCCTTAGTAGCTACAGTTGTCGCAGCAAAACGTGACAGCTCCAGGAAGCGCGTGCGGTACGCGCTAACAGTCATCGTCCCCTGGCGGAGAGTGTGGAACTCCTGCCTCCTCTGGTCTTGCCAAGTCTGCGGGAAGTACTGCTCGCAGAAGAGGGTCACGAACTAGTCCCACGTCGGCTCTGCCCTCTCCTGGCCTCTGATTGCCTTCCACCACCTGTGTGCCGCACTCTCCAGCTAATACCTGGCAAAGGCCACGCGGCACTCTGCAGGGGGTGAAGGGTGTCAAATACCTTCTCGATCTGTTCCAGCTAGTCCTCTGCCTCAGACGGATCCTCATCCTCCTTGAAGGAAGGGGGCTTCAGCTTCCGGAACTGCCCGAAAAGCTCATAGTGCAGCTGCAGTGGGGGAACGGGCATGCCTCCAAGCAGGGAGAGCTCGTGCTCAGAAGTGTCAGAATATGGTGGGGGCGGTGGAGGACCACCCCCTCCCCCTCGTCCAACACTGCGTCGGTCTCTCGACCCCACCGAGGACTCCCCCTCCACGTCCCTAAGGAGCGATGCCCGTGGAGGCGGGTGGAGCTCCTCCCGTACTATGTCTCGTATCAACTAAGCGAGGTCCTGGGCCTAAACGTCCGAGAGAAGTGGCTGGTCAGCTGACACCTCGGGCCTAGCACGTTCTCCCCTCCGACCTCGTCCACGGCCGCGTCCGCAGCCCGCCTCAAGGACTCCACGTCGAGGCAGCTCCTGCAAGGAGACGCGGAAGACAAAACAAAAGAAGTCAACTCTAACAGACTTCAGCGAAGGAAACTCAGAATAGATGTCAAGCAGTACGTTGTGGTGGTTACTCTAGTTACATGCACGTGAATTGGTTATTCTCAAGCTAGTTGGTTCATTTCTTGGGACAATCTTGCTCTGATACCATATTGTTACGACCCGATTTCCGAATCCCAACAAGACCCGAGACCAGCTTGACTCGACTAATCCCAATACCCAGTTGTCCAACAAGAAATAACCAAAAAGTAGGGAAGTAAACCACATTCACTATGCTAAGTAACTAACAGTAAAAGAGTACAAGCAGTAAAGGAAATAAAAGCTGTTGACAGTACATATCACTACTACAACAGTAAAGCGGAAATAATATACAGAAACGTAAACAGTAACAAGAGTCTGAACTCACTAACAAAAGAAAGTACAACAACAGGAAGACTACTGCTGGGCTTGACTGGGCCCAGCACCCTCTACAGTCGGTGACTCAGGCTTCTCAACCCCTGGACCTGAAAAGGGTTATGAGTAAACAAAGTCAGCGAACGCTGAGTAGAGTGGTAACCAACTAACTAAAGCAGTAAAAGCCAACATGTAACGACCCGATTCCCGAGTCCCTACGAGATACGAGAACCAGACCGACTCGACTAATCCCAAGACCTAGTCGTCCAACGAGGAAGTAACCAAAAGAGCAGTAAAATAAACCACATTCAGCATGAATATAACTAGCAGTAACGAAAATACAGTAGTAAGAAAAGGAACTACTACAGCATGTACCACCACAACAGTAGAACAACATTTATAACATAACATGAACTACAAGTAAGGAAAAGTACAGAGAGTAACAAGAACTACTCACTACAGTGGAACAAAAAGGAAACAAAAGAACAGTGGTAACTCTACTGGACCCTACTCGGCCCAGCGTCCTCTGCAGCCGCTGACCCTGGCTGCTCAACACCTGGTCCTGAAAAGTAACGTGTAACACGTCAGCGAAACGCTGAGTAGAGTGTCAACTAAAACTAAAGAAACAGTAGAGTGTACAGTAGCTGTTATAGTTTGTTACTTTCTTTATTTATGTCTTTCTATCATCTCACGATTTATTTATTTCTCAGATTCTTCACTTGATCTCGGATGTTCCTCGTGGGAACGATCTTGATTGCAGTCTTTTCCGAAAGGTAGAAGTAACACGTGGTGCTCTCCTGGCCGGGAGAGTCCCCCGTGGTGATTCTACTCTCAGTCAACCACCCCAAGGTCACTGACAGACGTAACAGTGACTACGGCACGCGCGGTAAAAGCAATGGTAGCTACCTCGCACTGGCATGCGGTCAGTCGTTTCCGTTAACGGGTACGCCTCAAAGCACAGCACGGAACCAGTATAGGGTAGATCCCTCTCAGTAACAGGGGTCCAACCCCTCCACAGTAACCAAATAGGGGCCTTGCCCCTCCACAGTCCGCGCACCCTCGCCTGACTACCCTGGTTTGCCCAGTGGGCCTAGCAAGTCGGTATAGGTGAGCTAGCAGAACCCCGGGGCCCGTGGGGTAACTAGTACTCGCTCTACACTAGTAGCTCTCCTCGGTACTGTGTACACGAGGGCCAAAAAGTCGGTACAAAGTGGCCAGACCTAACCCCAGGTCCCTGGGGCGGCTGGCTCCGCTCTGCACTAAGCAGGTAACAGGTGCTTCCCCTGGTACTACGTACCCAAGAGACAACACACTTCCATGTCTTTCTTTCTCAGTTCCATTTCATTCTCTTTCCAGGAGTTCTACTCCTAATTCCCCGTAGGGTTCCAGCTCTTTTAACTCAGCACATTCAGGTTTCACCCCTTTCAGTTTCACGTTCGTATAACCCATATTCTCAATCATGTTCATTTATTCATAACAGGTAGCTGTTAAAATCAATTTATAGGCAGCTATTATTTCCTTTCCACATTTTCCAAGACTGTAATATCTATATTCATATCACTAGTTTTCCAATCCTAGGATTCATGCCGTACCCTAAGATCTATCATTCAATCTAATTTTCCAGCCCTAGGATTCATGCAATACCCTAAGATCTATCATTCAATCTGGTTTCTCATTCCTAGGATTCATGCAATGCCCTAGGTTCTATTAATTGTTCCATAATTGTAACAAATTATGTTAATAATTTTTAAAGCCACTCTACCAGCTACAATGGGAGTACTGGGGGCGTGGTCGGAAATCCTGCGCGCCTTCGCAACTCCCGGGACTGCAATGGAACGGGGTCCTATCACAAGGATCAAACACAAGGAGTTTCTCAAAATAGTATATAATTACTGTAGACGGGTAGAGGATTTTATTCCGAAAAGAACGCAACTCGAAACGCGGAAAACAGACTCCGAACGAGCCCTAAACTGGTCGAAAACGACGAAATAGTCCAAAATCAGACGTTTGGAACCTCTTCCAGACGTCTTAAAATGTGGGTCAGATGGTACCTTTGTTCTACGTAGTCTCTCAGACATCCAGAAGCCTGCGGGGGCATCTGGCCTAGTTCCCAGATGTCCGATAGTCACCCCGAACGTCTGGAAGTCCTTCCCGTCATCTATCACTGCGGCCAGACGTCTGATTCGCGTTGGATGGCGAATCTCAGAACCTGCATGTACCCACTCCTCGTTCTCAATACGAACGGTCGCAGAAAAGGAAGGACAAAAATAACTCACTTGCCAGACGTCTGGACAGTCCTCCAGACGTCTTCACCGTCGTTTGGTTGGAAGCCCAGACGTCTGATTCTGGAAAAATTTCCAGAATCAGAGCTCGACTCGCTCTCTTCCCGCGACGCACGGCCGTGCCGCTCCTCGTCCGCCTGCTGCTCGAGCTGCAGCAGCCCTCCCACGTCACTCCACGCCTGCTGCTCCCCCGCCGGCTGGCTCTAGCTGCCCCGGCAAGCTCGAGCCCTCACGGTCGAGCTTCTCCTCCCTCGCGCAACACCTCCTCCCGCAACTCGCCGCGACTACCGCTGCTGCCGCTCGCTCGCGCTAGCGCTCTCGCGTCGGCTGGAAGAAGAAGAAGGAAGCGGAGGAGATGAGAGTGAGGGAGAGGGCGAGGGCCTTTTAAGGCCACGCAGGGAGAGAGAGAGAGGGAGCGCAGCCTGCGCCTGCAGGAGGAGAGAGGGAAAAAGAGGGCATTCGCAGGTCTGCGCGCGCAGGCGCGCAGACGCAATCCTGCGTGCCGCAGACGTTTGGGCCACCTCCCAGACGTCTTAAAAAGACGTCTTGAAACCGCGTTCATAACACAATATGTAATTTATCTTTTCCAATTATTTTATTTTACAAGTTATTCCTTTTCACCCATCGGTTTATTTTTCAGATCTCTTTCTTGATCTCGAATGTTCCTCATGGGAACGATGTTGATTGCAGTCTTTTCCGAAGAGTGGAAGGCACACGTGGTGCTCTCCTGATCGGGAGAGTCCCCCGTGGTGATCCTACACCCAGTCAACCACCCCAAGGTCACGGACAGACATAGTGGTGACTACAGCACGCGTGATAAGTGCACGAGTAGCTACCCCACACTAGCACGCGGTCAGTCGTTTACGCTAGCAAGTACGCTCAAAGTATAGCATGGAACAGCATAAGGCCTAGCCCTCTCAGTAACAGGGGTCTAGCCCCTCAGAACCAAACGGGGGTCTTGCCCCTCCACAGTCCGCACCTTCGTCTGACTACCCTGGTTTGCCCAGTGGGCCTAACAAGTCGGTGTAGGGTGGCTAGCTGAACCCCGAACCCTGTGGGGTGGCTAACTCTCTCCCTACACTAGTAGCTCTCCACAATGGAACATTCATAACAGTATAAAAGGCCTTCTAACAAGTAGAGGAACTCACAAGGAAAACACCGATATTTTGTTTGCGTGAAACTGACCTCAAACGGACCCTAAATGGGTGAAAAACAGGGCTGCAGACCTAAATCAGATGTCTGGCACAAGGTCTAGACGTCTTAAAAGTAACCAGAGTCTCACCTCAGGTTTCTGCGTCGACTTCAGACGTCCGAACCCCTACTTGACCGTCTGGATCCAACTCCAGACGTCCGACCTATCCTCCAGTCGTCTGAAAGTGCTTCCGGTCGTCTAGTAAGCTGTCCAGACGTCCGAGACGCGTAGGAGGGCATGTCCCGTGCCTTCCCGAAGCTATGCCTACACACGTCAGAACATATCTTTTACATTTAGCTACGCAAATCGTAGCGATGGTGCAGCCTGCATGGCCGTCACTGCAAGAGGGTCGTACCTTCACGGAACACTACTTTCAGACGTCCGGTGTCGTCACCAGACGTCCAATACGTCATCTGGACGGCATGCCAGACATCTAACTCTGGGAAAATCCCAGAACCAAACTACCTTCTGCTCCTCGCCGCACGCAGCCACAGCCTCTCCTCCTCGCCTACAGCTCTGGCTGCAGCAAGTGTCGGGGAAGTCTCCCCCGACGTGCTCCTCCCGCACGCGCCACTCCGGCCGTGCATCCTCAGGCGAGCTCCCACGAGCTCGCGAGCTCAAGCTCTTTCTCCTCTCTTCACGCTGCCTCTCCTCGTCGCTCGCTCTCACGTTCGCCCCTCTCACTGCAGTGGAGAGGAAGGAGGGAAGGTGGCTATGGTGGAGTGGGGAAGAAAGGAAGGGGGAGAGGGTCTTATATAAGGATGCACTAGGGTTCTGCAGGGGAGAGTGGGGGAAGAAGAGAGAGAAAAGGGAAAAAGGCAGCCTGCGTGCAGCCGTAGTGCATAGACGCGAAGCTACGTACCAATTTTTCAATTTCCAAACGTCTGGAAATGTGTCCAGACATCTGACCAGATGTCTGACCGACCGTCCAGACGTCTTAAAGGGCTCAGAACATAACGAGTCTTTACATTAGGGGTTTGGATGTCTAATGATGATGGTCGTCTGTGGGAATGGATTCCGGAGAAGCTAACGGCTAGATTTGGTTTGACAAATCATCATTTGGGTCTAACGTCTCTTTATCTTATATTTAAGGGTCTTTTTCTGGACATCTGGGAACAATAATAAAATATTTATATGTGGATTTGCGAAGATATTGTTCTAAGATGCTAACTGTCTTATTATTGGACGTTTGTCAAGGTTATTAGACGTCTTATAAGACGTTTGGAACAAGGTTTGGTTGTCTGATTACAAAGATCAGAGACCAAGGTTTGCATCCCAGGTTATTGGACATCTAAGATAGAGATCAGATGACTTAAAATGAGTTATCAGACATCTGGTAATTATGTTGGACGTCTGATCTGTCTGTTTGACTCATGTTTTGGCATTCTAATTTAACTTCTGATTTTGCCTAAGTGTCCTAATGTTGTGAAAGTGTTCTTAAGACTAAAGGTGTTATATTTTGAGCTCTTTACAATATTTCTAAGAAAATAAAGATCAATAACACAAATACATGTACATAAAATAAACATTTATCATATTCTTCATTTTCCTTCTTCTTTAAGCTTTAGCCCTAAGCAAGGCTCGATCTCCTCCATCAAGCTCCTCTAATCCGCCATGGACATGAGCTTGAGCTCGTCATGTTTGCTTCCATTTGCATTTATCCTGAAACTACAAGATCAATGTAAATTTAAAATTACATGTGTTTTGTTATCATCAAAATTAACGATCGAGGTACCTTTGCACCAACACCATTGACATTGCCACTATATGTATCCTCGCCTTTGATGATGCCACCACTATTTAATCTTTATTGACAAATCGTCGACACTACTGACATTGCCACTTTAAGCATCCTCGCCTTTGTTGACGTTGCCACTACTTAATGTTGGCATTCTGTATATATGAGATATTCTCATTTAAAGAAAATACGAAGAGTATGACAAAGTATAGGATTTAGAGTGCCTTCATTACCATATCAAAATGAGGTCTATATGAAGAGCTAATATAAAATCCTCAGTGAAAATGCAACTAAGAGCTAAGAATTCAAATTTGATAAAAAAAATAATTTCGATGGAAGTTTGTCATGCGTAAATGGAGGCATAAAGCTAGAAATTGTTTCGTAGATAAAGAGTTGGTGAGAACAATTTAGAAAATGATAAATAAATGAGATTATTTAACATGGTATGCAATCAAAGTTGATAATTCTTTTGACATTTCTAACTTATTTACTTAGCTCACTTTATAGAATTGAATGACATTAACTCTCTACACTTACCAGAGAGATGTAGAGCGTGCCTACTTTTTTTTTTTTACATAAATTTTCCATTAACAGGAACAAAAAAATTACGAGGGCACCCAACCTCAAGGGGGAAGAGAGAATGACAATCGAACTTTACCTATCCGAGGGATGAAAGGACACTACGTCCTGACCCGAGGGGTGGGGGGATCCAAACAAAGGAGACAAAACTACAAAAAATCAAAATAAGAAAAAGGAAATAAAAATACAAAGAAGATGCTTTCGAAATTAAGTTGTAGCAATTCAACTATTACTCCACGCCGTGAGATGACGACAACACTACTGAAGAGTTGACTTCAACGATCCACGCCAGCAAGATTTGAGAAACTTGCAATCGAAGTAATCCGGTAAAATCTCAATCATGTGTAACCCCAGGCTCTGGCATGATCCCGACGAGAAGGGCTGTGGAGTTAATCGGTGATGCCTTAGCAACCTACTTCAATGCATTTACACCCCTTCCCCCCCATCCCCCTCCCCTCCCTTACAGAATTATGGACGGAGAAAGTGGATGAGCACCAGTTTCAGAGGACGAGGAGGGCACTAGGACCCCTACGTCGAAGCCCGAGTCGGAAGGAGAAAGAGTTGAGAGGTGAGTTGGGGGAGGAGTCGAAGCAGAATAATGAATCGAAGCTCAAAGCTCGGAGGAGAGACGAAATAAACAAATAAAAAATAAGAAAGATACCGATCACAATCGAAAGTTAATCGATAATCCAAAATAAATCTAATATTTATATGGGGCCTGCAAGCCTCCATTCTTCCCGAGATCCGTTTGAGTGCCAAAACTTGGGGATCCGATTAAAATCCTCCCTCTCCAACAACCCCACGTGCTCTGCCGAACCAAACACCCACACACAACAAACTCTCCCTCCCCCCCCCCCCCCCCCCCCCCCCACCCCCCCCCTCTCTCTCTCTCCACCACCGCTGCGTCTCTCTCTCCCTCTCTCCCTTTGTCTACAGCCCTCCCGTCGCCGCCGCCACCTCCGCCGCCTCCGCTAGGGTTCGGCCCGACTCCTCCTCCTCCGGTCGCGCCGCGATGAAGCTCACGGTGAAGACCCTCAAGGGGAGCCACTTCGAGATCAAGGTCCAATCGAGCGACACGGTGGGTCCACCATCTCTTTTCATAACCTCCCCTTCCCGGTTGCCGTGATCCTCTATGTGTATGAAATGGTAACGGCTTTGAGGTTACAATGCCCCTTAGGTTGGTCGGAGAATTCTTCCGGGAATTGGGGATCGCTCAAGTTCCTTTCTTGCGTCAAAAGTTCGCTCCTTTTTGCGTGGATTCGTGCTTTCGGTGCCTTCTTCTTTCTTCCTTTCTTACGGGGGAGGAAGAGAGAGTACATTGTGATTTGATTGGGGCAATAAAGCGACAAAGTAAAGATTTTTCGATATATATATATATATATATATATAGTTTGAACGGTACCATGTGTGTCACGTCTTTGTCCCGGACCGGGATATCGAGAAGTGCGTGGATTGAAGAAGTTTGTGATTCTAGAAGATTTCCTCGATGAACGGCTGATGATTTTCTGCTCGTGAAATCCGTTGATTCGACGAAGAACTTAGGTCTGGTGCAAATAGACTATGTATGATCTCAATAGGTGATAAAATCTTGTAAGAAAGATGTTAAACGAGGAAGGGAAAGCTCAAAAAATTGTGGCTTGGAGACGGAAATAAAATATACATGATTTCCAGGATTTTTGGTTGGGCCGATCTCCTGGGATTGAATGATTTGCTGAAAGTGGGGTTATAGTGGAGGAAATTTTGCGGGCAATTCATAGGGGAGGAATAAAATGAATTTTTTTAGGGGGGCCATCGAGGTTTTGGGGATAATGTCGTTTGGAGGATATTTTATGTTGGATGTTTGTATGGTCTATGCGATGCTTCATTTCTCGTCTATTTATTTGATGGTATTTGATGATTAAATAATAAAGGTATAGGGGTCAACCATCTATGAGTTGTTTGGCCATGTGGGTTTCGATGTTAGTGTACGTAGTAGTACATTACCATAGTTTGAAAACTTGTTGCAAACTGTTTTTTTTTTTTGGGAGAATCTTTCTGTGTTAATAATCCTGTAAGTACTTCACTTTTGTTGAGGCAATTTTTACTGAAAAGATGGAGAGTTCTTACTGCAAAATTTTGGAATATTATTCAGCTTTAATCTGTTAAATCCTTCTCGTGCATGTTTCATTGCAAATTACTTGATGATATTATTCTCTGCTAATTTGTTTGAAGTTTGACTGTCCATTTTGTTGTATGTTGCTAGAGGAAGGATAGTGGTGTTTGCTGTCTAATAATAGAGAAGGTTGGGATTTGGTATTAAGGAGTGAGGTTCTCTCCCTTCTAACAATCCGCTTCTCCCCCAACACACACACCACAAGAAAAAAGGAAGGCATGGTGGTTGGTCTTTTTTATGATAGATATACCATTTAATCCACCTCAGAAAAATAAAAAATAAAAACCAGTATTTATTCTTGGGGTGCAATTACAAACCTGTACTTGGTGAGACCCTTGTCAAGTACAAGACCCTGTTTTAAGTAGCGACATTACTTTGGAAAACTGTCTTAAATCATGTGCTTTTTGTTATCAAACACCTTAAAATGTTAATGCACTTATTTTCCACCATCAAAGGCTTTCGTGAATGAATATTTTGCTCATGTATGAATTCATATGCATTCTTCAAGTTGTTGCTGTTTGGAATAGCAGACCTGAATTTTCTTGGCTTTTTTAAGATTATGGCTGTTAAAAAGAACATTGAAGAAGTACAAGGAAAAGATAATTATCCTTGGGGCCAGCAGTTGTTGATCCATAATGGGAAGGTTTTAAAAGATGAAACCACATTGGAGGACAACAAAGTCAGTGAAAATGGCTTTCTAGTTGTTATGCTTAGCAAGGTAAGCAATCATACTTCTTTTTCCTATTAATCCAATTCTTTTTAAATTTTTTTTTCTTCCATGAGTGAAATGTGTGCTTCTTTATTGGATGCATTTATTCTTTCTGAAATCACTTTTTTAGTCTTGTTTGAAACAAGCATGCATTTTTTCCTAACTTATACGTCAGTTATTTAATAAGCTGCGAAGTGCAATTGCTTCAGTAGATGTTGCCTTCTTTGCCAGCTAAAAATTTAGAGAAGAAAAGGTTCTTGCAAGTTGCAACAAACAAGGATGCAAAATAATTAAGAATTATTTTCACAAGTTTTAGGGGAAAAGGAAATTCTAGGTTTTATAGAAGTTGCAAAAGTTAAGGAAAAAAAATTGAAAGACATTAAAGAAAATCGTACAAAAATAGATATAAAAACATTGATGTGGTTGTTGGTCTTGCAACTACTTGAACGATTTAGTTTATGCGATGTTGGCTGGTATAATCTTTTAGTAAAATGGTGTTGTCAAATTTTTGCAAGGTGCAGGAATCACTTCACAAGTACTGTTTGTCGTAATCATAAATTAAAAGCAACAATTATTTTTATCAGGAGTTAGCATGCCTTACATTGACCAAGCAAACCAGTGTTCAAGATGCCAACGACATGTCGCCAACATGTCGTTGATAACAGGGGGTTTTGGTCAAAGGACCATATTGACACGCAAAAGGTGTCGATATGTAGGTGCGTTGACAATATGTTGACCGCATCAACTGTGTTGCTACTGTTGCTACTCCTGCATGTGGCTGCTGCTGCTTTTGCATCTGCTGGCAGTGGTCAGAGATGGTTCAAAGCGGTGGCACAAGCCTCGAGGTGAGTGGTGGAGATGGCAATGGTGGTGGGTTCGGTGGTGGTGTGGCTCGTGGAGAGGAGGGAAGAGAGGTGATTGGTTTGTTGAGTCACATGAAGGAGAGGGGAGACGGTGGAAGGTTTGTTGGTGGAGTAAGGTGGTGGGTTACGATAGGAAAGGAAATGAGGTGAGAAGAGGTAAAAGGGTGAAGAGATGGGGGTTGTTCGGTGCGGAAGGAACATGATAGGTGAGGGTCTCGTTAGGAAGAAAATAGATGAGAAAGAGACTTTTTCAAAAAAAAAATGCATAAAAAATTAATAGCATGATGTGTTCATATATTCATGTATGGATTGTGACGTCTACTGTGATAACCTTAAAGCCTTGCAAATCCACAATAAGAGAAGAGATCAACAAAGTAACAACGATGATTATGGAATGAATCCTATACAACATTCTTGGTTATTCTAAACTCCAAAAATCTTAACAATTCAAAAAGGTACTTGAAATTTTTATTATTTCTTTTAAATTTTTAATTTAGTTTTACTATGTTAGATATGCATGCTTTATTTGAGTATGTATTGATTTAACACCTGTGTTTTCACATGTATTCCCTTTTTGTATTACATTTTAAAATTTTAAGTTAGCAATTTATATTTTATTTGTAATTTTAATCATTTAAGTGAATTTGTCGACGTGCATCGGCGTGCCTTCAATACAGAGAATTTTTGTGTCATCGATAACCTCGATAACCCAACGTCGATACATGTGCATTTCACGGCGTGCACTTGAAAATTTGTGGATATGGCATTGATAGCGACACTTAAAACCTTGAGGTAGACTCCCTAAGCATGCCCATGGACTCTTAGGCAGTGGATGGTGCCTAATCTCCTAGACAACCAATGAAAACCTAAGATAAACAATTAGTTATTGAAACCATCTAGGTGGCTACTTAGATGAGCAATGAGGCTGTTTCTTTACACGGTGTGAGTTGTTTATCAAGGAAGATGAGTTTCGTTAACTTTAGAACTTGGGAATCTTTCGTTTATTGTGGTTAGCCTATTTTTGCCATGATTTATTGCGGGCATATTTAAGAAATCAGGCTTGATATTTTGGATTCAATATGGGTGGTATTCGAACATTGATGTGTTTTAGGGGGGATAAGGGAGAAGGGAAGAGAGAGCAAGGAAGGGAGAGAGCATGTTATGAGGAGTAGATGGTGGTCTCGTGCCATCATCTGCTATTGGTGTAGGCTGAGGGCATGCTGTGAGGGTTTGTCGCGACCCCATTTTGTCCATTTTGTGCATGGGGGTTGGTCATTGGAGGTCTTCTTGCTCAAGAAGGGGCCTTGCAAAGGATGTTTTGCCTCCACTTTCAGGAGATCCACCTTCTTTCGATGTGGAGGCGCCGTGGTCTCCTTTGGTGGCTTCTCTTGCCCCCTTTCTCCAACACGCTTTGGTTGGCAAGTGTGTTCGGGTTTCACTCCTTTGGATGGGGTTAGAGGGAGCTCTTTGCGTGGGGGCTTATTTCTAAGGATTGGGAGGTTGCTTTCTTTTTGAAGAATTGGATTCTACTCTTTGGGCTACACCCGGCTGACCTTGAGGGGTTGAGGATTTTTGTAGATAATGATTGAGGATTCGTTAGTGTGATGGAGGTCACCATTGGATCATGATATGGCTTTGGAGGAGAAGCCACCTTTGAGATTGGAGGTCAGATTTCCTTGCGTGGTGTTCATTTGTGCTTGCGAATGAAGGAGGTGATTAACTCCGCTTGCGCCTCTTTTGCAAGGGTCAAGAGGATATTCGAGTTGGGGGTTGTTGAAGGAGATATTTCATTGATTTTGATTGATGGCGAGCTTTTTGGGTATTGTGAAGTGCTCCGCAAGGCTCTGCTTAGACTTGGGGCTTCTTCTTGGGTTATTTGCTTTGACGTTGTTAATCGTGTGGTTGGCCTTCCATGTTCCTATGCTGATGTGGTGGTTGGAGGAGCTTCTGTGAACAGGGTGGTGCCAGAGTCGAAGAAGAAAGGTTTTTCAAATTTCAAAATACGATGGTTTTGGAAGCCTAAAATCAAGGAGAAGATGGTGAACAATTTAAATTTCAAATGTAGCTCCAACCAACCTTCCTCTTCAGTTGGACATGATGATGAGTTGGCACGTAATGAGGTTCCTATTTTGGAGAGAGAGCAATTGTAGCTGACACGGCGCACGGTGTTTTTCCTGATTTGGCAGGTGCATTTATGGTTGAATTGGTTGCCCATGAAGTTGCACACAGTCTTGTTGGCAATTTTAATAACATGGATGGCAACAAGAATTGTGGCGGTTCGATGTTTCGTGAGGAAGGGGGTTTAATGTAAGGTTTGAAATATCACGATATATCGTTGATATATCGGTATCGACGGGGTTGGGTGGTATCGATACCACCAAAGGTGTTTCTTTCCTGGATATCAGCGATATATCGTTGATATGGGGAGATATTACCGATATATCGAATGATATCCTCGAGATATCCGCGATATATTGGTGGGTTGGCTGCTGATAGTGGTGGGTTTCAGTAGGAAGATCTGAAAATGGTTGTGCGGGATGTTTGAAGAGCTGCAAATGCTGGTTGGGTGGGAGGCTTCGGTTGGATGGAGCTGGGCGCACGCACGCACGCACGCACACACACACATGTAAAAAATCATCGATATTGATTATATATATGTTTTTTAGGCATCCTTTCATAATATATCACACGTAAAAAATCGTTAATATCGGTGATATACACGTTTTTTAGACATCCTTTCATGATATATTGCACACACGTAAAAAATCATCGATATTGACGATATACACATTTTTTAGGCATCCTTTCATGATATATTACACATACGTAAACAATCATTGATATCGGCGATATACACGTTTTGTAGACATCCTTTCATGATATATTACACACATGTAAAAAAATCATCGATATCGGTGATATACACGTTTTTTAGGCATCCTTTCATGATATATTACACACATGTAAAAAATCATCGATATCAGCGATATACACGTTTTTTAAGCATCCTTTCATGATATATTACACACATGCACACACACACGTAAAAAATCATCGATATCGACGATATATCCCTGATATAACACATATACATATTTTTTAGCCATCCTTTCATGATATATTATTCATAAAAATGTTAACATTTAAATTTTGTAATATTTTGTGATATTTTATGCTTTTCTGAGCGATTTCTCAAAAATTCACTGATATCAATGATATATCCTGATATATCCTCGATATATCTTTTTTGACTTGTCGATATGATATCGATATCGATATTTAAAACCTTGGTTTAATGTGAATTTTGACCCGCACTATTTGGTGAGTTGTGTTGGAGAAATGGGTTAAGCAAAAGGTAGGTGTGGCAGCGAAGCTCTTGGAAATGAACATGATATGCCAGCGATGGATACCGAGTAGGTTTCTCGAGAGAAACAAATGAAGGGTGACGCTACAACTGTGTCCTTGGATCTTGATCCTTATTTAATGGTCAGCACTAATGTTGGGGATGAGTTTTCTTGAAACAAGTCACTTGTGCTCTCTAGGGTGGTGTCAAATCGAAACGTTGAGACAAAGATTGGAGGTGTTCATACTTCGTTTTCAATGGTGAATCAGAAACTAAATTTAGAATATGATTTGATAGTAGTTGTTTCCCCCTCTACTGTTGTTCTGCAAAAATTGACCCCAAAGCACTTCTAATTTCCTTCAGTCATGAAGGACTGTACAGGGTTCTCATTTGATGCTCTTTCAACAGTATCTTTGGTGATGAAAGCTGAGGCTAAGGTTCGAAATGTCGATTTCAATATTGTTTCGATAAATTTTCAAATACGCATTTCGTCGGTATGTCAAAGGCATGCTGAGAGTATGCCAACGCATATCGACAAAAATGATAGTAAAAATAGTTAAATTTTAAAAATAATTATTTCAATGGATGAATATTTCCATTTAAGCCCTAAATTTTGTCTTTGACTTAATATATAATATGTCGATATATAACCTGTGTAGCGGCAGCGGCAGAGCTGCAACAGGAGCAACAACAATGCAAGAGCAGCAGCATGCCGCGGACATGCCGAGCTTACCGACGGCATGTTAATGATTTTGCTAGCATGCCGGCGAAACACATATGTTTCGATAACTTGAGTATGTCGACATAACATATCTTCAAAAATTACCATTTCGTCGGCACGCCATTGGCATTTAAATACTGCTGAGGCTAGCAGTGCATCAGTTTGTGATCTTAGTTTTCCAGAAAAGGGGGGCAGTGGTGAAACTTATGGCTATGTATATGCAACAACTCCGGACTCTTTTTTATTGAAAAGAACAAGTCCAAAGTCTTGGTGTGGTACCCGAGTCTAGAAGCTGTTTTTT
Organism: Thalassia testudinum; assembly: GCA_037157565.1. Taxonomy (NCBI): domain Eukaryota; kingdom Viridiplantae; phylum Streptophyta; class Magnoliopsida; order Alismatales; family Hydrocharitaceae; genus Thalassia; species Thalassia testudinum. The sequence goes on along the minus strand of JAZHRO010000031.1, from coordinate 100,343,827 downwards.
CACACGCGTAGGTTGGCTTATTGGACTAAGAAGCATCATCTACGAGCAAAGGAGGAGGAGGGTGAAAGCACATCTCTCAGTTGAATGTTTTTGGTGTTTAGGTCACTTTTCCTGTGTAGGGAATTTACTATTGTCGTTGGAAGTCCATTTTGATCTTTGGTTGAGTGTGGAGTCCTTGTGGGTTTGTTCAATGTATTGTGACCTGTGTCAGTCATATTTTTCTTTGTTGGGGGAGCAGGTGGGACGGTTTATTATTGCATTGTTGTTTTTATTTTTGCGCTTATTGTAATTATTATTATCTTTTTCTTAATACATCTATAGTCTTCCTATTTTCTCTCGAAAAAATGGGTGGCATTCACTCAAGAATATCTTTTCTTATCATCCGCCAACTTCTTTTTCTTATTCCCCTTAAAAAAAACATTCTTTTTCTTATTCTCCGTGGTGATCAGTTAGTGGGTTCTGCTTTCAAATTTTTACTGCCAAAAATGTTCAAGTAGCATGTCTACTGCACTTGTTTTTCTATATTCATTTCCAACTGTTCGATGGTTAAGTGGTTTCATCTTTTTTATGCCCATTTAATTCTTCTGTAATGGAGTTTCCTGTGCCCAGTTTTTAAAAACTTTTATGCTTGGTGTTTATTTTAATTACAGTAGAGTGTCTTTGATGATTTTTCTTGGGGTATTATCTTTTAAATGATAGCTTGTGCTATTTTTCTTTATGTCTAATTTTTTGCAATTTGTTACTTTAGAGCAAAATAACTGGTGCGAGTGCATCTGGGGCCTCATCTACACAGGTACTTGAATATTTAGACATTTGTGCATTTTGTCTGCCTGCTGCTTTTGCAGCTAACCACCATCATTTACAGCCTTCAGCAACTGCCCCTACTCCAACTTCAGCTTCGCAGCCTACCCCTACCGCTGCAACCCCTGAAGCAATGCAAGTTCCTTTTTTTGTTTTTATCTCTCATTTACTGATACATGTATGGTCATCTAATTGATATCCTCTCCATGTTAAATTCTTGTTCAGGGCTCCAGCTCCTGCTGCTGCTTCTGGAAGAGAGCAACCACCGTATGAGACATTATTTTTTGTGTTATTTTGTGTTTCTTACACTGAGAGGGAAAATTGAGCCACATTAGTGTTGGAGAAATGTTCGGTCTTTACTTTCAGTTTGAAGATAATATGATAATTGTCTAATTTAGGAAGTAAAAGTAATGCTTTTCCAGGTGAAGCATCAAACTATGTTACCCACCCATATGTTGCTTGAGTTGTTGCTGTGACTACTGGGTATTTGTCATTTTTAGTACAAGTAATTAAGTTAGTCTGCCATGTATTTTAGCTTTGTCTAGACTCTTGTTTGTTGTGAACTTTTCTAATTCATAGTTTAAAGTTGGAAAGATATATTACTGTTTGTACTACTATCAACTTGAGTAAGATATTTCCGTTAGCTTAAATCATAAGTTGTTTATTGTATAAATATTGCAAGTAGATAGTAACACAGGCATGTCACTTTTTGAAAATTTCTTTTTTTATTATTATTTTCTCTTTTCCTCGTTTGTGGTCGTACTTGTAGTTTTATATGCATACGTGTAGGTAGGTTTTAAAGATATTGTTACCTTCAATCGGGAAATACCAATGCATTTACTCCTGTCTAGGCATCATTTGCATTCCAGAAAGAGGACATACTGACTTGCAATTTTTTTTGCAAATGTTACATATTCTCGTGGCCCTGCAAGCAGCCATTTTTAAAGAACACATCAAAACTTTTCTTGAAAGACAGCTTGACCTTTCTTAATCTCGTAACAGACAGACGACTGATCCTTATGGACAAGCAGCATCCAATTTAGTAGCTGGAAATGATCTTGAGCAGACAGTCCAGCAATTGCTAGACATGGGTGGTGGTAATTGGGACAGAGAGACTGTTCTGCGTGCCCTCCGTGCAGCCTACAACAATCCAGAACGTGCTGTTGATTATTTGTACTCTGTATGTTATTTTCTATTGTTTCTTTTGCAAAAATCATGTAAAGTAAATTTATCTCACCTCATTTTTTCCTCTTATAGGGTATTCCAGAAACAGCAGAAGTTGCTGTTCCTGTTGCTCGAGCTCCTTCAGCTCAAGCAACTGGTCAGACAGGGAACAGTTCTGAAGCACCTGCAACAGGGACAACACCAGTCCCAGGAATACCAAACACCTCACCTCTGGACCTGTTTCCACAGGTTAGGTTCCTTTCATTGTTTACACTTACTTTCCTGTCCAATTTGTCTCATTTGCTTTGCCTGGTGATTAAGGGTATTCCTGGTTCTGGTGCTAATCTTGGTGCTGGTAGTCTGGATTTTCTCAGAGATAATCCGCAGGTACTGGGCTTTTCCTGTGACTTATATGAGATGCTCATTTGGTTGTTTTTTTAGATATCTCATAATTATTTGCAAGGGAAGAACATAATATAAATGCAATCCCAATGGATCCTGTGGCTGCCTGATCTTCACTTTTTAGGAAAGTTTGGAACGCATGTCACTTTGGAGGACCATAGCTTATATATATATATATATATATATATATATATATATATATATATATATATATATATATGAAAATTATCCAGTGAGTCCAAGCCTCAAATAACTTATTTGAGCCAAGGGATTTTGACCGTTGATTTCCTATCCTGTGTTTTACATAAAACCGTTGTTTTGGAACAATATGATTTTCCATTTGTTATAATACTGCTAGCTGGCACCTCTACAGAGTGGTATTTAAGAAACCGAATCCCCCTTTTTTGGAGGAGAGAGAATATGACCAAAAGTTATCTCAATTTTGCTTTATTTCCTTTAACGTTATCATATCACATTACAAATTTGTTTTATCCATAGTTGAGCATGCACTACAAAAACCACCTATCATATTATCTTGTAACAAGCATCCTATTTCCACTTTTCATTTGTTATGAAGGTCACATTATCTGTTGCACTCATTCATTAATTGATTCATATTTGTATGCATTTTTTAGTCACTTTGTAATTTACGGTTTTTATTGCTTTGCATTTTGCTGAAATGATTTGTAACTTACATGAGTATTTTCTATACGTTTAACAAGTTTGTAACTTACTTTTATTGTTGTATTTATGAGATGTTTTGTATTTTTCATTCTGATTGGCTCTGTAAATTACAGAAATTATTTTGTAAACTGCAGACATCAGTTTATAAATATCCTGTCGATTACAGATATGTTTTTGGAAATGGTTCTCAAAATCATGTAAATTACAGATTTCTTTTATAATCAGAAATAATTTGTAATTTGTGTATAACAGCTTGCTTTCACATAAAATATACCTTTCAAAAAAACTTACATGAAATATTGGATGTAATCTTTATATGTATAGAAATTACAAATTTATAGTAATTTATTAGTTGCAGAATATTGGATGTAATTGACATAAGAGTACGGTTTGTAAGTTACATGATACTAGATGTAATTTACAAAATACTACTCTTTGTATGTTAAGAATACTGGAAACATGTAGTTAAAAGAATAATTTATGTAAAATATATGCATAGAAGTTTTTGTAATTTACATGTTTAATATTTTTGTATCTTACAAAAAAATAAACATGTAAATTCCATATTGGTCTTGTAAATTGCGACTCTTTGTAATGGAAAGATCTTTTGTAAAATAAAAAGTTAAGTGACCCACCTTTTGTTTTATAAAAGGGTGAACCTTAGCCAAAAAAGATAGATATTTAATTGGCTTACATATCCTTTCCACAATTTCAGGAGTTTGTTATTGATTGCAATATGAAGAGGCATGATTGGAGACTTTTTGTGTAATTTACAAAGGTGGCATGTGGTTTTGGAGGTTTTTTAAGGTTGTTTTGCCAGTAGTTAGTTGTTTTGAGACTCCACATTAGATCTAGATTCTGTGGCCACATCTTTTTGATCAAATAAGTAATTTGAGCCTTGGGCTCACTGCATAGGCCCTATATATAAAAATATTATTTATTATTTCCTGTTATGCTACTTCACTTATGATAATTCTGCTGACTGAAAACAAAGCACCCATTTTTAGCAATCTTTAACAGAACCTTCTCCATTAAGGACCCCTTCTTCAGCATAATTCTATGTGAACATTTTCTTCTCTCTTTCTTCTTTTTTCCTGACGAGATAAACAATAATCACAACAGGAACTTGACCATCCAAGGGTCCATGTCAACAATTAATTCCTTTTCTATTAACTTGAGGATTACTGCTTGTCATGTTTGTAATTTCCTAGTCTCCACGTAACTGCAATGAAATTTTTTCCTTCACCTGTACAGTTCCAACAGCTGCGTGCAATGGTCCAGGCTAACCCACAAATATTGCAGGTGCTGGGTTTTCTCCTGTTTTCTTCTCTTGACATGTTTGGTTTTAGATGTGAACTTTTTTTACTGTTGAACATTGCAGCCAATGCTTGTAGAATTGAGCAAGCAGAATCCCCAACTTTTGAGATTAATTCAGGAACATCATGCAGAATTTCTTCAACTACTAAATGAGCCTGTTGAAGGCGTTGAAGGGTGAGTTCTGCAAATAATTTAAGTTGCTCGGATTAGGGCCTAAAATAGTCCAGAAAATCCACATATCTGCCTTTATTATTACAGTTCTTTTTCTTTGTTATTTGATTTTTTTTCATGTTATATTGAAGTGATGGAACTTCCAAGTTCATGTATATTGTCTAAGTTGATTCAAGCTTATAAGATAATTTATCATCCATTTGTAGTCCTTATCAGTTTATCTAGCGATCGGGATTCAATTTGTAATTTCTTCATGAACTGTTGTCTTATGCAATCTAAAGTTCAAGCTAATACAGCCCCTCTTATTTTATTTGCTACTAGGAGTGTAATGGCTACATTGTTTAGTGAGTAACTTATACTGGTCTGCAATAGTTAGATCGTTGTATTCTGGGGTATTTGTGGGGTTGCATCCATGTTGGTTTGGACAGGGTGGGTTTGGATTACTGTCACCTGCCCACAGGCTTCAGATGGCCACTTCTGTTTATAGGTAGGCGTAGCACTGCCTATAAATGGTTGGACTCCAGTCAGCATCCTTGCTATGCATATCGATTGTGATGTACTTTTTCTCTCAGTACTCCTGGGTGGTGTTTGGCTAGTAGAATTAGCTAAGTGGAATAAACAGAGGAATTTATAAAAACTGCAATAAACAAGGGAGTTGGGTTTTGATATGATCCAAAAAGCAGGTCGTCATATGTCACTTCAAAGAATTAAGTGAGGAATAAGGAAATTGTTGTGAAGAGTAAACTAATTCCAACCTTGAGGTGGAATAAATTTATTCAGAATTAAACCAACCAAACATGAAATGAACCTTATTCCACTAAGCAAACACCACCATAAAGATCAATGTGAAGATGCACACCGTATGAAGTATGAATACCTTAACATTCAAATCTTGAGGTTTCTTGACCTTTTGTGAAGAGGAGAATGACTAACCACTACGCCCATCTTTTAGACATGATTTTTTTTCTTTTATTTTTTGAAGGGGATGGTTAGATCACATGAGAACGGTGATCATCCACTGCATTTTTTCTGGGAAAAGAACGATCCAATATATTAAGCTTCCAAGAAAATTGCAAGCAATTACATGTAAGCCCAAAGGGCTCTATGTAATTCGCTCTCGTGACGAACATTCTGTACAAAAGCCGTTTCCCCATGAAAATTGACACCATTGTGCTGAAGCCAAATTGCTCACAAACATTCTCTTCTTGGATCTATAGAGTCCTGTCTGGACACTATTGAAAAGTTTGATGCCAAAGAAGTGTCTAGTCAATGCAGGTTGGACCTCTCCCAAACATCTCTAGCAAACAGATGAGTGTTGGACATGATTATATTTGCAGGTTGTAAATTTTCTCGCTGCATTTTGTAGTCAAGGCAGGGATTTCAGGCTTTAAACCCTTATATCTTTTGTTATATATGTGTTTTAGAATGAGCACAATTGATTTAAAACTTGTCGGGGCCTGGTATTTCTGCCAAGCATTACACATCCTAAGTACTGCATCCTTGATGGATTATTTTTATGGCTCTTGGGAGATCATTTTAGTTGAAATCCTGTTTGCTTCCCTGTTCTGTCTGCTTTACACACCTATTCATTTTCTTTATGTCATTGTGGCTGTGGACTGCCTTTAAGATATTCCATATTTGGATCTAAGCTAACCAATGAATCTTGTTTCTTATATTATTCTTTTAACATTATGCCCTTTTTCTTGCTTTGTACTCATTGCAAATTTTAACATTTTTTTCTCTTGTCAATATCTGCTGATCTATTGGGATGATGCACCTTACGTAAGATCATATGGGTGCTTTTTTTAGTAAATGACCCCCATGAATGTCCCTTCAGAAAAAAAAGACCCCATGAATGTAATTACTGCGTATAGCTCTTTGATGTGTTTCACATTCTTTATTTATCTAGTACAATCCATTCTAGGATCCTTGGATCCACTTTTTTTGTTCAAGGGAACAGCTTTATCAGTGCTAAATAGGTTGTAAATTGATCATTTTTTAAACCGTTTGCAGGGATCTGTTTGACCAATCCGAGCAAGAAATGACTCATTCAATCAGTGTAACACCGGAAGAGCAGGAGGCCCTTGCAAGGGTAAGAGCTCCTTTTTCTTTTCTTTTCTTTTCCATGTTTCTTTTCCTGAGAAGGATAAATTTGATGGGCAAGGTATTTTGATCCAAAGGAGAGACTTCACCACTTTATCTATTCTTTGGTGACATTCCCTTTTCTAGTGTAACACCAATCATATCTTCTCTCTTTTGCTACAGCTTGAAGCAATGGGCTTTGACAGATCACTAGTTATCGAAGCATTCCTGGCATGCGACAGGAATGAACAGTTGGCTGCAAACTATCTGCTGGAGCATGCCGGTGAAGATGATTGAAGCTAAACAAAAATCAGGTTCCAGTTTTGGCCACCTCAGATTGGATTACATTGCACTTTTCGAAGAGGGAAAAAGACTAGATTACATTGTCATTGATGTTGTCTGATTAGTTTGTATCTTTTTTGCATGGGTCTTTTGCTTCTAACCAGGAGAGTTGTGCCTCAGCTGCGACAGGGTTCTTAGGGCGAAACGTGACAGATGCAGGCGTGATGCAAAACTCGTCCAGCCATTTCTTATGTTGTGTTGAATTGTCTGGACATGGGGCAGGCGGTGTACACCTACCATGCGTGCGTGCATTTGTGTTTTTTCTCTTTTCTTAATTTAAATTGCATGTGATAGCTTGAGCAATATAAGCTATGACAATTCTTTTGGCAAACATATGTGCTCATTGTTGTAGCATGGATGAATGTCAGTTGCCATCTTCCATATGAATCAAGTCTTCCTTGGTAGTATTGCAATACCCTTTTGTTTTGTTAACAATTTTTTGAGAGAATAGTTATGCCATATGATGGGTGTCTAAAAGATGCACAGTTTGAGGGCTTGGTTGCTTTCTCATGTTGGCAGCTAATCTAGAGTTTTCCTAAAGCACGCTAGGTTACTTGATTGTAGGATAAATTTTACTCCACTCTCCTTTGCTTTCGATATCGATAATATGAAAAAAGAGTGCATCAATGATATGGAGTCGCTGCTGTTTTAGAGATGTGTCAAGATGTGGGGATCTAAAGACTTGTTATGTTACAATTCAATTGTCCCTTGCTAACTTGAATGAAATTTGACACCAAGAGTGTAACGTCTCAAAATTTAGGTTTCGAGTCATTTTGAGGTGATTCGGGTCAGTTTGAACCTGAAAACTCGATTAGGATTTGGTGATGGTGTTAGAATTCTTTAAATTATCAAAAATACATATTTCAAGTTAATCCTTAGTCAAATTTTGTCAAAATGATACTATATGTGATATCATTGGATTCCTCTTATCGTAAGTTTTCCAACGACGTTTGTTTTGCATGATTTCGAGTTGTATAGTTTAAGTTATAGTTAGAAGAAGTCACTAGGAATTTAAATGTAAGGTGAATTTAACTCTAAAGGTAATTTAGGTATCTTACCTAACTAAATATATTCTAAATCGCCTCTAAAATCGATTTAAGGACCCCTTGGGTCGGTCTTCATTCATCCTCAACCCTCTCAAATCAAAGAGAGGAAGGGAGAAAAAAAAAAGTTTTTCTTCAAAAAAATCATAAATTTATTCATGCATATTCGGTTGCGATTTCGTAAAGTCCAAGGTCCCCATCGCAAAAATCATGGGCGTGTGTGGGAGTACGTGGGTAGGTGCTTGTGCATTGGGCAGTGCGTGCGAGGGTGGTTTGATTTAATTCAGGACCCCTTCGTGCTGTTTTGATCAGTTCAAGGCTTTCTCAACTTTGGATTTTGACAAATAAGGTATTGTTGAAATCGTATTAACGCATACTAAACGATATAATTTATTTCCACGTTTGAGTTCTTTATCCTTATTGAAAATTTAAAAACATAATTAGGTGTCTCTGACCCCATCGTGGGTTCGATCAAACCAAGTCTTCTTCCTAGTGCATGTGCGGATCCCGAGGCGGACGTGGAGACTGTTGCCAAGCTTAGTGCGCTTGGTTTGGAGCCACTATGACCCTCCGGTGACATTAGATAGAGTAATCTATCATTCTTTAAATTCCATCGATTTTGTTTAGTACTTGTGGATCCATCATGATTAATCTTTTTCGTATATCGTTTCGATTGACGTATATTCTTTTTTTTTTTTATTGAGTTTGGAACCCCTCGAATATTATCTCTAATTTATGGACACTTAAATGAGAAATAATATGTTTTATATAAGGTAAATTAATGTACCTTTGTTATCGCATGTATAAAACGAACTCCGTTTTCCATAAAACGAGTTTTGTTGTTTCTATTAACTTCTAAGTAACATGAGGCCACCGTCATAAGATTGAAATTACTTGTAAAAGAATAAGTTAAAGATAATGTGAATAATTACAAAGCTTGGAATTAGTAGTATGAAATTACTAAGGATTTTTTAAATTAACGAAATATGAAATACAGTTATCTGAAAATTGATTGTATAATACGACGGATATGTCGGAAAGAATAAAAGGATTAGATAACTGATTTCAGCCTCGCTACTTGCTGGGATTTCGGCCATAGCTTTAGGTCTTTTCATACCAGGTTCAGGGGTTGGTTTAGAGAGTTGCTGGCCTCCCTACGACTTTTTGGTTAGGCTTAGCAGCCAACTAAGATAGCGGATTCGCAGGGCTCGAGGTTTGAAGCAGTTCTTTCGACCGGTGGGTGGGTCATTGGTTGTCTGTAATTCAGCGTACACAGCGCTTGTACGTGTTCACGCTATACGAAGTAGCCGCTACCTCTTTCCGCGATGACTCCAGGGTGATGGAGAATGGAGACTAAATGGATATAAGCGTCCCTCCCGACCAGAAGGGTGGCTTATATCGGTCTTGCACCATAGGAAATTACATGAAATCGTCTCATGCCCGAGACATTGATTGACAATTTGAGAACAATAAGAATATGACAAACTGCATTAAAAGGGACTAGATATAAAATAAATTGTAAATAGAAGAATTATCAAGATAGTGCCTTCTTACTATACTCTATTACTTAAGTTACTTGTTTAGTTGTACTACTCTATTTAGTTTTTACTGACGTATTTTTAGGTTCCGTACTCAGGTGTACTTGGCAATTCGCCAGGATATTTCTATTGTACATCTCTGTGAACTAATACTACGGTAAAACTTTCGATTAGTATTCAATTTATGTTCCTTTAAATTTTGCAATATGATTTATTTGTTGGCTATGTTTATATTTTATGATCATGTGTTGGGCAACTGCAATCTTGTGGATGAGTTGTGCTAGTTGCTAGCATATGGTGACTCGGGTTTTGTCGATTGACGGGACTCAGGTTATCACAGATGGTATCAGAGTAAGGTCACCCCATTAATCATAAAATTACCTGGAAAGGACATATCAACATTCATATTGTGTCACGGATGAGGTACTCAACCGCATAATGACATAGTATCCCTAGTCCTGATCCTCCACAGTATTCTGACTTGATATTCTTCTTGACTTCTGATCTTGTCTCCATCTCGTTGAGTCTCCGTACTTTTCTTGTCGTTAAGGTCATCCTTTCAGCCATCGGGCTTAGCAGATTAGAGGTTTCATTAGAGCATCATTTGATCTAAATGTGATCTCAAGAAGTAAATGAGTAACTTCTTAGTTCGTCCACCGTTTCTGTGATCGTATTATTTTCAGGGTTTTTCCTGTGGTTTTGTTAGTAATAAATTTAATTACTAGGTCGACGAATACGTTAATTTGTAGAACCACCTGATACTGGATACGTTGGTTGTGTATAATTGTGATTCTTAAAGTATATAACCATGCATTACTTATTTCTTTTGTAGAACCACCCAACCACTATTTTATAAATACACGTGAAGATCTTATATATTTTCATGGCATGTATAAATGTTTATCGGATCATCCATTGCAGTGTGCTTCTGTTAATAATGAGTAATATATAATTAACATCGATCGTGTGAAAATGATAGATTATTATACATCGAACACGATTTAGTTCGCACTCTGCACCCCTTTTTGCAGCACCGATGAGTATTAGATGGTAATTAGACAATAATGTTTGCAAATTGGAAGGTAGTTAGTCCCTGTGAACAACAATAGACTCAACTAATCGTTTAGAATAAAATTTAACACCCCCTAACTAATTCATTTCAAATGTGACTCCATTTGGGGTCAACGTCAATATTCAGTAAATGCTGGGTCGGTGTTATCAAACAAATTACACGATTACTTGTTCTGGTACTTAGTAATAATGGCATGACATATCTTCTATCCTTGTAAATGCAAAACAATAATAATAATATTTTCCTTTCGGATCTGACTTGAAAAATGATTTAGTATATCAATGTATATATTGAAAGCATGTGAGGGGATAAATAAGAATTTATTGTTCACCGCATGATTAAATTATTTTCCTAAATGGTCAATTATTATGAAAGGAAAATGGCTATCTTGTTTCTGATGCCATTGGTAACCGACATCAGTTGTAATGCTTATTGTTGTAGCAAGGCATGTTAAAATCTTGTGTAGACCAACTTTGTGACGTATCTTATTTAGATTGCAACTGAAATTAAGTTCTTATTATACTAGAATGAAATTAGTCAATTACTAATTAGATTAGTATGGAATTAATCGATTATTGTTTCCATAAATTATTAGTAAGTGGATAAAGATTGAACCAATATCATGGTCCTTGAATTTCTGGTGTGGTTGATTGCACTCGTATAAAAAGGGGAAATATATAGTTGTTCCTTTTATATGTTATAAGGAAAAGAAGATTCGTTATATTATCACCTTTATTTGACAGGGTAAATATACTTTCACTGCGAGTATTACGCTAACTACTAACTTTGATGTATTCCTACCGCGTTATTATGATCAACTTATGTATGATACATAAGGAAAATATTGTTATGTAGTAGTCATTGTTACTAATTGCATTGTCGAAAGGTATTTTCAATAAACAACGGTTTATATATTCGAGATATTGTGTAAAGACTCATCACACTTTTAGCCTTTTAAGATGTCTGGAGTCTTAGTCATACGTCTGGATCCTTTCCCAGACGTCTGAAAATGAAAATTTTGTACGCGCTCTACGCTCTACATGTGGGCGGCGCGCAGAACGTTCTCCTCCTTTCTCTCCCTTCCTCCTTTTCCCAAACCCTAAACCCCCACACCATCCATAAAAGCCTCCCTCCCCTCCTCTCCTCTCCACTTCACACACCACCACCACCACCTTCAGAGCCTGTGGGAGTGGTGAGAGGAGGCGAGCGAGGGAGAGTGAGAGGGCGAGAAGGAGGAGAGTGCGGGAGGTGGAGGAGGCCGAGGTCGGAGAGCTTCAGTGGAAGCTTGGCGAAGCTCGCACGGCCACTGCGGGCGCGTACAAGAGGAGGAGAGATCCTACGGAGGTTGCCTCGACCATCTGCAGCAGCTGGAGCTACGGTGGCACGAGGAGGAGCGCGGCGGAGAGTGCTGGGAGTAGGTTCTAGTACTGGAAATTTTCCAGTATTAGACGTCTGTTGTGGAGTCTAGACGACTGACGGAGCACCCGGACGTCTAGAGTTAAGGCTAGATGTCTGAAAGCTCATTTATTGCAAAGGTATGTTCTTTTTCGCGGTTACGGCCATGCAGGCCTCACCGCAGAGTGAATGTTGGGCCTTGTTTGGGGGCTGCGACTGTTGTATGCAGGAGCAACCTTGGGAAGGAGTGCGGAACGCTTTCCCACACACTTTTGGACATCTGATCAGATCGCCAGACGTCCGGAGGTGCTCCCAGACGACCGGAGGCGTGGTCCGACGTTTGGAACTACCTTCAGATGATCGCAGAGGAGGCTTGGATGTTTGAGGACATCGCAGGGACTTATAGTAAGGTTCTGGTACCTTTTAAGACATCTGAACTTGTTCCTAGACATCTGGTTTTGGACAGTAGGCACATTTTTTACCCATTTGGGGTCCGATCGGGGTTCGTTTTACGCAAACGAAGTACCTGTAGTTGCCTTACGAGTTTCTTTACGTATTAGAGGCCTTTGTACACTGTTCTAAACCCTCCTTTTGTGATACATTCCTTAGTGTAGGGTTTCAGCCTGTTGCGTGTTTGGGGCTCGCAGAGACGCCTGAGTCTGCGATTCGAGCCCCCATTACTTCCGGATTGTCTGATAGAGTGGTTTACTTCTGTTAATAATATTTAATAAGAATGTGCTTGTGGAAATAGCCGAATGGAACCCTAAGATGTGGCATTGTTACGACCAAGTTTTCGAATCCCTACAGGACCCGAGACTGGCTTGACTCGACTAATCCCAAGACCTAGTTCTCCAACAAGAGATAACCGAAAAGCAGGAAAATAAAACACATTCACTATGCAATGTAACTAACAGTAAAAGCATACAAGCAGAAAAGAAAGTAAAAGCTACTAGTCAGTACATACCACCACAGCAATAGGAAAGTAGAACAAAAGTATAGTAACAGGAACAGTAAACAAAAGTCTGAAACTCACTAACAGAAAAGAAAGTACAACCATAGTACTAAAACTACTGTTGGGCTTGACTGGGCCTAGCACCCTCTGCAGCCAGTAACTCGGGTTGCTCAACTCCTGGACTTGTAAAGGGTTATGAAAAAATAGAATCATCGAACGCTGAGTAGAGTGGTAACCAGACTATCTCAAGCAATAAAAGCCAGCAGGTAAATTTATCTTTTCCAGTTATTTATTTTACAAGTAATTTCCTTTCACCCCATTGGTTTACTTTCAAATTTCTTTCTTGATCTCGCATGTTTCTCGTGGGAACGATCTTAATTGTAGTCTTTTCTGAAGAGTAGAAGGCACATGTGGTGCTCTCCTGGTTAAGAGAATCCCCCTGTGGTAGTCCTATACCAAGTCAACCACCTCAAGGTCACAGACAGACGTAGCGGTGACTATGGCACACGCGATAAGTGCACGGGTAGCTACCTCGCACGGGTATGCGATCACTCGTTTCTGCTAGCGGGTACACCCAAAGTACAGCACGGAATAGTATAAGGCCTAGCCCTCTCAGAAACAGGGGTCTAACCCCTCAGAACCAAATAGGGGTCTCGCTCCTCCACAGTCCGTGCACCCTCATCTGACTACCTCGGTTTGCCCAGAGGGCCTAACAAGTTGGTGTAGGGTGGATAGTTGAACCCCGGGCCCCGTGAGGTGGCTAGCTCCCTCCCTACACTAGTAGCTCTCCCCGGTACCGTGTACGCAAGGGCCAAAAGAAGTCAGTGTAGAGTGGCCAATCCTAACCCCGGGTCCCAACCTAAGGGCGACTAGCTCCGCTTTACACTAAAAAGGGGACAGTCGTTCTCTTTGGTACCACATACTCAAGGACCAGCACACTTATCGTCCACATTTCCAAGCCATTTCATTCATCCACAGGAGCTCTACCCCTAACTCCTTGTAGGGTTCATACTCATATTCACCATATTATTCCATACCAGGTTTCATCATTCACAATTTCATTTTCGTGTTATACACATGCAGCTTGTATTTCCATAATTAAACACATGCAACAAGCGATATCACAGGTAACTGTTTAGTTATCTCAGGCAGCTCATATTCTAACAGGTAGCTCGTATTCATTAACAGGAAGTTGCTAACAATTCAGCTCATTAAATTTATAAATACAATCTCAGTCACGCACACAAATGGTTCAATAATTTCTTGTCCTAGGGTTCATGCCACATCCTAAGGTTCCAGTTATCTAATTTTCATAGATGCATTCATGTTTTATAAATAGAACAGGGGGAAACCACTCTACCAGACAATCCGGGAGTACTGGCGGCTCGAACTGTAGGTCCACGTGCCTCTGCAAGCCCTAGACACGCAACAGGTCGAAGTCCTATACCAAGGAACACATCACAATGAAACGTTCAGACCAGTATATAAAGGTTTCTAACATGTAGAGGAACTCACAAGGAAACCACAGATATTTCGTTTGCGTAAAACGGATCCCGATCGGACCCTAAACGGGTCAAAAATGTGTGCCGACCCAAATCAGACGTCTGGAAACACGCCCAGACGTCTTAAAAGTCATCAGAGAATCACCTCAAGTTCCTACGGTGATCTCAAACATACAAGACTCCTTCGCGACCGTCTGGACTCGGTTCTAGACGTCGACTAGTCCTCTGGTCGTCTGGGAACGTCCCTGACCGCTTGGTCAGCTATCCAGACGTCCAAAAAGCGTGGGAGGGCATGCCGCGTGCCTTCCCAAAGCTGCTCCTACGCACAACAGAGCAGCGCACCATCTCTAGCCAAGCAAATCACCCCTACGGTGCGGCCTGCATGGCCGTAACCACGAGGAAGACGTACCTTCGGGATACACCTGCTTTCAGACGTTCGGTGTCGTTGCCAGACGTCCAGCCCGTCATCCAGAAGGCACTCCAGACGTCTAATACTGGAAAAACTCCAGTACCAAACCGCGCTCCTGCTTCTCTCGCCGCGCTCCGTCGCGGCTCCTCTCGCTCCGCTGCAGCTCCGATCGCTGCAGAAGGTCAGGGCGACACCCCGACGCTTTCCTCCTCCCACACGTGCCGTGGAGGCCGTGCAAACCTCCGGCGAGCTTTCACGAAGCTCGCAACTCGGCCCTCTCCTCCCCCTCACACTCGCTGCTCCTCGCTCTCACTCCCTCTCGCGCACCTTAGCTCACGACGGTTGAGTGGGGAGTATGGTGGTGGTGGTGGTGGAGTGGAGAGGAGAGGAAGGAGTGCCTCTTATATAGGTGTGGGTTAGGGTTTAGACGGGGAAAAAGGAGAAGGGAGAGAGAGAGGTCTGCGTGTTGGCTGCGCGCAGAACCAACTGCGCGTACAGATTTTTCAATTTCCAGACGTCTGGGAAGGGGTCCAGACATCTGGCCAGACGTCTGACTGACAATCCAGACGTCTTAAAAGGCTCAATTCAGAATGGGTCTTTACGGGCATGAACCCTAGGATAGGGGAATGAATGAATCTTTTGCGCTGTATGATGCACTTGCATGCATGATTTAGCTAAACTGTTAGCACTTGCCTGTATTATAGTTATGAGCTGCCTGTAATTTATGAGCAATTACCTGTGAATTCATCAGTTGCATGTATTGAATTATGGAAATACAAGCTGCCCGTATATGAATAAGAATTGAATTGTAAACGGTGTGATCTAGATCAAAATAAATGAGGTGAACATGAGTATGAACCCTATAGGGAATTTATGAGTAGAGCTCCTGTGGCTAGATAGAAATCTGGAATGTAGACAGGAAGCGTGCTGGCCCTTGAGTAGGTGGTACTAAGGAGAGTGACTGTCTCCTTTTCGTGTAGAGCAGAGCTAGTCGCCCTTGGGTTGAAACTTGAGGTTAGGATTGGCCATTGTACACCGACTCCTGTTGGCCCTCATGTATGCTGTACCGAGGCGAGTTACTAGTGTAGGGAGAGAGCTAGCCACCTCACGAGACCCGGGGTTCAGCTAGCCACCCTGGATCGACTTGTTAGGCCCTTTGGGCAAACCGGGGTAGTCAGACAAGGGTGCGCAGACTGTGGAGGGGTGAGACCCCTGTTTGGTTCTGAGGGGCGAGACCCCTGTTCTAAGAGGGCAAGGCCCTATATTGTTCCGTGTTGTACTTTGGGCGTACCTGCTAGCGGAAACGACTAACCGCGTGTTAGTGTGGGGTAGCTACCCGTGCGCCTATCACGCATGCCGTAATCACCGCTACGTCTTGACAGTGACCTCGGGGTGGTTGACTGTGTGTAGGACTACCACGGGAGACTCTCCTGGCTAGGAGAGCACCACGTGTACCTTCTACTCTTCGAAAAAGACTGCAATCAAGATCATTCCCACGAGGAACATGTTAGATTAAGAATATCTGGATATTTGAGAAAAATGGGTCAAAAGGAAATACACATAAAATAAAATAAATAGAAAAGATAATTAAACATGTTGCTTTTACTGTTTTAGATAGTATAGATACCACTCTACTCAGCGTTCACTGACTCTTTTTTTTTCATAACACTGTTCAGGACCAGGAGTTGAGCAGCCCGAACTTCTGGCTGCAGAGGGTGCTGGGCCCAGTCGAGCCCAGCTGTAGTTTCAGCACTTTCTTGTTGTTTCCCTTGCTGTTTTAGTAAGTATCTGACTTTTAGCTACTATTGTCTCTACTGTTTACTTTCGTTTCCGTTGTTCTGTTGTTGTGGTGGTATGTAATAGAACAACAGTTTTACTTTCCTTTACTGCTGTTACGACCCGGTTCCCAAATCCCTACAGGATCCGAGACCAGCTCGCCTCGACTAATCCCAAGACTCAGTCATCCAACAAGAAATAATCGAAAAGCAGGAAAATAAACTACATTCACATATGCAATGTAACTAACAATAAAAGCGTACAAGCAGTAAAGGAAGGTAAAAGCTGTTAGTTCAACACATACCACCACAACAACGGAAAAGAAGAATAAAAGCAACAGTAGTAGGAACAATAAAAAAAAGGCTGAAACTCACTATAACAGAAAAGAGAGTACAACAATAGTACGAAAAATTACTGCTGGACTCGACTGGGCCTAACACCCTCTGCAGCCGGTAGCTCGGGTTGCTCAACTCCTGGACCTGTAAAGGGATATGAGTAAAATGGAGTCAGTGAACGCTGAATAGAGTGGTAACCAAACTAGTTAAAGCAGTAAAAGCTAACATATAACTTTATCTTTTCCAATTATTTTGTTTTACAAGTATTTCCTTTTTCACCCACTGGTTTACTTTTCAGATCTCTTTCTTGATCTCGCATGTTCCTCGTGGGAACGATCTTGATTGCAGTCTTTTTCGAAGAGTAGAAGGCACACGTGGTGCTCTCCTAACCGGGAGAGTCCCCGTGGTGATCCTACACCCAGTCAACCACCCCGAGGTCACGGACAGACGTAGCGGTGATTATGGCACGCGTGTTAAGCACACGGGTAGCTACCCCGCACTAGACACGGTCAATCGTTTCCGCTAGCGAATACGCCCAAAGTACAGCACGGAACAGTATATGGCCTAGCCCTCTCAGTAACAGGGGTTTAGCCCCTCAAAACCAAACAGGGGTCTCACCCCTCTACAGTCCGCGTACCCTCGTCTGACTACCCCGGTTTGTTCAGCGGGCCTAACAAGTCGGTGTAGGGTGGCTAGCTGAACCCCGGGTCCCGTGGGGTGGCTAGCTCTCTTCCTGCACTAGTAGCTCTCCTCGATATAGTGTACACAAGGGCTAAAGAAGTCGGTGTAAAGTGGTCAATCCTAATCCCGAGTCTCAACCCAAGGGCAGCTAGCTTCGCTCTACACTAAATAGGGGATGGTCGCTCTCCTTAGTACCACGTACTCAAGGGCCAGCACACTTCCCACTCACATTTTCAGATCCATTCCATTTATCCACAGGAAGTCTACTCCTAATTCGCCGTAGGGTTCATGCTCGTATTCACCAAGTTGTTCCATACCAGGTTTCATCATTCACATTTCCATTCTCAGATTATACACATGCAGCTCGTATTTCCACAATTTAACATATACAGCAAATAATGTCACAGGTAACTGTTTAACTAGCACAGACATTTCATATTTCACAGGCAACTCGTATTTATTACAGGCAATTGTTTATAATTCTATTCATTCATTTATGATTGCAATCTCAAACACGCACACAAACAGTGCAAGTACTTATTGTCCTAGGATTCATATCACATCTTAGGTTTTTAATTATCCAGTTTCACATATGCATTCATGTTTTATAATTAAAACAAGGGGAAACCACTCTACCAGACAATCTGCGAGTACTAGGGGCTCGAACGACAAGCTCACGTGCCTCTGTAGGCCCCGAACACGCAACAGATCAAAGTCCTATACCAAGGGACATACCACAACGGAATGTTCAGAACAGTATATAAGGCTTTCTAACATGTAGAGAAACTCACAATGAATCCATAGATATCTTGCTTACATGAAACAGACCCCAAACGGGTCAAAAACAGAACTGCAGACCTAAATCAGATGTCTGACACAAGGTCCAGACGTCTTAAAAGTCACCAGGATCTCACCTCAGGTTCCTGTGTTGACTTCAGACGTCCAGAACCCCTACTTGATCGTTTGGACCCAACTCCAGATGTCCGACCTCTCTTCCAGTCATCTGGGAGTGCTTCCAGTCGTTTGGTAAGCTATCTAGACATCCGAAATGCGTGGGAGGGTGTGCCCCGCGCCTTCCTGAAGCTATCCCTGTGCGCGATAGACGATATCTTCCTCTTTTAGCCACGCAAATCGAAGCTGCGGTGCGGCCTACATGGCCGTAACTGCAAGATGAACGTACCTTTGCAAAGCTCTGCTTTCAGACGTCCGGTGTCGTCATGTAACGAGCGCGTGCCCCAGACGCCTTTTAAGACGTCTGGGAGGTGGCCCAGACGTCTGTCGAGACGTCTGGGATCACATCCAGACGTCTGACCAGACGTCCGGGATAGTTTACAGACGTCTGGCGAACAGTTATGCTCGCACGGGATATTCGTCTGCGCGCCTGTGCGCGCAGACCTGCGTTCTGCCCTCTTTCTCTGCGGCTGCAGGCGGCTGCGACCACCTTCTCTCTCCTCTCCGCGCGGCGTTAAAAGGGGGGGCGCGCCTCCCCTCCCGTCTCCACCATCTTCCTCCTTCTTCTCCTGCCTGTGCGCGAGAGCGAGCGGACGCGAGGGCGCAGCGGCAGCGGCAGCCGCAGTGAGCGCGGAGGAGCTGCGGCGTGCGAGGGCGGGGCTCTGCCGTGAGGGCGAGCTTGCCAGGAGCGGCTTGGCCGGCCGGCGGAGGGCGCAGGGGGCGCAGAGCGTCGCGGAGAGGGACCTGCTGCGGGCGGAGCAGCGTACGCGCGAGGTGCGACGCGGGCGGCGTCGCGAGCGGAGGCCGAGCAGGGCTCTGATTCTGGAAAAATTTCCAGAATCAGACGTCTGGATTGATATCCAGACGGCAAGGTCGACGTCTGTGAGATCATACAGACGTCTGAAAGGTGAGTTTCCGCTTTCTTCTTCCTTTTTGTCGACTGACCGTACTGAGGGAGGGGGGTTGGCTGTGCGCAGGTTTTCTGATTCGTCATCCTTTGCGAATCAGACGTCTGGAAGTTGTACCAGACGGCGGGAGTGACCTCCAGATGTCCAAAGTGACCATCGGACGTCTGGGATCTAGGCAGACGTCCCCACAGACTTCTGGACGTCTGGGAAACCACGCTGAGCAGGTAATTCTCTGATCCACCGTTTAAGACGTCTGGAGGGAGTTCCAGACGTCTGATTTTGCACAGTATCGTCTTTCTCGACCCGTTTAGGGCCCGTTTGGGCTCCGTTTTCCGCGATTCGGGTTGCGTTCATCTCAGAATTAATTCCTCTACCCGCCTACAGTAGCTATACACTGTTTTGAGACACTCCTTGTGTTTGATCCTTGTGATAGGACCTCGTTCGGTTGCAGTCTTGAGAGTCGCGGAGGCGCGCGGGATTCCCGATCACGCCCCCATTACTCCCGTTATACCTGGTAGAGTGGTTTTAAGTATTAATAAAATCTGTTAAAGTATGGAACCATAACTAGAACCTACGGCTTGCATGAATCCTAGGAATGAGAAATATATGGAATGATAGCTCCTAGGTGTTGCATGAATCCTAGGGCCGGAAAACTAGATTGTATGATAGATCCTAGGATATGGCATGAATCCTAGGATGGAAAAACTAGTGGAATGTATATTACTGCAGTCTTGGAAAAATGGAAAGGAATATATAAAGCTGCCTGTAAATTTAATTAACAGCTGCCTGTTATGAATAAAGAAACATGTTTGAGATCATGGGATTTGAGCACGTGAATCTGGAAAGTGAAACATATGATGTTCTGAAATAAAGAGCTGGAACCCTACGGGGAGTTAGGAGTGGAACTCCTGGAAAGAAAAAGGAATGGAACTGAGATGTAGTTTGTACTGTCTCTTGGGTACGCAGTACCAAGGGAAGTACCTGTACCTGTTTAGTGCAGAGTGGGGCCAGCCGCCCCAGGGACCCGGGGTTAGGATTGGCCGCTCTGTACCGACTTGCTGGCCCTCGTGTACGTAGTACCGAGGAGAGCTAGTAGTGTTAGGAGAGTACTAGCTACCCCACGGGCCCCGGGGTTCTGCTAGCCTCCTTCACCGACTTGTTAGGCCCACTAGGGCAAACCAGGGTAGTCAGGCGAGGGTGCGCGGACTGTGGAGGGGCAAGGCCCCGGTTTGGTTACTGTGGAGGGGTTGGACCCCTGTTACTGAGAGGGCTCTACCCTGGTTCCGTGCTGTGCTTTGGGCGCACCCGTTAACGGAAACGACTGACCGCGTACCAGTGCGGGCTAGCTACCTGTGCGTTTATCGCGCGTGCCGTAGTCACCGTTACGTCTGTTAGTGACCTTGGGGTGGTTGACTGAGGGTAGGATCACCACGGGGGACTCTCCCGGCCAGGAGAGCACCACGTGCTACTTCTACTTTTGGAAAAGACTGCAATCAAGATCGTCCCACGAGGACATTCGAGATCAAGTAAAGGATCTAAGAAATAAATGAAATAGTGAGAAAAATTGAAAGATGTAAATAAAGGAAGTAATAGAACATAACAGCTACTGTACACTCTACTGTTGCCTTTAGTTAGTTTGCCACTCTACTCAGCGTTTTGCTGACGTGTTACACTCGTTACCTTTTTCAGGACCAGGTGTTGAGCAGCCAGGGTCGGCGGCTGCAGAGGACGCTGGGCCGAGTAGGGTCCAGTAGAGTTACCACAGCTTTGTACCCTTTTTTTTTTGTTTCTGTTCTAGTGAGTAGTTTTGTTTCCGCTGTACCTTCTTTACCTGCAGTTTTTGTTATATGATAAATGTTGTTTTACTGTTGTGGTGGTGCCTACTGTAGTAGTTTCTTTCCTTACTGCTGTACTTTCTTACTGTTAGTTATATTCATGCTGAATGTGGTTTATTTTACTGTCTTTTGGTTACTTCCTCGTTGGACGACTGGGTCTTGGGATTAGTCGAGTCGGTCCGGTTCTCGTGTCTCGTAGGGACTCGGGAACCGGGTCGTTACACGTCACCAGATGTCCAACCCGTCGTCTGGAGGACATGCTAGACGTCTAATTCTGGGAAAAACCCAGAACCAGACCGACCTGCTTCCCTCACCACGTGCAGCCGCAACCTCCCCTCCTCGTCTACAACTCCGGCTGCAGCAAAGTGTCGGAGAAGTCTCCCCCGACGCACTCCTCCCACACACGTCGCTCCGACGGTGCATCCTCCGGCAAGCTCCCACAAGCTCGTGAACACAAGCTCCTCCCTCTCTTCACGCCACCTCTCCTCACCCCTCGCTCTCGCGCCCTCTCTCGTGCTCATCCCTCTCGCTGCAGTAGAGAGGAAGGGGGAGAGGGGTTATATATAAGGGAGTGCGGCTAGGGTTCTGGTGGAGGAGAGAAGAGGGAGAGAGAAAAGAGGGAAACTGTCTGCACGCGGTCAACACGCAGACGCAACCTTGCGTATAAAATTTTCAATTTCCAAACGTCTGGGAAGGGATCCTGATGTTTGACCAGACGTCTGACTGACAGTCCAGACGTCTTAAAAGGCTCAGAATAGAATGGGTCTTTACAGTTATATTGCATATGTAAATGTGGTTTACTTTCCTGCTTTTTTATTATTTCTTGTTGGACAACTTGATCTTGGGATTAGTCAAGATGAGCCAATCTCGAATCTTGTAGGGATCCAGGAATTGGGACGTAACATATTGATAAACTAATAATTCATATTCCTCTTATGAAGTGATATTAAAAGTGAACAATTAGATTTAGAATATTATAAAAGAAGTAAATGTGTAAATTTAATGAGTTAAAAAGATATATACATGATTTCTTTCATTGATTAAGGAAATAATATGATCACTCTTATTATTAATCACATCAAAGTATAAATCGAGAAATTGGATTATACTTGAAATTGTCACCTGATGGCCATCCTAGCGGTAAGTGAATACGTGGATACGATGGAAGTAATAATTGAATTGAACGACCGAATGTAACTCTAATCAGCTTAAGAAAGTTTTGTTTCTGGAACACATCATTACTTAAACCGTAGAGGTTACATTTTACTCACAAATTAGAAATGTTTTTATTAATTACTTTGAAAACTTGAGTTTTACCTTTGAAAGTGTTTAGAACTTAAAACTTTTTTTACATTCCTTGATATCCTATGATTTTAAGTTCAAAGTCCAAGATCATTTCATTTGCATGGAGTTAAAATTGTAGAAGATTGTATTTAGCAACTGAAAATTTTTGTGTAAAATTCAAGTTATCCTCTTGTGTTAATTAACAATTATTAATTAGAAAAATTTCCTAAATTATGTATGGTATATAACTATTGTAGCCTTAACAATGTTTATAAATCTCTCTATCATCGCAAACTCCATCATTAGATCAATGGACATATGGACTCAAACTTTTCTGTTTGATGACACCATAGATCATAAGGGATCACAAATTTTTCTTTAACTTATTTTAATTGTGAAAATTTGATACAAATTGGCATCAATAAATAACAGATGCCCTATTAATTTTAGCTTGCTTACATAAACATGAAATTTATTTTGTACCAAATTCTTTTGACAACTCACCAATAAATGTATCTTCACGATGTATATTACGTAAATTTTTAACATTGATGCATTCCTACCATGTTATTTAAGATAAAATTGCATATGATAAATGAGAAAAACATTTTTGTGCATTAGTCATTCCTACTAACTACATTATTAAAGGATGAATTGTTAAATTGATTCATACATGAATTTGTCGATTGTCAGTTATCTTAGTGATAAAAGAATATGTGAATATAATGAAATTAATAGTTAAATTGAATGATCGAATGAGACTTTAATCAACCTAGAAATGATATTCCTGTATTCTTAAGGATTTAAATATTTTATTACTTAAAATACAAAATTCACATTTTACGTGATAATCATAAATGAATGTTGACTATTGATGTTTTATGACTTTATGTTAAGTGACTGCGATCTTGTAAGTTTTCGTACTAGTTGAAGCATAAGACGACTCAGGTTTCATCAATTAATGAGACTCAAGTTGTCACAAAGAATGTGATACGATCGTGATCACCTATCAAACACCTTCAACACCTTATATAAATATATCTTCATTCCCGATGCTAATATCTATCTCGAACATGATCGAAAGGCATGAGATATTTCATTCTTGTGGTTGGGATGAGCTAAAGTGGAGTACGTATAGAAAAGTAATTCTGAGTTACAATAGGTGATATTCCCCATTTCCTTAATTGCACATGCTTACTCGTCTCTATGAAAAACCTTCTAGCAGTAACCATACATGTAGTATCATCCCTCCAAGGTAATCACCCTGACCAATCTTTAGGTTGCTTTGATAAAAAACCATCCATTTTGCTACTCCAATCTTTTTTCCCATCACTAAATCCATGCACAAGCACAACGCGAACAAATCTCAATCAATATTTTAAAAATTAAATTGATAGATTCCAATTTCAATTTCCAATGATCCAACCAGTGATTCAAATCGGTGGAACTGGTGGATGGCATCATTTGATTTGGTTTACATTGATGAAACCAAGGCAAACCAGATTGAATCGAAATTCAGTTGATAAAAATTTATATGGCAATGGAGGTTGAGATGGTGCGGATGATGGTTAAAGAAAGAGGTATAAGAAGGTAAAGGGGGGAGGAGCCATACATAAGAGACCAAGGAGAAAGTTTGAGTTGAAAAGTCATGGAGAACTTTTTCTTGTTTTAAAACTAAAATAAAATAAAGGTGATTCAAGCAATGGGTGATTGAATCAGATTTTTACCGATTCATTCCAATTTCGATCTCCATTCAAGAAACCACCAGATTCATCTAATTTCTTGCTAGTTTCTAGTCAGATTGGACGATATGGTCCGATTTTTGAAACACCGATCTTAATAACATGATTCCTACCCCCATTAAGTAAAGAACTCAATTCATTAATGCACATTTCAACCTTGCTAAGTGTAATCGTCGCTATTCAATCAGTCTTTGCTACCGAGTAATTGTTCAGTGTTCACCTCCGTGCAAGATCTCCTTACTTCACCTTTGCCGTCGATTTTCACCCCAACGCTAGTTAGCTTCACAAATGACTTGGCCCAGCTCTGGAAGAAGCTATCTTGATCCTCTGCGAATGCCTCCACCTTCCCCTTCGTTCTCTTATCAGTGACAAGAGCCGAATCCGAGTCAAACAAGCCCTTCTTGTTTATAAGGTTGCGGAAATATTGGTTGTCGAATTCCGACGATGTCTCAGGGTCATTGCTGACTGTCACCGACGGGTCCACCGTCGCCGGGCATTGGCGTGCGAGGTCAGAGGCGTACGCCTTGTCGAGTAAGGGGTCGGACGACTGGAGATCGCCAGAGGGGCCTTCTTCAAATCGATCCTGAAAGGAGCTGCAGTGGGATGAGCCAATCGTGTGCGCTCCTACAGTCAGATTAAGGATGTCCATGAAGGTCATCAGTACAAACAGTTGGTCACCAACATTTTAGTGTAATTGGACATACATGTAATGTTTATTAAAATCCACTCAAGCTGAGAGATATATGAATGAAGAGAAAATTAAGGAGTTCCTTCCCCACCTTTGATAATCATAACATCAACGGGTTAAACTCAATATCTTTACCAACGAAATATTAGTAACATTCTATCTCAAACCTTAATTTAGTTAGAGGAGATGTGTGGTGACTTGAAGGGATTATGATCACTCGAAAGTTGTTTAGTATCGAACATAGAAAAATACATGAATGGCAAAGCAATTACCAGAGAGGGTGACAAGATCATCGAAGGAGAGGCCTTTGGAGTTGAAGATGTTGAGCATCTCATCCACGGTGAAGCTTGTGTCGATGATGTTTGGCCTCACGTTTGACTCCAACGAGACGCGGCCATCTCTCCTGCCAGTAGGCACTGGCACAACTGGTCCTCCCGTCTACAGGGACATAGCAAGTCTGCTCATCAACAATAATTCTTAATTGTACTCCACAATGTAAAGATGCAACCTTGAATCCAAGATTCAAAGCGCCCATTGGGCCTTTTTAAAGTGTGTTGAGAATTAATATGTGAGGTTGCAGTTAGGTATTGGTGGTTGATAGGATTAGACCGGGCGCCACTCCATCAAAACATAGCAGGCAACTTCATTATTGGTTCCTGTATGGATCTTTTGTTGAAAGTGACATGGGCGGGTTAAGTAAGTTAATCTGCATTTGTTCACCACTTAACTCACTTCCCATTTTGTGTTGGGTTAAGAGAAGCTAACCTGCCACAAACTTATTTTACCTCTTCTGCAGGATAAGTTTAACCTGCCTAAACATCTAATGCAGTGATGGAAATGTTTGTGCATTTAGGTTAAGGATTGGACCCTAATTATTTAAAAGTAAAATTAAAGTCAATGGGGTTGTCCAGAAAGGTGTTAAGAGGAAACTCAAGAAACCAACTAACCAGATGGATAAGGAAAGAACAAGATGGATGTTGTACTCACAAAGATATTATTGATGGGAAGAACCCATCACCATCCGTTTTTGTCTTCAAGTATAGTGTTTGATGATGAAAAAATTTTCTTACCGACTTCGCATATATGCTGTTTATGGTTCATGTTCTGAAATATTGCATTCACCAGTCACGGAGGGAATGCGAAAGAAGAAAGCAATGAATATCTTCTCTTGATTCAAGTACCAATTTTCAGATTCATTAGACCTCTCAAGAACGTAATTAATTTTTTATCCAATCAAGGTAAAATAACTGCGGATTTTTTTCACAATTTCTCAAAAATCCAAATGAATTTCAGAAAGGCATCCAAATCCAAAAGATACGTCATCTCTTTCGAAATCCGGTGAAACCAAAAATATCAAAAAAAAAAAAAAAAAAAGAAGAAGGGAAAACTACTCTTCTTCTGCGTGTGAAATGGTCCCAAGCGTCTCGCAAAGATCTCCAAAAAGATACAAGTTAAAGCATAAGATGAGAACATTTTGTAAACATTAAAAACGAGAGAAACAAAAATGAAGAGAACCATAGCGTATTACTCTCCCAGCCAAAATCACCCAGAAAGAAAAACAGACCCTTTTTTAGTCAGCTGAATCTCCTTTATCACCACACAGGAAGTTTACTTTTGGCCCATTACCAAAAGAAAGGGGCAATGAATATATGAAACAAAAAGCCCATAATCAAATCGTTTAGGAAAAACCTATTACATGCAGGAACTTCCCAATGAATGTTTCCTACACCCCAGAAAGGGCACAAATATAAGAAAACCATCATAACAAAATCAAATCTTTAAATAAAAACTGGAGCAATAAAGCCTGCATATAATAAAAACGATTCAACATTACATACATAGCCAAGAAAAGCAAAAGATGAATGTGGAGCAGATACAATGTGTGCCTATTCTCAGCTTAGAGAAACCTGTCCATTCTATTCGGTGAGATTCCAAAATTATAAATACCAGAACTTTCAAAGATTTTTTTTAAAAAAATCATACATAAAATAATAAAACCCAATTCTCCTGTCCATCGACACACCCAAAAAAGCACATCCTCTCTCCCGGTTTTGACCTCGCATGCCAAAAAGAAAAATAATGTCAGCATAAATACCAGAACTTTTAAAAAGAATAAAAAAAAACTTTTCAGAAAAATCAGGCATAAAAGATAAAACCCAATTCTCCTCTGCAACTAAACACCCAAAAAGACACTTCCTTTCTCCCAGTTTTCACCTTGCTTGCAGAAGAAAGGAAAGAACACGTCGGTGTACGTATGTGTTGGCATAGATAGATAGTTACTCACAAACTCGACGGCGTCTCTGGCGGCGAGAACGACGATATCGGCGCAGGAGACGACACCAGGGCAGAACAACTCGAGCACCCTCTTGGCGGAGTCGACGACCTCGAAGCCACCGAGGGATCTGTTGGCGGGGTCTCCCCTCTCCGCCCCATTCCCCTCCAGCAGCACCGACGCATCACACCCCTGCATGCAACCAACCACTCAAACCTCCGACCTTATCGTCTACCGGTGGGGGGGAGCGGAGGGTGGAATCCAACGGTTGTTTTCACCTCGACCATGCAGTAGTGGAAGAGGAGGCGGAGGAGCTTCCCAGGGAGAGTTGGGTCGTTGGCGGAGGCGGAGTGGACGACGTTCCTGACGAGGAGCTCGGCATTGGGGCAGGACAAGGAGTAGAATCCGGAGGAGAGGTCTGCGAGGGAATGGTGGCAGAGGAGGAAGAGGAGGAGGAGGAGGAGGAAGAGTAGGAGGAAAAGGAGAGAGGGGGCCAGGAGGAGGTGGTGGGTGCTGTTGAGGAAGTGAGGCATTGAAGGAGGAGGAACAGTGGACGAGTCGGATAACAGGTGGATGCAAAGAAAGGTAGGGAGATGCAGATAGAGCGGGAGGGAGAGGGATGTGAGATGCGAGCCACAGTAAGAAGATTCGGAGAAGGGGTGTTATGTTGTGCGCCCCTGTGTTGAATCTACGTATGTACGTATTTTAGGGTTAGTTCATCTCGAGGTTAGTAAATCCTTTATTCAAGCCATTAACTTCCATAATTTTAATAACTATTTTAGGGAATTAACGTATATTTTATTAATATTAATTCTGATGAGTATCAGTAAAATAGATATTAATTTGTAGCTCTTCTATATTTAAATTTTACTTTTCAATAATTAATATTTACATTAATTCAAGTAAATATAACAAAGGTTACATCAAAATTTAACATCGATTCAAATAAATAGAAAATGATGTTAATATTATTATGTAACTAAATAGAAATGAATATTTAATACTAATTTCACATTCTTTAATATCAATTTTCTAACTCTCAAAATAAATTAACCCTTAAAGGTTATTGTATAATTGGAAGGAACAATGTAACCTACCAAGATATAGTCAAAGGGTGAAGAGTCTTGAATTTCTCATGGATATGCTCAAATGGATTTTTGGGTTACGAAAGAAACAAAAATGCTATGAAGTTGGAATCAAGGCTTATCAAAAAGAGTGTTTTCTTCGTAAGATGATAATCATAATAATAATAAAATAGCATTGGCCAAGTTACAATGGGCCCATTAGGGCATTTCTCCAGAGGTGAAACTTAGGAATTTGACAGGAAAAAGTTCAAATTCCTATTCTTACGTTAACTAATGGATTGGTGCATGGAGTATGACGTTTTCCCCTCAGTTTATATGTGTGGGGTTTTGGAGTCACAAAAGAAAAGAAAAAGTTGTGGTGAATAATTAAGAGCCTCCTCGATAGGAAGCTATTTAATGCTTTGGGAAGGATCTATGTATGCATGGTTGCGTGCTTTCTTTGGAAAATGATGGAAATTTTTCTTCTGGGTCAATGGAAAATTTCACCATAGAGTTTCTGCCGTTTGTACTAATTGGTAGGTTTAAATGAGAGTTAGGTTGCAGTTGTCATAATTTCAAGTCTTGAAATATCAAAATGATCACGAGCTTTGCTTTAAATAGATGACTTGGAATTTTGCTTTATGATTTGAAGAGCATAAATTGAACATTTGTATCGTCCGTATTTATGTTTTGGTTTAGCAAGTATGTTCCTTTAGATTTTAGCCTTTAGAACCTCCTATGAAAGGTAAAGACCAAAGTCTAAATAATTGTTGTTTCAAACTTTCACCATGATAGAAATTTGAGTAGATTTTCAAAATCTGTAATATTTCGATTCTCCAACATATAAATATAATGAAATGACCTTTTCTAAGGACCGTTAGAACTTTTTCAGAAAGTTAGGGGTGTAAACGAAATTTTTTTACCCTTAAGTTGAGTGTGTGGACTTTGCGGAAACAAAAGAGGAAAGCAAGGGGAGATTCCACAATTTTTTCCTCTCTCTCTCTCCCTTCCCACACACACACCCATGCACACACACCTCTCATTCCCCCTCCCCTCCAAACCCTAACCTCCCTCTACTTAAACCCCACTACCCTCACCAGCTCCACACCCTTCACACCACCACCTCCACCTCCATCTCCTTCATCGGCGAGCCACCAGCCCCTTCCCATCCCCTTGCAACCACGAAGAGGAAAGAGAAGGGCGAAGTGCGGAGGAGAGGGAGAGAGGGAGAGCGAGGGCGTGGGAGAGAAGAGAGAGCTCGCGGTGTTACAACCCAAATCCCTACAAGACACGAGAATCGGACCGACTCGATTAATCCCAAGACCCAGTCGTCTAACGAGAAAGTAACAAAAAATCAGTACAATAAATTACATTCACCATGCAAGTAACTAACAGTAGTAAAAGTACAGCAGTAAAGAAAAGAACTAGTACAGTACATACCACCACAACAGTAGAGAATTTAAAACAGGTACAGAATATGAAGTTTACAATAAAAGAGTACAAAAGTGCAACAAAATACTCACTACTACAGGAATGGGTACAACACAAGTACAACTACTGGGCGCTACTAGGCTCAGCACCCTTCGCAGCCGTAGGCTTCGGCTGCTCAACACCTGATCCTGAAAAAGGTGGTAAGTACGACACGTCAGCGAAACGCTGAGTAGAGTGGCAACCAGCTAGCTAAGAAAAACAGTAAAGGTGGACATGTAGCTGTTGTTTTTAATTTCTTCTTTATTCAACTAATTATTCTTTCTTTCATTACTTGGTTCATTTATCAGGTCTTTTTCTTGATCTCGAATGTTCCTCGTGGGAACGATCTTGATTGCAGTATTTTCCGAAGAGTAGAAGTAGCACGTGGTGCTCTCCTGACTGGGAGAGTCCCTCGTGATGGTCCTACACTCAGTCAACCACCCCAAGGTTGCTGATAGACGTAACGGTGACTACGGCACACGCGATAAACGCACGGGTAGCAACCCCGCACTGGCACGCGGTTAGTCGTTTCCGTTAACGGGTGCGCCCAAAGCACAGCACGGAACCAGTATAGGCTAGAGCCCTCTCAGTAGCAGGGGTCTAGCCCCTAAGAACCAACCAGGGGTCTCGCTCCTCCACAGTCTGCGTACCCTCACCTGACTACTCTGGTTTTCCCAGTGGGCCTAACAAGTCGGTGTAGGAAGGCTAGCTGAACCACGGGCCCCATGAGGTGGATCGCTCTTCCCTACACTAGTAGCTCTCCCCGATACTGTGTACACGAGGGCCACGGAGTCGGTACAAAGTGGCCGGTCCTAACCCCGGGTCCCAACCCTAGGGTGGCTAGCTCCGCTCTGCACTAAACAGGGGGACAGTCGCTCTCCTTGGTACTCCGTACTCAAGGGCCAGCTCACTTCCCCATTCACTTTTCCAGTTCCATTCTATTTATTTCCAGGAGCTCTACTCCTAATTTCCCCATAGAGTTCATGCTCATGTTTCTCAGGCCAAGCCGTACTAGGTTTCATCATTTCAGATTTATCCACATATAGCACGTGTTTCCAACATTCAATCCTTCTTTTCCATTTTATATACAAGTAGCTCGTATTTAATTTCAAACAACAGGAATTACATGTGGCAGTTACTAACAACAGTACTCTACATTTCACAGGCAGCTGTTATCCAATTACAGGCAATTATTATTATTCTATCTACTCATCCAAGACTGCAATTCAGGCATTCAATACAATCGTTCTAGTGTTTTTAGTCCTAGGATTCATGCCATACCCTAGGATCTATCAGTCAATCTAGTGTTTCTGATCCTAGGATTCATGCCATATCCTAGGAACTATCATTTATTCCAGACATGCATTTATGTTTGTAATTAACTAAGGGAAGCCACTCTACCCACAAAATCGGGAGTAATGGGGACGTGATCAGTAGGTCCACGTGCCTCCGCAACCCCTAAATCCGCAACAGAATGAGGTCCTAACATAAGGATCAACCACAAAAAATCACTCAGAACATGATAATACGCATTCCAACAAGTAGAGGAACTATTACAAAGAACAGAATCTTAAACGCGGAAATCGAACCTCAAACGGACCCTAAACAGGTCAAAAACGACGATTCTGACTCAAATCAAACGTCTGGAACACCTTCTAGACTTCTTAAAAGGGTTCCAGATCCATACCTCGCTCTGCGCTGCTCCTTAGATGTCTAGGGGTCCTGCTGAACCGTCTGGACCTAGTTCCAGATGTCCGACTATCTCTTCGGACATCCGGAGACGCTCTCCGCAGTGTAGTGACTCGCCTAGACGTCTGAACCGAGTGGGAGGGTGTGCCTGCGCCTTCCCGAAGCGAATCCTGCACGCATGCGCAAAACTCTCTCAACACGGCACGCAACAAAGCTTCGGCGGAACGGCCTGCATGGCCGTATTCGCAAAAAGAAGCACAGGAGGAAATACGTACCTCTCAGTCGTCTGGAGCTCCCTCCAAACATCGTCCACGTCGTCTGGATGTAGGTCCAGACGTCTGATTCTGGGAAACTTTTCCCAGAATCACAACCTCCTTTGTCTTCTTCCCGCTGCACGCGGCCGCACTACTCTCGTCCGCCCGTTGCCCGAGCTGCAGCAGCACCGAGGGAAACCTCCCCAGCACAACGCTTCTTCGCGCGCACGCCGACTGGCCTCGAACTGCTCCGGCGAGGTCTCTCTCTCACAGCACGCGCGCTCTCTTCTCTTCCCTCTCTCTCACCTCTCCTCTCCGCCGCTACACTTGGCAGCAGCTGCTGGTCGCTCTCGCTCTCGCTCTCGCACTGGAGGAAGGAGGAGACGGATGGAGTGGGGTGGCGTGAGGGAGAGGACGGGGGTATTTGTAGGCGTGGGGGAAAAGCTTCTGCAGGTCTGCAAGGGAAGAAGGAAGAGAAGAGGGCAGCTGGGGCTCAGTCTGCGCACGACACGCGCGTAGACTGGCGATCGTACGCACGCAAAAATTAATTTCCAGACGCCTGGGAAGGTGTCCAGACGTCTGGACCAACTCCCAGACGTCTTAAAGTGTTTTGATGTTACGGGTCTTAACAACATAACAAACTCAAAGGAAGTTTCGTCCCCGAAACTTACGCTAATTAGGGTGTGGAAAAAGAACAATATACGTATAACAAACTCAAAGAGGATCGAAGCCGGTATGAAAAGACGTACCCTCAAAGAGCTCCAGGTACCGCTCCCGCATCACCGCCTCAGGCTCCCAGGTAGCCTCCTCGTATCGCTGGCTCCTTCACAAGACCTTCACCAGGGGTACTTGCTTCCGTCTCAGACTCCAGACGGCTCTGTCGAGAATCTGCATTGGCTGCTCGGGATAGGTCAGGTCGTCACCCACCTCGACGCTCTTATGGCTCAGAACGTGACTGGGATCGGCGATGTACTTCCTAAGGTTGGACACGTGGAACACGTCGTGCACACCAGAAAGCTGGGAAGGAAGGGCAAGCCTGTAAGCAACGGGTCCAACCCGCTCCAAGACCTCAAAGGGTCCCACGAACCTCGGCGCGAGCTTCCTTCTCACGCCAAACCACTGCAAGCCCTTCATGGGAAAACGCAAAGGAAGACGTGGTCCCCAACCTCAAACTGCACCTCTCTGCGTTTCCGATCTGCATAGCTCTTCTGTCTACTCCTAACAGTGTAGAGTCGCCTATGAATCTACTCGATCACCTCCTGACTCTGCCGGATCAGCCTGGGGCCAACCTCCCACTTGGTCCCCACCTCAACCCAACTCAAGGGCGCCGTACACCTCCGTTCGTACAGAGCCTCATAGGGTGCCATGCCGATGCTCGAGTGATAACTGTTATTATATGCAAACTCTGCCAGGGGCAAGTGCTCCTCCTAAGAGCCC
This sequence comes from Thalassia testudinum, assembly GCA_037157565.1. Taxonomy (NCBI): domain Eukaryota; kingdom Viridiplantae; phylum Streptophyta; class Magnoliopsida; order Alismatales; family Hydrocharitaceae; genus Thalassia; species Thalassia testudinum. The sequence continues at coordinate 100,310,567 of JAZHRO010000031.1, read as the reverse complement.
CTTCAGTCCAGTACACAAGCACGCAAAAGGCCCTCAAGTGTCTGTATCGTGCGCTCAAACTGTCCGTCCGTCTGAGGGTGATATGCTGTACTGAACCTCAGCTGTGTCCCCAAGGCCTGCTGAAGCTAAGCCCAAAACTGGGATGTAAAACGGATATCCCAATCGGATACGTCTCCCGCGGAACTCTGTCTAGATGTACCACATCGCGGATATACCTCTCTGCCAACTGTGCTGGTCCCAAGGTGACTCGGATCAGCAAGAAACGTGCCGTCTTCGTCAATCTGTCAACGATCACCCAGACTGCGTCGTGTCCTCGCTGGGTAATGGGCAAGCCCACCACCAAGTCCATGGTGATGCTCTCCCACTTCCACTCTGGCACTGGAAGTGGTTGCAATGGCCCTGCAGGCCTCTGATGCTCGTCCTTCACCTGCTGGCACACTAAACACTGTTGTATGAATTCACCTACGTCCCGCTTCATTCCCCTCCGCCAAAAGTCGTGTCTCAAATCATGGTACATCTTTGTGTTTCCGGGATGTATGGTGAACCTAGAACCGTGTGCCTCAGTCAAGAGCTCTCTTAATAGCTCCTCATCCCTGGGAACGCACAACCATCCCCTCATGCGCAACGCCTCGTCTGTAAAGGAGAAGTCCCCAGGGTCTCCTGACAGTACTCTGTCACGCAACGATAGCAAGTACGGGTCAGCCAGCTATCCAGTGATAATGTGGTCTATTAGCTCTGGCCTCGTCAGTCGTGTCACGGTCATTGCCCCACAGTGCCCCAGTAACTCTAGGGGTCACCAACTGCCCATCTCCTCCAAGAGACTCCAACTATGCGCCTGTAAACTGGCCAAGTGGGCGGGAGCCTTCCGGCTCAAGGCGTCAACCACCACGTTGGCCTTTCCCAGGTGGTAGGAAATCTGCAGTCACAGTCCCTGAAGAGCTCCAACCAACGTCTCTATCTCATGTTGAGCTCCTTCTGATCAAACAAGTATCTGAGTCTCTTATGATATGTGAAAATCTCAAATGTCTCACCGTACAAGTAGTGCCTCCAAGTCTTCAGCGCGAAGACGACAGCTGCCAGCTCCAGGTCGTGAGTAGGGTAGCTATGCTCATGGGGCTTTAGTTGCCGCGAAGCGTAAACGACAACGTGACCCCTCTTCATGAGCACACCCCCTAACCCCCGCAAAGAGGCACCCGTGTACACAACGAACCCGCCACTATTGCCTGGGATGGTGAGCACGGCAGCCGAAGTCAGCCTCTCCTTCAACTACTGAAAACATGCCTCACAAGCGTCTGTCCAAGAAAAAGGCACGTCCTTCCGGGTTAGCTATGTCATAGGACGTGCAATTTGCGAGAAGCTCCTGATAAACTACCTGTAGTAGCCTGCCAGTCCTAAGAAACTGCGGATCTCAGTAATTATATGCGGTCTCTCCCACCTGAGCACTACCTCAACCTTGGCTGGGTCCATAGCCAAGCCATCCCCAGAGATCACATGAGCCAAGAAGGTCACCTCCCTTAACCAGAACTCGCACTTGCTGTATTTGGCGTATAGCCTACGTCGTCTCAGTGTGTCCAAAACAATCCGCAAGTGCTGTCCATGCTGCGCCTGATCCCGAGAGTAGATGAGCACATCATTAATAAATACCACCATGAACTGGTCCAAGTACGGTCTGAACACCCGGTTCATCAAATCCATGAAGGCAGCGGGGGCATTGGTCAGCCCAAACGGCATGACCAAAAACTCGTAGTGTCCGTACCAGGTGCAGAAAGCTGTCTTGGAGATGTCTGCCTCCTTGATACTCAACTGGTGGTATCCAGACCTCAAGTCTATCTTGGAGAATACCGTGGCACCTCGTAGCTGGTCAAACAAGTCGTCAATCCTCGGTAACGGATACCTGTTCTTGATGGTAACCCTATTCAGCTGTCTGTAGTCCACACAAAGGCATAGGGTACCATCCTTCTTCTTCACGAACAATACCGGGGCTCCCCACGGAGACGCACTAGGCCTCACAAAGCCCTTCTCCAGAAGGTCCTGCAACTGAGACTTGAGCTCTCGCAGCTCAAGTGGTGCCATCCTGTACGGTGCTGTAGAGATGGGGCTGGTTCCCGGTACCAGTGAGATCTCAAACTCGATCTCAGGCTCGGGCGGTAGTCCTGGCAACTCATTTGGGAACACGTCGGGGTACTCTCTGACCACCGAGATACTCTAAAAGTCTGCCATAAGGCTGGGCTCCGCCACCACACAAGCTAGGAAGCCCTCACACCCCTAGCCTAAAAGTCTCGCCGCCCGAAGTGCAGAAATGCACCTGAAGCCTCCGTCCACTGGCTGCCCGTGGAACTCGAAAGAAAGTAACTCCGATATGGAGAAGACGATCTTCCTCTCAAAATAGTCCACCAAGGCGTGGTAAGCGGACAATCAGTCCATCCCCAGAACCACACCAAAGTCCTCCATCTGTATCACGATCTGGTCAGTGAGAAGGCTGTGTCCCCCAACACTGACCTCACAACCTGTGTACACCTCCTCAGCTACAAACAGCTGACCACCCAGACCTCTGATCACAAACAGATCTTCTAACAACGCACAATCCTACCCCAAACTAACCACAAAACTAGCAGTGACAAACGAGTGCGTAGCGTCGGAATCGAAAAGCATGTAAAGAAGCCTGCCGGAAACTGTAACTATACCTGCCACAATTGATCCTAAAGCTCTGGCATCCCTGTGTGTCAGGGCGTTGATACACCCCTCAGCCCTAGGTGCAGACGAAGTAGCCACACTCTGAGTCGGACGGGTAGCCGCTGGTCGGTACCCTCCCCGCGACTGCTGTCCTCCTCCTCCCGCCGGGAAACCGCGGCCTCCTGCTTGCCCTCCAGTGCTCGACGCGAGGAGCATCTGTTGACCTCCAGCCCTAGACGGGCAGTCCCTCCTGATGTGGCCCGGCTGGCTACACTGGTAGCAAAGGGGGACTCGACTCCCGCCCTCAGTGGGTCCCTGCTGACGGTTGGGCAGGGATCTAGTGCTAGCAGCTGGCCCTTGTCGGGGGCCCCCAAAGGCCACTGACAGCCCCGCAAAGCGTGATGGCTCTCTTGCGGGTGCCACATGTCTCCTCTCTCGTCGGCCCTGTGAAAAGTCTGGCTGATAGGGCCTCTTCCGCCCGCTGTCAGTGTTGCATGCGGACGGGTTGGTCTCTTCAAACGTCATAGCTACCTCCACCACCCTCGAGAACGTAGGCAGCTTCAGGGGTTTGACATACCCCCGAATAGCAGGCCAGAGTCCCTCGGTGAACCTCCAAAGGCGCTCCTCCTCAGTAGCCACGGCTGTCGCTGCGAAACAAGACAACTCCAGGAAACGCATGCGATACGCGCTCACGGTCATCGTCCCCTGGCGGAGAGTGTGGAACTCCCGCCTCCTCTGGTCCTGCCACGTCTGGGGAAAGTACTGCTCGCAGAAGAGGGTGACGAACTTGTCCCAAGTTGGCTCGTCCCTCTCCTGACCTCTGATCGCCCTCCACCACCTATGCGCCGTGCTCTCCAGCTGGTATGTGGCAAAGGCCACGCGGCACTCCACAGGGGGCCGAAGGGTGTCAAATACCTTCTCAATTTGCTCGAGTCAGTCCTCTGCCTCGGTCGGGTCCTCATCCCCCTTGAAGGAGGTGGGCTTCAGCTTCCGGAATTTTCCGAAAAGCTTGTAGTGGCGCTGAAGTGAAGCTGGTACGCCTCTAGGAAAAGAGGCCTCGTGCTCAGAAGTGCCAGAGGAAGGTGGGGACGGTGGAGGCCCACCCCCTCCCCCACGTCCAGTGCCGTGTTCATCTCATGGTCCCACAGAGGACTCCCCCTCCGCAGCCCCAGAGAGATGCACTCGTGGCAGCGGGTGAAGCTCCTCTCGCACGATCTCCCATATCAGCTGGGCGAGGTCCTGGGCCTGAAAGCCCGGGAGCAGTGGCTGGTCCACTGAGGCGTCGGGCTCCACGCGCCCACCCCTCCGACCTCGTCCTCGGCCTCATCCGCGACCCGCCTCACTACCTCCTCGTCGAGGTATTTCCTGTAAGGAGACGCGAATACAGAATAGAAAAGACATCAATACCAATCGACATTCAACGAAGGAACCCTAGAACAGATGTCAAAAGATATGTTATGGTGGTTACTCTAGTTACAAGTACGTGAATTGGTTATTTTCCGACTAGTTGGTTCACTTCTCGGGATGACCTTGCTCTGATATCATCTTGTTACGACCCGATTGCCGAATCCCTACAGGACATGAGAATCGGACCGACTTGATTGATCCCAAGACCCAGTCGTCTAACGAGAAAGTAACCAAAAAATCAGTAAAATAAACCACATTCACCATGCAAGAAACTAACAGTAGCAAAAGTACAGCAGTAAAGAAAAGAACTACTACAGTACACACCACCACAACAGTAAAGAATTTAAAACAGGTACAGAATATGAAGTTTACAATAAAAGAGTACAAAAGTGTAAACAAATACTCACTACTACAAGAACAGGTACAACACAAGTACAACTACTGGGCTCTACTAGGCCCAGCACCCTCCGCAGCCGTAGGCTCTAGCTGCTCAACACCTAGTCCTGAAAAAGGTGGTAAGTACAACACGTCAGCGAAACGCTGAGTAGAGTGTCAACTAGCTAGCTAAGAAAAATCGTAAAGGTGGACAGGTAGCTGTTGTTTTTAATTTCTTCTTTATTCAACTATTTATTCTTTCTTTCATTACTTGGTTCATTTATCAGGTCTTTTTCCGAAGAGTAGAAGTAGCACGTGGTACTCTTGGCCGGGAGAGTCCCTCGTGGTGGTCCTACACTCAGTCAACCACCCCAAGGTCGCTGACAGACGTAACGGTGATATGGCACACGCGATAAACGCACAGGTAGCTACCCCGCACTGGCACGCGTTCAGTTGTTTCCATTAACGGGTGAGCCCAAAGCACAGCACGGAACCAGTATAAGGCAGAGCCCTCAGTAGCAGGGGTTTAGCCCTTAAGAACCAACTAGGGGTCTCGCCCCTCCACAGTCTGCGCACCCTCGCCTGACTACCCTGGTTTGCCCAGTGGGCCTAACAAGTTGGTGTAGGATGGCTAGCTGAACCCCGAGCCCCGTGAGGTGGCTAGCTCTCTGCCTACGCTAGTAGCTCTCCCCGGTACTGTGTACGCAAGGGCCACGGAGTCGATACAAAGTGGCTACTCCTAACCTCGGGTCCCAACCCTAAGGTGGCTAGCTTTGCTCTGCACTAAATAGGGGGACAGTCACTCTCCTTGATACTCCGTACTCAAGGGCCAGCTCACTTCCCCATTCACTTTTCCAGTTCCATTCTATTTATTTCCAAGAGCTCTACTCCTAATTTCCCTGTAGAGTTCATGCTCATGTTTCTCAAGCCAAGCCGTACTAGGTTTCATCATTTCAGGTTTATCCGCATATAGCACGTGTTTCCAACATTCAATCCTTCTTTTCCATTTTATATACAAGTAGCTCGTATTTAATTTCAAACAACAGGAATTATATGTGGCAGTTACTAACAACAGTACTCTACGTTTCACAGGTAGCTGTTATCCAATTACAGGCAATTATTATTATTCTATCTACTCATCCAAGACTGCAATTCAGACATTGAATACAATCGTTCCAGTGTTTCTAGTCCTAGGATTCATGCCATACCCTAGGATCTATCATTCAATCTAGTGTTTCTTGTCCTAGGATTCATGTCACACCCTAGGAATTATCATTTATTCCAGACATGTATTTATGTTTGTAATTAACTAAGGGAAGCCAGTCTACCCGCAAAATCGGGTGTAATGGGGGCGTGATCGGTAGGTCCAAGTGCCTCCGCAACCCCTAAATCCGCAACAGAACGAGGTCCTAACACAAGAATCAACCACAAGAAACCACTCAGAACATGATAATACGCATTCCAACAAGTAGAGGAACTAATACGAAGAAGAACGGAATCTTAAACGAGGAAATCGGACCTGAAACGGACCCTAAATGGGTCAAAAACGATGATTCTGACTCAAATCAGACGTCTGGAACACCTTCCAGACGTCTTAAAAGGGTTCCAGATCCATACCTCACTCTGCGCTGCTCCTCAGATGTCCAGGGGTCCTGCTGAACTGTTTGGACCTAGTTCCAGATGTCCGACTATCTCTCTGGATGTCCGGAGACGCTCTCTGCCGTCTTGTGACTCACCCAGACGCATGAACCGCGTGGGAGGGCGTGCCTGCGCCTTCCTGAAGTGAATCCTGCACACGCACGCAAAACTCTCTCAACACGGCACGCAACAAAGCTTCGGCTGAACGGCCTGCATGGCCGTATCCATTAAAAGAAGCATAGGAGGAAATACGTAGCTCTCAGTTGTCTGGAGCTCCCTCCAGACGTCATCCACGTCGTCTGGATGTAGGTCCAGACGTCTGATTCTGGGAAAATTTTCCCAGAATCAGAACCTCCTTCGTCTTCTTCCCGCTGCGCGCGGCCGCCCCGCGCTCGTCCGCCCGCTGCTTAAGCTGCAGCAGCACCGGCGGAAACCTCCCTAACACAACGCTCCTCCGCGCGCATGCCAACCGGCCTCGAACTGCTCCGGCGAGGCCTCTCTCTCACGGCATGCATGCTCTCTTCTCTTCCCTCTCGCTGCCCCTCTCCTCTCCACTGCTGCACTTGGCAGCAGCTGCTGCTCGCTCTCACTCTCGCTCTCACGCTGGAGGAAGGAGACGGATGGAGTGGGGTGGCGTGAGGGAGAGGACGGGGGTATTTTTTGGAGTGGGGGAAAAGCTTCTGCAGGTCTGCAAGGGAAGAAGGAAGAGAAGAGGGCGGTTGGGGCTCAGTCTGCGCGCGGCACATGTACAGACTCGCGGTTGTACGCACGCAAAAATTAACTTCCAGACGTCTGGGAAGGTGTCCAGATGTCTAGACTGTTGGTGCTAGAGCACCACGATCATTTGTTTTGATGATAACAAAACACGTGTTATTTAACATTTGCAATTTGAGTCCTAGATTTCAGGTCAATTGCAAATGTGGACGTGTTTAGACGGAGTTCGAGCTCGCATCCAGGACGGATTGGAGGAGCTTGACGGAAAACAGAGGAGGTTCGCGTGGAGCGACAGATTGAAGATAGAAGACAAGAAGAATAGGATAGATTCTTTTTAATCCTTTCATGTACTTTTATCTTTATTTTTCTTGCTCTTTATTTTCCTTAGAAATTATGTTAAAGAGCCTCAAAGAACCCTAACAGTAGTCCTAGGAACACCGGCACAACCCTAGGATACTTAGGTTTTCTTTAGAATACCTAGAAAACCAATATAGGGTTCAAACAGCACTTCCAGACGTCTAATTCCCAAATCAGACGTCTGATAAAGCATTTTAAGACGTCTGACTGTTGTTTCAGACGTCTGATAACTGTTAGGCTGGACATAGTTAGTTCTGTCTGATGAAATCAGACGTCCAGACCTTAGACCAGACGTCTTAGGAGACGTCTGATGACTTTGCCAGACGTCCAATTAGTGGACCGTTGGCTAGCTTAGCAGGCACTCAAGATTATGACCGTTAGAGCCTTATCAGACGTCCTTAGGCCTTTCCAGACGTCTGATAAATGACCATTTTGCCTCGGCTGACCCAAAATCTCTTCTCAGAGATTTTTCTAGCCGTTGCAACGTTTGGAAATCAATTCCCACAGTAAAAGTAGGTTTCCAGACGTCCAGAATTAGTGCCAGACGTCCTGTATGTCGTCTGATGGACTTGCACAAAAACCCTGTTTAGATCTGATTCAAGTCAAGGAGAAACCCGCATAGAATCAGACGTCTGACCTTGAAATCAGACGTCTTAAAGTGGCCTTCCAGACGTCTGATGCCAGAGTTAGACGTCTGATAACCCTGTCAAATGTAATCATTATCCTGATTTCGGCCTGATTCTCTTGGACTTTGTTCCCAACGGCTATAGAACCCTTTCTAAGCCTTCCAAAGCCTTCCTAAGGCCTCTATAAATAGAGGGGAGCCTTTGCAACACAAAAACAACATAAGAGACACTTAGAAATACACTTGGATACACTTAGCTACACACTTTCACACTCTTGTGTCCAAGAAGTTCTTGCTCTCCAAGCTCAAGTTCTACATCTTGAGAGCATCAAACAGTTTGCGCGCCCGCTCTCCCGCTGTTGTTCACGAGAGCTACGTAGCGCCATCGCGTGGCACACGCACCGCGTCATCGTCGACGCACTCCTTGCAAAGGGGAGTTTCCTATTTCCTATAGAAGCTAGGTTTAATTATTTTGTTGGCTCTATAGGACTATTGTTTATTTTATCTTTGTTATTTGGTTGGGTATTCGCTTTGCGAATTCCCGTCTCCTTCGTGGGACAAAATCCTTCTCGTGGAGAGAAGGGGTTGAGGAACGCTACCCTCGTACTTGTAGCGTGGTTGTACTGAGGTTGAATCACCCTCGTTTAAAGTGATTCGTTTAGTGGATTTTGATCAACTAGGTTGATCGGAAAATCCTAACTCGAGAGGGTTAGGTGGTGGTTTTCACCCGGTTTGGGTTTCCACCTAAAAATTCCTGTGTACATTTTGTGATTGCTTATTTTTGTGAGATTGTTTATATTTTCAATTCCGCATTTTTTTTGTCACGCTGATCTCACCCCTCCAAGTAGGAAACTTTCATAGACCAACTCCCAGACGTCTTAAAGTGTTTTGATGTCACGGGTCTTAACACGCGGTAACTTAGGAGTGCGCAACCGGAGGAGCTCGAGCGGGAGAGCTTGCGCGCGAGGAGCGCCCTTGCTGTAGGTGCAGCAGCAAGTGTCCAGAGTGCAAGGGGAGGAGCGGTGGTTGGAGGAGCTGTAGGAGATTGGGGGAGCTCATGCGGGAAGAGACGAGGATGCGCATTAGGAGGAGCTCATAGGGAAGAGTTCCCGACCTCCTACAGCAGTTGGAGCTGCTACTACATTGCAGGCAGAGCTTGCGAGAAGACGAGCATCCACGAGGAGTTTCTGCATACTGGATTTTTTCCAATATCAGACGTCTGGAGCATCTGCCAGGCATCTAGAGCAGTAGCGGACGTCCAGAGTTGAAGCTGGACGTCTGAGAACTCGCAGAGTGCCGAGGTAAGCGTCCTGAACTCTCATGCATGCGCATACGTGAAGTACGTGGCGTGCGCTGTCGTGGTTTTGAACCTGCGAACGTAGGCGCAGGTACAAGCCTTGGAAAGGCATGCAAGCACACTCTTCGAGGTGCTTTAAGACGTCTGAACATCTCCACAAACATCTGATAGACCTATCAGACATTCGAGTGCACTGACAGACGTCTGGAAAGACCCAGGACGACTATAAAGGGGTTCCAGACATTTGCCAACAATGCAGGAAAGTAAGGTGAGGTTCTAAGATCGTTTAAGACGTCTAGGTTTAGTCCCAGACGTCTGATTTTAGATAGTATGCATGTTTTTGGTCCGTTTAGGGCCCGAACGAAGTCGGATTTATGTAAACGAGATACCATTGTTTTCCACTCGAGTTTCTTTACATGTTAGTGTCAATTATATATTGTTGTGAACTCGTTTAGTATGACTTAGTCACTGGTATAGGTCTCCAGCCTGTAGCTTGTTCGGGGCCTACAGAGACAATAGGATCTGAGGTTCTAGCCCCCATTCTTCCCGTGTTTCTCAGTAGAATGGTTTACTTTAATATTAAGATTGAAATAAATGAAGTGCATGTTTAGAATAACTTGGTTGAACCCTAGGATGTGAAATGAACCCTAGTGCAGAAGCGAATGAACATTGCTTGAGCTACACTGTTTACTTTGAAATGCATGTTAAACCTTAATTGCTAACAAGTGTATAGATACTTGATGTGATGTTTTCTTAGTTATTAAAACATGAGTTGCATGTTACATAAATGAAAATCGGGATGGGAACAATGAGATTTGAATGTTGAGAAATGAAATGAAAGAAATGCAAGTATGAACCCTAAGGGGAATTAGGAGAAGAATTCCTATATACAGAAAGAACCTTGTAAATAGATGGGAAGTGAGCAGGCCCTTGTGTACACAATACCAAGGAGAACAACTGTCCCTTTAGAGTAGAGGGAAGCTTGCCGCCCCTTGGGTTGAGACCAGGGGTGGGTATGGCCACTCTACGTCGACTCGTATTTGGCCATCGCGTACGTTGTACGGAGGTGAGCTACTTAGTGTAGGGAGGGAGCTAGTTGCCCCACGGGACCCGAGGTTAGGACTAGCAACCCTACACTGACTATTGTTAGGCCCACTGGACAAATCGAGATAATTGGATGAGGGTAAGCGGACTTTAGAGGGGCGAGACCCCTGTTCTATTCTGAGGTGTGAGACCCATGTTCTGAGAGGGAAAGGCCCTGTGTTGTTCCGTGCTGTACTTTTAGGCGTACCCACTAACGGAAACGACTGACCGCATGCTAATGCGGGGTAGCTCTCGTGCGCTTATTGCATGTGCCGTAGTCACCGCTATGTCGCGATCGTAACCTGGGGGTGGTTGACTGAGTGTAGGACTACCACAGGAGACTCTCCCAGCTAGGAGAGCACCACGTGTACATCCTACATCACGGGAAAGACTGCAATTAAGATCGTTCCCTTGAGGGACAGACAAGATCAAGAAATGACCGGATTCTTAAGAAAATAAACAAATCAGAACTACTTAGTTGAGCTAAATGGAAATGAATAATTAATTTAGTTGCTTGTCCCATGTTAATTGCATATATCTGGCTTAACCACCACTCTACTCTGCGTTAGCTGACCACGGATTTTGTAACCTTGTTCAGGTCAGGGAATTGAGCAGCCAGCACCACCGGCTACAGAGAGAGCTGGGCCCAGTCGAGCCCAGCCTTAGCTATCGTTCCCTTTTGTTTCTGAGCTTCTGTTGTAGTAGTGAGTATTCGATATATGTAATACTGTTTCAGTTACATTTCCGCTTTACTTTCCGCTGTTGTAGTTATGATAGCATGTAATATTGTGAGACATTTCGTTCTGTTTTCTTTTACTGTCTTTTGGATTACTTCTGTCTAGTTACATTGCATGTGTGGTTGTGAAATATTTTTTACTTTTGGTTATTTTTGTTGAACGACTGGATCTTGGGATTAGTCCAGGCGAGCCAATCTCGGATTATGTAGGGATCTGGGATCAGGTCGTAACACATAAGATAAAACACATGTACAATACACGTCACATATATAGAAAGCATATTAAAGAAGAAAGAATCTGAACTGGAATAAATGTTTAACATCAATCATCATCCATAACCATCATATAAGGGAAAAGAAAACGTGTCTAAAGAAAATAATGCTTAATGTAGCATAAAAAAAGCCAACTATTACTAACTAAGAGGTCTTACCAACTAACTACAATGCAGAACTCGAACCTGCACTGTCTCCTGTCGCAGCCATAGGATCCGACCGTTGCTCACCAAAACCTGAGTATAGTGTCCAAACTGGAAAGTTAACAAAAGCTTAATAGAGTAGCAAACTAAGGTATAATATCAAGTAAAACTATAGGAAAAACTACTAGAACCAAGAAAATTTTGTACTTTTCGTATTAAATCTTTCATTATTTATTTATTGCTCAAAATCTAGATTATCCATAACTTCTCACTCTTTCGATCATTATCAAACTGTGATCTATTTTCCCACAAGGCACAAGGAGATATCGTTGATATATCCAAAATAGCAAGGTCGAAATGAGACACTCTCCTTTCCAAGATGATTAACTAACACCTAACCCAATACTTAGTTAATCACCCCGGTGTCCCAACCTAGATGAAGTAGTGATGCCGAGCTCATGTGATATGTATGCGAGGTACTACTCTACACTGACACATGATTAGTTATCTCCACTATAGGATACAAAAGAAAACAATAACAGGCCTCTCCAAGTTCACGTATCCACTCACACCTATCTATCAAGTTGGCCAAGCAACCTAACAAAAGAGTCACAAGAAAAATAGCCCACTTCTTAAATCAGTCTCTACCTCTAAATACGGTATGATAGTTTGTGTTGTTGTTACCAGATATAAGACTAACTATTTTACTCATCTCATTAGTTTCCATGTTTACCATCACTCCATCCATCTATGATTACAACTCATTCACTATGCTACCAAATATAACAAATATTCCTAATTTCTTTCATTTATTTCTAGCCTCTTAATCGTTTGATAAATTTCACAATTTTTCTGAATATCAATCAACATTAACAAGTCATTTATTTCATAATAATGTTTATCTGGTAAAGTATGCTAAATAGGTAATAATTCTACCATGTAGAATTTCATTAACATGCATACGATTCATTATTAAGTACCCAATTGTAAATAATAATATTCAAGCAGGACTCTTATACACAGCAAAAGGAAGGGAAATGCACAAAACATGTGGGACATTAATTCAAAGCATATGAGCAATTAATAAGGGCCATAAATCTAAGAGGGTAGGACTACCATATCTATGATCGGGGGGTCGTAGTGACTCCAAAGGAATAGGTCAAAGGCTACTGCACGCTATTTGTGTTGCATAAAACCTCGTGCATATGCCAATGCATTGATCCTACATTGACGTGGCACAAAAAAATCTCATAAGCATGGGATGACTCTTCTCAATTTTCACAAGTATAGGGGTCAAAAGTAATTTTTCAAACTTCTAAAACATAGTTCACAAAAAAATAATTTCAACAATACCTTATTTATGGAAAACGGAGTTCAGGAAAGTCCTAAATTGCTCAAAATACGCAAAGGGGTCTGAACCTCGCTACTTGCGCACCCACATGCACCCAATGTGTCTGCTCACGCACTTGCCCTACACACCCACATGCTTACACGCCTGCACTATCACATGCACACTATGTGCGCCTGCTCTCTCCCCGTGCCCCTGCATGCACGAGAGGGAGAGAACATTTGCATGCACCATGTGCATGCAAATGTTCTCTCCCTCTCCTCTCTTCCTTCCCCTCGAGATGTGTGCATTTTGAGGGGATAATTAATGACCCAAAACCGTAATTAGAGCCTTAAACAAACTTAGGGTTGCAAGATAATTAGAATTAGTAATGCCCAACTTGATGAAAGTAACCCCCAGATGCAAGTTTAAACAAGCCTTAACCCGTTTATCATATTTTTGATGTAACTTAAGCTGCACTCATTGAATTCGCATGAAACCAACATTGTTAAAAAACTTACTACAAGAGGAATCCAATAATGATGCACATAATACCCTTTTAAAAAGTTTTAACTAAAGGTTAACAAAAAACATGTAACTTTTCACATTTACAAAGTGTGCTAACTCAATTCATACCAAACAAATGTCTATGGATTCATATTAACATACTTAATCTAAAAATAAGCTCGAGTTGCAATTTTGAGTCATAACCATTATCGAATTGGAAAAAAAAAAACCTGGTTGATTTTAATTTCGCTTGGTCCTGTATAAATAGGTTAAGCTTGCATGACACTTTCTACATACATAGTAACACAAGGAGAACTGATCTCCGTACACTAGAAAAACTCTCTTTTAACGTTTATTTTTTTAAATGTCTGGTTAAATTATAATTGTGGAAGTTCAATTAAGATAAACGTCTACCAATAGAAAATATTTAGTCTAAAGTTACTGTGACATATCTTTTAAGGACGTTGAGATCAAATGTTTTGAAAGGATATGTCATGATTGTTTTTATTTGTAATATTTTGAAAATTAAATTGATTATTAAATTAGTTAGGAGTTGGTTTGATTTTTTAGTGATATAATCGATGGTTTGTATTGATTAAATTGGTGATGATGTTAGTATGATGTTAGTATGTAAAAAAATTGGAAAAAATTAAATTGTAAGACATGTGGATTAATTTATATTGATTCAATTAAGTTGAATTGGGTTAAATCAGTGTTTAATAAAAAATTATTAAAGATAAATAGTAAGAAAAATTATTTTGTAACTCTAATTATATTACAATTGACATATTTTTATCAAATATTACACAAAAATAAAAGATATAATTAAAATTGAGAGTCAAATCTTGAAAAGACATGCATCTTTGAATCTTTATTTTAATTTCTAAAATTATATATTTTTTTTAATTTTTTAACTCTTAAGAGAATGATGAAATTGGATGACTTGTTAAATCAAATCGATCATCCAAACTTAATCTTAGTTGATTTACGTCAATTTTAACTTTAAGGATTCAAATCGATCGATTCGATCAATAAAATATCAATTTTTGATTGAACTGATTTTGATTTGATTGTTAAAATATTACTTATTTGACTTTAATTTTAATTAAATATATAAATAATGTTATATTTATTTAAATGTATAGAAAATAAACAACTAAAAATATTTTTTTCTAGATGTATTTGGCAAAACAAATATAAAAAATGATGTGCAAATCATGGATCACAATAATGGCATGGCATTGATATTAAGCCAGAGGGAGAAAAGGTGACTATGTCGTGGTTTGACATTGCATAAGGTTGAGAGAGGTGGATGTTGCAGAGGGAGACGGTGCACTACCATGCAGCTGATGATGGATGGTGTATTATTGAAGGCTGCATGTAATTATTGGAACAGAAGCTAAGATATATGACAAGTGTGCTTGGTGAGTTTTGACGTGCTGTCTTTTATTATTTTCCATAAATGATCTTAAATTTGGTCAATTTCAAAGTCTTGTAGAAATAAAAATAAACTATCAAATTTTATCTTTAAGTTCAAATATAATTTTAAATCCTTCATATCAGAATTTAAATATTTCTATTCCTAAAATGACCATAATCATTTTTTTTTTGTCAATAGTTATCTAATCAAATAAAAATTTTAAGAGATAAGTTAAGATTTAAAATTATCATTTGTTATCGTATCTTCTTGAACACCATGCTCGTCCTGATGACGAAAAAAAGCAAAAATCATTATAGATATTTTAGGAATAGAAATATTCAAATTCTAAAAATATATCCTAACCTAAAAATAAACTTTGGTAGTTTGTTTCTATTCTCATAAGATTTTTAAATAAAATAAAACTTAAAATAAGACTTTTCATCGATTAACCCTATCACTTTTCGTGAGAGGTCACCTATATTGTTATTATCAACTCAAGTTGCTAAAGATGAAGTACGTGCATGTGAGAAGTTTCTCTATTCACGTATATACGCAGGGGCCAATTACAGTGTACACACGTTGAAGAAGTCGAAATCATTTGGTACGCTCTCTCTGCAACTTATTCCTTCTGTCGTCGTCATTCCTTCTTCCAACATTCAAACTAACCCTCAACTTTCTTTGTTGGCCGTTGTTCTGTGACCTAATTCCAAAAATAATGCAACATATTGTGATCGCATGTCAATAATCACTGCAGAAGTTTCTAGCCCCGTCCAAATGGTAAAACATGTTCCTTTAAAAAAAATAAAAAAAAAAGGTTGCGGAAGCGGCAGGAGCAGCTTTTCCCACGGGTTCTTCTGTCGTGCTGGTGGTCTGGTCGCCCATGGAATCATGTGCACCCACCCGGTAACATTAAATATGCCCATTTTAGCACACATCGGCGACCACGTGACCCATAACATTGAATGTTACACGTCACGAACTACCAAAGACCCAAAAATAATGAAAAGAAAAAGTCAAACCGGCAGGAGGTGAAAATTATTCGGGTCAATCAAATTATTCATTCAAATCATGAAACATAGGTGTAATAATTTAGGTTACTTAAATTATTGATCAAATCTTAAATTAAATTTTATAATTATTATAAATACCAAATCAACTCATAAATCTATTAGTTTCAACCCAATCCATCTAAATATCCCATGAGTCAAATCTACCTGCCCCATCCAAACTATTTTTCTATTAATACATAATTTACAAAAAATACACCCTTTTCCTCCTTCTCCCTTCACCTCACCACCCACCATTCCTTTGTTACTTTCTTGTTTCTCTTTTGTTATTACTATTTCAATTCTAAACTAATGTCACCAATGATATTTAAACTATCAGACATAGGAATGGAGGGAAAGGACACCGTGGTGAGAGGTATCCGTGCCTGGATGAAAGGAAAAGCCTTCCTTTGTCAAAAAAGGGCGTAAAATTTAAGTTTCACCTGTACCAAATCCAACCCATCTAATTTAAGTAGATCATGAATTATCATTTTATCAACCCAAATCAAATAATCACCCACCCCAAATCCGTATTGACGGTGGTTGAACATTAATGAGCTACAGAAAAGATCAACAACTAGAAATCACGGCAAGAATACAATTTTATGCTTCTAAAACAGAAAGATCCTACACTTTCAACAAAACTACCGCCAGGAAAGCTTGAGGTTGGTTTTATCTTACCAGTAAATGCTAGATATCAGCATCCCACGCAAATCAACCATAGCACAGGTGATAAGCACACCCTCTTGAAATTCTAGAAACTCTCCTTTTTTGCAGAATACACTAGAAACTACCACTAATTACAAGACTACGAAAGAAAAATAACATTGAACTACATCACAAATCTAAGTAAAAAGCAAAGCCTAATAACATTCTTCATATCTAGAGGTAAAAACTATCACCCCTCCACGTGCATATGTTAGCATCGGCTACTTGCAGGTAGGAGTTTTTGAATTGCTTATATATAGCTATACTGTTCCCTAGCAATGGGGAGATGCTGAATCCAAATCCGAGCTCTGCTAGTGTATTCAAGCTTCCCCCATAGGCTCGGAAAACATCCCACGTATGGAAGACAATTCAGAAATTCTTGCAAATTAATGAGTACTAAATTGTACCACAAAATTAGACTCCTTAGTCATTATAGCATGACAGGTAAGGATCACAAGTTAAATCCCCGTTACGTGACAGCAAAATCTAGACAACGAGAGGGTGTGTTAAACCTTTCGCTACAACTTGCTTCACTGCCATTCCTAGCGCTACCGCACGTGAGGGGACTAGTGCAAGAGGGACATCCCACTTTTAGAGGAACGACATAGGACAATTCCATTCATATGGTGGTAAAGCCCAAGGTCAGATAACATCTTGCACAATGTACCACAGAATAGTCTTTGTTATATCCATAAGTTTCCTTATTTGGAGAAAACTCCACAATGCATTAACATACTTGCATCAGAAACTTGGACGACCAAACAGGGACAAGCACAATCCTTATATACACGATAGTTTCATATGGAACAGGTACCAGTAGTTGATGTCATCAAGTTCTGGTTACCTGCTGCCTCAGAACTCTCTGTCAGGGAGAAGAACAGGGGCAACAAGGGACCAGATGTACAGTGCTGCAGTTGCCCAACCAGTCACAATCCGCACCCACACAGACGACCAACCAACATCGACCAACTTCCCGCTCTCTCCTACGGAAGTCGACCATCCTGTCAGGAGCATTGCAGAATACATGCTTGCCAGGGAGAAGATGATGTGGAAGAAGGAATAGGAGTAGCTGACAGGCTGGGGTTGTTCCTTCTTCCTGTCTTCTTGCTTCTCAATCTTCTCAATTGGAAGCAGCGGCTTCTCCGAGCCTTCAAAAGAAAACATTACCATCTTAACGTCCATTCACCCTTGAATAAAGTTCATGAATTTAGCATACTTGAACAGAAAATCGTGCAGGTTAGACTGGTGTCTAGTACTGTGAGGTGCATGAAATTTTTTCAGAAACTACTTGCTTTCTGGGAAGGCGTAATGCTTCATCGCATAAAATATGCAAGAGAACAAGTGTCAGTGCCACTGACAATGTAAATCAAGCATCTATGAAAATTTGCAGTCTAGCAAAATGAGGATACATACGACCTCTTGGGGAAGATGGAGGTGAGAGCAAAGTTGTTGAAGAACCAGCACGAACGGCAGAGTAGACGACAGACAGAACAGTTGTGATCAGGCCCAAGGTCATACTTCCAGTGGAGACAGCTTTGGCGTGGTTATGGAGACCATTGCACTCATAGTCCCTTGGCTCACTTGAAAGACCACTGTAGCATAAGTAGGTAATGTACAGGGAAATCACTGAAGCAGGAAGTAAGCTGCCATTCACCTGTTTGATCCATGAAAACAGATTATTCCGAGCTATACAACTGAATTCTTGCCATCATCTTTGATGTAGAAGTGCACAATGAAATTGAATGCAAAATTCATTTCATTGAATTAATGTACAAGTAGAGAATCAAGTACTAATGAACTTTTGTGAACCCAACATCACTCCTGGACTCTGGTAGGACAACTTGCTATCAAGCCGATTTTTTTTTTCTCTGAAAAGGATCAAGCCCATTAGTTTATATATCCACGGGAGATTTGAAGATTCAATCCAAGCCAATTGGCTTCTATACCATAATAAACTATCTCGTAAGTCAAACCCTAATAGAGTATCTCTGTCGGCATGTACCACAGAGACAATATTCCAAATCTTGAAAACATTGCTGTTTCAAATGCTAAATATCACCATCTTCACCTTCAAAAATCTTGTGCAGTCTAACTGACCACAACCATAACTAGAAGACATCAAAAAGGAAAGCCTACGAATAAACAAGCAAATGACAACAGAAAAGAGTACTATTACGAGAAGAGGAAACTGAAGTCTGCCAATAGTGTAGCATAATAAACAAGAATAACACCAACTGTCAGATGCAGGATATCACAAAGTGAAATCACAATCATCCTAAAGATCACCAAAAATATATTTTTGTCATTCCATAAAATAGTAGGAGTACCTTTGCCTTTTCAAAAAAATAGGAGTACCTTTGGATGAAGTGCAACAACAGCAAAAACAAAGACAAGAATCAACGTGATAACAAGAAAGAATGTATTGAGGCCACAGTCATGTCCAGAAGGTGTGAACCAGTGAAGGAGCACACCAGCAAATGAAAAGGTCATAACGTAGCAAGCCAGGGATACAACAAATAAACCAATGTACCTGCATCCATAATCATGGTTAAATTAATATTCAAAATAACAATAATTCCAATGGAACTTGTCAAATAAACAGGAATCTAGTCTGAGAATGCAGATTAAAGGGAGCACATTGAGAGGTATTGAAAAGGCGAACATATTTCTTGGTGTTTTTCTACCTATTAAAGAAACCTTCAAAAAGGTGAATAGCCCATTACCCAAAAAGAGTACGGTGGTACCAGAAGGACAAAGCAAGGACGGAGATACAAATGAAAGTGATTGTTCAACATCTCTGAGCTCAAATGAAGAAACATATGAAAAAATGGTTGCAGAAGAATAGGCTCAATAGCTGAACTCAGGCATGCACCATAAGGCCATAATCCGTTGTCCACAATTCACATGTCAAATCAGACAGCATATGCCCACCACATGTGGAGTTAGAGAAAAGGTACTTACCAGAACTGTTCATCCCTGTTGACCCAGTTCTCATTCCATCCATGAACAAAATCCAGCAAGAGAACCACTTGAATAAGAAGAAAGAACCCAGATCCAAATTTCGACGCAGATTCTGCAATTAGACAAGATAAAAAGACTCATCTTAAGGTACATAATCCATACGATGATATTTATAGTGAAATTTATAAGAGCAATATCCCTTGAAATGCAATTAAAGTAAACCATGGCAATGTCGGAGATGCAAAAAACTTTTTCATCTTTCAATGTAATCTGAACTACTAGAAATCATGTTTCAATAATGCTTGTATAGAAAAAATAAAAATGAGGACAAAAACAGCTGGAAAGTATAACAATAATAAGCACGAGGTGCAAACATCAAAATGTATAAAAATATTTAAGCTACAACAGTTAGGTACAACAGAAGCAGAAGGCCATTTACCCTCGTTAGAGGCATTTCTACTGGGCATATGCAGAAACTAAGTAAAAAAAGTAGAATGGAAGCATAAGACTCAAAAATGAAATATATTTAACCACTTTGGGCTGTCTAGCAAAATCTCAATCAGTTCAGAATAAGAGTTATTTTGAAGTGAATGTATTTTCATTTAAAATGTAAAAATGTCTTTAAGGTATGCATCACACGATGACTGAAGAAGCAAAGGGAAACAAAATAACTATTTCAGAGATCTTTATGTAAAACATGGTCTAGTAGAGTGATGCATGCTTCATATAATAACAAATAAAAAAAAAAAACAAGTCTTTGAAGACAAATAACTCTTAGGATGAATTATTTTTTGAGTATTTTTTAAAATAAATTATATGAATCCTCAAGATACAAAATGTAAGATCAACATGGGAGGAGATTGATGAAACACATTGCCTTCTAAAAGGCGATATCAAATACTTGGCTCAATTCCTCGACAAGATGGAGGAGTCAGAAATGTTTGAAATTTCTGTTGGTTGAAATCAGGGAGAGCTTCAAGTATTCTAAGCAACAAGAAAATGTATCTAAAAGTTACAAGCAAATAGTATAGAGCAACAGTAAGAGTCCACATCTTCAAATAAAAAAAAAGAAAGGGAGTCTACAAACCAAAATGTTGGGCTCAATTTTTCAAAAAAACAAAAAAGAAATGTTGGGCTTGAATTTGTTGTTGTGTAGAGAAGAAAGTTAAGAGAAGATTTGTGCCACACCAATAAAGGATAAAATGATGGAATCGTGTTTAATGTGGTTGGACATGCTGAGAAAAGAGTAATCGGTACCCAGATCAGAAATGTGTGAAATTGATATTGAGCATTACACAGGGGGTTATGAAAGATTAGCTGTTGGAAGGAAACCATGATCATGTTTATCACATAGTTCAAAAAGATGAAGGACATAACTAACATAATGATAAATAATAATAATAACTTAACGTAAAGACAAGGCTCATACGTCTCCAAGTGGGCTCCAATTTTCTCAGACTTGATAAGCCATCAAAGTCGACATGTTGGGGACTATATATAAGCACATACGAGCATTTTCCCATTCAGCCGCCTATTTGACCTTGTAAACATACCTTCTACACCTTGGCAATTGGAAAATTTTTTAAAAATTGGTGTAAATATAAATCTAATCTCATTATTGAGAACTCACCTTATCACTCATCCACTTCACTTTTTTAGCTTAACCAATGTGACATGGTGCAAAGAGACATCAGTATTGGGGATTTGATTTATTGTATATTTACTTGAGTTGTTAATAGTATACCAAATTGACTCATTAATCCCATACCCAAACACTTGTAGGCAAATGGAAGACGCATACAAAGTTATAGAACCTTTGCAGTTTGCACACACCCTAGATTCAAAGAAAGGTACCCATGTGATGTCCTGACCATGATCATCAAGAGTAGGGATGACTTACAACATTAAAAACCATTCTTGGAACTTGAGATGTCATTGGAGGAAATATTCTAGAAGGTAAAGAGGCCAAGGCATGTGGGAGCACATACAACAGAATTGTAGTATGAAGGTTTACATACCTAGGCAAGGAAAACAGAAGCACAAAGGAATAGAAAGCACCTTTTAAGGGCCAAATGTTTACATGGTAAAGATGCTGTTGTCAAGTTATGAATGTATATTCCTTTTCAAAACAATTATGCTTGTATGTTCCTAAAAGAATCCCATAGCCAACCAAGACTATGATATGTTGTTGTCATGGTTGTTCTGGCTGTTTAACAATAATTGTTTTCTTCTTGTTGTTTCATAATGAAATGATCTTATCCTTGCTTGTCTATCAACCAATGAAATTGTCATATAACAGTTACTCTCATAAACAATCACTCAAAACTACCAAATTGAATGGACAAAAAGGTAAAACAAAAGCACTAACCATAAAAGCTAACAATCCCATTTGGTACGAAGAACATCATAATAATTGCGACACACCAAAAGAAAATCTTTGCTGACCACCCTCCATGATGAATACGATCACGGGGATCACTCTGGTCCTTGATCCCCATCATCAGCACAGCCAGGATTGTGAAGAAGAGAAAGTTTCCTAGACTCACTCTCAAAACTGCATCAGTTTCAAACCACTCCCTATCTGGAGTCGAGCTGAAATTATTAATCCCTGCACAAGCAAGAATTTTTGTAAACTCCAAAATTTGCTCAACCAAAGAAAAACAGATCGAGCCTGACCAATTCATGTACAGAGGCATAATTGTCCAGATACATATCTGACCAATCAGTGAGAAAAGAATGATAATGGTCACAAAAGCATGTAGGAAGTAGAGCTCAGTACTTCCAGAAAATAAACTGCACTAGCACTAGAAGTGAAACATAAGATAAGTGCAGAGCCTTCCAAATTTTTAAAATATTATCTCTGAACTTGCATAAGATTAGAGCAAGTGAGAACAAGCAAAACAAAAGCACAAGTTGTCATGAAACCCTGGCAAATAACCAACAATCTCAAATTTTACAAGAATTGCATCCCTAGGGAATGAAACTCGAAGTTACCAAGATTTTTTTAAAAAAATTACTAAGATGCCCATCCAACTACAGAACATTATAGATGTTTATGCATTTACAATCTGAGTTTCCTCTCGAGAAAACAAAGCAAGTATAGAAGCAGAAAGAATGAAAGTGACCACACAGATAAGCACAAAATAATTTAGGTTATTTGGATTCTTTTTGAGGGGATCAACATTTACGATTAAGATACTTGTATCTGGTAATTTTTAAAAATCCCGTTTTTGTATATAGATTATATCTAGTGACATCAGGAATATATGATCTTCCTCTTCCCTAAAAGGAAAAAAGGTGGAGATACAGCACATTTCAAGGGACTCCTTATAAAAAATGATAACAAGATAAGATGCATACAATTTTCAAAAGAAAAGGTAAAAATGCATACAACCAGATTTTACTTTAAGAAAATTATCGGACAAAAGTATCTCAAAAAGACTGAACTTGAGGTAGTGAAATGAATTTAGGTATAACCTCATTTCATTCTTTACCGTGGACTCAGAGCTGTTAGGATTCCAATATGAAATACATCTAAGAACATGCTTTTGAAGGAAAAAGGAATGCCCATTTGTAAGCAGCTCTCCTTGGGAGCACCTTGACAAACCCAACCTCTAACCATCTCTCCAAGCAAGCACTCTTCTCGATTCCTTTTAATAGTGTCCATAAATGTTCCCTCAAAAAAAAAAAAAAGTGTCCATAAACGAAAATTTTTCAGAACACCATAGGATCCAAATATGCCCCAAACTCAAAGTCTCCTGTTTTCCACATTCATTTATCATTCATGACGAAACGTCACCCAAAAACCAGGCCTTTTCGGTGTTTAAAGCAACCTCAACAGTGTTTTCTAAGCATATCAAAAAGCAACAAAAGAAAAAAAACTCCCGGCATGGCAAAACCATACATTCAAACAAAAAGTTATGAATTCGCAGCCAGAACAATAGTCTATGTATCAAGGCAAAAGAGGAGCGCTGACTCAAACTCATCCTACCTCCTAAAATTTAGACAGAGCCTAAGCAGTATTCATCCTTCTCCATTGAAAAGAATTCTCATTCACAAGAACAAAGTCAACTATGTTAAAAGAGAATCATGGACACGACACTATCTGATATTCAAGCATTGTGGTGCTGCTGTAGTTATCATCAAGGGCTTTCCAGTTGGGAGGAAGGTCAGTACAATCTAGACTTCCATAAATCAGGATGGGTTTTGACCTTTTGTCTTCACCAATCTGAAAGGCGTCTTGAACTCGGTGCGGAATCATCAAGCTTTACAGTTGGCACATCTTTCTCAAGACCACCAATTTTCCACCCCCAAATCGCTTTAACACCAAAACAAACAGTATTTTATCCATAACTAAAATCCATATTAGTTTCAGATAATCCAACTTCACCCCAAACCAAACGAGAGCGGAAGGAATACGGATGACATCAAGACCGTGCGAATCTATCAGCAAGCTACGAACTTTACAACAAAGAACCACCAATCCCACCATACAGCCATCGAATCCACGAGAGAACACGAGCAAAGATCAACAAGATGCCAGATTTCAACACAACTACGAAGGGGAAAAGGGGCATCTCACAAGGGATCTTCTCCATGAGGGGGGCGGCGACCTCCCGGAGGATCCAGGAGACGACGAGGGAGAGCGCGAAGAGTCCGCAGTAGGCGATCCTCGCCGACCGCCGGCCGATGCCGCCGACGATCGATTGGCACGCACCGCACGCGCACGAGGCGCAGCACGAGGCCAAGCACGACGCCGCCCACATCTCTTCCTATCAGATTGATTGATCGATCGATCTCCCCCTTCTTTTCTTCTCTTGTGGATCTCGAGGTCGAGGAGGTGACGAGGAAACCCTAACTTCGACCCCGCAACAAGAACGGGTGCGCGCCTAGGCTATGTTGGAGATTGACTGGTAAGGGGAGGAGGAACGGCAAAGAGAACAAGTCAGGAGGAACCCGCAAAGGAAAGAGGAGCTTTCATTCTTCTTTTCCTCCCCCTTTAAAGGGGGTCCTTTTCCTTTTCCTTCCCCAGCTTTTTTACTGGGAAAATAAAGGCAAGCAAAAAAAATGAAGAGATAAACATGACGGGAACAAAGAAGAAAATGAAGAGATTAACATAATTAGGAATTAATTATCCTTAATAATTATATTTGGGATTTGTATCAAAATTGCCTTTTTGAAAACACGATTTGAAATGGGTTAATTTTTAAACTAGACTCATCTTTATTTAAGACGAATTTGGTACAGGCTAATGTTTTAAGCTCGTTATTTTTAAACGTGAATTTTCTCAAATCTTTTTAAATCTAAAACTCTTTCCCAAGCTTGTGACTTTAAAAAGAATTCTTTAATAAAGTAATTAGGAATTAATTATTCTTAATTAATGTACTTAGGATTTTTTTTATGACATACCAAAATTACTTTTTGAAAATATGATTTAAAATGAAATATTTTTTAAACTAAACTCGTTTTTACTGAAGTAAGTCGAGTTTAGAAATAACAAGTTTAAAATGTTAGCTTAATTAAATTATCATTTTAAACTTTTTATTAAACACAAGTTTATCCAAATCTTTTTTAAACTTAAAATCCTTTCCTCCCACCCATGACACCTCCCCACTCCCTCCCCCCGCGTCACCCTCCCCTCACAAGCGAGGCTTTCTCCATATTCCTATGTTGCAACTCCGATGCTTCCTCCAACAATGACCTCAACGCAACAGCCGACATCGCCTCTTCGACCAGGACCTCCACGACCTCCAACAACTTGCAACCTTCAAATAAAGTCTCATTTTGGATTGTTTGAAACAAAAAATGAGAAAAACCTAAGAAATTCCTAGTTTTCTCCTGTAGCACTTATAGAATCCCATAGGAAAGACTCTTACGCAATATGCAAGTATATATCCATGAGAAAAATGCAAATATATGTGATGAGGCATTGGACATCTGTATAGCCAAAGGTCCAATTTGTCGTTGTCCCATGTGTATTTTTTGTTTATATAAGTTACATGTGTATTCTTTTTGTTATAATTGTGTATAAATCATCACGGCATTATGAGGGAAGAAAAATCCTCTCAAGCATGAAATAAAGTCCGTTGCTTAATTTGCCCACCTGGTATCCTGCCAAATCCAGCTACCCGGCATCCTGGTGGATCCGACTACCCGATAAGCAGATTCGAATGACAGGATACGAATTGCCAGGTCACTCCTACAGGAGTTTAGTAGTCATGTTGGTTACAGACTGACCTCTTAATGACTAGATCATGGGATCGTGGGTAGCGAACCCATGATCAGAGTCAGCGCAACCTATATATACCTAGGTTGCACAAGGTAAAGGGATTACGCAATCAAAGATAAGTGAAGATTAGAGAGTTTTACTTGTATTTTTTACTTAAACGAGTGAAGTTTGGGAATTATCATCTCCCCTCAGACATCCACCTTTTCAAGTGGAATTGGGTCAACAATTTTCCGTGTTTGTGTGCTTGTGATTACGTTTGAGTCGAGTTCTCTATTCTAAGGGTCTTGATCATAGTAGTATTTGTAAATTATCACAACAGCATGCTGCAGAGCATGAAAGTTATAAGCATTATAGAAAAGTGTCTACTTAAACAAGATTCAAATTATTTTTGTAAGAGAAAAAAAATAGCTCTTTGTGCACACTAGTTGTTTGATGAAAAGACACATGATAGGAACTAAATTCAGATTCTATTCCACATTGAAATATACTAAGTAAATTGCATATCTTGTGCACTTGGAATGTTACAAATGAAGCTACAAAAAGATATCAACACTAATCCAAATATGTTTGGGTATTAATTAAGCCATATGCATTCGATTTTTCTTTTCTTGATCTGGCACAAAATCATTGCCATCAGTTAAAGCTACTTTGTTGTGAACCATCAAAAAAAATATACAATGTACAATGAAATTATCAAATTTGTAAGAACTTAGTCCAACCCAACAATAAACACACACCTAGCAAAAAACATATGCTCACAAACATTGCACAAATGCTCTAGGCCCGATAGAGGCATGTAAGAATGGTAGAAGTCCAGGAGTAGCTTACACAAAGGCTAGAGAAATGTACAAAAGCTATCCTACATGAAATGAACTAAATTTAGATTCTACTCCACAATGAAATGTATTGAGTAAATTGCATATATTGTGCACTTGGGATGTTACAAATGAAGCTTAAAAAAGATACCAACACTAATCCAAAGACATTTGAGAATTAATTAAACCATATGCATTTGATTTTTCTTTTCTTGATCCAACACAAAATCATCACCATCAGCTAGAGCTACTTTGTTGTAAATCATCTGAAAGAAAAATACAATGTGAAATGAAATTACAAAATTTGTAAGAACCCCATCCAACCCAACAACAAACACACATCTAGCATAAAACACATTCTCACAAACATCGCACAAATGCTCCAGGCCCATAGAGGCATGTAGGAATTAGGGGTGTACATGGGTCGAGTTCAACTCGAACCCAACTCAAGTGGGTTGGAAAAATGGGTTGGGCTGGGTTCAATTCAATCGGCTTCTTTTATATATATATATATATATATATATATAAGGGTTAACAAATAAGCTCATAATTATAACCATTAGATTACAATCCCACAATTCCTATAAATACCACTTATTACACAATGGTTGTTTTGAACGAATATGACGGCTTTTACCATATAAAGTAATATATTATTCGAAAGAATAAAACAACATTCCAAAACAAACCCGATTGTGTTTACCATAAATAGATGAGGTGCCTGAAATGTGCTGATTTGAATTAAAAATGTGACATGCTTATTATAATTGTGCAAATATTGTAATATAACTACATATGCGTTCTACCTATAAGATATAGGTTTGTAAAATGGAAGTATATGTATTGTAATGAAAATAATAGAAGTTGTAACAAAATAACATATGTATTTCAAAGATATATATAGTATCCAAATAAATAGAAAATATATAATATAATATACACGTCTCCGAAATACAATGGAGTATGGATGTGTTGTATTCATATAAAATAAATAAATTACACGTTATATTACGTAATACAAATAAATAATAATTTGACTTTTGATAACGACTTTGATATTTGTATTATATCTGACACCAGAAATGAATTTTTTATGATTTACATTCAATATAATACATTGGTAAAAAGGAAAATATAAAATGTTCAATGTTGATAAAAATATTGTAATACAACATTCTGATAACATTTTTAACCAAAGATATTGTAACGCACATTTGTAACTTGATGCATTGTATACAAATTTTATTTTATTTTATTTTTACGTTGTGTTACGATTGTTGAAGTTAGTTGATGTGATGCAACAAACACCTGTGTCATGTTGAGTTGTGTTACAAAATAATATTATTAAAGTTGTGTTGCAAAACAATATAAATGCAACCATAATGTATTACAGCGTAATAATATTGGCTTGTATTACAAAGCGTTAAGAAATGTAATACGATTGTTGAAGTTAGTTGATGTGCTGGAGCACACACCTATGTCTTGCTACATTGTGTTATAATATAACATTATTAAAGTTATATTACAAACCAATTTAAAGGTAATCATTGTAAGGTTATAATTTATTAAATAGTGAGATGTTTATTATTTTCCCACGAAGCATTACAAATTCATTAATAATGTTACGAATAATTCCTAAAATCTTAATTTGTTACTTAAATCTTGGATACATAATCAGAATTCTTTCCAAATATAAAATAAATCCTATTATAAAAATGTAATGGTGATGGTGATCTTGTAAATCCATTAATTTATAACGTAAGTGATTTCATAAATCATATAATAAATCGTATAATGATAGAAAGAAATATACTTTTCCTATATATATATATTAATACAAAAATCATCCCATTCCAAATTTTAAATAAAAAAAAGCACCCAACTTTTATATAAAAAAAAAACCACACAACGCCAAAAGTTAGAAGGCCCAAAACACCGCTCCCATTCAACATTTCAGTATTCCCTCTTCAGACTGTTCAGCCCTTATTCGATTTTTCCCTCATCCTCTTGGGTCTTGGCGCACCGCTCGCAACCAAAAGCCCTAACCACCCTTCATGACTCCTGAGTTCCCCCATCTTCATTGCGGCGTTGCCAACTTGTCACCGGTCCATCGCCCACCAGCCTCTTTGAGTCTCCATCACAGGTCACAGTCTTAGGCCTTGGTGCTCATAAAGCCCTAACCGACCTTCCTCCATCAACGTTGCCAACTTGTCACCGACCTGCCGCCCACCAACTCTCTGGGTCTCCATCACAGGTCGTAGCTTTGGAGCTTCCTCCTTCTCGTCGTCGCCGCTCGAGCCTCAAGGTCAACGACTCAACATTTCCTCCCTCCTCTCCTCTACATTAGCTAGCGAGTAGTGAGTCTAATGACAGCCACCACCCTTCACCAGAGCCACCACCGCCACCACCCTTCACTAAAGCTGCTGCCACCACCACCACCCACCATCTTTCCCAACTTCCATTCTTTGTAGTGATGTATCTGGAAGCAATATCAGTGAAAATGTTATTATTTTTTGGAACATTTCCCGAGAGGGTATTAAGGGAAAGTTCCAATAATAGGAGAATTCTAGTTTCCATCATGGTATATTTTCATCTTATTTTGTCACCATTGACAAGTTCTGCGCCATCAGTATATAAACCAGAATCTAAAATTGGGTGCAGAGATTGGAACTAGTGAGAATGTAGCAACTCCACCACCACCTCCTCCTGATGTTGCTACTAGTAGCAGTGAAGCCGCTGGTTCCAAAACAGATGGGTAACCTTATGTAACCCTTTCATCCAAAATTTTGTTTGATGCAGATAATTTGGATTGTAAGATTTAGTTCTTCACGATGTGGTGGAATATGAAATTTCCGTGTGTTTTGGATATAAACAGATTGTCTCTTGATGAGGAAGATTTTGGTATGGGCGACTATTGCCCAATTTCATTCCTGATGATATCAGGTTGGATTTGGCTGGATTATAAGTTCCTGAAGATCGGTTGGAGTTGTTAGAGCAGGTTTCTGTCAGAAGAAGATGAAAAAAGAAAAAAAGAATGCATTGGACCAGGTTCTGCTAAGGTTCTCTCCAAACTTTGGACTTAAACTTTTATATACATATATCAGGTATGCCTTTATTTTTTCTTTTTACTGCTATACAACTATCAAGTTTTTTTTTTTACTTATTTTATTTGTCATTTTAAAAGATATAAGTTATTTTTGAGTATAAAATGTTTTGTTATCAAGTATGAAAAATATAGAAATATGTAGGAAATAAATATAAGTTTTGAATTTTTTTACTACCAACAACCCACTCATCCAAACCCAACCCAACCCAACTCGATTTTTATGGGTTGGGTTGGGTTGGTTTGGAAAAATCCTAACCCGAAAACTATAGGTTAGGTTTGGGTTGAGTTCCAACCCAACCCGTGTACACCCTTAGTAGGAATGGTAGGAGCCTAAGAGAATCTTACACAAAGGTTGGAGAAATATACGAAAGTTATCCCATGGTTAGTTAGGTCTCCAAGAGGAAGATTTTATCATACCTTGTTACCAATCAAGATGTTTGCTTGAAATTGCCTCTTGGCATTCATTTATGTTGGGTTTAATGGTGAAATAAATAGTGGAATATGATGTGATAAATGATTTAATGTAAGTTAAACAAAATAATTGCAATTTATTTGCTTTATATTTGATGCACACCCAAAAAATGAAAATGCATAATTCGCTAATGAGCTTTAATGTGGACTTTGATTATATTTTGGTTGTTTTAGATGGTGGAATTTGTATCTTGTTTATTATTTTTTTAGTGGTCATGTAATCCAAAATGAGAATGGAGTTGATTACAACATTGAGCTAGCGAAGAGGATAAAAATGTACATAAATTGAAATTTTGGGATGTTATTAAATAAAGTGTATGCAAGTTTACATATTGATTGTGCAACACAACAGATTAAAATATATGCTTCATCATTTTCTACATTCAAGAGAAAGAAAATATTGTTTAGCGCCTCTAACCAATGATGAAGATGTTGAAATTCTTATGGATTGGGTAAAGCTACAGGTGGAGAAGATTATTTAGAGCTTTATGATGAGAGCCTCATCATGAACCCTAATTAACACAATTTGATCTAAATAACTGTGAAAAAGCTCCTACAAAACCTAAAGAAAAGTCTAACTCAGAGAATTCTGAGTTGAAGAATAAAATAAGTCATAAGGGGTAAAATTGTAATTTTACCAATGCAGTACACAAACAGGGTATCTAAGGGTCTAAACACAGGTCAAATAAGCTTAATAAGGAAGGAAGTGGGATGTTCTGATCTGAAAATTGTTATAACAACTTTTAGGAATTAAATGACATTCTGTAACCCTAAAAATAAACCCGCCTTAATTCATAAGGTTCTAGGTAGGATAAAAATCAACCGAACCCTCTAAAATTCATGAAAAATATTTCCTAGGGTTTAGAACCTTCAATTTGGCCTTTGGAACCCATCTTGACCTAAATTGATAACCATGCCCAAATTTTAACTTAATTTGGATTTTTACACAAATTGATCGATCAAATGTGGTCAAACCTAAAATCAAATTACACCATTGAAATCCTTAGGTTCAAATTAGGTTGGTACAAAAATTTAGGTCTAAGAGAAGACCATCTTGACCGACTTTACAAATTGGTCCTCTTGAATTACTTTTTGACCCTTATCTTTTCAAAACCTTGCATTTAGCCCCCTATCTTCCCCTTCGTTCTTTGCAGAACGATCCTCCCTGCCACCCTGCGCAAGCACCATACCTCCGGCGACCTTGCGCGGAGGATGGCATCGCGCAGGGTATGGCAACCGCTCTCAGGAACGAGCGGGAGGTTTCCTCCGTCGTCCTCTATCGCAGGGACCCTCCCCTGTGATCTGCGGTTGCCCATGCCTCTCGTGCGAATGCACGAAAGGCATGGGTCTCCATCTCCGACTATCTCCGGCAAGCACCCCACGTCACTCCCTCGAAACCCTCTCCTCGCCATCACCTTTATAAGGAGCGGCAGCGGCAACCGTCTCCTTCAAGCTAGCTTTGGCCGAGAAAACCCCCCTACTTCATCTCCTCTCACTCCGGTCAAACAGCCCAAGCTTCCTGCGATCTTCCCTCCTCCTCCTCATCGCTCTGCTGCCATACCTGCAGTAGATCTCACTTTGCCTCGTCTTCCCACGCCAGGCCGCACCAGCTGGCGTCTCCAGATCCCCTCCTCATTGCCGTTACTCTTCTTCTGGGCACCTTCGTCCCCAGCTCCGGCAAGCACGCATCGGGCGTCTTCCTCTCCCTCTTCGTCGATTAAGTAGGTAGGAACCTTCCTCTTACTCTCCTCTCACATTTCCCCTCTTAGATTGGCACTTTAGACCCCTCGACTGCCACTACCACCTCCATCTGCTCCACCTTCGGCCACCATCTCTGGTGAGGTCGCTCCACCTCCACAGGCCATTTCACCCCTCGCCGACAAGCCCAGAAGATCCTCCTCACTCCACTCAAGTGTTTCCCCTACTCCATTCACCGCCCTTCACCTTCAGACCACCCCTCGAACACACCCACCTGCACCTCTGCAGTGTGCCCTAGGCACACGGCCACAGCCACTTTCCCGCCACGACAACCCTCGCACCACCTTCGCCGTACTCCGGCAAAGCTTCCTGAGCTTTCTGACGTGGCCAGGATGCCGTTTTTGTGCTTTCAAGTCTCGGCGTCCTCGCCACCGTTGACGGACAGCAGGAGCTGCTTGGCGAGCAGCTCCAGGCCCTTTTAGCACCAGGTGAAGGCCCCAGGCAACAAGGGATTCCTCCGCTAGTGTGCCTAGGCCTTCAATTGGGGTCGCGAAGCCTTCACTGCTGCCCCAATTTCCAGCGCCTTCTCTCCTGCGGGCGTGCAGAGCAGAGGTGGGACTCTAGTCCCAAAAGTCCCACCTCGGAAGTGTGTGGGCGCACGCCCACACATAAATTGAAAAGGTGACATTAGCTGGTTGCCTCCAAATACACATAAGGTGAGGTCCCTCACCTATTCACCGCCCTCATCCGTGAGCTCATCACACAGATCAGGCACGACCCGCCCCGACACCCTCCTGTTCACTCCTCGCGCACCGCCCACGCCGGTGCGCCTGGACCTAGGCACGCGACCCGACCTGATAACCTGACTCTGGGAGAGCGTACCCAAGAGAGATTCAGAGAGAGAGAGAGATGCGAGGAGAGGGTAGAGTAGGTTTTGTGCTGAGCTTGTGTGTATGTGCAGAGAACAGGTGAGGGAGGAAGAAGCAAGGCGCCGTTGAAGAGAAGAAGGAAGGAAGGAAGAAAGAAGAAGAGGAAGAGCAGCGGCTGAGACTTAGCCGCATAGAAGAAGAAAGGAGAAGGAAGGAAGGAAAGAAGCTGAAGAAAAGAGAAGAGCAGGGGCACTGTAGCAACAACGCAGTTAAGGCGTCTAATTTCTGAATCAAACGTCGGAAAGAAAGGAAGGAGTGAAGAGCAGAGGACAGGCCAGAGAAAAAGAAAGAGAAAAGAGAAGGAGGGAACCTCTGCAGAAAAGAAGAAGAAGAAGGAAGAAGAAGGACTTAGCAGCTGAAGAAAGGAAAGAAAGAAGAGGAAGCCTTCGCAGCAAAGAAAAGAAGAAGAAGAAAGAAGACAAGCTGAAGAAGAGAGCTAGCTGAAGAGAAGAAGAAAAAGCTAAGAGAATTTTTGCTCTCTCTCCTTTGTCTTAATTTTTGTAAAACTCTATATATTGTGAATTCATATGCTTCTGGAATCATAGTTTGCTCCCTGAGTTTGACCTCGGGAAACTTTTAATTCCGAGTAATAAATTGTAAACTGGTAGCAGCTTTTTTTTACTACAACGTCTAGAATTTAAAACCAAAGCAACAAGTTGTAAACCACTTTACATTAAGATTGATGAAGGATGTGACCGTACAATTGTTTATAATCATTGACGATTAGAAGGATCTCAACATGCACCACTCTCTTATACAAGAATGCATGCTCCACAAGAGAACCTCCCTCCTTTTTGAGAGCCTCAAGATGCTTTGCAGGAATGACTTATACCCACAAGAGCATTGTCCTCCACAAGAACCTCGATAAGTATAAAATCCACATAATGTTTTGGAGAATGTTCAAGAACGCCATCATGACCTCGCTAATGATAATGTCGATTATAGCACAGAAGTGAACCTCACATTAACCATTAGGGTAGGTTATAACATATTACACAAGTTATTGATAATTTGTGCCAATCAACATGTGAATCCAATTCAGATGATTTGGATGTTGAAGATGATATGAATGGGGATGATGACAATTAATAACCTTCCTTCAACAATATTCAAACTTGTAATATGTAACGAACGCGTGCCCCAGACGCCTTTTAAGACGTCTGGGATGTGGCCCAAACGTCGGACCAGACGTCTGGGATCACATCCAGACGTCTGACCAGACGTCCGGGATCGTTTCCAGACGTCTGGAGAACAGTTATGTTCGCACAGGAGATTCGTCTGCGCGCCTGTGCGCGCAGACCTGCGATTCCTCTCTCTCTCTCTGCGGCTGCAGGCGCGCTGCGACCACCTTCTCTCTCCTCCTCGCGCGGCCTTAAAAGGGCCACGCCTCCCCTCCCATCTCCACCGTCTCCTCCTTCTTCTCCTTCCTGAGCGCGAGAGCGAGCGAGCGCGAGGGCGGCAGCGGCAGCCGCAGTGAGCGCGGAGGAGGTGCGGCGTGCGAGGGCGGGGCTCTGCCGTGAGGGCTCGCCAGAGCGGCTTGGTTCGCCGGCGGAGGGCGCAGGGGGCGCGGAGCGACGCGGAGAGGGACCTGCTGCGGGCTGAGCAGCAGACGCGCGAGGTGCGACGCGGGCGGCGTCGCGAGCGGAGGCCGAGCAGGGATCTGATTCTGGAAAAATTTCCAGAATCAGACGTCTGGGTTGATAGCCAGACGGCAAGGTCGACGTCCGTAAGATCATACAGACATCTGAAAGGTGAGTTTCCGCTTTCTTCTTCCTTCTTCTCGACTGACCGTACTAAGGGAGGGGGGTTGGCTGTGCGCAGGTTCGCTGATTCGCCATCCTTTGCGAATCAGACGTCTGGAAGTTGTACCAGACGGCGGGAGTGATCTACAGACGTCCGTGTGGACCATCGGACGTCTGGGGTATAGGACAGACGTCCCCGCAGACTTCTGGACGTCTGGGAAACCACGCTGAACAGGTAATTCTCTGATCCACCGTTTAAGACGTCTGGAAGGAGTTCCAGACGTCTGATTTTGCACAGTATCGTCTTTCTTGACCCGTTTAGGGCCCGTTTGGGCTCCGTTTTCCGCGATTCGAGTTGCGTTCGTTTCAGAATTAATTCCTCTACCCGTCTACAGTAGCTATACACTGTTTTGAGACACTCCTTGTGTTTGATCCTTGTGATAGGACCTCGTTCGGTTGCAGTCTTGAGAGTCGCGGAGGCACGCGGGATTCCCGATCACGTCCCCATTACTCCCGTTGTACCTGGTAGAGTGGCTTAAGTTATTTTTTTTAAAATCTGTTAAAGTATGGAACCATAACTAGAATCTAGGACATTGCATGAATCCTAGGAATGAGAAATGTATGGAATGATAGCTCCTAGGTGATGCATGAATCCTAGGGCTGGAAAACTAGTTGTATGCTAGATCCTAGGATGTGGCATGAATCTTAGGATGGAAAAACTAGTGGAATGTATAATACTGCAGTCTTGGAAAAATGAAAAGGAATATAAAGCTGCCTGTAATTTGAATTAACAGCTGCCTGTTATGAATAAAGAAACATGTTTGAGATCATGGATTTTGAGAACGTGAATCTGGAAAGTGAAACATATGATGTTCTGAGATAAAGAGCTGGAACCCTACGGGGAATTAGGAGTGGAACTCCTGGAAAGAAAAAGGAATGGAACTGAGATGTAGTTTGTACTGTCTCTTGGGTACGCAGTACCAAGGGAAGTACCTGTACCTGTTTAGTGCAGAGTGGGGCCAGCCGCCCCAGGGACCCGGGGTTAGGATTGGCCGCTCTGTACCGACTTGTTGGCCCTCGTGTACGTAGTACCGAGGAGAGCTAGTAGTGTTAGGAGAGTACTAGCTACCCCACGGGCCCCGGGGTTCTGCTAGCCTCCTTCACCGACTTGTTAGGCCCACTAGGGCAAACCAGGGTAGTCAGGCGAGGGTGCGCGGACTGTGGAGGGGCAAGGCCCCGGTTTGGTTACTGTGGAGGGGTTGGACCCCTGTTACTGAGAGGGCTCTGCCCTGGTTCCGTGCTGTGCTTTGGGCGCACCCGTTAACGGAAACGACTGACCGCGTGCCAGTGCGGGCTAGCTACTTGTGCGTTTATCGCGCGTGCCGTAGTCACCGTTACGTCTGTCAGTGACCTTGGGGTGGTTGACTGAGGGTAGGATCACCACGGGGGACTCTCCCGGCCAGGAGAGCACCACGTGCTACTTCTACTTTTGGAAAAGACTGCAATCAAGATCGTTCCCACGAGGACATTCGAGATCAAGTAAAGGATCTGAGAAATAAATGAAATAGTGAGAAAAATTGAAAGATGTGAATAAAGTAATAAAACATAACAGCTACTGTACACTCTACTGTTGCCTTTAGTTAGTCTGCCACTCTACTCAGCGTTTTGCTGACGTGTTACACTCGTTACCTTTTTCAGGACCAGGTGTTGAGCAGCCAGGGTCGGCGGCTGCAGAGGACGCTGGGCCGAGTAGGGTCCAGTAGAGTTACCACAGCCTTTTGTACCCCTTTTGTTTCTGTTCTAGTGAGTAGTTTTTGTTTCCGCTGTACCTTCTTTACCTGCAG
Source organism: Thalassia testudinum (assembly GCA_037157565.1). Lineage (NCBI taxonomy): Eukaryota > Viridiplantae > Streptophyta > Magnoliopsida > Alismatales > Hydrocharitaceae > Thalassia > Thalassia testudinum. Next base: position 100,274,443 of record JAZHRO010000031.1, on the reverse strand, counting down.
TTCTTGTTATATGATAAATGTTGTTTTACTGTTGTGGTGGTACCTACTGTAGTAGTTTCTTTCCTTACTGCTGTACTTTCTTATTGTTAGTTATATTCATGCTGAATGTGGTTTATTTTACTGTCTTTTGGTTACTTCCTCGTTGGACGACTAGGTCTTGGGATTAGTCGAGTCGGTCCGGTTCTCGTGTCTCGTAGGGACTCGGGAACCGGGTCGTTACATAATAAGAGGGTGCAACAGTTTCCATATAGATTAGACTAGAGGACAGAGAGATGAGGGGGAGCGAGAGGGGGAGTGCGAGAGGGTGGGAGGGCGAGGAGCCTGGTTGGACGGCGGTGAAGAGGAGGTCGCGGAGGGGAGAGGTGTCGGAGCTTCGTTGCTTCAAGTGCCTCGGGAGGGGGCATTTCGCGAAGGGTTGTAGGGATCCATTGAGATGTCTGTGGTGCAGAGGACTTGGGCACAGGCGAGTGAGGTGCCACCTCTGGGAATCTGCCGTTGGGGCACCCGTGGGGAGAGTGAAGGAGTTGTCACCTTCATCGGAGGGGGTGCCTCTCGTGGAGGTTGAAGCGTCGTGGTCGGAGGAGATCAGGGCCCTTAAGGGGAGTTTGACGGCGACCTTGGTAGCAGTGGTGCTAGAAGGGGAGGTGGGGCTGGGAGTCCTGAGGGAGGTAGTTTCCTTGTTCTTGGAGATTGGAAGGGGTGCTTTTGGAGTTGCGACTCTCGGGAGCGGAAGCTTGGTGCTCTCGAGGCTCAGACCGGTACCGCTGCGGCGTTTGGCGTTCAGGGAGATGTCATGTGGTCGAGGAGTGGTGAGGTGGAGGTGGCCGGTGAGGTCAGATGGGGCCATGGTGGAGTGCCCACTGGTTAATGCGAGGCAGAGGGTGGTGATTGAGGGGGTTCTTCTCTTCCTCCGTATGGTGGTGGTGGCGGCAGTGGTCGCTCTGTTCGTAAGGCTCCGAAGCTATGATGGTCTTGGCCTGAGATCGGAGGACCTGTCGAGGTTCTGTGCTTGGGTGGAGATGAAGCCAGGGGTGCAGATTGCAGAGAAGGTGGTCTTGAGATGGGGGAGCTCTTCGTGGTTGGTTCGAGTCTCGCTGGAGGTCGGGAGACCTAGGTCTTTTGTTGAGGTGGTGGCTGGGGGTGCGGTGGTGGAGTGTGGTGTCGGAGCTGGCTCTCGGGCAGGTCGAGGGTCGGTTGTTTTTGGGAAGGCGAGGGGACGTGGAGTTGATTGCGCGACTGTTGTGATTTCCGTAGCGCAGTCGTTGGCAGACGAGTGGGCGGTGGAGTCAACCAAAGCTGTGGGATCTGCTACGAAAGGTTTGGAGAAATCCACGGTGCTGAAGACAAAGGGCCTGGCTGACAAGGAGCAGCATTTAATAGCGTGCCTTCTTGACTAATCCGGGTCAGGTGAGTCAAATCCAGACTCGGGGAAAGGTGATTTTGGGGGGGCTTTCGAATTGAGCTCTTTCGCCCGCGAAGGTTCAGGACAGACCCTGAACGATGGCAGCAGTCGAAGGGACCTGGAGGTGAGCCCTCGATCCGACCTTCGTCGGGCCGACCAGGTGGCAACAGGCGACGTGGACGGGATGGTGCTACGTCTGTAGAGGTGGAAGCCAAGGCAGCTTCTCGCACAGCGGCTCACGTATAAGCCGAGGTGGACTTATTGGAGGTGGAGGGCTAAGTCCTCTCCGACCGCGATGGCTAAAGGCGAGAGCGAGGTGGGGAGCGACCGTCATCGGAGGGAGGTGTTGGCGTAGGAGGTGGCCGGTAGCACCTTTTCAATTGCAGGGCGAGGTGGAAGGTCGACTGAGGACTCGGTGGGAGGTGGGGGTAGCACAGGGAGTGCTGGGGCAATGGTGATGGCTAGTGGTGGTGTTGGTAACCAGCGAGGGGCTGGGGTTGGAGGGGAGGCAGTGGTTGAGGAGGTTCGGGCAAAGTTGGGTGTGGATGAAGAGAGGGTGGTGCGAGCTGGGGAAGAGGACCATTTGGAGGGGGTGCAGGTGCAACGGGGCAGTCGGGTCAGCTTGTGGAGCTAGGATGTGGGTTTTAGGTGCACGACGAAAGGTGAAGTTTCCCGAACTTCTCCATGACTAAGGTCCTCTCGTGGAATGTGAGAGGGTTGAATGACCCCTCCAGGCAGGTAACGCTGTGTGGTTATATTCAGAAGTGGGGACCCGAGGTGGTGTTTCTCCAGGAGACCAAATGGGGGAGCTGTGACCAGAGGTTGTGGACGGAGGTGGGGTGTTGGGCTCATCCTTTGGGTTTTAATGATGTATTCGTTGCATTATTATGAAAGACGATTATCACTTTAATTTATTTATTACTCGAGATTTTAAAATATCCCAAGGTCGAACTCAGGGAGCACACTAGAAACATATGAATTCACAATTGACTATATAATGTTTTACAAAAATTTAAGAGAGAGAGAATGAGCAAAAACTCCTTTTCTTTTTCTTCTTCTCTTTTCCTTCCCTTCTTTCTCTTGGCTTCTTCTTCTTCTCTTTCTCTTACTATGCCTTCTCTTTTTCAGTCGACTTCTGTGCCTTCTTCTTTCTTCTTCTCCTCTGCTGCGGCTTTTCCTTCTTTCTTCTCTTTTTCTCTAGCCCTCCCCTCTCCTTCAGCTCTGTTTCTACAGTGCTTTAGCTTCTTCTTCTTCTCCTTCCTTGGCTCTGCTTGGTTTCAGCCTTTCTTCTTCTTCCGCTTGTCTTCTCTTCTTCTTCGGCTGCTGCGGCTTCTCCTTCACCTTCTCTCTTCTGCGTCTTCTTCTCCTTCTTCTTTCTTCAACAGCTCCTTCCTTCCTCTTCTTCCCCTTCTCTCTTTCCCTGTTCCAGACATCTGTTTTTCCGAGTCGGACGCCTTACCGGCTCCGATGCTACAGTGCCTCCTTCTTCTTTCTTCTGTTGTCTTCCCTTCTTTTTCTTCTTTCTTCTTCAGCTGCTGCGGCTTCTCCTTCACCTTCTTCTTGCGGCCAAGTCTTCTCGCCGCTGCCCTTCCTTCTCTTCTTCCCCTGCTCCCTGCACACACGCGAATGCAAAACCTACCCCTACCCTTCCCCGCGTCTCTCTCTCTTTGAATCTCTCTTTGGTACGCTCTCCCAGAGCTGGGTAATCGGGTCGGGTTGCGTGCCCGGGTCCAGGCGCACCGGCGTGGGTGGTGCGCGAGGAGTGCACGGATCAAGGTAATCGGGTCGCGGGTCAGGTCCGCGTGGGCAGTGCCGCGGATGAGACCCGGCGAGTGAGAGCAAGGGACCTCACCCCAGTGTTTCGAGGCGAAAAGCCTATGTGACTTTTTCAATTTATGTGTAGGCGTGCGCCCACACACTTCTGAGGTGGGACTAAAGTCCCACCTCCGATCTCGGGCATCTGCGGGAGGAAGGTTTGTCCAATTGGGGCAGCGGCAGAGGCCTGCAACCCCAATTGAGGTCCTGAGTGTGTGCGCGACAGCCTTCTGTGTGACCTGGGCTGCAGACCTGGAGCTGAAGAGGCTTGGAGCTACTTGCAAGCTTGCTCCAAGCTTCTTGTCAATGGAGGCGAGGGTATGAGACCTGAAACCACCAGTACGGCCTTGCAGCCCTATCAGAACACTTGGTGAGCTTCGCCAGAGCACGGCGAAGACAGTGCGGGGGTCGGCGTGGCGTGGGGAGGCTGGAGTGCACATGCCTAGGGCACCCTGTGTGCGTGAGAGTGGGTGTGTTCGGGGGGTGTTTTGGAGGTGTGGCGTGGTGAGTGGAGTGCGGATTTAGTGTCAGTGAGGTGTCGCAGTGCTTAAGGGGTGATTGGCGAGGCAGATGGAGGCATGGAACAGCGGGAACGCCTCGCCGGAGGGCGGTCGGAGATGGAGAAGGTGGTGATGGACAGTGGTGGTCGGTGGGTGGAAATAGCAAATAAAAAAGGGGGAAATAAAAGAGAGAGTAAGGGGGAAGAGTTTCACCTACTTAACTGACGAAAGGGGGGGGGGGGGGGGGGGGGGGAGGAGGCGCTCGACACGTGCCTGCCGACGTCGGAGACGAAGATGCCCAGAGGGGGGTAACGGCGACGAGGAGGGGATCTGGAAGGCGCCAGCTGGTGCAGCCTGGCGCGGAAGGACGAGGCAGAGTGAACTCTACTGCAGGTGTGGCAGCAGAGCGACGAGGGGGAGGGGGAAGGGTCGCTGGAAGCGTCGGGCTGTCTGGCTGGAGTGAGAAGGGACGAATTTGGGGGAATTTTCTGGCCAAAACGAGCTTGAGACAACCGGAGAGCCCTGTCGTCCCTTTTATAGCAGCTGGCGAGAGGAGAATCTCGAGGTGAGATCTTGGAGAGCTTGCCGGAGTTGGTCGGAGATGGAGACCCATTCCTCTAGCGCATTCGCACGAGAGGAGTGGGAAATGGCAGGTCATGGGAGGGGGTCCCTGCGAAAGAGGACGACGCAGGGAATCCCCCTTTCGTTTCTGAGAGCGGCCCCCATACCCTGCACGGCGCCATCCTCCACGCAAGGTCGCCGGAGGTATGGGCGGCTGCGTGGGGTGGTAGAGGGATCATTTTGTAAAGAACGAAAGAGAAGTTGGGGGGCAAAATGCAAGAGTTCAAAAAGATAAGGGTCAAAAAGTAATTCAAGAGGACCAATTTGTAAAGTAGGTCAAGATGGTCTTCCCTTAGGTCCAAATTTTGGTATAAACCTAATTTTGACCTAAGGAATCCAATGGTGAAGTTTGATTTTTTGTTTGACCACGTTTGACTGATCAATTTGCACAAAAACCCAAATTAGGTCAAAAATTGGGTATGGTTCTCAATTTAGGTCAAGATAGGTTCCATGGGCCAAATTGAAGGTTCTAAACCCTAGGAAATATTTTTTCATGAATTTTAGGGGGTTTATTTGATTTTTATCCTGCCTGGATCCTCGTGAATTAAAGCGAGTTTGTTTCAGGGTTACAGAATATCATTTAATTCTTAGAAGTTGCTATAACCCTTTTCAGATCAGGTCATCCCACTTTATTTCTTATTAAGCCCATTTGACCTATGTTTAGACCCTTAGACACCCCGTCTGTGTACTGCATTGGTAAAATTACAGTTTTACCCCTTATGAATTATTTTATTCTTAAATTTAGAATTCTCTTATTTAGGCTTTTCCTTAGGTTTTGTAGGAGCTTTTGTACTCTTATTTGGATCAAAATGTGCTAGTTAGGGTTCATGATGAGGCTCTCATCATGGGGGGTAGTGGCATTAGGGAGTTCATAGCCCTAGATGCAGTTGGAAGAGTAGGAGGGGTTGTTGTTGGGTGGAAAGGAGATGCCTTCTCCTTGTTGGACTCGACGGTTGGATCTCATGTTGTCACGATCAAGTTACAGAGGCGTCGAGGCAACCTCTGCCTGCTCTTCTCCTCAGTCTTCGGTCCGAATGATGGTATGCGAAGGTAGGCTATGTAGGACGAATTAGATCAAGTCACGACGGCACATCAGGGGACTCCTTGGTTGATTGGAGGTGATTTTAATGTCACTCTGCTGGCAAAAGATAAACCAGATGGCCGTGGGGGGGTGGACCAAGGCTCAGAGGCTTTTGCGGGTTTTATTGCTGCACAGGGGTTGGTTGACATGCCACCCTCTTCCTGCCACTTCATCTGGATGAGCTCTGGTGGGTAGTGGTCTCGGATTGACGGGTTTTTGGTCTTGACAGCAATGGCAAAGGTTTTCCCTATGGCGAAGGTCAAACCTCTGGAGAGGCCGTGTTACGACCCGGTTCCCGAATCCCTACAGAACACGAGACTGGACCGACTCGACTAATCCCAAGACCCAATCGTCAAACGAGAAAGTAACCAAAAAGTAGGAAAGTAAACCACATTCACTATGCTAAGAAACTAACAGTAAAAAGGTACAGCAGTAAAGAAGTAAAAACTGCTACAGTACGTATCACCACCACAACAGTAGAAAGTAACAGATACAGGAACATAAAGAACAGAATATAAAGGTACAAGAGTCTACTCACTATAACAGAAAAGAGTATAACAAGAAGCTACAACTACTAGTCTCTACTGGGCCCAGCACCCTCTGCAGCTGTGGGCTCTGGCTGCTCAACACCTAGACCTGAAAAGGGTTATGAGTACACAAAGTCAGCGAACGTTGAGTAGAGTGGCAACCAACTAACTAAAGTAGTAAAGGTGGACAGATAGCTATTGTTTTTCAATTACTTTCTTTAACTAATTATTCTTTTTCACCGCTTGATTTATTTATCAGGTCTCTTTCTTGATCTCGAATGTTCCTCGTGGGAACGATCTTGATTGCAGTCTTTTTCGAAGAGTAGAAGGCACATGTGGTGCTCTCCTGGCCGGGAGAGTCCCCCGTGGTGATCCTACACCCAGTCAACCACCCAAGGTCACGGACAGACGTAACGGTGGCTATGGCACGAGCGATAAGCGCACGGGTAGCTACACCGCACTGGCACGCGGTCAGTCTTTTCCATTAGCAAGTGCGCCCAAAGCACAACACAGAACCAGTATAGGGCCTAGCCCTCTCAGTAATAGGGGTCTAGCCCCTAAGAACCAAACAGGGGTCTCTCCCCTCCATAGTCCACGCACCCTCGCCTTACTACCCTGATTTGCCCAGTGTGCCTAACAAGTCGGTGTAGGGCGGCTAGCTGAACCCTGGGCCCCGTGGGGTGGCTAACTCTCTCCCTACACTAGTAGCTCTCCCTGGTACAGTGTACACGAGGGCCACCGAGTCGGTGCAAAGTGGCCACCCACCCCGGGTCTCAACCCGAAGGCGGCAAGCACCCCTCTACACTAAGAGGTAACATGCGCTCCCCTTGGTACCACGTACTCAAGGGCCAGCACATTTCCCAATGCATTTCTAGATCCATTCATTTATTTCCAGGAGCTCAACCCTTAATCCCTCGTGGGGTTCATACTCATGTTCCTCATGCCATTCCATACCAAGTTTTATCATTTCTATTTCCATTCTCAGGTTACGCATATGCTGCTTGTATTGCTATCGTTCACATTTCTCTACTCAGGTTATACACAGGTAGCTCGTATTTCCATCATTCACATTACCATTCTCAATTTATATACATGCAGCTCGTATTATGTCATTTAACGTATACAACATGAAAGTTACATGCAACAGTTAACTAGCACAAGTATTCCATTTTTCACAGGCAGCTGTTATTCATTTACAGGCAATTGTTATCATTCTATCTACTCATTCAAGACTGCAATTCAATCATCCATTACAGACATTTCAAGTGTTTCTCGTCCTAGGATTCATGCCATATCCTAGATTCTAATCATTCATTCCACACATGCATTTAGGTTATAATTAATTTAAGGGGAAGCTACTCTACTAGTAGACCCAAGAGTATTGGGAGCTTGAACGGCAGGCTCACGTGCCTCAGCAAGCCCCGAACCTGCAACGGAATGAAGTCTTATCACAAGGAACAATCACAAGGGAACTATCAGAACAGTATAGAAAGCCTTCTAACAAGTAGAAGAACTCACAAGAAACACATCGGCATCTTATTTGCGTAAAATGGAACTCAAACAGACCCTAAACGGGTCAAAAATAGGGCTTCTGTCTCAAATCAGACGTCTGGAACATCTTCCAGATGTCTTAAAAGGGTCCAGTAACGTACCTAAGTCTCTACGCCAATCCTCAAACATCCAGGAACTCTTCTGGACTGTCTGGACCCAGCTCCAGACATCCGACCACCTCTCCGGACATCTAGAAGCACTTCTCGTCGTCTGGTATGTCGCCCAGACGTCTGAAATGCATGGGCGGGTGTGCTCCACGCCTTCCCGAAGCGAATCCTGCACGCAAGCAGCAGATCTCTCAAAATGGGCATGTAAAAGAGATACTGCAGAGCTGCCTGCATGGCCGTATCTGCAAAGGAAACGTACCTTCGCAAAACTCTCACCTCAGACGTCTGGAACCGCCTTCAGACGTCCGCTCTGTCTTCTGGACGTCACTCCAGACGTCTGATTCTAGGAAAAACCCAGAACCATAACCTTCTTCCGCCTTCTCGCACCTCGCGTGGCCGTGCCGCGCCCCCTCGCCTGCAGCTTTGACTGCAGCAGTGTCGAGGAGGACCTCCCCGACGCACTCCTCCTCCTCGCGCACATGCCGCTCCGGCCGTGCGCTCACCGGTGAGCTCCCACGCAAGCTCGCGAGCCTCCTCCTCCCCTCAGGCTGGTCCTCCTCGACGTCACCCGCGCACTCTCTCGCTAGCACTGCCTCTCTCGTTGGAGTGGAGAAGAAGAGGGGAAGGGCTGGTGTGGGGAGAAAGAGAGGGGAAGGGGGTCTTATATAAGGTTAGTGGGTTTAGGGTTTTGCTAGAGGCGGGGAGAGAGAGAAGAAGGGGAGGAAAAACAAGAGTACTGTCTGCACGCAGCATGCACGCAGATGCGAGCTCGTACTCAAATTTTTTGATTTTCAGATGCTGAGAAGGTGTCCAGACGTCTGACCCACAGTCCAGACGTCTTAAAAGGCTCAAACAGCATAGGTCTTAATAGGCCATTTTCGGACCACACCCCTTTGCTTTGGGTGACGAATGAGGGCTAGAGGCATGGTATGTATTTTAAGTTTGACAGAGCTTGGCTTCTTGAAGAGGGATTTAGGAGGCTGGTGGAAGAGATGGAGATCTACTCATATGGAAGGCTAGACGGTTGCTAGGTTGGAAGATAAGCTGTAAGATTTAAGGTCCTTCCTTAAGGTCTATAAGAGGCAGATCAAAGAGGAGCGTAGGAAGAGGAGAGAGGAAGCACTCAGTGAGATTGCAAGGCTGGATTTGGTTGAGGATGTTGGCCTCCTCTCTGAAGTGGACAGGGTGAGCAGAGCAAAGTGCTTGCATGTGGTGCAGGAAGAGGATCGGAAGGTGGAGGTGGAGTGGAAGGTGAGATCTAGGCAGAGGTGGCTCAGGGAGGGTGACTCTAACACTTGGTACTTTCATATGGCGGCATATGGGAGGAGGAGGAATAACTAGATCAATAAGCCTATTGTGGACCGGGAGGAGTTCATGGGTAGGGAGGCGGTGGGCGGGGCGGCTGCGAGGTACTTCAAGGAGTTCACCAGGAGGAGGCAGGGGGGAAGATGGAGGTGGTTGGGATTCAAGGTGTCACGGATTAGGGATGTGGAAGTAGAGAATTTGGTTGGGTCGTTTGAGGAGGATAAGATTCATTAGGCGATTTGGGGACTGAATGTTGACGGTTGTCCAGGTTCGAATGGTTTCCCGTCTCCTTCTATAAGGAGTTCTGGCCAGTGGTGAAAGATGATGTAGTGTAGGTGCTACAGGAGTTCACAGAAGGAAACTTGGGCTTCAACAAATTGAACAAATTTTACTTGTTCTTATTGCCGAAGGGAAATGGAGCAGAGGACCTTGGCGAATGCTATTTACCTGATTGTGGCTAAGATCTTGGCGAATAGATTGAGGAGGACCTTGGCGAGGATTGTGGATCCAGTGCAGACGGCTTTTGTTCTGGGCAGGAACATCTTCAAGGGGTATGTGGTGGCTTCGGAGATCTTGTCTTATTGGAAGAGGAGCAAGAGGAAGGCCTTCATGTGGAATTCAACAAGGCATATGACTCGGTGCAGTGGTCCTTCCTTTGGGCCTCTTTAGTGAAGAGGGGATTTCCACCCTTGTGGATCGAGTGGATGAAAAGATGTGTCGCCACGATGTCTTTTTCGGTTCTTATCAATGGAAATCCGGTAGGAGGTTGGATCCAGCCAAGAAGAAGGGTTAGGCAGGGATGCCTGTTGGCTCCGATGCTTTTTGTTTTAGCAGCAGATGTGCTAGCGATGGCGGCAAAAAAATCTTGTGAGAGGAACTTGGTAAGAGGTTTCTCCTTGGAAGATGGGACGAGCATTCCGCTGTTGCAGTATGTGGATGATACGATATTCTTTATCGAGGGCAAGGTGGTGGAAGCCAAGAGGATGCAGATTTTGCTTCTATTGTTTGGTGAGGCTTCCGGGCTGCAGATTAATCTGTCTAAGTTGAGTTTTGTCCCTTTCAACTTGACGGAGGCGGAGGCGAGGGAGTGCAGCATGGGTCTTGATACAGAGTAGGAGAAACTACCGATCAGGTACTTGGGCCTTCCATTGACAGATGAGAGGATCTTGGTGTAGGATTGGGCTTCCTTGCTGGGGAGGCTGGAAGGCAGGTTGGCGGGATGGGTGTCCAGGCTGCTGTCAAGGGGAGGAAGGTTGGTTTTGCTCAAGGCGGTCCTAGTGGCGATGCTTTCGTATTTCATCTCTATCCTGAAGCTGCCTCAGCAGGTCGTCAAGAGAATGTTGGGGCTTATGAGGAATTTTTTCTGGTCCAACCAGGGGTCGAATGGACCTGGAACTAGGGCTCCAACCAGAGGAGGTTTGCAAGCCAGTGGAGGAAGGGGGGCTTGGGGTGAGGGAGTTAGGGAGATCTAATGATAGCCAGTTGGCGAAATGGGTTGGGGGCCCGTTGGAGAACAAGGGAGATTTAGTGGGGAAGGTTTTTAGGTCTGCTTATGGTGGCCCTCTGTGTTGGGACCTCCTCCTGTCCTCTCCAAGGGATACTTCTCATTTCCTGAAAGGTCTGTCGGCAGTGGCTCATAAAGTGCAAAAGTGTTTTATATCGGTGGTGGGGACGAGGGAGGTTTTCAAGTTCTGACAGGATGATTGGACATGTCAAGGCGCACTTTCTAGAAGATTTTCGAGACTTTTCTCTCTTTCCTCGGGCAGGGAGGTGTCTGTGGCAGATGTTTGGGGAGGTGGGTGGTGATCGTCTTTTGTAGGGAATCTTTTAGATGCGAGAATTCAGGACTTTCAGAGGTTGCTTGAAGAGTTGGAAGGCCTCCATCCAGCATCGGGAAATGATATGTTTGGTTGGGATGAAGGAGATTTCTTGGTGAGGGCTGCTTATAGGAGATTGTCCGGCAGGGGACCCACTGGTGATCTGGACCTAGTAAGAGATTGCAGACAGGTTTAGAAGGCGGCTTGCCCTTTGAAGGTCAAGATTTTTGTTTGACTGCTTAAGAGGCGAAGGCTCATGACAAGGGTGTGGAGGGCGAGATGGGCTCTTGGGGAGATTAAGGTTTGCCCTCTGTGTGGAGGAGATGAGGATGTCGACCAACTTTTCTTCTCTTGCCTGTTTGTATCACAGATTTGGAGATGTGTGGGAGCAAAATGGTGGAATTGTCGGTCTTTTGATGAGTTTTGGAGCGGATATAGAGGCGGAGGTGGCAACGTTGGGCAGAATGTCTTCCGAACGAAGGAGAGGGCCAGGCCGCTGGTTGTCCTTTGGGGTGTCTGGTTAGGAAGAAATGAGGTCGTCTTTAGGGGGAGAGGCCTTATGTGGAAAATTTTGTGGAGTCTATTTTTACTTTGATTAGGCTTTGGAGTGAGAGGTCTTTGTGGTTGTTCTTTGGATATGTTGTAGGCTGAAAGGCTTTTTCTTTTAATATATTTAGGTAGTTATCATTTTGGATAACTACCCTTTCCTTTAAAAAAAAAAAACAGTTTCCATATAGTTCTCATAATAGGACTGACAATAATGAATTGCCTATTAATGGAGATGTACCCTTCTATAGTGAGTAGGAAGATGAAGATCGAATATCCAACGATCGGAATGAATGCTCTCGGATTGGAATGAGTAATGCAAATACCCAATTGGTGAAAGGAAAGACATACAAGACAAAGGAGGAATTTGTATTTGAAGTAAAGAAGTTTCATATTGTCAACCATGTAAACTTTTAAGTTTTTAAATCCAATCGATATGTGTGATCTGTGATTTGCTCGCGTGTTTCAAAAGGATGAATTTGAAGGTTGCGTAGCCATTGGAGACATTTTGATCAGCAATGGGTGTTGAACATCTTACACGGACAACACACATGTGCCCATATTCAAGATAATGAAGATCACCTGCAACTCGATTGTAACTTCATGGGACCCTACTTGCAAAATTATGTGAAAGAGTCACCTTTAGTGAAGGTAAATATATTGCGAGAAGTCATTCACGATAAATTCAAGTATAATGTTACAAAAGGGAAGGTGTGGGATGTGGAGCGAAAGCCAATTGAATTAATGTATGGTGAGTAGGATAAATCATACGAAGGTTTGCCATATTTTCTTATGACCATCAAAGATTCTAACCTCGGTACTTGTGTAAACATTGAGAGTGTAGAGAATAACTCTAGTGATGTGGTCTTTATGAAAGTATTTTGGACATATGGGCCATCGATTAGAACCTTTAGAAATTGTCGATCGGTTGTTAGTATTGTTGGCACTCACTTATATGGCATGGATATTGATCGTCACATTGTCCCTCTTACCTTTGCCATAGTATATGAGGAGTGAACGAAATCATTGTCGTGGTTTTTGGGATGTGTTAAGGATTTTGTCATCTAAGATTGAGAGGAACCTATCTGCATAATATCCACTTTGCAAGTGAGGATGTTGGTTTGCGACATGCAAAATGGACACATTGCAAGTAATTCTAATATCGCCTACAAGAACATGAACATGAAAAAGTTAGTAATAAGGATTGCATTACAATCTTCACATCTAAAATGGTAATTTTGCATGGATTGATTGAACATGAATGAAGATTCTCCAAAATGGTTTGAGCATCATGGAGTTCATAAAAAAGATTTGACTATGACATTTGATGGACAGTTTTGGTTTGGGAATATGATGACAAACTTATGTGAAATCTACAACGCAGTGCTTAAAAATGCTTGGGCCTTGCCGGTCAGAACATTAATCAGAAAATTTTTTTACAATTGTATTGGTTACTTTGATAAAAGACGAAAGCAAGCGGCGACTGCTGTTATAGGAAGACATGAAAAGTTTACCACCGATGCAAATGAAACGTAACAAAATTGGATGGATATTGGCAGAGTACATGAAGTTCACGTTTCGATGGAAACCCTGATCCCTATTATGAGGTGTTACTTGGCAGGCATGATACAGAATTTGATCAGAAATGTGGTAATTTTCACAAGGTCATTGGAAATGGCGCATGCACTTGTAACAAGTCCAGACATATAAAATTCCATGTTCACATGTATGTGTGGACTTATCATCTAGACATATTGACATTGGTACTTTCGTAGGTCATTGATACACATGGGAGCAACAAATGTTAATTTACCAAAGTAAATTTGAGCTATAGGTGACCCAAAATCATGGCAACCTATCTCATTCCAATGGCACATACTATGGTGGGAAATGAAGCGAGAAAAGGGACGAGATGGATATTAAAGAGAGGCGTCAAAACAATAGCTGTGGATTGTGCTTACAGTAAGGACATACTACGAGACATTGTCGACATACCTATATTACTAGGTTCACATCCCAATCAGAACAACAACCACAACAACTTCCTCACACCAAACACATCTCGACGTAATAGGAATGTCAATAAGTGTAGCGTGTATCGAAATAAAGGGCATAATAGAAAGAATTGCTCAAACAGAGATATGATTTGTTTTATCATGCTTAGATTTTATATATTGTTACATTTTGTTATTCTACATAGTTATTATATTGCACCATTTTATTTTTCAATGTTTCCATTTATACTTGCAGGCAGGACCACATGATCCGAGGGTGTTTAATGGACAAGTAGGACATTGATTGAGCACAGTTTAAGGTGAAGATGTAAGTATTTATATTTTTCTCTTTATAATATCAATTTGGTACATTTATTTCCTGACCATGAAAGAAAAAAACCACATGATAGATGATCTTAAAACCTTAGACAGGACCTTTGAAATGCTTTAATCACTGTTGGTTTGACCCTGCTCCATTTTGCCCAATTGCAACTAAGATTGCATTTAATTGGAGCTACCTGGAGAAATGTATGTTGATTGGATGTTCTAGATATAAATGTGAATATAATAAAATCTATTTTGAGAGTAAACTTGCTCTTCATACTGTGATGAAATGTCCAAAAAATGCTAACTCTAACTAAAAAGGCACCATGAACTTATCTCAAGTTAAAAATCAAAAACACTACTGAAAATAAAATTGGGTAATTTCTCTCCCAAAAATGATTTTAAATTTTCAGAATTATAAGGAATCCCATCCAGAAAATAAATAGCTGTTGTTAGAGAAACAAAATTTTGCGGTCATTATTTTCAAGTACATGGTAGTTGCTATCTCTTTCGATGGCTAAAGAAAATTTACAGGTGTTATGTACTACAGCTGCTATGTAATACTACCATGCTGATATGTGAACCCTATATCCAAAACTTCTCTTGATTGTAAATCTGAAAAAAAAACATCCAACTGTGAATCTGAAGAAAAAAACAATAGTTGTGAATCTGAAATCTGAGAAGGTCCCATATGTCTGTAAATATGGTTGCTTCTCTTGTGCAATTGAAAGATGAAGCCCTAAGGGATGCATATGGCACGTTAATATATCCTGATAGCTTATTAACTCACCCTTAATTAAAAACTTAATAAGTGCTCTATCCATTGAAAGAGTAAATTTATACCCTAAACTCGAAATAAAAAAATTAAAAATCTGAAAGTTTAAAATCTGCCCGTGAATCTGAAAAAAAATCATAGTTCAGATCCTATCTTCATAGGCACACTAAATAATAGTTCTAGTTCACACTTGTAGGAAATTCACTACATGCTCCATAAAAAGCAATCTTAGGCATTGGCACACAGCTAGAATTTGTAGAAACTCCTGAATTATTATTTTTCCAATAAGAAGTTAATTGAACTTAGAAATGTACTCAAACTGAATGTAAGTGGGTAGGTGCGTATTGGGCATAATCTTGTTTTTTGTATGCAAGCTCTTGGAAGACCAAGAATAGATCTAAATGGAGGCAAGAAATCCATGTATCTGACCTCATTTAATGTGATTGAACACTTGGTTGTTGTTGAGTGTGGTTGAGTAGGTGTAAGATGGGATGCGATGCAGAGGATCCTATTATGTTGGATATGCATTGGCTGGCTTCCTCCCTTGGTTTGAATAAATAGAAACCATTGGCAAATGGTTATAGAAGAGCGGTTTTAAATGGCTACGAATTTCATTTTAATTGTCTCCCTAACATGCCCAGGCTATTGCTTTATTTGCAAATTGCAGAAACTGAAAAGAAGTTCACCTACTGTCATAAGGTAAGAAACTACTCAAATATCTCCATAACAGTAATCGATGAAAATCATGGATTCATAAGAATAGAGAATAATTCATATTCCATCAGAATCATTCAGGCCTCAACCCATTATGCATATCTCCCCAAATAAAGAACCAAGCAGTTGTGAATCTGAACCTCTTCCTAGTTCTGTCTGAAGGACTAATTAGAACATAATGGTGGCAATGTTGTTCTCTGTATCTCAATTATTTAACATTTCCATAATAATTGCAAGGAATTTTCAACAACCATACTTCCATGTTATCAACTGACTTTGACAGTTTGAAACTTAAGGGAGCTACAGCTACATGACAAATAATAAAAACCAAATAAATACTTAGATGAAGCATTGCTTTTAATAGGGAATATTAGGATACAAACAAGACATGTTGCAATCTCCCAACAGGAAAACTAAAAAAGAAGAAGCAAAGAATAAAACAAACAAATTCCACATTTTCTCTTTGGGAAAGGTATGGAATCTCAAACTTTGTTAACTCTTAAAACAAGTTGGATATATAGGAAGTGTGTAAGAGTAGGCCCTCTTCAGGTTGTCTAAATTTGGTTCTGAGTTTGTATATATTCCATCTAAATTAAGCAGACAAGTGGTCCAATTAGGAGTGTATGGAAACGAGCAGATGATGCCACCTCCAGTATCTTATCTTCAAAAACAAGCAATTGTGAATCTGAAAGAAAAGAAAAAACAATTCTAGTAATATGAAATTTGGTTATGTTCCTAAATTTAGGAGATCTATGCTTGCTAGAGCACCTATTTGGTTATGTTCCTAAATTTTAAACCACTGTTGGGAGATCTGTGCTTGCGACCAAACCGTTCAGCAGGGTTATGAGGAGTAACAACTTCAAGATCACTTACCATGCTCTTTATGACGTCCTTAACTTTTCATTCATTTGTAATGTAAGTTGGTACATTTATATCTGACATTGCTCCTTTTTTAAATAGGTTTACTTCTAGCTTTGCTACAGATGCCATGTTGGCGATGTTCAAGCAAATCCACTTGATCAACGTGTGCAGGCATTGGTCGACATGGTAGGCTTTGGAGGGATATCACGTCTAGGATTCTTGTCACTTGATTGGGTACCTAATTACTGCACTTGTTGAGAGATGGAGGCCAGAGACACATACCTTCCACATGCATCATGGGGAGATGATTATCACCTTAGAGGATGTGGCCATTATTACCTGGTTGCCAGTGGGGATTTCCTGTCACGGATGCCACGGACAATCCTAATTGGTTAGCTTTATGCCAAAGGTTACTTGGAGTGGTGTCACCTGAAAGTTAATTGGTCAGGTCACGATTGTAGATGACATGGTTAGTGCAACATTTAGGAAATTTACTGGTAGGTGCTAATGAGGAGACATGTAGATGCTATGCCCATGCTTATATCCTCTAACCTCTATGTGGGATCATATGTCTAGGATTAACTTAATTTCTATTAATTGAAAATTATATTTTTCTTACACGAGTTATATAAAGTTCATCTTTATAACCAGGTTGCAGGCCAGTAGAGTTGAGGTTCTACTTGCTTGACATTTTTAAATCGACACCTTTGCTCGGTAGTCAAGCATGAGACATAAGACATTATAGGAGCTTGTATATTACTCTAGATTTGGAGATTTTTACACATTGCTCCAGCAATACATCAGAGGCCAAAGTGGCATGGAAGATCACTTGCAGTACATTGGTGGCGGATTTTGACATCCATAAACATTCACAGAGTGTGGTTATACCGCATTGTGATGCCTTTGACCTATAAGCACCCGATTAGATATATCATACTTGTTAAGTTTTTATACTACTAGTAAAGAACCTTTAAACTAATACATTATGCTTAAAAATATAAGTCGTTTGGAGGTCATATACTCAGGACATACTGTAACATGCACTTGCGTAGTCTGGTGGGTCGGGAAATATGGCATGCTCGAGTCCTACCTATCCACTTCCTTATAATGGAACACTACTTTCCATATTGTGTCATTCGTTAGTTTGGTAGATGTCAGGGCATCCCAATCAAGTACAACACATATGAGAAGCTACATGAAATCGATCTGAGGGGAAAATTTGACATCGACTGGCTAATGCATCATGCAACATACAATTAGCATTCGGGAGCTCGTTGTGAACATGTTGTACAGATAGACTCCATCGATGAGCCTGCAACCTCACCAGACTATGTGTCATGGTACCTCTAGATCATAAGGAGGCTTGTAGGGAAACTTGGTAGTGTGGTCGATTTTAATATAAGTACTCATTTCATACCTATGAAAAATAATTTACAGTGGTAATCATTGTATATTTTAAGTAATGTTCATATTTACAACCATGTAGATCTCTCAGTGCACATACATATTTGAGAAGATAGCCAATCGACTGGAGTTAACAAAGTTTTATGAGATTGCGAGAAAGGACAAGTTTGTAAATGAGCAAATCGTTGTGGCAAAGTTTAGACTTATTGGAGTTGATATCCCCCAACACCAAGGACCAGGATGATGATGGAGTCAAGGATAATGACATCAATAGGGTCAAGGTAAGGGTCATGGACAATATATTGAGATACATATTACACCAAGAGCACCTCAAAAGAGGCAAACTAACGACATAAATTTGGGAGAGGGATCCATGTAGGTTGACACTCATGTACCACCATCCCTACTACTTGCACCAAACTTTAAAGAAGTCAACAAACTTGTTGGATCACTTATCAATGACATTGACGATTGAGGTCAACTTAGTATCATTAATGTTCTATGAACTTCCCAGTCTATGCACTTGCTACTAGATTGAGCGGAGAATCTGATGGGTTAAGGGATGTTTTGGCAGCATTTCAGCCTAGAGATGACATTGACAAGTTTAATCGAAAAGGGGAGTTTACACATCCTCCAAGGCCTACTCAATTTTGTTGGAGGATGACGCGGAGGACGAGCATGGAAGGTTCTGTACACACCTTTGAAAGATCAAGGCCTCGTTGAAGGTCTAGGTGTTTCTTTGGCTGATGAGAAGGGAAGGGTTGACTGGAGCATATAGGAGGTGGATTCTTGGCAAGCCACATGTCTACTGCCCCTTGTGTGGTTTTGAGGAGGATGACACGCACCACCTCTTTGGTGCTTGCCTGGCTACAAATAATGTTTGGTAGAGGTTCTACGCTTCTCTACCCACGTGGGATATGTTGTGGCATTCTTTTCTATCCAGTAATAGCCCCTATGTGCGCATGGCAGCAGTCTTATGGGTCGTGTGGTGAGCGTGCAATGATGCTATTTTTTCGGGAGGGGGGGGAGTAGGGGTTCAAAATATGTATACGGATGTCAATTTTCATGTAAAGCTTTGGTTGGATAATTTGTAACTAGGTTATTTAATTAATAAAGCAAGATGTTATTGCAAACAATAGGCCTCCTTTCTCTTTGTCAAAAGAAAACTTCCCAACGATTCATTAGAAGGAGAAGAAATCCATGGCCTTTATAACAGTAAGTCATTTATTATTTTCATATATTGATTGTGAAGAGGAACTTGCATTGGTTATACATTGGTTTTGTTGATTTTGGTAGGGTGGAAGTGGTGCTTGGAGTAGAGTGGTTGATTTTCTTGAGCAATATTGCTAGCATACAATATGTTTGTCCTTTTTTTCATTAAATTTCTTATTCCTTCGACTTATTTCATTCTTTTAAAGATGAGCGACATTTTACAAAGGCAATTGGGAGAAATTGATGGTAATGTTATCATTCGTCATAACTAACTTAAATTAGTTGAAATTAAAAGATAAATGCTCCTAAATGATCACCGGAAAATCATAATTCTACTCTGATCTGATTTGAGAAGACAAGAAAACATGGTTAATTCTATTGTTTTGACAGCACATCACAAATGCAGATTAACCACATGGTTACTTATGGGTTAATTAAAGGTTCAATGAATATAAAAGATTAAGAAGTTGGCTCACACTGACCGAATCAGGGTTTCACGTATTTCGAGTGTGAAAACAGTACTGAAAATAATAATTATCAACACCACATAAATTAGAAAGGGTCTGGTCAGGATAAATTAATCTAAACACCCTAAAAATAATTAAAAAATGTTCTAAGAGGTTTGGTACCTTTACTTTGACCATCTAAACTCATTTTGACCTATAATAGAGTTTCAGATGAGAATTTACCCTGATTTGGGCTTCTATGTAATTTACCAGTCAAATATAGTAAAACTCAAATCCAAGTTTACCGTTAGATTCCTTGAGTACAAATTAGGTTAAAAACAAAAGATTGGTTCAATTAAAGTCCATCTTGAACTAGTTTGCATTTTACCTCTTAAAAACTCCATTTCTCACATTTAAACCCTTAGGTTTCAAGATTCTCACAAAAAGTTCCCTAACTTTTTCGTTGTCCTTTCGAATAGGTCCCTACTACCATTGAATGTATATAGAACCTCCAAAACCTAAAATCATCGACTTAGAGCGAGGATTTCTCGCTTGATTATTACTTAAATCTCTCCAATTTTGGAGAGATTATGTTTGAGACAATGCCCAATCCATTGAATTTGATCTCAAGCCCTAATTCGAATCCTAGAGCCCTATCAAAGCTCATGAAACCAACAAGATTCCCTTGCCTTAGTTGCAAGGAATTCACATTTATTCCTTGCAACTAAAAGCCTGGAACTCCTCTATTTAAGCTCCTCTTGATCCCAGAGTGTTTTTAAGCTCAATTCAACCCAACATCACCCATTTCTTCTCTTCTCCGACCACCTTTGTTGCGGCTTCGGTGATCATCCTTCTCCATCTTCCTACAACCTCCTAATGGCCAAATTAGGAGCACCTCCTTCCTCCTCACCTTCGTCCGTTACTCACCAATCAAAACAACGGCCACTTTCCCCTTCGTCGTCTCCACTCTTCATCGCTAAAGGGTTCATCCCTTTCACGTCCGGCAAGCCACACCTTTGTGGAATTTTGCCTCCTTTTGTCTAATAAATAGATCCTTTCAATCTCTCTCCCTTTCTTGACTAGGTTCAACCCCTTCTCACCCCAATTCGACCACCGTACCACCTTCTCCCTCTTCGTCTTCTTCGCGACCGGTGAAGCTTTGGCGAGCTTTGTTTGATCTCTACACTGAACCAAACTTGCAACCACCACCACCACGACCTTCCACCCGCCTCCATGAGCAAACCCTTCAACTAATTGAGGTTTTGCTCACTCAACACATCCACCGAACAACCTATAAGACCGCTACCTTCACCGGCATCCACTGAGATCCACACACCTTCAATCACCAAACGAACCCCATCGTCGCCTTCCTCGCATCACTGTGACGTTCTGGAACCATTTAATTGGGGCATTTAACCCATGTTCTTGATTTCAGGAAACCATCGGAGCTCCGTTGTCGCCGTCATCTTCTTCGTTGTTGTCAGTACCGTCTGACCATCTTTGGCGCTGCCTCAACTCTCAAGAGCTGCAAACTCATCTGGAGGAGACTTCTGAGCCTTCAATTGGCCATAGCAGCAATCGTAGAGCTTTGCCACTACAACTACGTGTGAAAGCAATGAAGTTGAGAATTTTAGTCCCACATCGTGCGTTTTCATTTTGAAAATGTGTATATAATGCATTTATGAGGTGGCTTTACTGCCTCGACACAAGGGGGCGAGTCCCCTCATTTACTGTACACTCCTCACCTGCTACACCATGCCAGTAGGTCTGGTCCCCTATTCACGATCCGATTACTTGATAAACATAACCTAATTAGAAAGAGAGAGCGAAGAGATTCTGAGGAGGGAGAGGAGAGGTTTTGCTCTGTTCATCATTGGTATGCATGCCTAACACTTAGGAAAATTTGGAGGAGATTTGTGCTGAACGCTTAAGGTGTATGATGTTCATACTCGACGTCTAATCTTGGTTGTAGTTATTGTAAACTTATTGAGAGTTGTGTTGATGTGGCTAAGTGGTTTGAACCACTGTTGAAACATTGAGATTACTGTTGATCTTGGGATTTGTGCTTGATTGTGGGATTTAATTGGTAGTTCAAACCACCATTTTTAGATCTTCATTATATTTTTTTCCCATTAATTTCTGAGATACAATTTGCTACTAATTAAATATCTTTGAGTAAATTATTTTCATTACATATCTTTCTTGTGATTGATTATTGTGCTTATTATTTCTCATATTTTGATTAGTGATTGAATGCCAAATTCGCTTCTGTGAACGACCTCGGAATTCATGATTCTTCAAGCATTATAAATTTAAATATTGTTACGCTTTTATTGATTATATTACGATGTGATACTTTTATAAAACACGGTAGAAGCAGTATTGTAACGAACGCGTGCCCCAGACGTCTTTTAAGACGTCTGGGATCGTTTCCAGACATCTGTAAAACAATTATTTTTCGCACGAGAGATTCGTCTGCGTGCCTATGCGCGCAGACCCGCGATTCCTCTCTCTCTCTCTTTCCCTCTCTCTCTGCGGCTGCAGGCCTGCCGCGCTCTCTCTCCCTCCTCCTCGCGCGGCCTTAAAAGGCCACGCCTCCCCTCCTGTCGTCTCCACTGTCCCCTTCCTCTTCTCCTTCCTGTGCACGAGAGCGAGCGAGTGCGAGGGCGGCAGCGGCGGCCGCAGTGAGCGCGGAGGAGGTGCGGCGTGCGAGGGCGGAGCTCTGCCGTGAGGGCGAGCTCGCCTGAGCGGCTTGGCCGGCCGGCGGAGGGCGCAGGAGGCGCGGAATGACGCGGAGAGGGACTTGCTGCGGTCTGAGCAGCAGACGCGCGAGGTGCGACGCGGGCGGCGTCGCGAGCGGAGGCCGAGCGGTGCCCTGTTCTGGAAAAATTTCCAGAATCAGACGTCTGGGTTTATAGACAGACGGCGAGGGAGACGTCTGGAAGATCATACAGACGTCTGAAAGGTGAGTATTCCACTTTCTTCTTCCTTCCTGTCGACCGACCGTACTGAGGGAGGGAGTTGGCTGCGCGCAGGCTCGCTGATTCGCCATCCTTTGCGAATCAGACGTCTGGAAGTTGTACCAGACGGCGGGAGTGACCTCCAGACGTCCGGGGTGACCATCGGACGTCTGTGAGCTAGGCCAGACGTCCCCGCAGACTTCTGGACATCTGGGAAACCACGCTGAGCAGGTAATTCTCTGATCCACTTTTTAAGACGTCTGGAAGAAGTTCCAGACATCTGATTTTACACAGTGTCGTCGTTTTTGACCCGTTTAGGGCCCGTTCGGGCTCCGTTTTCCGCGATTCGAGTTGCGTTCTTTTCAGAATTAATTCCTCTACCCGTCTACAGTAGCTATACACTGTTTTGAGACTTTTCTTGTGTTTGATCCTTGTGATAGGACCTCGTTCAGTTGCAGTCTTGGGAGTCACGGAGGCACACGGGATTCCCGATCACGCCTCCATTACTCCCGTTGTACCTAGTAGAGTGGCTTTAAGTTATTAAAATCTGTTAAATTATGAAACCGTAAATAGAACCTAGGACATTGCATGAACCCTAGGAATGAGAAATAGATGGAATGTAGCTCCTAGGTGTTGCATGAATCCTAGGACTGGAAAACTAGATTGTATGATAGATCCTAGGATATGGCATGAATCCTAGGATGGGAAAACTAGTGGAATGTATAATACTGCAATCTTGGAAAATGGAAAGAGATATAAAGCTGCCTGTAATTTGAATTAACAGCTGCCTGTTGTGAATAGATAACGTGGTTGAGAACATGGATTGTAAGAATGTGAAACTGGAAAGTGAAACCTGGATGTTTGAGTAAAAAGGATGGAACCCTACGGGGAAGTAGGAGTAGAACTCCTGGAAAGTGAATGGAATAGTTTTGGGGAAGTGAGCTGACCCTTGAGTACGGAGTACCAAGGAGAGCGACTGTCCCCCTATTTAGTGCAGAGCGGAGCCAGCCGCCCCAGGGACTCGGGGTTAGGACTGGCCACTCTGTACCGACTTGCTGGCCCTCGCGTACGTAGTACCGAGGAGAGCTACTAGTGTAGGGAGGTACTAGCTACCCCACGGGTCCCGGGGTTCTGTTAGCCTCCCACACTGACTTGTTAGGCCCGCTGGGGCAAACCAGGGTAGTCAGGCGAGGGTGCGCGGACTGTGGAGGGGCAAGGCCCCGGTTTGGTTACTGTGGAGGGGTTGGACCCCTGTTACTGAGAGGGCTCTGCCCTGGACTGGTTCCGTGCTGTGCTTTGGGTGCACCCGTTAACGGAAACGACTGACCGCGTGCCAGTACGGGTTAGCTACCTGTACGTTTATCGCGCGTGCCGTAGTCACCGTTACGTCTGTCAGTGACCTTGGGGTGGTTGACTGAGGGTAGGATCACCATGGGGGACTCTCCCGGCCAGGAGAGCACCACGTGCTACTTCTACTTTTTGGAAAAGACTGCAATCAAGATCGTTCCCACGAGGAACATTCGAGATCAAGTAAAAGATCTGAGAAATAAATGAAATAGTGAGACAATTGAAAGATGTAAATAAAGAAAGTAATAGAACATAACAGCTACTGTACACTCTACTGTTGTCTTTAGTTTTAGTTGCCACTCTACTCAGCGTTTTGCTGACGTGTTACACTCGTTACCTTTTTCAGGACCAGGTGTTGAGCAGCCAGGGTCAGCGGCTGCAGAGGACGCTGGGCTGAGTAGGGTCCAGTAGAGTTACTACTATCTTTTGTACCTCTTTGTTTCCGTTATAGTGAGTAGTTCTTGTTTCCGTTGTACTTTCTTTACCTGCAGTTCATGTTATATGATAAATGTTGTTCTACTGTTGTGGTGGTATCTACTGTAGTAGTTTCTTTCCTTACTGCTGTACTTTCTTACTGTTAGTTATATTCATGCTGAATGGGGTTTATTTTACTGCTCTTTTGGTTACTTCCTCGTTGGACGACTAGGTCTTGGGATTAGTCGAGTCGGTCCGGTTCTCGTGTCTCGTAGGGACTCGGGAACCGGGTCGTTACAAGTATCGACATTTTGGCGTTGTTGTCAAGGAGTAGTGCGTAATTCACCATTAGTCACAGAGCTGATTTCTAACTTGCCTTTTTGTTTTGTTGTTGCGAGGTACATCACGAGGAGATCTTCCGCACAATCAGCCACATAAGGGGCAAGTAAAATTTTTCTTCTTTCCAAATCACCTCTTAATCTTGGGAAGAGATAAATGAAACAAATCAATTAGGATCCACTTATCTTATTTTCCTAATAATTACATTTAAAGGCAAGAAGTTTCCTAATTTGCAAGATTGAAATAAGATTGAAGTTGGTATGATTTGATTAGAGATTTCCCATCCACATTTCCTATACTTATTAGGGATTTGTGCTAAACTTTCACAACATCGTGGACTACTCACTTTCTTGTTTGAGTCCAAGGTGTCATATTTGGAATAAAATTGGACTTTAAAATAGAGCCAATCTAGGGTTTTCACATTAGGGTTTTGAAGTGTTAGTACACACTTGTTTGCAATTAAGGTAATCAATCTTCCTGCATTTGTGTGCTATCGAAGCTCTTGTTTGAACTAATGTGATCAAGTGAACCTTAAAATTAAGGCTCTAAATTCACTTGAACTCTAAAATTTGCGACCTAATAACCCGAGAATCAATTTAGGATTATTTGGGTGCTCTGGCCCAAACTTCTTCCTCAACCATAGGACATGTCAGGTAAAGTTGGTTTACTTTGTGAATAAACTAACTTAGAAATTAGGTCACAATTTGAAATAACTTCTAAATCAAGTGAAATTCAAGGTACAATTAGGAATAAATTTGTAGACTTAGGTCTCAATTCATACATTCTGGTTTACTTAGAATCTTAGTGACAAGGAAAGTCGGGTTGAGGAAACCCTATAACCCATGGGGGTACTCTACCATGTAGGAGTCTCTACGAGAGTCTCCTTTCTTGGTTGCCTAAGTAATTCTAGAGTGTGGATTTTGATTAAGAGGTCCATTTGCCTCAAACAGCCTTAATCATCTAAAACTTTTGGGTGCCTTGATTGGTCCACTACACATCTAGTCCCTCATTTATTCTTTAGTGCACATACATAAGAGAGGTTCCTAAGTCTGACCTAGAGGCTTTCATTAGAGTTGATTTTGTGGGAAAAATCTGATCTGATTAAATCAATCTAGATCTAAATTTGATTCTTCATCTTGATCCACCACTTGATTTGGAAATACAACCTGACAACATAAGAAAAATGTTCAAGAAACTTGACTCCCTCGTGAACATCAAAGAGAAAATGATCGAGATTGCTCTTAAACATAGGGAAGAATTTGACAGGACCTCATATCCCTTTAGTGACATTCAGGCTAATGTATCAGAAACAACAGCCCTCCTTATGAATCACGTCAAGATGATATTAACACAAATGATACGTGGTTCGACTCGGGATGCTCTCATATCAGAATACAGTGAATTATGGAGATTGCATAGCACAGAAGGTTTATAATGTTTGACAAATCCACCACTTTGGGAAATACACCAAGATGTCATTGAAGAACGTGCAAATGTGCTAAATATGTTGCAACAAGCAATTGATCAGAAATACCCATATTCCCATTCGGAAATTAATGAGACATCTTGAAACAATTTTGAGGATCAACATAATTTACCAAAGCCTGGGTACGAAGATGAAGGTTGTTATGAACCCCCAACCCAAATGGAACCAAATTGTGATTTTATGCAAAATGACATACCTAGTCATGATGTGGGTTAGGTGGATCCAGTTATAGGTGTTCCCGATTATAAGCCAACCATAGGTAGCAGTGAAGCTGGTTCATCATGCCTAGATTTTCCAAACACCTGGGATGAATTAGACTCAGAATCTCTTGAGGATGTAACCCCCTCACCTTATCTTGTTGAGGTATTCCTCGAGAATAATTTTGACATCCCAATAGAACCAATTCCATATTCTAGTGACCTAATTCTTACACCTGATTTAGAATCTAGATCTGAGCCTAGTTGGGATGATCATGAGGCCCAAATTTGAACTATGATTTTGGGCCTATATTTGATGACTATACCTCTCTAGACTTCTCAGAAGAATAAATTGATTTTTCGGAAGGTACACTGATGTAAACACGTTTATATCACATAAAACGTCTATTTTTACGTGTTCTTAGACATAAAGTTGCATCATACATTATAAATATTGCATAACATGCATCATCATGCATTTAGATTAGGTTGTATAAATTTTACCTTAATTTTCTCTTTTTGTGGTCAGAAAATAGGATAATATCTTATCAGAGCCTCGGATTGAAGATCCAACCATACAGATCTGATTAGGGCGATGATCGAAGTTCAACGTCTCCACGATCGTCTCGATCGAACTTCCATAGCATCAGATGCAGTTCGAGAAAGATAAGAGGTCAAGGGGCCAAGATGGTGTAAATCCATACATCAGGTAACGAATACGACCACGCGAATGGGTTCGGATCGACGATTGCAGTCCAATGATATGAAAATTGGTCTAATTCGACATCTGTGGCACCATCTATAACTTACAAAAGATGGACAGCCAACATGGCGCCACGTGGCGCCACCCCAGTCACCCAACGCATGCGAAGGCCTCCTCCTCCACCTCTCTAAGCAAACATCAATGCTTGATCTCAATCGTTGGATGAAGATCCAACGGTCGAGATCAGCTGTGCACAAAAGCTTTCACGTGCCTTAAATGCAAGCGTAGCGCAACGATTAAGGTGCTGCATGAGCAGAGAGTGCGCATTCGATTCGCAGCGTTGCGCCCTCCTCATGCGCAAGCGCGAAATCTAACCGCTCGATGAAATGCCAACGACTCAAATCTTCAGATCAGACGGACGCATGATTCGACGCTCGACACTCACGCCCGATCTCACACGCGGGCACGCAATGAAGGCATAGACGAGATTGATTTTAAGCCATTCGATCTCGCGATTGGACAACTAATATTGCGTGTTCGTGCGCAAGCGTTTTATGCATAGAAGGAGAGGAGGCAGGGGCGTGCGCACATCCTTCAGCAACGTGGGGTCTTTAGTGACGTTTATATCCATCATTAAAGACCCCCTCATTTAATGTTTTAAGATAAAATGACCTTTGTGCCCCCTTCAATCTTTACCTATAAAAGGTCCTATGACCCCCACACTTTCTTCATCCCTTCCTCTCTTCTCTCACCCCCTCCAAAGCTCTAAGAGTTTGTCCCAAACCCGGGATGCTCCTCTAGAGTTAAAAATACAAAATTTCCACCTTCTTATCCCATTCGTGGAGCATTCTGCGGTTATCTTCTTATCGTCATTCGGGAAGTGGATCCCGTTGCGACGTTGCCCTGCCCCATTCTTTGTTCGTCGTCGTTTTCCTTCGTCCCACATCTCACCATCTTCATCCGGGCGCTTTGTTAATACGGCTCATCCTCTAAGCAGCCGTCGAGGAGGATAACTTCTCTCCACCTTTTTTTTACTACTTTTTAGAGTAGATTTGCCGTTTTCTAGTTGTAATATTTCTAGCTTTCTAGTGTAATGATTAGTTATAATGAACAGTACTTGATTATGAAATTCATGTTTATTTTATCTCTATTTTGTGTTTATTTGTAATATTCTCTTTCTCTTCTATTCATTATTCTTTAAGTTGCTAGCTAGTTTAGATTTAATTAAACCAATTAATTTGCTTCGTGATAATAAAACAAACACAATTTTTATTCAAATGTCTGCCTCCTGTGTTTGATCTGGAATTCCTATCGAGTTTCGGTTAAATATATCTGTAGATGATTTTCCTTGCAAATCGCAGTACAAAGACGGATTTCCAAAATTCAAAACCTTTTTGCATAGATTATCTGCCTTAACACACATCGATTTACGATACAAAATCAAAGGAGTTGGAATAGTTGGGACTTAATTGGATCTGCCTAGATGCTCAGAACCTGAGCCTATGCCTAATAAGGACATCCCTGTGAGCTTAGAATTTGAGACTAGGTTAAACCTAAGTCAGGTTGACAATTTTATGCATCTTGATTTCTTTTGTGGTGAAAAACTTGATCTTGAATCAGGTTCAGAAGATGATTGTCACAAATTCTCTGATGATTTTGAATCATACTCTAATTTTGGAGAACCATTTTTCCAGATGATTATGGGCTGATTTACGACCTCAGTATCCATAATCTATTCTTTATTCTGATTCTGAGGCTAATGATTTGGAACTTGAAGTAGCTCTTCCTCAGACTCTCGAGCCAGAGCCATTCAGAAATCGATCCTAACTTTGACTCGCCACTAGAATCAATTTCTATTCTGACTTACCTCTTTCTGATCTGGTCACATATGATTCACTATCATCTTTTGACAGGGAATCAGACATTTATCAAACTGACAACCACATTTTGTCCACCTCTGACCCCACCAGTAGGGTTCTTACATTCTCCATATATCCATTCTCTTTTAAGGACCGCAACTTTGATCAGATTGAGCTGATTCAGCCAAATCCTATATTCACATTTTCGTACCTTTTGGAACCACAAAACATCTGGTAGGCTCCACACTTATTGATTCACATTCCTCAACCCACTAGATTGATTGGGTTTGATCTGCATCATCAGCCTAGTAACCTGAATAAGCATTTGGTTGGACTAACCAGATTACTCATCAAGATGCTTATTATACAAAATTCCTTCAATCTGATTACCCATTCTCCTTGACCACCCTCTGCTCGGTTGAATGCATTGAATTTAGCGAACCATCTAAGTTGGCCATTGGATGATTCGAGGAGGTGGAGGAGTAGGATCACTAGAGCTAAAGATGATGATGCCCGAAGAAGGGGGAGGAAGGTTATTTTCAGTCAAATCTTGGCTAAGGAATGCTGTGGACCATGGCAAAGCTTTTATAGAGGTCAAATTTGAGCTCAAACTCGAAGATTTCTCGTATTAAGGTCGCAGATTTAGAAACTTTGATTCCTTGATTTTCACGAGCTCGCTAGATCTCATTACTTCACAACAAGCTTTGAGATTAGGTCTAATGGGAAGAGAATTCGTTCTTGATCAATCCCTCTAAATTTGGAGGGATTTGATTTAGGGATCAGGGAAAAATCCCAGATTGAAGTCGACGAGTAGAGGGTTTTGAACCTGTTCAGATTGTTCAGGCAACAAGGACCTTTCTATGAAGACGATGACAGAGTTAGAGGCCTATATGCAATAAACTTGAAACCTAGGGGTCTGAATGTGAAGGATAAATATTTTAATGACTAAAATGCAAACTATGTTAAAATAGATTCTGATTAGGCTCAAATTTTGGTATTAACCTAATTTGAACCTAAGGAATCTAATGGTGAAATTGGATTTGAGTTTTGACCACGTTTGGCTGGGTAAATTGCATAGGAGCCCAAAATAGGGCAAATTCCCGTCTAAATTTCTGTTCTTGGTCAAAATGGGTTCAGATGGTTAAAGTGAAGGTATCAAATCTCTTAAAAATTTTTCAATATTTTTTAGGAGGTTTAGATTGATTTTATCTCAACCAGAACCATTTTAATTTACGTGGGGTTGATAATTAGGGTTTTCAATACTGTTTTCACCCTTGAAATGCGTGAAATCCTGATTCAATCAATGTGAGCTCACTTTCTAGTCTTTTATGTTCATTTGATTTTTAGTTAACCCCTTAGTTAATCTGCATTTGTGGCTTGATGTTAAAATAACAAAATTAACCTCATTTTTTTGTCTTCTCAAAACAATTTAATACGAAATTGTGACCCTCAGATGATCATTTAGGAGTATTTATCATTTGAATCTAACTATATTTGATTAGTTAGGACTCATGATGATATTACCATCAATGTGGTAGCCTACTTGTATTTGTACTTGACTTGGTTCTTAGTCTCTCGATTTTGGAAATGGATATAACTGTATTAATCAACTTTCTGTTTCTGGTCCTTTTCAAAAGAGTTGGTGTGCTGCCAAGAATTTGTTGGGAATACTTTGTTGGGAAATTCATCTTTCTTTTGTTGCAGTAATTAACCTCCAAGACTTTGCCAGCATGGTCTATTAATTATTACTTTGCTGACAATAATTTTACTTTTGGAAATGGATACTTTTGCTGTGTGTTGCCAGCAGAATCGAAGTTCCTCTATTTTACTAATAGCAATAGCATTTGTTGTCTCATGGCCTTGTTGTCAGTCAACCGCTATGAAAAAAAAAAGTATGAAATTTGTGTTTACCACTGACGAGTTTGAAAAAAACTTGTGATTTCTAATAATGAGTTTCTCACAAAAGCCATATGTTGCCTACCTTTGCAAGAAAGAAAAAGAAATTTTGAGAAAATTATCTTAAGTGGTTATGAGTTTATTAAACATGATTTTATCATATATCCACGCCTACACCTGCCTTTGCAGAAAAGATAATATTAGAAAATTATCTTTACTAGTCACGAGATTTGAGAAAAGGTTGACTAGTGAACATGATTTTCTTAGAATATCTTTCTCGTAGCTGTCGTCCACTTGTAGGGTGTATAGTATTAAAATCATCTGCAGTAAGGATGAGTTTGGTTCAAAACTATACCCATGCAAAATCATCTCCTCAAAAAACAATTTTAGTATGGGTAATAACAAAAAAATTCCAATTATAGTAATTAAGGGTTATTAATTCCTAATTACCTTAATAAGAAATTTTCTTCCAGGAATGAAACTATATTAGATTGAGTTAAAATATAAGTATTTTCATATGTATATTTGCTTTGGATTTGGTGTAGATTAGATATAATTTTTCCTTACCATAGTTTAAGAAAATAGATACAAATTTGATTCAAATAAAAAATCTGATACCAATATAAGATAAGTATTAATACAAGATAGCCAACATGAATAAATATTGAATAACAACGTGGATATGTTACAAGTATTGATCTTTCCATGAAGGAGAGGTCAATATAGTTTTCTTTACGTTTAGTTATAAAATAAACTAAGTTAAATTAATCTCTTTTAGGTCATCGTTAAAAAATACAATCATTCTAAATCTCACAAGATCTCTAACTATTATATATGTGAAAGCATTTAATTACGACAATGTATGTAGATTTAGTCTATTGGATATGCAAATTTGAATATGAATCCAATTTAAGTTCCACCATTTAATTTTTGAATTCATATATGATGAAATGCCGACTTCATTAACCATATTTAAATCGTACATATATCTAAATTCAAATCTATCGTATTTGATCTGGTCATTAGATGTCCAAATTCATATTTTACGTGTTTCCGTCTTAATTCTTGAAATTACTATTACATCCAGCCATCCACTAAAAAAGTAACACCGTTTCGAGTTAGCCGAGTTATAGGTAGATAAAGTTGCAATAATAGCATTATTCCTGGGAAATTTCAATCTTAGTGACTATCAGGACAAAATTTGGCATACGACGCATGCTCTCCCAATTTTTCCAGGGCGACCTAAAGGTCATTTTGATGTTGTTCTTCATTCAAAGAGTATACCATCACATTCTCCAAGTACCGTGAATTTGTCTAGACAAAGCCTAAATATCTAATTCATCGGATCCATGAACATTAACTTAAACGACATAACGAGGAATTCATAATGACCATATCAAGACCTAAGAGCTCCTCTCTTCAGCTAGTGATATTTGGATCTTAAATCTATTTCAGAAAAGGCTGAAGCTTCCTTCAATTGACCAAATATATCATCTATCTGCATCATGGGTATTTATTGTTAATGATAACCTTATTTATGTACACATGCACAAGATACCATCCTTCTCCTTGATAAACACTGCTGGAGCTTCCCATGGTGATGTACTCCATTTTGTGAACCCCTTATTCAATAGCTCTTGTACCTGAGATTTTGATTCTTTCAATTCTATAGGTGCCATCGTATATGGTGCATGAGAAATGGGCTCCGTACCTACCATCAGATCTATAGTGAACTGTATTTCCTAATCAGGCCGGCAACTCATCAAATAAGACATCTAGAAATTCATTTACTACAGGTGCATTCTTTATTTCCACTTTGTCTCCACCTAGTTGTATAGGACTAGCTAAGTGCCCGTGGCAACTCTAGCTCAGCAATTTTACTGCCTTTAAAGCATAGGTTTGTCTAACTAACCATTGTTTTGCTTCCCTTATAACTCAAATTCTGATACTCTGGGTCTCAAAATAGAATTTGCCTTTGTTGACAATCTATCAAGCTATAATTCCTTGACAACAAATCCATTCCTATAATGGTAGGTAATGTATGTCTCTAAATGAGGATTTCACAGTCTCCGTGACATCTTCAATCAAGTAATATCTTTGCAAGGGTCCAACTATAATTAAATGATTCCTTTAATTTAACCGGCATAGTCTTTAACTTTAGAACACATATGGGAGATATAAAAGAATGGGTAGCGCAGAATCAAATAAGGTTCTTACAAAAAAAATCTTCGACTATAATCACACCTTGCATAACCAGCGTGAAAAGCCTGAGCATCTTCTAGCGGCAAAGCCAACACCTTCCCTTTCATCTTCTTATCATCATCACCAAAGGTTCCTTCACTCCAGAAGTTGGACAATCCTTTTGCAAATGTCTTTGTTGTGCAAGTCCATAACACAATTGGGGCACCAACATTCCACACCTTTTGCAGATGCTGTAATTGTGGGCACTTGTATTGAGGGCGAAATTGGTGACATGATAGGCCGCGGATAGGCTAGCTTCACTTGAAGAAGGTGATGTTGATCTTCCCCTACTCTAGCTTTCCTCTTGATTTTCGTTAGAGAAAGGCCTTCTTAAATTGTTGGTTCTTTGGTTGAGGTGAATGCATGTCATTTAATTCCCATTCAACAATTAAAGCTTGATCCATGACATCAACCAAAGATCCCACACGTAGATTACTAATTTTCATCGAGATATGTTGAAACCATCGCATCTTGTCTTCTTCCTACGTGGTCATAATTCCCTTGGCATTGTGGAACAATTCAATAGCCTTGGTTTGGTACTCATTCACTCTCTTTCCAACTTGATATGAATTTAGTAACCCCCAGGGATAGCATTGTTCATTGAATAGCTGGATGAATCTTTGATGATCTTGATCCCTTCCTACATGCACTTTGTTGGACCTCCACCAGATTTCTACCCTTTCTTTCAACCGTGATGCTGTCAAATGGACTTTATGCACCTTTGTATTTAACATGCAGAGAATAATATTAGTATAAGAAACCTTCAAGGAAAAAAACTTTTACCTAAACCTCTCAATCTAAAATTTACCCACAAATGCTTAGGAAATGTCGCCGCACCATACCACTAACAAAACACGAGGTTAATGTTCCTCAAAAGTTACAAAGTCCCCTCTCTTAGAGAACCCCTTAGTAGAATTTTGTCCCTTTCTTTTCAAGAGAGTTTTCTCTTGGATCCTCCCTTTTAGCAATTGTTTGATTCACTTCATGGGGATGTGACTTAATCCTCTATTTCATAACATTAATGACCTGCCATTACTTAATTTATGCTTATTGAGAATGTGTGCACCAACAAAATAATGTTTGTTCTGAATGAAAATCTAAATGCAATTTGTATAAAATCATCGATAATAATACTATATCCAACACAAATCGTATTTTTTATTATTTCAAAATTAATTTCTCTGGGAACAAATTTGTAACTAGAATTAGATACCCTAAATATAGAAATCAAATTTCTAGAAAACAAGGGTATAAAAGAATATCCTTTCCAAATCTAAAAGATGGCAAGAATTCAGAATGAATATAAAGGTACCCACAGCTTCCACATATGAATACATCTAATTGCCCATATAGATATTTTGTTCACTTAGGCAACATTTGTTATGCAAGATAAGGAATGTGGTATAAGTTTTGTTGATTTGTGGGAGAAGCCAAAAATGTGGAATTTATACCGTTAGGTAATGTGAATGCCATTTCAAGGGATAACCTGAGAGTATCCTATTTGGGATGTTTGTCTGAGAGAATAAGTTTGTGGGAGAAGCCATCAGTACGTGGGATAAGGTTGCTAAATGGGCATGGGTTGACATCTTTGCCCTTAAACAAATGCTTTTTTCATATGGAATTCCGACCGGTGGATTGAGTCGATGGTGGAGATCTTACACCCTCATCTACCCCATCCTCTCCACCTCCTCCCCCTTCCTCTATCTGTTGTAATTCCACAGCGGCAATAGCAATTCCATGCGTCCTCCCACAAATCACATTCGTCTGTCTACTGCATCTCCCACCAAGCTCATCCTTCCAACCTTCCTCATGGCTTGCTGGGTGTCCCCCCCCCCTCCCAGTGGAGGGCCTCCTCCATGTTGGACGATCAATTCATTTGGGGCAAGTGTGAAAATGATCATCGAAAACCTTCATTTGAAAAACAATTTGATGTCTGAAAAATCGAATAACAAGAATCAAAGGAAACAACCTAAATTGGAACCATGTTAGAAGAATTTGTTTTTTCCCATTTTGAGATCCCCACAAGCATCGAGATTATACCTTTGAGGTCGTGCAGCATAGCATCTTATGTGTTATGTTTCCTACCATAAGTCTCGATGCAGTAAGACACCCTTCTTCTTAGTAGGCATATGAAGCCCTCGATGCAAAGAACACCCAACGTTGTGCGCAGCATGACCACTTTGCAAATCCTAAGGCGACCCTCTCCTTGAACTTCTAAAAAACTTGGCGACATAATTACAAAGACCACAACCCTAGCACTGACTTGATGTCCAACCAACCTATTGGATGTCGGAAGTCTCTCTTGCACTTCTGACAAGTTTCGTGGACGTCCAAGATATGAAGCATATGACCCTTCTGGACATTTCCTAGGGTTGGTGGACTTCTGATGAAGTCTCTAGACTTGTAATCGAGTACGTAGAGTTCTAATCAAGTCGTTGGAAGTTAGATGCAAGTGTAGGACGTCCAACTTGTAAAGGAGGAAGAAGAAGAAGAAGGAGAAGGCTCTCATGCTTCTTCTCTCTTCTCAATGGAGGATTTTTCTTGCACAAGAAAAGTAGTTGGATAGGACTTTATGAAACGACCCACCACCCCCCTTTGGTCATTTAAGATGTCTAGGATGTTCACCAAACGTTTGAAAATGCTTTTCAGCGCGAAACATATGTACGTTATACTTCTTCCCTCATCTCACCTCTTCTTGCAACGCCACTCCACGCCATGCTTCGCCTTTCCGCCCCCCTCACCTCCTCTCCCTTTATAAACCTCTCCCCCTCCTCTTCGTTGCCCACCCCGTAGTCGAGAGCAGAGTGAGGGCGAGAGAGAGTGAAGAGTGGAGAGCCCGAGCGAGATGAAACGCGAGAACGGAGAGTGGAGTGCCGTTCTGCTGCAGCACCTGCAGGCAAGGGGAGCCAGAGCAGTTCCGCGGAAGTCATTTTGCCGCGGAATCAGACGACCGGAGAGACACCCAAACGTCTTACTAGACGTCCGAAGGTAGAGCAAGACGTCTGGTAGAGATCTACTTTCCATACTTTTTCTCTCTGACAAGTCCTGACAGTGTACGTGTATATGTCAGAAGGTGAGACCATAGCCGAGGCAGTTTCAGACGTCCGGGAGCACCCTCAGACGTCTGACGAAGTCTTTGGATGTCGGCATTGAGTTCCAGACGTCTGATAGTGGAACACCAAGAGGGGCATCCCTGAGAACTGTTTTAAGACGTCTGGGACATTTTCCAAACGTCTAATTTCCGTCTGACAGCGTGTTTTGGGCCATGCAAGGCCCTATTATTATCGCTTTTCCGCAAACGAACCATCTCTGTTTTTCATACGAGTTTCTATGTATAATGATACCTTGTTTATATCCTTCTGAACCTTTTGGCCCATCAATCCATGTTTTAGGTCTTCAATCCGTCGGGCGTACGGGACCTGTGGAGACGTCGAGAGCCACTGTACGAGCCCCCATTCCACCCGGTTGCCTAGGTAGAGTGGTTACAACCTTAAATCTCTAATTTAATACATGCAAGTAAGTAATCCTAGGACTTGAGATGAACCTTAGGAAGGAATAAACGTATACTCGAAAATAAATTCTTGAACCCTAGGTATTGGCATGAACACTAGGGTTAGAAGAAACTGCATGGGAATGATTAAGTAATCAAAAGCTACCTGTTTTTATCTAAAATGGACCCCTGCTGTAATAAAATGGAAATTGAACTGTTTATCCCGAATATTCCAACCTGGATGTGAAAAGGAAACTCTTGTACGAACCCCACGGGGAATGTAAACAAGAACACCGTACTATAGAGAACCGGATGGTTATGGGAATTTGCTGCCTATGGGCAGCTGTTAAAGGAGGTAAGCTGACCTTCATGTACGTGGTACCAAAGAGAGCAATTATCCCTTGTAGTGTAAAGGGGAGCTTGCCGCCCTTAGGTTGGGACCCAGGGTGGGTTTGGCCACTTTATGACGACTCTTACTGGCCCTCGTGTACGTGGTACTAAGGTGAGCTACTTAGTGTAGGGGGAGCTATCCGCCCGAGGGGACCCGGGGCTAAGTATGGCCACCCTACACCAACTCTCGTCAGCCCATTGGGCAAACCGGGGTAGTCGGACGAGGGTACGCGGACTGAGGAGGGGCGAGACCCCTGAGGGGCAAGACCCATATTCTGTTCTGAGAGGGCAAGGCCCTTTACTGTTCCGCACTGTACGTTGAGGCGTACCCGCTAGCGGAAACGACTGACTGCGTGCCAGTGCGGAGTAGCTACCCGTGCGCTTATCACGAGTGCCGTAGTTACCGCTGCGTCACGACCATAACTTCAGGGTAGTAGATTGAGTATAGGACTACCACGGTGGGACTCCCCCGGCCAGGAGAGTGCCACGTAGGCATCCTATATCACGGAAAGCTACAAGCAAAATCGTTCCTATAGGGAACAAGAAGATTAATCAACAAATCCTAATTAAAGATCTCTACGCACCCACATGTATAATATAATTGGAAAATGAAAAATTTTATGTTAACTACTTGTTAAATGCATGTTACTTCTTAACCACCACTCTACTCAGTGTTAGCTGACTCCAATTAAATAAATTTTGTACAGGTCAGGGATTTGAACAACCCGAGCCACCGGCTGCTGAGGACGCTGGGCCTAGTCAAGCCTAGCTTTAGTTCTACTATTTGATAGTGAGTTTCTATAGGTTTGTCTTATGCTATATGTACTTGTTTCGTTGTGATGACTGTATTATGACATAATATTACTGTTCCTTTTCCTTGTTGTAAATTTCTTTCTGCTTAAGCTACTGTACTTGTGTGATTGTAGTTTGATGAATGTTACTTGGTTATTTGTTGTTGGACGACTAGGTCTTGGGATTAACCGAAGCGAGTCGATCTCAGATCCTGTAGGGATTTGGGACCGGATCGTGACACTTTAAGCCTTGCATTTGGAGATATATATAAGGAATTACCTTAATCTAAATATGTTGGGGACTGTTGGATCAATTCCAATGATTGAGAACTCTTCATACTTGATTATTCATGAATCGTTCCTTTCATTAATTTAGCCAAATGGGTTTTAGTACCCAAATTGCACTAAATTTCTATTAAAACCTTTTTGGATCAAGACCAAATTATTTTTGTTTGATTAATTGGCAAATCAAATAATATTTAACTCTTTAAATAATATTAGATTTTTCTACAAATAAGAATCCACAAAATCATTATTAATTTCATCATGCTTTAGGATTTGTGATTTAACACTACACCTCCCTTAAGTATTTTGAATACCTATGAATCCTTCACACTTAAATGATAATTTAACCCTCAGGTCTAATCCCATTAAATAGCTGTCATCCTTTCTTTGTTTATATTATTATTTAATATCTTTTGATGTTATTGGGATGAGAACAAAGATCGATTTCTTTCCCAAAGGAATGTCTTCTTCTCTTTCATGATTGAGTCTAATCAGACACTACGACAACATGTGAAATTGATTTATCCCAATATGCTTAAAGTAAGCTTTTTCCTTTAATCTGCTACATACACCTATAAAGTAGATTTGTATGATCACTTTAGGAGATTCTTTTCCATGCATACCAGCTTTCTCGTATCAACTTCATAGTGGTTTAAGGATAGAGATACATATCTATGGTCTGACAAATATTTATGTTCCAAGTCTTTAACCTTAGAACACATATATAAGGATAGAAATACATATCCACTTCAAGTCTAAGGTTACGCTTTCTCCATGACAACATTGGAGATGGACTTTTACTTATCTCTTGTTTCATCAGGTCAACTCATTTACTTGATTTACGTGATAGTTTCAAATCTTCAGTAATAACCCAAGCCTGGACCCAAGTCTAATTAAGAAAAACTATCCTAAATCATTTTTTTGGTATGGGTTCCGTAAACCCAAATAACCACAAAAAATGCTTAAGCCTAAGTTGTCAAGCAACAATTCTCAACCTTTTATATTTCACTACTCACTTTCATGAGTTTATTATGTGAAACTATTTTTGAAGGTGTTACAACCTCACCTACTTGAAATCCTGATATCCTTGTAAGGGTTCAATACTCACAATGGTAGTGGCAACTCGCCTCATGGCACACTATTTGCTATCCTAAGGGTGGCCTTTTCCTCTTACTAGAGAGAGTTTAGCTCTGATACCATTCGCAATGACTCAGGCTCAGACCAAAGTATAATCGAGAAAAACTATCCTTAACAACATGCTGGGTATGGGTCCTATAAATCCAAACAACGACCCAAAATTCTTAAACCAAGTTATCAAGTAGTAATTCTCAACTTTATATAT
This sequence comes from Thalassia testudinum, assembly GCA_037157565.1. Classification (NCBI taxonomy): domain Eukaryota; kingdom Viridiplantae; phylum Streptophyta; class Magnoliopsida; order Alismatales; family Hydrocharitaceae; genus Thalassia; species Thalassia testudinum. The sequence goes on along the minus strand of JAZHRO010000031.1, from coordinate 100,235,701 downwards.
TACATCACTCACTTTTATGAGTTTACTATGTGAGACTATTCTTCGAAGTGTTACATCCCCATTCGAGAACATTAATTAGGCAACGATCTCTAGAGGAAGTTGTCATCCTAAATTAGACCAGAAACAAAATGCATGATCGAATCTCATATGATAGTTTCTTGATGTGTTATTAAATCTTTTAAATCATTTATATATCCAAATCAACACACATCAAGTTTATTCGACTTGATTAAGTATGTCACCCCATTTGTGTCGAGAGATCCAATTTATACACTAGAAATAAATCTAATTCTTATTTAGATGATATGATCAAATTAATGAAACTCCTTACATCTCTCCGTTGACTTGTCAAGGGTACACAAATTCTAACAAAAAAAAAAAAGAGGCCTCTTATTAGTTGGTTAAAAAAAAGAAGTGATTGAGTGGTCATCTTACTTGGTTGTAGCCTCGCCAACTTGTCATCGATGAAAATCTCAACGATATGGTTTAGGAATGGAGCGAATGGGATGTGTGTAGACCCTATAAAAAGAGAATAAGAGCATCTTATGGAAGCCCCGATCGAAGAAAAATAAAACTTACTTTTCCCCGCTCATTCCTAACACAATTGGTATTAGAGCCTCTACGCCTCACCAAGCCATCGTTGATCTCGTGACGCTCACGCTGGAGGTGCATGTTGACTTCCAATCTCCGACTTCACACCATCCGTTCACCGATCCCGCCCCACTACTTCTCACAACCACCTCGACCTGGTTTGAAACGATGAAAGAGAGGTTCCGAGAGGCACCACTTGTTTCCACCGATTCCTTAATTATGCTATAGGGTTCTTGGTATTTTTTATTGTGTCGTCCCCTTCATGCCCCTTTATCGCCAGTTCTCACTTGGCCTTTTATTTGTTTTTGCTACTACACGCATTCCATTTCATCAACCACAACGGCATGCCCTTCTCTCTTCCACGCATTTATTTCTGTTTTACTGTTGTTGTGATCACTTTAGTTACATTTTTTTTTTTTTTCCGTCACCCTTTTCGTGCGTAGGACTTTCCTTTTGGTTTTGCTATTAAAAAAGGGAAGGTGGTGGTAAAAGCTTAGTTTTTCTTCTTCTTTTTTTTCCGTATTAGTTAGGCACTTTGATCACGTGCCTTTTTGTTTCGCCCACTGAATTGATTGGTTATCGTATTATTATTGCATCTAATAATATATTGCCTTGTTTTTCTTTCTTCTTTAACTATTGACTTGTTTAGGTATTAGATTAATTGACATGGTTCGTATATCTATTTGATTTCTGATAGTTTATATTGTCACCTACATCATATCATATAGACTGGTTTATTCATTATTATTGTTGTTTAATTTTCTTAACTACAAAAAATAATTACTGCATTTGTTTAGTTTATCACTTGTATTACATATTTACTTTAAAAATGTCTTGCCACGTGTCCACTTTGACTCAATGCATCATTTATTTTATTTTTGTAAGTTTGATAAGTCACATATTCATGTTCACGTTATATTCCACATATGCATTAATACACCTATATATATTCATGCATTATACTTGAATACATCTATTGTTATATTATGTCTTTCATGGTTTATTTAGAGATATGGCAACAAAACAGATTGCATCTGAACTAGTTAAGTTAGAGAAACTTAATGGTGTCAACTATGAGATGTAGAGCTAGAAAATTCAGTATGGTCTGATGCATGATAATTTAGACAGCTTAATTAATACCCCTACTCCGAAGCTTACAAAAAATCCCACTGATGAAGAAAAGGTTACCCATGAGTAGTGGGAGAAAAATGATAAAAAGGCACGTAGTTTTATGTTGATACACATCAAGGATAACCCGATAAAGGTCTTTGAGAATCATACGCATGATTTATAGAGGGCCATCAAAGAAAAATATGATTCTAAAATAGAAGTGAACGTGCAACTTCTTTTGTATAAGTACAATACATAAAAAATGAACGAGTCTGAGAGTGTCATTGAGCATGTCAACAACCTGATTGTAATGGCCAAAGATTTAAGAGATGAAGAAACAGAAATTCCTACGAAAATGCAGGTGGCCACAATATTAAATAGTTTGCCATCATCATTCGATATAGCTGCCACCACTTTGAGACTGAATGACACCATAAAGAATGTGACTAACTTGCCTGTATAGTTGGCAATTGAACAAGATTTGGCTGTCAGAAGAAAGCAATAAGAAGTATTTGAAGTCGTACAGGCGGAAGCACACGTTGTTCAGCATAAGAAGAACCTTGGTCCCTCTAAATTGCAATTCAAAGGAACCAACAACAATGCGGAAAAGGACCGCGTGAATAATGCTATGACTACAGGAAGTTTGGTCACTTCAAGGCCAAATGTCCCTGAGGAAAGAAACAGGGCCAAACTAAGGGCCTGGAAAATAAAGGCAAGAAGCATGAATTTGTGGGTGTGGTAGAGTGTAAATTTGCCATGACTAACTGTGAAGGTTGTTGGGTGGACTCTGGTGCCACTCGACATATTGCAAAGACCAAGGATGGCATGGTTGACTTCAAAGAATTAAAGAAAGGAGAACAGAGAATCTACATGGGTAACAATACCTATTTAGATGTCGAGGGTGTTGGGATCTATAGGCTCCATTTCTAAGAAAGCGTGATGACTTTCTAGGATGTGTTTTATGCTGTTAGGATTCAAAGCAACCTTATTTTTGTGTCTCTACTCTTATTAAAAAGAAATTACAAGTTAGATTCTACAATAATTGTGTCTCTATTGATAGAGAGAAAAGTTTTTACTGTAGGAAAATTTGTGTTAAAACATGATCTTTTCTATATTCCTATTTTTGGTGATTCAATAAAGAAGGATTTGAAATATTCCTTATGTTTATTATCTGATTTTGATTTATGGTACATGAGATTGGAACATCCAGGAAATAGTACAATGGATTAGATAATAAAAATAAATATGTTGCTTAATATAACAGGAGCAAGAACATTTTCCAGTGAACATTACTTGACCAGAAAAATGGCTAAGAAATCTTTTTCTAAGGGTCAAAGGTCAAGAGAATTATTAGAGCTTATTTATACTGATATATGTAGTCCGCTAAGTGTTAAAACACATGGTGATAAGGAATATTTCATAACCTTTATAGATAATTATTCTAGATATTCGTTCATATATCTCTTGGAAAGAAAAGCTGAAGCTTTTGAATGCTTTAAGAGATATAAGATGGAAGAAGAAATAAAATTAGGAAGATCCATTATGGTGTTAAGGACATATAGAGGTGGTGAATTTAATTCGAGAGAGTTTAATGACCTTTGCATTCATATGGGCATTGTTAGACAAACAACAATGCCATATGTACCATAACAAAATGGTGTGGTAGAAATAAAAAATCGAACATTGATGAATGTAGTCAGGTATATGCTCTTACATTCTGGACTCCCAAAGAACTTTGGGGGTAAAGCAGTGCTAATTGCAAATTATATACAAAATAGAATTCCCATCAAATTTATGGAATCTACACCTTATGAGATATGGAATGGAAGAAAGCCACAATTGAACCACCTCATAAAATAGGGGAGTGAAGCACATTTTGATCCCAAATTAGCTTAGAAATAAGATTGATTTTAAGACAATAAAGTGCAAACTTATAGTTTATTTTGATAAATCTAAAGGGTACAGGTTTTTCAATAATGAAAAGGGTCATGTTGAGAGTCGTGATGCTACTTTTCTAGAAAATAAAGGAGGAAGCAGAAAGAAAAAGAGGAATCAGAACCTCTACTTATTTTGAATGATGATGATGTTGACGCTGAAATAGATCCAACTGAAAGGGATGATGGTGTTCATCTAAAAATGGAAAATGAATCTATGAATGACCATGTACCTATGGAGGTTGTGGGTGAGTCTAGTCAACTCACAAGAATTACCGGTAACAAGAGACCCATAACACAACCTACATGGATGAGTGACTATCATTTGTATTCATGCGAGATTTAATGTTACACCGTTGACGTGTAAAGACCTGTTCTGTTCTGTGCCTTCTAAGACGTCTGGACCCCTTCCTAGACATCTAGAAATTGAAAATTTTGTACGTAACTTCACATCTTTGCGCGGGTTGCACGCAGACAGTACCGCTCTTTTCTCTCTCCCTCTTCTCTCCTCCACCCGAACCCTAGCCACTCCCTCATAAAACCCCTCTCCCCCTTCCTCTCTTCCCCACTTCACCACAGCCACCTTCCTTCCTCTCCACTGCAGCGAGAGGGGCGAGCGCGAGAGAGGGCGTGGGAGCGAGCGACAAGGAGGAGAGGCAGTGTGAGGAGAGGAGGAAGAAATGCTTGTGTCCGCTAGATCGTAGGAGCTCGCCGGAGGACGCACGGCCGGAGCGGCGATGCGGGAGGAGCACATCGGGGGAGACGTCCCCGACAATTGCTGCAGGCGAGGAGGAGAGGCCGCGACTGCGCGCGGAAAGGAGCAGAAGGTAATTCTGATTCTGAGATTTTCCCAGAATCAGATGTCTGGCGTGCCATCCAGACGACGGGTTGGACGTCTGGTGACAACACCGAACGCCTGAAAGCAGTGTTCCGCGAAGGTATGTTCCTCTTGCGGTTATGGCCATGCAGGCCGCATCGCAGCTTCGATCTGCATGGCTAAAAGTGGATGATTCGCCTGTCGTGTGCAAAGATAGCTTCGGGAAGGCACGGGGCACGCCCTCCCACGTGTTTCGGACGTCTAGACAAATTACCAGACGACCGGAAACACTTCCAAACGACTGGAGGAGAGGTTGGACGTCTGAAGCTGGGTCCAGACGGTCAAGAAGGGGTTCTGGACGTCTGAAGTCGACGTAGGAACCTAAGGTGAGACTCTGGTTACTTTTAAGACATTTGAACCTTGTGTCAGACGTCTGATTTAAGTCTGCAGTCCTATTTTTGACCCGTTTAGGGTCCATTTGGGGTCCATTTTACGCAAACGAGATATCTATGGATTCCTTGCGAGTTCCTCTACTTATTAGAAAGACTTTTATACGGTTCTGAACATTCCATTGTGTTATGTTCCTTCGTATAAGATTTCGATCTGTTGCATGTCCGGGGCCTACAAAGGCACGTGAGCCTGTCGTTCGAGCCCCCAATACCCCCGGATTGTCTGGTAGAGTGGTTTTCCTTGTTTTAATTATAAATCATAACTGCATATGTGAAATTGGATAACTAAAAACCTAGGATGTGGCATGAATCCTAGGACGAAAAGTACTTGCACTATTTGTAAGCGTGTTGAGATTGTAGTCTTAAATGAATGAATAGAAATGTAAACAACTGCTTGTTAATAAGTAAGAGCTGCCTGTGAAATATAAGATGCATGTGCTAGTTAAACAGATACTTGTGACATTACTTGCTGTATATGCAAATTGTGGAAATACGAGCTGCATGTTTAGAATCTGAGAACGGCATTGTGAATGATGAAACCAGGTATGGAATAACATGGGAAATACGAGCATGAACCCTACGAGGAATTAGGAGTAGAGCTCCTGTGGATAAATGGAATGGATCTGGAAATGTGAGTGGGAAGTATGCTGGCCCTTGAGTACGTAGTACCAAGGAGAGCAACTGTCCCCTATTCAGTGTAGAGCGGAGCTAGCCGCCCTTGGGTTAGGACCTGGGGTTAGGATTGGCTACTCTACACCGACTTCTTTGGCCCTCGCGTACACTGTACCAGGGAGAGCTACTAGTGTAGAGAGAGAGCTAGCCACCCCACGGGGCCTGGGGTTTCAGCTAGCCACCCTACACCGATTTGTTAGGCCCGCTGGGCAAATCGGGGTAGTCAGACGAGGGTGCGCGAACTGTGGAGGGGTGAGATCCCTGTTTGGTTCTGAGGGGCTAGACCCCTGTTACTGAGAGGGCTAGGCCCTATACTATTCTGTGTTGTACTTTGGGCATGCCCGTTAGTGGAAACGACTGACCGCGTGCAGGTGCGAGGTAGCTACCCGTGCGCTTATCGCACGTGCCATAGTCACCGCTACATCTATCCATGACCTCAGGGTGGTTGACTGGGTGTAGGATCACCACGGGGGACTCTCCCAGCTAGGAGAGCACCACGTGTGACTTCTACTCTTCGGAAAAGATTGCAATCAAGATCGTTCCCACGAAGAACATTCGAGATCAAGAAAAAGATCTGAAAGTAAACCAATGGGTAAAAGGGAAATGACTAGTAAAACAAAATAATTGGAAAAGATAAATTTACCTGTTAGGCTTTACTGCTTTAGTTAGTTTGGTTACCACTCTACTCAGCGTTCGCTGACTCTGTTTTTCCCGTACCCCTTTACAGGTCCAGGAGTTGAGCAGCCCGAGCCGCTGGCTGCAGAGGGTGCTGGGCCCAGTCGAGCCCAGCAGTAGTTCTTGTTGTTTTACTTCCTTTTTGTTAATGAGTTCAGACTCTTGTTACCATTTACGTTTCTGTACTTTGTTTCCGTTTTGCTATTGTGGTGGTGATATGTACTGATAGCAGCTTTTACTTCCTTTACTGCTGTACTCTTTTACTGTTAGTTACTTAGCATAGTGAATGTGGTTTACTTTCCTACTTTTTGGTTATTTCTTGTTGGACGACTGGGTCTTGGGATTAGTCGAGTCGAGCCGGTCTTGTGTCCTGTAGGGATTCAGGAACCGGGTAGTAACATGATGGGGGTGTTTTGGATTGTACTGAACCATTGTCTTTTAATGATGCAATGGCATCATCTGAATCATAATCATGGAAGATTGCCATGAAGGATGAACTTGACTCAATTGAGAAAAGTGGTGTTTGGAAATTATGTGACCTACCGGTAGGTAGGATCTCTATAGGGTGTAAATGGGTCTTCAAGAGAAAAGTACCAAGCTGATGGTACTATCGATAAATTCAAGACAAGGTTAGTTACCAAAGGTTGTACACAGAAAGCTAGAATTGATTTCCAGGAAACATATTCTCCGGTTGCCAAGTTTGCATCTATTAGGATGATTTTGGCTTTGGTTGCATATATGAATTTGGAATTATTCGAAATGGATGTAAAAAATGCATTTCTCAATGGGAAATTAAGAGAAGATATTTATATGCGACAACCTGATGGTTTTCAGATAAAAGGTATGGAGAACATGGTTTACAAATTAAAAAAGCCTTTGTATGATTTGAAACAGTCTTAATGATAGTGGTATCTCAAATTTCATAATACTATTATTCAATTTAGGTTTGTGGCTAACAAATTGGATAATTGTGTATATATCATGTATGGAGCAAGTTTTTTTTTCCTAGGAAAGATAGTGGGAACAAGTTCATGATTTTGTCATTATATGTGGGTGACATATTGCTCGCTGGAAATGACATAGAGTTGTTGAATGACATGAAATAAAAATTAAGCATTGAATTTAAGATGAAGGACATGGGAGAAACATCTTATGTCCATTGAATTCAGATCAATAGAGATAGAAACTCAAGAATATTGAGTTTTGATCAAGAAAAATATTTACATACATGCATATAGTACTAGAAAGATTTGGAATACAAAATTACATTCGCGCCCTATCCCACTTGTTATGGGAAAATATCTAAGTAAAAGCAACACCCAGGCATACGACAAGAGTCGTTAATGTCTCATATGCATAAGTGGCAGGAAGTTTAATGCAATGATGTGTACCTGACTTGACTTGGCTTACCCCGTAAGCCTAGTAAGTGGATGTCAAAGTAATCCAGGTTTAGCACATTGGGAAGTTGTTAAAAGGACTAAATATCTAAAGGGTATTGTAAGTTTGAGATTGGCATATTAGGCTGAATCACCTGAGATGATTGGTTACTTCGACGTAGATTTCGAAGGTGATGTGGATGATAGAAAATGCACGTCTGGTTATCTTTTCATGTTTGGTGGTGCCACTGTTTCTTGGGGTAGCAAGAAACATGGATGTGTATCAAGACATACACAAGAAGCTGAATATATTGCATGTAGCATGGCCACCACACATGTAGTTTGGATCAGACGCTTCCTAGATGACTTGAGCCTCGGATTCGTAAAAGAGCTATTGGAAATATTTTGTGATAATCAAGCAGCAATAAGCTTGATTAATAGCGGAGCAAATAATTCTAAAAGGAAAAAATATATAGAGATCCAGTATCACTATATTCAAGATATAGTGGAAAGACAAGAAGTTAAGGTAAGTTATATACCTACTGGTGATATACTTGTTGATTCCCTAACTAAGGGTATACCAGCAGGAACTTATTGAGTCAAGTGGAAGGTATTCATGAACAATGAGCCTCTTATAGCATCTCCAGAAAATATAGACACCCTATGAACAATAGGAGTGTGGCATGACCACATCGGTCAAGTGGGAGATGTTGATTAAAATAAAAAGGGGTGACCAAGTCGTCATCCTACTCAGTCAAAGCCGTGCCAACACATCATTGGCGAAAATCACGATGAGGCATTTTTTGAAATCATAGGCATTACTTTTTCAATGGCATATATACAAATATAGTGAATTGAATGACATTTAAGTAATTTCAAAAGATTTCAGTGGAATTCACATAAAAAACCCATAATTATATGGTATACATGCCTTTTAAAATAGTGAATGGGGAAGAGGAAGTAGGCAAAATCTTCACTTTCTTATTTGCATTAGACAATGTTATTTGCTTATTTATGCAATCCAAAATTTTCAGATGACATGATGCTTTAATTTCTGTTTAGTTTATTGGTGAAGCGACGAACTTGTTGCAATAAAAACGGTGTTTTAAGTGTCGTTGTTGCATTATATTTGTCATAATGCAAACAGATGTCACGTCATTTTATTTATTTACAATTTTTACTGGTTAATTTTTAGGTTGTTCTTTGAGAGATAGTTATTGATATACATCACTTTCTATGTCAAAAAATGTTCTTTTATTCCAAAAATGTTAATTTTATTTACCACAAGAATCAATGGATCAAACAATGAATGAATTGGTTAATTATATACAAAAGAATCAATTAATTCCATCTACAAATGCCTTAAACAAATTTACAATTAAACAGACATCAAAAACTAATTAATACCATACTATGTTAATTATATACTACTCTAAGTAATACATAAATATAGGTACGAAAATAGCTATTAATATGTAATATATTAAATTATATTAACATACTAATATCTTTAGTAACATATTCTATATATACAGTAACATGTATATATGTCAGTATAGACCTCAGTAAAATATATACATAACATAAGGTAAATGAATATGTTTACTAACTTATATACATATCTTCAGTGATGGATATATCTGTCACTAAAGCCTTAGTGTTATTTATATACATATAAGGCTCAAACAATTGCTTACTACTCTACTTACACATATATTACCTATATACATTACCTATGTATGTATACATTATATACATATATCTTATTTATTAAATATATACATTTACTATTATACATATATGTACATATATACATATATACTCATACATATATACACATAGACACACAACATTCTTACACTCAACACAGCACACACACTTAGCCATTTAGCTCAAACTCCTCTTCTTCTTCTCTTTTCTTCTGTCAACACTTAGAAATTTTTAGGATGCTCTCTCCTTTCACAAACACGGTTCACCTTCATAAAAACTAGGTTCTTAGTGAGCAGGCTAGCCTTTCGTGGGATACACAGCTCTCTGAGGGATGGGACTAGACCACTACTAAGCTAACTCATAGTTTCTTAAAGGTGCATTTTAGTTTGTTCAATGCAGGCCCAATAACAGGCCCACAACAGACCCACTACAGTATAGGCCCCAGTCCATGCACTGTACAAACATATGCTCATATGTCAGTATCAGATCAAGAGGAGAGGAGAGGGTAATATGGTGAGGGTGCGCCCACCGCTGACAATTGGATAGCCCCCTCACCAAATTCATTTTATACTACTTGGAACGCCTCGTGCCACACGATGTAGCACTAAGTTTTCACGACTGAGAGCATTGCACAACATTTGTGCTTGTGCTGATTACATGGTTTTGGCCCTAGATTTGAGGGCCCAATTAAATTTCAAATTATAATTAAATTGTATCATTGTAAAGCCCTTACATAGGGTTACATAATTACACGACTAATTTATAGAAATAAGTTATTTACATATATATTAAAATTAGTTAAAGTTAAGGGTTTGTACATGTTAATTTAAGGGTTAATTCCTTAATTAAAGTAAAAATTAACAGCTTAATCATGAAATTGACTTTTTACATAGTTAATTTATATATTAAAGTATTTATTACACATTTTTAATTTATTTTATAGTCTTTATTTTAATTTATATACATTTAAATACATGTTTTAGATAATTATACACATAAATAATTTATAAATACTGTAATATAGTACAAATATAGTATAAATAGGTTGAAAATGTTTAAAATTAATGTATGTACATGTATAGTATGAATTACTTTATTAATAACTAATTTATTAATTTATTTTATTTTAAGTTAATAATCTACTCAATTAACTTAATAACTTAATTATTTGCTGTAATTAGATGATTAAATTAATTTACCGATATGGTTCAGTATATATTAATTACTTAAATACTTATGTATAGTATTACAGGTAGTTATAGGTATATAAATAGGTGTTTACAATTACTTAGTATTATGTACATTTAAGTTAATATAAATTAATATATAATAATACGATAAAGTTATATATCAATAAATCATCTTAAATACTTAATTTAATATATATAATACATTTATAAGTTATTTATGTACATTATTTACGTATTTTACAATATATACATATAACTTATTTTTAAATTATATTTAAAAGTATAAATACAATGTACAAGGTATTTTTGAGTATTTTAGGGTATTCTTTTTATTTTTATAGTTTTTATATGTATAATAAAGGTAGGAGATGAGAGATAAAGGATGAGATGATAGGAGGAAAGTTTCTTTTTGGTCTTTTTGACTTTGGTTCTTTATTAAATACCAAAGTATACTAAACCGTCGGCTAGTATGTTCTACCAAGTTGGGGGTTCAGATTATTTTGAAACTTGGCAAACATCTAGAAAAATATCTAATCTTACTCAAGACATCTTTATTTTATTTTTTTAATAAATTTTTTATTATTTTTATTTATTTACAAGTCCACCCAAATTAGGCCTTGAAAGGATGTTTGGAAATGAACTTAAGACCTAAAATAGATTCTAAAGGTTGGAATGAATATATTGTTGGTGCTGGAGCACCGCGATCGGTTGTTTTGATGATAACAAAACACATGTCATTTAACATTTGCACTTTGAGTATTAGATTTCAGGTCAATTGCAAATGGAGACGTGATTAGACGGAGTTCGAGCTCGCATCCAGGACGGATTGGAGGAGCTTGATGGAGAACAGAAAAGATTCGCGAGGAGCGATAAATTGAAGATGGAAGGACAAGAAGAATATGATAGAATTCTGTTTATTTCTTTCATGTACTTTTGGCTTTATTTCCTTACTCTTTTTGTTCCTTAGAACATCATGTTAAAGAGCCTCAAAGTATCCTAACAGTAGTCCTAGGAACACCGGCACAACCTTAGAATACTTAGGCTTTCTGTAGAAATCTTAGAAAACCAATATAGGATTCAAACTGCCTTTTCAGAAGTCTAATTACAAGAGTAGACGTCGGATAATGGGTTTTAAGACGTCTGATTGTTTATTCAGACGTCTGATAACATTTAAGCTGGACTTAGTTAGTTTTGTCTAATAAAATCAGACGTCCAGACTTTAGTCCAGACGTCTTAGAAGACGTCTGATGTTTTTGCCAGATGTCCAATTAGTGGACCGTTGGCTGGCTTAACAAACACTGAGGATATGACCGTTAAAGCCTTATCAGACGTCCTTAAGCCTTTCTAGACATCTAATAAATGACCGTTTTACCTCGGCTGACCCGAAAATCTCTTCTCAAAGATTTTGTAGCCGTTGCACTCTCTTGAAAATCCATTCCCAGAGAAAAGTAGGTTTTCAGACGTCCAGGCATAGTGCCAAACGTCCTGTATGTCGTCTGATGAACTTGCACTAAAACCCTGTTTAGATTTGATTCAAGACGTATGACTTTGATCCCAGACGTCTTAAACTAATCTTCCAGACGTCTGATAACAGGATCAGACGTCTGATTACCCTGTCAGTGCAATGATTGTTCCTAATTTCGACCTGATTCTCTTGAGCTTTACACCCAACGGCTATGGAAGCTTTCCTAAGCCTTCCAAACCCTTCCTAAGGCCTCTATAAATAGAGGGGAGCCTTTGCCACTCAAAACACACCTAGATACACCAAGACACCCAAGCAACATACTTTCTACTCTTTTATGTCCTAGAAAAGCTCTTGCTCTCCAAGCTCAAGTTCTTCATCTTGAGAGCATCAAGCCTTTGCGCACCCGCTCTCCCGCCGTAGTTAACGAGAGCGACGTTGCGCCGTCGTGTAGCTCACGCACCCGCATCATCGATTCGACGCACTCCTTGCAAAGGGAAGCATCTTAATTCCTATAGAAGCTTAAGTTAAAAATTACTTTGTTGGCTTTATAGGATTGTTGTTATTTATCTTTGTTCTTTGGTTGGGTATTCGTTTTGCGAATTTCCGTCTCATTCGTGGGACAAAATCCTTGTCGTGTAGAGAAGGGGTTTGAGGTACGCTGCCCTTGTATAAAGTAGCGTGGTTGTAATTGAGGTTGAATCACCCTCGTTTAAGTGATTCGTTTAGTGGATTTGATCAACTTGATTGATTGGAAAATCCTAACTCGAGAGGGTTAGGTGGTGATTTTCACCCGGTTTGGGTTTCCACCTAAAAATAATTGTGTACCTTGTGTGATTGAATTTTGTGAGATTGTTTTATATTATATTTCCGCAATTTATTACGTCACCCCCTCCTAGTAAGGAAACTACATATATAAAGTGTTAGAAACGTCCAGAAAACTACATAAAACATAGTTAAATCATAAAATATGATTTTCATCTCACATTTCATTAAATCTCAGTATTGGACAGTTAGACCACATTACATGCTGCTGACAATGACTTTTAAACTAAATTTGCAAGCAATTCATATTAGATCTTAAGATTTAATAGTACAGGAATGCTTGTTACATGAAGTTTGTTAATAAAACATATTGCCAGCTCAATCAAATCCTTAGCCCAACAGAACTTAGCTAACAGTACACAGCAGCTACTATGTTTCAGTAGCTAGAATCAACAACAGCTACTGCTGTATCAATGCACAGCAGCTGTTGTTGTTTCAACTGCACAATTGAGTGCTTGCAACCTAAATCAGGCATGATTTAGGGCCTTGAGTATCTCTACAGAGAGTAACACCTAAAACTAGGTGTTCTTAATCATTGAACGTCCTCAGATTCACTGAGATTAGAGTTAATTCTCAAATAATGTAGCTGCCATGCAGCCTTTTGTGTAATGATTTGGGAATCTTGAGACAACTCAACTTCAGATTAATTCTATGCATAAAAATATTCATTGAATGCTTTTGGAAAACAAATTTCATCTCAGATCTAAAATGAAGAGTTACATTCCCTGACAAATCGTCTCACACTCTTTCTTAACACTTCTAAAATCCAAGGTAATCCAAATATAACTCCCAGAAATCCTTGAAATCCTAACATGATCTTCACCTTACACTATGGACAGTGTAAGGTGAAAATTCATATCCAAATTTCAGTAGCATTAAATTTAAATTCAAAAGTGTTTTAAAACTTTCTTTGACAAATCTAGGACTCATTCAAATAAGGTTATAACTTACAAAGCCCCAAAAACACCTAATCTAATCTCTATCTTACGCTATAGACAGTGTGAAGAGAGTTTAGATTAGTCACTAAACTCCATTCAAAATGAATCCCAAATTCTCAAATCCTCAATAATGAACCAAAACCCTGATTAGGATCAAATCAAAACCACATATGAGAAAATCGCCAATTTAGATCATTCCAAATTAGAATAGGGTCTTTTGTGAGTTCGTGGAATGGATGATATGACCCTTAAATGAAATTGGCACATATAACATATCTAAGAGCAAGAGAACTCTAGCCTAATGGATGGGTGAGTGATGAAGTAAATCGTCAAGGAAATCAGAGAATGCGAGTTGTGATCGTGGAGTGAGGGGGAAGCTGTATGAATAGTGCAAAATGAGGTGAAAGCACCTCTCTAATCTGGATTGATCAGAGAGTCCAAATCAGAGAGGGTGAGATTGCTCTAAACTAAATTACTACTAATCTATGCTAATTCATCACAAAATTTGGCATCTAAACTACATCTACTGATCTACACTACACCAACAGAACCTACAATTAATCTAGAAAGCATCAAAACCTAACTACGTGGATGAATGAGACCTGTGGGTCTCCACCCAGTGGATGGAGAGGAGGAATAGAGGGAGAGGACTTTGGCGGAGGTGAAAATCCACTAGTGGGATTCTAGGTCGCCCTCAAGTGCTATGATGTCCTTAGTGGCGAAGAAGAGTCGGAGAAGGTGACCTCCACTACCACAGCAATGGAGTAGGGTTTTGATGAGGAGGAGAGATCGGAGGGAAGAAAGATCAACTCAAGAAATGTACGTAGGGAGCTGATCGTCTCCCGCGCGAGCTCAGGGGGTCACTTAAGTAGCCAAAGGAGTGATTGTGGTCATCGTGAGGTGAGATTGGATAGGATTAGGGTGTATAATGGGATGGACTTGAGAGGATGGCAGGAAGGTTCAATCCAAATATGCACCGTTAGATCATATCTGAAATGGGGGGTGAGGCTACGCGCAGGTACACGCGAAGTTTAGATTAGGATTGATCGCAGGATCAAGAGATCAAAGAATAGACGACTAAGATGGCGCGTGTTCTTCGCGTGCGAACAGTATGCATGTGCTGCAGGTGTATTGGAAATTTTGCACACAGGTCCTTAAGGGCGAAGGGGTAGAGGAATTGCAAACATGCCTGTAAGTGGTTGAAAAAGCTGGTAGCGCGATCCCTAGAGTTTGCAAAAAGGTCCTTGGCTTCTTACCAACATGTCCTTGGAAGTTTTTACCCTAATTAAATGTATATGCTTAAAGGACCTAAATGAAGAACTCTAAATATAAGGTTCTATTGATGTTCAAATGCAATGAGATTTTATTTTGAACTTACTTGAATATTTAGGAAGTTAATTCAACCCTTGATTTGTACTTTTGAACTTACTTGAATATTTAGGAAGTTAATTCAACCCTTGATTTGTACTTTTGAACTTAATCACGTGTTTAATTTGCAATTGGATCATCAAATTACGCTTACTAATATAATATCTTATTTTGTGACCTAATTGTACATTTTTAACTCAAATTGGATGTTTTAGGTCATTTTCCTTAATTTCTACACTTAACCCTTTTATCATGTTAAGTATGCAGTGTTTAGCCTAGTTTCTAGCTTAACTTGGATATTTTAGCTATGATGAGCCGCACCTCATCCTTTATTATGTGGTAATTGTAGATTTTTGTTGTCCTACATTGCCCAATAATATGGACACATGCCCAAAAATATGTAATTTTCTTGTTTTTACTCTTATTCTGATAATGGTGTAATTTAAACATTATTAATTGGACAACATCATTTACTCTATTTTAGGCAACCTTATTTACTATATTTCTGATAAAGTCATTTTCTCTTGGAAAGAATGGAGAACTTGGATGATGAAACTGAAGTTAATAACTACACATTGGTTAATGAACATGAGGTTGAAAATCATACATTAGAAGATGAAATTGAAGTTGAGAATCGTACATTGGAAGATGAAATTGAAGTGGAAGAGATAAATGAGTTGGATGAAAATAGTAGCCAATCTAATGGAGAAAATGCTGAAATGATAAATGTGGAAGGAGAGAAGCCTGTTGTAGGCTTGGAGTTTAAATACGAACATGATTCATATCATTTTTACAATGCATATGCAAAATTAAAGGGCATTTCCATTTGTAAGCATTGGGTGCGATGGTCTAAAAGATTGAAACTTATTGTAGCTCGTACTATTGTATGCTCCACTCAAGCATTTAGAGATTTGAGAAGGAAGGAGGTTGAAGGAAGAGAAGTGAAATGGTGACGGGAAAGTCAGCAAGGTTGTGAAGCACATATGTATATTTATGAAAATGTTGAGGGAAATTGGGTGGTGAAACAAGTTAATGATGAACATAATCATGTAATGTCAAGTCCATCTAAGATAAGAAAGTTACGATCACATAAGCAAGTATCTTCTTGTACTACGGAAATGATATCCACATTGCATACTTGTGGCTTGCGCCAATGCAAGATTGCTATAATAGTTATTGAAATAGGAGAAGAAAATGTCACAAGTCATTTTTGCAGGGATTTAATCAAAAATAAATGGAAAAACAATATTAGGCAAGGGTGTAGAGTAATTGTTAAATAATTTTTAGACAAGATGGTTGTTGATCCTACCTTCTTTTTTAAACTTCAAGTTAATGAAACCGGTCTTGTGAGAAATATTTTATGAGTTGATGGTAGATGTAGATCTTCTTATCTAAAGTTTAATGATATGTTAATATTTGACATAGCATACAGAACAACTAAAATTTCCATGCCCTTCGCACCATTTACGGGCATCAACCATTACAGGCAATCTACACTCTTTGGTTGTGCTTTGCTTTCTGATGAGTTTGCAGAAACCTTTAAATGGTTGTTTCAGACTTGGCTAAATTGCATGTATGGTAAAATGACTACATCAATTATAACTAATCAAGATCTGACCATGTGAGAATCAATTGCAAAAATTTTTCCTTTGACATTACATAGATTTTGTATGTGGCATAGAAGGAAAAATGCATTAATACACTTGCAGAAATTGCGATGTGTCGAGTAGTTCCAAAATGATTATTATCAGTGGATTAATAAATGTGAGAGTATAGAAGAATTCGAGAGACAGTAGATAGAATTGAAGGAAAAATGTGAAAGAGCGAGTGGAAGTTTGTTGTGTAAGATGTATAAAGTTCGCCAGCATTGGGTGCCTATATATCTTAGAGATATGTTTTGAGCTGGATGTCAACAAGTTAAAAAGTTGAAAGTATGAAGTCTTATTTTAATGGCTACAAAATGCTCAAACACCTCTATTTGAGTTTGTTCGACAATATGATCGAGCATTGGATTCTCGTCGGTGATGAGTCCATTTTAATGGACTATTGTTGCGTCTAAGTAATTCTATTTTAACATTGTATGTTTGTTAATAACTACATTAAGTTATAGAATGATTGCATGCATCATTATTTAAGTTTACATCTATTTTATCTCATTCTATAACATAGTATGTAATTATTTTTTGTTTCATGCAAGTCCCGCAACAGCGCACTCGTTACATCTTCTCCACTTAATCTATCCATCAGGAATAATCGAGAAGAAGAGGAGGAGAATCAATGGTGGAAAAGAACAGGGGCTGAAAAGATATTTTCCCCCACAAATTTCTCAACCTACGGCCAGCCTCAACAACCTCACTAACAGCGTCGGCCATGTTTAGTAAAGGATTTGGAAAACCCCTTGACTTGCACCGGGGGAGGAGATAAAAAGGGAGGATCGTCGGTTCTTCTCAGCAAGCCTTTCCCCTTGCGGGGAACCATCATCCAGGAACTGTGTGCACTATGCACCAAGCTTTCCCCTCCAGCGTTCACATCACCTTCGCGTGGCCCTCTCAAGCATCGCAGGCGCTTTGCCTCGCCACCAGCGCCCGCTCCACCCCTCGCCACCCGCACCCGCAGGCGCTCTGCCTGCCACCAGCGCCCGCCTTCAGGCGCACCGCCCCACCAGCACCTCTCCACTACAGGCCCCCCCACAGGCGCTGCACGCCAAGCACCGCAGGCGCTCGCCTTCACCACTGCCTGTACGCGCCCCCCCCCCCCCCCCCTTTGCCCTGCCAGGTCCACGCCTCTCCAGCCAGCGCAGCGCGCCCCCTCCTCTAGCGCCCTTCACTGCAGGCGCTGCCTAGCTCCACCCGCCATCGCCCGTAGGCCTGTTCAGGTGAATCACCTCCGCGCGCCCCTCTCCAGCGCCAGTAGGCGCTCGCTCCGCCCTCGCCACCCGCTCCCGTAGGCGTATCCCCCTCCCCAGTGCCTGCCCCTGCACTTGCGCGCATGCCCTGCAACTACACCAAGCTCCTCCGTCGACCGGCCACCTCCGGCCATCTTTGTCGATGCCGCAGCCTCCATCGGATAGGCCTCGTCTTCGCCAACCTCCCTCGTGTGTTAAGAGCCCTGCCAATGCTCCTTCTCGTATGCAAGCAAGAGAGAGAGCAAATACTCTGTTTTGAGTTGTATTAAAAATTACAACATATGCCATTGTGGGTGTCCTATTCATTTATTTACCAGATTAATATATTATGGTAAATTTGCATACATATCCCTTTATTCTTGATAAATTGCTTCTAATTGAGTATTTCATGAATGAGATAATAACATGCCACATTGCAAATAAGGAATGTTTTACGAGAAATTGGTAGTTACCTTGATTATCATTACCAAGATCATTAGAATATTATATTGAGGTAATTTTGCATATAAACTCCTGCAGTTTTAATTAATTGCTTAGAATGAGAATTCATGAGGGTAACAAGTTGCACTAAGGAACATGCATATCCACTGAGATTCCCTAATAAACAAGGCACCATTCACTTATTCAATAGGCTTATTCTTCCTTGTGGAGATGACCTAACTATTTGTGGTTAGATTCTAAAAATTAAAATGTTTTGAAAAGCGATTTTCTACCACGCGATTAAATACAATACATCATTTTATGTTAAAGTTTTCAACGAAAATGAAGATCGCTCTTTCAGTCGGAATAATGAAGAAATAGAAGATTTTAGAGGCTTGGCAACAAAGCCACTGTTAGTCTCAAATCATCCAATTGAAATGCAAGCTACTAATTTCATGATATTCAAAGAAGAGTTTAAGAAGTTGTTTGATTGTGAATCTAAACAAATTTCAAGTAACGTTAAGAAGAATACATATAAGGTATATATGTATGGCAAGGGAAACAAAATCTTCACCGTTCACTATGTTGTTAATGAAAAAAGATGTTGGTGTTCATGTAAGAAATTCGAACAAGATGGAATTCTATGTTGTCGTGTCATATTTAAACAGAGTAGTCCATAAATAAACATAGTTAATTAAATAAAATGCAAGCACCTTTTAGAGGTCTAGACCAAGATGAGATGTGAGAATTGAAACATTATTGCAAGAACCCCACATTATGGGCATGAACTGTCCAATGCTTTAAAATAAAAAACAACAGAACCCCACATTCTGGGCAAAATCATTTTATTAATTACGGGGTTACATGATCTCATCCTTTCACATGATCATCCATTCTTCAGAAGGCAAAAATTTAGTTATTCTCACACTTGTAAAAGAAACTCTTTATTGCAAGAAAACATTTAATTTGGTGGCATTAACATAGAGCAATTAAATTGACTACAAGCAAAGAAAACATCCATCACTACTAATCATATAAGCAAATGTCTATCACATGAGCAAAGAACCCAATTGATAAAAGCAAACATCCATCACTTGTAATCATATTACTTCTAGTTTAAGACATAAAAAATATATGTCCAATAAGTAAACATCCACTCATGCATTAAGTACAACTTGTATAACTGCAACCATGACAAATACAAGTCCAAGACCTATCACACAGCTCTTAATAGCCTCAATTTTATTACCTAACATAACTTCCATAACCTCAACTCTTTCCACTTGTCACCATAGCTCTTGTAATTTTTTTTCCATTAAAGTAGTCTTCTACATTAACTTGTCTTGATGTTCCTACATTGTATAAATTTTATGTTAACTATTAGAGTTGTGAACATAATAGTTATCCTATTCAAAAAATTTACATGAGTTCATTTCTTATGAGAAAGACGAGAAAAACTGAAAAGTTATAAATATGAATAAAATATAATAATAAATTTAACACTTTATAATTGACATTTTAATATGCATTACTTGTCATCTTATACATCGATAAAATTTTTGTCCTTTCTTGGATTCCTTGTGAGACATGTACAATGATGCATTTAATCCATAGTGGCATTTTTGTACCACACATCTTTGCGATGATGATTCGATGCTTATTTTCTTAATTTCTCTGGTCAATTTGGACATATAATGAGATGGGTGTAAATGGGGAATAATATTCCTCTGGTCTTAAAATCTGGACAATAGCAATTTTTTATTCACGGATAATTTATCATATTTGCATTGTGGTTCTATTACCATGCACATAACTTGCCATGTAGTTAATTCTTTTGGGTGTTGTTTGGTACGAGGAATTAATTAGTAAGAGGAATAAAAATTAGGTGTTGGGAGGAATGAAGGAATTGAGGGATTTATTCCACTTAAGTGTTGGTTGTATTAGTTATCACATCAAGGAATTATGGGTGTTAGTTTCTTGTAAGGTGTAATTGGTACGAAGAATAATAAGGTGGAATTGATGGAGAAAGTTAGTTGGAAAAGATATAAATTGATGATTTCGCCCTTCAGGAAATGTTTATTTTATTTGTTCTTTTGTGTTATTGTTTAGGTAGATATGTAATAATTTATTTAGGTTGTATCATGATTTGAAATAAAATATATAATCAGTTTATTGAGGTTGTAATGGGAGAATGAACGGATTTTGTTCCACACTAATTGATATAAAATAGTATCCATGGCAAATGAATCAAATTTATAAAAGATATGAATTATAATTATTATTTATGAAGTCGTTAATTTAATTTACATTGATAGTGAATGTGATGATTAATAGTTATTGTACAATTTGTAAAGTTTACGTTACCAATAGGGAAGGATGTTACCTGGAATTGATGAAATAGAATTTGAAACCATACATAGAACATATGATATGAAGCTTACAAGGCATAATTTAAAAAACAAGCAAAAAATCCATTGATCAAAGCATGTTTCATTGAAGAAATTTCTCTGTATGTGAGTACAAACTTTATTACAAGGAAGGCAATACATGGGAAAGTAATTGTTCACTTATTGATCTGGTAATGTTACATGTAAATACAATAGGAGCAAACTTATATACATGAATGTGAAGATTACATAGCTGGTTATGTTACGATGTAAATACAATGGTACATGACCAACCACCAAGATAGTTGACATTCCATCTGAACTTCAATTGCTAGTTGGAAGATCAAGCTAACAGAACCTGAAAGGGGACATGAGAAGTGGACATTATGGTAGTGGACATAACGAGATGTATATGGTAGGAGAAAGTAAATAAAATATTTATCTTTCAACTTAATGGTAGGAACTATAGATCATGGGGTATTTCGTTTTGACATTTGATGGAAATGTAGATAAAAGAAAAAAGAAGAATTTGAAGAAATTGCTCAAAATTGCTCGTTAGTATAGTAGTTGTATTAAGTAGAGCTATCATCATTGCAAAAGTTCTTGCAAAAAATAGTTAGAATGTGCTTCTTGTATAAGGTAAGGTAAAGAAAGTAAGAGACTGATATTATCAAAGAATAGCTTATTCATTGGAGGAGAGAGTAAGTTGTCACTTAAAAATGATATAACAAGTTACCATAGGAACACAAATTATAATCAAAACCCGCAACTAAAAGCCACCCTTCATTCAAATGAATCTATATGCGAAGTGGGGTAACTCATCTAATGATACTCATACTTTGTATTGGTTATTTCACAAGTGTTTTTAACATTGCATGTAAGAGAAAATTATATGTTAGATTGGAGGTAAGTGAAAATATATATAGAAAGTATAAGTAGTACAGTGTCAGAAGTAATACATGTGTAGGTGTGTTGACTTGTACATTAGTTATTAAGAGGTTTCATGTTTGTTATATTTGTTTAGTAGGCTCAGTAAGCTACTAATGGAATTTACCACTTATCATTTGGTGCAAACCATTACACTTATACGGCAAAATCAACCATCCTTGAAATTTTTCTTGCATGGGGTTGCTGCAATGCAGCATACCTACCATGCAAAGGCATAAGAAGGTATGTTACCTTAACTTTCGCTTGCATAGGGTTGCTTCATAGTAGCCATCCAAATCATCCAAAAACTTCGGTTGAGGTTCTATACCAATTTCCATAGCCAACAAGAAAAGCACCATCCAGATGTATAATAGTGAAATGACCATTTTTTGGAGTCGTTTGGAATTTTCGGAACCCGTAGGGGTTTTCTTGTAGTTTTTACCCTCTTATCTTTTGTTTTGAGGGTTTGTGAGGGGGAGAGAAAAATTGCAAGGATGTCCCCACAATTTCCCCACCACCTCTCCTCATCGTACACGCCCCCTTTCTCTCTCCCCTCACCCTGCACACCGCGTCATCCCCCTCCCCTGCAGCACCCTCACCTCCCTCTCTCGACCTTTCCCTCCCCCATACCTCCTCCTCCATTTAAACCCCCCTCGTCCCTCCACCATCCTCTGCACACCGCAGCCGAGAGGAGAAGGAGGAGAGCAAAGAGCCAGAGGGGCATGTACGGGAGGGGAGAGCTGCCGCTATTGCGGTAGCAAGTTTTGCTGCAGTTGCAGCAGCATGCAGAGAAGAAGAACTTGCCAACAGTTAGGCAGAATCATTTTTCTGCAGAATCAGACATCTACGAAGTACGCCAGATGTCTTGTCAGACGTCCTAAGGTAGTTCCGAACGACTGATAGTGCATATTTTCGATTTATTTTTCCTGCAAAGTTCTGATCGTGCATGCGCGTGCGACAGAGGTTGGGAAGCACACTAGTGTGAAGACCAAGGTAGTTTCAGACATCCGGACGTGTTTCCAGACAACTAAAGACACTCCCAGAAGTCTGCATCGAGTCCCAGACGTTCGGGAAAGGTGCCCCAAGCAAGGTCAGTCCCTGAGTACGTTTAAGACGTCTGGGACTCCTCTCTGGTTGGTGTTTTTTGGTCAGGGTGGTGTTTTTTGGGGCCATTCAGAGACCAAACGGTGTTAGTTTTCCGCAAACGAAACGTCTCTGGTTTCCGCGCGAGTTTCTCTATGTAATGGTACTTTGTCCGTATCTTTTCGAACACTTTTGACTTGTCGATCCCTGTCACAGGTCGTTGTCTGTCGAGTATACGGGACTTGTAGAGACATCGGGAGCTACTGTACGAGCCCCCATTCCACCCAGTTTCCCTGGTAGAGTGATTTTTCCCTAATCTCGAAATTAATAAAGTACATGCATAAAAATTAGTTGAACCTAGGATGTGAACTGAACCCTAGGAAGAAGTAAACTCATGCTTTAGAATACATCTAATCGATTAAACCCTAGGTTGTGACATGAACACTAAGGCTAGAGAAGATGCATGTAAATCATAAGCTGCCTGTACTACCTGAAATGAACTACGTTATGAATAGAAAAATAAACTAGTACTGTGGAAACTGAGATGCCTGTTCTGTATGTAACAAACCAGATACGAAATAAGAAAAGAAATTCATGTACGAACCTACGGGGAATGTAGAACATATAAGAATACTGTAGTAAGGAGAACCGGATGGTTCTGGAACACGTTGCCATGGGCACCTATTCGGACTTGTTTTAGGGAAGTGAGCTGGCCTTCGTGTACGTAGTACCGAATAGAGCAACTATCCCTTTTTAGTAGAGGGGAGCTTGCCGCCCCTTGGGTGGAGACCCGGGGTGGGTTTCCCCACTCTACGTCGACTCCTGGCCCTCGCGTACGTAGTACCGAGGAGAGCTACTTAGTGTAGGGGGGAGCTAACCTCCCCAAGGGGCCCGGGGTTAGGACTGGCCACCCTACACTGACTCTTGTTAGGCCCAATGGTCAAACCGGGATAGTCGGACGAGGGTACGCAGACTGTAAGGGGTGAGACCCCTGTTCTGAGAGGGCAAGGCCCTGTGCTGTTCCGTGTTGTACGTTTGGGTATACCCCCTAACGGAAACGACTGACCACATGCCAGTGTGGGGTAGCTACCCGTGTGCTTATCACGTGTGCCGTAGTCGCCGCTACGTCGCGATTGTGACCACGTAGTAAATCGAGTGTAGGACTACCACGGGGGACTCTCCCAGCCAGGAAAGTGCCACGTGTACATTCTGCATCGTGGGAAAACTACAAGTAAGATCGTTCCTTTAGGGAACAGGAAGATTGAGAAATGTAATGGAACCATATTAGAATACTCAGATCAGCAGCACGTAATAAGATAACTGGAACAGGAAGATGATATTTTTAAGATGCTTGTTAAGTAACATAACATGTGTAACCACCGCTCTACTCAGCGTTAGTTGTCTCTGGATGTTATAACCTTGTACAGGTTAGGGATTTGAGCAACCATAGCCACCGGCTGCAGAGAGCGCTGGGCCTAGTCGAGCCCCGTTGTAGTTTCCTTTTGCTAGTGTTGTAGTGAGTTTCTGTAGTTCATGTTATTTCAGTTATATTTCAATCATACTATACTAGTTCTATTATGATGGCCTGTAATCTTATGGTAATTGATGTTCTCATGCTTTACTGTCAGCTTTTATTTTTGCTGCTTAGTTACATTTCTTATGTGATTGTGGAATGAATGTCTATTTGGTTATTTCTCCCTAGACGACTGGGTCTTAGGGTTCGTCGAGGCGACCCATTCTCGGGTTTTGTAGGGAGCCGGGAAAGGGCCGTGACAAGATGGTATCAGAGCAAGGTCATCCCGAGAAATGAACTGAATGGTCTGGAAATAACCACGCTTGTACATGTAGCTAGAATGGCCATCACATCATTTCATTTTGGTTGTCCCTTCCGAGTCTTACCTCTCCTTTGTAATCAAACAATCACCGACAGAATCTTCCCCTCTTCGATTTTCGTGTAGGAGATGCCTCGTCAGGGAGCTCTTGAGGCAGGCCGCGGACGTGGTTGTGGCCGTGGGCGTGGTCGCAAGGGAGGGCGAGCGAGGGTCGAGGATGGGGCCTCTCCACCCCTCCTTACAGGCGTTCAGGCCCTGGACCTTGCCTAGCTGATCCGAGATCTCATACGAGAGGAGCTCCAACAGCCTCCACCTCAGCAACCTTTTCCTAGGGATGCGAGGGGGAGTTCTCCGTGCAGCAGGTGAGCCGCCATGACGCTGGACGAGCTGGAGGGGGAGGGGTGATCCTCCACCACCCCCACCTTCTTCAGACACTTCGGGGCATGAGTCCTCTTTGCTTAGAGCTGCGCCTGTCCCCCCGTTGCAGCTCCACCACGAGATTTTCAGCCATTTCAAGAAGCTGAAGCCCTCTTCCTTCAGGGGGGAGGAGAGCCCGTCTGAGGCTGAGGACTGGCTGGAGTAGATGGAGAAGATCTTTGACATGCTCCATCCTCCTGCAAAGTGCCGCGTGGCCTTCTCCATGTATCAACTGGAGTGCAGCCCACAGGTGGTGGAGGACAGTCAGAGGACAGGAGGGAGAGCTGGCGCAGGACTAGTTTGTGGTGCTCTTCTTCGAGCAGTACTTCCCACAGACCTAGCAGGATCAGAGGAGGCGGGAGTTCCACACTCTCCGTCAGGGGGCGATGACGGTTAGCGCATATCGTATGCATTTCCTGGAGCTATCACGCTTCGCCCCGACAGTTGCATCTACCAAGGAGGAGCACCTATGGAGGTTCACTGAGAGCCTCTGACCTACCATTAAGGGGTATGTAAAGCCCCTGAAGTTGCCTACCTTCTCTCATGTGGTCGGGGTTGCCATGACCTACGAGGAGACCAACCCATCTGTGCTAGACATCGACGGGTGTTACGACCTGGTTCCTGGATCCCTACAGGACCCGAGATCGACTCACCTTGACTAATCCCAAGACCTAGTCGTCCAACAAGAAATAACCAAAAGCAGGAAAATAAACTACATTCACACATGTAATATAACTAAGTAGGAGAAAAGTACAAAGCAGTAAAGAAAATAGAACAACTGTCTCAGTACATGCCACCACAACATCAAGAACAATTGAAAGTGGAAAGGAAACAGGAATAGCAGAAACAGTAAACTAGGTATTCATTACTTACTACAACAGTAGAGAACAAGAAAGTACTGAAAGAATGACTACGGCTGGGCCCAACACCCTCTGCAACCGGAAACTCGAGCTGCTCAACTCCTGATTCTGAACAGTGTTATGAAAAGACAGAGTCAGCGAACGTTGAGTAGAGTGATGTTTATATTATCTAAGTATAAAAATAGTAAAAATAGCAGACTTAATTCTCATTTTATTTATCTGTTTTATATGTTTTTGTTCATCCATTTCTCAAAGTATCCAGATATTTCTTGATCTTACATGTTTCTCGTGGGAGCGATCTTGATTGCAGTCTGTTTCGTAGAGTAGAAGGTACACGTGGTGCTCTCCTGGCTGGGAGAGTCCCTCGTGGTAGTCCTACACCCAGTCAACCACCTCGAGGTCACTGTCAAGACGTAGCAGTGACTACGGCATGCGTGATAAGCGCACGGGTAGCTACCTCGCACTGACACATGGCCAGTCGTTTCCGCTAGAGAGTATGCCCAAAGTACAGCACAGAACAGTATAGGGCTTTGACCTCTCAGAACAGGGGTCTCGACCCTCAAAACCAAATAGGGGTCTCGCCCATCCACAGTCCGCGCACCCTCTTCTGACTACCCCGATTTGCCCAGAGGGCCTAACAAGTCAGTGTAGGGTGGCTAGTTGAACCCCGGGCCCAGTGGGGTGGCTAGCTCCCTCCCTACACTAGTAGCTCGCCTCAGTACCACATACGCGAGGGCCAACAGGAGTCAGTGTAGAGTGGCCAATCCTAACCCCGGGTTTCAACCTAAGGGAGGCTAGCTCCGCTCTACACTAGAAGGGGATGGTTGCTCTCCTTGGTACCACGTACTCAAGGGCCAGCACACTTCCTATCTACATTCTAGATTTCGTTTATCCACAGGAGTTTTACTCCTAATTCCCTGTAGGGTTCATGCTCATGTTCACCTCGTTTATCCAGATCCAGATCTCATGTTTCATAAATGATTCCTTATCCATATACATGCAGCTCTTGTTTTCATAGTTCAATTCTCAATAACATGAAACTGGTGGTTTCACAGGCAATTTCTCAATTAAATACAGGTAGCTCGTATTCTAATATGCAACTCGTAATTATAACACAGGCATTTGCTAGCAATTTATCTTAACCATGCATTCAAGGAAACAGTACAGTTCAAACAGGCTCATCCATTTTCTACCCTAAGGTTCATTCCACATCCTAGAGTTCCATTCAACTATTTCAACTAAATACATTCTTATTTAAATATTAATAACTGAATTAAACCACTCTACCGGGTATCACAGGAGGAATGGGGGCCTATGCCACAAATCTCGTCGTCTCCGTGGGTCCCGAACATGCCATCGGTTAGTAACCTGTACCAGCGACTAATGTACATTAGACAAGCTCAAAACAGTAGGTACTCAACACGGATATGTAGAGGAACTCTAGTAGAAAATAATGGTACTTCGTTTGCGGAAATCTGATTCCGTTTGGGCCTTAAATAGGCCAAAAATGTGATTTTTGATCAAAATCAGACGTTTGAGACTAATCCAAGACGTCTTAAAAGACGTCAAAACTCATCTCGTGTCTCCTGCGGCTGATTAGATGTCCATACCTTCTCTGCGACCGTCTAAGGATAGTTCCAGATGTCGGACAAGGTCTTCGGTCGTCTGGAAGCACCTCTGGACATCTAGTGATGTGATCAGACATCCAAAAGTGCATGGAAAAGCGTACCGCGTGCCTTCCCAAAGCTGCACCTACGCACGCAAACGCAAGCGCGGTCAGCCGACAACGTCTCTTGTGCTGAGATCTTCTGCATGGGAGAAATCGGCGTAGGAATGTACGTACCTCTCGCGATATGTGCTCTTAGACGTCCGGCCTTAGCTCCAGACGTCTAGGTCCCTTGCCAGTCATTTGGATGTCACGCCAAACATTTGATACTGGAAAACTTCCAGTATCAGAACCTCCTCGCAGCTCGCTCCACTTGCGCCTCTGCTCGCGGCAGCAGCTCCAGCCGTTGCAGGAGCTTGGGCAGCTCCTCGTCGACATCCTCCATGCACACACACTCCTGCCACCGGCCGTGCGAGCGCCATCGAGCTCCCGAAGGTCCTCTAACCTTCCACGCTCTCCTCCTTCCTCCCTCTCGCTCTCCCTCACTTGCCCCCCTCTCGTGCCTCTCTCTCAGACCTCGCCGCTACCGCACAGGAGTGCTGGAGGTGGTGGTTGGTGTGGTGTGCGGAGAGAAGAGAAAGGAGGGGTATAAATAGGAGAGGGTTAGGGTTCGGGAGGAATGAGAGAGGGGAACGGCCTCTACGCGCCGCCATCACGTGGAACACAAAACGCAGTACGAAAATTTCACTTTCAGACGTCCGGGGAAGGGTCCAGACGTTTGGACAGATGTCTGATTGAAACTCCAGACGTCTTAAATGACTAAAACGTAGTGGGTCATTACAATGGGGGACGGAAGAGGCTCTACCAGCATGAGCACTTACAGGGCCGCTGGTGGCTCCTCGTTTGAGTTGACAACCGGGTTTTATTGTTATAGCGTCGTAGTATAGCCAGTTGTTGCCATCATTTCAAATATATAATTTTTTTTACTCGGAAAAGAGTTCCCGAGGTCGAATTCAGGGAGCAAGTTGTATTCTAGAGATATACATGTTTCTTTTACAAAAAAAATAAAGAAAGAGAGAGAAAGGATTTGTTGTTTCCTCTTTGTTTCTCCTCGTCTCAGATCTTCTTCTTCTTTGTCTGCAGAGGTGATCTTCTTCTTCTGCAGTGGTGATGCTCTTCTTTCTTCTTTGTTCTTCTTCTTTCAGTTCTTCCCTTGTTCTTTTGTGTTCTCCTCTGCCTCGCCTTCTTCTGTTGTTCTTCAGATCTCCTTCTTTCTTCTTTTCTTTTTCCAGTCAGGACGTCGCCCCTCCTTCTTTCTTCTTTTCCCTTCAGGACGTCGTCTGATTTCCAAATCAGACGACTTAAACTGCCTGTTGCTACAGTGTCTCCCTCAGCTTCCTTCTTCTTCCGTGATCCTTCTTCTTCACCTGTGCCTGCACCCTTCAGAGCTTACGTCAGAGGACAAAACCTACTCTACCCTCCCCCCCCCCCCCCCCCCCCCCCCCCCCCCGCGTCTCTCTCTCTCTGAAACCACTCTTGGGAAAGCTCTCCCAGAGCTGCCGGGTAGTCGGGTACGGGTCAGGTCCAGGTCCAGGCCCACCGGCCTGCGTGGTGGGCGAGGAGTGCAGGTCAGTCTTAAGTCGGGTCGGGTCAGGTCCGCGGGGCGTGAGCGCGGACGAGACCGGGTAACCGGGCGGGTGAAGGGGACCTCACCCCGTGTGCTGAGGCAGTAAGGCTAATGCACAAAATCAATTTAAACGGTGAAGAGGTTGTGAGGCTTACCGATGTGGGACTAAACGGAGGCCTCTCCTCGCGTGCACCTGCTGGGAGACCGCGGCCTAGCTTCTGCAGCTGCGGCTTCGAATTGCGTCGGTTGCTGGCTGGCTGCCTTCGCAAGACTCCCCGTAATCCGCAGCAACTGGAGACCTGGAGTCCTCAAGCCTGGAGCGCGGGAGAAGCTGCTTCAATGTGCGTTAATGGCGGTCGAACCTCAAAACCTGTCGGACACGAATATGGCCTCTCGGCCTGATCAAACCACTGGGGAACCTTCGCCGTGGCACGGCGAAGGTGTGGAGCTGCGCGGCAAGCCGCAAGGTGGTTCTGGCGGCAGCCCTAGGTTGGACTGCAACCGGAGGAATGGGTTTGTTCGGGGGAGCGTTACGGAGGTGTGGAGTGGCAGTGGAGGGGTGGGGGGTGCTCAGTGTGATGAGGCGGAGGTTCGGTGAGGGTTGGCGAGGTGTGTGAGGCTGTGGAGCGATGGGAGCATCTCGCCGGAGGGTGGCCGGAGACGAAGGGGGTGACGATGGTCAGGGTCGGTCGAGGGCTTAATTGAACAAATTGAAAGCGGGGAAAGAAAGAGGAGAAGAAGGGAAGTAGTTCTAGCTTACTTGCAGGGACGAAGGGGGAGCAGCAGGGCGACAGTCGTATCGACTGTCGCCGGAGAAGAAGATGCTCAGGGAAAGGGGCGGCGGCAAGCAGAGAGCCGGAGAGGCGCCAGCTGGGTGCGGCGTGGCGCAGGAAGAGCAGGGGAGGAAGTCTCTGCTACTGGTATTGCGGCAGAGCGAAGAGGAGGAGGGGGAGGAACCGCCGGAGCTGGTGAGCGTCTGCCGGAGAGAGAAGAGAGGAAAGTTGGGGGTTTTCTCCGTCAGACCCGAGCTACCCCGGTCGGTGGAGCAACGGGGGGTATTTATAGGGATCAAAACAGGGAGGAAGGCGGAGGGAGACGACGTGTCTCCCTCGCCGGAGGATGGCCGGAGACGAAAACCCATACCGTCCGTGCGTTCGCACGGCCGGTATGGTGGGCTACAGCGACCAGGGGGTGTCCCTGCGACGGCTGACGACGCAGGGCACCCCCGGTTTACTTGCCAGGCTTTCCCCCTCACCCTGCTCGGCGCCATGCTCCGCGCAAGGTCGCCGGAGCATGGTGCTGGCAGGTTTTGCAGGGGGACCTGAATGCAAAGAACGAAGGAGAGTTAGGGGCCAAAATGCGACGGTTCAAAAGTTGAGGGTCAAAAAGTAAATATATGAGGACCAAAGTGTAAAGTTGGTCAAGGAGGTTTCTTCTTAGGCTCAAGTTTTTATACATGATTAATTAGGACCTAAGGAATCTGATGGTGAATTTCATTTCTATATTAAACCTTGTTTGACTGGTCAATTTATGCAAAAACCCAAATTAAGTTATTAATTGGGCATGGTTCTCAATGTAGGTCAAAATGGGTTCTGAAGGCCAAATTGAAGGTTCTAAACCCTAGAGATTATTTTTCTATGAATTTTAGAGGATTTATTCTATTTTTACTTTACCTCGAACCTCGTGAATTGAAGTGGGTTGTTTTAGGGTTACAGATTATCATTTAGTTTCTTAGAATTGATGTAGCCCTTGCTAGATCATCTCATCCCACTTTTATTCTTGTTAAGTTGCTTTGACCTATGTTTGGGCCCTGAATTACCCTGTATGCAGATTATACTGGTAAAATTTCATTTTTACCCCTTATGACTTGTTTCCTTCTTAAACTCAGAATTCTCTGAGTTAAGCCTTTCCTTGAGATATGTAGGAGCTTTTATCCTTTGTATTAGGTCAAAATGAGCTAGTTATGGCTCATGATGAGGTTCTCATCAGCCGCAATGAGAGGAGGCACACGACACTAGCGGGGGAGTCGTCCCGTTCACTAGTACACCAGGGTCCTTTGGGGGCCCCAGGCAGGGACCTGCCGACTGCAGCAGACCCCCGCCTTGCCTCTAGCAGGGGCAGCAGACTGAGGGAGGAGGTTGCATTCCCCTCTACTACCAATGTGGCCAGCCGGGCCACATACGGAGGGATTGCCCATCCAGGGCTAGGGCACAATAAACGCTCTCAGCACCAAGTACTGGATGCCGATCTAGCGGCCGCTGTTACCAGGCCCAAGGTGGAGGAAAACAGTCACCAGGAGGTTATCGGCCAGCTGCTTCTCGCCCGACCCAGAGCATGGTTGCTTCTTCTACACCGAGGGTTAAGGGGCGTATTAACGCCCTGATTCACGGAGATGCTAGAGTTTCAGGCTCCGTAGTGGCAGGTATGGTTACAGTTTCTGGCAGACTCATTTACACACTTTTCGATTCCAGTGCCATGCACTCATTTGTTTCTACGGATTTTGCTGTCAACTTGGGGTCAAGCAGTGTCCTTTTAGAGGAGCCATTTCTGATTAGAGGCCCAGGTGGACAAGTGTTCTTCGCTAAGGAAGTTTTCACTGACTGCGAGGTCATGACAGGGGGACATGGTCTCCCGATTGACCTGATCATGATCTCGATGGAGGATTTTGGTGTAATCCTAGGGATGAACCGGCTGGCTACTGTTTGCACCTCAAAACACGCCTATAAGAACGCCTTCTTATGCTATTTCCTAGCACTACCTATGCATATTAGGATTCCATTGTTGCATTTGTAAAAATACATGCATTCATGCATTTAATTGAGAGGAGAGGAGAATGAAATAAAAGGGCTTCATAATTTACATTTTCCTCAAGTGCCTCTTTACAAAAATCCATCTCTTCTATTTTTTATCTCCACTTGTTTTTTTATTTTTCCTGCTGCTGCAACTTCCCACGCGCGTCCGCCCTCTCCCTGCCCAAGCCATTCCCTGCGGCTGCCATTCCTCCCATTCCCCGCATGCTGCATGACCATGCTTTCATCTTCTATAAAGCCACGTCTTCTTCTCTTCAAACCGGGGGGCTGGCTGCAGCAAGAGAAAGAAGCCCACCTTCAGCTCATCACCACCACCGTCCTCCCCTCCCATACGTCGGCCCTCCGTCGAGGAGGCACCCGACGAGCAGGAGAACCCACTGTGGTGCACACCACCACAGTGGGAGCACCACCGCCCAGCTCTTCAACGAGCCGGTGGGCGTGGTGTGTTCTTTTCTCTTCGTTTGCATCTCCACGCCATTGCTGCCGCTTCAAGGTCCGAAGCTTGAAGCAGCAGCAGCAGCAGCAGCCCAGCGTCGACAGCAGCAGCAGCAGCACCCCCGCCTCCTCCGCGACCTTCCCCGCAGGCGCGCAACCCTCCGCGCGCGCCTGCAGGCTCGTTCCCCGCCTCCGTCTCCGTTCTGTCCACGCCACAGTTGCAGCCGCAGCAGGCCGCTGCGCGCACTGCAGCGGCCGGCTACGGCCTCGCGCCGACCCCCGCGACCCTCCGCGACCACTGCAGAACCTCCCCTCGCACCTCCGCGACCTTCCCCGCAGGCGCTCAGCTCTCCGCGCGCGCGCCTGCAGGGCACTTCCCCGTCTCCGCCTCTGCTCTGTCGCCTCTGCAATTCCACCCGCAGCAGGCCGCTGCGCGCACTGCAGCGGCCGGCCAGGCCCCTTCCCGCCCCCCTGCGGCACCTGCAAGCTCCACTCGCGCCTGCAGGTGCCCTCGCCCTCCAGCCTCGCGCGCTCTGTCGCGAGTTCTTGGTACACGCAACTGGCAGACGCAGGTCTCCTCCTGCGCGAATACGCGCCCACGACCATCAGACGACGGCCTTCGACTGCAGACGACTTAAAACGTGCTCCCTCGCCTCCTGCAGTGCGGCTGCCTCCGTTCTCTCCTCTCCTGCCAGCTCTCTCCTGCTCTCTCTCTCTCCCATTCTCTCTCTCTCTCTCTCTCTCACTCTCTCTCACAACACTTTCTCACACACTACACCGACGCACACAGACATCTACACTCACACTTTCACACACACACACACACACACCTATACTATAAACATATATATACGCATACTTATATATTGATACATATATACATACATATATACATATATATATCTATATAACTATATACATATATCTACATATCTAGATACATATATACTTATATACATATATATATATATCTATATAGTATTATATATATATACTTATATATACATAGTATATCTATATAGTTATGTATACATACATATAGTATTATATATATATACTTATATACATATATACATAGCTATATACATATATACATACATATATATATATATATATATATATATATATATATATATATATATATATATATATATATATATATATATCTATATATATCTATACATATATACTTATACATTTATATACATACATATGTACATATATTTTCACGTTATTTATTATACGTTGTATCGTGGGGATATCTGCACCAGTTGCTGATATTCCCTGATACACGCGTACAAAAAAAAGCGTGGTCCCATACATCATCCATCCTCCATCCACACTCCACGCGGCACCTAGTCGTGTTGGTTGCGTCTCTCTAGACGTCGGCTGACTCGACATAGTGCTACACTCCATCGTCACCTCCACCCCCACCCCTTTATATATATACTACATATAAATATATATCTATAGCTACTATATTTACTTTCTATCTGTTAGTTTCTTTCTTAGTAAAAAGATAAAAAAGGTATAAAAGTGAAAAGATAATCTTTGATTTGCAGGTATCCCGTCTTGCAAGTAGCAAGACGTGTTTTGAAACTCTGTTTTGGCTAAAAGCCAAGGACACAATTTTGAGGGTGTGCCTCAAGAACAAGGATTACCAAAAAAAAAAACCTAAATAAGAAAAATACCAAAAACAGAATAAACGAACAGAAGAGACGCGTTTTAAGGAAAACGTAGAAACTCGACTTGAACCCCACTTCCCTGAGTTCGACCCTGGGCTTAAAAGTGACAAGATAAAATCAATTAGGCCAGGTTAAAAATTTTGTAAAGAGATGGTTAGGTCTGAATTAGGTTAACCACTATACACATTTCAACGATAAAAATATCATATTAACAACCTATCCAGGCCGACCATCAGCTACTTACCATGCCCTAGTGGACTACTTTGGGAGGAAGATCGTTTTCTCCATACCGGAGTTGCCTCCCTTTTAGTTCCACGGACAGCCAGTAGACGGAGGATTTAGGTGCATTTCCACGCTTAGAGCAGCGAAGCTACTGAGACAGGGGTGCGAGGGCTTCCTCGCTTGTGTCGTGGCAGAACCTAACCCCGTGGCGGATTTACAGAGTATTCCGGTCATCCGTGAGTACCCCGACATCCTTCCAGAGGAACTGCCAGGATTAGCACCTGAGCGTGAGATCAAGTTTGAGATCTTACTAGTGCTGGGGACTGGCCCCATTTCTACTGCATCATACCGGATGGCCCTGCTTGAGTTGCGAGAGCTCAAGTCACAGTTACAGGACCTGTTAGAGAAGGGCTTCGTGAGGCTAAGTGCCTCCCCGTGGGGAGCCCCCGCTCTATTTGTGAAGAAGGACGGTACTCTTCGGCTGTGCGTCGACTATAGACAGTTGAACCAGGTCACCGTCAAGAACAAGTACCCACTGCCTCGCATCGATGATCTCTTCGATTAGCTGAGAGACGCCACAGTATTTTCAAAGGTAGATCTGAGGTCGGGCTATCATCAGTTGAAGATCAGGGAGACCGATGTCTCCAAGACAGCCTTCCGCATGCGGTATGGTCACTATGAGTTCTTGGTGATGCCATTTGGACTGACCAATGCCCCCACCACTTTTGATGGACCTGATGAACCGCGCCTTCCAGCCATACCTAGATCAATTCATGGTAGTTTTTATTGACGACATACTCGTCTACTCCCAGGATCAAGCACAACATGGACAACATCTCCACATGGTCTTGGACACTTTGAGACGGCACAGGCTGTACGCCAAATACAACAAGTGTGAGTTCTGGTTAGGACAGGTTTCCTTCTTGGGCCATGTGATCTCGGGAGATGGGCTGGCTGTAGATCCAGTCAAGGTTGAGGTCATACTCAGGTGGGAGAGGCCACGTATAGTGACGGAGATTCGCAGTTTCCTAGGGCTAGTTGGATACTACAGGCGGTTTATTCGAGGGTTCTCGCAAATTGCATGTCCTATGACTCAGTTGACCTAGAAGGATGTGCCCTTCAACTGGATAGACGAGTGTGAGTCTTGTTTCCAAGAGCTGAAGGAGAGGCTGACCTCCGCTCCTGTACTCACCATCCCAGACAGCAGTGGCGGATTCATCGTCTACACAGATGCCTCGTTGTAGGAATTGGGAGGTGTGCTCATGCAGCAGGGTCACGTTGTCGCTTACGTTTAGCGGCAAAAAAAACCCCATGAGCATAACTACCCCATCCATGACTTGGAGCTGGTTGCAGTGGTCTTCGCACTGAAGACATGAAGGCATTACTTGTATGAAGAGACGTTAGAGATTTTCACCGACCATAAGAGCCTCAGATACCTGTTTGATTAGAAGGAGCTCAATATGAGACAGAGACATTAGTTGGAGCTCTTGAAGGACTATGACTGTAGCATCTCCCACTATCCTGGGAAGGCCACTATGATGGTTGACGCCTTGAGTTGGAAGGCGCCCACCCACTTGGCTTGTTTATAGGCATGGAGTTGGAGACTCATGGAGGAGGTGAGCAGTTGGCGACCCCAGGAGTCCTAGGGGTACTGCGGGGCGGTGACAATGGTGAGACAGACACGACTAGAGCTAATAGATTGCATCGTGGCTAGGCAGATGATAGATCCATACCTACAGACACTGCGAGATTGGGTATTAACAGGGCGCCCAATAGAGTTTTCGTTCACGGACGGAGTTCTGCGTATGAGGGGACGCTTGTGTGTTCCTAGAGACGAGGAGCTGTTGAGAGAGCTCTTGACTGAGGCACATGGATCCAGATTCACCATACATCCTAGGAACACGAAAATGTACCATGACCTACGACGTGATTTCTGATGGAGGGGCATGAAGCGGGATGTTGGTCGTTTTATTTAGCAATGTTTGATATGTCAGCGGGTGAAAGCTGAGCACCGGAGGCCTGCAGGACTGTTACAGGCACTTCTCGTGCTAGAGTAGAAGTGAGAGAGTGTCACTATGGACCTAGTAGTAGGATTACCTGTGACACAGCGATGACACAACGCGGTTTGGGTGATAGTGGATAGATTAACGAAGACGACATGTTTCTTGCCAATTCGAATCACGTTTGGGCCAGCACAGCTTGCGGAGCGCTACATGCAAGACGTGGTGCACCTTTGCGAGGTCCCTCACAAGAGTATTTCAGATAGAGACACTCGTTTCACTTCCCAGTTTTGGGCAGAGTTTCAGCGGGCTCTGGGGACTCATCTGAGGTTCAGTATGGTATATCACCCCCAAACTGACGGACAGTCAGAGCGCACCATTCAGACCCTTAAGGACCTTCTACACGCTTGCATACTGGACTGGAGAGGTTCCTAGGAGGAGCATCTGCCCCTGGTGGAATTTGCATACAACAGCTATTACTCAAGCATTAGCATGGCACCGTATGAGGCCCTGTACGAGAGGAGGTGTACTGCTTCCTTGAGCTGGGTTGAGGTGGGGACCAAGTGGGAGGTTGGTCACAAGTTGATATGTCAGAGTCAGGAGGTGATTGAGTAGATCCATTGACGACTTCGTACCGTCAGGAGCAGACAAAAGAGCTACGCTAATCTGAAGCATAGAGAGGTACAATTCGAGATTGGGGATCACGTCTTCCTCCGTGTTTTGCCCATGAAGGACTTGCAGCGGTTTGGGGTGAGAGGGAAGCTTTCACCAAGATTCGTGTGGCCTTTTGAGGTCCTAGAGCGGGAAGGACTCGTTGTTTACTGGCTTGCCCTTCCTCCCCAGCTTTCTGGAGTACACGACGTGTTCCACGTGTCCAACCTCCAGAAATACATCGCCGACCCTAGCCATGTTCTAAGCCACAAGAGCATCGAGGTGAGAGATGACTTGACCTATCCCGAGAGGTCTGTACAAATACTAGATCGAGCTGTCCAGAGACTGAGACAAAAGGAAGTACCCCTGGTGAAGGTCCTTTAGAGAAGCCAGCGGTACGAGGAGGCCACTTGGGAGCTTGAGGCGGCGATGCAAGCACAGTACCCCGAGCTTTTTGAGGGTACATCATTCTGACCTACTTCTGTCCTCTTTAAGTTTGTTATGCACCTTTATTTTATTTCCACACCCTAGTCAGCTCAAGTTTCGAGAACAAAACTTCCTTTAAGTTTGTTATGTTGAAATATCCCTTTTATGGAGTCGTTTGGAATTTTCGGAACCCGTAGGGGTTTTCCTGTAATTTTTAATCCCTTATCTTTTGTTTTGAGGGTTTGTGAGGGGGAGAGGAAAATTGCAGGGATGTCCCCGCAATTTCCCCACCACCTCTCCTCATCATACACACCCCCTTTCTCTCTCGCCTCACCCTGCACGCCACACCATGCCCCTCCCTTGCGACACCCTCACCTCCCTCTCTCGACCTTTCCCTCCCCCATACCTCTTCCATTTAAACCCCCCTTGTCCCTCCTCCATCCTCCGCACACCGCAGCTGAGAGGAGAAGGAGAGCAAAGAACCAGAGGGGCATGTGCGGGAGGGGAGAGCTACCGCTATTGTGGTAGCAAGTTTTGCTGTAGTTGCAGCAGCATGCGGAGAAGAACTCACCAACACTTATGCGGAATCACTTTTCTGCAAAATCAGACATTTGCGAAGTACGCTAGACGTCTTGTCAGACGTCCTAAGGTAGTTCCGGACGACTGATAGCGCATATTTTCGATTTATTTTTCCTGCAAAGTTCTGACCGTGCATGCGCGTGCGACAAAGGTTGGGAAGCGCACTAACGTGAAGACCGAGGTAGTTTTAGACGTCCGGACGTGTTTCCAGACGATTGAAGACACTCCCAGACGTTTGCATTGAGTCCCAGACATCTGGGAAATGTGCCCCAAGCAAGGTCAGTCCCTGAGTACGTTTAAGACGTCTGGGACTCCTCCCAGACGTCTGATTTTGGTCAAGGTGGTGTTTTTTGGGGCCATTAGGGCCCAAACGGTGTCAGTTTTCCACAAACGAAATGTCCCTGGTTTCCGCGCGAGTTTCTCTATGTAATGGTACTTTGTCTATGTCTTTTAGAACACTTTTGACCTGTCGATCCTTGTCACAGGTCGTCGTCCGTCGAGTATACAGGACTTGTAGAGACATCGGGAGCTACTGTACGAGCCCCCTTTCCACCCGATTTCCCTAGTAGAGTGATTTTTCTTTAATCTCGAAATTAATAAAGTACATGCATAAAAATTAGTTAAACCTAAGATATGAGCTGAACCCTAGGAAGAAGTAAACGCATGCTTTAGAATACATCTAATCTACTAAACCCTAGGTTGTGACATGAACACTAAGGCTTGAGAAGATGCATGTAAATCATAAGCTGCCTGTACTACCTGAAATGAACTATGTTATGAATAGAAAAATAAACTCGTATTGTGGAAATTGAGATGCCTATTCTGTATGTAACAAACCAGATACGAAATAAGAAAAAACATTCATGTACGAACCTACAGGGAATGTAGAACATATAAGAATATTGTAGTACGGAGAACCGAATGGTTCTGGAACACGTTGCCATGGGCACCTGTCCGGACTTGTTTTAGGGAGGTGAGCTGGCCTTTGTGTACTTAGTACCGAAGAGAGCAACTATCCCTTCTTAGTAGAGGGGAGCTTGTCACCCCTTGGGTGGAGACCCGAGGTGGGTTTGGCCACTCTACATCGACTCCTGGCCCTCGCGTACGTAGTATCGAGGAGATCTACTTAGTGTAGGGGGGAGCTAGCTGCTCCAGGGGGCCCGGGGTTAGGACTGGCCACCCTACACCGACTCTTGTTAGGCCCAATGGGCAAACCGGGATAGTTGGACGAGGGTACGTGGACTGTAAGGGGCGAGACCCCTGTTCTGAGAGGGCAAGGCCCTATGCTGTTCCATGTTGTACGTTT
Organism: Thalassia testudinum; assembly: GCA_037157565.1. Lineage (NCBI taxonomy): Eukaryota > Viridiplantae > Streptophyta > Magnoliopsida > Alismatales > Hydrocharitaceae > Thalassia > Thalassia testudinum. Next base: position 100,196,406 of record JAZHRO010000031.1, on the reverse strand, counting down.
GGGCATACTCGCTAGTAGAAACAACTGACCACGTGCTAGTGCGAGGTAACTACCCGTGCACTTATCATGTGTGCCGTAGTCACCGCTACGTCGCGACTGTGACCTCAGAGTAGTAGATCGGGTGTAGGACTACCACGGGGGATTCTCTTGGCCAAGAGAGTTCCATGAGTACATTCTGCATCATGGGAAAACTACAAGCAATATCGTTTCTTTAGGGAACAGGAAGATTGAGAAATGTAATGGAGCCAGATTAGAATACTCAGATTAGCAAAACGTGATAAGATAACTGGAACAAGAAGATGATATTTTTAAGATGCTTGTTATGTAACATAACATGTGTAACCACCTTTCTACTCAGCGTTAGCTGACTCAAGATGTTATAACCTTGTACAGGTCAGGGATTCGAGCAGCCAGAGCCATCGACTGCTGAGGGCGCTGGGCCTAGTCGAGCCCCGTTGTAGTTTCCTTCTGCCAGTGTTGTAGTGAGTTTCTGTAGTTCATGTTATTTCAGTTATATTTCGATCATATTGTACTAGTTCTATTATGATGGCCTGTAATCTTATGGTAATTGTTGTTCTCATGCTTTATTATCAGCTTTTATTTTTGTTGCTTAGTTATATTTCTTATGTGGTTGTGGAATGAATGTGTATTCGGTTATTTCTTGTTGGACGACTGGGTCTTGGGGTTCGTCGAGGCGACCCGTTCTCGGGTTCTGTAGGGAGCCAGGAAAGGACCGTGACAAATAGCCTCACCTTCAATTGTGGAAATCCAGCTTACGTTAGTTTTCATCATCGGCTTTGTGGGTTAATTTGAAAGGTCATTGTATCCTGCAACAAAATCGTTAGTGGCAATGAAAGGGTGTATGCAAACATGAAAATAAATAGTAAGAAGAATGCAAGCATTTAAAAGTTAAAGAAGCTACTAGTACGGAAATAAAAGCAATCTCAAAACTACTTAACATGTGACAGGCGGAATGAAAGGGCATATAGTATGTACTTCAAACCTAAAACAACCTGAGCCTACCTACAAAGTCTATGCTTAATAGTTCTTACAATATCATAAATATTGAATCATGGCCAATCAACACGTAGTTCTTTCACGGGAATACTAGGGAATAGACGATGAAACAACAAGTTCATTCGATGAAGATGCCCTCCATCATGTGATATTGTAGAAAGGGGTGGTCCTTCATGCGAGATAACTCTAATCACCCACCTATAATGTAAAGGAAGGTGTTTCATAAGTACATTCTTTGTTGAGGAGTTAAGGGAAATTATATGGCATTTTCTTATACATACCGGATCCCAAGCCTCTAGTGTTAGTGGAACCACAATAAAGCATGTGTCACACCAGGTTCAACCATCATTTCATAGTAGAATCTTTACATTTCTATATTGTCGCTTAAGAATTTTTCACATTGTCTTCACCTAAGACTGTGGTAAGGAAACATTATAAGCAGAGTTGAATGAACAAGTGACATCTTGCCATCCTGCTTTGTTTAGCGAACCTTGAGACCATGCTAATGAAATCTTAGCTTGATATACTCTGACTACCAGGATGTTATCCGCGTCCTCATATTAGGTGAAAAATCATTTAGGCATCCTAATTTTGAAAGAATTGCATTTAACACAAACTTCACAATGTAGATAATATCTGACAATTATAAAGTTCGAAATGACATTACAACAACTACAACTTCAAAGGTAGACAACATAAATAAGAAAGTTATGTTCCATTACCAAACAAAAACACTAGACACGTTCATTGTGCCTATGTAAATAAGAAGAGTATGTGCTCTACAATGCATCGTACCAATATGTAGTGACAACATCGAATTAAAAAGTAGTCTACATCCATAGGTTATTAAAACATGTGACCATTGTATCGTATCGTTCCTCAACACTACGAACAACAACCTCAACCTCCAAGTCTGATACTCTTTCCTGTAACTCTGCATTGCATGCCTCCGCACACTATAGATCCAACTGAAGCCTTCGCACCTTGGCATTCTTAACTTCTATCGCATGCTCCAATCGTTCGATACAATGAAGTAGCCACTCAACATGATCGTCACTGGCCTCCTTACCCATCCTACTTTGTGATAGCCACCTCTCTATGTTCTCAACCAAACCTCCCAAAAACGTTAGCTTTGCTTTCGTTGATGAAGCCGTTGGTTCATGGTCGGTAACAGCTATCCTGTATCCACATCCTTAATAATAGATTGATTAAATTGGGAATGAAATGATAACTTCAATGTTGTAAGTAACATCACATTATACTCACCACGTCACAAAATGGGCAGACGTAGTACAACCTCTACAAGACGGTTAACTCCTAAGCAATCTCCTCTATGAGGACCTGACTGCAAATGTCATTGCAAGGGCATCGACGACCATGATATCAAAAAGGCCCGCAACGTGGAGCAACTTCCATTCCTACAATATTACACCCAACCTATGCAAGAATGACTATAACAATAGTTGTATGATTTAAATGCAGAATCACATAGAATGAAATTGTTTAGTGATAGTAGCGGATAACATAATTCATTACAACACATAGTACATCCAAAAGTGAAGTATTTATAAAAAGAAAACTAAGTTTACTGCAAACAAGAGCCGTTGAAATTAGTGTCTTCGTTGTCACCTCCTTGTGTACTCATCCCATAGGCTAGAGTCAATCTGGTCGCACACTTGCTCACCTACCTTGACATCGGATTCGTTGACCTTACCGGTAGGATCATCATCTAAATTGTCGTCCTGTTCCTCCTGAAAACTTTGATGAAACTTTGGATCATCCGAATCATAATGTCGAAGGAAGTTATGGATTATACATGCAGCCATAACCAATTGACGTTGTACCTTAATACTATAGAATGGACAATGATCTAACAAATGAAATCATGACTTAAGTGCACCAAATGTGCGCTCCATCATGTTTTGAAGCTATGCATGACGATGATTGTAGATCTCCTTTGGGCCTTGATATATTTGTCCCCTATACTCATTCAAGTGGTAGGATAAACCATGATATGGAGCAAGAAATTGATTCATATTCGCAAAACCTAGGTTGACCAAGAATCTCTTGCCTTTTGGGATATGAAATTCACCAGAGTCTAACGACCAATTTAGCATACGCATGTCGGCTGCACTGTCCTTGAATCTAGTGACAACGTAGACAAACTCCATGTTGAAGTCAATGTTACGACCTGGTTTCCAAATCCCTACAGGATCCGAGATCGGCTCGCCTCGACTAATTCCAAGACCTAATTGTCCAATAAGAAATAACCGAAACGCAGGAAAATAAACCACATCCACATATGCAATGTACTAAGTAGTAAAAACGTGCAAGCAGTAAATGAAAGTAAAAGCTATTATTCCAGTACATACCACCACAACAACAGGGAAAAATGGAAACGAAAGCAACAATAACAGGAACAGTAGCAAAAAGTCTGAAACTCACTATAACAGTAAAGAGCGTACAACAAAAAGTGCTGAAAACTACGGCTGGGCTCAACTAGGCCCAGCACCCTCCGCAGCCGGAAGCTCGGGCTACTCAACTCCTGGACCTGAATAGTGTTATGGAAAAGACGGAGTCAGCGAACGCTGAGTAGAGTGGTAACCATACTATTAAAGCAGTAAAAGTAGCAGGTATAATTATCTTTTCTAGTTATTTTATTTTTTTACAGGTAATTCCTTTTCACCCCTTTTAGTCAACTTTCAGATTTTCCTTGATCTTGCATGTTCCTCGTGGGAACAATCTTGATTACAGTCTTTTCCGAAGAGTAGAAGGTACACGTGGTGCTCTCCTGGCCGGGAGAGTCCCCCGTGGTAGTCCTACACCCAGTCAACCACCCCAAGGTCACTGTCAGACATAACGGTGACTATGGCACGCGCGATAAGCACAGGGTAGCTACCCCGCACTGACACGCGGTTAGTTGTTTTCGCTAGTGGGTACACTCAAAGTACAGCACGGAATAGTATAGGGCCTAGCCCTCTCAGAAACAGGGGTCTAGCCCCTCAGAACCAAACAGGGGTCTCACCCCTCCACAGTCCGCGCACCCTCGTCTGACTACCCTGATTTTGCCCAGAGGGCTTAACAAGTCGGTGTAGAGTGGTTAGCTGAACCCCGGGCCCCGTGAGGTGGCTAGCTCCCTCCCTACACTAGTAACTCGCCTCGGTATCGCATACACGAGGGCCAACAGAAGTCGGTGTAGAGTGGCCAATCCTAACCCAGGGTCTCAACCCAAGGGCGGCTAACTCTGCTCTACAAAAAAAGGGGACGGTCGCTCTCTTTGGTACCACGTCCTGAAGGGCCAGTACACTTCCCGTCCATATTCCAGATTTTCCATCTAACCACAGGAGCTCTACTCCTAACTCCCCGTAGGCTTCATGCTCATGTTCACCATATTATTCCAATCTAGATTTCATCATTCACAATTTAGTTCTTATTTATATACAGGCAGCTCGTATTTCCACAATTTAACACATGCAACTAATGATTTCACAGGTAACTGTTTAGTTATCTCAGGCAGCTCATATTCTAGCAGGCAACTCATACTTTATTACAGGCAATGGCTAGCAGTTTATCTTATTCATGTATACCAACATAGTCATGTAGAATAATTTGGTTTACTCATTTCTCTGTCCTAGGGTTCATGCCACCACCTAGGTTTTCAATTGGCTAATTTCATAGATATATTCTTATTTAATAAGATTAACAGGGGTGGACTACACTACCAGATAATCCAGGAATACTGGGGGCTCGAACCGTAGACCTAGGCTCCTCTGCAAGCCCCAGACATACAGCAGGTCGAAGTCCTATACCAACGTATACATCACAAGGAAGATTCATAATAATGTATAAAGGTTTCTAATACGTAGAGAAACTCACAAGGAAACCACAGATATTTCGTTTGCGTAAAATGGATCCCGATCGGACCCCAACGGGTCAAAAACGTGTCTGTAGACCAAAATTAGACGTCTGGAAACAAGTCTAGACGTCTTAAAAGTCACAGAGACACCTCAAGCTCCTGCAGTGACCTTAGACGTCCAGGACTCCCCCACAACCGTCTGAAATCAGTTCTAGACATCTAACCAATCCTCCGGTCGTCTGGAAACACCTCTGGTTGTCTGATGAGCTGTTCAGACGTCTAAAAGTGCGTGGAAAGGTGTTTTGCGCACCTTCTCAAGGCTGCTCCTGCGCACGACAAAGCAGCCACCGATTTTAGCCAAACCAAATCGTCTGCGGTGCGGCTTGCATGGCCGTAACCGTGAAGAGAATGTACCTTCGCGATACAGATGCCTTCAGATGTCTGGTGTTGACGCCAGACGTCCAGATGTGCAACCGGTCATCCGAACTGCACTCTATACGTCTAATACTGGAAAATTTCCAGTATCAGACCGCTCTCCCAGCACTCCTTGCCGCGCTCCGCCTCGTTTCCCCTCGCTCTGCCACAGCTCTAGCTGCTGCAGGGGGGTCGGGGATGATGCTCCGGACCTCTTCCTCCGGCACGCACCGCGGTGGTCGTGCGAGCTCCGACAAGCTTCCATGAAGCTCTCGACCTCGGCCTCCTCCTCCTCATGCACTCTTCTCCTCGCTCTCACACTCTCTCGCTCACCTCCTCCGCTGCTCCGCCACACACTCTGATGGTGGAGATGGTGGCATGTGAAGTGGAGAGGAGGAGAGGACAAGAGGGTGGCCTTTTATAAGGCCTCGGGTTAGGGTTCTGCAGGGGGAGGGAGGAGGAAAAGGAGAGAGAGAAGAGTTCTGCGCGTCACCTGCGCACAGAATGCAGAAGGTGTACAAAAATTTAATTTTCAGACGTCCAGGAGAGGGTCCAGATGTTTAGACAGATGTCTGATTGACACTCTAGACATCTCAAAAGGCTAAAAATGGGACGGGCCTTTATAGTCAACGACTGCCAAGACATTTTGGCTTGTCTAACCTTTCCTACAACAATATCGATTGATTAGCTCATTAGGGACGGTCGCGTGCACATGACATCTGCCGATTGCTCCAATACATTCCTTATAAGAGAAATGACATTAATGGAAACTAAAGATAAGGTGATTAAGTAATCATTTATAAGGAAGTATCTTCGAAAATTGAAATTTACCTTAAAGTACAGATAATACTTTGAGTTACTTCACACATTCTCATCAACTGGTGCATCAGGTATGAGAAGTTGAATGAAAAGCTTCATCAACTTTAAGATTTGCCGCAAGACACGATTAACGTATCTACTAATTGTCTCTCCAGAGTGTTGGAATCATTCCATTAAATGTTGATTTGAAGCTCTGTGTGCCATGATCATCATGAAAATTGCTAGTTGCTCCTCAATAGTGGAGTTCTTTGTGTCCCTTAAGTGTATTCTACTCGTAAGAAGATCGGCGAAAGCCATGAATGGCCTCGCATACATCCAGAACTCGCTTTTGCACCTATCATGGTGGCCTCCTAAAATGTGATGGATCCATGTGTCTTGTCATTGCGTTTGTATTACGTGTGATTCATTGTTCGACAACCAATTGAGCAATGACAAGGACAGACACAATCATTTCAACTAGCTTCAAATTTTCCTCGTCCTCGATATCGCGATGATCAGAATATGAATTCGAAGACAAAGTGTCTAAGGAGGCTGAGGTTGTGATTTCAAAATTAGAAATTTCATAGGACGACATCCCTAACCAATACAAATTATTTGTTACAGATGGATGACTTCAACGTATGATCATAATTTATGGAGGCATCACTTGACTTGAAAATAAATAAGATTAACTATGCTAAAATGTTCACAATTATCACACGCCAAAGGAGATGGACTCCAGAAAACAGTGACAAGTACACGAAAGGGAACATGACTTAAACCGAGCCAACTACTCAAGGACGGACTCCAACTAGGTTATGAATGCATCTGGATTCCTGTCAACATTCCTGAAAATTACACGATTTCTACTTCTTGCGAAGTACTGTGTGTCACTGTATCGGTATCAAAATATTTGGGACTTGCTCAGTAACCATTTCAAGGCATTGACTTATCTCCTTAGATCTATCCTTCTTTTTCAACTGCGATCTAATACTGACCAATTCCTATAGGAATCCACTAATTTGAGATATTCCTTCGGATATTTGGGCATTTGGTTGCCCAAAGCTTGAATGTCTTCTCTTGCTTCCACTAGAACCACCTTCTCTGTTGTCTTTTCCCTGTATTGGTCCTAGAGGCGGGACGTGAAGGAGATTGCATTTCATATTCATTGCCTAATTCTGTTGTGGGATTGGGCATGGAGGATGTGAAAGTTCTCCCTTCGAAGAGGGGTGACGTAATAAATGCGGAAATAAAATATAAAGCAATCTCACAAAATCAATCGCACAAGTACACAAGTAATTTTTAGGTGGAAACCCAAACCGGGTGAAAACCACCACCTAACCCTCTCGAGTTAGGATTTTCCGATCAACCTAGTTGATCAAATCCACTAACCGAATCACTTTAAAACAAGGGTGATTCAACCTCAGTACAACCACGCTACAAGTACGAGGGTAGCGTTCCTCAACCCCTTCTCTCCACGAGAAGGATTTTGTCCCACGGAGACGGGAATTCGCAAAGCGAATACCCAACCAAAAGACAAAGATAAAATAAAACAACAAACCTATAGAGCCAACAAAGTAATAAACCTAAGCTTCTATAGGATTTAGGAAACTCCCCTTTGCAAGGAGTGCGTCGACGATGACGCGGGTGCGTGAGCCACGCAACGGCGCAATGTCGCTCTCGTAGACAACGGCGGGAGAGCGGGTGCGCGAAGGGAATGATGCTCTCAAGATGTAGAACTTGAGCTTAGAGAGCAAGAGCTTCTTGGACACAAGAGAGTGGAAATACTTGATCTTAGTGTATTGCAAAGTGTTTCTTGTGTGTCTAAGTGCTTTTCTTGTGTGTCTAGGTGTGAAAAGGCTCCCCTCTATTTATAGAGGCCTTAGGAAGGCTTTGGAAGGCTTAGAAAAGCTTCCATAGCCGTTGGGAACAAAGTCCAAGAGAATCAGGCCGAAATCAGGACAATGATTACATTTGACAGGGTTATCAGACGTCTAACTCTGGCATCAGACGTCTGGAAGGCCACTTTAAGACGTCTGATTTAAAGGTCAGACGTCTGATTCTATGCGGGTTTCTCCCTGACTTGAATCAGATCTAAACAGGGTTTTTGTGCAAGTCCATCAGACGACATACAGGACGTCTGGCACTAAGTATGGACGTCTGGAAACCTACTTTTACTGTGGGAATTGATTTCCAAACGCTGCAACGGCTAGAAAATTTCTGAGAAGAGATTTTGGGTCAACCGAGGCAAAACGGTCATTTATCAGACGTCTGGAAAGACCTAAGGACGTCTGATAAGGCTCTAACAGTCATATTCTTAACTGTTTGCTAAGCCAGCCAACGGTCCACTAATTGGATGTCTGGCAAAGTCATCAGACGTCTCCTAAGACGTCTGGTCTAAGGTCTGGATGTCTGATTTCATCAGACAGAAGTAGCTATATCCAGCCTAACAGATATTAGACGTCTGAAACAACAGTCAGACGTCTTAAAATACTTTATCAGACGTCTGATTTGGGAATTAGACGTCTGGAAAGTCTGTTTGAACCCTATATTGGTTTTCTAAGTATTCTACAGAAAACCTAAGTATCCTAGGGTTGTGCCGGTGTTCCTAGGACTACTGTTAGGGTTCTTTGAGGCTCTTTAACATGAAATATCTAAGGAAATAAAGAGCAACAAAAGAAACAAAAGATACAACAAGTACAAAAGAAGGAAATCTATCATATTCTTCATTTCCTTCCATCTTCAATCTGTCGCTCCACGCGAACCTCCTCTGTTTTCCGTCAAGCTCCTCCAATCCGTCCTGGATGCGAGCTCGAACTCTGTCTAAACACGTCCACATTTGCAATTTGAGTCGTAGATTTCAGGTCAATGTTGGCCGATGTTAATGCCATGTATGGAGGGTGACCAGAGGAGAGTAACTCCTCAAAACTGAATCGGTTGTCTTTTACATCAAACCACCCATACTTTGCTGACTAGCATCCACGTTGTACGGCTGCTGCTGGTAGGGGGTGTAGGTTGGGCCCACATATGGATGATTCGATGGCACATGAGATTCATTACATGCTTGGGTGGGCTCAGCTTCAGAGGAGTCAGACAAACGCTGTGAGGACATGGCATGCTCCCCTATAGCAATGTCCTTACCTACTATGATGTTGATCTCATCATAGTACGGAAATAAAACCCCTCTCAACTTTTGAATCTTAGGTGGCAACTGTGACATTGGCAACTAAGGTTAACATTGACAATTAAATGGATATATGAATGAGAACAGATTATCTAACACTAAGGTTGTACCTCTTCCTACACTGACGGAGAAGGTGCTACGGGACACTTTGTAATAGGGTCAAGGCCCCATCCACTCATGATAAGAAGACGGTGGAAGCTACGAAAATTCTTCTTCAATGTCTTCCACCTATGGAGGATCTTTGTATTATCATATCCCAACCTTGTCTCTTGTTCAAATTCTAAGACTATGCCACTCCACGCATGTCTCGAAAAAGATCCTCCATCCCAATGAACACGATGGTAATGGTCCATCAATATCTTTACGAGCTTGCAATTTTTCTCGATGGTCCACTTTTTAGGTCTTCTAGACCTGCTTCCACTTAAACCAGCATCGTCCATGGATGGTGGATTTCTGTTGTTCAATCAACTCATTCTAAATTGTCATCATATGTACCCGTTAGATTTGGTGGTCCTTGTCATTAAATAACGTGATAAGAACAAACCAATAAAACCTACCCTATGAACCTCATATGTAAATGGTTCACTTCTCATGAAATGCAAAAAAAGGCAATCAACCCATAATGGGAAGAACCCAAAGGTTTGAAGTTATGACCTTACATTGTGGTCTCTACATGATGGAATTACGCAATGATTGTCAGTGGATGGAAACTTTGAATTTCTCTTTAGCAAACTGGTAAATGGAAAGTAGGAAATTTTCTTCTACAATTTATTTGCCACTGACAAATTAATTTCCAAGACAAAAGTTTTCAATCATGAAGACATCTTTTGCTAAGGCCAATATGGTCATATTGGTTCTTTATAAAGGAACTTCTCTTTCCCTTGTACGAACATTTAAAAGAGGCATCTTTGAGGCATAGTTTTCTTAGAATTATCCTCGTTAATTTTCTTCCTACAAATATAAATTTCTTACTTTTTAAATACTCATACAAGTTACAAATTCAATGAACTAAATAAAAAAAGCCACATTGCATGTACTTAGTTGAGTTGAATTAGTAAGAAATGATAGGAATGAAACACTACAAATAGTTAAACATGGCCCAACTAAGTCATTACAAAATGTTAGGAATATCCCATGCAACATGGAGGCTCCTACGAAGTTCTATGGTTTATTGTATGTAAATGGGAGGTTTGACTTATTAATTATTTCAACATCGAAGGGCACAAGTCCTTCCTTACCAACAATTAATATCACTTGGTACATCTTGCTTGACAGAAATTATTGGTACATGAAAATTCTCTATGTTTTTGGCCTTCTGTTATTCAAATATTCTTTAGCAAAGTGTGAGCCTAATGGGTCGAAAAGTATAAATTGCATCTCTTCTAAAATAATTTAATCTATGAAGGGAGTGTAGAAGTAAACAAGAAATACCACTGTAAACCAACGGATACCGTCAATTAAGCCAATATATATATATTAGCATAAGTTAACCATGGCAAACATTACCAAAAATTATTGTAGTAAAAAGGAGATATCAATGGTTGTAATTAACCAAATCTATTTGAAATAGCATGGGTGAATCCCTTCAAACAATACGAAATGGGTGCAACAACAAGAGGTATCCACTCAATTGACCCACTCTAACCATTTCCACTATTAGAAATCCCACTGTTAACGACGATTTTGCATTGTCTGAAGAAAACAAATGCTAATTAACTCTATATGGATACTCTTTTGAGGGTAGTGGGATTGCTATTTGGTGGTATAGGGAGCAAAGATAGTAATCGATACGGAAAATTTTACACTAGATAAGACATGCAAATTGGTTGGTTGGTGTTTTGCACCTTTCATAAGTTTCTTGTTGGAAATGAAATGTTAAAAGATGTAAGATCTAGAATTCCCCTGCTATCGTTGTACTTAAGTCTATAAATTTGGTTCTAAAATCGGTGGTGGATTTTTTCCCCATCATAGAGATCATTGCAAAGGAAGCTTCTTCTTATGCTATCAATTTTCCTGATGATTCTATAATCATAGGAAGACAGGAAAGATAATCGAGTGATTAATTTACAAAAAGATTCCTAACTATAAACTTATTCTTAGAGAACGTGTTATCTATTTTTTCTCCCAGACTCTGACTTATTGTCTTAAACATAATGTTGGAAGCTAAAGTGTTAGGCTCTTTAGATTTAGATAGTTACATTCTTAAAACACACTCCTATACATCAAAAAACCAATAACAGCATAGCATTGGATACTAAATCAAAAAAGCAACCATTTTAAATTATAAATCAAGTCTTACTAACAAGCTAACAAGTTTTACATCATTTTACAGGTACACAGATAAGAAAAACAATACATAGTATTAGATAGAAAACACTTTGAAGCTTGTTTACATATCCAAGAAGTTTGTTATGGCATTGAAATAGATATGTGAAGTGTCATTTGAGGTGATAAAAGATTGTTAACATTGATGACCTAGTTTGTATATGAGCATATTATCTTCCCATAAAAGATAGACAACTTTTAATCTTCTTAATCAACAAAATCAACAAGAAAAATATCTCTTAACTTTGATATCATCACTTGTCACATAAAAAACTTCTATTCCTAGGCTCATCTTCAACTACCATGAAATCATAAGGTACTTTTACATGAAAATCAGTAATAAATAGCGGTAACTCACTTCAAATATCTACACCATAACGAAAGGCTTCTCTACTGAACAGAACCTAAATAAATAAGCTCCCCCAACAACTTTGGTTGTTTTAACTATTACCCCTATCCATTAAGAAGGAACTCATATGCCAGATTTACCTTGTGGTTAACATATATTTCAATTTTCGAACTCCATAAATACAAATAGATTTTAATTTCATATAGCCTTAACTTTCCTACTTGTACTGAATAGAGGACTCAAATAAAACTTCTCCCTTTGACAGACCAATCAAACACTAATCATAAAAACAACATGAATCAAATATCATACATGAATAAATCGAGTTAAACATCACCATTTTTGATTGAAGAAAAATACCTCTTGAGCAGATGTTGGCCAATCTCCTGCAAATACTCCCTTCCTCTCTCAAGAAGGAGCCCTGCCTCGGATTTCCGTCCCCTCCTTCAACCTTCCACACGAAGTTAACAAAAAAATCCATCAACGAACATATCAGGTAAACAAACAATACTTTATATATTGGAATGCCACTACCTACCCAACTTCTTCTCAAATGCCTCCTCCTCAATCACCACAAATAGCACAACCTAGGGCAAAACATCCACCAGCCATGAAAGGTACTTATAGGAGCATGAAACCCTCACTCTCCTCTTTATCATTCTCCATGAGTGAGCACTGATGCAACCACAGGATGAGAAAGCAGAGCTAGGAGGCCTCATTGCCAACTGGCGAAACAGAGTAGCCGATGGGAAACAACATCAAAGCCCCTTTTATCGATGAATCAAAGCACACAAGAGGGCATGAAACAGGACTACGCAACCTTAAAAGAGGGCAACAACAGCTATAAGACATAAAGCAATGGCAGTTGATAAGAGTAGACGAAGCAACAACCGCAATAAAGAACATCACAGGGACCCACCATGTCCACAGTCCATCACCATCTTTGATGAAGACAAAGCAAAAGCTTCCCACGCTATGAACAACATAGGGCGTACATGCCGATGCTGCTCATTAAGCAATGCATCCAATCACTATACAAATCCCTTTACTCAATATGAAAACCCTCAGATCAATAATCAACCAAACCCTAAATGCGAATTTAATTAATCTTAACAAACGATAAGTAGGAAATGCATGACTTATCTGCCTTGACGATCGTTGAAGAAGAAGCTTCGCCAACAGAGGACGAAAGCTCGCAAACGATGGATAGATGCTTGTCGACGAGTCATCCCTTCACATCACTCTGGTAGTTAGGGTTTTGCAGGGTCTGCAAGGGGTGAAGGGGTGGAGGAGAGGTGATTGTCTCAGAGGGGCAGCGGAGTTAAAGTGGCGCATGTGTAATCAAAGCACAACATTAAGCAATTCCACGCCGGGGGGGGGGGGGGGTGTGGAATCCACAAACCCTGATGTTAAGCCTACGAACCTGGCTTTACCCGATTTTGGGTTTTAAGAGGCCAAATGCGGAATTACCACACCGATTCCACCTACCAAACAGGCCCTTAGTTTTCAAATAGGTTGCAAAGGTGACAAAAAAAACCCATTTGAACCCATTTAACAGGAGAAAATACTTGCTTCAGCCATGAATTTGAACAATGTTCTTCATCTCAAGTATTTTTTTTCCCACCAAGAACAATGTTTTGCATCTTAAGAGCACTTTCAACACATCACCATAAAGATGGCCATGCAATTTGAACTAAAATACAGAGACGTCCCATCAAGATCAAACATTATGATACTCGATGAGTTTTAATTTAGTACATATCCAGTAAGATACAAAGCTTACATCTTATGGCTATGCTACAAAAAAAAAAAAGCTTGATCCCTATTCTTATCATTTTATAAATTATCCAGTGAATAATATAACCTACTAATCCAGAGGGACATGAGAAAAAAATTTTCAAAGAAGGGGAGGGGATGAACGATTGAAGAGGATGAACATGAATTATCTCTCCTCAATATTGTTCCCAAACTTCACAATTGCACATAAATACAATTCCCATGCACCCTCTAATGTTGAAAGCTTTTGAAAAAAAAAAATTAATCGATATGAAAGATAATATTTGAATTCAACAATTGAAGGGAAAAAAATTCAAATGGGCAAGGTGGTGGTGACTATTGTTGGTGAAGGAGGAAGGGGAGGGGTTGGGTAGGATGGTGGTGGCTCTCGTTGGTGGAGGAAGGGATGGGGTAGGCAGTGTGGTGGTTGCTCTTGTTGGTGGAGGGAAAGCAGGAAGAGGAAGAGGGAGAGTCGACCAGGGTGGTGGTGGCTGTTGTTGTGGGAGTAGTGAGGGGTGGGGTTAGGTTGTTCGTGGAGGAAGAGGAAGAGGGGGGGGGGGGGGGTGGTGTCTTCTGGTGGAGGAGGAGAAAGGGGAGGTGTTGGGCCGTTGGTGGAGGAGGAAGAGGAGGAAGGCAAGGTTGGGTAGGGTGGTAGTTGTTGTTGTTAATGGAGGAGGAAAGGGTAGGGTTGGGTTGTTGGTGGAGGAGGAGGAGGAGGAGGAAGGGAAGGGCTAGATAGGGTGGTGGTGGCTATTGTTGGTGGAGGAGGAGGAAGGGGAGGGGGTGGGTAGGATGGTGTGGTTGTTGTTGGTGGAGGAGGAGGAAGTGGGAGGGGCGATTTGATGAGGAGTCGAACCTTAGCCGATCGAGCGAGCATCGAGAAAGCGAACGAGCGTCATCTAGTGGGTTGAGCAACAACTATTGTTGGCGAGACAGAGGGGGCCGATTGGGAACGAGAGGGACGAGGGGTGGGGCGCACAGGTGCAGGGGAGGAGGATGTGAAGGTGCTAACCAAATTCAACGGTTGTCTACAAACGACTGGATCCAACGATTGAAGACTTCAACTGCATGTAACGTGTGTGCAGTTGAGCTGCACCGTCCTTGACCCCTATATATATATGCCTTTATAAATGACAATGTATATATATTTCTATTATTATCACAATTGCATATTCAACCTATATCCAAGCTAATTTCATTTTTTTGTACCGAATTTGATGGCATACCATTAACACTCTATAGTTATGAGCTTAGAAATTACCATTATATGATTATTTATTAAAGTTCAAGATCAAATAAAAAAATAATTCAAAATAACAACAAAAGAATAATGTCGCCAAGATCCTTATGTTATGCGAGTTCGAACTTATAGTGAATTCATTGATGATGAGGTGATTGAAGCTAGATAGAGTCGATGTTTTTTCGCAGAAAAGTTATGGGATATAGAATGTGAGGTAAGTCGGATAATTGATATGCCATAGATAAGATGAATAATATGATAAATAGTAATGAGATCATACTTTTAATGGATTTAATGTATACAAAGATAATGCAAGTGATAATTATATAGAAATAGATATAATAAATATTATCAACATAAATAATTAAATCAAATTACATGTGTGATATAATTCTTCATTATTCATAAGTTATTCTACCATGTTGGGTTGGGGGTGGTAAAATTTATCCACACATCCAAACAAATATCGACAGCTAGGAGAGGCATATGTACGGAAAGAGACCCCAAGCGAGCGCGAGAATTGAGAGGGTGTTTATGTTTCGTGGGAGGTTTCAGGCGGTGCCACCGCACCGAGGCGAATAAGCAGAGACAGCCGCGAGTGGAAGAGAAGAGAGCAGCTGCCGCCGGTTGGAAAAAGGAGAGGATGGGGGTCAGGCGAAGGGCGTAGGGCTCTTTCTATCGTTGCGATCCTCCCCTTTTTTCTTTCTTTCTCGTGTAGTGTAGGATTGTTTCGGGGGCATTTTTGTGTTCGAGGGAGATGGAGAAGATTCCCGCCGCCTGCGCTATGGATTGGAGCATCGACCTCGAGGTCGGCCTTCGCTGCGGTATGTATTGTGTTGTGATATGTCTCTCGGCTAAACACCTAAAAAGAAGAAAAAGAAAAAGGAAGGAAGGTTGAAGACTGTGATTGAAGTAGAGATCATATAGCTGCATTGTTTACTCTATAACTTTACATTGCTGGTCGTGTAGTTTTGTGGCTAAATGATATTAGTGTAGCGAGGAGAAGAAGTACGACTTACCAGGTTAGACTTGGAAGCTTTAAATTCGTTGTTGCTCTGGGTCAATCTAGTCTAAGAAGGTATTATGTTCGTTAATTCCCGATTCCATGGCAATGTATCGAGGCTTGTACTCAGCTAAGGAGAGTACGGTCAAGCTCTTTATGGTAGAGTTATTGCGATAGACGGTGTTAGAGCTCTTGTGAACTATTATCAGGATCTGATCTAGCAAATTGATGTGATTGCCTCGATCAGGATGGGGTTGTAGGTTTGTTGGGGGCGTGAAGGCACCATCAAACCGTAGTTCCGTCCGAGCATGAGTTTGTGTGGAGGAACGGCATCACATGCAAGTTGTTACTTTGCAACTAGAAGGGCCGTGGGAACTATCCGAAAGTTCTAGTTCCCATCCATTGAAAGATTTGCTTTAGGGGTTTGGATTTGCAACATGAGGAAATTCCAATCGGTTGTTTCCATGTGGATCACATAAAAAGATTTGCCTTGTCTGAAGTTGACTTTTGACTGTTCAATGTGCACACCGCAAGCATGTGTAGTGATGCCATTTACTTAAGAAGTCTTAGAAGTTGAGATAGCCATGCTTTTAAAAGCCACAAGCATGAATAAAATTCATGTTTCTTTTTTAATGGTGGTAAGGTGGTGAGGTGGTGGTGATTGTTTTGGGTGATATAGAACAAAGGATGTGAAGACCTAGTTTAGTCTTTTTTAAAGCTAATTGACATCCTAGCATGTGTAGTGACGCCATTTATTTAAGAAGTCTTAGAAGTTGAGGTAGCCATGCTTTTAAAAGCCACAAGCATGAATAAAATTCGTGTTTCTTTTTTAATGGTGGGAAGGTGGTGAGGTGGTGGTGATTGTTTTAGGTGATACAGAACAAAGGATGTGAAGACCTAGTTTAGTCTTTTTTAAAGCTAATTGACATCCTAGTTTTGAATACTATGAAAGAAAGTATTGAAATAATGGTCTTGCAACCAGTTGCACTCTATAGGAATCAACATTGATATCTCTACTAGCGATGGAGGTCTTGCACAATGGTGTGGGATGCTGAAGGTCCTTAGATGGTAAGTAGGAGGATTTGGCATCACTTATTTCTAGGGGACTTTGAATTGTTTACTAGAAATGTTAGGAATCAGCTTTGCCGGTTGTCAAGTCTAAAGTTGATTCTAGATGGTGATTTACTCTTCTCTTAGTTGAAGTCATAAAACATGTTGCAATTACCTCTCTATTGCTCAATCATGCATGGGTGTTGTTATCTATGCACACACATATGATTCTACAAATGAAGAGGGGAGGGAAAATTGTGTCATGAACTAGGGGTGAATTGAGCATTGGTGTTGACCAATCTCAAGATAAATTACAAGGTGAGATTCTGGGAAGAGAAATTTAGGGAAAGATGTAGGTAGAGAGATCCTTAGAGCTTTAAGTTGAAAAGTTTTGCCCCTGTATTAGCCTTATTCATGATTTATATCCATGTTATGGATGTTCATGAGTTTAGTGAATTCTAAACTGCCAAGAAAAAGAAAAAAAAGAGTGTGCTTTTTTAAATACTTATTGACTAAATCAAATCCAAAATGAAATTGTTAAGATTTTGTGACGTCAGTAACATGGATTTTTAGTCATAATATTTGGGTGGAGGCAGGTTTGCAAGTTCTTAATTGTATATATACATATATTATGAAGAAATATGAATAAACATTGCCGCAAAGTGACTTGAGTGGTAACCACCCCAATTGGCACGCAAAGTATGTAATTCCAAATCTCATGGCTGATGTAATTTCCACAAAGTGGAATATGTAACCTTTGTGGTGTCCCTAAGGTTCACAATTATTGAATTGGGGATTTTGCACATGTGGGTGTTGGTGCAAATGCACATTGGTTCTTGATTTTGATGACAACAGAATAATTTGTATTTAACAATTGCAATTTGAGTTGTGAGATTCTAGGTAAATGCCATTGTTTATAAGGTGTTGAAGGAGCTCAAGTTGAAGATCCATGGAGATAGAAGAGCTTGATGGCTAGGATAAAAGTGTCAAGGAGCACTTGGAGAAAGGAGCCTTGAAGGTGGATCTTTCGAGCTAAAGCTAGGAATTTTGGACTTGAAGGCAAAGAAGAATGAAGAATAGGACTTAGTCATATTGTTTTAATCAATGTATTTCATTTGTTAATCTTTATTTTCTTAAATTACTTGTGAAGAGCCCCAAAATAGAGTTAAGGAACTTAGTTGATTGTTAGGTAGCATAGGGAACTCAAGCCAACACTTAAAGAACTCAAACCATCACTCAATAGGT
Source organism: Thalassia testudinum (assembly GCA_037157565.1). NCBI lineage: Eukaryota > Viridiplantae > Streptophyta > Magnoliopsida > Alismatales > Hydrocharitaceae > Thalassia > Thalassia testudinum. The sequence continues at coordinate 100,178,149 of JAZHRO010000031.1, read as the reverse complement.
CAAGGGCATCGACCAAAAATCATTTTGGTCGACCAACTCTTTAGTAGCCAGTCGACTTGAAGCCTTGCCTGCTGACTGGTTATCATGTAGCTAGTTGAGCAGCCATTGACCCCTTATTGAACGTTGGTTGCTTTAACGTTAAAGAATCTCTTGGAACTTGTGTCATTAATTACCCTATTAATTAGGCTTCAATTTCCTAAGAGAACCTTGTTGTCTGATGACCACCAGCCGACCAGCTAGTAAAGACCCAATAGGGCCATTTTCACCCGTTGTAGGATCCCAATTGAAAAACATTTTTATTCAATTGGTCATGTTGTAGCTGAGGACCAGGCGTCGATTGGCTTGTATTGTTTGACAGTCTGCTCAATTTTCTGCTTGATTTTCTAGAAATCTGACGTAGCCTTTGGTAGCCACAAGTTGTCCAACGGCTATTTGAAGTCCCTTGGCCTCTCTAGAGTGTTTCAAAAACCTTTATAAATAACAAGGATACTCTTAAGCCTAAGCAGAACACATACACATATTGAAGAGAAAAAACACTTGTGTGCATCACTATTGAGAGTGCTACTACTTCCCATCATACCTACAAAGTGAGATTGAGTTTGAGAATCTGTCAAGATGGTCTCCTAGGTCTACACTTTGCATCAAAGAGCACCATTACACTGCGCAATCACGTCTATCTACTTCCACATTAGGGGAGTCTTCTTACACCTGTAGGAGCTAGGTTAATCTTTATTTTCAAGTTCTATAGGTTTGTTTTGTTTTTGTTTTTGTTTGGGTATTCATGTAGTGAATTCTCATCTCCTTGTGAGACAAAATTCTCTTCGTGAAGAAGAGATGTTTGAGGTATGCTATCCTTGGTTCAAAGTAGTGTGATTGTATTGAGGCGTGCCACCTTCATTTTAAGTGCTACGGTTTAGTGGATTTGATTGACTAGGTCGATCGGAGAATCTTAAGTTGGGGTGACTTAGGTGGTGGCTTTTACTCTTGGCTTTTTTACCTAAAAATACTTGTCTCATTGTGGTGAATGCTTTTGTTGGATTGATTTTTATATTTAAATTATCTATCATATTTTATTTCTCACACTATGCTTCCCCCTCTAGTGCTCAATTTCAGCAGGTTCTTGCACTTTTCCCGCACTCTCCTGAACAAAATTGACCTACTTTAGTGGAGTAGAGAGGAGTATCTAATTGTCATTAAATATGAAACATTTGTTACTCTCATTGGTAGACCTAGATTTTGAAAGTTGAAGCTACATTATATCTGAAAATATCTTCAAGCTAGAGGCATAGCCCCGTTTTTCTTCATAACTGTACATAATTCATATATATGAAAAATATCTACAAATGTTAGCAGGCATGAAATGTAGCTATGTGTGAGAATCAAGTTAATTCCTTCTATGGAAGTTTCATACGACCTAATAAAATCTTATTCTAGTGTATCTTTTCTTATTAAGAGGTCTCCCTTTAGGAGGATTTATTTGGACAAAAACAAGATCCATCTTGACATGTCAAGTAGTGGCAAAGTTGATGAGAAATCCGAGTAAATAAGAAATACTATGTTTTTTGTCCTTTGAAGATTGCAAAGCATAATGTTGAGGTAAGCAAGCATTAGCATAGCTTTTGATTATTGGTTTTTCGTTAGTCGTGTTTTTACCATTTATTTTCAGCAAAAGTTGATTTTCCTTTTTTCATTTCATTAAGGAGCATGTGAGTGATAAGTCTCCCGGATATTCTCATTTTTTAAAAGAAAATTCACTTTTGAGTTTCTTTTTAAAGAGAAAAGTTCATTTATGGCTTACCTTGTCTTTTCTAATGGCCTTTCAGTATTTTGCTCTATTGTTAATCTTGTAGCATTTTGTTTTAGGCCAAGCCGTGGAGGTCCTAGAGCAAATTGGATCCCGACTGCGAAAGTTAAGTCAAGAGGCGAGCATGACAGCAGGAATGGCAAATATGTATGGCTTAGTCAGAGGGGAGGACAGAACATTTGCGAATACAATGATTCTTCGGCTTGCTGATGCTTTTAAAACTGGAGACTCTCAAATACGATCCCGGATAATCAGTGTTTTTCTCCAAGAACTGAGATACATCATGAAGGAAGGTAGGAATTACAATGGAATTTTGGCAAGACATAGGGTGTTTGACTACCAGGAGTTGTTGAAAAGAATAAAATCTGTCTACGACACTGGAGATATTGAAGCCAGAGCTTTGTCATTACGCCTATTTGGTTGCTGGTGTAATTTAATGAAGGATTGTGCTGATGTGCGCCACATGATACTCTCAAGTTTGCAGTCAACTCATGTGAGGGAGGTGAGCCCAATATCTGATGCCATTCTTGTTTACTCTTTTTTCAGCGAATTCTGGGTTCCTTCTTTTATGTGTGATTGTTATGCTTAAAATAAAAGATCATCATTATGCAAATTTTGAAAATGGTCATAAATCTTTTTTTCCCTTCTATCAAACCTGCATTTCTTGTACTTGTCACATTTGTTTTGTTATTGTGGTTAACGGATGGCTTCTAGTGTACTTTATTTAGAAGTGTTAAATCATAATTAAGTGAGGATTCTGGACTTTATACCATTCATACAGCTAACATTGCATTCTGCATTGCGTCACATATTTATCAAGGAGATGGATAATGCTCCCTTGGAAAGGTGGTTAACCTTCTGGAATAGGAGTTACTCTTTTTTGTGATTTCAGATATTGCCTGTTTTGACATTTGAGAAGTGCCAATTTGCCAAGTTGCTTGCATTCTCATGTATCTTGGAATACACTCTAATTGAGGCATGATTTTCAGTTTAACTTGATGACATAGTTGCAAAATGAAATTTATTTGATGGGATCTATTAGTCATCTGGTTGTAGGAGCTAGCAATGGAAATGTCTATTGCTGTTACAAAGTTTCTTCCCATTTTTCTGCATGCATACATACTATATAGCATTGGATGGAATTAATAAAGCTTCTATGACTTAAACTATAGTTATGTAGTGCTGACTTGGCATTTCCTATTCAAGTATGTGGTATTTGGAATTTATAAATTATGTAGTACTTGAGTATTTGTTATTCTGTAGAGAGCTGATTTGCAGGTACTCATCGGGTTTCTTTGACAGACACAAGTGGATGGAGGTCAATTGATTCTATGTTTTGAGGAATGCTAATGATACTGTTAGAGGAATTATTTTTTCCTTTATTAGTTATTACTTATTTGCTATTTGTATTTGATTTTTTATTTTATTCCTATTCCTTGTTTATTTTGTAAGTCCTTTTCCTTTATAAGGCACCTCTTTGGTCTATAAAGTCAACCAATATATAGATTTATTTTGTCTCTATTTATTTCCTCAATATCATATCAGAGCATGATAGCCGTAAGGGTTTTTGCACTTTGATTTTTGCTTGAGAATCACTACCATTTCCTCTCATATTTTTCCTTTATTTTCTTTTATCTCCTGTGCTTAAGGAGTCGCCTGCCTATAGCTGGCTGGTTCCAATCCATTAAGGCCACTGTTTGCCAGCAGCCTCCCACTGACCACCTGCTAAAGCCACCACCTGGCCTGGAAGAGGTTGCTAGTAGTTTTCTGTAGTGGCTGCTGCTTGTCCCGAAACAGGTTGCTGGTAGTGTTTTATCGGGGCTGCTGCCTAGGTATCCTATAGTTAAAGTCTTTTATCACCACTAGTGGGCTCGTTTGATCTCGTAGGCTTGATGCTGGTCCTTGGATCCATCTCCTGATATTTGTCTATCCAATCCATGGCTATTCTTGCTGCATTTAGGGCTCTGCTGCTCTTGGCCAATCCTTTCCACTTATATCCATCAATCTAGAGCGATTCTCACTGACCATCCACTCCTTGTTTTTAGATGGTGTCTATTGATGCAACTGTCAGAGCTTGTATCAATTACCAACCATTTTGTTCTCGCAGTGCATCTCTAGAAGACAGGTTTTGTCAAAGGGGAAAGTGGCTTTGATTTCATTCAGATTGTGGGTTGGGGAAATGGGACTGAAGAAGCAGCAAGCAGCTTGTTTGTTGTATGCTTGCTTGAATCAAGGGGAGGAGCCAGAAAGTCGAAAGCTATTGAAACCTGGGAAGATTTGATAGTGGTTGAGGTTATGAGCTATGGCAAGAAGCCGAAGCAAGGTAAGAGCAAGACAATCCTATCACTCCTTGGGAGTATTGACATTAAGTGGAGGATAAGTTACGAAAAAAATACTTTTTAAGGTTGCAAAACTTGATACTATACATTCAGTTGAGGAGGTCACTAACATGTGGGGGAACAATTGGAAATTACTTGGTCAAGTATTTTTTTCATACTTAAATATTTAAATATATAGACATATTCCTAAAAACATTAATAAGATGCATGACTTAAAAAATGTATGACTTGCAAAATTTACTATTAAGTCATAGATAATAGCCAACTATTAACTAAAATTCCAACAAGTAAGATATCCCAATGCATATAAATCAACCATATTAAAGTCCAAAGTAATGTAAATAAGTTACAAACCGTGCCCTTAAAGGAAATAAATAACATAAGTTTCAATCAAGTAATCACATTTAGGGGATGGAAAGCTTATTTGGTAAGACTCTTGTAATAGGCGGCCTTTTACTCAGACAGCTAAACTGAATGTAAGGCTGATTACTCAGCCCAACTTAATAATGGCCTGAGTATAGGTATTTGGATTGGCCAAGAGACTAACTAGAATTACTCAGCTGATTAATCGGCTTAGTTGGCTGAGTTTTGCAACCTGTCACCTTTAGTCTCTCATCGTTTTGAGCTTGAGATATTTTGTCAAAACCTTCTCACTTCTTTTTGTAAAGGTTTCCAATTGAAGATAACCTTTACTATACTAGTTATAAATCATGCTTTTGGAAGTGTTTCCCTGGTTTCACTTTAAACACTCCGATAGCTGCCATTTTTGCCATCGTTCAACTATTTTCGAATCGACCTATTCCATGGTTCGAAATCTCACAAACATGGCAAAAGAACCAACGGAAAAAATCTTAGAATTCCAATTTGTAAATTCGTTGGGCCCTTTTTAGAGAAAAATAAAGTGTCCTTTTAGAAATTGAAACCCCAACCTCTCTTACATAGAGAGGGAAAGAAAAAAATTAAGGAATTCAACTAGGAATAAGAAATAACATAACACAAAAAAAAATTAATGTGAAAAAAAACTTAACACTCTCCCTTAAGTTGGAACATGATATCCTTCAAGCTCAACTTGTTGCATTAGAATGAGTGTTGCTTCTTTTGGAAAGCCTTCGTAAAAATATCCACAGTTTGTACTTCAATAGATATATGTAAAGTAGTAATCTTGCCTTCCATCACTGCGTTGCGTATGAAATGACATCGACTTCGATGTGTTTTGTTCGCTCATGAAAGATAAGATTGGCAATAATATAGATAGTGAACTTGTTGTTGTAGAACATAGGAATATGATGTTTTACTTGGATCTCAAGATTTACCCATAAATTCGTGATCCACATCACCTCACAAGTAGTATGAGTCATTGTTTTGCACTCTACCTTAGCATTAAAATGAGTAACAATGGTTTGCTTCTTTCTATCCTATGATACACAATTTCCTCCCAGAAATACAGCATCGTGGATTTCCTATTTTCAACCAAGGAATTAAATCTCGTGATATAGCGATGATATATATTGCCTATTGTTAGCCTCCAACATGTTGATACAGGTGACGTATCGTTTTTCCTACATATCGAGCGATGTATCGCTCGCATCAGTGGGTATCGCCAACATATTGAGATTTTGAAGATCCTTCACAAAATTTCCAACATTTTGGCTATATTTGTCGATATGTGTCTGGAAGATTTGCCAACAGTTCTCCCATTTGCTCTTTGCAACTTTGTCTTGGTTCCTTGCGTTCTCCATTGCATTTCTTGACTCTCCCTTGTTGCTGTAGCTTCTTACCTCTTCATTGCGTGAAACGCTCATCTTGGGTGTGATTTGGAGTCATCTTTTATCTCTTAACAAGGTAATCACCCTCAACCCCTTAAATGATTTTGTTTTCTTAAATTTCTTACATTGTTTGCTCCAAATCACATGTTTAAATCACGGTTACTGGTCATACTGAACTTGAATCTTTAGATATATTTGATTATTGGCTAGACTAATGTCTATGCATTACCTTACTAAGATCATTAATTAAATTCCAATTTGGTAATGATTTCGTGGCCTAAATTACTATATTTAAACTAAAGTTAATGTTTATATTGAATTTGAATCTTTTAATATACTCAATTATTAACTAGATTAATATTGTCTACGCATTACCTTGCTAAGATAACTAATTAAACTTCAATTTGATCATAATTTTGTACCCTAAATCTCATTTTAAAGCTACGTTTACCGTTCAATCCAAGTTATGTTAAATTGTGAAGTTCAATCATGTCGAGAAAAGGAAGTGACTTAAGGGATGAGGATCCTATAGAAATTGGTTGGAATTATGATACTTCCATAAATGGTAACAAAGCAATGCCACAATGTAACTTTTGTGGTAAAAAGGTGATGGGAGACGGTATCATAAGGTTGAAGCAACACTTAGTTGATGGATATAAGAACGTGGCCAAGTGTCATAGTATTCCTAAGGAAGACATATTATTGATGCTAATAAATTTAAAAATAAAGAAAACAAAAGATGTGGAAAAGTCAATGAGAGATGAGATGTTTCATGAGAGAATGTGGGAAAAAGATTATGTTGGTATAGATGACTTTGATGACGATTTCGATATTTAGTATCCTAGTGATGCTTAAACTCTTGCACAGAGATGGACATATAGGAATGCTATTAAAGAATATTAGAGGCATGAAGAAGAATTTGCCCGTAGAAGGCCATTCTATGATAGAGGAAGTGGAAAGTGCTTGTGCCTAAGGTTTTAAATGTTGATATCGATGTCGTATTGACAAGTCGAAAATGGGATATGTTGGGGATATATCGTTGATATCGGTAAATTTTAAGGAAATCACTCAAAAAGGTCACAAATGTCTCAAAATGTCACAAATTTGATGAAAATTAACATTTGCATAACTACGATATGCACGAAGAAATGCTTAGAAGATTAAAATCATATATTTTGAATAAAAATGTAATAGAAACGTGCTACTAGCATAACTACTCGCATATCGATAGTCATTGCATTCAAAAGAAAAAGGCACAAAGCAATCATAGACAATTTTAAAGTTCATGTGTTCTCTGTATGATGAGGGGCAAAAAATGCTCTCGAGCTTGAAACCCCGCGATAGGCCCTAATGGAAGGATTTGACCCGGAAAGACCCGGATATAGGTAGGTTTGAGGATCCAACCCGCCTACATCCAAGGGAAATCTTCTGTGTCGAGTCGAGCATGTCGGTGTCCAAGAAACGCCCTCCGCCGACCGAGCTGAACAAGGAGAAGTAGGGAGTCCTTGACCAGCTATTGGAGGACCACGAGTGCGACCTCCTCCCGGAGCTACAAGCGAGGGAGTAGTTTGAGCAAAATTGGCAGCTCCAAGGGCTGAGGAAATCTCAATCACAGAGAAGCTATTGGAGATCAGGTAGATCTAGGAGTTCAGCCAACCCCTATAGGGGGAGGCCCGCTAGCTAGGTCTCGATGACGAGCAGTTGAAGTGGCATTGCATGGTGAAGGACGAGAATGCCCGTCTGCGTGAATAGCTTGAGAAGCTAAAGCACGAGCTTAGTAGCCAGAAGGGGGAGCCCCTCTTGAGCCACTGAAGGCTCCTCGTCCACCTTCCTCGGAGATCTCGAGGGCTTAACCTCTCACGACCAGCAGCGGGGGATTGATCCTTGAGATTGTTCGCCAGGTCATTAGGGCCATGCGTGGCATACGCCCTCGGGCCTACGTTACCACCTACCCCTTCACTGAGGAGGTGATGACAGCTTCCCTGCTCGAAAGATTTAAGCAGCCCCTCATGGCCCCCTATGACGGGACGGCGGACCCCAACAGCTTCGTTGGGAGTTACTGCCAGATGATGTTGGTGCATGGCTGCCCCGACGGAGTACTCTGCAGAGTATTCCTGTCCTACCTGTTCGGCATGGCCCATGAATGGTTCAACGAACTGTCGGTCGGACAGATTGCTTGCTTCTAGGAACTGGCAAACAAGTTCTGCTAGTACTTTGCCGGCAATAGAGGGTTAAAAGACAACTCCGAAGGCTGTCAGAAGTTCAACAGCGAAAAAGTGAGCCTTTCAGGTCATACTTAGATCGATTTAAGGCCCAGTACTTTAAGTGTAAACAGCCCCACGACGCTATTGCCTTTTAATACTTCAAGTCAGGACTCCTGACTCAGAGGTTTTAGTATGACATCGACGACTTCCCTCCTAGGGATATGGTGGAGCTCTAGGACCGAGTCACGAGGTTTGCGGAGTAGGATGACTCTTTCTGCTCTCGCAACCAGCTGGCGAAGGGATCCAAGGACAATTCTAGTCCAGTCTGGGAGAGGCAAGCCCCGGGCGAATCCACCCCCATCTCCATTTGCAGAAGCAGCCACTTCAACAAGTAAAAGGATAGCTTCTTGGAGCGGAGGAATGATCGGTCGAGGAAGGGTCGAAACAATGGACCCCGCTAGCCTAGGCATGATCATTTCGAAGAGTACACTCCCCTTGTCCTGAACCAGGCGGATGTGTTGGTGAATGTATGGTCCACGGATAAGGGCCTACTACCCCAACCTAAACTAATGAAGAAGGATGACATCGGGCCCTATTGTAAATATCACAAGACCCAGGGCCACTCCACCGAAGACTGCTGTGATCTGCATGACCAAATTGAGTCCCAGATTCGACACATGAACCTGGTCCACTTTGTTAGGCGAAACGAAGGATAGGATATGGGCAAGGGGCCCATGGAGGGCTCGGAAGATTACCATAATGAGAGGCTCCAGTACCTCCATGGGATCTATGTGGTATTCGTCGAGGCCCCAAAGCCCAACGATATTGTAGTCCGCTGTCTTAAGCAGGCAGTATCCTCCCTGCTCCCGCCAGCTGAGTACCATCGCCAGATCTTAGCGGCCATGCCTAGGGTGCTTGGCCTGTTCACTGACCACCCCTTGCGGGTGCGGAGGTCAAAGTCATTGTTGGCGTCAATGCTACTCCAAGTCGGCAATCCAACCCTTCTAGGCGGCCGACTCTTAGTGCTTTCCCTACTTTTCAGTAGGGCAAAAGAGGCCCCATCAGGCAGGTGGTCTCATGTCTACTCGCCTCCCTCCCAAATTCAGCGGAACGTGCGAACCTACTGCTGGTAACACTCTTACTGGCAGGGCAACAACAGCCCCGACTCCTCGTTGATGAAGGAAGCACCGTGGACGTCCTCTTCCTTAAAACCCTACGCCAGTTGGGTTTTACAGAAGAACATCTCTCCCCTTCCATTCACCCCGTGTTGGGTTCAGCAATCATAAAGTGATGCCAAAAGGAGAGATTAACCTTCCCCTATTCGTCTGCGATGGGGATAGGCACCTCAACTGAACGACCACGTTTGTAGTGGCCGGGTTGATGGCATCATTTAATGACATCCTCGACTGCCCCACCACCCATGCCTTTCGGCTGATCCCCTCATACTTTTAGTTTGCACTTCTCCAGTCCCCACACGAAGTCGGAATAGTGCACGGGATCAGTTGGTCGGGTGCAAGCTACTTAGAATCGAGCTATAGCGGTTCCTAGAGCCAAAGCCCCCCAAGTCACGAAAATGGGGGAAGAAAAGAAACAAAGTCTAGGCGATCCAGTAGGAACCATCCTTACTGATCAGCCGACGACTTTGGGATTACAGCCAGGTTCTTCAGCCATGGCTATACAAATTTATCCTGACGATGTTGCCAAGCTCATTCGGGTCAGAGCAGACCTTGCACCTTCCGAGGTGCAGGAGTTACTACTCCTGCTTTGGGCTAACGCGGACGTCTTTGCTTGGTCCGCCAGTGATCTGCCTGGGGTGGACCCGTCTCTGATTCAGCATCACCTGAATATTCAGGCAGGCACCCACACAGTCAAGTAGGCACGCAAGCATAAGTCCGCTGAATAGTGGCAGGTGACCGAAGTTGAAGCCAGAAACTCCTGGCAGCATGATTCATTGAAGAATCCTTGTACCCGGCATGGTTCTTAAACGTCGTAATGTTGAAGAAGGCTAACGGTCAGTGGTGCATGTGCGTCGACTTCACCAACCTAAACGAAGCCTGCCCAAAGGATGAGTTTCCCTACCCAAGGTGGACTCCCAGTGGACTCCTGTAGCAGACAATCCCACATGTCTTTCCTAGGTGCCTACAGTGGGTAACACCAGATTAGCCTTGCCCTAGCAGACAAGCCTCATACCTCCATCACCGATAGGGGCCTGTTCCAATGTAGACTTATGGCCTTCAACCTAAAAAATGCTGGGCCACATACTAGCATCTTGTAAACATGTTTTTTGCAAAAATAATAGGAAAATCATTCGAGATGTATATTGATGATATGCCTGTGGAGGGAGCAAACTTCCCGCAACACTTAGAACACTTGGCAGAGGTGTTCTAAATCCTAAGGAACACCAACCTCCACCTGAACCCTCGACAAGTGTACCTTCAGGGTCTCTGCGGGCAAGTTTCTAGGTTTCCTGGTATCCAACCGGGGCATTGAAGCCAACCCGGACAAGATCCAAGCAATTGAAGACTTGCAACCGCCAGACACATTAAAGGGGCTGCAGTCGTTGGTTGGCAAGATCGCCTCATTAGGTCGAGTCTTGTTTGGATCCTCCGACAAATGTCTCCTCTTCTTCGAGTGCATAAAAAAGGGCAAGGGTTATAATGCTACCCACTGGATTCCCTACTGTTAGAAGGCCCTGCAGGAAGTCAAGAATGTACTCTGAAGTCCCCCTGTTCTGACGGCCCCCCAGCTAGGGGAAGTTCTCTCGTTATATTTAGCTGCCTTAGTATCTGCCATCAGTGCCGTCTTAGTCGGTGACTGGGGAGGAATTCAACGACTCGTGTACTTCGTTAGCAAGACTTATCAAGGCGCGGAAGCCAAGTACACGGTCATTAAAAAGCTGGGCTAGTGCTTGTCACCACAGCTCGGAAGCTACGCCCATACTTTTAAGTCCACACAATAATGGTCCTGTTAGATTACCCCCTCCGGTGAATGCTACACAAGCCCACAGGTTTAGCATGACATATCAAATGGGCTATAGAGTTGGCCAAATTTGATGTCAAATATCAGCTGAGAAAAGCAATCAAGGTGCAAGTCCTAGTGGACTTCGTAGCCGAATTCACAGATCTTGATGCCTCCCTCACACTCCCTTGGTGACTATGACGACGGCTTATCTATGACAGCCAGGTCTGGGGCCGGGATAGCCCTAATCGCCCCAAATGGCGCTACTCATAAGTACATCATAAAATTAGATTTACTTGCGTCCAATAATCAGGTGGAGTACGAGGCCATGATGACAGGCATCCGGGTAGCAAAATCCATGGGGATCACCTCGCTCGAGGTCCACATAGACTCCAAGTTGGTCGCCAACCAAATAAATGACGAGTACCAAACTTGGGATCCAAACATGATGTTGTATGCCGACAAAGTCAAGGAGCTGGCGGATTTCAAGATTGTCTCCTTAAGACGAGTGCCCCGAGTAGACAACCCCTTGGCAGATGCGTTGGCTAAACTCGCTGTCGCCATCCCTCAGGGATAGGACGAGGACAGCTGCCTCCAAACCCTGAGAGAGCCAAACATCCTCGCTCCTAGAATGTTCACAATAGAGTAGTCTCCTTCTTGGATGACGTATATTGTTACTTATCTGAACTCTGGCAAGCTACCCTCGAGGGAACTCTGGCCCAAGGTTCGAAATGTCGATTTCGACGCTGTGCCAACGAAATTCTAAGTGTGCCTTCGGCATGTCGTGGAAATGCCCGTTTTTCGATGGCCATGCCGATGGGCATGCCGAGGGCACGCCGTGGGAATGCCGAGGGCATGCCGACAACATGTTGACAAAAAATCACATAAATGCTCAAAATGATACTAAAATATTCAAGTTTTTGTGTGTGTAAAATCACATAAATACTCAAATTTATGTGTAAAATCACTTGTGTGTGTGTTGCCTCCCCTCCCTCCTTCTTGGGTTCCTCCCTGCCATTTCAAAATTTAGCCCTCCTTCCTGGGTTCCCTCCCTCGATCCTACCAGATTCCCTCCTACCATTTTGAAATTCAGACCTCTCGCCAGTTCCCTCCAACCTGCCATTTCAAATTTCATACTCGCCCAGGCTGCATCGAAATCTGTCAGCATGCTGCGAATATCGTCGGCATGCCGACGATATTCGCAGTATGCTGGTGACATTCCTGCATTTCGATAACTTAGTCATGTTGGCAAGCTCCCCTTTCGAAAATGGCCTTGCCGATGGCATATTGGCAGTATGCCATCGGCATTTAAATCGCTGCTCCGACCTAGGGCCTTTCACCTAAAAGCATCGAGATACACTTTTATAGAAGAGCACCTGTACAAGCGGGGGTATTCCACCCCCCTGCTATGCTGCCTAACTCAAGAAGAGGCATCCTAAGCCCTTCAAGAAGCCCACAGAGACGTTTGCGGGAACCATGAAGGATACAAGGCATTCTTAGCTCGATCATTCTAGGCGAGCTACTTCTGGCCCCAAATGAAGCAACATTGCAAAGACTTAATGCCCAAGTGCGACAAATGCCAGCAGTTCGCCACCCTGCACCACTTGCTGCCTGGAAAGCTAGTACCTATCATGTTATCCATCCCTTTTGCAAAATGGGGCATGGACTTTGAGGGCCCCTTCTTGCCAAGCCCCGGCTCGAAAGCGATTTATTCTAGTAGCCGTCGACTACTTTTCTAAATGGGTTGAGGCCGAAGCCATAGCTAGCCCCACAACCAATAGGGTAATATCCTTCGTCCACAAGAGCATCATAGCTCGATACGGGATATCCCACTACATAGTCACGGACATGGAACCTAGTTCACCTGCAAAAAAATTCGAAGAATTTTGCACCAGTTGGGACATCTGTCTGTGCTTTATGTTAGTGGGTCATCCCCAGGCGAACGGACAAGCTGAGGTAACTAACCGCACCATCATCTCAACACTCAAATGCCGGCTGGATTCAACCAAAGGGAGATGGGTGGACAAGCTTCCAGACTCTAGGGATACAGGACTTGCCAGAGGATTTTCACAGCCCATACACCATTCAGCTTGGTACATGGCACGGAAGTTCGGCTCCGCATCGAAATAGTCCTCCCCACATATAGAACATAGCTCTATGACCTGGCCACCAATGATGATCAGGTCCGCCTATCCTTAGACCTCCTAGACGAGCTAAGGGACAAGGCATCCAAGACAACACTCTAGCATAAGGAGGCTGTAGTCGCCTCCTACAATAAGCGCATCAAGAAGCAGACATTCTTTCAAAGAGACTTGGTCCTGTGTAAGTGCGAAGTCTCCATGCTAAGTCAATCGGGTGGAAAGCTAGACCCATTATGGGAAGGGCCTTATAAAATTCGTAAAGATAGTTCAGGTGAATTCTACGAATTACAAGCCGTAGATGGTAGTGACATCCCTCGCACCTGGCATGCAATTAATTTACGAATGTACCATGTATGAATGCCCATGAGCAATAATAAGAGATTTCTTTATTCAAACAAGGCAGTTCGCCTATTACACCTCTTAAAAAAAATGAGTGAAAATACATGGTAGCAAGGAAAGGGTAACTTGTCTGAGACGCTTAGGGGTCCTATTCCCACGCCTCGAACATATCTCCATCGCCCATATGCGATAGGCGAAGTGAATTGACGACCCCTGCAGCTGGATTGACAACCTTTGGGTGACTGGCCTCTTCCGCAGCTGGCTCAGCCACCTCCTCAGTAGCTGGCTAAGCCACCTCCTCAGGTGACTGAGCCGTAGGCAGTTCCATGGGCTTGTAGTTGGCAATAAGGCCTGCTGCTTCTAGGTGGTTGTATTCTGACACCAGCTGGTCGATGGATCACCTGTACAACTCCTCGGCGGAAGCATGCTTTCCCTTAATAGAGCCTGGATGGTACTCAACGCCTGCTTCTCAATATCCCGTGAGAGCTCCTCTCGGATTGGTCCCATCGACGGGTGCGTGGCATAGAAGTCCACCACCTTTGCGTTCAGCTTAGGCCGCTCTTCTAATTCCGCCATCTGCCGGCCCTGCTTCGATGCAAGCTCCCAGGCCTCGCCAATGTCGTCCTCAGCTCTTTCGCTTCTGCCTCTGCCTTCTCCATACTTGCTCACATGGAATCAAGTTTGTCGGTCGAAGCGCTAAGGCGGACGCGCTCGTCTTTAAGAGCCCTCTCATACCTCTTCGCCAAAGAGGAGTGCTCAGCCTTAAGCACTTGCACCTCTTTCAAGGAGAGGATGCTGGTGCAGGCGGTCGAGAGGCGCTTCGACAGGTCCCCCAGAGCCTCTAGTTGGGCGCTATGCGCCCTCATGAGCCGCTCCTCGCCAGCGGCAGTGGCCCTCCGTAGAATGGAGTGAGCCTTCTTCAGCTCCCCATCCAGTCAGCCCACATTTTTGGCTGCCTCTTGCTGAGAGCAGAGCCTTCGCTTGACCTCCCTAGTTATCTTTTCCTCCCTCTCTCGTGCGTCAGCGAACTCTACCAACTGTTAGTGCTTTGCTTTGGTTGTCACGGCCAACTACGCAGCCAGGTCCACCACGTTGCCTTGGCCAAGCCGAGACGGGAAGGCCCAGAGTAGCATTGCTGCGCGGAATATAACAAGAGCCAAGTATATCCGCCTGTATACCACAAGCGTGTCAGAATACAGGCAACTTCGGCCAAGAAAAATTAATGAATGAAAGACGTGCCTAACGAACTTACCACACGCATGCAATAGAAGAACACGTGGGTGAAGTTCATGCCTCAAGGCCCAGACGTGGCCTAGGACACGGCCTCATTCAAGACCTGCCTTTCTGGGTCAAGGGCACTGCTTGACGCCCCCGGTGGAACAGGCACCATAGGCCCAGCCTTTGACCTACCCGGGGCACCTTCCAATACAGATCCAGCAACTGACCCGACTATGCGGCCGATCACTCCGGAGCCCCCTGGCCAGTGGGATCCACCAGAACCTGGACACTTGAAGAGTTTCGCCGGTAGTACAGCTAGCCAAAAATGTTGCCTGTGCCAGTCGCCTCTTGCGCTAGCAAGGCAAAGGCCCCTGGTGAAGCTGACAAAACTGGGAAGCTGGAAGTACCCTCCGAACGGGCCACTTCCACAAGCGCCTCTAAAGGAGAGTCATTGAGGGTGATCACCTCAGGCGGCCCAGCCTGCACCAGGGGGAGTAGCAGATGCACCTTCCCCCTTGGCCTCGTCAGGGTCTTGCGAAGAGGACGTTGTTGAATCCTCCTGCGGTAACTCCACATGAGGACCCCTCTTCGCCTACCTCAGAGGAACCTCTAGCTCCTTTGCAACATCTTCTGGGGCCTTTGCCTCCTTTCGCTTCTACCCCTTTTGATAAGTAGGCTGCCTCCCCTCCCCCTACAACATAGGCCCCTCCTCGCCTTGTCGCGACCCACGGTGAGTCGAGCCACTGCCTCAATGCTTGGGCGCACCCACTCGAGCGAATCGCTCAAAGGTTGCAACCAAAAAGTTAATAGCAAAATTGGCGGACACAAGGTACGATGTGAAAGTCATTTTTACCTTACCCCACTTACATTGTGTAGGCAACGAATCCGCCACCCATGACGTCTCCTGGACGTCCTTCTGCCTAAGCGTCGACCAAGCAATTGGACCAAACTTAATTAATCGATTCGCGTTCGCCTGCATAGACGGGTCAAACTCCTTGGATCGGGGCGGTTGGTCCTTCTCAGGCGGACCTTGCCAAGAGGAGGGGACTCCGAGGTCTTCAAGATTGGAAAGAAAAAAGAAATGGTGGTCTTGCCCCTTTAAACTATTGGGGAGATCCACTACCCGGTATCCAATCTGTCGGTTGTACATGTAAGTGCCTGACGGAGGCTTGCCCTTCTTCACCTTTAGGGGCATCAGCCCGAAAAGCAGGTGAAACAAAACAAGACGGGGAGCAATCCCCAAATGAAGGCAGCAGGCAGTAAAGGTGTTTGGCACTAGCCAGCAATTAAGGCTCAGCTGCGAAGGGGCAAGGCGGTAAAAACAAAGGACACAAAAGGGTTAAGAGGTACCCATAGACTATGCTTTATGGTGTATTTACATATTATAAACATGCCCTTTGTCCCGTTTAAACACAAATGGGTTTCGGACCCACAAGCCTTAAACGGTACTCCACCGAGTCCGTATTCCCTCAAAAATGACAAAATCGTGGACTGACTACGGAAGTTAGATGAGAAATTATACAAAGCCTTAGTTTCGGCAGAGACCCCTAAGGAAGAAGCAACAGACTTACTATTACTTGCAAAGCTCGACATGATGGCTCTTCCTCTAAAAAACCCTCGACACGGTGATGCTCCAACGAAGGATGTCTCCTCGTAGCTCTCTACCAAGGGTAAAGGTGCCCAGCGCAAATGCTCTCCGAGGTAGGTGTGCTATTAATCATGACTCACCACCCCTATATATATAACCCCCACGGAGGGTGGTTCCCCCCTCGCGGGGCATAAGTTTCGAAAAAATCAAATCCCGTCGTATCTGGCACAGATCCCAAATATATTGCCAAGCGCAAAGAAAATCTCAGCCATCATTACGGATATTTAATACCCTTGCGCGCATATCCACTACCGCAGAAAGGGTGGTCTCATCAATGACAGGCACGACGCTTGAGGCCTTCGCCTTATCATAACGGTAATTAATGTCATTCTCCTCAAAAACCACCACACGGTATTCGGGAGCCCAACCCACCTGCACATAGACAAGGCCATGTACAGCCAGACCCGAAGGATCCTATCCGATAGAAGGGACGGCGAAGGCTGCAATAAATAACTTGACAAAGCGCACACCTTGTCAGGCGGCGTATCTGCTCAAAAGATCTTATTGAGAGGCCTAATCCCAGCACTATAAATAGCTGAGGAAGGTCCTTGAGGTCGCCCCCGAGCTACTTGAGAGAAAACTGAGATCTTGTAGTCCCACAAATTATAGTGCATAGTTGGGAGCTTCATACTCCCCACAGATGTATATCCCTTAGGGTGGAACTGGGTAACCAAATGCCTGTGCCCATGGTGTGGTTGCGTGAATTTCACGAGTTGGACCCTTCACCCACATAGGAGGTCCGTTCGTCCCTATTCTTAAGTCGGACACTCTGAATCTCGGGGTGTCGATCACTATACTTTCATCTTCATACCCTTCTATATCAAAGAAGAATCCCCAATATTGAAGATTTCTATGTAGATGTAAATAACCAAGACACAGGGTTATAGCCTCTAAATTTCTAAGATGCCATCAATATAGTTGTAACCTTAGGATGTTTCCTTCGTTCATTTTTTTGGAGGACGAGAGAATATTTGGGTAGGTTGCATCAACATGGATATTTAAAGTCTCTGTTTGTCATGATTTTCACAAATCACATCAAGAAGGATCTTGAGACTTGATGTATAGGCTTCTACTTCTACTATGTATCACCATCATCAACTAAATTAGATTTGAGGCATGTGATTTTAGATATATGACATGTTACTCATAGGTTCATTGCTTACAGCATTGCCTCATGATAACAACTCTTTAGAATCTTTGTAAATTAGGAATTACTTACATATACAAGGAAATATTTTTTTTTCAAAGGAAAAATATGTTAATGACATGTCAGCGACATACCGGTGATATGTTGGAAATTTTATGCTTAGGGAGTCCAATTTTAACGATATGTCGCTGATATCCCTCGATATCAGTGACATATCAACTGACATCATGAAAAAAGATATGGAAAGGGGTGTCGATATCTCTTGGAGAGTCGATATCAACATATCGACGACATGTCTTACCTTGTTTGTGTCACCATATCTGTGCATCTTGCAAAAAAATAAAGGGGGGTAGTGTAGGATCTAAAGAATATGCGCACAAACACACTAGAAGTGGGATGTAAGTAATGTGAAACAAAATAAAAATTAGCACACAAATCAAACCACAAGAATTTGCATAATTATGTATATAGTGGTTCTCTACACCTGGACACTACATTACCTA
Source organism: Thalassia testudinum (assembly GCA_037157565.1). Taxonomy (NCBI): domain Eukaryota; kingdom Viridiplantae; phylum Streptophyta; class Magnoliopsida; order Alismatales; family Hydrocharitaceae; genus Thalassia; species Thalassia testudinum. The sequence continues at coordinate 100,160,082 of JAZHRO010000031.1, read as the reverse complement.
AGCCTCCCAGTGTAGGATTTTTAACCCAATTCCCTCAATTCCGAGAGAACTAATTTTACTAGCCGAGGTAATTATCGAGTTATCTCAACCCAATTACAACAAACAGGTTATTACAACTCAAGCAATGAGCAACAAGTCAACGCAATGTAAGCAAAAGATAAAATCTTACAACATAAATAAACCTAAGCCTTCCAACAATAATTGGAATGATGTTATCGAATTGAGAGCCTAGGAAGTAATGCGTGAAGCACTTAGAAATTGCAAGAAATCAGCTTTCATTATATGCCTTTGAGCTGGTAAGAATGTGGAAAGCGTGAAGGTGATAAGCTTCCTTTTGCTTTCTTGGAGAAATATGGTAGAGATACGAAAATCTTGCTCTAGGATTTTTTCTTATGTTTCAAGTAGAAGAAAATGATAGTCTTATTCCTTAAAATAACCCAACACTGATTTATATAGAGAGATGTTTGGGACAATTACAATGCATACCCAAAGTAAAAGAGGAAATAACATAACAAATAAAATAGGAAAGTGAATAGAGATAAATAGAAGTATCTCAACACTACCCCTTAAGTTGGAGCATAGATATCGATCATGCTCAGCTTGGAACAACGGTCATTAAATGCTGATCGAGGTGGAGGCTTTATGAACATATTAGCAGTGTGATCCTTAGATGCGACAAAAGTGGTACGCAACCATCCACGCTGAATGAGATCCCTGGTTTAGTGGTAATCCACCTTCACATGCTTGGTGCGTTCATGGAATATGGGATTGTTTGCTATGTAAGTGGTTGCTCGATTGTCGCATTTCATTTCCATAAGCTCCTTAATCTGGACATACAAATCACGAAGTAGAGACCTTATCCATATCATTTTTGCAGTTGTTTGGGCCATCGCCTTATATTTTGACTCAGCTCTGGAGCGAGAAACTGCTTCTTGTTTCTTGCTTCTCCAGGTAACCAGATTGCCTACCACAAATGTACAAAATCTAGTGGCGAATTTCCCATCAACAACATATCTTGAATAATCAGCATCAAAGTATCCAACCACTGTCATAAGAGAACCTCTTTGGAAAAGAATACCATAACCGGGTGCTTTCTTCAAGTATCTCAGCACTTGCATAGTAGCCTACCAATGTAGCTTAGTTGGCTTCTCCATAATCTGACTAAGCTTCGCTACTGCCAAGGTAATGTCAGGTACAAAAGTTTGCCCACGAGTTGTCTGTATGCTCTACTATCAACAAGCTTTGCCTGCTTATGATAAAGATGCACCTTGGGGTCCATAGGAATATTGGCTGGTTTGGACCCTGCCATCCCTATGTCATGTAACACATTTAGAGCATATTTCCTTTGAGAAAGAACAGTTCTTTGCTTGTTCTTAGCCACCTCTATGCCCAAAACGTACTTGAACTGGCCTAATGTCCAACATTGGACTTATTCTTTAGCAAAAACAGCCAAGATAAATGGGAAAAATCATCTACAATAATCAAGTAATATCTATGTTCTTGTTGGTTAGGAACACGACTTGGACTCCAAACATCCATATGTAGTAGCTGAAATATAGCAGTAGTCCCTGGTGTTGTACTAGATGGAAATGATGATCTGTGGTGCTTTCCCACCTGACATGCATCACAAAGTATCTTTATGGTCGCGTAAATGTGCCGGATGATGCGTCTGAGCCTATCCAGAGATGGATAACAAAGGTGACGGTGCCACTGCAATGCACTCCCAGCAGCAGAACTAGTGTTACCTTGGCAAGCTGCAACAAGTGGTGTTTGAACTAGACGATACATACCCCCCTCTTCATGCCTACCAATCGTCCTTCTCGTCAGCTTGTCTTGAAAAATACGTCTCAACTCATCAAACATAGCACGATAGTGAAGCTGCTTGATAATCTTACTAACAGATAAATAAGTTTAATGAAAAATTAGGGACAAAAAATGCATCAGGCAGTTTTATGGTCGGAGTCGGTGCGACCTCCCCCTGACCACCAATCTCCGTGTGTCTACTATTTGCAACCTGTACTGTCCTGCAATGGGGTACAGATTGAAGTTTGCGGAAACACCTTTGATCTCCTGACAAATGGTGTGAAGCACCAGAGTCCACTAACCATGTCGTACCTGCAGATGCCTGTGCACACAGATCAATACTTGACGAAGGCTGGCTCCTGAGTCTGCTGGGTGAGACGCTGAAGTAGAGCATTATAGTCTGCTCTCAGAACTGGCACGACATCAGTAGTTTCCTGAGAAGTCACAAAAGCTTGGTTGGCCATTGGAAGTCTTTCATTCTTAGCCTAACACGAAGCCTCAACATGGCCAACTTTGTCACAAAAAGTGCATGTGGTGCTGATACGAGATCTCCTAGACACACTACGACCTGTCCTATGCTCGCGAGTAGAAGAGGCTCCTATATTGCCACGTCCAGCCACAATAGCAAGGGTAGACACGTGGTTAGCATCTCCAATCTAAGGTGCAAGTACATCAATGCGGCTCAGATGACTATAGACTTCAAGGCAGGAAGCTCAGACAAGGTGAGAATCTATGATCGGGTTGTCGCGTATTCAGGACTAAGGCCTAAAAGAAACTGATGCATCGCTGCCTCTCTGCAGTACTTTCTCTGTGTAGCACATGTGCGCTCTAGCTTGCAAGCGCCGTACTTCTCTTGAAGCTCGTTGAGGGTTGAGTAGTATTGGGAGAGAGATCGTCCTTACTGCTTCAGCTGAGACAACTCATGACTGATCTAAAGAACTTGGGATGAGTTCTTCTCATGAGAATAGGTGTCGCGAATACTATCCCACATTACTTTGGCAGTCGGATAGTACATGATCTCATCTCTGGTCCAAGGAATAACGCAATTCATCAGCTAAGCCTTGACCATTGTGTTATCTATCTTCCGTATGACATTTTCTTTTCTCTGTAGGATCTGACTTCAACAAAATATGTTCCTTGTCGTGACCCTCTATGGCTATCATGAACATCTGGGACCATCTGGCATAATTAGTCTCTTCTAACTTGATGATAAGACCAAAAAATGGGCTCTTATAGGCCCTGGACTCGGGAGCAGTGCCTGACGTTACCTCTGAAGAACTTGTACTTGCCATTGTGAGCTGTTAGATAGAAAAATATTCCACTGCAGTGATCTAAAATATTTTTCAGATCATAAGGACCAACATAGCAGATCGGGCCTCAAATGTGAAGATCCAAGATCATCGTGGTCTGGAAAACCACGTTTAAGACCAAGAAAATCCCCCTATTTAGTGCTATAGGGTGCATGAGGGCCTAAGGGATGGCCCACACACCTGCAACGTGGAGAGGGTGCCTGTGCGTCGCCGCCTAGGTGTACTAAGACCCTAGGGGTTCTTGCACCGGTCCTTACGCCGCCGCTCGAAGTGGGCTAGGCATTGTTGCCTGGTTCGACGATGCTTCAATGACCTGAGCCCCCCCCCGAGACTCCCTGCCGGTGCTAGGGGCTGGTGGAGATGACCCTGTGCCGATGAGGAGGAGAAAGATGGGCTGGCGACGGTGGAGGAGAGGATAGGGCTTCGGGGATTTTTCTCGGTGGGATACCAGAACCCGGCCTAGACCGTGCTTTGCTATTAAGTAGGAGAAAATGATAAGTCTTATTCTTCAAAATAACCCAACATTTTTTTATATAGAGAGAGGTTTGTGACAATTACAGTGCATGTCCAAAGTAAAAGAGGAAATAACATAATAGGATAAAATGGAAAGTAAATAGGAGTATCTCAACAAAATACACTACGTCTAAAAAGAGGTTCTTCTCAGGTGCATGGACAGGATAGGAAGATTGATAGTTGAGTTTCCAGAGCATGTATATGTGTGCTTTCTCATTCCATTTTTGATAAATGGAAACCAAGTGATTAAAAGGAATTAACTTGTTTTCTCAATTGTCTATGAGGCATACTTTCATGCATGTATCTAATTGCTTCATTCCTGCAGGTGAAAGCATCCTTGTTTGCAGCTGGTTGCATTTGCAGACTGTCGGATGATTTTGCAAGCATTATTTTGGGTGCCCTGGTTGATATTATATGTTCAAAGGCATCATCTGTTGTGAAAGTTTCAGCAGCACATGCTTTTGGTAAAATGCAATGCTCATTTGTAATTATCAATAGAGCATACAAGGTGCCTCTATTCTTTCATTGTTACTAATTTTACCTGATTTAGTAAGTTTTTCACGTGGCATGTTTAGGTGGAATTCACCTATTGTTATGCTTTCGAACCTTTTTTTCTTTAATGTGAGAATAAAGGACTTTGAACATCTAAAAACCTGGCTTCTCCCAGAAGGACCTGTTGCCACCTATCTTTATAAAAAAAGGGTCTTTCACTTTTCCATGGTGGCTTACCAAGAATTAAAATATTGGCTTTTGTGACCTTTAGGGCTGGTTTGGTAACTAGGATAACTCCTAAAAATTGAGGTTATCCTTGTTTGGAAACTTGCTTTGCCTAACCTGGGATGAGGCCACTTAGTGTCAACCTATCCCACGGTTTCATGTTTTAAGTCTCTAGAGATTCTTTTGATTTCTACTTTAACATGCTGATGCTTACACCTCATGATTGACATCTGATTACAGGCTGGAAAACAGTTGGTTCTGGATTTACCATTTGATGAAGTTACTTCTGCAATGCTATTTTCTTTGACAAAACTAGCTGCTGCATCCTTTGCCTTAATCTCTGAACAGGTACTTGCCCCAGAGTGGTGTTTCCTATGTACTTTCTTGTTACCATTGGATTAATCCCTGCTCTTTTGTTCTTGTTCAGCTTTGCTTAGCAAGAACTGATACAGATTCATTGTGATAACAAAATCTTATTCTTTGAACATTTATTATTTATAAACAGATGTTCTCATAACAAATTATTGGCCTGCGTGCATTGCCTACTCCTGTGGTAGACAAATAGATGCAAAGCTCTTAACTGTACATTGCAGGCTTTGGAAAAAATAAATAGCCCCCTACAAAGTATGCCCTAAGAACCTTATAAGAAACTTAGCCCAGGAATATAACCAGCTCCAAACAAAATCCAGCAAAGATGCTCTCATTTATAAGTTCTTTTTCACAGGAATATAACCATATTCCTTTCCATCAAAATCTACCAATTAGTTATTCTATTCTCTATAAGAGAAGTTTGTTAGGCACTGCTATTAGATGTAAGTTGAGACTCTTTGTGATTATTGGAGGTTTCTAATTGAATAAAGATTCATATTATGTTCCAAATAGGAGTTTGTGTTGCCTATTCAAATAATAAAATATTGATTTATTGCTCATGTAGTGTTAGCTTAATTCTTTGATTGATTATTTTGCAAAAAAATATTTGGTAATTTTTTTGTACTTTTCCCCTATTTCTCTTGTTCTCTTGGTTTTGTGCATCTTTAATAGACTGATCATGCTTTTATCCGTTCTCTTCTTAAATAGTACTTGCCAAGGATGGATTCCCCAATTGCTTTTCTTTTTAAGAGGTAACAAACTTGGAACTACACCCAGATGATTGCTCACATTAGATTTGAGTGAGTGGATCTACTTGCAATGATTTGGTCAAGGGGTGGTGATTACATGCCAAAGAGTGGTGATCAGAATCTCAGATTCACATGCTAAAAGGTTGCTTTTGAAAATATGATCTATAAGCGAGAATCGAGAAACCAACATGGAAGTGTTTCACAACACTGGAAAACAATAAGTTCATGAAGGCTTTTTTTTGTGGTTTGTAAACGGATTTTCAAAGCATCTTTTTTCATAAAAAGGTACTTTCTATTATGTATTTTCAGAAAAGTGATTCAGAAAGCACTCTAATCATATGACAAAAACCACCTTAAAAGTACCATAGCTGATGTTATTGACATGCTGGCATCACGTTAATGCCAACTCATTGGAAATGTAAGAGTTTTTTTTTTTTTTTTGGAAAAGAATGTGTGTGTGAGTGGTTGTACACTCATATTTCTTGTTTTTATGTAATTGTTGCTTATATTTTTCTTATTGTTAATTTAATATTTTGTTTTTAGGATAATTTGAATCTCTGATTAATTTGTTAGTTTAGTAAAGACATTGTCTCTTTCAAAATTATCTAATCTTCCCTCTTAGATTTGTTAGCATTGATTAGGTCTTATTATTATTTTTAAGGCCATTTATTTTTTCCTTTATGCCTTGTGTAATTTCTCCATCTAGCCTCCTTGTATGAGGGTAGGGTTTCATGATAAATTTATTATGCTTTATTTTCTAACATGGTATTAAAGCAGCGATCCTAGATTGGTGTATAATCCTTGATCTCTCTCTTTTCTTCTCCAGCAAGAAATAACTAATTGAGTTGTGTATCCAAGTATGTGGTATTGGAAATTCTAATAAATTGGAAAAAGTCTAATTGATCTGAAGCAAAAGAGTAACTTTTTTGATCCTAAGTGTATCATATGGTAATTTCATCCTTACTATTTTCTTTCCATAAAAAGAAAAAGGCAAAAAGGCATGTTGCTGTCATTTTGAAAGGAGTCAAGATCACCGAAGTCATGTCTAAGCCTAAGGATTCTACAAAGAAAGAATAAAAGGTTCTAGAACAAGGAAAGACTCATTTCCATTGTCTTACTAATTAGATTAGAATGAATCCAAATCAATTTGAGATGAGACAGTAGGACCATTGCTCATGAGGTTGGTGGGTGTGTTGTCAATTGCATTAGGCTACACCATCATCACCAGGAATTGCTGCCAATAATCATGTAGTGCGGGCTGCATCAACACCACCCATATGTGGTATTACTAGCACCAACAGTGCTTGGGTTGCACCAGCACCTTTTTGTGAGTGCATGGTGTATCCTTCGTCAAAAATCTGCAGTCACGTGCATCCATAGCTTGTTGTATTGCAATCTGCATGTGATAACTAATGGACAGCAAGTATGGGGCACCATGTGATTTCTTGTGCAATTTGCATGCAGCACGGACAATGAAAAAATATTGCTATAGAGATAGATCAGAACTTTCATAGATGTTCTGCTCTTCAAAATTTCTTTACAGTATAGATCAAGGATTTGGATCTGGCTATTGATCTTCTCTCTATAACAAGAAAATAATCAAGGAGAAAGTGTCATCAGATTCAGACTTTGTAGCAAGAGATTTTGCTGGCTTTGCTTGGGGACTGCTGGTACTAGAAAATTTATTGGCTTGCCGTGCCAATATTTTTCTTTTGAGACCTTGTGCTCATATGGATTCTCAAGACATTTCTTCTCCAATATGTGCTGATTCTACTGCCTGTTAGATCTTTTTTTTGAAAAAGTGCTATCTATTAGATCTGGGAGGAAGAAACAAAAATTATTCATTTTTTTTATTGACATATGCCAAGAACTGGGGCGAAAGCAATTATTCAAAAGGGTTAACAAATTATTCTTGGCTTATCGATTGTTTGATTTTTGATAAGAAACTCTGTGGGCGTGGATATTCCATTACCTTCTTCATGGGTTTGATGAGAAAGACGTTGAGTAGCTTCCTAAGTTAGATTTTTGTTTGGTTCTTCCCAATTGACTATTATATTGTTGAGAGAAAAGCAATATCTTGTTCTCAATTGAAATCCTAACCTCTCTTTTATACTGGAGAGGTTTGGAAAAATTATAAAGACATCCAAAAAATAGCATAAACAGTAAATAAGTTTGTAGGCTCAATACTCCCCCTCAAGTTAGGGCGTAGATATCTACTAGAGCAAACTTGTCACACAAAAAATTAAGACACTTTCTTTAGAGCCTTGGTAAATATATCTGCTAGCTGGAGCTTTGAGGAGACATATGAGATGTTAATCTTGCCAGTGATGACGACATCACGAACAAAGTGGCAATCTACTTCAATATGCTTGGGCCTCTCATGGAAGATCGAATTTGAGGCAATATAAGTAGCTGACTTGTTGTTACAAAGAAGTGGGATTGGCATAGTGGCTTGGATGCCAAGATCATGTAGAAAGGTAATAACCCACATAATTTTATAAGTAGCCTATGCCATTGCTCTATACCCAGCCTCTAGACCTGAATGGGCAGCAATACTTTGCTTCTTACTTCTCCAGGAGACTAGGTTCCCACCAAGATAAACTGCAAAAGTCTGAAGTAGAATGTCGATCATCCACAGACCCGACATAATCTGCATCATAATAGGCTAGAATATCCAAACTACCACCATCTTTGTAACACAACTCTCTACTTAGTGTCCCACCGAGGTACCTAAGAATAAGGCAAACCTTATGCCAATGATTGTAACGTGGGTCGGCATATGCTGGCTGGCGTTGCTCACTGCAAAGCTGATATTAGGTCTCGTGATAGTAAGATAAAGTAATTGATCCACTGTACTACGATACTGGGTGATATTCTCATACAATGGATCCTCCTCATCAGAAGAATGTGCAGCTGGAGGCTCCATAGGTATACCAGAGGACTTGGTCTCAAGCAAGCTTGTCTCTTGAAGGATTGTAGTGTATACTATCTCTGCGACAAAGACAAACTTGAACCCTATTGTACTGCCTCAATCCCTAGAAAGTATCTCAACTCTCCCAAGTCTTTGGTAACAAAAGTAGACTGTAAAAAGGATTTGGTTTGGGCAATCCCATCTTCGTCATCACCAATGAGAATCATGTCGTCCACATACACAGCAAGAATAATAACTCGGGTATGGCCTTCACACTTAGTCTTCTTAATGAAGACAAAGTGATTAGAAGTAGAGTGCTGAAATCCAATCTTCTCAATCTCTGTGCCAATCCTCTTAAACCTGGCACGAGGATTCTACTTCAACCCATAAATTACCTTCCTTAAGCGACAAACAAGCTTCCCCTGACTACTGTAACCGGGTGGCTATCTCATGTATACCTTCTCAAATAAATCACCATACAAGAAGGCATTTTTAATATCAAGCTGGTACAAAGGCCATCTCCTGACAATGACAACAGAGATAATAATCCTGATAGAAGTAATACGAGTTATAGGAGAATGTCTCAAAATAATCAACCCTATATATCTTGGTAAAGCCTTTGGCAACAAGCCTGACCTTATATTTATCCACTGTCCCATCAGGTCTACTTGATAGTATAGACCCACTTGTAACCAACTACTGTAGTAGTAAAAGGACATGATACTAGATCCCATGTCTTTCGTGACTGTAATGCCTACATCTCCTCTTCCATCGCTGCACACCACCTAGGATCTTAGGAAGCTTGAGTAAAATCCTTGGGGATTATAGTGGCAGTAATGGCAGAAGCAAACTAATGGACCTCATCCTCTAAATGAGCAACTCTTATATATTGTGAAAGAGAATAAAGTGTGCATGCTCTACTGGATCTCAGAACTGACTATTCCTCTATATCTGAACCAGTCTCATCTGTTAAGTCAGGACAATGCCCTACATTTGGTGAAGTGTATGGCCTCCGGTGGTAAACTTGAGTCTCCTCAAAGGCTGCCTATATAGAAGTTCCTTCCTTTGAGAAGTATAAAACCTTCTCAAAGAAAGTAACATCTGCAGTAACAATGTATTTCTTGCAGCTCGGGTCATAACATCGGTACCCCTTTTGTGTCTTGGAATACCTAAGGAAGACACATTTGACTGTCCTAGGAGAAAACTTATTCTGATTGCCATATGGTTGAACAAAGCAGGTGCACCAAAAAATCCTTAATGGTAGAGCAAAAGGTATGTCACAATCTGGATGGATCACCTGAAAGGGAACCTCTCCTCCTAGCACTGATGAAGGTACCCGATTAATCAAGTAGGCTGTAGTAAGTATGGCATCTCCCCAGAATTACTTAGGAACCTTCATATGCGAATCATCAGGGTCGTAGTAATGTCCAGGAGATGTCGAAGCTTGCACTCAGCCACACCGTTCTGTTTGGATGTGTGCGCACAAGACATCTAGTGAATAATGCCCCTAGAAGAGAAAAGGCTCTAAACATTTCACTACATAAATTCTAAGGCATTATCACTATGGAAGACTTGAACTAGATCAGCATATTGAGTCTGAACTTCTGCCAAGAATTGCTGAATAAGCTAAGGAATGTTTGAGCGTGTCTTCATCAAGAAGACCTAAGTGAGGTGATTGTGATCATCCACAATAACATTGTAATATCGGTGTCCCTCAAGAACTCTGGATGGCCCCCACACATCACAATGTACTAAGGAAAAGGGGATGGTACTTACTCCAGCAACCCTTTGTGCGTAAGTGTTCCTATGATGTTTCTCAAGTTGACAATCTTTGCACTGTAGACTTAAGGAATCTGGCAATCCAGGTTACATCTGTTGCATCTTCTTGAGTGATGGGTGCCCAAGACTCTTATGCCATAGTCAAGGATCAGAAACTGTGTTAAGGTAATAGAGACCATCTTGCTCTATACCCTCACCTATGAATCATGATTTTAAAAAACTAGCCTTGAGGCGAGGTGAAAAAAAATCGCCCCAAGGCTATAGCCTCGAGGTTGCAGTGTGAGGCGTGTGCCTTGGTTTGTTGAGGCGGAGCTGAGGCGGTGAGGCGGCGAGGTAGAACCAAGGCTATAGTCTCAGTTGAAAGTTCACATTTGAAGGTCACGTGAGTTACATATGACCTAATAAAGCAAATAAAATCCTTTTGTAAAATTTTACACCCATCGCTCGACCCCAAACAATGGTCTTAACCTCTTAAGCCCTCCAAAATGCATCACCCTTAGCTGTTGCAAGTCATTCTCCATCTTTGGACTCCTTTGTTACCATTGCTGATGGTTGTTGCTGCATCACCAGTTGCCAGTTACCTCTCCTACGTACCACTCTTTACTAGTTTGTCCCCTCACAATTGCCCATCGTTGCCTCCTTCCCCTTTTAAGTCTCAACCTCATTTCTTGCTATTGTTGGTAAGAGTCTAGACCTCTCTTGAGTTGCATAATGCATTTTTTATAGTTACTAATACTTTTATTGTACTGCTTAATTATGTTAATGTATGTTTGAGTGTTTTATGTGGTTAGTTTACATGTTATGTGATCATTGAATTGATTTTTTTTAAAGAGGTTGTGGTAATTGTTTACTTAAATTATGTTGTTACATATTTATTATTATTATTTTCTCACAAAAATATTTATTATGATTTTAATGTTTTTTAATATTATTATGGGACTAGTATTTTGATTTTTTGAAGAGTTTACATGTTGTGTGGTACTTATGTGTATTTAATCTTGTTATATTAGTTTATATGTGAATATGGTGTGTATATTGTGCTATAATAGTATTTAGTAATGGACATTTAAATGTTGTGATAGAGCAAAAATAGCATAAAAATGTGTTTTGACATTGTTTTTTCATTATTAGCACTTAACAATATATATGTCATTTTTTCTTATTTTCCATCCAAAAACTGACGTTTATGCCTTAAGTGCCTAGAGGCTTACACCTCGCCTTAATGAAGGCAAACCGCCTTAGTACCGCCTTACATTTTTTAAAACCTTGCCTATGATATCTTTTGCTGGTCGATCTTGAAAGTAACAGTGACCTTCGTTAAACACCACACGACACCCAAGGTCCTTATAGATGCAACTCACTGACAATAAGTTCATTGGAAACCCTGGAATACAATGAACCTCTTCGATCAATATCTTTGGAGAGGCATGTACACGCCCAACTGCTGTAATAAGTGACGTGGCTTCATTAGCCACCCTGACATCCTTGATCCCACATGGAGCGTTAGAATCCACAAGATTCTCCACATCTCTTGTTAAATGAATAGGGTCATTGTAGTCAACTATCCATGCTCCTTCAATCCTCTTCTTCATGTCTTCTTGGGCTGCAAACGTAAGCCCCTTCAAATTTGAAAATGAACTTTTTTGTGGACCAACCACATATTCGTTGCACGAGAGGACTCATTGTGCTCAAGGGGGATATCTTCACCATCAGCGGTGAGAGAAGGTTCATCACCACAACTATAATACGTGAAATATGCTTCATCACATAAGAAATAACACGAAGAACCACAAACCAAAGGGATACGTGGCCTGATTAGGCCATCGACAGACCCATAGCAGGTCTGTCGGTTGCAGTAGAGGGGTCACCGTCCCCCTGGACGGCGCTAGCAGGGCCACTGGACCCCCAAAGGGCGGTGTCGGTAGTGCTGGAGTTGGTGGCGGCGCTGGTAGGAGGGGTGGCGGTGTTGGTCTGCCTTCTTCCAGTGTTGCCACTGCTATTGCTACTCGCCATCCTCCTTCCTGTGATCAAATCACCACGATGTTGGTGATTTTGATTATCTTTGAGCGGGAATATTTGGTGGGATATTGGAGCATCGACCTAGGACTGTTGCTTTGATACCATGTTAAGAGAAAAATAATGTCTCACTCTCAAAGGAAAACCTTAGCCTTTCTTTTGTATTAGAGGGGTTTGGAAAAATTACAAACACATCAAAAAAATAGCATAAACAGTAAAAAAGTCCTAGGCTCAACATATATGATTCTTCCAATCTTGCTCATATCTACAGGAAAAAGAGGTGAGCCATATCTTGGATTTTCTTTTCAGCCTTTCCATGCGGAAGGAATGATTGATGTTGCTTCTTTATTAGAAGAAACTGCAAATCGCAACATTTTTTTTTCCCAGAAGTTTCAGAATAGTCTCAATATTTTAAGACATTTGAAGTATTCAAGAAGTTCTAATGAGTTACAAAGTGTTCTAAAGCTTCATATTTTTTACAAATGCTACAGTATGTTTCAAGATATCGTGGATCAGCTCCATGTTTCCGGCTTGTCTGAAGTTACAAATCAGTCCAATAGTTTTGGCAAGGTGCAGATTAGACCATGGGCTTCTTCATCTGAGATTCCGTATTTGGTTGTCCCAATTTAGCCCAGAAATCGCTAGATTTCCAAGTCAGTCCAAGAAATATGATAAATTTTGAATCTTTCCAAGCTTTCCAAAAGTTTAAGTGCACAAAATCATGCAAGTTATCCAGCATTTCTTGAAGTTTGAGAAAATGCAAAATTAGTTCACCATTTTCAACTATTTAAAACTTGCTCCAGAAATTTCATGAGTTACAAGTACAAGTCCAAGATATTCAAATCATTGTCATTTTTTCCAGAACTTCCTGAATTGGTTGTAGTCTGCCTGAGATCTAAGCCCTTGGTCTTTCTTGGCTAAGTACAAGGATGGTCTTTCTCAGATTGTTCGTGTCAAAAAAAGAATGAATGAAGGAAAAAAGATAAAAAAAATGAGAGAAGTGAAGAGGAATAGAGGATCTTCTCTATTCAATTTTTTCTCCCAACTTGGTTGAAGATTTCTATGAATTTGTTGAAGTATGAGAGAGAAAAGGCAATGTTATATGAGCTTGTTGAGGACTCATATGAAAGAGACTCATTTTTTGAGGTCCTTACAAGAGAAGCTGAACTTGGCCCATATGTGAGAGGAACTTTGGCTTGGTCCCTAGATGAGAGAAATCTACCTTAGAGGTCTCTACATACAAGAGGCCTAATGCTTAGTTTCTATTGGAAGAAAACGTCAACTTGTTCTATTGCAAAAACCCTAGGCCTTTATTTATAGTAGTGATGCCAAAGGTAGCAGGCACTAAAAGGTGAGGGAGGTTTAAAATGCTTGAGGCGCTAGACATTCGCCTAAGAAAAATGAGGCGCTGAAGAATATATAGAAATATATGCATATATATATGCAGACATACATATCTACACACAACAACCAAAATATGGTATGTTGTGCATGCATTATATATAATATGCATGATATATAAATGCTTAGACAAATAGGCGGAATACACATACATATGTGCATTGATACATATGGTAGGTGTGTATACAGTTTGGTACATTTACACATACACATGTAAATATACACATTATATCTATATGCTGTTATGTTTATATGCTATACTTATGCACGTGTGTGTATGTACATATATATTTATATGTATAAGTTAATATGTAAATACATACATAAATATACAAAATATGTGTATATTTGTATGCATATATGTATCTACTCTACGTATATATCTATTTAAGCACATATATATGTATATATCTGTACATATGTGCCTATACATACGCATATGTGTGTTTAACTAAGAGAGAGTACTCAATAATCAGGTAAAAAGAAATGAAAGCCCTTAAAAGTATTTTAAAAAATGAAAAATCAACAAACTTGGTTTTGAGGCACTTGCCTAGGCTATACGCCTTAGGCAAATTAGGTGAGGCGAGGACTAGCAAGGTGCTAGGGCCTTACCTCACCTTAACTTGGTGCCTAAGCGAGTATCTTGACAATACTGATTTATAGAGGAGTGGCCAAAGGGAAAAATAATAGACATGTACCTCTACCACAAAATAATTATGGAAAGCATTGATAACCAAGAGAACAAAATAGAAAAATAATCCGCAACACTTTCACTTAAGTTGGAGCATGGATTAAATCATGCTCAACTTGGAACAATATTTATAGAACGAGAAGCAAGGGAGAGCCTTGGTAAACATATTTGTTGCTCGATCTCCTAATGTTACATGAATTGTGCGAACATGTCCCTTTTGAATCATGTCTTGGGTATAGTAACACTCCACTTCTACATGTTTGGCCTGCTCATAGAAGGTTGGGTTATTGGCAATAAATGAGACTATGTTGTTGTCACATCTCATCTCTATAGGATCGGCTATTGGAGTATGAAGGTCTAGAAGAACTGACCAGATCCATATAAGTTCTGTAGTAGCTTGTGCCATTGCTCAATATTTGGATTCTACATTAAACCTAGCCACAACTAGACTTGGCCATGGGCTACGGCACCATCGACCCAACTTGCCCGACCCATTAAATGGGCAATCTTGGGCTTCGATTTTTTTATCATAACCCGACTTGACCTAACCCTCTAATTAACTCGATTAAAAATGGCCAAGCTTGGGTCTCTAATTTACAACTTGACTTGACCCGGCCTTACCCACAAATTGTTAATATTTCAAATTAAAAATTCCAACTATCACAAGTTGGAGAACGATGAGCGAGAGGGGGTGTGCAGGGCGAGAGGCGAGTTGGGGGGGGGGGGGGGGAGTGGCTCTAGCTGGACGGAGGTGAGGTGGAGGTCGCGGAGGGGAGCGGAACCAGTGAGATGCTTCAAATGCCTTAGGAGGGGGCATGTGGCGGCGGGTTGCAGGGAGTCGGTGAGGTGCCTGCGTTGTGGTGGTCTGGGTCATCGGCGGTCGGGCTGCGGGCTCCGTGGGTTGGGTGGCGGGGTCTCTCCGAGGAGGGCGGGGACGCTTCCACCCCCCCGGAATGGGTGCCTCTCGTGGAGGTTGAGGCGCCGTGGTCGGAGGAGATTGGGACGTTGAAGGGGAGGTTGGCGTCGGCTATGGTAGTGATAGTGTTGGAGGGGGAGGTGGATGTGGGAGCTCTGAGAAGGGCGGTCGTGGCCTTCTTGGGGACTGGCTGGGGGTCCTTTGGGGTGGCTTCCCTTAGGAGCGGGTGCTTGGTGTTGCTGGGACTTGGTCAGGAGGAGCTGCGACGTCTGGCCTTCAAGGTGCTGCGGTGTGGTCGGGGCGTGGTGAGGTCAGATGGCGCGTTGGAGGAGCGACCGTCGATTGGCGTGAGGCAGGTGCTGATTGAGGGGGTCCCCCTCTTCCTTCGAACGGTGGAGGTGGTGGCGGCAGTGGTTGCCCCATTTGCGAGGCTCCGGAGCTGCAAAGACTTAGGCCTGAGGTCGGTGGACCTGTCGCGGTTCGGGGCGTGGGTGGAGATGAAACCGGGGAGACAGCTTGTGGAGAGGGTGGTCCTCAGATGGGGGAGCTCTTCCTGGCTAGTTCGCGTCTTGCGGGGATCCGGTAGGCCTAGATCCTTCGCTGAGGCGGTGGTTGGCGGTGCGGCGGCGGTGCCTGGTGGCAGAGGTAGCGGGCGAGCGGACGAGGGGCAGGCTGCTTTTGGGAAGCCCGAAGGTCGTGGCGAGGATGGCGCGGCGGTTGTGATCCTCGCGGCGCGATCTGAGGCAGGTGAGAGAGCGAGGATCTCGGAGGCTGGTGCGGGTCTTACAGAGGAGGTAGTGGAGTCTGCGGCGCTGAGGGTGGAAGACTCTGCTGAGGTGGCCCCGGGTCTTGTGGAGTGCAGTCGTGACGGACCCGGGTCGGGCGGGTTGGACTCGATTACGGGAAGCGGTGGCTTTGGTGGGGTTGTCGGTTCGAGCCCCACCTCGCGGGTAGATCTGAAGCTTCGGTCCAGTGAAGACGGTGGTCTGGGGGCTGTGATTGGAGGCCCACGACGCATCCTCGACAGGTCGGACTGGGCAGTGGGGTGCGGTGTGGTTGGCGAGGTGGGGTGCGCGCGGAGGTGGAAGCCGAGGATGCCTGTGCCACAGCGGCTTACAGGCCGCGGTGGTCCCACCGGAGGGGGCGCGCTGCGACAGCTCCGACTGGGAGCGAGGTTGGGGAGAGTCAGCATCAGAGGCGGATGGAGCTGGGCATTGCTTCGCCTACCGGAGGGCAGGGTGAGGCGTCGACGATGAGCTTGTTAGGGAGTGAAGGCAAGGCGAGGGTTGTCTTGGGGGCTTCTGTTGTCGAGGATGGACAATGGGTGGTGGGAGCTGGTGGAGGTGGTGGGGTGATGGAGGATGCGGTGAAGGCGCGAGGGGCTGATGCGGCAGAAGTGCTGCCTGTGGAGGGAGTCCTGTAGCAGGGGGGCGCAGACACTGGTTGCGGATAGGATGGAGGTTGTGGGGCAGTGTGGACTGGGGGGCGATGGTGCGGAGGGGTCGCCTGGTCGGTATGTAGTGATGGAGGGAGAGGTGGATGAGGTGGCTGCGGAGATGGGGTTCAGGTGTTCAACGCAAGGAGTTTCCCGGGGCTCTACATGACTGAGGTCCTGTCGTGGAATGTGAGGGGATTGAATGATCCCTCGAGGCGGGTGGCTCTGCGTGGGTATATTCAGAGGTGGGGCCCCGACGTGGTATTTCTCCAGGAGACGAAATGGGGGAGGTGTGACGGGAGGCTGTGGAGGGAGGTGGGGGGAAGCGGATTTGGGGGGTTCTTGGCCCTGGATGCGGTTGGAAGTGCGGGTGGAATTGTTGTGAGGTGGAAGGATGATGCTTTCTCCTTGCTGGACTCGTTGGTTGGGTCCCATGTTGTCACTGTCAGGTTATAGAGGCGTTGAGATAATGTGTTTGCTCTTTTCCTCGGTTTATGGCTCGACGGAGGGTTGGAGGAGGCACGCTTTGTGGGAGGATCTGGGCCAGGTTGCGGTAGCATTTCAGGGGATACCTTGGTTGATAGGTGGTGATTTTAATGTCACTTTGCTGGCAGAGGATAGATCGGATGGCCGTGGGGGGGTGGACCAAGGTTCTGAGGCTTTTACGGGATTTGTTGTAGAGCAGGGGCTGGTTGACATGCCACCTTCGTCTTGTCACTTCACCTGGAGGAGCTTTGGAGGACAGCCATCCCGAATCGATAGATTTTTCGCCTCGACAATGTTGGTAAAGTTATTCCCTATGGCAGAGGTTAGACCCCTGGAGCGATCGTTCTCAGGTCACACTCCCTTGTTGTGGGTGACGAATGAGGACTGGAGGTATGGTACGTATTTTAAGTTTGATCGGGCATGGCTCCTTGAAGAGGGGTTCAAGGGGTTGGTAGAGGAGCGGTGGAGGTCGATTCATGTGGATGGCTCGGCGGCTGTCAGATTGGAAGCTAAGCTACGGGATTTGAGATCCTTCTTGAAGGTCCATAAGAAGCAGATTAGGGAGGAACGTGGGAGGAGAGATGAAGCTCTTAGTGAGATTGCACGATTGGACGTGGTGGAGGATGTTGGTCTCCTTTCTGACGTTGACAGGGTCAGTAGAGTAAGGCAGCTACAGGTGATACAAGAGGAAGATCGGAAGGTGGAGATGGAGTGGAAGGTGAGATCCAGGCAGAGGTGGCTCAAGGAAGGCGATTTTAACACTCGATTTTTTCATATGGCTGCATCAGGGAGGAGGAATTAGATTGACAGGTTGGTGGTGGATGGAGAGGAGTTTGTGGGAAGAGAGGCGGTGGGGGGGGGCAGCTGCGAGGTACTTCAGAGAGTTTATCGAGAGAAGACGTAGGGGAAGGTGGAGATGGTTGGGGTCTGAGGTACCGTGGATCGGGGATACAAAAGTCGGTTTCTTGATGGGTCCGTTTGAGGAGGATGAGGTCCACAAGGCAATCTGGGGGCTGAACGCTGATGGTTGTCCCGGTCCGGACGATTTTCCGGTTGCCTTCTATAAGGAGTTCTGGCCGGTGGTGAAGGAGGATGTGATGTAAGTTGTGCATGAGTTTAGAGCTGGAAATTCGGGCTTTAACAGATTGAACAAGTTCTATATATTCCTGTTGCCAAAGGAGGGTGCTGAGGAGACCCAGGAGTACAGACTGATAGCCCTCTCGAATGCTATCTACCTGATTGTGGCGAAGCTCCTTGCGAATAGGTTGAGGACCCTGGCTGGGATTGTAGACCCGGTGCAGACGGCTTTTGTCCCTGGCAGAAATATTTTGAAAGGATATGTGTTGGCCTCGGAGGTCCTGTCGTCCTGGAAGAGGAGTAATAAGAAGGCTTTCTTGTGGAAAGTCGATTTCAGCAAGGCTTATGACTCGGTTCAGTGGTCGTTTCTTTGGGCGTCCTTGGTGAAGAGGGGCTTCCCGCCGGTGTGGATTGACTGGATGAAGAGATGTGTCGCCACGACGTCTTTCTCGGTATTTATCAATGGAAACCCGACAGGGGGTTGGATTCAGCCGAGGGGGGGGTGAGGCAGGGGTGTCCTTTGGCTCCGATGCTCTTTGTTATTACAGCAGATGCACTTGCGAGGGCAACTAAAAGGTCGTGTGAGAGGAATTTGGTGAGGGGTTTCTCTTTGGGAGATGGGACAAGTATTATGTTACTGCAGTATGTGGATGATATGATTTTTTTCATTGAAGGCGGGGAAGCGGAAGCCAGGAGAATGCGGATTTTACTCTTGTTTGGTGAGGCCTCGAGACTGCAGATCAACCTGTCTAAATTCGAATTTGTCCCCTTCAATTTGACTGAGGCGGAGGCGAGGGGGTGTAGCTTGGGTCTTGGCGCAGAGCATGTGAAGCTTCCGATCAGATATTTGGGTTTACCGTTGACAGATGGTAGGATTTTGGTGAAAGACTGGGCTCCCCTGGTGGAGAGACTGGAGGGGAGGTTGGCAGGGTGGGCGTCCAGGCTTCTGTCAAGGGGTGGAAGGTTGGTATTGCTCAAGGCGGTTCTAGCAGCGATGCCGTCGTATTTCACTTCTGTCCTGAAGATGCCCCGACATGTTGTCTTAAGAATAGAGAGGCTTATGAGGAATTTCTTCTGGTCCAACCAGGGGACGAGTAGACCTGGTGCCAGGTTGGTAGCATGAGAGGAGGTTTGCAGGCCGGTGGAGGAAGGGGGGCTTGGGGTGAGGGACCTGGGGAGGTCTAATGACAGCCTGTTGGTGAAGTGGGTGGGGAGTCTCTTGGAGTGTAGGGAGGATTTGGTGGGCAAGGTGTTCGGGACGGCTTATGGTGGCCCGGTGTAGTGGGATCTCCTGATATCTCCGCCGAGGGATGCTTCTCACTTCTTGAAAGGTTTGTCGGTGGTGGCTCTTAGGGTGCAGAACTGTTTTGTACCGGTGGTGGGAACGTGGGAGATTTTCAGGTTTTGGCAGGATGATTGAACGGGGCAAGGTGTGCTTACTAGAAGATTTCCGAGATTGTTTGCTTTGTCCCAAAATAAAGTGGTGTTAGTGGCTGAGGTGTGGGAAGGTGGGTGGTGCCCGTGCTTTGTAGGAAATCTTTCAGATGCGAGAACTCATGATTTCCAGAGATTGCTTGAAGAGTTAGAAGAGTTGCAACCGGCTTCCGGTACTGATATGTTTGGCTGGGATGAAGGTGATTTCTCGGTGGGGGTTGCCTACAGGAGATTGTCCAGCGGAGACTCCACAGGTGACTTGGATCTGGTGAGGGATTGCAGACAGATTTGGAAGGTTGCGTGTCCATTGAAGGTCAATATTTTTGTTTGGCTGCTTAGGAGGAAGAGACTTATGACCAAGGTTTGGAGGGCGAGGTGGGCTCCTGGAGAGAGTAAGGTTTGCCCTTTGTGTGGAGGTGAGGAGGAAGAGATTGACGACCTTTTTTTCACCTGCTTGTTTGTGGTACAGATATGGAGCCGAGTGGGAGCTGGGTGGTGGAAATGCTGGTCTTTTGATGAGTTTTGGCACAGTTTTAGAGGTGGAGGGGGTGATGTTGGATAGATTGTCTTCCGTACGAAAAATGAGAGGACCAGGCCATTGGCGATGTTATGGGGCATATGGTTGAGCAGGAATGCTGTGGTCTTCAGAGGCCAGAGGCCTTATGTGGAGAATTTTGTGGATTTTGTTATTTCTTTGTTTAATCTTTGGAGTGGGTCCTTGTGAGTGGGGGACCTTGGGATTTTCCCTTTGTATTGGCGGAGGCTGTTGATTCTTTATTTAATATATTTGGGTAGTTATTACCCTGGATAACTACCCTTTCCTTTTTTAAAAAAAAAACTATCGCAAGTTGGAACTCTAACAATTTCAATCCCATCCATTGAATGTGAAATTTCCTATCTATTTAACCATTGTCTCGCTTTCCCAAAATCTCCACCCCTGTAGCTAGCATACAAGAAGTCCAACAACCATCGTTTAATGTGAAGAATGATGAACCATCTATTTAGTTCGAGGTACGAGAAGTCTAACATTGTTGGCAACTTTGCCTACTATTGGAAGCTGTTGGTCATGATAAAAAAGCATCAACTCAGCTGTTGGCAAAATGATGAGCCTTCATGGCCTCTATGGCATTTTTACTAAATTAAATTTGGTTCTTATTGTTCCTTTTTGTTACATTATATTGTGAGGGTTATTTTATTATTTTATATTCTTGTTGGAGTCTTGTAATATTTTTCTCATCTCTCTCTATATAAAAAGATGTAGGGTTTCCTTAGATTCTTTATTTCCTTCAACTTGGTATCAGAGCCAAATTGAGGGCTCCACAAAGAGAGAACCTTAACCCCACTGTCAGCCACCACCAGCACCGTCGATAGCACCAGCCACCAGCGTCCCCGGCAGCAGCGTCGCCTAGCCCCTCCCTAATGCTGGCTAGTGCCCCTCGCCTCTTCCTCCATGTGTTCTCTCTCTTGCTACCTGTGTGTTTGGCGGCAGGGAGAGGGTAGATCATTGCTTTGGTCTGATTGAAGGATCTTTAGATCGTGTTTGATGGAGTTTTAAAGCCAAGGGTCTTCCAAATGGTGGTTTGATGCATCAATAGTACTGTGGTATGGTATTTACACATCTCTTCATTGAATTTGGGTGTGTGTATTCCCTTGTTTTGATGATATCTTGGCTTGTGTATTCTCCTTTGGTGCATTGACAGAGTGTTCAACTGCGTGTGTGCGAGTTTTGGGGTGTGCATTCCCCAATTTATTGTAGTTTCAGATCTGATTTTTGTGTTAGTTTGTGAAGTTGTCGCTTTTAAAGGTGTGTGGCTTTGACCTCTGAATTTGAGGTTAACTCAGGGCAAGGTGGAAAAGTAGGAGAAATTGATGTGTATAAAAGTTCGTTCTTTGCACCTATTGTGAAGTTAGATGAGACCAATTACCCCGGTTGGTCTTAAACCTTCCTAGTGACTATGGAAGGCCATGAGAAGCAGCATGTTCTTACTGAGACAGCACCGAAATAGAAGACAGGCAAGTAAGCTACTTGGAACAGGGATGATGTTATGGTAAGAGCTTGGATATTGAATAGTGTTATTCCTTAGATTGGAGTTGAGATAATGTGCTACAAGTTTGCCAAAGAAATGTGGGATGGTTTGAAAATAGCATACTCTCATGAACTGAACTCTACTTAAGTTTTTCAGATTTACTATGATTTGTGTCATCTGAAGTAGGAAACTGAGCCTTTCATAGTACTACTCTACTATGAAAGGCCACTTGAAAAAGTACAATCCTTGCAAGCCCATGTGCACATCTACCAAGTGTAGAGATTAAAGGAATGAATTTTCTGCTCATATGTTCCTTACTGGTTTGAGTGATGACTATGCAGCTACTCGGTCTCAGATTCTTACCCTATCGGAGTTTCCTCCTATTGAGGAGATTTACAGGAGATTGAGCAAGCTGCAGGTCCAATCTACGCATTAGGTTGTTTCTACTCCTGCCTTCTCTGCACATGCAGCCGTTGGTGCCTGTGGTGGATGGGGACCTTTTCGTGGCAGAGGTAGAGGACGTGGAGATGGTGCACGTGGTAAGTTGACTTGCACATACTGTGGGAGGATTGGCCATGTTGAAGTCAAGTGCTGGAACAAACTTGGGAGGTCTATTGTTGCCCCAACCAAGTTACTGTGACTCCTCCCAAGTGACTACTCTTGAGTCTCTTGCTCTTGCAGAGGCATGTTACGATTCTGTAGTACAACGTTTGGCACAGTTAACACACGACCAGGCTCAGTCTTCAGGCACAACAGCCTATGCCTCTACTTCAAGTATGACTACTACTTGGTTAATAGATTCTAGTGCGTCAGATTATCTCACTGGGAATCCCCAGTGAGACATGCAGAGTTTCATAGGGACGTTCAGCCTAGTTGGCAGATGGTAGGCATGCCCCTATTTGTGGTAGGGTAGGAGTGTCGGTTATCCCTACTATGCACCTTTCAGATGTTTATTATGTATCTGATATGGCCATGCAATTACTTTCTATTAGTATTATTACAAAACAATTGAACTGTTGTGCGCTTTTTGATGATGTTGGATGTACTTTTCATGACCAAATGACTGGGAGGACAATTGGTGGCAGGTACGAGGAGGGAGGTATATAATGGCTAACACATAGTTCAATTGCTACAGCACGTCTGATGAGTTTTGCTGACAGTGCCTTGCA
The DNA here is from genome assembly GCA_037157565.1 of Thalassia testudinum. NCBI lineage: Eukaryota > Viridiplantae > Streptophyta > Magnoliopsida > Alismatales > Hydrocharitaceae > Thalassia > Thalassia testudinum. The sequence continues at coordinate 100,137,279 of JAZHRO010000031.1, read as the reverse complement.
GTGACACAGATGAATAGGTCACCCATCTTTGGACAAGCTACGTCGGATCATTCTGCATCTCTCACCTGCTACCAAGATTTAGTGTGATGCTTGCCAGCTTGGGAAGCACCATAGAGCCAGTTTTCCAGCATCTATGAGTTCTAGTAGCTTAGCGTGTTTTGATTTAGTACATTGTGTTATATAGGGCCCAAGTCGTGTTACAGATCGACATGGTCATCACTATTATCTACTACTTGTGGATGATTTTTCACGATTTCCATGGTTATTTTTGATGAGAAATAAATTAGATGTTGGTTGTTGCATTTATGTAGAATCAATTTGATGTTTATATTAAGACCATTAGGACTGATAATGCATTAGAATTTTGTACTAAGAAATTGGCTACGTTTTATTGTTCTCTTGGTATTGTCCACTAGACTTCCTGCGCCCACACATCACAACTGATTGGGGTTGCAAAATAGAAGCATAGACATATTTTGGGTACAACTCGTGCTTTGCTTCTTCAGAATAGTGTCCTGCACATTTACTGGGGGGATGCAATACTTACATCTTGTTATCTTATTAACAGGCTTCCGTCTTTTGTAATTTACGAGCAAGTACCATGGATAATGTTATAACCTAATGCAGATCTATTCTTGGTGCCTCTCAGGACATTTAGTTGTGTTGCCTTTATCCACTTACTTAGACCTGGTCATGAAAAACTTGCACTCAGAGCAGTCAAGTGTGTATTTCTTGGCTATTGTCGTAATCAAAAGGGGTACAGGCAAGGTTTTAAAAAATGTGAGGCGGTACCGAGGCGGTTTGTCTTCATTGAGGTGAGGCGTAAGCCTCGAGGCGGTCGAGGCGTAAGCCTCAGGATTTGCATAAAAAATATAGAAAATGGAAGGATGTATACTTATCAAGTACTAATAAGGAAATAATAACATAAATGACAGTTTCATAACATTTTTTTCTCTATCACAACATTGAAAGAACGAAACTAAACGAGAGATGACGTTTAAATGAAAAGATAAACATCCATATAATATAGAAGATTAGAAACTATAACAAAAGCACAAACTAAACTAACTTCCCAAACCATTGGGAGACTTAAGAGTTAAAACATACATTAAAATGAAGGTATGCGAAACATCCACATCAAAAACTTGAAAGAACTACAACACATTGTAGACTCTAGTCTCCTCCTCCTTGAACACCGTCAAGCTGGAGCTGGAGCCTGCGCTGGGGCCTGAGCTGCTGCTGCTTGCGTTGGGGCCTGCGCTGGAGCCTGCGTTGGGGCCTGAGCTGCCACTTCTTGCGCTAGGGCCTACGTTGGAGTTGCGCTGCGCTGGGGCCTGCGTGGAGCATTGCGCTGTCGCTGCTTGCGCAGGGGCCTATGCTAGGGCCTGCGCTGCGCTATATCGTACAGGTGCTTTGATCCTATACACAGAAAGCAGTATGTTAGTGCTGATGTCACTTTCCATGAGTCTTCCATATTTTTCCACATCCACTCGTCAGCTGCGTGATGTGGAAATTGCTGTGCCTATGCTTGTGCCTCCTATATCCATGGATGATTTTCAGACTAGCAGTAGCACTCTCCCTCAGAGCAGCCTGTCAGTACATTCAAAGTTGTACCACTAGATAAGAAGATATTTGAGGGCTCTACATATCTGTGAGAGAAAGCTGCACACCCCCTTCCCCCTTTGTCCCTCTTGAGCTAGTAGTGCCCACCCTCGATCAGGTACATGTTGAGCCTACTGATAGTACTTCTCTTGATGTTTCTCCGAATCTTGTTGATGATGATATTGTTATTACAATTCGGAAAGCTCCTTGCTCGTGCTTAGTACCGTGTCGTTGGGAGTATAGTGTCTACTCTTTTGGTGTTACGTTCATGCATTTACTGCTGCTGTCTCTAGTTCAGAGATACCTACGTCTTATTAGCATGCACTTCTAAATCCACATTGGAAGGCTGCAATAGAGATGTCTGCTCTTCGTGACAGAGGCACCTGGGAGCTCACTTCTTTACCCTTTGGTGCGAATCTTGTTGGAGCTAGGTGGGTCTTTGCTTTGAAATACAACTCCGATGGGTCTTTCTAGGCATAAGAGTCGTCTTGTGGCCAAAGGATTCAATCAAACTTATGGAGTGGATTTCTTTGATATCTTTTCACCAGTTGTTCGACTCTCCACTGTCCGTATTTTTATTTCTGTGGCAGTGTACTATGGATGGTCATTTCATCAGCTAGATGTCAAAAATGCTTTTCTTTATGGTGATCTTCAGGAAATATACATGCAACAGCCTCTTGATTTTGAGGTTCAGGGGGAGTGCGTGTGAAACTACACAAGGCAATCTATGCCTTAAGCAGAATCCCAGAGCATGATTTCAATGCTTATTAGAGGCATTGTCAGTGATTGGCTGCAGAGGTCTTCTTCTGACCATTCTTTACTTGTGAGGAAGACCAGTAGGGGTGTTGTGGCCTTGTATATGTTGATGATCTCATTCTCATAGGTGATGACGTGGTTGGTATATCTCAGGTCAAGGAAGTATTTGACACAACTATTTGTTATGAAGGACCTTGAGAGACTTAAGTACTTCTTGGGTATCGAGATTGCCATGATACCCAAAGGAATTGTTATGAGCAAGCATGGAATTGTTGTCCCAAAGGAAATATGCCTTGGATATTCTTCAGGAGGTTGGCATGCTTGGGTCCAAGGGAGCAAATAATCTTATGGATCCAAAGATTCACCAGTTCGATGAGTTTGCTAGATTGATGGATAAGAGAGCATATAGGTAGCTTGTGGGGAAATTGCTTTATCTGACCATCATTAGGCCAGACATTAGTCTTGCAGTAGGCAAGTTGAGTCAGTTTCTAGACAAGACTAATGATGAGCATTGGTAGGTAGTGATGCAGGTGTTGAGGAATATCAAGGAGGCTCCAGGTTGAGGCCTTCTGTTTTAGAGAGGAGCTCCTATGACTGTTATTGGTTACTCTGATGCAGATTATGTAGGTGATATTGCGGACAGGAGGTCCACTACAGGTTTCTGTACTTTTGTTACAAGAAATCTGATGACTTTGAGTAAAAAGCAAAGGGTGGTGTCACGCTCTAGTGCTGAATTAGAGTACCGTGCTACGGTGCATACAACTGCTAAGATGATTTAGATAAGGTCACTATTGAAAGATCTTTATGTTACTATTGAGGAGCTTATGGAGATGTACTGTAACAACAGAGCTGTCACGTACATAGCAAATAACCCTATGATTCATGAACAGACAAAGCATGTAGAGGTGGTTTGTCACTATACTAAGAGTCTTATTCAACAGTGTCTGCTTCGCACCTCTTACCTTCTTCAGAGCAGACTGCAGACATGTTTACCATTCCTTTATCACGCCCTTGTTTGAGAAGTGTAGAAACAAGTTGAGCATGATTGATATATATGTTCCAGCTCGAAGGAGTGTTACGTTATATTGTGAGGGTCATTTTATTATTTTCTATTTTTGTTGCAGTCTTGTAATATTTTTCCCTTACATCTCTATATAAAGAGGTGTATGATTTTCTTAATCAATCAGATTCTCTACTTCAACTCTTTCACTTATGGCATTTTTTTAGCGTGTCTATGCTTTATGTTTTTGACCATTTGTATTGTATCCTGTTAGCATATATTTTATGACACCTTACTAGTTGCTAGACTCCCTATGTACGGGTGTTGGTTGCAGTGGTAGTTCAGTTAGATTAGCCTTTACATCAGTCGGATGTGAAGAATATCTTACTCTATGGGGATCTCTAAGAGGAAGTTACATGCAGTAGCCACCTGGTTTTGAGGCTTAGTGGGAGTGTGTATGCCGATTATAGAAGGCCATCTATGGTCGTAAGTAGAGTCCCAGAGCTTGGTTCCAGAGAATGTCACATGTTGTAGAGGCACTGGATTCAGGAGGTCAACAGCCGACTTTTCTCTTTTTGTCAGGAGGATTGGACAAGGTACAGTGGTACTTCTTATTTATGTTGATGACTTGATTGTCATAGGAGATGATGAGCAGGTTGTTGCTGAGATTAAGCGCATCCTAGCAAAGTAATTTGTCATAAAGGACTTGGGAGCTCTATGGTACTTTCTTGGTATTGAGGTTGCTCACAGCAAAAAGGGTATGGTCTATCCCAAAGGAAATATGCTTTGGACATCTTACAGGAGATTGGTATGCTTGGGGCCAAGGAGGTCAATATTCCTATGGACCCCAAGATGCCACTATATGATGAGGATGCACAGTTGGTGGATAGCAGACAATACAGGCAGCTTGTGGGCAAGTTGCTATACTTCATTATTACGAGGCCAGACATCTTTGTAGTAGGGAGATTGAGTCAGTTCATGGTTAAGCCAACACGTCAGTATTGGGATGCAGCATTGATGGTGCTTAGATACATCAAGAAGGCTCTTGGGAAGGGTCTTCTCTTTTCCAAGGGGTCTTTCATGACTTTGGTTGGGTATTCTGATGCGGACTACGTTGGATGTCATATGGATCGTAAATCCACTACTAGATTCTGCACCTTTCTAGTTGGAAGTTTGATTACATGGAGGAGCAAGAAACAAAGTACAGTTGCAAAATCTAGTGCTGAGTCTGAGTACAGGGCCATGGCTTAGACTACTGCAAAGATGATGTGGATTAGATCCCTGTTTACTGACTTGCAGATACAATTTTCTAATCCGATGGAGATGTGAGATGTAATAATAGAGCAACCACCTTTATTGCCAACAACCCAGCATTTCATGAGAGGACGAAACATGGTTAGGTTGATTGCTACTACACCAGAGACATCATTCAGAAGGGGTTGCTTTACTCTACGTCAGTCACATATGAGGAGCAAATTGGTAATATCTTTACCAAGCCCTTAGCTCGATCTCTATTTGATTCATGTGTATTCAAGCTAAGTATGATAGATATCTATACTCCAGTTTGAGGGGAAGTGTTGGCATATATTTTCTATTTCTATTTTTCATTGTTGTATGACTATTGGATTTGGTTTGCTTCTTAGGGGCTTTTATGTACTTCCACTCTTTCGGTCTCTCTCTATATAAGAGAGCCCTAAGCTTTCTAATGAGAATTGAATCATTTCAACCAATCTATCCTTATCCATGTTTGTGTTTAAAACCTTAAAAGTGTTTTATATTTGACCCATGGGTTGACCCAGGACTGACCCAACCCTTGGAAACTAGGCTTGGGCCAGGTTTTTAAGCTTATGGGTCGACCCAACTAGGGTTTGGACCAAGGTTTTTAAAAGTCGGCCCATGGCCCACCTAACTCGACCTATGGCCAAGTCTAGCCACAACACTCTGTTTTGTACTCTTCTACGTAACCAGGTTTCCTCCCACAAAGGTGCAAAATTCGGTAGTAGATTTCCTATCCTTCGGGCACTCAACATAATATGCATAAGTATATGCCATCATGCCTAGTGTATCACCTCGAGTAAATAAAAGTCCCTTTCTTGTTGCAGAGTTCAAATATCTCAGGATCATCATCACTGCATCTCAATGGACTCTCCATGGTTTATCAATGAATTGACTCACTTTGCTAGCTGCTAGTGCAATGTTAGGCCGTGTAACTGTCACACATAATATCTTTCCCACCAGACCTCTAAGCTATCTTGCATCCACTAGGGCTGAATTTTCTTGTTACAGGTGTACACTAGGATCCATAGGAATGGAGGCCGGTTTGGCCCCAATCATTCCTATGTCTTGGAGTAGATCAAGGATGTACTTTCTCTGGGAAAGTTCAACACCTTTGGCATTCTGAGCAATCGTAATTCCAAGGTAGTATTTAAGCAGGCTAAGATCCTTCATGACAAAGTGTTTTCTCAAAAAGCCCTTGATGGTAGCTATGCCACCAGTGTCATCTCCTATCATAATGATATCATCGACATAGACTAGTATTATGTGTCCTTGTGCTGTCATCCTTATAAACAAGGAATGATTTGCTGTAGATCTCTTGAACAGAATTAGCTCCACCATTTTAGGCAATTTTTGGAACCATTCATGCAGACTTTGTTTAAGACCATAGATGACCTTATGTAACTTGTAGACCTTGGAACACACCCCTTTAGATTCAAATCCCGAATGTGGCTGATAGATTGCCCCCGAAGGCTGCATATGCACTTCTTGAAGATCGCCATAGAGAAGTGTTTTTAAACGCCTAATTGATGTAAACACCGATCGAGGTGAATTGCAACTGAGATAAGGATATGGATTGTAGAAAGTCTCGCTACTGAGAAGAAGGTTTTAAAGTAATCAATGCTGTAGGTCTACGTGTATCCTTTTGCCACAAGTTTTGCCTTGTAGCACTCCATTGAGCCATTAGACAAGTACTTGACAATGAAGACCCATTTGCATCCAATGATTGTAGAATCAGATGGTGGATCCACTAGTGTCCATGTCTTGTGTGAGTTTAATGTGGACATCTCCTCCTCCATAGCTTCCTCCACAATGGATCTCCAGAAGCCATCTAGTGGGTAAAAGGAATTTGTACACTGGATAGAGCTAGTACAAATTTCCTTTATCTAGAGAAAGACTTTCCAAGGACACATTTCTAGAAATGGGATGTAGAGTACAAGTTCTATTTCCTTTTCGCAAGGCAATTGGTAGGTCAAGATTGACCTCTCTGTCATCTACTAACCCTTTTGTATCAATAGGCTTGGTGGCAAGAAGGATCCTAAGATACTAGAGTATCTGAGACATCGAGATTAGAAGAATCATCGGTACTATCAGAAGAATGGATTACCTCAGGAGAAGGTGAAAACCCAAGCACTTAAGGGGGGGTCATGTTGCTGTCTGGGTCTACGTGAATAGACCAGTTGAAATTTATTGTCCTGTCCATTCTCAGGCATCACACTCTACTCAGTGTCAGGAGTCGGAATGGGAAGAACCGACTCACTGTTAGGGGTAGAAGCAATAATACGAGACCCCACCGAGTAGTAGCAAGGATCAAACTCAAAGAGAGACATCGACACTGACAAATTTTCTTCTATCAACAGGATCACAACATCTGTATGCTTTTTGGGTCCTAGGGTAACCCACAATATGCACTTGACTACTTTGGGGGACAACTTATCCTTATTGGGACCATAACATGAACAAAAGACACAACGAAAGACCTTAGGAGGGACTCCAAAGAGTTCCTTCTTAGGGAATAGAATAGAGTAAGGAACCTTCTCATCAAGAACACTGGACCGCATATGATTTATCAAGTAACAAGCAATGAGAATAGCATTTCTCCAATAGGATAAGGGGACAATGTTCCAAATAAGGTTCTTGACAACATCTAGAATATGGTGATGCTTCCTCCCTGCAATGCCATTTTTACTGAGAGGTATAAGGACAACTAGTTTGGTGGATTATTCCCGATCATTGAAACAAAGACCGTAGTGAATGAGTATAAAACTCAAGTATTATCAGTTCTAACAATTTTCACATGATTATCAAACTGATTCTTTATTTCAATAAGAAAAATCTTTATTATAGTACTAACATCAAACTTGGACTTCAATAAAAAGACCCATGATAACCAAGAAAAATAATCAATTGCAACAAGATAAAACCTGTGTCCCATGTGATCTGGAGCACGATTCAGACCCTTATACGTCAAAATGAATCAATTGAAAAAGGAACTCAGATGTCGACTAGGAAACAAACTCCTATGGTGCTTTCCCAGTTGATAGTTCTTCCATTGAAAGATAGCAGTGGGAGGAATATGTGGAATGACACATCTCAACTTCGTCAAAGGAAGATGTCCAAATCTTAGGTGCCATAAATAACTAGAAGAGCTTGTAGTGGACATAGTAGCCTATTCAGCATAAGGCGACTGTAGAAGGCGATAGACCTCCCCTTCCTCATGGCCACAGCCACTCACCTGCCCTGTCAGTATATCCTGAAACATAAGTGACAACATAAAAAATTGCTTGACAATTTAGTTCTTTTGTAATATGACTAACTGAATGAAGTTTCAAAGGAAAATTTAAAGCATGAAGAACATTATGCAACCGTACGTGGGGTGTTATTTGAACCTTCCCCTTACTAATCACTGGAGAATTCCATCCATCTGCTACAACAATGGTCCTCCTAGATGAGTCTGGGTGTAAACTAGCAAACTATTGCACCTTCCTACACATGTTGAGAAGCGCTTGAATCGGCCAGCCAATCTGCAACATCAATTCTAGCATCACAAGCAAGACATATACCTGAAGATTTGGTGATGGCAGCGGCATCTTCAAGTCCAAAGGAAGAGCTAGGTACAACAGCGGGCAAATTAGATTGTCCATGTTAGGACAACCTTTGAATCAAATCATCATATTTGGCTCTAATAGGTGTAGTTTCTGAACCAAGATTAGAGCTAGCTACTGCTTAGTGAGCATTGGTAGGCATCTTGTACTTGGGCCAACAAGTCTCTTCAGAATGCTCAAGTTTCCCACAATGTGAACATTGGGGCCTAGCATGCCCCTAATCACCTCATCCTCATCTACGACCATGGAAAAGGTGTGCTCAACCTGTCTAGAGGGAGGGAGAGAGAGAGAAATCACATGCCTGCTTAGATGGTTATAGGATTCCTCTATAGTGGTATCTTTGGCAGAGTCAACATTTGCGATCTTGCTGCCCCATAGGATGGATCTAACCCAGCTAGAAAGTAACCCACCATGGTCTATGCCCTATAGAGTTTTTGTGACTCACAATCACACGCAGGCGTATAGGCATTTAGCCTCAAATGTAGACTTCAGGGTGGAACGGTACTGAGTAAGGGGTCTCCTATCTTGTCTCGTGGGCAATCTCTTGAAGCTGTAGAACATGTGCTACGTTTTTATCTTGAGAATATGTTTAGTGGAGGATATCCACATCTCTTTTATTGTCTTGTGATACATTATTGTAGCTGCAATCCTTTGAATAGCAATGTTCATGATCCATGCTCTCACCATAGCATTGTCCTTTTTTCGAGTAGAATACTTGCTAGTTTTGTGGATGGATTTTGATTTGAGTACATGTTCTTTATCATGATCCTCAATGTAACGATTAAGACCAAAGTGTATAGTTGGTTTCATTAAACTTGGTTTGGATGGTAAGAAAACTTCACATAAATTGCTCATAAATCATCTATTCTCTAATCCAAGGCCTCAAACGAAGAGGAAATTGGCAATGGAATAGGAGCTATGCAGTAACAAGAGCACTGTCAGTCTGAAGGCCTAGAAATCGAGTATTTGCAGCACTCTAGCGACCCTTCTGATGATAGATTTGTCATTAGAGTTAGGGTAGGAAGAGGAGGGGTCGTGTTCGACCCTTACAGTATCAGAGAGGAGAAAAGGTCCTTGATAGACCTCTACTCGAAGTAGGTCGGGGGGGGGGGGGGGGGGGCTACAGTGTGCTGGAGGAAAAAAAACCTCGTTGGTGGCACTGCATCCGGTGATTGGTCCCCTATGATAGTCCAATCGATCATCAGTGGTTGGTGATGCCCCTGCCGGTGGCCCAAGGGTGGTGGCTGGCTGTGGTGGCTTCTTCCTCAAGTTTCTAGAGTTGGTTGTCAAACCCGAGAACAGAGTTGTTCACGCACCCCTATGCTAGAAACTCTTATTTGGTGGAGAAAGAAATATGGGAATCAAGAAGGTATAAAGCTCTAGCCTAGGACTATTGCTCCAATACCATGTTAGAAAAAAAACATTAGAAAACATAACTTGTTCTATTGCAAAAACCCTAGGCCTCTATTTATAGAGGAGAGGTTAAGGGAAAAATAATAGACACGCCCCTTTACTACAAAATAATTAAAGAAAGCAAGGATAACAGAAAGAACAAAATAGAAAAACAATCCGTAATAGTTTCCATGTGGAAGGGGCTTGCTTCAAGCTTTCATATAGGGAAAGCGGTCCATTCTTGAGGTCTCAAGGGTGAGGTTCACTCATGAGATCTTTGTATAGAGAAGGCACCAACTTTCTTTTTGAAGTCTCTTTGAAAAAGAGACCTATTAGGGCATAACTTCAGCACTTTATCTTTAAACCTAGCCTACAATTGATGTGTTGTCACCAACATACTTGCCTACAAGCAAAACAAGGATGCAACTTTGTTGTCATTCACCAAGGAGCTATGACTCGGTTGCAGCATTTATTAATATCGTGTTCTACTTGTGAGAGTGAAGATATATCCGTGACAAGCTAAGTATTCCATGCTCTAGTTAAAGGGGAGTTTTTTTTTTTGACGGGGAGAGATGAGAGAGGAGAATACTAAGTTAGTTAGATGAATAGATCATGTTAGGATCCATAAAGAATTTAGTCCTTCCTTGTGTGAGTTTAATAGATTAGTAGAGGCTCTTGTACCCCCTCTATCTTTCAAGAGGTGTGGATACAATATCCAGCTTGTAGGGCCTCTTCTCTTACGGTTTTTCCCTTCTCATCATGATAGGGGTTTCACGTAAATCCTTGGTCTTATTTACTAGTATCATGGTACTATGCTTATTCTATTATTTCAACAACATTAGTTGCCTATTGTTGTTTATTTAGCACTATTCACCCCCTCCTTTGCTAGTGCTTTTAGAAAGAATTGACTTTAAGAATGTTCATTGACCTCTAAGATAGCACCTTGGAAGCCCATTCTTCCAATTGTTTCTCCATCCTTTTTGCCATAGGTGTCCAATCCCCTAGTAACAATGACCTCTTTGATGGTACCAAAGAGTTGTCTTTGATAGTACCAAGGAGTTATGTGGAAGCAATGCAGGATGCCAGATATAAAAAGGTGATGGAGATAGATGCTATTTTGCCATGAGGAACTTGGGGGTTGGTTTGTTGTCCATTGGAGTAAGCTGTAGTAGACTGCAAATGTGTATATGCTGTAAAGTATGTTTCTGGTGGTACAGCTGGTTGAAAGAGTTCAAGTTTATTAGAAACCCTAGGTCTCTTTATATAGAGAGAGATCAAAGAGCTAAAAGTATATGAATGTCCCTGAGGGATAAGGGCTATCATAGCCACACAATAAGACAGAATAAGATAAGATAAAAAATACACCAACACTCCCCCTCAAGTTGGTGCATAGATGTCAATCATGCTCGGCTTGGACATACAGGTATCAAATGAAGATCTGGCCAAGGGTTTGGTGAAAATATCTGTTGTCTGCTCCTCAAATGCAACAGAGGTGGTGTATAGCAGTCCCTTCTGAATAATGTCCCTGGTATAGTGATAGTCAACCTCAATATGTTTTGTCCTCTCGTGAAATGCAGGGTTATTAGCAATGAAGGTGGCTGCTCTATTATCACATGTCCTCATCTCCATGGGACTAGAAAACTACACTTGTAAATCAACAAGCAAGGATCTGATCTACATCATCTCAGCAGTTGTCTGAGCCATAGCTCTGTACTCAGACTCGGCACTGGATCTCGTAACTGTACCCTGTTCTTGCTCCTACATGTGATCAAGTTCCCTGCTAAGAAGGTGCAGAATCCAGTAGTGGATTTGCAATTCACATGACATCCTGCATAGTCTACATTTGAGTATCCAACCAATGTCATAGAAGACCCCTTGAAGAAGAAAAGACCTTTCCCAGGAGCCTTCTTGATATATCTAAGTACCATCAATGCAGCATCTCAATGTTGACGTGTTGGCTTAGTCATAAACTGACTCAGTCTTCCAACTGCAAAGGAGATATCTGGCCTTGTGATAGTGACATACAATAGCTTGCCCACAAGCTGTCTATACTGTTTACTGTCCACCACCTGTGCATCCTCATCATACAGTAGTATCTTGGGGTCTATAGGAATACTAACCTCTTGTAGAATATCTAAAGCATACCTCCTCTGTGACAAGACCATACCCTTCTTACTACGAGCAACCTCGATTCTAAGGAAATACTGTAAGCCCCCCAAGTCCTTCATAACAAACTGCTTTGCAAGGAGGCGCTTGATCTCAGTAATGCCCTACTCATCATTCCCTGTGATAATTAAATCATCAACATAAACCAAGAGTACCACAGTACCTCGCGAAGTCCTCTTGACAAAGTGAAAAATCAGTTGTTGACCTTCTGAAGCCAGCTGCTTCAACAACTTGTGACAATCTTTGAAACGAGGCTCTGGGACTCTGTTTTAGGCCATATATAGCCTTCCGTAACCGGCATACACACTCCCCCTGTCTCTCAAAGCTAGGTGGCCGTTGCATATAGACTTCCTCTTGGAGGTCACCATAAAGGAAGGCATTCTTGACATCTAGCAGATACAAGGGCCAATCTAGCTGAACTGCCACTGCAATCAAGACCCAGACCGTGGGAAGCCTAGCGACTGGTGAGGTGTCAAAGAAGTCAACCCCATAGATCTGGGTAAACCCCTTTGCCACGAGGCAGGCTTTGTACCGAGCAACACCACCATCAGTGTTAAACTTCACAATAAATACCTACCGATAGCCAACAACTGTAGCACCATCAGGAAGTTGGGTTAACTCCCAAGTCCTACGACCTCGAAGAGCGACCATCTCATCCTCCATGGTTGCCCGTCATTTTGGATTAAGCATGGCCTCACAGTAAGTGGCTGGAATCTGCGTAGTAGTTAAGGCCTGTGTAAATCTAGCAAATCCAGGAGATAAACTGTCAGTAGCAAGTGCCCCTACCGTAGCATAAGTAGTGCAGGTCCGTGGTTATTTCCGAATGGCTATCAGAATATCAAGATCATCTCCTAGCACATCATATGTCCTGTCCCTGTGACCATCACATGGCAATGATACGTCAGTGTCTAAAGGACTCACTTGAGAAGTCGATGGTGAAGGCGAGGGTGTGGGTCCCTGATAGGTAGTATGGGGGCGAACATATGTCCGGAGTGGCTCGGTCAAGAGTGGAAAGGGATGCGTAGCAGTTGGTAGTGGTGATGTAGTAGGGACAGGGATCTCAGGTAAGCTCCTAAAGCGAATAGGTGTATACGACATAGGTGCCATATCACCCTCAGGAGGCATTTCAGCAACCATCATAGAAAAGAAAGGTACAGCCTCATGAAAGGTAACATCTGCAGTAACAAAATGTTGAGAGGTAAGCGGATCAAAACAACGATACCCTTTTTGTGTGCGGGTATACCCTAGAAAAATACATTTAACTGCTCTCGGTGTAAGTGTATCTTGACCTGGTCCCAACAAATGGACAAAGGCAACGTAGCCAAAAGTTCGAAAGGTGACGTGAAACAGAGGGCGATCAGGATACATGACCTGAAAAGGAATCTGTTCATGTAATGCAGCATTGGCATCCGATTTATCAAAAAACATGCAGTTAAAACAGCGTCACCCCAGTAAAGAGACGGGACTGAATGATGAATCAATAAGGTGCTAGCAACATCAAGAATATGCCGATGTTTCCTTTCAGCAACACTATTTTGCTGAGAGGTATGATGACAGGTAGTTTCATGAATAATGCCACAACTAGAAAAAAAAGTGCGCAAGCGGGTAGTACAAAACTCCAAAGCATTATCCTAATGAAAACACTTCACCAAACATGAATGCTGGTTCTTTATTTCCTTAACAAAGTTTTCAATAAGTTGCCCCACATCAGACTTAACATCCAAGTAACACGAGAAAAATCAACTAAAACAAGATATTTGTTCCAAAGTCGATCAGGAGTACGATTGGGACTCCACACATCCATATGAACCAGGTCAAATGCAGCAACAGATGAAACAGAGGAAGAATTGGAAAAACTAGTCCTATGATGCTTGCTAAGCTAATAGGCATCACAGGTGAGAACAGTAGTGGAGGGGATATGCGGAAGAACACGTCTGAGGCGATGAATTGGTAAATGGCCAAGGCAGTGGTGCCACTTGAGAGATCCAGCAGAAGTAAGATGCTGAGTAGCAGAAGCAGCAAAAGCAGTACGGCTCAGATGATACACCCCATGCTCCTCACGCCCTCCACCAATCGTCTTCCCAGTGAATTTGTCCTGCAAAACACAAGAGGACGCATCAAAAATAGCTTGGCAGTTCAAATCTTTGGTGATATTGCTAATAGATAATAAACTCAATTGAAAATCAGCACATAGTAAACATCTGTAAGCCTCAAGATAGGAGATAAAGACATATTTCCTTTGCCAACAAGTGGCGAGTGTCTCCCATCAGCCACATGTACTGTCCTGGCAGGTGTAATAGGTGCAAGGTGGGAGAAAGAACCTCTGTCGCCACAAAAGTGCTTGGATGGACCAGAGTCAATCAGCCACTCACCAAAAGACGAAAGGGAGGACATTCCAATCGCAGGAACCTCTGAAGATGTAGCAATAACTGTTGTGTCAAGAGACTGAGAAGAGGAAGCCTGAGTCAAAAGAGCAATCTACTGCCGCAGAGCTTCAATCTCGATACTCGAGGAGCTAACATCAGGGGTAGTAAGAGCCGAATCTGGGACTTCAACTGCTTAATTGGCCACCGGTGGTCTACCATGCTTTTGCCAACATGTAGCGTCAAGGTGACCAAGTCTGTCACAGTAAGTACACGGAGTTCTATTCCACGTACTAGAAGAGCGTCCATGTCCACGACCACATGTAGGATAAGTACCCCTGCCATGTCCAGGGATTGTAGCCAACACGGACAATTGAGCAGTAGAATCAGTAGTAGAACATACTGTAACTCTGTTGAGCCTGCTATATGCTTCCTCCAGGCTAGGAAGATCCGGAGCAGTAAGAATCTGATCTCTGGCTGCAGCATATTCAGGTCCAAGGCCAGCCAAGAAAAGAGAGAAAATCGTCTCCTGAAACTCCTCCAGGACTCGTAGGAACACTCTAGCAAGTAGGAGTAGTGCCTCTCTAGCATACCCTTCATAAGAGTAATATTGTGACAATGTACGCCCCTCCTGACGTAGGTAGAAGAGATTGTAAAAGACCTGAAAAACACATGTGGAGTTCTTGGCATGTGAATAGGTATTATGCAAGGACACCCGCATCTCCTTCGCTGTAGTGTAATACATGATCTCATCTCCTATTCTGGGAATAACTGTTTGCAGCATCCATGCACAAACCATGACATTGTCACTGCTTCAGTTGGCATTTGTGCCAGTCTTGTTCTCAGGCTTCAGATCGGTAAGTATATGGCTCTTTTTATGACCTCTGATAGTCATAAGAAAGGTCTGGGACCACCACGGGTAGTTGGCTTCGTCCAACTTAAC
The DNA here is from genome assembly GCA_037157565.1 of Thalassia testudinum. NCBI lineage: Eukaryota > Viridiplantae > Streptophyta > Magnoliopsida > Alismatales > Hydrocharitaceae > Thalassia > Thalassia testudinum. Next base: position 100,122,177 of record JAZHRO010000031.1, on the reverse strand, counting down.
AACTGGACCAAAGAACGGGTTCTTAAGTACCCCGATGTCCGAAGTAAAGCCTGAAGACACCTCAGATTGATCATCTGAAGCCATCTCCACAATCCGGAAGCCACACTCAAGTGTCTAGGACCAAGAGATCATTAATAATCCAATAATGCAGTAGATTCAGATCAACATAGTTGCTAGGAGGCTTCCTTACACAAGTGGTAGCCTCACTTGGGTGTAAGGAGAACACCCAAGGAGGCCATGAACAGGTCTAGCCCCCCTTGTAGCGACTGATCTCCACCGGTCGTGGCCTTAGATAGCAGCTGTGACACCAACAGGAACTAGGTGACGGCGCTAAGGCTTGCTACAGGGCACCGCGCAGCTGCTAGGACCTGCAGCGCTGGCAGCAGCGCCTGTATGGGGTTGCGAGCACCACTGCTGGGTCTGTTGACCCTCGTCGGAGCGTCGCTGGGTGACATTGGAGGTCGCAAGGGCTAAAACAGGTTGCTGGGCACCGCTGGGTGATGCTGCGTCGTCGCTGGGTCTGTTGACCTTTGCCTCAACCCCGTCACAAGGGCTAAAATAGGTCGCAGCGCCGTCGCCTCAAGCCATTAGGGCCTCGCCGAAGCTCTGATCGATGGTTGAGGAGCTTCCGCGTCGCCGCAGCCTCATCGTGAGGTTGAATCAGGTCGGATCAGCATCGCCTTCAAGTGCTAGGGCTACTGCGTGGTGCCTGTGGGGTCGCGTGATGGCTCAAGAGACTTGGCATCGCTTCAGCATCGTTGCAAGGCTAAAGGTTGTTCGCAAAGGTGCCACCTCCAGCCGCTAGGGCACTTGCGTGCGGCCGGAGGGCCGTCGGAGAGCGCCGCTGCCGCCAAGGAAGGAGGAGAGAGAATGGGATTTGGGTGTTAGGGTTTCGAAGGCCTTGAGGTGTGGGATACCTAGAGCCACAGTCTAGGACCGATGCTCTGATACCAAGTTAGTTGAAAGAGTTAAGTTTATTAGAAACCTCAGGTCTCTTTATATAGAGATAGACCAGAGGGTTAAAAGTACATGAACGTCCTTGAGGGACAAGGGCTATTATAGCCACACAATAAGACGGAACAAGATAAGTTAAAAAATACACTAATAGGTACAATTGATAGGCAAAGGTTGGTTGTCAAATGCTTCATACAAACTTTGGGGGTTGACTACTTTGAGACTTTTTCTCCTGTTTCATGTTTCAATTCTGTCAGGATTATTATTTATGTTGCTATTAACAAAGATTGGCCATTGTATCAACTAAATATCAAGAATGTACTTTTCTATGATGATCTTATGGAGGAAGTTTATATGTCCCAACCTCGAGTATAAGGTTGAGGGGGAATGTGTGTAGATTGAGAATGGTTATCTACAATCTTAAGCAGAGTCCTAGAGGATAACTTGAAAAATTGAGCAATGAAATTATGAAGATTGGATTCATTAGATCAAGATCAGATTATTACAATTTCATTCGATGGCATGATCTTGGCATTATTATTTTGGCAATCTATGATGATGTTATGGTCTTGATTGACAATGATCCTGTAAGTATACATGAGACAATAGTCTTGCAGGACAATTTAGTGACAAAAGATCTTCAGAAACTTAGATATTTTTTGGACATTGAAATTGCATGAAAATTTAAAGGACTTGTTCTATCACAAAGGAAACTTGTGTTAGAAATGCTCGAGTTAGGCCTACTTGAAGCCAAGCCCTCATTAGTTCCCATGGAACCAAAGGAGAGACGTAAAAGGTGATGATGATCCTCCGTTTGATTATCCAAAAAGGTATTTTAAGAAGTTTGTTGTTAAACTTCTGAATTTAATCTATATTTAACTGTTACATGACTAAATATAAGCTTTGCAGTGAGCAAGGTGAGCCAAAAGATGGACAAGTCGTGTTATGGTGATTGACATGACACGTGCTTTATTCTTAGATATTTGAAGGGATCTCCAAGTAGAGGTATTTTCTTTAAAAAAGTAGACATCTCAATCTGTGCACCTATTTTGATGTAGATTATGTTAGTTTCCATGATGATAGATCTACAACTGGATATGCCACATTTCTTGTGGAAATTTAGTAACATGGCATAGTATGAAACAATTTGTTGTCTCTTAATCCAATGTTGAGGTATAGGCTTAAGCTTAAACAACATGCGAGGCGATGTGGATTGTCTCTTTTTTGTTAGATCTTAGATTTTGTGTCACCTATCATGTTCCTATGTATTGTGACAAGTCAGCTACTTATATCACCTTCAACCTGCATTCCATACGTGAACCAAACACATTGAAGTTAACTGACATTTTATCTAGAATGTAGTAAGTGATGCAAGAATTATCACGCCACCTATCTCCTCTGAGCTATAGGTTGATATTTAGATAAAGCCACTACCTAAGAGGAGACATTGCACCTATGCGACAAGCTAAGCATGATTAATATCTATAATCCAACTCAGGAGTGTTAAAGTTATTTTACTTTATCATTTTATTATTTCCATTTCCTTAGAGCACTACATTGTAATTTTCACAACCACCCTGTTTATGTAAGAAAGGTTTGAGTCTCAAAATAAAATTTATGCCATTTCATTCTTGACAATGATCATCAAATCAATTTCTGATTTAAATGAATTAGGTGCAACCTACTCAAACAATAAAAATGAATTTGGTGCAACCTATTCAAACAATAAACTTGGATTTTTTATTTGAGGGTCCATTTGTATTCAAATGAGTTTGGCTTAAATAACTTATTTGAGTTGTAGGCTCACTGGATAGCTCCACCCTCTCCCTCTCTCTATATATACATATATAAATATATATACGTACATATACATTTATGTGTGTGCATATATACAACCAAGCCTTTTCCTACATTAAGTGGGGTCGGTTATATGGATTCTTTGCCTCCACACAGATCGATTTTCAGCCATTTCAGGACTTAAATTAAAGTAATTGAGGTCATACTTAATAGTTTCCTTCCAACACTTGTTTAGTCTTCCTCGCCTCCTCTTAGCGGGTTCAGCCTCCAACTTCTCGCATCTTCTAACTGGAGCATCTAGTGGCCTTCTTTGTAAATGTCCAAATCACCTTAGATGTGCCTCTCATTTTATCTTCTATAGGTGCCACCATAATCTTTTTTCTAATAATTTCATTTGAAATACGTTCCTTTCTTGTATGACCACACATCCATCTTAACATCTTCATTTCTACCATAGACATCTTCTGTACATGCCTATAGTTTATAGCCCAGCATTCAGAATCGTCATTGGCTGGTCTTACCACAACTCGATAGTATTTTCCTTTGACTTTTAAAGGAACCCTCTTATCACAGAGAACACTAGATGCACCTCTCCATTTCAACCACCTTGCATTAATTCTATGTGTAACATCTTTATCAATTCTACCATCATGTTGGAAAATGGATCCCAAGTACTTAAAAACATCTTTCATTGGAATGCACTCTTCTTAAATTTTTACATCAATCCCTTCATTGTTCCCTCTACTACTAAACTTGCATTCTATATACTTAGTCTTCGTCCTACTTATACGTAATTCTTTATCTTCCAAGACTTCTCTTCAAAGTTCAAGTTTTCTGTTCACTCCATCTCTTGTCTCATTAACCAACACAATGTCATCAGTAAAAAGCATACACTAAGGCACCTCAACTTGGATATGCTTCGTCAACTCATCCATGACCAAAGCAAAAAAATAAGGGCTTAAAGTCGAACTTTGATGCAGACTAATGGTGATATCAAAGTAGTCCGTCAAATCATCCTTAGTCTTTACACAAGCTGCTGCTTCATAGTACATATCCTTTATGAGGTTGATATATGTAACCGGCACTTGTCTTTTTTCCAAAATTCTCCACAAGATCTCTTGGGACAGAATGATAGACCTTCTCCAAATCAATAAAAATCATATGTAAATCCTTTTTCTTGACTTTGTATGTCTTCATCATACGTCTCAAGAGATGTATTGCCTCAATAGTAGACCTACCTGGAATAAAGCCAAATTGATTTTCAGTTACCATAGAGACTTGCCTTACTCTTCTTTCAATTATTCTTTCCCAAAATTTCATCGTATGACTCATTAACTTAATACCTATATAGTTGGAACAATCTTGTATGTCACCCTTGTTCTTGTATAAAGGTACCACAAAACCTTTCCTCCATTCCTCTGGCATTTTCTTGCCTCTCCACACAGTATTAAATAAATTTGTGAGTTAAGTTATACCCCGTTCTCCCGTCATTCTCCAAATATCTATAGGAATATCATCAAGCCCAACAACTCTCCCATTTTTTATCATCTTTAAAATGTAGAAAAATTATCAAGTAAGGCTAGGTTTTAAATGACTTATTTGAGTGCATTATAAAGTGCTACTATAGATTGTACAAGATTGTTATGTACTTAACAAAGTCTATGTATTTTAAAGAACTTGTCTTGTAATCTATAGTACATGACATGTAAGTTACCAAACTAACTTGTAATTTACAAAATAATATTTTTTCAACTTTTTCATTAAGGTAATCACTAAAACAATTTGTCTTCGATGAAATCTCATATGCAATCTACTCAAATAATAAACTTTCTATTTGTGTGGTTGGATTTGTTAGTTAAACATCTACGTGTGTTAGAATGAGTTTAGCTTAAATAAGTTATTTGATTCTTAGGCTTACTAGATAGCTCCTCTCTTTCTCTCTCAAATATATATTGGGTGCAATGCTTGACTTTATACTCATTGGATTGAATGTAGACCTTTCATAATTTATCCCTAAACTAGATGCTTCTGCAAAGAACTATAGTAGCCACCTCAGCCTTCTTGCCTTCATAATTAAACCTTACATGGAAATAGTGCGATATTTGCATATTACGGAATAGGGACTGCAGATGCAACTTCTCTATTTGGCATGAATCCAAATAGTGGATTTCTAAAGGATGTGGAGAACATGCAACGGGCATGGTGCATTTATTGCCAACACAAGCAACCATGAACCATGGTGCCTAAGGTTAAGGTTTAATGTGTCAATTTTAACGCCACTTCATGATTTTGGAAGTGCTTATTTTGGAGGCATGGTGATGATACCCTAGAAAATGAGAATTTTGTTAGAAAATGTGGTACTTGTTATGTTTGTGATCATAACACATAAGGAATGCATTAAACTTTTAACTAGTACTTCTTAATGGCATTCAACAAGTCTATTGTGTTGGTTTTTCTACATAATACAAAAAGTACATTGCCAATTCTCTAAACCAATGTTTTAAAAATTGAATCAAATAGGCTAGTTGAATTGGTTAGATTGGAAATCGGTGCCTAATCAATTGAATCAACATGTTTGGGTAGAAAAAGTCAAAATCACCTTGAACTGGTCAAAATCAGGTTCAACTGATCAACTGGTTTGATAGATCTTCTTAAGAGTTTTTTTTTGTTTTAAAAAGAAAAAACCCAAACCCCACCCACAACAAAATCCAAACCCTTCTCCATAAACAAACCCTACCCCTACACCTAGTGATCCCCAAACCTTAGCTCTTGATTGACTGTTGCCTCCACCTTTTTAGCACTCCTCATTGCTAGAACTCCTTACACAGGAGCTCCTTGATGGTGGCCCAATGTCGGCACCCTTGTTCGACACTGTTCGTCCTCGGTTACCTTTGATGGCCCACAACACCTTGTGCACACACAAACTGGCAATGCCACACGAAATAATCTGAATTTTTTTCCATAATCTTTTTACGCAATTCCTTGAAAAAGATGCAACTTATAATTTGCAATTTGCATTTGAGTTTGAACAACAAATGATGCATTATGTTAGAGATCAATTTTGTTAAGTTGTCAAATATGAGCATGTCCAATTTTTTTTTTAAATAGTTAATATCTTTTTTTTTGTATAAGGTAGTTAACCTCTTGACCCAGAGGTGTGGTTATTTTTGAATAGTTTATGATTTTCAGATATGTATACTCTTTAAAGTTAAACTCTCAATTTTGTTTTTAGTTTTACACTTGTTAAGTGCATGCTACATGTTGCCAAGTAACAATTTCTACTCAATATCTTTATATATTTTTATTGAACACCGGTTCAGCTTAGTTGTACTAATACAAACTAACCCAAAGATCTCACGATTTGATTTTTTTTTCGATCTTTTCAAGTGATGATGCCATGCTAACATCATTACTGGTTTGATCGGTTTGAACCATTGGTTGGACTACTAAAAACCAAACCCTCACCTTAACGGTTTATGACTAGTCTAATTTCTAAAACATTGCTTTAAACCAAGAATTTACTCTTTACTAATTAATATTAGACTAATTAGGAGTTGCCATAATACAAGTGATCACACTTATTAATTCCATGCTTATGGTTAATTAATACTCAGTGCTAGTTAGTATTGGTAATTGGTAATTATGACTATGAAGTACAAGCGGCGACCAAAGTGTTTATGTTGATATACAATCACGATTAATTGTTGGTACTTTGTTCCTACCATTAAGTCATTAGTACCTTAACTAAGTTGACTTGAGAGTAAGGAAAATTGACCTTAGATACCTTGACTTTAGTCAAATGGGACCTCCCGACCTTTCTCAAGTTTTCTTATGCTCTGTTGCTTTATGATGGAAATAAGATAGCTCTGGTCCTTTTATAGGTCAAAAAGTAGGGAGAATTACAAAAATATCTTCAATAACATAATATCAAAATATGTGAACATCTAGGTTCATACCAACTAAATTTTGCTGCTATGCCTCGATTTTAGCACTTTTTAAATATCATGTCAACAAAATTGCTCCCACATATAGTTGATTTCCTATAATTTTGATGTTGACCCCTATATGCCAATATGCAACTTGATTGAGATTGCAAATACTGAATGCATGCTCTTGGGATGCAGCCAAGGCACATCCCCGCTAAATCTTCTAGGCTAAATCCATCCTCCTACTAGATTACCATTCACAAGGACTAAGAAGGTTGTGGGTGTGATGCATTGACTCATCCTATCAATCCATAAGTTAGGAATGCTTCTTCTACTAGGAAATGTCCTTAATAAACTGCTGATGCACAGAATCATAAACCTTAGAAGAGTTTACATTCCATAGAAAAGCTTTCTTCTTACTCTTGCTTTAAAAGGAAATCATATAACAAATTCATTTAGAATCAATTGACCTAGTATAAATGCAATCTAAATAAGGAAATATATTATTTTGCACAACCTTCCTTAGCTTATTAGCGAAGACCTTAGCTATGATCAAGAAGATGGTATTAAGTAGTTCAATCAACCTAAAGTAAACCATCCTTCTTTGGGAGTAGTATCAGTAGGAATTTGTTTAGCTTGTTACTTAACACCAATATTACCTTACCCCTTCGAAAAGCATTATTATTTCCTTATGCAAATTCATGTGACATCGTCATAAATTCTTCCCAAACCCTCGTTAGTCTCTTTAACTACAGCCTCAGTGAAAAAAGTAGTCAACATGTCCTTTTGTTCCACTAAAAGTGATGATGGATCAACATCAACCCATTGTCACCAACACCAATCCTTCTTAAGGTAAAATCTATGAAGATGCTGGTGGACTCCCATGTTGTCAGTACCTGACACCTCCTCACCCCCAACAAGCTTTATCGATAAAATTCTTCCTCCTTTGTTTACTTACAAACAAATGGAACAACTTGGTGTTTGAGTTTCCCTTGTTATCTTACATCTGTTTGGATCATTGTTTTTACCTCTACCTTCCTCCTGATGCACCATCCCTATCATCCTATGTCTTGTAGACTACTATTCCTCAACAAGGTTTTAAATGTCGATGTCGTGTCTACAGGTCAAAAAGGGAGCATGTTGTTGACATTAGGGAAATGTTGGGGAAATCACTTTAAAACAAACATTTTAATTTCTACCTGCATGAAGAAATGCTTAAAAGGCCAAAATCATATATTTTGAATGAAAACATAATAGAAACATGCTTCTGACATAGCTATTGGCATATTGAAAGTGTTATAGCATTTAAAAGAAAAGACAAAACATGACAAAAATTTAATAAATAAAGTTATTTAAATCCTTACTAAAAGAAATGAAATAGTAGAATACTAGTCAACCACATCAAGCACCAGTGCCACCAAATCAAGATTCAGTGCCATGCTGAGCTATGGCATGGCTCTATTCCTTTTCTTCGATTTCTTCCTCTAGTTGTGATATTCTAAGATACTCATGTAGGACTCCCACACCATGGAGTTGCATTGAGTGTTGTATTGATTAATGTATTGTTGGCACTATTTATCACTACAACATGCGAGTATACCAAGACATGGATAATACTGACTTTGACTGTCGTAGGAGCAACTTCTTGTTCTACTTCTAGATTGAACCTAACCTTCTTGATGTCTACTTGAATCTCGTGTTAAGAAATATACAATGTGGAAACGTAACATAAATATCAAAGCATAAATGATAAAGAATGCTTGGGTTTACATGGAAACCTGACTCACAAAGAGCAATGAGAAAACCACGGGAGAAGGCCCCAATAGGGCTAATCTCTCTGTATTCTTCTCAAAGGACATGAGGGTACACACCTATTTGCAGGGTCCCACATACTATACTTCGCTCCACTATGTGGTACTAAACGTACCGCTATAATAGACCACATCTCTCGACACTCCCCCTCAAGCTGAAGCATGGAATGCTCAACTTGCACAACATATATCCCCACTCTACAAAGTATAAAACAAACACACCACAAATCAAATTATGTTGTCGGGTCATGGCTTCTTCATCCCTCCTGTGTCGCCGACTTCTTTACATCTTCAACTGATGCTGTTAGGTCACGGCTACTTTGTGACACTGGTTTCCTTGCATCTTCAACTTACTTATAGATAGGTGTAGGTAGGAGTCCGGATATAAGTCGCAGACGAGTGATCTGGTGCTAGCTGGGATTACAAAATAAGCTTACACACTCCTTTCTCCGATACTTGTATGGGAGAAGAAAAATAACATAGAGAAGAAAATAAAATAGAGAACCTTTCCACCTCTTCTCTTCAATTTCATCAATTTTTTTTCTTTTTTAATCATTTTTTCCCTTTCTTTTTCCTTTATTTTTATTCCCTACAATTTTTTTCTTCCTCTTTTTTTTTCTTTTTTTGTCCTAATATTTTCCTTCTACCTTTTTTTAAATATATATATTTCTCCTCAACCTTTTCGACTCCTTTGCGATACTAAAAAAATTACCCAAAGGAAACCTAAGTGTAAAGATGACGGAGCTCAAACAATAAAAAAGACCTAAAAGGTACCTCCTTTTAAGGGTTCAAATGAACCTAAAAAATACGGCTGTAATCTCCCTCTCCTTCGACTTTTGCGCTTCTGGTGAGATCTTCACCCGAGGTCGTCACCTTCTTCTTTGCTACCATCTTTGCCACTGCCAATCCTTGCATAAGATCATCGATAATCAACGCCATGACTCTCGCCAGTGTCTCGATTTTAGCAAGCGATCTTGGATCGCGCACAATCTCAAATCTCGCTATCACGATTGGCGTATGTAGCTTCTGCAAATTGCAACCCCTTGCCATTGCTTCTTTGTAGTGCCTCGCAATGAGCCCCTCACCTCGCCTTACGACCGTCGCCGATGCTCGCTCTAGCTTCACGTGCTTGTCGTAATCTCGCCTACGCCATCGTCTCCGCCACGTGCTTCTCCTCGAGCAATGATGAAGGCGATGCATGCATCGCCACACATGTTTTGTGCTTTCCATGCTACCACATAGGACGTAGCTGCGCTGCCGTACTTCCTTCCTCGATGGTTGCTCCATCACGTGTGGCCTCTCCATCATAAGAATCCTATCAACGCACATGCCCCTTCGGCTGCATTTATGAGATATCTCCTCCAAGAACACAAATAGGGATATGACAATGATAATTTCTTTTTTAATAAGATAACCCAAGATCGACGTACTCTGATACCATGTTAAGTAATAAACAATGCGGAAACGTAACATAAATATCAAAGCATAAATGATAAAGAACATTCAAGTTTATGTGGAAACCTCAGTCATGAAGAGCAGCAAGAAAACTATGGGAGGTGCCGATAGGGTTGATATCTCTGTATTCTTCTCAAAGTACAAACGAGGGTACACCAATCTATTTATAGGCTCCCACACACCAAACTTTCCTAAGCTCTACTATGTGTTACTAAACGTACCACTACAATAGATCACATCTCTCAACATCTTGAATGGGCACAGCTGTGGGCCAATGGCAGTGACATAGGATGCACAGTAGCCACAACAACAAAAATGGTTGTCGACACAAGTGACATATTGCCCTATATAGGTGACATGACAATTTCGCATTGAAGCTTTTCCCATTTTATTGACATGTTGCCGATATCCAACGATATCCATGGCATGTCGGGCGAAATGGGAGAAAAATGAAACGTCATACATATCAACATGGTCCCTCTTGATGGAATGTCATATCGTCGACATGTTGCGGCATTGATTTCCTTGTTCCTCAAAACTCTCCCGTTCATGGACAAATAAGTGTTAAATTTTGAAACATGGACACTTACACATGGAACATATTGAAAACTTTGTCAATATGTATTTTTAAATTTTAAATAATTTTGGATTTTCTTTTTTACTGCAAGAAAACACGGATCATCATCTAGTTCTATCTCAAGTGAAGTGTTTTGGCACTTTAGCTTTGGAAGAATAAGAATCTTGAAATGGGAGGTAGGTTTGACAACCATTCTTCCTGTTCTCAACTGACTACTTCTACCACACTTGTTTGCCATGCAGATGGATTTCCTCTTCTCTCTCCTTTGTGATGACTCTCCCCTCATCAATTCTAAAATGTTAAAGTGTCTACTTTTTCTGTTATCAAAGGGAGGGCACCATTTTCCTGTCAAGGGAAGTTCATTTGCCGCATTATTCCATGTCTTGGATGATCCACTCCTTCAAGTGAATCTGAAGTGTGATGCTCTGCGTTTACTATGGAAGGTAATCCTTATGCTTGTTTGAAAATTATTACATATTTGATTTGGAAATTATTTAGATGTTCTGTGCATCACAGAAATTTACTTTTTGCAGATTACCTGTTCTCAGAAAAACCTTTCTTATTTAGACATGCATGAGCTTCTCAAGCTTGTGTCTATTATCGAGAGCTGTGCTCGTTCTTCAACCTCACGAAAGAGTTGTTTAGCTCTTAGTTTTCTTGTTGATATATTATGTAATGTAAAGAAGGTTAATTCAAGTTATTGTGCAACTACATGCTCTTCAACCATAGTGAGTTCTCAATCGCCAATGTCAATGTTTGATGATAATGGTTTGCTAAACCTTGTTAGCCAGGCCATCATTCTTGCCATTGATAAGGTGGCTTGCTTAGTGAAGAACGCTGATACTGCAACTGACAAGTTGTCTCTTGATGTAAAAGGTAAAAGGGCAGACTGCAAAATGTTATTCGGTTGTGTTTTGAAACTACTGGAAGAATACCCTCAACTGTGCCCTATGGTATTGACTTGTATAAATTCTTTCATTAGAGACCTTGTTGGCAGCTTCTGTTCTGCCAGTAAGTATACACCGGGTCAATGCCATTACAAACTCATCAGAGAAGCTTCTGGTACGTTTGGAGGTGTCCACGGGAAAGAATTAGGTATTAAGACACCTGGTCTTTTGCCAACTGACGACGAGTGCCACAACAGGTTTCTGTCTGAGATTGTGTTGTGTTCATGCAGATTTATTATTGCCTGCCTCAAGGTATACCATAGTAGTAGTGCAGGAACTATTGAAATCTTCGACATTGTTGGACTTTTCGCAGAATGCATTAAGAATATCAAATTTGATAACTCTGTTCAGTTTGAGATCTTTTATCTTGAGTTAATAGCCTGTATCATGCAGCATCAGTTCAAAAGACAAACTTCTGAAGGATTTTATTCTGGTAAACTCAAGGTGGATTCCAACTCTCGCAACATTACTTGCATACAGCATGAATATCTGGCTCTTCAATTCTCAAAAAAAATGTTTATTGAAAAGAATAATTGGGTGTTATATAGGGCTGGCACGTGTTTTGCTTGTGAAGGTCTATGGCTAGCTGCTACCTTTTCATTCAGGAAATTGGTAGATTGTGTGCGATCAGAATCTTGTACTTTATGGTTGCGGTCTCTAATGTTGTTGGCTGCTGGTGAAAGTGATGCCAAGTTGCTGCTTTTTCCCAAGGTCAGTGCAACCCTCATTAGTTGGTTGCACACAGATTATTCTTGTCAGGAATCATGGGATGATATCAGCAAGAAAATTTACCAAACTTCTGATGGACATGGCAATTTGCATGACTATGGAGGAAATCTCACCAGGGTCTACCAAAAGATCTGTTCTTCAAAAGAGACATTGATTGCTGTTGAATCCATAGGTGATATCTTCTATTTCCAGAGGTGGTTCTTAAATCTTAGAGGAAGGACTTTTGAAGTTGTGGCAGATATTAATTCACTTCTGGATTCCCATTTATTTTATGAGGATGAAAATTCTTGTGCAGGTCAGAAACAAGATCCAAGGATCTGTTCCAAAATGCTTGCAAAAAATTGGCACATTCTTGGCAGTCGGTTGAGTTTCATCTCATGCCAGTTAAATAAGCTAACAAAAGAGTTTGATCTCCTTTCTATGTCAGTCCTTAATATTGACATCCAGAGTTATAGCACTCTTGCTAAACTTGCTCTTATCTCTTCGCTGTTAGCATTTTCTGCTGCCTTTTCTTTTCCCTTTCAAGAGCAGTCTGTATATGACCAATTCATACACTTTAACTTACCCTTCTTGGATAAGTCTGCATGCTCCATTCTGTTGCAAGATTTGGTGGAAAGGCTGTGGGATATAGACTCTGACAGTGTCTCAAAACTTCTCAAGTGCTTTGTGGTTTCTTCAGAATTTGGAGTGTATCAGCAGTCTCGAACACATTTATCTACACCTAAACTCGCAAAAGATATTGTAAGTATGTGCAGATTGTCTATATCGATGATCTGCAACCTGTATCAAGACTTTAAGGAAGTGCAAGGCAATGAAAATATCGCCCAGATTTATGAGGGAACAAAAGTTTTTTACAAGATAGTTGAAGAATGGGTAAAATTGCCTTTTAATACCCCCAAATGTTTCTTCAAAACAAGGTACTTCGTGCTCAGCTAGTTCTCATTTACATTACAGGAAACATGATTCATAATATAATTTAACCAGTCAACGGGAACAATGCTGCCTTTTAAAGTTATTTCCCTTGTGGTTGTACTTACTAAAGGAAATGTCTCCATACTCTTCTCCTTTTGCTTATTTCACTGTTTGCTTTCCAAGGATGTGTTCTCTTTTCGATCTTCACCACCCTTCTTAATAGTGTTGGTAACTTCTTAGTATCCATACAAGTTCTTTAAAACTGAATTAAGAATTTAGTTATATATTTTTTGTTAGTTTTCACAGAAATCCTTTCCATGTTGGGATCTGAATGTTACCTGGATCTTTCCAAAAGCTAAAAAGCACGGGTGATTTTGTTGTTCTACACTAAACTTTGCCCAACCAAAATGGTTGTTTGACTTTATATCTCGAACCCTATATTTCTACTCTTCTCATCTCTTTTAGTTTTGCATCATGGAATATATTTAGTCAGTGTCTTAGCAAGGATGTCGTTCAGAGTATGGTATTTGTACACTTTGATGTGTAAGAAAAAGTCTTTTGGAGAAATGAATTATCAGCTGCTCTTTTTTCTTTCATTATGAAAGGCTTCACCTTTTTATGTGTTAATGTGTTTCACAGTTTATCTACTTGAAGTTATTCTCATTTAATGTTTATCACAGGCCTTGTACATCTATCAAGTTATTTATATTTAATGTGGATCCAAGAAGTCCCTCGAGAATCTCTGTTGTCCCAGGGATGCAGTTGTCTCTAGATCTTTGTGTGCAAGTAGAGAACTTACCAACGGCTTCTACTCCAAAAATTGCAAAGGTGCATTGCCTTCTTGCTTCCAGTCCATTTCATTGTTTGTTAGATCACAAAAAGAGAGAGGAGATGCCAAGGATGGGTGGCTATCAATCTCTGGAAAGTGGATTGCTGGTAGCTCTTAATGAAAAGTTGCTTCTACTTATAAAAGACGATGAAGTATGCGGCAAGAACCAGAACCTGGGAACTGACAGTAATGATTGGATCTTAACTTATCTTTGCTTCAAGCTCAATGAGACTGGGCAAGGCTTTTCCACTTGCTTGCTCGATGTTTCTAGCTTCCCCGAGGGCATTTATCAAATGTATTGGCATAGCTGTTGTGTCGACGAAGATGGTTCTTTGTGGACTCTGCCATGTGTGAACTCACACTTCTTCAGTGTTCATAATCCATCTACTTATATTTAAAAGAGAAGTTTATGTTTGCAATTCTATGACAGAAGGATGCGGAGTACTGGCACGGGGACTGTGTAAGTCTGCAAGTGTTTCCCATGTGGTCAAAGGAAATCGCGATCATGAACAGGGGGTGGGGGGAGGGAATAATCATCTTAGAAAACATAATCCGGAGGGTTGTAAAATAAAACATAAAGGGGAGCTCTGCGTCTCCTTTGAGGCGGTCGAGACCTTTGGAAACTTTTGTATTTTACGAAAATACAGTGTCTTTGCACAAAAGCCCTTAAAAGTATTTCTTCCTTTTGTATTATATGCCCATTTATCAACTTCCATAAACATCCAAGCAACGTTAACAGGATGGACTAAAAATATCATTCCGTTCAAGTTATAACAGGGCTGGCCTCCTTTGCATGTCAACTCCCATAGGGGTTATCTTTCTTTCCTGGACCTCTTTTGCTTCCTCGATTATCAACTATCTTGCATTTTTATAAAAACAAGACAAGATGCAGTAAAACATAAAAGTTGACATAAAAAAATGACGTAAGTTAGTGTGGACGTGGATTTCATTTGATAATTGATATTTAATGTAAAGAAATAAGAATGTAAAGTTTGTTATATGGTGTGTTTCGTCTTATCGAAAAAAATCATCAAATCACTTTAAATTAAAATGTACGAGTGATAAATAATTTTACATCAATGATAAATTATTTTGGATGATTTAATAAATTATTTTAAAGTGTTTATCAGTATAATTTTATTTTGCATTGACGTAAAATTATTCGAGAAAGGTGATCTGGTGATTTTGTATTGGTGTAAAGTAGTTTTGTATTTGTATAAAGTGATTTTGGCTTGTACGTTTAGAATATAGGATTTGAGATTTAGGGTTCAGTAAAGCGGTTTCGTATGTAAGAAGTGATTTTTTACCTTTGGTTTAAGATTTAAGGTTTAGAAAACATTAAAGATTAAATCATAAATTGTTAGGTGAAAAATCACTTGTTATAGGTGAAAAATATTTGAAATTTAATTTTATATCAGTGTAAAATTATTTTGAAAGTGATTTAAGTGGTCTGTATCGATACAAAAGTGATTTGTTATTGATTTCAATAATGGTGGATTGCATCACGTGTGAATAGTTTTTTTCATAAAAATAAGATATATTAAATGAAAATCACGTGCATATTCCTTTACATCACTTTTTATGTTAACTCTATGTTTCTCAACCTGCATCCAAATTTCATTAATTCCCATGACTTACCACCTTTGTTGACATTTTCCACTTTCTTAATTTTCCTATTTTCTAATGCCTTAGGCCATCTCCTTTGCTTCTCAAGGATTATATGGCTCATGGAATTAATTCCCCGCCTAACTTTCAAGAAATATAACTATGATTGTAATTCTCCATCTCGGTTCATAACTTGTCAACTTTTAAGACCCTTCTATGGTATCGGCTGAATAATGACAATCTCGGTGGCCTATGTTTCATTTCTTACTCTAGGATCATAAAAACCCATCCATTGTGTTTCACTTTTTTAGACTGAATGGTGGATATTGATACGTGAGTGAGGGTGTGAGTATGGATTTGTGTATTACAAAATATGCTATAACGTATATTTTTTTCCTTACATCCTTATTCAAATAAAAAGAAATTTTATCATATATCAAATGCTACGCCTTCATTATAACATTGAGTTAACTTTTTGATTTATGTCAATTATATATATGTCAATGCAATTATTATCAAACACATGTATATATTTATATATTTTGTATTTACATAGATACCTTTAAAAGTAGTCTTGTATCTTTTTGATATACTCTTACAAAGTAGACTAAATAATAAAGATCTTTATATATATATATGTGTGTGTCTTTTTTTTTCTTTACTTTTACTTAAAAGGGATTTCTATTTAAAGAAAAGAGGAAAAAAAAGTTATATGTATAAAAAGATCATTATTATTTCAACTACACATTTTGTAAGAGTATTTGCAAAGGGTAAATGGCTGTTTTCAGGAGGTATACATGTAAGGCGAGATATGTAGGGACATACACATTTTAACGATGATTCCAGGGGTATACCATAATTCCTTATGTAAAGTATATGCATGTGGAGTGGCAATCATATTTGTTCTGAGCAAGAGTGTGGAAAGCATTAGTGCTAAACAAATATGCAACAGACCATAGCACATAATAGTGCTGCTAGATACACATATAGAACTTACCGTTGCAAGAATTTTACCACATACTCAGCAGAACATAATATAGCAGAAATGCCATTGCACGCCTATACACGGTATGTCATTGGGTGATCTCTTCGTTGACTGCTACTACCTATCTGCCGAGTAAACAAGTTAAGCTTTAAACCAATAATAGACAAGAATAAACACTCACGGAGATTTAAGTGAAAAAGTAAATAATTACACGTTGTAATATATTTTATAATATATAACGTAAGAGTAGTGTTTTAAATCGATGTATTTTAATTTTTTATTGATAGATATCATTTTTTACAAATGAAAAATTACTTTTTAAATAAAAAATTACTTTCTATAGTTAAAAATTATGTTTCAAATAAAAAGTTATTTAACATCAAGAAAAAGATAAAATTCGTCGACGTATTTTTATTTTCAATAGATTAAAAATCATTTTTAACAGTATGTTTTGGTCTATTTGATTTTCAATTGGTTGATTTTGATCACACGTTGTAAAATGATATTGTAAAATGCATTAAAATATACATTTCCATATTCATATCTTAAATTTAATGCATCAGATAGACCACAATCTTTTCCAACAACTACTTCAATTTGAACCTTCAAAGTTGAAGAAGAACATGCCCACTTCAAGATTCAACATGCACGCAAGGTTGTATCGAGCAAAACTGATAGTCAAAACATAGATCACAACCTTTGGCATATGAAGTGATGACAAAACACATATAAAAGAGATCATCATAATCAAACTTCAATGAAGAAAATGAGGCATTTGATGTTTCAAAAAATAAGGTCAAGTGTCGTGATAAGGAGCGGCAAATCTAACCTTTGGGAGCTTAGTTTCTGCCAAGTCCCCACCCATCCAATCCAACCTCGTCAAGCTTGTCTTGCCATAATCCATGCATTCTGGGAATGGGATTCGATTGTGGAAACCAGGTAACTTCAGATACTATTTATGGAATCTGCCAACAAGTAACTTGTCGATACATTGACGAGTTTTATTGATGTTAAAATCATTTGTACTCCAAACGAGTCTAGTGCATATATATTTTTTTAACAACAGCAACTGACAATGCTGTTGTTATGTTAATTTGTTGCACCTGCTATATCCTGGTGCTGCCAATCTTCATCCAAAAAAACATGGCAATGTTCACTTCATGCAAAACATGGAACTTCATAGAAAAACACATAAACTTCAAGGGAATCAACACGGTGTTAGATTATAATCAAATGTATGGATTAGTATATGTATTAACATATAGATATGATCATTCAACATAGATTATGGATTGTCATGTATATGCTTATCAATTAAAGTAATCAATTTAAGTTCAATTAAGGGTATGGGTATAAAATGTAAAAAGGATGATGTGGTTTGGTTTATGTATGTGTAGAGACCAATTTTGCAATTATAATTCCTTGATAGACTGTTTTGTAATTTGCTAAGAGTAATTAGTTTTGCCGAATTACTAATATGGAGAGGTTAGGCCCCCAAGGGTTTCTTACCTCATTCTCCTCCATCTTTCCCACCAAGTGCTGAGAGAGATAGAGAAACAAGGGGTGGTTGGGCAGCTGCTATCATAAGAGAAGGTTATCTCCTGATTACTCTCGATCTAAAGGAGGTGAGAACACTCTTGAAAGAGCCTAACTCGTGGCCTCTTCTTCTGCAATCAATATGAACCCAGGTATGTCTTCTATACTCAATGTATGTTGAATAGAACTTAAATAGATTAGAGATTCATGTTTGTATTTTGTTTATATGAATCATGCTTGGACATGTGTGCATCTATTTGTTTGTTATTCAGTCATGTAATCATCAAATCATACGCATGTTTAGATCTTATCTTTGGTATTCTCAAAAAATCCAAGATACATCTCGTAATCGCAGGTAGTACCAGTACCATTTTATGAGTACCAGTACTCAGCCGTTACAGTTTTGGACCTAAAGTGTACTGTAGATTGCTGATATTAGTACTCTTCATGAGTATGGGTACATGCAAGCTACAGATTAGCTCTAAGTCGTCCTAAGTCCAAAACTGGGACTTACATGTATCGGTACTCATCATGAGTACCGACAGACATAAGTCTCAGATCAGGTTCTGTACTTGAAGTCACCAGAACCTGTAACTTTCAAGTACTGGTACTGGTCACTAGTACTAGTACTGGTAGGCTACAGGCAGTGTATCCAGTACTCAACAAGTACCGATACTCTTCATGAGTAACGGTACTCGTTGAGATCAGTTCTTTCCTGGAGTGATACCAGTACTCACTAAGTATTGGTACTCAACATGAGTACCGGTACATAATGAGTACTAGACGAGTACTCATCTGTACATGAGATCTAAATTGTAACCTATGGGTACCAGTACTTGACATTAGTACCAGTATTCATAAGGATATAGAACTCATACCCGTAACTTAAGGATACCAGTACTGGTACTCAGCATATGTGATACCGGTACTGGTACTCAATCAGTATTAAGTCTACTTGAGATAAGTTATTGTACAGGTCCATCCTAAGTGTTAAGACCCGTGTCATTAAGACTTTTTAAGACGTCCGTACTTTACCAGACGTCTGGACTGAGGGTCAGACGTCTTGCAAGACGTCTGGACTCATTCCCAGACGTCTGAAAATCAAATTTTCGTGTACATCCTTGCGTCTGCGTGCGTGCTACGCGCAGACAGTACGCAACCCTTGTTTTCTTCTCCTCTCTTCTCTCGCCCGACGCAAACCCTAACCCCACACCTTATATAACCCCCTCCTCTCCCTCACACCACCCCCACTTCCAGCCACCCTTCTCCTTCCTCCAGCGAGAGAAGTGCGCAGCGAGCGTGAGCGGCGTGGGAGGAGAGGAGCAGTGAGGGGAAGAGAGGAGAGCAAGCACGCGAGCTCGTGTGGGAGCTCGCCGGGGAGCTCACAGTCGGTTGGCGCGTGCACTAGGCGGAGGAGTGTGTCGGAGAGGTCCTCCCCGACACTGCTACAGCCGGAGCAGCAGGCGAGCGGGCACGGTGCGGCCACGCGTGGTGCGAAGAGGCGAAGGCGGGTTCTGGTTCTGGGATTCTCCCTGAATAAGACGTCTGGAGCGATATCCAAACAACGTAGCTGACGTCTGGAGGAGGTCCTAAACGACTGAGAGGTAAGCTTCGCGAACGTACATCTCCTTTGCGGATACGGCCATGTAGGCCGTTCCGCCGATGCGCTATTTCGTGCCTTATTGAGAAGATTTCGCTTGATTTGGGCAAAGGTTGCTTCGGGAAGGTGCGGGACACGCCCTCCTACGCAGTTCGGACG
The DNA here is from genome assembly GCA_037157565.1 of Thalassia testudinum. Lineage (NCBI taxonomy): Eukaryota > Viridiplantae > Streptophyta > Magnoliopsida > Alismatales > Hydrocharitaceae > Thalassia > Thalassia testudinum. The sequence continues at coordinate 100,102,355 of JAZHRO010000031.1, read as the reverse complement.
TCTGGGCGAGGCACCAGATGACAGGAAGCGTTTCTAGACGTCCGGAGAGGTTGTCGGACGCCTGGAACTAGGTCCAGACGGTTCAGCGGAGTTTCTGGACGTTTGAGGAGTAGAGCGCAACTGGGGTATGGCTCTGGACTCTTTTAGACGTCTAATTTTAGTCAGAATCCCTATTTTTGACCCGTTTAGGGTCCATTTGAGGTTCGATTTCCGCAATTGAGATACCGATGTTTCTCATATGTTTTCCTCTACTTGTTGGAATACTTTCTATACTGTTCTGAGTATTCTCTTGTGATTGATCCTTGTGATAGGACCTTGTTTCGTTGCGGGTTCGAGGCTTGCTGAGGCACGTGAGCCTGCCGTTCAAGCCCCCATTACTCCTGGATTTACTGGTAGAGTGGCTTCCCCCTTAATTTAATTACAACTCAATTGCATGTGTGGAATAAATGATTAGAACCTAGGATATGGTATGAATCCTAGGACTAGAAATACTGGAATGTCTGTATTAAATGAATGAATTGCAATCTTAAATGAGTAGATAGAATGAATTACAGTTACCTGCGAAATATGTAGTATTTGGGCTAGTTAAACTATTACATGTAACTTTCTGTGGCACAAGTGAAATGACATAATATGAGCTGCATGTATATAATGGAAAGATGAATGTTGTAAACACAAGCTACCTGTGAATAACCTGAATGTGAAAATGTGAACAATAGAGTTATAAATTGCATGTGTATAACCTGAGAATGGAAATAGAAATGATGAAACCTGGTATGGCTTGGCCTGAGGAATATGAGCATGAACCCTACGGGGAATTAGGAGATGAGCTCCTGAAAATAAATGGAATGAATCTGGGATTGTGTTGGGAAGTGTGCTGGCCCTTGAGTACGTGGTACCAAGGGGAGCGCATGTTACCTCTTAGTGTAGAGGGGAGCTAGCCGCCCTTGGGTTGGGACCCGGGGTTAAGATTGGCCACTTTGCATCGACTCGGTGGCCATCGTGTACACTGTACCGGGGAGAGCTACTAGTGTAGGGAGAGAGCTAGCCACCCCACGGGGCCCGAAGTTCAGCTAGCCGCCCTACACCGACTTGTTAGGCCCACTGGGCAAACCAGGGTAGTCAGGCGAGGGTGCGCGGATTGTGGAGGGGCGAGACCCTTGTTACTGAGGGCTATGCCCTATACTGATTCCGTGCTGTACTTTGTACGCACCAGCTAACGGAAACGATTGACCGCGTGCCAGTGTGGGGTAGCTACCCGTGCGTTTATCGCACGTGCCGTAGTCACCGTTACGTCTATCAGCGACCTTGGGGTGGTTGACTGGGTGTAGGACCACTACTGGGGACTCTCCCTGCCAGGAGAGCACCACGTGCTACTTCTACTCTTCGGAAAAGACTGCAATCAAGATCGTTCCCATGAGGAATATTCGAGATCAAGAAAGAAACCTGATAATTAAATTAAGTGGTGAAAGAAAGAATAATTAGTTAAAGAAAGAAGGAAATTAAAAAATAATAGCTACCCGTCCACCGTTACTGCTTAGTAGTTGGTTGTCACTCTACTCAGCGTTCGCTGACGTTTTGTACTCATAACCTTTTTCAGGTTCAGTTGTTGAGCAGCCAGAGCACACGGCCGCAGAGGGTGTTGGGCCTAGTAGAGCCCAGTAGTCGTAGTTCTTTTGTACTCATTTGTAGTAGTGAGTAGCTCCTTATACCTTTATATTCCTGTACCTCTTTTAATTTTCTACTGTTGTGGTGGTGTGTACTGTAGTAGTTTACTTCTTTACTGCTGTACTTTTATTACTGTTAGTTGCTTGCATGGTGAATGTGGTTTATTTTACTGCTTTTTTGTTACTTTCTCGTTGGACGACTGGGTCTTGGGATCAGTCGAGTCGGTCCGGTCTCGTGTCCTGTAGGGATTCGGGAACCGGGTCGTAACAAGATGGTATCAAAGCAAGGTCGTCCCGAGAAGTGAACCAACTAGCTGGAAAATAACCAATTCACGTGCTTGTGACTAAAGTAACCACCACAACGTAACTTTTGACATATGTTCTGAGTTTGTTTTGTTGAATGTCTGTGGAATTGATGTCTTTCTGTTCTGTGCTCGCGTCTCCTTGCAAGAGATGCCTCGACGTGGAGTCAGTGAGGCGGGCCGCGGACGCGGTCGAGGTCAGAGGGGCGGACATGTCGAGCCCGACGTCTCAGTGGATCAGCCACTACTTCTGGGCGTTTAGGCCCATGACCTCGCCCAGCTGATACGGGAGATCGTACGAGAGGAGCTCCACCCGCCTCCACGGGTGCCTCTCCCTGGGGCTGCGGAGGGGGAGTCCTCTGTGGGACCGCGAGACAGACACAGCGCTAGACGTGGGGGAGGGGGTGGCCTTCCATTGCCCCCACCGTCCTCTGACACTTCCGAGCACGAGCCCTCCTTGCCTGGAGGCGTACCAGTTTCCCCACTTCAGCGCCATTACGAGTTTTCGGAAAGTTCTGGAAGCTGAAGCCCCCCTCCTTTAAGGGGGATGAGGACCTGACCGAGGCGAAGGACTGGCTCGAGTAGATAGAGAAGGTGTTTGACACCCTTCGCCCCCCTGCGGAGTGCTGCGTGGCCTTTGCCACGTACCAGCTGGAGAGTCGGCACACAGGTGGTGGAGGGCAATCGGAGGTTAGGAGAGGGCCGAGCTGACTTGGGACTAGTTCGACACCCTCTTCTGCGAGCAGTACTTTCCCCAGATGTGATAGGATCAGAGGAGGCGGGAGTTCCACACTCTCCGCCAAGGGACGATGACCGTGAGCGCGTATCGCACGCGTTTTCTGGAGTTGTCTCGTTTCGCAGCGACAGCTGTAGCTATTGAGGAGGAGCGCCTGTGGAGGTTCACCGAGGGGCTCCGACCTGCTATTCGAGGGTATGTCAAACCCCTGAAGCTGCCTACGTTCTCGAGTGTGGTGGAGGAAGCTATGACATATGGGGAGACCAACCTGGCTGCACGTGACACTGACAGTAGACGAAAGAGGTCCTACCAGCCAGGCTACTCACAGGGCCGGTGAGAGAGGAGGCACGTGGCGCCCGCAGGAGAGCCGTCACGTTTTGCGGGGCCGTCAGTGGCCTTTGGGGGCCCCCGATAGGAGCCAGCTACCAGCACCGGACCCCCGCCCAGCCGTCAGCAGGGACCTACTGAGGGCGGGAGTCGAGTTCCCCTTTGCTACCAGTGTGGCTAGTCGGGCCACATCAGGAGGGACTGCCTGTCTAGGGCTGGAGGTCAGCAGATGCTCCCCACGTCAAGCATTGGAGGATGAGCAGAAGGCCGCGGTTTCGAAGCGCGTGGGGAAGGACAGCAGTCACGGGGAGGGTACAGGCCAGCAGCTACCTGTCCGGCGTAGAGTGTGGCTGCTTCGTCTGCACCTAGAGCTAAAGGGCGTATTAACACCCTGACAAACAGAGACGCTAGAGCTTCAGGTTCTGTGGTGGCAGGTATGGTTACAGTTTCTAGCAGACTAGTTTACACACTTTTTGATTCCGGCGCCATGCACTCGTTTGTCGCTGCTAATTTTGCTGTCTGTTTGGGGCAGGACTGTGTGTTGTTAGAGGATCCGTTTGTAATCAGAGGTCCGGGTGGTCAACTGTTTGTAGCTGAGGAGGTTTACATAGGCTGTAAGGTCAATGTTGGGGGACACAGCCTCCCCGCTGATCTGATTGTGATACCGATGGAGGACTTTGATGTGATTCTGGGGATGGACTGGCTGTCCTCTTAGCACACTTTGGTGGACTGTTTTGAGAGGAATATCGTCTTCTCCATACCGGAGATGACTTCTTTTTAGTTTCACAGACAGCAAGTGGACGGAGGCTTCAGGTGCATTTCTGCACTTCGGGCGGCGAGACTTTTGAGCCAGTGGTGTGAGGGCTTTCTGGCTTGTGTAGTGGCAGAGCCCAGTCCCGTGACAGATTTTCAGAGTATCCTGGTGGTTAGAGAGTACCCCGACGTGTTCCCAGAGGAGCTGCCAGGATTGCCGCCCGAGTGTGAGGTCGATTTTGAGATCTCACTGGTACCGGAGACCAGCCCCATTTCTACAGCACCTTATAGGATGGCACCACTTGAGCTGTAAGAGCTCAAGTCCCAGTTGCAGGACCTTCTGGAGAAGGGCTTTGTGAGGCCCAGTGCGTCTCCATGGGGAGCTCCGATATTATTTGTGAAGAAGAAGGATGGTACCCTATGCCTTTATGTGGAGTACAGACAGCTGAATAGGGTCACCATCAAGAACAGGTATCCGCTGTCGAGGATTGACGACTTGTTTGACCAGTTGTGAGGTGCCACGGTATTCTCCAAGATAGACTTGAGGTTTGGCTACCACCAGTTGAGGATCAAGGAGACCGACGTCTCCAAGACAGCTTTCCGCACCCGGTACGGACACTATGAGTTTTTGGTCATGCCGTTTGGGCTGACCAACGCCCTCGCTACTTTCATGGATTTGATGAACCGGGTGTTCAGACCGTATTTGGATTAGTTCGTGGTGGTATTTATTGATGATGTGCTCATCTACTCTCGGGATCAGGCGCAGCACGAACAACACTTGCGGATGATTTTAGACACATTGAGACGACGTAGGCTGTATGCCAAGTACAGCAAGTACGAGTTCTGGTTAAGGGAGGTGACTTTTCTAGGTCATGTGATATCAGGGGATGGATTGGCTGTAGATTCAGCCAAGGTTGAGGCAGTGCTCAAGTGGGAGAGACCACGTACAGTGACAGAGATCCGTAGTTTCTTGGGACTGGCAGGCTACTACCGGTGGTTTATCAGGGGTTTCTCATAGATTGCACGTCCTATGACACAGCTGACTCAGAAGGACGTACCCTTTTCCTGGACAGACGCTTATGAGGCGTGTTTTCAGGAGTTGAAGGAGAGGCTGACTTCGGCTCCCGTGCTTACCATCCCAGACAGCAGTGGCGGTTTTGTTGTGTACACGGATGCCTTTTTGCAGGGGTTAGGGGGTGTGCTCATGCAGCGGGATCACGTTGTCGCTTACGCTTCGCGGCAACTGAAGCCCCATGAGCATAGCTACCCTCCCATGACCTAGAGCTGGCAGCTGTCATCTTTACGCTGAAGACTTAGAGGCACTACCTGTACGGTGAGACTTTTGAGATTTTCACAGATCATAAGAGCCTCAGGTACTTATTTGATCAGAAGGAGCTTTACATGAGACAGAAACGTTGGTTAGAGCTCCTGAAGGACTATGACTGCAGCATTTCCTACCATCCAGGGAAGGCCAACGTGGTGGCTGATGCCTTGAGCTGGAAGGCGCCTTCCCACTTGGCCAGTTTACAGGCACATAGTTGGAGACTCATGGAGGAGATGGGCAGTTGGTGACCCTTAGAGTTGCTGGGGCACTTCGAGGCAGTGACTATGCACAACAGACGAGATACCTGCAGTCGTTGCGTGACAGAATACTGTCAGGGGACCCTGGAGACTTCTCCTTTACCGACGGGGTGCTGCGCATGAGGGGATGTTTGTGCGTTCCCAGGGACGAGGAGCTGTTGAGAGGCTCCTGACTGAGGCACACGGTTCCAGGTTCACCATACATCCCGGGAACACAAAGATGTATCATGATCTGAGACGCGACTTTTGGTGGAGGGGAATGAAGCGGGATGTAGGTGAATTCGTACAACAATGTTTAATGTGACAGCAGGTGAAAGTCGAGCATCAGAGGCTTGCAGGGCCGTTGTAGCCACTTCCAGTGCTAGAGTGGAAGTGGGAGAGCATCACCATGGACTTGGTGGTGGGCTTGCCCGTTACCCAGCGAGGACACGACGCAGTTTGGGTGATTGTAGACAGATTGACAAAGATGGCACGTTTCTTGCCGATCCGAGTCACCTTGGGACCAGCACAGTTAGCAGAGAGGTATATCAGCGACGTGGTACGTCTGCACGGAATTCTGCAGGAGATTGTATCCGACCGGGATACCCGCTTTACGTCCCAGTTTTGGGCTAAGTTTCAACAGGCCTTGGGGACACGGTTGAGGTTTAGTACAGCATACCAACCCCAGACGGACGGACAGTCAGAGCACACGATATAGACGCTTGAGGACTTTTTGCGTGCCTGTGTACTGGACTGGAGGGGCTTTTGGGAGGAGCACTTGCCCCTGGCGGAGTTTGCATATAATAACAGCTATCACTCGAGCATCGGCATGGCACCCTATGAGGCTTTGTACGGCGGAGGTGTACTGCACCCTTGAGTTGGGTTGAGGTGGGGACCAAGTGGGAGGTTGGCCCCAGGCTAATCCAACAGAGTCAGGAGGTGATTGAGCAGATTCACAGGCGACTCCGCACTGTCAGGAGTAGACAGAAGAGCTATGCTAATCGAAAGCATAGAGAGGTGCAGTTTGAGGTTGGGAATCACGTCTTCCTTCGCGTTTTGCCCATGAAGGGCCTGCAGCGTTTTGGGGTGAAAGGGAAGCAAGCGCCAAAATTTATGGGGCCCTTTGAGGTCCTGGAGCGGGTTGGACCTGTTGCTTACAGGCTTACCCTTCCTCCCCAGCTTTCTGGTGTGTACGACGTGTTCCACGTGTCCAACCTCAGGAAGTACGTCGCCGGTCCCAATCACATTCTGAGCCACGAGAGCGTCGAGGTGGGTGACGACCTGACCTACCCCGAGTGGCCAGTGCAGATACTAGACAGAGCCGTCCGGAGTTTGAGACGGAAGCAGGTACCTCTAGTAAAGGTCTTGTGGAGGAGCTAGAGGTACGAGGAGGCTACTTGGGAGCCTGAGGTGGCGATGCGAGAGCGGCACCCGGAGCTCTTTGAGGGTACGTCTTTTCGGACCGGCTTTGGTCCTCTTTGAGTTTGTTATGGGTATGTTATTCTTTTTCGTCACCCTAGCTAGCTTAAGTTTCATGGACGAAACTTCCTTTAAGTTTGTTATGTTGTTAAGACCCGTGTTATTAATCCTTTTTAAGACGTCTGTACTTTAGGTCATACGTCTGGTAAGACATCTGGACTGAGGGTCAGACATCTTGCAAGACGTCTGGACTCATTCCCAGACGTCTGAAAATTAAAATTTTCGTGTACGTCATCGCGTCTGCACACATGCTGCGCACAGACAGTACGTAACCCTCATTTTCTTCTCCTTCTCTCTCCTCTTGCCCGACGCAAACCCTAACCCCACACCTTATATAACCCCCTCCTCTCCCTCACACCACCCCCACTTCCAGCCACCCTTCTCCTTCCTCCAGCAAGAGCAGCGAGCAGCGAGCGCGAGCGGCATGGGAGGAGAGGAGGAGCAGCGAGGGGAAGAGAGGAGAGCAAGCATGTGAGCTCGTGTGGGAGCTCGCCGGGGAGCTCACGGCTAGTCGGTGCATGCGCTAAGCGGAGGAGTGAGTCAGGGAGGTCCTCCCTGACATTGCTGTAGTCGGAGCAGCAAGCGAGCAGGCGCGGTGCGGCCACACGCGGTGCGAAGAGGTGAAGGCAGGTTCTAGTTCTGGGATTCTCCCAGAATCAAAAGTCTGGAGTGATATCCAAACGACGTAGCTGACGTCTGAAGGAGGTCCCAGACGACTGAGTGGTAAGCTTCGCGAACGTACGTCTCCTTTGCTGATACGACCATACAGGTTGTTCCGCCGAGGCACTGTTTTGTGCCTTATTGAGAAGATTTTGCTTGATTTTGCGCAGAGGTTGCTTCGGGAAGGCGCGAGACACGCCCTCCCACGCAGTTCGGACATCTGGGCGAGGCACCAGATGACAGGAAGCGTTTTCAGATGTCCGGAGAGGTTGTTGGACGCCTGGAACTGGGTCCAGACAGTTTACCGGAGTTCTTAGACATCTGAGGAGTAGCGCGGGACTAAGGTATGGCTCTGGACTCTTTTAAGACGTCTGGAAGGTGTTCCAGACATCTAATTTGGTTAGAATCCCTATTTTTGACCCGTTTAAGTTTCGTTTGAGGTCCGATTTTTGCAATTGAGATACTGATGTTTCTCGTATGTTTTTCTCTACTTGTTGGAATCCTTTCTATACTGTTCTGAGTATTCTCTTGTGATTGATCATTGTGATAGGACCTTGTTTCGTTGCAGGTTCGGGACTTGCTGAGGCACGTGAGCCTGCCGTTCAAGCCCCCATTACTCCTGGATTTACTGGTAGAGTGGCTTCCCCCTTAATTTAATTACAACTCAATTGCATGTGTGGAATAAATGATTAGAACCTAGGATATGGCATGAATCTTAGGACTAGAAATACTGGAATGTCTGTATTAAATGAATGAATTACAGTCTTGAATGAATAGATAGAATGAATAACAGTTGCCTGCGAAATATGTAGTATTTGGGCTAGTTAAACTGTTACATGTAACTTCCTGTGGCACAAGTGAAATGACATAATATGAGCTGCATGTATATAATGGAAAGATGAATGTTGTAAACACGAGCTACCTGTGAATAACCTGAATGTGGAAATGTGAACAATAGAGTTACAAATTGCATGTGTATAACCTGAGAATGGAAATAGAAATGATGAAACCTGGTATGGCTTGGCCTGAGGAATATGAGCATGAACCCTACGGGGAATTAGGAGATGAGCTCCTGGAAATAAATGGAATGAATCTGGGATTGTGTTGGGAAGTGTGCTGGCCCTTGAGTACGTGGTACCAAGGGGAGCGCATGTTACCTCTTAGTGTAGAGGGGAGCTAGCAGTCCTTGGGTTGGGACCCGGGGTTAGGATTGGCCACTTTGCATCGACTCGGTGGCCCTCGTGTACACTGTACCGGGGAGAGCTACTAGTGTAGGGAGAGAGCTAGTCACCCCACGGGGCCCGGGGTTCAGCTAGCTGCCCTACACCGACTTGTTAGGCCCACTGGGCAAAACAAGGTAGTCAGGCGAGGGTGCACGGACTGTGGAGGGGCGAGACCCCTGTTTGGTTCTTAGGCGTTAGACCCCTGTTACTGAGAGGGCTATGCCTTATACTGGTTCCGTGCTGTACTTTGGATGCACCCGATAACGGAAACGATTGACCGCGTGCCAATGTGGGGTAGCTACCCGTGGGTTTATCGCACGTGCCGTAGTCACCGTTACGTCTGTCAGTGACCTTAGGGTGGTTGACTAGGTATAGGACCACCACAGGAGACTCTCCCGGCCAGGAGAGCACCACGTGCTACTTCTACTCTTCGGAAAAGACTGCAATCAAGATCGTTCCCACGAGAAACATTCGAGATCAAGAAAGAGACCCGACAATTAAATTAAGTGGTGAAAGAAAGAATAATTAGTTAAAGAAAGAAGGAAATTGAAAAATAATAGCTACCTGTCCACCTTTACTGCTTAGTAGTTGGTTGTCAGTCTACTCAGCGTTCGCTGACATTTTGTACTCATAACCTTTTTCAGGTTCAGGTGTTGAGCAACCAGAGCACACGGCTGCAGAGGGTGTTGGGTCCAGTAGAGTCCAGTAGTCGTAGTTCTTTTGTACTCATTTGTAGTAGTAAGTAGCTTCTTGTACCTTTATATTATGTATTCTTTCGTTCTGCACTTTATATTCCTATACCTCTTTTAATTTTCTACTGTTGTGGTGGTGTGTATTATAGTAGTTTGCTTCTTTACTACTGTACTTTTGTTATTGTTAGTTGCTTGCATGGTAAATGTGGTTTATTTTACTGCTTTTTTGTTACTTTCTTGTTGGACGACTAGGTCTTAGGATCAGTCGAGTCGGTCCGGTCTCGTGTCCTGTAGGGATTCGGGAACCGGGTCGTAACACTAAGTCAGAGGTGGGTTTAATTACAATTAAGCCCCTAGGGCTTAAAGAATCCCAACAAGTGGTATCAGAACCAACCTACTCTCTGCTTAGTGTAATTAAGCCCAGTCTAATTAATAAAGTACACTATTCTAGGGTAACCTAGTTGAAGCAGCACCTTGCCAAAGTGAGCTCTCTTGTGAATATTAGGTTTATTCATGAATAGTAAAAGGATGAATGGGTGTTAGCAGGTAAGTGTGCATTGGCCCAAAGGAAAGTATACACTCATTGTACTTTCACTTATTTGCGAAGGAATAATAATGTGTTGGTTATTAGGTTTTCTGGATAGTCATTGAATTGGCCCAAAGGATGGTTCATGACTGACTTGGATTTGATCCAACAATTGTTACATACCATACTGTCTTTAATTACAAGTCAACCTCTCATTCAAAGATGAGACCCTCGATAGTGTTAACTAAGATATGTGATGAGATTATTAAATTAATTAGACACCTTATGTTTTAAAGGAACTAATTCTGTGTTTATCTACATTTATTTTTCAGAAATGTCTTCTGCCAATATCACTTCCACCTTAAATTCCATACCCATGTTAAATGGCTCGAAATTTAAGTCCTGGAAGGAAAATCTCTTAATAGGCCTCGGGATTATGGATTTGGATCTGGCAATTAGGGAACCCTCTCCCATTCTTACAAAGTTGAGTGCTTCTGAGCAAAAGGAGAAGGAAAGATAGCAGAGGTCTAATCGCATTTCCATAATGATAATGAAGAAGGCCATACTCAAGGCTTTCAGGGGCACAATGTTAGATGACATTGGTACTGCTAAACATTTTCTTGATGATATTGAGAAGCGGTTTGCCAAGAATGAGAAGGCTGAAATTGGTACACTCTTGGCAAGACTCATCTCAAAGGAGTATAAGGGGAAGGATAATATACGTGAGTATATCATGGAGATATCTCATATTGCTTCTAAGTCAAAAGCACTAAAACTTAACCTCTCGGATGATTTGTTAATGCATTTGATTTTAATCTCTCTTCCACACTCTTTAAACCAGTTCAAGGTGAGCTATAATTGTCAGAAAGAGACTTGGTCTCTGAATGAGCTCATCTCGCACTGTGTGAAAGACAAAGAGAGAATGAAGCATGACGAGACAAAAAGTGCTCACATTGCCACTTCCTCTAATAACAAGGGCAAGGGAAAGAAAAGAGCCACAAAAGTTGCAAATACAACTTCACAAAAGAAGCAGAAGGGGAAGGCTGTAGAGTCCTCCAAATTAAGATGCTTCTTTTGTGGAGCTGAAGGGCACCGAAAGAAGCACTGTACCAACTATCATGCCTGGCGTGCAAAGAAAGGTATGGCTCTCAGTTTGGTTTGTACAGAGAGTAATTTGGTTTCAGTATCAAATCATACTTGATGGGTGGATTCAAGGGCCACTACTTGCATTAGTGTGTCTTTATAGGGCTACCTGAACTACAGAAAACCAAATGAGGCTGAGTAGTTGATCTATGTGGGAGACAGGAAGCCAGTTACAGTAGAAGCAATAGGAACTTATAGATTATTAATGAAAACTGAAATTGACTTGGATTTAGAAAATACTTTTGTTGTATCGTTTTTCAGACGCAATTTAGTTTTAGTTTATGCTCTTGATAAACTTAACTATTTTTGTAATTTTAGAGATGGAAAAGTGTATTTTCTTTGATTCAAGATTAGTTGGTTTTGATTTTTTTTCAGTTGTTGATAATCTATATTGTTTGAATACTGTTGCTTCTTTTCATGAAACTTCTCTTTCTTGTAATTAGGATGAAAACGAAGATCGAATTATTTTCCAAAGGGCTATCTTGTTCTCTTTAGGACTTCGTGAACATATGTGGAATTTATCTTTCCTAATATACTTAGAGCGAGTTGACTCCTCCAATATGCTACATATATCTATGAAGTAAATTTATGTGATCCTTAAAAGAGATCATGTGTCCTCTGTTCCCTCCTACATGTACTAAGTTTCTAGTATTAACACCAAGGTGAGTGCATTTACCATTGGTTTGCTAAAGACACAAATCTGTCTCAAGTCCAAGGATATGCTTTCTCCATGACAACGTTAAAGATGAATTTTTGTTTATCTCATATTTCATCAGGTCAAATGCATGACCCAACCCGCATGACAGCTCTGAATCCCCATTTAGGAATATCAATTAAGCAACAGTCTCTAGAGAAGGTTTCCATCCCAACTCAAACTGAAAACAAATGATCGAATCAGATATGATGATTTTTTGATGTGTTATCAAATCCTTTAAACCATTTAGATCTCCAAGTCAACACACATTGAGTTTATTTGATCTAGTTAAATACGTCACCCTATTTATACTAAGGGACCCAATTCATGCACCGGAAAAAATCTAATTCTTATTCATATGAAATGATCAAATCAATGTAACTCCTTACATTATTCGAATTGCTCACCAAAGGTCCACAAATTCTAACATAATCCTCTTAAACCTCATATTTATAAACAATGTTGCCATATATTTAGCCAATAAAAAAGGAGATGCAGAAGATGTTAGAAACTATAGGCCCATCAACCTTATAAATGTCTTCCCCAAATTGATCTCCAAAACCCTTATCTCCCATTTAGCTAGGGAATTGAGAACAACTATACCGAATGGCTTTTTGTCATAAAGATTGATGGTTGATTGCTTTGCAATTATTCAAGAAATAATAAATACGTGGCACACTACTAAAACTAAAGAGGTGATAATCAAAATTGATTTCGTTAAAGCCTTCGACACATTAAATTGGAACTTCTTACTCAAAGTGTAGGTATCTATATTACCTGAGTGGCAACGATTCTTCAAACATTGGCTATTTCAATTAAAATAAATGGAATGATGTTTGGTTTCTTTAAACCACAATGGGAAGTTAAACAAGTTGACCTTCTTTCCCCACTTTTATTCATAATGGCCATGAGTTTCGTTGAAGTATGGTTTTACAGGCAAGCATCCTAGGAGTGAGCAAAGGTTTCAACACCCATTCTATTGATAGAGACATACCAAATGTGCAATTTACAGTTGATTTATTAATTTCTGGAAGTTGATAGAGATACCTTACTCAACTTCAAGGTATTACCAAATATTAGGGCAAGTTGTGACAAAACACGAATTGACCCTATGAATATGGATCCCATCAAGGTTGTTGAAAGCAAAAACTTCCTAAATTGAAAGGTTGGTGATTTCCCATCTGGGTTTTCCCCTCTCACTAATCAAACTTAAGTCAGCTGACTGGAACTTCCTTTTGGTCAAGTTCTACAAAAAATTACATAGCTAGGAAGCCAACTAACTCTTAATACCATCAAGAGTCACATTGATTAACAATGCGCTCACGCTCCTAGCTACCTATGTACTCTCTTGCCTTCAGTTACCGGCCAAAATAGCCAAGGCTATAGATAAACTTCGGAGAGATTTCCTTTGAAAGGGGACAATGGTGGGTAATAAATTCCATTGGGCAAGATGGGAGAATCTTTGACACCCTAAAAAAAATGAAGGTTGGGGTATTATTGATCTTTCACCTTTAATAAAGCCCTATTAACAAAAACACTACTCAAAATACTCAACAACAAACCAGAAATTCTAGCCAAAATCATCAGAAGTAGATATTTTACAGGTCGTCCTATCAATTTGGACCTTAGTGATTGTCTCAAATTGATGCGTAGATCACTCCTAGGAAAGGGCAACTCCACCTACCTCTAGTATGATCATCTATTGAATTTCCCTCCTTTAAAACACTTATACCCAAACTAATTTCAGTTGGCGTACAACAAAAAAGCTACTGGTGAAGCCTTACAACCCTTTACCTCGAGACATAATGGCTCAAAGCCTGAAAAAGAAGAGCTGCCATCCCATTTCAGCAAGAGATGGAGAGGTTGACAAATGTACTAAACACTATTTGTCTTTCCAAATGATAATTATCAAGTCTTTCTAATGAACCATTCAAATGATCATTTTGTGGTATGGTGAAACGAACTTACCAATCGATTAGGGATGGTGGATTAAGGCCTGCTTTACATAATGGAATGTGGAGTAAATATTTCCTAGATGGAATCGCTTATTTTATTTGGAAATTAAATCATAATAAATTACCTACTTCAGATAACTTGGCCCAAATAGCTTTTCAGTTGACAAATTAGTGTATTCTGTGCAAACAAAATGAGGAAAATGCCTTACACCTATTTAATAACTGTCCTTTCACTACTGAACTATTAAATCTTATTTGGGCAGACAATAATTGGCATAACCCTATCATATCTGGGTTTCTGATAATGAATGAGCATTCGATGAACAACGCTGAGAAATGGTTGCACAAAGCAGCTCTTGGCTCACTCCTCTGGCTTGTCTACGAGGAATGTTATGAGGCCACCTTTGAAAACACTAACCCAATACCTGCAAGAACACGTCTTAAACAGAAGATGTTCTTGACACATATTTCAGTCAAATCATTTACTTCATTTCCAGACTAACTTGCCCTTCTTCTAATTTCACCCAAACAGGATTATTGAACAGGGCGGCTACCTTGCAGATTACTGGCCGTTGGTCTCTTCTACTGCAGCCAGATGGTGAAGAAGGACCCTTGCTACTCCACTTCAAGGAGCTTGGTGATGGATTCTCAAAATCTCCTTTTTATCTTTTGCTTTTGATGCATGGGGGAAAAATTCCCCTGGTTTTGTATTTTGATGAACATTTTGGGGACGGATCTTAGCCCTCTCCTGTCTATTTGGAACTGCTGATGAGACCCTAGGATTGCTTGTGCCTTTTTTGATGAATGATAGTTTCTTTGGGTTTTGCTCCAAAAAAAAAATTCCAAGATTGGAGCCTAGCTGTAAAGCTGATTAGATCAAGATCCTTCTTTTTTTGTGGTTTTATGTTTCTTTTGTTTCCTTGTTTTATTCTACATTTTGAGTTTTCCCTTTTGGGATTTTTTGTTCCTTATGTGTGTCAGATCAAGATCTTTTGTTCCTGATGAAGCACGGTCCCTCCTCTCTCCCTTTCCATGGGTAATGAATGGAATTCTCGGGGGAAAAAACATGTCAGCAAAATCTGCTTAAGCGATGCATCTCGATTCAAATTTCCCATCAATTTGCCCTTTTTTGCATTGATTGCAAAAGAGTAGTTGAGTGGAATCTTTTAACAGAAACTCTGGAAGGGGAATTTTTCCTAATTAAACAGCATTTGTTTCTTTTGAAGATGTTATTCATAAGTTAACCCCAAGAATTATCCTAAAACAAGTGCTATCGGTTTTCTAGTCTCAATTGATACTCCACCGATAATTTGTTAATCTCATGCCTATACTATCTCATAAATCATAATTACCAAAGGCAACATTAGGATAAAGGAATAAGGAATTAAAAATGCGACAAGGGAATATGCAGCATTTGCTCCTCCTTTTGTGTTTGGATGAATAAATAAGTTCACACCATCATCTGGCTTGAGAAATACAAGGTGATTATGATGTTGGTAGTCTAAATCTAATGGCACTAGATAATAAATTATTTGTGGTAGAATCATATCAGGGAAAAAAGTGAACTAAGAGGTGGAAGATGAAAGCCCGAATCAAGATGTCATCTCAGTCCAAGCAGAGAATACTCCTCACGAGCGTACTCTTTTCTGGAGGACCCAGTCAAAACCAACCCGAGATGTCCTAAGCATGCACGACCTCAGGGCCAGTTTAAGGGAAGGAATATCCCCTCGCCATTTACCAAGAGTAAGGCACCCCCTTCCCCTCTCTCCCAACCTATCAAATTATATAATCATTCCTAGCTTATTACCCCTTCTCGTAAACACTGCCAAGAGATAATCCGAGGTCCCCTAAGTAAACAACAATAGAGGATTTTCCCTGTTTTCTTTTTTTTTTTTTTTTTTGAAAATTAGATACTCCTATTAAAGGAAATGGGATAGATATAACACGACGCAATCAGAAGGGAAAAAGGAGAATGCGACAACCGAAATGCTCCCTCGATGGAGGAACACCTTTGCCCCCTCGAAGAGGGAGGGACATCAAAACAAATACGAAACAGCAAAACAAAACAAAACAAAACAAAACATAGAAAACAAAAAAACAAAATAAAGAAAAAGAAAGTGTCCAAATAACACTATTTCGAAGCAGACACTAGGGCCTACACCACACTACTAGATACAATAGCGCTACCGAAGAACTCAACGATTGATAATGAGATCTTTTGCGTTAAAAAAATGTAAGAGTTCGCTATAGCTGTTAAATTTGAATCAAATAAAATTTATAAACCTAGAGGAGAGAGAGAACATCATGCACATTTAAAGAGGGAGTTGTGAAATATGGAATTTATTGAAGTAGAAATGTCACTGACAAGTAATAAAAAGAGAAATACATGAGAGAGAGAGAGAGAGAGAGTAGAAGAAGAACTCTTCGCTAAGTGATCACTTAAAGGGAGGATGTGGGGACGAGGTTGTCAAGTTAGTCGCTGGTCCACCAGGATGCCAGGAGCGCTAGGACGGAAAGGAAGAAGTAGTGGAGGTCATCAGAGAATCGAAGGGTCAGTAGCACTTCAAAAGGATCGGAGCAATGCCACCCAAGATGGTGGTGTGGAGAGGTGTAGGAAAGGTAGTATTTGGTGGTAGAGTGAGGAGGAAAAAGTGAAGGTTGAAGAGGTATTTTTTTGGTGGAGAAATGGAGGTGTAGAGGTGAAAAGAGAGGAGAGAGAATGGAGGTAGAGAGAGAAAGAATAATGGAGAGAGAGTGTGGCACGTCCAAATGGAAAGAAAATGGAGGGGAAAAGAGTTTGGGGGAAGGAGGAAGAAGATGGCAAAGAATGGCCTTGGGTAAATGACGAGAAGGTCCTTAAATAGGTGAAGAAAGGCCTCTCCATGCGCACTTAGCACGTGTGGTGTGCGCGTCCGGTGTATAGCACACGGGCGACTACTGGTGGGCTTGGCTTGAGGAGTGTTTAGTGCACGCAGGAGGACGTGCGCCCCACTGGCTGGAGGGGGGGGGTGAGCACTGGCCACGCATTAGAGTGCGGGGTGCAGGCTCAACAATTGTTTGGCACGTGATTTATGCGCCGGCTACGCCCAAGTGCTGGAAATGAATTATCATCGGCGATTTTGCAAATAACTCCAAGGCCAATTGGAATTTCTTTGGATCTAGGAGTTATTTAAGTGTTATAGAGGCAACTTAGGTGTTGAGGTGGAATATTGTAAGGGGGCCCCTACGTTTCCTCCAATTTGCACTTTTTCTTCCATTTTGCCCCTCCTCTTAAAATGTAATGCTCTCGTTCCTTGCCTCCATCCAATTTCATTCTTATGCAAATAATAATAATTCTAAGTTGTATAATTTACAATTAAACGCATAGACTAACCTAAAATGCCCAGAATGCCCCTAATGCACTATTTATGCACTAAATGTGATGTGTTTACCTAGGAATTAGCTTAATTTAGGTGAATTACTTGTATTACCTGTAGTGTCATCAACGATCATCGCGATCCATGCTATTGAGTGATAATAGGTTGAGAGACTGACCAACAACTCAATTGTAATGGAACTCGACTTCAAGTGCAGCCTCAAAAGACCTAGAACAACAAACAAACAAAGACATAAAATAGTTATGCCATCAAAAATGAAGGCGGAGCGACTCGACCGGAGGGCATCAACAGCCAGCAACACTAAACATCAAGAATAGAAGTGACGACACAGTCCCAACTATTGTCATAGGGACCAACAGATGGGGGATTCAGAGACCATTGTAGACAACTGTGACATCAAATGCAACATGGCCCATTGACAAAAGAAACATCAGCTAAAGGAAGAATAGGTGGGAGGAGGTGATGGGAGGAAGTGGTGCGGTGGAGATTGATGGAGGGGAGTGCCCCCAACCGACGTGGTGGTTGTTTGGGGGGCCTCCCCCCATGACTGCAGTGCTCTAGGGTTTTTTAGGGAGGGGGAGGGGAACAGGAGCAGGTGGGGGAAAGTAGGATGTTCCCTGTTTTCAATTTGGAAATCCGGCTATGCAATCCCCTCCCATCAACCATCCCTCGAGGATCCTCCGCATGTCTGTGGTGTAGGAGGATTTTCCAATTAGCGTGCAGCTCTTGCGGTCTGCAATGGGCCATTTGGTATAAACTCAATGCATCAGGAGAACAGCATAGTCTCCTTAAACACACGGCCTTTTCCTTGGCTACTTCCATGCACGTACTCATTTCTTGATTTGAGATTCCCGAAAAAGCTAATCAAAATAAGCAGCATGAAGAATCCGATTTTTAGTTTGGATCTCCAAGGAGTTCCCGACCCCTCATCTATGGGTCAGGGGGGACCGGATTGTCGTGAAAAGTAATCTTAAGCTTTTGACACAAAAAGGAATACATCACTCAATGCACGATTAAGTGAGCTCGATTGATAGTTTGAAAAGCCTAAAGATGGTTTAATCCTTCAAATGAGATTGTTTTATTGAAATTGTAATAACCAGTTTAGCATCTCGATCCAGTCTAATCTTGGTGGGTGCTTGCATCATGTGAGGGAGAATGTGAAACAAACACGATGGTCTAATCCTTCAGAATGCTCGATCCAGTCTATCAATTGTGGTTGGTACTCACGTCATGTGAGGGGGAGTATGTTTAACGAACACTTTTCCCTGGATCAAAGGAAGTTCGTTTCTCCTTTAACTGCAATTATTCCACAAACACGAGCCCACCAACCTGACTCATCGCCAAGGTCACATATATACATTACATACATACATAGCTATATTCACAAATATACTTGTGTCCGAGCATATCTCTAGAGATTGCTAAGTCTCCAGCAGACAACCCGTGTCAAATGTAGTCAAAATTGATATCGTGCTCGATATAAGGAATCACAAGCTCATCAATTTCTTGAGATGTATTCGTGTAGACCAGCAATAGCATAGATCTTGGCCATCGACCAACCCTATCATATCATACTGAATCCAAGTGAAGCTGACTTACCATTAATGCAAACAGATCAAAAATTATATCACAAAATGATGCACTCGAATAGACGTGCATCCAAGTCACAAGAATTACAATTATTGTTGCCCTGAATATAGGACCCCAATCACCATAATAACTAACTATATATAGACCTTGGTATGAATATAGTTGAGACCCTTTATACAGGTCCAGTGAAAAGAATAATCCTAATGCCAGAGTCTGTTGAATGTAGGGCACAGGAAGAACCTCCCCCTTTACTTTAGACTGGAGGGACTGAATATTGAAGGCCTCCATTTGAAGATGGTCGTGGAAGAGGCTGAGACTGCTGCTCTTCAGAGTGGCTTGATCTGTTCCTTCGAGAACTCTTTGATGAGGATGTAGTGAAAGGCGTGCTGGTGTCGCCATTTGTTGAACCATGCTCTCCTGAGGACACTCCATATCCTCGTGGTATACCGGTGGCAAGCTCAATACCCGACCTAGAGCTTGAGGCCTCATCCAAATCAACCGGTAGCTCATCCAATGTCTGCAAACAGCAGAACAATAAAGCAACAGCAAATTGTTTAGCAGCAAGCATAATTAAAACAAACATGCTGCTTATCAACAATTCCGAATCCCAGTGCTAGGTGCATATGCTAGGACCAAATTTTCATTGAAAGGCAACATGCCTATTGTTCCATCACTTTCTACAAACTCTCATAAGACCAAATTTTCATTTAAAGTTAACATGTCTACTGTTCCATCAATGTCAGCAAAATCATATTGAAAGTTCCAGTTCAGGCAAAAAATTCCTTGCAATCATCAACCCATTAACTACAGAACTGGAATCCACAATCGGCAATCCCCTTCTGATCCTTGAAATCCTAAGATTAAATAAATTAATTTTAAAAGCATCATGGAATCAGCAGAGAGAATCACTTTTGTAGGACAAGTTAATTTATGAAATGCCAGAATTGTGTTGCTGAACCATAATAGGATGGTACCATATGCGAGGACTGAGGAGCAGTGCATTAACAGCTTGAATTCTTACTTCTAAATTAATACGAGGAAGCATAAAATTGTTCAAATAAATTGTTCTTGCCCATTCTTTTAAAGAAAGCAATTTGCAAGCTTTTTCTCTAGCCACATCTAAACAAGGGATAAGGCCGAGTTTTAGTTGGATTGTCTGCAAGAAGAAAAATAAACGAACATTTTTTCTGATTTAAAATCTGCACTGGAATCTAAAACAGCACTTGACTTTTACTATGAATTTCCCTGTCAAAAAAGGTTTGCAATCATCTAAGGTACTTGAGGGGTGAAATTATGCGCTTTGGTAGTTAAATTGAAACCTATCAAACAGTTTCAAAGGTATTTTGCTCTTCAGCCGTCAGGGTAAGGTACAGGTTCTCTAATAAGTAACCGAAGGCCAAAGTAATGACAATATGATATGTAGCACTGTTCCACCAGGCAAAACTAAAAAAAGAAGGGATTTTCAGATAAACACCACTAGAAATTTGTGATATTACACAAATTATACTACAAATTTTGTGCTTATGTATATGCCACTACAAAAATAACTCCACTAGTGCAAATGTCATTCAGTGATCTCAAGTATTAACCACACTTGAGCTCATTCCAAATCTTGTTGGGCTAGTGCACATCTTGAAGCAATCAAACAATGGAAATCTTATTAAAATCCCAACAAAAAAAACAAAAGAAAAGAAGTCCACCCCATCCACTTGTTGCCACCCATTAGAGAACTAGCATGGTGGCAATTGAGGATCAGATTAAGGTTGGGAGAAAAGCAGCAACAAGGTGGGAATGGATAATCTCTCTTAAGGCTAAAGGGAAATTATAGGGAAGCACTAAACAACTAGCAAAATATGAATAATAAGATAACAAAATCAGAACTTCAACACTCCTCCTCAAGTTGTAGCATATGTGTCTATTATGCCCAACCTACCGCAAAGAAATGAGTGTTGTTTACTTGGAAGAGCCCGGTAAAGATATCTCCAATCTAAAGCTCCGAGGAGATGTGGGGTGTGATAATTTTCCCTTTGTTCACAGTTTCTGACAAAATGACGATCCACCTCAATATGTTTTATTCTTTCATGAAATACTGGATTCAAAGCAATGTAGGTGGCTAATTGATTGTCATGAATATCAAGGTCCGCACTGCTTGTTCCACCAAATTTTCAACAAGAAATGTGACATATCTAGTAGTGGATCTCCTATCCTCAAGAGAACTCAAATAGTCTGTATGTGAGTATGAACTCAATTTCAGATGCCCATTTCATCCAAAAAATAATCCACTCCTAGGCAACCCTTTCAAATATCTGAGGATTTGGCAAATACCATGCCAATGACTATATAGAGATTTATCCATAAACTAGCTTGATTGACTGACTACAAAGCTAATATCTAGCCTTGTAACTGTCAAGTAGAGAAGCTTCCCAACAACACTCTTATAACATCGGGGATCTTCAAATGGTGGATCATCATCCCCATGATGCTTCTCTTTTACCTCCATAGGAATGAATGTTGGCTTAGAGCCAAGCATACCAACCTCGTCAAGGATCTCCGGTCCATACTTCCTCTGAGCTAAAACTAGGCCATCTATATTACGTGCCACCTTAATCCTGAGAAAATAGTGCAAACGCCCAAGATCCTTGGTAACAAAGATATTTTGTACAAAGGATTTGGTTTCCTATATCCCTACATTGTCACCACCAATCAAAATCATATCAACATACGCATAAGATAACAATACCAATATCTTGGCATCTGATAAAGACTAAATGATCTGAGGTAGATCCATAAAAACCTACTTCATAATCTCAATGCTCAACTTCTCAAACCAGGCCTTGGGACTTTGTTTCAACCCATATATTGCATTCTTCAACTTATATGCACTCCCCCTCAACCATGTAGCCAAGTTGTTGGGACATGTAAACTTCCTGTAAAAGGTCACCATATAAGAATGCATTTTTTTATGTATAATCGAAACAATAGCCAATCTTTATTAACAACAAACAAAATAAGCCAAACTCAATTGAGATGAGCAGCAGGTGAAAGGGTTTCAAAATAATCCACCCCATATATCTGTGTAGAACCTTTGGTTACAGTCGAGCTTTAAGCCTCTTAATGTTGCCATCTGCTAGATACTTCATTGTATATTCCCAGCAACAATCAACAACAGTAGCATTAGCAGCATGAGGAATAGGTTCCCATGTTCCACGAAATCGAAGAGTATCCATCTCATCCATAGCTTTTTCCTAACTTGCATCCTACATTGCCTCCATGCAATTTCTAGGAACGATAGTCACCAATACCAGAGAGAATTGTCTTATAGACTGACTTTATCTGTCAATACTAGCATAATGAGACATAAGATGTAGCGTGCAAGATCTTATAAGCTTTCTTACTATGGGTATATGCAAATCTATCATAGCATCGATTGGTTGGGTGGACGGAACATTAGGCATAGAAGAAGACTCAACCTACATCGGTAAGGCAACATCAATAGAAGAAGACTGCTTGTCCCGTCTATGGTACACAAGCACAGGCTCAAACTTAATGTTACTCCTCTTCCGAGAAAAGAAGGTTGCCTTCTCATCCACACTTACAAAATATCGAAGAGGGATCATAACAATATACCTTTTGAGTATGGGAGTACCCAAGAAAAACAGATATGGTAACTTAAGGCGATAATTTATTTCGAGTACCAAACTGGTGAACAAAGTATACACTGTTGGTGTTAGAGCACCACGATCATTTATTTTGATGATAACAAAACACGTGTTATTTAACATTTGCAATTTGAGTCCTAGATTTCAGGTCAATTGCAAATGTAGACGTGCTTAAACGGAGTTCGAGCTCGCATCCAGGACGGATTGGAGGAGCTTGACGGAAAACAGAGGAGGTTCGCGTGGAGCGACAGATTGAAGATAGAAGACAAGAAGAATAGGATAGATTCTTTTTAATCCTTTCTTGTATCTCTTGTCTTTATTTTCTTGCTCTTTTTATTTTTCTTAGAATATTATGTTAAAGAGCCTCAAAGTACCCTAACAGTAGTCCTAGGAACATCGGCACAACCCTAGGATACTTAGGTTTTCTGTAGAATACTTAGAAAACCAATATAGGGCTCAAACAGCATTTCCAGACGTCTAATTCCAAAATCAGACGTCTGATAAAGTATTTTAAGACGTCTGACTGTTGTTTCAGACGTCTGATAACTGTTAGGCTGGACATAGTTAGTTCTGTCTGATGAAATCAGACGTCCATACCTTATACCAGACGTCTTAGGAGACATCTGATGGACTTGCCAGACGTCCAGATAGTGGACCGTTGGCTGCTTAGCAGGCACTGCAGATTATGACCGTTAGAGCCTTATCAGACGTCCTTAGGCCTTGCCAGACGTCTGATAAATGACCGTTTTGCCTCAGCTGACCCAAAATCTCTTCTCAGAGATTTTCTAGCTGTTGCAACGTTTGGAAAATCCATTCCCACAGTAAAAGTAGGTTTCCAGACGTCCAGATATAGTGCCAGACGTCCTATATGTCGTCTGATGGACTTGCGCAAAAACCCTGTTTAGATCTGATCCAAGTCAGGAAGAGACCCGCCCAAAATCAGACGTCTTAAAGTGAAGTTCCAGACGTCGGATGCAAGAATTAGACGTCTGATAAGCCTGTCAGAACAATGATTGTTCCTGATTTCGGGCTGATTCTCTTGGGCTTTGTTCCCAACGGCTATAGAACATTTCCTAAGCCTTCCAAAGCATTCCTAAGGCCTTTATAAATAGAGGGGAACAAAGCCTTCCTAATGCCTTTGACACACCAAGACACACCAAGAGAAACACAAGACACACTTAAGCAACATAGTTCCACTCTCTTGTGTCCTAGCTAGCTCTTGCTCTCCAAGCTCAAGCTCCATTCTCTTAAGAGCATCAAGCTTCGCACACCCGCTCTCCCGCCGTTGTCTACGAGAGCGACGTTGCACCGTCGCGTGGCACACGCACCGCGTCATCAACTCGACGCACTCCTTGCAAAGGGGAGTTTCCTATTTCCTATAGAAGCTAGGTTTAAATTCCTTTATTGGCTCTATAGGATTACTTGTTTTATTTTATCTGTCTTTTGGTTGGGTATTCGCTTTACGAATTCCCGTCTCTTTCGTGGGACAAAATCCTTCTCGTGGAGAGAAGGGGTTGAGGAACGCTACCCTCGTACTTGTAGCGTGGTTGTATTGAGGTTGAATCACCCTCGTTTTAAGTGATTCGATTTAGTGGATTTTGATCAACTTGGTTGATCGGAAAATCCTAACTCGAGAGGATTAGGTGGTGGTTTTCACCCGGTTTGGGTTTTCACCTAAAAACAATTGTGTACATTATGTGATTGGTTTTCTTTGGTGAGATTGCTTTATATTTTATTTTCGCATTTATTACGTCACCCTTCTTCGAAGGGAAAACTACATACACATCCAAAGACGTGCAGGGGTAAGAAAAAGACGTAAGCAATAGGGTGTAAAAGAGTGAAAGGAACTTTATCCTTCAAGACGGATGAGAAAACATAATTTATCATTTAGCAGTACAAATTGCATCCCCTTAGAATTGTTTAGGAACCTTCAAAAAGATGACAAGGGTATGTCTCAATTTTCTCTCAGCAACCCCATTCTGTTGATATGTATTAGTACAAGAAGTTTGATGAACAATCCTATTAGAACTACAAAAGATCAAAGTTCTCGTTGCATAAATTCCAATGCTTTTTTTTTTTGAAAAGAAAGAGGGGTTAACAAGGGTTGTTAATCCCACAGGCTTTCATTAAACATGTGTTCTACACCATCTACAGAAACTCATTCTCCCCTAAAAATAGGATCATTGCGCTCAAGCCAAATACACCAAAGCAAGATGGAAGCCCTCCGAATACACCCCTCATCAACAAGGGGGAGGTGAAGAATCGGCCAAAAAGTACACTCCAAATCATGCTAAATAGATCCGTGCTTCAAGGAAGGCTATCATTCCTACGAGAAGGGCAAGTGAAAAACAGATGCTCCATGTCTTTGAGCCTGCCATAAATTCCAATACATTATCAGAATGGAAAATTTTCACAAAGGATGAATAAAAATTCTACACTTCATTGAAAACATATTTTGTTACATCCATAATCTTAGGCCAATCCTTTATTAAGAAAATCCAAAAAAGATGATTATAGTCATCCACAAAGACCACAAAATAATGACAACCACAAACAATACTATTAGTGTGAAGACTTGGAGGCCACGTGGCATTTCAATGTAGGGGTCGGGCCCCACCATGGGGTGCGTCAAGTTGGCGTGGAGCCCACTAATTTTGAGCCAAATGTGGCATTTTATTTTTAAGAAGTATTTTGAATTATTGCGTGGTTAGGAAGTTTGCTATATTTTAAGAGAATAGTAAATAAGGATTGGGATTGACAGTGGTAGAGGCTGGAGACCTAAGGCATAGTGGATGGAGTAGCTGACCAATGATGATAAACTTAAGTCTCCCTGGAGGGTAACTCTATGCTAGAACTCTCCTCAGAATAATATGATGCCTTCTCGAAGAAGGTTACATCAATTGTCACTGCATATCACTTATGCACTGGGTCATAGCATCTGTAGCCTTTTTAGGTCCTTGAGTAGCCCAGAAAGATGCACTTCATTGCATGTGGAGAGAATTTGTCCTGATTACCCTGCATCTGGACAAAGCATGTACTCCCAAACACCCTCAGAGGTAGGCCAAAGGGTCTGTTGCACTCAGGATGTAGTACCTGATACAGAATATGCCCATGGTGCATAGAAGAGGGAACCCTATTGATTAAGTACACAACAGTAAGAATGGCATCACCCCAAAACTGCTTGGCCACCTTCATATGAATCATCAAGGTTCATGCAATGTCAAGAAAGTGGCTTTGCTTGCACTCAGCCATACCATTCTGCTGAGATATGTAAGCACAAGATATCTAGTGAATAGTCCCATAGGCACTAAAGAAGTCCTGCATCTCCCTCTAAACGAACTCCAGAGCATTATCGCTTTGAAAGACTTTAACAGTAGTGCAGTACTATGTTTGTACCTCAACAAACAAGTTCTAGATAATCTGAGGTATCATTGGCCTGGTCTTCAGCAGGAAGACCCAGGTAAGATGGCTATGATCATCAACAAACACTGCATAATACCTATGTCTTGTAGTAGGCACTCTTATTGGTCCCTAGACATCACAGTGAACTAGAGCAAATGGCATTGCGCTTACCCCATCGCGTCGCCGTGGATAGCTGCTTCAGTGATGCCTCCCCATCTGGACAATCCTCGCACTTAAGTGTCAACAAGGTCGGTAACTCGGGATACATCTAGTGCATCTTTCCAACTGAGGGATCCCTAAGCCACCCATGCTACAGCAAGGGATCACTAGCTATGGACACTACTCTAGCAAACGGCATCAATGTATCCAGGTAATTGAGATTGTCTCTCTGTCCCGCCATTGATGATCTCATTGGTGCATCTATCTTGAAAATAACAATGCATGTCATTGAACACAACCCTACACTAGAGGCCTCTATAGATCTGGCTAACTAAAAGCAAACTCATGGGGAACTTCGAGGCACAGTGCACGTCTACAATCCTCATAGTCGGGGAAACCTAATTCTCTCCAGCTGTGGTAATCAGAGAGGTTGCTCCATTGGCCACTCGGACCTCTCGCATTCCACATGACTTAGACACATTCGTCAACTCATCTACTCTTTTGGTGAGATGTATGGAAGCACACAAGTCAATGACCCATGATCTGGGCCTCCTAACGCTCTTCCTCAATCCTCCATAGGTAGACATAACCACATCATACCAATTTGATATTTACCCTTTACGTAGGCAAGAGTAATTCATCTTGCATGAGAGAAGGCTCATCATGCGATCAACACCAAACTTTATCATCCATGGTGAGAGAAGGCTCATCACCACCACGATTTTGGAAACTAGTTGTGAGAGAAGACTCATCACATAACACTTCAAGGAGCAAACACATGCTCCAAATCCTCCAAGCCTCCTACGTCCACATTGAAAGCATAGATCAGCAGCAGGGTGGGCCCCAGCCTTTCCACCAAATGCAGCAACGTAGTAGCAGCCGAACACGGTGGCAACAGCGGTACTGCTAGTACCCGTCGTCTTGGTGGTGTTGTTGCTGCTGGGCACGCTGGCGGCAACACTGCTGAGGATGGCTATGGCAACGGTGTTGCTACGCTACGCTCCTTCCTCGATCATCATCTGAATCACCGTAGATTCGATATTCAATCATGTTTAATGGGTGAATATTTGGTGGGATATCGGACCATCGATCTAGGATTACTTCTCTAATACCATGTTGAAGGGAAGATAACATTCTTATTAAGCAAAGAAACCCTAACCTCTCTTTTATAGAGGAAACCACTAGGTTAATTACAAGTTACACCCAACATAAAAATAAAAAGTACATATACCCCCTCTTCATCCTTGTTGGCTTCGACTTAGGGGGGAAGACTTGGAGGTCACGTGGCATTTTGGTGGAGTCGAACCCCGCCATGGGGCGTGTCAAGTTGACGTGGAGCCAACAAATTTTGAGCCAAATCTAGCATTTTGTTTTTAGGAAGTATTTTGAATTATTGCCTAGTTAGGAAGTTTGCTATTTTTTTGGAAGACAGTAAATAAGGATTGGGATTGTTACAATCCTAATCCCTTAATTAGTGAGATTATTGTTGGAATTGACTCTCTTTAAATAGAGAGCAAATCTTCACTTGTTTTCTTTGAGTCACATAATAAAATTTCTTAATCTTGGATGACTCCTCTCTCTCTCTCTCTCTCTCTCTCTCTCTCTCTCTCTCTCTCTCTCTCTCCACACGTGAACTCCGAGAGGGCCTTACCGGTGTTCCCAATTCATAACAAGAACTAATAGGACATAGCCCCCAAATATTACAATGGTGTAAAGCACAAGTAGAGGAATTCCTTTTAAGTAGAGGTGAAAAAGTAGTGCAGTGATGCTTGCTCAGTTGACACACCTCACTCAAAAGTACTCAACTGTAGAGTTGAGCAAACATCTAATGTAACTTGGACATCAATGGATGCTCCAAACGATAATACCAAAGACAGGGATTAGGTAAGATGGACACAACACCATTGAAAATAGTAGGAAGATCACAATAATTCAGGTTATACTTCTCATACCCCCTACCAATCATCTACATCGTCTAAATGTCCTCTAAGTAACAATGATGTGCGTCAAATCTAACTCAACCTTACAAGTCTTTACACAATTTGCTGATAGTAGACTCATGGAAAACTCTAAAGCACACTAAACATCAAATAATGTTAATCTTGAAGAAAGCTAGATAGTTCCAAAAGACATAGCAAGAGAACATGTCCCATTGGCAAGGTGCACTAAAATAACTCCAAAAGCTTGTCTAACAGTAGATAAATGACCACTTTTACTAGTCAAGTGGTTAGACGCAACCAAGTCCGCAACCTAGTCAGTGTTAGTTGTAGAAGCCAAATTCACCACTATGCTTGTAGTATTAACAAAGCTTGCAGAGGAATTAGGAACAGTAGAAGATGAAGATTGGGAGGACTTCAACATATTCATAATGCATGTGTAGTCCTCAAGTGATAGCTGAATGGAAGATGCTTGGGTAGAGGGTTAGAAGCACGCTTAGTAGCGGAGGCGTCAATGATCATGGATGTTTGGTCAGCCTAAGCAGGCTTTCCAAACATCTCCCAATATCTCTCAGATAGATGGTTAATGCATTGTGCACTTGCAATGAGCACATGGAGGAACGACGCAAACTCTACCTCTACCACCATCACGTCTTTGTCCACGAACACTAGACCATCCTTATCGTCCACCAACAATAGCAAGAGTTGTGGACTCTTGCACTATAGTGTTAGTAGGAGCAAGAGTAGAATGATCAACATCCAACTTTTGTAATCTAGTATAGATGGTGTCCATGTCAGGGATGGAGTTTGAGGACAGTAATCTTTAGTTGATAGATAACATGGACAAAGACCATCTAAGAAGCAATATGTCAGCCACTTTGATTGTTGTCTGGATTGTTTTGAGCAATAAGACGGCTAGAATATGACAAGCTTCTCGTACAAGGCCTCCATAGTAGTAATCTATTAAGGCAATCTCCCCCTAATTAATGGACTAGATACGCCTATAGATATCAACCAATCAAGAATCGTTGGGCTTCTGGGAATATTTCTTAGCTGAGCCTTACTAAATCTCCTTGGAATCTTTCTTGTATAGCATATTAGCTAAAATTTTCTACTCTATGTTGTTCATTAGCAAATTCATAACCATGTAGTTGTCTTGCTCCCATCTTTCATAATCTGCAAACTTAGTGAGAGGACGTAAAGCTTCTTCTACCCTCTTAAGAAGATTTTGAACACCTGAGCCTATAGTATATAATTATGGACTCCATTCAACTTGTTGAGGTCACTTGAACAACGGTAGTGGAGGCCAATGATTTGACCTCAGTAGTCAAAGAAGATCCAGGTGTAGTCATGAGGGTAGGAAACACTTAATGTGAATCTATGTCTTGGAAGTCACAATACATTCATTGAGACGCATAAAGCTACGCAGTTAGTTGCACCAGACAAGCGAACCAACAACTCACGCCGCATGCATCACGAGGACATAAGGATTCACAACTTAAGTGAGATCTTGGTAAAGAAAATCGCAAACCGTAAATCTAACATGGTATTGGGCAGTAGGATCAACCTAATAGCGAACTAATCTAGTCAAGAGAGGCCTAAACACAACCAGTCTAATGCCCGACACATTGATTAATGCCCAGACGTTGTCCAACAGCACCAACAAGTTACGAGCGAGACCCAAAGAGGGTTGTGCGCAGAGCCATACCAAGAAATGTCCAACGTAGGCTTCACCAAACACAAGAGTGATCCAGTGACCCCTCTACCACCGAAAGGGAGGTTAAGCAACCCCTTTAGTGAAAATAAGGTATGGTGAGATGCAACTCAAACCAACAGAGAGCCTCACCGATCTTAAGGAAAAACGGCGATGCTTCTACAATAGAAGTTGGTGATGCCTCCGTCAGAGAGGTGACCCAGCAAGGGGCTCGAAATGGTTGTACAACCCTTTTAGAGTACGTTGCACTGCTACAGATGAGCTGAAGGCACCTAGAGTGGACTCAAGACCTCCATAGCAGTTAGCAACAATGGTTAGAGGTAGGGTTCAACTGCTAGAGCAATTGTCAACCACTTCAATGACCAATGGAGGTAGCGGTGTAACCCCCCCCCCCCCCCCGCCTCCTCAGTGTAGTTCCTGTCAGGGTTCGAGTTTTTGTTTCCTTTTTGTTTTGTTTAGTAGACAGAAAAGAAAAAAGATGAGTCAAGTAGGTACAAACCATCAATCTATGATTGCTACGCTGATATCTATAATGAATGTAATGGCTTATTTTTTTTATTAGGAGTTTTCTACCACTCTTAGATAGAGAGGGCTAAAGGGAAATTATAGGAAAGCACTCAAAGAACTAGCAAAATGCAAATAATAAAAAAATAACAAAATCCAAATTTCAACAACGTGTAAGGAGGATAAGCAACAATGAGAGAAGGGATAGCAATCAAGGAGAGGAAGAATTGACTGCAACAAGGGAGGGGTGCAACTAAGAGAAATTAGAAGGCAAGCTGCAAGAATCAATCTATGTGACCAATTAATCGTATGCAATCGTGGACCAAACCACATATCATATTCAAGCCTATAATCAAGTAAGCAGATTAATCTGCCGACCAAACAATGGGGGTTGTCTTGACTGGCGTGCCCAATACAAAAAGTCCACCCAACTTCTCCCTTCCCCTCCCCAAACATTCGAGTCCCCTAACCAAACCTCACCTGCATTGTCCGATTCTCCTCAGTTCCCATCCGTCACCCTCCCCACTACCTGCAAGGCCTCATATGCTGGTTCTATTCCATCGACACTCCTCCAAGTGGCGATTTCCCTTGTTGTCACTCCTCCAGTAGGCTCTCGCTGCCGTATAACCAGTGGTCTCCACACTGCCACTCCAACAGTCAACTCAAGTCTCCCCCTCTTTTTCAACCAATTCTCTCCTTTTCTCACCATCAATAACCAATTCTCATCGATCATTTTTTTTAATATACTAATTTAGTGATTTTACACTTTTATTTTAGTTTCATATGTTTAGAATAGCTTTTGTTCTTGAACGTTGCGTTCATGCTTTATTTCATTTTGTTTTCTTTTTGCATCATTCAGATGTTAATCTTGACTTCTTGTTCTCCAAAATGTATATTTGCCTATTCATGTTCTAGTTAATATTTTTTTTCTTAATAAGGTGTCAATTGCAAAATAATTGTTTCCCCTAATTTCATGTTGATTTTTTTTTGAAAAAGATGTTATCCAATTGATAACCACCTGGGAGTCATATTAATCAAGGCTAAAATAGCCAAATTAGAAGTTAACGACCCAAAAATTCGTCAACCAAGAAATCCAAAAGAAAAATTTCAATGTGCGATATCTGCCCCCTAAAAGTGGCCACATTCCACCCAAGACAGATGCCCTATAGTACTGCCAACACCTTAGCCTTTTCCTTCTTTGTACTAAACACATTCGACCCACCATGCTACTCACCAAATCTGAAGGACCTCTAGAAATCAGCAAAGCTTGAGTGTGACAATCAATCAAAATAGAAATGTCTCAAGACTTGAGTGGAGAAATGTCTCCAGACTTCAATTTGTTCTCTAGATTACGTATTTGACCTAATTTCAATTCATTTTTGACCTTTTTTTGTCGTAATTTCTTCATTTGTATGTTGATTATGATGCAAGTATGGAAGGTCGTTGATTTATCAACCTTAGTTTATTTGTCATGTTTTATGTGATGTAATAGTTATTTCTTAGAAGCTATATTGCGAGAATATGCATCTCAAAAAACAAAACTAATAAATATGTGCATATTTCAATTTATATACGTGAAGAATTGGGAAGTGTTAAGGTACCCTTCTTGGAGTTGATGCATAGAGCAAGGAGAGAGAGAGAGAGAGAGAGAGGCCAACAGCTATGAAGGAGAGAGAGGAGGGAGTTGATGAATGTAGAACTCTTTTAGTGCAACTCAAAAAGAAAATGATGAGAATTGGTCTCCATTGATAAAGAACCAATCTCAATAACAAATCAAATCTCAATCCTAATAAATCACTAAACCTATTTCCTAAAACAAACCAAATCTCTAAATAAGGACTCCAACAAATTTGCCTCAAGTGGCACAAAACACATTTGGAAAACCACTAAACCTAAACCTATTTTTCCAATGCACACACAAACACATCATGTGCCCAACAGTAGACCCTACTAACTCAACCATGTGGCACCACCACGTAGCCACCAACTACTCCTGGCCTACTGCCTGTGGCTTTATTCCATGCTAACATACCCCCTCAAGATGAGGCTGGAAAGGGTGAAGACTTACATGATTTTTTCCTTAACTTTTATAAGACCATCCACATCCATGTATGCTTCTAGATCTCCTTTGAACATGCCTTCCGATGCAACTATGAGTCCCTTGCAACCTCAATAGTCGTTGCATCTTTGGCAACCTCGAAAGTCATCGTTGTGGCCGTACTTGTCTTCTCTTCTTTTTTAAGTAACTCTCAGAGCTTCTTTAAATTGACAGATGTAAACAAAACTACGTAATTCTCCTTTTGTCAGTTCTTTGCCTAAACTCTCACGATTTTCAAGTACGTTTTCTAGGATAACATAGAGTTTGTCGATGATTTGGGCCTCTTCATTAGCCATAACTTCAATTTAAGTGGTCTTTGTGCCTCTTCTTGTACATCTAGGAGTGCTATAGCTTGGCATTGGTGTGTGAGGTTCATGCCCCATTAAACTTCAACTTTGAGCTCTCTGTAACTCTTCTTGAATGTCGAGAGCCAATGTCCTCTGCTTGACTTTCTCGAGTGCGTAAGAGGTTCACATGCCTCGAACACTAACTTTGCCTTGGCACTCAACCTTCAACTAGGCTCCACACAAAAAACACATGAAGAGAGAGATCGCCTTCTCTCTTCCATGTGTGAGATCAATAGGCCCCAACAATAGGATCCACTCTAATGCCATGTGAAGAATCGAGAAGCATGGAGGAGCGCTTCTTCGAGTTGGCGCGTGAAGAGAGAAAGATAGAGGGGGAAGAGGGGGGGTGGGGGGGACCAACGGCTATGGAGGAGAGAGAGGAGGGAGTTGATTAATGCAAAACTCTTTTATTGCAACTCAAAAAGCAAATGAAGAGAGTCGGTCTCTATTTATAGAGAACCAATCTCAATAATAAATCAAATCTCAATCCTAATAAATCACTAAACCTATTTCCTAAAACAAACCAGATCTTTAATAAGGATTCCAACAAATTTATCCCAAGTGGCACAAAACAAATTTGAAAAACTAAACCTAAGCCTATTTTTCCAATGCACACACAAACACACCATGTGCCCAACAGTGGGCCCTACTGACTATGCCATGTGGTCACCAATTGCTGCTGCAACGTGGCTTTATTCCATGTGAACAATATACATACATACATACATACATATATATATATATGTTGTAGAGAAGATGAGTTGTATCTATTCTTCCAAAGAAATCCTAGGCCTCCATTTATGGAGAGAGGCTAGGAAAAACTGTGAACAAACCCTCAAAGAAAAGAGAGAACAAAATTGGGGCAGAGCAAAGGAAAAATGTAATAATAAAACTCTCTACATATATAATTATATTCAATTTTTTAAATATTTAAGCATACTTAACCATTCAATCCCTGATTAATCACTCACATACCATATACTTTTTAGTTGCCAATTTCTACAGCCTTGCAGGAAGGTCAAGGGAAGTAGGGGAGGAAGGTCTTTTTTATGTGTGTATGTGTCTTTTTCCTTTTTATTTTTATGTGTGAGAGAAGGTCAGAGAAGGTAAGGGTGCAGGAAGGGGAGAGCTCAAAATGAGTTAAAAAAAAACAGAGAGGTTGAAACAGCTTTGGAGTGAAGTTGAGCAAGTAGACAGGGTAAAGAGTTGCAAAGAGTTGGGTCTAGCAGATGTGTGCCTGAAGGTGGTGAGAAGAGTATGGAAGAAGGTAGGATGGGAGGAGACAAGGAGATTGAAGGGTATTGAGAAAGGTGGTAGGAAGGTGGTGAAAGGAATGTAGGAAATGGGTGGTGGTGACAAAGGAAAGGAGAAAGAAGGGTTCTGGTGTGGTGGGGCAAGGCCATCATTTGGAAATTAGGATATGGTGTAAGAGCAAAAACTACTGTTTTTAATGTTTTCCATCAAAGATAATCGACCTACCAACCACCTTATAACAAAACTAAACTCTGGTGACATTTACATAAAGGAAGATAAAGCTTGCAGTAGCACTTAAGACAAAAAAGAACACCAAACTCTAGTGGTGGTATTCATATAATATCCAAAGTTTTTTTTTTTTTTTTTTTTTTTTTTTTTCGGGGGGTTGGGGGGGGTGTGGTATGTGGGGGGGCCATTTATGTCAAAAAAACACCAAAAAAAGAGCATCGCTTGAGAACACTGAATGACAAAGTTTAGATGGAGGAACTAACACAAACAGCCTGTTGAAGGACATGATACATCTCCTGGGTGCGTTGTCTTTCTATTGCAATTTCCTCACGCTCAGATAAAAGCATATTGAATTGTTCTTCCCTGAAATCATACATATTTTGTTGGTATGCATCTAACACTCTGCATCAATTTCTTATAAGAAAAAAACTGTCATTGTTTAAATCTAGAGATGCAAAAAGGCAATATAATTTTTAACACACAACTTGTTCTTCCCAAAAGTACGATTTACCTGTACAATATTCGTATCAAGGTACCAAGAAGTTCACGCTTAGAATGGTTGACCTATAAAAAGATGTCAGATAAAGAAGAAAATTAAGCTTTTGATCCCCTGGTGAGGTAATGAAGCACATTTCAGAACATCATGAATGCGAGAAGAAAATTCAACTTTTGTTGCCCAGAACCAGAATGGTGGGGGGAAGGGGTAGGGATGATCTGTGGTGGAGCAATCAATGAAGTGAGTTGTCTCAATGACAAGTTACCAGGAAATGCATAATGGCTTTTGGAACTAAATCCTGAATGTTCTTTCTGACAATATCATAATAAGACTTAAGAAGAAGCCGTGTAACTGCAATTTCAACAGCTTCATTCTCAGTCTGCTCTTCAGATGATCGTAGGACTGAAGGAGGCTACAAAAAGAAAACCAAGACGTCAATTTTTAACCTAATCTGCAAAAATGGTACAGCTAAAGCTTACTTCTTTAAGCTGAATAAGGGGAAATATTGTCTCAGTTTGAACTGGTCCACCAAACGGACTCTGTGTGGGATTCACTTTGGGTGCTTTGCTTTCATTTCCTCCAAATATGGATGAAATTCCCCAGCCGCCACCTGATGTCGATGGATTTCCTGTGAAACAGCAAGGATACATGAAGACAATTATTAGTAGCATATATATTCCCAATCTATCTTAAACCAACATTCGCGTGTGTGATAGCTTCTAAAACTATTACATAAGCCACAGGGCTTCTCTTCTACGATGAATGGGGATTTTTATGTCTATTTTTGAGGTTTTTCTATGAATATGTAGCCAGATTATTATTTGCAGTGAAGTTATAGCAATAGAAGTCCAGGAGTTTGCATATAGCCAAACCTGATGCAAACCTGACCCGCTGACATCCCTAATCCAGAATACTATTTCACACTCTAAACAATGAAATGTGATAATTTAGAGAAATCCCCTGAAATAGAATTCTACCTCTCCCAAGTAGAAATGAAGAAAGCGAACCATGAAATATGAGGTTCAACCAAATCCTTTTCCCATTTCTTTCCTATACAAACTTCTACCACATTGCTCAATTCCCTCTCCAATTATGAGCATTGCATACCATTCTCCATCAACATCCTGTGTCTGAGGGTACGACCCTTGATATAATGCTTCCCAAGTTGACACGCTTTATAATCAAACTTAGCAAACAAAGCTTGGGAAAGAGGTAGATGACTAGATGAAGATGCCACAAACAGTTCTATGGATTGCTAGGTGGACTAGCAGAGTTAGCAACACATGAATTTTGTAGTAAATGATGCATGCCTCGTCCTCCCACCGTCCACAAATTCTCTTCTCCATCAACATGTCCTATAAAAGTGAAACTGACAAGATCAAAGATGGTTTTACACTTTAGCTCCTTGGTAACACTACCAGCGGATGGTAGGCTCGAAAGAAAATCTAGAATGAGAAGCACAAAATAATCACATATTAAGGGATACATGCGCCTCCTTCCAACTCACGATAAGGAATATCTCCTATCAACTACTATTGTACATTACCACCATTAGGTATAAATCTACCTTTTGTAAAGTGACAAATTATCCGCATACTCGTCTAGATGCGTCAAAATCTAAAAATCTGGATATGAGGTATTGCTAGTCTCAGAAAGGGCCATAGGAATACCAATGGAGCAAGCAAACAGCTATATGTCGATAAAATAGAGATTACACCAACCTATCCTAAACATACCTGATTGAACTTCAAACAAGCTAATCATACTTTGTTGTAAATAAAGTGGCAATTAATCCTCCACTAATGAAACCCAAGATTCTCCTTCCAATTTACGAACTCCCTAACAACCTCCTTAAGTTCAAGATTAGTGAGAATATTCTTCCTCTGGAACTCTCAGTGATCAACAGATACGGTTAGTATTGTCCAACTTCACAACCAGACCAAGTTAGTTTTTCCTATACCCTTCAGAGAAAACAATTAGATTCAATAAATCTAACATATTGGACACATCAAGGAATCATAACACGCCATACTCTATATCCAACCAAAAGCCTATCTTGAATACATTTAAGCAACAAGAAATAGCGAATTTGCACATCAGATTTGGCAAAGAATGCAAATTCCATGTTGCATATGATACCATAGCTCTAGATAAGATATAATTGAGTCACAAATATGAAATAAAATATTTAATATAAGTGGGTCAGTTAATGAGCTAAGTAAGAATAGATGTATGTATGCATGTTTGCCGTTACAGACGTAGTAAGGTCTTGCAAATAGTAACTACCAAATACAAGTTTGAGTCATGCATTTGACATCGTGGAAGAAACTTTAAGTTCTTTATTATTGAAACTCACACAAAGGAGGGGATTTGGTCTCTTTAGTCTTTATATAGAGAGACCAATCCTACTTTACAAATCTCACACAATTATCAAAAATAGTAAAACATATCTCCAACATAATTAAATCAACTCCTAACAGATATTTTCCTAAAGAGATAAATCCTATAACAAGAAACCATAAAACATGAAAAGTTGATAATAGGAAAGAGGAGTTTTCTTCTCTATTCAACATGAGGTTCTTGGAAGACCTCCACAATATCCAACGTGGATATCACATCAATTTTCGACAACGTGGATATCACATCAATCTTCAACACTCCCCCCCAAGTTGGACGTCTCCAACTTGCTTGAGAGCACACATGATAAAAATGAAGGAATGACTACCTGAGCAAAGCAATCATCACTCATCACTGTTTTATTAACAAGACAGAAACATTACAGAAGCTTAAATGTTTTCCCTCCACAATGCCAGCTCCATAAGACATCATCACTGATGAAAGGTCTAGCATTGATGAACACAATCCACAAATCCACAACAACCAAAACAAGGCAAAAATGGACCTGTTAACCATCGATGGATATTAGACAATCCTGTCAGCCAGGTGCCATTCCTAAAACTTCATCACAAATCTTTTTTTGAGTCATGGTAATACTTCTTGTTGAACACATGGATGGTTTTGGCAAGAATGTGCCAGTGGCAGCTACACAGAAATGTCAACAGATGAAGTATTTCGCAGGGTACATAGGAGCATCAGGATTAGTGTCATCAAAATCAAAGGAAGGAAAGTGCGACTTATTCTACTAGGAATATGCATGTGTGTAGCTAAGCCATTACCATTCCTATGAACACAAGTGGGACTATGTAATTGTAAAGAACAAGAATTCAACAAAACTAAGTGGCATAAGAGGTTCTGGCACAGTTCTTGTAATTGTCACTTAGCCACAAATCACCATCACAATCCACAAAGAGAGCCATTCATGGATAAACCCAACTACATTGTCACTAGGAAGCAATTTATCTTCTTCCAAGGTTCGTGAACACTTTACCCAAGAAAGAACTTCCACAAGAATATAAATGCATTAGCTTACTACTAATAGACTATGCTAGTTCCCCTTGGGAATGGTTCTAGTAAAGTTTATTATACCTTTCTTTGGGGGATCTAGTTGAGTCGCATAGCAAGAAACAAATTGTAATTTCTCTATGAAATCTTGCAAAAATCAAGCATTATACATCTCATCAGCTACTTCAAGATAGGTCATTGATTCACTGATTCTAGATCTATATTCTAAGTCGTTTTGTCATGAAGACATACTGGCACTTTAATGGAAACAAATACAATACCATCTTTTATAGGGGAAGAAAGCATCATAAGGTGTTGGCTTATTTTGTCCTATTTTCTTCTTTTCATATTCATTTCATTTTTTGAGTGCTCCTATGTAATTTCCCCACTAGGTTCCCTCTATATAAGAAAAACTAGCAATAAATAATAAGATATGGCATCTATTTTTTTTTCATGATATCAAAGCATCAATCTTAGATCAAAGTTTGAACCATCCTTGACCCTCTTCTTTTTCTCTCCACCAAATATTCTCTTCTTTGGATTTGTTTCGATTTGACATATCTATCCCACACAAAAACTGCTATTTGTCATCAAGTGTCATGAGTTAACACTAGGGGCAATAGCATCAGCAGCACCATAGCCAACAGCAGCAGCAGCAGCAATGCCATGGCCACCTGTCAGACTGGTCATCTAATTTAATCCAGCCAATATGATCAAGACATCAGCCTGATGGTGATGTAATTTGTAGATTTCATGTGGGTCTCATGACTTTTGCTAGAGCCACAGATATTGTTACCCTAGAATGGATGCATGTGGGGTGACTCACTGGTTCACTCTTATGCAACTATGATTACGGTGTACTTGGCACATCAATAAGGATATTCTTGACTATTTGATCCTACCTGAGAAGTATCATCATTGCTTTTTCCAAGTTCACCATGATTGTATCAGGATCAACTCTACCGAGGCTAAGTCCCTGGCTTGCATTATTTTGTTGCCATTCAAGGGACATCCATGAAGCTAAACAGTGAGGAGAACTACATTCTCTAGTCCCACGCATTCAAGATCCTCCTCAGTGAATAGAAGAAGCTCTATATCCTAACTAGGGGATGTTTCTTGACTCCAAGACTGCTGAATATAAGAAGTGGGAGCAAGAGAATTATATTATCATGAATTGTCTAATGAATAGCAATGAATTAAGGATCGCAGCAAATGTGTTATATAAGAAGAATGCCAAAGAAATTTAGGAAAGCTTGACAAGGAAATATTTCCAAAAGTCTAATGATCCTAGTGTTGCTGACATCTATAGGCGTATCTGGCCCACCAAAGTCTGGAGATGTCTTTGGTGGACTACATACCACTATGGAATCCCTCTATAAGGAACATGCCAAGGCTGCAAAAATCAATCTATATGACCAATTAATTAGCCGATTAATCATATGCGCTTGGAGATCGAATCACATATCAACATCCGGGCCTATAATCCAATAGGTCAATTGATCAAACAATTATCTCATTAATCAACCGATTACTGAGCCAACCAACTTTGGGGGTTCAATTTTTTTTTGTTTTTCGATCTTGATTGGCATGCACAACAAAAAAAAGCCCCCCAACTTCTCCCTCCCCCTCCCTTAACAATTGACTCCACCCAGAAAAGCCCTACTTGCCAGGGACAGAGGCAAGGGGGTGTCAGTGGGTGTCCAGCACCCCCAAACATTTCAAATTCCTGTTGTGTATCCGTTGCAGTTTTGGAAAAAATATCCCATGCTCCCCCCCCCCCAAAAAAAAAAAAAAGAATTAGGAGTGTTAACTTATATAACTCATAACAAACACACAAATTCCTTTAAAACTCATGTTTCGATTATTGCTCTCCACTGAAAAGGGCGAAAGGCAGAGATATCATAGTCTTTGTCCCTCTCCCAGTGGTTTTTCTCCCTTTGCTACAAAAGGAGCCATTAGGTGGAGACAAAGGGAAGCAGAAATGGGGACGTAAGCAGTGATGGTCTTGTCCAACCTTCACGTTGCTAGTTGGTATGATCTTGTGGAACCTTTTGTCGTACGTTACTTGTTGTGGCCTTGTGGTGGCTTTTCTACTTGTTTTAATAAAGCTACACATTGCTTGTTATGGTGTTGGAGAGGCCTTTTTTTTGTTTTGATCACGTTACTTGTAGCCTTGTGAGATCATTTTTCTTTTTTGTTTTTGTAGAGATTTTAGGTGGCAGAATCAGAGTTTGGAGACTCCCACGCACACGCAGCAACAAGAAGTCACTGCATTTAGGATGTCTTGACGGTCCACCAGGCATCTAATCTGGGTGATCAGACATGTCTAGAAGAGGAGGTCGAGCAGGAAGAAGGAGCTTCTGCTCTTGTTAATCAGTTGCTATGGAGGCCGATTGGCCTTGATGCACACAGTGAGAGAGAAAGGAGAGGAGTCTTGTTGATTGGAAATATTCTTCTATATTACTCAAAAGAAAATAAGGTGGGAAGGCTCTCTATTTATAGAGAATACATATCCCAACAAATAAAGCAAGGGATAAAATCTTGTTTCTCAAGGAGATAAAATTTTTTCTCATTTGAAAATATTTTCTCTTAACAAAACCAACTCCTACAACTTAATTCCTAAGAAACTCAAATACTAAAAATAGATATGCACCAATATTGGTGCACCAAATTTGGTCCAAAGGACCACCAACCACCGACATTATTGGGCGTGGGATAGGTGCCACGTGGCCTGCCAATTGCCATGTGGCATGTGCCACGTGGACTCTTCCCTATTCCCAAAAGTTTTAATAAAACCCAAACTAGAGGATGCTTCTTTTTCGCAAGAAACCAGAAAAATTATATAGGCATACATTTTGATCATGTTACTCTATTGCTTGCATTCTTACATCCATGGTTTAACCAAAAATCTATCTCAAAATACATTAATTAGCTTACATTCATTTTAGATAGTAGTTATGACTTTTCATGACTTTTTTCTCTTAGTTGACTACAAAATTTCGACATTATTGATTAGTCTATAAACATGATAAGAAATTGTTAGTGGAGCACTCTAGTTATCTTTTTATTATTGTTGGATTGTTATGTTATGTGTTTTGTCCTGTTGGACTTATGGTGTAATTTTCCCAACACCTCTCCCTATATAAGGAGGTGTAGGGTTTCGTTTGAGAAATAAGACTTAATATTCTCTCTAACTTTGCATAAGAGCGACGATCCTAGATCGACGTTTAGGTACCCCACCCGGATAAGCCTCCGTGCACCTCCACTAAAACCCTAATTTTCTTTTTAGGACCCACAAGAGGTCATCGCCAATCCTAGCTAGCCGCCTAGCCGACCCTGACCGGTCAAGCAAGGCCCGCCAGCCACTAGTCGGCCCCTCCCCGTCCTCTACCGTCGTTGCTGCTCGCACAAGCAGCACTAATGCTACTGTTGCTCACTTAAGCAGCACTGTCG
Organism: Thalassia testudinum; assembly: GCA_037157565.1. Lineage (NCBI taxonomy): Eukaryota > Viridiplantae > Streptophyta > Magnoliopsida > Alismatales > Hydrocharitaceae > Thalassia > Thalassia testudinum. The sequence continues at coordinate 100,061,018 of JAZHRO010000031.1, read as the reverse complement.
CTCCCATCCGCCGGTCGTCAAAACCACTGCCACTTCCGCTGTTTGCTTAAGCGGCATGGCTGCTGGCCTGCTCTGGCTCTCCTGACAATTGCAGCCCCTACTGCAGACCGCGCCACCGCATGCAGGGTGTCTCGTCGCCATCGTTGCCCCCTCTAAGGCCGCCGTCATCCTACAGTACTTCTTGCTGCAAGTTGTTGTGGGCCGTAGGGGGTGGTTATGCTACCCAGAAACAGTATTGCTCCTTTAAGGTGGTGTTAAGGTCTTCCTCGTACCCTAACATGCGCTAAATTAATCTACAGGATGTGAGCGTTCTCTGATTTCTAGTGATCTATGGTCTGAATAGTGATTTCAAATCAAGTTTGAAGTGTCTTGTGGCTATCCTAAGGCACAATGGCCACCTCAAGTAGTTTAGAAGTGTCGTCGGTTATCGCCACAGACATCAAGGGTTACAAAACCTCTTTCGTTGTTCCTATTGCCAAGCTGAACGAGACTAACTATGCTAGATAATCTCAAACGTTCCTCATAATTGTTGAGGAACATGATAAGAAACACATCTTATTGGAGCTAGAGCCACAAGACAAGACTAGGAAAAATATGACATGGAAGGACAATGCTATGGTCCGGGCTTGGATCATGAATTCTGTGGAGCCCCAAATAGATGATGGAATTACGTACTACAAAACGGCCAAGGATATGTTGGATTTCTTGCATGACAAGTACTCTCACAAGAAGAATTTTAGCAAGGTGTTTGAGATTCACCATGCTATTGGTAGTCTCAAACAAGAGGACCAATCTCTTTCCCAATGCTATGCCACTCTAAAGAGGTTACTTGAGAAATACAACGCATGTCGTCCTGTTTGCACCTGTGATACTTAGAGATGGCCTTGAGAAGGAATATGTTATCCTTCAGTTTCTTGATGGACTTGGACTAGACTATAAGGTTGCAAGGTCCCAGATCCTGACATTGGCTGAGCTTCCATCACTTGAGAAAGCATACAACCGTGTGAGTAGGGTGGTTATCAAGCCATCCATGCCAGAGGTTGGACAAACCCCTGTTCTTGTTGCTGCTACACGTGGAAGACGTGTTCCATCCACCAGGGGGAGAAGGCATGGTGGTCGGGGTACGACTGGTAGACCCCGCACCATTTGCTCGCATTGTGGGAAGACTGGTCATTCAAAGGCCTCTTGTTGGACGAAGCATGGTCGACCTCCCATGGCCAACCAAACTGTTTCTTCAGAGGAGGCAAGTGACATGGTATCTCATGCTGACTATGATGCTGTGGTCCAGCATCTCTCCCAATTGACCCAGGAGACCACCAGTACTACTGATACTGCTGCTTTAGCCTCTTCAGGGGTAACTCTTGCCTATAGATCTGGTAGCACTGACAGTGCCATGTGGTTGATGGATTCAGGTGTATCTCAACATCTCAGTGGTGATGAGATATGCTTCAGACAAGTTCAGGGTGTTCCCTCAGGTAGATCAGTGCAGGTGGCAGATAGCAGGCAGTGCCGAGTCCATGGCAGAGGAGATGTGAGTCACTCCTGCACTGACTTTGCCTAATGTTCTTTATATTCCAGAATTTCCTATTAGTCTTTTGTCAGTCGGTAGGATTACAAAAGATCTGCACTATCATGCAATATTTGATGAGTTGGGCTGTATTTTTCAGAACAAACTCACGGGAAGGATGATTTGTGGCAGACATGAGGAAGCAACTGTGTATCGCTTGATCCAAACTCCATTTGCTGCTATATGTCAATGCGAGGTTGCCTTTAGTGTTTGTACATCTCTTCAGTGGCATCGTCATCTTGGGCACCCTTCACTGAATAGGCTTCAACGTGTCATCCCTCACATATCGCCAGCTACCGAGATTTTGTGTGATGTGTGCCAGCTGGGAAAGCATCACAGAACCAGTTTTCTTTCCAATTCTTACCAGAGTTCTGCTGCTATTTTTTATTTACTTCATATGAATGTATAGGGTCTTAGTAGAGTTTCAGACAGACTTGGTCATAGATTTTATCTACTTGTTATGGATGATTTTTCTAAGATGTCATGGCTATTCCTTCTAGAGAATAAATCTAATGTTGGGTCTGTGATTGAAACATTTATTTTGCAAATAAAGACTTAGTTTTCTACCACTGTGAAAATAGTACAATCTGATAATGCTTTAGAGTTCTGTACAGCAAAGTTGTCAGCCTTTTACAGATCTCTTGGACTTGTACACCAGACATCCTAATCCCATACCTCGCAGCAGAATGGTGTAGTGGAGAGAACACTATTATGTGTGAGATGTGGCTAGAACACTACCGATACAACATAATGTGCCACAAGTGTATTGGGGAGATGCAGTGTTAACTGCATGTTATTTGATTAACAGATTGCCCAATTCAACTATACAAGAACAAGTTCCTTAGCAGGTTCTCTATCCTGAGGACTTATTTACTATACCACCTCGGGTGTTTGGCTATATAACCTTTGTTCATCTTTTAGGACCTAACAGGGACAAGTTGGCTCCAAGAGCAGTGAAATGCGTCTTTTTGGATTACAGTAGCATCTAAAAAGGATACAAATGCTATGATCCTCAAGGTAAGAAGCATTATGTGACTACAGACGTCGCCTCTCATGAGCCTATTCCTTTTTTTCTACAAATGGTCATCAGGTAACATTTGAATGAGGTCCAACTCCTATGCCTGTTCCACCAGTTCTTTTGAAACAAATCCTTTTTACACATAGTGAGGATATCACTACCGTAGACTTCCATAAGGCAGAAAGTTGAGATCACTCAGGTCTATAGGTTACCTGTAACATACAGACAGCATGCATGGCGAGAAGAACACATCCCCCCACCACCTCAGCCACCTGTCTCCCCCTTAGTCAGGTATGGGTCGATAATGATGAGAGTTGTCCTAGCGGTGCTTGTACAGGTTCCTATGATGAGTCTTCTTCCCCTGTTGCTACTGAGCATATAGAGGAGGATCTTAGCCTTCCGATTGCTATTCGGAAGGCTCCACGCAACTGTGCCCAAGACCATACTGCAGGGATTGTCTCTACTACCAATCTTGGCAGATCATTTGCTACTTTCACAGCTGCTCTCTCCAAGACAGGCTCCTACATCTCATCAGCATGCCATGCTGGATCCAAAATGACTTCAGGCCATGGAGGATGAGATGGCTGCTCTACGCTCCAAAGGGACATGGGACTTGACCACCTTGCCTTCTCATGCCAAAACAATGGGGTGTCGTTAAGTCTTTGCTATCAAGTACAACCTAGATGGAACAGTATCTCACTACGAGGCGAGACTGATGGCAAAGGGATTTACCCAAACATATGTGGTAGACTTCTTTGATAACTTCTCTCCTGTAGCTCGACAGTCCACTGTCTGGATTTTAATGTCTGTAGTTGCTCACTATGACTAGCCTATCCATCAGTTGGATGTGAAGAATGTATTCTTGTATGAAGATCTTCAGGAGGAGGTCTATATACAACCCTTGGGATTTGAGACCCAGGGGGAGTGTGTATATAGACCAATGAAAGCCATCTATGGCTTGAAGCAAAGTCCGAGAGCCTGGTTCCAGAGACTCTCAAAGGAGGTACAGATTATGGGACTTGAAAGGTCTTCTGCCAATCACTCATTGTTTGTCGGGAAGAGCAAAAGGGGAGTAGTTGTACTCCTTATCTATGTGGATGACTTGATCCTTACTGGAGATGACATTATTGGGATAGCAGAGGTGAAAAGGAAGCTAGCTAAAGCCTTTGTGATGAAGGATCTCGGTGAGCTCAGCTACTTTCTTAGCATTGAAATGGCGCACAGCAGAGAGGGAATTGTTCTCAGCCATCGCAAATATGCTTTTGATGTCTTGTAGGAAACAAGAATGTTGGAGTCCAAACCTACTAATATACCTATGGATCCCAAGGGACACCTCTATGATGCAGAATCTTTGCCTGTAGATAGCAAATCTTATAGACGGTTGGTAAGTTATTGTATCTTACTATTACATGTCCTAATCTTTCCCTTGCGATAGGGAAACTTAGCCAATTCATGGATAGACCAACTATGTAGCATTGGGATGCTGCTATACAGGTGCTTAGATATGTGAAGAAAGCACCTGGCAGAGGTGTCTTATTTCAGAAGGGCACACCTATGAGTATTGTTGACTATTCTGACAGGGTGCATGGCAAACAGGAAGTCAACAATTGGATTCTACACCTTTGTGACAGGAAATCTAGTGACCTGGAAAAGCAAGAAGCAACAGATGGTATACAGGTCTAGTGCAGAGTCCAAATACCAAGCTATGGCTCAGACAGCTACAGAGACGGTTTGGGTCAGATCAGTGCTACATGATCTCCATGTTCAGGTAGAGAGACCAATGAAGATGAGGTGTGATAATCGTGCTACTACATACATTGCAAACAACCCAATGTTCCATGAACGAACAAAGCATGTTGAGGTTGATTGCCACTATACCAGAGACTTGATACAGCGTGGAGTCATCTACACTACATTTGTGCCTTCTGAAGATTAGATTGAGGACATATTCACGAAGCCCCTTCCAAGATCCGCATTTAATAAATGTTGTTCCAAGTTGAGCATCATTGATATATACGCTTCAGCTTGAGGGGGAGTGCTGGTGGAGCACTTTAGTTATCTTTTTATTACTGTTAGACTGTTATGTGTTTTGTCCTATTGGACTTATGGTGTAATTTTTCCTACACCTCTCCCTATACAAGAAAGTATAGGATTTTATTTGAGAAATAAGACTTGTTAGTTTCTCCGACTAAAATATGCCACCAAAGGGTTGGCTCAGTGGTAGAGCACCCTACCGACATCTAAGAGGTCATGGGATCAAATCCCATGCCCAACACAATTACCTTCTCAAAAAAAAAAGACAAAGCAAGAAATATACATAATTGAAGTTCTTGTTGATGCTATATTTTTACTCTCTTTTTTTTTTTGGAGAAATTATGGTGTGCAACATTTATATTGATTGACTAATTACGTAGAGTATCTTTCTATCAAATATGAGTCCATCTTATTCCATAGCAATATCATTCCTAAACATTTCTTTGGATGGGCATTCATCAAGTGAGAGAAAAGACGAACTAAAGAACAACACTCGCAGTGAACTTGGCTATGTATACATCAATTTGAAATATATCTAGGTTGTGAATTTTGAATTGAAGTTGTCATTATCACCCTAATCATCAAAGACATCGTGCACACAAACTTTCTATGGAGGGGTTTATGGTCATAATTTACATTGTTAGACATGCCCATCCAACCTTATCAACTAATTTTAGTTATATTTTAGATTTAATTCTCCTATTTTTATTTTGTAAAAGTTAATAGATTTATGCTATTTTTATTTCCTTTAGATAGCATCTTGTCAAAGAAAATATTATAGTTAATTGTAGATAGGGTTTATAGTTGCCCCCCCCCCCCCCCCAAGGTAGAAATCTTGGCTTCGTCTCTACTACTTTTTGCACTCTTCCCCTCCACCTGATTTCTCCCTCTCCAGCTCTCCTCACTTCCATTGCCGCCACCCTCCCAGCTTCTTGCAAAGCCTCCAGCGATGCTACTTACCGAGATTTTTCAAGGGATGCTACTCTCACTGCCGCTACTCCAAAAGGTTCTCTGCCTCTACTTAACCCTATCTTCTTACAAGTTTCGACCTCCCCCTCTCTTCCAGTCTATCTTCTCTCTTCTCACCACTGATGATCGATTCTCCTCCCGCTCATATCTTTTTTTTGTTTAATATATTGACTTAGTGATTTTAGACTTATTTTAGTTTATTGCATGTGTTTAGAGTAGTTTTGTTCTTGTGAGTTGTGTTCATATTTTATTTCATTTTATTTTCTTTTTGTACTATTCAAATTTTGTTTGTTCTTGACTTTTTGTTCTCCAAAATGTATATATTCATGTTGTAGTTCATATCTATTTGCCCTAACTAGTTGTGAAATAATTGCTTGCCTTTAATGTCATGTTATATTTGTTCTCTAAATTACATATTTCACCTGAGTTAAGTTCATTTTTAAACTAATTTCAGTTCATTTTTTGTCCTAGTTTAAACTTCATTTGTATGTGTTAACTATGATGCAAGTTCGCAACATAGTTGTTTATGGTGCCTTAATCATGTTGTTGATTATGGTTCTAATTGCATGTTAATTTTTTTCTATGTTTCAATCTTTTAGATTTCTTTAGGATGGTTATATATAGAGAGAAGGGAGCATAAAGCTCACTTGCACATAACTTTGGAAAAGCTTCCCAAATATCTTTCACTACAGTAATGTTTTGAAGTCCTCAAAAAAAATAATAATAATGTTTTGAAGTAAAAATTAGGGGATTAAAATCACTCTATATGAACATATCATGCTCCAAATTTCAAATCAATCCAAAACACCTACAACTTATGTCGAAGGGGACTCAATTTCAACAGCTTAAGTATTACGAAATTTAATCCTACTTGATGGAGGTGCTATGATCATCTTATTTTAATGAGATTTTGTCTACTTTATGTTTTCATTAAATGGTTCTAATCCCTAAATTTTTATATTAAAACATTAATTTTGTATAGAAATATACCTATGACGCATGTAAGTTAGATGTGAGTTACACGCTCCTTACCCTTACACACACTCTCTCTTAACTTATTAATCCCTAAAGACTTACTCGTATACAGTATATTTCACTCACCGACCAAATACCGACTGCCAAATTCTGCAGCCTTAGAGCATGCTATTTTCTAATCATCTTGCCATGTCAATAAGACCACTCAGAGAGCAACCTGGCACGTTTGTTATTTTCTAGACAACCTCAATCAGTACTAATTGCCAAGGGCTAACTTCGATCCCCTAACACCATACCAAATCTTGACCCCACCAATATTAGACTTTTGAAGATAAAGGTGGATATATCCCAATCTACCACTTTGCCCACCTCTTTACTACGGATGAATCCACTGACCTCATTGTCTATAGTGGATGAAGGGGTTGCTCTAGTGGTCATGATAATGGTAGAGGCAAAAGTTGGCTCTCCCAATCGTGTATTGCACACGAACAAGCCATCTATGAGATGCAATAAAAAGTTTGGGAAACCTACTTAGGCCAACCAACTTTTGTAGTTCCCAACCATTCTATAGCAGATTCTTTTGATGTCTCCACCTCCATTGCAACCTTATAGTCTTTGAAGGATTATAGTTGTCTCATAAAGCTTTGAGGTCTTCTCCAGCTTCAATCAAACCTAACTCTACACACACACACATGTATGTATGCATGCATGAATATTTTGCAAGGAAAAAGAGGAGGTAACATTGTTAATCCCCCAAAATTCCATTAATAGGAGACCCAATAACACCAGAAATTACAAAGTGAGTTAAAATGACGCAAAACACCCACCTTAGAAAAACTCTTCTTTCTAAAAATGACACCATTACGCCCTACCCAAATGGCTATTCAAACATATATAAACAAAATATGTATTGCAGATCCTGGAGGAGCCTAGTTAGCTTGGTACAAAGCATTTTTTATTCCTATGGAACTGAGTGAAAAACACCAAGGAGATCATTATCTACTTTTGAGGAAACTCAAAAACATAGGAGTGTAGCTGGGAAACTCCTTTGCCTAACAGTTACTAGAACCAACGTTAGTTTTGCAATTGCTTTTCAAAAAAAAAAAGCATTAGTTTTGTAATCATCCATGCAACTTGGTTTACAGACAAGTCTTGCTACATTAATGACCATGATGTATGCTTGATTGTTTCAGGTACCAAAAAGGGTCACCTGCCAAAGATCTCTTCTTCAACCATAATGGACAACTCAAGGTATGTGCCAACTCAAATGCTAACTACATCAATTGTCCAGAGGAAAGGAGATCCACTACTAGGTATTCTACATTTCTTGGAGACCGTTTAGCGAAATGGCATAGCAAGAAGCAATTTGTTACGGGTCATTCTAGTATGGAGGCAAAGATTGTTGCACACATAGCTCGAAAGTTGGTATGGATAGTATACTCGTTGATCTAGGTCTTCAAGTTAAGTTTCCTATTATGATGTTTTGTGATAATCAACCGGCCACCTACGTTACATCTTAGCTAGTATTTTATTAGAGGATGAAGCACATAGAAGTTGATTGCTAACTCATGGAGAATTAAAAAAGGAACAATTACCACACCTTTTGTTTCATCTGAATTTCAAATTGCAAGTATCTTTAATAAGACCCTTCCTAAAAAACAACACATATTTTTCTGTAACAAAATGCGCACTTGGATAACTATTCTCTGACGTAAAGGAGAGTATCAGTTTATTTAATCCGATTATTGTTTCTTTTTTATTTATTTCATTTCTTAGAAGTTCCTTGTGCAATTTTTCCACTAGTCTCCCTCTATGTAAGAGATACTAGAGTTTTAGAATAAAATAAGACATTAGTTTCTCCTACAAGGTGGATTGCCACTTTATATGCAAATGCCATCTTAGAATGAAAGATGTCTAGTCTGTATATTGTCTCCAAATATCTAGTTCTCATCTTAAAACTGATGGTATCAACAACACATATTGCCTCCAGACATCAAGTGGTGTAGACACCCTTACCACAAGCCATTTACAAAGAGATCATTGTCAGACTTTGAGAGAGCTTGATGCTAGCTAGATCTTGGGCCTCTATCAATAAGAAAGCCAAATGTTCTTTTTTTTGGTTTCATCTGGAGTCTTGAAGATTTTTTTAAACCCCTGTATACACATATAGTGTGCGTGATGAAATTATCTCCTATTTCTAACAAATCCAGTAATTTAATTGAAAAAAGTATAGATTTGAAATCTTCCACTTGACAAAAGTACCCAACCAATATATTAACACAGGATCCAATAAGATTATCTAACTTACCAGCTATAGACGCTTGCCTGTCATTACTTGAGGGAGGCCGTGCTACCTGTTATCAGAAAATGACAATAATAATATAGTAATTGAGTAGCAACAAGCACGCTACACACTGGGATTCAGTTAGACATAAGGGAGGCAGCAAGATCCTTTGACTTTTCTTCAGGAGAGAGCCAAAAAAAAAAAAAATCCTTTGACCATTGATGGGGCTCAAGAGCCATCAAAAGATTTGTAGATGCAGGGAGCGTTACACAGCCATTAACATCCGTCGTTAGGAGGAAGTGGTTGAGCTTCCCAGGCGATGGGAGGGCTCAACCCGACGAACAGCAAGAAATCACAAAGGAGACAATAGAGTTTGGTAACTCAATTCCACCGCAAGGGACGTATGCCTGGGGGAACGATGATGCTCCCAACTATGCACTAGAACTTGTGGGATTACAGGATTTTCTCTCCCTTTTGGCCCCCTTTACACGGGGGCCTCTCCCTATTTATAACATGGAAAGATCCCTAGCCTAGTAGCCTCTAGTACCCTTTCTGTCAGACTACTCGTCTGCTGTCAGGATATAGGTTGTCACTTTCGTCTCGTCGTGATCCTAACCCCAGCTATGTTGAATCTTTTAGCAGTTCGGAGGGATCTAATTCCGAGTTCGGCTAGTCGGAGATAGGTCGAATGGTACCGGACCCACCTGTTTGCCCCGTGGTTGGGTAGCTAAATCCTTTATTGAGCTACGTGCGGAGTTTTAGATCCAAGGGTGATTTTTTCCCCTTATCATATGCCCCCACTCTCTAATCAGCACAAGCTGCTAAGAGAGTAGTTTGCATAGTTAAAACTCCGCGGTAGACAATGCCCCCAAATGTACTGCCGACTTCGGATGGAACAGGGAGGACATTTGTCATGAAAGAGTTGTGGGATGCCAGTGGGCGAGGTTTGGTGGTCGCCTCTGTTGTCCATCGATTGTAGAGGTGTGGACGTAGGACATATGAGACCTGGTCCATGTCGGCCTTAGGAGACGATGTCTGTCGAACTCAAACGTAGGGCGTGTGAGACCTAGTTTGTGCCGACCTTAGGAGGCAGCGTTCGTCGAACTCGAACGTAAGGCATATGAGTCCTAGTTCGTGTCGGCCTTAAGAGGCGGCATTCGTCGAACTCAAACATAAGGCTAATAAAGCCTAGTCTGTGTCGACCTTAGGAGGAGGCGTTCATCGAACTTGAATGTAGGTCATATGAGGCTTAGTTCGTGCCAACCTTAGGAGGCGACGTTTGTCGAACTCGAACGTAGGGTTGATAAGCCATAGTTCGTGCCGGCCTTAGGAAGCGACGCTCATTGAACTCTAACTAGCTGGTTTGTTGAGCAAAATGCCCAAGTCTGTTGCACATTCTCTAGAGTCGGTTGTCGCCGATGGGCTGTCAACGTATATTTTTCAGGGCGGAGCAAGGAAGGTACTAAGGCTTCACTGGTACTGCCTGAGCCCTTTTCCTTGATGCCTGAGGGCTAAAGGGCTATGGTCGCGTAGATTTTGTTGAAGTTTGCCCATCTCTTCGTTGCAGACTAAGGGCCTTCGGATGCTGCGAGTCCCACATGGGGGTTGGGCATAATTGCCCATTACAGGAGTTCTTCAGTGCCTATCCCTGGTAAAGGAGCCTTGGGGTAGGCTTTGTAAGTGGAGACTGTGCACGTGCCTCATTTAGGGCCGTCATCTCCTTCGTGAGCTATACCTGATACAGGGGTTCACCGATTTAGGAAGCTTCCTTACCTCGGCCCTAGCCTCTTATTGTGGTTCGACGAGCTATAACTACCTGAATGGGCGAGTCCTTCGTCTGAACAAGCTAGATGGTGTCGCCAAGATGATGTTGAGTAGCCACCGCTGAAGATCCTGGCCAGATCCCCAGGTAGGCCAACTCAGACTTGATGGTGGTCCATTACCCCGGCTCTTTGCCAGGTTTAGGGCTTGGAAGTTGGTCGCTGGGTGGATAATTATATCCACGAAGGTGGTTATCGGTCCAACCAGTTTGGACGCAGCTATTCTGATGCTAGGTCCGTCCTTATCATATGCGAACAAGGGACAATCTTGTCAATGTGGTCGCAGGGTGTAATACTGCCACGCGTCAACCTGCTTGGCCGTATCCTACTATGGAACAGGGAAAGTGCAAGAGGACATTTGAGGGGGCCGACCTTGAGAGGTGGCAGCAAAAGCTAAGTACAGACACTCAGATTTTCATTTCCAGAAGCTCGAGCATGCGCTGAGCGGAACTTGGGACGTAAGAGCCCAAGCTCCTATTGTTGTTGAAATGTGACGTTGTGTCGTCTAAAACGGGAGGCACTAGAGCCCTAGTTCCTATTAACCTTGATGGCCAGTATGATAAAGTCAGGCAACGTAACCCAAATTTTTGTCATCTGTTTTGGTTAACAGATGCTACCGAGAGTTTAGTGATTCTGCCAGTGGGAGGTACCAACGCGTGCGGAACTTCGGGGTGCGTGGACCAAAGTTCCTACCGTCCTGGGGAGACGGCATTGTATCTGTCAAAACATAGGGTATGGGAGCCCTAGTTCCTGCCATCCTTAAGGAGCAGCATTATATTTATTAGTACACGAGGTGTACGTGCTTGGTTTCTTTCGACCGTAAGCAATGACTATTGATCTTAGCAGACGACATCATGAGGAGTCATGCGGTGCCTCCATTTTAATTCATGCCAACCAAAAAGGTGGCTTGCCAGCCTTAAGAGGTGACGATGAACGGGTAATGCGAGATGTCTGCCCAGGTTTCGGCCATCCTTAAAAGGGGGCTCGCCAGCCTTGAGAGGTGGCAATGTAAGGGAACGCTAGGTGTGTCCACTCTAATTCTAGCTGACCTTAAGAGGTGGCTTGTCGGCCTTAAGAGGCGGTAATATAAGGGAACGTCGGGCGCGTTCGCCTGAATTCCAGCAGACCTTAAGAGGTGGCTTGTCAGCCTTATGAGGCATCAATATAAGGGAACACCAGGCGTGTCCGCCCGAGTTCCGGCCGACCTTAAGAGGTAGCTTGCCAACCTTAGGAAGCAGCAATATAAGAAAACGTCGGGCGCGTCCGCCTGAGTTCTAGATGACCTTAAGAGGTGGCATGCTGGCCTTACACGGTGACAATATAAGAGAATGTCGGGCGCATCCACCCGAGTTCTAGCCGACCTTAAGAGGAAGCTTGTCGGTCTTAAAAGAAGGCAATATAAGGGAATGTTGGGCGTGTCCGCCCGAGTTTCGGCCGACCTTAAGAGATGGCTTGTCAGCCTTAAGAGGTGACAATATAAGGGAACGCCAGGCACATCCACCCAAGTACTAGCCGACATTAAAAGGTGGCTTGCCGACCTTAAGAGGCAGCAATCTAAGGGAACGCCAGGCACATCCACCCAAGTTCCGGCTGACCCTAAGAGGTGGCTTGCCGGCTTTAGGATGTGGCGATACGAGGGAACCTGAGGCACGTCCTCCCGAATCCCTATCATCCCAAAGAGGAGGCTTGCGAAGGGTGCAAAGGTAAACTGATGCCTGGTCGTCACTAGCCTTAAGAGGCAGCTCACTAACCTTAAGGGGTGGTTACACGAGTAATGATATGGAGTGAGTGCCGCCTTCCGCAAGTGATAGTCAATCATTATGAAGTGACAAAATCGAACATTGATTGCTGTCACCGGCACCGACGAGGTTGCCTTCCCCACAGCAGGGGACTTACGTGCGAAGGGTATTTAACGTCTGCCAACCTTAGGAGGTGGCTCTGTCCTTATAGGAACGTGGGGGGAGCGCCTTAGAGCTCGCTGACTCTGATCAGTTGCTTCTGGGCATGATCACCTTATCCTGAGCAGGAGTAGAAATCCACGAGCCTTGGAGGGTATCAAGACTTCCTTCGACCGAGATGAGCTTAGTAGCATTGCGAGGGGAAAAGAAGCATGGCCATGGCTGAGGAGCCTGGTTGCAGTCCTGAAGTCATAGACGGATCAACTCGGCTTGCCCATTGCCAGATCACCTAGACTTGGTTTCTCTCTTGGGTTGCTTCAGTTCGACCCATAGGAGCTTGCACCAGGTTGCTTGACTCTCGTGCGTTATTCTTACCTTTTGGGGGAGATCAGGAATGCGCCAAGAGGGTTTGGCGATGGGCGTGTATTGATGGTCAGCTGACGAGGTTGTCCAATGCTACTGTTACTATGAGTGTGACCACTCGGTTGATGTGCCCAACCTCGTCGTGGTCAGACGGAGGAGGGCCAATTTCTCCCTTTGGCCTTTCTCCGTGATGGCCAAGGGTCCATGACCAGGACGGCCGATGGAGGGAAGAGTATTATTTTAGGGTCGTGACCGACTTGCTAATTAGAGCGTTGTCAAAAGCAGGTCCATGTGTTCTTTCAGCAAGGGCGAACAGTTGAAACTCTACTTTCTTGACAACATCCCTTTAACCCCCAGCCCCGAAGTGGGGAAGGCATTACAAACGTGTCGACCCAGAGGGAGCGGCTAGTTAGCTCCGAAGGCTAGCCCAACCTTCGTCTCGAGAGGGGAGTGCCTCAAAGTAGTGTGGACATAGCTGTCAGAAGTTAAATATGTAGGTTGCTAACCTCTCTAGCCATTGATGGGCCTTCAACCTTGGTCATTGTTTCGCCTGACGAGGCGATCTGCGCTTCTACCCCAGGTCCAATTGTGCAGGTCAGGGCATCTATTGACGATGTATCTGCGGGCCCTGTAGCACTCGCAACACGTCCACCGGGTTAATGGCCCAGGGAGTGTATTCCTCGAAGGGCTTGGATTGGAGCTGCCCTACTGTGAGGAGTGTCACAAAAGCAAGCCCAGGCACTCCGCTGGAGCAGGCAGGGAGGCAATTGACGGGGACGCTGCTTGCTTGGTTATGCCCTCCTCGCCCCCACTAAGGATTGGGGGAAGGTGCTCAAGAGTGTCGCCCCAGAAGGAATGAGTTGCTGGCCTAGGGCGACATTGACCCCAAAGATTTCCCTAACTCCTACGCTGATGTGTTTAGGCAACAAGGGGCGAGGACTTCGAGTAACGTGAGTACCGCTGCCAGGACTTGATGGCGATGTGCCATCGGAGGGGGAACCAGGGTGACACCACTTATCCTAATCGGGCAGGGTGTCAGCCAGCTCGGCCATCAGCCTACTGGGGAGACCGTGTCAACCAGCTCGACCGTCAGCCTGCTGGGGAGACCGTGTCAGCTACGCACTATTATCAGGGCTTTTCCTTAGGGTAGTCTTCCGAACCCCCCATGGGTCTATTATTCCTTTGCCGCTGCGGATTTGCCTAAAGAGGTAAGCCAGGTTCCCAGACCAGATCCAAAACTCAATTTGGCCACGCAAATCCCAGCAGTCCTTCGGGTATGTAGCTCTGGGCCTTGAGGCGCTCATGACGGGGCCCGGAGTTAGTTTCCCTTTTTTTGTGGAGCTCAAGGGTAGCAAGCCCTCGCTTGTGGGCCAACCCCCCTTAAGAATTCTCGTCCAATTCATGGCCAAGGGAGGGCATTTCTCAAGGCACTCTGTCCTAGTCAAGCGGGGTCCATAATAGCGACCCTCAATGGACCGATTGCTATGTTAGGGAAGGCGGCCTTTCACTTGTCGAAGCGGCCTCTTCCACAAATGAGGGCAGGGACACGCCTGCCAAGGACCCTCTCGCCTTCTTGAAACTGGCGTGGCTGTCACGTCTCTTCGGCCTATCAGCTGCAGGAACAAAAGGAGTTGCCTCACTCCACGATCCTCACGACTTTGCTCGAGGCTCCACTGGGTCCTCTGGCGTTGCGCCTAGGCCTTCGAGTCAGACAGCTCGACTCAGGATGCTAGGCAATCGTTACCTCACGGGGCCTACCGCCTCTGAAGTACCAAGCCTTGAACTGATCCAGGTAGGATCGAAAGGACTCGGCCTTCCGCTACTCGACTCCCAACGGCCTATTAGGATCGTCTCAGGCCCTTCGTCGCTCAACAAAATGCCCTTAGGGCTAGCCTGCTCAGTGTTAGGGAATCGGCAACCTAGCTAGCTAGCCAGGCGATGGGCCCTTGGTGGGTCGTGCCAGGCAAGCGCAATCGAGAGCACCTGGCGAAAGGCATCATTTCATGGGCCTCAACCGACTCTTGAGCTGTTCTGGCAGAAGGCGGCCACCACCTTTCTTATGAGTGGGTAGACGGCACGTACAAGGGCGCATACCCAAGGCCGTCGGCCTCAGCTCCACATCTTTTTTCTTCCCGATTTGCACCTCAAGGGGGGAGGTTCGCTTCGGATCCTCGGTAGCCGACCAGAACGTACCCGCTTCCCTTTATTGGGACTAGCATGATAGGGGTGTCGTCGGGGCATGTAGACGATGAATCCCGACCAGGCCCCTCTTAGGAGGGAGGAGCCACGAGTAGGGCCGCGAGTGGTTAAGACCATCGCAGAAGTTCCTACTCAGGGAAGTCGAGGTAGGGTGCCAGAGGGGCGTCTCCTCCCAGCAACTGGATGCTCATAAGAGTGATGGCGTTTTTGTTAACGCTTCCCAGAAATGGCACCATTTGATGGGGCTCAAGGGGCCATCAAAAGATTTGTAAATGCAGGGAGCGTTACATAACCATTAACGTCCGTCATTAGGAGGAAGTGGTTGAGCCTCCCAGGCAATGGGAGGGCTCAACCTGACGAACATCAAGCAATCACAGAGAAAACAATGGAATTTGGCGACACAGTTCCACCGCAAGGGGTGTACATTTTGGAAGAGGATGATGCTCCCAACTATGGACTAGAACTTGTAAGATTACAGGATTTTCTCTCCATTTTGGCCTCCTTTACTCGGAGGCCTCTCTCCCTATTTATAACATGGAAAGACCCCTAGCCTAGTGGCCTCGGGTAACCTTTCTATCAGACTGCTCGTCTACTATCAGGATATAGGTGGTCACTTCCATCTTCTCATGATCCTAACCCTGACTACATCAAATCTTTTAATAGTTCGGAGGGATCTAATTATGGGTTCGACCAGTCAGAGGTGAGTCCGGTGGTACCGGACCTGCCTGTTTGCCCCATGGTCGAGTAGCCGGATCCTTTATTGGGCTATGCACAGAGTTTTAGATCCAAAGACAGGTCCTCATCAACTATCAAAATTATGCATTCCTTGAAAAGAGAGGAAGTAAATATTTTTCGAGATTAATGATTCAGGATCTTTTTTTTTTTTTCCGGTACTCTTAACTAGGGCTAGATGAAGAATACGCTCTCTCATGAGAACAACTATGAGATAAGAAAGGAAAAACATGCACCACAAAAATCACAACAGGCCAAACCTTTCACGCTATGTTGACTTGAAACCATACTAACATAATAGGAGAAACATCCACAGCATTTAGTACCTGTTCAGTTACAACTCCATTAGCTACAGGTCTTGAGAAAAAACTTCGACTTTTCTGGCCCTTCTCTGACACATTCACTTTTTCATTGTCCATGGGGTCCTGTATAACCACAAATCATGGATGCCGCACACTCAATGAAATGTTTGTTTATTCCTTCAGAAATAAGGAAGAAGGAAAAAACATCGGGACTTTCAAACCTTTACTTTTGCTGCAGTTGCAGCAGCTAACTTCTGTGATCTCATCTGCTGCAAAGCAAGCTCAACTGCTTTGCTCCCCCCAATAAAATTTGGGAGTGAAGTATTTATGTAATCCATCTAAAGAAAAAACTATAATTGTCATTTGTTCATAGAAGGATCATATGCACTTTTCTGACCCAGACAGCAAATGAAAATACTTCACAAATATTGGAACGGCAAAATCAATTTAACAGTTTCTGGCAGGAGAGCACATAAAAACAACTTTCAACAGCTAAAACCATGAGAAACAATTTTTTCAGAAAGAATGGATATATCCACAAGTGCCTCGACATAGTTGCCCCGACATTTTGGAAAGCAAAATCCCATACTATATTCACATTATTGCCCAAACAAAATCTTTGTTGTTTAACCTGTGAATGAACTATCTGAAATAACTTCTAAATTATTCATAAACTTTTCAAATTATCAATATAGTTTAACCATTCTGTTTGTAGTTTTTCTTTCTTCAACTATGTAAGTTCTAAATTCTTGTCCAATAACAGCCCAACTATGTGCAGTTTCTCTGAATTCCAAATTACTTGGCCCAGCAAAACAAAAAGCCAAGTTCTATACATCTACACTGAGATTAGAGCACTTTTCATAGCATTTTTACTTTGTTCCTCTATATTTACCAACTTTGTGCGAGTAGTAGTGATTTTTTTTAACCCTCTATATAACGAAGGTTTGGATTTAGAAAGACACCAAGCACTTCTTTTAACTTCGTATTGGAATAGTCCTAGACTAGAGCAATGCCTAGTGTTGGAATAACAGTCCTAGAATAGAGCTCAATACCCACCTTGCCGTCCATTTTTGTCTTGACAAAAACCTAGAAACCATCTTCAAAGGTCTCTACCTCATGCACACCATTGAGTCAGGCTTCAGATTTGTCACACACCGCAATGCAAGCCTCAAGGCAGCATTGTTTGACACCTTCTCCTTTGACCCATGCACATCATAGAAGTAATGACAACGAGATTTTCATGCACATAGCTGCATTGCTGTACTGCCTGAGCAAGGTCACACTCATAATCTGTGATCGTCTCTAGTAGCACTGCTGCATGCCGCTTGAGGGAGGTGGTGTTTGCAGCTTCGGCTGTGGACTTCCTGTAAGGCTGCCATGGCCCAAATGCAACTGTATAGTCTCTTTACTGCTGTGGTGAGTACCATCCATGCAACCTACTGTGACTACACTACATTGACACATGCAGTTGACTACACCTGCCTGTACCTTTCATAGTCCGTGCTATGTCCAATTTTCATGATGTTCACAACATCTTACTGCTTCCTATCAATAGAGGGGCTTTGATTGCAAGTCCTTATGGTGTTCTCAGATTTTTCTTATGTGATTGATTCCCCTCAAACATCAAACTTTATAGTTGAGATGGGGTTGTGGAGGAAGTCATTTCAAATCAATCACAAAGTTAGACGACACCAAATATGCCATTTGTTGGAGACATTATCGACAATAGTGGAAGGCTGTGATAAGGAGCATACATTGCTTAAGCCAAAATCCACTAAGAAGGTGACCGAGTATGCTATCTGAGAGGACAATGCCATGGTCCATGAATCCATGCACGGTTCATGGATAATGTTACTTCAGAAATTGAGGATTTAGTTAAACTACAAAAAGATTTCCGTTTGAGTCTTTCAAATCCATGATGCGATCATCTGTCTTAGGCAAGAGGCCAAGACCATTCTCTCAGTATTACTTCGCTCTCAAGGAAGCATTTGAGAAGTTGAATGCATACAAGCAGTTATCTATCTATGTGACATAAGATGCACTCTATACAGAGGCCATAATTGATCATCCTCTCGATAACTTAGGGTCAGACTATATAGTTGCCTGGTACCAAATGCTCACTCTGCTTGAATCACCTCCTTGAAGGATGTGCACAACCATATAAGCAAGCTTGCGATTATTTTTTTGCAAAAGCTACATACTCTTAGACTTTTGCTATGATTGCCACTTATAACAGTGATCATTGTGCCAACGAACTAAATGGGAGGATGTGGATACAATGGAGATGCACAGGCCCGAGTACAACCACCATGTACTTACCATGGCAATGAGGCTCCTAAAACACCTATTGGGCCAAGCATGAAAAACCTCTGTCTATGAGAAAGTACCTTGACAACCATCCCACAAACACCAGTTGAGACTACTACAATTACTAGAGCAAGGTATGATAAGTTTGGGCAGAAGCCCAACTAGATGTCCTCTTCAACCACTCCTTCAAGCATTCTCTTGTGCTAGCACCTCGACTATACCAATTGCTTTCTCAGTACAAATGATAGTACTGGTTGACTCCGAATAGCTAATCGATTCCAAATCATTCCAACACCTTTGTGGTAGTGAACAGTGCTCTGTTAAGTTTCAATAAATGTCTGAAAGTCAAACAGTAACGCATTCGATAAGTAGGCATAGCCCCATCACTAATCAGCTAGAGGTCAATCTGGCCCCTAATATGTGATGCTCAAATATTTTATTTGTTTGTTTTTTCTTTGAGGTTACCCTCTGTCAATGGAATTACAAAGATACTAAACTAAAGGATCATCATTGGCCCTGTATCTTGTAGATTTCAACGCATATTGGAGGGGACAACAATTGTTGGCAACCATGAGGAAAAAGGAGTGTATCAATTGCTTCAATCACCCTAACGTTACCCATGTCATCCATCCTCTAGTTCATCCAGCTTCAGATGGGATGGCATTTTCACCTAGATCACTTTCCTATGGGAAAACCTCACCATGTCATTTGATAGCTCTCTCCTGCAACCAAATTCGATTGTAAAATAAGTCCTGCTAAGCCCAGAAAGCAAGGTTTCAGATGTCAATGTCTGACACCACATCAACAAATCAAAAAGGGAGCATGTCTGGGATATATCGCTTATCACTGATATCCTAAAATAGATTCCAAATGGTCGAAAATGTCGCAAATTTTACAAAATTATGATTATATTGATAGCGTACACATTTTTTATTTCAATTACTACCATTTTTTTTTTGAAAAAGATAAGGATGACTACGGAAGATCAGTAGCCATCCGATTCATTCCACCAAACCAAAGAACAACAATTAAAAATGTTACAACGAAACTCAAACAACCCAGTAGCCTCTCCCTTACTACATTCTCAACCCATGCCACAACAACCTCAAGAATTCACAGGTCCAAAGCAAGTGCGGACCATCCTCCTCAAGTGCCACAACAATTGCATGCCATGTCCACTCCCTCTACCCATCGAAACTGATGATTCTTGGTTACCAACCTTCCTCTTCGCAACATCCGCAAGAACAGTTTAATCTTCAATGGGGCCTTCAATCTCCAAACGTATCAAAGGTTATCAACCACTACACTTGGCTTTCCATCCACTCCCTGCAATAGACTATACACCATCTTCACCGAGAACTATCCACCACTCCAAGCCAAGAAATCTGGGGAGGCCCTAACCGACTGTAAGTCCTCTAGCAGAGATAGTAGCATCTGCATATCACAAACCAGAACCTCCTTATTCACAATTTGATGAAAAACCTGCTGGAACAGGTCTGAAAAACATCCAAAATCAGACCAATTATGCATCCAGAATTTAAACAATGACCCATCGCCAAGTTTGGCGAAAAATGATCTGCATATTCGTTCACCAGAGGACCCACCGAATTCCAGAAGGCTGAAGCGCATCTCGCATGCACACTTGTCCTATGTAACAAATCCATCATACTACCATATGAGTCTTTCACAATGGAAGTAACCAAGGAATTTTCCTCAAGACATCAGCCTTACCACCCATTTTAGAAGAAGAGCATTATTAAACTGTTTTAGCTTATGCACACGAAGACCACCAACCTTCTTGGGTGTACAAATCTCAGCCCAAGGAACAAGTTGAGCAAATTTTCCAGTGAAATCAATCCCTTTTCAAAAGAATTTTTTCCTGGTCATATCCATTTGCTTGAGAATCTTCTTAGGAGGTGAACACACACAGAAAGAAACACTGGTACAGACGATAAGACTGATTTCAACAGGATCGGCCTTCTTCCACAAGATAAAAGTCTTCCACTCCATGACGATAATCTACTTGAAAACCACTCAAGCAAAGGCTTCCAATCCAAAGAAACCAGCCTTTTACCTTTCAAAGGAAGAACAAGATAAGCAATTGGGAGATGCACCACCGAGGTCTCCAGAATAGTCAAAACCTCATTCACCACTTCCCTCACCAACACAAAAGTAACCAAGGTCGATTAATTTCTATTGACCTTCAAACCAGAAATTTCAGCAAAAATCCTCACCAAAAAGACACGTCTTGCCGACTCTATATCCCCTTCAATAAAAATGTTGTGTCATCGGCATATTGTAGGATAGGTGTAAGTAAGCGCCTCTCCCGACTGGTTGTAAAACCTGAAAATAGATCTCCAATGCATGCCTTAAACACCATCCCAACCGAAGTATCCATTGCAATATTAAATAACATAGGTGCTAACGAACACTCCTAACGCACACCCCTTTGGGGTTGAGTCTAATATCCATCAGCCCTCCCATTGACAAGGACGGAGAAAAAGGATGTTGCAATACATCTCTTCATCAACTGGATCCATAGATCTAGAAAACCTCTTCTCTTCAAAATATTCCAAAGATAATTCCAAGAGATGGAATCGTAAACCATGGAAAAATCCACTTTCCAAAGGAAAGCTGGACAAACTCTCCTTTTCTAGGCCACTAGAAATTTCTCCGCCAACACAAAAGAGTCCTGGAAGGATCTACCCCATATAAACGTAGAGTGCACTAATGAAATAATGTATGGTAATATACTACGAAGCCTGTTTGCAAGAATCTTAGCAACCAGCAAATAAATAGAATTGGACAGGGCAATGGGTCTAAACTCCTCCATCTTTTCTGCTCCAAGTTTCTTAGGTAGTAAACATAGATAGAACTTATTTATTCTGTCAAATCCTTCATTTGCATTGAAGAACTCTTTAACCATAGCCACCACATCAGGCCCTACCACATCCCATACTCTTTAAAGAAAATAATCTGTAAGGCATCCAAACCAGGAGACCCTTCAAACTTAAACCCATGTAGGGCATGTAGGATCTCCTCTTCATCGACATCCCTAGTAAGTGCCACTTTCGCCTCCTCCCTCACCTATTCTAGTTCTAAATTCACCAAACGCAAGTCCCCACATGGTTGTCTTCTCGTAAATTCCTGGAAATAGTTTTTGAAAGCATTACAAATCCGATTTCTCCTTTTGAACACCTCATCTCCCACCTTCAAATTGGTAATCATATTTTTCCTTCTCACACTTGCAGCTAAATGAAAAAATCTAGTATTTGCACCCCCTTCCTTAAGCCATAATTGGTGTGATTTCTTCCTCCAGTCCATTTCCTTCTTAAAATCTTCCTCAGAAACAACCATTTGGTTTTCTCACCGTTCTTGGCACTCTACATTAGATAGCTATGCAATCTCTTCCTTTCTGTCCAAAGTAGATATCTTCAAAAGGGCTTCATTTCTTCTTTTCTCCCTGTGTGCTTTCAAATCACGCTTGAACTCAATCATAGCTTGTCTTATGACCTTTATTTTGTAGGTTAAAGTACGTGTAGCCGAGGTAGATGGGGTGGTGGTAGTCCATCTTTCTCTAATTAAATCTTTGAAAACCTCCACCTTGAGCCAAGATTTGTGGACTTTGAAATATGTTGACAACTTGGCCTCTTCATTACTACGCCAAAGAATGGGAGTGTGGTCGAAAAATGGTTTATCACAAGTGACTACCTCTGCCAACTAAAAGGATTCTGCTAAAGCAACATTACATATAAATCTGTCAATACAGGAAGCCGCACCATTCCTACTTCTCCAAGTGAAACAAGCACCTGATGTTGGCTGATCGATGAGCTCAAGATCCTGAGCAACCTGCTATAATTGCATAGTAGAGGTGTCACTTCTACCATTAGGTCTATCATCAAATCTAAGAGTCGCATTAAAATCGCCCCCTATCAACCATGGCATTCCCACTACAAAAGAAGAAGCATGTTCAAACTCCACCCAAAAGGAGATCCTGAAGGCATCAACACAAGGCTCATACACCGTAGAAACAGCAAAGGAGAACCTATCATTTTTCTTTCAAAAAACTGGTGTCATCATTCTATCTGCCATCTTAGAGGAGCAAAGTTCCAACAAGTCATCATGCCACACCATCAGCAAAACCCCCAATCTTCCTTCAGTGCCCACTTCTATATAATTTGTGAAGATGTTTCCACAAAGTTGTCTTCAATTGAGAAGACAAACTCTCCAGATGCATCTCTTGCAAACAGGCAACATCAATCTCCCAATCAACTAAATAATTTTTCAAAATAGATTGTCTCCTATCATCCTAGAGACCCCGGACATTCCAAGAAAGAATGTTCACCATTTATTTCTTCTTCTCATCCCACCTATGTACCTTTTTGGCACCAACCACCTTCGCCACATGCTCATCTACCTTCTTACCATATTCCCTTTCCGAAACCTTTTTCAAGGTCCTCTTACGTTTGTAACAAGCATTCAGAATAAACTTGTGCTTCTGTGGAATCATGTTACGATGCCCCGAAGACTTACTGGAAGTAGATCTATGATGAATGGATTTTGTCCTATCAGAGGAGTCCTTGCGTGCCATACAGTTATCATGCACATCTGAGGCAGCATCCTCCATATAGAGCTACTCCCCCCTTGATCTTTTGCCCATCAATTTTGCTTCATTAAGCTTAAACGCATCAATAGTCACATCTCCCTTGTATGCCCCAAAAATGGTGCCAAAAGCTTTAAGGTTACATTCTCCCTGCAAGAGCAAAGCAGCAAAAGCAACCAAGGGAGAAACAAGGGCATTGTCATGCGACCTGGGAGAAGCATGTGCAAGGCAATTCAACTCACCATGCCTGGACCCAAGGCTGGGTCCCATTGCCACCTATGGATAGCGTTGGAAGCACATGTTCTGCGCTACATCCAAGTCGATACCATCCATGCATCCATCCATCCAAGCTCAAGGATCAACATCTAGTGCCGCTTGCTTATCATCTCAAGCCAGCACTCCACTCTCCACTGATTTCAGATCCTGTAAAAGACGAGGCCGCACAACAGAAGACCCAGCAGCTAGCTCATGGCTTAAAGGAAAAAACGAGTTATCGGATAGGGAGTTGTACTCACCACATCCAGATCCGTTTACGGATCCAGACACCACTGTTTGTTGCAAGAGATATTTACCACCAGCTCAGCATCTATTTTTAGATCAAGGTCCAAAAAAGGAAAACCAGTTGCCACCGAAACGGGGAGATAGTTACACTCGACCACCAACCATGGGGATCGTAATGACCCATTCACCTCCACAAAAATGGGAGGTTTTTGAACTAGGCATCATTCCCACCTTTTCACAACGATAATGTCTACCGAAGGTTCCGATCGAAGCATCACCCTTCACCGACAAAACCTCCTCCGCAGGTCTTCGCTTCTCCTCCAATCCCGATGCTAACCAGTCAAGGCTCCTCCTTCCCATCCTTGCAAATATGCCAGCAGCAAGTGCTTGCACATATGAGAGCCTCTAGCAATTCTCCAAGCCCAACTCTTCAAAGTTGACTACGCATGCATATCCACCAAAGCACAAGATCTCCTTCAGTGGGAGTGATCGACCTACCAACAATTCCCCTTCCACAGTCACCATCAATGCATCACCCTCCTGTAAACCAAGCCTAAAAACTCTCCTAACACGAGCAAAGGAAGAACAAATAGCCACCACTGTCTCTGTAGTTCCCATCCTTAGTGGCATTCCCAAAATGCGGAATCTAACAACAAGCCTCAGAGGGATCCGCTCATTCGTGGCTCCTTAGTAAATGCTCAGTGTCATCCAACGAATAACCGCATCCCCAGTAGAAGACTCTTCAAATTTAAACCAATCCACATCCACACCCAACAACCCAAAAACCATGATCTTCTCCGATAACATAGACACCTTCCAAGTGGAAGAGGTTAATTCACAGCGTAAAAGAAAAGATCTAACCTGATCAATAAGCACCTCCTCACATTGAACAATGCCTATCATGGAGTTTTCAAGCAATGAGTCCAACATCTTCACCTCATCAGACCAAGGAACATCAATCCCACTGGCAAGCAAATCAACCAGCAGTGGAGGGGGCAGGATGCAATACACCTTCAGCCGGTCCACTCCCAAGGAATCTCCTTGGGCAAGTCCTCCTCTGATGTCCCTATCCATTACATAGCAGGAAGATCAATGGTTCACGGCACTCTCGTGCCCAATGACCTCTTCCACGACACTTGAAACAAACAACCTCCCATAGACAATCACCTCTCCCTCTCTCCCAACGAGAAGAACGAGCCCCCTCACCTCTCCCTCTCACCCACACGCACCTCCCACCAATCGCCCTCCTATGCATCACTCACTAGGGGCAAGCTCTAGAAGATATCAGTATTCTTTTTTTTTTGTTCCTTTTATTTCGATTATTTATTTCAATAGACCCTACCTCCTCGTTGGTCAAGTTGAATGGCACAAATGATGACTTTGAGTGATTAACCCCCAAACCTAATATCTATCCAAAAATCCTAACAAGCACCGCCAGATTTTTCGCCTCCTGACTCCTACCCTCAATGAAAAAGAGGGTATCATTAGCGAACTGCAAATTGGCGATAATAAGGAGCCATCCTCATGCAAGGCAAACCCAGAAAACAATTCCCCACCACATGCCTTAAAAGCCATGGCTGCCAAGGTATCAACTAGTACTATAAAGAGTAGCAGTGCCAGAGAACATCCTTGTCTAACACCTCGTTGTGGCCTTCTACCATTTATCAAAATAAAGAAAGAAGTTCTTGTTATACACCGCTTCATCCACCAAGGTTGTACCTCTAGAAACCTTCTCAGAATCTCCCACAGGTAGGACTAAGTGATGGAGTCATAAGCTTTCAAGAAATCCACCTTTCATAGGAAGCTCTTCTTCCTCAATCTCCTCCAAGCTACATCCATCTCTTCAACCATAATGGACTCATGCAACGACGACCCCTATAAAAAGGCAAATTGCATTGAACCAATGAGATGATGGACCAATTGCAAACTATTAGCAAGCACCCTCGTTACAATCACGCAGGCAGCATTGGATAAGACAATTGGGTGATAATCATCAATAGCCCCAAAACCTAGTTTCTTTGGTAGCAAGAAAAAATAATATTTGTTGAGCTTCTAGAAACCATAATTGTCCATCAAGAATTCATAAACCATTGCAAGGAAATCATCTTTAATTACTAACCAGAACTCTATAGAAAAGAATCAAAAAACCACGTGGGCTAAGAGAACCCTTTGTTTTGAGTCCCCTAATGAAATACATCACTTCCTCCTCAAAGACGTTCCTCAACAGGCTATTCAGCATATCATCATCAAGCATCACATATCTGAGGCTACTAACCCCTACCTTCCTAGGGGGCACCTTTTAGTAAAGTCATAGAAGTATCTCCCTAAAGCCTTAATAATCTTCTCTCTATCCAAGACAACATCCTCACCAACCTACAATAAGGTGATCAAATTAGTTCTTCTCGTATAGCGACTAGATAAAAAAAGCAAGTATTTACATCACCATCCTTAAGCCAAATCTGCTACGATTTCTACCTCAAATCTACCTCCCTTTTATGGTCCTCCTACTAGATAACCAATTGTAGCCTCTATCGCTACCTTTTCTCCCCTTCGATCGAATCCCTACCATCCTCAACTTTGTCTTAAGAAAAAACACCATACAAAGCCTCCATTCTAGAGCGCTTCCTCCTCTCTCATACCTCCTTGCAAGCAATCAAGGTCGTTCTTAAATGTTGAAGCTTGATCGCCAACATACAAGTAGCGGAGGATGACGATGGAACCTCCTCCCACTTATGTTGTACAAAATCTCTAAAATCAGGTCTAAGCAACCACGATTTCTGAAACTTGAAGTAGGCTGTAAAAGGGACCCCTTCATTGCTATCCCAAACCAATGAGGTGTGATTAGAAAAAGGCCTTGGCCTAGGAGTGGCATCCACCATATGAAATTGGTCTGCTAGGTCAACAGAGCAAAGGAACCTATCAATCTTCAACTGAAAACCTGACAAGTTCCTCCAAGTATAATTGGCCTTCACATAGGAACATCATATAACTCCAATTCCTCCACCAACCCAGTGAAAGCCTTTGTATTTCGATCTCGCCCCCCCTTTAGGCCTATCACAAGTAGACAATGTGGCGTTGAAGTCTTCCCCTACTAGCCATGGTTTTCCATCTACAAACACAGCAAGCTAGCTAAGCTCGTCCTATGGCTCTGAACATGACTCATCAACACATGGTTCATAGACGGATGACAAAACAAGGATGGATCCGTCCAATCTCCTGACAAGAGCTGTTGAAAGTACACACCTTCCAAACTTGGAGTCAACCATCTCAAAATTCTGATCCTTCCATACTAGAATAATACCTCCAGAACTCAAAGCAAGAAGACTTTAGAAAGTCACCGCCAAGTTCTCTTTTCGCCTTATCATCCAAAACCTCCAAATGTGTTCCGGTAACAAGGCCAAATCAATTTTCCTCTCCATTACATATTGCAGTGGGGACAATCTTCGAGAGGACTCTCGAAGCCCTTGAACATTGCATGAAAGAACTTGAACCATGGGTACTCTTCCTAACCTAGTAACAAACACAACTCTACCATCTACCTCTTCTTCTACAACTCCTGGCTCCACCTGGCTGGCTTGCAACTACCTTTGCATCTGGATCCTCTTCCTATTATACCTAGGTTGTACACCAATGTCTAACGAGGAAAAGAGAAATGCCATGCCATTATAGGAATCCCCTTCAAAACGCAGACATGAGTTTAAGCTTCAGTCGCAAGTGGAGCCCCCATGTCCTGCCTAGACCCATCATTCCTTCCAACAACCATATCTTCATTCGAATGCCCCACTCCAATAGCTAACCACCTAAAGATCAAATCAACCTCCAAATCTCCATCGCCCTCACACAAAGTGGCACTCCCCAATGCTGGAAGCCTCCACATCTGCCAAGCCAGAGGCAACACTGGGGTAGGAGCCTTCGTGTCTTGCTACCAGCCTTCTAAAACCAAGCACAGACTGCCTACCCCATCAAAGACCACCTCGACGACCACAACTCCCCTACTGGTAGCACTCCGATCACCACGCATATCGAGACACCCCTCCACCCCGACTTCCTTGGCCTCACCCACCCCATCGATCTCCCGACTCACTTCCTCTTCCACAACCGAGGCCACCTCTTCTCAATCTCACTGTCCTCCTCGAGTGAAAACTTCACCTTGGACCTCTCCACACCTCCGTCCAAAGCACCTACAGGTTGTGTCGAAAGAGAGTATTGAGCATCACTTAAGGGCGTAACCAAAAGAGGAGGTACAAATGAGTTGGGCTTGCAACCACAACCCAGATCCTGAAAAGAAAACCTATTAACTGAGATCAAGGACAAAAGGACCACGCCGAAAACAAATTCAAAGTCTTAGGAAAAAATTCCTAAAATCTCCAAAGAAAATATTAGGCTCTGAGCCAATGACCTCTGGTGACCGGGGGGGGTGTCATTATCGGCATGGAGCCCACAAATCCTTAGTTTGGCTTGCATGTGCGGGTCATAAAGTTCTCTCTAATGCCATGTCACCTTTTTTAACGAAGGGGTCATCAAATCCATCATCTACACCACAAACTTGGGAGTTGAAACAACCCTCCACAAGTTTCCGAAATTATCCCCAAGGCTTTGGCATCCATAGGAGCTTCCTAATTGTTGACATCCCTTTCAACAACCTCACCTCAACTCGACGTTGAACTTAACACCATCCACCACAACAACTCTGGCAACCTACACATACTCTAGGACCACCAATCTGGAGCCCATCTCGAACCCTATAAGGACCTCATCACCACAAATGATCAACCTTCACACTCGATCAAAAGAAGCAACTACAATTTCCACCAAGAACCACCTCAAACCAATCCCCAGGAGGTCTCCGACCCTCACAACACAAGCCTCCTTCGCGCCATGCTGATCACGCCCTACACCCCCTGCCTATTACAAACCACACGATGAAACCAGAATGGTCCAACGGAACCACCTTCCCAACCAACATACGTGTGTCCCTTGCTGAAGCCGCTAAAACCACCTTGTAAGACGCCTTTCTCCATCGTAAAGAGAAGGCATCCTTTACCAAACTGTTCATGGCCCTCCTTACACCTTGTAATGTAGTAAAACCTCTGACCACTAGACCTTTAACCAACCTCCTATCCTTCGCTGTCTCAAGTTTCCGGCGTCATCGCTGAGACGCAAAACATCTGTGGCCCATGCCCATGCATTCACAACAAACAGTAGGGTCCTTGCAACTGCCAGCAACACACTATAAAATGAAGATAGCCAAGAGTCAACCAAACTTATCTTTTGATGATTTTAGAATGCTAGTAGAACTAATAGTCAACTAGTAAGAAAGAATAAAATAGATGTTTAGCTAAACATGATTTGGAATGCACTATGTGATGATCCATCAAAAAAATGATGGAGAATAAGACAAAACTGGTATACAAGACCAAACATGAGCAAAGCATAAGCATAAGCATAATTTGCATGTGATATGGTTGATTAGTGACAGCAAACCAAAAAAGAAAGCATGGGTTGATTACATGTATGGTCGATTTGCATGGTAAGCATGAGCATAAGCAGATAGGAGCTAAGCATAGGTCACACAAATAGTAGGAGTTGATTAGTGGTTTCCAGCCTAAACAAAAAAATCCTAAAAGAATTGAGATGGACAACAAGGAGAATATAATCTTAATTTATAAAGAAAATGAAGGGGAAGGACTAGATACCTAAAAGAAGGCTCAAAAACTACAAAACAAAGCCAAGAAACCTTCAGACCTGACACATAAACTTGTGGAAGTAGTTCAACACATTATTGTATAAAAAACAAACTATGGTACAATCCTAGATGTTGACGTGAGTCCCCAAAACGAGACGTCCAAAAGAATTTTTATCAGAACACAAGCTAGTCGCATATTCACATAAGATACATATATATATAGGTCCATAATGCATTGTCACTCGAAATAAAGATATTGGGAATAGACTTATCAATTAATACCTCACTTTTCGAGTATAACCAATATATATATTCAAACTCCTTTTACTTACAGAAATGCATCTTGAATCTACCAATTATGTTTTTGTTTTAGGAAAAAGAAGGAAGATTACATGAGCCTAATAATCATCCTGTAACTACATTAATTTAGAAAAAGAACATACTTACAAATATTGAAGCCAAGAATCAAAATAATAACAAGCATCTCCCACCACATTCTCCACCCAAACCCGCTCATTATTGAAACCTTCAGTCCCTCTGCAACCATATAGCCCAAAGAACAGCGAAGGCTTTGCACCACCTAGCCATATCAAGGTGAAGATGGTCCCTGAATGTCATCCAATATGCCTCACAATCCGTATGATCGACCATGTGGATTCTGCACTCCACCCAGACCTCTTTAGAAAAGTTTCATTCAAAAAACAAATGTTGAAAATCCTCTTCTGACTGGCCACAAAGCAAACATATTGTATCATCGGTAGGACATCACTTGCCTCTTATACTTTAGTTACCAATTTCTTCCCTTTAAAAAATCAAAGGAAAATCTTGATTTTGAGTGGGATCTTGCAACCCCAAATCAACTTAGAATTGCCCTCTATGGGGGTCACCTGCGCACCATCAGAAATCAATAGCTTGTAAGCATTCTTAACGGAGAACTTTCCATGCTTCCAGCGCATACTATCAAGTTCTGTTGATGGCGAAAACTCCTCCACAATAGCCAACAGCTGCTGAAATTCAAAACATGTTGCATCAGAAAGACCCTCCGACAGCCTAACATCCCACGCATTGTGATCATTGTCCCACACATCTGTAGCCTGTGCCTCCTCCGCAATATGCTGAAAAAGCATCTGAGACATATTTGAAATCCACCCATTTTCAGACCAATCATCAGTCTACAATTTAAAAAAGGATCCATCGCCCAAACACGACCTGAAGTGGTCTGAAAATTCAAATAAGATCAGGCCTCAATGAATGCCAAAATGCTGATGCTCCATTAAATGGCACAACCCGTTGGTTCAAATCCATGTCTTCCTAATAGGAATCTTTCAAAATAGTTGTAAGCATGCCTTGCTCAATGGAAAACAACTTGCACACCCATTTCAATAACAGAGCTTTATAAAAAAAGGTCCAACCTGCCAACTCCAAGACCCCCTTCTTTTTTAGGCTTACAAATATCATCCCACGGAATCAGTTGTGCAAATCTCCCCTCACAATCTACCTCTTTCCAAAAAAAACTTCTTTCGAATCAAATCAATATGCTTCAAAATCTCCATTAGTGGAGCGAACACCAACATGAAAAAGATCATACTAGAAGAAAGAACCGATTTAAGCAGGACCAAACGTCCCCCTTTAGAGAGGAGTCTACCACTCCAAGAAAATAATCTCTTCGATAACCTTTCAACAAACGGTTTCCAATCTGCCGAAGTCAATTTCTTCCCCTTTAACGGCAGTCTAAGATACCGAATAGGGAGTCTAACCTCCGAGGTCTCCAGGATATCTGACATCACATTTTCCTACAACCTTTCCATGCCAAACGGGACCAAAGTTGACTTATTTCTATTAATTTTCAGACCTGTAATTTCAGCAAAAAGTCTAACAAGCAACAAGACATGAGTCGCCTTTCTACTTCCCCCTTCAATGAAGAAGGTTGTATCATCGGCATATTGTAAAATCAGTGTTATGAGGCTACCGACCTTCTTTGCAGTAAACCCAGACACCAAACTACCTTCACAAGCTTTAAAAGCCATGGTTGCAAGCGTATTCACTGCTATGTTAAACAACATTGGCACTTGTCGCACACCCCTCTACAGCTGAGTCCAGGAACCACTTGTCCATCCATTAACCAACACCGAGAAAGATGTAGTCACGCATCTTTTCATCAACATTATTCATCAATTTGGGAATCCCCTTCTCTTGAGAATATCTTACAAATAATTCCACGAGACGGAATCATAGGCCTTTGAAATGTTCACTTTCCAAAGAAACGCCATAGATTTGCACATTTTCCAAGAAGCCAGGAATTCCTCTACCAACACATAGGAGTCCAGAATCCTATAGAGACCTCCCCTTAATAAAGGCCGACTGAACAGGAGAGATGAAGTCAAGAAGCACCTGCCGCAAACAGTTGGCCAAAATCTTAGCAACCAAAAGGTAAATGGAGTTTGATAATGCAATAGGCCTAAAATCTCCCACCTCCTCCAGATCTTGTTTCTTCGGTAGAAGAAAAAGATAAAATTTGTTAAGCCTTTCAATACCAGCATTTCCATCAAAAAACTCCTCAATCATGGCCAATATATCAGGCCCAACCACCTCCCACATTTCCTTATAAAAATAATTTGCAAGCCATCCAAGCCAGGCGAACCTTCTGCCTTCATACCACATAAAGCACTCATGACCTCATCTTCATCCACATCCTTAGCAAGCGCAGCCTTTGCCTCATCACTAATTTGGTCTAGCTGCAGATTTGCCAATCGCCAGTCACCACATGGATGCCTCTTGGTAAACTCCTGAAAGTAATTTCTAAAAGCACAACAAATTTGTTCTCTTTTTCTCACAACAATAGCACCGACTCTTAGGCTATTAATCATATTTTTCCTTCTTCTAGTGTTGACTGACAGATGAAAAAATCTGGTTTTATCATCCCCTTCCTTGAGCCATAACTATCTCGACTTCTGCCTCCAGTCAATCTCAATTTTGTGATCCTCTTCCGACACAGTCAACTAAAATCTCTCTCTCTCTCTTGGCTTTCCTACTCGGAAAGCACCACCCCTTCCTCCTTTCGATCCAAAGCAACCACCTCCTAAAGTGCAACATTCCTTCTTTCATCCCTACGTGCTTTAAGATCCCGTCTAAACTCCATCGTCGTCCTAACTGCCCCAATCTTGGCCGCCAAGGTACACGTGGCAAACGTAGAAGATGGGGTTGTGGGCCACTTTTCTCTAACCAGCTCCTTGAAACTAGGTTCCCTTAGCCAAGACTTGTGAAACTTCAAATAAGTTGAGAAGTTACCTTCCTCATTATTGCGCCAAAAAAGAGGAATATGATCTAAAAATGACCTGTCACAAGTCACCACGTCTGCTTTCTGAAAAGATTCAACGAAAGGAATGTTGCATAAGAATCTGTCAATACAAGACCTCGTACCCCTACCATTTCTCCACGTGAAGCAAGATCCTGAAGTTGGGAGATCAATCAAATCTAACTCTTGTAGCACCTGTTTTTAGAGGTTGCATCAAACCTACCATCAGGCATGTCCTCTACATACAAAGTTACATTAAAGTCTCCACAAATCATCCACGGCATCCCCTCCACCAAAGACGCGGCCTATTGTAACTCCTCCCAAAAAAGCAGTCGCGGCCCATCTTCAGATGGTCCATAAACATTCTAGATGGCCAATGACATGCCATCACTTTTTCTGGTGAAAAAGCCAGTCATAACTCTACTGGACAGGTGCGAAGAACTGAGCTCAAGTAAATCATCATGCCACAACATTAGTAAACCCCTTGATCTACCCACGGCCTCCACCTCCATACTGCATGTATATACAGCCCCACATAACTATGACTTCACACGAGGAGTCAAAGCTTCCAAATGTGATTCCTAAATGCACACCACATCAACCTTCTAATCAACTAGAAAGCTCCCCAGAAAAGCTCTCTTTTTATCATCCCGAAGACCCCATGCATTCCACGAAAGGACTTTAACCATTGACACTACCTTTGGAACTCCCCTTGTGAATCCTTCCGACCCCTACGACCTTGGCAACTCGTTTATCAACATAAAGGACCTCTTCATTCCCCTTTGCCTTCTTCCCTACCTTTTTCCTCTTGTAAGAAGCACTCAAAAGCAACCTGTGCCTATGCGGAATGGAACCCAAGTGGTCTGACATTCTGCTAGTGGATGATTTACAGGAGGCCGACTTGGTTTTCGCTACCGATTTAGAAGAGGAAACTCCATTGTTGTTAACATCCGAAGCCGCATCTTCAGGAGCTTAATGTAGACAAAGTCCTACGTATGGCAACCTGGTCACATTTAGGGAAGAGTCGTGGGTATTATCACAAATTAATCCATTGGAGAATCGAGTACTCAACTAGCATTAGGAACTTTTCAAACCGATGGAGTATTTATGGGTGATACTTCTAAACAAGGTTCTAAGTGCCAATATCGATGTCGTGATGATAAATTTCCAAGTATGGTTATCAAGGACACATTGTGAAAATGCATGTGCATTAACATCGAGTTATTGAGGCCCAAAATTATCTGTATCAAAGGCACGTTGAGGGTACGCCATTAGCGTGTCGACGCATGAATTAATTCACTTAAAATGACTAAAATTGCAAATAAATCACAAATTACCAACTAAAAACCTTAAAAGGTTATAAAAGAGAACCATACATGCGAGAGCACAAGCCTTAAATCAACATACTCAAATAAAGCATGCAACGCATATCTACCATTCAACTACCATTGCATAATAACTTAAAGCTCCATCCCTTCAACCTCCTCTACTACCTTTAAAGCATTAAGGTCAAACACATGCCTTAATTAACATAAACAATAAAGGTAGAACTAGATAGGTAATACATAGAGACCCTAAAGGAGTACTTAACACTAAGATTTTAAATATCGATATCGTATCAAGTTAAAAAGAGGATATATCATCGATATATTGCTGATATCAAAAATTTTGGGAAAAGTAATTGAAATAACCTAAAATAGCTCAAAATGCCACGAATTAAATGAAATTAACATTTTAATAACAATACATAAGTGAAAAAATGCCCAAAGATCAAAATCATAAATTTTGAATGAAAATATAATGTAAATGCATTTCTGGCAAAGTTTTCTTGGTTACAAGAAACGATGTTATGTAGTTGTAGTTGCCTTATGTCAATGAAAAATCTTCTCTTAAGGAAAAGATAAATTTGAGAACGGGCATTTAAGTAGGTAGAGGAGAGAGAGAGTATAATGCTTAGTTTTTTCACTAATCATTAGAGTTTTTGATATCAAAGGATGAGTTGAATCTTACTTGAGACAAGTATAAAAAAATAAATAAATTCTAATTTTCAATGGATGCACCACTAAGCTTGATGGTTGTCCAAGGGATAACCACCTTGCTTTCTCCTGGACCAAGTGTGGCATCTCCAACAGTCGTGGTTGACTCCGTCATCTTCTATAGCCTTCCTTCTCCACATAAGGCGTTGGATATGTCGAGGACTTTCTGGATGCGAATATCACCCTCGTGTAGTAGGATCTCCACACGCACAAGAGCCTAGACCGAAGGCTCTGATATCATGTCAAGATTTACGCAAGTAGGAGCATGGAAGCTCCATGGCGTAGAAGATAATAGTCCCACGTGGACAAGGTGGCACACAAACTGAGGCAGGCAGTCAGCTGGTCGATGACCTGGTGAAGTTGGTGCAGGAGGCCCAAGAGGTCGTAGGCCTTGATGGTGGTCGATGGTGTTATTGAAGAGAGAGGGAGTGGAGTAGTAGACTAGAAAATATTATTAATGACTCAAAGGAAAATACAAGGGAATACTCTCTTTATATAGACAGAACATATCCCAACAATTGGAAACAAAAGACCTTATCACTTAAGGAAATATCTTATCACTAAATAAATCCCAAACATATTTCCTAAAAATCATTTACTAAAAATAACAAACTTGACAATTAAGCAAAGCACTAAACTTGGTCCCTTGGACCACAAGACCATCCACCCTAAAGGCCTTCTACTACCTTTCACATGGCCCTGCCATGTGGCATGGATGGTTGCCACGTGGCACTTGCCACATAGCCCATCCTTATTCCCAACACTCCCCCTCAGTCGAAGGTTGGGAGGTCGACGACTTGGTCTTCAACTAGTAAGACTAGATGCCCCACCACTCTTCTT
Source organism: Thalassia testudinum (assembly GCA_037157565.1). Classification (NCBI taxonomy): domain Eukaryota; kingdom Viridiplantae; phylum Streptophyta; class Magnoliopsida; order Alismatales; family Hydrocharitaceae; genus Thalassia; species Thalassia testudinum. Next base: position 100,025,589 of record JAZHRO010000031.1, on the reverse strand, counting down.
CGAGAGTTATACTCTCGGTCTTCTCTTTTGACATGTCAACGGTGAAGCCTTTTGCGACCTCCAAAGTCATTACTTCTATGGCAACTTGAGTAGTTGTCGCTATGGCGACCGTCGTCTTGTTTTCTCGAAGTAAAGCTCATAACTTTTCAAGGACTTCATGAGTTAAAGAGTCCACTCGTGAGGTGCTAGTAGCCCCATGTAATGGTCCCCTGAATTTCTCCCAGCACTTGTCTTGCAGATGGTTGTTGCGTCAGCAATGTTGGTACTTCGGATAAATGCCGAAAGTCCAACGTCCTCGTCCACACCCCACACCTGCTTCAGGAATAGTAAGTGCGAAGTTCTCGCCTTTCACCGAGTTTTCATCCTCGACGATCTCCACCTTGATAAGATGGCAAAAGATGGTCTCAAAATCCATCCTCCCGTCAAAAGCCAAAATCCGATCTTGAGCAGCTCGGTAACGGGGATGTAACCTTGATAGAAACTTGGCAAATTACCAAATTGCTCGAGTCTCCCCCTGCTTGACACAATACAGTGGTTCTTAGATCTCCAATTCCTCAAATAGTACCACCACCTTCTCATAATATTTTGTCAAGGAAAGATCTTATCTGATTGTCCAAATGCAAGTGTAGAGGTCAATACGCGCATTACTTGAGGTTCAGGCATACCTTTTATCGAGGATCGTCCTGATCTCATATGCGCTCTTTTTGTAGAGCATGCTTGAGGCGATGGATGGGTCCATCAAGTTCATGAGTCAGTTCATGACAACAAAGTTCCCCTTCTCAAACTTTTTCTTGTCGTCCTTCAACTATGGTGGCGTCTCAAAGAGCACGCCCAGATTCTCCTGACTTCCAACAAATATCTTGAAGGCGGAGCCTACAATACATAGTTGGATGCACCACTAAGCTTGATGGTTGTCCCAGGGACAGCCACTTTGCTTTCTCCTTAACCAAGTGTGGCATCTCCAACAGTCGTGGTTGACTCCATCATCTTCTATAGCCTTCCTTCTCCGCGTAAGGCAGTGGATCTGTTGAGGACTTTCTGGATGTGAATATCACCTACGTGTAGTAGAATCTCCACACGCACAGGAGCCTAGACAGAAGCTCCAATACCATATCAAAATTTGCGCAAGTAGGAGCGTGGAGGCTCCTTGGCATGGGAGATGATAGTCCCACGTGGACTAGGTGGCACGCAAACTGAGGCAAGCAGCCAGGTGGTCGACGGCCTAGTGCAGGTGGTGCAGGAGGCCGTGGACCTTGATGGTGGCCGGTGATGGTGTTGTCGAAGAAGAGAGAGGGAGCGGAGTAGTAGAATATGAAATATTATTAATAACTCAAAGGAAAATACAACAAAAAACTCTCTTTGTATAGAGAGAACACATCTCAACAATTGGAAACAAAAGATCTTATCACATAAGAAAAGATCTTATAACTAAATAAATTCCAAATATATTTCCTAAAAATCATTTACTAAAAATAGCAAACTTAACAATTACGCAAAGAATTAAACTTGGTCCCTTGGACCACAAGACCGCCGACCCTGAGGGCCTTCTACTGCTTGCCACATGGCATGGATGGCTGTCATGTAGCCCATCTTTATTCCCAACATAATGCAACTAGTTTTTATTTAGGACAATATGTTATTCTGTCAAACAATTTCACTTTTACTTTGTTTAGGAACTTATGTTTTAATTTTAACGCTTAAGTTTTTTAAAAATTGGTTGTTTTTACATTAATACCAATGTATTCATTTAATTAGCATTAAAATTAAATTATTTGGTATTTTTATATTGAAACAATATGAAAATACATACTCTCCTGCATACCAGGTAGTCACAATGCAGTGACATGTTCGATTGCATATCACATACCAATTTTCTAAACTTTGCCATCAATATTGCTGATATATCAACAATATCCCAGAAAAAAGATATTCTTATGATATTACAAGTTATGTTAGGGATATGCAATATATTACCAATATATCAACGACATATCACGATGTCTGTTTCCATACCAGAAAGCATCACAAGAATTCTTATGATATTACAGTTGTGTTTACTTTTGAGCTATATGGATGTGTTGAGTCTTAAAAGAGGTCCTGGTCAACAGGGACAATTGTAGTATTTGCATGTACTCGGGTTTTTCTTAGTTGCCTTGTGTGTTTCTTTCAAAGAACAAATTTGATGCTGGCGGTGTTAAGAACAAATTTTCTAGTTTCCATGCCTCTTAAATAAACCAAAACCTAACAGGAAATGAGATCAAGCACGCAGAATCGGTCAACTAAATTTTGCTAAAGTGAAAAGGCATGAAACATGGGAAGGACTGAAGAAAAACCAAAGGCAGACTCATCCAGCACCACTGCAACAGAGTCGCATATCCCAAAGCAATGCCTTTTGAGAGATTCATATGATTTTTATTTAGATTGGACACAAATGACCACTAATGTTCGTGGTGCTTCTGCCTTTTGGAGGAGCTTGATTCGTGTGATGAGTAGGGTGTCAACCAACTTTCACCATGTTTGGGAAATGGTAGAACTTCCAAATTTCGAGAGGATGATTGGTACGAAGCTGGCATCATGGCTGATTCGGTTCCTAGGCTATATGCATTCCTAGTCTATAAGCATAATTGTGTGGTGGAAGTGTGGAGTGGTGTGCTGGGTTCCTGGTCTCCCACTATTGGAGGAAATCTTTCCAATGCCAAGCTTCAGAACCTGCAACTATTACTATCCTTGATCCAGGATTTTAGACCAGGAGCAGCCGGACTGGACATTTTGGCCTGGAACAGGGGGACATTCTCCGTTAAGAAAACCTATAGTTTTCTGCAAGGAGGATCTGCTACTGATAGCTCAAAAATAGCTGTTGATTGTTTCTCTTTCTAGAAGATGCAAATCCCTTTGAAGGTGAAAATCTTCTTGTGGCTGCTGCAGAAAGGAAGATTTGTTACCAAGGTGCAGAGGAAGCATTGGGTGCCTGATGCAGATATTACTTGCAGTCTCTGTGGGCATGGGGAGGAGGATCACTCATTTGTTTTTATCTTGTGATTTTGCCTCCGCATTTTGGACGGAGTTGGAACTCTCACACTTGGTACGGCCATCCTGGGAGGAATTTTGGGTGACTTGCTGGGAGAGTATTCAAACTGATTCCGTCTTTGCTTAAAGTTGTTGCAGGTCTTTGGGTTATGGTTACAACAAAATAGATCAGTCTTTAGAGAAGAGCAGTCTTGGGTGGCTAATGTTATTACAGAGGCGAGAGTTCTTTTTGACAGTTGGACACGAACAATGTAATTCAACCCCTTTTTAGTTGAATGAATTCCCTTTCGAAAAAAAAAAAAAGAGGTACACATCCAAGACCTCTCTTGGAAATGAGCCAAGTAAAAGAATTATGCTAGTCATTTAAAAGAAAAAATGAATTTTATGTGACAGTCAATTTCTTGTTAACACTTGTAAGTCGATTTCATGGAAGAGGAGGGTGTTGGCTAAAAGAAGAAAACTATGTGCAAAATAACAAATTCACTATATGCGTTATATTCAGGCTAGACACCTAAACAATCAACCAACAAAAATCTCAATAATCATATTACCTCCATATCAATAATGTTCATAATCATTCTCTCCGCAGGCCTCTTACTATCACGTAAAAACTTTGCCAATACTTCCTCCAGACGCTTTCCAAGGACAGGGAATCGTTGTAGCTCAATGTTTTGGCAAGCATGGCTTATCTGCAGATTGAGATCTCATTCACATCCTATTACTAACTCCAAACAATAGGTAAACTACCTTATAGAAGGCATATTGTTCAGCTTACCTTAATCAATTCATCATAGACAAACCTTAGGCACTGTAGACTAGGGTCTAGTAGACGAGCAATCCGTCTTCTTACCAACACTTCAAATGGAACCTAAAGGCAAAAGGAATGTCTACACCTAATATCATCATGAAAACAAAAATGTCTAAATGTAAGAGCAAGGAGCAATCATTACCTCTGGAACAAATAGGGCTGATCTAGTGCCAGTTGCATTCAGAATAGCAGTTCGGATTTCGTCGTCTGTCAAATCTTCACAAGGATCAATTTCCTGCAAATTCCCATTGCAAAATCAAAGATAATTTAGCAAGCTCTAAAGACAAATTAAAAACCAAATAGATTTTATTTAATTTCAACAAGTTCCTTGGCATAAATGTTAACAGGAATCAGAAAATGATACAGGATAGTGTAACAATTCCCAATACAGATCACTTCCAATAAAGAAAACTGAAAAGGCATAGTGGATACAGATAGATGTGATAGGAGCACTAAATCACCTCCAATGTCTTGACAAAAATTGACTGGAAGATATAGAGGATTCTAGCCCCTCCAGATAGCTCAGTAGTGCACATTTCATGATACTTCCCCTCAATCATAGAAGAGAAGGCTGAAATAGAAAGCAGGCCAATATACAGTAAGAAACTTCCTGCCAACTGATACATCACACTGAGGAAAGCACTACACAGAGACAATAAGCAACAAAAGAGGCAACTTAGTGCACACGCTTATATATGTAATATTACCTTCACAGAATTTTGTAATTATGTTCAACAATACAATCCTTCTCTCTTCCTGCGCAACATAATGGCAAAGTTAAATGCAAAGCAAAGGGTTAACCAAGCCTCAAAAATGTTTCAAGTTTGATTTGGGGCAACAAACAAGAAAGAAAAAGTTAAATATAAAGCAAAACCAAGATAGGTATTATCCACTATTCAAAAACAAAACTATGTAAGAAAATATATGGACAACTTTGAAAAAGCAATCAGATAATTTCCAGTTTGAGTGGGGCACTCCAGCCAACCAAATGATGCAGTTTTTTTTTTTCTTGATGAGGGACCGCATGCAGTAATATCAACAGAAAGGCCTGATATCAAACTCAATAATTCATTTCAACACCACTCAGCACACAGAATTAATAGGCAAATTCCCCATTTTGATTCGTGGATTCTGAAATCAAATAATGCCAGAATTGGACCCTAAATGCCATGATTATGCAGTTCTTTTTAAGGGTGGAATCCACTCATTCTTTGATTTACTTCCAAGGCAGGCATTACTTCTGTTGCCCTAACCCTCTCCATCAATTCCTCCCTCCCACAACTGTCTCTTCTTTGGTAGCTCCTGGAAATGGTGCGGCTCTTCTACTCAATAGCTTCTGCAATCGTCCGGCTGGAGATGATGGGGGCTTCCTTCCCAATGCCCACTCAGTAGCTGCTTGAAGCAGAAAGCGATTATAGGATCCCTGTTGGATATTGCTAATGACTTTACCTTTTTTGTGTAGACATCCATTGGTCAAACTGAGAATATGTTTCTCAGCTTTGGTTGGTTATTTGTCGTTGATTATCAATGAGCATTTTATTTTGTATTTGAGGCCATTATTTTTTCATGTATCTCACACTTTTAGGACCCATGCCCAGGGTTTGGGATTCCTTATGCCACCTGTAGATCAAACTGGTTGAGTGTCCCACCTCATGGTGGAATAGCCTTATGGATAGGCTTTGTCTTATTCATTCCCATGAATCTCCACTAACTGGAGGGTAAGAATGGTACCCTTGAGCTCTCTGTCATGTCACTGAAATACCATCAGCCGTCGAAGATGGAGAATTGAAGAGGAGGATAAGGACCCCAAACTCCTACAAATGGTAGCTGTGGCTTGTCACTGCTATACTCTGGATGGTTCTCCTGATCTTCATTGAGGAGGAGGGTAAAGAACTTGTTTTTCTTTCCCCTTGCGCAACAAACATTCTCTATTGTATTACTTATGTTCTTTCATTCATTCTTTGCTCTGCGGGGAGATGAAGAGTTGGAAGGGGTTGATCCACTAGGGCAGGTCAAGAGGATTCACGGGTAGCTCACCATTTTCTTTGCAGGTATCCATTTCCTCAGTACCTCTAATGGTATTATCTAGTAACAGTGTGCAACCTTTGTTTGGTTGGTGTCATTCTAAAACCATGAACGTTTATGCTTCCAATAATATGCATCTATTACCAATATCAGCATCACATAACTCATTCAATGCAATGATATTTTGTCTGTCTAACCTGTCATTGATAGGAATGACCTACTGATGCACCATCGAAAAATTATGAGCCTATTTTCTAGATTTTATTACACCCAAGTGAAGTATGATTTTCAAATCAGTTGAAATGGACTGCATATTAAACCCTAGATGAAGGTTTCCAGTTAACAAGCCCTCACATAAACAATAAATATAACATTCGTTTAAATGCACATATTCCAAGAAGTATGTTTATTAGATTCTCACCCAGAATGCAAGTAATCAGTCATTTGATCGGGGTCATTTTAATTTAGTTTTAAGTAATCTGGTTTGCTTAAGTTTTTTTTTTTTTTTTTGCTTAAGAATGTTTTTGATTCATGCCTAAAAAATAATAATCATGACTGATCATTGAGGTCTTCTTATAGATGATATGGGGGGTTTAATAACAATTGGATGTTAGTGCACAATGATTCAGCAGCAGCAGAGAATACCATGTTAGTTTCAGTGAAAACATGCTCTATGTTTGCTCAAGTTGTAATGGGCTATGCCACAAAGCTAATCAAGTTTTTACCCTTCCTCTTTTCAAAAGAAAATGGTAATCAAGCTTTTCAGTTATGAAGTTGTCCCATAATGTACAAATGTAACAATTGTTTGAGCACACTTATTGCTGCATAAGACATTAGCAGGTATGTGCGTACTCATTCCAATGACATTGACTTCTTAATGATGATGTATATTATTTGATTTGCTTAAGAATATCTGCTGTATTGGTTATAATGCATGTGTTGGTTGAAAGATGCCCACATGTCATTCGTCTAGTGTGGAGGTATTCTGTACTGGGATCATGGTTTTCTCGATGATGTTGCAGGAAATCTCATTTTCTTAATGTGATGCACATGCTGCAGTCATTGAGGTCCTCTTTGCAGGGACTGAGGCAAGGGGGTGCCAGTGGGTGGCAGGCACCCCCAAACATTTTCAATTCCCGTTGTGCGTCTGTTGCAGTTTTGGAAAAAATATCCCATGGCCCCCCTAAAAATTGGGAGTGTTAACTTCAATAACGCATAACAAACGTGCAAATTCCTCTAAATCTCATGTTTCAATTATTTCTCTCCGCTGAAAAGGAAGAAAGGCAGAGGTATCATAGTCTCTATCCCTCTCCCAATGGTTTTTCCCTCTGCTGCAAAAGGAGCCATTAGGTGGCAACAAGGAGAAGTACAAAAGCGTACGTGAGCAGTAGTGGTCTTATCCAACCTTCACATTGCAGGTTGGTATGATCTTGTGGAACCTTTTGCTGTTTAGATAAAGCTGCACATACGTTACTTGTTGTGGCCTTCTGGAGGCTTTTTTCTTGTTTTAATAAAACTACACATTGCTTGTTATGGTGTTAGAGAGGCCTTTTTTTTTTGCTTTGATCGAGTTACTTGTGATCTTGTGGGATCATTTTTCTCTTTTGTTTTAATAAAACCAAAACTAGAGGATGCTTCTTTTTTGCAAGAAACTAGAAAAATTATATGGGCCATACATTTTGATTTGCACTCTTACATTAATGGTTTAACCAAAAATCCATCTCAAAATACATTACTTAGCCTACATACATTTTAGATAGTAGTTTTCACTTTTCATAATTTTTTTCTCCTAGTTGCAAAATTTCTTGTCATTATTGATTTGCATTCTTACATTAATGGTTTAACCAAAAATCCATCTCAAAATACATTACTTAGCCTACATACGTTTTAGATAGTAGTTTTCACTCTTCATAATTTTTTTCTCCAAGTTGCAAAATTTCTTGTCATTATTGATTAGTCTCGGCGTTAGGCAACTACAAGGCGACAAGCACCTTAATCGGCCGAGGTGAGTGGCAACAAAAAAGCGAATGTCCGATTAAATTGAGACGACAAATCTTTTTATTTCTTAAAATATTAAATATGCCTAATAAACTCATATGGAAGCATCGACTTTCATAAGAAACATATGATAATACTATTTAAGCGAACGAAAAAACAATGATTACATACATATTAACAATAACGTACATATTTATATTATCATACAAAGTGTAAACATACATATTACATTTATAATTACAAGTCAAAACAAGCAATCAAGATATATATCATATGTATCTACCAAAACAAGATAGTGACATTTATTTTTTTTGAAGAAGAAAAGAAGGGTTAACAATAGATGTTAACCCTCCACTACATTAATAAAAGAAGCTAATTACACCAAAAATTCAAAGAGCGTTATAATTGTGGCAACTTGGTGCAAATCGGAGCGTAGAAGCTCCTTGTGCATGGGAAAATAGTCCCAAGTGGGCACGGTTCACGCGTGTGAACAGGGACAGCAATGGCTGCTGCTGCAGGAGGGCTGACAGCCTCCTTGTGGCCGGCTGTGATGTCCAGCTGATAGAGGAGGATGGCTGCAAGGTGGCTGGCCTGTTTGCCCGGTCAGGGAGAGGGCCGGCTGCCCTTGTGTTGGCCAACAGTGGTGGTTTTGAGAGATAGAAAAAGGAGAGGAGCTTTGGAAAGGAAGAATTGTTATTGCTCCAAGAATAAAATACATGGAAAGACTCTCTTTTATAGAGTACATATTCCTATTTTTAGACTAGACAAAATCTAATCAAATCTACTCATATCTCCTAGATTTAGTAAGACCAAATCGTTACAAATCTTCTCAAAACAAATAATCTAAAATTGGCTAATTGCTAACTAAGCAAGCAACTCCAAACTTGGTCCAATGGACCCTTAGCCGCCGACCATAGTGGCCTTCTAGTTGGCTGCCACGTGGACAGTCCACGTGGCTTATTGCCAAACATTCTAACACTCCCCCTCAAGTCGAAGGCTAGGAAGCTGACAACTTGACCTTCATGCACGAAACTATACGCCCCACCATTTGTCTTCTTCTTCGAGAGCCACGTTCTCGGTCTTCTCCTTCAACATGTCGACAGTGAAGCCTCTTGAGAATTCCAAAGTCTTTGCTTCTGTGGCAACATGAGTAGTCGTCGCTATGGCCGATGTCATCGTGTCTGGTAGAAGTAGAGCACATAGCTTCTCGAGATTATCGAGAGTCAAGGAATCCACACACGAGGTGCTAGTAGCCCCGTGTGGTGGTCTCCCGAACTTCTCCCAACATTTGTCTTGAGAATGGTGGTTGCATCCACAATGTTGACACTTTCAATAGATGCAGCTAGGTCCATGTCCTTGTCCCGCACTTGCTTTGGGGATAGTAAGTGCGATGCTCTCACCTTTCGCCCAATCTTCATTCTCGACGATCTCCATCTTGATGATCTTGCCAAACTTGATATTGCTACATCGTTCTTCTCTTGAAGAGTTGAGAATGATCTTCGTGCTTCTTCTACGCTCGAGAGTCGAGCCCTTCATCTCGACGTTCCCCAATGCGTTAAAGGGTTCCATATGCCTCCTCGAAAAGTATGGTGCATTGCTCGTATGCCAAAAAAGACCCTCGACTTTTCTTCCAGCCAAGGTCACCAATAGAAAGTGGAGAAGTCAATGCAGTCGTGGTACTCTTCTAGAGGCTACACTATGCCTCTTCTTCTTCATGAGTCGGAGTCTAAGCTATTCCTGTGGTGCTCGTTCTCCACTCATTTGATCTATTTGGTACCTTTGTTTCGATAAAACATCTTCTTTTGAAAAGTTAAAAATTGAATACAAAGGTACCATATGACATGAAATATCTTCTAATAAATCTCCCCCTCAAGCTTCTCTTTCTTTTTGTTGGATTCCCCATAGAGCTTGACAGTTGTCCTAAAGACAACCATCTTGCTCTCGCCCAGTCCAAGCGAGACGTCGTTGACCGCCGCCAATGCTTTCGCCATCTTCTCTAGTCCTCCGCGTAAGTCGTCGGATCTTGTTGAAGAAGACTTCTGCCGAAGGCAAGAACCACCAACCTGTGGTCTACATCCACACGCACACAAAGTCGAGTGGTGGCTCTGATACCATGTGGCAACTTGGTGCAAATCGGAGCGTAGAGGCTCCTTGTGCGTGGGAAAATAGCCCCAAGTGGGGACTGTTCACACATGTGAATAGGGACAACAGTGGTTGCTGCTGCAGGAGGGCTGACGGCCTCCTTGTGGCTGACTGTGATAGTCGGCTGATGGAGGACAGCTGCAAGGTGGCCGGCCTGTTTGGTCGGCCTGGGAGAGGGTCGGTTACCCTTGTGGTGGTTGATGGTGCTGGTTTTGAGAAGTAGAGAGAGGAGAGGAGCTTTGGAAAGGAAGAATTGTTATTGCTCTAAGAATAAAATACATGGAAAGGCTCTTGAGAAAAAGAAGGAAGATTACCTGAGCCTAGTAATCACCCTATAAATATATTAATTCAAAATAGGAACATATTTACATATTTTGAAGCTAAGAATCAGAAAAATAACAAGCCTCTCTCACCACATTCTCCACCCACACATGCTCGTTATTGAACACCATACAGCAAAAGCTTTGCACCACCCAACCATATCAAGGTGAAGAAGATCTCTAAAAGTCGTCCAAAAGGCCTTACAATCCATATGATTGATCGTGTGGATTCTGCATTGCTCCCAGACCTGTGTAAAGAAGCTACATTCAAAGAACAGATGAAAATCCTCTTCCGACAGGCCACAAAGCGAACATGTTGTATCATCGGTAGGACGCCACTTAGCTCTGTACACTTTAGTTACCAACTTCTTCCTTCTAAAAAACCAGAGAAAAATCTTGACTTTGAGTGGGATCTTGCAGCCCCAAATCAATTTAGAATCGCCCTCTATAGGGGTCAACTTTGCATCATTAGAAACCAATAGCTTGTAAGCACTTTTAACGGAGAACTTTCCACACTTCTAGCGCATACTATCAGGTTTTGTAGACGGCAAAAACTCCCCCAAAATGACCAGTAGTTGCTGAAATTCAGCACATTACATCGGAAAGACCCTCCAGCAGCCTCACATCCCACATATTGTGATCTCCATCCCACGTATTTGCCACCCATGCCTCATTCTCCATAATATGCTGAAAAAGGCGCTGAAACAATTTGAAAAACACCCATTTTCAGACCAATCATCAGTCCAAAATCTAAATAAAGTTCCATCACCTAAACAAGGGTAGAAGTGGTCAAAAAATTCAGATAAGATAGACCTCCAAGACTGCCAGAATGTTGATGCACCAATAAAAGAAGCAGCCCGTCGATTAAAATTCGTATCTTCCCCATAGGAATCTTTCAAAGTGGTTATAAGCATATCTGGCTCAATAGAAAACAACCTACAAACCCAATTCAATAATAGAGCTTTATTAAAATGGTCCAACCTACCAACTCCAAGGGCCCCTTCTTTTTTAAGCTTGCAAATATCATCCCACGGAATCAATTGTGCAAATCTCCCCTCACAATTTGTCCCTTTCCAAAAAAAATTATTTCTAATCAGATCAAACTACTTCAAAATTTTCTTTGGCGAAGCGAACACTGACATAAAGCAAGGTTCGAAATGCCGATTTCGACGTCGTGCCTATGAAATTCTAAGTGTGCATTTCGAGGAAATGCCCATTTTTCGATGGCCATGCCAATGGGCAAGCCGAGGGCACGCCATGAGAATGCCGAGAGCATGCCGACAACTCCCTTTTCAAATTTCAAACCCCAACTTGAGACTTTCAAATTCGAACCTCCCGCTCGCTAACTGCACTCGCACCCAACAGCGCCGATCGACATGCTGCCTAAATCGTCGGAAACTGTCGGCATGCCAGCGAAATCATCAGCACTGCGGCGGCACACCTGTAAATCGACACTGTTATCATGTCAGCACGGCCCCCTCCCAGAAATAGCCTTGCCATGAAGACTGAAATAAAAGAAAGAACCAACTTGAGCAAGACCAAACATCCCCCTTTAAAGAGGAGTCTACCACTCCAAGAAGATAATCTCTTCGATAACCTCTCAACAAGCGGTTTCCAATCTGCCAAAGTCAATTTCTTCCCCTTTAACAGTAGCCAAGGATACCACATAAGGAGTCTAACTACAAGAGTCTCCAGGATATCTGATATCACATTCTCCTCCAATCTTTCCATGCCAAAAGGGACCAAAGAGGACTTCTATTAATTTTCAAACCTGAAATTTCTGCAAAAATTCTAACAAGCGATGAAACATTAGACGCCTCTCTGCTAGCCCCTTCAATAAACAAGGTTGTATCATCAGCATATTGCAAAATCAGTGTTATGAGGCCACCATCCTCCTTTACAGGAAACCCAAATATCAAACCACCTTCACAAGCTTTAAAAACCACGGTTGCCAATGCATCCACTGCAATGTTAAAAACATCGGTGCCAAAGGGCATCCTTCTCTCACACCCCAGTGCGGCTGAGTCTAAGAACCACTTGCCCTTCCATTAACCAACACCGAGAAAGAAGACATAGTCACGCATCTCTTCATCAAACTAATCCACCGATCCAGAATCCTCTTCTTTTGAGAATATCCCACAAATACCTCCATGAGACGGAATCATAGGCCTTGGAAAAGTCCACTTTCCACAGAAAAGCCTTCGATTTACACCTCTTCCAAGAAGCTAGGAATTCCTCCGCCAACACATAGGAGTTCTACAGAGACCGCCCCTTAATAAAAGCCAACTAGACAAGAGAGATGACATTAGGAAGCACCTGTCGTAGTTGGTTGGCCAAAATCTTAGCAACCAAAAGGTAAATGGAATTTGATAGTGCAATAGGCCTGAAGTCTCCCACCTCCTCTGAATCTTGTTTCTTTGGTAGGAGAAAAAGATAAAATTTGTTAAGCCTTTCAATACCCACATTTCCATCAAAGAACTCCCTGACTATATCCAATATATCAGGTCCAACCACCTCCCACATTTCCTTATAGAAAATAATTTGTAAGCCATCCGGACCAGGGAGAACCTCCTGCCTTCATACCACTTAAAGGCTTAAAGCACACATGACCTCATCTTCATCCATGTCCTTGGCAAGTGCGGCCTTCGCCTCATCACTAAACTGGTCCAGCTGCAGATTTGCCAACTAACATTCACCACAAGGTTCTCTTGGTAAACTCTTGAAAATAATTTCTAAAAGCAAAACAGATTTGTTCTCTTTTTCTCACAACGTTATCACAAACTCTCAAGCTGTTAATCATATTCTTCCTCCTTCTAGTGTTGGTCGACAGATCAAAAAATCTGGTGTTAGCATCCACTTCCTTGAGCCACAACTATCTCAACTTCTGCCTCCAGTCCATCTTCGATTTGTGATCTTCCTCCGACACTATCGACTGGAATCTCTCTCTCCTGGCAATCCTCCTCTGAAAGCGCCACCTCTTCCTCCTTTCAGTCAAAAGCAACCACCTCCTAAAGCGCCGCATTCCTTCTCTCATCCCTTCGGGCTTTAAGATCCCATCTAAACTCCATCATCGTCGTCCTAACTACCACAATCTTGGCTGCCAAAGTACGCATGGTCGACGTGGAAGGTGGGGTTGTGGACCACTTCTCACTAATCAACTCCTTGAAGCCAGGTTCCCTTAGCCAAGACTTGTAAAACTTGAAATAAGTCAAGTTCCCTTACTCGTTACTGCACCAAAGAAGTATGATCTGAAAATGGTCTATCACATGTCACCACATCTGCCCTCTGAAAAGACTCAGCAAAAGGAATGTTGCATAAGAATCTGCCAATACAAGGCATCGCCCCCTACCATTTCTCCAAGTAAAGCGAGACCCAGAAGTAGGTAGATCAATCAAATCCAACTCTTGTAACAACTGTTGGAACTATGTAGAGGCCGCATCAAACCTACCATCAAGCATGTCCTCCGCATATAAAGTCACATCAAAATCTCCACAAATCAACCATGGCATCCCCTCCACCAGAGACGTGGTCGGTTGTAACTCCTCCCAAAAAAGTAGCCTCGGTCCACCTTCACATGGACCATAAACATTCGAGATGGCCAAGGACATGCCATCACTTTTTTTGGTGAAAAAACCAATTATCACACTACTAGTCAGGTGCGAAGAACTGAGCTCAAGCAAATCATCATGCCACAACATTAGTAAACCCCCTGATCTGGCCACGGCCTCCACCTCCATACTGCAAGTATAAACGGCCCCACATAGCTATGATTTCACATGAGGAGTCAGAACTTCCAAATGTGATTCTTGAATACATGCCACATCAACCTTCCAGTCAGCCAGGTAGCCCCTCAGGAAAGCTCTCTTTTTATCATCCCGAAGACCCCATAGATTCCATGAAAGGACATTAACCATTGATACAACCTTTGGCACTCTCTTTGTGAACCCTTCTGGCCTCAACGACCTCGGCAACTCTATCATCAACGTGAATGGCCTCTTTAATCCCCCATGCCTTCTTCCCTACCTTTTTCCTTTTGCAACAAGTACTCAAAAGCAACCAATGCCTATGCGGCATGGATCCCAAGTGACCTGATGTTCTACTATTAAAAGATCTTCAAAAGGCTGACTTGGTTTTCGCTGTTGATTTGGAAGAGGAGACTCCATTGTTGTTAACATCCAAAACTGCATCTTCAGGAGCATGATTAACCTTTCGCGGTTGTCCTGAATAAACGACACTCCGAGCACCTTCACCATGCAACCGATTGGCCCCATTGAAAATATATCCAAATGCCAAAGGTTCCTGCAACAATAAAGGCACAACAACAGGCCCTGACGGCCAAGAAAAGCCAAAACCGAAAGGACCGGGAAAAGCATGTGCCAAGCAAGTAGGCTCACCAAGACCAAACTCGTGATTGGGTCCGATATCCACCTGCTAAAGGCTGGCCACATGCAATTCAGACTTCGCCATGAAGCCCACATCGGAGTTCAACACCTCAGTCGCAAGACTCGCAACAACAGTAGTTGGGTGCTGCTGGCCAGAAAAAATAACGCCACCTCCACCAATGAAAGGCGCCTCCTTGGACACATCAAAAATTGATCCAAATGCCACAGGTAAAAGACTCCTGCAACACACAGGAAGCAACAACAGGCACCCGCAGCGACGGAGATCCGACAACAAAAGGTGTAGTAGATGCATGAGCCAAGCAAGTAGGCTCACCAAGACTGGACCCTTGGCTGGGTCTGATATCCACCTGCTGAAAGTCGAGCTCATGCAATTCGAATTCCGTAGACACCATTAAACAGCCCATGCTCTGCAGCAACATCATGTCTCGAAGAGCAGCAAGTCTACGAAGTATAATCCACGCCAACAACAGGACCCGCATCTACTTCACAATGTAAAATCTGGAAAGGTTTTTTTATGAGATCAAAAGACTTACCACATCCGGATCCGTAAATGGATCCAGATGCCACCTGTCGTGAGCAAAGAAAATTCTCATCTTCTGTCACCGCGCCAACAAGAAAAGCCACGTCAGCACCATCATTCCCCAACCGAGGCCCAACCTTCTGCGTAGCCAGATCATCACCAAACCAGCCAAAAATCTCTTGTGACAAATCTGGAAACTTCATTGTAGCCAAATCGCCAACTGGTACTGCCACCTCAGCATCTAAATTTGGCAACTGCTGCGCATTCCAATCAGAGCACGATCATCGTCGAAAATAGAAATCTCTTCAACCGCCAACTCTGGGATAACGCTAGCTATAGCCTGATCTGGCAATCGATTGTTGTTTCCAATTGGAGAATCTGGATTCAAAATTTGAATCCCCTCCACAGGACGCCATTCCAAGTGAGACCCCGTTTAGCCCTAATAGGCCGCATCGGGGCAAGCCTTTTCGCCTGAGAGTCACCGGAAGGAGCTATCTGCCGCCTACCAACCTCCTTCATCAGCCTCACAAGGTCTGCAGATTGTTGCGCCTCTACAAAAGCCACTCTCTTCGAATCTGCTACACCTGCAACCACCACTTGCGCATACGAAAGATCTCTTCCCAACACCGCTCCTAAATCCACAAAAGAGATGACACAAGCATTCCCGCCAAACCGAAGAATCTCCTTCTAAGGAATAGACTTCCCCACCTTCAATTCCCCATCAACCACCACCAAAGAAGCATCACCCTCATGTAAACCAATGCTAAAACATCTCTTAACTCATGCAAAAGAAGAGAAATCATCATAACATTATCAATCGTCCTCAAACGAAGCAGAATTCCCAAAATACGAAAGCGACTAATAAGACAAATAGGAATGCACTCCTCCGAAGCACTTTCATAAACGCTTGGAAGGGACCACCGAACCAATGAGTCACCAATCAAAAACTCTTGAAACTTAAGTCAATCCACTTCAGAAAGCTCCAAACCAAAAAGCAAGACCTTCTCTGATAATAAAGATAACTTCCAAACTTCGGAATCCAGATCTAAACGAGAGAGGAAAGATCTAACCTCATCAAGCACCAGATTACCCCAACAAAGCGATCCGATCAATGAATACTTCAACAAAGCATCCAACTTCCTCGTCTCAGAGGACCACTCAGCTCCAACCCCATCACCAAGTGCTTCCCCCAGAGGAGGTGGGAGAGCTCAACCCATCGGAGAAGAACCAACCTGCAGCCGCACCACGCAAGAACTCCTCGTGTCCCCAACCATGACAATGGAGACACACCAAAGGCACCCTACAAACCTTCGCCAAGTGCCCAACCTGACGACACTTAAAGCAGGCAACATCCCTATGAGAAAAATCACGAGCACTCATCACCCTCCTCCTTCCCACACGTCTCCACCCAGAATCACTCATCCTCCTTCCAATATCTGGAAAGGCTCTCTTTTATAGAGAGTACATGTTCTTATTTTTAGACTAGACAAAATCTAATCAAATCTACTCATATCTCCTAGATTTGGTAAGACCAAATCTTTTCAAATCTTCTTAAAACAAATAATCTAAAATTGGCTAATTGCTAACTAAGCAAACATCTCCAAACTTGGTCTAATGGACCCTTAGCCACCAGCCATAGTGGCCTTCTTGTTGGTTGCCACGTGGACAGTCCACCTGGCCTACCGGCTACCACATGACCTATCCACATGGCTTATTGCCATACATTCTAACAATAATGATAAAGCACTCCCTCTATTGAGACTCCCTATGGAAAATCATTCCATTATGTTCGAGTCAAATGCACCACAATAAAGTGATGACCTCCCTCAAGGTAGAGGCATCCACTAATAACCCCAAATGCTAGCCCAAAAGGTTGTCTCCGAGTCGTACTCAATACAATAACATGTATTATAATATGCTATATTTACAATACAATACAAACTTAATACCATAACTTATACATATATTGTTATATTCTATATATCATTAGAGAGTTGTAGACAATAATAAATACATACATATACACATTATTAAACTGCAATATATCATAATTATATCATTAATGGCATACAATAGCATATATGTATAACTTATACATATATGTCTTAAGAGACAAGCAATAGTCTAAGCTTGGAAGAAAAGGCAAAATTGAGCATATAAAAGTTGTCAATAACATATATGTATCTATGTATTATATATATACAACAATATATAATACAAACATATCTATAATATATGTAACTTAAGACTAAATGAGAATCTTACGATCTTACCTAAAGTGAATTAGGAGTAAGGCAACAAGGTGCAAGGTGACCCAAGCAACAAAGAAGGTGACTGTGCGATAGCCCAAATGAAGCCCCTAGCCTGGAATAGCTCCAAGGCGACCCTTGGCTTTCTCGCCTGGCCTAGTAGCCCGGTAGCCTGAGGCGATAGCCTTGACAACATTGATTAGTCTATAAACATAGTAAGGAATATGCCACCAAGGGGTTAGCTTAGCAGTAGAACACCGCACTGATATTTAAGAGGTCGTGGGATCAAATCCCATGCCCAACACATTTACCTTCTCAAAAAGACAAAAAAAAAAAAAACCAAGTAAGAAATATACACGATTGAAGTTCTTGTTGATGCTATATTTTCTCTTTATTAATGTTGTTCATTTCTTTTTGGAGAAATTATGGTATGCAACATTTATATTGATTGGCTAATTATGTAGAGTATCTTTCCATCAAATATGAGTCTATCTTATTTCATAGCAATATCATTCCTACACATTTCTTTGGATGGGCATTCATCAAGCGAGAGAAAAGACGGACTAAAGAACAACACTAACGATAAACTTGGCTATGCATACATCAATTTGAAATATCTATAGGTTGTAAATTTTGAATTGATGTTGTCATTTTCACCCTAGTGATCAAAGACGTCGTGCACACAGACTTTCTATGAAGGGGTTTATGATCATAATTTACATTTTTAGACATGCCCATCCAACCTTATCACCTAATTTTAGTTATATTTTAGATTTAATTCTCCTATTTGATTTTGTCAAAGTTAATAGATTTATGCTATTGTTATTTCCTTTAGATAGCATCATGTCAAAGAAAATATTACATTTAATTGTAGGTAGGGTTTATAGTTGCCCCTCCCCCGCCCAAAAGGTAGAAATCCTAGCTTCGTCTCTCCTCTTTTGTGATCCAAGATGTTTTAATAATGATGTAGTAAAGTTTCAGTAGACTTTATCTCATTTCTAGAGAAAATTTTTCACTTGTTTTTTTCTCTAATAATATATACATGTTATATTTGCTCATGTTGCACATATTGATAGAACTATATCCATTGCCCATTTGCCTGTTAAGTAGTTATTAACTACTGTGATCAAGGCCGTCTTGATGATTATAGGACGTCTGGTTTGGTTAAGAACCAGTTTTTCCTTAAGGGTTAAGTACCAGTTTTTAACGCACAATTTTATGATGAATGCATCTGCAATTAGCAAGGTCTTCTTACAACTCATCCATGGTGTTTCAATGACAAAATACTAAACTTTCAGTAGTTTATATTTCACTTCTACAACTGACTGCAGTGAGGTTTTTGCCTTTTCATTGATTGTCTTCTTATTGGTTACTTTAGGAATTCTACAAGAATTACTACTTTGTCCAAAGGATAAAAATACAATGCACGGGCAAAACCCAAAACAAAGCCTTTAGAAATTTCATCAAGAAATCTTGGCTTTTGTGGTTTTCATCCTTGGAAGTTGCTCAAGTTTCAGATAATATCCTTACCCATCAATCTCATTGGCCATCAGAGTACATAGGCAAACCAAACTACTCAACGCTCCCCTACTTGATCCGGTAAAATTAAGCATTGCTTAAACCGGGGATACTATGCTATACTTGATCATAAAGCTACAGGCAGAAATTACTTGTTCACAAACCAACTATCAAATGAAATGGTACAACAAACTTACATTTGTTTCCACAATTTCTCCATATGACCGCAGCTCCTTCACAGCAGCAGCTAATTGCAAATTGAGTCGAGATTTTAGGTCCGGAAGAACCATTTTTATGTGTTGGGATAAAATCTGAAAGTAGAATTACATAGATAAATCATGAAAATGTTTGATTTGAGCCTTCTTTCAAAAAATCATTCATATAAAGCGAGCAAGTATTATAAAAAATATGACTGATATACTGCACATCAACAATTACAAACTATGCATCAGTAAGCAAACCAGAGTTCTGGCAAACAATAAATAATTTATCCAGCAAATTCTCCATTACTAAAAGCCTGATTAACGAGCAGGAATGGAATGTAGGCGGGAAAAACAATAGGGGGGCAAAATATCATATTTCAGTTTCTAAGATTAGAAAGTGGGAGATGATTAGAAAGCATGGATGTCAGAGTGTGCCGGTGCCCACCACATGGGTTCCACTAGCAAATTGCTTAGGCAGACCACTTTCATACTGTCAATTTTAGCATGAGAATGGGTGGAGTAAGATGAGAATTACGCATATTTTTAAGTATAAAGAAGGTGGGAGCGATGGCATCAATGGTCTTGCCAACAAAAAGGAAGGGTATGGGCTCAAGGGTGGAGAGGGGAAGGGTAGAAGAGGAAGTGGGATATGTGAAAGAGGAGGAAGAGGTTGCAAGGGGAAGAAAGAATAGGAGAGAGAGCCAAGGGGAAGAAAGGTGTTGAAAAAAGGAGAGAGCTTTGATAATTTTGGCCATGGTCAGGAGCACATTTTTTATCACAACAGTTGATGGCTACTCCAGGTGACTTTTTATTTCTACAGCCAACAAAATGACCACAGCATTCCAACAGAGGCTTTTTTTTTCGGAACAACGAATAATGGCAAGCACTTGGTATTACGAACCCTTATCCAAACGCTCCTGCAGTTGAGACTCACCGTAGGTAATGGAAATTGGCTAAGTTCCGACTTCCAAGTGCCAAGTCTATCTCGAATTCTATTTCCCTGTCCAGAGGATGGCAAATCATCTAGAAACTAACAGGATGTCTTGGATCCTTCTTCCTTCCTTTGGCACCTCAATAACATGAGCTAGGTATCCTTGACACCCTTGGCTGAACAACTTGACCATCCTCAGGATAGATATCATTTCTGTTGGGTTATCATTCCCCCACCTTAACCATTCGAAGGCGTACACAACCTCAAAGATCCATCTTTCTTCTTCAAAAATAATACTAACGTATGGGGGCCTCTATACCTGTAGCGGAGAGCTTTCAGTAGTAAGGGTGAGTCACCATTTAGATAATGGAAAAGCCAGATGGATCAAAGGAGAAAGAAGCTGCCCCCCATTCCTTTCTATGGTAACCCGCCACCAGTCATATAGAGTGCTCCGCCGGCAACCCCATATGTAGAAAAATGTCCATCGATCTGGAAGAACAACACAACCTTGGCAGGTGGCTGGTTGTTTGGCTTGACTCCCAAAGGAAGCAAATTTTGGATGATTGGAATATTTTTTTCTTTCTAGAAGGATGGGTGGGGATCACTTGGCTTATGAAAGTACTAATGGCATTTAAAGGGGGGGAAAGCATCGCAATGCCCTTATACAAGAACAAAGAAGATAGGTATTAAGCTGATAGTTCCACGATGAGACCTCTGAAGAGAATAACTTAAAGGAGATCGAGATAAGTCTATGATATAACAAACAATTGATTTGGCTTCACAATTTATGGGTCAACAGCTAGAGCAATCCATTCTTTGAGGTGCTTGACGGAAATTTATAAAGACAATAGAAGGAAAAAAATATACACGTTGCTTTTATCAATATGGAAAGGGCTTACAATTTTATGAAGAATTCAGGAAAAGAGAGACTTTTTTTGATAAGGAAAAAAGTGATTACTAAGATTTGTTAACCCCTGGAGAAGAGAGCCAATTTTTTTTTTATCAGTAAAAGGACAGCTGCTGGAGGTCAATAGTCATCCGCTTCATTCCATAATTAAGAAATACTTAAAAATTTGCATCCACAACTCAAACAACACACTCATCCCATACAACAGTTTCAACCTGCACCCTTTCCCCTCATAAAATAGTTGAGTTGCATTGCAACCATATGGCCCACACCGCCACTGCCGCAGATATTCACATGTGAGTGTTAGTCTGAATACCATTTTTAAAGGACGACCAAAAGGCATCCGCAGACGAGACATTGACCCTGGGCAAGTCCAGGTCTGCCCATACATTCCTGAAGAATTGGCATGCCCAAAAAAGATGCTAAAAATCTTCATCCTCTCAACCACAAAGGGCGCAAGTAGCATCAACATCCCCCACCACCTCCTCCTATATACCATTGTGACCAATTTCACACAAAGCAAAAGCCAAAAGAAGATTTGAACCTTCAACAGAGGTTCAACGGAATTCTCAGGTTCCAAAAGTAACAGCAATCCTCCACCAAATCACCACCAAACTCCCCCACTCCCCTTAGAAGGCTATATGCTCTTCACAGAGAAGCTTACATTCCGTAACAACTAATCAAGATAAACCGGCGATGGTCAGAAATCTCTTAGGATTGAAAGAAGGAATTGCATATCCTGAAGATGGGCATCAAAAAAGGTGCCCCTCAAGTTGGGGGACCAATGAAGCATGCTCATCCCAAACCTTTGCTACCTGTAGCAGTTTGCCATTTGCAAGTGCAAAGAGACGAGGTACTACCTCTGCCAAAACACCGTTCTCTGACCAGTCATCCATCCAAAACTTGAAAGTCTTTCTGCCACCCAAAACAGTATGGAAAAAGGAGGATACCCTCTGCAAAATCGATACCAAGGATCTCCAAAAAGCAGATGCCCCCTGCAAAAGGCCCACCATCTGTGCCAGATCCAAACAAGAACCATAAAAGTCCTTCAATAACTTATACCACATGTCATCACCATTCGACAATAGCTTCACAATCCACTTCGTAATCAGCACATCATAGAAAGTAGGCAGATCACAAATGTCCAGACAGCCCTCCTTTTTCAAGGTGCACGCCTCTTTCTATGGTACCAACTGATGGAAACTCCCCTCGTGATCCACCCTCTTCCAAGAGAAGCGCTTACACATAATCTCCAGCTTGTGAAGGATGTTCTTTGACAGTTTAAAAATAGGAAGATATAAGACTGGAATCTCCGAAAGAACAGGCTTGAGAAGAACCAGCCTGCTCCTCAAAAGAGTAGTCTCCTATTCCAGGAGGACAGGTGCTTCCCCATCCGTTCCAATAAAGGTGTCCAATCTGCGAAGACCAGTTTTTTTCCTTTCAGAGTTAGACTCAAATATGCGAAAGGAAGGTGACCAAGAGCAGTATGGAGAAAACTGGAGCAAGTTGTCGACTTCCCTGGTCCATTCCAAAAGAAATAAAGACAAACTTCGCATGATTAACTTCCAACCCAGGAATCTACATGAAGATCCTGACAAGCGCAACCACATTCTCCGCCTCCTTGCTTACACCCTCCACAAAGAAGAGGGTTGCATACCGTAGAATAGGCATCCGCAATGAACCATCCCCCCTGTAATTAGTAACTAGCGAACAAGCCTCTCCTACAAGCCTTAAAAGCCAAGCTGCCAAGGCCGCCAAGGCATCAACTGCAATTGCTAAAAGAAATGAGCAACTTAATTAGTTCGCAACCCTACATTTCAATATATAGAGATGTGAAAAAAGTACACAGTTGTCCATATAAAATAAGGAAAAAAAAACATAAAAAAGGACACAAATAAGGCAACTCTCAATACTTTCCCTCAAGTTGAAGCATAGATATCAATCATGTTCAACTTGGAACAACATTTGTCGAAGAGGGTCCGAGGAAGTGCCTTGGTGAAAATGTTAGCAATCTGGTCCTCGGAAGCCATGAGTCGTGCAAATAAACCTTCGTTGGATCAAGACACGTGTATAGTGGCAATCAACCTCTACGTGCATAGTCCTCTCGTGGAACATAAATTGGATGAAATGATTCAATTTTCATTAGAAACCCTAGAGCTCTCTTATATAGAGAGACCGAAAGGGTGAAAGTACATAAAAGCCCCTGAGCAAACCAAACTCAATAGCCATACAACAACGAAAAAGAAATAGAAAATATATGTTAACACTCCCCTCAAGTTACAGCATAGATATGTATCATGCTCAGCTTAGATACACATGAATCAAATAGAGATCTAGCTAAGGACTTAGTAAAGATATCCGCAATCTGCTCCTCAGATGTGACTAGCATGGTATAAAACAACCCCTTCTGAATGATGTCTCTGATGTAGTGACAGTCATCCTCAACATGCTTCGTCATCTCATAAAATGCTGGGTTGTTGGCAATAAAGGTGGCTACTCTATTATCACATCTCATCTCCATCGGACTAGAAAACTGTATCTGCAAGTCAGTAAGCAGGGATCTGATCCACATCATGTCTGTAGTAGTCTGAGCCATGGCACTGTACTTAGACTCGACACTAAATCTCACAACTGTACACTGTTTCTTGCTCCTCCATTTAATCAAACTCCCTACTAGAAAGGTGCAGATCCCAGTAGTGAATTTGCAATTCACATGACATCTAGCGAGTCTACATCAAAGTACCCAACCAAAGTCATGGAAGACCCTTGGAAAAGATAAGACCCTTCCCAGGAGCCTTCTTGATGTATCTCAGCACCACCAATGCTGCATCCAGTGCTGGCGTGTTGGCTTGACCATGAATTAACGCAGTTTCCCTACTGCAAAGAATATGTCTAGTCTCGTAATAGTGAGGTATAATAACTTGCCCACAAGTTGCCTGTACTGTCTGCTATCCACCAACTATGCATCATCATTATATAATGGCATCTTGGGATCTATAGGAATATTGTTCTCCTTAACCCCAAGCATGCCAATCTCCTGCAAGATGTCCAAAGCATATTTCCTCTGGAATAAGACCACGCCCTTTTTGCTGCGAGCAACCTCAATACCGTGAAAGTACCGTAGAGCTACCAAGTCCTTCATGACAAACTACTCTGCTAAGAAACGCTTAATCTCAACAATACCCTACTCATCATCTCCTGTGACAATCAAGTCATCAACATAAATAAGAAGTACCACCGTACCTCATCCAATCCTCCTAACAAAAAGAGAAAACTCGGCTATCGACCTCCAGAATCCAGCTGCCTCTGCAACCTGTGATAGTTTCTGGAACCAGGCTCTACAACTATACTTAAGGCCATACATGGCCTTCTGTAGTCAGTACACACACTCCCCCTAAGCCTCAAAATCAGGCAACTGCTGCATATAGACTTCATATTGAAGATCCCCATAGAGATATACATTCTTCACATCCAGCTGATGTAAAGGTCAATCTAACTGAACTACCACTACAACCAACACCCGTACAATAGGAAGTCTAGCAACAAATGAGAAGGTGTCAAAGAAGTTTACTCCATAAGTTTGAGTGAACCCTTTTGCCACGAGATGTGCTTTGAATCTAGCAACACCGCCATCTAGATTAAACATCACAATGAATACCCATCGATAGCCAGGTCCCACGGCCTCTAAGAGCGGCCATCTCATCCTCCAAGGCTACCCGCCATTTTTTATCAAGCATGGCCTCACAATGAGTTGCTAAAATCTGAGTAGTAGCTAATGCCTGAGTAAATCCAGTAAGCCCAGGGGACATGCCATCAGAAGAAAGTGCCACAGTCGTAGGATAACTAGTACAGGTCCATGATCACTTCTGAATGGCTATCGGAAGATCAAAATCATCACCTCCCACATCATCTGTCATGCCCATGTGATCATCATATGGCAAAAATGCGTCAGTGTCTAAAGGACTCACCTGAAAAGCTGATGGTGAAGGCGAGGGTGGCGGTCCATGATAAGTAATATGAGGGCAGACATATGTCTAGAGTGGCTCAGTCAGCTGAAGGAAGGGATTCGTAGTATGAGGTGGTGATGGTGGTGTAGTAAGGATAGAAATTTCAAGGAAACTCCAAAAGCAAATGGGGGTATATGGCATAGGCGCCATATCACCCTCAGGAGGCATATCAGCAGCAATCAAAAGAAAGAAAAGTATTGCCTCGTGAAAGGTAACATCTACAGAAACATAGTGCCGAGAAGTAAGTGGATCAAAGCACTAATACCCTTTTTATGTCCGGGTATACCCAAGAAAGATGCACTTAACTGCTCTCGGTACTAGTTTATCCCGATCCAATCAAAACAAATGGACAAAAGTAACACAACCAAAAGTCTGAGGGGTGATGTGAAACAAGGGTCGATCAAGATACATGACCTGCAAAGGAATATGTTCATGCAATGCAGCATTAGGCATCCGATTGATAAAAAACATGCAATCAAAACAGCATCACCACAGTAGAGAGAGGCGACCAAATGGTAAATCAACAAAGCGCGAGCAACATCAAGAATATGGCGATGTTTTCACTCAGCAACACCATTTTGCTGAGAGGTATGAGGACACAGTCTCATAGATAATGCAACAACTAGAAAAGAAACTGCGCAAACGCATAATACAAAATTCCAAAGTATTATCAGAACGAAAACACTTCACCAAACAAGAATACTGGGTTTTTATTTCTTTGACAAATTTCTCAATTATTTGTCCCACATCAAACTTAGTTTTCAAAAGGAACATCCAAGAAACATGAGAAAACCCATCAACTAAAACAAGATAATATTTATTCCAAAGTCGATTAGGAGTACGACTAAGACCCTACACATCCATATAAATCAAATCAAATGTAGCAACAGATGAAACAGAAGTAAAATTGAAAACACTAGCCCTGTGATGCTTGGCAAGCTAACAAGCATCACAGGTGAGAGCAGTAGTCGAGGATATGTGCGGTAGAACACGTTTGCGATGATTAATAGATAGGTGGACAAGGCGATGGTGCCACTGGAGAGGAGATCCAATAAAAGCAAGACCCTAGGTAGCAGAAGCAGAAATAACAGTACGGCTTAGACGGTACACCCCATGTTCCTCACGCCCTCCACCAATCGTCTTCCCAGTGAATTTGTCCTGCAAGACACAAGAAGACGCATCAAAAATAGCTCAGCAGTTCAGATCTCTAGTGATATTGTTAACAGACAGTAAACTCAAAGGAAAATCAGGCACAAAATAGACATATTGTAGTCTCAAAGTAGGAGATAAAGACATCTCCCTTGCCAATAAGTGGCGAGTGTCTCCCATCTACCACCTGTATTGTCCTGGCGGGTGTAACAGGTGCTGCCTAAGAGAAAGAGCTTATGTCTCCGTATAGGTGCTTAAATGCACCAAAATCAATCACTCACCAGAAGACAAGAGTGATGACATACCAGTCGCGGGTGTCTCTGAAGAGGTGGTAATAGCAGCAGTGTTTAAAGTCTGAGAAGAAGATACCAGAGTCAACTGAGCAATCTGTTGCCGTAAGGTCTCAATCTCTATACTCAATGAACTAATATCAAAACCAGGAAGGGCTGCATCGGAGATCTCTGCTGCCTGATTGGCAACAGGTGGCCTACCATGCTTTTGCCAGCATGTAGCCTCACAGAGACCAAGTCTGCCACAATAGGTACACAAAGTCCTAATACGTGTACCGCAAGAATGTCCACGTCCACAACCACGTGCAGGATAAGTGATAACCCTGTCACGTCCAGGGATTGCAGCTAGTGCGGACGACTAAGTAATAGAATCAGGAGTGCACACTGCAACTCTGCTAAGTCTACTATATACTTCTTCCAAGGTAGGAAGCTCAGGAGCGGTGAGAATCTGATCTCCGGCTATCGCATACTCAGGTCCAAGGCCAGCCAAGAAAAGAGAGGCAACCAATATCTCCTAAAACTCCTCCAGGACTTACAAGCACACCCTAGCAGGTAGGAGTAATGCCTCTCCAACATTCCCTTCATGAGGGAGTAGTACTGCGGCAACGTGCGTCCCTCCTGACGCAAGTAGAAGAGGTCGTAGAAAGCATGAAATACTCGTGCGAAATTCTTGGCATGTGAATAGGTGTCACGCAAAGATTCCCACATCTCCTTTGTTGTAGTATAGTACATGATCTCATCCCCTATTCCAAGGTTTAACATATCGCGATATATCGCCGATATATCGCATATCGACGAGTCAGGTGGTATCGATACCACCCAAAGTGTATTTTTCCCAGATATTAGCGATATATCACCGATATGGGATTATATCGGGCGATATTTCCGAGATATCGATGATATATCGCTGACTGGGTGAGTTGGACAGGAGGCCTAAAGTTGAAAACGACAGGGCACACACACGTTTTTTAGCCATTCCTTTATGATATATTAGTCATAAAAAAATGTTAATTTTAAATTTTTGTGACATTTTTTTATATTTTATGGCTTTCTCAGTGATTTCCCAAAATTTCATCGATATCAGCGATATATCCCTTTTCTGACTTGTCGATACGATATCAATATCGATATTTAAAACCTTACCCTATTTCGAAGAATAACTACCTACATTAGCCATGCATAAACCATGGCATTGTCACTATCTTAGATGGCATTTGTGCCAATCATGTTCTCAAGCTCTGAATCCATAAGAATACAACTCTTCTTATGACCCCTGACGATCATAAGAAAGGTCTAGGACCACCGCGAGTAGTTCGTCTCATCCAACTTGGCGACAAGACCAAAGAACGGGTTCTTGAATACCCCCGTGTCCGAAATAAAGCCCGAAGACACCTCGAACTACTCATCTGAAGCCATCTTCACAATCTGGAAGCATCAATCAAGCGTCTATCACCAAAAAATCATCAAAGAACTAAAATCGAACAAACTCAGATCTGCATTGCTGACAAGAGGCCTCCTTAGATGGATGTTGGACTCACCCGAGTGCAAGAACACCCGACATAGCCCCAAGAAAGCCTAGGCTCCCTCTCACAGTGATTACAGGGACTGCAACCCCTAGATCAGGGCAAGAAGCCCCTCACAGCTGCCACAGATGGCCTACACAGGGACCAAGGCACCCTGCGCAGCCTCCACCGCCACTCTATGCTGCCTATCACCACCGCAAATGATCGCCACAGCCCCGCAATGCTGCCTCTGAAGGTCATCGCCACCACAGAGCGGTACCGGTCCTAAAGGCCGTCGCGGCCGCCATTCACTGCTGCAGCGAGGCCAGTGCCGCCACAGTGAGGGTTGTTGTGCGTTGGGCATCGCTGCTGCCGCCACCAGTGGAGAGAGACCCAAGCGCCAATGCTAAGGAAGAGAGAGAGGAGATATAGATGTGGTGGTAGGGTTTAGGAGGCCTTAAGGGGTGGGATACCTAGAGCCACGGTCTAGGACCAGTGCTCTGATATCAAATTGGATGAAATGGTTCAATTTTCATTAAAAACCCTGAGGCTCTCTTATATAGAGAGAGACCGAAAGGGTGGAAGTACATAAAAGCTCCTGAAGAGCAAACCAAACCCAATAGCCATACAACAACGAAAAGGAAATAGAAAATATATATTAACAACAAAGGATTATTCGCCATGTAAGTGGCAACTCTATTGTCACACCTCATCTCCATCAAAGACTCAACTAATATATGACGATCTGACAAAAGTAAGCGTATCCATATCATCTCTACAATAGTTTAGGTCATTACTCAATACTCAAACTTTGTGCTAGACCTGGAGACAATAGCCTGCTTCTTACTCTTCCATGTAACTAAGTTGCTAGTCAAATAGGTACAAAAACATATAGTAGACTATTAGCAATGCAACTCGCATGGTCCGCATCAATATATGCCACAATATCTAGAGAAGTACCTTTTGTGAACAAAATCCCCTTCCATGGGAAGCTTTTTAAATACCTTAATACCATCATAGCAACATCCCAATGCTACTTAGTGGGCATGTCCATGAACTGACTTAACTTCCCTACTACTAGAGAAATATTAGGTAGAGTGATTGTTAAATAAAGAAACTTCCCAACCAAGCTTCTATATTAATAAGTGTCAGCTAGCTTAGATTGCTCATCAAACAAGTGTACCTTTAGGTCCACAGGAATATTTGCTGCCATAGCTCCCTGCATGCCCATCTCCTATAACAAATAAATGGCATACTTCCTTTACGATAGAATAATCCCTTGATTGCTACAAGCAACCCCATCCCAAGGAAATAGTGAAGTGATCCCTAGTCTTTGATGACAAAATTTTCTACAAGACACTTCTTCAGGTCAGCAATGCCTTACCCATCATCACCTATAAGAATAATGTCATCCACATATATTAGCATGGCCACTGATCCCGCGCAGTCTTCTGTATAAAGAGAGAATAATCTAACTAGGATCTGCGAAACCCAAGCGTTTCAACTACCTCTGACAACTTCTAAAACCATGCCCTAGGACACTGCTTCTAGCCATAAATCGCCTTGCATAGACGGCAAACCTTAGAACACTCCCCTTGAAACTCATAACCTGACAGTTGCTGCATATGGACCACCTCCTATAGATCACCATCCAGGAAGGCACTCTTGACGTCCAGTTGATATGGTAGCCAACCTCGCTGTACTACAATAGAGATAAGGATCCAGACAGTTGCTAGGCATGCCATTGGAGAGAATGTATCAAAGAAGTCAACCCCATACATCTGTGTAAAGCCTTTGGCAACCAAACAAGCCTTTTATCTGGCAACAGTACCATCTAGATTGTACTTAACTTTAAACACCTACTTGCAACCAATCATGGTAGCCCCCTTAAGGAGTTCTATAATCTCTCAGGTACGGTGAGAGATAAGGGTAGGCATCTCATCCTTCATGACTTGACGCCACTTCGAATCAAGAAAAGCATACTGATGGAAAGTGGGAACCTATACACTGAAGAGTACCATAGAAAACTTGTATTCCAAGAATAGACCAATCATAGAGACATGCTTGGAAATAGGATGAATAGTGCATGTCCTAGTCCTCTTCTTCAAGGCAATTGGGAGGTCAAGATTAGCATCCCCTCAATCACCTATGTACCCATCTGTTGCAACCATGCCTAGTGGTAGAGGGTCAGCATGAGGAGCAGATATGTCGAGGACGATATCAATTACACCAGGGTTAGATGGAGTATCAATACTATCAGGAGGAGATGGAGATGTAATTTCCTACGAGAGGGGGTGAGATATGCGTGACGTAATAAATTGCGGAAAATAAATAGCAATCTCACAAAAAGAGCAATCACACAAAATGGCACAAGGATTTTTTTAAGTGGAAACCCAAACCGGGTGAAAACCACCACCAAACCCTCTCGAGTTAGGATTTCCCGATCGATCTAGTCGATCAAATCCACTATACGAACTACTTTGATGAGGGTAGTTCAACATCTATTACAACCATGCTACAAGTACGAGGGTAACGTTCCTCAACCCCTCATCTTCACAAGGAGGATTTTGTCTCACGTAGGAGACAAGAATTCACAATGCAAATACCCAACAAAGAAAAATACAACAGACCTATAGAGCCAACAAAGTATATAAATAAAACTAGCTACTATAGGTGAAGAATCTTCCCTCAGGTGAAAGTGCGTAAGCGTGACGATGCAAGTGCGTGAACTACACAACGGCACAACGACGCTCTCGAAATCTTTGGCGGGAGAGCGGGTGCCTGAAGGATGTGGTGCTCTCAAGTGTGGGCATGATAAACTAAGAGAGCATCAGCACTTAAGAATGATCTTCCTCACTTAGACATAAAGATACGGAAATGCTATTCAAGGTGTGTCTTGATATGTTTTTATAAGACAAGGGTCCTCTTTTATTTATAAAGGGCCTAGGAAGGCTTTGGAAGCCCTTAGAAAGCTTCCATAGCCGTTAGGGTTGAACCCAAGGCAAAACAGGCCGTAATCAGAATCAATTATGATTCTGACAGGGTCATCAGACGTCTAGTCCAAGTATCAGACATCTGGAAAATCTGTTTAAGACGTCTGGGAACTAAGTCAGACATCTGATTCTAGGCGAGATTCCTTCCTGACTTGATTCAGACCTAAACAGGATTTCAGTGCATGGCTATCAGACAACATACAGGACGTCTGGCACTAGGTATGGACATCTGAAAACCTATTTTACAGCGGGAATGGATTCCCAAGATAGGTTAACGGCTAGAAAATCTTACAGAGGAGATTTTGGGTCAGTCAAGGCAAAACGATCACATATTAGACGTCTGGGGTCCTCTACGAACGTCAGATATAAGCCTAACGGTCATTTCCCTCAATGTTTGTATAGGAAGTCAACGTTCCACTAATTGGATGTCTAGCACAAACATCAGACGTCTTCTAAGACATCTGGACTAAGGTCTAGACGACTGATTTCATCAGACAAAAGCTATAAAGTCCAGCCTAAGTTATTGGACGTCTGAGTCAACAGTCAGATGTCATAAAAGTCACTATCAAACGTCTGATTTCAGGCTAAACGTCTAATTAGGCTATCAGAACCCTATTTTGATTTTCTAAGTTCTCTATAGAAAACCTAAGTATCTTAGAATTGTGCAGGTGTTCCTAGGACTACTTTAAGGGTTCTTTGAGTCTCTTTAACATAAGATCTAAGAAAGAAATAAAGAGCAAAACAAAGAAACAAAATTACATAGAACAAGATAAAAGGAAATCTATCATATTCTTGTCTTCATGCTTCTTCAGGCTATCGCTCCTTGCGAAGCTCCTCTGTTCTCCATCAAGCTCCTCCAATCTACCATGGATGCAAGCTCGAACTCCATTTAAATACGTTTCCATCTACAATTAACCTGAAATCTAAGACTTTAAGTATAAATGTTAAATAACACGTGTTTTGTTATCATCAAAATAAACGATCGTGGTGCTCTAGCACCAACAGGAGACCCTAACATAGGAGGAGGAGGATCCTGTCTAGGGCAATCAGAATAGATCCCCTCAAATATACTATCAAGTCAATCCTTGAGATGAGATGGACCCTCCAATGACTTTCCTCTATAATGCATCAAGGGCACAAGAAGTCGTATAACAGCTACACCTCAGGTGCAGGTTTACTAATATGGGAGTCGAACATAGAATAGTACAAAACTGGCTCATGGAATTTGGCATCAACACGAACGAATAACATCTTCCAACTAGGCCATAACATCAATACCCCTTTTGGGTCTTGGAGTATCCTACAACGATAGACTTAACTCCAAGAGGAGCAGGCTTTTCTCGATTAAGACTATGAAGATGCACAACAGCCACGCAACCAAAGACCTTAGGTGACACCCCAAATAGTTCACAATTCGGAGATACTATAGAATAAAGAATTTATTCACCAAGAACCGTAAATGACATCCGATTAATGACATAACAACCAGTCAACACTGCATCTCCCTAATATCTATCCGATGGTACACTATTCTATATCAAAAGAGTTTTCGCAATATCTAAGATATGTCAATGCTTCCTTTCTACCACACCATTTTGCTGTGACATGCAGGAGCAACTTGTTTAATGGATGATCCCATTCTCCCGATAGAAGGAACCAAGAGAGCTGGTGTAAAATTCCAACGCATTGTCAGATCAAATGATTTTCATCTTAACCTCAAATTGATTTCTAATTACTAGCAAGAAAGCTCTAATCATATCACCTGCTTCAAACTTGGATTTCAACATAAAGATCCAAGTAAAATAGGAGAAATCATCAACTACCACAAAAGAAAATCCGTGTCCCATACAATCTAGGGTTCAACTAGGTCCCCATATGCCAAGATGGAGTAACTAAAGCATGGCTTCAAACTTCGATATTTGAAAATACACTAGAAGGGGGTGAATAGTACAATTGAAAAGCTATAAGTAAATAAAAATAACTATCACACAAATGGACAACTAGATTTTTAGATGGAAAATCCAATCGGATAAAAACCAACACCTAAGTTAACCTAACTTAGGATTTACGATCACCAAGTGATCAATTACTCACTATTCACACCACTTTGAAACCAAGGGTGGTGTACTTCAATTACAAAACCCACCTTAAATCGATAAATGGATGTTTCTCCCTTCCACTAGGAAGAGGCAGGAATCTGATAGGCTAGACACCCAAGTACAATAGTAAAATGAAATGAAATTAAGATAACCTATAAAACACCCAACAAGATGATACTTCAGATCTAACTACTATAGGAATGTAAAAAACTTCCTGAGCTAGTTGTAATGTAGAGCTTAGCACAGGAGAGAGGTTACCAAAGTAGATTGTGTATAGCAATAGTTGGGCAAGGTGTAAGTGGAGCAATGAGTGTTGGAATGCTTGATTTCTATCTCCAATGGATGTGTTTGGCTTAGGGGATGTTAAGGACTATCTATAGGCCTCAAGAGAAGCTTCAAGAAGGCTTGGGCAACTTGTCCTAACCATTGGAAGCAAATCCAACAAGATGTAATGATTGTTTCTGAAAGCATTATTGGATGCATGCTTAAGAGATAAGACGTTTGAACAAGGATCTTGATCCTATGGTTTGGACGTCTAATGAAGGTATATCAAATGTCCGAATTTAAAATCAAACGTCTAAAATTGAAGGGAAGGTTCCTGAAACACTTCTTGATCCATCAGATATTCTGTAAGGATCTTATGCCTAAGTGCCAGACATATGTAAGACGTCTAGAGATCCCTCTAGTCATAATGGTCCACGAGAATTGATTTATCAGAGAATCTAATGATATATATATTTTGATAAATCAATCTTTTCTAGTCCTAACATCTACTTATTGGACGTCTGGAGAGGCTCTTGGATGTTTGATATATTAATAAAATATTTCTTAAGTGTCTCAAGAAAATTTTGTTTTAATATATCTTGATTAGGGCTAAAACTAGGCCTAATGATTCATTATTGGACATCTAAGACCATGTTCACCGGTCCTTATCATTGGAGGTCAGAAGCGTGGTTCTCCAACCGGTTGCTGATCATGCTATTGGCTTCCAAGTCAACAAGGATCAGGCAACACCACCACTGGTCGACCAGAGAGATCCAACGCAGTGGCTAGCTGGCAACTTCCTTCTCTTGTTGGTAGTGAACAGTGCCAGATAGGGCATAAGCCCCTTATGGCAGCAAATCACCCCTTAAGACCTCCTTTTCTACTAATTAAGATTAATAATCACAATACAATTAGTAGAACACTTGTATTACTTGGTGGAGAAAGAAATACAGTGGACAAGGAGGTACAAACACTAGCCTAGGATCGTTGCTCTAATACTATACTAAAAGAAATGAGTGACTTAATTATTTTGTAACCCTACATCTCAATATATAGAGATGTAGAAAAAGTACACAGCAATCCATATAAAATACGGGAAAAAAAAAACAAAAAAGCAAGCACAAACAAAGCAACTCTCAACAGCAATATTAAAGAGAAGTGGCACCAAAAGGCATCCCTGCCTAACACCACGTTGGGGTTAAGTCCACTTACCATCAAGCCTCCCATTAACCAGAGCAAAGAAAGAGGTAGTTGTGATACACTTCATCCACTAAATCCACATCCACAGGAAGTGCCTTCGTTGAAGGATCACCGAAAGATAAGAGTCTAAGACCATGAGAATGAGTCATAGGTCTTTGAAAAGTCAACCTTCTACATAAAACAAGTCTTATTGGACCTCCTCTAAGCCACCACCATGTCCTAAACTAGAATTAACGACTCCTACAAGAATCTATCATTTGTTAAGGCCGATTGCATTGGGCTAATCAGATGGAGGAGCACAAGCCACAAACTATTTGCTAGCACCTTCGCCACAATCAAATAAACAGCATTCAACAACGCAATCGAACAATAATCACCAATCTCCTCTGCACCTAGCCTCTTTGGAAGAAGGAAGAAGAAAAGCATATTAAGTCTCTCAAACCCACGATTTTCCACCATAAATTCACCAAAGATCGCCATAAAATCATCCTTGATGACCTCCCAGAATTCCTTAAAAAACAAGACATGAAAGTCATCTAAGCCTGGAGCACTTTCCGCCTTCAAAACCCATATAGCAGCTAATACAACAACATCAGAGATATTCTTAACCAACTCATCACACATATCGTTATCAAGCATTAGCAATTTTAATGAGGGCAACTACCAAATTCCCAAGGTTCCCCACACTTCAAGCTGACAAGGTCATGAAAATCCTGCTCCAAAAAGACAAGATTTATGGAATTTGAAATAAGTCGTGAACGAGAGATCCGCAGACTTGCACACCAATGGCATGTGATTCGAAAAGGGTCGTGCTCTTATGGTAACACTTGCCATGTGAAATCGCTCTAACAAGTCAACTGAGTAGAGGAATTTGTCCATCTTGGACTTGGAGCCTAGCAAGTTCCTCCAAGTGAAAGTAGCACCGAAGATTGCAGAGTGGATATCATACAAATCAAGTTTCTCTACCAAACTAGCAAAGTCATGTGTTGCCCCATAAATCTGACCATCAAGGTTGTCATTTGTTGATGTGGCATTAAAGTCATCACCTACAAGCCACAATCGACCATCAGTAAACGCAGTAGCTTCCCTCAGCTCCCCCCAAAAAACTGAACGAGAGGTGTCATCGCATGGCCTGTATACCAAGGAGAGCACCAACAACCCCATCACTCTTCTTGACCAAACCAACTGAGAGGACCCATCTCTCGAACCTCAAATCAACCAACTCAAAGGATGCAACATTCCAAGCCATAAGAATTCTACCTAGTCGTCCAACAGAGACCACTAATAGAAAAGAATTGAGGAGATTTCCCCAATCTCCCTCTTCACTTGAGCATCAACAATCTCACGATGCAACTCTTGAAGCATGATGCAACCACTCTCCACCCCAATAGGTATCGCAGGAGAGATGCCCTTCACATGGGATCCCACAAACCCTTGACATTCCAGCTAGGTGCTGACCCCCCCCTATTTCCACCATTCTTCTTTACATTGATGACAAGAGCCACCTAATCATTGGCCTCATTTTCCACAACACATGATACTACCTCAAGCCTAAAAAACAAAAAAGATCCTTCAACTTTCTTCCCCTGTATATGGAGTTGAAAAGGAGACAGCCTCATTGTAACCAGGTGCCACCCTTGGACCTATGACTGGAGGAAGTGGTTGCACAGATTGCTTGGGACCTATCAAAGGCGTAGCACCCCCATCGACATCGTTCCGATGATTGTGGAACCAATCCACCCTCGGAGCTACAAAAGAGGGCAAATGCGACTCCCCAACAGTCGTCGACGACATCCAACCAGCACCTACAACCCCCACATCACACTAGTCATAGCAATAAGTAGTAAGTACTCAAGGGAGGACCACCTGTTGCCACTCCCTCCACTTAAGCACCCTTCGAGACTACCACACGATCAAAGGCCACCAACTAGGCCATACAATCGCCATCAGCAACCTCCAGCAAAGGAGCATCATCACCCGGACCTTACAAATCCAAATAACCAAAACGAAAAGGGGGTCATTCCACAAACAAGTATCCAGGAAGGAAACAGGATTGTGAAGGAGTGGGACCATATCGAATCTGGATCCATTCTCAAATCCAGATGCAACCTACATAAGCTGCGGCCCATTTAAGCCCATAAATCCCCCATTCAAACTAGAAAAATCAATGTCAACGTCATCAGGGCAAAGTGGATCCAGGTGGGCCCACGTATAGTCGTAGCATAATCACCTAGAGCAACCTCATCCACATCGTTCGACCTTCCGAAAAAGGGCACCCCCCCAAGAGTTGCACGATTCCTTGCAAAAGGTGACTGACTTCGATTTCCAAACAATGTCACCGTCAGTGTTCTCGTCTACGACTCTCTTTTGCATCACCAATCACCGATACTAAGACAAGACCACCACCGGAGAGCTCCTCTTGACGCCAAGAATATCAACCTAAACAATCCATGACAAGCCTCTGAAACAAAGAAGTCTTGAGGGGATATCGACCATCTCCCTAACCTCCAACGTTGAAACTACCCATTAAAGATGCTCATCTTTCAAGCACACCAATTGGCAAAGCTTAAGGTACGAGAAGCTGAAGACGAGGGCCTCTACCATCTCAAGCATGCGAAGGTTCAAAGGATCCCATCAAAGATCTCTCATCAAGCGCACCACCAAAGACGATTGGGGCTTGACATCGGATCTCCCCATCCCTAATGAGGAGCAATTGAAACCAGAGCATCTCAATGTCCTCTACAAAACACCCGCGTAGAAGCTCTTGCTCATCGATAATGGCAACCATAAAATTGGTCAAGTAGGTACAAAAGATGTCAAAGGTTCTCTTAACCAACGCCAGAGAGGAATATCCAACCCCAATATCACCCACCAACACGTTGGCAAGTTGTTGAATGGGTTGTGTAGAAAAATAAACGCAAAATAAATCAAACACAACATCAAAGCACCACAGAGA
The DNA here is from genome assembly GCA_037157565.1 of Thalassia testudinum. Lineage (NCBI taxonomy): Eukaryota > Viridiplantae > Streptophyta > Magnoliopsida > Alismatales > Hydrocharitaceae > Thalassia > Thalassia testudinum. The sequence continues at coordinate 99,988,078 of JAZHRO010000031.1, read as the reverse complement.
ACATTGGGGTTTACGTGGAAACCCCTCTCAAGAGGAGGGGAGAAAACCACAAGAGAGCCTTATCGGGCAAATATTTCACTAATTTTCTTCAAGAAACAAATGGGGGTACACAAACCTCTATATAATATATAGACTACCATACACCTCGTAAATTTCACACCCACTATGTGGAACTAAACCCAACAACATATCTTCCAACACCCCCCTCAAGCTAAGCATGGAATACATTAAGAATGAAATGCTTTGCTTGCAACAAATAAAAGTACCTACTCACAAACATGCCACACAACGACAACACATCTTGACCCCAACCACTCACTCGAATGACAATGAAATGCTTTACAGGTCATGCTAATGACGACAACAATCGGAGATACAAATGCTGGAGAATCATTGCAGTTGAGTTGAGAAACAATGCTCTAGATTCTACGCGAGTCACGTCTAAATATCAATCGAGCTCCGATCACAAGCTTGATGCTCTTCATGCTACTGCAAGCATATTGAGTATCACAATTGATCTCTAACACGTAAAGATCCAAATGTCGAAGGAACTTAAAACTCCAACAATTTAATCACCTAAAACACAAGTGGCTCAATAACAAAGTCTTCCACCTTAGAAGATGAGCCAAACAATGAAGGTGGAGACATACAAGAGTAGAACTCTACAAGGCATCCCCAAATTCTCCCATAACATGGAAGAGAAACCAACATCATTCTTTTCTTTTTCTTTTTCCCTTTTTTTTTCTTTTCCTCTTTTCTCTCATTTTTCTTTTTCTTTTTTTTTTTTTGCTTTTATCACCAACTTTAAAAAATACTTCAAAACCCAACTAACACTATCTTTCCTTTTTAAAAAAAAACTTATATTATCTCTGCCCTTTTTTCCCAAACCTCACAACCAAGTTGACCAACCAAACAAGCAAAATAAAGAGAAAGGATAAAAATAGGCAAAATACCCAACAAGGAGCCACCACCTTGGGTTCCATGAAACCTTTTGCATCCGTCGCTCATTAGGGGCTCCACATGCATCACCTCCTTTCCTCTTTTTTTATTATCTTAAAAACATAAAAACCAATAAAGAAAAGTAAAGAAACATACTTTCTCTATTAAGGTTTATGGGACCCAACAAATGAACCACTGCCATTTCCTTGCGGCTGTTAAGCGATCAAGTAGCTTCGAATAGGAGCTTCAAGAAACTTGGAGGCAGCATCTTCATGCTACCAAGCCATAAAGGGATGCACAAGGATATGGAGGTTGGCATCGATGCTCGTCATCACCAGCAATGACATAAATGACACTACGATGCAAAGTTTCCATAGCACCATGCATAGGAAGAAGCCCTTGTCGAGGCCCTCGCTAGATCGCGCACATGTCAAGGCCCCACTTAGGGCAAGTCGAGAGAGGGATATTGGTCGCCCAAACCTCCAAAACCCATGCCAAAGTTGATATGATTGTTAGCAAGGTCGTCGCCACCATTCATGATGCCACCTTGGGATAGAGATCAAGATGAACCAACACATCCTTTTAAAAAAACTTCTATTCTCTCTACCATTATTTTTTTACAACCAAGTTGACCAACCAAACAAGCAAAATAAAAGGAAAGGATAAAAATAGGCAAAATACCCAATAAGGAGTCATCACCTTGGGTTCTACAAAACCTTTCGCATCCATTGCTCATCAAGGGCTCCATATGCATCACCCCTTCTCTTTTTTTTAATCTTGAAAACATAAAAACCAACAAATAAAGCAAAGAAATGTACTTCTTTCTTCATTAAGGTTCATGGAACCCAACAAATGAACAATACCACCATTTCCTTGTGGCTTGTTCAGCACCCAAGCAACTTCGGAGGTTCAATAAGGCACATATACCCCAATATACTTGGTATTTACATATATACCCCTATAAAGTTGCTATGTTAAGGTTATATATCCCTGCACCATTAAACCTGATAGAAAACATTGTAAAAAAATTAAAAAAATAAGAAAATTTATTTTTAACTCCCTATATTTATTTTCCTATTTATTCCAACTCTTCCCTCTTCCTTCCTCCTCCTCCCTGAACTCCTCTTCCTCGACCATCGACCACCATCACCAACCTGCTTCTCAACTCCTTGATCTCCTATCTCCTCCACGACAACAGCTTCTCTAACACCCTCTCCGTTGACCTCAACCACACCTCCCTCTCCTCTACCACCTTTCCCTCCTACCTCGCATCTAAACTCGAGGCTGCCACCGCCCTCATCAACATCAAGCTCCTCCATCGTGTCATCACACATGCCTCCCTCGATGCCTCCCCTTCGACTTTGCCTACCACTTCCCCAAGATCCTCGACTCCAGTCACACCGTCCTCCCCTACCTCTCGTTGCTGCCTACTTCCTCAATCACTCTACCATGCACAATGCTTCGGAACACTTCGTCGATGCCATCACCAACTGCAACTATGCCCTCACCATCTACCCCTCCTCCATCTCTGCCCTCCACACCTATGTCAACCTCCTCGAGTCCATATGCTCCCCTCAAGAAAGGTGGATTTATACTGGGCTGGTGATGGGCCCCCCATCCAAGATGAGAACCTGAGGAGTTGAGAAGGAGGTTGGTGATGGTGGTCGACGATGGAGGAAGAGGAGGTTGAGGAGTTGAAATAAATAAGGAGATAAATATCAATTTTCTTTAAAAAAAAAAAACATTTTCCGTTGGGTTTAACGGAATAGGAGCATACGACCTTAATGGAGCAACTTTATAAGGGTATATACATACATATCAAGTATATGGGGATATATGTGTCTTATTGAAAGTTTATAGGGATATATATATGTAAAAATCCTTTTTTTAATTAAACAAAGGATGCCTACCAAAGGTCAACAGTTATCTACTCCATTCCTTCAAAAACAAAAGTTAGAACATACTTACAGATGTTGGGACCAAAAATCTGAGGAAAAAAACCACTCTTGCTACATTTTCTAACCATACTCTTTCACCCTTAAAAAGAGCCCGATTCCTTTGCAACCAAGCAGCTCACAAAACTACAACCATCTTCAAATGAAAAGGTGGATTGACATGCTTCCCATTACGAAAAGACTTCCATGGATCATCCACCGTGTCACATCAACCCCACGCAACGTGTCCACGAACACGACAGCGAAAGTAACACATGTCTGCCTACAGCACTCTTCATTGATGGTGCTCTTCGACATCGACCAATGATGAGAGACCATCCATCTCCCTTACCTCATTCTCCAACCTTCACCTTACCCTCACCCTGTCCCACTCTCACACAACCATCGTTCATCTCTCATGCATGCATCAAACAAGTCATCCTCACTTAAGAGAGCCAATTATGTATATCAACCTTATCAAAGATATATATGAAGCTATAGGTTGTGCATAGACTTAAACTAGATCAACAAATTACATTAAAATTAACATTGGCACTCAACAAGGTTGGAATTTGTCTGTTGAGCTCTTCATTCTAGAAATGGATGATTTGTCAAAGCACATATAAGCAAGGTTCGAAATGCCGATTTCGACACCGTGCCGATAAAATTGTAAGTATGCATTTCGTGGAAATGCCCGTTTTTCGATGGCAGATTTCGATGATTTCGATGGCCCGAAAAAATGACATTTCGAGGCACGTCGAAGGCATGCCGGTGCATGCCGACAGAAATAATTAAGATTTAAAAGACAGCTAAATCAAGATATTAGAAACGTGTTTACAAGTTTTTTTATATTAAAAACATATTTACAGGTTATTTTAGCCTGAATCTGTGTGTGTGTTGTGTGTGTGTGTGCCGCGCCCTTACTTCCCTCCCAGACCGCCCGTTCCCAAGTTCCTGCGCCCCCATTCCCGACGATTTCCAAAAGCTTCCCGCTCAGCCTTTTCAAATTTCCCGCCGCTTCCACCGTCGGCATGCCGACGTTTCGTCGGTAACTGTCGGCATGCCAGCGAAATCCTCAGCATACCGACGGTTTCTCTGCAAGCCGACACTATATTTGTGTCGATATGCCCTCCCTCCAAAAATCCCCTTACCGACGGTATGCCGTCGGCATTTAAATCACAGCATATAAGATAAGAGTCAAAATGTCTTACTTCATAACAGGGCATTAATCCCCATTATATAAAGGATTACGAGAGAACTACAAGCACACCCTCACAAAAGTAGTAAAACTACATGAAATAAAATAAGCAAAAATTAAACTCATATCTCAACACTCCTCAAGATGGAGCATAGATGCCAATCACGTTCAACTTGAAATAGCATCTATGAAAGAGGATCCATGGAAGTGCCTTGGTGAAAATATCAACAGTCTAAACCTCAGAAGGGCCATAAGCAACGCATTCTCGTCGGATCAAATCCCAAGTATAATAGCAATCAACTTCAACATGCTTTATTCACCCATGAAACATGGGGTTGTTTTCTATGTAACTTCGTTGGTCACATATCATCTCTATGACAGAATCAACTACAATATGTAAATCCAATAAAACTAAGAGTATCTACATCATCTTTGCAATCATCTAAACCATCACCCTATATTCTAACTTTGCACTAGATCCAGAGATCACAGTCTACCTTTTACTTCTCCATGTCCCTAAGTTACCAACTACATAAGTGAAAAACCCTATTGTAGACTTTCCGTCAACAAGGCAACCCACATAGCCTGCATCAATATATGCTACAACATCTAGAGTAGAGCTCTTCATGAATAAAAGTCCTCTCAAAGGGAACGCTTTCAAATATCTTAACACCATGCAATCAGAGATCGCTACATATCACCAAATATGTCATATACCGCCAATAGGGCCCATATTAATACCAATGGAATATCATTTTTCAAAGGGACAATATCTCAAATATCAACAAGAGTTGTCACTACGACCTCGTTCTCTATACTTATCAATGGTAACCCGGCAGAGGGATGGACACAGCTAAGGAGGGTTGTTAGATAGGGTTATCCTCTAGCGCCGATGCTCTTTATTTTGGCCGTGGATGCCTTGGTGAGATCATCCATCAGGGCCTATCAGAGGTGCCTAATCGAGGACTTCTCGCTAGATGGTGGGTCAGTGATTCATGTGCTCCAGTACGCTAATGACACCTTGTTCTTCATAGAAGGTGCTGAGACGGAGGCGAGGAGGATGCGCATGCTGTTGGAATTATTTAGGGAGGCTTCAAAGCTACAAATTAATCTCGCCAAATCATCTTTTGTTCCCTTCCATTTGACAACAAATGAGTCTTGCAAGGTGTAGCTTATCCCTTGGCACTGAGGTGAGGGCCTTGCATCTTCCACATCTAGGCCTCCCCCTAACGGATAGGAGGATCTCTACTCAGGATTAGATTCCCCCTAGTTGAGAAGATTGAGAGGAGGCTGACAGGTTGGGCATCCAGACTTCTTTCCAGAGGAGGAAGACAAGTGATACTCGAGGCAATGTTGTCCTCCATGCAATCTTACTTCTATTTTGAAGATGCCACAGCAAATCAGAAAGAAGATTTTGAGTTTGATGGGGAATTTCTTTTGGACAAGCTATGGAGCAGGTGCGAAGGGGCCGAGGTTGGTGGCTTGGGAGTAGGTGTGCAAGCCCTTGAAAGGAGGGCTCAATGTCAGAGAGTAGGACAAAATGAATGACAGTTTCTTAACAAAGTGGATTAACATGCTGATTAGAAATGGTAGGGGACTTGTAGGGGGTTCTTCCAAACTTGTTATAGTGGCCTGGTGCATTGGGATTTCCTCTTGTCTCCCTTAAGAGGCTCTTCCCATTTCCTTAGACGCCTTTCACTAGTGGCACCCAGTGTGCAGAAATTCTTTATTTTGGTGGTTGCGTCAGGGAGCATCTTGAGGTTCTAGCTGGATGATTGGATAGATCAGGGGAGACTTTGCGAGAGGTTTCCTAAGCTTTTTGCAATGGCCAGGGATAGAGGAGCTTTGGTAGCAGATGTTTAGGAGAGCTATTGATGCCCTACTTTTCTGGGGAATCTGTCAGACCAGAGGATTATGAAGGTGCAGGCTATGCTTCAAGAGTTGGAGGGCTTTCAACGGGAAGATGGGGTAGATGCCTTCTATTGGGAGGAGAGTAAATTCTCAGTCAGAGATGCCTATAGAAGGTTGGGAGCTAGAGGCCTGGGGATGGATATGGATTTCATTAGAGATTACAACCAAATTTAGGTGGCGGTGTGTCCTCTAAAGGTGAAGATCTTTGTCTAGCTTCTCAGGAGAGGCAAACTCATGACAAAATTTTGGAGGGGTAGATGTGCGCCTGAGCAACAGAAGGGTTGTCTACTTTGTTGTGGGGTGGAGGAGGATATGGATCATTTATTTTTTCAGTGCACCTTTACCGATCAAATCTAGAGGCGGTGTGGTGGGTGTATTCTACTTTCCAAGAGTTTTGGAGATCCCTTAGAAGTGGGAAGAATGTCTTCAAGACGAAAAAGGAGACGGTTAGACCCTTAGTGGTTCTCTGGGGTGCTTGCTTAGGGAGAAACACAGTGGTTTTCAGAGGGCAAAAGCCTTATGTGGAGAATTTTGTTAAGTCTATTAACTCTTTGATCCGCCTATGTTGAGGTTCGTGTGCCTTTTCATTGCTGGTCCCAAGCCCGGATAAAGGAGGAGAGTTGCGTTAGGTAGCCGACAGCCAGCGTAAAATTTGTCGGATCTTTAAACATGAATTCTAGCAAACACTCTGATTTCATTGGGGCGTTCCCTATTTGCGACGCGCTGCATCGACGCCCAGGTATAGTGATAAATGAGCAAGGGTTCTCGCATGAGGAACACATGCGAGTAAAGAAGTTAGTTCCGCTACTTCGCCGCCCGGATGTAGTCCAAAATGTGCAAGGGTTCTTGCATGAGGAACGCATGCGAGTAAAGAAATTAGTTCCGCTACACCGCCGCCCAGATGTAGTCAAAAATGAGCAAGGGTTCTCGCATGAGGAACGCATGCGAGTAAAGAAGCTAGTTCCACCACTTCATCATCGAAGTGTGTCACAAAGAATACTGAGATTCGGTAGTTGGAATATTGGTACCTTGACCAGCAAGCTCATGGAGATTGTGGATACAATGGTAAGGAGAATGATTCAATTTCTTTACCTTCAAGAGACTAAGTGGGTTGGTGAAAAAGCAAAGGAAATCGAGAGAACAAGTTTCAAACTTTGGTATTCAGGAAGGGACAAAGGTAGAAACGGCGTGAGTATTATAATTCATAAGGATTTGAAGGAGAGCATGGTTGAGGTTAAGAGATTAGGTGATCGAATTATTTTGATAAAATTAATCTTAGAAGAAGAGATCTTGAATGTCATTTCAGTTTATGCACCTCAAGTTGGTCTAGAGGAAAGAATAAAGAACAAATTTTGGGGAGAGCTTCATATGATAATTCAAGGAATCCCACAGACAGAAATGATTTGCTTGGGTGGAGATTTAAATGGGCATGTGGGAAAAGATGCTTTAGAGTATGCAGGAGTGCATGGAAATCATGGTTTTGGTGTTAGGAATGAAGAAGGGAAGACGTTCCTTGATTTTGCTATGGCTTATGATCTTTTCATAGCAAATACTTTCTTCAAAAAACGAGAAGAGCATTTGATTACCTATAAAAGTGCCTTAACAAAAACGCAGATCGATTACTTTGCTTTGAGAAGAAGGGATCGTTTATCTTGTAAAGATTGCAAGATTATTCCAGGGGAGAGTTTAACTGCTCAACATCGTCTTTTGGTGTTGAATGTTCATTTGAAGAAAGTAAAGAAGAGAAAATTAGTGTCTAAGAATTTGAGAATTAAATGGTGGAATCTTAAGAAAGAGCAAGTGAGATTTAAAGAGAAAATGATGCAACAAAAAGCTTGGGATCTTAATGGTAGTGCTGATGAAAGGTGGTTAAATATGGCAAACTGTATTAGGAAGGTGGAAAAGGAGGTGTTAGGCGTGTCTAAAGGAGGTGTTCCAGGACAAAAGGAGGCTTGGTGGTGGAATGAGGAAGTGCAAGAGAAGCTTAAAATTAAAAGAACCTGTTTTAAAGCCTTATATCGAGATAGGACTGATGAAAATATGGAAAACTACAAAAGAGCAAAACAAGAAGCAAAGAAAATTGTTAGTAAAGCAAAAGCAAAAGCCTGGGAGCATTTTTATAAGAAACTTAATTCTAAATAAGGTGAAAAAGATATTTTCAAGTTAGCTAAAGCAAGAGAGTGGAAAGCAAAGGACCTTACGCATGTAAGATGCATCAAGGATGAAGAAGGAAGGGTGCTTATAGCTAGTGAGGATATAAAGACAAGATGGAAAAGATATTTTCATAAGCTATTTAATGAAAAACAAAAGAATGATATCATCTTAGGGGAGTTAGTTAACTCAGAAGAGTATGTGAATCGATCATGTTATCGAAGGATACAAAAGAAAGAAGTAGAGGAAGCTCTGAAGATGATAAAAAGTAGGAGGGTTGTTGGGTCTGATGATATTCCTATAGACGTCTAGAGAATGACGGGAGAACAGGGTATAACTTGACTCACAAATTTATTTAATACTATGTGGAGAGGCAAGAAGATGCCAAAGGAATGAAGGAAAAGTTTTGTGGTACCTTTATACAAGAACAAGGATGGTATACAAGATTGTTCCAACTATAGAGGTATTAAGTTGATGAGTCATACGATGAAACTTTGGGAAAGAATAATTGAAAGAAGGGTGAGGCAAGTCTCTATGGTAACTGAAAATCAATTTGACTTTATGTTAGGCAGGTCTACTATTGAGGCAATACACCTCTTAAGACGTATGATGGAGATATACAAAGTGAGGAAAAATGATTTACATATGATTTTTATTGATTTGGAGAACGCGTATGATTCTGTCCCAAGAGATATCTTGTGGAGAATTTTGGAGAAGAGAAAAGTACCAATTATATATATCAACCTCATAAAGGATATGTACTATGGAGCTGCAGTTTGTGTAAAGACTGAGGATGTTTTGACAGACTACTTTGATATCACCATTGGTCTGCATCAAGGTTCGACTTTAAGCCCTTATCTTTTTACCTTGGTTATGGATGAGTTGACGAAGCATATCCAAGTTGAGGTGCATTGATATATGCTTTTTGCTGATGACATTGTGTTGGTTGATGAGACAAGAGATGGAGTGAACAGAAAACTTGAGCTTTGGAGAGAAGCCCTGGAAGATAAAGGATTACGCATAAGTAGGACGAAGACTGAGTATATGAAATGTAAGTTTAGTAGTAGAGGGAACGAAGGGATTGATGTAAAAATTGGAGAAGAGTGCATTCTAATGAAAGATATTTTTAAGTACTTGGGGTCCATTTTCCAACATGATGGTGGAATTGATGGAGATGTTACACATAGAATTAATGCAGGGTGGTTGAAATGGAGGGGTGCTTCTGGTGTTCTCTGTGATAAAAGGGTTCCTTTAAAAGTAAAAGGAAAATACTATCGAGCTGTGGTAAGACCAGCCATGTTGTACGATTCTGAATGCTGGGCTATAAACTATAGGCATGTACAAAAGATGTCTGTGCCAGAAATGAAGATGTTAAGATGGATATGTGGTCATACAAGAAAGCACCGTATTTCAAATGAATTTATTAGAAACAGGATCAGGTTGGCACCGATAGAAGATAAAATGAGAGAGGCCCATCTAAGATGGTTTGGACATTTATAAAGAAGGCCACTAGATGCTCCAGTTAGGAGATGCGAGAAGTTGGAGGCTGAACCCGCTAAGAGGGGGCGAGGAAGACCAAACAAGTATTGGAAGGAAACTATTAAGTATGACCTCAATTACTTTAATTTAAGTCCTAAAATGACTGAAAATCGATCTGTGTGGAGGCAAAGAATCCATATAGCCGACCCCACTTAGTGTGGGAAAAGGCTTGGTTGTTGTTGTTGTTGTTAACTCTTTAATCCATTGTTGGAACTCTATTCTATAGCTTGGCCTTGTGCTTTCTATTTTATTAATATATTCCGGGTTTTTATTACATGGATAACCACCCTTTCCCCTTTCAAAAAAAATAAAAAGTTGTACAAATATTCCATGTATCAATGGATATATCGTCATATGGGGATGTCTCATGGAAATGTCATTGTTCTCAAATCTGATCCTTTACATTGGCATTGTTGGTACTCTTCAATCCCATTGCCTTCTTTGCTTACGATAGAAACTCTAATATCCTAATCTTTCATTGAACTCAACATTATTTTATTTATGATTTAAGTTTCTAAAGTTGTTAATTTTAACATAACTATTAGCTTTTTTAGTCTTAATCTCAACCTTAACTATGTGTTGCCATTCATTCTAAGTTTGATCTCTTCATTTGTGTGTAAATCAACGTTTCTTGCATATATTGGTCAAATAACAAATTAATATTCGATTTAATCATGATTTTGTGATTCTAAATCTCATCTCAAAACCATGTTTGTCCTTCATTCCAAATTTTATTAATAAGATTTCTCCAAGTATTTGGTAGATTAATGTTCTCTCCCTATTTTATGAAAAGGTGAAGGGTGGTTATCCGTATGATAACTACTTAGATTCATTACTTAAAAGAAAGCATCATATGGCCATTACCAAGGTTACAAAGGAGACTCCCAAAACACCACCTAGGAGGAAATGGAGCAAACAACATTCTCCATGGCTCATCACCCCCAAAAACAACCCCATTCCTCCCCAACCAAATGCACCACAGCAAAGCCAGCACCTTTGCCCTCTCCTTCAACCTGAAGACATTACCACCTTCGTTGACAATATCTCTCCTTAACGAAGACCAGAACCCCTTGAAACAATCGCCACCATCCTCCACACCTGTGTGGCAAAGGGGCACAAAAAGAAAAGACGTTGAATGTTCTCGTCTGCCCCCTTGCACAGTGGGCAACTAAGGTCCTCCATTGCTGCCCACTTTGCCCTCCAAGCCTTGGTAAGGATTCTTCCCTTTCTAACAAGCTAAGCAAAAATTCTGACCTTCAATAGGCACTCCACCAACCAAAGCAACCTGCAATCCCTCAAGAAGTCAACATCCACCGTCTACAGAGAAGAACGCAATCTGCAAAAAGCCTTAGCAACGAAAAAATCTCCATCCTCCCAGTAATAGGCATCACGACCGCCTTCAAGCTCCCACCCCTCCAGATCACACAAGTACTAAAACTCCACACACCTCTGATCTAACAACACCCTGTCAAAGGTGGGACACCAAGTGCCATCCCAATAGCTCCCCATCGTTGCCTCCTTGTTCAGAGCTCATGAGAAGAGGCATGGATACCTATCACAGAAGCATCCACCATCCTGCCAGTCATCCATCCAGAATGTATCCCCATCCCCACGTAAGGTGAGAAAAAATCTCACACCTTCAGCACCACCGTTGCTAGCCCCCGCATGAAATGCAACACTCCAAGACCAGGGGACTTAAGAGCCCCCCAAAGAAAGAATGAAGCCATAGAGAGAAAATAGGTTCTCTACCTATTTTATTAGTCAAATAACAAATTAATCTTTGATTTAATCATTATGATTTTGATCTTTAAGTATATTTCTCCAATTATTGCTTATTTATATTGTGTTTCACATAAAATTTATGATTTTGGTCTTTCTTCATGCATGTAATAGTAATTAAAATCATAATTTCATAACTTTGTGACATTTTAAGTTATTTTAAGTCATTTTGAACCATTTCCATTAAATTCATAGATATCGATGATATATTAACAATATATCCCCAATATACCCCCGTTTGAGTTGTCGATATGACATCAATATCAAAATCTGAAAACTTGTTCAACAACATCATAGCTGCATCCCAATGAACCTTAGTAAGCTTATCTATGAACTGACTTAGCTTACCAACTGCTAAGGAAATATCAAGTTGCATGATCATTAGATACAAATCCTTCCAAATCAAAACCCTTATACTAGCGAGTATCCACAAGTTCTAACTCATCATATAGCTATGCCTTAGGATCCATACGTATATGTGCAAACTTGGCTCCCAACAAACCTGTCTCCCAGAGCAGATCTGTAGCATGCTTTCTTTGAAACATTGCAAGGATCACAACAACAAATTCCCTGGATCTCACAAAAATACAAGGGTCAGTCGTGAACCTGTGAAACCTAATCTTCTTAATCTCTAAACTGAGTCTCTCAAACCACACCGTGAACTCTATTTCAGGCCATAGATAGCTTCTTGAAGTCTGCAAACTTTCTCCCCCTCAACCACAAAGCCAGGTGATTAGACCATGTAAACTTCTTCCTACATATCTCTACAAAAAAGTGTTTTTCACATCAGATTCCTGTAGAGCTTCATTATAGTGCCAGGGAACTACCGTAGTAGATAAAGCTATAGAGAACTACTGTAATGCTAAACTAAGGTGATCAGTAGCAATATAATGAGACATGAGATGTAAAGTGCAAATTCTTACAACTTTCCTTAAAGCAATAGATAAATCAGCGGACTATTGAGAGGAACCATCTAGATCAAATGTTGGACAGGAAGATTGATCGGCCTAATACTCCTCAATAACCTCAACCTGCATAGAAGGCAATGGAACAGGCACAAGATCTTTTTAGCAATGCCCATAAGAGTAGGTAAACTAGCCAAGAAAGGACCCATCATCAAAGAAATAAGGAACACTCTCAAAAAAGGTGACATCCGCCAACACATAATAAAGTTTACCCACCAGATCGAAACACCTATACCCCTTCTGGGATCTAGAATATCCCAAGAAAATACACTTAACAGATCTACGAGACAGCTTATCAACAACTCCAAACAAGTGAACAAAATATGTGCATCCGAAAATCTACAATGACAATACAAAGAGGGAAATACCTCGCTATAAAAGTATAAGAGTTTTACCATCAAGGATGAAGGAACCCAGTCAATCATATAAGTAACCGTAAGAATGGCATCCCCCCAGAAAGACTTAGGTACATTCATAGCAAGCATCAAGGTTCATGCTACATCAAGAAGAAGGCTCAATTTGAATTCAACTACCCCATTCAGTTGGGATGTGTGGGCATAAGAAGTCTAGTGAAGAGTGCCACTGTCACACAAAAAATCAATAACATCTTTTTGCATAAATTCAAGAGCATTATCGCTGCAAAAAATCTTAATGTATATGGAATAAAAATTCTACACTTTATTTAAAAACTTGGAAATGACAGGCCCAATCTCAAATCGATCATCAAAAATGTCCATCACAATTGAGTATAACCACCAATAAAAATAACAAAATACGGATAGACTAACCAATGTCTTATTCAATATGAATCACATACATCACAATGAATCAACTCAAAGGAAGTTAAACTCCTCTTATTCTGGCAAGAAACAAAAGAAACACAACGATGTTTGCCAAGTTGGCAAACCTCACAATCTAGCTTCCTTTAAAACTAACAACTCAGGAAACATCTTCTGAAGTCTGGAGATTAAGGGATGACCCAGATGACGGTGCCACAAAATTAAATCGATCGGGATAGAAGTAGTGCCAGCAAAATTGTGGGGAGTATCAATGTAATAGAGGCCATTACGCTCAATCCTCCCACCAATCATCTCCCTGTCTGAATGTCCTGAAAGAATACAAAATGTTCATCAAAAATTACTCAGCAGTAAAACTCTTTACGTAGTCTACAAACAGACAATAAGCTCAGGGGAAACTCAAGAGCACAGTAGACATTTGTCAACTTCAATAAGTCCAGAGAACAGAACATCTACTGCAGTGACAGAGATTAGGTTTCATTTACTAAATAGACTAAAGTAGCAGTAAAGGCTAGTCGCAGAGACAAGAGGGCATCTTCTTACCAATAAGGTAATTGGAAACGCCTGAGTCAACCACCCAAGACGAGGTTGATATAGTAGTAGCTAAGTTGGCAAAGCTCCTAGTTGCTATCAGAGATAACGAAGTATCTGTTAGAGCTCCCTGCCTAAGTATCTACATGAGTCAGGCATAATCATCAGCTATCAAAGCAGGGACTCCAGGTGAGGTGGGGGCATTCTCCCTTTAAATAACAGCTGCATTCACCTAGCCAGGATAGCCATATTTAGCCCAACACCTATTAAAAGGGTGATTGGTCCTCTAACAATGAACATATGGACTTTAGGTCCTACATCCACGGCCTCTACCACGTCCAGCACCTAAACTGCCACATCCACCAGAAACCACAAAGGCAGATATCTCAATACTGGTAAGTGGTGTAGTAGTAATAAAGGGAATCGCATCAAATGCAATCTTCTGGAGCCTCCTAAAGACAGCCTCCAAATCAAGTATATCATCCATAGCAAGAATCTAATCATAGGTCGATGCATATCTAGTGCTCGGACCATCTAGAAATCTGTAAACCTGCCAAGCCTTCTTTTAACTAGTCTGGGTCTCACAATAGGAGTGCTGAAAGATATTAAGCTTTTCAAATAGCCCCTCCCATCTCAGTAAAACACTCCAGTAGAGTGCGATCCCCTTGAGATGTGGACCATATGCAACGATAGATATCCACTAAGCGAGCATGATTAGATTTCCGTAAATACTTCTTCATTGGACTCTCCCAAATTTCTTTAGCATTCTTCTTGTATAAGAGATTTGCCACAAGTTGAGGTTCCACACTATTCATCATCCAATTCATGAAAAGGTAATTGTCTTGCCTATATTTCTCGAAGTCTAAAGCATCCACCTTGAAGAGATCTTTAGTAAGTATGTCGAACTTCTTTTGATCTCCAACGAAGATCTTGAATGCCTAAGCCCATAGGAGGTAGTTCTTAACACCATTGAGTTTCATAGTGGTGCCCTGGACTACAAACTAAGTAGAAGTCATAGGCTTGACTTCGAAGACAGTAGAGGACCCAAACGCAGCCATGTTGAAACCAAAGAAGCAATATCATTGTTTCAGATTTAAAATAGTAAATAAATCCCAATTTTCCTTCAACTTCAATACCTTCCTGCGACTTGTAAGACTTGCATTGGAATCCAAAGATCCTAAGACATCAAGAGAAGGTAGTTGAATAGGAAAGACACCTAAACAACCAAGCTGCAATGGCCAACAACGCCATCGAGATCAACAATAGGTGGCATTATCAACCAATCGCAACAGCATGGCCACCAAAGCAGCCCGATGACCTACAGCACCCCCTGCTTGTTGGTGGCAGCACCGTAGTCCCCCCCCCCCCCTGCCCCCACATTGGCGAGCACCAACAATGTTGGGAGGGACCCTGGGCAGCACTAGCACAGTCGATGGCACTTGCTGGCGGTGACAAGGACGCCTGTCGATGATGCTCCTTGCTGCTACCGATGAGAAGAATAAAATAGAAGAGAGAAAGAGTGAGAGATGAATCTCTCCCTAAGGTTGGGATTTTAGTAGAGAATGGCACTCGCGCACGAAGAGTGTAGGATCTACCTCGCTCTGATACCATGTTGAGAAAGAAGAAGAATGAAACATCTTATTAGAAAAGAAACCCTAATCCTTTTATATAGAAAGATGCTTTTGAGAAAATTACATATGAAGCCCTTAAAGAAACATAAAATGTCAAAATACTCTTATGTGAATAAGTAACTCCAACATTTCCAAAATAAAATTTTTAATGACATGACTAACATCGAACTCCTACTCCAAAAGAAAGTGCCACAACAATCTTCCAAAGTCATTGATAAGAACAAGATAATATTAATGTCCCAGGAACACAACTAAGACTTCAAACATCCATATGAACTAACTTAAACAAGACATGTGACCAGTGATCAAAAGTCGTCGGCATGCCAACGAAATGAAGGTTTTTAGTACAGTACCATATTGACACGATACAATTATCGAAACACAGGGATTTCGACGACATGTTGAGGGTATGTCAAGCTACATATAGTGTTGTCTGCTAGTCGCACGCGTTGCGCACACCACTACTACACCCGTCGCACGCCATTGTTGTTGCTGCATTGCATTGCTACTGTTGCTACTACATAGGTTATGTATCGACGTATCGCATATCACCATCATGGAAAATATAGATACAAGTTATGTATCATTTTTTTATTTTCTAAGACCTAAGCATTTCTTCATGTAATAACATTTTAAGTCATTTTGAGCGATTTCCCCAATATCAAAAATATATCACCAATATATCCCTTTTTTGACTTATCAATGCAATATCAATATCGATATTTGAAACCTTGGCTACTTTTCTAACTTCTCCCCTTCCTCCCCATTGCTACTACCGCTCCTCTTCTCCTCCACTACTACTCTTGTCCTTTTCCATCATTGTTGTTGCTACTCTCGTTCTTCTCTTAAGATTTGATCGGCATTGGTGAAATGTACTCAACATTTCAATAGTTGTTGTTGCTCCTGTTCTTCGTTGTTGTTGCTATTACTATGTTTTAAACCCCCTATTCGTGTACCTACCTCAAAAGAGATTCTACTAAAGCGTCAACTCATGCTTAATTGATGCCAACAACTCTAATGACTAGTGGACGAACTAAGTATCATGCCCTTCCCCCTACCCTTTACCTACCTGAATACCCCTTCCCAATCTTATCTTCTCAATAGAAAGATTTTTCACTAACGTGAGACAACTACAACTGCTGCTCTATTCCTCTCTTGAGATTTGATTCTCTTCCACACCTATGCCTAATCATAGAGTAGATCTAAACACTAGTCTAGATTTACTATTATTACAAACATATAAATCTAATAACAATTTAGAATTGAGGAAACCTGTGTTTAATGCCTAAAAATAAAATCCTATGTTTGAATTAGCATTAGCATTTTTCTTCTTGTAGCCCTTAATTTTAGAAATAATTATCCATTTGAATAGGAAGCATAAAATAGGGTCTAAGTCTTAAATGAAAGATTTATGCATTTAAATAGTTATTTTCAAAATTGTAATAATTTTGACTACTTTTGCCATTTTCGTTGGCATGCATCAGCATGCCTCCAACATGCCCTCGACGTGCCTCCGAAATTGACTATTTTTGGGGCATCAAAATTTTCAAAATTCACCATCAAAACACAGACGTTTCCATGGCATGTCCTCAACATGCCGACGAAATATGCACTTGAAAATTTATCGAAATAGCATCGAAATCAACATTTCAAACTTTAGTCGTGACCCAAGTACTCCAATGATGCTTCCTAAGTTGACAAGCATCATAATCGATTAAAACAGCAAGTGAATCTATGGAATGACTCAACAAAGCTTTCAAAGAGAAAGATAACCTAAATGCAGATTCCATTGAAAAGCAGCCCTAGCAGTAGTAGTAGTAGTAGTAGTAGTAGCAACACTAATACTAGTAGCAACGTAAGGAGACTAAAACAAATATATACTCTCCCCTCTTCATAGACACCACCAATCGTTTAACCCATCAAGATATCTAAAAAAATACAAGATACTACATCAAAGATGGCTCGATACGTTACGGAGTCTAGCTAGTTATTTACTTTATTGGTCTTATGTGGTGCTATGTATTTTCTATTTCCTTCATAAGGTTGTATTGTAATTTGCACCCACCTCTCTCTATATAAATAGAGGTAGGGTTAAAGAATAAAGTTGAGTTGGTCATTTTTCCTAACTTGGCATCAAAACACCGATCCTAGACCATGTCCCTGATATCCCACCCAAGTAAGCCTCCAACACCCTAACCACTGAAAATCCTCCTCTCCTTGCCACTCGGCCCCACCACCGGCTATAACCCCCCACTATCGCCTCCGATGCTCCTCCATCGCCAGCAAACCAACAGGTCGCCGATGAAACAGTAGGCCGAAAGCAATAACAGGCGCTAGTCTGCAGTCCCCACCACCAACTACAGCCATCACCAGCAGCCCAACAAGCCGTCAATGAACTAGCAGGCTGACAGCAGCAGTAGGACAACTGGTTGATCCTCCCTTCAGCAGCAAGGGGGAGCAAGCACTCCTCGATGGCCATGCTAGGATGGCTCCCTACATTTTAGTGTGGCCTCCATTGGTTTAAGGGGCTCCTTTGAGTCCCTTGATCTGATCTCCAGGCGATGTATGCTTGGATCTCGTGATTAAGGGGCTCATCTTCTATGCTCCAAAACTTCTTCATGATCTGAAATCAATGATTCAGATCTAATTTCTGAGCTTATCCTTCCTCTCAAGGCACGATGGCATTATCAGAGCCTCCATGAATGTCATCAGATACCGCTACAAAGGTTGGGAAGTATAGAAACTCGTTTCTTGAGCCTATTCATAGTGGTATTTCTACCACTCATGAGTTGAGAGATGATACTATAACCATTGCCCAGAGTGAGTATGAGAGACTACTCCAACGTCATAGTCATCATTATAGACTTAAGGGAGCAACCGAATTGAGTTCCATTGCACGTGACAGAAATCAGAGTTGTTCGGAGTGGCTTATTGATTCAGGAGCCTCACAACACCTCAGTGGAGATCAGGACTACTTTATCCATCTCCATTCACTGCCAGTAAGTAGGATTGTTCAGGTTGCAGATGGAAAACAATCCAAGGTAGAAGGTCAGGGAGAGGTACCAGTAACTTCTATGTTGAGATTACCTGATGTTTTGTATGTTTCAGATTTTCCAATGAGTCTACCCTCTGTGAGCCAAATTACCAAAGAACTTAATTAACACGCAATATTTGATGATGTAGGATGCACTATTCAAGACAAGTTACCAGAGAAGGTGATTGGCAGTGAACATATAGAACGTGGTGTTTATCAACTTGATCAGACTCCACTTGCATCTGCATGTCGAGAAGAGGTTTCGTCTGCTCCTCGAAGTGCATTCCAGTGGCATCTCCGCCTTAGACACCTTCCTCTAGATAGCCTTCGTCGAGTCATTCCACATATATCTCCTGCAACCCGAATCTGCTGTGATGCTTATCAAATAGGCAAGCACCGTCATTCCTCCTACCCTATAACTACTCGCCCTGGATCAATAGCCCTATTTGAATTGTTACACATTGATGTGTAAGGTCCAAGTAGGATGCCAGATAGGCAAGGTCATCATTACTACTTGGTAGTTGTTGATGATTTTTTACGACTATCTTGGGTGTTTTGTTGAACAACAAATCAGATGTTAGATCTGTCATTGAAAATTTCATGTTAGAGATTAAGAACCAATATTCAGCTACTATTCAAGTAGTGAGATCTAATAATGCACTTGAACTATGCACCACCAGATTATCTACTTTCTATAGGTCCAATAGGATAGTGCACCAGACCACATGTGCTCACATTTCTCAGCAGAATGGGGTGACTAAGAGGAAGCATGGGCATCTTTTAGATGTAGCTCATACCTTGTTGATCGACCACAATGTGCCTCCGTTATATTGGAGAGATACAATCCTTGCATCTTGCTATTTAATCAGCAGGACGCCCAATTTAGTACTTTATGAGTAGATACCTTGGCATATATTGCATCTTGAACAAGAGCTTTTTCACATACCACCACGTGTGTTTTGTTGTGGTGCATTTGTTCACCTTTCTCTAAGACAAGACAAGTTGACACCACGAGCAATCAAGTGTGTGTTCTTGGAATATTCACGGACTCAAAAATGATATAAACGTTTCGATCCTCATACTGATAGGCACTATGTGAGTGTTGATGTTACCTTTCATAAGTCTATTCCATATTTTTCTACTACTACCTAGAGTTTATCCCCTAATGTTACAAAGGCTCTTATGTCTATATCTCATGTTCCCTTGGAGGAGATACCTATTTCTGCTCCCCCACCTACTACGACTAGTCCTATAAAATTTTCTGAGCCTGTTGCTACATTCAACGACCTCACAGTACTTTCCAGATAACATCTTCAATAACAGCCACAGAGACACCACCTTCTCTGCCCTAAGTTACCACAAACAGATTGCATGGTGATGATGCGATACCCGATGATGATGATACATGTACAGATGAAGATATTTCTGCTTCCCAGTCGGTACAGGAGAATCAGATGAATGATCTTAACCTTTCAATTGCCATTCATAGGGCACCACGAAGCTATGCCAAATATCCAGTTACAGGGAGTTTGACCACTGAGGGACTTGGTTCTACTTTTGGGAGCTTCTGTTGTGCACTATCTGCTACACAGATTCCTGTTACCTACTAGCAGGCCATGCTTGGTCCAAAGTAGTGCCAAGCCATGGACAATGAGATGGTTGCTCATACTTCGCGATTTAGCTGGGAGCTCTCACCTTTACCAGAGGGTGCCACAATTGTTGGTTGTAGATAGGTGTTTGCACTCAAACACAACCCAGATAACTCTGCTGTGCGTTACAAGGCACAGCTTGTTGCCAAAGGATTCACTCAGACATATGAGGTAGATTTCTTTAACACATTCACTCCAATAGCTCGGCTCTCTACAGTGAGAATCTTCATTTCTATTGCAGTTCAGCGAGATTGGCATCTTCATCAGCTTGATGTGAAGAATGCCTTTCTATGGAGATTTACAGGAGGAGATCTACATGCAACAACCCCCTTGTTATGAGGGTCAGGGAGAGTGTACATGCAGGTTGCAGAAGGCCGTTTATGGCTTCAAGCAGAACTCGAGAGCTTGGTTTCAAAAGATCTCTCAGGTGGTAGAGTCTGTGGGATTTCTCAAATCATCTGCAGATCATTCCTTGTTTATCAAGAAGATAGGGAAAGGTGTTATTTTTTTGGTATATGTTGATGACTTGATTGTCACTGGTGATGATATAGCAAGTGTGGCTGAGATCAAACAGACTTTGAAAGATCTATTTGTGATGAAGGATTTAAGGCCCTTGAAATATTTCCTTGGGATAGAAGTAGCCCGTAGTATGTGTGGTATTGTTCTATCTCAACGGAAATATGCCCTATATGTGATAAAAGAGACAAGTATGCTAGGAGCCATGCCAGCAAATATTCCCATGGATCCCAAGGCACGACTATATGACAGTAATGCAAGCCAATTGATAGTAGACAGTATCACCAGCTGGTAAGGAAGCTACTTTACTTGACAATTATTAGGTTGAATATTTCTTTTGCAGTATGGAAGTTGAGTCAATTTACGGAGAGGCCTACTTGACAGCACTGGGATACAACCATGATGGTGCTCAGGGACTTGAAGAAAGCATCAAGATAGGGTGTTCTCTTCACTAGAGGGACATCTATGACAGTAGTTTGATACTCTGACAAAAATTATGCAGCCAGTCATGATGAGAGGAAGTCTACCACAGGTTTTTATATGTATGTTGTAGGGAATCTAGTCACCTGGAAGAGCAAGAAACAGACTGTTGTGTCCAGATCCAATGTTGAGTCTGAGTATTGTGTTGTGACTCAAACATCAGCAGAGCTGATGTGAGTGAGATCCTTGCTGAAAGATCTACATATACAGATTGAGAGGCTTATGGAGCTGCGATATGACAATAAGGCTGCCACTTATATTGCCAACAACCTCACATTTCATGATCGCACTAAACATATGGAGATAGATTGCCATTACACCAGAGATTTGATTCAGAAGGGGTTTATCTTTACCTCCAAAGTTACTTCAGAGGTGCAGACTGCTAATATCTTTACCAAACCTCTATCTAGATCCACCTTTGATACATGTGTGTCCAAGCTGAGCATAATTGATATCTATACTCCAGCTTGAAAGAGAGTGTTACGGAGTCTAGCTAATTATTGACTTTATTAGTGTTATGTGGTGTTATGTATTTTCTATTTTCTTCATGGGATTGTACTATAATTTACACCCAACTCTCTTTATATAAAGTGAGGTAAGGTTAAAGAATAAAGTTGAATTGATCATTTTTTTAACTCGATGATTTAATTATTTCATAATTCCGCTGACTAAAAGAAGACTAATAGAAAATTCAAGAACAAGAAGGATGTTTGTAAGTTGCATGGTAAGTGTAACAACCACCTCCCCCTAACCTGTGCTAAAAGAATGTCTCCCATCAGCTACCTAAATTGTACGACCTATAGGAATAGACTGGAGACGACAAATTCATCGTCATCAATCTCCATACAATTGACAAGATGCTCCAGAGTCAACGAGACAATATGAGTCACATATCACCAATCTCTACAAAGAGAGTAGCTGGTATACCTGAAGAGGTAACTAATGCAGCAGTTCAAAGGTAGCAAGTCGCATAGCAGTAGATGGCATAGAGGAGGTCATAGGGACCAATTATACAAGACACTATTGAAGATCATATAATCTAAGCAAGCCACCATAATAGCGTCTCCTAAAGTATGTGCTGAAGTAATCACCAGAGTGGCAGATGGTGGCAATCATGCTTGGTACAACAAGTATTCTGATATGACCCGACTTCCTACAATGGGTACAAGGAGTGTGCCCTCTACCTTGAGGGCCACACCCTTGCCCGCACCCTCATGTAGAGGGGGCACCATGTCTATAGCCAAGACTTGCAGCCAATGCAAAGATTTGGGAGTCAAACACATCAATAGCAAGGGGAATGGAAATCTATCCTACCATATGCTTGCTCAAGAGTGGGAAGCTTAGGCATGATAAGCATTTAAGAGCGAGAAGCAAAATACTCAAGCACCAAGCCTCCCAGAAACTATAGGATAGCTACCTCCATATAATACACCTGTGTATCACAAGTATAAATAGGATGGCAGGAATTATACTTCTCAAATAATGCCTTGAGAGTGTAGTACTAAAACAAAGATAAACCATCCTGACAAAAAAGGGCCATCTCACTATAAATCTGAAATACTCCACTGGAATTCCGCTCGTGACAATAGGTGTCTCTAAAGCTATCCACATCTCTTAACAATCTTGAAATACATGATCTCATCCCCAATCCTAGGGTGATAGAGTTCATAATCCATGCGCAAACCATGGTATTGTCCTTTTTCCATGTGGCATTCTTGCTACTCTTCTCAGTGGGCTCCAACAACAACAAACAACAACAACCAAGCATTTTCCCACACTAAGTGGGGTCGGCTATATGGATTCTTTGCCTCCACACAGATCGATTTTCAGCCATTTTAGGACTTAAATTAAAGTAATTGAGGTCATACTTAATAGTTTCCTTCCAACACTTGTTTGGTCTTCCTCACCCCCTCTTAGTTGAAGCAAAATGTGCTCCTTATTGTAACTATCCAAGGTCATAAGGAAAATCTCTAACCATCAAGCATAGTTGGTATCATCCAACTTTACCACAGGACTGAAAAATAGACTTTTATAAGCCCTCATCTCCATAGCTTACTCCAATGTCACCTTCAATTGATCTTCTGAAGCCATCATTACTCCAATATAGACCCGAATCAAGTCAAGAACCATGGATTAGGAAGTCTAGTACATCACAATACACAAACCAACTACAAAATCCAAGAAAGGAAGCAAAAACAACCTATTTAGATGAACTAAACCACCCACCAAAGGCCTATCTTAAACTGGCAATGCTGCTAAAAGAATCCCTGATGTTGGACATCTCCAATAAAGAGCTCATTGGCCCTAGGCAACGCCAGTCAGATGCTTCCTAGTGTACAACGAAGTCCAGCAGTGAAAGGCACAAGGTATACAAGGCCTAACAGTGCTGCAAGCTTGCAGCCAAACAACTCAAGGGTTGGTGACACATCGTAAGGCCTTGTGTAAGTTGATTGGATTCCCTAGGGAACAGTTGGGCAATGATGATAATAGGGCTAGGGTTCCGCCCTAAGCCCCAAATAGGCAATTGGTGGTGAGATCTAGGCTAGATCCGACCAAATCTCAGCTGTTGGAACACATATATGGTCACCGAAGGGCTACCCAACCAAGCCCGAGGTTAGCAACGATTGTGGCAACCCTTCGATGAAGCTTTGTGTCTAGGGCTCTACTACCAAATCAAAGAAAATGAAATGCATTACTTCATAGCGAGGCACCAATCCCCATTATATAGAGGATTTAGGAAAGTCTACAAGCACACCCTCATAAAAGTAGTAAAATGATAGAAAATAAAATAAGAGAGTCTCGAACTCATATCTCAACAATAAGGTACCACGACAAATGCATGTTACATACAATATTATGCTCATGATTGAAACAAGAAATGAAGCAAATAGGCAACTACAGCATTAAAAGGAGGGCCTTGAATCTTTCTACTTCTAGATAAGTAGGACAAAGGGTAAATATATGAAATGCAAGCTTGATGTCAAAGTACATGTAGATGAAGTTAGAGTTGAAAATTAAAACACGCTCTACTCCAAGGAAAGAGCTCTTCACATACTTTGATCAATTTTTTAACAAGATGATTGAGAATCAATGCAAGCAAGTCTGCTTCATATTAAGTTAATATGCATGTACTATGTAACAACAATAACATCTACCATAGTATTCAGACCTAAAGCACATGTAGAGGTTTTATGTGATAGAAATAAAGACATTTAGGAAGATGTGCAGTGCAACTGCTCAAGGAAAGCTCAGATCAAAAATGAGGCTTGTAAAGCAAAGGTCGGTGCAGCACCAATGCAAAATGAAATGAGAGACCCATTTTGAGTGGTTCAAAACCTTTTGATGTGCTTGAAAAAAGGGGAAGGTGAAAACCAAACAAGTGTTAGAAGAAAACTCTTGAGCATAATTTTATTTTTTAGGTTAAAAGTCCAAGAATGACACAAAAAGGTTCTAAATGGAGGCCAAAAAAACCTAAAAGGAAAAACATTAAGCCAATTTGCTTAATAGAGAAAAAGCTTTGTTGTTGTTGCTGTGCATTACAAGTGTCAAAAAGGGTGGCAAAAGCACTTGGCTTCTTTAGATGTCCAAGATTACTGAAAAAGAACAATAACATGCAATGGTTCCTATCTTTGTTTTGTGGGTTTTTACATGGTGAATGGGATTCAAGTTTTAGTGTCTCTTCATGTCTATGACATCTTGCAAGGGAATTTCTAGTTATATTCACTTGGACCTTTCATTCTTATACTTTCTGTGAAATTGAGCTGTTGGCTGCATATTTACAAGGAAATATTTGGACCGTTATTTTTGTCTAGACATTGTTTTCCCTCGAAAATACACATGAATGCATGCACACACACACCACAAGGAAAGTACTTCAGTATTTTCTCCAAAATCCCTTATTTTGCTATGCAAACTAATGGGATCATGAGAAAGGTAAATGGAAAAGGATGCATGGCACATAGTGGATCATCGCATCATATAGTTCAGTGCAAAACCTGATTTAGCTTCTTAGCTAATTGAGGAATACCACATCGATCTAAAATAGCATGGTAGGCCTGTTATGCATATAAGCAGATAGACAGTTAGCCTCATAATTGGCACAACTTATTTTAATCAAAAGGCACAAAAGGATCATTTGGGAATGGCAAACATACAGCATGTGTGTGAAAGAAGTTTTCCTCATTTACAAGTGCTTCTGCAATGCTACATTTTTCATCAATATCCTGTAGCAGAGAATTCCAATGCAAGTGATTTCTCAGCCTTCGACAGAGAATACAAAACATAAAACAATATTAAGACCTCTGAAAAGATACCCGTTTACTACGATTAACAACACCAATGTATCCAAGGCGAAGAGGAATAACTTTTCCAAGTAGATGATTGCAAGCATCAGTCCCCCTGTCCATAATATCCAACTGAAGAGAAGGAAAATTGTAAATGATTGAGAAACAAAGAGGAAGTAACTATATTTGTCTAAAACAGCATAACAAGTATTAATACACTCACTTTAGTGATGACACCAATAGTCCTAGAACCTGTTTCAAAGTCAATTTCAGTAATAACCACAGAAAGCAACTTATAACATGCAATATACAGCTAAAAAATTAGTGACATACCATCTGGATCTGCCATTCTTGCCATTTGCAGAGCATCTGAGTTCGCCAAATCAGAATTGGCAGGTGAAACAGCCAATATTATGCAAGTTTCATGTTTGATATATGAATGAACCATTGTTCTAATTCTTGTTTCAATATCAGTTGGCTGATCACCAACAGGAACCTTCGTTATTCCAGGCAAGTCAACAAGTGTGATATTAAGCACATTTGGAGAGAAAATTTTCAAGCGGATCTGCCTATCTGAAATGCCTTTGTTTGTTCCAGCTTCCCTCTCTGTCTCCGCCTTGATGTAAGAATAATTAATAACACAGTAGTGAGCCCTAATTTCAAAATAATATCATGATTAAAGTAGTAACATATTCAATATTCAGATGCATGACCCTATGGGCAGTATTAGCAAATGGAAATGTTTGTTAGGTTGAAAATTATTTAAAATATTTCTACATAGATATCAAACATGCCTGCTCTATTCCACACAGACCTTACAATACTGTAAATCAAAAGCTCCTGAGATATACCAAAGGACATGTATCTTGACAAACAAAAACTGGAGCAAGTGTTAACCTGACAATTAAGGATAACAACCAATACTTCTCATGATGTATCCTGAAAGCCCAGCCAACAAAATTTCCACAATTTCTGGAATTACAGAGATTCCTTCTAATATCCATGTGTCAAGAAATCGTATGTTAGTCTGTCACCCCCTTGCAAGTATGACTTGATTCACCCAATCAACAAAGCACTTGGACCTTAAAACTTCTTCAATGCAGGGAGCTTTAAAACCTTACTTAAAGAAGAATTGCCTTCATTAATTCTTTGATATATTTCCATACACCAAACTGTGGTGCTGATTACCATTAAGCAGCAGTTACAATTTTGAACTTGTTCTCCATCCCACCAATTGAAAATTTGGTCCACTTAGGCCCTGTTTGGATTCATCTTTTGTAATTGGACATGATAGAATTACTTTCCAACTAACAACTAAACTGCAATCAAATGCAATTTCCAACCAATGCAACTTACAGTAACCCACAAAAAAAAGGAGCTGGTAATGAAATGGAAGTGAAATTTGAAGATTGCAGTACTTTCAAGTTTCAAGTAATCTAATTGAGATCAGTATATATTATAAAACCAAATCATGTATTACAACAAAACCAAAAACAGCAGCCCAATCACTTTGAAAAGAATTATGACAATGGTAGCCAATTACACCATAGCAATCAAAACAAGTAAAAAACTTTGCACTTCAAAATCACATACTCCTTCACTCCTCATCATAGCAACTACATACTCTGTCAAGACACATCCCAACCCACCTCCACACCAACACAAAAAAAACAAAAGGGGATTAAAAAAGAATGAAAGCAACTTCAACTGAATAGAACTAGAAATCGAAAGTCAACCCCCCCGCCCCCAAACAACCAACCACCATTTCTGATTGGCCACCTAGCTAAAAAAAAATCCACATCAATGAGACATACTTAGCCTCCCAACATATGCATTGAGCTTGCTCTACTTCACATGAGTTATGACCCCAAATTTTCCTCCAACAATAGTCCAAGGCTTCATTCATCTGTCCCATCAACTATACCAAGATGAAACTCAACGGAAAGAAATCCAAAAATAAAGAAAAACAGAAATCTTCCACCTTGAAAATTCCTCCCATACTGCCCACCAACATCCAATTCCCCACTCAAATGCATATACTAACACGATTCCGGCAAAGGCTCCGAATGCGGTTGAGGAGGAACTGGTAATGTGTCCACTCCACTCAAGTCAAATGTGGGCAAGTGACATTGGAGGTATCGCATATGCAATTCGCTTGCTTTCTCATAGACAATCCTCACGGCGCCAACCGGTATGATTCTCTTAGAAGCTTTGAGTGCATTGAAGTGCACCATAATGGAGACATTCGATAAGCTATTCGCGTCGCCAAAATTTAGGGCTTTCTTCTAAGACAATCCTCTTCGAGGCCAAGGTGAACAAACAAGTAACTACTAGTAAGGGATCATCCAGAGGGCATGTTCTTCGATTGCGTCGCATCCATTGTCGAATTCTTACACATTAGGGCACCGTTCATGTAATCTTCCAGAGCTGATCTCCTCCGCGTTCACTCCAATTTCGGAATCGAGAGAAGGGGAAACTACAACCAGTTTGTTCGTTGCTGCTGCTGCTCACCTCAATCTCGCGGCGGATGAGGTCGAAGTCGTAGAAGCGCTCGCCGGGGCGGTGGAGGAACTCGCCCCACTCGGCGGGTGGGCGGGAGCTGTCGGAGGGGAGGGGGAGCTGGACGAGCTGGAGGACGAGGGGTCGGCGGGTGCAGATGTCGGGACCGCGGGGGAGGAAGTCCCTGCCGACGAGGGCCTCGAGGACGCTGGACTTGCCGCTGCTCTGGCTCCCCACCACCGCCACCTGCGGCAGGCTTATCGTCGTCGTCAACGCCGCCCCCACCCTAGCGAATATGTCCTGCAGCTTGTTCACCACCGGTATCACCACCGCCCCCAGCGACTCTGGGTGCTTCGGAGACGCCATAGGAGGTTGGGGGAATTGGGAGGAAGAAGTTGTTGTTCCTTTTTGTTGGGTTGAGGCAGGGAATGGGGCGAGGAGAAGAGAGGAGAGGGGAAGGAAGAGGCTGAAGGAGAAAGGAAGAGGGGTGGGAGTGGTGTGGGGCCCGCCGGGGTTGGGGTAGAGTGGGGAACGGAAGCGGGAGTCGGACTACTGGTGTTTGTAGGGGAAGGGGTCGCTTTTTTTGCGACAAATTGGTTTGTTTCTTCGAGCGAAATTTTTGTTGTGGTCCTCGATTGAGGTTGCGGGGTGGGGTGATTTTCCTTGCCGCGGAAGGAACCGCCCGAGGGGTCGGGAGTTAATTTACTGGGGACGGGGTTTCTTGCGGGAGAAGTTTGCTCATGGCGTGGGAGTCTACTGCACGGGAGAGTGGGTGGCCGTCGTGGTGCCGAGGATAGCGGGACTGGCATTATAAGCATTCTCGAGGATAGTGTTTCGCGGGATTGGGATTGTAATATGGAGTTTTGGGTTGAGTCTAATATAAGGATATTGTCGACCCTGGGAGAAGCTATCTGAGCTGCGTTCAGAATTATTTTTTAATATTTTTTAAACCAATCACGATAATTTTTATTTTTTAAAATTTTTAATATTAAATAAATATCTATTACTTTTTTTTACTTTCATTTATAATATTAAATAAATACTTATTAATATCACATCAATATACTGATAATTTTATTTCTCACTTATTTGATCATTTATTCCACCACCCAAATAAATATCACTCTTCTCTTATTTCACACTATCTTATTCCTACCATGTTTTATATTTGGTTCAATTATGACCTTAGGGCATTTGATGAATGAGAATTTGAGAAATTGCATATGAAATTAGCTTTTTGTCAAATAAGTGAAGGAATAAATCACTTTTAGTATTAGAATCTAACTTTGACCTTAAAGAGAAATAAAATATTGGTGTTCCACATTTAGAGAAATGAGAATGAAATATAGTTAGTTATTCTAAGAATCCCTCAAAATAACTTTTATGTCAGTATAAATGAGTATAATCCAGTATAACTTTCTTTTAAATTTTTCCAACTCAAATACAGAAGGCCCTTCCTTATTGCCATAAATAAACTGATTACATAATTTTTTTTGGAGGAAAAAAAAAAAAGGTGGAATCACTCCTTAAAACTTATCCAATCCCATGAAACAAAATAGTGCCGAAAAGAGATGAGGTTTGTATAAACAATGTCTCCGTGCAGTAAGAGCATAAATAAAATTAAAGTTATATTAGAAACATCTAATTAAAGAAATTATATTAAATGTATTTTTAGTAATAAAAGAAATGAGATTTTTATATGGGTGCCCTTGTATACATGTCTAATTACTTACGCATCTTAATATATTTAATGTTTACATTTATACCACTAAGAATTCCTTAATTTGGCATCATCATGTCCTCATGGTAACTTGTATTAAAGAAATATTCTCCTAACATCCATTAACTTTACCAGCTACAACCTTGAAAATTACAAGCATACCCATACCCACCTTTCACTTGTTTCCCTCTTCTTTTTTCACTCGCATACCCCTATCCACCTTTCTCACGTTTCCTTATTCTTTTTGTTTCTCTCCTCTCTTGCTTTTGTTTTCTCCTACGACTACCTCAACCGCTGAAGTGTTGCCCAATCTCATCATTCTACCCAGCAAACTCCTCATCAATCACTACAACTAAGATCGCTCACCTACTTGCACCATAGTTATCATGTCTTAGAACTTCCATCCTTGTAAGAGTTAGATTTATAGATAGAATTTAAATCTTAACTAGAACCAAATTACAAAAAGTTGCTTACGTGGTCTAGTTACAAGCCTCACATTATATGATTTTGTTATCACACAAATAAAAGATGGACAATAGACATAAATAAACAAAAATAGCTGCATGGATAAACTAGTGTATTGTTGAAAATGATTCACATCCGTACCTTGATTAGACTTAAGTCTTCAGTCCACCTGAGCCAACTCCCTACGCTTGGATTTGATTCCAATTTAGTTAAGTACCCAAGGACCACTACTTCACCTAAAAGCATGTCATAAAATAAGGATGAGCTAAGTAGCTAGTGATTTATTAAGAGATAAGATAGTGTCAGGGTTCCTCTTGATTTTACCCCTTCCTAATGTTTCACCCAATCCTTTATCTATTGCCTTGGCCAATCTTTTTACATCATCTAGCATTACCTTTTATCCAGCCTTTCACTACATCTACATTTCCTTTCTCACCTCTCAAGTCACAACACTTGGAATCATTTGTCAAGTCTAAGGCGATCAAGTTGGATCCTTTTGTTCTAAAGTAAGAGTCACCAACTCTTCATAAGAGTCAAGTTAGGGATCCACCCTCTACAAATTATTCAAAATCCGTAGAAAGACATTCCACTCACAATCCTTTGAATATTCTCTGCATCTCTTTCATAATCCTTGGCATTAAGAGATGATGGACATTTTAATTGTCTAACTCCTACTAGAAGCAATATACCTATGAGTACCCACTGAGAATACCAAATATCCTAATATTCCTCCTTACTCCCATCTTGGGATGAGTACCCTACATCAATTCTCCCCCTTAGGTATCTAGTATCATCTACATTGGCGAGCGCTTAGGAGGGCAATAGGCACAACACACTTTGTCATGATCTAAGTGGTTTTTTCTTTGACCAACCCCCATAACTAAGATATCCCTCTCGAGCGACCAGCTAATGACCCATGCTCAAACCATTCCAATTTGGCTATTTATCATATTAGTCATAGTTAATCAATCATGATATCCAGTCCCATTATTCATACTCCAAATGCTTGATTTTTCGCCACGAGATAGGCCCAATTATTGTACACTTCGCATACATTCCTATATTTGTAATCACTTGGTGATGATTAACCAGAATCCTCTAGAAACTATCATATCCTAGTTCTATATGGATGACCACCAATTGTGAGACTTCCCCAAGACTACTTGGTCATGTGAACATATCGATTCACCTTGATCTAGCTATACAAGGGTGTATTTACTGTTATTATTCTTATTCATTAGCCCATAATTCATCATTCCTTAAGATTTCTTATTAATAACTCTTATCTTGGGTTTTCTATACCATATTTGGTACAAATATTGGCCTTACTCTATTTAAACATCCATTTGAGAATCCATGGATCAACCTCCATGTTCCCCCCTCCCTTATGTCTTAAGAGCTTCTACATTTAGAAGGTCAATACTTGACCTTGTACTAGCCATCTAGCTAGAATTCTCATGTATTAATATAATGACGTAGAAGTTTACGTCTTAATTAGCAAATATCCTTATATAGACGGTTGGGTGAGAATTTCCCAATTTTATGATTTTGTGTAGAAATCAGAGTTTGCCTAAGCCTCAAGCAAGTTTTAAATTACTAAAACTATGGTTCTAGGCATCTAAACTTGGAAGAATGGGTATGGGCAGCACTAATCGTCAAAATCCACAATATGAAAATTACATCGTCGTTACATAGAAATCATGATCATTTTAAATTTATAAATCAAACTTATAAAATAATTTAAACTAAAGATGGGAGTACAAGTCTTCCTAAGGAAGCACAAGGTATAATTGATGCCTGATTGAACCTAACTACTGTATTTTTGTTATTTAAGGTATTTTAGATTTTTTTAGGTATTTTTAATAAAGTAGAAGATAGGGACAAGTCAAAATAGGGATTAGACTATAATAATTTGACCTGCATGAAAATTATGAATAAATAGTTTTTTCAATATCTAAAAATTTTAATAAAATTACTAAACCTATTTTACGAATTAACTAAGGTACCTACCAAATTTCACTCAGAAATAATAAATAGAGTTCACACAATAAAATCAAGAAGATAGTGCAGGGATTGGAATGCGACAATGTTAGGACCTAAACGTAAAATGCTTATTAATTTTTACATATAGCAAATGTTGCATGAAATTTGGATGCGAAGCCCACAAATCATTCAACTAACCTTGAGCGCAAGACCCCTATACCACTGTTAAATCCATTATAACTTGGGAGATAGCACTTGTTTTGATTTTGTCTATAATGAGTTCAGGATGTCTACATTCCACCAGTGCAATGAGTCCAATCACTGCACCTATTTGGGATGAGTACCAACTAAGTTACAATTGAACTTATAAACAATCTGATAGTCACTGAGTTAGACTGTTTATAACTCTCATTCACGAGTTTGGAGAGCTAAAGCAAACCAAATTCTCTTTTGTCACCGCCCATCAGTCCTCCCAACCAGTCAGGAACGAACTACCAGGTGTGCAAGCAGAACAAATGGTCACAGTTATTAAACGGTTAGAGTTAATGATGTAGTTCATCATTAAGAAGTACAATCAGGGAATGTAATTGATATGGTTTCTACGCGATTTGTAAATTACGAGTTTTAGATGTCGTTGCAACACGTAAAATCGATTAACTCTTAAATTTATAATACCTAGATAGTGGAGTAGCTAGGGTCATCTAAGGAGGCCAAATTGTTAATCACAAGAATTGATTCTCTCTCTCGCCTCTCAAATCCACACTTATGTTTTTGTGATTTTGATTTATATTATTTTTAGGGTTTTCAGAAACAATCGGGTATTTTGATGCGAAAATGAACTAAAGATTATGCCTATCACTAAATCTAAGTGATAAGAAGAAGTCTTCTCTTCTAAGCTCACCCTAGGCAAGTGTGCCTATGGTAATTAGAAGAGAAGAGTGTACTCTACTAATTAACTACAAGCATGAAATACACACTAACTAGAAAACTTAAATTAGAAGGCAAAGTGAAATTTGTATTGCTAGTAAATGAAGTACATGTAGAGGAATACTTCCTAACAAAAAAATGAGAAACTAAACTAGCTAATACAAAGATAAAGTAAAGATGAAGAAGAGAGGAATCCTCCGGTAGAAGTTCTGGATGGCTCTTGCTCCAAGTGTGGTTGCCCCACACATGAAAAGAGTTCTCCTTGGCTTCTTCTTCTAGAAGTCCTTTAAGCTGGGTGTCAACCACCTTGCTCATCCCCTTGTCTGATCATCCCCTCTAGTAGAAGTTCTCCTTCTCCTTTGGCGTGGCACAAGTGATAGGAAGATGGAGAAAGAAGGCACCAAGGGGGCAGGTGGTTGCCCCCTTAATCTTCTTCTCCTCTTCTTCTCCTTGGTCGTGGGTTTAGTAGTGTAAGGTGGAACTTAAGTAATGGAAGAGATGGTTTTTGGGTGATGGTTAGGTAGGATATATATAGGAATGGAGAGGGGAGTTGGCGTGGCTTTTGGATGTACGGCTAGGATTGGATGATTGGGGTAGTTAGGTGATCCAAAGGCTTAGGATGGTTGGTGCCAATCCAATAGGTGTAAGGGAGTTGGTAATGGGTGGTCGCCACCCATGGTGGCTCTTGCTTTTAGCACCAAAATGGATGTTCTAGAAGGGTTCCTAGGTGGTGCCAAGATGTGGAAGGTTGGGATGTGTTTGGTGGTGGATGGATGGTTGAGATGTGGGGAGAGGCTGGCGCCAAAATCAATGTGGTTAAGGGGTGGTTTTTGGCGCCACCTTTTGGTGTCTTTTGGTGGAGGTTATGGGGTGAAGGGTTGTATAAAAGTTGGCACCAAAATTGGTTTTGGAATAGGAGCTTAGGTGGACTAGGTTTAGAGTTATTTGGTGGAGCTTAGGTAGGTGGGTTTTAGGGTTACGTATTGGTGCTAAGGAGGTGACTAGATAAGTAAGCTAGCTTAGCTAGTAGGGAGTAGGGTAGGAGGCAAAGGGAGCTATGATTTTGAGGGAGAAGAGCTGGAGATAGCTGGAAGGAGCTACACTGGAGCTGGTAGCTGCTGAAAAGAACTGCAGGGAGCTACCTTAGCTAGCTTAGCTTGCTAGTTCTTTGCTAGTTGCTAAGCAAAGCTAAGATGAGTTGGCTTATGCTAATATGAGCTAAGGTGAGCTAGGTTTGGTCTTCCTGAAAATTACCTAGCTAGCCGGATTAGCTAGCTTAGGTCAAGTAGCCCAGCTCAACTAAGTTGAGTTAAGTTGCGTCTCTGGGAGCTGGACTTGAGTTGGCCTGAGCTGATTGAGGTTATCTTCAGCTGATTAGGCCTATATAGTTGATGGCAATAGCTAGTCCTAGTCAGGTTGAGCTTCCAGTGAACTGTTCTGAGTTGGAGGAGCTAGAATGGAGCTGGGATCAACTGACTTGAGCTAGTTTGAGCCACCACTAGTTGAGATGAGTTGAATGGAGATGAGGTGAACTAGCTAAAGCTACCATTCAGCTGAGATGAGTTGAATGGAGCTAGGGATGAGTTGATCCAACTAGAAGAAGCTAGGATGAGCTAGATTTAGCTGGGATCCAGCAGATAGGAACTTCTTCTTCATCTTCTGCTGGTGCTAGAGCACCACGATCATTTGTTTTGATGATAACAAAACACGTGTTATTTAACATTTGCAATTTGAGTCCTAGATTTCACGTCAATTGCAAATGTGGACGTGTTTAGACGGAGTTCGAGCTCGCATCCAGGACGGATTGGAGGAGCTTGACAGAAAACAGAGGAGGTTCGCGTGGAGCGACAGATTGAAGATAGAAGACAAGAAGAATAGGATAGATTCTTTTTAATCCTTTCTTGTATTTCTTGTCTTTATTTTCTTGCTCTTTTTATTTTTCTTAGAATATTATGTTAAAGAGCCTCAAAGTACCCTAACAGTAGTCCTAGGAATACCGGCACAACCCTAGGATACTTAGGTTTTCTGTAGAATACTTAGAAAACTAATATAGGGCTCAAACAGCATTTCCAGACGTCTAATTCCAAAATCAGACGTCTGATAAAGTATTTTAAGACGTCTGACTGTTGTTTCAGACGTCTGATAACTGTTAGGCTGGACATAGGTAGTTCTGTCTGATGAAATCAGACGTCCATGAAAGTTCTTCCCTACTTGGAGGGGTGACGTAATAATGCGGAAATCAAATATATAAAGCAATCTCACAAAAATAAGCAATCACAAAATGTACACAAGAATTTTTAGGTGGAAACCCAAACCGGGTAAAAACCACCACCTAACCCTCTCGAGTTACGATTTTCCGATCAACCTAGTTGATCAAATCCACTAAACGAATCACTTTAAAACGAGGGTGATTCATGAAGG
Organism: Thalassia testudinum; assembly: GCA_037157565.1. NCBI lineage: Eukaryota > Viridiplantae > Streptophyta > Magnoliopsida > Alismatales > Hydrocharitaceae > Thalassia > Thalassia testudinum. The sequence continues at coordinate 99,952,726 of JAZHRO010000031.1, read as the reverse complement.
TTCCCTACCAGGAGGGGTGACGTAAAAATATGCGGAAATAAAAATATAAAGCAATCTCACAAACATCAATCGCAAAATGTACACAGGTATTTTTAGGTGGAAACCCAAACCGGGTGAAAACCACCACCTAACCCTCTCGAGTTAGGATTTTCCGATCAACCAAGTTGATCAAAATCCACTAACCGAATCACTTTAAACGAGGGTGATTCAACCTCAGTACAACCACGCTACAAGTACGAGGGTAGCGTTCCTCAACCCCTTCTCTCCACGAGAAGGATTTTGTCCCACGAAGGAGACGGGAATTCGCAAAGCAAATACCCAACCAAAATACAAAGATAAAATAAAACAACAGTCCTATAGAGCCAACAAAATTAAACCTAGCTTCTATAGGAAATAGGAAACTCCCCTTTGCAAGGAGTGCGTCGACGATGACGCGGTGCGTGTGCCACGCGATGGCGCTACGTCGCTCTCGTTAACAACGCCGGGAGAGCGGGTGCGCAACGGTTGAATGCTCTCAAGAAAATGGAGCTTGAGCTTGGAGAGCAAGAGAGTCTTTTCTTTGGACACAAAAGGTTTGAAAGTGTATTGCAAGGTGTGTGTCTTAGTGTGTATATGTCTCTCTTATGTTTCTCTTCTTGTGTTTTTGTGTTGCAAAGGCTCCCCTCTATTTATAGAGGCCTTAGGAAGGTTTTGGAAGGCTTGGAAAAGCTTCCATAGCCGTTGGGTGCAAAGCCCAAGAGAATCAGGCCGAAATCAGGACAATGATTGCATTTGACAGGGTTATCAGACGTCTAACTATGGCATCTGACGTCTGGAAGGCCACTTTAAGACGTCTGATTTCAAGGTCAGACGTCTGATTCTATGCGGGTTTCTCCCTGACTTGAATCAGATCTAAACAGGGTTTTTGTGCAAGTCCATCAGACGACATACAGGACGTCTGGCACTATGTCTGGACGTCTGGAAACCTACTTTTACTTTGGGAATTGATTTCCAAACGTTGCAACGGCTAGAAAATCTCTGAGAAGAGATTTTGGGTCAGCCGAGGCAAAACGGTCATTTATCAGACGTCTGGACAGTCCTATGGACGTCTGATAAGGCTCTAACGGTCATAATCTTGAGTGTTTTCTAAGTCAGCCAACGGTCCACTAATTGGACGTCTGGCAAAGTCATCAGACGTCTCCTAAGACGTCTGGTATAAGGTCTGGACATCTGATTTCATCAGACAGAACTAACTATGTCCAGCCTAACAGTTATCAGACGTCTGAAACAACAGTCAGACGTCTTAAAATACATTATCAGACGTCTGATTTGGGAATTAGACGTCTGGAAAGTCTGTTTGAACCCTATATTGGTTTTCTAAGTATTCTACAGAAAACCTAAGTATCCTAGGGTTGTGCAGGTGTTCCTAGGACTACTTTTAGGGTACTTTGAGGCTCTTTAACATAATGTTCTAAGGAATCAAAAAGAGCAAGAAAATAAATACAAGAGATACATGAAAGAATAAAAAAGAATCTATCCTATTCTTCTTGTCTTCCATCTCAAATCTTTCGCTCCACGCGAACCTCCTTTGTTTTCCGTCAAGCTCCTCCAATCCGTCCTGGATGCGAGCTCGAACTCCGTCTAAACACGTCCTCATTTGCAATTGACCTGAAATCTATGACTCAAATTGCAAATGTTAAATAACACGTGTTTTGTTATCATCAAAACAAATGATCGTGGTGCTCTAGCACCAACAATTCAACCTCAGTACAACCACGCTACAAGTACGAGGGTAGCGTTCCTCAACCCCTTCTCTCCACGAGAAGGATTTTGTCCCACGAAGGAGACGGGAATTCACAAAGCGAATACCCAACCAAAAGACAAAGGTAAAATAAACAACAAACCTATAGAGCCAACAAAGTAATAAACCTAAGCTTCTATAGGATTTAGGAAACTCCCCTTTGCTAGGAGTGCGTCGACGATGACGCGGTGCGTGAGCCACGCGACGGCGCTACGTCGCTCTCGTGAACAACAGCGGGAGAGCGGGCGCGCAAACTGAATTTAGCTCTCAAGATGATGGAGCTTGAGCTTGGAGTGCAAGATCTTTTCTGGACACAAAAGAGTGTGTAAGTGTGTAGCTAAGTGTATCCCTTATGTCTTTTTGTGTTGCAAGGGTTCCCCTCTATTTATAGAGGCCTTAGGAAGGCTTTGGAAGGCTTAGAAAGGGTTCTATAGCCGTTGGGAACAAAGTACAAGAGAATCAGGCCGAAATCAGGACAATGATTACATTTGACAGGGTTATCAGACGTCTAACTCTGGCATCAGACGTCTGGAAGGCCACTTTAAGACGTCTGATTTCAAGGTCAGACGTCTGATTCTATGCGGGTTTCTCCCTGACTTGAATCAGATCTAAACAGGGTTTTCGTGCAAGTCCATCAGACGACATATAGGACGTCTGGTACTATGTCTGGACGTCTGGAAACCTACTTTTACTGTGGGAATTGATTTCCAAACATTGTAACGGCTAGAAAATCTCTGAGAAGAGATTTTGGGTCAGACGAGGCAAAACGGTCATTTATCAGACGTCTGTAAAGTCCTATGGACGTCTGATAAGGCTCTAACGGTCATATTCTTGAGTGTCTTCGAAGCCAGCCAACGGTCCACTAACTGGACGTCTGGCAAAGTCATCAGACGTCTCCTAAGACGTCTGGTATAATGTCTGGACGTCTAATTTCATCAGACAGAACTAACTATGTCCAGCCTAACAGTTATCAGACGTCTGAAACAACAGTCAGACGTCTTAAAATTCTTTATCAGACGTCTGATTTGGGAATTAGACGTCTGGAAGTGCTGTTTGAACCCTATATTGTTTTTCTAAGTATTCTACAGAAAACCTAAGTATCCTAGGGTTGTGCCGGTGTTCCTAGGACTACTGTTAGGGTTCTTTGAGGCTCTTTAACATGAAATATCTAAGGAAATAAAGAGCAACAAAAGAAATGAAAAATACAACAAGTACAAAAGAAAGAATCTATCCTATTCTTCTTTTCCTTCCATCTTCAATCTTTCGCTCCACGCGAACCTCCTCTGTTTTCCGTCAAGCTCTTCCAATCCGTCCTGGATGCGAGCTCGAACTCCATCTAAACACGTCCTTATTTGCAATTGACCTGAAATCTAGGACTCAAATTGCAAATGTTAAATAACACGTGTTTTGTTATCATAAAAACAAATGATCGTGGTGCTCTAGCACCAACAGTCCATACCTTAGACCAGACGTCTTAGGAGACGTCTGATGGACTTGCCACACGTCCAGATAGTGAACCGTTGGCAAGTTTAGCAGACACTGCAGATTATGACCGTTAGAGCCTTATCAGACGTCCTTAGGCCTTGCCAGACGTCTAATAAATGATCGTTTTGCCTCGGCTGACCCAAAATCTCTTCTCAGAGATTTTCTAGCCGTTGCAACGTTTGGAAAATCCATTCCCACAGTAAAAGTATGTTTCCAGACGTCCAGATACTGTGCCAGACGTCCTATATGTCGTCTGATGGACTTGCGCAAAAACCCTGTTTAGATCTGATCCAAGTCAGGAAGAGACCCGCCTAAAATCAGACGTCAGACCTTGAAATCAGACGTCTTAAAGTGGTCTTCCAGACGTCTGATTCCAGAATTAGACGTCTGATAAGCCTGTCAGAATAATGATTGTTCATGATTTCGGGTTGATTCTCTTGGGCTTTGTTCCCAACGGCTATAGAACCTTTCCTAAGCCTTCCAAAGCCTTCCTAAGGCCTCTATAAATAGAGGGGAACCTTTGCAACACACCAAGACACACCAAGAGAAACATAAGACACACTTAAGCAACATAGTTCTACTCTCTTGTGTCCTAGCTAGCTCTTGCTCTCCAAGCTCAAGCTCCATTCTCTTGAGAGCATCAAGCTTCGCGCACCCGCTCTCCCGTCGTTGTCTACGAGAGCGATGTTGCGCGGTCGCGTGGCACACGCACCGCGTCATCAACTCGACGCACTCCTTGCAAAGGGGAGTTTCCTATTTCCTATAGAAGCTAGGTTTAAATTCCTTTGTTGGCTCTATAGGATTACTTATTTTATTTTATCTTTGTCTTTTGGTTGGGTATTCGCTTTGCGAATTCCCGTCTCCTTCGTGGGACAAAATCCTTCTCGTGGAGAGAAGGGGTTGAGGAACGCTACCCTCGTACTTGTAGCGTGGTTGTATTGAGGTTGAATCACCCTCGTTTTAAGTGATTCGGTTTAGTGGATTTTGATCAACTTGGTTGATCGGAAAATCCTAACTCGAGAGGGTTAAGTGGTGGTTTTCACCCGGTTTGGGTTTCCACCTATAAACAATTGTGTACATTGTGTGATTGGTTTTCTTTGGTGAGATTACTTTTTATTTTATTTCCGCATTTATTACGTCACCCCTCTTCGAAGGGAAAACTTCATCTTCTACCTTCCTGAGTGCCAAGGTATGTAGGATCTGACTTTCTATCTATCCCTGACACTCAAATAGATGCATTAAAATTACAATAAAATGCAATGCATGCCTAACATAGGTGAATTCCTAAATGCAACCCAAAAACTCATTTACATAGTTAAAACCCAAAGAGCTAAATTAGTTTTAAAGTATAAGAATGATGATAAATTGACATTTATCAGTAATCTATCAAAAATTCGGCGGAGTCCTCCATGTTTAGGGGACTTGTTCCCATTTCTTGTACATGCAAAGGAGTTCTGTGCATGCATACCGCAAAATATATATAAGGTGGGCACACTACACCACTAAACACAATGAAGTAAAAGTCAGAAGCAACAAAAACGTGCGGGTACACCCCGCCATCAAAGCGATGAAAAAATGAGAAATTATGAAAAATAGCATCAAGCCATCCACATCAAATAAGCATTCTCACCATAGTATCCGCTATCACATATGCAAGACGTAACGTAGTTACATAGTCCTTTACATCAAAAGGTCATGCCTAATGAGGTGTGGCTTATCATAGCTAAAATGCCAAGCTAAGCTAGAAACGAGGTTAAAACACTATTTATTAACACACGGAATGGGTTAAGTGTGGGATTTATGGAAAAAGGCCGAAAACATTCAATTTGTGCTAAAAATGTATAATTAAGTCAATTTTGAGATATCATACACATAAAATACACTTGGATGTCTTGAATGTCAATTGAACACAATTTGAGCTTAAAAGTATAAACCAATTGTAGGATTAACTTCTAAAATATTCAATTAACACGCCATAAAAATCTCATTGCATTCTAACATCATTAGAGCCTTGAAACCACTGCATTACACTTAGGTCCTCCATATTAAACATTTCCTTAAGTCTAAAAGTTGTAGGGACCTGTTCGCAAGACTTTAGGGACCAACTTGTTAGGAGTTTTAACCACTTATGGGTTTCCTTGTAAAATTCATACCGTTTCGATCCTCTAGGCCTTACGTGCAAAATCACCAACATACCTGAGTGAGTTGCACTTATTACTGTTCATCTACAATGAACTTGCGCAGCAGTAGCCGTCCATCCCTTACACCGTTGATCTAATGGTGGATCCTCTTCGAACCGGCCAACGCCAATGCACACTTGATCACACCGGTCTCCAACTCACATCCAACGGACCTTTTTCATCACAATCCTTCCTGTGCGTATCAGCTCCATTCCTCATCGTAGATCCTTAACGTCCTTCAACCTCGATCCCAGATCACACAAGCTCCTTGCACTTATATAAACACCTCCCCTATCGCCTTGACAAGCTATCGACTCCCCTCCTACTTCCTTGGGTCGATCCTTTCTTCCCTCTCTAGCTTCTTCTTCACTCCTCGCCACATGTGACAGAGGCGACATTGTTTTCCTTCCTTCGTCCACGTCGAGCTAGATCATATAACTCCAAGAGACGTCATAGGAGTCCAACTAGTGGATTCTCCATCTGCTGGAGATCTCCTCCCCTGCTTCATCACCATTGTAACGACCCAAGTCCCACCAACCGACGAGACCCAACTTGTCTTGTGCTAACAGCTAGCACAAGAAACTACAAGATCGCAGTTACCCAACATAGAGTCATAAAACATTAATAGCCAACATGCATTCATAAAGCATCAAATGAAAGAAACAAAAAAGTATTGACAATAAAAGCAAAGTTCTCCTAGAGCATAAATAAATGAGTCTCGTAAAACTACCAAGAAAACTGGAAATAAAATTCTATTAGTGCGAAAGAAACTACAACTATGAGCCACCAGCTCGGTACAAACTGTCTCTTCAGATAAGACCCGTTTCTGTGCAGGTCTGAACAACTATAGCCACGGCATCCGACTACCCAGCAACACCTAAGTACGGAACCCGAGACAATGTCAATGAAAATTGAGTAAAGTAGTATAAGTAACTCAAGTATAGAGTATAGTATAAAGGCACTATCTTGGTAGTTTGTTTACAATTTACTTTATATCCATTCCTTTTTATGCAAATTGCCCATATCCTTATTGTTCTCAAATTGTTAATCTATATCTCGGGCACAAGATGATTTTGTGTAATTTCCTATGGTGCAAGACCAATATAAGCCGCCCTCCTGGCCGGGAGGGTTGCTTATATCCATTGAGTCACCACGCTCTGTAACCCTCGGCTCATTGTTGAAAGGGGTGGCGGCTACGTCGTGTAGAGTGAACATGTACAAGTGCTATGTACGTTAAACTACAGACAGCCAATGTCCCACCCACTGATCGAAAGAACTGCTCCAAACCTCGAGCCTTGTGAATCCACTATCATAGTTGGCCGCTAAGCCTAACCAAAGAGTCATAGGAAGGCCAGCAACTCCCCAGACCAACCCCTAAACTTAGTTCGAAAAGACTTAAAGCTACGGTCGAAATCTCGACAAGTAGCGGGGCTAAAACCAGTTATCTAATCCTTTTATTCTTTCCGACATATCCATCGTATTATACAATTAATTTCTAGATAACTGTATCTCATATTTTGTTAATTCAGAAAATCCTTAGTAATTTCATATTACTAATTCCAAGCTTTGTAATTATTTACATTATCTTTAACTTATCCTTTTACAAGTAACGTCAATCTTGTGACAGTGGCCCCATGTTACTTAGAAGTTACTGAAAATAACAAAACTCGTTTAACGGAAAATGGGATTCGTTTTATACATACGATAACAAGGATACATTAATTTACATTATTTGCATAAAATATATTATTTTTAATTTAAGTGCACATAAATAAGAGAAAATAATGAAGGGGTTCCAAACTCAACAAAAAGGAGAATACATGCAGACCGAGGCGGTATACAGAAAAGATTATTCATGATGGGTCCACAAGTACTCAAAAAAATTGACTAAATTGAATGAAGGTAGATTACTCTACCTAATGCCACCCGAGGGTCACAGTGACTATTGACTCTGAACCATGCGCACTAGACTTGAAAACAGTCCCCACGCCCTCAAGGGGTTCGTGCACGCACCGGGAAGACAACCTGGTTCAATCGGACTCACGACAGGGTCGGAGACACTTAATTATCTTTCTAATTTATCAATAAGTATAACGTATTCAAGAGTAAAAATAAATCATACCAACGTGTAGTATGCGTCAATACGATTCCAACAGTACCTTATTTGTCGAAATCCGAAGTCAAGAAGGCCTCGAACCAGACAAAATAGCACGAGGGGGTCCAGAGTCAGGTCATAATGGCCATGCACGCCCTCGCCGATCCGCTTGCACACGCCCAGCCACATGCGTTGCATTGCGATTCGCGCATGCAGGGCTTCGCAGATCGCCTTGCGCGCCCACCTACAGCCACTCAATCACCATACGCCCCGATCCGTGCGCCCCCACTCAGGAAGGCGCGCGCACGCCAGTGCGAAACCGTGCATTCTCTCGCACAAAGCGTCACCCTCTCGCACGATGCAACAGCCACATGTCGCATGCTCGCTGTGCGCTGCCACCGCCGTTGTAGCTTTTGTGGTGGGAAACTCGAGTTTTGTGGAATCGCAACCAAGTCCCTACGAAATAATTTTTGATTTTTGAAGAAGAAAAACTAAGGTTTTTCTTCTCCCTTTCTCTCTTGATTAGAGAGAGTTGAAGATGAATGATGACCCAAAGGACCCAACGGATCCTTAAATAGGTTTTAGGGATGGTTTAGAATAGGTTTACTTGGGTGAAATACCCAAATTGCCCTTAGGGTTGGGTTCACCTTACATTTAAGTCCCTTGTAACTTCTTTTGGCCATAACTTGAGCTATACAACTAAGAATCGCGTGAGACAAGCGTCGTTGGAAATCTTGCGATGAGAGGAATCCAACGATAAGACATATGGAACCCTGTTGACAAATTTTGACCAAGGTTGACTCAAAATGCATGTTTTTGGAAATTTAAGAGGCTCTGACACTAGCACCAAACCCTAATAGGATTTTCGGGTTCGAACTCACCCAAACCACTTTGAAATGACTCGGAACCTAGATTTTGGGATGTTACAACCATTGACCGCCAGTCCTAGTCCCTTAGATCACATTTGTCTGGTAAAGTATATTTTAATGCTTTCTAGATAGATTTATGACTTTCTTAAATTAGGTTAGTTAGATTAGAATAGCAATTGCTAATTGATTTAGTATGGATTAATTTAGCAGGAGTATATCAGAGTAGAGTTATAATTCACCAATCCACATCCTTTAACCAATTCAGATTAGAGGAGATGAATTCACACCTCCATTTTGATCCACAATCTTCCTTTACACTTCATGATCACCTTCTTCTGATCTCCTCGATGTTTGAATCACCATTCACTGATTCATTGAGGCATCAGATCGGATCTGACGCTTTATAGCACTCAGATCTGATTCAATTGCCAAATTCATGTGAGGCCCATCCCATTCATGTCATCAGATCACAAAGCCCTTACTCTGAGCTGAATGGAGCTTAATTTAATCAATTAGATCGGATTTGATGTTTATGATTGATAGAGAAATCTTTGGAGCAATTTTGTTTTAATCAGATTTAATCACTCAAATTTAGTTGTTTGAAGTGTAATTGGATTGAATGTCATAGGTTTAAGCCAATTGAAGTTGATTTTTATCGTGCATTAAGCTCAAGCCTAATTTCTCTGGTTGATACGGTTTGTCTTCTTGGCCATGGATTTTTGATGCACTGCTTTAAGGCCCTTACAATGACCTCAATGATTCATAAGCATCGCCTAGGACCTTTGAATAGCAATCAATGGTGTGCAAAGGTCTAGATTGTTCATATCACTCCAATGATCACACATTGAAATCCCACCTAGGCAATAGCTTTGATTTGGTCTAAATTAGTTTTAATCCATCATTCAGAGATTATTTGAGGTTTGAAAGGTATTTATGATGGTTTTTTAGCAGATTTGTATTGAGTTAAAGGTCTAGTTTGATCCTTTTTCTCATGTTGTCCATAGCTGAAGAAAGAGAACATTCTAAGGTTTCTAGAGTGACTCAAGCTTTCATTTGATTTTTGTTGGATTCCAAATGTATTATTGAACATTTGCGATAGTTTGGATTGAACTATCATTGATTTAATCTCGATCACAAAGATTCAAGCTTCAATACAGAAGTTTCAGTAGAGCTGAATACCTGAGGTTTCAAGTGGAACTCTTTGAGCCTGGACATGTTTCTGAGAGAAATTTTTCAGTGTGATGATTTAGAACTGCTGGAATGGAAGTTTGAACATGGGGACGGAGAAATATGATTTCTTTTTTTGACAGTAGCAGATGTTTTGGATTGGATGGAGAACCAGGTGAGGTGGATTTCAAGAGTTTTGATTTGGTTTAAGTGCATATGAATATTCTAAAAGCATGTATTGATTAGGTTTGATGTAATAATCATTCATGTACAATTGTTTTGCTATAAATCAAATTGAGAAGTTTGTAATTCATGTTAAAATTCTTTGTCAGAACTTAAAATTGCTGAAATCAGGAATTGCTATTGATGAAGCCTGATGTTATTTAAATGATTAACTGAGTTTTCTGAGTTAATTTTATATAGAATAAGACCACTGAAGCATTTATCTACTTTTGATTTGCTCTGAAAGGAAGTGAGTAGCAAGAAATTCATGTTTGAACTTGCTGTCAGCAAGTACAAATTGTAAAATATGAACAACTATGTTTTGATGCTAATTTCAAGGTTTAATTCATGCTTTGAATTCAAAATTGATTTTGAATGTTGTCTGGATGTGTTTAGAGTGTAATCCCATCTTCCCGACACCTGAATTTGAGTTTTTAAGGCTTGAGTTCATTGTCTTACATTCATTAAAGCCATTTTGTCCAAATTGTAAACAGGGTGAAAATTTCAAAATAAATGTAAATAAATAAAATAAATGTATCTTGAGTGAAATTAAAATGTGTTTTAGGTGTATGTTGAGTTAGATTTAGGATTTGAGTGTGTTAGTTATGTTGGTGCTAGAGTACCATGATCGTTTGTTTTGATGATAACAAAACACGTGTCACTTAACATTTGCACTTGGAGTCTTAGATTTCAGGTCAAATTGCAAATGGAGACGTGATTAGACAGAATTCGAGCTCGCATCCAGGACGGATTGGAGGAGTTTGATGGAGAACAGAGAAGATTTGCGAGGAGCGATATATTGAAGATGGAAGGACAAGAAGAATATGATAGATTTCCTTCTCGTATACTCTTTGCATTTTTTGTTTCTTTTATTGCTCTTTATTTTTGTTACTTAGATTCATGTTAAAGAGCCTCAAGGTACCCTAACAGTAGTCCTATGAACACCGGCACAACCCTAGAATACTTAGGTTTTCTGTAGAAAACTTAGAAAATCAATATAGGGTTCAAACAGCATTTCCAGACGTCTAATTCCAAAATCAGACGTCTGATAATATGTTTTAAGACGTCTGACTGTTGATTCAGACGTCTGATAACATTTAGGTTGGACTTGTTAGTTCTGTTTGATGAAATCAAATGTCCAGACCTTAGACCAGACGTCTTAGAAGACGTCTGATAACTTTGCCAGACGTCCAATTAGTGGACCGTTGGCTGGCTTAACAATCACTGAAGGATATGACCGTTAGAGCCTTATCAGACGTCCTTAAGCTTTTCCAAACGTCTGATAAATGACTGTTTTGCCTCGGCTGACCCAAAATCTCTTCTCAGAGATTTTCTAGCCGTTGCACTCTCTTGGAAATCCATTCCCACGAAAAAGTAGGTTTCCAAACGTCCGGACATAGTGACAAACGTCCTGTATGTCGTCTGATGGAATTGCACTAGAACCCTGTTTAGATCTGATCCAAGTCAGGAAGAAACTCGCCTAAAATCAGACGTCTGATATTTTTCCCAGACGTCTTAAAGTGATCTTCCAGGCGTCAGGATCAGACGTCTGATAACCCTGTCAGTGCAATCATTGTTCTTGATTTCGGCCTGATTTTCTTGGGTTTTGCACCCAACGGTTATGGAAGCTTTCCTAAGCCTTCCAAAACTTTCCTAAGGCCTCTATAAATAGAGAGGAACTTCTTGCACACAAACACACACCTAGACACACCAAGAACAAGCATTTCCACTCTTTTGTGTCAAGAAAGAAGCTCCTGCTCTCCAAGCTCAAGTTCTACATCTTGAGAGCATCAAGCCTTTGCGCGCCCGCTTTCCTGCCGTAGTTCACGAGAGCGACGTTGCGCCGTCGCGTGGCTCACGCACCCACGTTATCGATTCGACGCACTCCTTGCAAAGGGGAGTTTCCTAATTGCTATAGAAGCTATGCTTAAATTACTTTGTTGGCTCTATAGGATTATATTTGTCATTTTACTTTGTTATTTGGTTGGGTATTCGCTTTGCGAATTCCCATCTCCTTCGTGGAACAAAATCCTTCTCGTGAAGAGAAGGGGTTTGAGGTACGCTACCCTCGTATAAAGTAGCGTAGTTGTAATTGAGGTTAAATCACCCTCGTTTAAGTCATTCGGTTAGTGGATTTGATCAACTTGGTTGATCGGAAAATCTTAACTCGAGAGGGTTAGGTGGTGGTTTTCACCCGATTTGTGTTTCCACCTAAAAATAATTGTGCACATTGTGTGATTGAACTTTTTGTGAGATTGTTTATATTCTATTCCGCATTTTATTACGTCATCCCCTCCTGGTAGGGAATCACATGTTAGGGGAACACACCAATAGAAGTTTAGGTCTTCTCTAGTTAGAAATAAGAGAAAACAAAGCAAAAACACTAAAAAGAGTTCTTCCTTTTCTTTTCTCAAGTTTCCTTCTTCTTCTCTTATCTTTATAAAACACAAAAACAAATAAAAATATGAAATATTCCAAAAAAAATCTATAAAAATACTTATGTACATAAACCTAAACTACTTGTATATAGCAACTTATATGTATATAAAGTATGTAAGTAACTTATATATTTATTTTATTTACTTAGGTAGGTGTTTATATTGAGTTATACAATATATATTATAATAATATAGTTGTATACATTTATTTATATTATATGCACATCATCTCTGTGTATTTATAAGTAGCTATGTATATACTTAGAATTATATTTATAACTGTATATATAACTTAAAGTACTTACTATGTACAATAATATACTTCTATATTTGTTTATTTAATTGCATATTGTACATATTTATTTTTATAAGTTAATTAGGTATATTATTAAGTTAATATAATTTAAATTAGTAAATTAATAAACTAATGGAATAAATTTTGTTGTATAGTTGTATACTTCAGTTTAAAGTATTTTCAATATATTTATAGCTTATTTATACTATATATATATGTAAATCGTGTAAATTAAAGGTGTATAAATAGAAATAAATTAATAAAAATAAATTAAAAATCTAGAATAATAAGTTAATAATTTAAATCAACTAATTTATAAGCCAATCGTACCATTAATTTATTAATTTATACCTTAATTAAGAAATTAAATCTTAAATCAACATGTATTTATGTATAACTTTAATGAATTTTTAAATATATTTATATATTTAATTAAGTTAAAATAACTATACCAATAAATAGCCCTATATATTGGCTACAAGAGTATATAATTTAATTTTAAATTAATTCATTAATTAATAACTAATTAAGAGCCTAAACTTCATCATAAAGCACACTGTGCACAACTAATTTAAGGCACACATATAGAGTCACATCGAAAATTGATGGGCACCTACAGTGGTATAAATTGGATCATGTTCGTAAGCTTTGTGTCTTGTATGGGGTTGGATCCCACTTACCATTACTTGACCATGCATTTTAGTGGGAGAGGGAGAGGAAGGGCTGGGAGCCCGTGGGCTTGCTAGGTCGTGTGCTGAGCATTTGAGGGATTGTATGGGTTTGAATCTATACAAAAATACACTAATAATCAAACTAGGTAAAAGATTAGCAGTGGTCGATTCGACTCCTAGTGGGTTGTAGATTCCGTGAAAGGTTGAACTGCTAATTCAAAATTTTTAGATTAGATACTAACTTAGGCTAAGTGTAAATTGGCTAAGTGTTGAGTTGTGTATAGTGTGTGTGTTGTGTTAATGGTTGCGTGTACGTGCATGTTATATAATGTGTTAGTATACATATATGTATAGTTAGTATATATATATATATATAGTATAGTATATACATATATATAGAGTATATGTTATGTGTTATATATATTTTTTTGCCTTATTTTAAATGTAAGTATTTTTAAGGCTCTTTAGTGATGTTTACATATGTTAGTGTACATAGTATATATCTGTTAGTATAATAAGTAATATAGTTGTATATATATATATATATATTCTTTTTGTGCTTATATCAAGACATTACTTAGATATTAGTGTACATAATTGACCAAGATTAGTTTAGATTAATTCTTGATGCCTTTATACTTGTATATATTATTGAAGCATTGTCATTAACATAATTCATTTGCTTTTGTACATAATTGACTTGGATTAGTTTATTCTTTGATTTTTTTATTCATTTGTAAATAAACTTAACATTTTTGGAATAAAAAATGATTTTTAGATAATAGAGAGTGATGTATATCAATAACTAACTACTAGTGAATGACCTGTACTAAACTAATAAAAATTGTATATAAATAAATGACATTCATCTGAATTGTGACACTATACTACGACATGATTAATTAATCCTAATTAACACCTCTCTAGAAGGTCGATCAATGCCAACCATGGTGAATCATCCACAACCACAAATATACGGATGATCATAGTCCACACATAAATGTACACAAGAATCAGTCCTTTTTATATTATAAAATACTAACTTGACCCAAGAGAAAAGAAGCTACAAAAGAGGAGTCCACAGAACTGTCATAAAAGAGACAACATGCTAAACCAGGGCCTAAACAGAGAGTAAATAGCTAAATAACCATTCATCTAAAAGTCCTCCCATGTCTTTTTGGGTTTAAAACCTACAAAACAAATCATCTACTCCAGCTAACAACCGGCCTCCACGGACTCCGCTACAATAACCTACAGTGACTCGTAGGTGGGTCTACCCACCTCCCTGAGTGCTGTGCTTCCGCTATCGCCGTTTCTAGGTGATGAGAACCTCATTATGAGCCCTAACTAGCATATTTTGACCTAATAAAGTGTACAAAAGCTCCTACATAACATAAAGGAAGGCCTAATTTAGGTAATTACTAATATGAAAAGAATACCTGAAGAATAGGGTAAAACTGCAATTTTACCATTACAGTGCATCAACAAAATTTCTAAGGATCTAGACATAGGTCAATTGGACTTAATAAGAGAAAAAGTGGGACGGTCTAGTCAGAAAAGGGTTATTGTGAAATTTAAGAATTAAATGACATTCTGAAACTTTAAAACAAACCTACTTAAATTCACAAGGTTCTAGGTAAGATAAAAATCAACTAAACCCTCTAAAATTCATGGAAAAATGTCCCATAGGGTTTAGAACCTTCAATTTGACCTTTGGAACCTATTTTGACTTAGATTGGGGACCAAGCCCAATATTTGACCTAATTTGGGTTTTTATGCAAAATGTCTAGTCAAACATGGTGAAACCTAAAATCCAACTTCATCATTGGATTCCTTAGGTCCAAATTAGGTTTATACCAAAATTTGGACCTAAGGGAAGGTTATCTTAACCTACTTTGCAAAATGATCCACCCAATTACATTCCGGTCCTTACTTTTGAAAATCCTTGCAAATATCCCCTCAAATTTTTGTCACTTTCTTCATTTTGGTCCCTTTGCCATTGCAGCACGGACCCATACCGCCGGCGACTTTGCGAGAAGGTTTTCTCCTCGTTTCCATGGGGAGCTGCTCCTAAATTTGAAAGGGGAGTCCTCTGCGACACCCCCTACCACCTGAGCAGCTCCCCATGCCTTGAATCGCCCCATACCTCTCGTGCGAACGCTCGAGAGGTATGGGTTCCCCTCCGGCCATGCCTCCGGAGACAACTTTTTGGTCGCCTCCTTGCGAATAACCTCCTACCCGTGCCTATTTAAGGAAGCCCAGATCATTTCGCACCTTCCAAGCCTGTTTTGCCGAGAGATAACCTCAGAATTTCGTCTCCTCCTCTGGCCATCTGCCCGCAGGCTTCGGCGACTTCCTCCCTCTTCTCGTTGCTCTGCCACCGTACCAGTGGCAGAGCCATCTTCGCCTAACTCCTCTGTATCGCGCCGTACCCACGCGAGGCTCTCTGACTTCCTCGTTGTCGCCGCCTCTCCATCTCAGGGTCTTCGTCTCTGACGATGGTCAATACGCGCTGCTCGCCCTCCGCCTCCCCTCTTCTCTCCAAGTCCCTCAGTTAAGTTCCTCTCTCCCTACCTTCTATTTTCCCTCATTTTATTTCATAAATCACCCCTCGAGTACCACTATCCACCCTCATCTTCTCCACCTCTGACCAGACCACCGGCGAGGTGCTCCCGTGACTCCACGCATCCACCCACCTCGCTAATCACCTCACGAGCTCTACAACGACTCACTGATCATAACCCCTCTTCCCATTCACCACCACATGCTCCCAACATGCCCCTCGAACACACCCACCTTCACAGCCACAGGGTGACCTAGGCAAGCACGCCCTGGCCACCCAACGCCACGCCGACCACCGGGCCACCTTTGCCGTGTCACGGCGAAGTTTTTTAGGTGATTTGATGAGGCCGTGAGGCCATTTTGCTTGTGGATAGGTTCAGGCCTTCGCCGCCATTGACGGAGGACGAAGCAAGCTCGAGAGCTTCACCTACTGCCCCAAGCTTCAGGGAGCAGGGTCCCAGGTGTGCAGGCTCCCTTCGTGAACCCCTCATGCCCAGCAATTGGAGGCCAAAGCACCTGCAGCCTCTGCGATTGAGTGACGACCTGCTGCGGGCGCGCACAAGAAGCAGGTGCGGCATTTAGTCCCACCTCGGATGTTTTGAAGCGGGTGACGCAACATAAATTGAAAAAAGTGCGGGGTGCTTAGCACCTCCTGACACGGAGTGACATCCCCTCGCTCCCCATGCCTCGTCCGCGATTCACTACTCTACGGACCTGGTAGCCTGACCCGATTACCTGTGCACTCCTCGCGCACCACCCACGTTGGTGCACCTGGTCCCGGGCACGTTGACCCAACCCGTTTACCCGAGATGGCTCTGGGAGAGCAAGCCTAAGAGCGAAATAAAGAGAGAGAGAGATGCGGGGGAGGGTAGGGGGTAGGTTTTGCTTCTCTGTGCTGTGCAGGGAAGAAGGAGAAGGAGGAAGCAGCTGGGAGGAAGAAGCTAAGGGCAGGCGTTTGAAGAAGAAGGAAGGAAAGGCGCAGCTGAAGAAGAAGAAGAGGAGCAGCCAAGTCAAGAAGGAGGAGGCAGGGACTTAGTCGAAGGAGACTGCAGAGGCTAAGGAAGAAGAAGCTAAAGATGCAACCAAAGCTCAAGGCATAGAAAAGAAGAGGAAGAAGGAGCTGCAGCAGAGAAGAAAAAGGAGGCAAAGCAAAGAGAAGAGAAGAAGAAGAAGCCAAGGAGGAAAGCCAAGTAAAGAAGAAAATAAAAAGAAGCACTGTAGCAGTCGTTAGTTAAGACGTCGATTCACAGAATCAGACGTCTGAGAAAGGAAAGACAGAGAAAGAAGAGAAGGAAGAGAGAAAGCAAAGAAAAAGAAAGAGAGAAGCGAAGGAAGGAAAGAGAAGAAAAAAAGAATCTATTTCTTTTTATATATATATATTTTCCTCTCTAGCATTTATATACATTGCATTATTATTGAACATCTTTCAAGTAAATTTTGAGATTGTGATTTTGCCTCTGAAATACAAATTTGCTTTTTGAGTTCGACCTCGAAAGTTTTGAATTTCGAGTAATAAAATTGATAATCGTTTTTCGTGGTGATTTCAAATATACTACAGCGAATATCTTTTTAAAACACATTCTCGTCACGAGGAATGACTATTACTAGGTGTATAAGTGTCTACATGAAAAGCTGATCCGCCACCGCTAGGCGTCAGCACTAGTAGTGGGAGAGGCGGAATCCGCTGGTCCACAACATCGAATCTTGAAATGGGTCACAAATATAAGGTTGAGCTAAATAGCTCGGTAGGAACAAAACCATGCATAAAGCTGAAACAATTTCCTCAAGCTCAACTATTCTTTATTGTCATATAATAAATTCTTTCACTCGCCTCGGGAGTCAGATGTCGTAAATCAACCCTCTCTATCAGAGGAGATGGAGATGTATCCTTCCCTTGGATCCCAGCTTAGTAATCTCTCCTTGATCAAGGGAGAGGCTAGTAGATTTGATGATCCTTGCGAAAGGTGTACCCATTCTCGATGTATCAGAAACGTTGCTAACCTCAGTTAGAAGAGTCGAGTCTCTTAAGAGTTACCCAAGTCAATGTCTTGTGACTGTGAAGTGCAAGCTCCATTCGTGTCTAGCAAGGTGGTTTTAGATCGTTTTAGATCAACATTGCAGGGTTGGCCAGAATTATCGAATCACACAAATGCTCTCGTTAAGTGCGTAGCCTCTAAGTGTGCCCTCTCAGTATGCCATTGGATGAGATCTCCACTAAACCCATCATAGTACTCCGACGACTTCCACGTACGCGGGCGCCTAGTGAACCTTTTGCTTGAGTACCTTCTCACTGAGTTGGATTCGGGTACATCCAAATGCCTTATTTTGATGATAGCCTATGGCTGGTCACCATTCTCATGAACTATTCAAGTTCCAAGATAGATCACAGGTAGCCTCTAACCACCTCATCATCATCATCATCATCATTGTCGGTCTTCAACCCAAGCAGTGAACCTGTGGTTCACTAAGTCTAAGGTGCTTAGCCTTAGAAGCTCACCTATCAGTCCCATCATTCTTTTTCCTCTTTATCCCATATCAAGGAAATGAGTCATCGGGACTACTAGATTTCCTGGGGTCTCATGTTAGACCCTAGGATCCAAGTCTTTCTCTTTTAGACTCATAATATAGTCATCATAATTTATCACGAAGGGTTGATCCTTTTCTTAGGCATTTCGGGCCATTTTTAGCTTGCTTAGAAATCTTGGAGCTTAAATAGGATACTTCACCTCCCTTTAGGGTTTATATGTGAATTGTCCATTTCATCCTCCACTAGGGGGTCCATTTTATCCTTAACTAGGTTTAGGTTTAGTTTGGGTCACTTCATGGGGTTGATGGGGGCAAGGACCTAAGCTTTCACCCTGCATGGGGCCTAAATAGGTCATCTAATGTTAAATACTAGTGGCTTAATGTTAGGGAGCCTGGTAATGTTGCAGAGCTGGATCAGACTATGCAACCTACACTTTTTGGCCTCAAAACCCCCATTCCTCACCTCCTATTACTATGACCATTTATCCACAGTTATTTAACAGATATGGAACACATTTGACAACAAAAATCCCCCATCAAAATATACACTGTGCCCCAACTAGAAAAATATCCTTTTTTGCACCCTTCCCACCTCCCACAACATGAATCATGACATGCAAATATAATGTTACCCCTAATAGCATTCAATCCACCTAGGAACAAGAAAAGAGATGGGGAAGATTGATCCCTACTTTGATCTTGAGCAGCAACACCTTAAGACTAAGGAGGTGGAGCTTCCTTCTTCCTTCCCTTACCCTTATCTCCACGCCAAAGGTAGCAACAGGGGTAGTAGCAGCCGCAGTTGGGATAGCAGCAGCAGCACCAGTGGAAGGCAGGGAGGAGGGGAAGAAGGAAGTGGCAAGAGGAGGAGGAAGAGGAGAAGGGGGTCGGTGGAGGTGGTGCTCCTTCTCCCTCAATCTCATTCTATGATAAAAAAACAAGTGGGTTGAATGGCTTCCCTCATAAGCCATTCCTCTTATATAAAGGATGGGAATTTTACACCATAACCCCTTCCACCCTAATACTTGTGTGCCAAGAGAAACCCCCATTTAAAATTTCTTACACTAAGCCCCCTTATCTCAAAATGTTAAAACCTCACCTAGGACCAAGCATTGGGGGCAAGGGTACGTGAATCGTAGAGTACTCCAGATCAAATGGGTTTCTAATTAGTCGAAATTTTCAAGCCTTTACATCTTTAGTAAATTTATGGAGAAATGGTTATATTTCAAGCTTCAAACCATTGTGGGCCAAAGTAGGGTTCTAAACATCCAAAGAAGCCTCCTCTAGATTGAGTAACCATTCACTTCTAGCTTTGATCCAAACTTAATTCCAACATCTACAAGTTTTCAGAGGAACAATGGTGGTTGCTATGGAAAGGACTCCATTGCTCTAAATTCACTTTAGTTCTCATGTTTATTATTGAATATAAGCCTATGGGTGCAAACTTGTATCATCAACTAAGTCTTAAATCATTCCATCTGAATTGGCAAAACCAAGCATACAAATGATCGTCAATTTTTCTAAATAATTCACATATTAATAACATTCACGTCAAAACTAGGGGATAAATGTGCCATCAGAAGAGGCTACGTTATCCCGCAAAATCATGAGATAAGTGTAACCACAAAACACTAAGTTCAAAACAAACTCTAGGTCCTTTGTGTCAAGAATTTAGTGTAAGCCCTAATATTCTAAGTTTAAAAAGGTACTACCAATCATCTCCAATGCCACACATCCCTTATGGTTTTTCTTTTTTTTCCATTTAAACATATGATCATACATGATAAGGTTACTAATAGTTAATATCCCCTATGTCACACAACCTTACCCCTCCAGACACCACAGTACAACCAACATCCTCCCTCCATCTCCCATCTATCAAACACCACAAAGCACAAAATTAGTTAGAGAGAACGAGTTACATTCTACTCATTCGACAAACGAAGGGGCAACGATACACTCGAGTCAATGGATACCATCAACTGAAAAGTGAAGCTCATAAAATTTAAAAATAAACATAAAAAATAAAAGGTACTTGATCAGAGGAGACAAATCCTTGGAAAGTGAGAGCTTCCCTTACCCCTCCCCCCCCCATTATATAGTGATGGCACCGGGAATCTTTCACAACAAAGAGACGAGCCCCATCCATCTTGTGGTCGAGCATTCAAGATGGGGACCTCAGAGCTAGGTTGCATCCGATAATTGCAAGAGAGAAGTAATGTTTATGAGGGAGAATAATGGAAGCAACTTTGTCAAAAGAGTAAAGGCCATCATGTGATTCATTGGAGTAAAGGTAACCATGTGCCTCCCCACACGGTCGCAAGCACAACAATTGGAAATCAAAGGATACAAAGTTTGACATTTCCATAGCTGCAAGCATAAGAAGTGAGGAGGACCAACAATGGATCAACAAGGCCATCGTGTCGGGAGAGGGAGCTCGGTGGGAAGCCCAACAATGGCTTGGGAAGACCATTGCGTTGGACATGGTGCCCGTGAAGGATTGAGGGAGAGGTGAGAGGCGTCAGGAAAGGTGAGGGATATGATACTTGACAAGATTGGTGAGGGTAAAATTAAATTTTAACACTAACATGTTTGATGTGATATTTGTAGGAGGGATAAGAGATTAAAATGATTAACTTGTGAAAAAATATGAGATAATCCATAAAATATCTTATCACATATCAATTTTCAAATAACTTATCTCAAATAACTCAAATCAAAATATCATCCATGTCAAATTAATTTAACACCTATTCTAACGATCATCTCTCTTACCAAATTAAGATGAAAATGACTTAATTCGTGCGTAATTGTGTTCCACATGCCACCACACAAGCCAGGGCATAGTGTTGCCAGCAATGGCGGGTATAGCACAGGGTACAAAAAAACATTTTCCCAGAGATACCACCTTGAGCCTTCGCAACATCAAGCAACACCCTGCGCGGTGCCCAGCATCACCACCATCACCTCTGCAGTGCAGCTCCTTCGAACCTCCAATGGCGCCTTCGCCTTCCACCCCAAACCCTAGAAAGCGCAAGGAAAACTCCACCTCCACCTCCACCTCCACCTCCATCACCCCACGCATCCTCAAGTACTACCACCAGCGCCACACACTCTTCTCCCTCTTCGACCTCGGCGTCGCCATGGACGAGGAGGGCTGGTTCTCCGTCACCCCCGAGCCCGTCGCCGCCCGCCAGGCCCGCCGCGCCGCCCCTGCCGGCCGCCTCGTCATCGACGCCTTCGCTGGCATCGGCGGCAACGCCATTCAGTTCGCCCTCATGTAGGTGCTTCCCACACCCCGCCCCACCTCTTCTGGCGTCGATTTTAGGGTTCCCTCCCTGCCGACGAGCCTTTCTCTGCGCTTGTCGTCAGGGGGTGCTACGTCCTGGCGGTCGAGATTGATCCTGCGAGGGCCGCGCTCGCGAGGAGGAACGCGGAGGTCTACGGCGTGGAGGACTGGATTGAGTTTGTCGTCGGAGATTTCTTCCAACTCGCTCCATTCTTGAAGGTGATTTCTTTTCCCCCATTTTTTTCGGGAAATAATTATTTGCGTAGGTTTGTTTACTACTGCATGCTGCACAACTAGGGTTCGATTAGGCAACTGGGTGTCTAATCACCTTATCTATAACACACTAAAAGTAGATCATTTCCCGAAGCTTAAGCAAATAAAAGCATAACGAACAAATGACAGGAAAAGTGGAGCATTACGTCACAACCAACAAAAAGGGAATTTCGCCCTTGAAATTCATACTTGAGTCTGCGAAAAGATGAGGGTATTTATTCCTTATTGCTGTCTCGGTATCCTACACGTTAGTTCCTCATAGTTTAGGTTTCTCCATCGTACCTTGACCAAGGCCACTTCCTTATTCTATAATCTCCAAGTGGCATGATCAAGTATCTCCACTAATTCCTCTTGCAATGGTATGCCCTTTTCCAATGATAAGTTCTCGTAACTGATGACATGACTTCCATTTGGAACATACTTTCGGAGCTTGGATATGTGGAAAACATCATGGATTCCTGTTAGTTGAGCGGGTAAGGTAAGCTAGTAGGCCACAAGTTCTACTCGCTTTAGTATTTCAAAGGGATTGACATATTTAGGTGTCGGCTTACCCTTAACTCCAAACCTTTGAGTGCCTTTTATTGGGGATACCTCAAGGAAAATGAATTCCCCAACAATGGATTGCACGTCTTTCCTTTTGCCATCCACATCACTCTTCTAGGGACTTTGGGTTGTTTGCGGCAGCTTCTTGATTTATTGGACAATCTCTTGCATCAACCTGATTAACTCGGGTCCCACTTTTTACTTGACTCCTACTTCCATTAAACATGAAGCGAGATGTACTTTCATCCATATATCACTAAAAATGATGCCATGTCAATACTCGCATGATGATTGTTATTGTAGGTGAATTCTATAAGTGGCAAGTGTTCTTTCCAAGAACCACCCCACCTAAGACATAAGATCTGAGTAAGTCCTCTAACGTTTGAATAGTTTGCTTAGTTTGATCGCCTTCTTGTGAGTGACAAGCAGTACTTATACGTAACTGCGTCTCCACCGCAGATTGAAGACTCTCCCAAAAATACAATGTAAACCTTGTATCACCATACGATATTATCTCCTTTGGTATGTCGTGTAATTGCACTGTTTCTTTGACATAAAGAGCTGTTAATTAAAGAACAATGCATGCTAGTCGGATGGGCAAGAAGTGAGCTGATTTGATAAATCTGCCAATGATTACTTAGACAACATTGTGCCCTTGAGAAGTCTTAGGAAGGCCCAGCACGGAGTCCATCGATATACTTTCATACTTCCACATTAAGAAAATGCCTTCCTTACTTAGTGTTATGAAGTTTATGGAAAAGAAGTAGCTTGCTACTACTTGTTAAATAATAAATAAATATAGACTAAAATAAGAAAGGAATATGTAAGGAAACATTTTTGTCAAACCTCTAATACAAACACTATGAAAGATCTCTTCCAAGAAAAAAACTAGCGAAAATTTATTCTTGAGCATTTCAAGAGCATCTGAGACTGAATAATGTTGCATCAGGCTACCTATGACTAGCTTGATTGAGAAGATTTACGATGAAGATTAAAAAACTTGGCTCAAGCCAATTTGGCCATGTTGAATTGAGTCAACTAACTTGAATACGTGGAAAACATCATGGATTCATGTTAGTTGAGAGGGTAAGGTAAGCTAGTAGGCTACAAGTTCTACTCGCTTTAGTATTTCAAAGGGATTGACATATTTAGGTGTCGGCTTACCCTTAACTCCAAACCTTTGAGTGCCTTTTATTGGGGATACCTTAAGGAAAATGAATTCCCCAACATCAGATTGCATGTCTTTCCTTTTGCCATCCACATAACTCTTCTAGGGACTTTGGGTTGTTTACGGCGGCTTCTTGATTTATTGGACAATCTCTTGCATCAGCCTGATTAACTCGGGTCCCACTTTTCACTTGACTCCTACTTCCACTGAACATGAAGGTGGGATGTACTTTCATCCATATATCGCCAAAAATGATGCCATGTCAATACTCGCATGATGACTGTTATTGTAGGCGAATTCTATAAGTGGCAAGTGTTCTTTCCAAGAACCACCCCACCTAAGACATAAGATCTGAGTAAGTCTTCTAACGTTTGAATAGTTTGCTTAGTTTGATTGCCTTCTTGTGAGTGATAAGCAGTACTTATACGTAACTGCATCTCCATCCCAGACTAAAGACTCCCAAAAATACAATGTAAACCTTGTATCACCATACGATATTATCTCCTTTGGTTTGTCATGTAATTGCATTGTTTCTTTGACATAAAGAGCTGTTAATTAAAGAAAATGCTTGCTAGTTGGATGGGAAAGAAGTGAGCTGATTTGATAAATCTGCCAATGATTACTCAGACAACATTGTGCCCTTGAGAAGTCTTAGGAAGGCCCAACATGAAGTCCATCAATATACTTTCATACTTCCACATTAAGAAAATGCCTCCCTTACATAGTGTTATGAAGTTTATGGAAAAGAAGTAGCTTGCTACTACTTGTTAAATAATAAATAAATATAGACTAAAATAAGAAAGGAATATGCAAGGAAAATTTTTTGTCAAACCTCTAATACAAACACTATGAAAAATCTCTTCCAAGAAAAAAACTAGCGAAAATTTATTCTTGAGCCTTTCAAGAGCATCTGAGACTGAATAATGTTGCATCAGCCTACCTATGACTTGCTTGATTGAGAAGATTTACGATGAAGATAAAAAAACTTGGCTCAAGCCAATTTGGCCATGTTGAACTGAGTCAACTGACTTGCCCCCACCCCACCCCACCCCCAACTTAATTTGACCCCTAAAATTGGCCACATTGGTTGATTATAAGACTTCGTTGGAGTTGGCCAACATGGCTGAATCCAATGGTTTAAACAACAAAGCATGCTAAATAAGTGTCAAATTTGATTTACCTTAATCACAAACGAAGAAGAAACATGATGAAGGGTGAGAAAAAGGGTGAGTGGAGGGTCGTCGTTGGCCAGAGGGTGGAGAGCATTTTGTGCTTCAAGTGCCTTGCTGTAGGGCATGTTGCGAGGAGCTATAGGGAGCCGGTGAGGTGCCTGCGATGTAGAGGGTTCAATCATTCTAGGGCTGCATGTCGACGTAGTGTGAAGGAGTCAAGTGGAGTTCCACCTCCCCATTTGGCGGGTGCGTCGGTTATCCAAGTGGTTGCTCCCTGGTCCTTGTAGGTCCAATCCCTCGATCACCTGCTTGAGGAGGCCCTGGTTGGAGATGTGGTTGAATGTTGTTTGGGGTTGGTGGAGGTGAGGAAGGGGGTTGAGACCATTCTCGGCATGGGGATGGGAGCTAGTGGGGTGATGTTTGGTGAGGGGAGGTTCATCTTTTTTGATGTGCATCATGAAGTGGCACGAAAGGTGGTGTTTAGTGTTTTTAGGATTGGAGAAGCGCTACTCCGATGGAGGTGATCATTATTGCACAATGGAGGCATGATGGAGAGACCGTTGTAGAAGGTGGAGATCGAGGAGGCCTTGGAAGGGGTGCCTCTACGGCTTTGCATGCGAGACGTGATCGAGGTGGTGGGGGCTCCTTTTGCCATGTTGAAAAGACGCAAATGGCTTGTACTTCAAAGTGGGGACCTAACCTCAGTTTGGGTTGCGTTAAAAATCATACTTAGCTGAAGGTTGATGGAGAAGGTTATGCTTTGCCATGGAGGTGACTTGTGGGTGGTGAAGGGTAGGGCGATGGGAGAGGAGGGGAGAATGTATGCTTAGGCGGTGGTTGGAAGGTAAGGGGCCCTAAAGCTAATTGGTGAAGGTGGTGGAGGTGGTAAGCAATGTCGCCAATGTAGGGCTTGTGTGTTAGATTTGGCAGGTCAAGCGTCGCGTTGGAAATTTTGGGAATGGTATGGTTGAGGTGCAGTGCATGTTGCCCTTGAAGATTCTGGAGCAGGAGTGCGTTTTTCCAACTGTGGACGAAGTTATGGCACAACGCGAGGTTAGTGGTGGCGATGGAGGCGCCAATGGAGAAAGTGGGGGTTAATTTGGAAATGTGTTCAACGCTGAGGTGAGTGTTTTAAATAACGTTGAGTTGAGGCCTTTGAAGGGAGTGAACCGTGATGCTCTTTGGGTATCTGAATTCAGAAATGAGTTTCCCCTCACTTTTGCCTGTGCCCCCTCATTTGGGCGCTCTGTGTCATGCAACTTCGCTGTCCACTAATGGAGGCGCCTCCTCCTTGCGATGGCCACAGGGGAGAGTCTAGTGATTGCCTACGATGGAGGTGACATTGCCACCTTATGATGTGGTGATGGCCACTATGCAGCAGGAGATGGGAGCTTTGGTGAGGGTCTCGAGATGGAAGCCCCTGTGAAAGTAGAAATCGAGGATCGTGTATAGGCCAAAGTGGACCTTTCGAAGGGGAGCAACGAATGAGCCTGAGGTGAGGAACATTGTTGTTTAGGGCGTGCAGGTCCATATGAATGATATTGAAGGAGTGCTTCAAGATAATGATTGCACCGAGGTCGAGGTGTCAGAGGAGGATTGGATGGAGTAGGAGGAGAAGGTGGTTGCAGATGTAGTGGGCTTTAGGTACGCTGGTGGGCGTAATGCTCGTGTTGTCCAATGACGGTAATCCTCTTTTGGAATGTGAAGGGTTTGAATGACCCCTCTAGAAGGGCAGCTCTCAGTGGATATTTGCGATCATGGGGACCCATAATGGTTTTACTTCAAAAAACCAAGTTGAATTAGTGCGATTAGTAGCTGTGGAAGATTGGAGGTCGGTTTCTGGATGAGTTTGTTACATTCAACTTCGCTGACAGGAGGAATCACTGTGGGGTGGAACTTAGATGTTTTTGCACTGGAGGACTCTCTGGTGGGATAGCATGTGTTAATGGTAAAGGTGATGAGACGTCGAGACAACATTGCAATGGTTATCTTTGCAGTGTATGGCTCCACAGATGATACAATGCGCCCTCGATTATGGGATGATTTGACGCAGGTAGCAGAGAAGTTTTGCGGGGTCCACTGGTTGATTGGTGGGGATTTCAATGTCACCTTGTGGAGGACATGTCAGGTAATAGAGGGAGAAGGGATCACGATTCAGAGGTGTTTGCTGAGTTTATTGTGTTACACAACTGCATGGACCTTGTGCTTAATTCCTATCTTTACACTTGGTGGAATTCAACATGCTAGATGTCGAGGATCAATAGGTTCTTGTGCAGTGTTGAAATTGCGGAGATCTTTCCAATGGTGGAGGTTACGCTAGGGGAGAGACTATTGTCAGACCATACGCCTCTAATGTGGAACTCAAATGAGAAACGGCAATTTGGGATGCATTTCAAGTTTGGCAAGTCATGGCTATGGGAGGAGGGTTTTAGGAATCAAGTGGAGAAGTGGCAATCCCTGCAACTGAAGGGCTCGACAGTTGCCAGGTTAGAAACAAAATTGTGGGGACTTTAAGCCTATTCGAAGACATATAAGAAGGAGGTCAGAGAAGAGAGAAACAAAAAGAGGAATGATGCCTTGGCAGAAATTGTGAGATTGGACAAAGTGGAAGACTTGGGGAACCAGGAAGAGCGAATGATTAAAGTTACTCGTGTTCATACAGTCCAATTGGAAAATAGAAAATCTGAGGTGGAGTAGAAGGCCAAGTCCAGGCAGAGATGGCTTAAGGGGACTCCAACACATGCTACTTTCACTTGATGGTGTCTAGGAGGCGTAGAAGGAATTGGATAGATGAGTTCTCGATGGATGGACTGGTGTTTGAGGGGAGAGAGGAGGTGGGAATGGCAGCTGCTGACTACTACAGGGCGTTTACTGGAAGTAGGAGGGGGTGTTGGAGATGGTCGAGATTAGAGGTTCCTTCTATTTGCGTGGAGCAGGCAATGGAACTTACATCTAACTTCTTAGATGAGGAGGTTATAAGGGCGATCTAAGGTCTGAATGTGGATGGCTGTCTTGGACTAGATGGATTTTTGGTACATTTATAGGAGTTCTGGCCCCTTCTTAAGGATGGCATCATGCGAGTGATGATAGTCTTTGCTGCTGGGAATCAAGGTTTTAATAGGCTGAATAAGCTATATATGTTTTTTCTGCCTAAGAAGGACGGGACAAAGGCCATTAGAAGACTTTAGACCCATTGCCCTGTCAAACGGAGTATACCTCATTGTGGCGAAAGTCCTTGCCAATAAACTTCGGAGAGTGTTGTAGGATATTATTTCACCCATGCAGACTGCTTTCATTCTAGGCGTCAATATCTAGGTGGTTTTGTTATGGCAACGGAGATTTTAGCATTTTGGAGGAGAGTGAAGAGGGGTTTCCTCTGGAAGGTGGACTTCAACAAGGCATATGATTCAATGTAGTGGTATTTATTTGGGTCTCCTTGCTAAAGTGGGGCTTTGCCATCGTTTGGGCAGAATGGATGAAGCATTGTGTGATGACAATGTCCTCTATCTTGGTAAATGGCAACTTGGTTGGAAGATGGATACAACCTTGGAGAGGAGTTAGACATGGTTGTCCTTTGGCACTGATGTTGTTTGTTTTGGCTACGGATGCATTGGCAAGATCAACTTATAGGGCTTGCGGGAGAAATATTTTTAGAGGATTTATGGAGGGGAACGTGGTTGAGATCCAAGTGCTACAATATGATGATGACACTCTATTTTTCACGGAGGGATTATAATGTAAGGCGAGGTGGATGAGGCTTTTGTTGGAGCTTTTTAGAGCTTCATCATGATTGCAAATTAACTTCTCTAAGTCCACATTTGTGCCGATCTATATGACGCTTGAGGAGGCAAGCAGCTGTAGTGTGACCTTACGCACGGACCACGGTGCAGGGATCACTGCCTATTTCCTACCTTGGTCTTCGTTTGTCTGATAGATGCATCTCGATGCAAGAATGGCTTCCTTTGATTGGAAGGTTGGAGAGGAAGCTGGCAGGGTGGGCCTCAAAGATACCATCCAGAGGAGGTAGATTGATTCTTTCGAAAGCAGTGTTAGCTTGCATGCTGTCGTACTTTATCTCTGTTTTTAAGAT
This sequence comes from Thalassia testudinum, assembly GCA_037157565.1. NCBI lineage: Eukaryota > Viridiplantae > Streptophyta > Magnoliopsida > Alismatales > Hydrocharitaceae > Thalassia > Thalassia testudinum. The sequence continues at coordinate 99,923,901 of JAZHRO010000031.1, read as the reverse complement.
GCTGCAAAAGCTAGATTGATGAGGGATTTCTTTTGGACAAATCATGGCTTGACAGGGAGAGGAGTAGGACTGGTGTCTTGGGAGGTTGTTTGCAACCATTAAAGGAGGGGGGGTTAGGAGTAAGGAAACTTGGGAGGATGAATGATAGTTTCTTGGTAAAGTGGATTAATAGGCTCCTTGAGTGTAGATGGGGCCTCCTGGGGAGGCTGGTGGAGGGTTGCTATGGGCAGTTGGTAATTTTGGAGTTGTTGGTGTACTTGTAGTACGAAACATCTCACTTCCTCAAGGGTGTATCCTTGGTGGTACTGAAGGTGTAAGCATTCTTCTCGCCGTGCCTTGGTCTAGGTGACACTTTTCGTTTTTGGATGGATGATTGGATGAGACATGGGAAGTTGAAAGATAGATTTCTGAGGCTTTTTGCTGTGGTTGCTAATAAAGAGGTGATAGTGGCTACCTCTTGGGATGGTTCTTGGTGTCCTATTTTTGCGGGGAATCTTTTGGATCAGAGGATATACGATTTGTAGACTATGTTACGTGAGCTAGATGGTTTTGAATCGGAGGATGGTGTTGATGCCTTCTTTTGGGATGAAGGGGACTTTTCTGTCTGTGAAGCTTACAATAGATTGAGTATGGGGGAGCACTTGACAAACATTGACCTCATCAAAAGGCTGTAGACCGATTTGGATGGCTTCCTACCCCTTGAAGATCAAGATCTTTGTGTGGCTGCTTAGAAGGAGGAGACTGATAACGAGGAAATGGAGAGCCAGATGGGTTTTAGGAGGGATATGAGTTGCTCGCTTTGTTGTATGGAATCTACGGATGATGAGGATGTTAACCATTTGTTCTTTGAGTGCCCCTTCTCTATGTAGATTTGCAGAAACTTCCACTTGGGAGTAGATCACACATTCCAACCAAGGCGACTTTTGGAGATCATTTAGGAGTGGAAGACGATGTGTGAGGCAAGATAATTTTAGAGCTAAGAAGGAGAAGGCAAGAGTTCTGGTGGTGCTTTGGTGCATATGGGAAACACCCATACATTGAGAATTTCATTTGTAGCATCACGTCTTCTTTTAAATTTTGGGAAGATACTGTGTAAATTGGTCACTTTTTTGGCCCTTTTTAATTAATTATTTTGGGTGGTTATAATCACTTTTTCCCTTTTAAAAAAAAATTGATTTATCTTGCTCTGAGGTCCAAAGTTATTGAAATGTAAGGTACTTTTGTACAAAAAATGACTTTTTTTGTATTCCTTTCGTAGATACCAAACATTCTTCTGTCAATTAGAAAGTTGGAAATCGATGAGTGGGAATTGTTAATTCCTTTAGTCTTTTGTTCATCATGCCTTCTATCAACAAATGTGAACATCAAAAAGAACTCTTTGTATTTCAGGTTGACATCAAAATATGCTTCTTCATTCTGAAAGTTGAAAAAAACTTCGTGGGGGTTTTGCCTTAATTTTTTTTGGCGCTTTAGTTTTCCAATTCGTTTGTTTGGGTTTTACTAGGAGTGCCCACTTCAAATGTTGTCTGCTCTATGTTTTAGTTCTGGCCACATCTAAAGTGTAAATAAGCTTCTTAGCATTGTCGGCAATTGGATGGATAGGTTGATGCATTTGCAGACTTCCTGGGTGTGTATTTATGGTTTCGTTGCCCTTAATCTCCTCCTCTATTTTACCAACTCTTGCCATCCTGGACATTAAAGTACTCCAATTCGAAGTAGCTGATGACTGCATACTGACCTCTCAGAAAAAGCACGCAAGTTCAGATCCAGCGAAATATCAATTATCATTTTATCACTACTGTCTAAAATGTTATATTTTCATTTAACATCATCGTAGTGCTAATTTTTTGGCAGCAGTTTACTTGGGGCATGGAGTGGGAGAGGGCGATGAAGGATGGGTGGCGGTGGAGTGGATGAGGAGAAAGGACATGGGTGGTGGGAGGAGGGAGGCTGTGGGGATGCTTGTGTGTTATCAGTGTTGTTGGAGAGGTTACTATGCTTGTGGTTGCCAAGACCTAGTGGTGTGCTTGACAGGCATGGGAATTGTAATAGGTGATCATTGTGTCCAATTTCTTTGAGGGAGGTGCAAAATCAATAGAAGGCTGTAGTCAGGACTTGGGCTGAAGCATTTAGAAGAACGAGAAGATTCTTGTTGGGTGTTTGGTGGGAAATGTGGTAGAAGGTAGCCCTTTGAAGGGGTCTACTTATAGTTCTATTATAGGAAGGTTGGGCAAACAAGTTGCTTTCAGCGTGTCATGCATCAATTTGTATAAGTTCCTCTTCCGTTCTTCTGTGGTTGTTTGGAGAAGGACAAAGTCACAAAAATAACCTTTCTTTCAGCATGTTGAAGTATCATGATGGGGTGGTGAGGTGGAGCATCCCTTCGGATATCGATGGCACTTTGCGTGGATGACCCCAACCAAGATTGTTGTGCGATTGGTGATATTTGAGATACCTCTCAAACTAAGGTATCTGGAGGTCATGGAAATCATGGTGTCTGTGCTTGGGCCTCTAATGTGATGTGAAGGCATTGGACCATTGGTGGATGATCTACAATTTATGGAAGTGTCTGTAAAGGCTCGGTTGATTAGTGATGTATTGCAATGAATGATTCTTCATTCAAGGGGAGGCGCTTGTCTATTAGGTCTAGAGGTGACAATAGTCTCAATGTTGATGGGGAGGTCCTTCACAGGGGTTGTAGCCTTTAGTTTGTGGGGAGGGTTCATCACTCTTTTGTGTTTGGCGACGGGCGGTGATAGTCATAGGATGGCAAATGGTTTTGGGAAAGGCAGCTATGGTGACAAAAATTTCGCCATCCAGTTGCTTAGGTCATGTGGCAGTTAGTTTGGGCGTCCAAGTGGGCGTCGATTTTGGGAGTTTTTACATCCTATTTTGGGTTTGCTTTAGTTGAGGAATGTCTTTAATTGGTATGTTAGTTTTTAGCAAGTTTGTTTAGATGATTTGAATTGTTTAATCAGAATTTGGTCTTTCAAAAAATAGGAGATAAGGATTAGTTTGTTTCCTATTTTAAGGGATTGTGATACATTCTCTCTTCTATAAAAAAGAGTCTTTGTAATCCTTTCTCTCTTGAGTTAATAAGATAATTCTTCCACATTTCCAATTCCTTTCCTCTCTCTCTCTCAGCCACCGGCCCCCCTCTCTCTGTTCCAACGTGGAACGGTCCTCACGTGGACTGTTTTTGCCACGCCAAGGAGCCTCCACGCCTTCACGCTCGCACCAAACTCAATAGGAACATTTTGGTCATTACGAAATGGGAGATGAAGGGCAATGGTGACTTCTTAGGAGAAACTTATGGAAAATTTGTTGGGGCTGTATAGGCATTCCCTATGTTTTTAAATGGGGCACTTAAGAAAGCTCTAGTGGGGTCCACTAATTGGGATGACATGGGGGCCTCGCCATTCCTTTCTTTTGGATCTGAATTTGGTCTTTCTTTTAGACCCAAGAGAATCGCCCATGAGAATGAGTTAGAGGGGATTGTTGATTGCCCGGTGAGGGAGGATCCTTGTGAGGTGGGTGATGAGGGATCTAGGGCTTCAGCAATACCCCACATTTGGTGGTGATGAGTGATGGGTGCTCATGGCAGTAGAGGAGATGAATGCGATGACGGAGAGAAGGTGTGGTGAGGGGCTACTATGGTGACGAGTAGGGTTGTAAGGGCAGCACGAAACACTACTGTGATGGCGAGTGTGGCCATTGGGGGAGTGACAGGATTTTGCAGGTAGTAGGGTTGTTAGGGTGACGCAGCCCATCTTTGTGTCGGTTATTAGGGTCTTGTGGAGGCGGTAGAGGCCACTTAGATGTAGTAGTGGATGTATACCCCCTTTATTGTCAAAGGAGGAACATATGTCTCCCAATTGTGTGCTATATGGATGTGGTGGTTGTGGGAATGTCTAGATGGCAATGCTGGATGTTCTTGATATGAAGAAAGGGTATTGGAGAAGTGGGGTGTTTGGGTGACTTTGCTAGCCTTGTGGGGTTAGGGAGAATTATGGTAGTATCAAGTAGGAGGGCATGGTCTGGAATGAAGGTTTTGCCCTGGAATGTGAGGGCCTCGCAGGATGGGAGAAGGGGGTTTTAGGGAGGTTGTTTGTTCAGATATGGGGTTGATGTGCCTTTATTACAGAAAGTGAAGTTGGAGAAATGTAGAGTAGCAAAATTGATGAAGCTGGGTACGGGGAGATTTAGGGGCTTGGTGTAAGCAGGTGTGGTCAAACGTTCTAAGAGGAATTTGATTGTATGGAGAGATGGGGAACTAGTTGAGGTGTTTTGCACAAACATTTTAGGACTATGCTTGTCTGTGAAAAGTAAGGGATGGAAGCCAACTGTTGGTTACCTGCTTCTATGGACCATTAACAAATGAGGAAAGTGTTATTTTTTTGGGAGGAGATTAGAGAAATTAGCGCACTATACCTAAATGAACCTTGGTTGGTGGGAGGGGGCTTTAATGCGACCCTTAACCTAGATGACATGCCAAACAATTGGGTGGTTTTGATAATGGATCCGCTGCATTTTGTGAGCTGATTACTGATCTAGAATTGCAGGAATGGTTATTTCCAATTGTAGGTTTACTTGGAGGAGTTCCACATCTGTTCAACATGGTTCAAAGATGGATAAATTCTTTTGCAGGACCTTGTTGAAAGGCTCCATTGGTTGTAGTCATGGATCATCCGTTTTATGATCACACATCTATATTATGGAGCACAAATGAAGATTTGCAGTCAAAGACATTTTAAATTTGAGTAATCCTAGCTACTTGAGGAGGGTTTAAAGCAGAAAATTGTGGTGTGGTCGCAGGCAGCACTGATCTGCAACATGGCTATGGCTACACTAGTTAGGAAATTAAAGGAATTAAGGTGGTTCCTAAAGTGGAAACGTTGTCTCTATTGGAGATTGGCAGGCTTGACAGACTCAAAGATTCTATGGCCCTCTTAATGGAGGAGATGATAGTTGAAGGAAATAAGCAACTTGATTAATTCTCAAATCCTATCTCTCTTTATATAAAGAGAGAGAGGTGAGAAAAATACAACACCACCCCAACACAAACCAATTGATGACAAATAGAGTACTCTACACAATAATATGCTGCCAAATAATAGCAAATAATCGAAGGATCTCAATACTCCCCCTCAAGTTGGAGCATAAATATCAATTATGCTTAGCTTAGAACAACATACATCAAATGATGAGTGAGTCAAAGGCTTGGTGAAAATATTTGTTATCTGGTCATCTGAAGAAACCTGAGTAGTGTAGAGAAGTCCTCTCTGTATCAAGTCATGTGTGTAGTGACAATCAACTTCCACGTGTTTGGTCCTCTCATGAAACATGGGATTTTTGGTAATATAGGTAGCAGCCCTGTTGTCACATCTCATCTCCATATGACCTTCCACTTGCAGATGTAGATCTGTCAGAAGGGATCTCACCCTCATATTTGTTGCAGTCTAGGTCATGGCTCTGTACCTTGACTCAGCACTAGATCTGGAGACTACAACCTGCTTTTTACTATTCCACGTCACTAGGTTCCCAACAGCATAAGTGTAGAAGCTTGTGGTGGACTTCCTATTGGCTAAACCCCCTGCATAATCAACATCTGAATAGTTAACCATAGTCATAGACGTCCCCCTGCTGAATGAGATCCCTTGACTAGGTGCTTTTTTCAGGTATTTTAGCACCATTATTGTAGCATCCTAATGTTGCTTGGTTGGCTTATCCATAAATTGACTCAACTTTCCCACAGCAAGTGAGATATCTAGCCTGGTGATAGTCAAGTATAAAAGCTTGCCAACTAGCTACCTATACTGCCTACTATCTACAATCCTTGCCTCTCTGATAAACAAGCGTGCCTTGGGATCCATTGGAATATTTGCTGGTTTGGCATCCAACATACTTGTCTCCTTCAGGACATTAAGTGCATACTTTCTCTGGGACACTACCATGCCTCTCCTACTCCGTGCAACTTCTATCCAAAGGAAGTATCTTAAAGGCCCAAAGTCTTTCATAACAAACTGATCTGCTAAGCACTGTTTGATCTTAGTAATGCCTACTGTGTCATCACCTGTGACAATCAAGTCATCTACATAAATCAAGAGTACAATTACCCCTTTTCCCGTCTTCTTGACAAACAAAGAATGGTCAGATGATGATCTCTGGAAACTAGCTACCTCAACTACCTGAGAAAGCTTGTGAAACCAGGTTCTCGGACTCTACTTTAGGCGATATATAGCTTTCTTTAGTCTACACACACACTCCTCTTGACTTTTGTATCCCGGGGGCTGTTGCCTGTATACCTTCTCCAGATCTTTATAGAGAAAGGCATTCTTCATGTCAAGCTGATGAAGTTGCCAATCTCGTTACATTGCCACGGAAACCAGAACTCATACTGTAGAAAGCTGAGCCACTAGCGAGAACGTGTCAAAGAAGTCCACTCTATATGTCTGGGTAAACCCTTTGGCAATAAGTTAGGCCTTGTACCTAGCAATTGACCCATTTAGGTTGTATTTGAGTGCAAACACTCATCTACAACCAACCACTGCAGCACCCTTTGGTGACCGTGTGAGCTCCCATGTACCATGCAAAGTAAGAGCAACCATATCATCTTCCATGGCTTGACACCATTTTTGATCAAGCATGACTTGCTAGTAAGTGGTAGGACTCGGGATAGCAGAAAGAGTGGTAAAAACTCCCAAAGGTAGACTCCAGTCCCTCAGTAGACAGATTACCTGTAATTGGATATTTGGCACAACAGTGAGGTGCCTTCTGAATAGCAATCAGAAGGTCAAGATCATCTGACAGATTCTCTTGTATTGTCTTAGAGGTAGAGATATCCACACCTGGATCTGTAGCATCACAACTAGGCATTGTATCATCAGTATGTAAACTATTTGTGCTCACTTGAACTAGGAAGGATGGTGTCGGTGAAGAAGGGGGTATTTGCAAAGCATTATGGGGACACTTATAGGTAACAAGAGGCTCACAATACCTCTTAGGTCTAGTGGTAGCAGGCAGGGGAGCGGGAATATGTATCTCCTCTAAGGAAACAGGAGGAATAGGCATGGGAACCTCAATAGCCTCAGGTGAAAGAGCATGCCCAGTGGTGGAAAAATAGGTGTTGAACTCATGAAAGGTAACATCAACGCTTATAAAATGACGTCTGGTAATAGGATTAAAACATCGATACCCTTTTTGAGTCCTAGAATACCCCAAGAAAACACACTTCAATGCTCTCGGTGCTAGTTTACTTGGAGTAAGAGCATGAACAAAAGAAATACACCCAAAGACTCAGTGTGACATGAAATAATTCCCTATTAGGATACAACACCTGCCAAGGTATCGGCTCATGGATAGTAGAACTTGGCATCCTGTTGATCAAAAAGCACACGGTTAAAACTACATCACCCCAATATAGAGAAGGAACACTATGATATATGAACAAGGTGCGTGCCACATCAAGCAAGTGGTGGTGCTTTCTCTCAGCAACATCATTCTACTGAAAGGAGTAAGGCAATCTAATGGATAATGCCATGGAATTTGTAAAAATAATACAAGTGATGAGTGCAAAATTCAACTGGATTGTCAAAATGTGTGTTTTAATAATAAGAGAAAATTGGGTCTTTATTTCTAATATAAAGTGCTCAATAATAGAATCCATATCAATTTATTTTTCATTAAGAATACCCATGATAATATGGAAAAATCATCAATGATAACCAGAAAATAACAGTGGCCCTACCAATCTGGAATCCGATTCGGGACCCACACACCCATATGAATCAACTGAAATAAAGAGGTAGACCCAACACTGTTACTAGAGGGGAACCTGACACGTTGGTGCTTGCCCAACTGACAAGCATCGCAAGTAATGGTAGTGGTAGGAGAAATGTGGGGTATGATCCACCTGAGCCTATTAAGAGAGAGGTGACCAAGGTGAAGGTTCTATAGAAATAGAGTACCAGAGGTAGCCTTGCCATGGCAAGCAGCAACAATAGGTGTCTGGCTTAGACGATAAATCTTCCCTTCTTCACTTCCTCCACCAATCATCTTCCTCGTGAGTTTGTCCTGCAACACACAAGATTGGGCATAAAAAATAGCTCTGTAGTTCAACTCCCTGGTAATACGACTAACTAATAGCAAACTCTTGGGAAAATCAAGTACAAATAAAACATTAGATAACCTCAAAGTGGAGGTGATACGAACATCCCCCCTGTCCTGCAACCTAGGAGTGGCTTCTATTAGCAATCTGAATAGTCTTCCCTAGTGGTACAGGAATAATTTGTGGAAATGACCTCCGATCTCCACATAGATGGTGTGAAGTTCTAGAATCTACTGTCCAATCATCACTTTATGGAAGTTGCGAGAAGAAAAGGCGAGTGTAGCAGTCTCTGGAGGAGTAGGTGAGGATTGAGACGAGTGAGAGAAGCGCTGTAGCAAATCATTGAACTTTGCTTGGGATATTCTATCAGAAGGAGCCTTTGTTAACTCAGAAGCCTGATTGGCCATCGAGGGTCGACTATGCTTAGTCCAGCAAGTAGCCTCAGTATGTCTCGGCTGACCACAGTAAGTGCAGGGGGGATGGTCCCAACCCCAGGTGCATGGCCACGACCCCGACCTCGTGAAGGAGGCCCTCTACCACGTGCGAGAGTAGCAGCTAAGGCAGATGTCTGGCCTGTAGTTTAAGCAGTAGGTAACTGAACTGCAAGCCTGCTCAACCTACTGTATGTCTCCTCTAGTGAAGGTAGCTCTGACAGGGTTAAAATTTGAGATCGTGTTGCAGTGAACTCTGGTCCAAGGCCAGACAAGAACAACAGAACAACTATCTCCTTGTACTCCCTCTGAGATGGGCAAGTACACACTGGTTTGTTGGCATTGTATTTCTCTAGTAGACTTGCCATGGTAGAATAGTACTGGGCTAGTGATTTGCCCTCCTGAAATAGCTGTGTGAGCTTATGAAAGGTCTGGAATATATGAGCAGAATTCTTCTTGTGGGAATAAGTCTCTTGTAATGTATCCGCATCTCCTTAGCGGTCTTGTAGTACATAATCTTGTTGCCTATCTTGGGAATAACACAATTCATAATCCAGGCACTCACCATTACATTATCCTTGTTTCAAGTGGCATATTTCCTGGTCTTCTTTGCAGGCTCTTGGTGGAGCAAGGCATGCTCCTTGTCATGACCCTTCACTATCATGAGAAAGGTTTATGACCATCTGGGGTAGTTGGTCTTGTCCAACTTCACCATGGGACCCAAAAATGGATTTTTATAGGTCCTTGTCTCCATCATGAAGTCTGACGTCACCTTGGAAGAGCTAGAGGACACCATCTTGCCTTCACCCAAGATACTAGAATGTCCCGAGTATAACTAGAGCATTCAAACTGTCATAATACACATGAACCAGGATATGAAATTGTAGCTTCAGACCATGTGTTCCTTGATGAAGCACAAAGGTAGCCTAAGGTGAAGATCTCAGGCCTTCCTAGGCAAAGCAGTGATTGTTGGGGCTTGGAAGATCCCCAAACAAATTTGCCTTTCCCTCTTGGAGGTCAGAAAACGGAGGGTGCACCGCACCCCAACCCAAAGAGAAAAGGCCCTGCGATGTGATTGTAGGACTCGTAGGCAGCGTTATGGCCCACAATGGGTAGTAGTAGGCAGTGGCAGTGGGCACCAGTTGGCGGCGTTGCATTGTTGGGAGGTGATGGGATGGCATTGGTGCCCCCCTTGCTGACGATAATGAGACCAATGAAGGGGAAGATTGACAAGGAAGAGGAGAGGGAGATCGGTGGAGGAGTTGGTGGCTAACTTGAGTGGGATATTTAGGACATCGATCTAGGACCGCTGCATTGATACCAAGTTGAAGGAAATAAGTAACTTGATTAATTCTCAAACCCTATCTCTCTTTATATAAAGAGAGAGGTGGGAGAAATACAACACAACCCCAACACAACTAATAGATGACAAACAGAGGAGTCCACACAATAATATATTGTCGCATAATAACAAATAATCAAATGGGCTCAACAATAATTGATATAATTAAGCACTGGGAAATTATGGCTCAGGAAGACTTGAAAAAGCAAGTTGATTGGAGCATAGATCATGGCAAACTTGGTTGAAGAAAGGTGACTCAAACACTAGATTTTTTTTCATATGGCGGCAATGGGCATTGCAGAAGTAAGCTTTGTTGATAGATTATGGGTGAAGGATAAAACAATCCAAGGCAGGGAGGAGATTGGATGTGTTTTAGTTGAGAACTTTTACCATTTCGTGAGGAGGTATCCAATGCCTAAGCTTAGGTGGTTGGATAGAGATATCTTGAGGCTAACTCAAGAAGCGAATGCTTTGGTACGATCATTCTATGAGGATGAGGTCAAGAAGGCTTTGAATGGGCTTAATGTAGAACGGTCGTTGGAGATAGATGCATTCCCGATCCTTTTCTTCAAGGAGTTTTGGGACACTACAGGTGGCAATGTAATGAAGGCTTCGAAAGAATTTCCTGTTGGGAATTATGGGTTTCAATGAATTAATAATAAGTCCCTCTTCTTTTTATTACCAAAGAAGGAAACACCATAACATGTTGATGACTATATAGACCATTTTGTTTATCAAATGCTTCGTATCTGATTGTTGTAAAGGTATAGGCAAATGGGTCGAGGGAGGTACTTAACGATTTGATTTGTGAGGTGCAATCGGCCTCAATTAGAGGAAGACACATGGTAGATAACATGGTGATGGCCTTGGAGATGGTTTCGTACTTGTGTGGGATGGGAACCAAGGGCTTCATATGGAAGGTTGACTTTTCCGAAGTGTATGATTCGATCCATTGGCAGTACTTATGGGTTTCTCTGTCAGTGATTTAAATGCCGCCAGCGAGGCCTTTTTAGGAAAAAGCCTATGCTGACATGGTAAAGTTATCGAAATGTTATCATCGTCATGCCGACGAAATCAATGGGCATGTCAAGGCTACTGCTGGTCCGTCGTTGGCATTCTTGTTGGCATATATCGGCATGCCCTCGGCGTGCTCACGACATACACATTTAGAATTTTTTCGGTGCAACGTCAAAATTGACATTTCGAACCTTGTTCTCTGGAGAAGAGGGGATTCCTAGAGGTATGGATTGTGTGGATGAAGTGGTGTATCACCACAACGTCTTTTTTAGTGGTGGCTAAAGGGAGACTTGAAGGAGGATGGATACAGCCACAAAGACGTGTGCGACATGGGTGCCTACTCATCCCCTTCTTGTTTGTCTTGTCTATGAATGTGCTAGCATGGTGTTCTTTTAGAGCCTACAAGGAAAGACTTCTCAGAGGGTTAATGCTAGAGGGTTAGGAACCATGATGATTCTTGTCCTTCCACATACAAATGCTACAATGTTTTTCACGGAAGGTGCAAAGGATGTGACATCAAATGTTGCTGCTCTATTGGAGCTTTTTGGGGTTTTCTTTGGCCTCACAATCAATAAGGAGGTTTCGGACTATGTGCATGGAGGAGTTAAGGACTCCTTTGAAGTAACTACCTCATTTGTACCTGGATTTGTCTTTGACTGCAGGATCTCTTAAAAAGAGGATTTGAATTTGGTTTTGTGGAACAATCTTCACGATCATACTTGCCTAATGGTGGATGACATGTTGGGGGGGGGGGGGGGGGGGGGGGGGGGATGGAGGTGGCTCACGCCATCTCTGTGATGTGGTGTGCTACAAGTGCAGGGGGAGGGGGCACTAGGCGAGGGACTACCATGATCCCGTGGTTTGCCTCCTTTGCCGTGGTTGCGGGCATCGTCGAAGATCATGTCCCATGCGAGGTGCTATTGGTGAAGATCTCTTCTTGAGCGAAGTTTGTCGTCTCCACCATATAAGCTTTCATGCACCAGGGTGGTTTCTCCTTGGTCGCATGAGGTGCGCAAGATGGATTCTCTTTTAGATTTCTCTTTGGTGGGGGCGTTCATTGCCGGATCACCAAGAGTGGATGAGGTACGATCCTTTCTTACACGTTTTGGGCTATCATCTAATGATTGGAAGACATCAGTTTTATCGGAGAAGATGGTTGTTTTTGGTTTGCAAGAAGCGGATATTAATCGTCATAAATTTAAGGAGATGCGTTTTGGTGGCTCTTGTATCCGTTGGAGATCTCCGAGTATTTACGAAGGAGCTGGCAATGAGCGAATTTCGTTGCGCCCTATTGTTATGTTTCATATCTTTGGAATTCCACTTAGATTGAGGACAATGGAGGTAGTGATTTCGTTGTGTTCTTTTGCTTGAGTTTGAAGGTGTAATGGTGCTGGGCTCCAAGAAGGTTGTTGAAGGCAAGTTACTTGTTGGGAAGGCTCTGCCAAACAAGATCCTATGGTTTGGTGGTTGTGCTTGCATTGTGTCTTTCGAAGAGATGAAGTCGCAGACCTGTCAGTCTCCTTCAGACGCACAGGTGGTTGTTGGGAGTGATCACAGTGATGTTGGTGCAGCTTCGATGAAGACTGGCGGCGTCGCAGCCCCTGCTTTGGCAGTTGGCGGTGCTGCTGGCCTTGCTCCGGTGAAGATCGGTGTTGCTGGCAGGTTACCAAATCGGTCTACGAAGTCACATTTGGTATGGAGACCGATTTCTAAATCAGTTTGCCAGCCCGGTGGGGTTCAAATTTTGGATTCGAATGATGCAGCTGCCTCCCTTATTTGGGGCTGATGGTTTTCCATTTTTGGAAAACTATTCACATTCGGGCGTTGAGGTGGCGGAAGACGGGTTTCCTTCTTTTGAAAACAATCCAAAAAAGGATGCTGAGGTGGTAAAGAACATTTTTTGTGCTGAACAGGTGGCTTCCGAATCCATTTACTGATCTGGATGTGGTGAGTTTCAAAATTTTGACAGTAACCGGTCCCTTTTTCTTGATTTAGAGGGTGGTCGTCCCTCGTCTGCTGCTGCTGCTGAAATTTTGCAAGATGTGGATGATCATAGGTGTCTTTGGAGTGGGAGAGCTCGACAAAATGCGTCTCATTCCACAAATGAGGCTGTGGGGGTCAATCATAAGGACTTTGAATGTGTGTTTGGCTATTCACAGGTGGTTGCCAGGCCTAATCTTAGGTCCGGGCACAATGGGTTTAAATCTAACGCATTTCATTGATGACAAACGAATGGTTATTATGGTCAAAATGTTGGGGTTGCTGTTCTTGCTTTTGATATATTGTTGGAGGTGCCAATCCTTATTACTTTTTGGATCAATTTTTGAGATATCAAGTTGTGAGGAACCCCACCGAACAAGTCTCAGCTGGCTTAATGCAAAGGAAATGATGGGTGTGACACTGCAACAAAGCAAAGACCTCGAGGGTGCAACCTCTGATGTAGGGGATAGTGTGCGATCGGGGAGGAATGCAAACAAGGGGAAAAGCATATTGCACAGATCCTCTTCGAGTAGCTCTTTAGGTTCTACCAAAGTGATCTTGCAAAAATACAAAGTGGTCCTTAGTGCCTACTACAAATGTAAAAGAATCACAAAGAAGCCAGTGGCGAAGAAGGCCCATGACAGTGTTGACGGGGAGGCATTGCAGGTGGATGGGCATGTGTGATGTGGCCAATGTGATCGGTGTGAAGAAGGTGCACAAGGGAGGGGTGAAGAAAACTCTTGATGATTAAAATCCTTTCTTGGAATGCCCGTGGCCTCTGTGATGAGGGAAGCATGTCGATCTTGAGGAGGTATTTAGCGAAATGGAAAATTGATATTGCATTTCTACAAGAAACCCATTTGGATAGTTTATCTTCCCAAATGAAGAACAACTTGTGTGGTGACAGATTTACATAGTATCTTGAGGTGAAGGCGGAGGGGAGGTTGGGTGGTATTATATTGATGTGGCATGGTGATTACTTTGAGTCGACCTCATCTTTGTTGGTCGGGAGGATGGTGATTGCGGTGCTTACAAGAAAGATGGATGGTATGTCCTTGTCTTTTTCCTGTGTGTATGGTCCTTGTGATGGCTCTACCAAGATACATTTTTCGTAGGAGGTTACCCGGGCTTCTCTTTTTGTGGATGGACTGCTGTGGCTAATTGGAGGGGATTTCAATGCGTTGCTGCATTCAGAGGATATATCGGATGGAAGATGTGATAGATCTATGACTGATTTTTAACATGCTCTTTAGGATCTTGAGCTGATGGATTTGCCCATAACAAGGGCCCAATATGTTGGAACCTTGTAGGCTTGTTCCACATCTTGTTTTGGTGTTAACAAAATTATCATGGATTATTGTTTGCCATTAGGTGTTTTTCATATTTAGGTGAAGATCAAGGCAAATAGGAAATGATGGAGGCATGATGGTGAGAAGAAAAAGATTATGTCATGGAGGATGACAAGGATGAGTCGAGGAGAAGAAGATCATCTTCGACCTTTAGTTTCTCTAGTTTAGATTTTATATTTATAGATTGTATATGCCTCTTAACAAAGAATCATAACTTAGATCGTAAAATCAAGTAGAGATAAATTAGGATTTATATTGCGAACATTTTCAAAGTACGTAATGGATTAAAACACTTAAAACAGGTACTTGTAACCAAGTACCGGTACTGTTCATCAGTACTGGTATTTGCAGGGCATAGGTTTGAGAATTCGTCTCAAACTGTGAACAAAAGTACCGGTACCAACCATGAGTATTGGTACATGTTGGCTACAGGTTGAAGCCTTATTTTTGGCCTGAACCTTACTGTGCCCATGATAAGTACTGATGATAAGTACCTGTACAGGTAGGTTACTGTGCCCAAGGAATTTCAAACCTGGAAGTCACAAGTACCAGTACCAATGATGAGTACCAGTACCGGGACTCATGTATTGGTGGCAATGAGCTGCTAGTACCGGCACAAGTACTTTAGTAGTGATACCAGTTAGCCATTGGCTCAATTCTGAATGGCTAGAAAATTTATTTAGGCTATGTGAACGTTGGGAATTAAATCCCAACATCTAGTAGACAAGTATCCTAGGTCCTAAACTCTATAAAATGATCATAGGACTCTTTGTTTGCACATAAGAGATATTAGAAATACAAGGAAAATTCCTAGAGCTATATTTCACAATTTTCCACCACATATTCAAGAGAAGGAATAATTTGTTGTTCTCAATCTCTCTATGGATTTGCAAGCACATCGACGTGATTTCTTCATGCATTGTTAAGGCATTCACGTTCATTCTAGGCTCTCAAATCGATATTCCTATATTTTAGATCCTATCACAATACACACGAAGAAATGGGAGTGGGGCTGCATCATGCATTGATAGATGTTTGTGCAACGTGGTGACGGTCGAATCCTTTCATGGTGCAGAGGTGGTAGTTTGTGATAGACCTTTTTCAAATCACACACCTCTCCTATGGTGTAACAATGAAAATGCGAGCTCCTCAACATATTTTAAATCTCATAAGTCCTAACTAAAGGAATCTGGTTTCAAAGAGTTGATACGGGACAAGTGGTCTTCTATGTTGGCTTCTACTTTGGCTACATGCACCTTAGCGTGTAAGATTCGGGCTATTCGGGAGGTGATGATTGAATTCAAGCATGATCTCCGGATGTGTAGAGAGGCAAGGAGTAAGGCGCTGTTGAAAATATCCTCCTTCGATAGGCAGGAGGGTTCACCTTTGACCAATGAAGAGTGTCAAGAATGTAGGAAAATGCGAGCGGTTGTTTTGGAGGAGGATCATAAAAAGAAGATGGATTGGAGGCAAAAATATTGCCAGTTGTGGCTTAGGGAGGGTGATGGTAATTCAAAATTCTTTCATTTAGCAGCTAGTAACACTAGGTTGAATATGATCATCATGTTGAAAGTTGGTGAGAATATGGTGAATCAAAGAGAAACTTTCTATTCACATTTCCATGATTTCACTCGAAGGCAGCCAGTTGGAGATTGATGCTTCGGCACCTTGGATATTGACTAGGTGAAGGAGGAGGCGAAGGGGGAACTCCTTGGAGATGTTGGAGAGGAGGAGATTACTAGATCCCTTCATGGATTGAAGGCGGAAGGCTCGTTAGGATTAGATAGGTTGCAAATTGTTTTTGCAGAGAGATGTGGAATGTGATGGGGCTAGATGTTGTGGCGATGATTCGTGAAATTTTTAGGGATAATGAAGGTTTCGAGAGGCTTAATTGCTTTTATTTATTTCTCCTTCCCAAGAAGCCTGGGGCAGATTCAGATAAATTGCCTTATCCAATTCTATATATTTGGTGGTGGCTAAGATCTTGGTGAATAGGCTTCGAGTAGTTATGCTCGATATCATTTCTCTGATCGAGTTGACTTTTATAAAGGGTAGATCACTACAGGATTCTTTTGTGATGGCTTAGGAGATGCTGGCTATATGGAAGAGGAGTCCCAGCTTTCCTTTGGACATATCTTTGGAAAATTCTTAGGAGAACAAGTTTCCTGGAAAGATGGATTCAATTGATAAAAAGGTGCATCACTACATCCGCTTTTTCAGTCTTGGTCAACGGCTGTTCAAATGGGTCTTGGATTCAACCGCAGCGTGGTGTGAGGCAGGGGTGCTCGTTGGCACTGTTGTTGTTTGATATTGCAGTAGATAAACTTGCTTCCTTGGCCTTTAAGGCATGCAGAGGACACCTCTTCTCTGGTATTACATGCCAAGGTGATGATTCGTTACTTACTCCTCTTTTGCAATGCGCGGATGATACAACTTTCTTTGTGGAGGGAGGCAGGCTTGAGGTGGCTCATGTGTCATCCTTGGTGAGGATTTTCGCTGCTATATCTGGCCTGAAGATTACTAGGGGAAAATCCCTTTTTGTCCCATTTGCTATCTCCTATTCAGAAGTGGAAGAAATTTCAAATTTGTTGGAGACTCCACTGGCTCGTTTGCCAATTAAATACCTTGGCCTCCCTTTGAAAGGAAAGAAATTGGTGACTTCTGATTGGAGCTGTATGGTGGAACGTATTACAAAGAGGCTTTCTTTTTGGAGTGGAAGGTTGCTTTCTAGAGGGAGATGACTGGTGTTTCTCAAGTTTATTTTATCTTCAATTCTGATTTTCTTTTTCTTACCTTTTAAACCTTGGAAGAAAACTCTGAAAGATAGAAATGATCAGAAAAAGATTTTTCTGGAAGGAGCGGAATTTGTGGGCAGATTTGCTTAATTGGTACCTTGGATTGAGGTTTGTAGACCCAAGAGTGAAAATGGTTTGGGGTTGCGACGTCTAATAAATCTTTGCTCTTGAAGTGGGTGGCAAGATTGCTATCCGGAGAGGCATCTATGGTCATTACGATGTTGAACGACTCTTATGGTGTGAGTATGAACCTGGCTGAAAGGGTGATGTTTAGAAGAGGGGCTTCTTCCTTTTGGCAGTCACTGCAGTTGGTCCTGCGAGAATATCCACGTAACTTCAGCCCGGTGTTAGGAAATGGAGCGTTATTCAAGTTCTGGTTGGATAATTGGAGTGAAATGGGCGCACTTTTAGATCTATTCCCAAGGGTATTCAGCTGGTTGTTGAGAGAGATGCCACGGTTAATGATGAGAGATGAACAGTGGAACACATGGAATTGCAGATTGCCTCCAGGCTTATCAGAGTCGACTTTTGCTGAATTTCAGCAGTGTTTAGAAGGAATTTCAAACCACTGCCCGGTTGCAAATGAGACCGATAGGTACTATTGAAAAGATGGAACTTTCTCAGTCAAGAAAACTTATGTTAAGATGGTCTTCAGTGATATGCTGTTGGATGAGATTGGGTCTGATTCTAGGATAATTTGGAAATGCAGACTTCCTTTGAAAATTAAAATTTTCTTATGGTTGCTTAGAAGAGAGCGGATAGTCACTAAGGCTCTTAGGAAGAATTGGTCTGATGATAGAGATACAACCTATTGGCTAAAGGAAGATGTGTAACATTTATTTTTCATGTGTGACTTTTCAAGGGAGGTTTGGCAGCACTTTAATATTCACACGGTGGATGTTTCTGATGTGAGTAGCTTCTGGAACTCATTTAGAGGCCACTTTGACCTTGACGTGACTCGTTGGACCAAGGCTTTTGCTACCCTATGGTGCATATGGTTGTAGCAGAATGACAAGATCTTCAAAGATGATAGGTGTTGGGTGGATAATGTTGCGAGGGAGGTTCATTTTTTGTCTAATGGCTCAATAATCTGTAAGTATGTAGTAATCTTCCTTGTCCTTTTTCAAAAAAAAAAAGGTTTTGTGGATGGGTTGAGGTAGAGATTGGAGGGGTGGACATTGAAGTTGCTATTTGGGTGTGGCCATCCTTGGTGCTTAAGCAAGGTTCGAAATGCCGATTTCGACGCTGTGCCGATGAAATTGCAAGTGTGCATTTCGTGGGTATGTCGGAGAAATGTCCGTTTTTCGATGGCAGATTTCGATGATTTCGATGGCTCGAAAAAATGCCATTTCGGAGGCACGCCGAGGGCATGCCGAGGCATGCCGACAAAAATGGTAGAAGTAGTCAAAATGATATCAGTTTCAAGAAAATCAAATGTTGATTATGTAACAATAAGGGTGTTACATCATAATATTCATATACAACATGACCATACAATGTTAAAATTCAATAACGAGATGAAATATTCTTACCATGCTAAGAATACAGAAAATTTAATAATAGAAGAATACAAAGAATTTAAGAATCAAAGAATTTAAGAATGAAAGAATCAAAGTGTATAGTTTCAAAGTAAAAGTTAAAACTGTAATGTCTTGATGTATGATGTATCGGAAGTCAAGACTTGGAACTTGAAAGACAGATTTCACCAGAACCAAGAGTGTCTTGCTGGATGCATATCTTTATCATGGGTACTATCACCACTTGATTGATACCATTGTTGACTATTGTGTCGATGAATACTTTGAATGTATTCACAGTAATCCTTCCAAGACATATATGAATACATTGTCTGGTAACCCATTATGTGCTATCTGTATTCATGTTCATTCATAATAACAAAAATCCCAAGACGGGGAAATCTACTATCTGTGTATGGTCTGTCACGCTGCCCACGTGCACGATTAGTTGCACGTGTTTGTGAGAATCCTGTTGTTCTAGAATCATCTTGTGATGATTCTGATATTGGCATTTGAGGGAGAGCTTGGGGTTGGAACTGCTGAGGAAAGTAATTTTGGATCATGCCATACTCATATGGGTAACAATACCACCACCAGATCCACCACCATCCACCACACAGTGCACACACCTTAATTCCCACCCCACCCGATTCACATTGGCCATTGCATCATGCCACCAGCCAGTGCGGGCACTGGCACCGCACGACCTCCCGTTACCTTTGTCTCCTTTCCCCTTCCCTCCAAAAGAGTCATCATTGGAGGAAATCCTAAATGTGCGGCGGCCACCCTCTACAGGGAGACGCTCCCCCACCTTCCCAGCAGGCAACAAGTCCACCACCAAGAAGGTGAGAAGTTCCATAAGTAATGATGCAGGCTACAGCCTGAAGCACTGGCAGAGATGACAGTGACAGTGGCATTAGCGGAGCGGAAGAGATGGCAGTGGCAGTCTACAGCAAGCACACAGCATCGGCATTGGCATCGGCATCGGCATTTCTTAACAAGGTGGGCTGCATCGGCATCGGCATAAGCACACACCCTTGGTGGGAGTCCCTACATGTTAAGCATCTTACGGCGTCGGTAGTGCTTGCCGACCCTATGGATATCTGCACAAGCACACAGCATCTCTTAACAAGGTGGGGCCCCCACTACACCCAAATCAAATAGCCCTCCCGCCTTCCCTGCCCTCTCTCCCCACCCTCTATGTCCGCGGGGCCCACAGACCCTGCGGCTCCACCACCACCACCACCTTCCTCCCTATGTCCTCCTCCCCCTCCATCCCTCCTCCCTGGCCCCACCTCCAGCTCTTCCTCTCCTCCTCCCCCAACCCCTTCCGCTCCCTCCACCTTCTCCTCTGCCCCAAACCCCCCGCCCTCGGCCGCGCCGAGCTCCACCTCGACCTCCCCCACCGCTGTCCCCTCTGCCCCCCTCCTCCTCCCCACCCCGCCTCTACTTTTTCCTCTCTTGCCCCCTCCACGCCCCTGACCACCTCTACCAGTCCCCCTCCTCCCCTCCCCACGCCCTCGCCCTCGACGTCCACCGCACCGAGCTCTTCTACTTCGCCTGCCGTGACCAGGTCTACGACCCCGACTTCGACTCCGCTGTCCTCCTCGCCTCCCAATACCGGACCGCCTCCATCCCCCTTCCCCCCACACCCCCCAAGAGGAGGCGACTGGTTGAGTTCCGCCCCTGGACCCCCACCCCCAGGGAGCAGCGCCTCCTCGACTGCTGCTCCAGCCCACTGTGGTGCCTTGACACCGCCGCCGCCGAGTCGGGCCGCGGGGTCCCGTGGGTCCTCCGGGGGCTCAACAACCTCGGCAACACCTGCTTCATGAACTCCGTACTGCAGGCGTTGCTCCACACCCCATCCCTGAGGAACTACTTCCTCAGCGACTGCCACAACCCCTACGTCTACAGGCCGCAGCAGAGGAAGAAGGCGGGCGGCGAGGGCGACGACAGGAAGGTCGTGTGCCTCGTGTGCGATCTCGACGCGATCTACTCCGCGGTGTTCTCCGGTAGCTGCACGCCCTACAGCCCTGCCAAGTTCCTGTACAGGTGAGGGGGACGAAGGAGAGTGAGCATTTTGACGGCGGCGGCATGCCACCGGTATGGTCGGCATGTCGCCCATATTGGTCGGCATGCCGCCCATACCGGTCGGCATGCCGCTGAAACACCGGTCTTTCGACATTGAAATCATATCGGCATGGCTGTTCTTCAAAATCGGCCTTGCCGACGGCATTTAAATCAATGTGCTCAAGTTGGTCCTTATGGCAATTTTGATTTTTGCATTTTGGTGTTTGGGTTACCAAGGAAAGTGGAAGTAACACTTATCGATATGATGCATAGATTCTTCTGCAAGGGAGCAGGGGAGGATGCCAAGGGAAGGCACCTGGTGAAGTGGCAGGAGATGTGGACATCTATCTTAAATGGGGTTCTTGGGGTGCTTGATTTGCAAACCATGAATCATGCCTTGCTTGGTAAATGGGTGGTGAAGGTGGTGGGTGGGGGAGGGAGATTAGTTTATGATGTCTTGAATGCTATGGTAGAACAGTGGAGTGGGAAAGGAGAATGAGACCACATAGGGAGCTTTAGCATTTTGGAAAGGCTTGATCCGCTTGATGCCATCAGTTATGTCACTATTTCTGGCAAAGTTGGGAGATGGTTTGAGCTTCATTTTATGGAATGACCTCATTATCCACATTTATTTACTCTATCTCTTTATCTTAATGCTGTAGTTGCTCCATGTTGGGATCCACATGTGGATGGGAGAGGAGGTGCATGGTCACCAGTCTTCGTTTCTCACCTTGTCAGATTTGTGTCTTTAGCTCCAGGAATTTGTTTCTTTATTAGAAGACTTAAATGGCTTGCATGCGATGAAAGGTGAGTTGGATAGATGGGAATTGGAGAGTGGATGCTGCACGGTGAAGCAGCTTTGTACAGTTCTATCCGCTGCCCCACAGCTGCAAGATGTTAATTTGTGTTGTGACATCCATCTGCTCGGAAAGAAAATATGTGTTTAAAGCTGAAGGTTTTTGAATGGCTTCTATGAAGGGAAGTCAGAAGGTAGAGACTCCTTAGAATGGAGAATGTTGGAAGTCTTCTTTGCAAGGAAGCTGCTGAGGACTGTGCACGTCTTTTTTTTGCTTGTCCATTTGTTGCTGTCGTTGGGAAAAATGTGCTTACAACGGATTGATTCTTCCTTGTTTCAAACTCTTTGGAGTTTGGTGGCATCAGGAAGGGCTCTTTTGGGGCTGTCTTCTTTCAAGTCTAAGTTTGAGAGGGCAAAACTGTTTGCATGTTATGGGCTATGTGGTTGCAAAGGAATGGTGTTTTTAGGGAGGAGTGCCCTACTGTGGATGGGGTTTTGTATGATATCAATGTAATGCTGGGATTATGGGGATCATTCTTGTAATGAGGTGTTCTCTGATTTGATTAATAATATTAATGGATCGTCACTTCCTATTGTGACTATCCTCTTACCTTTCCCAAAAAAAGAAACATTATCATATGCTTCTCTTCATGGGAAAAAAATTATTATAATGCTTGAACTTCTCTTTTGCTATGACTATAACTGCTATCGATGTGCATATTTAGTGGCTTAAAAATGAATGGACTTTAATGCTTGACTTTTGTGTTGATTGAATGCTAGGGTGATGTGGTATTTCTTTCTCCACCTTGGGGGGGCCCTGCATACAAGACAATTGAGAACTATACCCTTGACTACTTGAAGCCCAAAGACGGGTACGTAGAAGTGTTTGGCTTTTTCTTTTTTCCTCCTTTTGAACAATTTCATTAACATTGTCTAAGTGGTAAATCTGTTCTTCTTATCATAGATTTTTCGCATTACAATGTAGAAGTTCCCTATTAGTATGGGTCCATTCCTTTTTTTCCTTATGTCAGTGTTATCGTGGACTCCTTCCCTCCCTTCCCCTCTCTTTGTGTTGATTAATCTTGTTTTGTCCTTACTACTAAGATTGCATGGTCACAAAATTTGACCGGCCTTTTCGGGAAAATGAAAACAATATTTAACTAGGTCATCCTTCTCCACCAATGTTACACCATCAATAGTAATTATTGCCTCTGATTCAGGAGCTCATGGGGATTAACCCCCCCAATCTTGCTTGGTTGTGATATGTTCATCATTGGAATGTGAAGCAAAGGTTGATGTCATCAATTATGGCTAGTCGTAAGGTTGAATTCAATGCGCCTACTGTTGTGCCAGTAGAGTATTTCTTGGATGGTATAAATCTCCAATTTACTAATGTCAACCTTAATGAAACTTAGATGGTATAATTCTCCAAATTACTAATGTCAACCTTGATGAAACCGTCTGGTGGGCACCATCTGCACACATGTTCAATACTTGAAGGGATAGGCATGGCTACATTGATAGAATTCTCTCCAAGCACATTCAAAGGATCCTAAATTCAAAAACTTGGTATTGGAGAATTGCCTAGGACATATTTGATTAGTAGTAATCAAACAAAATTCATGTTGGGGAATGGACATTTCTGAAGGTGAGTTGTCCTGCATCTATGCCCAAGGAGAGTTGTTGGAGGGTCAGCTTTTGCTACGGGAAGTGATTGTGAGGTTCAAAGGTTGTTCATGTCTCCTGGGGTTTCAGATGTCCCCAAGGGCATGTGTGAAGACCTTTGAGATCCTTCTCACTGGTCATCGAAGGAAGGTTGATGGCGGTGCTCCAGCAAGGAAGATGAAGTGGATTTAAAAGATGAAGGGTTAGCCAATCAATTTGAAATTTGAATTGGGAGCCAAAGAACCTTCCAATTTTGTTCCTCAGTTTAAGGAGCATTCAAAGGCGATATAGGTTGGAGGTTTGAGTTTTGCTGCGCTGGGGGATTTCACGTGTGAGGCCTTTGCGACGGGGAGTTATTAGTGTGCTAACGTGGTGCGTGGAAATTATTTGGTACTAAATATGTTACCTTTGAACTCGAAAAAGGATCCAGAGTTGGTGAGTACCCATTTGGACCTTTTTTGGATCTAGTTTTGTTTAGATTTGATAACCTGTGCCTTTTTTCTTCTTCCAACCCTACTGATCATTTTTTCTCCTCTCCTATCTACAGGAAAGGTGGCACCTCTTCATCTGGGAGTGTTGCTGGTGATGGTGGGGTCAACACCTAATAGGTTATTAAATCCGCGACAATGCAACTTGTTGGCAACAGTTGCTGGAGGCGATTTGGGGCATGGTAGCCGTGAGGTTGTGTCTGTCACGTTGCTTGATCCTGTTGCACCAAATTTTGATATTGTAGCGCATGAGGTGGCTGTCGTTGTGACAACCGAGATCGATGTTGATGCATCAGGGAACATATTGATTGTAGTTATATGGGCACAGCGTCAGATGTTCGAGTGTAGTTGCTTATCACCATCCGTACTTTGTTAAAGTTGGCTGGAGGCAGAAAGGGAGGTGGACTTGCTTCCTCTGATTTTAGGAGCTTGGGTACTCGTAGGGCTTTATGCGTTAAGAGTGGCCTTATGTACCACTCCTTTCATAAGAGGAAATTTGTGAGAGATAGAAGATTGTTGGGGATGACAATGAGGATGATGTGGAGATTAGGGTGGCCATAGCTTTAAATCTGAAGGTCTCTCGTGCTCATGACAATAAGGGTAGGACGGTGTCTTATGATTAAAGTCTTCTCTTGCAATGTGAGGGGGCTTCATGATCGGGCGCAGAGGCCAGTTCTAAGAAGATATTTGGCCGAGTGGAGAGTGGATCTAGCATTGTTGCAAGAGACACATTGAGATTTCAGACCGGTCAATTAGAGATAGTGTTGAGAGTGGGTCCCTATATGGTTTCTTATCGGTTGAAGCATCGGGGAGGTTTAATGGGTTGTGGCTTATTTGGACAGAGGATTTGTTCTAGCTTGAACACTCTTTTGTGGGCTTTCATGTTGTCATTGGGATTTTCTCTCGCATATCGGATGGCATTAGTTTTGCTATGTCTGGTGTTTATGGACCTTGTGACGCCTCTTTGAGGGGGTGTTTCTAAGAAGAGTTGAGGTAGGCGATAGTCAAGGTTGATGGGGGTCCTTAGCTGGTCGGAGGAGATTTCAATGCTATATTGCCTGTGGAAGATTTGGTCGGATGGGGGGTTGGACCCTTCATCTGTGGAGTTTTAGGAGATGATTGATAATTTGGGATTGATGGATCTTTCGATTTTGAGAATGCATTTTACTTGGAGAAATTGGTCCGGGCAGGTTTCATGCATTGATAGGTTTTTCTGTAGTGTTTCTTTGGCAGAGTCTTTCCATGGTGCTTTTGCTTTTGCCATGATGGGATCTTTTTCTGATCATACTCCACTTCTCTGGGATAATGGAGGGGAGGCTCTTTGTGCAACTTATTTCAAGTTCCAAAAGTCTTGACTTTTGGAGTTTGTTTTTTGGGATTTGGTGAAAGAGTGGCAGGGGGTTCTTGTTTCTAGCTCTGCGGTCCATATAGTGGTTGAACTCATCAAGATTGTTAGGCAGACAATGATAGAATACAGGAAGGGGGTGAGAAGGAGGCGTGGCATTGTGAGAAGTAAAGCGTTGGAAGCTTTGGCAGAGTTGGATAGAAAGGAGTTGGGTGAGCTTGATGTAGTAGGATAGAGGAAAGGGGTTGTGCAAAACAAGATTAAAGAAGAGGACCGTAAGAGAGAGATTGACTGGAGACAGAAATCTAGGCACTTATGGCTTCGGGAAGGTGACCCTAACACAAAGTTTTTTCACTTGTTTGCTAGTGCCAGGAGGAGGATGAACTTGATCACATTGATTCGTGTTGGTGATGTGACCCTTTCTTAGAGACAATAGATTTTTAGGGCCTTTGTTGATCATTATCATAGCTTTACTAGGAGGCAACTGCGGGGTAGATGGAGATTGGGTTCCTTTGAGTTGGGTAGGTTGGATGAGGCGACAAAGATGGATCTGTGTAGACTTGTTTCTAGTGAGGTGTTGGAGGCGGTTTGTGGTTTGAAGGCGGAAGGCTCACCGGGTCTGGATGGGTTTCCTATCTTGTTCTTCAAGTAGTTTTGGGATGTGGTAGGGGAGGATGCTTTAGCAGTGGTGAGGGTGGTCTTTTAGGAGAATTGTGGCTTTGAGAGGTTGAATCGGTTCTTCCTCTTCCTACTTTCTAAGAAGTTTGGGGTAGATACTATTGATGACTTCCGACCTATTGTTCTGTCGAATGTGATCTATTTGATTGTAGCTAAGACCTTTGCGAATCGTTTGCGGTATGTGCTGCCTTTGTTGATAACCCCAGTGCAATTTGTTTTTCTCTATTGGAGATCCAACATGGATTTTTTTTTGTACTGGCTAAGGAGATGGTGGCAGCTTGGAATTGGTTTGTTTTGCCTACTTTATTGTGAAAGGTGGATTTCTCAAAGGTCTATGATTCTATCTATTGGGCCCATTTATGGGAGATTCTGAGGAGGGGCTTTCTGGAGGATAAGGTAAAACTCATGAAGTGATGTGTCACAACATCCTTTTTAGTGCACTTATTAACGGGAGATTCTCTGGGAGTTGGATGCGGCAATAGAGGGCGGTTAGGCAGGGATGTCCATTGGCATCCTTGCTTTTCAATGTGGCAGTTGACACCCTGGCTTTCTTGGCTTACAAGAGATGTAAGGAGCACCTTTTCTTTGGTTTCTCAAAGACCAATGATGGCTCATTGCTTACTCCACTTTTACAGTACGCAGATGATACAATATTTTTTATATAGGGTGGTGTCCACCAGACTGTGCATATTACACGGTTGGTTTGTTTGGGGATATCTTTGGTATGTTGGTTAATGGGCAAAAGTTAGCCTTCATTCCCTTTCATTTGGATAGGAGTGTAGAGGAGAGCATCTTTGTCATCTGATACATCGGTTGTTAGGCTACCAGTTACGTACTTGCGTTTACTGCTAAAGGGGAAGTGCTTGGTGATATCGGACTGGAGGCCTGTAGAGGAGAGGATAGCCATGAGGTTGAATGGTTGGAGTGGACAACTCTTATCTAGAGGTGGTAGGCTTGTTTTAGTTAAGGTGGTGTTGTCAGCAATTTCTATCTTTTATCTCTCTTTGTTTAGGCGTCCAAAGAAAATCTTGGCAAAATTGAAGGTGGCTTGCAAAAGATTCTTTTGGAAGGGGCCTGACCATTAAGGTCACTTCTTACAATTGGTTCCTTGGGAGGAGGTTTGTAGATCGAGGAAAAAGGTGGATTGGGTATAAGGTGACTTGAAGAGTTTAATGTTGTGCTTCTTATGAATTGGGTGGCGAAACTTTTGGTGGGAGGAAATGGGCTTTTGGATAAGTTGTTGAGAGATTTTTATGGGCCCCCTGTTGATGTCGCTTTTAGGTGTTCTTGGCTGATGCGACCATCAACTTTTTGGCTTTTTGTGAGCCTTTCATTGCATGTGGCATGTCTTCTTGTTTCTTTGGGTTGAGACTTGCTGGAGAATGTTCTTTTCGGTTTTGGAAGGATGATTGGATGGGAAGCGGCAGTTTCTGATCTTTGTTCCCACCTCTCTTTAGGACAAAGATGCTCTTGTTTCGGATGTGTGGGACAGTACATCCAGATCCTTGTCCCCGATCTTGCAACTTGGTCTTTCTAATGCATCCATGGAAGAGTTGCAGGGGCTGCTAGAGTTGCTGCATGGGATTTTTGTTGGCGAAGAGGCTTTGGATGGTTTTAGGTGGAAGGATGGTGTTTTCTCAATGGCTAAGGCATATAAGAAGTTGGCATTGGACATGGGGCTGGCATCTCTAGTTTGGGAGGATTGTTCTCTGGGTTGGAGGTTACCTATTCCTCTGAAGGTTAAAATCTTTTTGTGGTTATTCAAGAGAGAAAAGCTGGTGACAAAAGATTTTTGATCTAGATGGGCTGGTGATGATGATTTGGATTGCATCTTTTGTGGAGTTGCAACAAAAGATCTTGAGCACTTGTTCTTCTAGTGCAAGTTGTCTTTGGAGGTTTGGGCGAGATGTGATATGTGATGGACTGATATGTCTTGCTTTGCAGGTTGGTGGGATTTTTTCCGCACTTTGGTGCATGTGGATGCAATAGGATAGGTGAAGGTTGTGGTAGTGTTGTGGTTGATTTGGTTGCAACGTAATGACTCCATTTTTAGGAGGGAAAGGGTGTGGGTTGAAAATGTTGTAAGGGAGGCATGTTGTCGCTTTCAATTATTGCTAGATAATTTGTAAGTCCGATCCATATTTTTGATTAAATGATATTTTGAATAGTTAACGAGTGCTGGTAGCTGTCCTTTTTTCTCTTTAAACATACAAAAATAAGCACAAAGAACACATGCTATAACATGGTTTCTCATGGACCTAGCACTCTCGACAATATCACTCAATCGTGTAAACAACCTTGACAACAGTGATCTAGACCTGTTCATGCACTAGGCTGGGCCGCCCAAATGGGGTGCGTTTGAAAATGACCCTGTCCAAGCCCACCGGGTTGGCCCATGGGCCATAATTCCCAGCCTGACTTGGTCCGGGCTGCCCACGGGTCTGCTAAAAGAGTTTTAGGGAGGATTTCTAAAAAATGGTTTAAAATCCTAAATAATACTATATTCTTACTATGCAATTAGTTGCAATATTTACTTCCATGAAATTTACATTCCATTTACCTGCATTCTTTAAGTAAATAATGTTAGTTGGACTCTGAAGACGGAGTTTTTTAGTTTTTACATATGAATCTCATAAAATCACCAACATGTATGAACAACAAGTTTGTTGAGAATCCTCCCCATTGTATTATTGTACGGATGTATTTAAGGACTTTTAATTAGTTTTGCATCAATCATGGGGCCGTGGAAGTCTCCTGTTGCAAATGCATGTTCTAATTCAAAGGGAAGGGAAGCCACAAAGTCTTACTTGGAATTAACAGGATGCAATTGTAAGGATTAAGGACGCCACTACTTATATGGTCTCATGCAATCTGTGCTCTCACTTATTCAAGTATGAATTACCCACTCATGTATATATGACAGCAATCTCCAAACAAAATAAATAATATATGTATGTATATATGTATAATATATAGCTTGATTTGAACTAATAGGCTGGGCTGGGTCAGAGGCCTTGCCAGGCCACCTAGCAACTGATCCGAACAGTAGTCCGGGCTGGCCGAGTTGAAGTAAAATTTGCCCAACCCAAGCCCAGTGGGCCAGGCAAGCTGGGCAGATGGGCCCCCAGCCCACTGGCCAGGTAGTACCAAGGCCTAAGGTTTAGTTCACTATGATAAGAGATTGCAAGAGTAGATATAGCAATTCACCCTTCAACATAGATGGATCCATCTCTCAAAAAAAAAAAAAATGCAGATAATCCCCCAAGATCCATTGATCCATATGATATTGTTCTTTACAGCACTTTTCACAAGCTAACTATACAAATCTGTCAAGACCCATTGATCCGTGTGATATTGTTCTTTACGACACTTTTCACAAGCTAACTATACAAATCTGTCATGCACAACATGCTAATCAAGTTAGTAAAATCAGCAACTTATTCTTGAATCTATGCAAAGTAAGCATAACGTCTTCAAGTCAGTTTTCTCTTGAATGAAATGACTGTCACTCTCCACATGCTTTGCCTGCTCATGCTGAATGGGGTTGTTAGCAGGATTTATAGTTTCCTGTTTATCATTACAGAGAGATTTACAGGAGCCTCAAGGTTAATCTGATGACTTTCGAGAGAATGTGGCTGCACCAAATTTTAACTGCTAGTGCCAGAGCTTTGCGCTCAGCATTTGCACTTACAATGAGCACATGCTGATAATTTTTTGCTTCTTAAATAACGACATTCAAACCTTTTTTCCACCTTAAATAGCGACATGATATAAATATTTTGCCTTATTCAAGGACTTGAATCAAAATGATAATCATGAAAGATGCAGGAGTTTGTAGAAGTGATTATATTCATGGTGGAAGACAATGGGGCATTCGCCTTGTGGTTATACAACCACTGATGATTGGGCACAAGTGTGCTTGTTTTTGAAGTGCCAAGCATGGTGAACTATTTGGTTGTGGGTGATCATGTGGCTTTGGAACCTTGCATCAGTTGCTGCTGTTACAACCATTACAAGTGCAGGTGCTATAATTTTTATCCAGATATAAGAACTTGGCAGCTTGAGTTCCTTTATTAGGTGACCACCAGTCGGAGAAGAGGCTTGAAGACCTGATGCAGCTGCTGGCAGATATCCAGTCCTTCTGGCCAAGAGAGGATAGGCAAATTTCCCTGGAGTGATGTGTGGGAAACCTTTCACTTAGTAGAGCTTACAAAATGCTAAGAGGGGAGGTGGAAAATGAAGATGTGTTTCTAGGCTTGGATTGTTCCCTCTTTTGGAAGATGAAGGTTCCTTTGAAGATTAATTACTAAGGAAACAGGTGTTTTTCGACACCTGTTATAAATGGAAGATGAATGAAAAGAAAAAAAATTGTCGGTCAGGGAAAAGCCAAAGCTGATGGTAAGTACGACAACATTGACCGATGCATGGCTGAAGTTCTGACCGTGAAGGATGTCAAGAAGGGGGGAGCTCGTAGTTTGTCCAATGGTTAAGATCCTTTCTTGAAACGTGAGAGGTCTTCGTAATGGGGTGTGAAGATCCATTTTGAAAAGCTACTTGGCTGAATGGAAGGTGGAATTGGTGTTACTCCAGGGGACACATCTTAAGCAAATTGCACAGATTAAAAATTCTCTTTGTGGTGATCAATATATTGGTATCTCTGATGTCAAATCAGTGGGATGTTCTGGGGATCTTTCGGTGAAGTAGAACAATGACTCCTTTTAGTTGGCACCCTCTTTGACTGTGTCATGCATGATTACTTGCACTTTTACCAAGATATCTAATGGGTCGATTTGGATTATCTTCTGTATATGGCCAGTGTCAGGAGGCTGCTAAAGCTGGTGGGAGGAGATGGAGCAAGCTTCATCTTTCACTGATGGTTGACCTTGGTTATTAGGTGGTAATTTTAATGCTACATTGACATCTAGAGACATGCCAGATGGGAGGGTAGATAGGGCTTCTACTGAGTTCACAAGGGTGGTTGATAGTTTGGACTTGTTTGACCTTCCTATCTTGGGTGCTTCCTACACTTGAGAAATGGGGCTGGTTCGGCTTCAAGAATTGTTCGATTCATGTGCAATGTTGGGTTGGCAGAGGCATATCAGGATGCTTGTGTTGTTGCCAAATGCAAACCTTTTTCAGGCCATACTCCTATTGTCTAGGATAATAAGGAGTGCATGTTTAATTCTTATTTTAAGTTTCAGAAATTGTGGTTGGAAGAGCCGGGGCTTTGAGAGTTTGTAAAGGAAATGTGGATGGAGGTTCCTGCATCCACATCTGCTACCCGTACCCTGGCTTGTAGAATTAAGGCTATTAGGCTGGCTTTGATGGAATATAAAAAGGACTTGAAGGTGCAAAGAGACAGAAAAAGGACAGAGGCCCTTGAAGCAATCAATGAACTTGACAGGAAAGATGGGGAACAACTGAGTACAGATGATATGCAGGAGAGGCGAAGATTGCAGAAGTGGTGCAAGAAGAGGACTTGAAAAGGGAGATGGACTGGAGACAGAAGTTCAGGCAATTGTGGCTTAAAGGACATGCTAATACTTGATTCTTTCACCTATTGGCAAGTG
The DNA here is from genome assembly GCA_037157565.1 of Thalassia testudinum. Taxonomy (NCBI): domain Eukaryota; kingdom Viridiplantae; phylum Streptophyta; class Magnoliopsida; order Alismatales; family Hydrocharitaceae; genus Thalassia; species Thalassia testudinum. The sequence goes on along the minus strand of JAZHRO010000031.1, from coordinate 99,892,751 downwards.
ACAATTCAACCTGATTAATTCATTGAAAATTGGGGATTCCATTCTGGATTAGAGGCCTCAGACTTGTGAGGTGATACATCTCCATTTTCATGATTTTTACTAGAAGGCAACCATCAGGGGAGTGGAGGCTGGGCTCGTTTGACATGCCAATTTTGGATGATCACTTGAAGGGGAAGTTGATTTGCCCGTGTTTAGAGGAGTTTTGGTACCATTAAGTGGTTTGAAGGCTGAAGGAGCTTCAGGTCTAGATGGTCTACAAGTTCTGTTTTATAAAGAACTTTGGGATGTAGTGGGGTGTGATTTTATGTCAATGACTTAGGAAGTCTTTGGAGGAAATCGTGGCTTTGAAAGACTAAACCATTTTTATTTATTTATTCCTCCTAAAGAAGGTAGAGGCAGAAACAATTGATGAGTACAGGGCCATTGCACTCTCGAATGCAGTATATCTTATTGACGCTAAGGTTCTGGCTAATAGATTGCATCAGGTAATGCTTTCTTTGACTAGTTCAGTTCAGTCAGCTTTCGTGATGGGGGGATCTTTACAAGAGACTTTTATTTTGGCAGAAGAGATCATTGCTTCATGGAGGAGATCAGTTGTATCAGGTTTTATGTGGAAAGTTGATTTCTCAAAAGCCTATGACTCTATGGCTTGGGCTTATCTTTGGGAAATCCTTAGAAGAAGGGGTTTCCTAGAGCAATGGGTACAATAGATGAAGAGATGTACGATCACGTCAACTTTGTCAACTTTGGTGAATGGACGACCTTGTGGGCCTTGGATGTAGCCACAAAGAGGTGTTTGGCAAGGGTGCCCTTTAGCACCAGTACTATTTAAGATCGTTGTTGATTCCTTGGCTTCCATGGCTTTCAAAGCTTTTGGTCGTGGCATTATTTCTGGCTTCAAGTCGAGATGCAATAGATCTTTGCTAACACCGATTCTTCATTGAAAGTGGGGCCATGGAGGCTGAAAATGTTGCGTCTGTTTTCAGAATTCTTTTTGATAGTTTTGGGTTGAAGATAAATGAAAGGAAATCCGCCTTTGTGCCTTTCCATATGAATGATCAGGACGTGGTGAATGCGTCATATGCTTTAGAATCACCGGTAACGCTGCTACCTATTACTTATTTAGGCTTCCCTCTTAGGGCAAGTTGCTTGAAGTCTGAAGATTGTAATGCTTTGTTGGAAAAAGATTGCTAAAAGGCTGAATTCATGGAGTGGAAAACTACTTTCATGGGGTGGTTGCTTGGTTCTTCTCAAGTCCGTTCTTTCATGCATCCCCATTTTCTTTCTTCTAGTCTTTAAACCACCCAACAAGGTTCTAAATAAACTGGAGATCATGTGGAAAAAGTTCTTTTGGAAGGGGCCAGATCTTGAAGGATGTTTCCTACAATTGGTACCGTGGAAGGAATTTTGCAGGCCTATAAACAAAGGTGGATTGCGTATGCATTTACTCAAGGAATTTAATGAAACTCTATTGTTGAAATGGGTGGTAAAGCTCTTTGGTTGCAGCGGTGGCCTTCGGAGTAAAATTATGGCAGATTCTTATGGATCTAGTCTAAAAATTTAGGAAAGAGCAGTTGTGCATCCTGGGGATTCCTCCTTTTGGCGGTCTTTAATTCCTGTACTTCGCTTGAGTGCATCCTTGTTTGCCCTTCCTCTTGGTAAAGGGGATTGCTTCAGCTTTGGAATGAGGATTGGTCAGGTAACGGGGTTTTTTTGGACTGTTTTCCCCTTTTTTTTCTTCAGCTGGTGGAAAATAAGGACACTAAGGTGGCTAATGTGTGGGATTCTCAATTAAATGCTTAGAGTTTGGTGTTCCTTTCTGGCCTCTCTGAGGCTAGAACTGAGGAATTGAATCTGCTTTCATTGATTGCACGTCTACATCCAAACCCCAGTATGCTGGATAGATTGATGTGGAAGGATGGATCTTACATGGTGACAAAAGCCTACGAGGCCATTGCTGATTTTGACCCCACGGACATGGATTTTAACATGGTTTGTACTCGGATATGGAAGCTAGGAATCCCTTTAAAGATCAAAACTTTCTTATGGCTGCTGCATAGGGGAAGGATGGTCACTAAATCCATCATGAAATTATGGTGCAGTGATCTGGATGTGAGGTTTCCCTTATGCAAGGGTGGAGAGGAAACTATGTCACACTTGTTTTGGTCTTTCCCTTTTTCTCTGGATGTTTGGAATGTTTCCGGTCTGTGGGGAACTTCTTGCATCAATTTCTCTTCGGCTGATGGCTTGTGGTCCTTGTTTATAGGGACTGTTCATGCTGATAGTCTGTTCCTTTTTTTTTAAAATGCAATCTCCTGGATGATTAACCTTCAGTAATCATCCTTTTTTATACTTTCAAGGAAAGAAAAAAAAAGATCTTCTTGTAACTGCTTCAGAGTGGTCAACTTGCAAGTTTGTAATGAAAGTTAGACAAAGCCGGTGGACTAAGAAATAGGATGTCCGATGTGTGCTTTAGGAGTTGGAGGATGAAGACCTGCATCATCTTTTCATCAAATGCGGGCTTATGAGGGATGTTTTAGTGAGGATGGGAATTCCTTCCATTGCTGATGATTCTAGCGAGGAGTTTTGGAGTGCTTTTAGGCATGGTATTTGGCCAGATCAGGACATGTGATGCAAACTGACAGCTGCCCTTGTGGAATATTTGGGTCTAGAGGAATGACACCACCTTCAGAGGAGCAAGGGTTAGGGTGAAAAATATAGTGAGGGATGCTTCTTTTTGTGAGCTTTGGACTCGTTTATTGTAATGCTTTCTTAGTGGAATGAAGAATTGAGCCGGATGGCTACCGGCCTCTGGAAGCCTTCCTTTCACTTTTCAGAAAAAAAATTTCAGATACGAAGTTCTTCGCCAATTCATCTGGTCTTGAATCCCTAGCAAATTGGATCGTACCTTGTTGTCTTGTGTGTCTATTTGCCTGACAATGTAAGCTTGGAAGAAAGGGCAAACCTCTCAGTCTTGCACGCTTGTAGGCATGCTGGACCAGTTTTCTTTATCCATCAACAATTATATTTTCTTGTAGTGCCTTTCTATATTTCACAATAATAGTTGACGAGCAATTTTATAGCAATACTTCTCCTCAAATGGTCCTCCCAGTGCCTCGCTCCATAATTAACCAGAAGAAGCATTTGTGACAACTGTTGCATTTTGAGTAAAAATTGATGTTATAAAAAGAATGAATGAGATCTTGCATAAAGACTGAGTCACAACTATGGCAACTCTCAAAAGTAGAATTTGAGCATGCAATAAAAAGAAAGAAAACAACAAAAAAAGAATCTGAGATTCATGCTAGGCCACTTGGATGAATAGGTTCATGATGTTATCCAACATCAAAAGTATCTTTTGCTTCACTTCCTTTTTAGTCTTTACAAATAAAAAGCTTCCTTCTTAGTTTTGTTAACTTCAGGAGGGAGAACATGTTTCTGTGCAGATATTCAATTTTTCAAATTGCTCAGGAAATAACTCCTAATATCATCATGTTTTTGCCGAGCAATGTGGACTTGAAGCAGGTGGAAGAACTTTCTTGGCTATCTTCACCGCCCTTGAACTTTGAGGTACATCCATGGATTTGCTCTCTGCAAGACATGAACTTCCTTTAATATAGCTTTCCGCTCCTTGGTTTACTTTTTAATTACTACCTTATTGACGAAGTCAAGGACATTTTTGTCTTTTTGTCAATGACAAGCTACTAACTAAGTTGACATATTACAGCAGAATCAAACATTTCACAGGTGTTTGGACCTTGAATGCATTTCAAAAAATATGCATACGCCGAGGGTACATGGAGGAAATTCCAGGGAAGTCGTGTAAATGAAAACCAAGGAAAATGGATAAACATTATTTTATATTGTGTTTGAATGTTAGAAAATGCAATAAGTTGGATTCTGGTTCATAGCATCAGAGTAACTGAGCAAATAAGCTCCCAAGAGACATTCCTTACGGCATATGAGAGCTTGGGTGTTGTCATAGCGATACTTTTCCTAAGTTTATAGAGGATTTTTGTAATTAATTGTGCCCTCACAGACATTTAAGTGTTGTAATAAATCTCTTTTGTTAGAAAGTTGCTTTCCAACAACGTATCTAAAAGATTTTACTCATGAACTGATTTTTACAACCTGGGAATTTATTGGCCTTCATGTTGTATAATGCTAGAACTGCCTCGCGACAAAATTCTTCCGTCATGTCTGTTCTTATTACTGCCTGAATTACTTTTGCTAATATGGTTTCTTCATGTAATTCCTGCAACATTATCGTCTGTACAAACTCTTTTAGGGGAAAGGTCTCTCCCCAATGCTGTTGAATAGATCTTCCATCACCGTGGTATTTTGTTCTAACCTGCAGATTGAAGAAAATTATGTACGTGGCCGTTTGAAAGGAATCACAGTTTATTTCGGTGCTACTGCCTGAGGATAGTATCTAATATGCGATTCCCGTATTTTCTTGGTGGTGACAATTCATTCCTCATTGCTATCGTTCAACTGCAAGCATTTAGCTAGTAATTCGGCAGATCGTTTTGGATCCATGAGACGATAAACCAAGAAGCTGTTGTCTCTGATACCACATAGAATTTAATAATTTACCCTGAATGCAGATCCACATACTTCTGATGATTGCCCTATGCATGGACCCATGTGAGGGGAAAGCTAATGATATTTGGTGTTAAGAGAGGCAAGCCACGTGCACTTCTTGTGGAATCCACAGTTTCGGTTTTCTGTGCACTTCCGAACGGCGGTTTGGGATGCGAGCAATGTGAATCTTAATCCGAATGCATATGTAAACGTAGATACCGGTAAAATCTGGTATTTCTTGTTTATGTGATCGTACATATGCTAGTGGTGCGCATGGATTGGATGTTGGGTAAATCCGCAAGCCAATCCAACTTATCGAGTTGGGAAGGCTTAATTCAATCCAACCCACATTCTGACTGAATCGGATTGGATTTTATCCTTACATATTCAACATGGTAAACGTACCGTTTGTAATTTTTGAAATGACTATTATAAAGTTTGGAACTATCAAGGCATTATAAAGTCGAAAACTAAATGTTCGTCATGCATTTCTTGTATCTTTCCTAGTTTCGTAGGATTCCATGATCCCTTAATTTAATTATTCTGAGAGCTGAAAACTTTGGAGGCTGATTTTCATGTACGTTACTCAATCAAGTGAAATTGACGATAATTTATTTTAACAATTATTTTATTGAAATTTCAGAGATGTATGTGTTATTTTATTTGATAATATTGGCAAGTGTGCATCTATGAAATCTATAATCAATAAGGTTGAATATAAAGAAAAGTTATAAAGAATCAAAGTGAAAAATATTTAGGACAGTGGACAGATGGTATCGCTGGTTTATATAATAACTAAAAGAGAGTGCTAACAACCTCAGTCCAACACGTTCCACCATTCTGTTCTACTCCTCCCTCATCTCTCTTTAATTGCCTCCTCTTCACTTGTGCCGTCACAAGAAATCATAGCTTTGCCCGATTCGATTCTACCCCGCATGGCACGCACACACCCATGTAAACGACAAAAAGGAGTTCCTTGGTAGTCATTTTGAACTTTTAATTAACGGTAAGAAAATTGCAAGGAGATCCAACTGATTCTTGATGTAAATAAAATGTAAAATTTATGAAGTTGTCTAAATATATATATGGTAGAAGAATGTAGAGTTTGTTGAGATTTTGTTTCATTACACGATAACTCTTTTGATTTTAAAAAAGAGGTTATTTTTTTATAATTGGGGTCAATCATTTTTTTAATGATCTAAAATTTATAGGATAAAATGCCATGGCAAATTAAAGGAAAGATAGCTTTTATACATGTACATCTCTAAATTAGATAAGGTTGGGAGTTGAACAATGAATTTTTATCTTAATGGTTAAAGTACTAATGGTTCGACTACCTCTTGATGAATTATGGTATAAATAACTTAGGTGGAGAGATGAAATTAGGTCTTACCATTTTTATAAACTAAAAGAATGTATGTATTACCTAATCCCACAAGTCTCCCATCCCTCACCAATATCTCCCTATCCCTCCTCACACCACACACACACACTAAATGAAAGAATCAACGAAAGAAATTCATGAAACAAAATATCATCAATACATGAAAAATAAAGTGAGTCCTATACTATCGCATGTGTTCTCCCTTATCTCTTCTCCAAAACTAAGGCAAATGCCTATCCATTATCATCTAGACAGGAAAAAAAAAAGCTCACTTATTGCCACTCTAATTAAAGTCTTAACAACCTCTCCCCCTTCTCCCCCCCCTCCCCCAACACAAACGTACGTGAGACATTATATATATATATATATATATATATCAATTTTGATGATAATTAAATTTTCAATAAAAAAATTATATTTAGGAGAGGTGTTTATATATTTAAAATAATATGTACATTATTAATATATTTTTCTCTCAAATTAAGTGAGATGTATACACATTATTAATATTAGTAATATACATTGCTTGAGTTTGTGAAACTTTTATATATTTAATTATAGTGTATAATTTAACTAAATAATAAACAAGTTCACTCTAATGGAGTTAATCTATAATTTAATTTTTATTTACATTAAATTTGATGATTAATAATATTACACATTATGGGAGTATTGTTAAAATTTTAAAAAGAAATGTAGTAAGAACTACAAATGCTTTTCCTCAATCGATAACTATCTGATTGATTTTGGAGTAAAAATATATAACGATGGAGCCTTTCGTATAATTTGTTTTGGTGGGAAAGCAAAGATTTTTTTTGGAATTTATTTCAGGGGGAATGAGTTTTTTTGTGGGATTTTTTAAAATTATTATAGGTAAAATTTATAATGATAAAATTATCATATTTTTAAGAAATTAAATTAATTACTTGGATAAGGGGAGGCAATCTTTTTTCTTTTTAGTGGGATGACGTTATTTGGATTTAGAGAGAGGAGAGAGGAGATGTTTTTAATTTTTTTTATAATGGGTTAATGTTAAAATAATTAGGGGAGGAGAGATTTTAATATTTATGTTTTTTTACAATGGGATGAGCAAATTTTATGGTTAATAATACTAATATAAATTGTGGGGAATTGTCAAATTTTTAAAAAAATATAGGAAAAGTCACATATGATTTTTCTTAATCGACAACCATCTGGTTGATTTTGGAATAAAAATATATAACACTGAAGCCTTCTCTAAGATTTATTTTCAGGGGAAAGTGAATATTTTTTTCGTGAAATTGATTTTAAGGAAAAGGGGTTTTTTCATGAGATATTTTTTGATGTTATAGATAAAATTTGTAATAATAATAATGCTATATTTTTAAGAAGTTAAGTGGAGGAGAGATTTTTTTTCATATGATCGGATAATGTTACTTGGATTAGGCGAGGGAGATATATTTGTTTTTCTTACAATGAGATTATGCTAATGGAATTAAGGGAGGAGAGGTTTTTCTTTTTCTTATAAAAGGATGTGCTTGCGTTAATGTTGAAAAGGAAAGAACATCGGACACGTGTCAATCAGTGGTAGGAGACGGTGAGCAGCACTCCTTTAATGTTGGATAACGGGAGGACATGTTTTTATTTATTTATTTATTTATAATGAAATGAGCATTCGTCAACGGTGAGAAAAGATGGAGAAGGGGGAAGAGCATCGTACACGTGCCAAAAAGATGGTGTCGGTTTTCTCCCGGATGTTATTTGTGCACACCGAAACCCTTTTTTATTTTACCAGCTTCCTTCACTTCACTCTCAAAAGAAAAGAAAAGATCGGAACGGAGAAGACTGCTCCAATCCGGGCCATGACTCTTGGCACCTCTGCTTTTAATGTATAAGATAGATGTTTTTAGACATTAATTTTATTAATAATTAACTGTCGCGAAGCGTGGTATATCCACTGGTATAACCGAAGGAAAGTGCACACTCCCATCTCTTGCCACGTGTCTGGGTTTTATCTTTCCATTGGTATAATCAAAATATAAATGTTAACATAAAAAGTGACATGTAGTGTCGTGATTATGATGCTCATTTGATATATCTTATTTTTTTAAATATAAATGTTAACATAAAAAGTGACATGTAGTGTCGTGATTATGATGCTCATTTGATATATCTTATTTTTTTTTTTTAAAAAAATACTCATATTTTGTGCGGTTCAGTATTATTAAAAATAACAACAAATTATTTTTGTACATATATAAATTACTCAAATCATATTCGAAATCACTTTACATCGGTGTAATCTTACTTTAAACTATTTTACATCGATGTAATCTTACATTACGCCGATGTAAAGTAAATTATATTAGAGTAAAATTAAATTTCAAGTATTTCTTCACCTATGTCAAGTGAGTTGACATTTGAATGGTAATTTTTTACTTTAGGGTTTAGTATTTAGTGTTTAGGGCTACCCTAAACCCTAAAATGAAAATTCACTTTTCATACATGAAACCGGTGTTTATAAACCTAAACCCTAAATCTTAAACCCTAAGGTGAAAAATCACATTTTAAACGAAAAATCACTTTTTATACATGAAACCACTTGTCATAAACCTAAACCCTAAATCCTAAATTTTAATCCTAAACCTATAGGTCAAAATCACTTTGCACGGTTGAGACCGCCATTGGAATAATTGTGCATTGGTTCAAAATGTGATTGCATCAGTGTAGAGACACCTTAAAAAATTCATCACTGGTGGAAAATCGTTTTACATCGATGTAAAATCACTTAAAATAATTTATTATCGGTATTAAGTTATTTATCACATGTACATTTTAGTTCAAAATGATGTGGTGACATTTTTTAATATGATGGAACCCATTACGTAACAAATCTTACATTTTTTATTTTTAATATTAAATATTAATTATCAAGTGAAACCCATATTCATAACACCTTGTGTTTTTTTTTAGTCAACTTATACGTTTCATTATTTTTTAGGAATTGAAAAAAAAGGTAATCTTTGCCTATCTTATATAAGGTGATAAATATATTTAATTATAATATATACTTTGACTAAGCAATCAAAAGTTTACTTCAATGAAATTAATTTATAATTTAATTTTTATTTACATAAAAAATGATTAATAATAATAATATAAATTGTAAAAATATTATTAAAATTTCAAAACAAATGCAGTATAAGTTATTTTTCTCGATCGATTATCATGCGATTGAATTTGAAATAAAAATATAAAATAGAGAAATCCCAGACTCCTTTTTACTTTACCGCTGCAAGTGCTAATTATGATAGGCTCACCACATTCACCTCAAATCTCTCCCTCTTAGAAGACAATAACATGTAACTTAGTAAAAAAAAAAAAAAAAAGGCAATCACCCACAACTCCTCTTCTGACTTCTATGCTTACCTTGAAGAACTCTCCGACTTGCATGATTTTAGTTTCCTTTCTTTCCCCAACGTGCCCCTCCTCTGCCCACGCATCCTCCAGGTTCTTCCGAGCGTAAGAGAACAGGTCTTCTTAAACAAAAACGATAAATCATGTCATAACTTGACTCTGCAAACTTCTTTGTCATCATACTCCTCCCATTTTTTTAAAAATTTTTTAACCATACTTCCATAATTTATATTATTATTAATTATCAAATTTCACGTAAATAAAAATTAAATTACAAAGTAAATTTCATTAAAATAAGTTTTTTTGATATTTAATCAAATCATATCCTATAATTGTGTCTATGAAAGTTGTGTGAACTCCCACACTACGTCATTAATTTGTGAATAAAGGAGAGGGGCAGGAGGAATGGTAGTGATTGGTGTGTGCATAAGAAATGGGCATTATGCTAAGGTAATTATTTTAAAAGACATTCGAGACATAATGTTGTATATAGATTTAGATGAGTTCCTCAACGTAGGATAGCTAGGTAGATTTTATCCATTGCTTTTATGTAATACATCCTCCTTTCCCATCCATCTACAATGAATAAAGTTGGAAAAATAAAAAAATTATTCTTATATGGATCTTTTTAAATGTTCTTTATATAGTATATATATTAGTATAAATATAGATTACTAATTGTATTTTGATCAAAACATTCTTTACCAGAACTTACAAACATATATTAATAATATATAATATCTACGTTAAATATCTTACTCGGTTAGAGAGGGGGGGATATATGGATGTTGGAGGGGATTACATGGGAGAATGATAGGCTTGTCACCCTCCCTTTGGTAAATATTAGCGATGGTGCTTGTACTTTGTTGGGGGAGTTAGTAAAATTTTTAGAAATTTAATTATAATATATGATTTAATTAAATATCTAAAATGTTTACTTTAATAGAATTTAATCTATAATTTAATTTTTATTTGTATTAAATTTGATAATTAATAATAAAATAAACTGTAAAGGTATTGTCTAAATTTCATAAAAAAATATAATTGTCTCACATGATTTTTCTCAAATGACAATCATATAGTTGATTTTTGAATAAAAAATATAATGGTCGAAGGGACAATGCGAATTGAAGAGAAAGGGAGGAGAGAGGAACTAAAAGGTGGGGAAGGAGGGAGGTAATTAAGAATGAAGAGGAGACGATTCATATTCCTTAGAATTTGTTTAGGAGGAAAAGTAAGGACTTTATCGTGGAATTGTCAAAAGTGGAAAATAATTTTTTTTAGGGATTTTTTTTGATGATGTCGATAAAATATTTTAAATAGTGAAAAATGTAGTATGCATATTTATAATTAAGAATTTCTCATAAAATATACTGCAGGCATAATTTTATATAAAATTTACTTAAATCATCATTCAACCCATCGTAAGTTATTATATATACTTATTTGGGTCATCGTCCAATAATATATAGGTCGGTAATTTATAATCATCGGTTAACATTTAAAAAGTACTCAATTTTAATAATTTATCCCTCTTTCAATTTTTCATTATTTTTTTTTATTTTTCATCCGTACTTATTAATATGATACCATGATCTTTTTTTATGGTTGGAATGATCAATAAAAAGTAATTTTATAATGCTAAAATGTAGAGAAACGCAAGAAATAATATAAGGTGGTGTGAACGTGAGCTCTACTTGATAATTGATATTTAATGTAAAGAAATAAAAAACGTAATATTTATTATGTGGTGGGCCCACTACATTAAAGAAATCAACACACCACTTTGAATTAAAATACACATATGAAAAATAACTTTACATTAGTGATAAATGATCTTGCAACGGTGATAAATCACTTTCCACCGGTGATAAATTATTCTGGGTGATTTTGCACTGGTGGAAAATGATTTTGCATTGGTTATAACTTATTCTAAGGTGTCTTTGCACTAGTGTAATCTCATTTTACACAGGTGCAAAATTATTCCAAAGTTGATCTAGTGGTTTTGTACCGCTGCAAAGTAGTTTTGCACTCGTGCAAAATGATTTTGACTTGTGGATTTAGGATTTAGAGTTTAGGGTTTAGTTACAAGTGCTGGTGGTGGTGCAGCTTCTGTAGGTGTTGGTGGTGATGCTGATGGTGGTGCTTCTTTTGTAGGTGCTGGTGGCGATGTTGGTGGTGGTGCTCCTGCAAGTGCTGGTGGTGGTGCAACATTTGCAAGTGTTGGTGGCGATGCTCGTGGTGGTGTTTCTTCTGTAGGTGCTAGTGGTGGTGTTTCTTTTGCAAGTGTTGGTGGTGGTGGAGCTTTTGTAGGCGCTGCTGGTGGTGCTAGAGGTGGTGCTCCTGCAAGTGCTTGTGGCGATGCAAGTTCTACAGGTGTTGGTAGCGATGCTAGTGGTAGTGCTTCTTCTGCAGGTGCTGGCGTTGATGGAGCTTCTGTAGGTGTTGCTTGTGGTGCAAGTGGTGGCTTTCTTGCAAGTGCTAGTAGCGATGTTGGTTCTGTAGGTGTTGGTGGTGGTGCTTCTTTTGCAGGTGCTGGTGGCGATGCTAGTGGAGGTGCTCCTGCAAGTACTGGTGGCGGTGCAGCTTCTACCAGTGTTATGTATTTGCAGGTGTACCTATTGACATCAATCATGCAGGTGCACGATGTGGAATTCTTGCAACTGATAAAGGAAGTTGACGAGTTAATTAAGACGATAGATACAACATAAACACTGACGTCATTAAGAAGGAGCCAGAGGGAAGGAAGTACATGGTTAGCGAGTGCCACGTCGCCGAAAGAAGTGAAACTCATATTTTGTGGGAGTGGACATTGGAGGAAAACCGGAGGGAGTAGATCTTCTGCACTAGGATGTGTTAATTTTCTTTGCAATTAACATGTGTTCCCGTGTTGTAGTCATGGTTAATGTTAATATGCGTAGGGCAATGGGATGAGCTTCATGTTAGCTTAATCATGAAATTGTTGTCTTAGTTTATGAGGATTATATCAGTTGTTAATTTGTGGTTATTAACATTAGTCGTGTTTTATGTGAATGTTAATATTCGTGGCTGTTATTCTTTTGGTTTGACTGAAATTGAATGTGAGTAGCTTATAAAGTTGTCGTAGGGAAGTATTGAAGGGAAGAAGAGGTGTGAACCGGTCGAAGAATTGAAAATGTAAAGTAGGTTTAATATGAGGATGTGATTGAAATGGTGAAGTCACAGGTGTGATAGATTAGTAGTATGTGCATAATGGAAGTTGGAGACAAATGTTCAGAGACTAGTATTAGTAGGTTTGGTTGTGATGGGAGACGTGATTTGACAGCGGGCTGTAATGACGACTCTAGTAGGTGCAAGAAACAAAGCATCAGATATAAAATGCAATAAAATTGGGTTTGAGAGTATTGTGGGACTTTTACGGACCTCTTTCTCTCCCAAAGCTAAGTTTAATTGCTATTGACGGTTTCGCAACAGTTATGAAAACATTTGCCCACGAGGTAGTAGCGATTGATGCAGATGCAATGTAAACCAATGTGTTAGCAAATGCTTCAAAATAGGGATAGTTACAATAACCATCAACAAACCACTTGTTGGTTAGTAGCTAGCATTCTCGTAATGATCAATGGTAATGATGGGAATTGTTTTTGCTTGGCATCTCAGTAAACAGATGTGGAAGCACAATAGGGAGGAGAGGGGTAGAGAGAAGGAGCATAAGGAGCATAAACATGACAAAGAAGAAATTGCCATGTTGAAGGGAAATGGAAATTGCAAGGTTAACAATTATTCTTGAATGTAGGTTTTCACAACGCTCCAAGACTTTTTTTTTAGTAGGAAGCGTAAAAAGGCGGAATGTGAGAAAGACTCCAACGCTGAAGTGGTGAAGGGTATTGCTCCTGAGGCATTGAAAAGAACCAAAGAAAGAGAGCTGAAGAGAAGGTAGACCACTGTGAAGCAATTAATATCAGTGAAGCCGATATGAGAAACATAACTCGAGTTGGAGCAAGTAGGAGTTGATTCTTGCTAGTTATCCTAGAGTTCTCGAAAATCCTTGAGGGTACTTTGAAATTAGCAGTTGTGATTACATCGCTTTTGTAGCATATGCTGCATGTTATGAATAATTCCAAGTATTATATGTTATATGTCTTCCTTTCATAACTCAGAACTAACTTTATGTCAGTTACAAAAACATTGCAAATTATTGTATTTTATCTTAAGAAACATTTGTGAATATAACAAATATCAATGGTTGATATCTTTGATGATCAAATTACGTTCGTATTATGTATCTCAACACATATATAAACATAACCTTTCAAAAAAGTGCAAAATAAAAATTTATTCCAGGATAAATGCCATCACGTACTAAACATTCCTAACAGGTAAATCTCATAATTTCAAATTGCAATTGTGATTAAATCTCTTTCATATCATATGATACATATTTTGAATAATTCCAACTATTATTCTTGATCACAAGATACATAAATGGTATATATTATATGTGTCCCTTCAAAACCCAGAACTAACTTGTGGATGTTAATTGGGGAATTTATCATTAAGGGTATGGCTGTGGAGGAAATTTGAGAAAGGGGCATGGAATTATGAAATTATTAAAATGGGGTTATAGGTCGGTAGATTATCCAATGACCTATGGCATGGCAACAGTGGCTCGGGAGAAGTCGCCAGATGATCCTCCAGTGGCCTATCGCCAATGTTGGAAGGTTGGGCAGAGGTTGCTGGATGATCCATCGACCTTTGACAGATCGCTGGATCATCCAGTGACCTATAGGTAACTGTTACCCTGCCTTTGTGCCCCTCCATCCCCATCTCGCCTATGTAACTGTCATGACTCGCCACACTTTTAGCCTTTTAAGACGTTTGAAGTCTCAGTCAGACGTCTTGACCCATTCCCAGAGATCTGAAAATGAAATTTTTGTACTGCGCTTTGTACGCGGGCAGCGCGCAGAGACCATACGCTTCTTTCTCCCTTCCTCTTTCTTCCCCAAACCCTAAACCCCACATCTCCTATTTAAACCCCCCCTCTCCTATCTCCTCTCCAACCCACACACCAGCCACCACCACCTTTAGTGCTGTGCGGGAGTGGCGAGAGGGGGCAAGCGAGGGAGAGCGAAAGGGAGGAAGGAGGAGAGCACAGGAGGAGGAGGAGGTCTAGGTCGGTGGAGCTTCGGTGGAAGCTCGGCGGAGCTCGCATGGTCATTGGTAGGTGCCCGCGGGAGGAGGAGAGGGCTCGGGGAGGTGGCCTCTCGACCCTCTGCAGCGGCTGGAGCTGCTGCGGCGTAAGGCGGAGCAAGCGGAGAGAGCTGCGAGGAGTTCCTAATACTGGAAGTTTCCCAATATCAGACATCTGGAGTGGAGTCCAGATGACTGATGGGATACTTGGATGTCTGAAGCTAAGGCTAGATGTCTGAAAGCACATTTATCATAAGGTACGTATCTCCCTGCGCCATTTATATCGCAGCGCAGGGGTATTTATCGACTGACCACGCCTACAATTTCATACGCATGTGTAACTTTGGGAAGGAGCGTGGAACGCTTTCCCATGCACTTTTGGACGTCTGAACACATCACTAGACGTCCGGAGGTGCGTCCAGACGACCGGAGGCATTGTCCGATGTTTGGAACTGCCTTCAAATGATCACAGAGAAGGTCTGGACGTCTGAGGATACCACAGGGACTTAAGGTAAGATTTGACGCCTTTTAAGACATCTGGGATTATTCCCAAATGTCTGATTTTGAATAGTAGGCACGTTTTTTACCCGTTTGGGGTTTGATTGGGGTCCGTTTTGCGCAAACAAAATACCTGTACTTTCCTCATGAGTTCCCCTATGTACTAGAATCTGTTGTACACTGTTTTGAACTCTCCTTTTGTGATATATTCCCTAGTAAAGGATTTCATCTTGCTGCGTGTTTGGGGCTCGCAGAGATGCCAGGGTCTACAGTTCGAGCCCCATTACTTCTGTGTTGCCTAGTAGAGTGGTTTAATTCCTTTAGTAATATTTAAATTAGAATGTGCTTGTGGAATTAGCTGAATGGAACCCTAGGATGTGGCATGAACCCTAGGGTAGAGAAATGAATGAACCGTTTGTATTGTATGATGTACTTTTATGCATGATTGAGATAAACTGCTAGCAATTGCTTGTAATATAATTGTGAGTTGCCTGTTTAGAATATAAGCTGCCTATATTTAATGAACAACTACCTATGAAATCACCAGTTGCATGTGTTGAGAATTGAATTATGGAAACACGAGCTGCTTGTATATGGATGAGAAACGAATTATGAATGGTGAAATCTGGATCGGAATAAGTGAGGTGAACATGAGCATGAAGCCTATGATGAATTAGGAGTAGAACTCCTATGGATAGACGAAAATCTGGAATGGGCATGGAAAGTGTGCTAGCCCTTGAGTATATGGTACTAAGGAGAGCAACTATCCCTTTTTGTGTAGAGCGGAGCTAGCACCTCTTGGGTTGAGACCCGTGGTTAGGATTGGCCACTCTACACCGACTCCTGTTGGCCCTCATGTACGTGGTACCGAGGCGGGCTACTAGTTTAGGGAGGGAGCTAGCCACCCCATGGGGCCCGGCGTTCAGCTAGCCATCCTACACCGACTTGTTAGGCCCTCTGGGCAAACCAGGGTAATCAGACGAGGGTGCTCAGACTGTGGAAGGGCGTGACCCCTGTTTGGTTCTGAGGGGGCAAGGCCTTATACTGTTCCGTGCTGTACTTTGGCGTACCCGCTAGCGGAAACGATTGACTGCGTGTTAGTGCGGGGTAGCTACCTATGTGCTTATCACGCATGCCATAGTCACTGCCACGTCTTGACAGTGACCTCGGGGTCGTTGACTGGGTGTAGGACTACCACGAGGGATTCTCTCGGCCAAGAGAGCACCACGTGTACCTTCTACACTGCGGAAAAGAATGCAATCAAGATCGTTCCCATGAGGAACATGCAAGATCAAGAATATCAGGATGCTTGAGAGAAATGGGTGAAACGGAATTATATATAAACAGATAAATAGAAATCCGCGTTAAACTTGTTGCTTTTAATGTTTTGTACTTAGATAATATAGATGCCATTCTACTTAGCATTCGCTGACTCTGTCTTTTCATAATACTATTCAGAACCAGGCGTTGAGCAGCCTGAGCTTTCGGTTGCGGAGGGTGCTGGGCCCAGTCGAGCCCAGCCGTAGTTTCTTCAGCACTTCCTTTTCTGTTCTCTACAGTTGTAGTAAGTAATGGACTTTTAGTTACTATTTCGTTTCTACTGTTTACTTCCGCTTTCCGTTATTATTGTTGTTGTTGTGGTATGTATTGAAACAGTTGTTTTATTTTCCTTTACTGCTTTGTTCGTTTCTTCTGCTTAGTTATATTGCATATGTGAATGTGGTTTACTTTCCTACTTTTGGTTATTTCTTATTGGACGATTGAGTCTTGGGATTAGTCGAGATGAGCCAATCTCGTGTCCTGTAGGGATTCGGGAATTGGGTCATAACAAGATGGTATCAAAGCAATGCCATCCCGAGAAATAAACCAATTCGCTTGAGAATAACCGTTCACGAGCATATAACTAGGATAGCCACTACAACGTATCGCCTTGATATTCGTTTCGAGTCTTTTTCTCAATGTAATTCGGTATCGTTGACCATCTTGTTCTATCTTTCACGTCTCCATGCAGGAAATGCCTTGTCAGGGAGTTCTCGAGGCGGGCCGTGGTCGCGGCCGTGAACGAGGTCGGAGGAGTAGATGTTCCGGGCCTAAGGTACCAGTTGATCCACCTCTTCTCCCAGGTGTTCAAGCCCAAGATCTTGCTAAACTGATCAGAGATATTGTGTGGGAGAAGCTCCACCAGCCTCCACGGGCACCTCTCCCCGAGGACGTGGAGGGGGAGTCCTCAGTGGGACAGAGAGACCGCCACAGCATCGAACGAGTAAGAGGGGGAGGGGTGGTTCTCCACCGCCCCCGTCGCACTCTGACACATCTGAGCATGAACCCTCCTTGCCTGGAGGCGTGCCCGTTCCCCCACTTTTCCTGCACCATGAGCTTTTCGGACAGTTCCGGAAGCTGAAACCCCCCTCCTTCAAGGGGGATGAGGACCCGTTTGAGGCAGAGGACTGGCTGGAGCAGATAGAGAAGGTGTTCGACACCCTTCGCTCTCCCGCGGAGTGCTGCGTGGCCTTTGCCACGTACCAGTTAGAGAGTGTGGCACACAGGTGGTGGAGGGCAGTCTGAGTCCAGGAGGGGAGAGAGCCGACATGGGATTAGTTTGTGACACTCTTCTACGAGTAGTACTTTCTGCATACCTGGCAGTAACAGAGGAGGTGGGAGTTCCACACTCTCCGCCAGGGGACGATGACAGTTAGTGCGTACCACACACGTTTTCTGGAGCTGTCATGTTTTGCCTTGACAGCCGTGTCTACGGAGGAGTGCCCGTAGACGTTTACTGAGGGGCTTCGACATACTATTCGGGGATATGTCAGACCGCTGAAGCTGCCCACCTTATTACGAGGGGTTGAGGCAGCCATGACTTACGAGGAGACCAACCCGGCCTCACGAAACATCGACAGCGGACGGAAGAGGCCCTATCAGCCGGAGTACTCTCAGAGTCGTCGGGAGAGGAGGCACACGGCACCCATTGGAGAGCGGTCTTATTTTACAGGACCATCAGTGGCCTTTGGGGGCCCGAGACAGGGGCCAGTTGCCAGCACCGGACCCCCGCCCAACTGCCGGTAGGGATTTACTGAGGGAGGAGTTCGTGTTTCCCTCTGCCACCAATGTGGCCAGTTGGGTCACATCAGGTGGGATTGCCCATCTAGGATCGAAGCACAACAGATGCTCCCCGTACTGAGCGCTGGAGGCCGAGCTAGTGGTTGTGGTCCCCAAGCGCGTGGGGAAGGGCTGTAATCACGAGGAGGGTACCGGCCAGTGGCTGCTCGCCCGACCCAAAGTGTAGCTGCTTCATCTGCACCGAGGACTGAGGGTCGTATGAACGCCGTGACACACAGAGATGCCAGGGCCTCGGGTTTAGTGGTGGCAGGTATGGTTACCGTTTCTGGCAGATTAGTGTACGTATTTTTTTATTCCGACACCACGCACTCTTTTGTTGCTGCGAGTTTTGCCGTCAGTTTGGGGCAGGACAGTGTACTGTTAGAGGATCCGTTTGTGATTAGAGGTCCAGGTGGCCAGTTGTTTGTAGTTGAGGAGGTCTACATGGACTACGAGGTCAGTATTGGGGGACACAGCCTCCCCGCTGACCTGATTGTGATATAAATGGAGGATTTTAGCATGATCCTAGGGATGGACTGGCTGTGCATCTCTACGCTTCGGGTAGCGAGGCTTTTGAGCCAGGGGTGTGAGGGCTTTTTTGCCTGTGTTGTGGCAGAGCCTAGCCCTGTGGCTGACATTCAGAGTATTCCGTTTGTTTGCGAGTACCCCGACGTTTTTCCAGAGGAGTAGGCAGGACTACCGCCCGAGCGTGAGATTGAGTCTGAGATCTCACTAGTTCCGGAGACCAACCCCATTTCTACTGCACCGTACCGGATGGCACCGCTTGAGCTGCGAAAGCTCAAGTCACAACTGCAGGACCTGTTGGAGAAGGGTTTTGTGTGGCCTAGTGTGTCCCCATGGGGAGCCCTTGTGTTGTTTGTGAAAAAGGACAGTACCCTGCGACTTTGTGTCGACTACCGACAGCTGAATAGGGTCACCATCAAGAACAAGTATCTGCTGTCGAGGATTGATGACCTCTTCGACCAGTTGCGAGAGGCCGCAGTGTTTTCGAAGATAGATCTGAGGTCGAGCAGCCACCAGTTGATGATCAGGGAGACCAACGTCTCCAAGACAGCTTTCCGTACTCGACACGGGCACTATGAGTTCTTGGTCATGCCGTTTGGGTTGACTAATGCCCCCACTGCTTTTATGGATTTGATGAACCGGGTTTTCAGACCGTACTTGGACCAGTTTGTGGTAGTGTTCATCGACGACGTACTCGTTTACTCACAGGATCAGGCGCATTAAGGGCAGCATTTACGGATGATCTTGGACACTTCTAGGCGACGCAGGCTGTATGCCAAATACAGCAAGTGCGAGTTTTGGTTGAGGCAGGTGACTTTCTTGGGCCACGTGATCTCAGGAGATGGTTTGGCTGTAGATTCAAGTAAGGTTGAGGCCGTACTCAGGCGGGAGAGGCCACATATAGTGACAGGGATACGCAGCTTTTTGAGACTGGCAGGTTACTATCGGCGGTTTATCAGAGGATTCTCTCAGATTACGCGTCCTATGACCTAGCTAACTCGGAAGGACGTGCCCTTTGCCTGGACAGATGAGTGCGAGGCATATTTTCAGAAGTTGAAGGAGAGACCGACTTCAGCTCCTGTGCTTACCATCCCAGACAACAGTGGTGGTTTTGTGGTTTACACAAATGCTTCATTGCGGGGGTTAGGGGGTGTGCTCATGCAGCGGGGTCACGTTGTTGCTTACGCTTCGCGGCAACTGAAGCCCTATTAGCATAGCTACCCTACCTATTTGTTTTGTTGATTTGGTGGTTTGGAGATGCAGGAAGTGCTTGATTTGTTATAATATAGTAGTTATGCACGTTCCTAATCGTGTGATGGCACAGTTCAGGTTGATGCACCACATACTCGAACAAATGTATAGAATCAGATATGTTGATGGAAGAGTTTCGGGTAACTCTCCATGGGCGATATATCATGATGGGTACATTGATCGGTAGACTTAGAGGCTGTAAGCAATTGTTGAGGAGCATGATTTACAAGGCATATATAAAGAAGTTAGACAACGTTACTTGCGATGGAATTGGAGGAAGACCAGATTGTGGGTGCAAGAATCGATGCCGCAACCTATAGTTGCGTACGAACCTCGAAGCCCAATTGAGAGGGACTTTGTAAGAAAAATATATTTTAAATGAATTACAAAAATTCTAATTTATAATTTTTTTTAATAATACTCATTTTTTGGTCTTAATATTAGGTAAGTATTGTCTTCAATGCAAAAGAACAGATGACGAGGTGGTTGAATACACCTCATTTACGGTCAAACGTAAGAGAAAAGGAAATGGAGGACTTAGTTGACCAACTTACCAAGAAGATAGAAGAGCATGAGTTGCGTGACATTGAAGACCATGGGGTTGGGAATGAATTCACAGATGCTGTTTCCAATGACGATGTCAGCCCACCTCCAACGCAGTACACCCAACCTCCAATACACTTTACCCAGCTTCCTTCAATGTTGTTTACCTGACCTCCTCCGATGGATTACATGGAGCAAATGATGGATTATACTTACAATCCGACGCAGTCTACTCGACCATCGTATGCTTATAATCTGTGTTGGGAAGAATCATCGCAAGTTCCAAATTTTGATCCTTCTGAGGGTTAGTCGGGTAGTTTTCTAGGTTTGCTTTTTACAGATCTGATGCAAATTCCATACTTGTCAAGGTATTCTATATCGGGTCCCAGCACATCTAGACCACCATTTCAACCCCCTTCGTTGCCTACCTATTAGCATACAAGACCTCCATAGATTTGGAATGAACCGCGAATCCAATAATAAGAAGGTGACAACATTGAAAGTGATAATGAGGGTTGTACATCCAACATTAGAGGCGTACGTGACCGATCTAATGTTGTAGCAGGTCTATTCACCTAGATCATGATAATCTTGAGAGAGGAAGAGGAAGGGTTGTACAACAAATTTCATCACGGGGTAGGGGTGAACGTGGAGGAAGGCGACACAGAGGTTTTCTTAGTACATTCAGTAGTGCTATAAGTAATGTTGTTCGACGACATTAAGTATAAATAACATGAGTTGTAAGGAATGTTTAATTAAATATCTTAAATGTTGTATTTTACGCTTTATAATTTAATAGCAATTATTCTTTTCTTTGAGGAAATAGTTGTATGTACATTCCTCAAGCTACGTACTTATGTAGAGAAATTATGCTAAATTTTCATTGTAAAATCCTGAGATATTGCTATTATGAAAGACACAAAAATTAAAAACTTTATCTCCAAAATTCTATTTAACCATTTCCAGCAAAAGACAAACTCAAATTACAGTGCAGTGACCACTAAAGTTGCAGATACAAGTTGACTAAACACTACAACAAAAATCACTATTGGTGACATTAAACTATCTTAGGACTCTACCATCAGGACACTTAGACAAACTTAGTAGTCCTAAGAACACATACACTATCCTAAGACACTTAGACAAACTCTTAGATAAATCAGAAAAGCAAAATAAGCATTAGACAGCCAGATCAGATGTCTATAATGGGGTCTTTAATGTAATTATGGCCAAAGTAGTTTTTCTTGTAGTGAAATACATATTAATAGGCACTAAATGTAACAAAACAATGCCTACTGATAGTACATTTTAATTGCAATGCATATGATAATGCACATTACACCCACTTTGGCATACAACATTAACTCATGTAAGGTTTTCTGCAACTCCACAACTCTTATGTTGGTGTCATGGACCATGTGTAGTACATAATCAAAATCTCTTCCTAACCCGACATTCTCTTTTTGCATGATTTGCATTAATTGACCTTCCTCTTCATGCTCCTCTCTCATATTTGCCCATTTGAAGAATTTGTTTGTATTTTGTGGATAAGAGTAAAACTTCCGACCTTTGCTCCATGGCCGCTTAGAAACTTTGAGTGCAATTGAAACTCAACGTAAGCATGTCAGACTCCTTGAATGCGCACTTGGGATGCTGTTACTTGGTTAACGATTGCTTGAAGATTGAAAGGGAGTTTTCATTGTATCAAGAAGAATAGCTAACCTTATAATAGCCACATTGAAAGATAAAAAATGAATTTCATTGTAATCATTTTTTCCTTTCTTGAGTTGTAATAATTAAATATACATTCTAGTCCTTTTCTAAGCGACAAGAATCAATTTTTCGTTTCTTGAGTTTCAATACCGAAAACTAATTTGCGGGAAAAAAGCTTCAAATGTGAGTGTGAGATTCCGTCATATATGAAGTTGGTCAATTTTCGTAATTACGATAATACTCCTCACAACTTCTCTTAATTTCAGATGAGGAAATCCACGAGGCCTTCAATTTTGTTATGACAGAGAAAAAATATGTTATTTCTAGGTTTTATCCTTTTCACTTTATTTTATTTTTCTTGAGTTACCTTATTTATCTAACATAGTTGTTGTTGAATTTGGTTATAGTGTAGGTTAGCTCAACCGACGTCTACAAAGACGTGATCGATGTTAATAATGCGTCGCTTGCGAGATGTGGAATGGGCGTGTGGGCGTTTGTGTCTGTGAAGGCTTAATGTGCGTAGGTTACTGGTGAGAGGCTCATCATGATTTCTAATTACCTCTAATTAACTAGTCTTTCTAGTTAATTTGCTAAGGATATGCGTTTATATGGGTTAATTATAAAATAAGGGGTATATAGTAAAAGACCTTAAAATGAGTTAAAAATGATATTTTATCATTCAAATAATTTTATTAATAATCTAATTATTGGACTCGAAATCTTAACAATCATTCCTTTAATTAATAAGTTAATTAACTTAAGCATAATGTATACGTAAGTATGTAATAACTTAAGTAACCTTATCTAATTAAATAAATTGACCTAAAAAGGTCAAAAATGTAAATTAAAGGTATAAGCATAATAATTACCTTATTTATAATCATATATAAAAAGTTGAAAAAAATCTAAATTAAAATAATCATTGAAAACCTGAGTTTACATTTAGATCCATTCAATTCATTTCAATCAGGTCTTTAATTCTCATATAGGTCCTTAGGTTTCATTGCATAAAGGTCCCTACCTTCTTTTTCTTCTTCCTTCAGCCAGTTGAACGGCTGACGACTGAGGGTGCTTCCACCACTTGATCATCGCACATCCGACGTCGCTCCACCTTCTGTATGCTCCTGGAGCTTGCGCTCACCATCCCATCTTCATCCGTTGGTCTAGATGATACTTTTATCCTAATTTTAGGTGGGAGTTAACCTCACCATCGTCGGAGACGACACCGGTGGTTAACCTCCTCTAACTCCTCATACGTCCAGACTTCGCCGCCCTCTTCATCGCCGTCAACTATAAATAGCCCCTGACTCCCTCGATTTCTCTCAAGTTGGCTCCCTTCCCTCTTCTTCACTGTAGCCGACCCAATAGGCTACTCTTCCGCAACTCCGGCGGCCTTCCACATCATCTTCCAACTTCCTCCGTTCATCTTCATTAGCTTAGGGACTTCATTGAGGTCTACTGCGTCCTTGGACAAAGGCGTCGACAGAGGAGTGCCTCTGCCCCATCCATTTTCACCCACCGAAGATCTTCCACAATACCCTCTGATTTTGTCCTTCGTCGTGAGCCTTGAACAGAGTCTCTTTACCTCCTTTGTCTAGGTAACAGTAGGTAGGAGTAGGAGTAGTCTAAATAGTTAGTTAGTTAGATTAGCAAAATTTCAGATTTCAAAGATCATCTTCTTCGACTCCAACGAGCTCCTTAAGCTTGTTGGAGCCCTAATTTTGTCTTTTGAACTCACTGATCATCTTCCTTTATCATCCACAATCTTTTCTATCACACTTAATTCATAATTTGATCACTTAATCACCTAAATCACTTCCACCTCCAACAGTTACTGTTGCTAAGCATGGTTGCAGTAGCTGATTTAGCTTCACCTTCACAGGGTCCTTCATCTATTCATCATCTATGGACCCTATTCCACACTTTAATATGAGTAATTATCATCTCTAATGTAAACGTCCAATTTTAATTAAGCTTCTAAGCACGCTGTCAATGGCGGCTCAAGAACAGTTTAAATTATAAATTATTTATATAATTATGATCGCAGATATCTGTTGACTTGATTTCTCCACTCATCTGAGTGGGAGACCAAGACCTGAGCCTCCACCAACTCAAAATCTATTCAAACTATTTTTTTTGTTTAACCATTCACCAAAGAATTAAAGAGGAATTAAATGCGATCATGAGGTTCCTTGTGACGTCAGGAACTTTTTTAAATTGAAAATGACGCGATTCACCATTCTGTGCACACATTTCACTTTTTTTGGACTCACCGGAGTTTCGGCGATTTCTGGCGAGTCAATTTCTGTTCTTCAACCTATAGAAGGTGATGAGAAGCTCCAGAATGATGAAATGATGATCACTGATCAATTTGAGGAGGTTTATTTAAGATGTTGAGAACTGGAGCACAGATCGAGGTATCTTCTCCTCCAACTCCGGCAGAGTTGAAGTCTGACAGATAGCTCTGAGAAGCATTTAGTGAACCTAGAAGCTTCAGTGAGGTGTACTGAAGCCATTCATGCCCTTAAATTACTATAGCAACCTCCCAATCACTCTGACGAACAAAGCACTTTAGGAGTTTAGGCGACGAGCCTGGAACCCTAGTTTCTTTGGTTAGAACACCTGTTTAAGTGGTTAGATAGATTTCTGAGGTTGAGAAGATGCTAATCCAGGCGTTAACTTCTTGAGAAGAAGCATTAAACCGAAAGTCAAAATTTTGAGCTTCACAGTCAAACTTGAGGAGGATATCTTGATTCCAAGCTCGAATTGATGAATTAAGGAGTTTAAATGGATTCTAAGATTCTGTTGAAAAGTGTTAGACTGATTAAATTTAGCTCAGACTTGAAATTTGGTTGGAATTCATTCACTGCCTGTTTGGGTTGTTTTCGAACCCAAACTGATGGCAGTGGTATTTTGATGAAAGTTGATCTCAGTTTGTTATAACCCTTAGAATTGGTTTAAATTGATTAGGAATGATCTTATTTGTCTGTTACACCTGTTTAAAGTATAAAATTCTTTCTCTGAAGCTGTTCCTGAAGCATAAAGATCTTCAGAACTCACTCCAGTAGCTGCGGATTCTCCTGCAGAACCTGTTAGGACCCTTAGCTAAGTTAGAAAGTCCAACTTATGGCCGCCGAAAGTAGAAAACCACCTCCAACCATTAAATACCCCATAGGAACCTGTTGAACATCGAGTTGCTATGCTAACGTGTTTGGTTTTGAAAAACCTATCGTCGTAGTATGAAAGCGAATAACTCGTGTTTAACAAATAAAATTTATACCGAAATAGAAATTGATGAGTCCATTAAAATGGACAAATATTAAGCCTAAGTATATTTAATCGTATAGTTTAAGTGTATTAATAATGGCAATTAAGTTATAGAATATTTGTACGCCTTATAATTTGGGTTTATAACATTCTATAACTTAATTATTTTGTTATTTTTGTGTGTAGGTAATAAAACCAGAAAGAACAAGGGTAGGGGGAGAGTTTCCCCAAACAACCGATTCTTTTCCCCCTCCCCTGCCAGACATTGGGGTTATCTTTTCCAACGGTGGCCGGCCAAAAACAGAAAGGGATTTGCAAATCCCTGGATTGGCGCACTGAGGGAGAGAGAGGATTTAAAAGTGAAGAGGCGGCGTGCACAAGGGGAATGTTCCCCCTTGCGGGGAAAAACTCCACCGCATGCACTATGCCCATGCCCGCTCCTTCACCACCAGGAGCCCATCTTCAGCACCAAGCACACCAAACCCCTCCTGCAGGTGCAAGCACCGCTCACACCCTCACCTCTCCCTATTTCAGCCGCTCCAACTCTCCAACGCCACTGCTCCACGCACCCTCCATCACCAAGTTCTTCACAACACCCTTCCAGCCATGCCTAAAGGCGCTGCATGCCTTCGCCACCGCCTGCAGCCGCACCTCACTACCTGCAAATGCCCCTGCAAGTGCGCCCGATGACGCCCCACCAAGCCTACAGCCGCGCCCTAACACTCAACCGCGCGTCCCTGCAGCTCCTCCACCCGCTCGCGCTGAAGGCAACCGTGCACCCCAGCACCCTCTTGGCGTCCCTGCAGTCCGCACACCAGTGTGTGCGCTTTCCTGTCTCCAAGCGCCACAGCAGGCGCTGCGTGTTCGCCCTGCGGTGCCTCCAAGCGCCACAGCAGGCGCTGCGTCTACGCGCACTAGTGCGCGCACGCCCGCTTGATCAGCCGAAGCAGCAGCCGCCCTCCAGCAGACCGGTGTTCCTCATCTCCGGCCACCGCCTCTGGCCACCTCCGTCGCCGCCGCTGCCACCGTTGGAAAGCCCCCGTCCTCGCCGTCCTCCTGAGCCTCGCAACTACCACGCCGGTGCTCTCTCTCTCTCGCGAGGAAGAGAGAGAGGAAAAGCTCTGTTTTTGTTTGAATTAGAAATAACATTCAATGCCGTTGAAGGCAATTTCATTTTTTTTATTAATATTATATTCTGGCAGAATTGCATTCACGCACTCACAGTTCTTTTTAATTACATGGTATTAATATTGGCTAGTTTAAAAATTGATTTTGGACTTAATTTAAGTACTAATTGTCTATAGTACACATCACATGAAAATTGCATTAATTCATCCTAAATTTATTGAGGATTTCTGTGAGGGAAAACTGCACTTACACCCTTAACCTTTTAGGTTATTACAAACTTACTTTCCTTTACATTTTAAGTCCAATTTGAAAAGGAATTTCGCACTATCCGAAATAACATTAAAAAATTAAGTATTGATTGCATCATTTCCTCCCTGTGGACACGACCCGCTCTTCTACGAGTGGTTATTTTCATTGTTTTTGATTAGTCGATTTTTCCACCACTTAAATACTATAACGCTAAAGCGAAAAGTCGGCCTACCAAATTGGCGCCGTTGCCGGGGAGGCAACAGATGCAATAGATTTACTTTATTATTTTTAAATCTTTTGAGTTGCGAAATTGTCTAATCATCTTTATTATTTTGCAAGAAATCTGACACGGCAACGAGGCGCAACAAAGAGACTACTTTGAACGTGAACAACGCGCACGGCGGAGACGATCTTTTTGGTGGACCTTGATGCCACCTGGAGGATAACAACAGGAATACGTGGGCCTTGATCCCACGCATTTAGGCTTACGGAGAAGCCTATTTCTGATTTAGGCAGTAGGTCTTAGTTAGATTTAGTTAGATAGACATTCGAATTTAAATTACCATCTTTTGGGCCCTTGTTGGGTATTTTTGGGAATGTGTTCCCATTTATTTAGATTATAGGATTATTTGAACTATTTTAAACTGCATTTCAGTTAGTTAGTTAGATTAGCTCTGTTTGTTATTATTATTTTAAGAAAGAAAAAAAAAATCGAAATGCCTGCTAGAAGCTGTATATCTATAGGACGATCATGTAGGAGTGAATGAGATGCATCTAGTTTATTTTCTATTGCATTGCATTCATTACTGCACGAAAAAAGCTGAAGTATGGTACGTCTTCTCTTAAGCATTAATTACTTGTCATGCATATGCATTAAACCTAAATCTAAGACCACTAAAGTGCTTGAATCAAATTAATTCAGTGGTCGCTTTAAACAAATTGGGACTGTTAAGAGGTTGGACTTTAAAATCTGTGACTGAAAATTGTGTGCAAAAGGATCCTGTTTGCGGAATTTCAAAAAAAAAAAAATCAAAGCACGATTGTATGCTTGCACACTTGAGACACTGCGCACCTTACATAAGGTCACTAGATAAATTTCTACCTCTCCTCTTTTACACCACAAGGGAAGTTAGTTGGAAATCAACAAGCCTATCCACCAAGTTACTTCGGTTCCTCGTGTGTGGGCTCGATTCGAGATTTCCATCCCTTGCGAGTAGGTTATAGGCACCAGTGAAGGTTAGCCTAGGAAGCGTAATTTTTTGCAAAACTTGTTTGGCAACCAACTAAACATATAACTCTAAGACCTACAATCTACTAAAAACAGGTCCCGTTGAATTTGCGTTTGCTTTGACATTTGAACTCTTTAGGAAGTTTTTTGCTGAATTTTGCTAAATCCTAAGAGAGTTAAAATTGTTTTGCTTAAAGAAATGGATTACTCTTACTCCTATCATTCAGATTATCAGAGTCAATACTTCCCATCTTTTAATTAAGATCCCATGCTCCGAGCGTATCCATCCTTTGATGAGTACATTGATAATTCATGGGATCATTCTCATTCTTACCCTAGGAGTACTGGCTTGATAACTCCCACTTTTGAGCAGAGCCTAGGAGCGGGATTTTCCAATCCTGAAATCCCTACTTCCATGCAAACGCCCAACCCTCCCACCCTTCATGATTTTCCGTGTCGAGGCTGCACCGATACCTTTAGGCAACCAGAGCCTAAAATTGACTATCCTCCCCAACCTGATAATAGTAGCCTCTCCTTTTTTATGATAGAAATGCAAAAACAACAAAAGGAAATAATGGAATCAATGGGAGAGATGTTGAGGAATAGTCAACAATTAAATAAAGAAATAAGGCAACTTTGCTACACGGTTCCCAATAATCCTAATCCCTACCCATCCAATCATGATCATGAAAATAATTCTGAGGTACTTAATGACAATAGGGATCCAATTTCATGTAGCGATCATTTAGACTCTCCCAATGGGATGCAACCACTGGAGGACAACAATCATAGTGATTATCCACCTGAACTATATTGGAGTCAAAAGCAAGAGAAAATTATTGTTCCTATCACTTCCCCTCTTGATTATTTGGTGGATTCCCATTCTACTCTTAGTGAGCCTACTCCTGACCCTCCACTTAGGGAATCAACACCTATCATTCAATATCCTGAGAATTTAAATGTACCTAATGAAGGTGACCCTAAGGGAATGGAGGATGATCAATTCTGGTCTCAGGGATATGAAGAGTCTAATTCAGAAGATAAGGATGCCCCAACAGAGGAACCTGGACTGAAAATCTGGAGTGAATCACAGGAGAATTATTTATCATTCGAGGATTTAGCTCTAGACGATAGGAATAATATGATTAAATCTAGATTCCTCCTTTCTTTTGAGAGTCATCCTCCATCAAAATAGGAGTTGATATTAGAGGAGGACAAACAAAATGAGAAGTTTATGGGAGACCATCGGGGACAAAACACGTCATTTGAGGATTTATACCCTAAGAACAATAACGAATTCAATGATATAGGCTTCCTCCAAAATATTAAGATTGATCCTCTTTTAGAAATAATTGAGGATACTCATCCAACTCTTAGTGAATCACATATACACCCCGACAAATATTTCTGTGAAATGAATCTGGGGATGAGCTGAATGATAATGATTCTTACATTTTGACCCTGCCATTAGAAAGTTATAATTTGGAGTCTACCCTTGATTCAAATATGACTCCGATCATTAATGCTAGGTAGGATAACTTGAAGTTGTCTACTACCAGGGAGTGTACACAATTCGAATCATTGTTGGAATTGGACCTAACACCTACTAAGCCCTCATTGGTCTTAACCATTACATTCCAACACAACAAACAACCCTTATACTCCCTTACCGATTCTTGGCTCAGATCTCTACTCATGTACATTCTTGCTGGAGAACATATCAGGCCAGTACATCCTAGGGTAGAATGGCGAGTTTGGATTGATGCTTGTACTTTTACTCTCGCCATTCAAGGGTTTGAACTAATAATGTGTATATCTTTTAAAACCCATCCTACTCTGGAGGATCCTTGTTATCCTCCACCTATTCCGTTTCGGGAGGTACCTTTTCATATTCCGTTTATTTTCCTTAGACCTTCCAAGGTAGCCAACGAGGTTTTTCGCTTTCATATCTTTTGGCGAGCATTTGGAATTACATTGCATCATCAGCTCGCCAACATCCGTGGTTACCTGTTTTCTAGGCCTGCACTGTTACGCATATTCTTAGGGCCTAACCTTTTCTGTTTGGAACCGGACTTACAAGTTCCTTTTAAGTCTGGTTGCTGACAGAAAATGCAGCGCTTGTTGGGAGGCAACCCAGCAAATTGTGTCAGGTGATATTTTTCCTTTCTCCTCCTGTTTTAGTTTTACAATGGGGACATTGTAGGATTTAGGCATGGGGGAGTGCATTTGCATTTTAGGAAGTATTTATGCATTTAAGTTAGTATAAAAAAAAAAAGAGAGAGCTGAATGGGTTAGTCCTTAGCAAAATACCTTTGTTATTGGAGGTTCTTTTTCTGGATTATTTCTTAATTTTAGAATCCAGTGCATTTATTTCACGTGCATGTAGATTTGGTAATGGATCCTTGAGGAGAACCAATGAGCATTTGTTAGTCTACTGAACCCTTGCATAATTCATAGAGAGTCAGGCATACTATCTTCTAGTAAATCCACCTCATATTTGTGAGAAGAAGTAGAGAGATTCCTGGTGCGCTAAGTCTAGTGCAAGGACTCTTAAGTTCTAGATAATTAGATGATGATACTTTAGAGTTAGGCGTAGTTTTCACTCTCTGTTTCTGGGTGCATACTTTGAGTGAATTCCTGAGAGTCACCAAATAAGGCAGATACACAGAGATTGAGTCTTAATAAAGCTATAACTATGGTGGATGGTTATGAGCGTCCTACATAGAGTCCTCAGCTGAAGGAGGGTAATAGTGTCAAAGGTCAGAAATACGCCTGTCCTATCCATTCTTTCCTGGTGCCGAGAATAGGCACTTCCACCAAATAAGCCACACAACTTCCTCTCGACTGTCATCATCCCTAATAATGCCTCATAAATAAAAGTCTGTAACGTGTTGTGTTGATTGAAAAAGAAACAAAAATAAGAAGAAATAAAATTAAAAGAGAGAGAGAAAAGAAGAAGAAAAAGAAGAAATAGAAAGAAGAAAAAGAAAAAAATAGTTATATTACAAAAAAAAAAGGGGGTCGAAGTTTCTAATGTTTCTGAGGCAACAGAACACCTATTGCGTTCCACCAAATATGACCCATACCTACCTTCTAGTATTTCTGATCGCCTGAATACTGGTTGAGGACTCTAACTTAGTTATAGAGTTATTACGACTTTAATTGAAGTGTAGATGCCATGTGAGGCCACCAAATAGTGAGTATAATTTCTAAGTCTGGCGAGATTCGTGATCTCAGAAAGAAAAAAAAAGAGAGAGAGAGTGTCCAGGAACATTAGGAGAGCACAGTTATGTAGCATCTCTTAGAGTTGACTTGTCTAATAGTCTAGAGAGCTAGAGTCTGCAGTACTAGACTATATGTAGCACCAGTAGAGTGTGTGCCACCAAATACAAATCCATTCAACTTATTATCTCCTACCTAAGCCAAGCGCCGGGGTCAAATTTCAGATTATCGTTTGCTTTATCCCCGAGGGAAGTGGTTGCCTATCTCGACAGAAATTTTTGCCAAGGGTGTTGTATGAACTCCCAATGCAAATCGGCTCTTTCACTTGGATCCGTTAGCTAGGTTATCAGCATTTCACATTTGTCTGGATTTCTAAGGTTTTGAAATAAGATCAGAAGGAGTCTTCTGATTACTTCTATTATTCATTTTTGCTAGGGACTAGCAAAACTTAGGCATGGGGGTATTTGATGAGTCCATTAAAATGGACGAATATTAAGCCAAAGTATATTTAATCGTATAGTTTAAGTGTATTAATAATGGCAATTAAGTTATAGAATATTTGTACGCCTTATAATTTGAGTTTATAACATTCTATAACTTAATTATTTTGTTATTTTTGTGTGTAGGTAATAAAACCAGAAAGAACAAGGGTGGGGGGAGAGTTTCCCCAAACAACCGATTCTTTTCCCCCTCCCCTGCCAGACATTGGGGTTATCTTTTCCAACGGTGGCCGGCCAAAAACAGAAAGGGATTTGCAAATCCCTGGATTGGCGCACTGAGGGAGAGAGAGGATTTAAAAGTGAAGAGGCGGCGTGCACAAGGGGAATGTTCCCCCTTGCGGGGAAAAACTCCACCGCATGCACTATGCCCATGCCCGCTCCTTCACCACCAGGAGCCCATCTTCAGCACCAAGCACACCAAACCCCTCCTGCAGGTGCAAGCACCGCTCACGCCCTCACCTCTCCCTATTTCAGCCGCTCCAACTCTCCAACGCCACTGCTCCACGCACCCGCCATCACCAAGTTCTTCACAACAGCCTTCCAGCCGTGGCTAAAGGCGCTGCACGCCTTCGCCACCACCTGCAGCCGCACCGCACTGCCTGCAAATGCCCCTGCAAGCACGCCCATTGACGCCCCACCAAGCCTGCAGCCGCGCCCTAACACACAACCGCGCGTCCCTGCAGCGCCTCCACCCGCTCGCGCTGAAGGCAACCGCGCGCCCCAGCACCCTCTTGGCGTCCCTGCAGTCCGCACACCAGTGTGTGCGCTTTCCTGTCTCC
Source organism: Thalassia testudinum (assembly GCA_037157565.1). Lineage (NCBI taxonomy): Eukaryota > Viridiplantae > Streptophyta > Magnoliopsida > Alismatales > Hydrocharitaceae > Thalassia > Thalassia testudinum. The sequence goes on along the minus strand of JAZHRO010000031.1, from coordinate 99,860,216 downwards.
AAGCGCCATAGCAGGCGCTGCATCTTCGCCCTGCAGTGCCTCCAAGCGCCACAGCAGGCGCTGCGACTTCGCCCTGCAGTTCCTCCAAGCACCACAGCAGGCGCTGCGTCTTCGCCCTGCAATGCCTCCAAGCGCCACAGCAGGCGCTGCGTGTTCGCGCCCCAGCGCGCGCGCGCCCGCTTGATCTGCCGAAGCAGCAGCCGCCCTCCAGCAGACCGGCGTTCTTCATCTCCAGCCACCGCCTCTGGCCACCTCCGCCGCCGCCGCTACCACCGTCGGAAAGCCCCCATCCTCACCGTTCTCCTGAGCCTCGCAACTACCCCGCCGGTGCTCTCTCTCTCTCGCGAGGAAGAGAGAGAGGAAAAGCTCAGTTTTTGATGGATTTAGAAATTACATTTAATTCCATTGCAGGAAATTTCATTTTTTTATTAATATTATATTCTGGCAGAATTGCATTCACGCACTCACAGTTCTTTTTAATTACAAGGTATTAATATTGGCTAGTTTAAACATTGATTTTGGGCTTGATTTAAGTACTAATTGTCTATAGTACACATCACATGAAAATTGCATTAATTCATCCTAAATTTATTGAGGATTTGTGTGGGGGAAAACTGCACTTACACCCTTAACCTTTTAGGTTATTACAAACCTACTTTCCTTCACATTTTAAGTCCAATTTGAAAAGGAATTTCGCACTATCCGAAATAACATTAAAAAATTAACTATTGGTTGCATCATTGCCTCCCTATGGACACGACCCGCTCTTCTGCGAGTGGTTATTGTCATTGTTTTTGATTAATCGATTTTTCCACCACTTAAATACTATAACGCTAAAGCGAAAAGTCGATCCACCAGAAATTTTTGGTCGAACACATGGAAGCGGACGTTTGATTTAAAAACTACGCGTTTGTTTTTATTTGTCACAAAATAATTCAATTGATTAGAACGATCTAACTATTTACAATAAATGGAAAAGAGAGAGGGAGAGAATAAGAGAGAGAAAGAATATTACAAATAAAAACCAAAATGAGATGTAGAATAAACATAGAATTTCATCATCAGAAAGATTGTTCATTACACTAGAAAGCGGGAAAATGATTACACTAGAAAACAGTAAATCTACTCTAGAAAGCGGTAAATCTATTCTAGAACGCAGTAAAAAGAATGGGGAGAGAAATATCCTCCTCGACAGTTGCTTGGAGGATGAGCCGGACGGGACGACGCTTGGACGAAGAAGGACGAAGCAGGACGAAGGAGGGCGAAGTAGGAAGAACGGGAACGAGGCAGCATGTCGTCGTCGTCGCGGGATCCACTTCCTAAAGGGGGAGGAAAAATTGACTTTATCTCGCGAGAAGTATCCCGGGTGTGGGACAAGCTTCTCTTGAGCTTTGGAGAGGGAGAGAAAAGAAGGAATGCATGAGAATTTTGTGTGGAGGGGGTCTCCTTTTATAGTTACAAGGAGTGGGGGCAATTTGATCAGTACAACTTTAAAAACATTAATTCAAGACCTTTAGTGACAGAAAAAACCGTCGCTAAAGGTTTGAACGTGGGCGTAGCAAGCGGCGTGCACGCGCCTGCTCGCCTGCCCACGCGTTCAACACTCGCGCACGTCCATCCAATCTCAGCCGTCCGACCGCGAGATCGGACGGCCTAGATCGCGCTACGCCTGCCCCCTCAGCGCACGCCCGCCCTCATACAATGCCGCGTCCTCACCGCGCGTGCAATAGCGCGTGGGCGCTATCGGGCACGCACAGCCATTCAATCGCGATCAGACGCTCACCCACGCCTGCTCGCGAGGAATTGATCCCGCGCCAGCGCCTCGCGATAAGGCGCTCACCCGCTACGCTACGCCACGCCATCCAAATAGTATTGCGGATGAAATCAAGCACGATTATCCACAGCCGTTGGATATAGATCCAACGGCCCAAATCGCACGCTGGATCTTCTTTGGAGAGGCAGCGGCTGTCTTGAGGGTCGGTTGGATGGCTGAGATGGTGCCACGTGGCGCCATCTTGGTCGTCCATCTTCTGGATGATATAGATGGTGCCACGGTTGTCGGATTGAGTCGATTTTCGTGTCGTTAGGCTGCGATCATCGATCTAAATCTATCCATGCGGTCAGATTTGTCATTTGAAGTGTAGATTCACACCATCTTGGCCCTTGATCTTCTAGGGTTCCCCAATTTCTATGTGATGCCACAGATGCCTGATTAGGGTGATCTTGGAGTCGTTGAACTCCAATCGTCACCCTGATCACATCTGTACGATTGGATCTTTGATCCAAGGCCCTGATAAAAATTTTTCCCTGTCCATGAACATAAGAGGAGACAATTAACCTCCATTTTATTCAAACTACTCTAAATGCAAGATGATGCATGTTATGCAATATTTATAGCATGCAATGCAATCCTATGCTTAAGAACATGCATAAATAGACATCTTAAGTGATGTAAACATGTTTATATCATACCACCGTGCCTATCTTTTGCTAGTCCGTAGAATAAACTATATGCTATTTATAAAAGAATCAGGTTGGATTATTTGGGCTTGAGTTTATTTTCAGTCATTAAGAAAATGTCTACTTAGGATCTGAACCTTCAAAGACACAACAGTGCCTGAGTATCTGCCAAAATGCTGACTGCCTCAAGCCCTTACCTTATTCAAAGAAAAATTTAATTTTCTCTTTTTCTTTCTTTTCTATTATTTTTTTATTTTATTTTCAAGTTTTAAGGTTTAAGAATGTCTTTCTACAGTCATTCAACTCACCTAAGATTTGATGAGAACCCTAAGTTCTAAGAATCCTATTGTGAATGTGATAGACTCATTGACCGGCAGTTAAAACAGACTTCAAATTTCTATGCCTCTTAGTGACCTAAAAAATAATTCTTCCTAAAGGTGTATCTCTTCAACCGGTAGCTTTCTCCCTACTTTTATTTTTTACAGGGTCAACACAAGGGAGAATCCAGTGTATATCTCCCCAGTTTATTCTACTTCTCCGCTTCTTCCTAAGTGTTTTGGGATTTTTCAGTGCATTTATTGAGGTGGGTTCTGGACAACTGGTCAATGAGCTGTTACCACAGGCAACTTGCCAGCCATACTTGTGCGGCGAAGTGTGGCTTATTTCCTTTTTCTTTTCAACCTTTTTTTTTTAAGTAGGTGGCTTCCTTGGTCGAAGATTTGCCTAAAGGTAGCGGAAAGGTCCAGCGACTGAACTTTGGACAACCTACCTATGAGTTGTCACCCATGATAACTTGCCAGCCATTTCACCCTAGACGGTCCATTAGCTACACAATTTCCGTTAGAATCGCCGAACAACGTGTCAGTGACAAGATAGTGTGTAGATTCTTAAAACTAAAAATTCTCTCAAATCAGAGGGTGGGTTGATAAGTCGTGTCCTTATCACCCAAACCTATTTACTCCAATTACAATAGAATTAAGATGGCGATGACTTGAAAGACAAATGCACATTTTAGTGAATACACGGGTCGATTAAGTCCAAAGACCTGAGGGGTCTTTGTGTTCAAATCATAATTTAGTATTTCATAAGATTGAAAATTTTCTTAAACCCAAGTTTTCTTTCCTAATTTCAATTTTTTTTGAATAAAATAAAACTATTCTACGGAGCTGACGAATAAATTCAGAGATGAATATCCCCCCCCATGCCTATCTAATGCAATGTCCTCATTGTATTAAAAAGACATAAAACAGAGTGGAATAGCGTAGAAAGCACCTGAATTGCGTGAATAGCGTAGAAACTAAAAAGAACTGTATATGTGCTGAATTTAGTGCCTTCAGCTAGGCACACTATACAAAGAAGAGAAATGAAGAATTCACAGGTGCCGGTCAGAATCTAAATAAACATAAGAATCCTTTGACCTGTCAACAGATGCCCACAGATGTGGACCAATTGTGGTGGAGACCCATACCCCATAATCGAGAATATCTCAGGTTCTGGATAAAAATTACCCAAAGCCTAAAATCAGTATGTAAGCGAGGTCGGATTTGCAATTTATGATGCAACCCAAGACCAAAAAGTCGGGTTACAAAGAATTCAAGCTCAAGAGGATAATCATTGATTGTGTGCTTGGGTTGGACATCCTCAGAACAAACGTCGTAAGGGTCCTGGTTTGATGGTTTCAGATGAATTTTAACCCTTAGACTCAGTGTTCCACTTCCTCCGGAGTTAGCTTCCCAGATCAGAACTTCCCAGCTTCTATCCTCCTTATTCAGAATGTTCAATTCTGGGACCTCTTGCACCCCATCTGAAATTTTCAAGTCTAAAAGATGTGGCTGAATCAGAATTAACTTGGGTTTAATTATCTTAGAAACAGAATCATCGATAAGCTCAATGGGGTGTAACTGACAATCAGGGCATTTGATTGAATCCTCCTAAAAAAGAAATTCTGGATCCATAATGTGAGCCCTAATAAGATCAGTTTCCTCAGTTCTTGGGCTATCAAATGATCTTTCAGATTCCTCAGGCTCAATCGTCTCAGAAAAATCATATTTTGTAAACTCGTGTGAGACTTTGCAACTTAAATCTTCACCATCGGAATCAAAGAAATTAAGATCCGTATTAATGTATGTCCCAAAGTCATCTGTCACTTTCTTTTCCATGGAGACAAACGTTTCCTCATACCCCGGCTCAGGGATCTCATGTGAAGAAATCAGATCTTCCTTAATTGGTTGCTCTAATTCAATCTGGTCAGCCTCGTAACACGTGTCCCCCCAACAGGCCCCTAAACGAGTTCTAAAATTAGCTCTCTTGAAGAGGGTTCATCCTAGGAATCGTCCCATGATTGAATCAAAGCGACCACAAATCTCATCCTCAATTTCGCTATTTTCCCAAGTAGAAACTCACCTAAGTTCTTATCCTTAACATCCTAGAGCCAATCCATCAAATACTTATTCAAATCATCAATCATCTGAATCAAGTGCTCCAATCTCTCAATGCAAGGTATTGGCTGAACTTCTAAAGATTGTATGATATTCCTGAAGTTAGCTAGAACCTTTTCTTGAACCTGGTTACCCTGAACCAAATGAGTTGGTCCAGGGTTGCGTGGGTTTGGGATAAATGCATGGGAATTAACGAATTGAGTTTCGTTATACCCTTCCTGATAATAGGTTATTTCAAATTGTTCAGAAGGTGATGACCTAAAGGCAGTGTAATCAGAGGATGGGTAAAGATCGGTGTATCCTTCTTGATTGTAGATCGTATTAGGTTGTTCATGAAAGGGTGATGATTTATAATCGATGCGACTCTGAGAAGGATAGAAATCACAATCATAGTGTTTAGGGTTAGACCCTAAACACGGAGATCCGGAACTGTTTCCCCAATCCGAGTTATCCCAACCAACTGATGGTTGATTACAGTACGAGTCGGAAAAATCGTCTTGTTGAGGATAATTCAAAACAGGAGGGAAAGAAGGGGAATGCGCGTAATATGTGGAAGGATTCATGAGACACGGGAGGAAAAAAGGTACCCTGCATTACAAACAATCAAACCTGTCCTTAAGTGGGCTAGCCTAAAGACCTACAGACTCCCAAAACCCATCTTGATAGAGAAACGATTTGATTTACTTCTGTCTATTCAATCCAACCAATTAGAAGGAGGGACTGGGGAGATGGTTCTTCCTTCGGCTTGCGCCTCCGGTTCCTAGTGTACCCCCCAGCCACGATCGTTTGATTTTGCTCCCTTAGCTACACATCAGATTGAACAATAGAAACAGACTAATCGAAAATAACCTCATTCTGGGCTTTGAAGAGCGAGTCAAATCCTTAAGGCCAACGTCTACTCCGTTTTATTCGGGGCTAGGTTTTAATGTGCTTTAGAATGTGATGAGCCCTTTAAATGGGTTGTGCCCTTAATTATTGATTGATTTGTGTGTGTGTGTGCACAACCAGTGATTTTCAGGCAAGATTATTTTTGATGTGGTGAATTTTAGAGTTCAAATCTTGCTTAGTAACTTTTAGGATTCAACTTTGGGTGTTTTCAAACAAATTTTGTTGGCACATCATGTTTTTGAAAGCACAGGTGAAGGTATTTTCCTTTGCAGCTTAAAAATAATGTGGAGTGCCTGGTAATTCCCTAAGAGTTGAACCTAGCTGGCAGCTACTTAATGAGTTGATTTTAATTAAAGTGGTGCGGCCCAATCAACTCAAACAATTGGCCTGTTGCACCACTTAATTAGGCACACAAGTGATTACCTAATCAGATTTCTACTCAATTATGTGTTTGGATGTGTGTACCGATTTCAAATATCGATTTACCGATTGAGTTTGAAAATCAGATGAGGTTGTGTACCTCTATGTGATTTTTTTTTTTAATTTTTCTTTTTTTAATGTGGGGGTTGGGGCGGGTGTAGGTGTCAAACAACAAACATTCTAATTTTAGAGTTTATAACAACACCTAGGTTGATTGATGTTTGTGTTATTATGTTGTGGAATGAAATCTAATGGGTGGGAGGTGGGGGATAAGTTACAAAACCTTCCACAGCACTTTACTCCAATCTACCGCTTTTGCTCGTCTCAAAAGAGTACCTGCAATCACAATAAGAAAGGAGAGAACTGAGGTAAATGATTTAAAAGTTAGAAAATGCGAAGAAAAATCAAAGAGCATCACCTCCATGGCAACAACGCCAAAATGTTGAACGTCGAGTTGCTACGCTAACATGTTTGGTGTTGAAAAACCTGCCGTTGTAGTATGAAAGGGAAGAACTAGTGTTCAACAAAAAAAATTTATACCGAAATGAAAATTCCGGGTCGAACAGGGAGGCGGACATTTGATTTGAAAACTACGTGTTTGTTTTTATTTGTCATAGAATAATTTAGTTGATTAGAACTATCTAACTATTTACAATAAATAGAAAAGAGAGGGAGAGAATAAGAGATAGAAAGAATATTGCAAACAAAAACTAAGATGAGATGTAGAATAAACGTAGAATTTCATCATCAGAGCGATTGTTCATTACACTAGAAAGCGAGAAAATGATTACACTAGAAAGCAGTAAATCTACTCTAAAAAGTAGTAAATCTATTCTAAAAAGCAGTAAAATGAATGGGGAGAGAAATATCCTCCTCGACGGTCGCTTGGAGGATGACCCGGACGGGACGACGCCTGGATGAAGGAGGACGAAGCAGGACGAAGGAGGGTGAAGCAGGAAGGACAGGAACAAGGTAGCACGTCATCGTCGTCGCGGGATCTGCTTCCGAAAAGGGGAAAAAATTGATTTTATCTCGCGAGAAGCATCCCGGGTGTGGGATAAGCTTCTCTTGAGCTTTGGAGAGGGAGAGAAGAGAAGGAAGGGATGAGAATTTCATGTGGAGGGGGTCTCCTTTTGTAGTTGATCAAAATCCACTAAACCGAATCACTTTAAAACAAGTGTGATTCAACCTCAATTACAACCACGCTACTTAGACGAGGGTAGCGTACCTCAACCCCTTCTCTTCACGAGAAGGATTTTGTCTCGCGAAGGAAATGGGAATTCGCAAAGCGAACACTCAACCAAATAACAAAGATAAAACAAGTAATCCTATAGAGCCAATAAAGTAATATTTAACCTAAGCTTTTGTAGGAAATAGGATGCTTCCCGTTGAAAGGAGTGTGTCGACGACGTGGATGCGTGAGCCACGCGATGGCGCAACTTCGCTCTCGTGAATTACGGCTGGAGAGCGGGTGCGCGAAGGCTTGATGCTCTCAACAGAATGGAGCTTGAGCATGGAGAGCAAGAGCTAGCTAGGTCACAAGAGAGTGGAAAGTATATTACAAAGTGTTTCTTGTGTATCTTGGGTGTGTTTTTGTGTTACAAAGGTTCCCTTCTATTTATAGAGGCCTTAGGAAGGCTTCAGAAGGCTTAGGAAAGGTTTCATAGCCGTTGGGTGCAAAGCCCAAGAGAATCAGCCCAAAATCAAGAACAATCATAGCTCTGACAGGCTTATCAGACGTCTAATTCTGGCATCAGACGTCTGGAAGTTCACTTTAAGACGTCTGATTTCAAGGTCAGACGTCTGATTTTGGGTGGGTCTCTTCCTGACTTGGATCAGATCTAAGCGGTTTCTCCTTCTATGGACTTTTCTTCTTCTTCTTCCTCCGAGCTGGAATCGTCCCAAGTGGCTTGGAACGCCTACTTCTTAGATCTCTTTTCCTTTTCCTTCTTCTCCTTTTTGAGAAGAGGGCATTCTGGTCGTAGGTGCCCTTTCTAGTTGTATTGGTAGCAACGTCTCGGGCTTTCCTTCTTCTCCTTTTTCTCTTTCTTTAATTCCCAACAAAACTTGAAAAATTTTTTAAGTAAAATTCTAAAGTCTTCATCGTCGGAACTTACCTCGCTATCCGACGCGGCTCTAAAGGCGAGAGTCTTCTTCGGTTTAGGCTCCGGTGTATCCTTCTTCTTCTGCTTCAACTTTGTCTCGTAGGCCATTAGATTGCCTAGGAGATCTTCCATGTTGAGCTTCTCCACTTCGTTCGCCTCCTCGATGGCGGTGACTTTCTGTTCCCACTCCGGTCCGAGGGAACGAAGAAGCTTCCCTTAAAGCTCCCCCTTGATGAAAGCCTTCCCTAATGCTTTCAAATTATTTACAATGAGAGTGAACCTAGTGTTCATCTCACTTAAAGATTCGTTAGACTTCATAGAAAAAGATTCAAATTCTTGAGAAAGTAAATTAATTTTAGAAGTTTTTACCTTAGAAGTACTTTCGTGAGTTACCTCAAGTGTGTGCCAAATCTCGTATGCGGTGGCGCATTGCGAGATTCTGTTGAACTCCTCCGAGCTGAGTGCGCAATACAACGCGTTCATTATTTTCGCGTTGAGAGAGAGCTCCCGGAACTGCTGCTGCGAGTATCCTCCAGCGGGTTTCTCTGGGATGTCGATGGGGGTCTCGCACCTGGCCCAGACCGTGAAATCGGTGGCTTGAAGCCACGTCTTCATCCGCAGCTTCCAGTAAGGGTAGTTGCTCCTGTCGAAGAACGGTGGACGAGTCGTAGACTGGCCCTCGGAAATCCCACCCATGGAACTGCTTCCGTCCATAGATCTTCTTGCTTGGTTGTTACGCCGAAACAGCAAGACCTGCTCTGATACCAACTGTAGTTTTCCCTACTAGGAGGGGGTGACGTAATAATTGCGAAAATAAAATATAAACAATCTCACAAGATGCAATCACACAAAGTACACAAAGTATTTTTAGGTGGAAACCCAAACCGGGTGAAAACTACCACCTAACCCTCTCGAGTTAGGATTTTCCGATCAACCAAGTTGATCAAAATCCACTAAACCGAATCACTTTAAAACAAGGGTGATTCAACCTCAATTACAACCACGCTACTTAGACGAGGGTAGCGTACCTCAACCCCTTCTCTTCACGAGAAGGATTTTGTCTCGCGAAGGAGACGGGAATTCGCAAAGCGAACACCCAATCAAATAACAAAGAAAACAAGTAATCCTATAGAGCCAACAAAGTAATATTTAACCTAAGCTTCTATAGGAAATATGATGCTTCCCGTTGAAAGGAGTGCGTCGACGACGTGGATGCGTGAGCCACGCGATGGCGCAACTTCGCTCTCGTGAATTACGGCGGGAGAGCAGGTGCGCGAAGGCTTGATGCTCTCAACAGAATGGAGCTTAAGCATGGAGAGCAAGAGCTAGCTAGGACACAAGAGAGTGGAAAGTATATTACAAAGTGTTTCTTGTGTATCTTGGGTGTGTTTTTGTGTTGCAAAGGTTCCCTTCTATTTATAGAGGCCTTAGGAAGGCTTAGGAAAGGTTTCATAGCCGTTGGGTGCAAAGCCCAAGAGAATCAGCCCAAAATCAAGAACAATCATAGCCCTGACAGGCTTATCAGACATCTAATTCTGGCATCAGACGTCTGGAAGTTCACTTTAAGACGTCTGATTTCAACGTCAGACGTCTGATTTTGGGTGGGTCTCTTCCTGACTTGGATCAGATCTAAACAGGGTTCTAGTGCAAGTCCATCAGACGACATATAGGACGTTTGGCACTATGTCTGGACATCTGGAAACCTACTTTTTCTGTGGGAATGAATTTCCAAACGGTGCAACGGCTAGAAAATCTCTGAGAAGAGATTTTGGGTCAGTCGAGGCAAAACGGTCAATTATCAGACATCTAGAAAGTCCTATGGACGTCTAATAAGGCTCTAACGGTTACATTCTTGACTGTTCGCTAAGCCAGCCAACGGTCCACTAATTGGACGTCTGGCAAAGTCATCAGACGTCTGGTCTAAGGTCTGAATGTCTGATTTCATCAGACAGAACTAACTATGTCTAGCCTAATAGTTATCAGACGTCTGAATCAACAGTCAGACGTCTTAAAACAGTTTATCAGACGTCTGATTTGGGAATTAGACGTCTGGAAACTCTATTTGAACCCTATATTCGTTTTGTAAGTTCCCTATAGAAAACCTAAGCATCTTAGGGTTGTGTCGATGTTTCTAGGACTACTGTTAGGGTACTTTGAGGCTCTTTAACATGAATCTAAGTAACAAAAATAAAGAGCAACAGAAGAAACGAAAAATACAAGGAGTACAAGAGAAGGAAATCTATCCTATTCTTCATCCCCTTTCTTCAATCTATCGCTCCTCGCGAATCTCCTCTGTTCTCCATCAAGCTCCTCCAATCTGTCCTGGATGCGAGCTCGAATTCCCTCTAAACACGTCTACATTTGCAATTGACCTGAAATCTAAGGCTCCAAGTGCAAATGTTAAATAACACGGGTTTTGTTATTATCAAAACAAATGATCGTGGTGCTCTAGCACCAACACATACCACCACAACAGTAGAGAATTATAAACAGGTACAGAAATATGGAGTTTACAAATAAAAAGTACAAGGTGAAACAGAAATACTCACTACTATAGAAAAACGCTACAATAAGTACAACTATTGGGCTCTATTTGGCCCAGCACCCTCTGGAACTGCACGCTCTAGCTGCTCAATAGCTAGTCCTGAGAAAGCCGACAAATGTGACACATCAGCGAAATGCTAAGTAGAGTGGCAACCAGCTAGCTAAGAAAACAGTAAAGGTGGACAAGTAGCTATTTTTTTTTAATTTCTTTCTTTATTTCTCTATTTACTCTTTCTTGAATTATTTCTCAGATCTTTCTCTTGATCTCGAATGTTCCCCATGGGAACGATCATGATTGCAGTCTTTTCCGAAAAGTAGAAGTAGCACGTGGTGCTCTCCTGGCCGATAGAGTCCCCCGTTGTGGTCCTACCCACAGTCAACCACCCCAAGGTCACTGGCAGACGTAACGGTGACTACGGCACGAGCGATAAACACACGGCCACCTACCCTGCACTGACACACAGTTAATCGTTTCCATTAACGAGTGCACCCAAAGCATCGCACGGAACCAGTATCGGGCAGAGCCCTCTCAGTAACAGGGGTCCAGCCCCACTACAGTAACCAAACAGAGGTTTTTCCCTCTCCACAGTCCGCGCACCCATGCCTGACTACCCAGGTTTTCCCAGTGGGCCTAACAAATCGGTGTAGGATGGCTAGCTGTACCCCGGGGCTCGTGGGGTGGCTAGCTCTCTCCCTACACTAGTTGCTCTCCCTGGGACTGTGTACGCGAGGGCCAAAAGTTGGTACAAAGTGGTTAGTCCTTACCCCGGGTCCCTGGGGCGGCTAGCTCCGCTCTCCTTGGTACTCCGTACTCAAGGACTAGCTCACTTACCCATCCACTTTCCCAGTTCCATTCTATCTATTTTCTAGGAGTTCTACTCCTAATTCCCCGTAGGGTTCATGCTCATATTTCTCAATCCAAGCCATACTAGGTTTCATTCACATTTAGTCTGTGTTTCCAACATTTAACACCAATTTTTATACCAGCAGCTCAATTTCAATTTCCAAACAACAGGAATTACATGTAGCAGTTACTAGCAGCAGCACTCTACATTTCACAGGCAGCTTTTATCCAATTACAGGCAATTAACCTATCTACTTATCGATGACTGCAATTAAGGTATTCACGACATTCGTTTCAGTGTTTCCGTTCCTAGGACTCATGCCATACCCTACGATCTATCATTCAATCTAGTTTTCAAGTCCTAGGATTGATGACATACCCTAGGTGTGGAATTCGCCCTACCAGGAGGAGTGACGTAATAAATTGCGGAAAATATAATATAAACAATCACACAAGGTACACAATTATTTTTAGGTGGAAACCCAAATCGGGTGAAAACCACCACCTAACCCTCTCGAGTTAGGATTTTCCGATCAACCAAGTTGATCAAATCCACTAAACGAATTACTTAAACGAGGGTGATTCAACCTCAATTACAACCACGCTACAAGTGTGAGGGTAGCGTTCCTCAACCCCTTCTCTTCACGAGAAGGATTTTGTCCCACGAAGGAGACAGGAATTCGCAAAGCGAATACCCAACCAAATAACAAAGATCAAATAACAAATATAGTCCTATAGAGCTAACAAAGATTTAAACCTAGCTCCTATAGGAATTAGGAAACTCTCCTTTGCAAGGAGTGCGTCGAATCGATGACGCGGGTGCGTAAGCCATGCAACGGCGCAACGTCGCTCTCGTGAACTAGGGCGGGAGAGCGGGTGCCCAAAGGCTTGATGCTCTCAAGATGTAGAACTTGAGCTTGGAGAGAAAGAGATACTTTTTGGACACAAAAGAGTGGAAATGCGTGTTCTTGGTGTGTCTATGTGTGTGTTTGTGTGCAAGAGGTTCCTCTCTATTTATAGAGGCCTTAGGAAGCTTCCATAGCCGTTGGGTGCAAAGCACAAGAGAATCAATCCGAAATCAGGGACAATGATTGCACTGACAGGGTTATCAGACGTCTGGAAGATCACTTTAAGACGTCTGGGAAAAACATCAGATGTCTGATTTTAGGCGGGTTTCTTCCTGACTTGGATCAGATCCAAACAGGGTTCTAGTGCAAGTCCATCAGACGACATACAGGACGTCTGGCAATATGTCTGGACGTCTGGAAACCTAATTTTTCGTGGAAATGGATTTCCAAGAGAGTACAACAGCTAGAAAATCTCTGAGAAGAGATTTTGGGTCAATCGAGGCAAAACGGTCACATATCAGACGTCTAGAAAGGCTCAAGGACGTCTAATAAGGCTCTAACGGTCAGATCCTTCAGTGTTTGTTAAGCCAGCCAACGGTCCACTAGTTGGTCTGGAAAAGTCATCAGACGTCTTCTAGGACGTCTGGACTAAGGTCTGGACGTCTGATTTCATCAGACAGAGCTAACTATGTCCTGCCTAAATGTTATCAGACATCTGAATCAACAGTCAGACGTCTTAAGACACATTATCGGACGTCTGATTTTGGAATTAGACGTCTGGAACTGTTGTTTGAACCCTATATCGGTTTTCTAAGTTTTCTACAGAAAACCTAAGTGTCCTTGGGTTGTGCCGGTGTTCCTAGGGCTACTGCTAGGGTACTTTGAGGCTCTTTAACATGACGTTCTAAGAAACAAAAAGAGCAATAAGCTAAAGCAAAAGTACAAGAAGGAAATAAACAGCATTCTATCCTATTCTTCTTGTCCTTCCATCTTCAATCTATCGCTCCTTGCGAATCTTCTCTGTTCTCCATCAAGCTCCTCTAATCCGTCTTGGATGCGAGCTCGAATTCCGTCTAATCACGTCTCCAATTGCAATTTGACCTGAAATCTAGGACTCCAAGTGGAAATGTTAAATGACACGTGTTTTGTTACAATCAAAACAAACGATCGTGGTGCTCTAGCACCAACACTAGGATCTACCATTCAATTTAGTTTTCTGGTCCTAGGATTCATGCCATATCCTAGGATTTATTATTCATCTCAAAGATGCATTAATGTTGGTAAATAACTAAGGGGAGCCATTCCACTCGCAAAACTGGGAGTAATGGGGGCATGCTCGGCTGGTCCACGTGCCTCTACAACTCCTAATGCCGCAACATAATGAGGTCCTAACATAAGGATCAATCACAAGAAACCACTTATAACAGGATACAAGTATTTTATACAAGTAGAGGAACTAATTCTGAGAAGAACGGAGTCTTAAACGCGGAGATCGGACCTCGAACGGACCCTAAACAGGCCAAAAATGACAATTCTAACTCAAATCAGATATCTGGAACACCTTCGTGATGTCTTAAAAAGTGGTCCAGGTCATACCTCACTCTGCGTTGCTCCTCAGACAACTGGGGATCCTGCTGAATCGTCTGGACCCAGTTCCAGACGTCTGACCACCTCTCCGGACGTCTGGAGACACTCCCCGCCGTCTAATGCTGTGCCCAGATGTCTGATCTGCGTTGGAGGGAGTGTCCTCGCGCCTTCCCGGAATGAAACTTGCATACGCGTTGAAAGCCACCTCGTTACAACACGTCTCAGCACTGCGGCGGAACGGCCTGCATGGCTGTATCCGCAAAAAGGAGGTGGAGGAGAAATTTCGTACCTCTCAGACGTCTGAAGCTCCCTCCAGACGTCGCCCGTGTCGTCTGGACGTACGTCCAGACGTCTGATTCTGGGAAAATTTCCCAGAATCAGAACCTCCTCGCCTTCTTGCCGCTGCGCGCAAGTTCGCCACGCAGCCGCTCGTCCGCTGCTCGAGCTACAGCAGCACCAGGGGAGATCTCCCTCGCACGACGCCCCTCCGCACGAATGCCGGCTGGCCTCGAGCTGCTCCAGCAGGCTCTCTCTCTTCCTCGCGCGCTCTCCCTCTTCTTCCCTCTCGCTGCACCTCTTCCTCTCCACGCGCACCCGACAGCAGCTGCTGCCCTCGCTCTCTCTCTCTCTCTCTTGCTCACACTGGAAGAAGGTGTGGGGGTGCTCACACTGGAGTGGTGAACGAGGGAGAGGGGAGGGGTATTTGAAGGTGTGGGGGAGGTGTCCGTAGGACGGCGTTGGAAGAGAGAGAAGAAAAGAGGGTGGCGGGTTACAGTCTGCGTGCGGCACGCGCGCTGACTCGCAATCGTACGAATGCCAAAATTTATTTCCAGACGTCTGGGAAGGCGTCCAGACGTCTTAAAGTGCGTTTGATGTCTCGGTCTTAACACGTGTCCTCGTGACGCGTGCAATAGCGCATGGGCTATCGGGTGCGCACAGCCGTTTGATCGCGATCCGATCCTCGCCCACACCCGCTCGCACGTGTCGCTCGCGGTAGCGCTAGCGCCTCGCGCTAAGGTGCTCACCCGCTGCGCTACGTCGTCCAAATAGTCGTGCGGATGAAATCAAGCGCGCCTATCCACAGCCATTGGATCAAGATCCAACGGCCCAGATCACACACTGGATCTTCTTTGGAAAGGCAGCGGCGGTCTTGAGGGCTGTTTGGACGGCTGAGATGGCACCACGTGGCGCCATCTTGGCCCTCCATCTTCTGGATGATGTAGATGGTGCCTCGGTTGTTGGATTGAGTCGATTTTCTTCCCGTTAGGTTGCGATCATCGATCCGAATCCATCCATGCGGTCGGATTTGTTGTTTGAAGTGAAGATTCAGACCATCTTGGCCCTTAATCTTCTAGGGTTCCCAGATCTCCATCTGATGCTACAGATGCCTGATTGGGGCGATCTTGGAGTCGTTGTGCTCCAATCGTCGCCCTGATCACATCTGTACGGTTGGATCTTCGATCCGAAGTCCTGATAAAAAGTTTACCTTGTTCAAGGACTTAAAAGGAGATAATTAACCACAATTTTATTCAAACTACTCTAAATGCAAGATGATGCATGTTATGTAATATTTATGGCATGCGATTCAATCCTATGCTTAAGAACATGCATAAATAGACATCTTAAGTAGTGTAAACATTTTCAGGAGCAATAGAGAAAGAAGAGAGAAAAGAAGCTCGAGAGAGTAGGAGAAATAAAAAGAGAAAGAGAAAAATAAATGAGTAATAGATTTAAAGGAAATAATGAAGAAGAGAGAAAGAATAGAGAGAAAAGAAAAGAAAGTGAGGTTGAAGAAAAGAAGTTTAATTTGCTTTTTGTTTGTATTTGTTGTAATAAGAATTGCTTTTAATTGTTGTAATAAGGCATGTTTTGAATGGATAGACTCTTATTTGCCTTTAATCTTTTGAAATAAATGTTGAAAATTAGATTTCAAATGGGATTTTGCATATTTCTTCAAATTAAATCAATTTTTGTAAAATTCATGTTTTACAATTAACCTAACTATGCCTCCTATGCTTATAAGATAAATAGAGTTAATTAGTGAATTTAAAATGACTTATACCTCACAGCGAGCGACCTAGACTCAACTAGTTAAAAAAAATTCTAAAATGTTAGGTTAATTCGACCATATACTACTAACCGACATAACCTCAAGTTAACCTAAGTTGCTCTCTTGTTCTCTTAATTAAGTAAAATTAACTTAATTAACTGAGTTGAGGTGAGAAACGACCGGTTACCACATTTGTGTGTGCAACTCGTACGCACACACACTTAATATAATGCATGGAAATGGAAAGTACTGCACATGATATGTGAATGTAAGTCTGTGTGTGTCGTTGGTTCCCTAGTCAGCACCTCTATTGGTACATGATTTTCTGTTATGTCCTTGTTGCCGACACTTCAAGCATCAAGGGATAATACGACTACACATTTCATCCATTTCATTTCTAATCCTTTCAACACGTGGTCTACCCCTAGCATATCTAATATCTGGAGGTAGTAACTCTGGTGATTCTCTTTGTCCCTAATATCTCTTATCACGGATTGGATTAAAGGATTCTAAATACGCTAATCGATACTTTATTGTTTTATAATACTCAGAGTAAAGCGAAAGATGATCAAATCTAATATGTACACAAGCAGCTAACACATGCCTGCAATTAAGAGGCTTTAATTGAATATAGCCGCAAGAACATATTGTGTTATTTATTCTATTGGTAGAAGTAATCTCAATCTCATATGAGTAAGGTTCCTCTCCAATTTTAAACCTCGTTCTGCCAAAACTAACAACTTGTAATTTTGCGAGCTCGAAATTTCTTATGCAAAAGCGAAGTCTGGTTTGTAAATATTGCGTTGCAGTATAGTCAAAATCGCTTTGAAAAACAAATGAAAGTTTATTACTCGAAAAACTATGAATCCGAGGTCGAACACGAGGAGCAAATTGAGATTTGAAAACTAAGAACACAACTTCCAATTTGAGAAAATGTGATGATCGATCATGAAGCAATAAAAATAGTTTCAATGTATATAGAAGCACAAAAATATGAATATAGATGTAAAAATCAGATGCTTCTGGCTTTGGGCTTTCTCTTCTTCTTCTTTTTCTTTCTTTCTTCTGATGTCTTCTTCTTTCTCTTTCTTTGACTTCAGCTGAGCCCTCTTCTTCCTGCTGAGGCTTCCTTCTTTCTTTGGCTTTGGTTCTTCCTTTGTCTGCTTCTTCTGCCTTCCTTCTTCTTCCTCTTCCTTTCTGCCTTGACTTTCTTTGGCTTCTATTTCTCTTCAGCTTTCTTCTTCTTCAACCTTGGTTTTAGCTCTGCCTTCTCTGCAACTGTGCCTTCTCCTTCCTTAGCCTTTTTCCTTAGCATCCTTTGCAGCTCCTTCTCCTTAGCTTCCTTCTTCAGCTTCCCCCTTTAGCTTCCTCTTCAGGGTCCTTTTCCTTTTTCCTTTCCCTGCAAGCAAGTGCAAAACCTACCCCTACCCTCCCCTGCAAACTCTCTCTCTCTTCTCCCTTAGGATCGCTCTCCTAAAGCCTTTCTCGGGTAAACGGGTAGGGTTAGTGCGCCCGGAACAAGGTGCACCGGCGTGGGTGATGCACAAGGAGTGCATGATGCGTACTCGAATAGGCTTTATTAAAATGGTGATATTATTGTCGAAGTGAGTATAATGAGTTAACCTAAATCGAGTCTACACCAGTTTCACAAAAAAAATTTTAACCTGGCCTACGTGATTTTTGCTTGATCACTTGTAGACACAGGGTCGATCTCAGAGTGGCGGGGATTAGGAGAATTGCGAGGTTTCTACGCCTTTCCTAAAACGTATCTCTTCCGTACGCTTATTATGGTTTTTGTTTTCTTGATTTTTTGGTTTTTTGTCCGATATTCTTGTCCTTGAGGCACACCCTCAAATAGGTTCTTGGCTATATGCCAAAAAACTACGAGTCCTGCCTCGCCACACGCGAGACCATGTGCCTACAAATCAAGGTTTTTCTTTTCTGTTTTATACTTTTTTTCATCTTTTTTAGCGGAAGGAAGAAAAGACAAGTTGAAATATAATGTAATGAAAAGAAATACTTAGCTTAGTATATCTCTATATGTGTATATATAGTAGATATGGGATATGTATTGTTATATAGATGTTATATAGATAGGGGTGAAGATGGAAATGTGAATGGGATGTAGCACGATGTCAAGTTGGTCCACATTCAGTAAGACGTAACCAACAAGACTAAGTGCCGCGTGAAGTGTGGAGTGGATGTGTGTGAGTGAGGGTGGAGGCGCTTGCTTTGTGCGGATATCGGGGAATATCAGCAACCGGTGAGAATATTCCCGTGATATGATGCACGGTGGAGGGGCGAGTGCACGGGAATGTTGGTGGTGTTTGTGAGGTGAATACGTGTATAGAGGAATGTGGGTAAGTGGATATATATACATATATATATATATAAGTATATATATGTATATATATATATATATCTATAGCTATATATGTATATATATGTGTGTACGTATATATATATATATATATCTATTCATATGTATATAGATAAATATGTATATATATTTATGTATATGTAAATATACGTAAGCGTGAGAGTATGTGAGTGGATATGTGTGTGTGTGTGCGTGCGTAATCATGAGTGCATGAGTGTCTGTGTGTGTATCAGTGTGTGTGTGTGCGCTTGGTGGAGTGGGCAGTAGTTTAAGCCGTCTACCGTGTGGGGTCGACGTTTGGAAGCGCAGAGGTGCATGGGTGCAGGAGTTGAGGCGTACGCGTGCGCTCGGGCGAGTGAGGCACAACGCACTGCGGGCAGGGAAGCAGTGATCGGCTGGAGTGGGTGTGGGCGAGGAGAGAGAGCGCCGAGCCACCGGCTAAGTGAGAAACTTGCCGGTGGCTACGGAGTCGCGTAGACCGCAGGTACAGTGCACGCGCGATCCTACGACTGGTTGGAGCGGGTTTTGCGTATTCCCGGCGCTATGGAGCGCCTGCGTGTTTGGGAAGAGGTCGTGTGCAGTTTGCTCAAGCGCGCAGTGACCGACTGGAGGTCCAGGCAGTGCATGGGCGAGCTAGAGCTTGAGAGCTTGGAGCTCTGTATTAATGGCGGAGGAGATGAAATAAAAAGAAACTAAATGTGAAGCCACCACGCCCACCTACTCACGAAAGAGCTGGGTGGTGGTGGAACTCACAGTGGTGGTTTGAGACCACTGTGAGCTATCTCCTGCACACAGTGTGCCTCTTCTCAACTTGTGAGAGGAGGAACTGTGTATGGAGAGGGAGAGGGAAGGAGGTTGGCCAACTGTTGACTGAGGGTGGTGGCTAGTCTGAAGGTGGATGCCACCCCCGCAATAAAGGGGAGTGCAAGGTGTTTTAAAGAGGGAGGGCACGCCATGCTACTGGCTGGAGGAGTGGCTAGGAGAGGTGTACGCACCATGCCCTGCTGCTGCACGAAAGAAAAAGGAAAATAAAAATAAAAATATAAAATGGTGAAATTGCAATGCCACACTTACGGAAAATGTTAATAATAGAAGTTGATTGGATGGCCAATTATTCTCACTCCCTTCCCCTCTTTGTAAATGCATGCAAGTGTATATTTACAAATGCAAGTAGGGCTCCATAAGATGAAATGGCAATGCTACAAAATAACACAAGATGGCATATTTATTGGTGTATTTTTGCTGTGCAATCCTACCCCCATGCCTATCTTTTTCGAGTCCCTAGCAAAACATTTTGTATTGTGTTTAGAAATGATCATATGCTGAAGATTTTTTTCTGAAGTGACATGAATGTGTTTATCCGTTGGATATTGTGAGAACCAATTGCAGAGAAGACTACCAGTACATTAAGTCTTACGTGATATAGTCCATCTCACGACTAACTAGGACTCCTGATATTTCATCCTTAAGTATGATTTCTAGGACTCCGAGGGTTTTACCGTACTCGAGAGCTAAGAGATTATGGTTTATGCAAAATGAAGGATCAGGACCGACTAGATGAAAAATAAGGCTCAAGCCCAGGGTTTCACAAATTTTTAAGTATAGGTTGGTCCCAGCTTTAGCTCATGTCTTCGGATTAACCCTCAAAAAGATGATGGAAAAACTCAATCCTACTGTTATTGTTTTTATGGCTCAAAGAATTTATGGTAGAATAGGGTATTTGTAACGTGTCCTGAGAACTTTTGGTGAGAAGAATTTACAGATATTTGGAGAATATACTGACTTATTCATAAGTTTTTTTTTTTTTTAAACAGGTGTCAGTATATCTCTTACAACTTTATCTGGAAGAGCTCACTTATTTGGTGGGTGAGTATTTTTTTTTTTTTGAAAGGGTTTCTCCTAAACACAAGGCTAAATACTGGGATAAAAAGTCTACCTACACGCGCAAGTAAGGACTCCACCTTTCCTAGTGAACACTAGTGTTGAATCTTATGCTTACCTAGCCTTTCTTGATATGTGTAGTGTGAACCAGGAATACTTAGGCTGTCAAGTAGAGGCAAACCAACAAATCTTGTACTAGTGACTCAAGAACAAGAATACATCCTTGATTAGGAGAGATTTTGCTCCATCTTATCAATGCTTAAGTAAATTAAGCCAAGCCTAAGCGAATCAAGCTTTTGTGGCCTGGAAGGTCTTCAAAATAGTGGTCGAATATCCATAAACACTTATTGTATTTTTGTTTCCGATTTTAGATCATTGCTAAATACGTTTTTTTT
Source organism: Thalassia testudinum (assembly GCA_037157565.1). NCBI lineage: Eukaryota > Viridiplantae > Streptophyta > Magnoliopsida > Alismatales > Hydrocharitaceae > Thalassia > Thalassia testudinum. The sequence goes on along the minus strand of JAZHRO010000031.1, from coordinate 99,839,376 downwards.
TTTGAATTAGGTTATGTACATATTTATAGATGGATATGTATAATGGATGTAGAAGCCGCATGATACCCATATAATACCCAGATCCAATGGACGCCTATTCACCCCCTCATGCCAAATGATGCCATGTCCCCATATGCATGTAGGGTAAAGCAAGGTCAAAGGGTCATGGTACAAGATCTTAGGTGCCAGGTATACAGCAGGGTGGTAGGGTGGGTGGATGGTGGGTGTTGAAGTGAAAAGTGAAGGAGTGCAAAGTGAAGTGAAGTGTAGGCGATAGTGGAGGAGTATTGCTGGGGTGCCTCCCAACGAGCGTTGAATTTAACGTCCCCAGTTGGACTTAGAGTGAGGCACGAAGTTAATTACCCTCCAGCAGGGTAACAGTTTCACCAACGGGGGCAAGTTTGTGAGTAAGATAGGGTTTTAACTACTGCCCATTGATCGTAAATTTATGTCCAAATTTGGGATCTTCAATTTTGACGGCCCAGTTGGGAAATGGTCTCGAGACCAAGTAGGGACCAGTCCATTTGGACTTCAATTTCCCTAGAAAGAATTTGAGCTTGGTATTGTAAAGCCACACTTGCTGAGATGGCTCAAATTCCTTCCGCCAAATTCGGTTGTCGTGAAAGGCCTTAGTGTGTTGTTTGAGAGTTAAGGCAGAATCAAAGGCTTCACGATGGAGCTCTTCCAGCTCCTGGAGTTGGAGTTTCCTTTCTCAACCACACAGGTCTGGGTTGAGGTTACATTGGCGAACCGCCCAATAAGCGCGGTGCTCCAACTCAATGGGCAAATGACAAGGCTTCCCGTAAACAATTCTATAAGGAGACATACCAAGGGAAGCCTTGAAGGAAGTCCAATATGCGCAAAGTGTTGGTGCTAGAGCACCACGATCATTTGTTTTGATGATAACAAAACACATGTCATTTAACATGTGCACTTGTAGTCTTAGATTTCAGGTCAATTGTAAATGGAGACATGATTAGACGGAGTTCAAGCTCGCATCCAGGACGGATTGGAGGAGCTTCACGGAGAACAACGGAGATTCGCGAGGAGCGATGGATTGAAGAAGGAAGGAGATGAAGAATAGGATAGATTTCCTTCTCTTGTACTTTTTGTATTTTTCGTTTCTTTTGTTGCTCTTTATTTTTGTTACTTAGATTCATGTTAAAGAGCCTCAAAGTACCCTAACAGTAGTCCTAGGAACACCAGCACAACCCGAGGATACTTAGGTTTTCTGTAGAGAACTTAGAAAGCCAATATAGGGTTCAAACAGCATTTCCAGACGTCTAATTCCAAGATCAGATGTCTGATAATGTGTTTTAAGACGTCTGATTGTTGATTCAGACGTCTGATAAACATTTAGGCTGGAGTTGGTAGTTCTGTCTGATGAAATCAGACATCCAGACCTTAGTCCAGACGTCTTAGAAGACGTCTGATGAATTTGCCAGACGTCCAAATTGTGGATCGTTGGATGGCCTAACAAACACTGAAGATCTGACCGTTAGAGCCTTATCAGACATCCTTAAGACTTTCCAGACGTCTGATATATGACCGTTTTGCCTCGGCTGACCCAAAATCTCTTCTCATAGATTTTCTAGCCGTTGCACTCCCTTGGAAATCTATTCCCACGAAAAAGTAGGTTTCCAGATTGCCAGACATAGTGTCAGACGTCCTCTTTGTCGTCTGATGGACTTGCACTAGAACCCTGTTTAGATCTGATCCAAGTCAGGAAGAAACCCGCCTAAAATTGGACGTCTGATGTTGTTCCCAAACGTCTTAAAGTGATCTTCAAGACGTCTGATGCCAGTATCAGACATCTGATAAGTCTGTCAGTGCAATCATTGTTCTTGATTTCGGCCTGATTCTCTTGGGCTTTGCTCCGAACGGCTATGGAACCTTTCCTAAGCCTCCCTAAGGCCTCTATAAATGGAGAGGAACCTCTTCCACACTAACACACACCTAGACACACTTTGTAATACACTTTCAAACCATTTTGTGTCCCTTGATTCTAAGAAGAAAAGCTTTTGCTCTCCAAGCTCTAATTCTTTATCTAGAGAGCATCAAGCATTTGCGCATCCGCTCTCCCGCTGTAGTTCACGAGAGCGACGTTGCACCGTCGTTCGCACATCCGCGTCGTCGACACACTCCTTGCAAAGGGAAGCATCTGAATTCCTATAGAAGCTAGGTTTAAATTACTTTGTTGGCTCTATAGGATTGTTATTTATTTTATCTTTGTTATTTGGTTGGGTATTCGCTTTGCGAATTCCCGTCTCCTTCGTGAAACAAAATCCTTCTCGTGAAGAGAAGGGGTTTGAGGTACGCTACCCTCGTATAAAGTAGCGTGGTTGTAATTGAGGTTGAATCACCCTCGTTTAAGTGATTCGGTTAGTGGATTTGATCAACTTGGTTGATTGGAAAATCCTAACTCGAGAGGGTTAGGTGGTGGTTTTCACCTGGTTTGGGTTTCCACCTAAAAATATTTGTGCACATTGTGTGATTGTTTATTTTGTGATATTGTTTATATTATTTTTCTGCAATTTATTACGTCACCCCCTCCGAGTAGGGATTCTACACAAAGTACGTCAATCAGCTTGTCGGACCAATCCTTACAGTCAGGCTGAACCATTTTCTAGAGAATTTGCTTGATTTGCCGGTTCGACACCTCCGCCTAGCCGTTCGTTTGAGGATGATACGGAGATGCGATATAATGGTGGACTCCATATTTCCTCAGAAGTGCCCGAAAAGAAGCATGGTTAAAATGACTTCCTCCATCAGAGACAATGGCTCGAGGGATCCTAAAGCGTGCAAAAATGTGATCTTTGACAAATCGAGTAGATATGACGTGGTCAGCATGGCGCATGGGAATAGCCTCGTTCCATTTCAAAACATAATGAATAGCAACGAGGATGTACTCAAAGCCGTTGCAAGGAGGAAAGGGACCCATGAAATCAATTCCCCAAATGTCAAAGATTTCAGCAGCTAGGATGGGTTGCATGGGCATCATGTCACGACATGACATTGACCTTAATGACTGGCACCTAGTGCAATGTTTAGCAAAATTGTGTGCATCCTGTTGCAGAGAGAGCCAAAAGAAACCGCACTGTAACACCTTAGCTGTAGTTTTTCTCCCAGAGAAATGGTCTCCGCAGGCTTGATCGTGACAGAAGGATAGCACACTGGAGAATTCGCTGTTAGGAATACAGCGGCAAATGATCTGTTCAGCACCTACTCGAAAAAGTAGTGGATTATCCCAGAAATAATGCTTTGCTTCTGCGATGAGATGCCCGTGCTGGTTCTTGGGCCAGCCTCATGGAAGAGAGTCGGAAGCAAGGTAATTGGCAATGTTGGCATACTAAGGTCCACTTGCCACATTAATTGCCAAACGGTGCGCACCGGGAAAAACCTCATTAATTAGCAGGGTAAGTCTAATGTGGTCGGGGTCCAATCTCGAGAGATGTTCAGCAACCACATTCTGGGCTCCGGCCTTATCAAGGATCTCAAGGTCAAATACGGCCTCACGGCCCTATCAAAACTCTCAGAAAGCATCGCTGTGGCACGACTAAGGTGGCTCGGGTGTTGGTGTGTGCGGGACAGCCTGGGCATGCGTGCCTAAGTCATTCTGTGGTCGTGACGGTGGATTTGTTCGGGGGTAGTGTGTGGAAAGTGTGGCGGTCGATGGAGAGGGGGAAGATGATCAGTGGAAGGTGGTGGAGCTTCTGAGGTAGTTGGCGAGGCATGTAGGTGCATGGAGTGGTGGATGCACCTCGCCGGTGGTCTGCCGGAGGTGGACAAAGTGAGGGTGGTCTGTGGTTGTTGGGGCGCGAAAGTGGAAATTGATAAGGGGAAAAGAAAGAGCAGGTGAAGGAGACTTATCTGTGAGTGGTTGGACAAAGGGGGAGGCAGAGGAGAAGACGACACGTATATGCCATCGCCGGAGACGAAGGCCCTGAGATGAAGAGGCGGCAATGACAAGAGGGAGGTAGGCGCAGGCGCGGGTATGGCGTGACACGGAAGAATGATGCGGAGATAACTCTGCCACTGGTATCGTAGCAGAGCGACGAGAAGAGGGAGGAGGAGTCGCCGGAGCATACGGTCATTTTGGGTGGAGGGGAGAAGAGGAATTTTTTAGGGGTAATCTCAGGCCAAAACAAGCTTCGAATCGACGGGAGGATCTGGGGGCCTTTCAATAGTCGCAGCAAGAAGGCCTTATGGTTGGAAGGCAAGCTTCCAAGCACGGAAACCTCGTAGGACTTGAAAGGTCGAGAGATACCCATATCACTCATGCGTTCGCATGAGAGATTGGTTGCCGATCAAAGCTTAGGATTTTGTTCACACGATCGGGAATTCCTTAGAGAATCTCCTTTTTAAATTTGAGAGGGATTCTTTGAGGAATCATGGAAATATCCCTCTTGAATCCTTGCCGGAGTAGGATTCGTTTGCTGTAATGGCAGAGGGACCAAATTGTAAGGAACGACGAGGAAGATAAGGCGTGTCAGCAAGGTTTTCAAAAGCAAGGGGTATAAAAGTAATTGGGTTGGACTGTTTTGCAAAGTAGGTCAAGGTGAACTCCCCTTAGATCCAAATTTTGGTATAAATCTAATTTGGACCTAAGAAATCCAATGGTGAAGTTATATTTTAGGTTTGACCACGTTTGACTAGACATTTTACACAAAAACCCAATTTAGGGCAAATGTTTGACTAGGACACCTATTTAGGTCAAAATAGGTTCTAAAAGCCAAATTGAAGGTTTTTAACCCTAGAGGATATTTTTATATGAATTTTAGAGGGTTTAGTTGAATTTTATCCTGACCAGAACCGTGTTAAATTAAGTGGGTCTATTTTAAGGTTATAGGAAGTCATTTAATTTTCAGATCTCACATTAACTCTTTTCTAATTGAACTAACCCAGTTTTTATCTTGTTAAGATCAATTGACCCATGTTTAACCCCTAAGAAATGCTGTTGTTGTACTGCAATGGTAAAATTACAGTTTTACCCTTTATTTTTTGCTTTTCTTTCAAACTAGTTATTCCTTCAGTTAGGCCCTTCACTTGGTTATGTAGGTGCTTTGGTTCTCTTTTCTAGGTCAAAATGGGCTAATTAAGGCTCATGATGGTGTTCCCATCAACAACTCGGTCAAAATTCAGAGTAAGAACTATTGTCATGACTTTTCCGCTAAAGTACTTATGCAAACAAAATTAAGTCGCTGTAACACGTGCAATGATTGGTAATCCTTCACAACCTTTCAAAACATTATTGAAACATTGAGATGTGTTTGTTGTCATATTGCCATATCACTTCCCCCTATCATAGAATAATGCCTAGTATGATCGATTACAATCGTTTTGTTGTATAATCCATCTATATGCTCCATCACACATGCATTGGATATCCCCTAATATCTATCTGTGATCATATGCTGTTCATGCACAACCAGATGCATAAAAGCGTCTCTATAAATCCTTACTTTTAAATCCTTCTTTATATTTGTTTGCTTTCATATGTCTCAAAGAATGTTTATGTGAATGACCTTGTTCTAGGCTAAAATTTTAAGGAACTAAATTTCTTAATTCAGGGAAATGATCACTTATGATGCATATACCATCCCTATTGGTAATTTCAGAGAGATACATCAAAACCTGACCCAACTACTGTTATTCTCCCCTCTTTCCGTAGCTGCAAAAGCCTAGTTACTTACTGCAAAACCAGACCCAACCAATGTCGGAGTGGAAGAAGATCTAGAGCCTCAACATAATTGCAATCTCAATTTTAGTAATGCAGAGTTTCACTATAATCATGATCTCAAATCTCAACAAGATAAATGAAGAGGAGAATTTTTATGAGAGAATGGAAGAGATTTTTTAAGAGGGAATAGAGGAGAATATGTAATGAGAAGAGGGGAGGGGGTGTGTTTATGTAGCCGAGTGGGGGAGAGGAGTGGTGCGCGGGTAATGATTGGTTAGATGTCGCTGGATCATCTATCGACCTCCGCCAATGGCTAAATTGTGCAACGGCTTCTCGGAAGTCACTGGATGATCTAGCAACCTTCAATCATCCAGTGACCTTCGCAAACAACCATCTCAAGTGCGGGGGTTGCTAGATGATCCAACGATTTGTTGAAGATCGCCGGATCATCTAGTGACCTATGGGCCAACGAATCCTTCACTGCTTAGGTCGATGGATCATCCAGCGACCTATAACCCCTTTTTAATAATTTCGAAATTCCAACCCCTTTTCCCAATTTCCCCCGCCGCCATACCCGTAAGGCCAAATTCTCCGATGTTAATAAGTTATAAAAACAATGCAATTTTTTTTTTAAATTTGAAGAAGCATTTGTGAATGGAACATATATAAACGTTGTTTGTCATCTTTGATGGTCAAATTGCATTTGTGTTATCTATCTCAACACCTATATAAAAACACCATTTCAAATAAATTCAAAATAAAAAATTTCTCCAGAATAAATGCTTTCAGTCAACATTCCTAACAAGTAAATTTGATTTTTTGAAATTGCGGTATTGATTAAATCTCTTTTGCATCATATGATACACGTTTTGAATCACTGCTACAGAAAGTGCAATTTGCAACAGTTTGCTAGGGATGGCTTTATAACTGTAGCTAATGGGTGCCATTAGGAACGGTTATCTAACGAATCGTTGCCTAAAGCCTCATCCCTTTCCCCCTAGTTAAGCCTAACTTGGGGTAAAATATAGTGAGGATTTTACAAATAACTGTCGCTAATGATTACTGGGGAGCACAGGTTTTTTGCGTGCCAAGCGTGAATTTATTGGGGATTGGTGACGGTGTGTTTGAATCCATCGTCAAATGCCCATGGAAGAGCGGGCCTCTCCAAATTTCGATGTCCGCGAAAAATATAATATAAATTCAATTGGTGATGGTTATGGGTCAAACCATCTCCATGTACTCCCCCATAATGGTATTTGGCGACAGGTTTGGTGACGGTTTCAGGAAATCATCGTCGAATCTCGAGATATTTTGCACAGGCTGATCGACCTTCTTCTCTTCTCCCTCTCTTCTTCTGCTCCGTTCTTCTTTGAGCCACGCACCATCGTCGACCTCCTCCGTAGCCTCATCGTGACGTCAACCGAGTCGTCGACATCCTCGTTGTCATTACCCCCTCCATCCCACGAGCTCCTCCGCCAGTATCGCCTCCTCCTCCTTCACGTCAACCTTGTTTTGTCGGCTCCCCCTAGCACCATCCCGCAGCTCCCCCCCCCCCCGCTGTGCTACCCCACGCCCCACAAGCACCCCTTGCAGCCCCCTTCCTTTAATCTGCACTATCGCCCGTCGCAGCCCCTCCCCCTCGCCGCCACCCTTCATTTGCTCCGCCGCCCCCCCTGCCCCCCACCTGCACCACCACCCTCATTCCCCCACACCCCCCTTCCCTCCACCTACCCCTGCCCTTCTCTTTTTTTCAAAATTAGATTTATTTATTAGTAAAGTGCATGTAAATGATTCAATTTATTCAGTTTTGTTGACATTCAATTTAGTAAATTTTGCATCTAATATGATTTTTTTAATGAAATTTGGATGTAATAAAATAAATGTTGTTATTTGTTGCAAATAAATTCATGTAATTATGTTATTCTTAAAATTAAATTTACCTGTTAGATTAGGTTATTTTTGTTCCTTAAATTGAAAGTGGGGTGCATTGACAATTTGAATTTGTTAATGTTGAATTTATTAGATTGCATGTGAGATATGCCCACTTGTTGTGCATGATTTGTTGTATTTTTTTTAAAAATGTGAATATATAATATTATAGGGGAAACTATCGAAATTTATTGAACTTTGAGTTTACCTTCTAGTTTTAGGGTTGAGGATGTTGGGTTTAAGTTTTTGATTGACGATGGAATTGGATTTTAAGTTTAATGTTTCGGGTTACGGGTTTTGATTTTAGGGTTTAAAGTGTTGGTTATGGGCTTTTGATTTTAGGGTTTAGGGTTTTGAGTATAGTTTTTAGGATTTAGTATAGACCTCCACAACTACAAACAACTGGCCATCTAGGCCTCTGATCACAAACGAATCCTCTAACAGTACACTGCCTTGTCTCAAACTGACGGCAAAACTCGTAGCAACGAAGGACTGTGTGGTGTCGGAATCAAAAAGTACGTACACTAATCTGTCAGAAACAGTAACCATACCAGCCACCATTTAACCCAAAGCCCTAGCATCTCTGTGTGTCAAGACGTTGATACGCCCCTCAACTCTTGGTGCAGACGAAGTAGCTACACTCTTAGTCGGGTGAGCAACCGCTGGCCGGTACCCTCCTCATGACTGCTGCCTTCCCCCACGTGCTTGGTGACCACGACCACCAGCTCGACCTCCAGCACTCGATGCGGAGAGCATCTCTTGTGCTCCGGCCCTAGATGGGCAATCCCTCCTGATGTGGCCCGGCTGGCCACACTGGTAGCAAAGTCGTACACGTCCTCCTTTCTCCGTAGGTCCCTACTAGCAATTAGGTGGGGCTCCGGTGCTGGCGACTGGCCCCTGTCTAGGGCCCCCAAAGGTGATTGATGGCCTCGCAGAACGAGGCAGCTCTCCTATGGGTGCCGTGTGCCTCCTCCCCCGATGGCCCTGAGAGTACACTGGCTGGTAGGGCCTCTTCCATCTGCTGTCAATGTCTCTCGCGGCCAGGTTGGTCTCCTCGTAAGTCATGGCTACCTCAACCACACGAGAGAATGTTGGCAGCTTCAGGGGTTTGACATACCCTCGAATAGCTGGTCGGAGCCCTTCAATAAACCTTCACAAGCGCTCCTCCTCGGTAGACACAACTGTCGGAGCGAAACGCGACAGCTTCAGAAAATGCGTGCGGTACGCGCTAACCGTCAATGTCCCCTAGCGAGGAGTGTGGAACTCCTGCCTCCTCTAGTCCTGCCAAGTTTGCAGAAAGTACTTCTCGCACAAGAGAGCCACGAACTGGTCCCACGACGGCTCTCTCCCCTCCGGGCCACAGATTGCCCTCCACCACCTGTGTGCTGCGCTTTCTAGCTGGTACGTGGCAAAGGCCACACGGCACTCCACCAGAGGGCGAAGGGTGTCGAACACCTTCTCTATCTGCTCCAGCCAGTCCTCTGCCTTAGACGGGCCCATATCCCCCTTGAAGGAGGGGGGCTTCAACTTCCGGAACTGTCCGAAAAGCTCGTGGTGCAGCTGTAGTGGGGGAACGGGCATGCCTCCAGGAAAGGAGGGCTCATGCTTGGAAGTGTCAGAGTGTGGTAGGGGTGGTGGAGGACCACGCCCTCCCCCTCCTGCTCGTCCGGCGCTACGACGGTCTCTCTGTCCCACCGAGGATTCCCCTTCCACATCCTTAGGGAGAGGTGCTCGTGGGGGCTGGTGGAGCTCCTCTCGCACGATGTCTCTGATAAGCTGGGCTAGATCCTGGGCCTGAACGCTCGGGAGAAGAGGTGGGTCAACTGGTACCTCAGGTTCGGCACGTCCGCCCCTCCGACTTCTTCCATGGCTGCGACCACGGCCTGCCTTGAGAACTCCCCGATGAGGCATCTCCTACAAGGAGACACGAAAGGAAGAACAAGAGTGTCAACGATACCGGATTACATCGAGAAAAAGACATGAAATGAATATCAAAGCGATACGTTGTGGTGCTTATCCTAGTTATATGCAAGTGAGAGGTTATTCTCAAGCCAATTAGTTCATTTCTCGGGATGAACTTGTTCTGATACCATCTTGTTACAACCCGATTCCCTGATCCGTACAGGACCCGAGACCGGCTAGCCTTGAATAATCCCAAGAGCAAGTCGTTCGACAAAAAATAACCAAAAGCAGTTAAAATAAACCACATTCATATATGCAATATAACTAAGCAGAAGAAAGTACGAAGCAGTAAAAAAAAGTAGAATGATTGTCTCAGTATATGCCACCACAACAACTACAGGAAATAGAAAGTAACAGAAATAGTAACTATGTGTCCATTACCCACTACAACAATAGGGAAAAGGAAAGTGCTGAAAGAACGACTACGGCTAGGCTCGGCTGGGCCCAGCACCCTCTGCAGCTGGAAACTCAGGCTGCACAACTCAAGGTCCTGAACAGGGTTACGAAAAGACAGAGTTAGTGAACATTGAGTACAGTTGTTTTTACATTATTTAAGTACAAGTACAGTAAAAACAACAACAGATTATTTCTCATTTCTATTTATATCATTTACGTATTTCTTTTTCATCTATTTCTCAAAGTGTCCAGGTATTTTTTGATCTTGCATGTTCCTCATGGGAACGATCTTAATTGCAGTCTTTTACGTAGAGTAGAAGGTACACGTGGTGCTCTCCTGGTCAAGAGAGTCCCCCGTGGTAGTCCTACACCCAGTCAATCACCTCGAGGTCACTGTCGAGACGTAGCAGTGACTACGACACACATGATAGGCGCATGGGTAGCTACCCTGCACTGACACACGGTCAGTCATTTTTGCTAGCGGGTATACCCAAAGTACAGCGTAGAACAGTATAGGGCATTGCCCTCTTAGAACAGGGGTCTCGCCCCTCAAAACCAAACAGGGGTCTCGCCCCACCACAGTCCACGTTCCCTCGTTCGACTACCCCGTTTTGCCTAGAGGGCCTAACAACGTTGGTGTAGGGTAGCTAGCTGAACCCCGGGCCCGTGGGGTATCTAGCTCCCTCCCTACACTAGTAGCTCGCCTTGGTATCACGTACATGAGGGCCAACAAAAGTCAGTGTAGAGTGGTCAACCCTATCCCTGGGTCTCAACCCAAGAGAGGCTAGCTCCGCTCTATACTAAAAAGGAACAGTTGCTCCCCTTAGTATTGCATACACAAGGGCCAGCTCACTTCCCTTCTACATTCCAGATTTCATTTCATCCAGGGGAGTTCTACTCTTAATTCCTCGTAGGGTTCATGCTCATATTCATCTCATTTATCCAGGTCTAGATCTCATCTCCCATAATTCGTTCCTCATCCATATACAGGCAACTCGTGTTTTCATAATTCAATTCTCAATAACATGCAACTAGTGGTTTCATAGGCAATTTCTCAATTACATACATGCAGCTGAATTTTTAACATACATCTCGTAATTATATTAAAGGCATTTGCTAGCTATTTATCTTAACTATGCATTCAAGTAAACAGTACAACTCAAACAGGCTCATTCATTTCTACCCTTGGGTTCAATCCATATCATAGACTTCAATCTGACTATTTCAACCAAGTACATTCTTATTTAAATATTAACAACTGAGTTAAATCACTCTACCGGGTATCACGGGAGGAATGGGAGCCTATGCCGCAGATCTCGTCGTCTTTGCAGGCCTCAAATATGCCATTGGCTGGTAACTTGTACCGGCGACCAATGTACATTAGATGAGCTCAAAACAGTAAATACTCAATACGAATACGTAGAGGAACTCGGGTGGAAAACAACGGTATTTCATTTGCGAAAATCTGATTCCATTTAATCCTTAAACAGGCCAAAAACGTGGTTTCTGATCAAAATCAGACATTTGGGACTAGTCCCAGACGTCTTAAAAGATGTCAGAGCTCACCTTATGTTTCATGTGGTTGATTCAGACGTCCAAACTCCCTCTGCTGCTGTCTGAAGGCAGTTTCAGACGTCGGACAAGGTCTCCGGTCGTCTGGAAGCACCTCCGGACGTGTGGAGACATTATCAGATGTCCAAAAGTACTTGGGAAAGCGTACCCCACACCATCCCAAAGCCTTCCATATGTACGAAAATGCAAGCACCATTTAAGCCCAACAACTTCTGCGCTGAGATCTTCTGCATGGCGGAAATGAGCGTAAGAACATACGTACCTCGGGCGATACGTGCTCCTAGACGTCCGACCTTAGTTCTAGACATTCAGGTGCCTCACCAGTCATCTGGGCTTACTCCATACGTCTGATACTGGAAAACTTCTAGTATCATAACCTCTTCACGCGCTCGTCGCGCTCGTCCTCCGCCCACAGTGGCAGCTCTAGCTATTGCAGGAGCTTGAGCAGCTCCTCGCCGACGCCCACCTCTGTCCTTCAACTCCTTCTTGAGCTCCTCTGAGCTCTCGCGGTTGCCTTCCTCCTCCCCCTCTTTCACTCCCTCGCACTCTCTCGCTCTCACTCCTCCCCACTCTACCTTCGCTGGTGGATCTCCTTCCTTTCCGCAGCTGCAACAGAGGTGGAGGGGAACGTGGCTTGCAGGAGAAGGTGGATGTGGCGATGGCTGAGTGGTGTGGGGAGGACAGGAGAGGAGAAGGGAAGGGGTTTATATATTAAAGGGGTTAGGGTTCGTGGGGTGAGGGAGAGAGAGAGGGAGCGGCCTCTGCCCCGCCCGCGCGCAAACGTCTGGGAATGTGTCCAGACGTCTGACTGAAACTCTAGACGTCTTAAGTGGCTAAAAATATAATGGGTCATTACATTGGTGGAGATCGGTCTGAGGAGGGGAGCAATCCAGTGGTGGTTTGGCGGCCTAAAAGGGTCTGAGCTAGCCGTACAGTGAGGAGGAGTGCAGGCAGAAGGTTGTTTCCCGTGGCATGCGTGGATTGTGAGAGGGCCTTCCACGGGTGGGAGCGAGTTCGTGGAGTTGAGGCGAGTGCGTGAAAGCCGTTTTCATAGAGAACGGCGGCCAGACGAGGTGGCTGCGTGGAGGTGTTTGAATGCCGGGATGGGTTCCTTCAGGCACTGTCTGGAGGTTGAAGACGAAGATGGAGAGGAAAGGGAGTGAGCGGCCTACTGTGGGGATGGCGTGGGGCGCTAGGCTGTGTTGCGCGGATGTGGATGTGCACACGAGGGCGCGGCTGTGTGCTAATGATGGTGATGGAGGGGATGCCATTGGTGATCTAATGCGTGGGATGTGTTGGTGGTGATGGGTTCTCACGGGAGTTGCAGGTGCTATGGTGGCTGCACACTGTCACCGTGCGACCGACGAGAGGAGGGAGCGGGTGGGCGTGATGATGGTGGACTTGGTTTAGAGGGCGTGCGGTCTCGGTGCCATCACTGCCGAGCCGCCGAAGAGGATGTCGTGGCGGTCAACAGAGGGTGGGCGATGGTGCATAGGGGATGGAGAGGAATGGAGTACGCAACAGCCACAGTGCAAGCCCAAATGACCACCGTCCTGTTGGCAGAGGAGGTCCCCCCTCTTATTGTGCACGGGGGCAGCCATCTTTTTGAGAGAAACTCGGAGAAGCGTTGCAAGATGCTCGGGGAGGCGGTTGCGAGGGGCTCAGGGGGGTGGTCGCGTGTTCTACCAGAAGTTAGAGAAAAAAGAAACAAATTAGGTTATTTATAAAAATAATCCAAAATAATGTATGAAATGCATGTCATTGTAATGGAATGTTTGAATATGCATGCAAGCCTCTTTTTTTATAAACTAATCTAGTTATATATTAAGGTATGCTATGTACATGCAAACATTAATCTATTAATTAGGCATTTAAGTATTTACTTAGCCCACAATTGTGGTCTCATCAATAACATTTTTAGTTATCATGGACAAGTCTTGGTTTAGTCTGAGGAATTTGGATTACCCTAAGTATAAGAGTGGAGTGATCTCATTCTTGGATTGGGCCTTCCATGAAGATAGGAAACAATACTGACGTGGAAAATTTTTAGAGAAAGTATTCTGTCTGCATAGGAAGTGTTTCAATGGATTTGTCTAGGATAGGCACACAATTCTAGAGCACGTGATCTGTAATGGTTGGTAGCAGCATTACACACATAGAGAGGAACCTGCACAGGATGACACACAGAATAAAATGGAAGTGGATGAGTCTGATGACGAGGAAGACAATGGTAATTAAATCAATGAGATGCTGCATGAGATGAGAGAGGCTGATCCTAATATTACAAATGATGATGAAGCACTCAATAGCTGGAATCAATTTTATAATACAATGAAGGCAGCAAAGGAGCCTATCACCCCTGGAATAAGATCCATGTTGAGGTTGCCCTTCCTGTTTAAATTATTTCAGTTGAATGTTATGAATAGAACTACAACAAAAATGATGTCAGATGTGCTTCAGTTTATATGAGGGTTTTTAAATAATCCTAACGATGTGCGAGAGTTGTGGTATGAAGCTAAGAAGCAAATCCGTGTACTTGGTATGAATTGTGAGAAGATTCAAGCACGTCTGAATGACTGCATGTTATATAGAAACGAGTACGCTAGTTTCACTTCCTGCTTGAAATGTGGTAAGAATAGATATAAAGGAGAGAGGAAACAAGCCAGAAAAGTTCTTTGTTACTTTTCGTATATTCTAAGGTTGCAACAGCTATTTTTTTTTAGTAGGACTGCAACATCGATGAGGTGGCATCACGAAAATAAGTTAGGAGATGACTTTATTCACCATCCAACTGATTCAGAGGAGTGGAAAAACTTCGAGAGCAATATTTATCTTTTGCAAAGGATTCACATAATGTTAGATTGAGATTTGCAAGTGAGAGATTTAATCCATGATGTTGAGGTGAATCCTCAACACGAGATCCATCTTGAGGAGTTCCTAGGGCAACAGGGGGCTGTGGGTGAGGAGGTACAACAACCATTTGAGCAACTAGATACTCAGGCTGGCACGTCGCATGAGCCTGATACTCAGGTAGGCACTAGTGCTGGTAAGAATCTAAAATAATTTTATTTAAAAGCTTACTATATTAATTTCTCTTATTTAATCTTTTAGCATATGCTATTTCTTGTTTCCAGCTAGGAAAAGCACGTAAGGTTTGACACGAAATGCGAACTCGACGGGCTACTTAAAGGCACCAGGATTAGGGTAACCATTATTGCAGCTGAGGAAGTAAGGAACTACCCCAGCATTACGTGCCGGTTAGCCACGATTGTTATGGCAACTGTGCCACTTTCCTTCTTCAGCTGGAGGAGGGTCGCCAAGGACTCGTAGGCATCCATTATTCGGGAGTTGCAGGTATAATGTGAAATTCATTCGTTCACATTTATAACAATTATATTCGATTTATATATTATTGAATACATGACACTTTTGATTGGGGCGATAATTTCAGTGAGCCCAAGGCTATCTTATAGCATTTAGGTAGGATACATCGTGGATAGAGAGAGGAGATGAAGAGTACGATATGAAATTCATTTAGATTATAAATTTATTTAATTATTTATATATAATAAAAATTTCTAATAAAAATTTGTAAAACTATTTCAATTTTTTGACAATAAGTCATATGAGGAGGCATCAAGAAACGTGCCTCCTACGATTGGGCCTCCCATTTCGAGGGAGTGTTGCGAGCACTTCAGGGTATAAATAGTTTCGAATTTTATTTTTAAATTCAATTTATAACGAATAATTCATAATCTTTTAGTAATAAAATTTATATTCCTTACATGAGCAAATTGGGAAGAACAAGGCCAACAGGGCCTGAGCACCTACCCAGACCCACTTCTTGGGTCAAATGAGTATTGACTCATTAGTGGATAGATATGTAAGTTTATTAATTCAGTATTTCAAACAAAATTAAAATAATTTAGTTAAATTAAAATAGGATGAAAATATTTCTTCATATTTTGGTGAAGGCGTGCGAGGGTACTTAGTTAGATCGAGTGGGAGTTTATGAGCAGACACATGGTAAAGAAACACTCTATGGCCCACGTGCATGGATACATTCGACATACCAGAAGACACATGTAAGTAATTAAAAGTTAGTTACATTATTTTCAATTATATAAAAATTAATTGCAAATATTTATATTTACAGGGTCGTATGATGTATTTGATCCGTCATCGTGAGGTCGCAAACGAGAACTTCGAGAATGTTTTGTGGACCCCTTTGACGTCGGAGAAGGCCTTTAGGACCATGATGCCTCCAGAGCATGGAGGCTTCGTCGGTAGCGCTAGGAGGAGCGCAACGATCTCCCCATGGTATGGTGGGAAAGGATCCTCCTCATCCATCCACGACGACAGTCTACGCACCGAGGTTTTGACCTTCCAGCGTAGAGATGTGGAGTAGGAGAAATGGTTGGAGGAGGTCACCACCCAACTGCAGGCCACCACTTGCAAGATGGGGCGCTAGGAGGAGTTGTTAGAGTAGAATAACAAGTAGTAGGAGGAGGTGTTGTCCTATATCCAATGGGGGTTGGACCTGATCATTCGTCGTTCCACATTCCTAGACGTGGCGATGACAATGATGGTGGTTCTGGGGCTAGTGGCGTAGGTGCCCTAGTATAGTTTATATGTGTTTATATTCTTTGCCTCTTTATTATTATTGTAATATTTGAACCTTGTTTATGTATATTTATAAATTAGTTTCATTTTATAATTCCTTTCGATTGAATGTTTTGAGCAATTTATGTTGTTCTCAAGCATTTTTATTTGTTATGTGTAATTGCTTTAAAAAAAAATTAAAGCATTATTTGCGACGGTTATTAACAAAAACCATTGTAAAATACTTTACACGATAAGTGTTTAACCATCGCCATAAGGCCAATTTGGCCCCCTAACAAATACCGCGAGCTGTCACCTGTCATGTTCATGTTTCTTTAAACCGTCGCTATTTTAAAGAGGAGACGATTTTCTTGAAGGTAGTCCCTAAATGTATGAATTTTTTTGGTGTGTAAATTTGATTTGTTCCAAGAAAATTGGCAACGAATTAATTAATCGTTGGTAATTTATGCTAGTGACGGTTTTAAAACCATCGTGAAATCCCACATCCATGTTCGCACGCGCTCTTAGAAGGCAACAATAAGGGATTCTAACCGTCACCAAAATAAAACAGCGATGCGATATACTGCAATTAGGGCCAGGGGTCCTCTAATTGCAATGGTACTAAGGTCAATCAGAGTTCGCCTAATCTGAAAATTTTGTACAAGGAAGTCAGAATTAGGTTTATGGATGAACCTATATCCAAGAGTGCCCAGTCAAAAGTGTAATCCCTGATAACGCATAAAACCAAAGTGGAACCTGGATCTCTCTTTTTCGGAAGAAGGTGATGAAGGATTACAAAACTAGCCAGCTAGGAGAGGATCACCTTCCTTGGAGTAGGTTTTTTCGGCTTATACTTCTGCGTGCATAAATCCTTTAAGAACTTAGCATAAGTCAGAATATGCTTAATAGATTTGAGGAGTGGGATGCTTAATAGCTTAAGAATTTGTCTTTCTTGGCCTTCGGCTAATCAAACGGGATATAATGTGATGCCAAGTAGTTTACTATATCAGCAAACCATGGAAGCCCTGTACCAATAGTCAGGAGGTGCTCATCAGGAAAATGCTTCATGATGGGTTTGGAAGAGTTGATGATCTCAGAAGGAAGGTGGGATAAGTAGTTAGCTACCAAGTTTTGTCTTCCCGCTTTGTCGCAAGTCTCGAGGTCAAATTCTTGCAACAGCAAGATCCATTGAATTAATCGAGGTTTCACGTCCTTCTTCACAAGGAGATGCCTCACAGTTGTGTGATTCGAGTAAATGATAACATGGGAACCCAGGAGATGAGATCTGAATTTTTCAAGGGCAAATACTACGGCTAGCAGCTCTTTCTCAGTAACCGTATAGTTACGTTGAACCCCGTCAAGTGTCTTACAAGTGTAGTAGATGACCACGGGTTTCTCGTCAATTTTCTGCCCCAGAACCTACAGCGAAGTCAGATGCATCGCACATGATCTCAAAGGGTTGAGACCAATAAGGGGACTGTAGGATCGGACCTTGGGTAACTCGATCACAAAGGATCTCAAATGCTTGAGTGAATTCCTTGGAAATTTCGAAAGGTACATCCTTGGAGAGAAGAGTGGTCAAGGGGTGCACGATTTTCTAGAAATCAAGGATGAATCGATAGCAAAAATCGACGTGCTCTAGAAAAAATTGGATGTCCCTTATCGAGGTAGGCATATGGAGTTCGGAAATCAAGTTAACCTTAACTCGATCCACTTGGATGCCCCTTTCAGAAATCAAATGTCCCAGGACTATCTCCTCAGGCACCATGAAGTGGCTCTTTTCCCAGGAAAGAACCAATTTCATGTCAGTACATCGCCTGAGTATCTGAACCAAGTGCTGGAGGTAATCGTCAAATGATGCCCCAAACACTGAGAAGTCATCCATGAAGACTTCCAGATAATCACCTACCATGTCAGAGAATATGGTAAGCATGCATCGCTAAAAAGTCGCGGGTGCATTGTAGAGACAGAAAGGCATCCTTTGGAACGCATACGTCCCGAAGGGGCAGGTGAACGTGGTCTTCTCTTGGACCTTTGGATGAATCGCCACTTGGTTGTAACTGGAGTACCCGTCAATAAACGGTAGTGGGAAATGATCCTTCTTTGTGGAGGAATTGAGTCTTCGGCAATCAATGCAGACTCTCCACGAGTTGGCTATACAGGTCGGTATGACCTCTCCAGTTTCTGTCGTGATGGTGGTGAGCCCCACCTTCTTAGGCACAACCTGGATTGGACTCACCCAGCGATTGTCGGAGATCGGGTAAATGATCCCTGCATCTAACCACTTGATGATCTCTTTTTTCACGACCTCCTGTAGATTAGGGTTTAGATGTCTCTACATCTCACGCGATGGTCGTGTGCCCTCTTCGGAATAGATGTAGTGTGTACAATAAGAGGGGCTTATTCTAGTCAAATCATCGGGGGTCCATCCGATGGCTCTACGATGTTGCTGGAGAACAATAATCAGATGAGATTCCTGATCAGGTGTGAGTCTAGAGTTTATAATCATAGGAAACATCTGATTGGAACCCAAGAAGATGTATTTCAGATGATCGGGAAGGGGTTTGAGTTCCAAGACGAGATTATCAGCAGCAGCGGGTGGTTCAGAGTGAGTGTGAGGAATAAGGGCAGGAGTTATGGGTGTATCTAAATCAGGTTCAGACTCCTCTAATTGGGGGTTTTTATCTTCTTGTGGTTGATTGGGGATAATCAGGGTGTCCTCAATTTGCGATTCATCAACCACGGCTTTGATATCACATATTTGCTCTACAACACCGCAATTAATCCATTGTTGGGCCTTAAAGATGTCAATCTTAAGAGTTTGATTCCCAGATTTCAACTCTATTTGACCCTCCTCATAGCTTATGTTGGCTCTAGCAGTAGCTAGAAAAGGTCTCCCTAGTATAATTGGTGTATCCCTTGGGTTCTCCGGTGCATCCATATCTAGAACTATAAAGTCTACTAGGAAGTAGAAATGTCGCACCCTAACAATAACATCCTCGAGAACTCCTTTAGGTGACTTAATAGATAGATCAGCTAATTGCAATGTCACCTCAGTCGGTTTAAGCTCGGATTCTTCAAGGTGGTTAAGCAGGGATGTGGGTATTAGGTTCATGGACGCACCTAGATCTAGCAATGCTCTATCGAATTGGGTTTCACCAATTTTACATTAGATCAGAGGAGTTCCTAGGTCTTTTGTGTTTGGTGGAAGTTTACTCAAGTTACACACAAAGGTACGACTAAGGTAAACTCTTTTAAAATTAATTTACTTTCACAAGAATTTGAATCATTTTCTATGAAGGCTAACGAAACTTTAAGTAAGATAAACACTAGGTTAACTGTCATAGTAAATAATTTGAAAGCTTTTAGGAAGACCTTCTTCAAGGGGGAGCTTCAAGGAAAGCTACTCCGTTCCCTTGGATCAGAATGGGAGTAGAAGGTCACCGCGATTGAGGAAGCAAACGAGGTGGAGGAGCTCAATATGGAGGGTCTCCTAGGCAATCTAATGGCCTACGAGACAAAGCTGAATCAGAAGAAGGACACACCGGAACCAAGACTGAAGAAGACCCTCGCATTCAGAGTTGCGTCAGGTAGCGAGGTAAGTTCTGTCGACGAAGACTTTAAGATTTTACTTAAAACGTTTTCCAAGTTTTGTAGGGAATCAAAGAAAGAAAAGAAGGAGAAGAAGGAAAGCTCGAGACGTTGCTACCATTGCAACGAGAAAGGGCATCTATGACCAGAATGCCTACTTCTCAAGAAGGAGAAGGAAAAAGAGAAGTCTAAGAAGAAGGCGTTCCAAGCAACTTGGGACGACTTGAGCTCAGAAGAAGAGGAAGAGCAGAACCCCGAGGAAGAAACCGCTTGCTTTGGTTTCATGGCCAGAGGAAGTGATAGCGACAGCGACAACTTCGACAATGAGGTACATTCCGATTTACAAGATGCTTTCGATGAGTTATTTGAACTTAGTAAATCACTCAAGATAGAAAATAAAAATGTTAAAAAGAATCCTAGTTTTCTTAAAAATGAAAATGATATGTTAGAAAAACAACTCAAGTATCTAGAAACTAGTCCTAAGGATAATAACTTGCTATTAGAAAAAAAAAATTAATCAATGAAAATACTAAATTGATTAAAGAAAATGCTAGTCTAAAGTTAGAAATTTCTGATTTAAAGACTAAGCTGAATATTATAGAAAAAGAAATCGCATGTCTTATGAAAAAATTAAATAATTTGATAAATAAGGTAGATAACTTATATTGTCTTAAGGTTGAGAAAGGATCTCCATTAAGGAGACCCGCTAACAAATCTAGATCTAAGCTCACTTGGATACCGAAGAAAGATTTGGAATCTTGTTTTGTAGGTTTCAAGGGTGATTACAAGACAAAAGACTGGACCAACAAGATTAAGGCTGGTCAACTCGAGTTGGGAGGATCAAGAAGCAGACCAAGGAGAAGGACAAGAAGACCGACGAGACAGCGAACAAACGATGGACCCACCGCACGTCAACCGCCAGATTGGAGATCGATGCTGATGCCCGGGCCTCCAAGTTATGGATGGGAGCCCCATCCGATGTGGCATCCACCACCTCCATTTGGGCCATTTTATTAGCCATAATAGGTGAGGTAAAACCCTTTGCCCTATCTCTTTATCATTAGCATATAGATATGGGAAGTTTAAACTATGAACTATCTGTCAATCGTTAAGGGGGAGATCCTGTTAAATTAGCTATATTTCCTTTAGTAAGGGTGAGAAACATAATAACTATCTTGTTGTTACAAAAATGGGGAGGACATTACTCTTGTTAAAAGAAATTCGACTCATTTTTAGAAGAGCATATTTTAAGGGGGAGTTATAGGAAATTTAAAATTAATTAAACCTTTTTGATAATGTAAAAAAGGGGGAGGATTTTTTGCAATATTATTTATGGTTTTTCATCATCAAAAAAGGGGAGATTGTTGGTGCTAAAGCACCACGATCGTTTATTTTGATGATAACAAAACACGTGTCATTTAACATTTGTACTTAAAGTCTTAGATTTCAGGTCAATTATAAATGAAGACGTGGTTTGACGGAGTTCGAGCTCGCATCCAGGATGGATTGGGTAAGCTTGATTGAGAACAAAGGAGCTTCGCGAGGATCGATGGCTTGATGAAGGAAGGAGATGAAGAATAGGATAGATTTCCTTTCCTTGTACTCTATGTTTTTTTGTTTCCTTTGTTGCTCTTTATTTTGTTACTTAGAATATCATGTTAAAGAGCCTCAAAGAACCTTAACAGTAGTCTTAGGAACATCTGCACAACCCTAGGATACTTAGGTTTTCTGTAAAGAACTTAGAAAACCAATATAAGGTTCAAACAGCCTTTTCAGACGTCTCATCTGAAAATCAGACGTCTGATAATGACTTTTACGACGTCTGACTGTTGACTCAGACGTCCAATAATGTTTAGGTTGGACTTAGTTAGTTCTGTCTAATGAAATCAGACGTCCAGACCTTAGTCCAAACGTCTTAGAAGACGTCTGATGATTTTGCCAGACGTCCAATTAGTGGACTGTTGGCTGGATTGGCAAATAATGAAGGAAATGACCGTTAGCCTTGTATCAGACGTCCGTAGAGGACCCCAGTCGTCTGATACATGACCGTTTTGCCTTCGCTATAAAATCCCTTCTTAGAGATTTTATAGCCGTTGCACTCTCTTGGGAATCCATTTCCACAGAAAAGTAGGTTTCCAGACGTCCAGACATCCGTCCAGACGTCCTGTATGTCGTCTGATGACAATTCACTAGAACATTGTTTAGATCTGATTCAAGCTAGGAAGGAAAGCCGCCTATAATCAAATGTCTGACTTTGTTCCTAGATGTCTTAAACTGGTTTTCCGGACGTCCGATGCCAGGATCTGACGTCTGATAACCCTGTCAATGTAATCATTAATCCTGATTTCGGCCTGATTTTCTTGAACTTTGCACCCAACGGCTATGGAAGCCTTCCAAGGCCTTCCAAAGCCTTCCTAGGGCCTCTATAAATAGAGGAGAACCTTCGCCACTAAAAATACACACCAAGTACAAGCATTTCCACATCCTTGTGTCAAATTGATCTATAGAAGAAGCTCTAGCTCTTCAAGCACTCACTTCACCTAAGAGCTTCATGCCGTTGTGCGCCCGCTCTCCCATCGTAGTTCATGAGAGCGTCATTGTGCCATTGCGTGGTTCATGCACCCACATCACCGATTCGACGCACTTCTTGCAAAGGGAAGCATCCTTACTCCTATAGAAGCTTAGGTCAATAATATCTTTGTTGGCTCTATAAGACTATTCTTGTATTTTACTTTGCTTGTGTTGGGTATTTGCTTTGCGAATACCTATCTCCTTCGTGAGACGAAATCCTTCTCGTGAAGAGAAGGGGTTTGAGGTACGCTACCCTCGTATAAGGTAACGTGTTGTAATTGAAGTTGTACTTCCCTCGCTTGAGCAGTACGTTAGTGGATTCGATAAACTTGGTTGATCGGAAAATCCTAACTCGAGTGGGTTAGGTGGTGGTTTTCACCCGATTTGGGTTTCCACCTAAAAATCATTGTGTAATTTGTGTGACTGCTATTTTGTGAGATTGCCCTATATTTTAATTCCGCATTTTTACGTCACGCTGATCTCGCCCCATCCAAGTAGGGAATTACAGGCTCTAGTTGGTCCAATTTAGTTGCCTCAGAAATGGATATCTAGGGCGCAATCAATAAGGTTTTAGCCCTAGTTACATTAAGTAGATATGCAGTTAAGATATGTTGAAATTAAAAACCAGGCAACTCTTGTGGATTACTAAAATATGGAAAACAGGTCGCCCTAGATTGATTTGTTTTTGTTTTTCATCTTTAGATTGCGAGGGGATTAAAAGAGAGGGTTGAAAGGTTACCTGTTTCCGGGTGTGGTTGCTGTGCGGCTGCTTGTTTTTCCTCGGATTTTCCTTACCAGTAACAAACACAACAAAAGAGAGAATTTAAGTTTGTAATGAATTAGAAATTGTGATATTTTGCTTCTAAAATGCCCATTGCTCTCCTGCAACAGGGCCAAAAAATGGTGAAGGGTCGTCCGATGCGATTTTCAACATATGTTCGTTGTAGTATTACTGCGAAAACGATTGTCACATTTTATTTTATTTATTACTCGAAATTCAAAAACATTCCGAGGTTGAACTCAGGGAGCAATTCAGTATTTAGAAGCCAAATATCACAATTCTCAAATATGTTCAAAATTGATGCAAGGAAGGTAAGTGCTAGAGACAAAAATAAAAAGAAATAAATTCTTTTTCTTCCTTCTCCTCTCTTTCTTTTTCTCTTTGCTGTGTTCCTTCTCTTTTCTCTATCTTTTCTCTCTTAGACATCTGATTCCTTGAATCAGACGCCTTAACTGACTCCTGCTACAGTGTTGAACCTACTTCTCTCTGCCTCACCTCTTCTTCTCCTTTCTTTCTTTCTCTGGCTGCTCCTTCCTTTAGCTGCTCTTCCTCTTCCGTCTTCTTTCTTGGCCAAGTCCTTCTCTTTCTCTGAGGCTGAGTCTGCTTGGCTTCTTCTTCTTCTCTTCTTGCACTGTGCTGCGCCTCCTCCTCCTTCTTCTTTGGCTCCTTACTCTGCCTTCTTCTTTCTTCTTTGGCACGGGTAAGTCTTCAACTACTTCCTCTTCTTCCTTCAATTGGCCTCTTCTTCTTCTCTTCCTCTTCCCTGCAGCTGCTTCCTCTTCCTGCTTCTTCCCTGCACAAGCACGGAGAAGCAAGACCTACCCCCTACCCTCCCCGCGTCTCTCTCTCCCTATTTCGCTCTCAGGACACAGCTCTCCCAGAGCTAACCAGGTTATCGGGTCGGGTATACGCGCCCAGGACCAGGCCCACCGGCGTGCGGTGGTGGGCAAGGTGTGCTAGTCGGGTCGGGTCAAGACCAGGTCCGCGGGGCATGGTCGATGATGAGGCCAGTCGGGTGAGAGGGACCTCACCCCGTGTAGTTGGAGGTGATAAGCCCTATGCAGTTTTACAACTTATACCACAGCACCCGCACGCAAACGCCCGAGGTGGGACTAAACATCCCACCTTTCTGTCGTGAACTCCTGCAGGAACCTCCTCGCCTAATTGGGACAGCAGGGCTCCTTACAGAGCCACTCACTTAGCTGGAGACGTGCACACCCACATCGCGCATCACCTAGACTGGTTTGCCTAGACCACAGCAACCTAGGATGAAGCTCGCGACCTTCGTGCTTTTGTGTCAATGGCGGAAGTGGCGGCGAACCTGAAAACTCAAGAATAGCCTTGAGACCATGTCAAATCGCTCGGGGAGGTTCGCCAGAGCATGGCGAAGGTGCTAAGGGTGTTGGCATGAAGCGGCATTGTTTGTGAGTGTGTGCCTAGGGCGCACCGTGTGAGTACGAGTGGGTGTGTTTGGGAGGTGGTTCGAGTGAGTGGCGCGGTGAGTAGAGTGAGGGGAAATGGTCAGTGAGGTGAGGTGGTGCTTGGGGATCGGTCGGCAAGGAGGGAGGTGGTCTGTGGTGGTGGAGCAAACTCACCGGAGATGGTTATCGGAGGTGAAGGGGATGATGGTGGTTGGCGTGGGGCAGTAGTTGATTTAGGAAATAGATAAGGGGGAAAAAAAGAGGGGAGAAAGGGGAACTTATCCAAGGAGTTCCGAGCGAAGGGGGGAGGCGGAGGGCGAGCGGCAGGTGCCTGCCATCGCCGGAGACGAAGATGCCTTGGGGAAGAAGCGGCGACGAGGAAGAGGGCCGAAAGACGTGTGCTGGTACGGCACGTCACGGAGGAGAACGGAGGAGCTGGCTCTGCCACTGGTACTGTGGCAGAGCGACGAGAAAAGGGAGGAAGAGTCACCGGAAGCTTTGGGCGGTCGGCTGGAGTTTGGAGGAGACGAATTTAAGGGAGATCCTTGCCAATTTGAGCATGAAGGAAGCGACGTGGTTTGCTCCTCCTTAAATAGTCGCAGGCAGGGCGGGAAGCACACTGAGACGGCGGGAAAGCCACGCCGGAGGTAAGGCTGGTTGGAGACCCATACCTCTTGAGCGTTCGCACGAGAGGTATGGTGGGTTTTAGGGCATGGGGAGCTGCCCATGCGGTAGGGGGCTCTGTAGGGAGCTCCCCTTTCAAATTTGGGGGCGGCTCCCCATGCAGATGAGGTGAAAACCTCCGCGCGAAGTTGTCGGAGGTATGACCCCTACTGCAAATGGCAGATGGACCAAAATGAAGAAAGGGATGAAGAAGCTAGGGGGGATTTGCAAGGGTTTCAAAAAGTTGAGGGTTTAAATGTAATTTGGAGGATCAATTTGCAAAGTGGGTCAAGACACCCTTTCCTTAGGTCCAAATTTTGGTATAACCTAATTTGGACCTAAAGAATCCAATGGTGAAGTTGGATTTAAGGTTTGACCACGTTTTAATGGAAATTTTGTACAAAAACCTCAATTAGGTCAAATATTGGGTATGGACCCCGATCTAGGGCAAAACAGGTTCCAAAGGCCAAATTTAAGGTTCTAAGCCCGAAGGGATATTTTTCCATGAAATTTTAGAGGGTTTAGTTGATTTTTATCTTACCTAAAACCTTGTAAATTAAAGTGGGTTTGTTTTAGGGTTACAAATGTCATTTAATTCCTAGATTTCGCCATAACCTTTTTTTGACTAAACCATCTCACTTTTTCTCTTATTAAGTCCAATTGACCTATTCCTGGACCCTTAGAAATCCCGTTGATGCGCTGCAATGGTAAAATTACAGTTTTAGTCCTTATGTCAAGTTCTCTTCTTAAATTAGTAATTCCCTGAATTAGGCTTTTCTTTAGGTTATGTAGGAGCTTTTGTTCATTCTATCAGATCAAAATATGCTAGTTAGGGCTCATGATGAAGTTCTCATCCAGTATCATAAGGACCTAGGCTCCAAGATATACTTGAACCACAACATAAATTTTGTATTGTCCTTAACCTATAAGTTGATTAAGTTGGGTTGGTGAAACAAGGGGAGCATGTCTTGAAGGCTGCTAGTTATGCTTAACCACTGTCTACTTAAGTCATTTGACAATCAAGCCCACTAACTTAGCACCTTTTGGAGAAAGCAGACGTTACAAATTCGAACCACGATTTGAGTAATATCCTAAAATGGACTGATGGGTGCTTGGGTCAGTGTCTACTCAATTTTAGATTAATGTATGGGATAATAGTGCTTTTGGAATGTGATGGGCTCTTAAAATGAGTTGTGCCCTTAATGGTTGATTGAAATGTGCGAGTGAGTCGACAACCAAGGTTTTCAAGCAAGATTCTTAAAGATGAAGTGAGTTTTAGGATTAAAATCATGCCTAGTAGCTTTTAGGGTTTAGATTTAAGTTGATTCAATCGAGTTCAGGAGGCACACCAAGATTTGAAAACATTGGTGAAGATATTTTCCTTTAAAATTCAAAAGAAAGTGGAGTGCCTGGTTTTTGACCTAAAATTTCAACCCTAAAGAGCAAGCTACTGGTTGCGTTGTTTTTAGATGGAGTGGTGCGACTTAAACAAGTTAAGCAATTGGCCTTGATGCACCACTGAATTAGGTACAGAAAATGATTAACCTAATATGATTTCTACACAATTGTGTTTGTGTGTGTACCGGTTCCAAAGATCGATTTACCGGTTGAGTAAGGAAAATAAGAAGAGGTTGTGTTCCTTAGGTTGTGGGTATATGTAGTGTGTATGGTAAAGAAATCACACAATCAGATAAGAATATTTTTATGTTTTTTTTTTTATATAAGCAGAGGGTGAGGTGGGTGGAAGTGACAAACAAACAACCAAACTAACTTAGGTTTTATGAGAACACCTAGGTTAATTAGGGTTTGGATTCTTTGGTGATGAAATTGAAACTATGGAAGGGGTAAGAATAAGGGAGCACTTACAACGGTCTTCAATTGCACTTTACTCCTGTCTAGCACTTGTAGATTCCTTGATGGGATGCCTGCAAAACAATAGAAGAAAGAAAAGAGAGGTTTGAAAACAAATAAGTGCGAGGAATGTGGAAAATAATCGGGATCCATTTCCTGTCCGGCAACAGTACCAAAATGGTTAACTATTTTATATGCGAAAAGAATTACATTAAAAACCTCTCGTTGTAGTGTGCAAAAATCCACTATCAGATATTTTTACCGAAACTTAAAGTGAGTCCTGAGTCGAACACGGGTAGGCGAATGTGTGATTAGAAATCTGCAGTTATATTTTTTTGTATTTTTTTATAAGGAAAATATTTACAATTGTGCTAATCTACTTATAATATAGGTAAAGAGAGAAAGAGAGAGAAATAGAATAATGACTTTTATGGCTAAGAAAAATGTTTATTACAACTAGTAATTACAACACTAATGCTAGAAATTGAAATCTACATTAGAAAGCAGTAAAGAGATAAGGGGAGAGAAATTATCCTCTACGACGAATACTTGGAGGATAGTCGGATGATCGACGCCTAGAGGAAGGAAAATGGAGACGGAGGAAGGAGGACGAATCTTGATGAAGTAGGGATGAGGCAGGGCGTCGTTGTCGCTAGATCCGCTTCTAGAATGGGGGCGAGAGGATGGTTGGCAAGAGCTTTGCGAACGAGATGAGAAGTAGGGTCATTTTGTTTTTTAACTCTAGCAGAGCTTCCTGTAGCTTGGGAGCACTAGAGTAAGCTTTAGAACTTGAGTTCTTAGCTCTTCGTGGAGAAGGAAAGGATGATGGACGAAACGGTTGTATGTGCCATGTTATAGATGAAGTTCAAGGGCAAGAAAGTCCTTTAAAAACCTTAAAAGTAAATGGAAGCCCTTTAGTGACACATGCACACATCGCTGAAGGTGCGTGGAGGGCAGAGAATCGTCGGATCTTGATCGCACGATGTGGAGTGCGCTTCGCTTTGCACGTGCGTTACAGCTAGCGAAGAGGCAGTCGCTCTCAACCGTTGGATTATGGACGAACGACCTAGAATGAGCGTCGTATCTCATTCAGATCATGCTAACACTCCGCATGCAATCACTTGTGTGATCTCACTGAAGGTTTTGTTTTGTGGGCCTACTAGGAGGGGTGACGTAATAAAATGCGGAAATAAACAATATCACAGAATAAACAAACACACAAGTACACAAAGAATTTTTAGGTGGAAACCCAAACCGGGTGAAAACCACCACCTAACCCTCTCGAGTTAGGATTTTCCGATCAACCTAGTTGATCAAATCCACTAACCGAATCACTTTAAAACGAGGGTGATTCAACCTCAGTACAACCACGCTACAAGTACGAGGGTAGCGTTCCTCAACCCCTTCTCTCCACGAGAAGGATTTTGTCCCACGAAGGAGACGGGAATTCGCAAAGCGAATACCCAACCAAAAGACAAAGATAAAATAAAACAAGTAACCCTATAGAGCCAACAAAGTAATTTAAACCTAGCTTCTATAGGAAATAGGAAACTCCCCTTTGCAAGGAGTGCGTCGAGGACGCAGATGCGTGAGCCACGCGACGGCGCAACTTCGCTCTCGTGAACTACGGCGGGAGAGCGGGTGCGCAACCGTTTGATGCTCTCAAGATGTAGAACTTGGGCTTAGAGAGCAAGAGCTTCTTGGACACAAGAGTGTGAGAGTGTATTACAAGGTGTCTCTTGGTGTGTATCTTGTGTCTCTAAGTGTGTCTAGGTGTGTAAAGGCTCCCCTCTATTTATAGAGGCCTTAGGAAGGCTTTGGAAGGCTTAAGAAAGGTTCTATAGCCGTTGGGAACAAAGCCCAAGAGAATCAGGTCGAAATCAGGACAATGATTACATTTGACAGGGTGATCAGACGTCTAACTCTGGCATCAGACGTCTGGAAGGCCACTTTAAGACGTCTGATTTAAAGGTCAGACGTCTGATTCTATGCGGGTTTCCTCCTGACTTGAATCAAATCTAAACAGGGTTTTTGCGCAAGTCCATGAGACGACATACAGGACGTCTGGCACTATGTCTGGACGTCTGGAAACCTACTTTTACTGTGGGAATTGATTTCCAAACGTTGCAACGGCTAGAAAATCTCTGAGAAGAGATTTTGGGTCAGCCGAGGCAAAACGGTCAATTATCAGACGTCTGGAAATGCCTAAGGACGTCTGATAAGGCTCTAACAGTCATATTCTGCAGTGTCTGCTAAGCTAGCCAACGGTCCACTATCTGGACGTCTGGCAAGTCCATCAGACGTCTTCTAAGACGTCTGGTATAAGGGTCTGGACGTCAGATTTCATCAGACAGAACTAACTATGTCCAGCCTAACAGTTATCAGCCGTCTGAAACAACAGTCAGACGTCTTAAAATACTTTATCAGACGTCTAATTTGGGAATTAGACGTCTAGAAGTGCTGTTTGAACCCTATATTGGTTTTCTAAGTATTCTACAGAAAACCTAAGTATCCTAGGGTTGTGCCGGTGTTCCTAGGACTACTGTTAGGGTTCTTTGAGGCTCTTTAACATGAAATATCTAAGGAAATAAAGAGCAACAAAAGAAACGAAAAATACAACAAGTACAAAAGAAGGAAATCTATCCTATTCTTCATTTCCTTCCATCTTCAATCTGTCGCTCCACGCGAACCTCCTCTGTTCTTCATTTAGCTCCTCCAATCCTTCCTGGATGCGAGCTCGAGTTCCGTCTAAACACGTCCACATTTGCAATTGACCTGAAATCTAGGACTCAAATTGCAAATGTTAAATAACACGTGTTTTGTTATCATCAAAACAAATGATCGTGGTGCTTTAGCACCAACACTCACGTGATCGCGCGTGTATGCACTGCGCTTGCATCCGACACACCAGATCACACCACATCGTCACCTTATCGTCTGCTAATCGTGCATCCGACGACTGAATTCCTCTTTCGCTTGCCTTCAGTGGATTTAATCCACTTCGTGTGGATCTGATTGCGTGTTGCACGCTGTGCGTAAGGCACACGACCACTGCGCTACATGCCTTGGAATGTTGCGAAGATGATTTTGTGCCCACGTTCGCTCAGTCGTTGGATCGTGGATCAACGACTGAGAACGCACGTGGAAGGTGCCTTTAGAGCTTGAAAGGAGAGGCCTTAGCAAGTTTGGATGGTTGGGATGGTGCCACATGGCACCATCCTGGTTGTCTATCTTCTTTTCTCTATAGGGAATGCAACAATACTCGGATTGAGATGATTTTTTGCATTGTTGGACTACAATTGTTACTCTGGATCCATCCGTATGGTCAGATTTTTTGTTTAAGGCTCCAAATTATGTCACCTTATCCCTTGGCCACAAAAAGAGGTGAATTATTATACAATTTGTACAAATTAATCTAGATACATGATGATACATGTTATATAATATTTATAATACATGATGCTTGTATGGACCTAGAACTATGCATAAATATGCATTTTAGGCTGATTAGATGTGTACACATCGAGGGAGGTTTGGAGGGGAGGGGAGAGACCACAAGGGAGAAAGGGATGGGGGGATGAGACAACTGTGAGTTGAGGGGAGAGACGAGGAAGGAGTGTGGGATGGGGGAACGGGATGCGACAACTGTCCGTTAAAACCTTGTTTTATTATAGATAGATAGATTTATAGATATATAAATGCGATCTTCGAAAATTTGGAAAATAAATGGTAACCCTCAGCTTATAATAAGAGGAAAAATAAACAAATGTATGTTGCAACGTGTTTTGCAATATATAAAGTGAGAGTAGTGGTTTCAACTGGTGCATTTTAGTTTTTCACCGGTGGAAATCACTTTCCATAGGTGAAACACCACTTTAAGTGAAAAAGCACTTCCTATAGGTGAAAATCACGTTCTAAGTAAAAACCCATTTGCCACTAATAGAAAGAAAAAACACATGAGTGTATTTTTATTTTCAACCAGTGTGTTTTGATTTTCAATTGGTTGAAAATCATTTCCAACTAGCGTGTTTTTTTCTACTTGATTTTTAACCAATGGATTTTTATTTTCAACCGGTTGATATTCATTTTCAATTGGTTATTTTTTATTTTTAACTAGTTGATTCTAATCGTGCATTGCAAAACGTATTGCAACGCGTGTTTGTGTACTCGCACCTTTTTTTTTCGGGTTTATGCACTCTCTAATTTATAATTCCAATTTTTTTCTTTCCAAACCTATGCCCGCACACTGTTTCCATTCCAAATTTCTAAACGCAGTCCCTCTCATTTCCTAATTCACATGCACGTGAATTTCTTAAGGCCATGCGCATTCACACCCTCTGGTTTCCTCTCTCTACGCTATTTGACCTCCACATTAGACGCAACTCCTAAAAAAAAATCACAATCCCCGCTCATGGTCTCTCTCCTCTTTCTTTCCCACTCTTACTTCTTCCTAGCGTCGCCTCCTCTCTTCATTTATTTTCTTAAATTCTCGTTGCTCTCTCTTTTCAACTCAACTTCATGTATTTCTCCATCTCTTTCTTTTCTCTGAATGCATGTAGACGTAGCCTACTACTGCCTCACTTTGTTTGTCCAAACCTCGCTCCCCACGTTCTTCCTTTTTTATCGATGATTGCACCACACCTGCTCCTCCTCCTCTCTCTTAATTCGCAAAGCTTGCGAGCCCACTCCCCGTCGTCCTTTCTCTTACCCAAATTTCTCTCTCCTCCAGCTCCAACTCACCTTCGACCATCTTCCTCAACCACGACCTTCTTCCTTGCTCTCTTTTCCTCACGTGAGCGTTCACCCTTGTGTACGACAAACCTCCTTCATTCTCTCTCCTTCCTCTAACGTGTAGGTTCTCTCCTCCGGTCCTCGACGAGCATCCTCTTCCCTTTGGCCATCTTCTTCCTCGCGCAGCTCCTCCCTCCATCCTTGACTCCTCCCTTTAGCTTCTCCTTACAACAACTCTCCTCCTCTGGCGATCGCTACTCCCCTCGGTTCCTACTCTTCCTCTCCTTCTCTCCTTCCTCTTATTCTTCTTCTCCACGTTCTTCTTCTTCTACTTCTCCTTCTCCTCCTCACCCCATCTCCTTCTTTCTCTTCTTCTCCTCTCCTACATGTTCTCTCTCTTTACACCACCACCACCACCACCTTCTCTTCTTCCTCTTACGCCCCTCCCTCCTCCACATTCGTCTTCTCATCTTCCTCCACCACCCTCACTTTCTCTCTCTACATCACCTTTTATTTCTCTCTATACATGCTCTCTCTCTCTCTACATCTCCTTTTCTTTCTCTCTATACACACACTCTCTCTACATGTCCATCCCTGCCTCTACCTCTCCCTACACATCTTTACATTCTCTCTTGGTGGTTTCTTTCTTGTTTTCAAGTTTCTTGGCAATCCCACGTATCTCCGCAATCCCACGTGTCTCTGCATTCCTCCGTGACTTCCTGTGCATCTTTGCATCCTCTCTGACTTCCCTCGCCTCGGTGCGTGTTTTCATCAACGATCGTTGATGGCGCTCTCCGTTGCCATCATGATCTCGCTAGTCTTCTTCCCGAGCTCTCTTCACTCTTTTACTCTTATTCTTTTTGTTATCCTATGTTTTATCTGGTTTACATATTATTGTGAACTCTCAATAGTCATAAAAGTTCTTGTTTTGTTTACGTGTTCTTTTCATGTTTGTAGTTGTGATTGTTTTGGTTATTTACTTTTATTATAAAAAAAATCCAAAAAAAGGTTTGCTTAGTTAGGTCAGGAAAACACTTTGATATCTTTACCTCGTGAGACAACTTATATTCCTGATGTTCTCTCGTATTTTTCGGAGATGGTTTTATAAATTACGAACGATGTGTTTTCTCAACTACGATAATAGATTTATCCTTTACGTGATTTCATGATCACTTCCTCTATCTGGTTCGTGGGTTTTAGAATCACGTTTGGTGAAAATTGCGATAAATAATGCACCATTTTATTTTTCTATTCCATACAACTTTTTTTCTTTAGGTAACCCAAAAATAGCCTCCCATTTCACAATGGCAAGCCTGGCATTGAACCAGCCTCCATCTTGTCCATACACACGCACCAATCTGAAACACGCCCGTTACAACATGAGCGTAAGGATCCAAAACATGGTGAGGTGAACCTACAAGCCGACGTTCTAAGGGCTGATGGACGATGATGCGGAAGGTGCACTAGACTATCGTGTGGGAGGTGGACCTTCGACAACACGGTTATACTAGGTGGTGGATGGAAAATGAAATGTTGGATAAAATTGGAGGGGAATAATGCTTACGTACCTTCCTTCATTCCATTGTATCGTTTATGATCTACTTACTACTGGACAACATAAAAGCCAAATGGACTCCACACTCGAATGGCACAATGCCCACTGATGATAAGACAAAATGAAATCCTTTAATGCTAACCATATCTTTCCAACAATGTGCATGATTGTTCTCTATGTAGACCACGCCTCTTGCTCCTTCCATTTTCGTTTGCTATTGCACTGGTTCTCCTAGGCCATTGCTGTGGCTATTGTTGCCATACCTTGCTTGTGAGGTTAGCCATGTGTCCTTCAACGAGGTGGCTTGGTATGTATCAACTCCACCCGCCTTCAAAAACGTCATTGTCCTTTGATGACTAAAAATCATGACGATGATGACAAAGAGGCGGCGAACAAGAGGAGGGGTCGAGGTAGATAGAGTACCGTTGGATGGTGGCCTGGTGGTTGACCCTCATAAGAGTTGGGTGGAACAACCTAATGACATGAGGACTTGGAAGAGGTCCCCCCTTTACAACGGGAACTCAATGGCCCTGCCGTGGTGGTAGGTGTAGTCATGAAGGATGTCGAGCATGTAGTAGCAGGCAAAGTAGAGGAGGTTGTTGTCGCCGACCAGAGTAGGCGTGATAGTAGAGGCGATAATCATGGGCAAAAGGCGTGTAGGAGTAGTGGTGGTGGTGGTGATGGAAGGGTCGTTGAGGATGACGAAATGGTCGTCAAGGTTGAGAACATCCCATATGCGTAAGGACCAGTTGACGAAGGTGGTGGCGAGGTGGACGATGACCATGGAGTCGAGGTTGATGGAGTACCATCGGGTGTGGGACTTGGGCTTGTGGACAAAGACCTCGTCGCGCTCGATGCTGCTGGTGTTGGAGAAGTGGTGGTGGTGGTTGTACTGCTAGGAGTAGGCGATCGATGGAGTTGTTGAATTCCTTGCGAACACCTCTGGGAAGCCATACTTTTATAGCTATGCATTCTTGTGGAATGAGCGGCATGTGGTGTTCCTTATGAGCAAGACATCGATAAGGTCCCTCCGGAATAAGGAGAGAGGAGTGGTGCCCTTCCCCAAGGACCAAGAGATGTGGTTCCAGTTGAAGGGGTGGGCCTCATGGGGGTGCTTGTAGGGGGAGCAGATGAGGTTGGAGGTGGAAGGAGTTCTTGTAGGGCTTTTGATTGAAGCAACGTGAGAAGATGGTGAGAGGAGGGAGATCCTCCGGGAGGGTGGTGGTTGGTTGGCGGGGAGGTGTGTCGATGGTGGAGGATTGAAGGAGAGGAGAGGAAAAGGTTTGTTTGGTGTTGAGCGTGTGCTTGGATTTATGTATGTGTGGTATTTTGTGAGTGGGGTGTCTAAGTATGTGATGGGGATGAGAGAGCGAGTGGTAAGTGTGAACCTATGTTTGCATTAACCCCTCTTTTCTTTTGAGTAGGGAAGCTTTGTCTGTAGAGGGTGAGGTTGTAGGTGGCAATACTACCACAAATGGTGAGGGAGGTGGCGTTGGGGTTGGTGGGTTGTGATGGACCAACGGTGGTGGACAAGGAGATGGGTGGTGGTGGTGAAAAAGATGTTGGTGGTGGTGCTGCTACAACTGGCAAAGGAAGGGGGTCCATATGATTTTGAGATCTCTGCCATCCTATTGTGGTTATGCTGTAACATCGCAAGTATCTCTTGCTGCAAGTATACTAGAAGGTTGAGTCTCTTATTAGCCATCATGATCGTCCACGTTGAGTTTTGAGGATTATGAAGCTCTGATACTAGTTGATACACGCTTGTTATGGCACGAGCGTATAGATCTAAAACACGACAAGGTGAACCTATGAGCCAATGTTCTTGGGGGTGATTGACGGTGGATGCAGAAGGTGCATTAGACTATCAAGTGGGAGGTGGACCTTCAACCACACGACTAGGTTAGGTGGTGGATGGAAGATGAAATATTGGATAAAATTTGAGGGAATAATACTTGCTTACCTTCCTTCATTCCATAGTACCTTTATAAATAACATAGATCTGCTTACTACAGGACAACAATGTAAAAGCAGAATGGACTCCACACCCAAATGACACAATGACCACTAATGGTAAGACAAAATGGAATCTCTTAATGTTAACCATATCTTCCCAAAAATATGTAAGATTGTCCCCCATGTAGACCACACCTCATGCTTATTTCATTTTTATCTGTTGCTGCATTGGCTCTCCTATGCCATTACTGTTGCTATTGTTGTCATAAATTGCTATTAAGATAACCCTAACTTGCTCGTGAAGTTAACCATGTATCCTCCCGGTGACAAGATAGGTATCTGATTCGTGATTTTTAGAATTACGTTTGATGAAATCGTGATAAATGATGCATCATTTTACTTTCGTATTGTCCACGACTTTTTTTGTTCTTCGGTTCAGGTAACCCGGCGGCTGGCCTTTGGCACCGAACCGGCCTCCGTCGGGTCCATCACACGCGCGCCAATCCAAACCCCCTTCCTGTTCCCGTTCGTCGTTCGACTAGATCCTTCTCGCAGTCGCCCCATTATGTCGTCGGAGGAGCACCTCGACGTCCTCACCAAGACCGGCCAACACACAGGCATCTCCAAACCCCGGTACCGTGTCACCACACACACCACCACTATGTGTTCCCTATCATCATCCCCTTCGCCCACTTAGGGGTTCTCGTTGTCTTCATCAGGGGAGCAGTCCACAGGGACGGGGACTACCACCGGGCCGTGCACACGTGGATCTACGCGGAGAGCACGGGGGAGCTCCTCCTGCAGCGCCGCGCCGACTGCAAGGACTCGTGGCCGGGCCTCTGGGACATCTCCAGCGCTGGCCACATCTCCGCTGGCGACACCTCCCTCATCACCGCCATCAGGGAGCTCGAGGAGGAGCTGGGGATACGTCTGCCCGACGACGCCTTCGAGCTCGTCTTCGTCTTCCTTCAGGAGTGGTAATAAGAATGGGTCCCTCTCCTGCTGTTTTCCACCCTACCTATGATCTCAAGGGTGATAAAGATTGGATACGAGAAGTTTGTTAGCATGTAGCGTAAATCATGTAGAAATGCTACGCTATGCTAGATTAACTGTAAGATGCCATAGGATATTGATCAATGATTAATTGGTTAGAATGCATTTAGATTCATTGGCAGCATTTTGACATATAGATGTATCTTACCCGTAGAGATGCGTGATTATCCGAACCTGTTGAAAAAAATCTGTACGGTATTAATAAAAAATTAATGGTTAATTACATATTAAGAAAAATATCAAGGAGGAATCAGCAACAAAAGAGAGTCGCTTCAGTTTAAACAGAAGCGACTCCTCAAGGGTTGCTTTTGCTGCATACCCACCTTATCAACCCATTAAAAATACATATAGTAACTCAGCTTAAAAATACATGTAGTAACTCAGCAAACATTCTCCCATCTTGGCGGTCTCAAACAACAAGAGAGGTGTTCTCCATTACTCACTACCAACCCCGGTGCACCACCTGAATTAAATATACATAGAGCAACATAATTGCATGACAACAGTTTAGGAATTATGGTCACAGGGGCTAATCATGTTATGCTTAAAATCATAAACATCTACTTCTCATCCACAAGAAACGAGCTATTGCATGAGTTTTTTTTTTTTTTTTTAAAGGAGATGCGTACATGTACTTGGGATTTAAAACCTGGCTTTCAATACATCACATATCCATGACTTGGAAAGAAAAATAAAAAAAATGTTTATTGAGTCTTCTCTCTTCTACATTTGATATGTCTTCAATAGCTCTAAAGGTGGCATAGACTCAATCTACATCCTAAGGTCAATATTCTCTATTTGCAACCTTTTGTGACTCATAAATAATGAAGATCGAGATGGACTATGTGTAACCAACAAAGAGACCTATGTTACATCTCCAAGGTCATCTCCATTTCATCTCTTCAGTGGCGCTGATGGAGTAGTTAGTGCAGGGCCTACTATCATAGTTGCGAGAGTAACTATGCAGTCTCCTAAGCATCACCCTCTGCTTGAGAAATGTTGTCTACCTGAGAATCACCCCCTACCTGATATTCACCTTCTACCTCAGTATTGCTCTCATCACAAGGGTCGTCTTCTACTTGAGAATCGACCTTAGCTTGTATATGATTTTTTGTTGCAATGTCAACCTCTGCATGAGTATGACCCTCCACTTGAATATCTACTTCTTGAATTTGGACATTTGGTTGAGGATCGTTATGTTTATCTACCACTTAAGGCACTTCCTCATGCTACATATGAGGTTGTTGTCTTGACCTTGTGCAGCTCCACACCTATTGGCTACTCTCATTTCTTGTGCTTATCCTCATCTTGGTACCTGTCCTTTGCCACGACCTTGGCCATGTCCACGTATAGGGACAATGAGATCTATAGCGCCATCGTCGATATCATCGTCGTCATTGTCATCCAAAGGGTCTGAAGTAGGCAACTCAAGAAATTGATGAGAAATATCAAACTCCAATACCTGCTTTGCCTTCTGTGCTATCAATCTGATCGCAACCACCTCTTGCCTGTCCCTATAGTGTTTTATAACTTCATCTCATCTCTCAAGCTGGAAGCAAAATATACCACTTGTTAAATTTTTAACACTAGAAAAACACATTAATTTTATAGGAATGGCAAGTTTAGTAATGTGTAAACCTTACTCCAGAGTAGCTCACCATGGTGTCCTATGCACCTCCTTGTTATGTGATGATATGATGTGGCATAATCATCAATCACCATGGATCCATTGGCATTTGGTGGGACAATATGCTAAAGCTAGTGTCTTCTTGCATTCCATCCGCTTATGTACAGTGCATCGTGCTCTCTCTAGTTAATGTTTTTTTTCCCTCTGAGGTCAATTGAATGCAATGCCATACCCATAATACAATCCCTCAGAGGACCTTGTTGTCCACTAAATTGCTATAGAACTCGATTAGGGAAAGGAGTTGGTGAAGAATAGGAGAAGGGGGGAGGACTTTGTTGCTAGGCGTAGGGAATGGGAAGAAGTTGAAAAGGCGTTGGGAGGGAGAGGCAATGGGTGTCTGAGATAAAATTGAGGACCACATAGCAAAGCAACTCTTGAGGAGTTGCTTCTATTAAAAGAAAAGGGACTCCTCAAGAGTTGCTTTTGTTTAAACAAAAGTAACTCTTGAAGAGTCTCTTTTGTTGTTGGTTCCCCTTAATATTTTTTCTTAACGTGTAATTAATTATTAATTTTTTATTAATACTATACGTACAATTTTTTTTCCTGAACCCATTTATACGTTCACTCTTGTATCTTTCTTGAAAAACGGATGCAGCGGCGGTTTAGATATATGTAATCTACCTTCAAAAATATTTTTTGGGCTTTTTTTATGGGCACCAGTTTGAGTGGGATTTTCTTTTTTGTTTGTCAAATGGAAATGTGGAACATGGTTTTGTCAGGGAGGTGGATATTTCAAGTGTTGTTTATACTCTAATGCAGTGTAATAAATGACGGGAAGTATATCAACAACGAATACAATGATGTTTATCTGGTTACGATCATTGACCCAATTCCTCTTGAGGCATTTGGACTTCAGGTAATGTATAACATTTACCTTTTCTTTTTTATTCTCTGGGAGTGCCGTTCTATGAAAACAACAATATCCTTGTTCTTCACTATTGTATCTACAAATAGCAGCTTTTTTGCTTCATTTGCTGCTTGCTTCAGTGGGTGGTAGCAAACTAAATTTGTGGGGTTAATTTTGAAGATTGCTTTGGCTGTATTGCTTAGTTGGTGTAAGTAGTTCCTTTCATTAATGTTATGGTGAAAGATCATTTTCTTCATTTGGGAAAAGTAAGATTTGAACTTTGGTCTTCGGCTTGGAAAGGCAACTGATCACCGCAAATTCTCAACTAGGTACACTTACAATGAACTTTGACTAAACTATTATTGAAGTTGAAGTGCCAAAACCTCGCAAATTCAAAGTACGTAAAACTTCCAATGCATCATTGGATCTCCATGAACTTGGGCTATGGTTAGAAAATGGTGTATCCTTAGCTGCCACATTGGCTAAAAGTTGTGAAGTCCAGAGAGGAAAGGAAGAAGTCCTTAGTGGAGGATGAATACCACCTCCTATAAATTGTAGTTGATAATGAGTAGTCTAACAACCCTATCTCATTCACCAAATCTCAAAGATTTTTGATCCTTTATCATGATTCATGGGCCTTTTTTATGTCTTAGATCTGTTATTCATGTTCATAATGATGTCAAAATCTCCATTAACTTGTGGTAAAGCACATAAGACTTGGGTTATTCCATGTAGTTCACACTACATATCCAATCTTTCAGCCTTAGAGTTAGGGTTGTAAATCAATGAGAACAGCAATCTTATACCACCAATCTTCCTCCTAAGAACCATTGACAATGTAAATTGACTTGCAATGGTAACTTTTCTCAAAGATGTCATTTCAAGAAAACAAAGTCTTAGTAGGTCCAATGAATAATTTTTCACCCTCGATTTGACTTCAGAATCTTACATTACAACTTAAGTTTTTTGAAGGAAAAATACACCTAGAATCTACCAAGTGTTTTATGATCTTTATACTTTAAATGGTGGACATGTAATGCAGCTCTTTCATCCACCAATCTAGATTAGCCCCTAATTTGAGACTATTGGAGGGCAAGTACTACTTCCAATCTTGCAATGAAATTAAATTGTGATATCCTGATGACATCGTGACACGGGTTTATCGAATTTCACAATTAACCATTGTCGCCAAGCAACCAACCATGAAATCAACATTTTAGAACAATACGAGTAAAAATACCATGCCATGAAACATTCATTTAAAAGTGCGATGCTGTATAAGTTTCACCTAGTATAAAAAGTTTACAATTACAAAACAGCTTAATCATTGCAGCGGAAGGCAAAAACAAATCAAAAGCTAGTGGTATTTTATATTTATTTGTTTCTAACTTTTGTCTCCTCTTCATCTCACTCGATTTGGCTTTGCTTTGCTATAGTTTTCTTTTACCTGGGTAAAAATTTCAACAAGAAAGTGAGCAAAAGTCAGTAGAAAAAACAAATACACAAGTGTAGAATGCATTGTATAAATCTTTACTTTTTGAGTAAAGGTCACATTTACATAAATCACTCCTTGTATCACGAGGATATCTTCACTGTGGTGTTTTGATTGTTTCCAATTCCCAGTGCATTGGCGTGTATGTGACCGGCTTCCACTTGCCTACATGGTGAGATTCCTCCATCACATCACCCCTACTCATCTGTTAGCAACATGCTTGTAACTCCTTGTAAACTTGGGGTTGTCAACCCTTGAAACAAAATATGGGACCTTTATCTCTATAACTTTGCATTCAAATATTCATTTCACAACCATTCGAGGTCGCTCAGCTTATAGTCTTGATGGACTTGGTTCAACACCCATTATACAGTGCTAAGAGTAGGTCAGATCTCACTGGATCAACACTCGGTCAAGTTAGAGGGCCTTTCCCCTCAACCATTGATTCAACAAACTATCTTGGGAATAGCCAGACTTACTAGCCAAAGAATTCCCTTCCCATAATATGATACTCAAATTTCATTTTTTGGATAATCATTGTCTTGGATGCTGTATAAATACATCCAACAATAGATTCAAGAGGGAATTATTATCCGACAAGGAAGGATTGAGATAACTTAAGCATCACAACATGAAGGAAATGATAAAGGAGAATGGTGGCTTCTAAATTTTATGACATCTGTTTAGATGAATTTGGCAGCATTTTGACTTATAAAATAATTGCTACTATTATAAGTTGAAACGTTGCCAGATTCTTCCTTATTTTGGAGGTTTTAATGGAGTGGATGATTACTGACCTTCGGTAATCACCCTTTTTGTCCTTTCAAGAAATTTTTTTAGCATAATATGAGTATAAATAATATAACAACTGTTAGAATATTAGGAATAGTTGTACAGAGTTCTAGTCTTATTTCTATTCATGTTTTGCTATTTTCTAATTCTTTGGGATCTGCTATGTA
This sequence comes from Thalassia testudinum, assembly GCA_037157565.1. Taxonomy (NCBI): domain Eukaryota; kingdom Viridiplantae; phylum Streptophyta; class Magnoliopsida; order Alismatales; family Hydrocharitaceae; genus Thalassia; species Thalassia testudinum. The sequence goes on along the minus strand of JAZHRO010000031.1, from coordinate 99,798,077 downwards.
ATTTTCCTAACCCCACTCTATATAAAGGGTGTTAGGGTTTTCTTTTGGAATAAGAGAGGCATTATTCTTCCACAACAACAATTTATTAATATTACAGAATAACACCATCAAGGAGGGCGAGCACATATTCTTTATCCAGGAAACTGATGGCCATACAGTATAAATTCCACAGTATTACAATAAAAGAACAAAAAGAAATGTGAATTCCTGGTAGGCCTACTTGTCCAACTACCTGACTGTATCATCATTTCACTCTAGCCCACCGCTTGCATCTCCCACTAGAAGATGTGTTGTGCGAGGGGCAGTTGAGTTTATCTTATGTAACAAGCTAAAGTTTGATAAACTCCAGCTTGCGGAAAAGTGCTAAGAATAATGTATTTAGAAAAGTTGAGTAATTTGGATCCGCTATTTGATCCACGTAGTATTTGGTTCTTTAGTCCTGCCTAGCCTATTGAAGAGAGTTTGTAGGAGTGGGTGGTCTATATAAGAGTCTGTGCCGCTTTGTCTTGAGAAGAAATGATAGAAGACTTTAGCCCTTAGGCTTCCCCAATGGTTCTTCACTTTGGGGGTTTTTACACCTAAATCAAGGTTTTTTTATGCTCTTTTGATGTCGGGATTCTGGATTTTTATATTCAACACACATCTTTGTCTTCTCCTAGAATATAATGACAAACATCCTTATCTTTTAAACAATTGAAAATATTTGTCTTTTTGAAATGTATTGATGATTTCTTTCAAAAAAAAATAAAAAGAAATGCATTGATGACATCCACTTGGTCAGTATCTTGAAAAAGAATTCTACCTTTGCAGATTTGCTTGGAAATCTTTCCTATATGCTAAAAAGGAGTTCCCAACACCATATTTCATCCTCTTATCCTTTCCACAGCACACACCCTTTTGAGCCCTTCTGAACATCCCACATCGCACTCCTCTCCGTTATGGTCCAACACCCCTCCCATTCTCCTTTCTTTATCCCTTCTCTCTATTCCTTCTTTCTTTCCATTCATTTTGTTGCCATTATTTATACTTTAAGAGTTCTCTCAAAAAAAAAAAAAAAATCTAAGTGGATGTAATGGATTTGTTTCCTTTTCATGAATTCAATCTAGTTCTTTTTTTTTGAAAAGACAATAGACAGCTACTGAAGGTCAGTAGCCATGCACTTCACTCCTTAACCAAAAAAAAGAGTTTCAGAAGTGCTGATTCCAAGAGTCAAACGAAAGACAAGCTTCCCTAACAACAATCTAGTTCTTTCTGTAAACATGCAGGAGCCTCTTTGTAGATTCTGCCTCTCCCAACCATTATTTATTTCACACAACATATAGTCCTGTTTTGTTATTCTATCTTGCTGTCTTATGACTCCATCTACTGCAGAATGCATGTAACCAATATGAGGTAAAATTCCAATGTTTATCCTTCATTTATATGTAATGTCTGACTAAATCTTTTTAACTAGCACATCATTTTATTGTGACATGTAAGTCATTCTTTAAAGCACATAGAATGTTTAGTTTAATTTCAACTAATAGTTGAAAAATTTAGAATACCTTCGATTTAACTCTCTCTGGAGATATTGGATAGGAGTAGTATTTCAATTTTAAAGAATTGGAAATTTGCAAAAAATTAATATAAGACATATGTGTTGATTAAAAACATAATTTAGGTGATGAGAAGATATTCATATAATTTTAGGAACTTAAAAAGTTACTATAAAACTAACTCCTTAAATGGGTGGAAACCAGAAGATGTATAAATTATTGCAGTGAAGTGCAGGGCTGACTGGCTAGTCTGTGATAACATAACTAGTCAATGTTGCCATTGAGCATAGAGATGGAATGGACAAAAGGGGAATTTTTGAAGAAAGGAAATGGATACCACACAGTGGATTATGTTAAAATCTGCAATTGATGAAAGTAGTCAACCTTGCAATGGTGAAAATGCAAAACTGACAGGAAAATAACATGATAGGAATTCACAATTTCACTGATTAATGAGCCTGAATGGTCATTGTTTTACATTTAAAACACTTCAAAATATAATGGGATTTTCACATAAATGCCCAGTGATAGTGTGAAAAGTGACTAAATCTGAGTGGTCATTGATTGACCTGAAAAGGCTTAAAAATGCAAAGGACTTTTTAACATATATTTATGTGTAAACTTTTGGTATTGTAGTTATATTTCCTTTTTATATATGCTAATATTCCTATATACATGCCACACTCACAAATCATTCGATGTGAAACATTGCCATTTAAGATATAAGCTTGGTTGAGTTAACTCATGCATCTTGTAGCATAAAATAAGGATTAAGATGGGATCCCATGGTTTCCAGCAATGGCAAGCAACCTTTTGACAGATATCAAAGTGGCAGTTCCATCTGTTAGATTGTTTTTCATATCTAGAAACTATAAGATTTTGTAGGGATTTTTATATGGTGTTTCAAGATATATGATTTAGTTGGAGAAAATGATTGTTCTTATTCAACTCCAAAATCGTACATCTCTTTATATAGGGAGAGGTGAAAGGAAAAATTGCAATATAAAGTAAGAAAATAGTACAAAAAATAACATGGAGTGTGTAAATAATAACTACTGAACTATGCTCATATTCTCCCTCAAGCTGGAGCATAAATGCCAATTATGTTCAGCTTGGAACAACATCCATCAAACGCGGAGCAAGGAAGAGGCTTCGTGAATATGTCTGCTGTCTGATCTTCAGAGGCAACTGATGTGGTATAGACGACTCCACGCTATATAAGTCTCTGGTATAATGGTATGCAACCTCAGCATGCTTTGTACGTTCATGAAACATTAGGTTGCTTGCTATATAAGTAGCAGTGTGATTATCATACCTCATCTCCATTGGCTCCTCCACCTGGATAGTAAATCTTGCAACACTGATTTGACCTAGACCATCTCTGCAAGAGTCAGTGCCATGGCACGATGCTTTGACTTTGCACTTGACCTAGATATAACTTGTTTCTTACTCCTCCAGGTCACAAGATTTCCTGCCACATAGGTATAAAAGCCAGTAGTTGACTTACTGTCTGCTATGCAACCTGCATAATTTGCATCAGAATAGCTAACAACATTCATTGATTCACCTTTCCTAAACAAATGCCCCTGCCTAGTTCTCTCTTCAGTTACTTGAGCACCTACATAGTAGCATCTCAATGCTGCTTGGTTGGTTATCCATGAACTGACTAAGTTTTCCAACTGCAAGGAAAATGTTAGGACGGGTAATGATAAGATATGGCAATTTACCAACCAACTGCCTATAAGACTTGATGTCAATAGGCTAAGAATTAGTGCTTTTTTTTAAAAAAAGGCTAAGAATTAGTATCATAGAGATGCTCTTTAGGATCCATTGGTATATTGGTAGGCTTAGATTTCAACATCCCTGTCTCCTATAACATATCAAGGGCATACTTATGCTGACTCAGAGCTATGCCATCTTTGCTCCGTGTCACCTCAATATCTAGAAAATATATGAGTTCACCTAGGTCCATAACAAAGGAATCGGTTAGCTTCTACTTGATATCTACTATCCCAGTTGTGTCATCTCCAGTAAGAATAAGATCATCAACATAAACCAAGATTGCCACAACTCCTCCTTTGCTCTTCCTAACAAAGAGCAAGTGATCTGTAGAAGACCTCAAGAGCCCAATGGCCTGTACCTCTTCTGACAACCTCTGGAACTAGGCACGTAGGCTTTGCTTTAGGCCATAGATGGTTTTCTTCAGTTTACACACACATTGCCCCTGAGTCTTAGAACTCGGAGGTTGTTGCATGTAGATTTTCTTCTGAAGGTCACCATAGAGAAATGACTCTTCACATCTAGCTGATGCAATGGCCAATCATAGTATATAGCAATCGAGAGAAGAATGCGAACAATAGGAAGTTGTGTCATAGGCATGAAGGTTACCCTATAAGTTTAGGTAAATCCCTTTGCTACTAATCTTGCCTTGTGATGAGAGATGGATTTGTCTGGGTTATACTTAAGGGCAAATGCCTAACGACATCCTACAACCTTGGCATGTGTCTAGGTATATCAGCAAGCTCCCACGTCCCACGAGACTACAAGGCAGCCATTTCCTCCATGGCTTGACGCCATTTCGGATCGAGCATGGCTTGCTGATATGTAGTAGGGATCTGTGTGGCAGATAATGCAACAATGAACATAGCAAAGAACCTCTTAAGATTGGCAGTAGACACTGCCCCAGTAGTCTAGTAGTAAGTACAACTACGAGGAGCCCTCCGAATAGCAATTGAAAGATCCAGATACTCCTCAGTTTCCTAAACAGTAGCAGGAGAAATATGTTTCCCAGAGGGATGGCCAGAATCATTAGAAGAACTTGCACTACCACCACAAGAACAACTCACACCAGTATCAACACATACCTGACTGAGGGAGGAGAGAGGTGGCTGAGGTGGTGGGGGTGTGTGTATTTGGCGTTAGTCATGCTGCCTATAAGTAATTGGCAATCTGTAGACATAAGTAGGCTCTAACTACCGTATATTGCTATCCTTTGTAGTAGTGGTAGTATCATGATTGTAAGTAGCAGGGATCTGTCCTAAAGGAATTGGTGGCACTGGCATAGGAACAAGATTCCCCTTAAATGATAATTGATGACCGGTGGTGAAGTATGGAACTGGTTCATGAAATATAACATCAACACTGACATAATGCTTCTTGTCCCGTGGATCATAACACCTCTATCCTTTCTGAGTATTGCTATATTCTAGGACACATTTTATAACTCTTGGAGCAAGTTTATCATTGCTTGGTCCCAAAATATGGACAAAAGCCATACAATCAAACACCCTGGGTGGTACATAAAATAGTTCCTTATCTGGATGAAGGACTTGCCACGGAACTTGCTCTTGTATTGCCGAGTTAGGTAACTTGTTGATCAAATAACGTGCAGTAAGCACTGGATCTCCCCAATATATCTGTGGTACATTTTGGTAAATGAGTAATGTCCTAGCCACATCCAACACATAACGATGTTTTTTCTCAACTACCCTATTCTGCTGCGATGTATGAAGGCAAGATGTCTGGTGAACAATACCAAGAGACCTGTAGAAAATGGTCAACTTTACAGTACAAAACTCTAATGCATTATTAGAACGAGCAACCTTCACAGTAGTAGAACATTGGGTCTTTATTTGCATAATAAAAGTTTTAATCATCACGGATAACCACCCTTTTGCTTAAAAAAAAAAAGTTTCAATGATTGGTCCAACATCCTAGAATAATCCACAATGAGTAAATAAAAATGATGACCCAATCTGTCAGAAACTCTACTTGGACTCTAGACATCCACATGTAGCAAATCAAAACAGGACCTAGTGCTCTGGGAGGAACTAGCAGGAAAAATGGCTCGATGATGCTTTCCAAGCTGGTAAACATCACAATAAATTTCAGCAGCAGGCGAAATGTGAGGAATGACACGTCGTAGCTTGTACCAGCACTAAAGGTAAGTTCTCCTTGACATGCATAGCAAACAGTGTCTGGATCAGGCGATGTACACTCCCTCCTCATGTCTGCCACCAATCGTCGTTCCCGTGAGCTTGTCCTGAAAGGTATAACCCAACTCATCAAAGATGACACGACAATATAAGTTTTTTGTAATCCTGCTAATATACGAAAGACTAATAGGAAAGGCAGGGATAGAAAGAACATCTGGCAACTTTTGTGATGGGGTCGCTGCAACATCTCTGCCATCAACACTGGAATGCCTGCTATCTGCCACTTGAACAGTTCTACGAGGGGGAACGGACTGAATGTGCCTAAAACAACTCTGATCTCTACTTAGATGACGAGATGCCCTTGAATTTGCTAACCACATAGTGTCATTAGAAATACCACTACCAGAACTCGAGATAGAAACTATCCTTGAGGAGGCCAAGGCGACTGTATTTGTGGTAGTCATAGGCTCCTGTGTCAGCTGGACGAGGTGTTGCACCACTGCGTCATAGTCAGCACGTGACACAGTGTTGCTTAACTCCCCTGAAGAGATAGCTTGGTTAGCCATGGGAGCTCTACCATGCTTAGACCAGCGAGTAGCCTCTAAATGACCAACCTTGTCACAATGAGAACATATAGTCCGCGGTTTGCCAGTCCAACCTCGACCACGCCTTCTCCCCTTAGTAGATGGAACACCATGTCCACCACGTCTTCTAGTAGCCAACAAGGTAGAAGTTTGCCCAACATCTGTTGTAGACGGCTTGACAACCACTCTACTCATTTGGCTATATGCTTTCTCAAGAGATGGAAGCTTAGCAAGTGTTAGGATTTGAGACGTGGCTGCCTCATACTTAGGTCCAAGATCATCAAGAAACTAGAGAACTGCATACTCTCTCCTGTATGTCCTTTGTGTAGCATAGGTGCAAACTGATCTGCAAGAATTATATTTCTCAAGGAGCCTCTTTAGGGTAGCATAATACTGGAACAATGATTGGCCTTCTTGCTTCAGACTTTCGATCCCATGGTGTATTTCAAAAACTTTGCTACAATTCTTTTCATGTGAATATGTATTATGTAAAGAATCTCACATCTCCTTCGTTGTCCTGTAGTACACGATGACTCCATTGAATTCATGATCCATGCCCAGCTCATTGCATTATCCTCCTTCCATGTGGTATATTTCCCAGTCTTATTTTGTGGCTTTGTCTCCATCAAAATATGCTCTTTATCATGTCCTCAACTGTCATGAGGAACGTCTGAGACCATTTGGCATAGTTGGTCTCATCCAACTTTACGATAGGAATAAAGAATGGGGTTTTGTAACTCCCCACATCCGTAGCGGTATTCAATGTTACCTTAAAATTGCTATAAGATGCCATCGTGCCTTAGGAAGAGAGAAATACGCCACCAATGATGGTTTGAAAAACTATTTCAGATCTAAAAACTGTAGATCAGGAAAGTTGTGACCTCTTGACCATGAAATCTAAGATTTAGACATCCTAGAAATCATCCCAAGAGACACGGCAACCCCTTGGGATTAGACGAGACGCATGCTAGGGCATGGGGAAATCCTTAGCAATGTTCTGCTTCTCTCCCTTGTCGGCGAGGGAAACCCCTATTAATTACCACCATTCATAGGCAATGGCTGCTGGCGGCCTAGCAAGCCACCAGCGATGAGCAGCAGTTGTCGGAGAGGCCCAGCGGTGGCCTACAGGCGTAGGGGGCAGTGGCGGCGGTGATTAGATCGCCCTTATTATCACCAGTGGGTTGTTGCTTCTCCCTGCTGGCGGTGACGGTGAGGAGTCTGACGAGAGAGAGGGGGGGGATAAGGTGGAAGGTGAATGGAGGCTACGTGCAGGTGGGATACTGAAATGTCAATCTAGAATCATCACTCTGATATCAAGTCGGAGAAAACGATTTTCTTATTCAATTCTAAAACCCTACATCTCTTTATATAGAGAGAGGTGAAAAGAAAAATTTTAATAAGTCTAGGTAGAAATATAATAAAGCAAGAAAATCGTACAAAAGATAACATGGAGTATGTAAATAATAACTAGTGTACTATGCTAACAGATTTGACTTTATTTTGGATAAATCTAACTTGCCATATGATGTTGCAATAAAGTTGGGAACAGCTGTGTTAAAGGTGGTGTGTTTCTATGGGTATCTATATGAAGTTGAAGTACGTAAGATATTTGTCTGATGCGAGAAGATTGAATTGTCATCCATGTGTAAGTTCTAGATTCGAGGTGCAAGAATAAAGAGCTTATGCATTATATTTTGCATTAATTTGTAAATTATGGCGACCATTGTTAGAATTCAGGAATGATTAGTAAGCATGTGAATGATTTTTAACAATGCTTCATAAAACTATTTGTTTTGTTAGATTGCTGGTTTATTCTTTGCATAGCGTGAAAGGTCATAAACAGTAACTTTCAGATAGTTGCCAAATTATGGTCCTATGGTGGGAAAGGAATAGGACTGAGCTAGCATACTATGCTGATGTGGATATAACATAAGTTTTTGGATGCCATTTGGCAGATAGTTCTAAATACTTGTTATGGATGATTGTGCTTTCATTTTCCTTTATTTGGAATTTTGGAAAATATCTTCTGAACTGAAGGGATCTACAGTTTGCTGTTATTGCTTTGGTTTCATTTTGAGCCTTTGTTTAAGAATGTCAATTGGCACTCTTTGGCATTCTCAGGAATCTGAGGTTTCTGCTGTAAAATTTATCAATTGGGAGAAATACAAGCAACACCTTGCAAATGAAGATAAAGAATATGTTCCTTATGACATTCATGGGGAGTACAAGCAGCTATTTGATGTCATTGAGAGAAGGTAAGCAAATGGATGTTGCAATTTTTTGTCACCAAGGTTGTTAGTGTAATCAAATCATTTGTTTGCTATGCTCATTCTACATGAACCTTGTCATTTTGGTTATCTTCACCAACAGAGCATGGCTCAACGTGCCCTTTTTCTTATTTGTAGCTTTCAAGAGGTTTAGTGACTAGTTGAGAGTGAAGATTTGAGATTAGGCTTAACGCCATGGTCTTTGTCTCATGTTTTGGCCACTGTCGGCTTCCAATTGGTAGTTAAGACTCTAAATAGCATCGATCAAGGATTGGCTCTACTCAGTCTGCCTTCAATGGTGGTTCTTCCTTATGTTTCTTTTGTGGTGTTAGTTTTGTGGTGGATTTGCTTTGATTTACTAAAGTTTGACCATTCTTGGCCATTTTGCTGTTGGTTCTATGGAGACCAACTCTTGTAAAACTTTCAATCGTTCTATTGTTAGATGCTACCATCTCTTTCAAAGTTAATGACACCAACAAGCATCTAGATACTAGTGCACACTATCTTCCCCTTGTTGAAAGCATACATGAAAGGTATGGTCCATTGGTTGAGTATTACCTTATGTTTTCACATGAGGCTAGTATCCATTTTTTTGTGAATTGGGTTAAGTGAATAAATGATATGCTTGTTTGGCTATTACATGACTCATACATACATACATACATGCACAGTAGGACAAAACAACCAATCTTATTCCAATAGTAAAGCTTACACCTCTTTATATTGAGTGAAATGTTGGGTAAAGCACATGAGATACCAGACAAAAATATAAAATAACTAAATAACCCGAAACATAAAGATAACTAGAGAGCTCAACACTTTCCTTAAGTTGGAGTATAGATGTCTATCATGCTCAACTTGTAAAAACAAGCCTCAAAAGCAGATCTGGCAAGAGGCTTGGTGAACATATTAGCAGTCTGGTTCTCTGAGGCCACAGCAGTGGTGAAGAGAAGTCCTCTTTGAATTAGATCTCTAGTATAATGATAGTTAATCTCAATATATTTCGTATGCTCATGAAACATGGGATTGTTCGCTATGTAGGTAGTTGTCTTGTTGTCACACCTTATCTTCATGGGCTCCTCCATCTTGACATGTAAGTCAAGTAAAACAGATCTGATCCATACTAGCTCAGCTGCTGTTTGTGCCATTGCTTGATACTCTGACTCTGCACTCGAGCGAAACACCACTTTGCTTTTTACTTCTCAAAGTAACCAGTTTACCAGCTATATAGGTGCAAAACTTGGTTCTAGGCTTCTTATCAGAAAGATAACCTGCATAATTTGCATTAGAAGTGCAGGTGGTTTTTGGAGGCTGTGGAGGGAGGTGGGGGGAGGTGGTTTTTGGGGGGTTCTTGGCCCTGGATGCGGTTGGAAGTGCGGGTGGAATTGTTGTGGGGTGGAAGGATGATGTTTTCTCTTTGTTGGACTCGTTGGTTGGGTCCCATGTTGTCACTGTCAGGCTTCAGAGGTGTCGGGATAATACATGTATGCTCTTTTCTTTGGTTTATAGTCTGACGGAGGGTTGGAGGAGGCATGTTTTGTGGGAGGATCTGAGTCAGACTGCGACAGCATTTCAGGGGATGCCTTGGTTGATAGGTGGTGATTTTAATGTCACTTTGCTGTCGGAGGATAGACCAGATGGCTGTGGGGGAATGGACCAAGTCACTGAGGTGTTTGCGGGCTTTGTTGCGGAGCAGGGGCTGGTTGACATGCCACCTTCGTCCTGTCTTTTCACCTGGAGGAGTTCTGGAGGACAGCGATCCCGGATCGATAGATTTTTTGCCCCAACGGTGATGGCAGAGTTGTTCCTGATGGAGGAGGTTAGACCCCTGGAGTGGCCGTTCTCAGATCACACTCCCTTGTTGTGGACATCGAATGAGGAATGGAGGCATGGTACGTATTTTAAGTTCGACAGGGTGTGGCTCCTGGAAGAGGGGTTCAGGGGCTGGTAGAGTGGTGGAGGTCAGTTCATGTGGACGGCTCGACAGTTGTCAGATTGGAAGCTAAGCTACGGGATTTGAAATCTTTCCTGAAGATCTGTATGAAGCAGATTAGGGAGGAACGTGGGAAGAGGAGAGAGGAGGCTCTTGGTGAGATTGCACGATTGGACATGGTGGAGGATGTTGGTCTCCTTTCTGCCGTTGATAGGGTTTGCAGAGCAAGGCAGATACAGGTGATACAAGAGGAAGACCGGAAGGTGAGGTCCAGGCAGTGGTAGTTGAAGGAAGGTGATTCCAGCACTCGATTTTTTCATATGGCTGCATCAGGAAGGAGGATGAGGAACTGGATTGACAGGTTGGTGGTGGATGGGGAAGAGTTTGTGGGAAGAGAGGCGGTGGGGAGGGGGGGGGGAGCTGCGAGGTACTTTAGAGAATTTACCGGGAGAAGACGTGGGGGAAGATGGAGATGGTTGGGGTCTGAGGTACCGTGGATAGGGGAGACAGAAGTCAGTTTCTTGACGGGTCTGTTTGAGGAAGATGAGGTTTGCAAGACAATCTGGGGGCTGAACGCTGATGGTTGTCCAGGGTCGAACGGTTTTCCGGTTGCCTTCTATAAGGAGTTTTGGCCGGTGGTGAAGGAGGATGTGATGCAGGTTGTGCAAGAGTTTAGAGCTGGAAATTCGGGTTTCAATAGGTTGAACAAGTTCTACATGTTCCTGTTGCCGAAAAAGGAGGGTGCTGAGGAGATCCAGGAGTACAGATCGATAGCCCTCTCGAATGCTATCTACCTGATTGTGGCGAAGCTTCTGGCGAATAGATTGAGGACACTGGTTGGGATTATAGACCCGGTGCAGACGGCTTTTGTCCCCGGCAGAAATATATTGGAAGGTTATGTGTAGGCCTCGGAGATCCTATCGTCCTGGAAGAGAAGTAAGAAGGCTTTTTTGTGGAAAGTTGATTTCAGCAAAGGCTTATGACTCGGTTCAGTGGTCGTTTCTTTGGGCGTCCTTGGTGAAGAGGGGCTTCCCGCCGGTGTGGATTGACTGGATGAAGATATGTCACCACGACGTCTTTCTCTGTTCTTATCAATGGAAACCCGGCAGGGGGTTAGATTCAGCCGATGAGGGGGGTGAGGCAAGGGTGTCCTTTGGCCCCGATGCTTTTTGTGATTGTATCGGATGCACTTGCAAGGGCAGCTAAGAGGTCGTGTGAGAGGAACTTGGTGAAGGGTTTCTCCTTGAGAGATGGGACAAGTATCCCGTTACTGTAGTATGCGGATGATACGATTTTCTTCATTGAAGGTGGGGAAGTGGAAGCCAGGAGAATGCGGATTTTACTCTTCTTGTTTGGTGAGGCGTCGAGACTGCAAATCAACCTGTCTAAATCTGATTTTGTCCCCTTCAATTTGACTGAGGCGGAGGCGAGGGGGTGTAGCTTGGGTTTTGGCACGGAGCAGCTGAAGCTTCCGATCAGATATTTGGGTTTACCATTGATGGATGGCAGGATTCTGGTGAAAGACTAGGCTCCCCTGGTGGAGAGACTGGAGGGGAGGCTGGAAGGGTGGGCGTCTAAGCTTCTGTCAAGGGGTGGGAGGTTGGTCTTGCTCAAGGCGGTTTTGGCAGCGATGTCGTATTTCACTTCTGTCCTGAAGATGCCTCGACAGGTTGTTGTGAGGATAGAGAGGCTTATGAGGAATTTCTTCTGGTCCAACCAGGGGACGAGTGGACCTGGTGCCGGGTTGGTTGCATGGGAGGAAGTCTACAGGCTGGTGGAAGAGGGGGGACTCAGGGTGAGGGACCTAGGGAGGTCTAATGACAACCTGTTGGTGAAATGGGTGGGGAGCCTCTTGGAATGTAGCGAGGATTTGGTGGGCAAGGTGTTCGGGACGGCTTATGATGGCCCGGTGCGGTGGGATCTCTTGATATCTCCGCCGAGGGATGCTTCTCATTTTTTGAAAGGTGTGTCGGTGGTGGCTCCTTGGGTGCAGAACTGTTTTGTTCCTGTGGTGGGAACGGGGGAGATTTTCAGGTTCTGGCAGGATGATTGGACGGGACAAGGCGTGCTTGCTAGAAGATTTCCGAGATTGTTTGCTTTGTCCCAAAACAAAGAGGCGTTGGTGGCTGAGGTGTGGGAAGGTGGGTGGTGCTCGTGTTTTGTAGGAAACCTTTCAAATGCGAGAACTCATGATTTCCAGAGTTTGCTTGAAGAGTTAGAAGGGCTGCAACCGGCTTCCGGTACGGATATGTTTGGTTGGAATGAAGGCGATTTCTCGGTAGGGGCTGCCTACAGGAGACTATCCACTGGAGATTCCACGGTTGAGTTGGATCTGGTGAGGGATTGCAGACAGATTTGGAAGGCCGCATGTCCTTTAAAGGTCAAGATTTTTGTAGTTTGGTGGGCGAGGTGGGCTCTTGGAGAGAGTAAGGTTTGCCCTTTGTGTGGAGGTGGGGAGGAAAAGATTGACCACCTTTTTTTCACTTGCCCGTTTGTGGTACAGATATGGAGCGGGGTGGTGGGAATGCTAATCTTTTGAAGATTTTTGGCACAACTTTAGAGGTGGAGGGGGTGATGTTGGACGGATTGTCTTCCATACAAAGGAGAGGGCCAGGCCGTTGGCGATGTTATGGGGCATTTGGTTGGGCAGGAATGATGTGGTCTTCAGAGGCCAGAGGCCTTATGTGGAGAATTTTGTTGAGTCTGTTATTTCTTTGTTTAATCTTTGGAGTGGATCCTTGTGAGTGGGGAACCTTGTGGTCTGCCTTTTGTATTGACGGTGGCTGTTGATTCTATAATTTATATATTTGGGTAGTTATCACTCTGGATAACTATCCTTTCCCTTTTCAAAAAAAAAAAAATTTGCATTAGAATAATCAACTACAGTCATAGCTCTACCTCTCCTGAACAATAGTGCACGTCTTGGTGCTCGTTTCAGGTATTTGAGCACCTGCATAGCAACATCCTAGTGTTGCTTGGTTGACCTGTCCATAAACTGACTAAGCTTGCCTACTGCAAGCGAGATATCTGGATGTGTAATAGTAAGATAGAGCACCTTCCCAATCAGCTGTCTATAGCATTTGCTCTCTACTTTCTGTGACTTAGAATCATAAAGGTGCATCTTTGGATCCATGGGTACGTTGGTTGACTTAGATCCCAACATCCTAGTCTCTTGTAATAAATCAAGAGCGTATTTCCTCTAGCTGAGAACAATACCTATCTTTCCTCTTGCCACTTCTATGCCCAGAAAGTATCTCAAGGAGCCTAAGTCCATCACAAATTTCTCTGCCAAGTTCTTCTTAACCTCAACTATCCTGGCTGTATCATCATCGGTGATAATTATGTCATTTACATATACAAGGAGAGCCACAATTCCCTTGTCAGTCTTTCTCACAAACGGGGAATGATCAGAAGTAGATCGAATAAGTCCTATTTCTTCAACAACCTCAGAGAGCTTATGAAACTAGGCCCTCGGACTCTGCTTAAGGCCATATATTGCCTTCTTCAGCTTGCACACATACTCTCCCTGAACTTCAAATCCTGGGGGCTGTTGCATATACACCTCTTCTTGTAAGTCACTGTACAAGAATCATTCTTGACATCTAGCTGATACAGTGGCCAATCATAATAAGCAGCAACAGAAACAAGAATCCTGACAGTAGGACGTCGAGCCACTGGAGAGGTGTCAAAGAATTCTACCCCATAAGTCTAGGTAAATCCCTTTGTCACAAGTCGAGTCTTGTATTGAGATAGTGACCCGTCTGGATTATACTTTACGGCAAAGGCCCAACGACATCCTACTGTGCATGCACCAAGTGGTAATGGGGTTAGCTCCCTGTTTGCCGAGATTGGAGTGCGGCCATCTCCTCTTCCATGGCCTGGTGCCATTTCAGATTGAGCATAGCCTGCTGATAAGTAGTTGGTATCTATGTAGAGGTGAGAGCATCTGTAAACAGGGCAAATGTGCGACTTAGGCCATTAGACGAAATTGCACCTGCCACTTGGTAGTGTGCACAACTCTTGGGAGCCTTCCGAATAGCAATCGGAAGATCTATATCATCAGAGAGAGACTCAGAGTCATGTGGCTCAGAAGGAGATGCCTCATCATCAGTAGAGATGACTGGTATAGCACTTGTGGGTTTATCACTAGACACATAACAGTTAGTAGTGCCAACACATACCCGCTGTGGGGAGGATGATGGTGCTAAAGAGGGGGATATGTTGCTGATACGTAACTGGCTTTCCAAAGATCAATGGAGGATGTCTGAACCTGTTCTGACCAGTGTCTGGCGTACCTGGTGATGCAATCTGTGTGGTTGGGAAATCGCCAAACTGAATGGAAGGAATAGGCGTAGGAGCCTTCTTTGCCTCAATCCTCAACTGTCTGCCAGTGACTGAAAAATATAAGATAGCCTCATGGAATGTAACGCCAACACTAACATTGTGCTTCTTCTATAAGGGATCATATCATTTATAACCTTTCTGGCTATGATTATATCCTAGAAATACACACTTAACTGCCCTGGACGCAAGTTTATCTTTACTTGGCCCAACGATGTGTATAAAGGCTACACATCCGAAAGTCCGAGGAGGCAACTGAAAGAACTCATGGTCTGGATATAGTATTTGCCATGAGATCTGCTCAGACAGAACATAACTAGGCATTTTGTTAATCAAGTAGCATGCAGTAAGTACTGCATCTCCCTAATACTGTGATGGAACATTGTGGCGTATCAATAGAGTCCCGGCCACATCCAAGACATGCTTGTGTTTTCTCTTAGCTATCCCATTTTGCTGAGATGTATGGGGACAAATGGTTTGATGAACCACTCCATGAGACCTGTAGAATACTCGCAGACGTGTGGAGCAAAACTTAAGTGCATTATCAGTACGCACAACTTTAACCGTAGAAGCAAACTGATTTTTTCTTTCAATAAGAAAATTCTCAATTATAGACCCCACGTCTGACTTATTCTTTAACAAAAACAACCAAGATAATCTAGAATAGTCATCCACTATCACCAAGTATTACCTATGTCCTAGTCGATCTGGAATTCGATTAGGACCCTATGCATTTAAATGTAATAAATCAAAGATAGACTCTGAAACAGTAGAGCTAGAAGAATATGCTGATCGGTGATGCTTTCCCATCTGACAAGCATCACAATGAATCTTGGTGGCTGGTGAAAGATGAGGGATGATGCGATGAAGCCTGTCCAGAGATGGATGACCAAGGTGATTGTGCCACTGTAAGGCACTCTCTGTAGTGAAACACATCTCCCTAGCATTGTGCAACAACTGGTGTCTGAGATAGGCGATACGTACTCCCCTTTTCATGCTCGCCACCAATCATCCTTCACGTGACCTTGTCCTGAAACACACAACCATCATCATAAAATATCACCCTGCAATTGAGATCCTTTGTAATTCGACTAACTGACAACAAGCTCATTGAAAAATCAGGGATAAATAGAACATTAGACAACTTCATATCGGGGGTAACTGGCACCTCCCCTCGATCATCAACTCTGGCATGCCTCCCATCAGCTACCTGAACCATCCTACCCGGATGTACAGACTAAAGATGCTAGAAGCTAGTATGATCACCACTTAGGTGTTGTGATGCCCCTAAGTCTACCAATCAATTTGACCTGTCAGAAATAATAAAAACACATCCTATACTTGAGGAGGTAATGGTAGTAGAATTTGAAGAGGATGGAGTCTCTTGAGTGATCTGAGCTAGCCTCTGAACAACAGCATCATATTCAGCCCATGACACTGTGTTAGACTCTGTATCAGATGTAGTAGCAACTTGATTTGCAATAAGGGGTCTCCTATGCTTAGACTAGCACGAGGACTCCACGTGACTAATCCTACCACAGAATGTGCATGTAGGACGTGGTTTGTCTGTCTGTCCTCTTCCACGACTACGTGCACGAGTTGAGGATACACCTCTCGTGCCTCGACCTCTGCCAACAGTCAGTGCGGAGGTCTGATCAGTAATCTCAGGAGTAGGAGCCACTATAGTGATCCGGCTCAACTTGCTATAAGTCTCCTCAAGTGTCGGAAGCTTTGACAATGTAAGAATCTAGGATCATGCAGGATCATATTCTAGGCGTAACCCAAAGAGAAAATGAAGCACTGGTGTCTCTTTGCGATACTTTAGATGAGTACCACAGGTGCACACAAGTCTGCAGGCGTTATACTTCTCCAGAAGTCCTTTCAGAGTGACATAGTACTGTGTTAAGGACCGTCCCTCCTGTCTGAGGGAGAACATTTGATTGTAGATCTGATAGACCTTGCTAGAGTTCTTCTCATGGGAATATGTATCAAGAAGCGTATCCCACATCTCCTTCGCAGTCTTGTAATACATGGTGCCATTTCCAATCGGCAGTGACACAACATTCATGATCCATGCCCTCACCAATGCCTTATCCTTCTTCCAGGAGGCGTACTTCCTAGTCTTGTTTTAAGGCTTTGACTCAAGTAAGAGTTGTTCCTTGTCATTACCCTCCACGATCATCAGGAACATTTGAGACCAACGAGCATAGTTGTTCTCATCTAGCTTCACGATAGGCACGAGGAACATGTTTTTGTAGTTCCCGCTCTCCTGAGTGGTCTCCGAGGTCACTTCGGATGACGAAGAAGCCATAGTCCTCAAATACGCCGAGAAGCCGCCACAATCAGATCTGAAATAGATTATTTAGATATGCAGAATCACGATTAGATTACGGATCAAGTGATTTAACATGAAATCCAGGTGATTGATTCCTCAGAAATCACGCTAGATGTTCATGGCAACCTTCGGATAGTAGGAGAGGCACGTTAGGGTCAGGAGGGACCCTTAGTGGCCCTCAAAGGCCTGCTACTGCCTTCCCGATTGGAGCAAACTACTTTATACCCACTGGCGGCACTCTTGCCAACGGGTGGGGTTGCTGCCTGCCGTTGCCGTGCCCCTACAGTTGCGTGCTACTGTTGCCGCGCGCTCAGCAACGCTCTACACGTGTGCTGTTGCCCTGACGTGCCATCGCTATAGGTGCCTCGTGCCTTGCAGCGCAGTCACTGTGCACCGCCGTGCCTCCCACATGCGCCTCTACCACGTGTGTGCTCTTGCAGCGAGCGCTGCTGTCGGTTATGGCACCCTGCCGTGGTGGTGACGGACCACGCATTTAGGGTTTTGGTGGAGCGAGTTTGGAGGCCTATTTTGGTGGGATACCTGAGTACTGATCTAGGATTGCTACTCTAATATCAAGTAGGATGAAACAACCAGTCTTATTCTAATAGTAAACCCTACACCTCTTGATAGAGATGTTGGGTAAATTACATGAGATACATAGAAATATAAAATAACTAAACAACCTAAAACATAAAGATAACTAGAGAGCTCAACATACACAAATAGATGGGCACTCACGGACATCGATAGACATACACATGCACACATTACGCACACGCAAACATGCACATGCATGCACACAAGCACGAACATAGGCATGGATTGAGGCAACTAAGCCTACTTCAACCTCCAGTTGCAACTTATGGCAGTGTGTTCTTCCTTTGTAGCCTTGCTTGAATGAAGAGACTCAATTGGCCCAACTTTCCTAAATGCCCACCACTAGCCCTTCTCCTTTTTAGGTCTTAATTTGTTAAGTCCTTGTTGTAGTGGTTCATAGAGTAGAAAGAAATGAATGTATGTATTAGACAGTGGATGATCTTTTAATATCTTTCTCTAAGGCCTTTTTAGCTAGCACATGTTAAAGAAAGCAAGGGTTTCTTTTTTTTGAGAAAGAAAAAGGAAGATTATTGGAGATCGGTAATCATCGAGGTGTTGCATTAATCAAGAAAGCAAGGGTAATGCAGTATTGGTCTAGCCAAGCAAGGGTAATGCAGTATTGGTCTAGCCCTATTGGATTGCTTCATGTTGCTGGTGGTTGGAGTTGCCAAATGCCTTTTTAGATTTGTGAGCCCTTTATCTTTAGATGGTGGAGTGCTTTCATGGCAGGAGCAGTAGTAGTAGGAGTAGGAGCACCGGGATAGAAGTAGGGGGGGTCATTTAGGGGTGGGAAATGCGGAGGGTGAGGGAAGGAGGGAGTGACTCGATGGGGAGGTTGCAGGGATGGAGGTGGGAAGGAGAGCAAGGCTAGCCACATAGTGGTTTACTTTCGATGCAGAGCACGTGGCCACCTTGCATTGGAATGTAGGGATCCTGTGGTATGTCTGATGTGTAAAGGGGTTGGCCACTGGAGGAGTTCCTGCTGTGTAGAGGTGGTGGGGAAGTCCACTCCACTACCTCCGCCAATGGAACCTCCATCCTTGGAGGTGGAGGCATTGTAGTCCCTTGCGATAAGATTGTTGGACTATATCCTTGAGTTCTCTTTGATAGGAGATGTTTGTCGTGGTGTGACCATGATTGAGGAAGTATGGAGGTTTGTTTCAGGTGTGGGCCTTCATTCTAAATAATGGAAGGTTGCGTCGTTTGAACGTGATAGATTCTTATTTTTTGTTTGTTGGATGTGGATGTTGACAATGGTGGTTTTGGGATGTGGGCATGGGAATGCCATGATATGGTGGAGACCACCATCCATTCATGAAGGGGCCTTGTGGGAGTGTCCTCCCATTAGGCTTGAATTGGAGTTTCGCATCACGGGCATACCCCTTTGACATCGTACGTTAGAGGTGCTGGAAGGCTTATGTGTGCCCTTGATTGAATGTGATATCGCCTCCATTGTGGTTGTGGGGGAACTCCTTGTGGGTCCAGAGTTGCATTCTAAGGCTGTTCTGCGACTTAGGGGAGCCTTGTGGATCATTCAATTTGATGTGGCTCATGATAATCATCAATCTGAGGTGTATAGGAGCTTTGCGGAGGTTGTGGTCGGTGGAAGTCTGGCGAGGCGGTTAGGGAAGGAGTTGGTGGTTAAGCCCTTGATTCGTGGCAGTGATTCGCTTCCCAAAATGGTCGCAAGTCCTAATGCAGATCTGGCAGCAAGGATGGGTAATACTCTCGGATTTGAATAGATGAGGTTGCTATTTTTGAGAACTTCCCAAAAAAGAAGGGTAGTGAGGTTTCTTTCCTGTTTGAGTGCGATCTCGGGCCTTACTTTGTAGATGTAAGGGCGCTTCGTGACATGGTTGGGGTGGGCAATGGCATAACTGGGCGAGGATCTGATTATAGCAAAGCGCAGGTGGCCTTTGGATTTGGTGTTGCTGAGTTCTCTTACTCCCCAATTCTGGATTGGGTCCCCTTTGAACCCGATAACATGTTGCTGCCACCCTTGGCCCCCCTTGCTAGCCTCTTTTCTCCGTGTGCCTTTTAGTTTGCCATACCACTGCCTAAGGGATTTAGGGCTTTCTTCGAGGCCGATGAAGACAACATTGATGTTACTCGGATGGGTGAGCCTTATTGACACCTCCCCCCTCTC
Organism: Thalassia testudinum; assembly: GCA_037157565.1. Classification (NCBI taxonomy): domain Eukaryota; kingdom Viridiplantae; phylum Streptophyta; class Magnoliopsida; order Alismatales; family Hydrocharitaceae; genus Thalassia; species Thalassia testudinum. Next base: position 99,778,404 of record JAZHRO010000031.1, on the reverse strand, counting down.
TTCGAGCTCGTAGGCCATTAGGTTGGCTGTAAGCATGGCATTGCCATTGGTGGGCCTTGGCATGCAGACGAGGTGCCATCAGCAGTGGAGGCGATGGCAGCAACAACGTCAAAGGCGCTGGTGGTTTGAACGTTAGAGGCATTTGTGGTATTGACGTTAGAGGCATTGGTAGCGTGACTGTGGTAGTAGTACGTTGCTTGGGGCTGGGGGAGGCTCTGCTATCGATTGTGACCTTGTGGAGGCTACTAGGGTCGTGCCTAGTGGGAACGTGGGCCTCACCAGGCGCACGTCCTCATATCGGGGCTCCGGCTCTACAAAATCGGTTCAAGCCAAGCATGGTATCCTATATTGTTCTTGCTACAGGGGGAAGCCCTTCCAAAAGAAGGCAGCAGATGGTAGTGGACCTACTAGTGACAGAGGTGACATCTTCGAGGTGGATAGGTGAGTCATGCAAGTGCTGAAGGTGAAATGGGTCCTTAGGGGTACTAGAGAAGGGGATGTGAATAGATCTGATGGTAAGAGCAATATCCTGGAATGTAAGGGACCTACGTAATGCAGGACGTAGGACAACCCTAAGGAGGTACTTGGAGGAATGGCAGGTTGATTTTGTCATTCTTTAGGAAATGCATCTCGAGATGGAAATTCCTGTCAGGAGGAGTTTGGGTGGGGATAGGCTCTTAAAGGTGTGGTTAATTCCGAAGGAAGGTCAGGTGGACAAGCGTTGTTGTGGAATGGGAGTAATTTCCAACTATCTTTCTCTCTATCTTCCACTAGAGTTGTCTTAGGAGTTTTCACCAAAATCTCTGATGGGGCAACTTTTATCCTTTCTGGCATGTATGAGCCTTATGATGGATCTACAAGATCTATTCTACGGAAGGAGATGAGGCAGGTCTTTATCCTTGTTGATGGGTGTTTGTGGTTGGTAGGTGGTGACTTTAACATCACCCTTGAGGTGATACCAAGAAAAGAAGGTACGATGGATACTCATACCGAGGAATTTCGTTAGGTCGTGGATGAACTTGAGCTAGTGGACTTTCCTACTTTTGGTGAGACATTTACGTGTAGTAATGGAGCAGGCTTTGCCTTTCGGATTGATTGTTTCCTTTGCAATGTGTTAGTTGTTGAGGCATATCAGGGGGCCTTGGTGATGGCCATGGATAGGCTCTTTTCTGACCATACTCCGTTGCTTTGGGATAGTGGAGAGGGGGTGCCCTTATCTTACTTCAAGTTTTAGAAGTCGTGGTTAGTTAAGCCGGGATTTTGTGACTTCATTCAATCTAAATGGCTTGAAACCCCTCGGTCCACATTTGCTATGTGTGCGTTGGTAGAAAGGATTAAGGGCATCTGGGTTGCCTTGATGAAGTTGAGGAGGTGTAGGAAAGACGTCATTGGGTCAAGAGGGAGGCACTTCACCCAATTAACAATCTTGATTCTAATGGGGGGCTTGGCCCATTGGAGGAGGCCAAACAACAGGAAAGGAGTAGGCTACAAGCCAAGGTTAGAGAATAAGATCACAAGAGGGAGGTAGGCTGGAGGTAGAAGTCAACATAGTTATGGCTTAAGTAGGGGAATGTTAATACCAGATTCTTCCATATGATAGCAAGTGCTAGTAGGACAACCCTTATTTAGTCTTTACGGGTGGAGGATGGGGTCCTTAATCAAAGAGCTCAAATCTACGATGTAGTTAGTTCACACTTTTATTCCTTCACGAGGAGGAGGCTTTTGGGCAAGTGGAGGCTGGGCCCCTCTGATATGCCCATGATAGATGACTAGGAAAAGGTAAACTTGCTTCGGGAGGTCACCGAGGAGGAGTTCCTTGTAGCTTTGCATGGACTAAAGGCCGAAGGATCTTCGGGTTTGAATGATTTTCAAGTGTTGTTCTACAAGGTGCTGTGGACGTAGTTGGAGAGGATGTCATGGGCATGGTGCGTGAAATTTTTGGAGGGAACCATGGATTCGAGAGGCTCAACATATTCTTCTTGTTGTTGAAAAGAGTGGGGGCTGAGACCATTGATCACTACAGGCCGATTGCATATGACTTTGTTACTTGGCCTACCTATGGAAGGTTTTGAGAAGGGGCTTTCCTGAGGGGTGGATTGGGCTTATGGAGCGTTGCATTATGACTACCTCCTTTTGAGTGCTGGTGAATGGAAAGCCCTGCGGGACATGGACCCAACTGCAACGAGGAGTAAGACAAGGATGTGCTTTGGCACCATTATTGTTCAATATAGTAGTGGACACTTTGACATGTCTTGCCTTCGAGGGATGTAGTGGTGGCCTCTTTTTTGGATTCACTTTGAAGTTGGATGGCTCGAACCTGACCCATGTGTTATAGTATGTAGATGACTTTGCTTTCTTCATACAAGGAGGTTTGGAGCAGGTTGAAAACATTTTGTCCGTGGTCACAATGTTTGGTGCAATTTCTGGTCTCTCTATCAATGGAAGTAAATCAACTTTTGTCCCCTTCAACTTGGAGAATGAATTAGTGGAAGTGATCTCTTTGGTGCTTGACACACCCATTGCTCGCTTGCCGCTTGTTTATTTGGGTCTCCTGTTAAAGGGGAAGTGATTGGTTATGGCAGATTTCAATCTTGTGGTGGAGATGATTCATAAGAGACTCCCTGGGTGGAGTGGTAGACTTCTATTCTGAGGAGGGAGACTTGTGTTGGTTAAGGCTATTTTGTTGGCTATCCCTGTCTTTTATCTCTCTTACAGCTTGTTCCATGGACTGAGATATGTAGACCAAAGTCTAGAGGTGGGTTGGGAGTGTGATAGTTGAAAGCATTCAACAATTCCTTGCTTTTGAAGTGGGCTGTCAGAATTCCCAGTGCGAAGCATGGCTTGGTGGAGAGAATATTGAAGGACTCCTATGGCCCGTCCGTGGAGGTTGTTTTGGGGTGTGCGAATTAGAGAGGTTTGTCGGCTTTCTGGTTTAGCATATTACTGATCTTGCGGCAGGGGTTTCAATCCGATTTTTCAATCTGTCTCTAGGGATGGGAGAGTTGTTTCAATTTTGGAAGGATGACTGGATGGGATGTGGGACTTTTGCCATGTGTTTTCCACGAGTGTTTAGCACTGTGGTGGATAAGGAGGCGACCGTGTCTTAGATGTGGGATGGGTTGGCCAACTCATGTCCCTGTTCTACAGCCAGGAATGTCGGATGCTAACTTGTTGGAGTTTTAGTCTATGATGACCATCCTAGAAGATTGTAGGCTTGATGGTTCCGTGTTAGACAACTTTGTTTGGAAGGATGGGCGATGTAGTGTGGGGAAAATTTACAAGAAGATCACTAGAGGGGAGGGGTTCCTTTCTGATCCGTGGAAGGATTGTTCTGTGCTTTGGAAGCTGCAATTGCCACTCAAAGTAAAGATCTTCTTGTGGATGCGCAGAAGGGAGAAGCTTGTCACCGAAGTCCACAGATCGAGATGGTTGGCCGAATCAGATGTTTCATGTGCCTTCTGTGGCACAGGTCTAGAAGACATTGGGCATTTATTTTTCTCTTGCCACTTCTCCATGGTTGTTTGGAGAGAGCTGCAGATCTGGGGAGCTGATTGTTCTTCCTTTGCTGCTTCCTAGAACTCGTTTTGAAGGACAATTCACGACAATATGGCAGGATGGAGAGTGAGCCTGGTGGGCATGTGGTGTCTTTGGATTCAGCACAATGCCGTGGTTTTCAAAAGGGAACGATTCTATGTCGAAAATATTTTGAGGGAGACACTTATGTTCTCTGATATGTACCTTGGAAATCTGTAAGCCTGTTCTAATTTTTCTAATGAAAACTTAGATGATTATCGATCTTTGGTAATCTTTCCTTTTCTGTTAAAAAAAAAAAAAAAGAGCATCAGGAGCAGGAGTGGTTCATGCATGGAGGGTGCATAAGTAAACATGAAATTTATGAAGGTATTCTTTGTTTCTGGGGTGGTGGTCGTAGTAATAGTGCTTGTGGTCATGGTTGTGGTGATGGTTAGTAGTACCTATTGGTGGTAATGGTACTACCTTCCTAGCACTCTTACTACGGTATCCTGTAGGCACATGTGTCTGCTGTTGAGTTGCTTGTTTTTTAAATGGTCTTCATAGCTTGAGGTGGATATATAGATATAAGTATTCTGCATCAGAAGTCCCAATAGAGAACTTGTGCTTTTTTTTGGGACATTACTACCACTGGATTTTGTGTATTTGGTGCAATACAGAGTTATGCCATGCAATACAAGCTGAAAGTTAGAATCTTTGTTACATTTTTATATTGTATTGCCGAATAACATTGGACTATATCTTCTATGAGCTGCCAACTGTAGGTTTGGTATTGCTCAAAACATTTACATTTTAAACTTCGGGTAACTAAATTGCAAAGACTAGTAATGAGGCAGTTAAACAAAATGAAAAGGTTAGTGCACCATACTTTTTAATCTTACCAGTTTTGATAAAACAATTTTGTGGTAGCAAAAAACTACCATCAGTTATACCTTATTTGGCATCTGTTTTCCTTGTAAATGTGTCTGCCATATTAATTATTGTCTCTGTTTAAGTTGTTTTTGCACCATTGGTATGTGCAGTATAGTTGTCATGGATATCGATTATGCTTTAGGTTTGATCTTGTTTGCATATTGTCCTGATTGGATGACACAATATGTCAATGTAACACCTTATTCTGATTACTGAAGGTACAAGGAGAATACTGAAGAACGTAGCCTTGCATTGCAGAAGCAACTTGCCCGTTATACTCATGTTCATCTCAATGCAGATGTGAGAAACTTAAGACTCCATAATATTTTTTATACTTGAATTAAATAAAGCTAAACGTTGTCTCCAACTTGTTAATAATTTGGCATGTAGAACATGTGGTAATTGAATGGTGCTAACAATGTGGTTACCAAAATTCTACTCGATGGTGAACTATCTTATATATATAGCCTTGATTGGCCTACTCAGAGAGTCGGAGACTAGGTCTATCTCATGGCCATGGAACTATATCACTTTTGTTATGATTCTGATCTTCCCTAAATTTTGATTTTGCGGCCATTTTCACTCGTCTGATTTTAAACTACCCACGCAGATCTCAAGGTTGACACTGTCAGGAAGAGATTTTTTTTGGAAGGGAGTGCAACGTGAAGGCAGCTTTTTGCTCCTGGTTGTGTTGGATGATATTTGTAGACCTCTAAATCAAGGTGTCCTAGCGTCCTTCAGCTTTGGGGTTTTAATGATACTTTGTCGGCAAAGTGGACAGTGAAGCTTGTGCAAAGTGAAAATAGCATGTGGTACAAAATCTTGACAATTGCTATGGTAGATCATTCGGCTGGACAAATAGAGGTGTTGTACCTTGTGGAGCCTCTGTTTCCAGAGGAGTCTGTGTGCAGTAATGCACTAGGTGTCGCATAGTTTCGACTGGGTGCTTGGAGATGGGTCAATCTTCAATTTTTGGTTGGACAAATGGACAGGCCTGGAGAATCTGGCTAGTCTCGTGTCTAAACATTATGCTCTGATTGAAATAAATTTCATTGGGTGGTTCCTTTCCCAAAAAAAGTTGGGTGCAGGGTTGCTATGAGTGTTCATACAAAAGGCAATTCTAGATTTGGATTCCACATGTTGGTGTTAGTCTTACAGAGGTGAGGTTAGAAAACTTACAGATGCTGTTAGCTGAAGTTGAGTGGTTGTGGTCGATGGTAGGTGTGCCTGATCCCCGCTTCAGTGTAGGGGTGCTTTCTTTGTTAAGAAAGCCTATTGGTTGTTTAGAAGTGGGCTGGAAAAGGTGATCCTACCATTGAATTGGATTGCTTGTCAGTTTGAAGATTCCATTGAAGGCAGAGTTTTGCACGACTACTTTAGAGGTGGAGGTTTGTTGTGAAAGTGTTGAGTGGGGGCCTCTGATTCAGACATTTCTTGCTTTCTCTGTGCAGAGCTGAAGAGGAGGGTATTACACACTTGCTCTTAGTTGCAGTTTTACAAATGAAGTGTGGCAACAACTCCAAGCATCCAAGATGGAGGTGGTTCCATTGCTGATTTTTGGACTAATTCCAAGTGGGCTATTCGGGCAGATGCTATGCCGAGGACAAAGGTGTTTGTGGGCCTGTGATCACCTTGGCTTCAGGGGGATTTGGTGGTTTTTAGAGGGGAATGCGCACAAGTTCATAATGTTGTAAGGGATTTTTTTTTAGGGGTTTTGACATATATGCTCCTGTCAACTTTGGAAAAGACATATATACCCTCATTGTTGTTGTATATATATCTTTTCTAATGGTGTATATGCCCTTCTAAATTTTAATTTATTAAGTTTCATACCCTTGAGAAAGGCTCAGAGTAAATTAAAGAATTTTCACTCCCCCCCATAGATTTTTTTCTTTCTTTTATTATTTGGTACCTAGGGTTGGGGTTGTTGTTGGAGTTGGGGTTGAGTGTGATGGTGGTGGGCGGCGACCTTATGGGTGTTGCGGTGACTGAGGACGTTGGTAAGGGCATGGTAGACCTCGAAGGTGAGGTTGGGTTGTTGCTGCTGCTTGGAGTTGATGGGGAGAGAGGAGGGGATAACAACCTGTGATTTAAATGCCGATAGCATGCAGCCGGCAAGGTCATTTCCGAGCAAGGGTCGTGCCGACATGGATAAAATGTCGATTTACAGGGATATCGTCGGCATGCTGTTGGCATGGTTGGCATGTTGGTGAAATCGGTGCCCATGCCGAGGTTGCTGTTGGTTTTTTAATTACTTTTGCTATTTTTGTCGGTATGCATCGGCATGCCCTCGACATGCCCACAGTGTGCCCTCGGCATGCTCATCGGCATGCCCATCGAAAAATGGGCATTTCCACGGCATGCCCACGAAATGCACACTTAGAATTTCATCGGCATGGCATCGAAATTGGCATTTTGAACCTTAATAACAACAACAGCATGGTGTTGCTATTGTTGTTGGTGGTGTTGTGTTGTTGCTGCTGCTTAGAGGCAGCAGAGGAGGTACGGTGGGAGAGGGGGGGGACGTCAGTGTAAGTGGCGAAGGAGTCTGTTGTAGTAGTGGTGTGGTGGTAGGGGAGTTGGCAACATTAAAGGAGGACATGGGGGAGAGGAATAGGTAGGTGTTTGTGGGGGGCAACGTAGGGTACAACTTCGACTTAAAAGAGGAGGAAGGATGAGGCGGGAGGAAGGAGGAGGTGAGGGAGGTAAGGGAAGGTGGGAGGAAGAAGGAGGAGGCGAGGGAAGGTTGGAGTAGAAAAAGGGAGGTGGGGGGAGGAGGAAGGAGGAAGGAGGAAGTGAGGGGAGGTGGGAAGAGGAAGGAGGAAGTGGGGGGAGGTGCGAGGAGGAGAAGAGAATCAAAGAAGGCGGGAGGAGGGATTAGAGGAGAGGGAGGAGGAGAGAATTAAGGGAGGCGGCCAAGGTTCTAAATGCTGATATTGATGGTGTGTTGATAAATTTCCAAACATGGTTATCGAGAGCATGCTGTGGAAAAGCCCGTGTATCGACATTGGGTTATCGATGGCCCAAAATTATCCATATCGAGGGTACACCAACGGCGTGCCAATGCATGCCGATAAATGCTAACTGAATTTACTTAAAATGATTAAAATTGCAAGTAAATCATAAATTAATAACTAAAAACTTTAAAAGGTTATGCAAGAAGGGCATACATGTAAAAAGACAAGCCTTGAATCAAAACATACTCAAATAAAGCATGCAAGGTATATCTAAACTGAAGTAATACAACAGTCATTCGACTACCATTGAATAATAACTTAAAGCTCCATCTCTTCAACCTCCCTAACTACCTCTCAAGCATCAAGGTCCAACACATGCCTTAATTGACATAGATGATAAAGGCAGAACTAGATAGGTGATACAGAGAGACTCTAAAGAAGTTTTTAATAGCAATGTTTTAAATATTGATATCGTATTGGCATGTTAAAAAGGGGATATATCGCGGATATCGGAAAATTTTGGGGAAATCGTTTAAAATGACTTAAAATGTTTACGAATTGATGAAATTAATATTTTAATAATCAACACATACATGAAGAAATGGCTAGAAGATAAAAATCATAAATTTTGAATGAAAATATTATGTAAATGCATTACTGGCGGTGTTTACTTGGTTACGGGAAACGATCTTAAGTAGTTCTAGTTGCCCCATGTTGAGGAAAACTACTTCTCTTGAAGATAAGATAAATTTGAGATGGGACATTTCAGTAGGTAGTGAGGAGAGAGAGCATGATCAGTTTTTTTCACTAGTCATTAATTGTTGGCATCAATTAAGTGTGAGTTGAAGTTTAGTTAAATCTTATTTGAGCCAAGTGAAAAAAAATAAATTTCAATTTTATAGATATTTAATTTTACAACCAATATATCCAAGTCGTATTCAAACCTGAAACCAATCAATTAATAGCCAACCACTCTACCATAAGCTCCTGTGGAGCAATGGAAGATCATTTTCATAGGTTTCTACTCCCATTTTTAATCCATGAATGATATGAGTCCAGAACTTCTTTGGTAACCCCCAGAACTTCATCATGGCTCCATTCCATGCCCTGTTTCATAGGAAACCTTAAAGTGTCTAGTTTCACTATTATCATCTATATCCCGATTCCATTCACAAAATATCTCATTGGTATCATTGAAATAAGAGATGTCATAGATAGTGCATCTCTCTCTATATAGAGTCATTATCATATATAAGGAAAAAAAAAGAATCATCAATCCAAATTGCATGAGAATCGAAGGAGGGGAACTAGAGGAGAATGTACAGAGGATGAGAAGGGGGTGGGAGGAGGAGGAGGTCATCGGATGAGGAGGGAAGGTGGTTGAGGAGTGGGAATAAGGAGGTGAAGGACTTCTTGGTGAAAGAGGAAGAAAATAAAAGTAGTTCTACATAAAAATTTCTTTATTTTTTTAGTCCTGGAAGTTCATAAGGGCATCCCAACAAGTAAATAGATATTTATGGGGATATATATGTATATATACGAAAACAATGAGAATATATACGTCTTTTTGAAAGTTGACGAGCGTCAAAATCCCTTTTTCTTATGTTGAATCTTTGGACACAACTTTTGTTCTGGTAGCATTGTAATGTGCTTTTTTTCTCTAAATTCACAAATTCTACCTACTATCAAGCATGCAAAATAGGTGCCATGAAAAAGTTATTATAAAATGGTTGGTCAAGATTTTTTTTTTTTACCAGCTATTATTTCTAGCATATGTTCTCTCATCTTTAGGTGCCCCATTGAGAATTTAGTAGTATGGTGAATGCTAGTGTGTGGATGTGTGCAACAGTGCAATGGCAACATGGCTGCAGCCAGGGTATCTGCTATAAGTCCCTCTTAGCTGTCTAAAAAAAATCATTGTTGATTTGAAACTGCAAGGGATCAATGGTATGATTTGGAGAAGTGTGGATTACATTTTTTAAGACTCAGAGCGTTAACTGAAGACAAGCATGCCTTACTCTCTGACTTGAAACATGGGTTCTTTCTCTGTTAGGAAAGCCATGTGTTGTTCAAAGATGGGGTGCTTTTTTTTTTCCCCCTTGTTGATGAGGAAAAGGATGGCCACATGGGAATAGTGGCCATCCATTGAGATGGGGTGGACATTTGCGATAGTAACATTTGAACGAGTTGCCTAGCTTTATGGAGGCTAAATATTCCCTTGAAGTTAAATATTTTAGCATGGCTATTTAGGAAGGGGAGGTTGGTTACAAAAGCCACGAGGAAGTGTACCCAGGAAGGTGAGGTTCTTGTCCTTTATGTGGAGTTGAGGATAAGGAGATCATGAATCTATTCCTTAAATGTGACTTTGCAAAGGAAGTGTGGGCACATATGCAGTTTCTGGCAGTGGTAATTGTCTCTATGGATGACCTTTGGCACCCTTTTTAAAGTGGTGTGCGGGCAGATTTGATCTGTGGGAGAAGGCTTTTGTCGGGTTTTAGACATTGTTGCTTGAGAGAAACTGGGTGGTTTTCAAGGGAGAGTGGGTGTGGGTGGACAATGGTTTCAAGTAGCCATCCTCCCTCCTTCCAAAAAGAAAGAATGGAAAGGTTGCCAGACTCATGGTCTTCCTCCTGTTTGAAAAAGTTTTAACATTTGTTTGAGTTGTTCAAAATTTTCCCTCCCATGATGAAGTTGTTAGGAGTTCCTTCGAAATGTAACAAAATCTGGACCAGTTCCAATCTGGTCCATTTCCTAATGTAGCCTATTTGATTGTACCCAAGGTCCTACCAAATAGCTACGATCTGTCCTCCCATAGTTGATAAGTCCGATATAGTCAACTTTTATTAGTGGTAGATCCCTACAGGAGTCGTTCATCTTTGTAGAGGAGATGGTGGTGTCTTAGCGGATGTCTAGGAAATGTTGCTTTCTTTTGAAGATGGAATTTCGAAAGCTTGACTTTATTTCTTGGGCATATTTGTAGGAGATTCTTTGGATACGTCACTTTCTTGAGAAGTGGATTTAGGGGATGAAGAGGTGCATTACGATGGCCTCCTTTTCAGTGCTGATTAATGGAAGATCAAGTGGTTTCTGGATGCAACCACAACGCGGGGTCAGGCAGTGTTGTCCTTTGGCGCCGTTGTTTTTTAATGTTGCAGTATAAACCTTGGCAGCCATGGCCTTTGTTGGAGATTTGGGGAATAAGAAATATTATGAATCTCGATAGGCTACTGTAGGAAAATGAGCGAGAGGGAGACTATAGGAAAATGAGTGAGAGGGAGAATGAGAGGGGGTTTGCGGGGCGATAGGCGGGTAGGGTGGGGAGAGGCGGCTCTGACTGGACGGAGGTGTGGAGGAGGTCGCGGAGGGGAACGGAGCCAATGAGATGCTTCTAGTGCCTCGGGAGGGGGCATGTGGCGGCGGTCTGCAGAGACCCGGTGAGGTGCCTGTGCTGTGGCGGTCTGGGCCATCGAAGGTCGGGTTGCGAGCTCCGTGGGCCAGGCGGCGGGGTCTCTTCCAGGAGGGAGGGGATGCCTCCATCCCCCCCCCCCGGAGGGGGCACCTCTCGTGGAGGTTGAGGCGCCATGGTCGGAGGAGATCGGGGCGTTGGAAGGAAGGCTAGCGTCAGCTCTGGTGGCGGTGGTGCTGGAGGGGGAGGTGGATGTGGGAGCTCTGAGAAGGGCGGTTGCCGCCTTCTTGGGGAATGGTGGGAGGTCCTTTGGGGTGGCTTCCCTCGGGAGTGGGTGTTTGGTGCTGCTGGGACTTGGTCAGGAGGAGCTGTGACGTCTGGCCTTCAAGGTGTTGCGGTGTGGCCGGGGCTTGGTGCGGTGTCGCTGGGGCGTGGTGCGGTGTCGCTGGTCGGTGAGGTCGGATGGCGCGTTGGCAGAGCGATCGCCGGCTGGCGCGAGACATGTGTTGATTGAGGGGGTTCCCTTCTTCCTCCGCACAGTGGAGGTGGCGGCGGTGGTGGTTGCCCCTTTTGCGAGGCTCCGAAGCTGCGAAGGCGTGGGCCTGAGGTCGGTGGACCTGTCGCAATTCGGAGCATGGGTGGAGATGAGGCCGGGGCGACAACTTGTGGAGAGGATGATCCTTAGATGGGGGAGCTCCTCTTGGCTGGTTCGCATCTCGTGGGGATCCGGGAGACCTAGGTCCTTCGCTGAGGCGGTGGTTGGTGGTGCGGCGGCGGTGCTTGGAGGCAGAGGTGGCAGGCGAGCGGAGGAGGGGTAGGCTGCTTTTGGGAAGCCTGAAGATCGCGGTGAGGATGGTGCGGCGGTTACGATCCCTGTGGCGCGATCTGAGGCAGGTGAAAGGGCGGGGATGTTGGAGGCCGGTGCGGGTCTTGCGGAGGGGTTGATGGAGGAGTCTACAGCGCTGAGGGGGGGGTGACTTCGCTGATTACGGGTGCGACCATGACGCTGAGGTGGCCCCGGGATTAGTGGGGTGCGACCATGACGGACCCGAGTCGGGCGTGCTAGACCCGATTATGGGTGACGATGGTATCGGTGGAGATGTCGGTTTGAGTCACTCCTCGCGGGAAGATCCGAGATTTCGGACCATTGAAGCTGGCGGACAGGGGGCTGTGGCTGGAGGTTCGCGACACGTTCCTGACAGATTGGATTGGGCGGTGGGGCGTGAGCGGCGACGGGAGCGAAGGTTGCTAGGGCCACAACGGCTCACTTAGAGGCCGCGGTGGTCCTACCGAAGGGGCCACACTGCGAAGGCTCCGACTGGGAGAGTGATTGGGGAGGGCCAGTGTCGGAGGCAAGTGGAGTTGGGTGTCGCTTCGCCTTCCGGAGGACAAGGCGAGGTGCCGATGGTGGGCCTGGTTGGGGGCGAAGACAGGACGAAGGCTGTTCTGGGGGCCTCTGCGGTTGAGGAGGGACAATGGGTGGTAGGAGCTGGTGGCTGCGCTGGGGCGTTGGAGGAAGCGGTGAAGACGCGAGGGGCTGATGCGGCGGTTGAGCAGCCTGTGGGGGAGATCTTGACGCAGGGGGAGACGCAGGCGCTGGATGCAGATAGGGGGGAGACTACGGGGCAAGGTGGACCGGGGGGCGACTGTGAGGGGAGCTCGCCTGGTCGGTGTGTGCTGATGGAGGAGGGAGAGGTGGATGAGGTGGTTGCGGAGATGGGGTTTAGGCGGTTGACACAAGGAGTTTCCCAGGGCTTTACATGACTAAGGTCCTGTCGTGGAATGTGAGGGGTCTGAATGACCCATCGAGGCAGGAGGCTCTACAGGGCCTGACGTGATCTTTCTCCAGGAGGCGAAGTGGGGGAGCTGTGATGGGAGGCTGTGGAGGGAGGTGGGGGGAGGTGGTTTTGGGGGGTTCTTGGCCCTGGATGTGGTTGGAAGTGCAGGTGGAATTGTTGTGGGATGAAAGGATGATGATTTCTCCTTGTTGGACTCGTTGGTTGGGTCCCATGTTGTCACTGTCAGGCTTCAGAGGAGCCGGGCTAATACGTGTATGCTCTTTTCTTCACTTTACGGTTCGATGGAGGGTTGGAGGAGGCATGTTTTGTGGGAAGATGTGAGTCAGGCTGCGATAACATTTCAGGGGATGCCTTGGTTGATAGGTGGTGATTTTAATGTCACTTTGCTGGCAGAGGATAAACCAGATGGCCGTGGAGGAATGGACCAAGGCACTGAGGCGTTTGCGGGCTTTGTTGCGGAGCAGGGGCTGCTTGACATGCCACCTTCGTCCTGTCTTTTCACCTGGAGGAGTTCTGGAGGACAGCGATCCCGGATCGATAGATTTTTTGCCTCAACGGTGATGGCAGAGTTGTTCCTGATGGAGGAGGTTAGACCCCTGGAGTGGCCGTTCTCAGATCACACTCCTTTGTTGTGGACATCGAATGAGGAATGGAGGCATGGTACGTATTTTAAGTTCGATAGCGCGTGGCTCCTGGAAGAGGGGTTCAGGGGGCTGGTGGAAGAGGGGTTCAGGGGGTTGGTAGAAGAGCGGTGGAGGTCGGTTCATGTGGATGGTTTGGCGGCTGTTAGATTGGAAGCTAAGCTGCGGGATTTGAGATCTTTCGTGAAGATCCGTATGAAGCAGATTAGGGAGGAACGTGGGAAGAGGAGAGATGAAGCTCTTGGTGAGATTGCACGATTGGACATGGTGGAGGATGTTGGTCTCCTTTCTGACGTTGACAGGGTTTCAGAGCAAGGCAGATACAGGTGATACAAGAGGAAGACCGAAAGGTGAGGTCCAGGTAGAGGTGGCTAAAGGAAGGCGATTCCAACACTCGATTTTTCATATGGCTACATCAGGAAGGAGGAGGAACTGGATTGACAGGTTGGTGGTGGATGGGGAAGAGTTTGTGGGAAGAGAGGTGGTGGGGGGCAGCTGCGAGGTACTTCAGAGAGTTTACCGGGAGAAGACGTGGGGGAAGATGGAGATGGTTGGGGTCTGAGGTACCGCGGATCGGGGAGACAGAAGCCAGTTTCTTGACGGGTCCGTTTGAGGAAGATGAGGTCCACAAGGCAATCTGGGGATTGAACACTGATGGTTGTCCGGGGCCGGACGGTTTTCCTTTTGCCTTCTATAAAGAGTTCTGGCAAGTGGTGAAGGAGGATGTGATGCAGGTTGTGCAAGAGTTTAGAGCTGGAAATTTGGGTTTCAATAGGCTGAACAAGTTCTACATGTTCCTACTATCGAAAAAGGAGGGTGCTGAGGAGATCCAGGAGTACAGACCGATAGCCCTCTCAAATGCTATCTACTTGATTGTGGTGAAGCTTTTGGCGAATAGATTGAGGGGGACGCTGGCTGGGATTATAGACCCGGTGCAGACGGCTTTTGTCCCAGTCAGAAACATTTTGGAAGGTTATGTGTTAGCCTCGGAGATCCTATTGTCCTGGAAGAGAAGTAAGAAGAAGGCTTTCTTGTGGAAAGTTGATTTCAGCAAGGCTTATGACTCGATTTAGTGGTTGTTTCTTTGGGTGTCCTTGGTGAAGAGGGGTTTCTCGCCGATGTGGATTGATTGGATGAAGAGATGTGTCACCATGACGTCTTTCTTGGTTCTTATCAATGGAAACCCGGTAGGGGGTTGGATTCAGCCGAGGAGGGGGGTGAGGCAAGGGTGTCCTTTGGCCCCGATGCTTTTTGTGATTGCAGCGGATGCACTTGCAAGGGCGGCTAAGAGGTCATGTGAGAGGAACTTGGTGAGGGGTTTCTCCTTAAGAGATGGGACGAGTATCCCGTAACTACAGTATGCGGATGATACGGTTTTCTTCATTGAAGGTGGGGAAGTGGAAGCCAGGAGAATGCGGATTCTACTCTTCTTGTTTGGTGAGGCGTTGGGATTGCAGATCAACCTGTCTAAAATTGATTGTCCCCTTCGATTTGACTGAGGCGAAGGCGAGGGGGTGTAGCTTGGGTTTCGGCACAGAGCAGGTGAAGCTTTCAATAAGATATTTGGGTTTACCATTGACGGATGGCAGGATTCTGGTGAAAGATTGGGCTCCCCTGGTGGAGAGACTGGAGGGGAGACTGGAAGGGTGGGCGTCCAGGCTTCTATCAAGGGGTGGAAGGTTGATCTTGCTCAAGGTGGTTTTGACAGCGATGCTGTCGTATTTCACTTCTGTCCTGAAGATGCCTCGACAGGTTGTTGAGAAGATAGAGAAACTTATGAGGAATTTCTTCTGGTCCAACCAGGGGACGAGTGGACCGGGTGCTAGGTTGGTTGCGTGGGAGGAGGTCTGCAGGCTGGTGGAAGAGGGGGGACTCGGGATGAGGGACCTGAGGAGGTCTAATGACAGCCTGTTGGCGAAATGGGTGGGGAGCCTCTTGGAATGTAGGGAGGATTTGGTGGGCAAGGTGTTCGGGACAGCTTATGGTGGCCCGGTGCGGTGGGATCTCCTGATATCTCCGCCGAGGGATGCTTCTCATTTTTTGAAAGGTCTGTCGGTGGTGGCTCCTATGGTGTAGAACTCTTTTGTTCCTGTGGTGGGAACGGGGGAGATTTTCAGGTTCTGGCAGGATGATTTGACGGGACAAGGTGTGCTTGCTAGAAGATTTTAGAGATTGTTTGCTTTGTCCTAGAACAAAGAGGCATCTGTGGTCGAGGTGTGGGAATGTGGGTGGTGCCCGTGCTTTGTAGGAAACCTTTTAGATGCGAGAACTCATGATTTCCAGATTTTGCTTGAAGAGTTAGAAGGGCTGCAATCGGCTTCCGGTACAGATATGTTTGGTTGGGATGAAGGTGATTTCTTGGTAGGGTCTGCCTACAGGAGATTGTCCACTGGAGATTCCATGGTTGAGCTGGATTTGGTGAGGGACGGCAGACAGATTTGGAAGGCCGCGTGTCCTTTAAAGGTCAAGATTTTTGTTTGGCTACTTAGGAGGAGAAGGCTTGTGACCAAGGTTTGGTGGGCGAAATGGACTCCTAGAGAAAGTATGGTTTGCCCTTTGTGTAGAGGTGGGGAGGAGGAGATAAACCACCTTTTTTTCACTTGCCCGTTTGTGGTGTAGATATGGAGCCGGGTGGGAGTGGGGTGGTGGGAATGTCGATCTTTGGAAGATTTTTGGCACAGCTTCAGAAGTGGAGGGGGTGATGTTGGACGGATTGTCTTCTGTACAAAGGAGAGGGCCAGGCCGTTGGCGGTGTTATGGGGCATTTGGTTGAGCAGGAATGCTGTGGTCTTTAGAGGCCAGAGACCTTATGTGGAGAATGTTGTTGAGTCTGTTATTTCTTTGTTTAATCTTTGGAGTGGATCCTTGTGAGTGGGGGACCTTGGGGTTTGCCATTTGTATTGGCGGTGGCTGTTGATTCTATAATTTATATATTTGGGTAATTATCACTCTGGATAACTACCCTTTCCATTTAAAAAAAAAAAAACTTTTTAGCCCACTAAAAGGGCCTGTACCTTAGCTGCAAGCATGTTATAGTCCAACAATTCTCAGTATGTACTTTTGCAATATACTTCCTTTTTTAAGAAGGGTGAAATTACAGTGGTTTGTTTTAATGTACAGATTGGCTAAAATAAGGACCGAGATGTAGTTGAATCCTATCCTACCCTAATGACTCTATGCCCCAATATCATCCATCAGGCATATGGAGAGAAGCCTCTTAAATTATCCTTTTTAGGAGGTGGTAGAAAAGTTGGATACCGAGCTATATAGGATGTGCCTGGGAAAATTGATGAAATATTTGAAGGAAACCATTGGGGCAAGCTTTCTTATTTGGATGAAGGTAGTGTAGCTGTCATCTGCTAATATGGGAAAAAAAGGCTTTGTTGTTGTTGTTGTAATTTGTTCTAAAGTTATTAGACTCTTCTTTAATATTCACTTTGTAACTCTCTATTGAAGTGGATTAGTATGCCAATGAAACTCTTTTCAGAAAAGTATGCTAATGAAAGATTATCTAAATCTCATTCCAATATATGTTTACAAGATCTTTCTGTTTTGTTAATTTTGTATTTTGTCAGTTTTGGTTAGCGACTTATTCTAAAAGACATTTAGCTCACCGTCCAGTGGTGGAATAATGAATTAAATTCATAAAACTCATCTGTCGTTTCTTCATGCTCACTCGAGTCATTCTTGCAATTCTATCTTCTGCACAGCTGACTGGGCTTTCAGATGGTGATAGAAAGGCGTTGGCTTTAATAATTCAAGCTTCAGATGTTATGGATGAGATATTCTACTTACAGGTATCATCATATTTATTGTAAAATCCTAACAGATGGATCAATATGATGCACTTGTGAGGTACATTGTAGGTTAATGTGTTGAAAAATGGGAAACATGAAGCAACAATGAAATCCATAAGCATCATAAACATTGCCACATGGGAAACATAATTTACTCTTTTTCTTTTTTTGTTTGAGAGGGGATGAACATAATTTACATGGAAAACCTTTACATGAGAAGGGAAGTGCCATGTGAGAAGGGCCATAAGGGGCTTGATATTCTGTTGATCTTTCTATAACTAAGGAGGCAGAAGGCCTCTTATATAGGGTAAACACTTCTTTCAACTTTTGTACTTTGATAGGGTGCAAGTAAACTACATATTACCCTTTTTTTCAAAAGAATGTAGTTAGAATAAATGAACCAAGTACTTTATTCTATAGCCTAACCTCTAAATATATAGAGGTGGAAAAATTACATAACATGTCTTCAAGGAAATACGAAAATACAATCATTGAGGAATATCAGTAAGACACATAAGTGACTAAATCGTAGGGGCTAACACTCCCCTTCAAGTTGGAGTATAGACATCAATCATACTCATTTTGGAACAACAAATATTAAATGATACTCGTGGCAACGCCTTTTTGAAAATATTTGCTGTTCGGTCATTTGAGGAGACATGGTTGGTGTAGATGAGACATCTTTGGATCAAGTCATGTGTATAGTGACAATTGACTTGCACGTGCTTGGTCCTGTGGAACATGGGATTGTTGGCAATGTCACCGTCTTGTTGTCACATCTCTCCTCCATAGGTGTATTAGCAGGTATATGCAAGTTTGCAAGAAAAGATTTCACCTACATCATCTCTGAGGTAGTCCTCTAAAAAAAAAGAAATAATGTTCGATGCAGTATGTGCCATAGCCCTGTACTTTGTATTGGTGTTGGACCTAGAGACAATAACCTGTTTCTTGCTTTTCTAGGTCACTAAGTTTTCTGCCCCGTAAGTGTAGAAACCTGTAGTAGACTTTTTATCTGTCAGACACCCTGCATAATCAGCATCTGACTAGGCTACTACACTCACAGAGGTTCCTTTGGTGAATATAACCCTTCTTCTTGGTGCTTTCTTCAGATACCTTAGTATTATCCTTGCAGCGTCCTAATGCTGCCTAGTAGGTCTGTCCATGAATTGACTCAGTTTCCCGATTACAAGAGATATATCTAGTCTGGTAATAGTTAGGTACAAGATCTTGCCTACTATCTCTCTGTATTGCTTGGTGTCCACGACCTTAGCCTTCTTATCATACAGATTAGTGTTGGGATCCATAGGAATATTTATTGGATTTGCTCCTAGCATTCTAGTCTCCTACAACAAGTCAAGGGTATACTTCCTCTGGGACAGTACTGCACCTTATTGTGTGCCACCTCAATCCCAAGAAAGTATCTCAGTGGTCTCAAGCCCTTTGTAATGAAACTCCTTGCAAGGCATTTCTTAACCTCAGTGATGCTGGTCTCATCTTCCTCATTGATAATCAAATTATCAACATATACTAGAAGTGCCACCACTCCCTTCCCTGTTTTCTTGATAATCAGGGCATGATCTGATGAGGATCTCTAGAAGTCAATCGTCTCAACAACCTCTGAGAGCTTCTGGAACCAAGTCTTGGGACTCTGCTTCTTGCCATATATAACCTTTCGCAATCTATAAATCCTAGAACACTCCCCTGGGGTCTCCAAACCTGGTGGCTATTGCATGGCACTTCCTCTTGTAAGTCACCATAAAGGCATGCATTCTTCACATCTAGTTGATGAAGAGGCCAATCCTTCTGAACAACTACTGAAATGGGCATATGCTCAGCCGGGAGTTTGGCCATAGGGAAAAATGTATCAAAGAAGTCTACACCATAAGTTTGCGTAAACTTGTTTTCCACAAGGTGGGTTTTATGCTTGGCAATTTTCTAGTCGGGGTTGTACTTGATGGTAAGGACCCATCGACACCTTACAATTGATGCTTTGTCGGGCAAGTCTACCTACCTGTTCCCATGTGCTACGTGTCTGGAGCACAACCATTTCATCCTCTGTGGCCTGTCGCCACTTTGAATTAAGTATGGCTTGTTGGTAAGAGGAAGGAATCTGTGTAATGGATAAGGCACTGTAGAACTTGGAAAACGTACTCCCTAGAGACTCTGTAGACACAACACTAGAGATAGGGTATCCGGCACAACTACGTGGCATCTTCCGAATGGCAATTGGAAGGTCAATATCATTTGGTACTGTATTAAAAATCTGTGCATCATCTATATGGCTTAAGGAATTAGGTGGAGTACCATCATCAACCTAAAGTGGCCTTATATCAACATCACTAGCCAAAATATCATTAGTCTGTAAATCACCTGTGCTCACTTGAGGAGGCGGAGGAGGTGATGCTGAAGAGGGGGGTCGCCTGTAGGTAACAAGAAGCTTGTAGGTAACAGGGGCTCATGACATCGGTTAGGCTCAGAGGGTGATGGCTCAGAGGATGGTGGCTCAAAGGGTAATGACTTAGTGATCGGGATAGCCTCCAAGGTTGTAGGAGGAATGGGCGTAGGTGCTTTAGTAGTCTTTGAGGGAAGACTTCTCCCTGTAGTAGAGAAGTAAGGGATATACTCGTGGAAGGTGGCATCAGCACTTACAAAGTGTCTATGTAAGAGGATCATAACATCTATATCCTTTTTGAGTGCAAGAATATCCCAAAAAGACATATTTGATAGCCTAGGAGCAAGCTTATCACGTCTAGGAGTAAGAATATGAATGAAAGCAACACACCTAAATACTGGAGGGGGAACATGAAATAGATTTCCCTCTGGGTAAAGGACCTACAAGGAAATCTTTTCATGGATAATAGAAGAGTTCATTCTATTAATCAAGTAACACACCATAAGCATATCATCTCCCTAATAGAGATAGGGAACAATGTAATGAATAAATAAAGTATGTGCTACACCAAGAATGTGTCTATTCTTCTTCTTAGCCACCCTATTCTGCTAAGAGGTATAAGGGCAAGTAGTCTGATGAATAATGCCATGAGACTCATAAAAAGCAAACAAATGCTAGGTTCATAACTTAAGAGCATTATCAGAACTAACATTTTTGACACATGTATCAAACTGTATCTTCATTTCAATAATAAATTATTTCAAAATAGTATCAACATTAGACTTATATTTCAATAGAAATAACCAAGGCAAACGATAAAAATCATAAACAACTATCACATAATAACAGTAACCTGACCGATCAGGAATACAACTTGGACCCCACACATCAGTATGAATTAGTTGGTATAATTTAGTAGACCCATGGCTATGACTACTAGGAAAAACACTCTGGTGATTATTGACCAGTTGACAAGCGTCACAAGCAATGGTAGTAGACAGAGATGTGGGGTATGACCCGACAAAGCTTGTCTAGGGGTAGATGGCTAAGACGAAGGTGTCACTGGAAAGGGGATCTCGTGGTAAACGTGACACCTCCATGGCTAGTAGTAGCAACAAGAGATTGAAACAGGAGGTATACCCTCCTTCACGACCACCACCAATTGTCCTCCCCATCATGATGTCCTGAAAAGTACAATTAGTGGCCTCAAATATGGCACGACAATTTAGCTCCTTTGTTAAGTTAATAGGAAAATCAGGCACAAGAAAGACATCTGCTAATCTCATATTAGGAGTAACTGATACCTCTCCTTGATTAGCAATCCTGGAGCGTCTTCCATTTGCTGCCTCACTATCTTCCCTAGAGAAACTAGTCTAATACAGTGGAAACACCTTTGATCTCTGCTTAGATGTCTCGAAGGACCAGAATCAACTAGCTAATCAGTATCTAGGTCTGTATCACACGGAGCATCGACATAAGTAGAGAGAGCAAACTTGATACCTGAGGATGAGGCAAATGCTGCAGTCTTTGAAGTGGATGCTGCCTCTTGTGATAACTGAGTAAGGCGTTGAAGGAGCTCATCATAATTAGCCTTAGGCACATAAACGGTATCAGTGGTTTGCCTTATGGTAGTCACAACTTGATTGACCATAGGAGGGCGATCATACTTGGTCCAATAGTTATTATCCATATGTCTTAACTTCCTATAGTATGTGCAAGTTAGTCATCCTCTTCCATTGGGGCCATGACCCCAGCCTCTGCCTCGTGTAACTAAAGCACCTCGGCCACGACCTCGAGTAGCAGCAAGGGCCAAGGTCTGACCAGCAAGATTAGTAGCAATCAAAGTGACAGAAATCTTACTCATCCTATTGTATGCTTCCTCTATGGTGGGAAGCTCTGACAAAGTAGGAAGTTGAGAGTGGGTTGCCACATAGTCTGAAGAACTACAACTTCCTTACGATAAGCTCTGTGTGGTGCATATGCACACTGGTCGACATGCATTGAACTCCTCCAGTAGCCCCTCTAGGGTCGAGTAGTATTGAGACAACGTTCGATCCTCTTGACGAAGTTGAGATAGCTCGCTATATATCTGGAACATGTGGCTAGAATTCTTCTTATGGGAGTTTGTATCTCGTAAACTCTCCTACATATCCTTCGCTATGTATCTCGTAAACTCTCCCACATCTCCTTTGCAGTATGATAATACATGATCTCGTCCCCAATCTTAGGGATCACCAAATTCATGATTCATGCACAGACCATGCATTGTCTTTCTTCTAGGAAGCATTCTTCCTGATCTTATCTTGTGGTTCTGGTTGAACTAAAACATGCTCCTTGTCATGACCTTGTACTATCATCAGAAAGTCTATGACCACAGGGCATAGTTGGTCTTATCCAACTTCACCATGGAACTAAAAAGGAGCTTTTGTACCCTCCTATCTCCGGACCTTGCTCCAATGTCACTTTGGATGAACTCTTAGACGCCATTTTACTTCAACTAGATCACAAACAAATTTTCAGACTTGATAAAGTGTAAAATTAGACCATCAATGCCATGCTACAAGAAGAGAAGCACCATGTGGCACTACAATAGGCGAGGCTGCCCTACGCAACACCCTCCTAGGCAGCGCAACACTCTTTCGAGCAGTGTAGCACACTTAAGGTGGTGCTAGGTGGCGATGTAGTGCCCTCACGGGCGATGCTTGACAGCGCAGCACCTTGCTGGGCGGTGTAGCACTCTCAAGGCGACGCTAGGTGATGATGCAGCACCCTCGCAGGCGATGCTTGGCAGTGCAACACCTTGTTGGCCGTTGTAGGACCCTCATAGGCAGTGTTAGGTAGCGCAACCTGGTGTTGAGAGCCTTGCTGCGTTGCCAAGAAGCACCACAAGGCTGTTGGAGGGCGTGCGGTAGACCTTGGGGGTCCTGGTGGAGTCATGCAGGGAGCCGATCAAGGGTTGCGCAGCGGTAGTGCCGTGGTCAAGGCTTGCGCAAGGGGTGGTGTAGCCTGGTGGAGGAGGCGGTGGCTGTGATTGGCTTAGCTACCGGCCATGAACGACTGTCGGTGGTGGTGGAAGGTGCCTCCTCAAGACCTTTAGGGTTAATTTTTTTTTTTTTTTTTGTGGAGAGGAAGGAGGTATGAGAATCAAGGTGGGTACAGCTTTCGGTTTAGGATTGCTGTTTTGATACCAAGTTAGAACTAATGAACCAAGTACTTTATTCTATAGCCCAACCTCTCAATATATAGAGTTGGAAAAAGTACATGAGATGGCCTCAAGGAAATAATAAAATATGATCACTCAGGAAAATAAGTAAGACACATAAGTGACTAGACTATAGGGGCTAACAATAACTATATATAGATCATGATAGGATTGTTCTTAACTAATTAGGCATTCATTTCTTTGGACACTCCCTCTCAACCTAAGGCTCTTAAAACAAAACTTCTCACTCTTACAAGATCCATAGGACAACATAGTTGCACTTGTGTCATGGCTTTCTTGGCTATGATGATGAACATGCACTTCTAATCTTGCTTATAGGTGAGCATGTCGATTGTTACATAATTACATCACTTGCACGACTTTTGTCATTAGAAATAATAACAATGATGCATCTTAAGTCTACATGCTAGAGTGTGAATGTAGGAAGGAGTTGAGGGATAATAATAATGTTGTTTGTAAGATGGTTGCAGCTCTTTCAGAACTTTTTTTTGAAAATCTAGAATCCTATATAGGCAAAACAGAGAAAAAATATCCATCCACGTTACGAATCTCCAGGTAATGCAGGGGTGAGGATTTGAACTTGGATTTCTACTGCCAACTTCAGCAGTTCCCATCATTAGACCATTCCTTAGTGGGCAACTTGTCTACAAAGGAATATGGTCATTTTTAAGGGCAAGCATCAATGGGTACTAGAAAATGTGCTTAGGAAAGTCTTGTATTTTATGGATTTTTGGAAACAATTATTGAATCTTTTTTATTGGCGGAATGAAGTGGATGATTACTAACCTCTTATAGTCATCCTTTTCACTTTTCACTTATTCATATCTACCTTGCTATGGGTTAGCACCTTGGAAAGAAATGGATGATTTCATCCAATAGCTTTGTGATTGCCTTCCAAACGATCAAAATAAGGTAAAGCTTGAAGATAAGTTTTGTAGTCTATTAATTTCTCAAGCCCTCTATGGAGTAATCCAATATGTTGTTTTGCACGAACCACCACTTCCCCATTCACACCTTTTTTGGTTGAACCTACCGAACTGGTGACTTTTGATAAGTCTTTCTTCATTTTGGGAGCAAGAAACGGTAGAAAAATCGACACTTCTTTTATATTTATGCCTAACAAATATATTTTCCAATATAGTTGGGAGACTTTGCCCAAGAAATGGATACATAAAATGGAGAGATTGGAACATGGGAATAGATCTAATACCAATACAGGCTACCTAGTTTCATTGTTTTGCTTTCTTAAATTGCATACTTACATGGGTTGAAGTTTGGATCGATATTTGCGGAGTGATTATCCCTCTTGGAAGTGAAGATTTGAAGTAGTCCGTAGTTTATAATGCACAGATTTGTGTGCAAATAAGTGTAGATGGACACAAATATCTCCGGTAGTCAGTCCATTTCCATCAGCTGGCCATGGGAGTGAGAAGTATGGGATATGTCTATTAGCTCATGATTACTTAGTACAACCAAGTACAAACAAGGTGTTTCTACAAAGTGAAAAATGCCAATCTCTTATCATCTATTCCAAAAGAAATTGTGGGTGACTTTTCTTTTTGTTATAGAAAATCACGTTAGGAGTGGAATTATCCACTTCCTATTTTGTTCTTTCCTAGTTTTGTTTTAGAGATTTGTTAGAGATATGTTTTAAGATTATTATGGATTTGATTAGATTTAAAGGGATATGTTTTGTTTCCTTTTTGGTAGAATTAGGATTGGCTCACTCTATATAAAGGGACCAAACTCTATGCTTTATTCCTTGAGATTCATAATAAAAGTTTCTATCCTACAAATCTCTACACTTTTAATAAAGACACGATCACAGGCAACAAAGGTATAACAAGCAAGTGCATCTGTAGCAGTGACAAATAACATAGGTGTTGGAGGACAACCCTATTTGACACCCCTTTACAGAAGAAACTTGAATCCAACCACCTTTCAGCCAACAAAAAAGGACTTTTGTTGTAATGCAGCGCTTCATCTAAGACATATCTAAGTCAAGCAAGCCTCTCTTATGGAAAATGCTCCATGAAAAGGAGAAATTCAAAGACACACTTTAACAAATCTGCCCTTAACACGAATCATTCTTGGACCTCTCCTAAAAATTCACTATTTGTGTAGCGATAACATAACTGTTGAACAAATCTCGTCGTCGTAGAAGTTAGGTAAATAGGGTTAATGAAATCACCGATCACTACTCTCAATCTTTTTGTTTTTTTTTTGAAATGAACTACTCTCAATCTTTTACTAAACATCTTTGCAGCAATCAAGTACCTGATAAAGATATAAGCTTGAAATCCTTGGTACTTTTTTTTTAAAGAAAACATAAAAAGAGACCATCCAATCTGTTAAACCCCTTATCAACATAAAATTCATTCAAGGTTGCTATTAAATCCTCCCTCACAAAAGACTAGAATCCGTTGAAAAAGAAGATAGGAAAATCATTTGGTCATGGGGAGCCTTCAAGATTCAAGCCTAATAAAGTACCTTTAGGCTCCATTTGGTAGAGGTTTAAAGCTTAAACCTTGGTAAAGTTTAGGAGGTCATAAGGTTTGGGAATGATGAAATAAGTGGTGGGTTAGTGAGGTGTAAAAGTGATGGTTAAGTTGATATGTTATTGTTGGTTTTTGTTTTTAATTTATATTGGGAGTGGGTTAGTAGGGTAGATGTGATGGATGAGTGTGGGTTAGTGGGGGTAAATGTGATTGGTGTAGTGTAGATGCGATGGGTGGAAGTGGGCTGTGGGGATAGATGCTATAAATGGTATTAAATGTGATTGGTGGGAGGTATTAAGGATAAGTCTTGCACATTGTTCATGTACTGTAGCAATTAAGAAGTCCATGTAGGAAAAACCCCACTTTAAGCTACTACTAAATGGGGCTTTAACCTTTTATTTTGTGAAACTTTTGGTCAAGAATGCAACATTTTCTTCAGAGATCTGGCTAGCCTCTCCTGACCATCTCCAAGCACCATGATCCCCTCTCTGATGAAAGCTCGAAATTTATCTATAAGGGCTCTTCTAGCCTCCATCTTGCCAACATAGTTAGTGCCATGCCAAAGCATTAATTGCTAGTAGTGATATAACAAGCAATGAATATATATGTGGTATATAAATTGTTGAGAAGTGAATTGTTGCAGTTGGCAATATTTGGTCCCACTCCCACATCGTGTAGTGAGAACTTTTGAGTGGTGTGAGGTGGCCTATAAAAGGCTGTTGTATTTCCTATTTGTTCTTTGAGAATAATAGAGAAACATCACGACCATAGGGACACTTTTCTCGTGGTTTTCTTCTTGCTCTTCAAAAGCGAGCTTTCCACGTAAACTCAAGTATTCATTATTGTCATGCTTTAATTTCATCCCATTTTTATTTCTCTTTTATATATTTTAAAATGGTACCAGAGTAAGTCATTTTTGGGTTTATTCTTGGTTTCTTTTATCATTGTCTCCATATTCTATTCTTCATTACGAGTTCCTGGAGGCAAATACGGTCCCTGTTAGCAAGTCGAAGGTGAAGGCGTTGACATGAGGAGAGGCTCGAGGGCAACGATGAGCACGATAGAGATGTCGCACAATTGGGTGGAGGTTAGCGCTATGGAGGAGCCGATTCTAGTATTGTTAGAGCCTTGGGTGACGTTGCCCATGTTTGCTCTGGCGCCGGTGACTCTTTGAAAATCGTGGCGACTGATGAAGTAGCTTCCTACAAGGGAGCTAAGGACTCAATTTGTGGGATTTTGTGTTCCGATCTCCATAGGTGGTCACCAATAGTGTAGGATTAGCTTGCTCAAGCTCTATCGACACTGGATCTCATGAGTTCGATCATCAGGAATGCTAGCGGCGATATCTCCATCTTCATCGGCCAGGCAGACATCGCCTCGCCTTGCAGTTAAGGCAAATCTTGGCAAGCACGGGCTCGATGGAGTCCTTACAGTTGATGAAGGTGACCTTGTGAGTGGTCTCAAAAATGGTTATGGCAGTGTGGTGTGGTTTGGGTTCTTCGAACCCAAGGAGGAAGTAGATGCCAATGTTGATCACAAATATCGTTGCCCACAAGGTGTGCGACGTTGCAGGGGTGGAGATCTTGTGAGAGGACGACTACGATGCGATGTAGAGAGAGTACTGGCAGCTTTAGCACATGGTTTAAGGCTATGAAGAGATTTTGGGGCATTTGCATCTTTACCCCTTCTATTTCCTTTTATGTTTTGTGTCACTTAGCATTGCAAAAAAAAGAGGGAGTGAAATGAAAAGGAAAAAAAGAAGGGAGGAAAAAAAGAATAGAAAAAAAAGGGAGGAGGAAATGATAATAAAAAAAAGGAAAATAAGGTGCGTGAAAAAAAGATGATGATGAGAAGAGGGGAGAGGCTGCTCTTTAATTTATTTTTTCTCTATGCAATTTCTTCTTCCTTATGAGTAGGGGAGAAAATGGGAGTGTGACAATCTTTTGTGTACCCTACATGACTCATTTTTTTCTTTGAGGTTCCCACATGAGTGAAACTCACGTTTTGCTTTTTAGTTCCTATATTAGAGGAACACTTTCTTAGCTCCTATATGAGAGCAGTCTATAAAGAGATTTCCGTATGAGAGAAGTCAATCTCGAGGTTTTCAAGGGAGATGCCCACTTTGAGTTCTCGTATAGGAGAGGACAATCTCTAGTTCTTCCATGAGAGGCCCACTTCGAGCTTCCATGTAGGAGGCTCGATATCTTAGTCTTTATCTGAGAGATGCACTTTAGAGATTTTAGTTGAATAATATGAATAAGCGGAAGCATAACATAATATCAAAATATAAACAATAAAAAATGCTTGTTTTATGTGGAAACCCCACTTATGAAGAACGGGGAGAAAATCACGGGAGAAGGCCTTGATAGGGTGACATCATTCTATTCTTCTCAAAGAGATAAATGGGGGATATATGCCTATTTATAGGCCACCACACATTCCAACACTCCATATCTCACGATGTAGTACTAAACCAATCACACATTCTCCAACACTCCCCCTCAAGTTGGAGTATGAAATGCTCAGCTTGTACAACAATGAAATTCCACTCTGCACAACAGAACACAACTCTCTCAACTCGTTCTTGCTTGTAGGCGAGTGTGTTGATGACGACACATCAATGAGGTCTGGAGTTGCTGGACGAACTGTTGTAGTTGGCTCTAACAAGGGGCCTCTCCTCTAGAGACCTCAATCGATGCTGGTGGCTTTCCATGCAGTATCCTTGACATGGATCTTTCTCTGAAGATCTCGAACTTGAATCTCTCTTTAGAGTCCATGAAATTGGATCTTCCACGTAGAAACCTGATATAGCCCCTTTTTTTGAGGATTTTGAAACTCTGGATCTCCCAGAGTGTGCTTTCTCATGTGGTGACCTCGAACAAAGGGGCTCTCAAATAGGGGTGGCTACAATAGGCATCTATACTCCTTTCTCCTAAACTATGTGGGAGAAGAAAATAATAAAGAGAAGAAATAATAAAACTAGTGAAGAGCTTCTCCCCCTCTTCACTTAAACACAATCATCATCATTCAATTTTTTAAATTTTTTTCTTTTTTTTCTCCTTTTTTAATGATTTTTCTTCCTTTGTTTTATTCTCCCCGCTTTTTTTTTTTCCTCTCTTTTTCCTTTGCACTACTTAAAAGGAGGCCCAAAAAGAGTCCTGATGGAGATATAAAAGGAAAGGAAGTGCAAATAAGAGAGTCACCTAAACATTGTTGCCATCTTCATGCGAAACCTCATCGCGATCTTTGTCGCCATCACCATTGAGTCTCCTTGCCAATTCATCTCTGTCATCTTTGCTGAAGATTGCTTAAGTGCTGGTGGAATGGAAGATCCTGCACCTTCACTGTTGCTGCCATCACCATCTCTGTCTTGTGATTGCCATTGCTACTTCATGCGTCGATGTGCCTCTTGTGGCTAGTAGCGGGCCCAACGACATCGCCTGAGGTCCCCAACGCCATAATCGCCATGGCCATTGTCACCTTCCTCTTCCTAGGGTTCGAAGGAACCCAATCAGCATAGTTGCTGCTTTGATCCACGTCACCTCGAAGCACGCTAGTGCCTCGTCATCTTCATGGTGGATGTGAGCCTTGGCTCCATCCTCTGTCGTTGAGGAGCTCCTCGCTCACCATGTAATATTTGCCATGCCACCTCGTTCTCGCAAGATCCATGTTGCCTCTATCATCTTCTTCCTCGTCGTTGAGCGCAAGCCTTGCCTGGAGGCTCAACTTTGACTCCTGCTACTTCGGTGCTAAGACCGAAGCCTCGACCTCTGTCTGATTAGTGGGGTGGTTGCTACACCCATCGGTAGTAGCATTGCCCCTAACACAGCCCTTAGTGTGAGATCACGCACTTCTTTGCCTCGAGTCTCCTCCCCGTAGCAACAACTATGCCTTCTCCAAATTGAATACTATAACTTTTGATAGAAAAAACTTATTACACTAGCAAGATAAAATTTGAGAATAAACTCAAAAACGAACATCTCTGATACCAGGTTGGATAATACGAATAAGTGGAAGCATAACATGATATCAAAACATAAATAATAAAAAATGTTTGAATTTACGTGAAAACTCCACTCACGAAGAGCGAAGAGAAAATCACGGGAGAATGCCTCGATATGGCGAGATTATTCTATTCTTCTCAAGGAAACAAGTGGGGGTATATGCCTATTTATAGGCCATCACACACTCCAACACTCCACATCACATGATGTGGTACTAAACCAACCACACATTCTCCAACTATCTCCAATGGGGAAGGCATCGACACCAAAGCCAGCTTCAACAATTCATTTACCAAACTCCGACTGACGCTGATGTGTAATCATCAGCACACCCGCCTATAAGCATGAACGAGGATGTAGGAGAGTCGGTGATCCAATTGCATCAGTTGAAGTCTCTTAAGTGTTGTGTTCTGCTCGTGAAAGTGTGGATTTCTTTTGTACAAGTTAAGCATCCCATGCTCCAGCTTGAGGGGGAGTGTTGATAGGTGAATTGTTGTAGTGGGCAATATTCAGTCCCACATTGTACAGTGAAAGCTTTGAGTGGTGTGAGGTGCCCTATAAAAGGCCGTTGTATCCTTCCTCCTATCTGTTCTTTGAGAAGAATAGAGAAACTTCACACCCATAGGATCACTTCTCCCGTAGTTTTCTCCCTGCTCTTCGTGAGTGGGATTTTCATGTAAATGCAAATGTTCATTATTGTCATGCTTTGATTTGATGCTCATTTTTATTCCGCTTTTATAGATTTTAACACAAATAGAACTAAAATACCATGAAAATATAATGATATTTAGCAGAGAATTGAAATGGAATCTATGATATGTTACTGCAAAGGATGACAGCATGATTAAGCCATGCACGTCATGCAAAAAAATTCTTCAATATATCACCTTCCCAGAGGTTTCCTTATGCTCCACCATGCATTTGCAAAATAACACCTTCCTATTGATATTTTCCCCACAAGGCTTCTCATCTCTAAAAACTATCATATGTCGCTGCAGCCTTAAAGACATAAAGCTTTTTATTTTTTCCTCCACTTAGTAACATCTTGTTGCAAATGCTTCCTAAGGACACTCGGAAGGTTTGCATGACACAGCAAATTGCCCGAGACCTCATCAAGCTGTTGCTAAACCATACTTGAGAAGCTACATTCAAAAAGGTGTGAAAGATCCTCAGATGCATTGTGACAGAAGGCATGGATCACATTGGCCTAAATTTGCTTCTATCTTTTTTGTATCATCCTAGTTACTCAGCTCCTCCAATGTAAAACCAAGCAAAAATTCTTGTCATCAACAAAATTCATATGAACCAAACACATCTGTGATAAATTCCAATATTACCATCTCTAGGCTCCACCTTGCATCTCAAAACTTTATAGTAACTCTTGATGGTAAAGCTTTCTCCTGCACCATGATAAAAAGTCAGGCATGTCCACTGTAAGACTGTCTCTAATCTCAGAAAGTAACTTTGCGAATCCACTACTCTGACCTAGGACAATCTGTCCCACGAGTTTTGCGTATCTCCTGTCTCCATGAGCCCCTCCTGGTAGTCTGAAATTGACACATCATGACCCACTGCGAGGATGCATGTCTGAGGCATAATTGCACAAAGGCCCCTACAGATTGTTGATGCTTCTCGAGGTATCACCATTCTCTCTTGCAATTTAGTATCCTCTCATGGTAACAATGCATGAGAGGTAAATCGCATAAGCTTATTATTTACCTTAGAGATAAAGGTAAATGAAATATGGAACTGGTCTTATTCATTAATTCTCCATTAGGCTTTTAAATGAATTAGAACTGCAAAATGGAAATCCTGAAAATATCTTATTTCCACGTTGAATGGATTATGGATTGGAACAGATACTTCATCGAGCTAATATAATCAATATTTCTGCAAATTGCTAAAATTCTAACTAGGCCTCCTTTCAGGCATCTAAAACCTTTACTCCAATCTCATTTCATTGAATTAGATACTGTTGAGAGAGATGATATTGCAGTTGGGTAATGTTTAGTCCCACATAGTGGAGTGGAAAAAAGTGAGGTGTGTGGTGCGTTGTACCCTCATTTATCCTTGAGAGGAAATATGTAGAGAGCATGCCCACAGAGGTGCTTCTCCAATGGTGTCCTCCACTTTCCTCGTGAAAGGGGGTTTCCACGAAAACCTAAATGTTTTACCATGATGCTTTGATTTTTTTGTTCATTTTATTTCATATTATTTATTTCAACATAGTATTAGAGTAAGTTGATCTTTGGTTTTATGTTTGATTTCTCTTTGTTAGTGTTTTTGATTTTGGGATTGATGATATCCCTGCAAATTCACGATGAGTTTTTTCCCGAGGGCATGCATCTCGATGTTGATGCCAATGAAGAGACCTCTTGCCTTTGTAAATGGTGTTGTTGGGGAGATTTTGGCAGTGTCGAAGATTGATCTGATTGGGCGAGCCCTAATCGTGGATCGAGCGTCGTGCTTTTAGGCGTTGCTATGATGGATCGTGCTTTTCGACTTAATCATAGATCTGATATTGCTATAGCCTTAGACAGTGTAGGCCTACTTTGTTCCGGCACCAACGACATTCTAGCGACCTTGGCGATCTGTGTGGCGACTTCATAGGGGAGTTGTGAACTTTGTTTGCAAGAATTCGTATTCTAACAATAAGGTGATCTCGTGATCTTGGCGCAAGGATGGTGTAGTGTAGATTGAGGCGATCTTGCTGCAGTTGAGGTGGTAAGGCGAGATCACGAGGGAGTCTTCTTCCTCAAGGACTTAAGTAGCGTAAAGTTGGTGGAGATCCCCTTGACGACAATGTGGTTTGGGTTCCTATGAACCCTAAAAAGGATGGGAAGAGATATTTGGGTATTTTGCCCTTTGAGCCCTTCATTTCTTGATTTTTACTTGTTTGCTTTATGAAACAAAGAAAAGAAGGAAATATAAAACAAAGAGAGAAGAAAAAAAGGAAAGAGGATTAAGAAAAAAGAAAAGAAGAATTGAGTTAAAAAAAAGGAATGTGTTAGGATTAAATGAATCAATTGTTATTTCACCACACCCAAGGTGCCTTTATATAGAGAGGCACAAAGGAAAAATAACAACTCACACCCATGTACAATAAAGAAATATAACGAAGACCAAAAATAATCTGGTACAACTCAACACTCTCCCTCAAGGTGGAGCATAGGTGTCAGACATGCTCATCTTGGAACATAAGACTTCAAGTCTCTTTTTGGAGGGTGCTTTAGTGAAAATATCTGCAATCTGGTTTTTAGTGCTAATGTAGGGTGTAGAAATCTTCTTGTTCACAATAGTATCTCTAATAAAGTGACAATCTACTTCAATATGCTTAGTCCTCTTGTGAAATGCTAGATTATTGGTAATAAATGTGACAGCCTTATTATCACAGAACATAGGAACAGGCCCCGAAATCTGGACACCAAGATCCTGCAGAATGCATTAGATGCACAACAACTTGCAGGTAGTATGTTCCATGGCTCTATATTTAGATTCTGCACTTGATTGGGAAACAACCACCTTCTTTTTACTCCTTCAAGTAACAAGATTGCCTCCTACATAGGTATAGTAGTCGGTGGTAGACCTCTTGTCTTCATGTGCCTCGACATAGTCGGCATTGGAATATCCACAAACATATAGATGACCATGGTTCTAGAAAGAAAGTCCTTTTTGAGGAGCACGCTTTAGATATCTCAATACCTGACAAACTCCATCTCAGTGGACCTCCTTGGATGTCTGCATGAATTGGCTCAGTCGTCTCACAACAAAGGCAATGTCAGGTCTAGTAGTGACTGTAAGGTATAATAGCTTCTCAACCATGGCACGATTCTTAGTCACATCTTGCAATTGTGGACTAGCTGCATCTGCAAGAGGCAAAGACGGATCTATAGGCACACATGTTGGTTTGCATCCAAGCATACCAGCCTTCTTTAGTATGTCCAACACATATTTCCTCTGAGATAAGACTACTCCCCCATCCATGTGTTGTACCTTTATGCCTAAAAAATACCTGATAAAACCCAAATCTTTGGTAATAAACTGTGGTTGCAACAAAGATTTGGTGTTTTCTATGCCTTTTGTCACTGCCAATCACTAGAATGTTGTCCATATAAACAATTAAAATCATTAATGCTGTCTCTCTGTGTGATGTAAGCACTAAGTGGTTAGCAGAAGATCTAGTAAAGCCATGCTCTTGTACTGCTTTACTAAATCTCTCGAACCATGCCCTTGGACTCTATTTAAGGGCATAGATGACCTTCTTTAGCCTGCATAGCTTTCAACACTGCCCTTGAATGATGAAGCCTAGAGGTTGTTGCATGTAAACATCTTCCTCCAGATCCGCATAAAGAAACACATTTTTGATATTCACCTGATGAATAATCTACCCCTGATTAACGACCATGGAAAGTAGGATTCGGATAGAATAAAGCCGTGCTACTGTTGAGAAGGTCTTAAAGTAGTCCACCCCAAAGGTTTGTGTATAAGCTTTGGCAACAAGACGGGTTTGTATTGCTCCACATATTCATCAGGACGACACTTGAGGGTGAACACCCACCTACACCTTACAATCGTAGCACCTAAGGGTAGATCCACTAGCTCCCATGTCCCATGAGATCGTAAGTTGGTTATCTCTTCTTCCATAGCAAGTGTCCATGATGGATTTCGGAGCGCATCTTTATGATCCTACGGAACCTGGTGGCTATCAACAATCAAAGAATGACGTCCTACTACAAGAAAATGGTCAAGTGACATAACTGAGAAGCAAAATATCTAGCATAAGATTGCTAAGCCTTCTGATGAGTAATGGGGAGATTCAAATATGTGCTCTCAGTAGTAGAAGCCTAGAAGGTACTTGGTCCTTTGATGAGTCACAGGCATCTAGGGAAGACTGAGTAGGAATAGTAGACAATGGTTCGTCTACTGAAGAGATAGATGCTGTCCTATGCTGTAAGTGTCTAGGAAATGTGTTTGTAACATCAGGAGGGATATCTGTTTGTGGTAAGTCAGGCTCAGAGGGCTTTGGTGGCGGTGCAACAGGAATAGGAAGAGGAACCTCCTGAGGTATGATAGGAGTTGAGGACTCCCCCTTTTTGGGATAATAGGGGATTTCCTCAAAAAAGGTAACATCTGTAGAGATATAAAACTGTTGTACCAAAGGGTTATAACATTGGTATTCATTCTGTGTTTTAGAATACCCCAAGAAAATATACTCGACAGGTTGAGGTAAAATTTCATCCACCTTAAATAGGTGAACAAAGAAAACACAACAAAAAACTACAGGAGTGATGGGAAATAAATCTTTACTAGGAAGTAATGTAGAGTGAGGGGATGTACCACCCAAAATAGCGGAAGAAACTTGATTACTGGAAATGTGGTAGTTGAAGACAGCATCAGCCCAAAAAGATGGTACATTCATCTGGACCATGATGGTATGGGCAACATCCAGGAGATGATGGAGCTTGCGTTTAGCAATCCCATTTTGTTGAGAGGTGTGAACAGAAGATGTCTGATGAATAACACCAATAGATTGAAAAAACTAAGCCTGCTATCACCCTGAAAAATTTTGATAACTATGGGAAATTGAGTCTTTATTTGTTGGAAAAAAATTTGAACAGTAACAAGGACATCGGACTTCTCTTTCATCATAACGACCCACAACATCTGAGTACAAGAATCAATTAACAAAAGAAAGTAACAAAAACCTTTAACACTATGGACTCTACATGGGCCCCACACATTTTCGTGAACCAAGGCAAAAGTAGACGTAGTCCGTCTAGGACAGAAAGGATGACTTGTAATGCTTACCAAGTTGACAACCCTCACACCGAAAAGAATATGGAAATGACAAATTTAGAAACTGGCAACGAAGCATAGGAAGATTGAGATGGCCAAGATGAAGGTGCCGTTGAAGAGCAGTTGTGGCATACATAGTAGCAGTGAGAAGGGAGGTGGAATGTGGAGATAGTATAAGCTGTTCTGCTCAAGTCCACCAATCCGCCTTATCATCTGGAAATCCTACAAGAAGAATATTGGTCATGAAAAATAGCTAGGCATTGAAGATCTCTGGTAATCTGGCTAATAGACATAAGGTTAAGTGCAAATCTTATTGCATAAATCACATTAGACAGAGGCAAAGTAGGTGACGGCAAAATATTCCCAAGTCTCATAATAGGTGATAAGCCTTCATCTGCTACCATAACCTGGAAGGGGGTAGCAAGATCCCGAAAGGAAGAAAAAAGACCAGCATCACCAATAATGTGAGAAGAAGCACCTGAATTAATAATCTAGGCTGGAGCATAGGACTTGGTGGATAGTGCAGAGGTACCTGTAGGTTGTAGAACAGATGCCCCGACTGAGGTAGAAGTTTAGGATGCAATGAACCTCTCATACTCTACCTTGGAGATAGTAGCATGACTGTCATCCTAAGCCTAGGTAGTATCCTCTGTAGATACTTGGTGAGAATGTAGGTCCATCTCTTGAGGGTAGCCATGCTTCACCTAGCATTTATTAACTGTATGACCATTCCTGTGGCATACTCACAAAAGAGATTGCTTTGTCCACAACCACGATCACCATGGGCACTGCCATAGCTACGACCACCATGACCTCCAAAACTAGGATTCCCACGACCATGACTAATAGTTGCCATTGGCAGAGGAATCAGATATCGACACATGTTCAGAAGTCTTTAGTTTGGAAAGGCAAGCATAAATCTAAGCAGGCATTGAGACCTCATTCATGGTCATGAATTGGTCCTTGACCGCCTTATACTTTAGTCCAAGGCCAAAAAGCATTTGTATGGATCCGATCGCCTCCTATTGTCTCGTCATGACAGCTACATCAGAGGATATAGGCTGATGAATGTCCTACTCATCCCACAGATTCTTAATAGTACCATAATAATTGACTAGGGACATGGTACCCTTCCTGAGTGTGTGTAGCTCTTCCACAACTCTATAGAAATGGGTGATGTTGCTCTTATGGGAATGTATCTCATGTAGGACTTTCCACATCTTCTTCGCTGAGATATAAGCCATCACCTGCTTGGCAATAGTCCAGGTCATATTGTTCAGTAAACATGTTGCCACCTAATCATTATCTACCTCCCAATCGGCAAATTTCATGGTAGGCTCATCCTGTGTGAAAATATATTCTTTCTGTGCAATCCCACGAATTGGAAAAAAGTAGACTAGAGTAAAAAGTTGGATCCATCCAACTTAATGAAAGTTTCCTGCATATGTGGGGAGACGCTCATGGTAGATAATTTCTCCGTTGAGTTGCTAAAGGAATCTTTGTGGTCTCCCATGACAACCTAGTTTGTGGAATAGTCCTCCAAGCACAATCACACACAATTTTACTTCATATGCCTTGCAAGGGAAGTAAGTGACATATTTGAATGTGAAATTTCAAACCATGGGAGATTTGAAAATCCGTGTGTTAGTCATGGCAGCACCTTCCGGGGCAACGTGCCCCAATAGGGGTTGCCTCTCCCTTGGGTGCTTCCTACGGTGAAGAACCAAAGAGAGGAGGCCGATAGACTTGCCCCTACCTATAGAAGGAGACCCACAACGATAAAGAATCACACAGCAGTGCTTAGATCAGCCACCAGATCAGCCCACGGAAGGCAAGTGACGTTGCAGGCAACCTTGGTGACGCTGCTGGCTGCGGTGCAGGCTACTGCAACGCCTCTGGTGGCAAGCCTCTGGCCACCACAGTGCCCAACAGATAGTGCTGAGCCCTGGCGACGCCAATCTGGGGGGTAGCGCCACCAGGTGAATGAAAGGATCTTTGGTTCTCATGTGAAGACTTTTGCAGAGGGCCAGAAAACTTCTCTCGTGGTTGATATTTCATTAAAAACATGTGGAGAACACTGCATCAACCTTCAGCACTATCGTTTCCACCACGATGCTTTGATATTTTTGTTCGTTTTATTTTGTAGTGATAGCAATATTCGAGGGGTGTTCGTGGCTTGTGTGTTTTGAAAGGATGTCTGGTTCTCATGGGAAGACTTTGGCAGAGGTTCTTGCTAATGATCATCGGCGAGATGCTATTGGCGGTGCTTTGACGAGGAAGATGAAGCAAATTTGGAAGGTGAAGGGTCAGCATGACCTTTCAAAATTTAAATTGGGTGCTGCTGTACCTGCCAATTCAGTTCCTATAATAGAGGAGTGTTACAATTATTGCCAGCTTGGGTCTCTGTGTGATGCTGCGATGGGGAATTCCATGCGCTGCATTGTTTCTCAAGGTGCTGATGTGGCACGTGAAGGTCTTGTGGGCCCATTGGGCAATTTTTTAGGCACTAGCCCTTTGATTGTGGAAAGGAGCAATTCAAAATTTGAATCTGCGGTGGATGAACCTTCCACGGATAGCCCCTTGATTGTGGAAATGATTAGATGCCAGCCTATGGGCACTGGAGGTGTTGCTGCGATGGTTTGTGGAGAAGATTTGTTTCAGACCTCATTTCCTGATTTGGCGACGGTGCAATTAATGGGTAATTTGGGTAATTTTTATGACAATAAACAGGGTGCTTCCGGTGTTGGTGAGTCTCCTCTTGGACCTTTTTTGGATCAAATTTTATTTGGACCCAATATCTTGGGTCTTTTCTGTCCTATTCCTGCTGGTCCACCTGCTTATTGGGACGATGGACCTCTTTTGTGGCAGCAGTTGGAGGTGGACAATGGGATTGAATCCTCGCATAGGAGCGAGGCAGGGGCAAGCATAATTGCCGGTGCATCTGAAAATGAGGATGCAGCCTTGTAGCAGGCAGTGGTGACCTCTGCTGTGGGTTCTGGGTCTGATGAAGCTGCTTATGGTGCTGTTGCAGGGCTTGATGTGATGCTGCAGCATGCTGCAGCAGGTGATATTGGAGCTGTTGTGGAGGGTGCAGGGCCTGATTTGTCTGATTCTGTTGGGAGGAGGAATCCGATGAAGGTAGGGCTCTCTATGGCTGCTCGTATTTCCTTGAAGGTGTCTGCTGGCAAGAGGGGAGGTGGTCTACTACCTGTAGTTTCCAGGAGCTCAAGTGCTCGTAGATCTTTGTATGTGAAAAGTTGCCTCATGTTTCGCTCCTTCTATACAAGGAAAGTTGTGAAGAACAGGAAACCGGAAGGAGGGTGTGAGGATGATGTTGAGATTAGAGTGGTGAAGGTTTTGAACCTGAAAAAGGCTCTGCATGCTCGTGAAGGTTGATGCAGTTTTCTCCATGTGTTTTTGATGATGTCAAAAAAATTGTTGCGGTATCTAGGGGCCTGAAGGCAGCGGTTGTGAGCACACAAAGAGAAGGAGATCAATGATACATCTGTCAAATGATTTGTTTTGTGTACTGGGTGATTTTTTCCTGGGTGTAGATTTTTTGCCATTGAGTGAGATCCTCAGCTTGATTTTCTTGTGAGGGATGTGTCCTTGTGGGTGTGATCTTTGTCGTGTGATTGCGAAGTCATCTGTGGGCATGGGTGGGACCTGATTTTTTGTGGCTTTTCAACCGCAGTGTCATGTGCTTAACTTTTTCTAATGAATCTGGATGACTACTGAATGCTGGTAGCCTTCCTTTTCTCTCAAAAAAAAAATCATTTCAACAGATACAATTGCTAGTTCAATTTCTCACACCCATTTTATAAATTAGTCATGACCAAGTGATATTTTTCGTCATTCATAGGTGTGGAATAGCAATCCTAAATTAAGAGATTGGTTAAAAGGTCGGTCCAATATCTCCAGCTTTGATCAGCTGAAATGGATGTATTACTCCATCAACAAGAGTCCATGGTAATATTTTAGAACTTATTTTTCAATTAGCAGAACCCCCTTGATAGTCGATCTGAAAGAAATCAATATGTAATTTTTTAAGCATCATAGTTGATTTAAATAACCAACATGTATTCTTCTCTAATTATATCATTTGCATTCAATTAAACATCAAACTTATGTTTACTCTGACACTTCTCTTTGTTGTAAACATGTTAATACATTTGATTCCATATTGGCTCTTGCAGTTAAGTGATTTTTTTTATGGTTGCAATATCAACCTCTTACCAAATATCGATTCTGTTTGAGAAGTTTAAAATGGTGCAGTCGCTGATATGGTAGTGTTGAGAATTGAGACGCTCGGGGCCGCCTTCTTCGTCTTCCTTGGTTGATGTGTGCAGAGAAGCAAGAGAGGGAGAGGAGTTGGCGGTGAGAGAGAGATCGTGGAGAAGGGGAGAGGAGTTCTTGGAATGGGAAGAATTGTTATTGAAACACAAATAACAACTAGGTATTGCTCTCCTTTTAAAGAGAAGCAATCCTATTTCTAAATATGGAAATATAGGAAATCAAATCCTAATTGGCTAAAATATGAAAACCAACTTATCCCTAATTATCTCTAACAAAATTACCATATGTGACACCAAACTAACTTGGTATGCAAGCCAAAAACCCTAAGGCCACCTTGGCCGAGTACTTGGACTCACAATGCTACGTGGCACTGTCAGTGGACCTCTTTATTCCACGCTAGCAGATAGAATTCACAATTCTGTGAGCATGTTCAACATTTGTGTTGTTTGTGACTGTACATATGTACATACATAAAGGATTGTTGTTCGTAACTGTGAGACTTGTTTTCTGGCAATAATGACAAGGGTATTGCTTGATAACAGGTCACTTCTAGATGAGAATCAGCCATTTCTGACAACTGCAGATTCTGCTATCAGGTTGCTTTCAGAAGCCACTAAGCCTGTGCCTGGGTGGAAAGGCCTTGAATATAGAGCTGCATTTCCACTACACAAACCACCAGGAGCAAATTTCTACCCTCCTGACATGGACAAAATGGTAATCTTAAAATTCTCTCTACCTCCACTTGCCATGTTCATATCCTGCTTCACTTTGCCAAAGATATGTTTAATATCAAGGTTCGTAATTCCTTTTCTTTTTTAGTTTTGGGTTATTTATTTTTTATGTTGTGTGTGTGTGTTGGAGGGGAGGGGGGCATGATTGGGTGGTAGGGGCGATCATGTTCATGACAGTGATCAATTACACTCTTGGGTGAGAACTAGGTGGAGCTGATTCTTTCAATTGAAAAAGAATATACTAAAAAGTAGAAAAAACTAGTCAAAAAAAAGGAAGGATAATGATTAGATTTATGTCTCTTCCGAGACATCCAAGTTGGAACGA
This sequence comes from Thalassia testudinum, assembly GCA_037157565.1. Taxonomy (NCBI): domain Eukaryota; kingdom Viridiplantae; phylum Streptophyta; class Magnoliopsida; order Alismatales; family Hydrocharitaceae; genus Thalassia; species Thalassia testudinum. The sequence goes on along the minus strand of JAZHRO010000031.1, from coordinate 99,738,096 downwards.
AATAGAGAAGATTAGCATGGTCCTTGCGCAAGGATGACATGCATAAATTGAGGAACACATGGATTTATCCCTGGCAATATTTATGTTTGGTTATATGCTTATACGTTCATACAAATTCAGAGAACTATTTCCTGCTTACTTTCTATTCATACTGTTGGGAATCAAGAAAACAAACAAGAAAAGGGAATATGTCCACGTGGCACAGCAGGCCATGTGGACAGTCTCACGTGGATGGGAGTTGTCAGCCAGAGGGTAGGGCTGGCAGTCTTGGTCCTCTTGGTTACTTAGAGTCCAAGTATTTCCTAGTTTGAAATTTCTATACAGAGAAAAGACAATAAGTTGCAAGTTGTTTCCTTGATTTTAGGAATTAGTTGGTTGAGTCATTTCCTTATTTAGTCAATCGTCAAGCCTATAAAAAGAGTCTAGAGTCCATTGTAATTCCGTGAGTTGGCATTAATAAAATCTCTACTTTCTATACAACTCCTCTCATTCCTCTTCTTCCTTCATTTCTATCGATGTCCCTCTCCTCTCTGTTTGACGCACAACAGTAGCAACATCAGCAACAGCAGTAGCAATTGCTGCTGCCATCGCCCTCTCTCTCACCCCTATTTTCACGTAGAACAGGGAGACTAACAGCGAAACCGTGCTCCTGTTGCTGCTGATTAGTGCACTGTTTTGGGTCCAAGGAAGAGCCTCCACGCTCCTTTGTGCCCAAAACCTCAACATTGTATCAGAACCAATGGTTTAGGCTCTCCCTGAGGACATCCAGCGCACATGAAACAAGGAAAAGGAGAGAGGAGTCACGCATAAGTGCTGTGCGTGAACTCTCTTTGGGTGAAGCACCTCTGCACGAAACTTCTCCACGTGGACAGTAGCTATGTCACCTTCAGCACATCTTCTCGACATGGATTTGAGTCTCAGAGCTACCAACGCCTTCGCAGAGCCAAGGAGGAGGCAAATTGAGGAAGATGGCGGACATCGAAGCAATGTTGACCACCAGAGGAGCGAAAGATGCAATAAAACAAGAGAAGAACGAAGAGGAGATTTATTAAAAGGTATTTCAATTCGTATGGTGCCTTTGAATCCGACTTTTATTCTCCAAAAGAGGAGGTTCTATCGGAACAAAGGGTACTAAACATTTCAAGAAGATCAAAGGGTGTCAAAGGAGTACTGACTATCGAGGGTGCGTCAGGAACCCTTGGTTGCCACATCAACTTTGACTCAAGAACGTGAAGAAGAAGAGGCATAGTGTAGCCTCTAGAAGTTCACCATGACTGCATCGACTTCTCCACTTTTTCTTGGTGACCTTGGCTTGAAGAAAAGTCAAAGGTCTTTTTCGGCTCACGAGTAAAGGTGCCATACTATTCGAGAAGGTACGTCGAACCCTTTAACTCATCGGGGAATGTCGAGATAGACTCGACTCTCGAGCATAGAAGAAGAGGCATGAAGACTATCCTCAACTCTTCTGAGAAGAACGGTGTAGCAAGATTACCAAGTCTTCGCCGTCTCCTGCATCTCGACTTGCAGGGCAGTGTTGGGAATCAAGAAAAGAAAAAAAAGGGAATATGCCACGTGGCATAGCAGGCCACGTGGACAGTCCCACGTGAATAGGAGGAGTCGGCTAGAGGCTAGGGTCGATAGTCTTGGTCCTCTTGGTTACTTAGAGTCCAAGTATTTCCTAGTTTGAAATTTCTATTTAGAGAAAAGACAATAAGTTGCAAGTTGTTTCCTTAATTTAAGGAATTAGTTGGCTGAGTCATTTCCTTATTCAGTCAATTGTCAAGCCTATAAAAAGAGTCTAGAGTCCATTGTTCCTTGAGTTGACATTAATAAAATCTCTACTTTCTATACAACTCCTCTCTTTCCTCTTCTTCCTTCATCTCTGCCGGCGCCCCTCTCCTCTCTGTTTGATGCACAGCAGCAGCAATAACATCAGCAACAGCAGCAGCAATTGTCGCTGCCACCTCCCTCTCTCACCCCTGTACTCACATAGAACAGGGAGACCAACGGCAGCAAAATCGTGCTCCTGTTGCTGCTGATTGGTGCACTGTTTTGGGTCCAAGGAAGAGCCTCCATGCTCCATTGCTTCCAAAACGTCAACACATACATTTTAATTTTTCCAGATGTCCTGTGAAAGATTTGCACTGCTTATAATGTGTGCACAGTTTTCACCCATCAAGTACTTCCATTGGATAAATTTTGCAGTTCTTTGCCATATCATTGCTTTTGATACCATGAAATGGTATATGAGTAGATTTCACAATTCTTCACATAGCCCTGTCATAACCATGATTTTGATTTTGGCATGTGTTGTTAATAGATGAATGGGGTGCATGGCCTATTTTTGTTTCATCACTTAGTGTCAAGGACCGGGGCTTTAACGATGGTTTTGGGGCTGAAGCTGTACCTTTCTGTTTACCTTGTAATCTTTCTCAGTTGTCAATTATGTTGCACCTCTATCTAATTGATCACATTGTTGAAGATTCCTTAACCCTTGTCACTGCTTGTTACTTGGCACTACTACTTGGCATGGGACTACCATCTAGTAAAGACACAGTTGGAGACTATACCTTGAGGTAATCTTCTAGTGTCTGTGTCGAATGCCATAGAATGCTTATTCGATGAGCTTTGGAAGTGAAAATTTGTCACTTGATTTCACATTTCTATATTATTTTGGTCATCATCCGCATCCTAATCTCGAACTATCTCTGTTTATTTCATCCTCCATTTGTACAATTCCGTGTCTTTGATGTCTACTTTTAGTTGATAAATGAAAATAAGTGGAATAATAATCAATAGGAATATCAAGCATGACAAAAATAATGCTTGAGTTTACGTGGAAATCCCATTCACGAAGAGTGGGCAGAAAATCACGGGAGAAGGCCCCTATAGGGTGAGTATTTGTATTCTCTTCTCAAAGAATAAATAGGTAGTACAATGCCTATTTAAAAGCCACCACTTACTCTAACTCTCCACATTACACAATGTGGGATTAAATTCCAACTACACATTCTCTCAACACTCCCCCTTATCCTGGAGCTTGGAATGCTCAACTTGTACACAGAAATCCTCACTCTACAGTAGAACACAATACTCTCAACTGGTGCAACCAAGTCATGGCTCTCCTTAAGAAAATGACGTCAGCTACATCCTCGTTCTTGCTTGTAGGCGGGTATGCTGATGACCGGTGATGGAAATGTTGTTGGCATGCTGGCAAAATAAAGGTTTTTAGCATGTTACCATATTGACACGATACAGTTATCAAAATGTAGGGATTTTGGTAGCATGTCGGTAGCATGTTGACGGTATGTTAAGCTGCATGTAGTGTTGCTTGCTTGTCACATGTGTTGTGCATGCCACTGCTACTGCTGCCGGTCGTGTTGCATTGCACAAGTTATGCATCGACGTATTTGCATATCACCAACATGGAAAATATTGATACGAGTTATGTATCATTTGTCATATACGGGTTATGTAGCATTTTTCCTATATATTGATGGAAAATATCGCATATCGCCAATATGGAAAATATTGACACCTTAGACTTTCCCATTGAAAATTGGATTTTTTTTTTTTTTACATCTCAAAATCATGATTTTGATCTTCTAAGGCATAGGCATTTCTTCATGTTGCGATGTTTTAAGCTATTTTGAGTGCTTTCGCCAAAATTCCCCTTGACATCAATAATATATCCCTTTTTGACTTATCAATGCAATATCGATATTGATAGTTAAAACTTTCACTGCTTTCTTAACTTCTCCCCTTTCAACGGCTACTATTGCTCCTCTTGTTCTCCTTCACTGCAACTACGACTATTCTTTTCCATCACTACTACTGTTGCTACTCTCATTCTTCACTTAAGATTTGGTTGGCATTGGTGAATGTACTCAGCATTTCAATAGTTGTTGCTGTTGCTCTCATTTTGCGTTATTGCTGTTGCTACTATGTTCTAAATCTCTTGTTACTCTACCTACCTTAAAAGAGATTCTACTAAAGCTTCAACTCATGCTTAGTTGATGCCAACTCTAATGACTGGTGGATGAATTAAGTGTCATGCTCTTCGCCCTCTCCCTCTACCTACCTGAATGCCCTATCCTAATTTTATCTTCTCAAGAGAAGGGTTTTTCGCTAACGTGAGATAACTACAATTGCTTCTCTATTCTTCTCTTGTGATTTGATTCCATTCAACATCTATCCCTAATTATAGAATAGATCTACACATTAGAGTCTAGATTTACTATTATTGCGAACATATAGGTTTAATCACAGTTTATAATTGAGGAAAGCTTTGTTTAATTCTTAAAAATAAAATCCTAAGTTTGAATTAGCATTATCATTTCTCCTCTTGTAGTCTTTAATTTTAGAAATAGTCATCCATTTAAATAGGAAGTATAAGACAGGATTTATGACTTAAATGAAAATGTTTATCCATTTAAATAGTTATTTTTAAAATTCTAATCATTTTGACTACTGCCATTTTTGTTGGCATGTGTCGGCGTGCCTCCGAAATGGACCATTTTTAGGTTATAAAAATCATCGAAATTTGACGTTGAAACACGAGTGTTTCCACAATGTGCCCTCGGTGAAATGTGCACTTGGAAATTTATTGAAGTATCATCAAAATCGGCATTTCGAACCTTGCTAATGACGACATATCAGCGAGGGCTAGGCTCTGCTGGACTAATTGCTGTAGTTGACTCTAACATGGGTCTCTCCTCTGGAGACCTCGATTGGTGTTAATGATTTCATATTGGAGATCTTGGACATGGGCCTCTCCTCTGGAGCCCTCGTAATGGGGCCTCTCCTACAGGGAAACTTGAAGTTGAACTCTCCTCTAAAGACCCAAGATAGTGGTCCTCTCATCTAGGAACCAACAACAACAAAAAAAGAGTCTCTCATGTGGGGACCTCAAACAATGAGACTCGTATGTGAGATCACAACAATAGACTCTCACACTCCTTTCTCCCATACTCGTATGGCAGAAGAAATAAACATAGAGAAGAGAGAAAAAGAATAAGACTAAAGAAGAGTTTCTCCCTCTTTTCTTTTAAAATTCGTCATTTTTTTAATCTCACTTTTTTTCTCTTCCCATTTTTTTTATAAACTTCGACCTCCTTTTGTTTGTTTTTCTTGTTGTTATTCCTCAACTCACTTTTTTTGGCATATATATAAAAAGGAAAGATTAAATAAGGACACAAAAGAAAAAGGAAAACGAACCCTACAATTTTGGGTTTGGATACAACCTTGAGCCTTTTTGCCACCAGGTCTGGTCACATTGACTCCTTTGGCTGATGTCCACGTATACCACCTTCATAAGACCAGCATTGCACCTTTAAGATCTCCCATTACTCTTGCCATCGGCTCCTCATTGCAGTCTTCGGGGTCATCTCGTCTGCAGTGCATTGCACCGCCGTAGGCCTCGATCATCATTCATGCCTTACGCGAGATCCTTGCCTTGCCTCGTGATCGTTGTTGGTGCTTGCTTTGCCGTCATGCACATGTCGCGATCTCGCCTCCGCCATTATCTCTACTTCGCGCTTTTCCTTGAGTAATGATGAAGGCGATGCGTGCATTGCCATGCGCACCTCGTGTTGCCACGTGGAATGCAGCAGTGCCACTGTACCTCATTCCTCAATGGCTGCTCCTTCATCGCGTGCGGCCTCGCCATCATAAGGCTTCTGTCAACGCACATGCTCCGTCGCTTGCTATTGTGAGATGCCCTATGGGATTATGCTCACCAAAGGGACCTTTATGAATATAGTTACCTATATTGATGTTGATTATGTAGGATGCCTTGCAAAGAAGAAGTCTACTATGGGGTTCTGCACCTATGTTGTCGGCAATCTAGTTACGTGGAAGGGTAAGAAGTAGGCAGTTGTCTCCAGATCCAGTGTGGAGTTAGGGTATAGGGCCATGGCCCACTTGCAGAAATGATGTGAGTGGGATCCTTTCTGACAAATTTACATGTGACTGACTTCTCTATGGAGATGAGATATGATAATAGAGTGATAACCTACATTGCAAATAACCCTATGTTTCATGAGATGACCAAGCGTGCGGAGGTTGACTGTCACTATACACGTAACCTGATCTAGAGAGGGTTCATCCATACCACACATGTAGCCTCTGAGGACAAGACAACTGACATATTCATGAAGGCATTATCCTGATCTCTCTTTGACAAATGTTGTTTTAAGTTGAGCATGATAGATATTTATGTTCCAACTTGAGAGGGAGTGTTGAGAGAGTTGTATCTTTATTATTATCATTGTGTGATCCTTATATTTTAGTTCTTTATTTTATGTGGGTTGCTTTGTACTTTTCCCACCTTTATATATTGAGAGGTTGGGGTATGGAATAAAGTGAATTGACTTATTTTCTAACCGTGACACTGTGAAAACAAATAGGAAACGTACTCATTGTCTTAAGAATGGACATACAGTTGATTATTATTGGGATCTTCATCTCGAGAGGCTAGGGCTTAGGAAGAGTGAGCAAACGAGTGCGGATCATGCTCACAACTATCAGAGTGAGAAATCTGTGGCAGTTACTGCATCAGAAGTACATAATTCTGAGAAGCTCCAAGGGAATGGCGGTGGTTCCACACTGACCTTGAAGGATCTTATTGTTGATCAGATTCGAGAATTGTAGGGGATACTTTTTAGAGTTGTGTCTATTAAGGAAGGATCGACTGAAGCTAACAGTCTCAATCAGGCTCTTGTAGTTTAGGGACAAAAGTAATGAACATCTTAACTCTATAGATGAGTGGATTGTTAGAAAGTGATGCTACAAATCATATGATAGGTAATGCAAAGTTGTTTCATCAATACAAACTTGGTTCTAGCAAAGACCAAGTGACCCTTGCTGATCGGTGAGTTGTGAAAGTAGCAGGGAAAGGGAGTATTATTGTTCTTGACCATTTTTCCCTTAACGATACTTTACATGTCCCTGGTTTACCATTGAACTTATTATATGTTGGCAAGATCACTAGAGAGTTGAATTGTAAATTGATATTCTATGAAAACTAGGTTATCTTGCAGGATTTGGAGATGGGGAGGAAAATTGGGATTTGTTTGGTCTCTACAAGTTTCCTGCTAGAGTTGCATTTGCCTTGACCTTTGTTTTGTCGGCTTGTCAAAAAAATTGTGATGGATTGGATTAGATCTTTTTGTGGCCATTTGAGCTTCCAATTTACAAAAGTTTTTTCCTATTTTGTTTGTTGGAATTAAGATGCCCTCCTTACATTATGAAACTTGTCATTTAGTTGAGCAAACTCATACTACTTTTTTGGAGTCAAGAAATAGAAGTGCTATTGCTTTTCAATTAGTACATTCTATTGTTTGTGGGCCTATGAATATATCTTGGGTGGATGGTTTCCAATATTTTATTACATTTGTTGGTGATTGGTCATGTTGCACATTTATGCTTATGATGAAAAATCGGTCTAAAGTTTCACAGGTTGTAAGATCTTTTGTGAACTTGGTTGAAAACCAGTTCGACACTAAGTCAAAAATTTTTCAATCAAATAATGGAAGAAAATATCTTCATGCGGCATTCAAAGGATTCTTTCAAGACAAGGGGATTATCCATGAAACTTCTTGTAGCTACATTCCTTAACAAAATGAAGTAGCTAAGAGGAAAAATCGACATATCATGGAAGTATCTTGGGTGTTGCTTTTTCAACGGCAAGTGCCGAAAAGATTTTGGGCTAATGCCATTCTTATTAGTGTTTTTTTGATCAATCGGATGCCTTCTTGAGTTATTGGTGGTAAAACTCATCTTCCCATGTTGATTCCTAACAAAGTGGCATTTTCTTTTGCACCTAGAATCTTTGGTTTCCTTTGCTTCTTTCATAACCTTGCACCTAGAAGTGGGAAACCTGATCCTCGCTTGATAAAAGGGTTTTTTCTTGGGTACTCTACCACTCAACAAGGGCATGAGTGCCTTGACCCAAAAATAGGAAAAAGATATGTCCTAAAGGATGTAACCTTCCTTAAAGACGAATCTTAGTTTTTCCTACTCTTTAAAGGGATCATGCGGAGGAAGAGGAGCTGTGTGTTTCTGCTGATTGTAAAGATAGTTACATGACAGACTTGAACCAGGGTCAGGATCTTCATAAGCAAGGGGAAGAAGTGGACAGTCAATATGGTAAAGTTTGCCATAAGAGACAGAAGCAAATTTGTGATCATAAGACCAGTGAGACCAATCCCAATCCATCTTCTTCCTCCACAACTCTAAATCCAGTCCCGGTAGAGATGATGAAAGTCTTGATGATTTCGATAACTCTGAAGAAAGGAGTAATGATTCTAAAGGTAGGAGTGATGCTGTTGAGCCTACAGGTGTGAGTACTAGAGATGATTGTCTAATTTCTCTCAAGAAAGGGATGAGGAGCTATACCAAGCATCCTATAAATAGACATGTGACCTGTGGTAGACTTAGCTCAAGTTATAAGTGTTTCCTTTAATCTTTTTCTTTTATTGTGATTCCTAGAGATGTTAAGGCTCAGCTTGATCCAAGATGTGTTGCTACTTGCAGGAAGAAATGACAACCCTTGTAAAGAGCCAAACATAGGATGTTGCGGATATGCTAGAGGACACTCGTTGTTGGCTTAAAATGGGTATGCAGCATTAAGTACAAAGCAAATGGGCAAGTAGATAGATACAAGGTTCATCAGGTCGCTAAAAGGTTCACTCAAAAATACATGATTGATTACCTGCAATCCTTTGCACTTGTAGCAAAAATGAACTCCATTCGAATTGTTTTGACCCCATGCAGTGCATTTTGGGTGGCAACTCCATTAATTGGTTGTGAATAATGCTTTTCTTAATGGGGACCTCAAAGAAGAAATTGATATGGCTACGAGTTGAATGGAAAATGTTGTAGGTTCAAAAAATCCCTATATGGTCTAAAGCAATCACCATGTGCTTGGTTTAACAAACTACGAGTTGCAATGAAGTAACAAGGCTATTCCCAAGGTAATGGTGATCACATGTTATTTGTGAAACATCGCAGGGAACAAGTTGCTTTACTTTTAGTGTATGTTGGCGACATGATTATCTCTGTAGATGCTTATAAGGAGATTATTAATTTGAAGAGGAGGTTGGTAGATGTGTTTAAATCCAAAGATCTTGGAACATGAAGTACTTTCTAGGTCTAAGGATGGGCTGGTTTTGTGTTAGTGAAAGTATGGTTTGGACTTACTAAAAGAAACTAGAAAGTTAGGGTGCAAACCTACAGTGACCCCCGTTGAAGCAAACCATTTGTTAAGCTTGAGTGGAGAGCCTTTGGATGATGCCAAAAAATAGAGATATTGGAAGTTTGTGAGGGAATTAATTTATCTCACTTTTACCATTGCCTATGTAGTGAATATCCTTAGCTAATTTTTGCATGCTCCTACTACTGCCCATATTAATGCTATGTATAGTGTTCTCCATTATTTAAAGAAAAACCTTGGGAAGGGAATCCTGTACGCTATAGTGATGAGTTGACCATTGAAGGTTACACATATGCAAACTAGGCTAGTTCAATGGATGATAGGCACTCTATGATGGGCTACTCCATTTATCTAAGTGGAAATCCTATCATTTGGAAAAGCAAGAAGCAATCTACCTATGCTAGATCAAGTATTGAATTAGAGTATAAAGCTATGGAAATGGGAATTATGGAGCTGTTGTGGGTATTGTGGCTGATATTAATGTTAAATCAAAGCTTCCCTTGATGTTGTATTGGAATAACAAAGCTACCATAACTTGGCTAATAACCCAGTCTTCCATGACTGTGCAAAGCATGTTGAGCTTGATAGACATTTCATCGGAAAGAAGATTGATTATGGAGTTTTATGCCTCCCATATATCAAGTATGAAGATCAAATTATTGATATCTTCACCAAAGGCTTTCCCATGTCATAGTATGAGAAGAATGTGAGCAAGTTGAGCATGTTTGATCTGTATGGCTAACTTGAGGGAGAGTGTTGAGTGGTATATTGGAAATGAGTATGTGGATCCTTGGATGTGGGTCCAAATAACCCATGCCCTTAAAAATATATAACACCCCACCTCTTTGTGAAGTGTGGAGTGGAAGTTGGGGGGGTGGTGGTGGTGGTGGTGTTGGGCTTTATACACTAAACACAGGTCCACCCATCAAATAAACAAGCCATTTGATGGGCCAGGCCAACTAATGAATTTCTAAACCCAAACCTGACCTATCAATGGATCGGGTTGATGGGTGCCCAGCCCATTGCCCATGTCTACTCTGAAGCCACCAGGCAATCTTTGGAACGCAAAATGGCATTAAAGTCTCCGGCACATAGGCATCCACTATCAATCACCAGCTCTAGTAGCTTTGCCGAAAAGGTTGGCTTGCCTTAAAGCACAAGGCCCATAAGCATTGCTTTCATTGAAATAGAAGTCATCGTTCCTCCTCTGATGGTCGAATTCTAGTGAGTGTGATCTGCTAGTCACCCTAGCTGTGTTAAATGTCTCCTTACTCTAGCCAATCATGGGCCTTCCAATCTACCAAAATCATCCAGATGATCACTGCCAATCCTACTTGTTGGCATGGTCCACAGTCTTCTTTGTCTCCTGTAGTAAAGCAGTATCCACCTTCCATTCCTGTATATACTTACCAAGAATCCCCCTTCTATCCTCATCCTTCAACCCCTTGACATTCCATGTGACAAGTTTCATAGTGAACTAGCAGCAACCCTCCTTTACGCCCTCCTCTTTTATGGCCAATTACGAGCAATGCATCTGTCAATTGTCCAGAGGCCTGCAGCTATGGCAACTTCGGACTTCTACATCTCCAACAGGGCATAGTCAATGCAGTGGCAGAGACATAATGTGTTTTCACACCCACCCCCTCTTTCCCGGCCACAGGAGAAGAGAACTACAGTCTTCTGTAATTGATTCGATGGTAAACTGAGTTAGGCTCAGAAGCAAACTAGAGCAACCAAATCTGACTGTCAGATTCAGGTGCAATAAGAAGAGCTTACACATGGTCCAATGCTCTTTAAGGGGATGCAACCTTGATGGCTGAGCTGGAGTTGGGCAAAGACTAGAAAGCTGTAGATGCAATTGCCCAAGAGGGGGCCCCATGTGACATAGTGAGAGGGGCCCATCTTCGATACATCACAAGGATAAAACAGAAAGACTAGTCATGATGCGAGTAGGGGCAGGGGCTACCCCTGAATGCAAAGGGGGGGCAACACTGTGGTTCAAGGGGCATACCCTGAGTAGCTGGATCCAAGAGGTAGGTTTGAAGTTAGATTAAATTGGCAATAATGTTCATTTGGAGCATCCTCTGTTTCACCCATGTTCCATGTCTCCAAGCCCATTGCATTAAAAATTGTGAAAAACGGTCTCCACCGCCGCTGGCATTGTTTAGATTTTGTTCAACATCTCTTTCAGTTCCACCATGTTGTTGGAAAACTGATCCTTGTAATTAGGAGCATCTTTTTTAGATTCCAGTTCAATGTCAGTAAAGGTGGTTTCAGTTTGAATGCAATGCAATTTGAATGGTGGCATGATGCCGTGATTATTATCAAATTTACATTAATCCAGAAGATGCTACTGCAGTGAATAATTTCAGTTATTAAATTTTATCTTCATCAACATGTATGACCATGTAGTGCACCACACTTTGTCCATTATCTGGGCCAAGTTTCTTGCTTTGATGTTGACTTTGACCTCTAACATTACAAAAGTTGATAGATGCATCATGTTTATCATGTCCAGTCAGTTCCCTTAAAAGGCAACATCCATATGGCATAGTCAATGAAGTTCCTCTCTGAGTTTGGCCAAGTCCTTGATTTTAATATGAAAAGTTTCGGTAGAATCAAGTAAAAAAGTTTAGGTGTTTTTACCTACATGTTCTTTACAAAATTTTGCAACTACATAAGAATCTCTAGAAATTTGGTATGTGGCCCTAAAAAATTGGGGTCAATCATAAGTGCCCTTGGAGTTGAGATCTGTTAAATCCATTCCATTAAATCCAATGGAAAATGTTCAAAATGATTGGCCCCTTGACTGTATTTCAAATCCACCATGCCAAATACGCCCTTCTCCTTTTTCACTTGCCATAGGAGAAGAGGTAGTGAGAACTATGGAGACAGTATCGTGGGATGTTGAGAGGAAGTTGGTGATGGCACTTGAACCCTTGACTTGTGGAGAGGTAGCTTGAGTGGAGCCAGGAGGATGGAGTCAACGGGTGATAGAAGCATTGAGGATGCCGAGGGAGTTGGCAGCTAGGTGATGGGACTCATTTTTGTTGCAGAGGTAGTGGAAAATGAATTGCTTAAGGAAGAGCATTGGAGAATGGAAGTGCGTATGGGAGAGCATGGTGTTCCTGTCCTGTAAGGTTGCTTTATAATGGAGGTGGCTAAAAGTGGTCTAGGGAGGTAGTGGATTTATCATAATAAGATCCTGTTGAGAGTTATTTGTGATTTTTGGTTCCTCGTGTTGTTTTCTTATTTTATGGGGGTATGTGTTGTAATTGTACCATGGTGCCTCTCTACATAAAGTCACCTAGGGTTTCATGAATATAATAATTCGTTCATTTGTCTCAACATGATATTAAAGCAATGGTTCTAGGTCAGGTCTTTAGTATCTTACCAAATACCACCTTCATTTTCTTCTTTGGGTTCAACTCTTCTTGATCCGACATGTCATCTTCTCTGGCATCTGCACAGCCACGTGCAACAACACATTTGGCACCACTGCAGCAGCAGCAGCATTGCAAGGCATCGCCGCATGAACTGCAGTAGTGCCAACAGCCATCGCAACAGCTCCATGTGGCCTGTGCAGTACTGCCAGCAGTGCAAGGTGCCACCGCAGTAGGCTGCACAGCACTGTCGGTGGCTATTTGCAGTGTTGCCATAATCGCCTGCCACCTTTCTTTCGTGTAGTGCTGTCGTTGGGGTCATCGTTGACCTTGGTGTGTGTGTGTGACCCTGCGGAAGGGCAGGTGGCTGATCTAGCTCACTGAACTATGGTCTGAAATCACTGTTTTCAGATTGTGGTTTGTCTCTTTGTGGCATGATCTATGATCTGATGTTTGAGTAGAAGCAGGCCCTTCTATTGACCCACAAATCCAGGTATTATGAGAGACCACAAGGACACATTAGACATCTTGATGGAGAAGTCATCTACGACAAGCACATCTTCTCTCATGCCAGGAACTTCCATCAAACTAGATGGAACCAATTTCCTTTTGTGGTTTACGTCATTCACCCGGTTTGTAGGATCTCAAAGGAAGAAATATATCTTGATAAAAGATGAAGCAGCCACCAAGGACAAAACAGAAGATTGGGAGGCTGACACTGGTTGGGTTGCCACATGCATGTTGAATAGCATGAAAGAGCCCATAGCCAAACAAGTTATGCCACATTCATCGGCAAAAAAGATGTAGGAGGTTCTTCATGAGATCCATTCCCAGAAGAACAATATTGCTCGTCTGTATTGGGTAATTGAGGATATCCACATGTTTTGAAAAGGAACCATGTCCTTGGTAGGGTATTATGGTTCACTAAAGAATCTTTGAGATGAGCAGGAAACCGTTAGCCCTTATCGCTTGTCATATTGATTATGGCTAAGAAGAGGGAAGCCATACGATTAGTGCAGTTCTTGGCTACATTTGGTCCGGAGTATAAGGCAGTAAAGGATCAGTTGATGACCTCAGAGAAGATGCCTACCCCAACACAGATCTATGCACACCTCATCCATCTTGATTTGCCTGATTCTAGTTAGGTAACTGGTTTGTTTGCCATGGCATTTGCAGGTCGTGGTCGTGGAGCTCCCTTAGTTCGAGGAAGAGGACATACCTTTATGAGAGGTAGTGGTCGTAGACAAGGCCATGGCGGTTTATTCTATAAGCATTGCCACCGTCTTAGTCATATTGTTGATCGATGTTGGGTCAAGCACAGTTATCCACCAGGATAGGGTCCACGCGCTCACTAGGTTTCTACTGTAGTTGAGGAGACATACTTCCAAGAAGAGGATCATTTTGCATCTTAGTTCGCCATTTCTAGAGAGTATGATCAGGTGGTGACGTCATAGTCTTCGTCTTTTGCTAGGGCGTCTATTGTTAGATTGACTGTACTACAGTGATGTCTGTTTGGTCTCATGCTATAGAATGGGTGGTAAACTTAAGTACTTCCTCTCATATCACTAGTGATGCAACCTTGTTCTCCTCATTACAGTCCCTTGCCAATCTGTTCAATGTGAGAGTGGTGGATGGTGCCTTATCTCCCGTAACTGGATGTAGGGATATACCTCTTATAGGGTCCTTATCTTTGATTGATGTTTTACATGCCTCCAAATTAACTTTGAATCTTATGCCTATCAGTCAGATCACTAAGACATTCAATTGTTGGGTTGTTTTTCATGATCATTTTTTCTTCTTGCAAGATCTCTAGGTAATGAGGTGGATTGGTGGAGGAATTGAGCGGGATGGCCTATACTATCTTAATCTACCATCTACATCTATTGTTGCTGCTCTGACCACTATTGCTTTACAGTGGTACTTGTGTCTAGGTCACCCGAGTATCTTACTTTTGCGTCATCAGTTTCCATAACTATAGTTTCCAGAGTTTTTTTGATATGATGCTTGTCAGCTTGGCAAGTACCATAGAGTTTTCTTTCCATCTAGTTAGAATAAGAAAGTTGAGCCTCCATTTAATTTGATTCATGCTGATTTGTGGGGACCTTGAAAAGAAAAATTTGAAACTCCTTTTCCAAAGAAAAATTGAAACACCTGTTATTATTGAGAATTTCTTTTCTGAAATAAAGACTCAATTTTCATCTGTTATTCATATTTTTTAAAGTGATAATGGCCTTGAGTTTGTGAATGTTAATTTGACTGATTTCTTTACTTCATTAGGAGTCATTCATCAAACTTATATTCACACCTCACAACAAAATGGGGTGGCTGAATGCAACTTCGACATTTGCTTGATGTGGCCAAAATTATCATGTTTCAGATGCATCTCCCATCTCAGTATTGGGAAGATGTTCCTACTATTGTTTTTCTTATCAATAGGGTGTTTTCCTTTGTTCTCCAAGGTAAGACACCTTATTCTATGTTATTTCCTGATCATGATAATTTTCATATCACTTCTATTGTTTTTGGCTGTGTTTGTTTTGTTAACTTGTTCAAGGTGAATTAGTTGTCTCCTTGATCTGTGAAGTGTATTTTTCTGAGATACTCATACTCAAAAGGGATATCAATGTCATAATCCATTAACACATAAATTCTATGTCAGTGCAAATGTGATCTTTTTTTAGGATATCCCCTACTTTCAGTCGAAGGAGAAAATTCCACATTCTCCTCAGGATCAGAATGTCCCTCTTCTTGTGTCCCCTGTGACACCATTAGAGTCCTCTGAGTCATCCTGTTGACCTCTATACCTTTACCAGAACCCTTTGAGCCATCTCCATCACTTATACCACCACCACCACCACTACCCCTTCTCCGTACTTTCCATTGGAGAGTTCCTGACCTACTTAGAGCGGAACCCTTATATACTATAGCCCTTGCTCCTTTCTCTTCTGGTTCTGCTGAATCTGATGGAGATCAGGTAACCCCTTCTTTAGAGGGTCTAACTTAGACCTTTCTATTACTCATCGTAAAGCCCAACAAATCATCATGTGCTTACTATTCTATTTCACGCCTTTTGATCAATTACTTGTTTCTATTGTTGTGGACAGTTACCAAGTTCCTCGTAGTCATATTGAGGCTCTCCAACATCCTATCTAGAAAGAGGTCATGGAGGAAGAGATGACAACATTACAGTCCTATGGCACATGGGACTTGGTAGAGTTACCCTCAGGTGCTACAATTGTAGGGTGTTGATGGGTGTTTACCCTAAAGTGTCTACTTGATGGCTCCATTGATAGACACAAGGCACAACTTGTGGCCAAAGGTTATATACAAACCTTTGCCATTGACTTTTTTGAGACCTTCATTCTTGTGGCATGCCTGAATTTGGTCTGCATTCTTCTCTCTCTTGTTGTCAACATGGATTGGCTTGTTTATCAACTTGATATAAAAAATGTATTCCTATATGGGGACCTTCATGAAGAAGTTTACATGTAGCAACCTCCTTGATTTGTTACTTAAGGGGAGTATCGGAAGGTCTGTAAATTGAGGAAAGCTATTTATGGGTTGAAGCAAAGTTCGGGGCATGATTTGAGAGATTTAGTAAAGCAATCTAGGAGTATGGCTTTACTAGATCATCCTTAAATCATTTTGTTTTCACTTGTCATAGGATGACTGGATTAGTAATTTTCATTATGTATGTAAATGACATTCTACTTACAGGGAGCGATAAGGAAGGCATGGAGTCTACGAAGATATTTCTGCACTCTCAATTTGTCACCAAGGATCTTGGACTGATCAATTACTTGTTGGGAATTGAGGTGCATCATATTGATAGGGGCCTCATTCTTAGTGGAAGTATGTACTTGATATGCTACAAGAAGCGGGTATGTTAAGATGCAAGCTTGCAAGCATTTCACTAGATCCTTTTGCTCATCTAGCTGACTCAGACAGTCCTATCTTAGAAGATGTAACCAGATATAATGCTATGGTAGGTAGACTTCTCTACTTGACTGTTACAAGGTCAAACACCACCTATGCTGTGGGGCAACTTAGTCAGTTCATGTAAGAACCTAGGGAAGGGCATTAGGAAAGAGTATGCCAAGTGTTGAGATATTTGAAGAATGCTCTTGGAAAAGGACTATTTTTCCAGAAACATAGCCACCTTGATGTGTGGGGATACTTTGATGCTGACTACGTTGGGGCTCATGAAGATCAGACATCTACTACAAGTTACTGTACACTTGGCAGAGTAAGAAATAGAAATTGCATCTAGATCCAGTTAGAGTCAGAGTTCAGAGTTATGGCACATACTACCTGTGAACTTCTCTGGGTTCAATCCATTTTACACGACTTTGGTGCATTTGTTTTTGGACCTATTTTTAAGTTTTGTGATAATAAAGTTGTAACATTTGTTAATAATAATTTGGCTTTTCATGAGAGGACAAAACACATTGAGGTTGACTATCATTTTATCAGAGATGCGGTGATGACGAGGAAGATATCTACTCCATACATCTCCACTAAGGACCAAGTGGTTGACATCTTCATTAAGTCTCTCTCCAGGAAGCAACTTGACTACCTATGTTCCAAATTGAGCATGCCAGACATTTATGCTTCAGCTTGAGGGAAACTATTGAGAGTTATTTGTGATTTTTGGTTCCTTGTGTTATTTTTTATTATATAGGGGTATGTGTTGTAATTGTACCATGGTGCCTCTTTTTATAAAGGCACCTAGGATTTCATGAATATAACAATTCACTTATGTCTCAACTGAAACATACATCAAATAACATACAAGGTTTGCATAAGAAATTGGAAGGATTCTCTCAGTTTCTAAAATATTCAATTTGTTGAAGGGAATGACAAGGAATTGGTGCATTTGGTTCATTTAGGAGGATTTTTATTCTTGACCTCTAAAAAATGGTCATGAGAATCAACATTAACAATGGATCTCCACTGAAAGTGATTCGGAGAATCTTTGGCCCATGGGGTTGAATTGAAACCATTGCTACACTCGTATAATAATGAGGCACCTGGTGTAGGCATAGGTGGTGAAGGGTGCATTGGTCTTTTAGAGGTAGGGAATGGGTGAGGGATTTTGGGGTGGCAACGCATGGTGGGGAATGCCATCATCATGGATTGTGTGGGAGAGGAAAGGTATTTCGGGGAAGGAGTTGTGGGAATGGAGTGGGGTTGTCAATTGGAAGGTCCTAGTGAGACCCTAGCTATAGATGGGAAGGAAGTAGAGGAAAAGGGTACTCGGGGAACAAGTGTCTAAGAGCAGTGAAGTTAGTATTTTTTTTCTAGAAAAAATATTCCGTTGCATTTGGATTCTTAGATTGTCTTTCCTATGTGTAATTTTGTATTAATCCAATTAGACTTGAGATCAAGGTTGTCAAAGGTGAGAGACGCTAAAAGGCGAGGGGGTCCAAAACACCCAAGGCGTTAGGCACTTGCCTAGGTGCTTGCTTGAGAAAAATGAGGAGCTAATATATATATATATATATATATATATATATATATATATATATGGAAAAGGGAGTGTGTAGGTGACCTACACGTAATTTACGTGCAGGTGCAGCAATATTTTCCACCACGGGTAATGTTTTGGATTAAAAATTTGGAGATTGAGATCACTTCATATAAACATATTATGCACCAAATTTGAAGCTAATTTGACACTCATAACACATACATCCAACATGGTCGAATTTCGTGATACTTAGGTCGTAAAAAATGAAACCCCTTTGATGTATGTGCTAGGAATGCTAGTTTGGCTTCAAATTTGATGCATAATATGTTCATATGGACTGATCTCAATTCCCAAATTTTTAATCCAAAATATTACTCGTGGTGGGAGATATTGCCGCACCTGCGCGTAACTTATGTGCAGGTCACTTGCATGCTCCTAGCCTATGGTATGTTATGTTGCATATATATAGCATATAAGATATATAAGTGATTAGACAAACAAGCGCAATGCACATACATATGCACATTGATATATATTATAAGTGTGTATACAGTTTCATACATATATATATATATATATACACATTATATTTATATGCTATACTTATGCACATGTGTGTGTATGTACATATGTATTTTTATATATAAGTTGACATGTACATACATACATACACAAACATACAAAATATATGTGTATATTTGTATGCATATATATATATATATCTATTTGAGCACATGTATATGTATATATCTATGTATATGTGCACATACATATGCATATGTGTGTGTTTAAGTAAGAGAGAATACTCAATAATTAGGTGAAAATAAATTAAAACCCTTAAAGTATTTAAAAAATTGAAAAACTAGCAAACTTGGTTTAGGCGCTCGCCTAGACAGCGACTTAGGCAAAATAGGCGAGACGAGCCTTGTCAAGGCGCTAGGGCCTTGCCTCGCCTTAACCT
The DNA here is from genome assembly GCA_037157565.1 of Thalassia testudinum. Classification (NCBI taxonomy): domain Eukaryota; kingdom Viridiplantae; phylum Streptophyta; class Magnoliopsida; order Alismatales; family Hydrocharitaceae; genus Thalassia; species Thalassia testudinum. The sequence continues at coordinate 99,719,068 of JAZHRO010000031.1, read as the reverse complement.
TACGCCTAAGCGTGCCTAGGCGAGCGCCTTGACAGCACTGCTTGAGATTAATTCCATTTTGTTCAATGGGTTTAAAACAATAGAGACTTATATGAAATTGGGAAATTTATGAGGGAAGAGTACATATAATCCTTTTTTTTGAAAGGTAACTACACATAATCTTTGTAGTGTGCTATGTAATTTCAAAAATTTACAGGGGCATGTTTGTAAAGTCTCCAAAAAGAATCTTACAGTGCAACATCCAACAACCCTTTTTTTTCCCGAGAGGGGCAATGCCCATCAACCGTTGATCTTTGTTATGAATTAGAAGGGTGGTGTGGAGCCCTTGTTCTTCAATAATGGTGCTTGGAGAGAGGAGAGAGAGAGATAGGAGCCAGCAGTGAAGAAGGAAGGAGAGAGTTTTGAATGTGGAAAATATTATTCCAACTTAAAGAAAACAAGTGAGTTTTTATCCCTAACAAATCCAATCACAAACCTAATTGTAATCTTAACAAATCTAGGAATTGCATATCCTAAACAAATTCAATCACAATCAATTATTCCTAAAATTAATCTATCCTAAATTGGATCTAATCAAGTACTAAAAATAAGTTGTCACATGTGGCACAAAATAACTTGGCATGCCAACTCAACACCTAATCCTAAGGCCACCTTGACTGACTCTTGTGGACTAATGTGCCACATGGATTGTCCATGTAGCCTCTTTATTTCAATGCTAACATGCCCCCTCAAGTTGAAGTCGGAGAGGGTGAAGACTTGCCTTCAAAATTTTTTTTTCTTGAACTTTGGAGAGATTATTTGTATCCATGCATGCTCCTAGATCTTTGAATGTATCTTTTGGTGCAACTACGAGTCTTTTGCTACCTCTGTAGTTGTTGCTTCTTTGGTAACCTCGAAAGTCATTGCTGTGGTCGCAGTTGTCTTCTCTTCTTCTTTAATCAATGGCTGAAGTCTTTCTAAGTTTGCGGATGTTAATGAGATTGTAATTCTCCTTTCACTTCTTAGCCTTGGTCCCTTTGCGATTTCTAGTGTCCGCTCCAGGATAATGTGGAGTAGGATAACGTGGAGATTGTAGATAATTTGGGCCTCTGCGTTTACCATTGTTGCCTTCAGAAACTTAGTAGCCTCTTCTACGTCCTTACAGAGCCTGCGTAAGGTGCTAGATTCTCTTAAGTTATGTGGGAAACCACGTCATCGGGGAGTCTCTCTTTGTGCGTGAGAGTGCTTCCCCTTTTTAGATAAGTTGGCGCAACAATGAAGACTTTGGGATGATCTCTATGTGTTCCACACACAAGAAGATGACCTTGGGCGTGAAACTAGTCTCCTCCTTTGTGAATTGCACAACCTCCTCGCCTTCTCACACATGGACTCTAGCAAGCCTAGGGAAGCCGATCTGATACCATGTTATGAATTGGGAGGGTGGTGTGGAGCCCTTGTTCTTCAATAATGCTGCATGGAGTGAGGAGAGTGAGAAAGATAAGAGTCAATGGTGAAGAAGAAGAAAAGAGGGAGTTTTGAATGTGGAAAATATTATTGCAACCTAAAGAAAACAAGTTTTGGTCTCTATTTAAAGAGAACCAAATCCAATAACAAATCTAGGAATTGCATATCCAATAACAAACTCGATCACAATCAATTATTCCTAAAATTAATCTATCCTAAATTGGACTCAATCAATTGCTAAAAATAAGTTGTTACATGTGGCACAAAATAACTTGGTATATAAGTCAACTCAGCACCTAACCTAAGACCACCTTGGCCAACTCCTATGGACTATGTTGCCATGTGGACGGTGCTACATGGACTGTTCATGTGGCCACTTTATTTCAATGTTAACAATCTTAGTTTGAATTCTAGTTGTAAGAATGTGTATAGGGGATGCAAATGGCACTTTATTTTGCTTTTTCCCAAATTAGAAGGAAAGGATGGGTGGGAGGAGAATAAGAGTTTAGAGAGAGAACTAGTGGTAGGAATGTGATCTTGGAACATATCTGCCTCAAAAGTTACAAAAATGCACACTTGGTTGGAGTAGCTGATTTTCCCCAATGGCTGTATCTTAGAAAAAGCAATATGATTGGTACTATTCATTGTTCTTGGGTTAGAATCAGTGAACTAGCCTTCCTAACCACCTTACATATTTTTGTTAGGTAAGATCTGGTCTGTCCACCCATATCAATATCATCTTGCCCTTATTGGCAGTTCTAATCCAGATCCAGGCAATTTTAAATGTCTCTCCAAATCGTTCTGAAGCTGAGGCAGCTTTTTTGTTTAACTAGCATTTTTCTTCCAAGGAAGCCATGGTTAGAAAACTGGTAATGTCAGCACCTCTGAAAGAAATGGAGGACGTGTAGATAAAGTAAGGAAGAGGGCCATAAATAGTATGGATGAATTCATATTCCTTGCTGCTTCAAACATGTACAGTTCAAATCCTACAGAGTGTGATTCTGTTCTTGTGTGATCCAAAAATAACTTGCAAGGCAACCTAGACATGCGAAGGCTTGGTCAAGCCTTTCCAGACTTCATCTCGTCTGTAGCAATACTCTATGCTTTTAATGTGATGGATGATACTGGTTTTGAAGGGCTGTCATTTGGAAATTGATCTGTAAGTACAACTTGTGGTGGAAAAACTGCAAGAAAAATATTTGACACAAACTAGAGATGTTGGCCATCATATGCACACGCATTTGAAGAGATGTGACAGATTTAATTGGTTGACAATTGAGAGACAACTTAACCTTGTACCACACATTTCTCAGGAATTCGAGATTTGGAGAAACAACTTAAATGAAGAGAACCAGATCGCTGCAAGGGGATTTTTTAATGTTATTAGAAGAGATGATGGATCTAGTGTGCAGAGCTCTCAGACAATTGGCAATGCAAACTTGTATAATCTTTTTTTGGTCCCTTATTCTGAAGAATACAGACCCTTTCTTGCAAAGGCAGCAGCACTGCTGCATGAAGCTGCTGCATCGACATACTCATCCAGGTATCATGCTTTCACAATCCTCTAAAAGTGAATGTTGCTTTTGAAACAGCTTTGCTGATATCTTTTGTTTAGTTCTATTACCTTATTACTCGATTTGTTTGATTTGATGTAGCTTAAGGAGGCTTCTGAGTGCCAAAGCTGATGCTTTTCTTTCAAATGATTATTACGAGTCTGATATAGCATGGATGGAATTGGTGGGTACCTTATTAATTTATAAATTTAAACCATGCAACTTTGCTGCATCATGTTTGTTCCTTTTGTGGTTGATACATGATTGTATGTTGATATCTTGCTGATCGTAGCTAATATAAGATCTGACATAAAGTTTATCTTTAGAGATTGGCACAAGGTTGTAGGTCCCATTTGTGCTAGATAGAAGGTCCTATATTTCTGTGAACAGTATTTGATACGTTCTTATTTTCTAAGGAGGGTTTTTCATAAGTTTGCGGTTCTTGGTCTCTTTTAATCTCATTATTATTACTTGAGCTACACTACCTCTGGGATATTGTGGATCTTCACTCGGATGCTCAAGTTCATACAACAGCTGCAAAACAACCATTCAGATTATTTGACTCTTAGAGTAGTAGATTTACTTGTAGTTGGATTCAAAATATCCCACAACACACACACACACACACACACACACATTGTTGTACACCGTTTGTCTATTACGTTTGTAGGGATGTGTTTGTAACTTTTTATTTATTCTTGGAGTTGTGGTGTAATTTATCCCACTTTTCTATTTATATAAAGAGAGGTAGGGTTTTGGAATAAGATTAGATCGTTTGTTTCTCCTAACTTGGTATCAGAGCGGCGGTCTTAAATCGGAGCTCTCGATATCCCACCCAAATAAGCCTCTAAACCTCTCCACCGATCTCCCTACTACTCCCATTGATTGGTCTCCCTTGTCGGCGCCTTGGGTACCACCGCTTTTGGTGTAGATCAACCTGCTCCGCTTTTGGGGATGGATGATAGAGAGGCTGAGGAGATCAAACCTCTACCACAAGCGAAAACATGAGCGAGAGAGAGAGAGAGAGAGTGAGAAGGGGTGCGTCGGGCGAGAGGCGAGTGAGGGGGGGAGAGACGGCTCCGGCTGGACGGAGGTAAGGAGGAGGTCGCGGAGGGGAGCGGAGCCGGTGAGATGTTTTAAGTGCCTCGGGAGGGGGCATGTGGCGGCGGGCTGCAGAGAACCGGTGAGATGCCTGCGTTGTGGTGGTCTGGGTCACCGGAGGTCGGCCTGCGGGCTCCATGGATCGGGCGGCGGGGTCTCTTCGAGGAGGGTGGGGACGCCTCCACCCCCCCCAGAGGGGGTGCCTCTCGTGGAGGTTGAGGCACCGTGGTTGGAGGAGATTGGATCGTTGGAAGGGAGGTTGGTGTCGACTATGGTGGTGGTGGTGCTGGAGGGGGAGGTGGATGTGGGAGCTCTGAGAAGGGCGGTCGTGGCCTTCTTGGGGACTAGCTAGGGGTCTTTTGGGGTGGCCTCCCTCAGGAGTGGGTGCTTGGTGCTGCTGGGACTTGGTCGAGAGGAGCTGCGACGTCTGGCCTTCAAGGTGCTGCGGTGTGGTCAGGGCGTGGTGCGGTGTCGTTGGCTAGTGAGGTCGGATGGCGCGTTGGAGGAGGGACCGCCGATTGGCGCGAGGCAGAAGGTACTGATTGAGGGGGTTCCCCTCTGAACGGTGGAGGTGGCGGCGGTTGCCCCTTTTGCGAGGCTCCGGAGCTACGAAGGCTTGGGCCTAAGGTCGGTGGACCTGTCGCAGTTCGGGGCATAGGTGGAGATGAAACCGAGGCGGCAGCTTGTGGAGAGGATGGTCCTCAGATAGGGGAGCTCCTCCTGGCTGGTTCGCGTCTCGCGAGGATCCGGTAGACCTAGATCCTTCGTTGAGGTGGTGGTTGGCGGTGCCTGGAGGCGGAGGTGGCGGGCAAGCGGACGAGGGGCAGGTTGCTTTTGGGAAGCCCGAAGGTCGCGGCGGTTGCGATCCCCGGGGCGCGATTTGGGGTAGGTGAAAGGGCGAGGATCTCGGAGGCTGGTGCAGGTCTTGCGGAGGAGATTGTGGAGAAATCCGTGACGCTGAGGGAGGACTTCGCTGAGGAGGCCCCGGGTCTTGTGGAGTGCGGTTGTGACGGACCCGGGTCGGGCGGGTTGGACCCGATTAAGGGAGGCGGTGGACTCGATGGGGTTGTCGGGTTGAGCCTCGTCTCACGGGCAGATCCAATGCTTCGGTCCAGTGAAGCTGGCGGATTGGGGCTACGACTGGAGGCTCGCGACGCGTCCTTGACAGACCGGACTGGGCAACGAGGTGCGATGTGGTTGGCGAGGTGGGGCGCGCGCGGAGGTGGAAGCCGAGGATGCCTACGCCGCAGTGGCTTACTTACAGGCCGAGGTGGTCCTACTGGAGGGGGCGTGCTGTGACGGCTTCGACTGGGAGCGGGGTTGGGGAGAGCCAATGTCGGAGGCGGGTGGAGATGGGCGTCGCCTTCCGGAGGGCAGGGCGAGATGTTGACGGTGAACATGATCGGGGACAGGGTTAGGGCGAGGGCTGTCTTGAGGGTTTCTGGTGGCGAGGAGGGACAACGGGTGGTGGGAGCTGGTGGAGATGCTAGGGCGGTGGACACGGTGAAGGCGCGAGGGGCTGATGCGGCGGTGGTGCGGCCTGTGGAGGGGGTCTTGTCGCAGGGGGCGCAGGCACTGGCTGCAGACAGGGGGTGGCTGTGGGGAAGGGTGGATCGTGGGGCGATGGTGTGGGGGGTTCGCCCGGTCGGTGTGTGGTGATGGAGGGAGAGGTGGACGAGGTGGCTGCGGAGATGGGGTTCAGGCGGTCGACGCAAGGAGTTTCCCGGGGCTCTACATGACTGAGGTCCTGTCGTGGAATGTGAGGGGTCTGAATGACCCCTCGAGGCGGGCAGCTTTGCGAGGGTATATTCAGAGATAGGGCCCTGACGTGGTCTTTCTCCAGGAGACGAAATAGGGGAGCTGTGATAGGAGGCTGTGGAGGGAGGTGGGAGGAAGTGGATTTGGGGAGTTCTTGGCCCTGGATGCGGTTGGAAGTGCGGGTGGAATTGTTGTGGGATGGAAGGATGATGCTTTCTCCTTGCTGGACTCGTTGGTGGGATCCCATGTTGTCACTGTCAGGTTACAGAAGCGTCGGGACAATACGTGTTTGCTCTTTTCTTCAGTTTATGACCCGACGGAGGGTTGGAGGAGGCATGCTTTGTGGGAGGATCTGAGACAGGTTGCGGCAGCATTTTAGGGGATACCTTGGTTGATAGGTGGTGATTTTAATGTCACTTTGCTGGCAGAGGATAGACCGGATGGCTGTGGGGGGGTGGACTAAGGTTTTGAGGCGTTTGCGGGCTTTATTGCGGAGCAGGGGCTGGTTGACATGCCACCTTCGTCCTGTCATTTCACCTGGAGGAGCTTTGGAGGACAGCGATCCTGGATCGATAGATTTTTTGCCTCGACGATGTTGGCAGAGTTGTTCCCTATGGCGGAGTTAGACCCCTGGAGCAGCCGTTTTGGGATCACACTCCCTTATTGTGGGTGACGAATGAGGATTGGAGGCATGGTACATATTTTAAGTTTAAACGGGCATGGCTCCTCGAAGAGGGGTTCAGGGGGTTGGTAGAGGAGCTGTGGAGCTCGGTTCATGTGGATGGCTCGGCGGCTGTCAGATTGGAAGCTAAGTTGCGGGATTTGAGATCCTTCTTGAAGATCCATAAGAAGCAGATTAGGGAGGAACGTGGGAGGAGAGAAGAAGCTCTCGGTGAGATTGCGCGACTGGACGTGGTGGAGGATGTTGGTCTCCTTTCTGACGTTGACAGGGTCAGTAGAGCGAGGCAGCTATAGGTGATACAAGAGGAAGATCGAAAGGTGGAGATGGAGTGGAAGGTGAGATCCCAGCAGAGGTGGCTAGAGGAAGGCGATTCTAACACTCGATTTATTCATATGATTGCATCAGGAAGGAGGAAGAATTGGATTGACAGGTTGGTGGTGGATGGGGAGGAGTTTGTAGGAAGAGGCGGTGGGGGGAGGGGGGGCAGCTGCGAAGTATTTCAGAGAGTTTACCGAGAGACATGGGGGAAGGTGGAGATGGTTGGGGTCTGAGATACCGCGGATCGTGGATACAGAAGCTGGTTTCTTGACGGGTTCGTTTGAGGAGGATGAGGTCCACAAGGCAATCTGGGGGCTGAACGCTGATGGTTGTCCGGGTCCAGACGGTTTTCCGGTTGCCTTCTACAAGGAGTTTTAGCCGGTGGTGGAGGATGTGATGCGGGTCCTGCAAGAGTTTAGAGCTGGAAATTCGGGCTTCAACAGGTTGAACAAGTTCTACATGTTCCTGTTGCCAAAGGAGGGTGCTGAGGAGATCCAGGAGTACAGACCGATAGCCCTCTCGAATGCTATCTACCTGATTGTGGCGAAGCTCCTGGCGAATAGATTGAGGACCCTAGCTGGGATTGTAGACCCGGTACAGACGGCTTTCGTCCCCGGCAGGAATATTTTGGAATGTTATGTGTTGGCCTCAAAGATCCTGTCGTCCTGGAAGAGAAGTAAGAAGGCTTTCTTGTGGAAAGTTGATTTCAGCAAGGCTTATGACTTGGTTCAGTGGTCGTTTCTTTGGGCGTCCTTGGTGAATAGGGGCTTCCCGCCGGTGTGGATTGACTGGATGAAGAGATGTGTCACCATGAAGTCTTTCTCGGTGCTTATCAATGGAAACCCGGCAGGGGGTTGGATTCAGCCGAGGGGGGTCAGGCAAGGGTGTCCTTTGGCCCTGATGCTCTTTGTTATTACAGCAGATGCACTTGCGAGGGTAGCTAAGAGGTCGTGTGAGAGGAACTTGGTGAAGGGTTTCTCTTTGAGAGACGGGGCGAGTATTCCATTATTGCAGTATGCGGATGATACGATTTTCTTCATTGAAGGCGGGGAAGCAGAATCCAGGAGAATGCGGATTTTACTCTTCTTGTTTGGTGAGGCCTCGGGGCTGTAGATCAATCTGTCTAAATCTGATTTTGTCCCCTTCAATTTGATTGAGGCGGAGGCGAGGGGGTGTAGCTTGGGCCTTGGCACAGAGCAGGTGAAGCTTCCTATCTGATATTTGGGTTTACCGTTGACGGATGGCAGGATTCTGGTGAGACACTAGGCTCCCCTGGTGGAGAGACTGGAGGGGAGATTGGCAAGGTGGGCGTCGACTGATCAGGACTGTTTGATGATGATCGAACAGTTATCGCTTGCTGAACGCGCCTTCAGAATGTGTGCTCGCACGTCTTGGATCGAAATCGGCCGTCCGATCATGTGATCGAACGACTTAAAAGCCTCCTCTTCATGCGTTCAGTGCCTGTGTCAGATTGCGCGTCTTAGATACGCGTGAGAAGTCGCATCATCACTCGCGTCTGCCTGATTGGCTGATCTGAGCCATTCGCAGTTGATTGGGCGGTTAAGTTAATTCCGCGCGTGCCACTGATTTGGGAATCGAACCCGCGACCTCTGCTTCGCGAGAGTGCGCTCGCCCAACATGCCAAGCTGTCCTCTTTGTCGCGTGAATGCTTTTGCGCTTAGCCGATCTTAGTCGTTGGATTTTCATCCAACGGTCGAGATCAAGTGTTGCCGTTTGCTTGGAGAGGTGGAGCGGGAGGCCTTGGTGGGCGTTCGGCGGCTGTGATGGCGCCACGTGGTCCATCTTATGTGAGTTGTAGATGGTGACACAGGTGTCAGATTAGACCGATTTTCATGTCGTTGAGCTACGATCGTTGATTTGAACCCATCCGTGTGGTTGGATTTGTCATCTGAAGTATGAATTTACACCATCTGGACCATTGTCCTCTGATCTTACTCGGACTGCATCTGATGCTACGGAAGTTTAATCAAGGCGATTTTGGAGTCGTTGAACTTCAATCGTCGCTCTGATCAGATCCGTACGGTTGGATCTTCAATCTGTGACCCCGATTAAATATTGCCCTGTCCCTGGCCACCAAAAAGAATGAATTACTATACAATTTGTGCAATTTGACCTAAATGCATGATGATGCATGATATGCAATATTTGCAATATATGATGCTTTTATGATACTAAGAACATACATAAATAGACATTTTAAGCTATTTAGATGCATATACATCACACCCATATGCCTATCTTTTGCTAGCCCTTATAAAAAATTATATGCTATTTATAAAAGAATTAGGATTTCATTTCTTGGGCAAGAGTTATTTTTCAACACTAGGATCAAATTATTAAAGACTTGAACTACAGAGACAACGCCCGGGTGTCTGTCAAAATGCAAACCGCCCAAGCTCTTACCTTATTCAAAAGCAGAAACATTTTCTTCTTTTTCTACTTTTTTTTTTTTTTTTTTTTAAGTTTAGGGTTTCAAGGCAGCTTTCTACGGCTATCCAACTCACCCAAGACTTGAAGAGAACTTTAAGTACTAAGCATTTTTATGTGTGAAGTACTAGACTCACTGATTGGCAATCAGAACGTACTTCGGGTTTCTACGCCCCTAAGTGACCTTAAAAGAAATTCTGCCTAAATGTATATCTATTTGATCGGTAGCTTTCTCCCTACTTTTATTTTTATGGGGTCAACATAAGGGTAAATCCAGTGTATATCTTCCCAGCTTATTCTATTTCTCCGCTTCTTCCTAAGTGTTTGGAGTTAAACATGTATTTTTGTGAGTTGGGTTCTGGACAACCGACCAATGAGCTATTACCCATGATAACTTATCAGCCATACTCGTGCGGTGAAGTGTGGCTTATTTCTTTCTTCTTTTCTTCTTTTCTATTTCTTTTTCTTTTTCTCTTTTTGGATACTTTTCTTTTTTTTCTCTTTTGTTTTTTTTAAAGTAGGTTGCTTCCCTGTTCTAAGATTTACCTAAAGGCAGTAAGAAGAGAATGGTCGTGTGACTGGGCTCTGGACAATCGACCAATGAGCTGTTACCTACGATAACTAGCCAGCTATACTACCTTAGAAGGTTCATTAGCTACCCAATTTTCGTTAAAACCATCGAAAAGTGAGTTAGTGCAAAGTGTGTGTAGATGCTTAAATTATAAGTTCCCTCAAATCAGAGGGTGGGTTGATAAATTGTGTACTTATCACCCCAACTTATTTAATCAAATTAGAAATACATTCAGACTGGCGAGGACTCGAGAAATAAATCCACATTTTAGTGGACACCTAGGTTGATTAAGCCTGAAAACCTGAAGGGTCTAAGTGTTTAGGTCCTACTGTATTATTCCCTAAGGTTGAAAAATCATAATGCCCAAGTATTCTTTTCCTAATTCAATTCATTTTTTTATATATTTTTTTAATAAATAAAGATAAAAAGCAAAATTTATAAGAATTCCATAAAGCTGATAAAATGATTCAAAAATGAATGCAGCCTCCATGCCTAGCTAATGTAATGTCCTCATTGAAAATAAAAGACATGAGAAGTAGGGTAAAATGAAAAGAATATCGCCTGTATTCCATGATGTTCGGGTCAGCTCTGAGTCAGACTGTACAAATGCTGAGTTTAATGCAACCAGCTAGGTGAAGTCTAGCCAAAGAAGTTACATTAAGGTTAAAGCAACCTTGTCTGAGATGGGTTTTGGAATAACACGGTCAACATAAGGTTTCAGACGTTGTCCGTTGACCTTGAAAGAATTACCCGTCTTTGGGTCAAAGATCTCAATGGCTCCGTTGGGAAATATTCGATTGATGATGAATGGGCCGTTCCACTTTCACCTAAGCTTGCTGGGAAAGTACTTAAGTCGAGAATCAAAGAGCCAGACCTTCTGGTTCGGCACACAGCTCTTACGGGAAATCAGTTGGTCATGAAGAGCTTTGGTTCGAGCCTTATAGATCTTGGCATTCTCGTATGTATCGTTTCTAATATCCTCCAACTCAGATAGTTGTAGCTTCCTAGTCTTTCTGGCCAAACTTAAATCAAAGTTGCATTTCTTGATTGCCCAGAATGCCCGATGTTCATTCTCTACGGGTAAATGGCACGCCTTTCCAAACACCAGACGAAATGGTGACATGTTGATGGGCGTTTTGTACGTCGTATGGTAGGCCTAAAGAGCGTTCTCAAGCTTTTGAGTCCAATCTTTTCGATCAGGTCTAACCGTCTTTTGCAAGATGTTCTTGATCTCCCAATTAAAGATCTCGACCTGTCCGTTAATCTGAGGGTGGCAAGGTGTGGAGATTCTGTGGTTTACACCGTATTTTGCGAGTAAATTACGGAACTGGGCATTTGTAAAGTGAGTACCACCATCACTGATGATGGCCATCGGAATCCCGAACCGACTGAAGATATTTTTCTTGACAAAATCAATTACCACCTTGTGGTCATTGGTTCGGGTGGGAATAGCCTCGATCCACTTGGACACGTAATCAACAGCAACGAGAATGTACTGGTGTCTAAATGAAGGGAGGAAGGGTCCCATGAAATCATTGCCCCAAACGTCAAAGATTTCGACGGGAAGGATTGGGTTTAGATGCATCATATTTCTCTTGGTTATGCTCCCGAGTGCCTAGCATCAAGAACACGACCTCGAGAATTTCTGGGCATCCTTGAATAAAGGCGGCCAATAGAATCCAGATTGAAGTATTTTTGTAGCCGTCTTCTTTCCGGAGAAATGTCCACATGCAGATGCAGGACAGAACTCAAGTATGCTTTGAAACTTAATTCTTTGGAACACAGCAAATAATCTGATCAGAGCCGATGCGATACAATTTAGGGTCATCCCAAAAGTAATATTTGGCCTCAGATTTGAGTCTATCCCGTTGTTGCTTGGTTCAATCCTAGGGGATTTGACTAACAGACAAATAATTTACTATGTCTGCAAACCAAGGGGTTTGGTCACCTGAAATTGCCAGAATAGTCTCGTTCGGAAAAGTATCAGTAATGGGAATATCCAGACGAGAAGAATCACTTAGAAGTCTCGAAAGATGATCCGGCACCACATTCTGTACCGCGGATATATCTTTGATTTCAAGATCGAATTCTTGAAGTAGAAGAATCCATCAAATGAGTCGAGGTTTGGCATCCCTTTTGGCCAAGAGATGTCTCAAGGCTGGGTGGTTGGTGAAAATTATAACGTGAAACCTTAAGAGATAAGCCCTGAATATTTCTAAAGCAAATACTACAGTTAGCAACGGTGTAATTCCTCTGAGCCTCTTCTAGACTTTTGCTAGCGTAGTAGATGACAAAGGGCTTTCTGTCGATCTTTTGACCCAAAACCACTCCGACCGCGTAATCAGAAGTGTCGGTCATGATCTCAAATGGGGTCGTCCAGACCAATGGTTGCAACACCGGAGCACAAGTGACTGCCGTTTTAAGAAAATCAAATGCCTTGCGACATGTTTCGTTGAAATCAAACGGCGTTTCTTTGGCAAGAAGGTTGCTCAAAGGTCGAGCAACCTTGGAGAAATTCTTGATAAACCTCCTGTAGAATCCCACATGACTGAGAAATGAGCGGATTTGTTTGACAGATGTGGGAAGTGGAAATTTGGAAATAGCATCGACCTTAGCTTTGTCGACCTCAATTCCCCGTTCAGAGATTACATGACCTAAGACAATACCTTCTCGTGTTATGATGCATCTTTTAATGATTAATTTGAGATTAATTGGGCAAGATTCAAATGAATCTTCGAAAATTGAGAAATTGCCCATGAAAATTTCCATAAATTCTCCCACCATGTTAGAAAAAATGGCTAGCATGCACCTTTGAAAAGTCGCAGGTGCATTGCAAAGCCCAAATGGCATTCTACAAAAAGTAAAGGTTCTGTAGGGACAGGTGAAAGTCGTCTTTTGCTAATCCTTGGGATGGATAGGGATTTAATTGTATCCTAAATAACCATCCAGGAAACAGAAGTACTTTTGCCCGGTTAATCTTTCAAGGATCTGATCGATGAAGGGCAAAAGGAAGTGATCCTTTTTGGTGACTGTGTTCAACTTCCTGTAATCGATACAGACTCTCTAAGAGGAAGCTGAATGAGTTGTGACTGATTCTCCTTTCTCGTTAGTCACAACGGTAATCTTGGCTTTCTTGGGAACAATTTGCACGGGACTTACCCACGGACTATCCGAGATCGGATAGATATTCCTACGTCAAGCTACTTAATGATTTCTTTCTTGACCACTTCTCACATATTAGGGTTTAGTCTCCTTTGCCTCTGGCGAGAAGGGCGGGATCCATCTTCGATGAAAATTCTGTGATTGCAATAAGATGGCTCAATCCCCTTAAGGTCATGGATGGTTCAACCAATTGCCTCTTTATGTTCTTTTAAGACCTTGATCAGTTTTATCTCCTGCTCCTTAGTCAATCTAGAATTGATAATCATAGGGAGCGTCTTCTTAGGTCCTAAAAATTGATATTTCAAACTCTCAGGCAACGGTTTCAGTTCGAGCTGGGGCGGGTCTAAGATGGAAGGTAAGGAGGATGCTGATGAAGATTCATCAGGATGATCAAGAGGAAGAGGTTGAAAGTGAACAAAATAGCAACCTCTTCAGAATGTGGCAGGTTTTCGACGGAGGGTTTTGGGTTGGGTTCATCGGTGCAGGAGGAACTCTCAATAGCAGAAATAGCCATACAGGTCTCAATATTCAAATGATCTTCCTCGAGTTATGCTATAAATCCGCAATTCTCAAATTTATTAATCACCTTAAAAATATCCAGTTTCAGTTTCTGATCCACAAAGGTGATTTCCATGCTACCGCTCTTACAATTGATATTAGCCTTAGCGGTAGCCAGGAACGGATGCCTAAGAATGATGGGCATGTTCCTTAAATTCTCAAGTACATCCATGCAGCGCTGTTGAGGCGGTCGCCACAGGCGATGAGGCGACGAGGTGAGGCGACTGAGGAGCTCATCGCCTCGAGGAAGTCCCAGGTGAGCTGCTTTGAACAGGCGGCGCGCCTCCTTGACTCAGGCGGCGCCTCCTCGCCTCGCCGCCTCATCACCTGAACCTTAGGTCCATCGCCAACTTTTTTTTTTTTGAAAAAGCAAGAAATGGACTTACCATTCTTGCCCTCGACGACCTCTCACCTTCCATACGAGAGTCTATTTACGTGCATCTCATCTCCACGCCAATGATCACCGCCTCACGCCATTATCGCCTTCGCTCGAGCTTTGTCGACCTCCATCGCCGCCCGAGCTTCATCGCTTGCCATTTGCGACACCTCCTTGACCTCGATCGCCTAGGTATCTCTTCCACTCAAGGTTCTTTGAGTTCGACAGTGGCGCACCGCTGCTTGTCTGAGTTCAACGGTGGCGTGCTCGCTGCCTTATCGCCTGAGTTCGATGGTGTTTGCAGTCTGCTATATATATGTGTGTGTTATTATATATGTTATATATGTAAATATATATATGCATATATATTTACGTTATATATATAAGCTACATAGATGCACTATTATATATATGCATATATGTTATACGTTATATATATTTTGTATATATATTATATACAGTATATATTGTTATATACTGTTTTATATACTATATATATATATGTTGTACATATATTATATATAATATATACTGCTATATATATATATGTTATAACAATAACATAAGTATTATATATAGCTATGTATAACATAACTATTAGACTATTAGTATATAATATATATAAGTAATAAGTATGTATATAACATAAGTACGTTGTTATATTATATATGTATATAACTATGTATATGTATAAATCATATATATAGTATATACTATTCTATTATATTTGTATGTAACTATGTATATAACTATTAACTTTGCATGTGTTTGCATGTGTATATTGTTATATTAACTAGCAACTTTGCATGTGCATTGTAAGTTTGTAACTATGTATAAAATTAGCATGTGTTTTAAATTATGTAGATGACTGAAACAAGGAGGAAGCACCTATGTTGGAAGTATGTCACATTAGAGGATCCAAAAAAGACTAATGATATGAAGTGTATTTTCTGTGGTAGGATAGTGAAAGGCGGGATTCATTGAGCTACTGGACATATTACTGGTGGTGATAAGAACACAACAATATGTCCAAAAGCTCCACAACATGTGAGAGAGGAGTTAAGAGAATATTGACAATCCAAAAAGGAAGAAAAAGAAAAGTTTATGAAAGATTTTGTTTACAATGGGCTGCTTAATGATGATGAGGATGATGGAGATGAAATAGAAGTGAATGTCTTATGAGGACCCATGGATTGATTCACAACTAAAAGAATAGCAGAAACTCCTATACAGTCACATGCAAAGAAGGCTCGAATCATGATGGGGACTGGTGGAAGTGGAAGTGGTGGACTTCCTCTAATGAAGAAGTTTCATGGACCAATAGATAAGTTTACGCAGGTTGATTCCGAGAAGGTGGTTCGGGAATGAAAAAGGAGATTGCTGACAAAACAAACTACAATTTTTGAGGTTTTCAATAGTTGTACGGATCATTGCAAAATGGATGTACCGTAACAATATTGCATTCAATGCTGTTAAAAATATCTGGTTTAAGATAATGATTGAGGCAATTGGTCGTTTTGGTCCTGGATTGAAGCCTCCTTACCATGAAGTGAGAGTTCCTTTATTGAAATATCATGTGAACGAGACTCAGGATTTCATCATCAAACATAATGATGCTTGGAAGAAATATGGATGCACATTGATGACAGATGGTTGGACAGGTAGGAAAAGCAGAGCGCTTATAAATTTTCTCGTCAATTCTCCTATGGGAATTGTTTTCTTAGAGTCCATTGATGCCTCAAGCTATGTAAAGACAGGGGACAAGCTTTGTGAGCTGATAAGTGGCATGATCAGTTGCGTCGGGAAGAAATATGTGATTAAAGTCGTCAGTGACAACGCATTGAATTATGTTCTTACTGGTAATAAATCTTTAGACTTTATTTATTTTAACATACGCCTTTTCTTTAATATTGTAAGCATTGTAAAATATAAAAAATATCATTTATCTTTTCTATAGGCAAATTACTGGAGGCTAAGCATCCTCAAGTTTATTGGACTTCTTGTGCTACACACTGCATTGATCTAATGTTGGAAGATTTTGGGAAGTTAGAGGATGTAAAAATGACATTCAAGCATGCAATGTAATTGAGTAGTTATATATACATGCATCCTTCAGTTTTAAATTTGATGAGGCATTTCACAAGAAGCTGTTGAGGCCTGCAGTTACAAGATTTGCTACATCTTTCCTCACTTTACAGAACATTCATTGACAAAAGGTAAATTTAAGGAAGTTGTTCACTTCAGATAAGTTGATCACTTCTAAAAATGCAAAAGAAGAGAAGTGAAAGGTGGCAACAATCATCATGATGCCTTCATTTTGGAATAAGGTTGTATACAGTTTGAAGGCTACGTCTTCTCTTGTGAGAGTGCTTCATCTTGTTGACTCAGAGAAGAGACCTGCAATGGGATACATATACGAAGCAATGGATAGAGCTAAGGAAGATGTCATGAAAGCTTTCAACAATAATGCTAAAAAGTTTGGACCTATTTGCGACATCATTGATAAGAGATGGGATTGTCAGCTTCATAGGCCTCTACATGTATTAGGATTTTTCCTCAATCCTGATTTCTCTTATGAAAATCAAAATCTTGATTTTGATCTAGAGGTTATGAATGGATTTTACAATGTCTTGGCAAAATTGAAGCCTGATGAGAGTGTGTATGACAAAATAACACGAGAAATTTCCATTTATAGAAATGCACAAGGACTCTTTGAAACATCTATGGCTATTAGAGAAAGGAAGACCATTGCTCTAGGTAGTCAAGTGGTATAAATTTTTTATAGTAACTTTCCATTTGTAGTTGCTTATTAATATTATATAACTTATTATCTTTTTATAGTGGAGTGGTGGAATCTCTTTGGTAGGTCTGCACCTAACTTGGCAAAATTGGCATTGAAGGTGCTAGGTCTTACTTGTAGGGATGCGAAAGGAATTGGAGTGTATTTGAAAATGTAAGTTACAAATCAATTCATAATATGCATCGCATTAATTTTATCAAGTAATTTTATATTAATTCTTTTATTTTGGAAATCTATATAGGTTCACTCAAAGAAAAGGAATCCGTTGGCGCAACAAAAGTTGAATGATCTTGTGTTTGCTAAGTACAACGAAACTTTGAGGGATCGATATGAAGATAGGGATTATCTTGATCCCATTTCCCTCTAGGAAATTGATGATTCAAATGAATGGTTATTAGGGAGAATGGAGGAAGATGAGGCAAATGCAGGTGCTGATCTTGTGTTTGGTGATGATGATCTCACTTAGGGCATGGTTGAGCTTGCATCAGGAATTAATGAGCAAGAGGCTATTCGACGTACTCAGGCTTGTGTTACTACAAAGAAAAATGATCCTAAGAAAGCTAAGGGAAAAGGGAAAGCTCTAATAGTTATTGGAGAAGAGGAAGAGTATGTGGATAGTGATGAGGAAGAGAAAGAGGAGATTGAAGAAGTTGCTGGTGACGATGACGATGACGAATTGAATCTTGAAGATGATTCCGATGACTAATGTGTTTTATTATTTAAGAATTGGCAATTGTTCACTTTAATGACATTTGATTTTTATGTTTTTCTACCTTAATTGTGTAGAAACTTTTCTTTCTTTACCATTTGAAATTATGTGAAACAGTTTTTGGCAATACAATTGTCATCATTTTCTTCTACTTAAAGTCTCCAACATTGTTATTAGACATGTTTTTATAAATTTAGTGCTATTAAATTGAGTTAATAAGACATATATGCCAATAAAAGACGATTGCCTCAATTCACTCGGGCTGTCGCCTTTTTGTCGCCTCTCGCCTCAGGCGATTTTGAGCCTTGTCGCCTTGCAATTGCCTTTCGCATTGACAATATTGCATCCATGTCAAGAACAAGGAAATCTACAGGAAAATAGAAGTCCTTAACCTTGACAATAACATCCTCTATAATGCCTCTCGGATTTGTGACGGAACGGCCTGCTAACTACAACGTTACTGAGGTCGGTTGAAGTTCACCTAATCCGAACTTCTCGTAAAGAGAAGTCGGAATTAGGTTAATGGATGCACCTAGATCTAAGAGTGTCCGGTCAAAAGTGTAATCTCTGATAACACATGAAATTAAAGGGGCACCTGGATCTCTCTTTTTTAGAGGAAGGTGATGCAAGATAACAGAACTAGCTTGCTCGGAGAGTATCACGTTCCTCGGAACAGATTCCCACGGCTTACACTTCTAGGTGCATAAATCCTTTAAGAATTTAGCATAAGCCGGTATGTGTTTGATAGTATCGAGGTGCGGGATATTGATTTCAACGTTCTTGAATATATTCGAGAGCTCCTTGTCACTATCAATAGGCTTCTTCTTCCTGGGTTTAATTAAAGTCTCAGGAAAAGGAACATGAGTCAGATTCTCGGATTCAAGTTCCTGAGCCTTGATTTGTTCTTCAGAGTTCTACTTTCTTTCCTCAGGCTTACTAGGATTTTCTTGACTAGAGTAGGGTAGGGGTGGGTCCTGGATTTGCCTTCCACTCCTCAAAGTAATGGAGTTGGCAGATGCGTACGGTTTGGGTCTTGGGGAGGGTTAGGAAAGATCGGAGGAGCTTGATTAACGAGAAACCCCAGATTTGATGGAGTAGAAGAGGAAGGACTTTGCTCAACCACCTGAGCATGTGCGTGTGGGTCCCTCTAGTTCTCTCACACTTGGGCTTAACTGCCTGGATTCTGTATGTTGCGCAGGTTGGGTACAAGTTGAGATGGCAAAGATTCGGGCTGACGGGTATTAGCAATGAGTCCGGTTTGCAAGTTGTCCAATGAGGCTTTCATTTGTTGCATGAGCTGGAGTATAGATCCTTGCATCTTTACCATTTGACGGTTCAAATCAGCTTACCTTACGGGTTGACGGGCATTCCAAACTGGCTGATTGACCTGATTCGAGGGCAGCTGCGTATAAACATGACCCTGACCCATTGCTCTTTGCGGAGCATAGTTGCTGGGTCGGAATTGGGTCTGCTGCCCCGGATTTTTCTAGGAGAAGTTAGGGTAGTTTCTCCCCAGATTATAAGCATTGGAATATGGGTTGGACCTAACGTTCTCCTGTATAGCATAGACATCCTCATAGGGCAAGGATGGGGAGAGAAAGGGAGGAATCAGAGAAATTGGGATCAAAGGCCCCAGTTTGGAACTAGTGGGGTTCCGAGTAATGCTGGCTCACAGGTTAGGCCGCATCCAATTGATTCACGAACTCCTGTCCAGAAGGAGCTCACGAAGAATGGAATCCTGAATTATGGGATTGAGTGGATCGAGAATTGTTCACAGAGTTTCCAGCCATCTACTCCATCCTTTTGGTAACCAGGTCTACCTTATCTAGTTTATTACAAATCAGCTACATAATGAATGAATGAGAGTCATGAACCTCATTAACATTCGATCTGAGTTGTTGAGACCGGTTAAATGTATCCATGGTGGCATGATTGATTGAATTTTTACTCATTTCCTCAAACAAATCATGCGCACTATCTGCATCTTTGTTGAGGAAATTGCCTCCGCAGGAAGCGTCCACGTGATTTCTAAGTTGCTCAGTCAACTCGTGGTAAAAGATCTGCACGAGTTGTGCTTTCGGCACCTCGTGTGGACACTTCCGCAATAGATCCTGGAATCGCTCCCAAGCACCATGAAACTGCTACCTCGGCCGTTGGACTAAAATAGTAATCGCCCGTCTCAGTGCATTGGTGCGCCCGACAGGAAATAATTTCTTTAAGAAAGCTGATTTAAGATCATTCCAAGTTACGATCGGCCTTTCAATTGTCTGGTACCAATGTGCGGCCTTATCCCTAAGAATGTAGGGGAAAAGCCTCATAATCATTTTCTCCTCATCTACGTTTCGTGTTTTGGTGGTCTGGACCAAAATGGTTAAGTCCTCCAAATGCTGAAACGGGTCTTTAGAGCCAAGCCTATGGAAATGTTTGATCAGGCTTAACACCTGGGGCTTGATTTCAACATCTCCGGTCGAAATTTGGATGCCGCGACGTTCCCTGTAATTTGAAGAATCATAAAAATCCTTCAAAGGCTAAGCACCTTGCATGCACTGGAACTATTTTTGCATTTGTTGCATTTGTTTCAGCTGCCTTTGAAACATCTCATGTTGATTTTGAGGCAAAGGAGGTTGTTGGTTGGCCATGAGATTAATTTAACGAATGTACAACTTACACCTCCTAGAATGAAATAATGGTCCTTCCAATCAAGGATTCAATGACCTCCTTCCTAGCATAAACTAGGAAGAGGTCGGAAGGATTGAGGATAAGAACCATGTAGCACAACAAAACAAGCCTATCCTTAAGTTAGGTAGCCTAAAGACCTAAGCTCCAAGATAGATTCAAACTACAGTACGAATTTGATGTTGTTCTTAATCCAAAAGTTGGTTAAGTTGGGATGGCAAGACAGGGGGAGTGTGTACCGAAGGTCGCTAATTATGCTAAACCCCTACCTGCTTATGTCGTTTGATAGTCCGACCACCTAACTTAGCACCTTCTGGAGAAAGTAGATGTCACAAATTCGTATCACAGTTTGGAAAATATCCTGAAACTGACAGTTGAGTCCTAAGGCCAACGTCTACT
Source organism: Thalassia testudinum (assembly GCA_037157565.1). NCBI lineage: Eukaryota > Viridiplantae > Streptophyta > Magnoliopsida > Alismatales > Hydrocharitaceae > Thalassia > Thalassia testudinum. Next base: position 99,698,514 of record JAZHRO010000031.1, on the reverse strand, counting down.
TGATTTTATATTAGGCTTAACATTGTAATGCTTATGGAATGTGGTGGGCCCTTAGAATGGGTTATGCTCTTAATGATCGATTAAACACGTGTGAGTGCGTGCACAACCAGGGTTTTCAAGCAAGATTATTCGGATGAGTGGATTTTAATGTTCAAATCTTGCTTAAGTAGCTTTTAGGGTTTAGAATTAGGTGAGTTCAAACAGAGGCAGACCAGATCTTTCAATCACGGGTGAAGATGTTTTCCTTTTAAAATGAAAAATAAAGTGGAGTGTTTGGTATTGACCTAAATTGTAAACCCTAAAAGAAAGCTACTTGATGAGTTGTTTTTAAATGAAGTGGTGTGACTCAAACAACTCAAACAACTGGCTTTGATGCACCACTGAGTTAGACACACAAACGGTTACCTAATCTGATTTTTACTCAATTATGTATTTGAATGTGTGTGTACCGGTTTTAAAGATCGATTGACTAGTTGAGTATGAAAATCAGAAGAGGTTGTGTACCTTTGTATTTTTTTAGATTTTTTTGTTTATATACAGAGAGTGAGATGGGTGGAGGTGGAAATCAAACAATCAAAACTAATCCAAGGGTTTATGAGAACACCTAGGTTAATTAGGGTTTGAATTAGGGTTATGAAATGAACTCTATGGAGGGGGAAAGAATATGGAGCACTTACAGTTGTCTTCAACTACACTTTGCTCCTTTCTACCGCTTGAAGATTTCCTGTCGAGGTACCTGCAAAACAATAGAGAAGAAGTAAAAGAGAGTTAGAAAACAGATAAGTGCGAGGAAATACAGAAAGGAAATCGAGATTTGTTGTCTCCAAGACAACGGTGCCAAAACATTAATTCGAATAATCGTCGCAGAAAGATTGAATTTGGAAAACCTATCATTGTAGAGCAATTTACGAGAAAATCAGCCAACAAATAAATTTACCGAAACTCAAAAGAATTTCAGGTCGAAACAGGGAGGCTACGTTGATTCGCAATCCACAATTATATCTTTTTTGTGTAATTTTAATTTTAAGATGGGATAATTACAATGAATCGATACTACACTACAGAGAAAGAGAGAACGAAACACTTTTATAACAGAGATATTGTTTTTACAACTAGAAAGCTGGAAATATTACAACTAGAAAGCGATAATCTAATCTAGAAAGTAGTAAAGAAAAAGGAGGTGAGAAATTATCCTTCTTAACAGTTGTTTGGAGGACGAGCCGGAACGGGCAATGCCTGGAAGATGTAAAGCGGAGACGGAAGACGAAGAACAAAGTAAGAAGAACCGGGGGCGAGGTAGGACGTCGTCATCGCGGGATCTACTTCCGGAATGGGGATGAGAAGACAACCACGGAGCTCCACGAACAGGGTTAGAAGTGGACAAAATTTTGATTTTAACTTTAGAGGAGCATCCTGGATTTGGAACAAGCTTCTTTAGAACTTTAGAGAGGGAGAGAGGTGAAGGAAGGGATGAGAAATTCGAGTGGTAGGGGTGCCCTTTTGTTAATGTAAGAGTTGAGGGTAAAAGAGACATTTCCAAGCTTTAAAACATTCATTTCAATATCTTTTGTGACGTTTATGACTGTCACTGTAGCTCCAACATGGCTGAAGATGCACGCACGCCCCCACCTCCTTGCCTTCAAGCGTTGAAGCCTTCTTCCAAGCGTCGGCTGATTAGGACCATTCGATGAAGATCAAACGGTCATCGCTCACTGAACGCGCCTTCAGAATGTGCGCTCGCACGTCTTGGATTGAAATTAGCTGTCCGATCATGTGATCGGACGGCTGAAAAGCCACCTCTTCATGTGCTCGGTGCCTGCGTCAGATCATGCCTCTGATGCGCGTGGGAAGTCATGTCATCGCCCGCATCTGCCTGATTGCCTGATCTGAGCCGTTCGCAGCTGATTGAGTAGTCAAGTTAATTCTGCGCGGACCTCTGGTTGCGAATCGAACCCGCGACTTCTGCTTCGCGAGCGTGCGCTTGCTCAACGTGCCAAGCCGTCCTCTTTGTCGAGCGGATGCTTTTGCGCTTAGCTGACCCAGGCCGTTGGATCTTCATCCAATTGTCGAGATCAAATGTTGATCTTTGCTTGGAGAGGTGGAGCGGGAGGCCTTGGCGGGCGTTGGGCGGCTGGGATGGCACCACATGGCATCATCTTGGCCGTCTATCTTATGTGAGTTGTAGATGGTGACACGGATGTCAGATTAGACCAATTTTCGTGTTGTTGGGTTGTGATCGTCGATCCGAACCCATCCATGTGGTCGGATTTGTCATCTGAAGTACGAATTTACACCATCTGGCCCATTATCCTTTGATCTTACTTGGATTGCATCTGATGCTACGGAAGTCCGGTCAGGGCGATCTTAGAGTCGTTGAACTTCAATTATCGCCTTGATCAGATCCGTACGATTAGATATTCAATTCGAGGCCCCGATTAAATATTACCCTGTCCTTGGCCACCAAAAAGAATGAGTTACTATATAATTTGTACAATTTGACTTCAATGCATGATGATGCATGATATGTAATATTTACAATACATGATGCTTCTATGATACTAAGAATATGCATAAATAGATATTTTAGGCTATTTGGATGCATACACATCATTGATACTACAGATTAAACCTTTGCATTGGTTGTGATCCCTGGACGTGGTAAAAGTGCATCCTCTGCACATGGTTGTGGTCATGGACATGGATTTGGAGGTCGTAATCGTACTCCTTGCACCTATTGTGGCCGAGTAGGACATACTAAGGCTATCTACTGGCAAAAGCATGGCAAACCAACCATTGCTAATCAGGCGATAGATACTTCAAATTCGTTGCCAGAGGTGGTTTCCAAGGCTGAATTTGATGATCTTCTTCAGCGGTTTTCCCAACTGGCATGTGCTTCCACTTCCCGACCTATAGATGCTGCAGCGTTTGCCTCGTCCTCCTTAGGTATTGACTTGGTTTGCTCCTTTCTTATGAGAGTTGACTCAGGAGCTTCAATACATTTATGTGGAGAGCACGAATCTTTTCCTGCTATGAGTCATGTTGCACTAGGATGAACTATATAGGTTGCTGACGGTAGACATTCTCTTGTGGCTGGAAAGGGAGATGTTCCCCTATCTTCTACCTTGAGATTGTCTAATGTCCTTTACATACCAAATTTTCCTCTCAGCTTAGTTTCAATTAGCAACATTACCAAAGAATTAAATTGTCGAGTTATATTTGATGCACAGTCATGTGTCTTATAAGACAAGCTCATGGGGTGGACTTTGGTGGAGGACGTAAAGCAAGGGGTTTATCATGTGAGTTGTGCACCTGTTATTACTGTTGTTGTTGGTCATGGGGAGAGTGCTTCTGGATCTTCATTCCAGTGGCATCTTTGCCTTGGCCATTTACCCTTAGAGAGACTCAGATCTGTTATCTCTCACATTCCATTCACTGCTACTATTCTTTGTGATGCTTGTCAGTTTGGCAAGCATCACCGTGCCAGTTTTCCTGCTTCTAGTTATATTGGATCTACCATTTTTCATCTTATTCATATGGATGTATGGGGTCCTAGTTGGATTTTTGATCGGTTAGGCCATTGATATTTTTTGGTGATGGTGGATGATTTCTTGAGTTTCTTGGATTGTGAAGTTGGAAACATTGTTGAAAATTGTCATTGAAATAAAGATCCACTTTTCTATCGTTATTAAGATGTTTCATTTTGGTAATGCATTGGAATTTTGTATTACCTGTTTAAAAACTTTTGTAAGTCCGATGGCATTATACACTATACAACCTGTGCTTATACCTTTCAGTAGAATGGTGTGGCTGATAGGAAGCATAAGCATTTGCTTGATGTTGCTCGCACCTTGTTGATTCAACATTCTGTACCTTCATAGTATTAGGGGGATGTGGTGTTAATCGCTTGTTTTCTTATTAATAGGATTCCAAACTCTGCTCTACATGAATAGATTTCTTGGGAAGTTTTGTATCTTGATAGACAACTGTTTCATGTACCACATCATGTGTTTGGTTGTGTTGCCTTTGTACATCTTCTTGGTCTTGGATGGGATAAACTAGCACCTAGAGTAGTAGAATGTGTTTTCTTGGGCTATTCTCAGACACAAAAGGGATATCAATATTTTGATCCTATTGCATCTCTTCATTTTGTATCTGCTAATGTTACTTTTCATGCGGCTATTACGTATTTTTCTACGTCTAGTCGTGACTTACCTCCTACTTTTGATGTTGCTTCTATACTTATACCACCTATACCTCTAAGAGTTATTCCTAACAATGACACACCCACTACAGTGTCTACTGAGATTCAGAGATTTGTTGAGCCCATTTATATTTACACAGCTTCATACTACTTTGCAGATTTCCCTTCTTCGCCTCCTCCTTTAGCCTCCCCAGGCCAGGTGAGCTCGGCACCTTTAGACATTGACGATTATGTGTTTAGTGATGTAGATAAATCCCCTATTGATTCAGTCAAGGAGGATGATCTTGATTTTCTGATAGCTATTCGGAAGGCTCCCTAGAGTTTTGCCAGATATCTAGTTGCAGGCAGTATTGTGACAAATGGTATGGGAACAGAATTTGCCAGTTTTTGTTGTGCTCTAGTAGCCACTCATGTTCTTGTGACATATCATAAGGCCATGTTTAATCCAAAGTGGCGATAGGCCATGGAGGATGAGATGGCCGCTCTTCAGAGTAGAGGCACATGGGAGTTGACATCATTGCCAGAGGGGACTTTTGTTGTTGGTTGTCGCTGGGTCTTTACATTGAAATATAATCCAGATAGGTCTATTGTAAGATATAAGGCCAGACTTGTGGCAAAATGGTTTACTCAAACATATGGAGTGAACTTTTTGGTTGCTCACCTATCTACGGTTAGGATTCTTTAAGCAGTTATAGTTTATAAAGATTGGAAGCTATACCAATTGGATGTCAAACATGCCTTCTTGTACGAGGATCTGCACAAAGAGGTGTACATGTAGTGGGTCCTAGGTTATGAGGTTTAAGGGAAATGTGTATGCAGGCTATGTAAGGCCATTCATGACCTTAAGCAGAGTCCTCGTGCTTGATTTCAGAAGTTATCTCAGGTGATGGAGTCTGTTAGCTTCTAGAGGTCATCTGTGGATCATTTCTTGTTTGTCAGAAAATAAGGAGGGGTGTCACTATTCTTGTTTATGTGGATGACCTTATTCTCACAGGAGATGATTCTGAGGGAATAGTTGAGATCAAGTGATGTCTGGCTAATCAGTTTGTAAGGAAGGATCTAGGTTTGTTGAGATACTTTCTTGGGATAGAGGTCGCTTGCAGCAAAAGTGGCATCATTCTATCCCAAAGGAAGTATGGTTTAGATGTTTTGCAGGAGATTGGTATGCTGGGAGCTAAGTTAGCAAATATACCCATGGATCTTAAGGCACATTTGTATGACCTTAAGGCTGACAGTTGATAGCAAGCAGTATAGACAACTGGTTGGGAAGCTGTTGTGTCTTATTATCACTCGACCAAACATTTTCTTTGCAGTTGGCAGGTTGAGTCAGTTTAAGGGTCAACCCACTAGACAACACTAGGATACTGCGATGATGGTTTGTTAGATATCTTAAGAAGGCTCCTTGAAAGGGTCTTCTATTCACCAGAGGGACTTCCATGACAATGGTAGGCTACTCAGATGCAGATTATGTTGGATGTCCTTTAGACTAAAAATCCACTGCAGGTTTTTGTATGAATGTAGCTGGCAATCTTGTGACCTAGAAGAACAAGAAGCAAGTGGTAGTCTCCAAGTCTACTGCAGAGTCAAAGTATAGGGTGATAGCCCAAATTGCTGTTGAAATGATATGGATTCGGTCTCTCTTGATTGACTTACCTGTTGAGATTGGTAGACCTATGGGGATGTGATACGATAATAGGGCTGCTACTTATATAGCCAATAATCCCATGTTCTATGAGCGTACAAAGCATGTGGAAGTTGATTTCCATTACACCAAAGATATTATTCAAAAAGGGCGGCTTTACATAACTCTAGCTCTACTGATGATTAGACAGCTGATATATTTACCAAGCCTCCTATTAGATCTAGTTTTGATGTTTGTTGTTCCAAGCTGAGCATGATTGACATTTATGCTCCATCTTGAGGGGAAGTGTTGTACTCTGTTGGTCCATTATGTTTGTAGGAATGTGTTTGTAACTTTTTATTTCTTGTCGGAGTTGTGGGGTAATTTGTCTCACCTCTCTCTATATATAAAAAGAGGTAGGGTTTTGCAATAAGATTATAGCATTTGTTTCTCCTAACACACACACACACACACATATAAGGGACAAGTGTACCACCCATTTTTCATGTCATGCATGGGAATACAAGCGGCTTGCCAATTTGTAACTGACATCTTGATTCTACTTGATCCATATGCAGGACTCAAAGTTGGATGTTACGATTGGTCCATATGAAACGTATGAAGATGCCCTTTTCGGATATAAGGTATCACTGCAATAACTGTTATTTATCTTGTTTTCAGTCACTTAAACCTTTTTCTTGAACGATCAATAATTGATATGAATTCACTTTCTGCAATAACTGATATGACGCCTTTTCCACTTTCTGTAAATAATGAAGATGCTTGCCGTGAAAATTCTAACATACACAGGTTTGAAGGGCTCTATGTTTTGCTGGCAAGGAAAAATGTTTCATGTGATGTTTCAGTAATACATCATTAAATAAGCCGTTTATGAGTGCTTACCTGTTGAAAAGACTGATGTTTTAGGCTATTGAGTTAAATATCAATTATGAACTTCCATTGTGTTCATGTAATGGTATCCATTAAAGGTCTGATCAACGAAAAAATTTCAAGACACGACTTTACCTTAATTGATGATTTGCATTTTTTTTGTAAGGTAATTAACAAAATAAATTTTTTTAAAGCTATCCGTATGAAATTTTTTCTCGGGTCAACGAACTTTACTCAGTGGCACTGTAATTCAGGTTAAGAAAACCAATGACCTACGTATTTATTTGAAGTTTTCTTTTCAAAAAAATATTTATTTGCGGTTTAGAAAATGATTTGTGGTTTGAGGTCCTATTACGACAACCCTGTCATGCTAGTTGTAGATGTCAACTGTTCATGGGTCAGATATTGGGGAATGATATCGTTAGTTGTTCGAAAATTAATGGGATGCAGTTTATATAGTATATGTTTTGACACATTGTTTCCTTGGGAGTGAAATCAGCATGTAGATAAGGGGTTTACTTCATGAGAAATTATTCAATCAGGATTGAGTAAATATATAACTTCAATCTTAGTGTTATCTCATTTATGGAAAAGTTATGAACCCCCAAAATCAGTCAAGGATACATTTTGGTTATATGAAAGCTTTGCAGAAAAGGGCTATACCGAAGACCATAGATGAATAAGTCAGTTGTGGACGTGGATAGGGGTGTTAGGATACCCTTATCCATTTTGTAGCCTGACACAGAAACAGGCGTATCATGCAGATATGATAAGTGGATAATATGGAATGTTTCCTAAACAAGCATTTAAAACATTGGACTTGTCAGGTATGCCATTCTTTAAATATAGTACAGATGTTATATTTTACACTTGAAGAAGATGCATTAATAATAAAAAAAACCCCTCTCTCTCTTTTTATATAAAAGAGAACTGGGTAAATTATATAAGTACCCTACAAGAAATAAATAAATATCAAACACCTTGTATATTTCAATACTTCCCCTCAAGTTGGGGCATATATGTCAACGAGGCCCAACTTGCTACTAAGGAAATCATGCCACTTCTTCTTCAGTGGCTTGGTGAGAGTATTTATTAGCTGAAACTCGAAGTATATGTGTAGGGTACTTATCTTTCCTTCTAACATTGCATCCCATATAAAATGATAGTCAACCTCTATATGTTTGGTCCTCTTATGAAAGACTAGATTCGACGCAATGTAAGCAGCTGATTTATTGTCACAATAAAATGGGATAGGCATGTCAACCTTTATCCTTAAATTTTGTAGGAAGCTCATGATCTAGATAATCTCACAAGTTGCCTGGGCTATAGATTTGTACTCTTCCTCTGCACTAGAGTGAGCCACTACATTCTGCTTCTTGCTCCTCCATGAGACGATTACCTCCCAGATAAATAGCAAAGCCTGAAGTAGATCTTCTATCCTCTGTGGATCCTACATAATTCATGCCTGAATACGTCAAAAGATCAAGAGAGCCACCTACTTTGTAGTATAAACTTTGTCCTGGGGTGCCCTTCAGGCATCTCAGAATAAGACACACCTCACGCCAATGACTATATCTTGGGTTCTACATAAACTGACTGCCTCTACTCACTGCAAAACTGATATCAGACCGTGTAATGATTAGATATAGCAAGTGACCAACAATACTATCGTATCTAGTAACATCCTCAAACAAAGGATTCGTCTCATCAGTGCTATGGCTAGACTGTGATTCTACTGGTATCCCAAATGTTTTGGACCTAAGTAGCCCAACCTTCTCAAGAATCTACAAGGTATACTATCTCTGAAATAGTGATAAGTTGGTTCCCTGAAAAACTGCTTATATCCCCAAGAAATAGTGAAGATCGTAGAAATCCTTAGTGACAAAGGTAGACTGTAGGAACGTCTTTGTCTACACAATCCCATCTATATCATCACCAGTTAGAATCATATCATTAACATAGAATACTAGGATAACAACCCTCCAGATACCGTCATACTCTATCCTCCTGATAAAGATAGAATGATTAGTAGTAAATCGCTGAAAGGCTATCTTCATGATCTCTAAATTGAGTCTCTCAAGCCAGGCTTGCAGACTCTACTTCAAGCTATAAATGGCCTTTAGTAAGAAACACACAAGATACCCTTGAACATCATATCCTAGTGGTTGTCTCATGTAAACATCCTCAGCCAGATCTCCATATAAGAAGTCATTTTAATGTCAAGCTGGTATAAAGGCCACTCCTAGATCACAGCAACGGAAAGAATAATCCTGATGGAGGTAATGCGAGCAACAGGCAAAAAAGTCTCAAGATAATCCACCCCATATGCTTGGATAAGTCTCTTGGCAATGAGCTTGGCCTTATATCTATCAGTTGTTCTATCAGATTTATACTTTACGGTATACACCCAACGGCAGCCAACCACAGTAGCACCCTCGGGGCATGGATCAAGATCCCATATCTTTCTGGACTGTAAAGCCTACATCTCCTCATCCATAGCTGCTCTCCACCTGGGATCCTAAACTTGGATAAAATATCTGAGAACAACTGCTGTAGTAATAGCTGAGGCAAACTGTCCGTCTCCCTCCTCTAAATAGGAAATCACAATGTACTAGGACATAGGATGAAGGGTACATATGGTAGTAGATCTCCTCTGCACGGGCTCCTCATCCCTATCTGAGTCACTCCTATTTGAGGAGTTAAGAAGTTGTATGGGCTCGTCTTCTAGGACATTGTCTAACTGTGATCTTTTGTGGTAGATCTGTCTCTTGTTTGGCAGCCTCTATAGTCAATCCCTCCTCTGAGAATTAAGGAATCTTCTAAAAAATAGTCACATCCGCAGTAACAACATACCTCCTATGGATTAAATCATACCACCTGTAGCCCTTTTATATCCTAGAGTAACCAAGAAAGACACACTTCATTGCACAGGGAGCAAGCTTGTCTTGATTGCCATGATTTTGAACAAAGCACATGTGCCCAAACACATGCAAGGGCAAAGGAAACAACTTGCTACACTCATGGTATATAATTTGGTATGGAATCTGACCATGAAGCACAGAAGATGGCACTCGATTAATCAAATAAGCTACAGAATGGCATCATCCGAAAACTGTGCGGGAACCTTCATATGGGACATTAAAGTCCCTAGCAATATCAAGGAGATGTCGCAACTTGCGCTCAGCAACCCCATTTTGCTGGGAAGTATGAGCACATGATGCCTGATGAATGATCCCCCTAGAACGAAAGAGCTCCTATAAATCTCTATGTATAAACCTTAGTGCATTATCATTGTGGAAAATTCAGACTGTGGTGTTATACTGTGTCTGCACCTTGGAAAGAAACTACTAAACAATAGAGGGACTCTCATTGTAGGCCTTTATCAGAGAGACCCATGTCAGATGACTATGGTCATCAACAAACACTATAAAATATCTGTGTCCGCCAGGAGTGGGAACTTTGGAAGGTCCTCATACATCACAATGTACTAGGGCGGAAGGTATTGCACTGACTCCATCATCTCTCCGAGGATAGCTGCTCCTGTGATGCTTACCCAATTGGCAGTCCTCGCACTCTAGAATCAACAAATTTGACAATTCTAGGTATATTTGACGCATCTTCTTCATGGAGGGATGCCCAAGTCTCTGGTGCCATAGTAATGAATCACAAGTGATTGACACAACCCTTGCAAACAAGGTGGGCATGTCTAAGTAGTACAATCCATCTCTCTTTATGCCTTCGCGTACTAACTCTCTTGTCTGACGATCTTGAAAGTAACAATGCTTCTTATCAAAGATAACAAGGCATCGAAGATCCTTGCAAATGCGACTCACAGTCAAGAGATCCATAGGAAACTCAGGAGCATGATATACCTTCTCTATCTTCATCTTCGAAGTGGCATCTGCACACCCAACTGCAATAATTAGGGAGGTAGCACCATTGGCTACCCTCACATCTCGAATCCCCTATGGAGCCACGGGGTCCTGCAAACGATATCTATCTCCGATGAGATGAATAGAGACGCCAAAGTTGATCACCTATGTGCTCTTGGCCCTCTTCTTCTTCTCCACAACTTTTTGGGCTGTACATGCAAACTTAGTAGAAACTGAAGTCGATCTTCTTTTTGGATTAAACTTCTCCAACATGGGCGAGAGAAGACTCATCGCCATCCAAACTAGGCATGAGAGAAGGCTCATTACGCAAGACATAACCCGAACAACGGGAGATTGGTGACCACCAGCAACAACCATGGCTATTGCTGGCGGGGACAACCTACAGGCTGCAGTGCACGACCTGTCAGATAGTAACAGTGTTGCAACCAGCATCACCAATCTATCCGGCGGTGGCTGCAGCACGACTGCTGCTGCTTGTGGTGGCGGTGGTGGCACGGAAGCCGTTCCCCATCATATCACTGTTACATTGGTGATCTAATCATGTTGTGGTATTTTTTTTTTTTAATGGGATATTGGAGTGCCAACCTAGGATCGTTACTCTGATACCATGTGAAACTGAAGAAAATGCATTAACCATCAAAAGAAACCCTAGCTCTCTTTTTATATAAAAGAGAACTGGGCAAATTACATAAGTACTCCACATGAAAATAAATAAATATCAAACACCTCCTTATATCTCAACACGGACGACGTTACATTTAACTTATTCAAACCTGCTTATTAGTTACTAATCGATGCATTTTGCTTAATTTTCTAAAAATAATGAACTGAAGATATTAAACAAGAACAACTATGTCCCATAATACTTAAGAAAGCTTTAAAGCTTTAAAATATTTTATTTAAAAAGTTATAATCATGCCATTCTAACTAATTTGGTAACCTCAAAGAAGAGGTCCATATCTGCTAAAGTAGACATCCTTATCCACCCAAAATGGATACATGTATCTGCATCCGCCAAATTAGGATATCCATATCCATATCTGGTAATCTCTGGAGAAGGATTTCAATGTCCATATCCACCAAAAAGTTTAATATGGGCATCAGTATGTGACGAGCTGAAAATGGATACCATATCTGTCTTGGGCAGGTATGGGTACATCCACTTCTAGTTACATCATCCTTTGCTGACACTCCCTACACTGAGCTAATATTCTCTGCATTAACCTTGTCTATTAAGAATATCTTGGTTGATGTTTTCTCCATATTGGAGAGAACACATTCTTTAACAGGCACTTTTGATTAAGAGCTGAAAATATTTATGTTCTTGTGGAAGAAGGAAGCATTGCGCCATCTATTCTCTCCAATAACTTCGATTGTGTTGTGAACTCCCCCATTGTCTGTCATTGTTTCATTTTAGCGTAGCTATGCATAAAAATATTTTAGCAATGTTTTTTTTTTTTGTGTGATACGCATTACTTACCTGGTTAGGAATTTTTTTTACAGATTTGCATGTTGTACGTATAGGGGCAAAAAAATTAACCTGACCCAACCCGACCCCAATTTGATCCAATAGACTAGACCTAACCTGACCTGTTTGGTTCACGGGTTGGATTTTGGGTGAGTAATGTGGACCATTTGGCTAATGGGTCAGGTCTGAGTATAGAATATGGACCCTTGGACAGAAAATTTTGTGCGCTCAACTTCACCCCTTTGATCCATTTGCATAGACTGGCCAAAAGTTGATGAATCCTTCCAACTTTCTCATGATGTTGGATCAGTCACCTAATGCTTCTCAGATCCCAACGTGATATTTTTGGCAGAAAAAGATATTTCTTTCATACTTATGGCCAGGGATATCATCCAAGAAAATTTTAGTTTGCTTTTATCTCCATGTCAATTTTTTGAAATGACCTTTTCATGAATAGGCCTTAGCCTTGTATTGCCAGAGCAGTAGATTGTTTTTTCTTGTGCCTGCAACTGTTGCCAAGGACTGCATACTGCTATAATCATGTGTTTGGCCCTATGATTTATGACTTACATAGATCATCTGTATTTTGGCCCAGCATACAATTATTCAGTTATGGTGAAATTTTGCGCATTCCTCTTTCCTATTGACGAAGATTCCCTTCAGAGAATTTACTTCTCCAAAACCTGTTTGACATGTCTTGCATGCTTTCAAAAAATGGAGTAATGGGTATTAAACATGTTTTTTTTTCTTGAAAGGACATATAACTTTTTATTTGGCTTGAAGTCCTGAAGTAGTATAGGTATCACAACATGAATGTTACATTCCATCATTTTTCGTTTCAATGTACAATTGGATTTTGGAGAAAAGACTACTCATAGGGGGCGGTGGGGGTTATGAGAGTCCTCTTGTGTGGAGAGAGTGGGGGGGCGGTGGGGGAGGTTCTCCTCTTCATCACCTTTGGATAGCAGATGCCGGTGAGATACGATCGGTTCTTTCTAAGATGGGTTTTTCATTGTCAGATTGGAAGGTGGGGGTGTTGTTGGAGAAGAAGGTGATTGTTTTTGGTTTGCCGAGGTCCGATGTTGATTTGATTAAATTCGGAGAAACGTGCTTTGGAGAGGTTTGCATTGGATGGCGACTTTCGGGCTTATACGAAGGAGCAGATGAGGAATGGATTCTGTTATGCCCCTCAATCAAGTTTTGCATTCAGGGAATCCCTATTAGATTGAGGATGGTGGGGGTTGTGGAGACGATTTGCTTGTCTCTTGCTTGTATTAGAAGGTGTAGGGGTGTTGGTCTTGTTGAAGGTGATGCTACTGGTGTTTTTGTGGAAGGGGAGCTGCTCGTGGGTAGATCGATGCCTGATAAAGTGGTTCTGCGGTGCGGTGGCAATGCATGCATTATTTCATTCAAGGTTGTTGATCAGGAATTTCGGCAATACACGAAGGTTGCCGCAGGTGGTGCTTTTCCGGTCAGGCAGCCTATGCCATTCAGGCAGGTGCAGGTCTGGAGGTTTGTTGCGAAACCGGTCAGCCAGCTTGGCATGCTTGAATCTTCGACAGTTGGAGCAGCAGCTGGCATGCCAAAAGGTCTCCCTGATTTTAGGGTTCCCTAAAAAGTGCTGACTTGGCAGCAAATTTGAATGAGGGAATGGGATCATTTAATTTCTCTACGCAAGTGGCACCTGGATTCATATTCGGATGCGGGTGTGGTGAGTCCAAACCCAATTGCTCTAACCGATTTGGCACTTTGGGCTTTTCTTTCGAAGATGTTGGGCCCCTCCTGCCTTTTGTTCTTCTTTATTACAGGATAATCATGTCCCAGTGGCTTTTGGGTCAATTTTTTGACTCGATGAGGAGGGCGATGTTGGGCTACCTTCTCTGTTGATACCTGATTTGGCTGCCCTGGAGTTTGGTGTTGTTGCTGAGACAGTGCTACAACAGGGGATTGTTGCTGTGGCTCCTGTGGGTGATAAAGCTTTCCGGTGGGGGATTCTGACCCATGCAGCAGACCCGGGTTTCAGGGGGCAGTGTCTGCAGGAAGGAGTGAAGTGCAAGGAGGAGGCAAGTGTGTGGTGGCTGGGGCGTGAGACATAAAAGGAAAGAACATTCTTTGTCAAACTGCTTCTTCAAGCAGATCTTCAGTGTCTAGGAAGGTGATGTCACAGAAGTTGTTGTTCAAGGCATGTCACAAGCGTAAGGTGGTGACAAAGGAGAAGCCAAAAAAGGGGAAGCTTGATCGTGGAAGCACCGAGTTTGATTGTTGGGTGGCAAGTGTGCTTGGCACTAAGAAGGTTTACAAAAGAGGGATAACTTCAGGTGTTGATGGTTAAAAGTGTTGTCCTAGAACATTCGTGGGCTCCGTGATGAAGTGCAGAGGTCTATTTTGAGGTGGTACTTGGTTTAATGGAGAATAGATGTTGTCTTGCTATAGAAAACTCATTTGGATTCACTGTCTCCTTAGTTGAGAAGAAGCATCTGTGGGGTTTGTTTCACTGATTTGCTTAAGGTGAAGGTGGAAGGAAGATCGGGTGGTCTCCTTTTGATGTGGAATCAGGATTTGGTGGAGCTCAATTCTTTGTTGGTTGGAAAATGTGTGACTACAAGAGCTTTCATGAGGAAGGCTGATGACTTGTCTTTCTCCATCATCTGTTTTTATGGTCCTTGAGATAATGCGTCTAGGCTGCATTTTTGGGAGGAGATACGTCAAGCTTCATAGATGGTTGATGGTATGCCATAGTTGATTAGGGGAGACTTTAATGCTACTTCGTCGTCGACTAATAGGCCGGATGGGAGGTTTGACATAGTATCGGTTGATTTCCAGAGAGTGGTGGATGATCTTGAGTTGTTGGAGTTGACTATTTCTGGGGCCCTCTCCACTTGGGAGGAATGGCAGTGGAGCAGCATCACATATTGACATTTTTATGCAGTCGGGCCTTGGCGGAAGCTTTTCAGGGGTTGGAGGTGGGGGTGCGAGTAAGGCCATTTTTTGACCATACTTTGCTTTGGTGTAGCAATGATGGTTTATCTTACTCTACTTATTTCAAGTTTCACAAGTCTTAGTTGAAAGAACCGATTTTATTCGTGAGAAGTGGACAACGATTCTTACATCAAATTCCACCATATGCATGTTGGCTTGGAAGATATGTGGTATTAAGGCAACTTTGATTGAATTCAAGCAGGATCTTATGACACGGTGAGAAAAACAGAGAAATAAGGCTTTGCAGAAGATTGCTTCTTTTGATAGGAAGGAGAATGCGACACCTTTGTCAGTGGAGGAGTGTCAAGTGCGTAAGTGTTTACAAGCGACAATCCAGGAAGAGGATTTGAAGGAGATGGATTGGAGGCAGAAGTCTAGGCAACTTTGGCTTAAGGAGGGAGATTCAAATACCAGGTTCTTCCATTTGTCGGCGAGTGCCAAGAGAAGGGCTAATTTGATTAATGTTTTGAAGGTGGGGAATTTTTACTTGACTAGAGAGATAAGATTTGTAATACTTTTCGGGATCACTTTTTCACCAGGAGATAGCCATTAGGGGAGTGGAGATTAGGGAGGTCGGATATGTTAGTCTTTTGATGATGAGATGAGGCAAGACTTGCTTAGAGGGATATGCAAGGAGGTCATAAGAGTACTTCAAGACTTGAAGGCGGAGGGGTCCCTGTGTCCTGATGGCTTGCAGGTTATTTTCTATAGGGAGATGTGGGAGATTGTTGGTCTTGATGTTATGGCAATGATCCAATAGCTCTTTTTTTAGCATAGGGGCTTTGATAGATTGAACATATTTTACTTATTTCTTTTGCGAAAGTGTTCGGGAGCAAACTCAATTGATGACTTGAGGCTAATCGCTCTTTCCAATTCGATCTATTTGGTGGTGGCAAAGGTGTTGGCCAATAGACTCTGTGAGATTATGCCCAAGATTATTTCTCTAGTTCAGTCAACTTTTATAAAGGGTAGGTCTTTGGAGGATTCTTTTGTTTTGGTAAAGGAGATGATAGTGTCATGGAAGACAAGGGGTGTTGCTACTTTCATGTGGAAGGTGGGTTTCTCAAAGGCTTATAATTTAGTGGCATGGTCTTACCTTTGACAAATCTTTAGAAGAAGGGGTTTTCCTAAGATTGGGGTTCAAATGATGAAGAGATGTATTACTATATCTTCCTTTTCGGTGCTAGGTAATGGTTGGCCAGGTGGATTGTGGACTTAGCCGCAATGCGGAGTTCGGCAAGGATGTTCTTTGGCACCTCTCCTCTTTGATATTGCAGTTGATACTCTTGCAAATTTGGCTTTTAAGGCATGTAGAGAGGGATTATTTAAGGGTTTCACACTGTAGGAAGGTGCAGATGTCCTTACACCTCTCCTGCAAGATGCAGATGATACTACGTTTTTTATAGAAGGGGGAGGTGTTGAGGCAGTCCTTGTGTCTTCCTTGGTGAGGTTTTTGCTAAAATTTTTGGATCAAAGATAAATAGGAGGAAATCATTTTTTGTTCCTATCAATGTTCCGGGTGATATGGTGGAAATTATATCCAATATTTTGGATTCGCCAGTTGTACACTTTCCAATAAGGTATTTGGGTCTTCCGTTCAAGGGAAAGCGGCTGCTTGCATCTAACTGGAATGTGTTGGTTGACCGTATCAAGAGCAGGCTATCTTCTTAGAGTGGAAAATTGTTATCTGGAGGTGGTTGCTTAGTGCGCCTCAACTTTGTTTTATCCTCCATTTCAGTTTTTTATTTTTCTATTTTCAGGCCACTTAAGAAAATTATTAAGAAGCTAGAAGTAATTCGAAAAAGATTTCTGGAAGGACCTAGATTCAAAGGGGAAGTTTCTACAATTGGTGGCCTGGAAAGAATTGTGCAGATCGAAGATGGATGGCGGCTTGGGCATACGCCATCTTGATTCTTTTAACAAAGCTCTCCTGCTTAAGTGGGTGGTCAAGTTGTTATCCGGTTGGGAATCAATGACAATAACTCTCTTGAATGACTCATATGGTGTAAATTTGAATTTGATGGAGAGGGCCGCTGCTAGAAGAGGTGCATCTTTCTTTTTGGGTGCAGTCCAGCATGTTGTGCGTAAGTTTGCAACATTTTTCAGTCCCTTATTGGGTAAAGGAGATCGGTTCAGGTCTTGGCTGAATGACTGGGTGGTTTTGGGCTTTATTTCAAAACTTTTTCCACGTATTTTTCAGTTAGTAAATGATAGAAATGTTATTGTTTCAAATGTGTGGGATTTCCAAAGAAGAGCTTGGAACATTATTCCACCACTGGGGCTGTCAGAGGCATCCTGTTCTGAATTTCAGCGACTACTTGTGGCGATTTCAAATCTCAACCCAAATCTAAACGAGGACATGTTTGTGTGGAGCGATGAGACATTTACGGTTAGTAGGGTGTACAAAAAAATTAACTTTTCACCACCTGATTCAAACGAAATCAGACCAGATTGTGGGAAGTTGTGGTCCCTGAAATTGCCGCTGAAGATTAAATTATTTCTATGGTTGTTTCGTAGGGAAAAACTGGTCGCTAAGTGTTTTAGAAGATGGATTGAAGATGGGGATGTCAGGTGTTCTTTTTGTCATGGTGCTGATGCAGACATGCTACATTTGTTCTTCTCCTGCACTTTAGCCAAGGATGTTTGGCAGCAGTTCAATCTTTGGACTGTGGATCACTCCTCTTTTGACAACTTCTGGTCAGCGTTCAGAGGAAGGATCCATGCAGGCACAGCCAGCTAGATTGTAGGGTTTTCAGTTCTATGGTGTTTGTGGCTGCAGAGGAATGGCATGATTTTCAAGAGTGAGAGGTATTGGGTGGAAAATGTAGTGAGGGATACTTCTTTTCTTTCTGGGTTTTGGCTCACAAATTTGTAAGTTTGTTCCTTTTATATATTAAAGCTATTTCTTGGATAATTACCAACCTTTGGTAATCATCCTTATTGTTTTAAAAAATAAATGCACCATTGGATTTTGCAACCTAGTATGGTAAATTTGGTTTTGTTTTTCTACTTGTTATGATCCCATTACTACACAAAATGATATAGGGACTGAGGATGCCTGCCTGACTAAGCCACCCAAGAAAAAACCTGCCATTTGGTGGTCATCACATCATCATGGCTTGTCCTCAGCCACTGGAAATCCTATTGAGGGGAGCCTATAATGGTACCACTTTTACTATTTATACCACCATTTCGCTGCTTTCATAATTTTATTCCCATTGACTCTATATTATATAGCATCTGGTTTTAAGAAATTTGGCAGTCAATATGCTATGCCATTTTCACATTAGGGTAAAATTGCAAATTTTCCATTTATTGGAGATTTTCAGCTTTTTGTATGCTGTTAGTGCAGAGAGAAAAGAAGTATCCGTTTTACTATGGAAACCCTGGGCGTTTATTTATAGAGAGAGGCTAGGGGTAAATTGTATAGAAGTCCAAGCAAGAAAGAAAGTAACAAAAAGGGGGCAGAACTAGAAAAAGAAACAAAACATTTCTACAATTTCCCTTAAGTTGGAGCATAGATATCTGCCATGTTCCACTTGGAACAACATTACTTAAACAATGCCCGAGGAAGTGCCTTGGTGAACATATCCACAGTTTGATCTCTTGAGACCACATGAGCAGTGTAGATGAACCCTTCCTTAATCATGCCACGAGTGTAATGGCACTTCCACATGCTTGGTCCTCTCATGAAAAACAAGATTGTTGGAAATGAAGAGAGCTACATTGTTGTCATAATTCATCTGCATAGGTCTAAGTAGAATGATGTCTAGGTCACTAAGAACCAAATTCAAATTCACATAAGCTCACAAGTGGCCTAGCCCATTGCCCTATATTCAAATTCTACACTAGACCTGGCTACCACAGTTTGCTTCTTGCTTTGTCAAGTAACCATATTTCCTCCTATGAAAGTGCAGAATCCAGTGGTAGATTTTCTGTCTCTAGGACTTCCTGCATAATCTGCATCAATATAAGCTACCACATCCAAGGACTCACCTCGAGAAAATAGCAATCCTTTCTTTGGTGTAGACTTCAAAAACCTAAGGATATCATGACTACATACTAATGTGCTTTCCTTGGCTTGCCCACAAATGTACTCACCTTGCGCACTACAATAGCAATGTCAAGACATGTAAAGGTAACATATAGTAATTTTCCAACTAGACATCTGTATCATTTTACATCTATCTGTCTTGAGCCATCATCGTACAAATGCACACGGGTCCGTAGGAATAGATGTAGGCTTAGCACCCAACATGCCAATTCTTGAAGAAGATCAACTATGTACATCCTCTGAGAAAGTACAATTCCCTGTGCATTTCGAGCAACCTGCATTCCAAGAAAATACCACAGTAGTCTCAAGTCTTTTGTGACAAAGTGCTTAGTAAGAAATTCCTTGGTATCCTTAATGCCATTTGTATCTTCATTTGTTATTATAATGTCATCTACATATACTAACATGGCAATTCTTTCATTCCCTATTTTCTTGATAAATAGAGAATGATCTCTTGAAACCAACTGCTTCAATAATATCAAACAATTTTTGGAACCAATCACTAAGACTTTGTTTGAGCTCATAGATTGCCTTGTTCAGTTTGCACACCTTGTTACACTCCCCCCTCAGCCTCAAATCTTGAGGTTGTTGCATGTTCTGGAGATAACTATAAAGGAATGTATTTTTCATATCTAATTGAAGTGCCCAATCTAGGTGAATTGTAACGGATATTAGAACCATGACAGTTGAAAGCCATGCAACTTGAGAAAAAGTATCAAAGTAGTCAATGCCATAAGTTTGAGTATAACCTTTGGCCACTAAGCGAGCTTTGTACCTTTCCATTGTATCATCTGGTTTGTACTTAACAATGTATACCCAATTGCACCCTACCGTGGTAGCACCAATAGGGGGATCAACCAAACTCTAAGTACCACATAAGAGTAACATAGGCATCTCATCCTCCATGGCTTGACACCACTTCAGATCAAGGAGAGCTTGATGATAGGTTGTAGGTATGTGAACTGTCAAGAGGCCCAACATAAACTATTTGTACTGAGGAGATAGACTCGCCATGAGCATATGCTTAGAAATAGGATGTAGCGTGCAAGATTGGGTCCCTTTTCTTATGGAAATAGGAAGATGCAGCTCACTATCTGTCGGGTCATCATCAATCTCAATCGCCTCATCAACTTTGGATTGTTGGAGATTTTCGTGATTCAATGGGTTAGTAGCTGTACCTAGAACTATAAGAGTTTAAAGGTATATGAGTACTATCATGTGTAGGGATTACCGTACATATGATGGTGCTAGCTTTGGAGGAGGGGGTTCTTCTTGAAGATGAGGATGACGAACGTAAGTCACCTAGAGCCTGTCATTAAACCCACGATGTTGGATAGGAGTGGGAGAATTGTTGCATCAGGAGTTGGCATGGGATCATAGCTTCATTGTCAAGAGTAGGAGTAACAATTCAAGAGCCAGCAGAGTAATACGAGTCAGACTCAAAGAAGGAGGCATCAGCACTAATATAGTAGCGTCGACTGATTAGGTCATAGCACCGATATTCCTTTTGAGTTATAGAGTACCTCACAAAAAGGATCGAAATGCCGATTTCGACGTCGTGCCGATGAAATTGTAAGTTGCATTTCGCCGGCATGTCGAGGGCACACTGTGGAAATACTCGTTTTTCAATAGAGGGCACGCTATGGAAATGTCGTGGACATGCCGATGCATGCCGACAAAAAAGACAGTAGTCAAAATGATATCAATTTCAAGAAAATCAAATGTTGATTATGTAGCAATAAGAGTGTTTCATCATGACCAAATATTCTTACCGTGTATGCATGCGGGTGGGTGGGCTGGTGCATGCGTGCGTGTGCGTGCGTGGGTGTGTCGGCATACTGCCCATATCATCGGCATGCCATCGAAATGGTCGACATGCTGCCAGCATTCCTATATGTCGACAACTTATTTGTGTCGACGTGACCTTTACCTAAAAATGGCCATTTCGACGGCATGCTGGTGACATTTAAAACACTGCCCCATAAATATACACTTGACAACCCTAGGAGAAAGGTTCTTTGTTGGGGCCACAGAAGTTAACAAAAGAGACACCTGAAGATCTTAAGTGGCAACCTAAAGAATTCCTTATCAAGAAACAAAAGGGAATATGGGACTGCCTCATCAAGAATAGTGGAGGGCATTTGGTTCACCAAGTAGCATGCAGTCAGAACATCCCCTCAATAGGACAAGGGAACAATATTATGGATGAGTAGAGTCCTAGCAACATCTAGGATGTAACGATGTCTTCTTTTAGCCATCCCATTCTGTTGGGAAACATAAGGACAACTAGTTTGATGAACAATTCCATGCCCCTAGAATATAGAACGAAGAGTATGGGTATAGAATTCCAATGCATTATCAGTTCGAATGGTCTTAACATGGATATCAAATTGATTCTTTATTTCTATCAAAAAATGTTTGATTGCATCACCCACTTACTTTGACTTCAAGAAAATCCAAGACAAACGAGAAAAGTCATCATCAACAACTAAGTAAAATTTGTGCCCCATGTGATCAGGAGTACAACTTAGACCCCAAACATTAAGATGAAGTAATTGAAATAAAAACTTAGCACTATGACTGTCGACCACAGAAGGTACTCCTGTGGTGTTTGCCTGGTTGGCACGCGTCTCACTGGAACGTAGGAGTAGGAGGAATGCGAGGTATTACCCATCGAAGCTTGGGCAAAGGTAAGTGACCAAATCTCCAATGCCAAAGATAGTTAGAAGATCCACCTGAAGGGCAAGAAGCATGTCCCGCATATGGTGATTGCAACAGCCAGTAGACTTCCCTTTCCTTACAGCCACAACCAACACCTATCATGTTAGTATTTCTTGAAACATGAGACAATCAAGAATAGCTCTATACTTTAGGTTGTTGGTAATTATACTAACTTAAAGCAACTTCAACGGAAAATTTGGGGCAAGTAAAATATTCTACAGCTGCATATAGGGGGTTATCTGAACCTCCCGTTGATCCGTGACTGGGGAATGTCTCCCATCAGCTACAAGGATCATCTAGCTAGACGAGTCAAGTAAATAGGAAAATTGTTGGGTCTTCCTGCATATATGTGAAGAGGTGCCTGAATCCACGAGCCAATCATTATCTTCAAAGTTGTTATGTCAAGCTAGACATATACTTGAGGGACTAGTAAAGGCAATGATATCAACATTTCCTGCAGCAAGGCCTGAAGGAATTGTAGAAGAGGTAGTAGCTAATATCCCATGATGATGAAGCCTCTGAATCAACTCATGATACTTGACTCTAGTGATTAAAGCAAACTCCTATCTTGTATCAGGTGTTATGACCGCCTGATGAGCATTGATAGGTCTCCCATGTTTAGTCCAACATGTCTCTTCAATATGCCTAGACTACCCACAAAATGAGCACTGAGACAGCTTGTCCCTGACCTCCTTAGCCTAGGCCATGACCATGAGCAGGTGATCCTACACCTCTACTTCCTTAAGAAGCAACCATGGCAGATGTATGCTTTGTGTAGCAGAAAACAAAGAGCTGCAAGTTGACTCAATCGATTGTATGCCTCTTCTATTGACAGTATCTCAGGCAAAGTCAGCATCTGAGAGCGAGCTGCATCATAGGCTGAATCTAGTTCAACAAGGAAATGTCCCACCATGGTTTGTGCCCTGTATGCCTTTTGGCTCACATGAGCATACAATAGTGTAGGCATTGAGTCTCTCAAATGCCAACTTGAGAGATGAGTAATATTGTGCCAAAGGCCTGCTTCCTGTCTTACGTGCGCAATCCCGTGATTTAGCTGAAGAATGCATGCTACATTCTTGTCTAGAGAATAGGTCTGGCGAAGATTGTCCCACATCTCCTTCGCCTTTTTGTAGTACATAATCTCAATAGCAACGCGCGGGATAGTGGTATTCATGATTGACGTCCTAACCATGGCGTTATCCTTCTTCCAAGATGCGTATTTTTCTGTCTTCTGAGCTAGCTCTATCTCAAGGAGTATGTGCTCCTTGTCATGTCCCTCAATTACATTGAGGATTTATTGCGACCACAACACATAGTTGGACTTGTCAAATTTTACCATTAGGCCAAAGAAGGGGTCTTGAACTCCTCTTAGGTTCCATCCCCATGTACTGTTGAATTAACAACTTTGGATGCCATATCTCTTAGCATGATCCGTCAACACCTCAAACATCGATCAACAATCTACCAAGAGACAAAAAATCATCAAGAAACCACCATCTGCGAGTAGAACCCATCCAACTGATGTCTCAGTGGAACATCTTCCAATATCAAGTCTGAATCAAACCAAAAACTTCCAAAACAAAGTTCTTAGCACCTCTGATTTGAGAATGAGGGTCCTGATGGCCTTTTGCTATCCAAAACCAACCAACATTGACCTTGTTTAATGGTTTAGCAACCCTCTCCGACGACTGGTCGGCCCATTGGCCATTGGCGATGGTCCTCCAGGCAACCCCTCCAGTAGGGTTCCTACGAGGCAGTAGTGTCTCACGTGATAGCAATAGTCAAAGAACCAAGAACCGATTCTTGGCTAACCAGTGCAGGTGACTTGTAAGGTTGATCTTCTGTGACCAGTGGAGTTGAGGGCCAATGGCGGTGCTCCAGTGCCGCCCCAACCTAGTGGCGACATGGTTGGTCACCGGTGATCACGTTCACGACAATGGTGGCAAGATTGAGGGTCCCTTCCCTTGGATCTTGTGACCTAGGGCTTGTGACCCTAGAGAATCTTGAGAAAGGGGCCTCTCTTTCTTTTAAAGAGGTGCAAATCCCAAGCAACCCTAGTTTATTTGGTGGAGAAAGAAAAAGAAGGGGGGAGGCCAAGAAGGTATCAGGTTCAGTCCTAGGACAGCTGCTATTATAGGATGTAGAGAGAACAAGTATCTGTTTTACTATGGAAACCCTAGGCCTCTATTTGTAGAGAGAGGCTAGGGGTAAACTGCATACAAGTCCAAGCAAGAAAGAAAATAACTGAAGGGCAGAAGCAGAAAAAGAAACAAAACTTCTTTGCGGTGACAAAGAAAATAATATATTATATGAGATTGAGCAAATAATCTGTTGTATGCTCTGTTGAAGTAATAAACAGGGATGTGTTTACAGATAATCTCTTAAGGACGTGGCTCCTGCTAGGAATGTATGAAAAAATTTATGTAAGTGAATCCATGTCGTGTGCTAATAGTGCCTGGTTATCAGATGTGCATATACTGAGTGCGCTCACATTTTATCTTAAGCCATATTCCATGGTAGTCCTCACCCTGCCCCTACCCTCCCTGCAGAATCAAGATATTTGAAAACTTACAGGATGGATATTTGCCTTATCCATTTTACTTTTGGCAATCTTTTGAATTTGTTTGTTGTATACTATTAAAGTGAACTTTTACTTGAACAATGTTCTTTCAGGAGAAAAAGCTTTTACTTGAGCAGTGCAACCACATTGTCTCACTGCACATCTTCTATTTGTCTCCCCTATCCTCCTAGCAGAACCAAGAGATTTGGAACTTATAGAATGGAAACTTGCCTTATTCATTTTATTTTTGTCAATCTTTTGATTTTGTATTCTTCTACACTACTGAAGTGAACTTTTACTTGAACAGTGCAACTACATTATCTTATTATGCATCTGTTATTTGTTTCTTTTTTATTAGCAGGCTTTTAGATTGGTATTCCATCAGAATATATAATCATGTTCCTCTCAACCAACAGAAACAATGTTTTTTGAGAGAATGTTACAACGTTTTCCTTTCAATAAGATATCTTAATATTTGTTTAATTAGATATACTGCTACTCAAGCAAGTTTATAATATGTGATTTATTGCTTACTAGCTTCATGAAATACATTGAAGGCTACATTTGAAGCAGCCATCGGAATACAGGATGATATTGCTACGCAACAACTTAAATTCTTTGGTGATAATCTACAGGTAATTTTTTGTTGTGCAATTGTGAACTCTTGGTCTTTTTGCATTACCTTTATTAAAAGGTTAAGACATTACACCAGAATTTGGAGGAAAATCTACCGTTGGACAACATGTATAAATCAAAAGAGGTTTCAACTGCTCCTATCCGAGTAATACAACTTGTGTATAATGCTGGGGTAAGATTCTGTATTTCATGTTTGCGTTTTCACAAAAGTACCCATGCACTTTATGTATGTCCTTGAAATTGGCATATTGCTTGTCTGGATGCAATTCATTTACGTATTATGTGGTCGTCATACTTTTGTGAGTTTTCCTTCACTATTTACCTGTGTTTCTACCTCTTTGCCCATATAAACTGTATAATTTGTTATGGTTTTGTGAATGCCATGAGCATGAGAAGGTGTACATTGTATCAGTTTCAATGCACTTTTTCTTTTTCCTTTCCCAACTCTATAGACTTGGTGACCAGTAATGGACTAAGTTAAGTGTACCATTGACGGAAAGGAAGAAAGTCCATAGAGACAAGAGAGATAAAATGTGCACAACCTCTATGAAAGAACCTATGAATGTCCAATGGAATCCCAATTTATATCATCCTCAATGTATATGACTTTGACTTTCTCTGGCAAGACAGGATCCACTTCTCATTTCTTATGAAATGATGTCACTCTCAAGGGCTAGGGAGGTAGGCTAGTCACAACCATAAAAATGGGATCATCTCATTTGAGGATCTCTGCTATTCTGGAAGTAGGGTTGAGCATAAAGTTCCATCTTCAACTTTGCACAGGGGCTTCTACAACAACAGCAACTACTTTGACTTTTCCACATTAAGCAGGGTTAGCTACATGGATTTTTCATCTCCACTCACACCTATGTTGACCATTGTCAAACTTAAATTCAAACAAGCAAGATCAGCCTTGTATTTCTTTCTCCAAACTTTCTTTTGTCTTCTCTGTATCTTTCCAAAACTCAATATCTTACACCTTCAGATTGGGATGTCGAAGGCCTTCTCTCCATACAAACTTGTAGAGGGGTTTCTTCTGATTCTACTGAGACAGCTCACATGTCCTTGGGGACGATTATTTAGGGTGACATGGATGCATGGTCTGTATGCTTGGTTTTTGGGTTTTGTCTTAGGTTCTTAGCAGTTTGCTCAAGTTTTTGGATTTTTAGATCCAAAATGAACTCACTTATATGTATATATTTTCCTTCAGAAAATTGAATGTATATTGTAGTGTATACACATGTGAACATCATGATATGTTATCAAATATGTAATACCATTTTTGTCATGAATTATTTCTTATTTACAGAAAGCTAATGTATTGTTTTTCAGGATGTCAAAGGGCCTCAGACGGTTGCTTTTAATATTCCCAATGATGAACGCATTGTGAATGAACATGGCACCTCTATGGTTATGCTCAAGAATATCTCAGAAGCCAAGTACATTTCTTTTCATCCACTTTCATGACTCTACTCCCTGCTGGGTATTAGGTGTTTGTGAGACATAAAGTTAGGTGAAGCTATTTATAACTTGCTTTGGCAGACCATTCTTCTTGAAAAGAATTGATAACATTGTGGCATTCCTTTTCCTCAAAAAAAAAAAAAAAAAACATTGTGGCATTCCTACCTCAACTGGTTATTTATATGTTCTGTAAGACTAATTTTTGGTTAAACTGAGATCAGTGCCCGCCTCTGGTTCTTCTCCCAGTCTTCCGCTAAGGCCTGAGAAAGATATTCTTGCTTGCTTATTCACTTTATCTAAAAGGTCTGTAATTTCATTTTTGGTTGGAATCTAACTTGCTAGAGAATTTAGGAAAGAGTAATTTAGGATTAGTTAAAAGTTGTGTTTTATTTCTTTTTATTTTGAGAGATTTGGTTTGATTTGATTAGGATTGATAAGATTGAGTTTGTTTTTATGTTTAGTTAGTAGGATTAGAATTAGGATTGGGATTACTTGTAATCCCCTTTTTATATAAAGAGGGGTTAACGGGTTCTCTTTGTTATTCATTCTCATTCTAACAAAATTTAGTTCAAGAATTCTTTAGCATGGTATCTGTCATAATTTGACAAAATATTAGAGCGTGGAGACTTTAAGTGTGTGGGAAAATAGTCCCAACAGGGAACTATCCACATGTGGACAGGAAGATGTGGCACTGGAACACGCAGTATCAGGTTGCTGCTGATTTAAGATGTCTGGATTAGATGTCAGACGTTTGATCTGGGTGTCTGTAGAGAGGACTGAGAGTTGGTGAAGAAGAGAAAGAGGAGAGGAGCTTTGAGTTTATGGAAATATTATTGTATTGCTCAAATGAATATAGTTGGGAAGACTCTCTATTTATAGAGAGAACATATCCCCTAAAAATAGTAAACAAGATCATATTCCTATTTCAGAAAAGATCTCTCATTTGGAAAGATCTAATCTCTTTACCTAAACCCAAAACTTATTTCCTAAATCCACTTTACTAAAAATAGAAACCAACTAATTTTGGTGCACCCAAAATTGGTCCTTAGAGGCCAAGAGCCACCGATCCCCTTGGAGCCTCAGATCTTACCATGTGGCACTGCCACATGGCCTGCTGATTGCCACATGGCTTGCTGAAATCCCAACACACTCCCTCAAGTCGAAGGCCATAAGGTCGACGATTTGGTCTTCAACTTGTAAGGCTAGACACCCCACCATTCAGCTTCATCTATGAGAACTATGCTCTCGGTCTTCTTCTTTGACATGTCGATGACGAAGCCTCTTGCGACTTCCGAAGTCATTAGTTCTGTGGCAACATGGGTTGCCATCGCTATGGCAGCCGTCGTCTTGCCTTCTCGAAATAGAGCACGTAGCTTCTCCAAGTCTTCACGAGTTAAGGAGTCCATGTGTGTGGTGCTAATAGCCTTATGTGGTGGTCTCCCAAACTTGCCTGGATCTTTAGGAAAGCAGCTTGGATCAACCATGAGCCTTTTCGCAACCTGGGAAGTCATTGCCTCTTTTGGCAACCTCAAAAGTCATTGCGTGGACCGTGGTGACCTCTCCATGACATCTTTTCTCCAGGAAAATCTCATTTTTTGAAGGAGAGTAGAAAATCGGATATAAGGTGTCAAAAGTATGAAGATCACAAGTGATAGAACTTGATAGATCTCCTCTTTCTTCTTTTTCTCCTTGCCTCCTCTTGATAATGTGGCGTCTTCGACCATCGTGGTTGACTCTGCCATCTTCTTCTAGTCTTCCTTCTCCGCGTAAGGCGTCGAATTTGTTGAGGACTTCTTGGATGCAAGAATCACCAACATGTGGTCTGGATACCCATACGTATAGGGAGTTTAGATCGAAAGCTCTGGTACCATGTCAAGATTTGACAAAATATTGGAGCGTGGAGACTCCAACTGCATGGGAAAAGTCCTAACAGGGAACTATCCACGTGTGGACAAGGAGATGTGGTGCTGGAACACGCAGCAGCAGGTTGCTGCTAATTTAAGACATCTGGATTGGATGTCAGACGTTTGATCTGGGCATCTGTAGAGAGGGCTGAGAGTTGGAGAAGAAGAGAGAGAGGAGAGGAGCTTTAAGTTTATGGAAATATTGTTGTATTACTTAAATGAAAATAGTTGGGAAGGCTCTCTATTTATAAAGAGAACATATCCCCTAAAAATAGTAAACAAGATCCTATTCCTATTTGAGAAAAGATCTTCTCTCATTTGGAATGATCTAATCTCTTTAACAAATCCCAAAACTTATTTCCTAAATTCACTTTACTAAAAATAGAAACCAACTAATTTTGGTGCACCTAAAATTAGTCCTTGGAGACCAAGAACCGTCGGTCTCCTTGGAGCCTCAGATCTTGCCACGTGGCCTGCTGAAATCCCAACACTCCCCCTCAAATCGAAGGTCGCAAGGTCAACGGCTTGGTCTTAAACTTGTGAGGCTAGACGCCCTACCATTCAACTTTTTCTACGAGAGCCATGGTCTCTATCTTCTTCGACATGTTGACGGCGAAGCCTCTTGCGATTTCCGAAGTCATTGCTTCTGTGGCAACATGAGTAGTCATCGCTATGGCAGTCGTCTTGTCTTCTTAAAGTAGAGCACGTAGCTTCTTGAGGTCTTCATGAGTTAGGGAGTATACGTGTGAGGTGCTAGTAGCCCTACGTGGTGGTCTCCTAAACTTGCCTGGATCTTTAGGAAAGGAGCTTGGATCAACCATTAGTCTTTTCGCAACCGGGGAAGTTATCTCTTTTGGCAACCTCGAAAGTCGTTGCGTGAACCGTGGTGTCCTCTCCATGACATCTTTTTTCCAGGAAAATCTCCTTTTAGAGGAGTAAAAAATTGGATATAAGGTGTCAATAGTATGAAGATCACAAGTGATAGAACTTGATAGATCTCCTTCTCTTTCCTCTTTCTGTCCTTACCTCCTCTTGATAATGTGGCGTCTTTGACCATCGTGGTTGACTCTGTCATCTTCTAGTCTTCCTTCTTTGTGTGAGGCGTCGAATTTGTTGAGGACTTCTTGGATGCAAGAATCACTAATGTGTGATCTGGATACCCACACGCACAAGGAGTCTAGATCGAAGGCTTTGATACCATGTCAGGATTTGACAAACTATTGGAGCGTGGAGACTCTTAAGTGCGTGGGAAAATAGTCTCAATAGGGAACTATCCTCGTGTGGATAGGGAGATGTGGTGCTGGAACACGCAGCAGCAGGTTGCTGCTGATTTAAGATGTTTGGATTGGACGTCAAATGTCTGATCTGGGCGTCTGCAGCATCTGCAGAGAGGGCCGAGAGTTGGAGAAGAAGAGAGAGAGGAGAGGTGCTTTGAGTTTATGGAAATATTATTGTATTGCTTAAATGAAAATAGTTGGGAAGGCTCTTTATTTATAGAGAGAACATATCCCATAAAAATAGTAAATAAGATCTTATTCCTATTTAAGAAAAGATCTCTCATTTGGAAAGATCTAATCTCTTTAACAAATCCCAAAACTTATTTCCTAAACCTACTTTACTAAAAATAGAAACCAACTAATTTTGGTACACCCAAAATTAGTCCTTGGAGACCAAGAACCGCTGGTCCCCTTGGAGCCGCAAATCTTGTCACGTGGCATTGCTACATAGCCTGTTGCAATCCCAATAGTATCAAAGTGGGAATGATCCTAAAGAATTCCTAGACCACCAACCCTCACTTTGCTGCATGCAAGTTTCTCTGTGTGACTCCTCTCACGCACAGACGCGTCTGTTGCTACTTCCTGCACACACCGCGCGATCTTTCTACATGCATGCAATGTGAACACGTGTGGGGTCTCTTCAATCTATGCATTATCATCACACACAATTAGCCTTCTCTGCATGCAACAACTCATTACTGCTCTCTCTTCTTGCATGTGATCCACATTCGCACTGCACAACTTTTGCACTTACTAAAGAGCACTACTGTCCTCCTTCATGCACATTTGCATCGCATAGTCCCTTGCAAGAACCAACATGTGGCATCGCTCTCTTCTGTACACGCTAGTGCGCAATCTACTTTGCCTTTGCACATCTGCATGCATTTTGTGTTGGATGCACACATCTTACGTGCATCTCTACACCTTGTGCAAGGTTGTGTGATCAACTTTGTTAATCATGATGTCGACTTTGGGATCGTCTTTCGCTACTACTGAGGCCAAGAGTCTGGCCCCTACTACTAAGACTGGGATAGACCAGTCTCCTTTCCAGTTTACTTCTACAGAACTAGGGCGTCTACAGTCTCTGTTGAGGAGCAAGACCTCCACTATTGTTGCCATGGTTGTAACCCTTGCCATTTCTCCAGACCAAGGTTCTAGGGCTTCTGATCCAACATTTGGCTTCGCAGCTAAAGTTCATAAGTGGCGGGGACTATGAGCAAGGCTCTCCCACCTCTGCTACTATGTGCTTGGGAGTGTTTCCTAGTATTGTTACAGCTATTGTATGCGTGGTTGCTACTAGTGCTACAACCATTGTGTGTAAGGCTGCTACTTCTACTTCAGCCCTGCATTTATTGTGCCCTACTGCTACTCTGCTGCAGTAACTAGTACTCGACGGTGAATGCTACTTCTACTACAGTCTGCATTGCTCCGTACTCCTCCAACTATCTGCATTAGGCAGAGTTCTCGTTTTGCATGCCTCCTTCAAGTTGGACGTTGTAGGCTCCAACTTAGGGAGGTGTGTTAAAAATTTAGACGAGCAATTTAGGATTAGTTAAAATTTGTAGTTTATTTCTGTCTATTTTTCAGTATTTGATTCGATTAGGATTTATAAAATTGAATTTGTTTCTATATTTAGTTAGTAAGATTAGGATTAAGATTGGGATTGCTTGTAATTCCCTCTCTATATAAAGAGGGATTAGGATCTTCTCTTTTCATCAATTCTTATTCTAATAAAAATCCAGTTCCAAATTCTTCAACATAACTGATTGAGCTCGAGGAATGG
Organism: Thalassia testudinum; assembly: GCA_037157565.1. Classification (NCBI taxonomy): domain Eukaryota; kingdom Viridiplantae; phylum Streptophyta; class Magnoliopsida; order Alismatales; family Hydrocharitaceae; genus Thalassia; species Thalassia testudinum. The sequence goes on along the minus strand of JAZHRO010000031.1, from coordinate 99,667,065 downwards.
ATGATGTAATAAATTCATTTCCCCTGAAAACCAACATATCAGCCATACATATTGATTCTTATTGCGAAAATTTAACTGAAGCAGTATTTCAATGCGATTGATATTTAGACTGGAATTTGGGCATTCTAAAAAAATTTAAGTTTGAAAAGAATGGGTCACTTTTAAGTTTTACAGTCTGTTCTGGCCTAGATATTCATCGAATTCCGTAGTATTCCACTGATATAGAATCTCAGTTTACCATTTCCATGTCATAATCGAAAGTGCATAATTTGTCTCTACCAGGTTCAAACATATCCTTCAACCTATAGCTGAGATTTGCATAAACAAGGAGCAGAAGGAACTAGTTGATTTTGAATCCTTTTTTACTCATACAATATGTCATGAATGTTGCCATGGAATTGGACCACATAGCATTTCGCTTCCAAGTGGCCAGCAATCAACAGTCAGATTGGTATGTGCTAGTGGTTTTCTTGTATTTTGATCAGAATTTCTACATATGCTTTTATGATAGCTGGTTATAATTTCCCTCTTGCAGCCAAGTCTTGGTTTGTACCATCAATTATTCATGTGAAGCCCCATTGTTTATTTTCATCAATGTTATTTCCTTTTTTTTTTGTGGAAAATCAGTATAGAGTATTAATCTCTGATAATCATCCCATAAAAAAATACAAATGAGGTTCTAAAAAATTGGCAGGATTTCAAATGATCTAAAATTTTCCCTTTAGGAGTGTTCATGATGATTTTGGTTTCAAAAGTGGCATATGTTAGCTTGCCAATAAGAAAATCGTGAGATGCATTGGGAATTGAGAACGTTACAATTGAAGTGCCTGTCCACCCTTCTTATGGTTGTAATTCCAAAGTGCTCTATGAGCAAGCACAACTCCCCTTGCCTCACTTCAGCCATCCAATCTCCTTTGCCTTATCTTTGTGTTTATTAGACTCAACTCACACCTAAAAGCTTCAAAAGAGTTCAAATGCAATTCCCTATCCACCCATACAAATGCTTATTAAGAGCTATATTCTTTCCATTGATATTGCAATGGATAAAATATCTTACATAATGTTAAGAAATAAATAAAGTGGAATAAGAAGGAACATAAATATTAAATCATAGCCATAAGAACACTTAGGTCTAGGTGGAAATCCCACTCACAAAAAGCGAAGAGAAAACCACGAGAGAAGTGCCCCTATGAGCGTAGTATCTTTGTATTCTTCTCAAGAGTAAACTGGGGAATACATGGGCCTTATATAGGTAACCCAGATCACACACAATTTGTCTTATACAATGTGGGACTAAATTGACCCTCAATAACTTTTCATTTCTCAATACTCCCCCTTAAGTTGGAGTATGAAATGCTCAGCTTATACAAAAGAAATCCACACTCTACATAGCAAAAAACATAACACTCAAAGAGACTTCAACTAATGTTGCCGAGTCACCAGCTTCCATGCATCCTCATTCTTACTTGTAGGAGAGTGTAGGTTAGAGTTTGGAGATAAATCCTTGAACCTAGCTCTGGTCCTTGTGCCTCCCATTTTGAAGACTTTAAAGAGGGTCTCTCTCATGGAGACCAAGTGACGGGCCTCTCCCACACGGAAAATCAAAGAGAGGTCTCTCCTTCAGAGACCTAGAGAGTGGTCTCTTCTATGCGAGAATTCTTCTTTGTTCCTCTCATATAAGAACTAAAAAAAAGAGTCTCGTATGGGGTACACAAAGAGGCTCACACACTCCCCCTTTCTCCCATACATATATGGAAGAAAAAACAAGATAGAGAAGAAAATCAAAGAGGAGTATCTCCTCTCTTCTCGTTATCATTTTTTTTACTTTTTCCTCTTTCTTTTTCTATATATATTTCTCTCTCTCTATATATATATATATATGTTTTTTTCTTCTTTTTTTCTCACTTTTTTATATATATTTTTCCTTCCTTTTTTTTCTCTATATATTGTTTTTAATTTCATTCCTATCCCTCCTCCTTTGCTAAGCTAAAAAGTGAACAAAAAAAGATATAACAGAAATCTAAGGACAAGGATATAAATAGTACCAAAATATCTTTTAGGTTCAAAAGAACCCAAAAGGCACGGAACCCATGTCACAATGTTGGAAGAAAATTCTTAAGTAAGGTAATTAGGGATTAAATATCCATAATTACTGTACATAGGATATTTTTTTATTATTACCCGTACCAAAATCATCTTTTGAAGCCTCGATTTTGCGTGGGTCACTTTTTAAACAAAACTCACCGTTAGTACTGAGAACATAATAAAATCGTCATTAGTAGTGACAATTTCACTTTATGAAACGGGACAAGATTTCAGCTGTAGTGCAGATAACTGTTGGCAACAACATATTTTTTTCATTGGATAAACTGACGCAACATGCATACTATTTGGATTCCATCATGGTACGAAGGAAGAACCTTTTGCTACCAAGTTCTCATTTTCAATGTATTTTATCTTTTTAATTCATTAGACTAATAACAGGAGATCTTTTTAATTCATTAAACTAATAACAGGGGCTATTTCTTTTGTTTCTTCTGTACATAGCGTTACAATATTCTGCAGTTGATTAGATACAGGTTGCTTTCCTGCAAGAGCCTAACTGTCATTGGGCAAGGCCTATTCTGGTTAATGTATAATCATGCAAGGGCATGCCTTGAAGATTAGGGCCTTTCCTTTGTAATTATTTAGATGGTTACTAACTTCATTCGTGTTGGATGCGTGCAACCATAAAAATGCCAGTGTTGTGATGTCAGTTACTTGACAGAAAAATCATCACCTCACCCTATTTTTAAGACCAATCTTTGGGGTTGGCTATTTTAATTGTCAGTCACCATTCTTTCAGCATATCGAAGAGTTCGGAGTAGATATTGCGGGGTTTTCCTTTATTTCCCAACAAGAAAACGAACAAGTGGGCCTAAATACACATGCAACATATAAGGACGTACAGTTGGAGAGGTCACATTGACCGTGGCAGCCGGAGAGGTGGTGTCCGCTGCAGCGTCGAGGTCATCGGAGGGGGACCAGTGGAGGCACTGCAGCAGGTGCAATAGAGTAGTGTCGAGGAGAAGGAAGGATCTGATTCGTCTGAAGGCTTGCGCGGGAGGTAAGGGGAGGGTGAGGGGTGGGTGTCATGGGAGAGGGAGGGTTTGGGGTTTAAAAGGTCTTTGGAGAAACTTGTCTAGAGTAGACATGAGTTTGGCGAAACATCTCTTCTGTAAGTTGTATGGTGCTAAATTCGTGTATAGTAATAACGAGTTTAGCTCAATTAGACCACGATGTGAAATCGTGTGTTGAGAACACGATTTTGTCACTGTTAATAACAAAAAAAAAATCCCAACTACGGTAATTAAGAAAAATAATTTCCTAATTACCATCTTTAAGAATTTTCTTCCACAGTATTGTGATCTCCTTCTTTGGCTTCGTTATCGGTGCCTTCTTCAGTTCCTTAATCGCAGCTTCCACAACCATGCCAGTGGGCGCACAATCTTGTGCGAGAGATTGTCACCATGATTTTCATGCCTTCGGAGAACGTTACTGCCTTGAAGATCTCAACATTGACTCTCCTGGTCACCGGTCCAAAAGACCCGATCATGCCACACCCATCGATTCTTACAATTGAAAATCCTCGATCGCATATGAACTTTGCCTCCATCACCTTCTGCTTTGCCGCTGCTTCATCAATAGCTTCAATGCCATCTTCTCCTCTCCAGCTTCTTCATCGTTGCAGCATCAACCTCTACAATTGATTTCGTGCGAGAGACCATGGTAGCAATGCAATCTTGCTTGAGGAGATGATGGGGTTGCTATAATGCTACTCCTTCAGGCATGTGCGCATCTACGAGCCCAACAAGCAAGTGCTTAGCACCCTGCAAGCCACCTTCCCACTAGGTTCCAAGACCATCTCCACCATTCCTCAAAGCAGCGACGATGAGGCCTTCTCCTGATGGGTGTGATGCTTGACATCGCTACAGGAAATTAGACTTGTGTGGAACAAAAATCATAAATGATGATAAAAAACCAGGAACAACCTACTCTTATACCATATCATGAAATAAATAAAACAGAATAAGAACAAACATAAATTTCAAAGCATAAAACAAAATAAGAACAAACATAAATATCAAAGCATAATAATAAGAATACTTGAGTTTACGTGAAAAGTCCACTCACGAAGAGCAGAGAGCACCACAGGAGAAGTGTCTTTATGGGTGTAATATCTCTATATTCTTTTCAAGATTAAATTGGGGAATAGATGGACCTTATATAGGCAACCCAGATCATGTACAATTTATCCGGCACAATGTGGGACTAAATTAATCCTCAATAACTCTTCACCTCCCAACACATAATGCATAGATGGTTGTCATTTCTACCCCATCTTCCATATCAACTATATCACCATATATCTACCATGGGTTTTCACCCCTTCTATTGATGTGCGATACTCCCAATATACCATTCGCGTCTTTTTCCAATTTTTAGATGTCAAGCTCCTTTTCACTTCCTCTCTCCTATTCTCCTCTGTCTTAAGTAACAAATCAACATTATGCCCCTCACAGCCCATCGAGCACTGTCTTCTTGTAACCCATCTCTTTTCATGAACTTCTTAACCAAGATGTCAACTATCTCTTTTGCCTCCACCTACTTAACACAAGCTACCCTATCTACATCATACCTCATTCATAAACCAAGCTTTCATATAAAAGTGCACGAACAATGACATGTCATATGATGTGGAGTATCTATCCACCTCAATTGTAATCCAGAAAGAAAATAAAAGCACCAACTGATGGTAGAAAGAGATTGGAGTTATCACCATTTATATGATCATGGCTAATGGATTCAGCACAAGAGAAAACACAATACAACATTTTGAGGTGGAATAGAACGACAGAAGCACCCATGATATTATTTTGTTGCCCATGCCAATTTCACAAAGGAATAAGTTTAATCTAGTGAAGTAGAGCATTTCTAGGGCCTAGCTCATCATTTACCTTTCGAGTGTAGTCTTACTAGGTTTAAAGGGAACCACATCTCAGTGAATTCTTTTTGCCTTTTCTTTTAACAAAAAAAAACTCTCATCCCTTAGCAGATCCACTTGTACAACTGCACCATAGTCTTATTGTAGGTATTGCTAAGCACCAGTGGCATCTTATGAGTTGTTGCATTTAGGTGTTGGGAGCAATGCTCGAGATCAATGATCCTTTGAAGAATTGGTGTATGGGTTTACTATCTTTGAAACTCTACAAGAATTGTGATGGCTATTGTGGTTTGGATGCCAAATTTGGGTGGAACCCATCATACAATTGGATGTTGGGGCACCATCCTTGTAGGGCTTGTTAACAAGGTCGGTGATGATATTGATAAGGTGCAAGATGTTGCTCCTTTGGAGGACATCGATACTTAGTCTAGATTTGCAGTATCTATGTTGCAATGTCAAGATCCTAGACTCTCAAGATGTGAAATTCTCTTTTAGAATGTGTTTGGGGATATGATGGTTTCTAGGGGTGATCACAAGGGTTATGGTCTTCTCTTGGTATGCTTATACCTGACAAGCAACATATATTTACAGATTGCCCTTGTTGTTGGGCTAGGGGCAATTTGTAAGCGTTGAATGTGGTTAATCATGCTCGTTGCACCAAGGTGTGTTCTACCTTCTTTTGGATACTACATGGGGTTAAATGATCTCCAATACAAAAAGGGGTTATTAAAATTCATAAACAAATTGCATTTGTTTTGGCATTGTGTTTCTAGAATTAAATTAATTAAAGTTGGAACAAATGAGTCTAATCTATTATTCCATTCCCCTACCTCTCAATATATAAAAGTGGAAAAATTACATAAATTCTCCTCAAAGAAATAGGAAATACAACTCAAGAAATGACAAAGTAAACATACATGACTCAAGATCGTAGGGGCTAACACTCCTCCTCAAGTTGAAGCATAAATGTCAATCATGCTTAGCTTGAAATAGTAAATATCAAAGGATGATCGAGGTAACACCTTGGTGAAAATATTTGTTGTCTGGTCATCTGAGGAGGCATGGGTAGTGAAGATGAGACCTCTCTAGATCAAGTGTCATTTGTAATAGCAATCAACCTCCACATGCTTGGTCCTCTTGTGAAACATGGGATTGTTGGCAATGTAGGTCATTGCCTCGTTGTCATATCCCATCTCCATAGGTGTGTCAATAGGAATATGCAAGTCTACAAGAAAAGACCTTACCCACATCATTTCTAAGGCAATATGTGCGATGGCCCTATACTCTGGCTTAATGCTAGACCTAGAGATAATAGCCTGTTTCTTCCTCTTCGAGGTCATTAGGTTTCCTACCACATAAGTGTAAAAACCTATAGTAGACTTCCTATCTATCAGACATCCTGCATAATCAGTATCTGAGTAGGCTACCACTCTCATAGAGGTTTCTATGGTGAATAAAACCCCTCTCCCTGATGCTTTCTTCAGGTACCTCATCACCATTATTGCAGCATCCCAATACTGCCTAGTGGATCTGTTCAGAAATTGACTTAGTTTCCTGACTGCAAGAGAAATTTTTGGTCTGGTAGTAGTCAAGTACTAGTCCTATGTACTACCTGTTGTCCACTACCTCAGCCTTCTCAAAGTACAAATAAGTCTTGAGATCCAAAGGGATATTGATTGGCTTTGCTCCTAGTATACCAATCTCCCGCAACAAGTTAAGAGCTCTAGGAAAGTACTACACCCTTCTTACTGCATGTCACCTCAATTTCAAGAAAGTATCTTAACAGTCCTAGGTCCTTCATAACAAAACTCCCTACAAAGCATTTGTTGACCTTAGTGATGCCAGTTCCATCATCCTTCGTGATAATTAAATTATCAACATATGCTAGAAGTACCACCACACCCTTCCCTATTTTCTTGACAAATAAGGAATGATTTGAGGAGGATCTCTAGAAGCTAATCGTCTAAACAACCTTCGAGAGCCTGTAGAACCAAGCCTTGGGGCTTTGCTTCAGGCCATACATAGCCTTCCGCAGTCTATAGGCCCTGGAACACTCCCACTGGATCTCATAATCTAGTGGTTGTTGCATGTGCACCTCCTCTTGTAAGTCACCATATAGGAATGCATTCTTTACATCCAACTGATAAAAAGGCTAGTTCTTCTGAACAGCTACAGAAATGAGAATATGCACAATTAGGAATCTACGCCATAGGTTTGCGTAAACCCCTTTGCTACAAGGCGGGCCCTATGCCTAGCAATTGTCCCATCAGAGTTGTACTTGATGGTAAACACCCATCGGTACCCAACAACTGAAGCTTCTAGAGGCAGGTCTGCAAGTTCTCGTGCCATAGGAGTGGAGAGTGACCATCTCGTCCTCCATGTCCTGGCGCCACTTAGGATCAAGTATGGCTTGCTAATAACTAGCAGGAATGGACATGGCAAAAAGAGCATCACGGAACTTGCCATAGCTCCTAAAAATGCAGTGGAAATGGCGTGTGATATGGGATATCAGGCACAACTCCATGGTGCCTTGCGAACTGCAATGTCAAGATCAAGGTCATTTGTTGTAGGAGGTTCTGTCTCAGCACTAGGTACAACCTCACCATTGTCGTCCAGTAGACCCCCTATATCATCATTATGCACAATCTTTTCAGTGTGTAAATCACCTTTGCACACCTGAGGCAGGAGAGGAGCTAACGCAGAAGGGGGTTGTTGCCGGTAGGTAATAGGAAGCCTGCATGTAATGGGGGGCTCACGAAACCTCTCAACCTCAGTACGTGGTGACCCAGATGGCGGCAACACAGAGTCAGTGATCAGAATTATCTCCAAGGGCAAAGGAGGAATAGGCATAGGTACTTCAGTAACCTTAGGAGAGAGAGTAGTGGAAAAGTAATGAATAGACTCATGAAAGGTGGCATCTGCACTAACATAGTGGCATCTTCCAATTGGTTCATAACATCTGTACGCCTTCTATGTCCTCAAATACCCAAGAAAGATACACTTGACAGCACAAGGAACAGGCTTATCCCTATTAGGTCCATGAATATACACAAATGCAACACATTCAAAGACTCTAGGTGATACTCCAAATAGATAACTGCCTAGAAATAAGATGGAATAAGGAACTTGCTTGTCAAGAATGGGCATTCTAGTAATAAAATAGCATGACAGCACATGGAACAAGCTTATCCCTATTGGGTCTATGAATATACACAAATGCAACACATTCGAAGACTCTGGGTGATACTCTAAATAGATCATTGCCTGGAAATAAGATGGAATAAGAAACTTGCTTGTCAAGAACTGTAGAAGGCATTCGATTAATAGAATATCATGCAGTCAACATTGCATCTCCCCAACATCTAGGATATGCCGATGTTTTCATTCTATTGCACCATTCTACTGAGATGTATAGGGACAACTTCTCTGATGGATAATGCCATGATCTCGATAAAAAATAGGTAGAGAGGTGCAGAACTCCAAAGTATTGTCTAATCTAATGACCTTCACCTTTGCTTCATACTGATTTTGGATCTCAACCAAAAAGCCACGAATTATATCACTGCCTTCAGACTTGGCCTTTAGTAGAAATAGCCAGGTGAGGCGGGAGAAATCATCCACAATCGTCAAATAGAATCTATGCCCCAACCGATCCGAGATCCTATTAGGTCCCAGGTGTCCAAATGAAGCAACTGGAACAAGGCTTGAGACCATCAATGCTAACTTCATAGGAAGGTACTCCTATGGTGCTTCTCGAGTTGACACACCTCATAGTGAAAGGTGGCAATAGGAGGAATTTATGGTAATATCCTCTGAAGTTTTGGCAGTGGGAGATGACCAAATCGAAGATGCCACAAGTAGCTGGAGGCACTCCCCAATGAGAGAGAAACATGGCCTGGGTGACTATAGAAGACGATAGACTCTGCTTTCTTCATGACCACACCCAATGGTGTGTCTTATGAGAACATCTTCAAACGTAAGAGAAACTGCATTGAAGATTGCTCTACAATTCAACTCCTTCGTAATCCTACTAACTGATAGCGAACTCATTGGAAAATCAAGAGCCAGAAGAACATTCTCCAACTTCATGTATAGAGTCACATGAACCCCCCTAATCAGATATGGGTGAATGTCGCCCATCAGCAACATGCATAATCTTGCCTGATGGGATTGGATGAATAATGGAGAATTGTTTCGCATCACCACAAATGTGTCAAGATGCTTTTGAGTCAACAAGACAATCTGCCACCTCTACCTGAGGCTCACACACAGCTCCTGCTTGAGACATACCATGCTAATGGAATACTCAAAGCAATGTCGCATACTCACTCCTAAGAATGGTGACAGTATTATGCGTAACAAATGCATTATGCTCGACAACAGCCCCTCTCCTTTCCTCAAACAAGTACATACTCTTCAGCTTATCTCATATTTCCTTGGTCATCTTGTAGTGCATGACCTGAGTGGCCACATGCAAATGGTAGTGTACATGATCTATGCCTTGACCATGGCATTATCCTTATTCCATGTAGCATACTTCTCAATCTTCTCGGTGGGCTTCGTTTCTACGAGTATGGGCTCCTTACCATAACCCTCAACCACATTGAGGATCAACTGTTCCCATCGGGCATCGTTTGACCCATCAAACTTGATAGTTGAAGTCCCCTTCTCCTTCCCCGTGAGAGGATAAATCTACCACTTTAGACTCCATACTTCTTTAACGAAGCCCCAACCAACTATTATAGAGCCAAGATAACTCAGTTAGATCATCGTGTGTACTGAAATCCGTATAGAAAATCACACTACAAGTCTCTGGCATTGAGGTGGCCGTGTTGTCGGACACGGCGACGATCCGGTGAGCTTTTGACCTCCAGTCAATTAGATCTGGTAGTGGAGGAAGAGAGGAGGCTAACTAGCCCCTCCGATTCCCCAACAACCTAAGTTTTGATCCCTTAAAAAGGGATTCGAGCAACCTTGCTCAAGGGCGGTGCTGGCAGTCGTGGGCTCTCCTGCAGTGGCACTCCAATGCTTTCGACCTCCGATTGGTCAAATATGATAATAGAGGAAGAGAGGAGGTTAACTAACCCCTCTGATTCCCCAACAACCCAGGTTTCAATCCCTTAAAAGGGGATTCGGTTAGGGATTAGGTTAATTAAATGAATTCACCCAATAGTTTATGTGCTTATCTCTGATTTACTCAATTTGATAATTTCAAGAGACAAAAAAGCTTGACTTTTATGTTTCAAAAAAAGCTTGTCTTTGAGTGGACAGTTTTATCATGCCACTCAACTACCTATTTTTGTTAATTGTAGGGATGTGCAGCCTAAGTGAATGCTTTCAGATAATACTTAGCATAAAAAAATGTGTAAAAGGTTCTATGTTGGGGCTTAAATGACCATTCTAAGGCTCGGATTGGTTGCTGAGATGACCTCCAAAAGGGGAGGATATCCCCCTTTGGTTGAAGGAATAGCCTGGGGATTACCCAGTCAAATGCAGGTTGCTCCCTTAGAATTATTATCCCTCCTGCCATCCTAGCTGGGCCCATGTGTGAACCAATGCTCCTTCAATTTCCATGTCCTTACCCGTTTCCGGATTTAACTAGACTTGGGTTGAAGGGTAACAATTTCATTCTATCATTCCACCAACTACCATGATTTCATATTCCATATTTACGTCCAACACTCTCTCCCATCACATCATTACTTATGTCACAAACTAATTACTGTTCAATCCAACAAAAAATGGGGTAATCCTATCTAGTATTTATTCAAAATTTATCTCAGGATTGCTATTCTTACAACCATACTAGCCAGATTTTTCTCCTTTTCCTGGATTCCGTATGCATTCCCTTGAAAATGATCACGTTTCTTTCATGCCACCTTTGCCATGGCCAGCAGCCCCACAATCTCCCTATTCACTCACCAAGAATGCAATGCCTCAAAGGGGTTTCCTTTGCAATATGAAGTCCACCGTTCATTCCAAGCTTGAAAATCAGTGCAGCCACAAATGTCATTAATTTTGTGGCAAATCTCTCTCCAAGTCAGAGTAAAAGAACTGGGCTTAGAAGTTTCCTCCATGTTCTTGTCATATATGACATGATTGAAGTCCTCAACATGATGCCAAGAACACCTCTGTGCCTTATCATGAGTCCCTCTGCACAAGTCAAGAAAGGACTTTCACTCCTAGGAGACTTCAACAATAAAAGGTTCTGACTATTCACTATGGATCTTGGAACTACATGTGGCCGGTTTTTGTCTTTTCTTTTTGAGCAGTGTATCTGCTGAAGTCTGTAGGTGCTATTGTTCAGTAGACTTCAATAATCATGCATTTATTCCAGGGGTTCAAACTTTGATTTTTTTTTTTCTTTTTTTTAAAGAGGGTTAAGACCGATCCTTGAATTCTAATGTTCAACTTTACTTTTTTTTTTTCATGCATCCATCTCCATTCTTGCTTTGTTTATAACTAAAGAATGATTTTCACCTGGTAAATCGTGTCCACTTGAGTTGAAATATATGCATCAACAGACCGATATTTTACCATAGATTACCAACTGTATCAGTAAGGGCTTTACGCTTTCATATTGGTTCTTGTCAGATCCTATTAAGGCAATGTCAACAATGAGAATGAAAATGAACTGATTCTGCTTCCCGACTTCCAGTTTCTTATTCTAGAGATATCTGTCTCAACAAATATACACAAAATCACCAAAAGAAGTCATAATGCCTTTTTCTTCCTTATGATTTAGGAGCTACAAGAACTACATTGTGCCCTAGAAGAGGCAAAAGCTGGTATTGTGGGACTTTGGGCTCTGAAGTTTCTTATTGACCAGGTGAGTTGATCTTTGTTGAAGCTTCCAAGAACCTTATAACACGTTTAAAGCCTATTATCTGCAATGGATCTTTTTCCTTGAGCATTTTCTATTACTTATAGTTCTCTGTGTGCCAATTTTTTTTTTAGGGGGGATTTTTGGGTCGGATGTTGGATCATATTTTAGTTGAAGTAAGAAATTTAATTACCAACAGAAGCCCGCTACAATTGAAAATGATAGACATGGTGCCCATGGGTTTTAATCCCATGACTTCTAGATGCCAACAGGAAGGATTTGCCACTCTACTAATTCTTTTGTAGCGAACCCACCATTATTGCTTCTGGTTGCAGCTGTAAATGAATAGTCTTCCAGACTATCTTAGGAAAATCCAGGAGGGAACTACATAATCCTGGGATTGCCTCTTTGGCAACTCTTCCACAACACCCCCCTCCTCCAAAAAACCAAACACAAGCACGCAAAAAAAAAAAAACAAACAAACAAAAGAACATGGTGACTATGTGGTCATAAGTTTGATGTAAGTTGTCATTGCACGATGCAGACTTATTTATTTTTACATTTATTTGTAAAGGTGTGTCGTACACCTTTTGTTCGTTGTCGGGTTGTATTGCAATTTGTCCTTTACTTCTCTTTATATCAAGAGAGAGGTAAGACCCTCAATAAAAAATTAGAGCCTTTCATTTATTCTTACTTGATATTAGAGTAACGATCTTAGACCGGTGCCCTCGATATCCCATCGAAATAGGCCTTCAACACCCACCACTACCAAAGCTCTAACCCTGTTCGTTGCCAGGGGCCTCCATTGGCGATCTGTCAGCACCACCACCTCCTCCCAGCCTCTCCAAGACCTCAAGCAATGCGAGGACCCTGAAGGGAGGCTTCGTTGGCTGCTAGGCTTCATCAGAGGCACCATGGGACCCTTTGGGGTTGCTATGGCGTCGGTGCTTCGCTTGAGCGCTACCGCAATGGCCACCAAAGGTTGCAGCAAAGGCCGACGACACCTCTGAGACTGCTGTGGGGATGGTGCCTAGCCTGAGCACTGACACAGCTAGCCGCAGTGGCACTCCTAGGGCTGTTGCGGCGTCAGTGCTTCGCCAGAGCACCGCCACAGCGGCCATCGAAGGGCTGATAGGGGGCAACGATGCATCTTGTGCCTCCTCTTAGCAGCAGGGGTCACCTTGGTGACTCTCCTCCCTCCGTTTGATCCCCTTATAGGGTCTTAACAGGGAGAGGCAACCCATTCTCACTAGATTCAGCCTTGAGAAGGGTCCCTTCGTCGTTCTAGAGTCCGTTCATGATGTGAAAACTCAATTTCAGGTCATGATTTGGTGATTTTAGATCTGATTTTGCATCTAGATTTACTCCGTCTTCATCTAGTGGACGACAGGGGATTGCAAGATGGCATCCTCAAGTTCTACTATATTTGGGTCTTCTGAGATCTCTTCGAATATTTTCATAGACACCGAGGGATATAAGAGTCTATTTTTCGGTCCAATGATCAAATTAGACAAGACCAATTATCCACGGTGGTCCCGGATGTTCTTGATGACTGTCAGGGGTCATGGTAAGGAGCACATATTGAGTCAACTTGAGTCCATTGAGAAGACATGAGTCAACACTACTTGGGATCGTGATAATGCAATGGTATGCGCCTGGTTGATGAATTCTGTGATTCTCAAGATAGGAGATGAAATCATGTACTACCATACTTCTAGAAAGATGTGGGATTCTTTGTGTAAAACATTCATATGACAAGAATTCCTATCGGGTCTTCCAGATCTATCATGAGTTGTTTCATCTCTGTCGGGATGGGAAGATTTTACCTTACTACTATTCTCAGGTCAAGGGATTGTTAGGGCGACAATTCCTATAGACCTAGGTGCACTTGTTCCTCTTGGCGTGTCTTCAAAAAGGAACTTACAGTCTCCTTGTTTCTCTCTAGCTTGGGACCAGAGTATGAGGCTACACGAGATCAGATTTTGACAATGACTAAGTTGCCCCACTCTTGAGGATACTTACAGTAAACTTAGCAGGATCACTATTCTTGCTACCCCTACTGGGACTACAGGCCATACCACCACCTTGGCAGCTTATCATGGTCTCGGGCGAGGGACACCATCTACACGTGGTCATGGCCGTGGACGAGGATCTAGAGGCCGTGCTAGACCTCCATGTACCTATTATGGTCGATCGGGTCATACTGAGGCCACGTGCTGGCAGAAGCACGAGAGGCCTGTTGCTGCTCACCAAGCGACAGAGACTACTTCTACACTTGAGACAGTTACCGGGGCAGAGTTTGAGGAGTTATTACAGAAGTTCAGCCAACTTTCCCAGTCTTTCCCTACAGAGACAAATGCAACTGCCTCTACCTCAGGTATCGTTGGTGCTTGCTCATTGTTTGTTCTTAGACTTAGTGAATGGTTGGTGGATTCAAGAGCCTTGCAGCATTTATGTGGCACCTCGGATGCTTTTTCCGACTTAAGGTCTGTCCCTCCAGGTAGGATAGTCTTGTTGGCAAATGGCAAGTTCTCACAGGTTACAAAAAAGGTAGAGTAACCCTTTCTTCTATGCTATAGCTACCCAATGTTCTCTATGTCCCTGATTTTCCACTTAGTCTCCTCTCTGTTAGTCGTATTACTAGAGAGCTCAATTGTCGGGCTATCTTTGATACGAATGCTTGTATCTTGCAGAATCGGCTCAGGGGGAGGACGATTGGTGGACGTAAGGAAGGAGGGGTGTACCATCTAAGTCACCCTTCGATTGTTGTTGCTGCTTCTGTGAATTAGGGGGAAAGTACTTTAGCCACTGGGTCTCACATCTAGTGGTACCTTCGCCTTCGCTACCTTTCCTGTGGAGAGACGTAGACGGGTTCTACGTCATATACTTGCCAGCACCACCACGGCTTGCGATGCCTGCCAATTGTGCTAGTTTTCTTCTTTCCACTTGTGTTGTGTCTGATGCTTTGATTTGATTCATATGGATGTGTGGGGTCCAAGTCAAGCTCCTGACCATCTTGGACATCATTATTTCCTTATTCTTATGATGATTTCTCTTGTATTACTTGGTTGTTCTTGATGAAAAATAAATATGATGTCAGTACCATCATTGATAATTTTGTTATGGAAATAAAGACCTAATTTTTTGTCATTATTAAAATGCTTCGTTCTGATAATGCACTTAGTTTCGCACCTCACTTGCTGTAGTTTTTCAGTAGTAATGGGATTATTCACCAAACTACTTATGCTCATACCTCTCAACAGAATGGAGTTGCTAAGAAGAAGCATAAGCACCTGTTGGATGTTGTACGCACCCTTCTTTTTCACCATATGGTGCCTTCTTTATATTAGGGGATGTTGTTCTTACAACTTGCTTTCTCATCAGTAGGATGCCAAACTCTGCCATACATGAGCAAATTTTGTGGCAAGTTTTGTATCCTGGTTGTCCTTTATTTCCTATTACCCCTCGTGCTTTTGGGTGTGTTGCATTTGTGCATGGTTTGACACTTTGATGGGATAAATTAGCATCACGAGCTGTTAAGTGTGTTTTCTTGGGTTACTCTAAAACCCAAAAAGGGTACTAATGAGGTACCTATGCCCATTCCGCCTATTCCATTTGGTGCTATACCTATGAATGATCATCCTACTCCTACCACTAAGAAGGACCGGTTTCATGACCCTATCGTCACATATCAAAGGCCGCATACTACATTTAAAATGCCCCCTCCTCCCACGCCTCCAATCTCTCCTCAAGTGAGCACACAGTCTTTAAACACTGACGCTTTGGTGCCTAGTGATGATGCAGGGATAATTGAGGCTCAGGAGGACTCACAAGTGGACAACGACCTTCCGATTGCCATTCAGAAGGCTCCATGGTCTTGTGCTAAGTATAATGTGGCGGAATATCTACACACTGCTGATCTTGGTAATGCTTTCTCTAAGTTTACCAGAGCCCTGAGTACCACTGTCGTGCCGACATCCTACTAGGAGGCTATGCTTCATCCAAAGTGGTGTCAAGCCATGGAGGAGGAGATGGTTGCACTCAAGAGGAGGGGCACGTGGGATCTTGGACCACTTCCGCTAGGGGTTAGTCTTGTTGGGTGCAAATGGGTGTTTGCACTCAAGTTCCATCTAGATGGGAGCATCGCCAGATACAAAGAATACCTGGCAGTAAAGGGGTTCACCCAAACCTATAGGGTGGACTTTTTTTATACTTTTTCTCTAGTGGCGAGACTCTCGGCAGTGCGGATACTTGTTTTTGTTGCAACACATTATGATTGGCCACTTCAACTTGACATAAAAAACGCATTTCTTTATGGTGACTTACAGGAGGAAGGTCTATATGCAGCAACCTCCTGGCTATGAGGTGCAGGGGAAGTGTGTATGCAGGCTGAGAAAGGTCATTTATGGGCTCAAGCAGAGTCCACGAGGATGGTTCCAGAAACTGTCTCAAGTAGTAGAGTCTGATGGCTTTCAGAGATCTTCTGCAGATCATTCCTTGTTTGGTAGGAAGACTGTAAAAGGTGTAGTAGTGCTCCTTGTATATGTAGATAACTTGATTTTCACAGGAGATGATGCAGATGGCATTAGATAGATCAAAGAAAGATTGGTCAGTCAGTTTGTGATGAAAGACTTGGGTCCATTATGATACTTTCTTGGGATAGAAGTTGCCCGTAGCAAGCAGGGCATAGTTCTATCACAAAGAAAGTATGCACTTGATGTTTTACTGGAAACTGGGATGCTTCAAGCAAAGTTGGCAAATATACCCATGGACCCAAAGGCTCACCTCTATGATGCTGAGACACCTTCTGTGGATGGTAGCCAGCATTAGCAGCTTGTGGGGAAGTTACTCTATCTCAACATTACCAGGCCAAACATCACTTTTGCAGTTGCAAGACTTGGCCAGT
Source organism: Thalassia testudinum (assembly GCA_037157565.1). Taxonomy (NCBI): domain Eukaryota; kingdom Viridiplantae; phylum Streptophyta; class Magnoliopsida; order Alismatales; family Hydrocharitaceae; genus Thalassia; species Thalassia testudinum. The sequence continues at coordinate 99,650,352 of JAZHRO010000031.1, read as the reverse complement.
TCATTGCTAAGTCTACGAGACAGCATTGGGATGTTGCCATGATGGTCCTAAGGTATGTTAAGAAGGCACCAGGTCGTGGTCTTCTATTTACTTGGGGCACTTCCATGTCAATAGTTGCATATTCATATGCAAATTTTGCAGGTTGTTTGGCGGATAGGAAGTTTACATTGGATTCTGCACCATGTGGCTGACAATTTGGTTACTTGGAAAAGCAAGAAGCAGGCTGTTGTTTCCAGGTCTAGTGTAGAGTCAGAATACAGGATTATGGCACAGCATCTGCTGTGTTTATGTGGGTGAAGTCACCTCTGAGAGATTTACACATATAGCTTACTGGTCATATGGAGATGAGATGTGATAATGTTGCTACTACATATATTGCCAACAATCTAATGTTCCATAAGAGGACCAAACATGTTAAGGTGGACTGCCACTACATTAGAGATATTATTCAGAAAGGTTTTCTTTATACAACCCTAGTTGCCACAGATGATGAGACAGTGGTCATTTTTACCAAAGTCACTTTCTAAGTTTATTTTTTATTCTTATTGTTCCAAGCTGAGTATGATAGATATATATATTCTAGCTTGAGGGGGAGTATAGACTTATTTATTTTTACATTTATTTGTAAGGATGTGTTGTACACCTTTTGTTTGTTGTCAGATTGTATTACAATTTGTCCTTTACCTCTCTCTATATAAAGAGAGGTAGGACCCTCAATAAAGAATTAGAGCATTTTGTTTATTCCTACTGATGAATTTTGTGAAATATCATATTTTTTAGATTTGGTTTCTGATGTGTGATTTTTCTTGTCCAAACCTGATCCTTTATTTTTGGAACTCTTGTTGAAGTCCTTGTGGTTGAATGAGGATGCTGCTAACCAGCCTATTAATCATTACTTACATGGTTCTAAGCCTGAAGAGAGCTCTAGGTGAGTTTAAGGAACTGATATTCGTAATGGTTTCAGTAAGAACTTTCAGCATATCGCTCATCTTACATTATCATACTGCCCCCCTCTTCTTGAAAGACTAGCCTGAATCTGGAAAGAGGCATAAGTTTTATATAGTTTCTAGTTCAAATAAAAGAAGCATTGACTGTCTACAGTGCACCGGATGTGGCTACTAATGGCATTGGTGCTGTTGTTAAATGAATACCTGTCATCTATTTTTTTTTTTCTGAATGTATGTACTTTTTTTGAGAGGGGAATGTATGTACGTTACTAGATTTATGAATGGTTCCTCTTGATTCTGCTTATTTGATTTTGAGATGATTTTCGTTTTTTTTTAGAAGGTAAATATGGTAGCCATGGGATTTGATCTTATGACCTTTTGGATGCCAGAAGGGTGCTCTACCACTGAACCAACCTCTTGACAACAATTTGGAGTTGACTTTTATATGGAAAATATGAACAAAAAACCCTATAGACAGATGCCCTCTTGAATAACAACGTTGTTCATATTTCATGTATACTATCATAATACATGTATCTGTACAGTTGCCTGCCACTCTTCCGGTTTTCTCCAAAGATTTAGTTGCACATGGATAATATATGATATTACTGATTACCATGTTGTTTTCTATTTCCCTTGGTTTCGTGGCATGCCTCTTGTTGACCCTCTAATTTCATGGTGGAACTGTCTGAAATGTCTGATTTCCTCCTTTCCTTGAATTTACTGTTTATTCAATTAGTTAAGGGGCTTTTGACTAGTTGTTTTTCTCAAATCATGTCAGGATTTGCTCCCTGCAAGCCTTCTGGAATCTATGTATGTCTCTTTTCTAGCTGGCTGCTTCAGATCAATACGTTTTGGGTTGGAAGGAGCTCATGGGTAACTACGACCCCATTTTATCCTAATATTCTTCATCTTTTGCACACGATTATTTCTTTCGTAGTAATTACCATCGTTGACTGGTTTGCTGAAAGCAGAAAGGGACAAGCTTTGCAGTTTAACTGGCTGTTTGAGAAGGGTGCTTTCCTTGTTCATTCGGATGGAACATTCTCCGTTGATTTTACAAAGGTCATTATCTCAGGTCCTTTTGTGGGCTATTCTATGTGATTTTTCTCGATCATTTTGATATTTGATTTATGGGTATTTCGCCAAAAAATTGTAAAGGTTGAGGCAGCTGTCGCAAGCTTAAGCCGTGAGATACTAACAATACAGGCTAAAGGTGATAAAGCTGCTGCAAAGTCACTTCTCGAGCAGTATGCTAAATTAACACCAACACTGGAAGCTGCATTGAATAAGTTGGAAAAGGTTCAGGTATGCCTCTGCTTCCCTAGAACAACTCATTATTAGTTGTGAACTAGTATTGGAGGTTAGCTCACATTTTATTCCACGGCATCTATATTCCATCATAATAGAAGCGGCTTTTGAACAGCCATAGGTTTGAATTAAAATGATCTGTGTCTTGAACTTGGTTAGATTTTGAGTGATGCTGCTTAACTATCAGAGATCACAAACTAGAAAATATAGTGTCCCACCAACCCACAATTTCGTATTTCCCAGTTCGAGTTTGTCCCCACATTTACTTAGGTTTGTCCCTCCATAGTAAATTAATGCTGCTGAATGAGTAAGCTAATGAATGAAAGAAGTTGGATCTACTATCTATTTTTGGAGGTGTTCGATAATTTTGGAAGAGGATCATGGCCCCTGCACATGACCATGCACAAAAAGGTTGAATATAAACATGGTGTGAGTCAGGTGTTCAGGAGATAAGTCTCGTTTCACCCCGCTTCACTTTGTTCCTCATTTTGCTTCACTTCACTTTGTACCGTCATTCTTCATTGGAAACGTACCTACAGAAAATGAGTGGGTGACTTCATCTGTGTGCAAGACCTTCTCTTCCAAAGATGTGTCATTCGAAGTGCATGGGGAAAGGCCATGTGCTTTGGTGTTTTGACTTCAGGCAAGAATTGTGCATCCGGTGTAGGGGGTTGGGGTTCTTAGTGTGCACCTCAATTACCAGCTTCAAGCATTTAATTCTTTTACATTTTAGAAAAAAGGAACCTCCATAGAGCACCATCATGAATAGTTGTCTTGGAGAGGTGGATTACAGCACTGTGCAATATTTCGTTTGGAAAATCGTCATTTTACCGTAACTCATTGGTGGATACTTTCTTGAGTTCATCATTCTCGCTCTTATTATTGAATCTTTGAGAATCTGGGGTATTCAATGTAAGTTAGGGTTTTTATGTATCTACTTACCAATTAATCGAGGTTCATTGTTCCTTTCCAGGTTCCTGTGGACATCACGCCCGTATTTGGTTTGCCAGAGACGATTCTTGGGAAGGTGAATTGAAAGATCAACACGGTCTTTCCCATGGAAGAGCGAAGAATTCAACTTGATATTAGACTTTGCTTAATTGCACTTAGAATAAAGAGAAATCTTCCCTTTGTATCATTCAGCAACCGCTTCGAGTATTGTCATTCTTCCGAAAAGGGGGGGGAATTTTTCGCAATTTTTTGATACTGGTTGGCTGCTCAACCAGCTTCTCTCATGCCACAATTTGTTCGTAGTCCCGTTTATTTCGTAGTAATGTAATTGTGAAGTAAACGTTTGACTCACGGATCCCACCATTCCCTGAGTGAAGAACGACGTGAATAGGCACTTCAACCTTCAAAACTCAGAACCCACTAGAGGCAAAATAAAGGGGCATTGTTGGCCCATTTTTATTGTTCTACTGATATGTAATGTAACGAGAAATAATTCATCTATTTGTGGGATAGAATAATGAGCTTCTAAAAGGGTACATTTGAATTCTCATCTTTTATATAGCAGGCTAATTGCTTAACCATTAGACCATTTACACGGGTCTATATAATGTAATTCCTTTTCAGTACAGCAATTGGCCTTTCATCCATCAAAATGTGTCTTGCCTCTCTCGAAGGGTAATTTAAGAGCTTCGGTAAAATGGGCAACCATTTCGTTGAATGGTTAAAGGGCGTGTTCACTTATTTTCGTTGCTTGGAAGAATGCTTTCCATGGTGACGAAAAGCAATATAGCGATTGGTCGTGATTTCAGCAGTCAATTGAGTCAAGGTTTTCGTTACCGGCCAAAAGTTGGCTTCTCGACGAAGTAAGAAAAAGATTTTGAGCAGAGGCCTATAAAATAGTGAAGGGCCACTCAAGTAGTGCCCTACTTGCAATTCGAACCACCAGACCTTTGTAGTGAAGGATCAAATACACTACATTCAAGGTGCTCTTCCACCATCCACAAAGATGCCGGGAGTGATGCAACGAAAGGGCTCCAGGTGTAACTTATCTGGCTTGTTTCTCCTCGCAGCCTGATACAAATGAAGTGTGTCGAATCCTTAGGTGAGTCAAATTGGATCCCTCTGCTGAAATGTAGGTAGATGCTTTAAGTCAATTTTTGTTGAACAAAAGCACACGAGGCAAGATGATCTGCTAGGCTTGTGCTTTTTGGCATTATGTTTTGGGGAGAGTAGGTCCCGAACACTATGTAAGGAAGAGCATGATTGTTGGTTGCAAAACATTCTCATGCTCATTATAGGAGGCAATCTTGCCTTTTCATACTTAGAAAAGAATTAAAGCCACCGTTATCTTTGCCTTCTATGCTGACCATTTATCACACTTAAATGCCATGATTATCAAAGCAATTATGATTTAGTGATTATTGGAGTTGTTGTGGAGATAGAAATTATGGGACGCGTAATCTCTGTCCTTCAAATCTATAGTGTGGTTCTATTTGTTCATTGAATGTCCAATTGCACTTTTGAGATCTTAGAGATCATGCATGTAATATCCTAGAAAATAGGGTTATGCTTATTTAACTAATCAACAAAATGATCATAGACATTCATCGGGAGAAAGAAGAGCCAATAGATTTGGTACAAAAGTTTATTGATGTATGAGTTGGGAGTTGTGAAACAAGAAGTTGAGGAAAAAGAAAACAAGATCCACTACCTAGTCAACTAGGTGGAAGGGGTGCTAATCAAATCACATCTCACTAAGTGCCTTGGAATATGGATTCAATTCATTGAGAAAATTCAAATTTGAATCTACTTCAGCTATAAAAATTCAAATTCGTATTTGATTCACTAAGGGTTTGAATATTCATCGAATCTTTATATAATATTTAAGTATATAAAATCTTTAATTTTGATCCGCACTCAATCACAACACAACAACAATATGTGTTCCAAACATGTTCATGTAAAAGGGTTCAAGCTGAACTTTTTTTAAGAGTGACTTGAGCTTTTAAAAATTAAATTTTAAGAGACTCTTCTCACCCTATATATACAAGCATGTATACATGCACATAATATATGTATATACATTATAAAATTGAAACAAATCTACCAAAAAAAAAAAGATTTGATTTGTTATGCTATTGAATCTAAATATTAGATTCATATTAGATTCATTTCGTTCAAAACAAATTAAATCAAATAATTCCCGAATCAAATTTCAATAGTTTGATTCTATTAGCTACCATATAGTCAACCAAGGGTCATAGTAATAAAAGAGAGAAAAAAGCTAACTAGCCAACTATGGAGAAACTTATTGACTAGGTTACACTTACAAATAAGAACTTTAAAAGTTGCTGCATAGGATTCAATGTCATTGCCCATCATAAGTCTTCAACCAACAACGAATGGTTTAGGTGGCCATGTTAGGTCTTTAAATAGAATTGAGGCATGGAAACAATAGGAAACAAGGGGAAAAAAGGAGAAATATGTAGGTCTAGTATGAAAATTTGGCACAGGAGGGAGGAGGGATAAAAGAGGGGAAACATACAAACCAAGGTACCTAATTTAACAATTAAAGAAATGTAAGGCACAAAATTCCTATAGAACCTTCAAGAGTATGAAATCAAGTGTAAAAGCTTTCAACAGACCTTTTTAATGTGTAGAATATAGGAAGAGTGCTCCATAAAGCAATAAAAAGTAATAGAGAACACTAGTAAGCATAGAAACTCAACTTCAATTTGAATATGACTAAGGCACTAAAATTGATTTGTGAAGGCTTAGAAGATCATGAGTTTGTTTATGTGGTGTATAGGATCATATTGAAGCCTTAGGAGTCATTGGGATAAAAATAAAGTCAAAACCTTACCAATTAAATTGGCTAGAATCAATTTTTCAAATAATAGTGCTCCATAGACGTTCGTTTTCCAAGTCAGACATCTAATTTTTACAAAGTAGGCACCTAGACGAAATAAGAGATGTCTAGACAAAATAGGAGGTGTCTAATGAAGTGTCTAACTAATAGTTGTGATGCCCCCAAAATGTAGTTCTCTAGTTGTTTCAGAGTTGATCATGTCGTATCGGATCCATTGTCACGCCCCAAAATTTGGGCCCTTAAACGAAGGTTAGGGTTCCGAGTGTGGTAACAAGAAAGGTACTGGTTTATTTAATTCAGGTTGTACAAAACAAAGTCGAACTACCAAAATTTCCACTGATAAACAAAATGGAAGAAGCAACGGCAAGGATGGCACAAATTAAATGTGCACCAAGTAGGCATACATAGTAGAAATTCACTGAAAATCAAAGCATAAAAGTTACCTGCCAAATGTCTCGGCAAGAAAATCCCGCGTGTCGATGACGCGTGACGGTAACAACCTGAAAGTAGGTCACAAATAGGGATGAGCCAATTAGCTCAATAGGGAACAAACAATTACTATCATCCAATAAAAATAGAGTAGTATACAGTTTTACTAACCAACTAGATCCTTAGCCTAAACCCAAAATCCTACATTCTAACCCTAACCTAATTTAACTCGACCAACTACCGTGGTCCAAGCCCGTCAATCGTTCAATTTGATTAATGCTACACATTCTACGTAACTATCCTACAATCTAAGATCCTGTTACCCGCCGCTCCAATTCCTGGAGTGGCTAAATCAACCCTTCATACCAGAGCTCTTAATGTGCCCTCTTCAATGGCACACTCGTACCATAACTCCTCCTTAGCCTTTGGAGAGATTAAAGCATTCATGTTCACCAAACAAGAATATCACTCAAGACATCCCTGAGTACCCGGTCCAAAGATTTGGCGAGAGCAACTTCCCGCTGCCCATGATCCCTGGAAAGTTATTCCACCCAAAGATCACGCATTCCCCAATGTCGGAATCCCTGAAATCTATTCCACACAAGATCCCCTACATCGTTGCATGAGATCTTTGGAAAGCTATTCCGCACAAGCTCCCACTCTCGCTCGCCTGTTCGAATCCCTCGAATACTATTCCACCCAAGACCCACACGATCCCCATCATTTGAGAATTCCTGGAAATTATTCCAGTCAAGATCCTTCAAGTCACGAACCTAAGAGATCCTTGAAAACTATTCCACTCAAGATCTCAGAATGCCTCTCGTTGACTCAGACTCAAGACACCTCCTAGTGCCTCATCTCCATGATGGCACCTGGCAAACCCCCAACCAGGAACTGTTCTCGTTCCGAGGTTCGACTGCCGTAACATCTAGCTACCCAAACTCCCGAGTTTCCAATCCATAACAATGAACTCACTATTCACTAAGTTCCGATGTCTCATCCTACGAGCTCACCTATTTGACCTCATCTCTCCTTAATCCTTTTTCCCCTGATCGATACTGATGTTCAATTACCTTACAAATTTAATTAATCGTTATTAAGTTATAATATAGGGAGTAAGATGATTGCCACATTTTATAAATTTTTACTAATTATGTCTAGGTCGTTCGTTGGGAGACTAAATTATGCTAATCATTCACCATTTATTCTAAATTATTCTTTATTCTTAATTACTTAAGTTAATTAACTTTTATACATAACTTATGTATATATAATACATATAGAGAATAATTACTACTTAACATACTACACATAAAGAATAATTATTAATTACTTATAGGCTTAACTTACTTTAATATGCTACATAAACTACTTACATACTAATTATATACTTAAGTTGCGTAATTACTAACTACTTAACGTAATAGATATTACATTGCTTAACTAATCTAAAGCTAATACATACTTAATTACTATATTAATTACGACCTAATTAAGTTACTACTTAAGTTATACTACTTATAGTGTACTAAACTATTATACTTAGCTAATATAGCTTACTATAGTAATAAGATACTTAATTAGACTAACTACTTAATTAATGGCTTAATTACCTATTAATCAACTACAATATGTTAACCACATGGATAATTGCAAAGAAATGTATAATGAATAGCAAGTAACCATCACATAAGCAAAAAGAAATATATGCATTGAATCAAAAAGAATTTACAACAAAAATGTTGTTTTATAACACTTAGGCACATATGCTTTTATGCTTAGGCCTTGTGCCTTCTTAATTTCACTTATCTCAGCCTTCGCATGTCTTGCATGAGCCTGTAACACTTAGCTCTCTCAGCACCAACACAAAGGGCCAAAGCCAACACTTAACCATTGTTTCAAAGTTTATCTCCCCCTTAGTACAAAAGGTTAGATGGGGCCACGTGGCCGTTCACAGGATCAATGGTCCAGATGGGTCGGATTTGTACCATTACTAGGCCATGTGTCAGCATCTAGACCTTCCACCTGGCACCTGGAGGCCTTCCCGCAGGGTCACGTTTTAGCCCACGCACAGGCATAAGAGTAGCATGCATATACGCACTACCCAGGGAGCCCACCCTGTTTAGGCGAAGAGCCTATGGAGGGGTTTCCTTTTATACAGCAACAACTACACCAACGTTTCCAAGGTTGGACTAATCGAGCCCCTTTTACTTCTGCACGCCAGTACCAACTTCATCTCTTGATTCCCAGTAGCATAGATTTCTGATCTTCATGCAAAGCTGTAGATTTATAGCCCTATAGATCTTCTTTTGATTTCACTCTTCACTTCGTTGATTAGATCACAGTAGCACCTTGGTATCATCGTTCAAAATTGGTTGTATGCCATGGCTGCAAAATAGCATCAACTTGATCTATGAACCTTGAAATTGACTCTAATCTCCCTCTCTCCTTCTCACCTAAAGCTCTCACAGAGTGCCTAAAACAATTTTGCAACCCTTGAGGAAGGAATTGGGGTTCTAGCAAGCTCTAGAAGCTTGATAAACTTCAAAGCTTCAATCTAAAGTGCAGAATAGATGTAATAGATGACCAACTGATCTTTCAGAGAGATAAGATCTTCTAGAGTCAACCTAGATAACTTTAGGAGATTTAGATGAAAAGATATGGGCTAATTTGATCTCAGAAACTCATCAGGATCTCAATGAAGCTCACTAAACTCAGAACTAATCCAAACTATGATTGAAATCAAATATACTAGAAATCTCATCAAAACTCAATCAAATCCACTTCAATTTATTCACATTAATCTCAGAAGTTCAAAACAACCATCAAAATCAAGTTTCAATGTTTGAAACCTCAAGAAGACCTTTGAGTTGACCAAACTAAGCCTGAAGTTGACTTCTTGATTCAAGGCTTCTTTGATCAAACAAACTACTCAAATTGACCCAATTCAACCTCAGGAGTTTGTTCATCACATCAAAATTGTGTTTTGACTACGCAAGATCTAATCTTAGACTCTTTCGCCTGAAATCAGAAGCGACTTTGTTCGGCAAACAAAACCATAGATTCTCATACAAATCTAAGATCATTTCTAGAATCACTAGGTTCTAGAGAAGCTTACTGACCTATTTCAAAGGTCTGAAACCTAATGATGAGGCCTCCTCAACTCTACCGAAGGTGAGGAAGACAGAGGTTAGTAGGATGCTATGCTCATTAAAACACAAGATTGATAGCTGGAAATTACTAAGAAGATCATCAAAAGATGATCTGGATCTTTGCAGAAAGTTTCATAAGGTGTAGCTCAGAATTAGAATTGCCGGAGCTCATTGAAGCTCTGGTTAAGGTTGGAAATGAGCACTGGAGATCAAATCTCCATGACTTGGTTCAAGAATTATCTTTAAAGGTTCCTAATGATCTTAGTATCATTAGAGATATCTCAATTATAGTCTAAAATAAGGATTGAACTTCGAATTCTTCACAAAATGTCTCCTGAGTTCGACAGAACTCAAAAGACTTCACCTCATTCAATTGAGTGAGGCAAAATGATCAGTGGATATCTGTGATGATGTACAAGTGTCTAATTAGGTGGAAAGACTCCTCTGAGGTCTCCATTGACAGTGAGCTCAGTGGTTGAAGGTGATTTAGGCATTTAGTGGATATGATGTTATTGATGAAATTAGGAACTCGAACGGGACTCCATTAGTGTGAATAAGTGGTGTAGGGGGCCAATTGGAGGTGAATCTACCTCTAAGCCTTCGCCATGGACAGCGGAGGAGCTCGGGTGCATGTGAGTTGAATTAAGCGGTTAAGGTGCTAAATCAGAGAGGAAAGAAGTGATAGGTGATTGTGAGAGAATGAGAAAGGTGATCAAGTATGTGATTAGGTGAATTGAAGTCCAATGGGGCCGGATTTGGTCTCACCGGAGATGAAGACAATGTAAAGGATTGAACTAATTACAGCTACTCCTAAGTAATTATTCAACTAATCTAGCTACAAACTATGCCTAAGAATTCTAGAGAACTTATCTGACGAAATGGTGAGGGATCTCACCATTGGTAGGGTGAGATCAAGAAGAAATCCGAGGCTAGTCGAAGAAAGCTCTGGCGACAATCGAAGTAAAGAGAAAGGACAGTTGGCACACTTTGAGCTCTGTCACAACTGTTGGAGAGGAAGAGGAGTTGAGAGAGGCAATGCATCCAGGCGGAAGCACTCAATAAAAGGGAAGAAGAGTTGTCGAAGGAGGATGAATAGCCTATTGTCGACCTCAGGTTGGGGAAGAAGGAAAAGTGGTCGACCTTTGTAATCAGAGGGTAGGGGGACTACTTATAGGTTTTGGAGAAGGTTAGGGACCTTGAATCTAGTCGTGCTTAGGTATAGGTTCATCGCAACACCTGTCATTGTCTCCGACAACTCACCTTGTAAAAATATGATTAAAGGGTCATCCAAACCATTGGATGAAGAGGAGGTGAACTGAGTCTCAACAGCCATGGCGATGATGTCTGGTTGTCATATGAGCGGTGATCCAAGGTTCTCATCACTGCCCATCATCGGTCATTGATGAGAAAGAAGAGGTTGGGGAAGAAGGTACACATAAGGACCTTTTCGTAAATAACTAAAGGGCCTATAGGTGATAAAAGGACTCAATTAAAGTAAAAGTTAACCATGAGTTTAAGGCTTAATTTAAATTATTTATTTTTTAACTTTTTATATTATTGATTTTACCCCTTTAAGCTATATTATTTATGTACTTAACATTATTAAGTTAATTAACAACTTCAGGTTATAAATAATATAAGTTATGTATAATGCTTTATATATAACTAAATGCTTATGTTTGAGTCCTAATTATTAATTAAACATTAATAAATGTTTATTAAACCTTCATTTATTTATTTTAACATATAAATAAGCACCTTACTATTTCTACCCTAGTTATATAATTAACCTTAATATAATGCTATTCACTAGTAATTTAACTAAGAAAATTAGCTAATAATGATGAATTAGGAGCCATGATGAATCTTTCATCAGGTACTGGATCAAGTAATCCTAAAGAGCTACTAGATCACCTGAGGTCTTATCCAAGACCTTAAGATCCAAGCATTTCCTCTATTAGACTCAAACCGAGTCATTGATGTTATCATGTGAGTTTCCAGACGTTACTTAGCCAATTTAGGTCGTTTTTAATCCATTTAGAGAGCTTCAAGTTCAAATAAGGACACCCTACACTCGTTTAGGGTTTAACTGCAATTAATCATCTCCCTACCTATTAGCGTACCTACTAGACCCCCAACTAGGTTATAGACTCAATCATTCCTTAGGACTCCTAGTATATGAAACCTTAATTTCAGGCCAATTAGTAGATCCAACAAGTTACTTAACGTTAGGGACCTGTTACCTTACGTTAAGATAGGAGTCCCTCTAGCAACCACCTAACGTTAGGTAACACTTACCTAACGTTAAGCCGGACCTGCAAAATCGACCTTACAAGCCTCAAACCACACCTTAAACACAATCAAAGCTCATGAAACCTTGAGCACCAGCTCCCACACATATAAGAAGCAAATTGAACCAATCAAATCCCCTACCAATTATTAGGTGACCCTTATGATGGGAACACCATCATGAGTCCTAATTATCTCATTTTGACCCAATGAAGAGAATAAATACTCCTACATAACCAACTGATGGTCTTAATTCACTGCACAACCTTTCTAAGAGAACAACAGGAAACAAGAGGTAAAACTGTAATGTTACCAATGCAGTACAACAACAGGTTTTATCAAGGGTTAAACAAATGTCAAAGGGTCTTAATAAGATAATAAGTGGGTTAGATCAGACAGAAAAGGATTTGTGTGTACCCTGTGAATTAAATGACTTCTTGAAATCCTAAAACAGACATACTTGATTAACCAAGGCTCTGGTCAGGATAAAATTTACCTAAATCCTCTAAAAATCATATAAAAATATTCTATAGGGTTTATAACTTTCAATTTGGCCATTGGAACCCATCTTGACCTAGAATGGGGTCCCAGACAGATATTTACCCTAAATTGGGTTTTTGCATAAAATTTCCAGTCAAACGTGGTCAAACCCAAAATCCAACTTCACCATTGGATTCCTTAAGTCCAAATTAGGTTTTTACCAAACTTTGGACCCAAGTTGAGTTTTCCTTGACCTAGTTTGCAAAAAGGTCCACCCTGATTACATTTGTACCCCTATCTTTCAAAAAATCATTGCAAAAAGCCTCCTAGCTTCTTCATCATTTTCGCAATTAGGTCCCTCCACCATTATAGCGGAGGAATCCTACTCCAGCGAGCTTTGAAAGGTGGTTTCTCCCTGATTGCTTAGAGAATCCCCTTCAAAATTGGAAGGGAGATTCTCTGAGAAAATCCCTCCAATGTAAACCCAGTTTGATGCCCTAATTTCTTCACAGTCTCTCATGCAAATGCATGAGAGATTTGGGTCTCTTTTGAGTTTCCTTCTCTGACGCGCATGCCTTGCTTGGAAGCTTGGCTTCCAAGCACAATTCCCCCTCCAAAGGTCTATTTAAGAAGCCCCAGATCCAACCGCATTCCCCAAGCTTGAATTCAACCGGAGACCCCCTCAAATTCTTCTCTCCTCCTCCGACTGATTCTCTCTTCAAGCTTCGGCGACCATCCCTGCCCTCCCTTGTCGTCTGACCACAATACTAGTGGAAGACTCATCCTCCTTGCGTTTGTCCACGTTGCACAGCACCCGCCGACGCCCTTGCCCCCCTTCATCCTCGCCAACCGTCTCTCTCTGAGCACCTTTGTCTTCGGCATCGACAGTACGCGTCCGACGCCATCTTCATCTCCCCTTCGTCTCCTAAAACCCTAGCTAAGTTCTCTCTCCCCTCTACTTTCTTCTCCACTCTCTATTTCCCAAAATCAACCACTGCCGCCTCCATCACCCTCATCTCCTTCATCTCCGGCCACCACCTCCGACGAGGTCACTCCACCTCCATAAGCCATCCCATCCCTCGCCGACCAGCCCATAAGCTTCCCCTCAAGCCACTGAACATTTCCCCCACTCCATTCACTCCATTGACCACCCAATCATCCCACCGAACACACCCACACCTTCTCACATAGTGTGCCCTAGGCACGCTTGCACAAGCGTCCCCACGCCATGCCAACCACCCCAGCACATTCGTCGTGCCTCAACGACGCTCCCTGAGCAATCCGACATGGCCGCAAGGCTGTCTTTGTGATTTCAGGTACAGGCGTCCTCCGCCATTGGTGACCAAGCTTGAAGCAAGCTTGAGGTCGCTCCAGGCTTTGCCAGTTCCAGGCCCCTATCCCAGGCTATGCGGAAGACTCTCGCACACAATGCCAGGCTCTCAATTCTTGTCGAAGGCCGTAGCAACTGCTGCAATTAGAGGACCACCTCTACTGCGGGGGCGTGTTTAGTCCCACATCGACGACTGCGAAGCGATTGAAGGCACATAAGTTGAATTTGTGCCATAGCCTTATCACCTCTGAATCACAGGGTGAGGTCCCTCTCACCTGATCCGACCCGATCTCTTCCGCACTCACGCCCCGCGGACCTGGCTAACCCGACCCGACCTGCACTCCTCACCCACCATCGCAGCCGGTGGACCTAGTCCTAGGTACGTACCCGACCCAATTACCCGAATACGTGTGGCTCTGGGAGAGCGGAACCTAAGAGAGAAAAAGAGGAGAGTTGCACACGAGTAAGGGGTAGGTTTTGCTGCAGGCTGAAGAGGAGAAGCTAAGCTGAAGAAGAAGAAGGAGAAGCTAAGGACGAAGAGAAGCTAAGGGCCACAGCAGAGAAAGGCAGAGAAGGAAGAAGCTGCAGGAAGGCAAAAGGTAGAAAGATCAAGTAAGAGAAAGAAGAAGAAGAAGGGAGGAGAAGACAGAGAAAGAAAAAGACAAAGAGAAAGAAAGAGAAGAGGAAGCAGCAGAGAAAGAAAAGGAGTACAAGCTAAAGAAGGAAGAAAGAAGAAGAGCTGCAAAAGAGAAGTAGAGAAAGAAGAAATCAGAAGGAGCACTGTAGCATTAGTTTAAGTCATTTGATTTACAAATCAGATGTCCAATTTGAGTTTAATTCATATACATTGAGTTCTTTAGCATTTTGTGATCTACATTGCCATTTACTTTTGCACTTTGACACTAATATCATTGCATATTCTTTTAAATTCTGAATTGTGATCTTGATTTCTAAATACCAAATTTACTCCCTATGTTCGACCTCGGACTTCAAATTCGAGTAGTAAAATTATATTTGTTTTGAACATTTTTTCAGCTATATTACAATGCATTACTTTTAAAACCCGATTCAGCGTCCCAAACATTTTAGCATCGTTGTCGGGGAGCAACGAGCGATTTAGAATTCTTGATTACAATTTCTGATTTGGTACTAACTTGCTATATCTCTTGTTTGTGGTTGTTTTAGGGGAGAAGATTCAAAGAAAGACAGCCGCATATCAAACACGCCAGAGGCAGGTAATTTTTGATTACTTTCTCTTAAGCCCCTCATTCTGAAAAAAAAAAAAAGAAAAATCAATCAAGGCTACTCTCTTTACATTCTTAGCTAATTCATTAAGTTGCCTGATTTGATTTCAACAACAAAATTGATTTGTGCACCTATTTAAGGTAACTACGGCTACCACTTTCTTGTTTGAGGCCTAGATACCGCATTTGGCAAACTAAATTGGACCGAAATTAGAGCCAATTATGGATTTCAATTTAGGATTTTAGAGACACACCTTCATAAGTAAGAATCAACTTTTCAAAATAATGTGTGCCTAAGCCTTGGTTGAAGTGATTTATTCAAGCAAACCCTAAAATTCAGGCTCTTAATCTCACTTGAATCCTAAAAGAAGGGACCGAAAACTTCTCAAAGAACAAATAGGTGAAGTTGACCCACCTTGTTGAGACAACCAACCTTGAAATTAGGTCACATTTTACACTCAATACATCTAAAGTTCAAGTGAAATCTTAAGTACCCTTGCTCTTTAATAAAACTGGTAGACTTAAAAGGTCAAGTTCCCATTCTGGTCTACCTGGAACATTAGTGACAAGAGAGGTCGGGTGGGAAACCCTGTAACTTGTGGGGGCGCTCTATCGTGTAGGGGTCTTTGCGAGACTCTCCCTCTCTGGCTGCTCAGGTATTTCTCAGGTGGACGACTTTCTGACTAAGGGGTATCATCCACCCTGAACCTCTATAGTCATCCAAATTTTTTAGGTATCTTGATTGGGTCCATCACATTCTACTCTCATCCAGACCATCGGTGCATGTTCGATAGGATAGGAGGTCCTTAAAACCATCCTTGAGGCCTCCTTTAGTTATTCACTCCCATCGAGGCCAGGCCTCGACCTCCGTGTTTATGCAGCAACCCCATCACATATACATCTCCTCTTATTCATCTGAACCCAATTCTCCTTCTCCATCATCATGGCACAACCCGTAGAAGAAGAGAATAACCTTGAGAACCAACTTTAGCACCTTAATGATCTATTCCAAGCCTTTGTGAATCCACCACAGCATTCTATGATGCGAGATCACTACAATCTCGCTGCGGTGGCGATCGAACCTCGAGTCCAAATCCCGACTGGAGGTCTTGATTCTGAAGTCAAGCCCAACATGATTCCAGCTATTCCGAAGTTTCATGGGCTCAATTCCGAGGATCCTTTCCAACACATCAAACAACTCAAGCATCTAGCTCAGACCTTCGGGTCAGATGTCCAAAATCAAGATATTCTTCTCATGAAGATGTTCTCCTTCTCTCTCATGGACAAAGCAAGTCACTGGTATCAGACTCAAACGCATCCAATCAACACATGGGTTGAACTATAATCTGAGTTTCTGAAAAATTTCTTCCCAGTTGGTCGAACGAATGCTTTACGACACCAGATCACACACTTCACACAGCAGACAGGGGAAAGTGAAGCATGGGACTATTTCCTGTATCTCATGCGAAAGTGCCCCCATCATGGAGTTCCTAAATGGGAACAAGTCTAGTCTTTTTACCAGGGATTTCGTGAAGATATCCATCTATTTGTCAATGCAACCTGCGGAGGAAATATCATGGGTCAACACGAAGACACTGTGTAGGAGATTCTCGAGAATATGTGCGAGAACTCCATCAATAATGACTCCATGGGCTTATTCGACTGGACAAATGCCCACGCATCAACGAATCCAAGGGGAGAACACGAGATATAGGGCCTGTCCGCATCCGTCGACTTGGAATTGATGGTCAGTCGTTTAGACAAGGTCTCTATCACTGAGAAGAAGGTGGATGAGCTAACTCAACATCTGCAGCGAGCCACCTCTGCGTAAAACCCGTTCGCACAGCTGCCCTCTCGGAGGGAAACTATGCATAACATCTATCACCAATCTTCCCAGGGGATGGACCCGTATCCACCCCCGTCTGACTCTAGGGCCGGAGGAAACTCCGATAACGCCTACTTTAGTTGGGGGAACTCTGAACCCTCATACTCTAATTTCTCTGAGGTTCCTCAGACCTGCGAGGACCTAAACGCCATCCAGAATGACCCATTCTCTAATACTTATAACCCTGGATGGAGAAATTATCCCAATTTCCTGTGGGCGGGAAATAATCAGAATCAAAGACCACCATATCTACCCCATCCACAAGCTCCTCATCCATTTCTGCTGCCTCAGCCTCGGCCCAACCCCACCTATCAATCCGGGCCAACTCAGATAGATCAAATGACTCTTATCCTTTAGACTCTGGCTGACATTCAGGAGACGAATGCGGCTATGCAGAAACAGCACAAAGACGAGATCACAGAGGTTCGCAATCAACTCGCCCAAATGGCGAATTCCCGCCAACCTAGCACACTCCCTTCGCAACCTCTACCAAATCCAAATAACGTGCCTAACCAAAGGCACGTTATGAACCCAAATCCAGGCCAAGCCCACATGAATTATCAGGCCCCTTCTACTCCAGCACCTGACGGGATGGAAGCTTCGACATCATACTCAGGATTTCAGCAGCAGCCACCTATTTTACCGACACCAAACCAGAACTAGGAAGGACTAAATTCAGTAACAACCTGGAGTGGCAAAACAACACAAGACCCACCTTACCCAAACCACTTTCAGCCTGGTAGTGCTAACCCAAGCCCTAGGATAGTTATCCAAGATACCCCTGTCCATGATCAAGAACCTGGACCTATTCTAGAGGAACCATCCAAGGTTCCATTTCCTGAGGCCTTGACCAAGGGAAAGAAGACAACCAAACCCATGGCACCTGAGGAGGACCTTGTCAAGCTCTTTGAATAGGTCCATATAAATATGCCCTTGATGGATGCAATTCGTCACGTACCGGCTCACACACAATTTCTGAAAGATGTGTGTAAACCTAAACATAAGCAGCAAACCAAAAGTGGGAGCCCAATCGTATTGTCAGAGCAAGCTAGCTCTTTAATTTTAAGCAAACTCCCACTTAAGGCAAAAGACCCAGGCACTCTTCTGATTTCCTGTATAATTGGTGATACCCAATTTGATAGAGCTTTATTGGATCTAGGAGCCTCCATAAACCTAATACCTACATCCCTACTTGACCATCTTAAGGAATCTGAGCTCAAACCAATAGAGGTAACATTACAGTTGGCTGATCGAACTATTAAGTAACCTAAAGGAGTTCTTGAGGATGTCATTCTTAGGGTTCGAGATTTCTATTTCCTGGTGGACTTCGTAGTCTTGGATATGGATGCTTCAGAAAATCCGAGGGATACACCAATTATACTAGGGAGACCCTTTCTGACCACTGCTAGGTTCAACATAAATTGTGAGGAGGGCTAAATTAAACTGAAATTTGGGAACCAAGCATTAAAGATTGACATCTTCAAGGCCCAACAAGGGATTAATTGCGGTGTTATAGAACAGATATGTGATATCAAGGCTGTGGTTGACGATCCATATATTGAGGAAAACCTGACTACGTTTGATCAACCACAAGAGGATCAAAACCTGCAATCAGAGGAGTCCAAACTTGACTTATACACACCCATCACTCCTTCCCTTGCTCCTGACACACACCCCGAACCACCCGCTACTGCTAATAACCCTATTTTGGAACTCAAGCCTCTTTCGATCATCTTAAGTACGTCTTTTGGGTTCCAAACAGACATTTCCTGTGATTATCAATTCCAGACTCACACCTGATCAGGAATCCCATCTGATTACTGTTCTCCAGCAACATCGAAGAGTCATTGGATGGACTCTCGATGATTTGACTTGCATTAGTCCCTCTTACTGCGCACACTGTATCTATACTGAAGAGGGCACACAACCTTTCCGTGAAATGCAGAGATGTCTGAATCCTAATCTGCAGGAGGTCGTGAAAAAGATCATCAAGTGGTTAGATGCTGGGATCACCTACCCGATCTCCGACAGTCGATGGGTGAGTCCAATCCAGGATGTGCCTGAGAAGGCAGGACTCACCGTGATCACGACTGAAATCAGAGAAATCATATCGACCCGTGTGGTGAAATTGTGGAGAGTCTGCATTGATTACAGAAGACTCAGTACCTCCACAAAGAAGGATCATTTCCCACTACCATTCATTGATCAGATCCTCGAGGAACTAGCGGGAAATAGGTTCTTTTACTTTTTGGACGGGTACTCCGGTTATAACCAGGTTGCAATCCATCCTGAGGACCAAGAAAAGACTACTTTCACCTACCCCTTCGGGACGTACGCGTTCCGAAGGATGCCTTTCGATCTCTGCAATGCACCTACTACTTTTCAACGATGCATGCTTGCCATATTCTCAGATATGGTAGGTGATTATCTAGAAGTCTTCATGGATGACTTTTCAGTATTTGGCGAATCATTTGACGATTGCCTCCTGCACTTAGTCCAGATCCTTAGGTGGTGCATTGACGTGAATCTAGTTCTTTCTTGGGAAAAGAGCCATTTCATGGTGCCTGAAGGAATTTTCCTAAGACATCTTATATCAGAAAAAGGCATCTAGGTCGATTGAGTCAAGGTGAATTTGATTTCCAAACTCCCTATGCCTAGCTCGATCAAGGACATCCGATCTTTTCTAGGGTACGTCGATTTTTACCATTGATTCGTTCCTGATTTCTCAAAGATCGCGTGCCCCTTGACCACTCTACTATCTAAGGATGTTCCTTTCAAAATCTCCAAGGAATGCACTCAAGCATTTGAAACCCTATGTGATCGAGTTACCCAAGCTCCGATCCTACAGTCCCCTGATTGGTCTCAACCCTTTGAGATTATGTGCAATGCATCTAATTTCGCTGTAAGAGTGATACTTGGGCAGAAAATTGACGGGAAACTCGTGGTCATCTACTACGCTAGTAAGACACTTGACGAGGCTTAGCGTAACTTCACAGTTATTGAGAAAGAGTTGCTAGCCGTAGTATTTGCCCTGGAAAAATTTAGATCATATCTTCTGGGTTCTCATGTTATCATTTACTTTGATCACATAGTTGTGAGGCATCTCCTTGCTAAGAAGAACGCGAAACCTCGACTAATCCACTGGATCTTGCTGTTGCAAGAGTTTGACCTCGAGATTCATGACAAAGCGGGAAAATAGAACGTGGTAGCTGATCACTTGTCCCACCTTCCTTCTGACATTATCGACCCTTCCGGACCCATTACAGAACATTTTCCTGATGAGTTCCTCCTGACTATGAGTATAGGGCTTCCATGATTTGCTAATCTAGTAAACTACCTGGCATCACATCAGATCCCATCCGATTGGCTGAAGGCCAAGAAGGACAAATTGCTTTCCGATGACAAGTATTACTTTTGGGAAGACCCATATCTTTTCCGCATCGGTGCTGATCAAATCATTCGACGATGTGTCTCGGGAGTGGAAATTCAAGACATATTGTCCTTCTTCCATGACCAGGCATGCGGTGGACACTTCTCAGGTCATTGATGAATCGATTTTCTGCTTTCGATTAAGTTTCGCACATAACCAAAAAACGTGTTATTGTAGTATGCAAGTGGTGGAAAAATAGACTAATCAACAATTAAAATAACCACTCAATTAGGAGTGGGTCATATCCACAGGGAGGCAGTGGCTTATTTAAATTCGCAAGGGTCAAAAACCAATGTTCACTATTAATTTCGTCAAGAAATCAAGCCAAAATCGCTTTTCAATTAAGATAAAAAGACTTTAACATGCTGATTTTGCATTTACGAGAAATATGGAGGTTCTTTGCATAAAATCACCATAATAAAATAATGATAAATCAAAAATCATTTTTGTGGCAATGGCATGAAATGTAAATACTAATTCAACCAAAAACAAAGGTTTCTACCTCTCTCCTCGCGCACGGGAGAGAGGTTCGTTGGAGGAACCCTTTTGGGATTAGGTTGGTCGAAGCGAGGGCTTCGCGGCGGTGGCGGCGAGAGGTTGCGAGATGGCCGGAGTCTACCGGATGGAGCTCCGACGAAGGGTGGTTTCCAACAGTGGCTACAGTTGCTGAGGAGGGTGTCACGGCGCTGCTCGCGTGGGCACGCACGGGCGCGCGCAGGCGCTCGCTGGCGGAGCACACCTGCTGGAGGTGTTTAGGCCGTGTGGCGAGGGTGCGCAGGTCGCACGGGCTCGATGCTAAAGATGCGTGGAGGTGTTGTGCGCACAAAGGGGAGCGAAGGCGACATACGCTGAAGGGGTGGGCACTGCAAGCTGCATGGGTGCACGCAGGCTCTGGTGGCCGCACGGCTGCAGGTGCTGGCGAGGCGCTAGAGGCGACGCGTGCGCGGAGGGGTGCGTGAGCTGCAGGCGTGCGCGGGGGTCTGGTGCAGTGTGCGACTGCAGGTGATGCGCTGGAGGAGGTGGTTTGCGGGTGGAGGTTGCAACTGCTATTGCTGCATGCTATAGGCGTGCTGGATGGAGGCACGCTAGCTGCGCGGGTGCGTGGAGGGCTCGGCCGTAGGTGGCAGCTGCTACTAGTGTGGATGGTGATGGGTTTTATTGAAGCGGAGGGGAAACAGGGCAACAAGAAATAAGAAGAAGACGGAAGAAGATATGGGAGGTCAGACGTCTGGGATCATTCCCATACGTCTTAACTGACGCGGGGGCAAGAAACTGAGGGTGGTTGCTGGCGATTGTTGCGTGGCCTTCAGGCACACGCTCGCGGTAAGCTACACAAGCCACTGATGGCACGACGGTCTGTCACCCCGCCTGCTTGCCGTGGTGTGGACTTGCGCTCGCGATAGGAGGTCGATGGTAGTGGAATGGAAAAGTTCTAACGCTCTGCGCAATGATGGATCAGAATGGTGGTGGCCTTCCTGCTAAGGATGCAGGAACCCTTCTTTTATGCTGCAAGAGGAGTGCAGGCGTAGCCAGGCGTTGGTTGAAGAAGAAGCGACGCAAATCGTGGGAACAGAGATCCACAGTTATTGCCTGTGCATTTAGCTCGCGCACTCTTCTGCATGCAGCCGTTGGAGAAGAAACAAATAAAGAAAAGAAATAAGGGGTTATTTATGAGCAAACCCTTAAAAGAAATGTGAAATAAAATAATGCATGTAATGCAACCTAAAAGATTAACTATTCTAATGCATGCTATTCTAAATGAATTCTAAGTATGAATGCAATGCATGAAATATGTAAATAAATGAATACCTAGGCTAATCTATTTACATCTTATTGTATGCAATTTATATGACAATATTAATCTAATCCCTAGGCATTTAAGTAACTAATTAGCCCACAAATATGGGCTCATCAAATGCCCCTATGCCTAGTTTTTGCTAGTCCCTAGCAAATTCAAGCAACGACCCAACTCTTTAAGTGGACTAGCCAACCCAAACGGTCTTCCTTTAGAACATGTTAAGTTCAGACTTTAGACCTAAGGTTCCCAAGTAATTGCTAAGTTACAGACTAGGTCAGCTAAAGATGAGTTGTAGGCACAGGTTTCTCTGATTTCTAACTCTACCCTAGATTTTATTAGTCCTACAGATTAAAGCATCCGTGCATGTGCATTGGTCTGAGTTATTTAAGGTTTGTTTGATTGCCAACCAGGAAAGAGAGTAAGAAAGAGACTTTTTGTTTTAATATATAATTTGTTTTTGTTTGATTCCTCTAAGTCTAACCTTGGATAAACTATCAGCACAGTCTGTGTCGGATTCATTGTCCCCATCATCGAACCTCAAAGGGTGCCTGTTGACGGGCGCTTGGCCATGTTTTAACAGTCAGTTGCGTCGTAGTATAAATGACCAAGCGTTGACAACAAATAAGAATTTATTACTCGAAAACCTAAGTATCCGAGGTCGAACACAGGGAGCAAATGGAATTTATTCACTAATCTTAATAATGTAATTGAACACTTAGAATTACTCAAAACTTAATTCAGAATTTAAATGCAAAAGTTTAAAAGTCAATTGTGGCAAAAATAAAAGAGTTGGACGTCTAATCCTATGATCAGACGTCTTAAATGATGGCCTCTATTTTCTTCTGCTTGTTCTTCTTTTCTTTCTGGTTCTGCTTCCCTTGGCTTCAGCTTTCTTCTTCTTCCTTCTCTTCCTTTCTCTGATTTTCCTCTTTCCTTAATTTTTTTTCTTCTATTCTTCTAACTTTGGTCGTCTGCTTCTTCTTCTTTGTTTCTTCCTTTCTTCTTATTTTCCTCTGTCTTCTGCCTTGCATCTCTTCTGCAGTGTCTTTCTCCTTTTCTCTACGGGTCTTCTTCCTTCCTTAGCTCTCTGACTTCTTCTTCCTTCCTTCTTCTTCTCTTGCTGCGGCTACTTCCTTTTCTTGCTAAGTCCTTCCTTTCCTTCCCTTGGTGCACCTCTTCCTCCTTTAGCTTCCTCTGACATTCTCTTTTCTTTGGCTTCTTTCCTTCGTCCCTGCACACACAACACCGAAGAGCAAAACCTACCCCTCTACCCACACCTGCGTCTCTCTCTCTCTGTATGTCACTCTTTGGTACGCTCTCCCAGAGCCGGGTAATCGGGTCGGGTCGCGTGCCCGGGTCCAGGCACACCGGCGTGGGTGTGGTGCACGAGGAGTGCTTGGTAGGCTAGTCGGGTCGGGTGCCAAGTCCGCGGGGGAGAATGTTGCGGATGAGGCGTGTAAAGGTGAGGGACCTCACCCCATGTGTATCTCGATGCGAAGAGACTAAAACACAAAATCAATTTATTCTATGCGCCGCGCTCAAACGTTTACGAGGTGGGACTAATGTCCCACCCGCTTTTACGCGTTCGCCCGCAGGAGTATGACTTCCCACAATTACTGTAGCTGGAGGTATCGCGACACCCGCTATCAGGCTGGACTCACTCTTGCACTCAGCCCGCGTAGTCTGGAAGCCTGGAACCTGACACTTGTGGCCTAGAACTGGAGAACAAGCAATCTCGAGCCGTCGCTAATGGCGGCTGGTGCTTAGATCTGCCAGACATGAATACGGCCTGATGGCTCCATTAAAATACATGGTAAACTTCGCCGTGCGAAGGCGAAGGTGGGACGGTGGGTGGCAGGCCGCAGGGCGGCCTAGGCGTGTGTGCCTAGGTCGCTCTGTGGCTGGGTTTATGGGTTAGGTCGGGGGGCGTTTATGGTGGTGTAGGCGATCTGTGAGTGTGTGGATGATGTTCATTGGTCTGTGGCGGAGGTCATGAGGTTGGTGGCGAGACGTGTGGAGGTGTGGAGCGACGAATGGATCTCACCAGAGGTCGGCTGGAGATGGGGACGATGGCGGTGGACAGTGGCAGTCGAGGGATAATTCATGAAATAAATTGAGGGGAATTGAAGAGGGGATAGAGAAGAGTGGTTTTAATCTAACTACATGGACGAAGGGGGAGAGAGGGCGGCTGGCAGTACCTGCTGTCGCCGGAGAAGAAGGCGTCCAGTGGAGGGAGACGGCGGCAACGATGGGGCTCAAGATGCTCGCACGGGTGTTGCGCAATGCGGAGGAGGATGGTGAGGGCAGCTCTGCCACTGGTATTGTAGTAGAGCGATGAGAAAGAGGAGGGAGGCTGGCTGGAGCTCGTTGGACCACTTGGTCGAAGGAGAAGAAGAAGAAATTGAGATGGAATTCTGGGCAAGTCGAGCTCAAAAGGTGCGGGCAGGGTTGAGGATCATTTTATAGATGTTGGCAGGGGTTCCTATGCTTGGAAGACAAGCTTCCAAGCGCACGAATCCTTGCCGGAGATGGAACCAGTTAGAGAGCCAAATCTCTCATGCGTTCGCACGAGAGATTGGGTGTAAATCAAATATTAGGATCGAGCTCAGATGGAAGGGAATTCCTCAGAGAATTTTCCTTCCAAATCTGGGAGATCTCTGAGGAATCAGGGAGTACTCCCCCTCCATTCCTCGTCGGAGTAGGATTTCTCCCCCTTAATGGTGGAGGGACCTGTTTGTAAGAGTGGCGAGGAATTTAGGGGGGTCTATGCAATGGGTTTCAAAAGATAGGGACCAAAATATAATTAGATGTACTATTTTGCAAAGTAGGTCAAGATGACCTCCCCTTAGGTTCAAATTTTGGTACAAACCTAATTTGGACCTAAGGAATCTGATGGTAAAGTTGGATTTTAGGTTTGACCACGTATGACTGGATATTTTGCACAAAAACCTAAATTAGGTCAATTGATGATCTAGGACCCCAATCTAGGTCAAAATAGGTTCCAAAGGCCAATTTGAAGGTTCTAAACTCTAGGGGATATTTTTTCATGAATTTTAGAGGATTTACTTGATTTTTATCCTAACCGAAACCTTGTTGAATTAAGCAGGTCTGTTTTAGGGTTACAAGATGTCATTTAATTTCTAGATTGCACATGAACCCATTTCTGATTGAACCAACCCACTTTTTATCTTATTCAGACCATTTGACCTATGTTTTGCCTCTGAGAAATCCCGTTTATGTACTGCAATGGTAAAATTACAGTTTTAACCTGTATTTCATGTTTTCTTCTCAGAACACTTATTGCTTGAATTAAGCCTTTCTCCAGGTTATGTAGGAGCTCGTATTCTCTTTTTTAGGTCAAAATGAGCTAGTTAAGGCTCATGATGAGGCTCTCATCAGTGCTTGGCTTTTGATGCTTCGAGATATCACCACCCATAGCGACCCCAAGAACTCCTGGTAATCGACACTTCGAGATAGTATCGCCCATGGATTTCTAAAGCGAATTCAGGCTTGTGGCAATCGGCTCTTCGAGATAGGGTCGCCCATGGTATCTGAACCACACAATGCGCTTACATGCCCCCAGTAGGATAGATATCCTAAGAGACAAGCGCCAAGGAGGTAACATGTTATCATCGCATCCTCAAGGTGAGTATGTACTCCACCTCTTTTGCGGTAGGAACTCTTCCAATCAACTTATGCTTTCAAGCTTCTCCTAAGTCAAAACTAAGAGAACCAAAATTTTTCTCCAAAAAAAGGAATTAGGGTGATCACTATTTACACAAGACCAAATGTGTGTGAATTGTGGATGCTTTGGTTATGAGGACTCGTAAACCAAAAGGTAGAGAAAGATACCAGATACTACCCAGCCTTTAACTCAATCCCTAGCTTTCCTTCCTCAACCTCTCGAGGAATGATCTGCAACTTAACTCCTACTTGAGTTTTTAAGTCCACAAAGGACCCTAAAGGTCTAGAGCTACTACTTCAACTTAGCTTCTAAAGTCAGACACCTAGAGTCAACATAGTCTAACCTAAAGTTCTGATCTGCCTAAGAATGCAGAGCTCAGCCAGTTAAGCTCAATGATGTAAAATGCTTTTTTTTCTTTTGCGATCAAATGTATGCAATGCAGAATATTTAAATTAAATGCATGAATGCACTATGTATAAATGCTATGTACAGATGCCTTAGGTCCTATCCCCCCATGCCTTGTTCAAACATTGTCCTCATTGAAAGTAGAATGACCAAGGGAAGATATTACCTGAGGCGGAAGAGAAAGGAGCTAAGGCTCCTCGAGAGTGACCTCGTCAATCAGCTGGCCATTTAAACTTACATAAGGTTTTAATCATTGGCCGTTGACAGTGAAGGGAGGTGCTGAAGAGGAAGGATTCTTGATCTCCACAGCCCCTTGCGGAAATACTTTGGTGACAATATAAGGCCCATCCCAACATGATTTCAATTTTCCGGGAAACAACTTAAGTCTGGAATTGAAAAGCCAGACTTGTTGGTTGGGCTCAAAGATCTTTCTAAGGATGTATTTGTCGTGCAAGACCTTAGTTCTCTCTTTATAAGCTTGGGAGGTGTCACATGCATCATTCTCAGCTCCTCAAGCTCAGTCAACTCCAGTAAACGTGCTTTACCAACTTGCTCTAAATCCATGTTAACACTTCAGATAGCCCAAAGTGCCCTTTGTTGAAGTTCAACGAGTAAGTGGCACGCTTTCCCGTACACAATCTGGAAGGGAGACATACCCAAAGGGGTTTTGTAGGTTGTTCGATAAGCCCATAAAGTGTCATCGAGCTTTTGGGACTAATCCTTCCTATCTGGCCTAATAGTCTTTTATAAAATGTTCTTAAGCTCCCTATTTGAGACTTCAACCTGGTCACTTGTCTGAGGGTGATAAGGGGTAGCAATCTTGTGAGTTACTCCCAGACTCTTGAGAAGCCGACTGAAATGATGGTTTTGGAAATGAGGTCCCCCATCACTTATCATCTTGGGGCAACTAAAGCGAGATATGATATTGGCCTTCACAAATTTCAAGACCACAGAGTGGTCATTTGTGCATGTAGGAATAGCCTCTATCCACTTGGAGACGTAATCCACTGGCACCAAGATATATTCAAATCCATGGGACGAAGGGAACGGACCCATGAAGTCTATCCCCTAAACATCAAAAATTTCCACAGGTTGGATAGGGTGTTGGGGCATCTCATTCCACTTCCCAATCGTTCCAATCCATTGACATCTGAGACAGGCCTTAACAAAGTAATGGGAATCCTTAAATAAAGAAGGCCACCAAAAATCGGACTGGAAAACCTTAAAAGTTATTTTCTTAGCACCAAAGTGTCCACAATGAAGCTCATGGCAAAATCTCAACACACTCTGTTGCTCTTCTTCAGATACACATCGTCTCCAAACTTGGTCTTGTCCAATAAGAAATAATTCTGACTCTTCCCAATGAAAGAATCTAGCATGGGAAATGAATTGCTTCCATTTTTGCGCATCCCAAGAGCAAGGGGTTTCTCCAGTGACCAAGTAGTTAACTGTATCCACATACCAAGGTGAAGTCGGTGTTACCGCCATAAGAGTTTCATCGGGAAATGTCTCGCGGATGTCTCCAGATTGAGAGTCATCAATGGGAAGGCGAGACAGGTGGTCAGCCACTACATTTTCCACTCCTTTCTTTTCACGAATCTCTAAGTCAAACTCTTGAAGGAGTAGAATCCATCTAATTAAACGTGGCTTAGAGTCTTTCTTGGCAATGAGATGTTTCACTACCGCATGATCAATAAAAATGACCACCTTGGATCCAAGAAGATAAGACCTAAACTTCTCCAAAGTAAAAACTACAGCAAGTAATTCCTTTTCAGTGACTGTGTAGTTTTGCTGTGGTTCAATTAAAGTCTTGCTAGCATAATGCAGTACATGAGGTTTTCCCTCAACCCTCTATCCAAGAACAGCTCCCACTGCATAATCCAAAGCATCACACATCAACTCAAATGGGAGTGTCCAGTCAAGAGCTCGGAGAATAGGCGCAGAGGTCAAGGCCTCCTTTAGTGTATGAAAAGCCTCGGCACACTTTGAATCGAAATCGAAGGAAGATTTCTTCGCCAATAAGTTGCAAAGTGGCCCAGAAATTTTGTCGAAATTCTTAATGAATCGCCTATAAAAACCTTCATGGCCCAGAAAGGATATAATCTGTTTGACGTTCGTGGGCAATGGAAGTTTGGAAATAGAATCAGCTTTAGCCTTATCTACTTCTAAGCCCCTTTTAGACACAACATGCCCAAGTATAATGCCTTTTTGTACCATGAAGTGGCTTTTCTCCCACTGAGGACTAAACCAGTCTCCATCTCTTCAGCACATTCTCTAAGTGCAGGAGACATTGGTCGAAAGACAAGTCGTAAATGGAGAAGTCATCCATAAAACCTTGATGCATCATGCACCGCTGGAAAGTTGTAGGTGCATTACACAATCCAAATGGCATACACCTGAATGCAAAAGTGCCGTAAGGACTAGTGAAAGTTGTCTTATCCTAATCATCAGGGAAGACTGCAACCTGGTTGTACCCAGAATAGCCATCTAAAAAGTAGAAATACTTTTTCCTTGTCAATCTCTCAAGGATCTGATCAATAAAGGGAAAGGGAAAGTGATCCTTCTGGGTAGCGGTGTTCAGTTTGCGGTAGTCAATGCAGACCCTCCAACCTGTTGAGGGTCAGGTCACCACTTGTTCACCCTGGTCATTTGTTTCTACAGTGAAGCCTGCCTTCTTTGGTACCACATGTATTGGACTAACCCATTTGTTATCTGCAATGGGATAAATGATCCCAGCGTCCAACCACTTCAAAATCTCCTTTTTAACCACTTCCCTCATGTTGGGGTTAAGACGTCTCTGCATGTCTCGAAAAGGTTTGATGGAATCATCAGTATACATGTGATGTAGGCAGAGCGTAGAGTCTATACCCTTAATATCAGCAATTGTCCAAGCTATGGCTTCCTTGTTCCTTGATAAGCAGTCTAACAAGGCTCCCTCTTGCACTTCAAATAGTGCAAATGAGATGATTACAGGGAGCGTATCATTTGGCCCAAGGAATATATACTTGAGAGAGTCAGGGAGGGGTTTTAGTTCAAGGTCAGGGGCTTGTATGGTTGAGGGTTTCATAATAGAAGTCCCCATCTCAGGTAGCAGATCTACCTTAGGCAGACATGATGGAGAAAGAGACTCAGTAGAAACTCCAAGCAATTCCTCAAGTTCTAGCACATCCCCTTCGCATTCCTCCAAGAGATGGGTATGCTCATTTAACATAATATGCTGAAGGGGGTCATCACATAAAATTGTAGGAGTTGTCTCTTCAATCAGATCATCTACCACCTCAACTTGGGAACAATCCTCAAATCCAGCTTGTTTAGAAGCATCGAACACATTCAGCTGAATTTTCCTGTTCCCAAAGCCCATTTTTAATGCCCCAGTGTGACAATTAATTGAAGCATTAGAAGTCGCAAGAAAAGGGTGGCCCAAGATGATAGAGGGCTTGTTTGGTTTGTTGGTAGGGTCAGTGTCCAGAACTAGAAAGTCAACGGGGAAAAAGAAATCCTCCACTCTCACGAGGACATCTTCCAACAAGCCCCGTGGTGTCTTCAAAGAACGGTCTGCAACTTGGAGGATTACAAGGGAAGGCTTCAAATTGCCTCCTCCAAGTTGTTCATATACATAGCTCGGAAGGATGTTCACCCCCGCACCCAGATCAAGCAGAGCCTCGTCTATTTGTAGGTCGCCAACAACCACTGAGATGTATGGGGCTCTCAGGTCCTTAAGTTTCGGGGGTGTCCCATGTTGTATAATTGATCTAACAGAATCAAGCAGGACAACCTTTGATTGAACCTGTTTCCTTGATTGTCGCTTTTTTGTGCACAGGTCCTTAAGAAAGCGGGCATAGGATGGAATCTGCTTGATAGCTTCAAGCAAGGGCAGATTAATTTGCACTTGTTTGAAAGTCTACATTATTTCATCCTTCCTATCTTTGGCTCCATATGAGCCAAAAGAAGTCTGCCCAGAGTCAGATAAGCGCTCTAGAAAGGGCACTCTCGGTCTCTGGGTGGAAGGGTTGTCATGTTGGGTAAGAGGGGGACGGGGACAACCTTTTCCGGTGAGGTGATTTCAAGCGGAGAAGAGTTGGGCTGCTGTTCTCTAGTGAGGTCGAAAGTCGAAGTGGATGGTTTTTCATAAGGTGGGACTATAGGAGCATCAGATTTGGAAATTTCTTTCCCACTCCTCAGAATAGTCACCACCTGGGCTTTCTCCCTAAACATAACCCCTTTCCCTTTAGGGTTCTCCTCAGATGAACTGGGAAGCTTCCCAGTCTCTCTTTTACTCATGGCCTCAACAAGGTGTCCAATTTGTAATTTCATCTCATTGATTGCCTTGTCATGAGAATGGATGATCATATTTTGAATCTCCTACATGGCTTTAAGCTCATCCATCTCAGAAGTCTTGGATGGTTGGGAGGTCATAGGAGGTTGATTATACTGTTGAGTCTGAAAGGGTTGGGGTCTGTAATTCCCTGAATTAGAGACATTCCCCTGTCTCCATGAAAAATTGGGGTGGTTCCTCCATCCCTCGTTATAAGTGTTTAAAAATGGGTCATTACGAGGTCTGGGTCGGAACCCTTGGGTGGCATTCAGGTTCACCTGTACAAGGTCAAGGAATTGGGAGGCCAAATGACAATCCACAGTAGTGTGTGTATTGACATTGCAAATGGAGCATTTAGAAGCTTAGGAAGCAGAGGCATTTGGCGTGAGTTGGCTAGGGTTTGTCATAAGCCTTTCCATGTTTTGGTTCAACAATTGAATCTGAAAGGCCAAATTCTGGGTATCCCTAGCCTCATTTGCCTCCATCTTTCGCTGCATAAGAGTGTGTTTTCTATCCAAATAGGCAGAATTAAGATGGATAGAATTCTCACTCAAAGTCTCAAAAAGATCCCAAGCCACATCTTCAGTTTTTTGTAAAAAAGGTTCCTGCACAAGTTTCATCCATTGTTTGCCTGTGCTTGTCATTTAATCCAGTGTAGAACCTTTCTACAAGCTGCCATCTTGGCACTTGATGATGGGGACATAAGCGTAACAAATCTTTGAAGCGCTCCCATGCATCATGAAATTGTTCTCCATCTTGTTGAGCAAAACCTATGATTTCCCTCCTATAGTGATTAGTCTTGCTCATGGGGAAGTATTTTTTCAAAAATTCTCCCTTCAAGGCATCCCAAGTATCCACTCTACCATCTAGAGTGTGATACCAATGCTTCGCCTTATCTTTGAGGGAGAAGGAAAGAGGGTTCACATTTGGGCGTCATCAGTAACACCCTGCAATCTCACTGTGGAACAAATTTCGGTGAATTCCTCCAGATGCCTGTAGGGGTCCTCCCTAGAAGTACCATAAAATGAGGGCAACAAAGCTATGGTACTACTCTTGATTTCATATGGATTATCCCCCCCAAGTCTTCTCAGTGTATGGCCAGGTTTATTGATAGGGATAAAATAATCTCTCAAAGATCGTTGGTTTTCCACAATTCTATTCTCTCTTTCCTCGACCATCACTTTTCTCTCTTGGTTGGCTCTCCTAAGGATCCTTTTAGGTTCTGAATTAAACACAAGTTGTCTCCTCAGAGATCGCCTACCAAGCATACACAAACAAACACAATTACAAAGGACATTTATGTCTTTAATCAATTAAGGCCTTTGAGATTTAAGTCCAGTTGTAGATGACAATACAAATTGCCCAAACAATTACATACCTATTGTCGACCTACGAAATGCCTTATTGAAGACCTAATTGGAACTTAGGTGCTCTGCCTTAAAGTTCAAATGGTAAAGTACTCCAAGGACGGAAGATCAAGGGATACAAGTAGGTCTAAGCCTTCCTTTGAAGCTATGCTTTCGTGGTGCTTCTTAACTACCTTCAAAAATCCGTGATAGGGTATCCCCCTCCTTGGAGTTACAAAACCTTTGAGCTTAAATTTCAAGCACTTTGGTATCCAATGATAGGAGAGTTCTTTCCTAGCAGCTCAAAAACCAAGGAGTGTCTAAATGCGTGCTTAGTGCTCAGTCATGCATGTGTGCATTCACCGTAAAAATTTGAATTTTTTGATCCGCAGCACAATATCTCAAATCAACTCCTTGGATTTTATACGTTCCTCCTTTGATTAGTCCTTTTTCAGAGAATGTGACCACTTAATAAATCGTTTCAAGACAACTTATGTGGTCTTGTAATTAAGTCCAAAATGCAATGCGTGATCATAATATGAATGCAAAGTAAGAGAATGCGTACCTTGCTTTCAGCAATCAATGATGCGAGAATGCACGCAATACAGAGAAATAAATCTAGAGGCTGCTCATGCAGACTTGAATGGTTCGTCCTAAGGGCAGGCAGCTCATTTTTTTTTTTTAAACTACTTATGCACAATCAAAATAAAATCAATCCACAAAAGAAAGTAAAAACCTAAATCTAAAGAAAAAGGGAACAGACTCCCAAAAATTACCCAACACGGGCCTAACAAAATCGAGGAACAAATCCCTAAAACTATACCCCAGAACAAGGGTAAGAAAACAAACAACTAAACTAAACCTAAAGAGTCTACTCTAAATGCTGAATCAAAAGTTAAGAGAAAGATCCTCCTAGATGATCCTTCGTGCGTTTCTATGCGTGTGGTTCAAAGCCCACAAGCTCTTGTGATGATCTCGGAGGTGGCTGCAAGATCCACCAAGATGCGAATCTTAGTTCCTCCTCCAAGTAGTGGAAACAATGTCCACCACTGCGTTGCTAACGCCGATGAGACAACTCGTGTGTAATATGCGTACCTCGCACCAAATCAGATAAACAGGTTAAATATGTCTCAATTAAAATGTGAACAAATAAATAGATAAATGTGAGTTTAACAAGCCTGTTTCTTCCCTGGCAACGGCACCATTTGACGAATCGATTTTCCGCTTTCGATTAAGTTTCGCACATAAAAAAAAAAATGCATTATTGTAGGATGCAAGTGGTGGAAAAATCGACTAATCAACAATTAAAATAACCACTCAATTAGGAGCAGGTCGTATTCATAGGGAGGCAGTGGCCTATTTAAATTCGCAAGGGTCAAAAACCAATGTTCACTATTAATTTCGTCAAGCAATCACGCCAAAATTGCTTTTCAATTAAGATAAAAAGACTTTAACATGCTGATTTTGCACTTACGAGAAATATGGAGGTTCTTTGCATAAAATCACCACAATAAAATAATGATAAATCAAAAATCATTTTTGTGGCAATGGCATGAAATGTAAATACTAATTCAACCAAAAATAGAGGTTTCCCTCTCTCCTCCTCGCGCACAGGAGAGAGGTTCGTTGGAGGAGCCCTTCTGGGATTAGGTTGGCCAGAGCAAGGGCTTCGTGGCGGTGGCGGCGGTAGGTTGCGAGATGGCCGGAGTCGACCAGACGGAGCTTCGACGAAGGGTGGTTTCCGACAGTGGCTGCAACTACTGAGGACGGTGGCACAGTGCTACTCGCGTAGGCACGCACGGGCGCGCGCGGGCGGAGCGCACCTGCTGGAGGCATTCAGGCCATGTGGCGAGGGTGCGCAGGCCGCACGGGCTCGCTGCTGAAGATGCGTGGAGGTGCTGTGCGCGCAGAGGGGAGCGAAGGCAACGCGTGCTGAAGGGGTGGGCGTTGCAGGCCGTAAGAGCGCGCACAGGCTCTGGTGGCCACACTGCTGTAGGTGCTGGCGGGCACTGGAGGTGACGCGCGCGTGGAGGGGTGCGTGAGCTCCAGGCACGCGTGGGAGTCTGGTGCAGCGTGCGATTGCAGGTGGTGTGTTGGAGGAGGTGGTTTGCGGGCGAAGGTTGCAGTTGCTGCTGCTGCACACTACAAGCGTGCTGGCCGGAGGCGCGCTGGCCGCGCGGGTGCATGGAGGGCTAGGTCGTAGATGGCAGCTGCTGCTGGTGTGGATGGTGATGGGTTTTGTTGAAGTGAAGGGGAAACAGAGCAACAAGAAATAAGAAGAAGATGGAAGAAGATATGGGAGGTCAGACGTCTGGGATCATTCCCATACGTCTTAACTGGCGCGTGGGCGAGGAACTGAAGGTCGTTGCTAGCAGTGGTTGCGTGGCCTTCAGGCACACGCTCGGAATAAGCTGCACAACCCACTGATGGCACGACGATCTGTCACCCCGCCTGCCCGCATTGGTGTGGACTTGCGCTCGCGGTAGGAGGCCGGTGGTGGTGGAATGGAAAAGCTCTAATGCTCTACGCAGTGATGGATTGAAATGGTGGTGGCCTTCCTGCTAAGAATCCAGGAACCCTTCTTTTATGTTACAAGAGGAGTGTGGGCGTAGTCAGGCGTTGGTTGAAGAAGAAGCGACGCAGATCGTGGGAACAAAGATCCATGATTATTGCCTGCGCATTTAACTTGCGCACTCTTCTGCATGCAGCCATTGGAGAAGAAACAAATAAAGAAAAGAAATAAGGGGTTATTTATGTGCAAACCCTTAAAAGAATTGTGAAATAAAATAATGCATGTAATGCAACCTAAAAGATTAACTATTCTAAATGAATTCTAAGTATGAATGCAATGCATGGAATATGTAAATAAATGAATACCTAGACCAATCTATTTACATCTTATTGTATGCAATTTATATGCCAATATTAATCTAATTCCTGGGCATTTAAGTAACTAATTAGCCGACAAATATGGGTTCATCAATCATAAAACCGCAACGAAAGTCCTCCAATGCAGCTTCTATTGGCCCACGATTTTCAAAGATGCGTACAATCACTGTAAGGCATGCACTTGTTGCCAGACCTTAGGCAACATGAGCCACCGTGATATGATCCCTTACAGCCGATTCTCGTATTCGAAATCTTTGACATCTGGGGGATTGATTTTATAGGACCCTTTCCTGTTTCGGATGGCTTCGAGTACATTCTACTCGCTATTGACTACGTGTCTAGATGGATCGAAGCCATTCCGACCCGAACCAATGATCATAAGGTGGTTATCAAATTCATTCATCAGAACATCTTTTCTCGGTTCGGGATTCCACGTGTTATAATCTCTGATGGAGGGACTCATTTCACTAATGCTCAGTTCAGGTCACTGATGACCAAATACGGGGTGTCACATCGAATCTCTACTCCTCATCACCCTCAATCAAATGATCTAGCTGAGATATCAAATCGGGAGATCAAGAAAATCCTCCAGGTTACTGTTCGACC
Organism: Thalassia testudinum; assembly: GCA_037157565.1. NCBI lineage: Eukaryota > Viridiplantae > Streptophyta > Magnoliopsida > Alismatales > Hydrocharitaceae > Thalassia > Thalassia testudinum. Next base: position 99,614,991 of record JAZHRO010000031.1, on the reverse strand, counting down.
TGATAGGAAAAACTGGTCATCCCAACTTCCAGAAGCTTTGTAGGCTTATAGAACCGCCCACAAAACCCATTAGTTATGTCTCCCTTCAGATTGGTGTACGGGAAGGTATGTCACCTCCCCGTCGAATTAGAGCACAAAGCCTATTGGGCAGTATGGACCTGCAACCTAGATCTTTCTAAGGTAGGAACCCACAGAAAGCTTCAAATCAGCGAGATCGATGAATTACACCACGACGTGTATGAGAACTCGCGAATTTACAAAGAGCGGGTTAAGGCCTTTCACGACAAGCACATATCCAGAAAAATCTTTTACCCTGGTCAAAAAGTCCTACTCTTTTATGCTAAGCTCAAGCTGTTCCCAGGAAAACTAAGATTGAAATGGATCGAACCTTACCTCGTCCGACCAATCTTTGGAAATGGAGCCATCGAGATCAGTCCACTCAGCCATGATTCAGAACCTTTCGTCGTGAACGGTCAGAGACTCAAACCATTCATTGACCTTACCAATATAAATTTGGCTAAGACATCCTTTACCCTCCATTCTCCTTGAGCTCATTGCACCCAGCCGATGGCATAAAACTCAGCATTTAACGGGAGGCAACCCATCATTTTTAAAAAACCCGAAACCTTTCTTGACATGCCTATGCTGAATTCATATTGCACTTTAGGGTTCATCCATCAGAACAGCTGACCCCACCTCAGGTACCTATACCTGAGCTTGAAATCGTCCGCAAACAGTCATCTCGACCTGTTCGCCCGCCCAGAAACTGTTCTAATGAATGATCTAAGCTGAACTCAAACCCACCTAATTTACAATGGGGACATTGCAAATCGTAGGCATGGGGGGGTTTGAAAGTGCAAAACGCCGTGAAAATCATCTTATAAGAAAAGGTTTCATCAAAAAAATCACATATTCTAAAAATACCAAACAAATGAAAAAAATTCTTGAAAAAGAACAAAAAAATTGAGAGGAGAGAAAAATTTTGAGGGCATATCAAATCTTGAAGAGAAAAAAAGGGAAAAGTGAAAAATGTCAAAAAAAGGAGCACAGGTTGAAAAGAAAAGAAAAAAGGAGATAGTCATTAGTAAGAAATTAAGGAATTAACTGAGTTCTAGACCATATCAAGAAAAAGAAAATGAAAGAAGTGCTAATAAAACACAGAAGAGATTAGTAGGAACGCTGATTTTAGGTTAGTTGGCTATACTCCTAGGCTTAAAAATTCAAGTATCCACTAAGATCTAGATAGTCCTCAAAAGGTTGGGGAAAATGCAAAGCTTAAGTATTAGGTCTAAGGCTTAGGGAGTATTCGACCTCGTTAACTGACCTCTAGTTTGCGGGACTCTGTAACCTAAGCACCACAATTCACACACTGTCTGGTTCAATGCACATAAATATCAAAATCACGTAAATGCGTTTAAATTGTTCTAAAAAAGTCGCCTAGATTAGGAGCGACTGATCAACACAAGTTGATTTGGACGAGTTCCCAGTGCGGAGAGGCAAGAAATTCCCCTCGAAGATGAGTAATAACATATCATCTCCTCGGTGCTTATCTCCTAGGATATCTACATATCCCACTGGGGGCATGGAAGCACCCTGTGCTGGTTCAGATGCCATGGGTGGAATTATCCTGAAATGTCGATTGCTAGGGTTTGGATTTAGCTACAGAACGCCATGGGAAGGATTATCTCGAAATCTCGAAAGCCAAGGTTCTAGGGGTTTCCATGGGCAGTGTTATCCCGAAGCATGGATTGCCAGGGCCCCTTCAAGGATTGATGATGGGGAGTAGGAATCCAATACAGACCGTGTTATGAAGTCAATCCAAAGCTAGAAATAAAAAGAAAAGAGAGAAAAAACTCTCCAAACAAAGGAAATCCCTCTCTCTCTTTTACGAAAATGCACTGCAAACTGAACCGAGGCTAAAATACGTTACAAGCACGGGTGATTTAACCGTGGAGTTCAACGAACCTTAGGATAGTTCCTGCAGGCCTTAAAAACCTTTGCAGCAGACTGAGGCTAGAGCTGGTCAGGTCCAGATCTTGGTTGGTACTTGAGTACCTCTAAGCCTACTATCGTCATTCTAACCTAATCCACAGAAGAAAGCACACATGACAATTTTGAGCATTAAAAAGATTACATGGTCTAAAATCAAAGTTAAAACCTTAAAATTTTACTAAGGGACTAGCAAAAGCTAGACATGGGGGTATGATGGGAACACCATGATGAGCCCTAACTAGCTCATTTTGACCCAATGAAGAGAATAAATGCTCCTACATAACCAACTGAAGGTCCTAATTCACTGCATAACCATTCTGAGAGAAAAATAGGAAACAAGGGGTAAAACTGAAATTTTACCAATGCAGTACAACAACGGATTTTCTCAAGGGCTAAAAAAAGGTCAAAGGGTCTTAATAAGATAATAAGTGGGTTGGATCAGACAGAAAAGGGTTTGTGTGTACCCTGTGAATTAAATGACTTCTTGAAACCCTAAAATAGACCCACTTGATTAATCAAGGCTCTCATCAGGATAAAATTCACCTAAACCCTCTAAAAATCATATAAAAATATTCTCTAGGGTTTAAAACTTTCAATTTGGCCATTGGAACCCATCTTGACCTAGAATGGGGTCTCAAATAGATATTTACCCTAAATTAGGTTCTTGCATAAATTTTCCAATCAAACGTGGTCAAACCCAAACTCCAACTCCACCATTACATTCCTTAGGTCCAAATTAGGTTTGTACAAAAATTTGGTCCCAGGTTAAGTTTGCCTTGACCTAGTTTGCAAAAAGGTCCAACCTGATTACATTTGTACCGCTATCTTTCAAAAAATCATTGCAAAAATCCCCCTAGCTTCTTCATCATTTTCACAATTTGGTCCCTCCCCCATTATAGCAGAGGAATCCTACTCCGGCGAGCTTTGGAAGGTGGTTTCTCCCTGATTGCTCAGAGAATCCCCTTCAAAATTGGAAGGGAGATTCTCTGAGAAAATCCCTCCAATGTGAACCCAATTTGATACCCTAATTTCTTCCCAGTCTCTCATGTGAATGCATGAGAGATTTGGATCTCTTTTGAGTTTCCTTCTCTGACGAGCATGCCTTGCTTGGAAGCTTGGCTTCCAAGCATAATTCCCCCTCCAAAGGTCTATTTAAGAAGCCCCAGATCCAACCGCATTCCCCAAGCTTGAATTTGACCAGAGACCCCCTCAAATTCTTCTCTCCTCCTCCAGCCGATTCGCTCTTCAAGTTCTGGTGACCTTCCCTGCTCTCCCTCGTCGTCTGACCACAATACAAGTGGCAGACTCTTCCTCCTTGTGTTCGTCCACGTCGCGCAACACCTGTCGACGCCCTTGCCCCCCTTCATCCTCGCCGACCGTCTCCCTCTGAGCACCTTCATCTCCGGCGTCGGCAATACGCGTCCAATGCCATCTTCATCTCCCCTTCGTCTCCTTAAACCCTAGCTAAGTTCTCTCTCCCCTCTACTTTCTTCTCCACTCTCTATTTCCCAAAATCAACCACCGGCGCCTCCGTCACCCTCATCTCCTTCATCTCCAGCCACCACCTCCGACGAAGCCATTCCACCTCCACAAGCCATCCCATCCCTCGCTGACCAACCCATAAGCTTCCCCTCATGCCACTGAACATTTCCCCCACTCCATTCACTCCATCGACAACCCAAACATCCCACCGAACACACCCACACCTTCTCATACAGTGTGCCCTAGGCACGCTCGCACAGGCGTCCCCACGCCATGCCAACCACCCCAGCACATTCGCCGTGTCTCGGTGATGCTCCCTAAGAGATCTGACGTGGTCGCAAGGCCGTCTTTGTGATTTTAGGTACAGGCGTCCTCCGCGATTGGTGACTAAGATTGAAGCAAGCTTGAGGTTGCTCCAAGCTTTGCCAGTTCCAAGCCCCTGTCCTAGGCTGTGCGGAAGACTCTCGCACATGACGCCAGGCTCTCAATTCCAGTTGAAGGCCGTAGCAGCTGCTGTAATTAGAGGACCACCTCTGCTGCAAGCATGTGTTTAGTCCCACATCGGCGGCTGCAAAGCGACCGAAGGCACATAAGTTGAATTTTTGTCATAGCCTTATCGCCTTCGAATCACGGGGTGAGGTCCCTCTCACCCGATCCGACTTGGTCTCGTCCGCGCTCACGCCCAGCGGACTTGGCTAACCCAACCTGACCTGCACTCCTCGCCCACCACCGCAGGGCAGTGGGCCTAGTCTCAGGTACGTACCCGACCCAATTACCCGAATACGTGTGGCTTCGGGAGAGTGGAACCTAAAAGAGAAAGAGAGGAGAGTTGCGTTCGGGTAGGGGGTAGGTTTTGCTATAGGCTGAAGAGAAGGAGAGGCTAAGCTGAAGAAGAAGGAGAAGCTAAGGACGAAGAGAAGCTAAGGGCCACAGCAGAGAAAGGCAGAGAAGGAGGAAGCTGAAGGAAGGTAAAAGGCAGAAAGATCGAGTAAGAGAAAGAAGAAGGGAGGAGAAGACAAAGAAAGCTAAAGACAAAGAGAAAGAAAGAGAAGAGGAAGCAACAGAGAAAGAAGAGGAGTAGAAGCAGAATAAGGAAGAAAGAAGAAGAGCTGCAAAAGAGAAGCAGAGAAAGAAGAAATCAGAAGGAGCACTGTAGCATTAGTTTAAGTCGTCTGATTTACAAATCAGACGTCCAATTTGAGTTTAATTCATATACATTGAGTTCTTTAGTATTTTGTGATCTACATTGTCATTTACTTTTGCACTTTGACTTTGATATCATTGCATATTCTTTTAAATTTTGAATTGTGATCTTGATTTCTAAATATCAAATTTGCTCCCTATGTTCGACCTCAGACTTCAAATTCGAGTAGTAAAATTATATCTGTTTTGAACATTTTTTCGGCTATATTACAACACATTACTTTTAAAACCCGATTCAATGTCCCAAACACCTTAACTATAAAAATTACGTGACCACATATATAACCCACCATGGAATGGATACACCATATTCATCACCAAAATCTTACACTCAAACTCTAATTTTGACCTAAATCATTCCTCTTACACTTCCTAATCATAGGTAAACAAGAGAGTGAATTCCAAGGGGAGAATCCCTACCTCTTCATTGTAGCTCATTCCCCTTCTTCTCCTCACTGCAGCTGCAACAAAGGCACCAACGACAATAGCTGCTTCAACTATCGTAGCGATAGCAGCAACTCCTCTTTGTCTTCTCTTTTCTCCTGTAGCAACCCCAACAGCAATGGCAGTAGCTGGTGGTTGGTGATGGAGAGGAGAGAAGGTGAGCACCGATGGAAGGAAATGGCTTGAGAGGGAAGTAATGGAGAGGGTTTTTCTTCCCTTTTATTTTTAAATTTCTTAGTTTTATAAGGGGTGGACATTTAGCACCAAAAGGCCCTCCACTCCTTTTCCAACCTTCCAACAAAGGCCACCAAACATAACTCTCATGCAAAAAGCCCCTCAACTTTCCATAACTTAACCTTTTATTAATCATTTCAAGGGATTTTCATTTCCAAGGCCCTTAATCCATAATTAAACAACCAATCGATGATTTAAGTAGCTAATTAAACACAAGAAAAAATTCAAGCCCTTACACCCATTGACAACTATAGGGTTCAAGTCAAATTAGAGAACCTCATAAAGCATGAAAGACTCTTGTTTTGAGTCAAACCAATTAAAAATAGGTTACATATGATACCTTTGGATTCATCTCATTGCAAGCTTTCCAATGACTTTTGTTTCACAAGAATTAGAGGTCTATAGCTCAGGTTATGTGCAAAACTAATTGGAGGGGCGAAAGGCATAATTAAACCAACACCTAGGGGTATTATTATCAAAATCTGAGTTCCCTAACCCTAACCTAAGTTTAAGGGGCCTATAAAAATCCGTAATAAGCATTTTCCCCATGATTATGAATCCCATGGCCTCATTCCTCTCAAGAAGAGGAGAGAAAGGAGAGAAAAGAAAGAAATAGAGAATGAGAGAGGAACGAGAGAAGGGGGTCTACACTCTCTTCTTTCCCTACACAGGAGAAGTCCCATAGGGGGGGTCAATGACGCACTTCGGATGCGTTTGTTTAAGAATGTCGTTGTAGTTTGTGTTCGCTCCGTCGATTTTAAATAAAGAAATGGACGTGAGTCCGAGGGTCGAACAAAAGGAGGCATGAAAATCAGGTTTTTCTGTCACTTAGTGTAACGGAAATGGTGGGTTTTGCTTGCGAGAAAACACGGGAGAAAAGCGAGTAAGAGAGAGAGAGAAAGAGAGAGAGAAAGAGTAGGGTTAGAGTCCTTTTGTTCACAGCATGCAACTTAAACACCAAAAGAGAGCGAATAACTAGATAAGAAACATTATCATTTAACATGCACTTGAGTTTTACAAATACAACACTAGCTAAATGCTTAAGCACAAGTAAAGTAAAGCTAAGATAAAGACAGAGAGAGAGAAAGAAGACGGCAAGGTGCCACGGCGGTGGAGGAGGGCTCCGTCGGTGGCTCGTCAGCTCTGGTGATTACAAAAGAGTGCTAAGGGTGGCTAGGAGTGGGGTAGAACACTTGCAAGGGTATTGAATGCTTTGCATGGGTAGTTGGAAGGGGTTTATATAGGGAAAAGGGGTTTCTAATTTAAGTATGGACTTTAGCAATGTCTGGGACGTCGCTAAAACCCTTCCCAAAACGTCGGTGAAGGCCCCTGTCCCTTGGTCCAGCGCACGCGTCGTTCTTCCTCTTTCGCACAATCCACGTGGTCACCTTGAGGGTTGTCCGATCGAAGATCGAACGGCTAAGATTGCGCGGAGGGTGCGCTCATGGATCGCGCTTGCACAGCATGTGCCACACGCGTCATTGACGTGCGCGTGGGCGCATGTTTAGAAGAGTCGTTATAGCTTGCGCTCGCAACGTCAGTTTCAAAATGAAGACACGGATGTGAGTCCGAGTGTTTATCTTAGGAAGGTGTGAAAATCGGATTTTTCTTGTCACTTAATGTCACGAAAATCGTGGGGTTTTGCTTGCGAGAAGGCGTGGGTGAAAAGCGAGTGAGAGAGAGAGAAAGAGAGAGAGAGAGAATAGGGTTAGAATTTCTTCATTCGCAACATGCTACTTGAACATAAAATAGAGAAAGCAATTGAATAGAAAACAACTTCATTTGACATGAAACTTTAGTTCATAATTACAACACTAGATGAATGCTTGAACATAAGTAAAGTAAAGCTTAAGATAAAGAAGGAAAGAGAGAGAGAAGACGGCGAGTTAGCCACGGCGATGGAGGGGGGCTTCGTCGGCAACTCGTCGTCTCCGACGATTACAAAGGGGGCTAATGGTAGCTAGGAGGGGGGTAGAACACTTGCAAGTGGAGTGAATGCTTCCCATGGGTGGTTGGAAGGGGTTTAAATAGGAAGAAGGGCTTTCCAATTGAAGAAGGGGTTTCAGCAACGTTCGGGACATCTCTAAAATCCTTCCCAAAAAGTTGGTGAAGGCCCCTGCCTGCCAGTCGCTCGCCCGCGGCTATGCTTCTTCGCGCCTGATCCGCATGCGTGCGTCGTAAGCCGTCCGATCAAAGATCGGACGGCTGAGATCCTGCGAAGAGCGCACTCGCGGATTACTGCTGAGGTATGCACGTCTCCGCAATATTACATGCGTGAGCTTCCGCGTGCATCCATTGCGCCACACGGCTCCATCTGCGCCGTTCGTTGCCGATCGGACGGTCAAATTCACGCGGTGCACGCCTTCGCCTTGCAATTTCCATGCAACGCACTTCGAACCCGCGTCGCGTGAGCGCAGGTGAGTTCATCGACCGCTGCGCTATGCCTGCTGCTTTGTTGCGGTGAGGGCGGGCACGCGAGCGGTTCTCAATCGTTCGATCGAAGATCGACAGCTGAGATTCGTCCTCCGGGTGAAGGTGGAAGCGAGCGGTGGTCTGGATGCAGCAAGAGGGTGCCACGTGGCGCGCCGTGGGCCGTTGATCATTAGATCAACAGTCAGAACTTCTTGGGCCCATTGTAGGAACTCTGGATGTCAGATTTGGCCGATTTCAAGTCCGTTGGACTTCGTTCGTCGCTCTGAATCCATTCTTGTGGTCTGATTGCTCATCTGAGGCCTGCTTTGACAAGTACTTATACAAATGGCCATTAATACTATTTTATAAGCAATCTTGATGTATGATGCATGCAATGCTCTCATTTTATTTATGATGTGTTATCTGTGCATTTTGTTCTTAAGATGGATCCCATTTAACAGAATTATCACCCCAAGATGCAGTGTTATCATACCCCCATGCTTACTCCTTGCTAGTCCCTAGCAAGGTTTATTCTAGCCTTTATTTCTGATTAGCCCATATTTGTGGGCTATTTAAGTATTTAAGTGCCCAGACATTAAGTTAATTCTAACATTTATTTAGCATAAATTAGGATGTAAATAGATTAATTCATATTTCTAATTTAATTACATAATTCATCCATCGCATTCATATTTAAATGCATTTAGAATTAACTTAGAATTGCATTAATTTAATTAGTTAACCAATTAGGTACATTGCATGCATTAATTTAAGTTAACATAAAGGTTGAGGGTTTGTATATAAATAATCATAATATTTTATCATTATTTTTATTCTTCTTCTACGTGCAACGACTGCATTTCTTCCTTCAGCTACCGCAATGAAGAACCCAATCAAGGAGGAGCGGGTGTGTTGGATCGGGTCGGGGCAGCTGACTTCAAAGGAGAGGAGGAGGCAACCGAGCTCGTTGAGACATCGCCCCACTCCACCACCATGTACTCCATTCCACCACCATGGTCTCTAGGCCGAGCTCCACCAGACCGTGGGCCAACGAGTGAAAGGATGTGTGGTCGGGCCCGGATAGGTTGTGTTAATATGGTGATTTTATCGTTGAAATGTGTATAGTGATTAACCTAAATCGAGCCTAACCATCTCTTTACAAAATTTTTTTACCTCGCCTACTTGATTTTATCTTGGTCACTTTTAGGCCCAGGGTCAAACTCAGGGAAGTGGGATTAGAAGTGAAGTCTCTACGCCTTTCCTACAACGAATCTCTTTCATTCATTTATTGTGTTTTTGGTGTTTTTCTATTTAAGATTTTTTTCTGATAATTTTTGTCCTTAAGGTACACCCTAAAAATCAGGTTCTTGACTTTGAGACAAATTAGGGTTCCAAAACTGGTCTCGCTATTCGCAAGACTAAGTACCTGCAAGTCAAGAATTATCTTTTCTCTTTTGTATATTTTTATCTTTTTACTGGCATGAAAGAGAAACAGAAATAAATTAAATATAGTATATATATAGGTATATATTATATATGTATAAAGGGGTGGGGGTGGAGGCGGAGATGGCGTGTAGCACGGTGTCAAGTCGGTCATCGTCTAGGAAGACGCAACCAACAGGACGAAGTGCCGTGTGGAGTGCAAGGTGGATTGGTGGAAGATGTGTGCGAACACACTTTCTATACACGTGTATCAAGGAATATCAACAACTGGTGCAGATATTCCCGCAACACAACTTATGGTAAGTAATATGAAAATATATATATATGTATATATGTAAATATATATATATGGTTATAGATATATATGTATATATATAGTTATATGTATATATATATATATGTATATGTATATAGATATGTAAATATATGTATAGATAGATATATTTATAGATATATATATGTATATGTATATGTATGTATATATAACTATATAGATGTATATATATATATAGTAATATATGTATATAGATATATGTAGATATATATATATATATGTATAAATATATGTATATATATGTATATATGTATCTATACTTATACTTAGTAGATATATATGTATATATGTATATATATTTATACGTATATAAATATATGTATATATGTAAATATATATAAGTGTATATATATATATATATATATTTATACATAAGTATATAGATATATATATATGTATGTATGTATGTATATTAATACTTAGGTATATAGGTACTACTATATGTATAGATATAAGTATATATAGATATATATATGTATATAAATATATATATATATAAATATATATATGTATGTATATATATGTATATAGTAGAGTATAAGTGTGTGTACGAGAGTGTGAGTGTGTGTGTATGTGTGTCCAGATAGTGTAAGATAGTGCTGTGTGAGAGAGAGAGAGAGAGAGAGGGAGAGCGTCTGCTGAGGAAGGAAAGGCGGGTTAAGCCGTCTGCAGCAGTGGGGCGTCGTCTGATGCTTCACGCGCACGCGCAGGTGCGTAGGCGCGCGCGCACGCAAGAAGGAGTGAGCGAGAGAGGAACCCCAGTGCATCGCGCTGCGTGAAGAGTCGGGTGCAGGCAGACACAAGCGTTGGGAGCGGGTGAGCGTACGCGGGCAGGTGCAGGCGCTGGCAGACGCAGGTGCACATAGACGCGTGGGCAGGCGCTAGAGCGGGCACGGGACTGGACGCGGGCATGGGCTAGCAGTGGTTGCGGCGTGCCGAGCGACCGGCTAAGTGAGAAACTTACCGGTCACCGCACTGTAGCCACAGTGTTCCGCAGACTAACATGAACAGTGGCTACAGTGCATGGCGGGGAGGTGTGGAGCGGCTGGCGCGTGCGTGGGGAAGCTGCGCCGGTTGCTGGCTTGCGGAGAGGCGCTTTGCGACAGGGCGCGCGGAGAGGGCTGGGCTGCGGGCGAAGGAGCGCGACAGGGCGTGCGGTGGCCTACGGGTGTACGCGAAGAAGCGGAAGGCGAGGGCAGCCTGCAGGCGCACGGGGTGGCCTGCTGGCTTGCGCGTGCGGAAGAGTCCGGCGCCGTGCTCCTGCTATGCGGAGCTTGAGCTTCAAAGCTTGAAGCTCCTGCTTCAATGGAGGAAATGGCTGAACGACGAATTCAGAGAAGAGAAGACCACCACGCCCACCGGCTCTTTTATGAGATCAAAGGTGGTGGTCTCACGGTGGTGGTTGTGGACCACAGTGAGGTACTCCTGCCCGCAAAGTTGCTCCTCATAGGAGGAGAGGCTGCGTATGGAGGGTGAGGGGAGGAGACGACCTAGAAGGGAAGAGCTGCTGTGTGGTTTTTTTCGTGGCGTTGACCAGGCTCTCCTTGCAAAGAAGAAGCCATGCCTTTTTTATAGAGGAAGAAGGCATGCACAGCCATGCCCTGGCTGTGCATGGCTGTGCATGAGACTGCAGGGAGTGGCTTGCTGCAGAGCATGGCGCGAAGAGGAAGAAGAGGCCATGTCTTGCAGCCGCGGGAAGAATTCAAAGCCAAATAGAAAAAATAAAGATGGAAATTTTGCGAAGCAGCACTTGAAGAAAAATGTAAATTTCAAGGCCATTTTATACACTCTCCTCCCCTCTCAATTAAATGGATGCATGCGTGTATTTTTACAAATGCGACTATGGATACCTAATATACACTGGTAATGCTAGGAAATAGCACAAGACGGCACAATTGCAGGTGTATTTTTACGGTGCAATCATACCCCCATGCCTATCTTTTGCTAGTCCCTAGCAAAAGATTTTTTTGTATTGTATTTAGAAATGATCTTAAGCTGAAGATTTTCTTCTGAGGCGACATAGGTGTGTTTATTTTGGATATTGTGAGACCAATTGCAGAGAAGACTACCGGTACTTTAAGTCTCACATGACATAGATCATCTCTCAACTAACCGGGACTCTTGATATTTAAACCTTAAGTACGATTTCCAGGACCCAGGAGGTTTTTGCCGTACTCAAGAGCTCAAGAGATTATGGCTTGTGCATAGTGAAGGATCAAGACTGACCAGATAAACATTAAGACTCAAGCCCAGAGTTTCACGAATTTTTAAGTACAGGTTGGTCCCAATTTCAGCTCATGTCTTCGAATTGACCCTTAAAAAGATGACGGAAAATACAACTCCCATTTTCTGACATTTGCAGCTCAAAGAAAACAGGGTATTTTGCCTTGAAGAACTTTTTTGTAGGAAGATTTTACAGGCATTTGTGAGATATACTGACTTATTTCCATCCTTTTTTTTTTTGAAACACGTGTCAGTATATCTCTTACAACATTATTTGGAGGAGCACACTTTTCTTTTTGGTGGGAGAGTTTCTTTTTGGTGGAAAGAGTCTCTCCTAAACACAAGATTAAAACCTGGGATAAAAAGTTTACCTGCGTGCACAGGTAAGGACTCCACCTTCCCCAATGAACACTAGGGTTGGATCTTATGTTCACCTGGTCTTTCTTGATATCTGTAGTGTGAAACAAGATTACTAAGGCTCTCAAGTAGAAGCAAACCAACGGATCCTGTACTAGTGTCTCAGGTACAAGAATATGTCCTTAGTTAGGAGAGATTCCAATCTATCTTATCAATGCTCAAGTGAATTAAGCTGAGCCTGAGCGAATCAAGCTTCTGTGGCCTAGAAAGTCTTCAAAACAGTAGTTGAATATCCATAAACACTTATTGTATTTTTGTTTCAGCCTTCAGATCATTACTAAACACCATTTTTTTTTTATGTATATATATAGATAGATAGATGAAAACTACATGATACCATAAAATACCCAGATCCTATGGATGCCTATCCACCCCCCCATGCCAAATGATGCTATGTCCTAATATGCATGCAGGGTAGGGTAGAGAAAGGATGAAAGATCGGGTAACGAGAGCTGAGGTGCAGGGTATATTGCAGGGTGGTATTGTGGGTGGAAGGTGGGTGGTGAAGTGATCGTGACAGTGGCGTGAAAAGTGATGGTGGATAGTGAGTGTTGTTGGGGTGCCTCCCAACGAGCGCTGAATTTAACATCCCCAGCTGGACTCAGAATGAGGCAAAAAATTAGTTACCCTCCAGCAGGGCAACAGTTTCTCCAATGGGGGTAGGTTCATGAGTAAGATAGGGTTTCAAACGCTGCCCATTGACCATAAATTTATGCCCAGATTTGGGATCTTCAATCTCAACGGCCCCGTTGGGAAATGGTCTCGAGACTAGGAAAGGACCAGTCCATTTGGACTTCAATTTCTCAGGAAAGAATTTGAGCCGGGCATTGTAGAGCCAAACTTGCTGAGATGGCTCAAATTCTTTCCACCGAATACGGCTGTCGTGAAAAGCCTTAGTGCGTTGTTTGAAAGTTAAAGTAGAATCATAGGCTTCACGACGGAGCTCTTCTAGCTCTTGGAGTTGGAGTTTCCTTTCTCGACCACACAGGTCTAGGTCGAGGTTACATTGGCGAACCACTCAATAAGCGCGGTACTCCAACTCCACGGGCAAATGACAAGGCCTCCCGTAAACGATTCTATACGGAGACATACCAAGGGGAGCCTTGAAGGCGGTCCGATACGCCCAAAGTGTGTCAATCAGCTTGTCGTACCAATCCTTACGATCAGGCCAAACCGTTTTCTGGAGAATTTGCTTGATTTGCCGGTTCAACACCTCTGCCTGGCCGTTCGTCTGAGGATGATACGGGGATGCGATACCATGGTGGACTCCGTATTTCCTGAGAAGTGCCCAAAAAGACGCATGGGTAAAGTGGCTTCCTCCATCCGAGATAATGGCTCGAGGGATCCCAAAGCGCACAAAGATGTGGTCTTTGACAAATCGAGTGGATATAACATGGTCAGCATGGTGCGTGGGAATAGCCTCGATCCATTTCGAAACATAATCAACAGCCACGAGAATGAATTCGAAGCCGTTGGAAGGAGGAAAGGGACCCATGAAATCAATTCCCCAAATGTCGAAGATTTCCGCAGCTAGGGGTTGTAAGGGCATCATGTCACGACGTGACATTGACCCTAATGACTGGCACCTAGTGCAATGTTTGGCATAATTGTGTGCATCCTAGTGAAGGGAGGGCCAAAAGAAACCGCAATGCAACACCTTGGCTACAGTTTTCCTCCCAGAGAAATGGCCTTCGCAGGCCTGATCGTGGCAGAAGGATAGCACACTGGGAAATTCGCTGTCAGGAACACAGCGACGGATGATTTGATAAGCACCTATCCAAAAAAGAAGTGGATTATCCCAGAAATAATACTTTGCTTCTGCCATGGGACGCTCGCGCTGGTTTTTAGGCCAGCCACGTGGAAGGGATCCAGAAGCAAGGTAATTGGCAATGTCAGCATACCAAGGTCCACTTGCCACATTAATTGACAATAGGTGCTCATTGACGTGCCTTCGTGCGTGTGTGTTAAGAGGTGTCGTTATAGTTGCACTTGATACGTCGGTTTTAAAAGAAGTAAACGGAGGTGAGTCCGAGTGTCGATCTCAGGGAGGCGTGGAAATCGGATTTTGTTTACCACTTGTTGTCACGAAAAAGGCGGAGTTTTGCTTGCGAAAGAGACGGTTTTGAAAAGCGAGAGATAGAGAGAGTTTAGGGTTAGAAAGCTCTTGGTTTTGATCATGCACTTTAAACAGAAATTAAAAAGGCCACTAAATGAAAAACAATTTCATTAAACATGCATTCATAGTTCATGGTTTACAATATTAAATACATGCTTCAACAACAGTAAATGAAAGCTTAAAAGAGAGAGAGAGAGAGGTAGAGAGAGAGTGGAGAGCGACGAGGCAGCCACGGCGGTGGAGGAGGCTCCGTCGGCGGCTCGTCGTCTCCGGCGATTACAAGAGTGCCTAAGATTAGCTAGGAGAGGAGTGGAGTAGTTGCAAGTGGGAGAGGATGCCTTGAATGGTGGTAGAAGGGGGTTTAAATAGAGTTAAGGGCTTCCTAAAAGAAGAATGTGCTTTAGCGACATCCAGAACGTCGCTAAAACCGCTTCCATATACGTCGGTGAAGGTCTGCTGCCGCCGGTCAGCCGCCCGCCCCTTTCTCTCTTCAGGCGCGATCCGTGGACGTCGAACGAGAGCCGTCCGATTGATGATCGGACGGCTGAGATCCTCCCGCGCCTGCGCTAGGATCGCGCTTCGGGCGTGCGTGCGCGCACGCGTTTCCGCCCGGCGTGCGCGCGCGCGTGGGAGGTGGGGCGCTGTCGTCGCGCCGCGTGGCGCGATCCTAGCCGCTCGCTTCTGATCGCGCGGCTCAATTTTGCCGCGCCCTTCGCCCGCAGACGATTTTTGCTCCGCGCGACTCGAACGCGCGTCGCCGCAACGCGGGCGTGCGCGCTAACCGTTGCGCCACGCCCGCGCTTTGTCGCGGCGACCGCGGGCGAGCGCGCGGATCTCGGCCGTTCGATCGAAGATCAACGGCCGAGATGCGTCCTTGGCTGGCTTGGGGGCGTGCGGGCGGCGGGGGCGGGGCGACGTGGCGCGTTCTAGGCCGTTGATCTCCAGATCAACGGTCAGGATTTATTGGGCCCATTGTGGGAGCTCCGGATGTCGGATTTGGCCGATTTTGAGTCCGTTAGACTCCGTTCGTCGTCCTGAATCCATCCGTGCGGTCCGATTGCTCATCTGAGGCCTGCTTTGACAAATGCTTTACACAAATGGCCATTAATACAGTTTATAAGCAATCTTGGTACTTGATGCATGCAATGCTCCTATTCTACTTTATGTTGTGCCTTTTATTCTAAAGATGGGCCATATTCAACCTAATTACTACCCCCTTGCGTGGTGTTATCATACCCCCATGCTTACTCCTTGCTAGTCCCTAGCAAGGTTTATTCTAGCCTTTATTTCTTTGGCGAATTCAAGAAGTAATTGCTTAGGCACTTCGTTACTTGTTAATAAGAGGAACTATACGAAGATCTTAATCTACAAAGACTAAGCAGCGCCCGGGTGTCTGCCAAAATACGAATCGCCCGAATCCTTGCTTTGTATATATAACTATACTTATGTATACGTATATATCTATATATGTCTTTTTAGAATTTTTAGAATTCAGTGTGGGTTGGTAACTTTTTACGGCTACCCAACCCACCCAAAACTCGATCAAAACCCTAAGTGCTAAGCATCTTGGTGTGAATGTTGTGATAGACTTACTTAACGGTAATTGAGACAGACTTCGAGTTTCTACGCCTCTAGGTAACCGGAAAAGAAAATAAATTTTTGCCTGAAGGTGTATTTGTTCGATTGGTAGCTTTCTCCCTGCGTTCATTTTTCTTGGGGTCAACACAAGGATTTTCCAGTGTATATCTCCCCGGCTTGTACTACTTCCCCGCTTCTTCCTTAGGTGTTTTTGGTCTTCTTTTTTTGTTCAATTATTGAGCTGGGCTCTGGACAACCGACCAATGGGCTGTTACCCACGATCACTTGCCAGCCATACTTGTGCGGTGAAGTGTGGTTTATTTTCTTTTTTTTTTTTTTTTTTTTACGTAGGTGGCTTCCCTAATCTCAAATATACCTAGAGGCAGTGAAAAAGAAATGGCCTGTGGCTGGGTTCTGGACAACCTGCCAATGGGCTGTTACCCACGACAACTTGCCAGCCATACCACCCTAGAGAGTTCATTAGCTACCCAATTTCTGTCAAAATCTCCGAGAAGTGAGTATGTGCAGAAATGTGTGCAGATGCTTAGACTCAAAGTTTTCCTGAGTTAGAGGATGAGTTGATAAGTCGTATACTTATCACCTTATTTATTAGGTGGATTAGAATAGCTTAAAGTTGCAAGGATTCGCCGCTAAATCCATATTTTAATGGACACTAGGGCTGATTAAGCCTGAAGGCCTGAAAAGTCTAAGCGTTTAAGTTCTTTTTGTATTATTTCCCACTATTGACAAGTTTCTAATGCCTAAGTTTTTCTTCCTAAATTCAATTTTATTTTTTTTTTAATCAATTAATTTATTCATTCAGACTGATTAATTAAACTCAGGATTATGCAATTTACCATCCCCCCCATGCTTAAGTTGGACAATGTCCTCATTGGCAGATGCATGGATGCAGAAGGGTTCAAAAAGATAGTACCTGAGTGACGTAAACTTACCAGATCAGTCTGAATCCGCTTGGTTGCCTCCCAGGAAGCGCTGAGTTTAACGCCTCCAGCTGGGCGGTGCCTGGTGTCAGCCCTCAACAAGGGTGACACTCTCCTTGGGGGGTACCTGGGCCAGGAAATGCTTCAATCTTTGACCATTGACTGTAAAGGTGTGCCCGGTATTAAGATCGGCGATTTCGACTGCCCCATTGGAATAGGGCTTGACCACCCGAAATGGTCCTGTCCATTTGGACCTAAGTTTCCCTGGAAAGAGTTTCAGACGTGCATCAAATAGCCAGACTTGTTGGTTTGGCTCAAAGGTTTTCCTATGAATGAGTCGGTCGTGGACGGCTTTCATTTTCTCCTTATATAGCCGACTATTGTCAAAGGCGTCCCGACGAATTTCTTCAAGCTCAGATAATTGAAGAGTCCTTTGCGCACCAGCTAACTGGGGATCCATGTTACATTGCTTAACAGCCCAGTAAGCCCGGTGTTCCAATTCGACAGGGAGATGGCAAGCTTTGCCAAAGACCAAGCGGTAAGGTGACATGCCTATCGGGGTCTTAAAAGCGGTCCTGTATGCCCACAGGGCATCATCAAGTCGTGTGGACCAGTCTTTCCTGTCAGGTCTCACAGTCTTCTGTAAAATGTTTTTGATTTGTCTATTTGAGACCTCAGTCTGCCCATTTGTTTGTGGATGATACGGGGTGGCAATGCGATGGTTTACCCCGTATTTTCTAAGTAGGGCACGGAACTGGGAATGGATAAAATGGCTTCCACCATCACTGATCATGGCCTTGGGTATTCCAAAATGGGAAAAGATGTTCTTCTTTACAAAGTCCATGACCGTCTTGTGATCGCATCGTCGGGTGGCGACGGCTTCAATCCATTTGGAAACATAGTCTACCGAGACCAAGATATACTCGAAGCCGTTGGATGGTGGAAAGGGGCCCATAAAATCGATACCCCAAACGTCGAAAATTTCGACAATCAAAATGGGCTGAAGGGGCATCATATCTTTTTTGGTCATTGTCCCTAGTGTTTGGCATCGTGAGCAAGTCTTGGCAAAGATGTGTGCATCCTTGAATAGGGACGGCCAATAAAATCCAGACTGCAAAACTTTTGCAGCTGTTTTCTTGCCAGAGAAATGGCCGCCACATGCTTGGTCATGACAAAAGGAAAGCACACTCTGAACCTCGTCTTCGGGGAGGCACCTCCTGATGATCTGATCAGCACAGAGGTGAAACAGCATGGGATCATCCCAGAAATAGTGCTTGGCCTCAGCCAAGAACCTATCCCGTTGCTGTTTGGACCAGCTGTGCGGGGTTTGTCCTATAACCAGGTAGTTGACATAGTCAGCATACCATGGCATTTTCTTGTCTTGCACGGCTAGGATGTGTTCATCAGGGAAGGTATCAGATAGAGGTAGGGAGGGTCCAATGTGGTCTGGATGAAGTCTTGACAGGTGGTCAGCCACCACATTTTTCGATCCGGCCTTGTCTTGGATTTCCAGGTCAAATTCCTGCAAAAGCAGGATCCATCTGATGAGCCTGGGTTTTGCATCCTTTTTGGCCAACAGGTGCCGGATGGCTGAATGGTCGGTGTAGATAGTCACGTGGGATCCCAATAAGTATGATCGGAATTTTTCCAGTCCAAAGACTACAGCAAGCAACTCTTTTTCTGTGACCGTGTAATTACGCTGGGCCTCGTCCAACGTTTTGCTCGCGTAGTAGATCACCACGGGCTTCTTGTCTTGCCTTTGTCCCAGGACAGCGCCTATGGCAAAATCTGATGCGTCACACATAATCTCAAAACCCTGGGACCAGTCTGGGGGTTGAAGTACCGGTGCGGTGGAGACTAAGTCCCGGAGGGTATGATAAGCCTGGGTGCAATCAGGAGACATGTGGAAAGTTGCGTCGTTGGCTAGAAGGTCGGTCAAGGGTTTGGAAAGTTTGGAAAAGTCTTTGATGAACCTTCGGTAGAAGCCAACATGTCCTAGAAAAGAGCGAATCTGTCGGACCGAACTAGGTGGAGGAAGTTTGGAAATTAAATCAACCTTAGCTCGATCTACCTCGATGCCCTTATGCGAAATGATGTGTCCGAGGACAATTCCTTCCTGAACCATAAAATGGCTCTTTTCCCAACTTAACACCAAGTTAACCTCGATACATCGTTTTAGGATTTTCTCCAAGTTGCTCAAATAATGGTCGAATGAATTCCCGAATACAGAGAAATCATCCATAAAGACCTCCAAGTATTCACCCACCATTTCTGAAAAAATGGCTAGCATGCAATGCTGGAAGGTTGCGGGTGCGTTGCATAACCCGAACGGCATTCGACGGAATGCAAATGTGCCATACGGGCAAGTGAATGTGGTCTTTTCCTGATCTTCCGGAGCAATTGCGACTTGGTTATATCCTGAATATCCATCCAGGAAGCAAAAATACTTCTGCCCTGCCAATCTTTCAAGGATTTGGTCAATGAATGGCAAGGGGAAGTGGTCCTTCTTAGTGGCTTCGTTAAGCTTCCTATAATCAATACACACCCGCCATGCGGTGGTGGTGCGGGTGGGAATGGATTCGCCATGATCATTAGTGACAACGGTGAGCCCAGCCTTCTTTGGAACCACTTGAGTGGGGCTCACCCAGGGGCTATCAGAGATAGGGTAGATGATATCGGCGTCGAGCCACTTGATAATTTCTTTTTTAACGACCTCCCGCATGTTAGGGTTTAACCGTCTCTGCATCTGGCGGGAAGGTCGGGCCCCGTCTTCCAGGTAAATCTTGTGGGTGCAATAGGTGGGGCTAATTCCTCTTAGATCTGAGATGGTCCAACCAATGGCGGCCCGATGTTCTGAAAGAGTTGCAGTCAACCTTAGTTCCTGATCCTTGGTTAGATGGGAATTAATAATCACTGGGAAGGTCTGGCCAGGTCCCAAGAAGACGTACTTGAGATTCTCGGGCAATGGTTTAAGTTCAGGTGCGGGTGGGACCACAGTCGATGGGAATGGAAAGGGCGGTAGTTGATCAACATTGATTTCTTCAAATGGTGTCATGTGATGATACTCAGCCTTACAGAGGTCCACAGGTAATGATGGTGGCGAGTCAGAACTACGGGTTTGGTGGTCTGAGACAGAATTGAGGGTAAGGCATTCCTCGATTAAAGTTTCCACGGGATCATGTTCCTCAATGTAATCACAATCAAAAGACTTTGTTGCCCGGAAGATATCTAATTGCATTTTCCTGTCTCCGAAGGCGATTTCCATACATCCCGTGTCGCAATCGATGTTTGCTTTAGCCGTGGCTAAGAAAGGTCTGCCTAAAATTATGTGTGCGTTCTGTAATTTTTCAGGGACTTCCATGTCGAGCACCAAAAAGTCGACTGGGAAATAGAAGTCCTTGACCCGTACAATCACGTCCTCGACAACCCCCTTCGGGGTTTTCACTGATCTATCCGCCAGCTGGATGGTGACAGGGGTTGGTGCCAGCTCCCCAAAACCAAATTGGTGGTACAAGGTTGTGGGAATTAGGTTGATAGAAGCACCTAGGTCCAGGAGCGCTCTATCAAATGTCATGTCCCCGATGTTGCAGGAAATCAGGGGTGCTCCTGGGTCAGTTCGTTTGAGTGGAAGGTTGCTTGATATCACGGAACTGGCTTGCTCAGAGAGTACAACCTTCCTAGGTGCTTGAGGTCTCGTCTTACGCTTGGGTGTACAGGCATCCTTTAAGAACTTGGCGTAAGCGGGGATGTGTTTGACAGCTTCTAGAAGCGGAATATTAATCTGTACTTGTTTAAAAATTTCCATCAGCTCCTCAGTTTCCACAGTATTCTTTTTTCTCTTGATTGTTTCCAAGGCCTCAGGATAGGGTGTCTGGATTGGTTCCATGTTTGGGTCCTTGGTTGGTGCTTCTTCTAAGTCGGGTAAAGTCTCGGGGAGAGTCGGCCATTTGGGATCCTGGGTTTTGGTGCCGCTTCTCAAGGTCACCGCATTCGCAGAGGCATTGGGGCCATGGGGTGATCCTTGAGAAGATGAGGATGAAGAGGCGCCAAACCCAGGAGGTGTTTGTGGCGCCGGTTGGACCATATGAGCCTGCCCGGGGTTGCCTTGGAACCCTTGCGAATTGGGGCCTCTGTTAATTATGTTTCGCGGGTTTGGTTGTGGTTGGGAAGGTAGAGATCCTTGCTGTTTACAGTCCAAGAGTTGGCTTAACTGTCCCTTTACCAAGGCCATTTCTTCCTGATGTTTTTGGTTCATGTCAGCCATCATCTTTATTAGGGTGTCCATTTGGTTTTGTGGGGGAGGGGCCGCCCTATTTTGGTTATATTGGGGTCTAACTGGTGGTCCTTGCTGATAGGGGGGCAAGTGTGGCTGTTGGTTTGGCCTGGGCTGGTTTTGGAATTGCGGTAGTTTCTGGTTTGTCCAACCAAAGTTGGGGTGATTACGCCAGCCGGTGTTGTAAGTGTTGGAGAAAGGGTCAGGTTTTGCATATCCTTGGACGGCTTGCACATCTTCTAGAATAGCCGATGTTGATGAAGAAGGAAGGGAGTAATCAAGGGTCGAGGGAGCAAAGGTCCCTCCTTGGAACATGGTTGGGGGTTGTTCCAGGTTTAGTTGGGTGAAGGGTTGGACCAGGTCAACATTATGTGCTCCTTTTGCTAGGGTGAAAGTCTGCAAGGGGTTCCTGGTCTGGTTTAGAAGCTCATCAATCTTCTTGTCCACCAATTCCACTCGATCCAACTTTTTGGCAATAATGTCCATGTCAACCATTCCAGAATTTGCTTGTACCTCATAAATCCCACCACGGGGTTGACTGGATCTGTTAAACTGGTTCATGGAGTCATTGTTGAGCGAATTCTCGCTCATAGACTCAAAGAGCTCAAACGCGCTCTCCTCGTCTTTGTTTAGGAAGTTTCCCCCGCATGAGGCATCGACGAAGTTCCGTAGGTTGCTATCCAGACCGTGGTAGAAGATCTGGGCTAATTGCCACCTTGGAACTTCGTGGTGTGGGCATTTCCTCAAAAGTTCATTGAATCTTTCCCACGCCTCATGAAATTGTTCCCCACCCTGGAGTGTGAAGGTAGTGATAGCTCTTCTGAGGGCATTGGTCTTTCCTATGGGGAAGAATTTCTTTAAAAATGCATGCCTCAGTTCCTCCCAGGTGGTGATGGGTCTACCTAGGGTTCTAAGCCAATGAGAAGCCTTGTCTCTTAATGAGAAAGGGAACATCTTGATTAGAACAATATCAAGGCTAATGTTCCTAGGTTTTACTGTTCTTGCTATGCGGTCGAGATCTTCTAGGTGCTGAAAGGGGTCTTCATTTGAGCTTCCATGAAAGTGGCTCTGGATTAGACTTAATACATTAGGTTTTAGCTCAAAATCGTCTCCCCCTTCGGGGATCCTAAGGTGTGGCTCGACTCTAATGGCAGAAGGGTTATAGAAATCACGGAGGGGTCTTGGCTGGTTCTGAAACGGTGGTAAATCAAGTGGTGGTTGTCCTGGTATGTCATTGAAAGGTGGTGGTTGTTCTTGCGGGTTCTGTAACCGTTGTATGGCTTGCATGATGGTGTGGATTTGTCGTTGCTGAAGCCGATGGTTAGCATTGATTTGAGCCTGGACGACAGCCATAGCATCTGGTGGGGGTTGATCTTCAGCCTCATCTACCCTAGGTTCAGCCATGTTTTCAACAGAGTTACGTCGCCTAGATTCCTGCCCCAAAACACACAATTCGGGATGCAGTGAGCGCCTCCCGTGCATACACTAGAGAAGAACTGGAGGGGATGCGGAGGGCGACAGATGCGAGAAATGTGTTTCAATCAAGCACGCAAGCCTAATCCTTATGGTGTATTCCTTAGGAGACCTAGAAATCTCACAAAGGGTGATTCAGTCCGTAAGCACTGGACTTCCCTTCTCAAGGCTAATCTGGCCAGGTTGATTACGAGGGGATTGCAGGGAAGGTTCTTCCTTTGGCTTACTCCTCCGGTTCCATAGACCCCACAACCGCGGTCGTTTGACACTGCCCCGCAGCCTAGCCACCAGATTCTACCAAGGGAATGAAAGCCAAGTGCCTAGCGAACAAAACCTCACCTTTTGAGACTTAACTCAGTCCTGCCTAGGGCACGTCTACTCAGTTTTAACGGGTTAGGATAGTGCTTGTGCTTAGGGTAATGTGATGAGGCGTTGATTGGGGTGGTGCCTCTTAATTTTCCACTTTTCAAGGTGTGTGCTTCTACAAAACAGGGTTTTAAAGCAAGAATTTTTAGGGTGTGGTGTCTTTTAATGTTTCATCCTTACTTTAGTGTTTTTTAGGGTTGACGTGTCTTAATGCTTTCAGACAAGTTTCAATGGGCACGTCAAGTTCTACACACAACTTGGTGAAAGTAGATTTCCTTTTTATCTTGTAGAGGCTCTAAAAACCCTAGTGTACTCATCCTAAAGATCGTGCAGCTACTATTAGATGAGTTAGTTTTTAGGGTTGAGTGATGCGGCCCAGGTCAACTCACGGTGGCTTCGCAAACACCACTCAAGAGAAAAAGAAAAGAACACTCCAAGAATTTGTCCAGTATATTAGAGTGTATATTTTTTTGTAGGGTGGTGTGTTAAGAATGTGGGTCAAGCAATCATTCACCACGCCAATTTTTTTAGTTTTTATGATTTTTTTTAGCTTTTTCACGCAAGCAAACAATGAGAGAGAGAGTACTTACTATCGGTCCTCGAGGCGCCTACTTCCTTGCTACCATAATGGAATGCGTCGCTTCGCCGTCCATGCGCCGAATTCCTGCAACCATCAAGTAAAAAGGAAAATAGGGCATTAGACGATATGAGAATGAAGGTGGAATGGAGGTGATAAAACAAATCCGTTGCCTCCCCGGCAACGGCGCCAAAAACTGACGTGCCTTCGTGCGTGTGTGTTAAGAGGTGTCGTTATAGTTGCACTTGATACGTCGGTTTTAAAAGAAGTAAACGGAGGTGAGTCCGAGTGTCGATCTCAGGGAGGCGTGGAAATCAGATTTTGTTTACCACTTGTTGTCACGAAAAAGGCGGAGTTTTGCTTGCGAAAGAAACGGTTTTGAAAAGCGAGAGATAGAGAGAGTTTAGGGTTAGAAAGCTCTTGGTTTTGATCATGCACTTTAAACAGAAATTAAAAAGGCCACTAAATGAAAAACAATTTCATTAAACATGCATTCATAGTTCATGGTTTACAATATTAAATACATGCTTCAACAAAAGTAAATGAAAGCTTAAAAGAGAGAGAGAGAGAGGTAGAGAGAGAGTGGAGAGCGACGAGGCAGCCACGGCGGTGGAGGAGGCTCCGTCGGCGGCTCGTCGTCTCCGACGATTACAAGAGTGCCTAAGATTAGCTAGGAGAGGAGTGGAGTAGTTGCAAGTGGGAGAGGATGCCTTGAATGGTGGTAGAAGGGGGTTTAAATAGAGTTAAGGGCTTCCTAAAAGAAGAATGTGCTTTAGCGACATCCAGAACGTCGCTAAAACCGCTTCCATATACGTCGGTGAAGGTCTGCTGCCGCCGGTCAGCCGCCCGCCCCTTTCTCTCTTCAGGCGCGATCCGTGGACGTCGAACGAGAGCCGTCCGATTGATGATCGGACGGCTGAGATCCTCCCGCGCCTGCGCTAGGATCGCGCTTCGGGCGTGCGTGCGCGCGCGCGTTTCCGCCCGGCGTGCGCGCGCGCGTGGGAGGTGGGGCGCTGTCGTCGCGCCGCGTGGCGCGATCCTAGCCGCTCGCTTCTGATCGCGTGGCTCAATTTTGCCGCGCCCTTCGCCCGCAGACGATTTTTGCTCCGCGCGACTCGAACGCGCGTCGCCGCAACGCGGGCGTGCGCGCTAACCGTTGCGCCACGCCCGCGCTTTGTCGCGGCGACCGCGGGCGAGCGCGCGGATCTCGGCCGTTCGATCGAAGATCAACGGCCGAGATGCGTCCTTGGCTGGCTTGGGGGCGTGCGGGCGGCGGGGGCGGGGCAACGTGGCGCGTTCTAGGCCGTTGATCTCCAGATCAACGGTCAGGATTTCTTGGGCCCATTGTGGGAGCTCCGGATGTCGGATTTGGCCGATTTTGAGTCCGTTAGACTCCGTTCTTCGTCCTGAATCCATCCGTGCGGTCCGATTGCTCATCTGAGGCCTGCTTTGACAAATGCTTTACACAAATGGCCATTAATACAGTTTATAAGCAATCTTGGTACTTGATGCATGCAATGCTCCTATTCTACTTTATGTTGTGCCTTTTATTCTAAAGATGGGCCATATTCAACCTAATTACTACCCCCTTGCGTGGTGTTATCACTCATCAGGAAAAATTTCATTGATCAGCAGAGTAAGTCCAATATGGTCAGGGTCCAGTCTGGAAAGATGATCAGTCATAACATTCTGGGCTTCGGCCTTATCGCGGATCTCAATGTCAAATTCTTGGAGCAGAAGGATCCAACGAATCAGTCTAGGCTTGGCATCCTTCTTGTGCATGAGATGGAGAATGGCTGTGTGATCAGTGAAAACAATAACGTGTGAGCCCAGAAGGTAAGAGAGGAATTTCTCCAGCCCAAAGACAACCACCAGTAGTTCTTTTGCAGTGGTAGTATAATTACGCTGGGCCTCGTCCAACGTCTTATTGGTGTAGTACACCACGAAGGGGTGTCTATCGCGTCTTTGTCCCAGGATGGCTTCAACTGCAAGGTCGGAAGCATCACACATGAGTTCAAAGTCGAGGAACCAATCAAGTGGCTGGAGAACAGGGGCCTTGGTGACAGCATTACGTAGCTGCGTGAATGCTTGTATGCAGTCGGGGCCCATATCGAAGGGTACGTCGGTCGATAAGAGATGAGTTAAAGGTTAAGAAATCTTGGAGAAATCTTTGACGAATCTCCTATAGAAACCGACGTGTCCCAGGAAGGAGCAGATTTGTTTGACATAGGCCGGCACAGGTAAATCAGCAATGACATCAAGCTTGGCTCTGTCAACCTCAATACCCCTATCGGAATGATATGCCCGAGAACAATTCCCTCGTGCACCATAAAATGACTTTTTTTACCAAGAAAGCACAAGGTTTACATCAATACATCTCCTAAGGATACGGGTCAGGTTGGCAAGACAGTCATCAAAAGATGGTCCAAAGATCGAAAAGTCATCCATGAAGACCTCAAGAAAGTCACCCACCATGTCATGAAATATTACTAGCATACATCTCTGGAAAGTTGCTGGCGCGTTGCAAAATCCGAACGGCATCCTTCTAAATGCAAAGGTGCCGAAGGGGCAGGTAAAAGTGGTTTTCCCTTGGTCCCGGGGGTCAATTGCCACCTGGTTATATCCTGAGAATCCATCCAGGAAACAGAAAAATTTATTTCCCGCTAACCGCTCCAGGATTTGGTCAATGAAAGGTAGCGGAAAGTGATCTTTCTTAGTTGCAGCATTAAGTTTCCTATAATCTACACACACTCTCCAAGATGTAGGAGTGCGTGTAGGGATGGATTTTCCCCTATCATTGATACGGATGGTGAGTCCCGCCTTCTTGGGCACAACGTGAATCGAACACACCCAGGGGCTATCGTTGATCGGGTAAATTATACCCGCATCCAGCCACTTAATAATTTCTTTCTTAACGACCTCTCGCATGTTAAGATTGAGACGTCGCTGCATCTCGCGAGAAGGTCGAGCCTCCTCCTCTGTACATATACGGTGAGTGCAGTAGGAGGGGCTAATGCCAGATAAGTCTGATAAAGACCATCCAATGGCTTCCTTGTGTTCCATAAGGACCTTCGCTAGTTTGCACTCTTGCTCCCTAGTCAATTTTGAACTGATGATTACAGGGAGTGTTTCATTTGGTCCCAGGAAAACATATTTAAGTGTACTAGGTAGCTCTTTCAACTCGGGAGTGGATAGTGAAAGATCTGGCATTTCTTGGGATGAGAGTGTCCCAGGCGAATCAGAGAGCAAGTCAGGAGGAAGAAATTGGCCCTCAGATTGGCCAGGAAGAGGAGCTTCTTGGATAGATGGATCCAAAAAGGCATAGCCGCAGTGAGTAGTATATGGGCTCAAGGTCCTAGTGTGGATTTGCAAATCCTCCTGATTTGGCAAGAAAGAAAGGGCAATCCGATCTTCAAAACTGTGGACCGGTGGTGAGTAGCCCGGATATGACTCAGACCACGAGGTATGGGAAGTGGAGAAAACCTCATCAGAAGTCTAGCCAGGAGAAGGTACAGGACAAGGGAGGGATGGGAGAACGTCACAATATGTGTCGGTCAGGCAATCGTCAGTGTTTATAGGTAATCCACAGCAGTCAAAATAGGTCCCAATTAGTCCAATACACGCGCTGACGGCCATGTCCTCGTCAAACGTGTCCTCGATGCAATCGCAATCAAAGTTCTTGGCTACCTTGAAGATGTTAAGCTTGAGTTCCTCAGATCCAATGGCAATCTCAATACAGCCTGACTTGCAATCGATATGGGCGTGGGCTGTGGCCAAGAAAGGTAGACCAAGGATGATCGGACAATCAGAAAGTGAGCTAGGAACTTCCATATCTAAAACAAGAAAGTCAACAGGAAAACAAAGATTGTTGACCCTAACCACCACGTCTTCCACCACACCCTTCTGGAATTTGACAGAATGATCTGCCAACTGTAACATGACAGGGGTGGGTTTTAGATTTCCCAAGGAAAATTTTTCGAGCATGATGGTCGGCATAAGATTGATGGAAGATCCTAGATCAAGCAGGGCACAGTTAAAATTGCAGCCTGGGATGCTACAAGAAATAAGTGGTGTGCCCGGATCTTTCTACTTCAGTGGTAGATTTGACAGTATAGCACAACTTGCATTAGGGGAGAGAACCACCGGATTCTTAGTTTTCTTTGACTGTCGCCAGGGTGTTGTGTAGTCTTTGAAAAAACGGGCGACAGTAGGTATGTGGTTGATAGCCTCGAGCAGGGGTACCTTGATTTCAACATCCTTGAACAAATTACGCAGGTTATCAAAGGCTTGCGTATCTTTCTTTTTGCCTTTTGGCTCCCTCAGTAGAGCCTCAGGGAATGGAACTGATTCTGGCACCAATTTGGGTGTATCGTCCTCTCGCGAATGCGGTGCGCATCCCGAATGAGAGGGTGAGGAAGAAGACGGGCCAGGATCAGGTCGAGGGGATCGATGGTCTGCTTACCGCTCTGCGTAGTGATAGCATTGGATAATGCGGGTCCAGTGGGATCATAAGGCAAAGGAGGGTTTGCAATAGGGACATAAGAGTGCAGTGCTGCAGCGGGATTAGCCTGAAATCCCGGTGGAATGCTCGGAGCCTGCAAAATCTAATGAACCTGCCCCTGAGAAGGTCGTACCTGTGGTTGAGGACCACGGGGTACGAAATTTCGCAGGTTTGGAACAGGTTGGGGGGGAAGAGTGCCCTGAGATCGAGTAGCCATGCGTAGTTGACTGATCTCAGCATTCTGCTGCGCCAATTGGTGCTGAAGAGAGGTCATGTTCTCTTCATGACGCTTTGACATTTCCATCATCATTCGCATCAATTTGTCAAGAGGACTTGATGCATGTTCTGCTTGTGGTACACAAGGACCCGATGGCGGATTCGCCATAGGATTAGACTGAGCCCTTGGGATGACGGGTACAGACGGTCGCATTGGTCCACCTGCAGGGTTTTGGCGCTGTGGGTTGTTGGACCATGCGAAATTCGGATGATTTTGCTACCCTGGGTTATAAGTGGCAGAGAACAGTTTGTTCCCTAAGGCGCAAGCGTCTTCTATGCCAGAAGATGTGTCCACATGTAAATATGCGTCCGAGCACACGGAGGTTTGGTCCTCTATGTCAAAATACTGGCTCGCAGAAGCCAGATCCACATGACTTACCGAATCGCTTGGCGCGACACTCGATAAGGAAGGTCTTACAGGGTTTCTCGGGATAAGCCTGGTGTTGGAAGAATTAGGATTGTGACAAAGTGGTGAGGTGGGGGTGTTTGCCATAGAACAGGTGGGGTTGGCCAGAAGCTCGTCCAGCTTCTTATGCACGATGGAGACTTCATCCAATTCTTGTGCGATAAGACTGAGACCAGTGGATGAATGGGAGGGTCCCGTGTCAACTTTGTGGACATTTCGGGGTAGGCTGGTACAATTAAAGGCGATAATGGAGGCATTGTTCATTGAGTTTTCGCTCATATTTTCAAACAATTCGAATGCTCCATTCTCATCTTTATTCATGAAATTCCCTCCGCAGGAAGCATTTGCAATCTGCTTCAAAGTCTCATTTAGCCCATAGTAGAAATCTGGGCTATATGCCACTTAGGCAGACCGTGGTGCGGACACTTCCTGAGGAGGTCATTATATCTCTCCCATGCCTCATGAAATTGTTCACCGTTTTGTTGCGTATATGAAGTGATAGCACGGCGAAGTGCATTGGTTCGCCCGATTGGGAAGAACTTCTTGAGAAACGCTGTTCGCATCTCTTCCCAAGAGTGGATGGTTCTCCTAAGGGTGCGTAACCACTGCGACGCTTTATCCCGCAATGAAAATGGAAACATTTTCATGAGGACAATAGGTAACCCGATATTTCTCGATTTAACAGTTTCAGCCAATCGAGTTAGGTCTTCCAAGTGGAGAAAAGGATCTTCACTTGCAAGACCATGGAAGTGAAAATTTATCAGGCCAATTATGTTAGGTTTCAATTCAAAGTCGTCCCCGCCCATGGGGACCTGAATTTGTCCTATGGTCTCTATAGCAACAGGATTCTGATAGGAGCTAAGAGACCTAGGCTCCTCCCGTTCGAGAGGGTTCTGCATTTCCTTCAAGGCTTCAATTTTCTCATTATACATTTCCATTTGGGCTTGGAGGCGGGTTATGGGATCCAAGGCTCCACCACCTGGTGGGTTTTGAGGGCAATTTCCTCCCTCGGGATTTGGGGGTGGGCGTGCAGCCATGTTTGTGGAGGAGGACGATACGGCTTCTTTTCTAAAATTACCAGGCAATTCACACAGTTCAGGGTTTTGTGACCTCCTCCCAAACATACACTACCGCAGGAAGAATTGGGGGGATACGAAGGGAAAAGAGATGAGAGAAATGACGCCGCAAAGGTACACTTGATGACAAATTAATACAATCAAATTCCTAACCTCTACAGTGTGCCCTTAGACCTAAAGATCTAAGTTACCTACTATCACGAACTACAGAACCGAATGCACGCATCGCGAAACCACCAGGCCAGATTGAAGGGCCGTTTGCCCCAATCTTAGAAACCCAATAGCATGCGGGAACCCTCACCAGCACGTAGGCGCTACACGCATGTAGTTAGACCTCCAATCCTTAATAAGGGTCAAGTTGCTACCAATTTTAGTTAAAGGCTTAGGATCAAGTGCTTCTGGAATGTGAAGGGCATTATTTACGGGTAATGCCCAAGTGATTGATTTTTAGAGTGTATAAACCAAGCATGCAACGGGAAAATTTCCCCGAATTGAAGTTTTTTAATTGGTGATTGATTTTTAGAATTCAGCCTTAGGTAGTATGGATTTTAGGATTTCTCTGAAATACTAATTCAACCAATCTCCAGGTTTTGAAAGAATACAAGTTTTCTTCTAAGCCCAACAAATCCTTCTTCAATGTCAATTGGTTAATGCATGCTAAAATACAATGGGCTTACCTAGATGGAGATTTCTATGTGTGGATGCACGAATCAATTTTAGATTAGTGTGAAAGGGAGCCAAAGCACTTCAAGTCAAGTGCTTCCAATCACCAGAATGATTTCCACACACAAGGCTCAACGAAAAGATAAAGAGAATCAAATTGTTGGGGTTGAAGTATTCAGGATCGAATCTTAAGCACGTGAAAGGTTGTGGTGGGGTTGGAATCAACTCAATTCCAAGTCTCCCCACCAAAAAGGTGATCCCAGATGGCAGATAAATGAGGCAAAGAGGGGTGGCAATCAATCTTTTTATTTGCCTCAAAGAATACTTCACACGGCGAAAGATTCAAGAATTGGATCTTTGCTATGCGAAGTTTGGCGGGAAATCCTGAGGCGGTGGGAGTAAAGTCAAACAATCAATCAAGTGAATTTTAATCCACTTGCCCCAAGAGATCCCAAGAAGTTTCTCTAGTTTTTAGTTTTTTTCTTTTTCTTTATTAAGGTGACAAGTTAACCTAGGTTGCTAAGAAAGAATGACCTACTTATTCAACAACGTGTGCGGAGCTCTAGTGCGGTGTCGACGTCTTCACGCTCTCGTTCCCGCCTTGGATCTGCCCACGTTTCCGACTTCGTCTGCCTACCTTCTCCTTGCAACAGGTTCACTTGCACAGCAATAAACAAAAACACCCGTGAAGAGAGAAGAGAAAAAAAAAATGAAAGGAATGGAATAGAAACTTACTTGAATACGCACTTCCCCGGCAACGGCGCCATGAAAGGAGATGGTGTAGACCCGGACAGGTTGTGTTAATATGGTGATTTTATCGTTGAAATGTGTATAGTGGTTTACCTAAATCGAGCCTAACCATCTCTTTACAAAAATTTTTTACCTGGCCTACTTGATTTTATCTTGGTCACTTTTAGGTCTAGGGTCAAACTCAGGGAAGTGGGATTAGAAGTGAAGTTTCTACGCCTTTCCTATAATGAATCTCTTCCGTTCGTTTATTGTATTTTTGGTGTTTTTCTATTTAAGATTTTTTTCTGATAATTTTTGTCCTTGAGGTACACCCTCAAAATCAAGTTCCTGACTTTGAGCCAAATTAGGGTTCCAAAACTGGTCTCGCTATTCGCAAGACTGAGTACCTGCAAGTCAAGAATTATCTTTTCTCTTTTATATATTTTTATCTTTTTACTGGCATGAAAGAGAAATAGAAATAAAGTAAATATAGTATATATATAGGTATATATTATATATGTATAAAGGGGTGGGGGTGGAGGTGGAGATGGCATGTAGCACGGTGTCGAGTCGGTAGTCGTCTTGGAAGACGCAACCAACAGGACGAAGTGCCGCGTGGAGTGTAAGGTGGATTGGTGGAAGATGGGTGCGAGCACGCTTTCTATACGTGTGTATCGGGGAATGTCAGCAATAGGTGCAGATATTCCCGCGACACAACTTATGGTAAGTAATATGAAAAAATATATATATGTATATATGTATATATATATATATATGGTTACAGATATATAGGTATATATATATATATATATGTATGTATATATGTATGTATGTATATGTATATAGATATGTAAATATATGTATTGATAGATATATGTATAGATATATATATGTATATGTATATGTATATGTATATGTATGTATATATAACTATATAGATGTATATATATATATATGTATATATATATATAGTAATATATGTATATAGATATATGTAGATAGATATGTATATATATATATATGTATCTATACTTATACTTAGTTACATAGGTAATAATATATATATATAGATATATATGTATATATGTATATATATTTATACGTATATAAATATATGTATATATGTAAATATATATATGTGTATATATATATATGTATGTATGTATGTATATAGATATAGATATGTATGTATGCATGTATATTAATACTTAGGTATATAGGTACTACTATATGTATAGATATAAGTATATATAGATATAAATCTATGTATATAAATATATATATAAATATATATATGTATGTATATATATATATGTATATAGTAGAGTATAGGTGTGTGTACGAGAGTGTGAGTGTGTGTGTGTGTCCAGAGAGTGTGAGAGAGTGCTGTGTGTGAGAGAGAGAGCGAGGGAGAGCGTCTGCTGAGGAAGGAAAGGCGGGTTAAGCCGTCTGCAGCAGTGGGGCGTCGTCTGATGCTTCACGCGCATGCGCATGCGCGTAGCCGCGCAAAGACGCGCGCATACGCAGGAAGGAGTGAGCGCGAGAGGAACCGCAGCGCATCACGCTACGCGAAGAGTCGGGTGCAGGCAGACGCAAGCGCTGGGAGCAGGTGAGCGTACGCGGGCAGGTGCAGGCGCTGGCAGATGCGGGCGCACATAGACGCGCGGGCGGGCGCTGGAGCATGCACGGGACTGGACGCGGGCGCGGGCTAGCAGCGGTTGCGGCGCGCCGGGTGACCGGTTAAGTGAGAAACTTACCGGTCACCGCACTGTAGCCATAGTGTTCCGCTGACTAGCATGAACAGTGCCTACAGTGCATGGTCGAGCCGTGCGACCGGGCGTGCCCGGTTCCGTGAGTGCGGGGAGGTGTGGAGCGGCTGGCGCGAGCGTGGAGAAACTGCGCCGGCTGCTGGCTTGTGGAGAGGCACTTCGCGACAGGGCGCGTGGAGAGGGCTGGGTCGCAGGCGAAGGAGCGCGACAGGGCGCGCGGTAGCCTGCGGGTATACGCGAAGAAGCGGAAGGCGAGGGTAGCCTACAAGCGTGCACGGTGGCCTGTTGGCTTGCGCAGTGGCTTGTGCGCGCGGAAGAAGAGTCCGGTGCCTTGCTGCTGCTGTGCGAGGCTTGAGCTTCAAAGCTTGAAGCTCCTACTCCAATGGCGGAAATGGCTGAACGACGAATTCAGAGAAGAGAAGACCACCACACCCACCGGCTCTTTGATGAGCTGGGCTGTGGTGGTTGTGCACCACAGTGAGGTACTCCTACCCGCAGAGTGGCTCCTCAGAGGAGGAGAGGCTGTGTATGGAGGGAGAGGGGAGGAGACAGCTTGGAAGGGAAGAGTTGTTGTGTGGTTTTTTTCGTGGCGTTGACCAGGCTCTCCTTGCAAAGAAGCCGAGCCTTTTTTATAGAGGAAGAAGGCATGCACAGCCATGCCCTGGTTGTGCATGGCTGTGCATGCGACTGCAGGGAGTGGATTGCTGCAGGGCATGGCATGAAGAGGAAGAAGAGGCCATGTCTTGAAGTCGCGGGAAGAATTCAAAGTCAAATAGAAAAAATAAAGATGGAAATTTTGCAAAGCAGCACTTGAAGAAAAATGTAAATTTCAAGGCCATTTTATACACTATCCTCCCCTCTCAATTAAATGCATGCATGCGTGTATTTTTACAAATGTGACTATGGATACCTAATATGCACTGGTAATGCTAGGAAATAGCACAAGACGGTACAATTGCAGGTGTATTTTTGCGGTGCAATCAGCGAGGTGACAGCTCGCCGTGCCAAGCCGGTGGACTCGTGCCAACACCGTGAGCGTGCCCCTGGCCATGCTTCCATCACTGTGCTTCACCAGAATCAACATCACCACCTTCACCACCATCACCAGCAGCCACCACTCCAACTTCACGTCCCAGTCAGTTAAGACGTCTGGGAATTCTCCCAGACGTCTGAAACTCCTACAGCACACCTTCATCTTCCTCCTTTATCCTTAGTTTTCTTTTCAGCCACCAGTCACAGCTACACCGCACGCCTCTTCATCTCCTCCAGCCTCCAGCACCATCCCCAGCCCACACGCACCCCTGCCACATGCTTGCAGCAGCAACCGCCTTCATGCCCGCGCCTTCCTTGCAACCTCGGCGCGCCGCACCTCCTGCAGCATCCACGGTGCATGCCCTTACTGCGCCTCACCTCCTTCACGCCCGCGCCCACCAGCATGCAGCACGCCCACCAGCTTCCCTCAGCGTGCCTCACCTCCAGCTCGCCCACTCCAATGCACCCGCCTTGCAGCCTGCGCAGCCACACTTGCTGCAGCGCCCACTTCCAGTGCCTTCTTGCAGCACGCGTGCCCACAATGCACGCTCCAACCTGCAGTGCCCAGAACGCGCGCTCGCTCCTTCACTGCCCTCGCCAACCACCTCCAGCGCGTAGCAGAACCGACGCCTCCAGCCTACAGAGCTCGCGCCTGCTCCGTCTGTGCCTCGTCGCCACCTCCAATGCACCTCCAGCGCGCAGCAGTACGCGCACTCCAGCCTGCAGCACGCGTGCCACCTCCATGCGCACCCTGCGGCGCAGCAGCTTCTTCACTGCCACTACCTTTCTCCTCCGGTAGGCCAGCTCCGGCCACTGCTCGACGTACGGCAACCACCACCGCGACGACCTCACTTTAGCCAACCGCCTGTGCGAACCTCTCCTCGATTGAACCTCTCTCCCGATCGCAAGGAGGAGAGGTAAAATCCTCTATTTTTAGTCTAATTAGTAATTACATTTCATGCCATTGCCAGGAAAAAGAATTTTGATTTATGAATATTTTATTATGGTAAAATTACAACTTCATACTCAAGCTCTCTTACAATTGCGTGGCTTTCGTAATTAACATTGTTTGACATTGGTTTTGGGATTAAAATGTGAACTTTTCTCTAATACATGTCAATTGAAAATTGCATAAAATCATCACATATTTATTGAATATTTCAGTGAGGAAAAATTGCACATCTACTCTTATATTTTCAAGTTATTGTGCATCTTCTTTCCTTCGCATTTTATGTCAGATTTGACTACAGATTTCTCATGAGATTGAACGAATACGAAATAATCGAGATTTTCTTGCATCATTGCCTCCCTGTGGACACGACCCGCTCCTAATTGAGTGGTTATATTAATTATTGATTAGTCGATTTTTCCACCACATAGAACTACAAACGATGCGTTATTTCATTTACAAAACTTAATCGAAAGCGGAGAATCGACACGTCAATTTCCAGTCAGAATTTAAGAAGTAACTACTTAGACATTTCATCACTTATCAATAAGATGAAATATACTAAGATCTTAATCTACAAAGACTAAGCAGCACTCAGGTGTCTGTCAAAATATGAATCGCCTGAATCCTTGCTTTAATGTAAATATATATATATATATATTTCTTATTTTTAGATTTTTTTGGAATTAAGAGTGTGTTGGTAACTTTTTACGGCTACCCAACCCACCCAAAACTCAGACAAAACTCTAAGTGCTTGGTGTGAAGATTGTGATAGACTCACTCAACGGTTATTTAAACAAACTTCGGGTTTCTACGCCCCTAAGTGACCAAAAGAGGAAGTGTTTTGCCTGAAGGTGTATTTGTTCGATTGGTAGCTTTCTCCCTACGTTTTAATTGGGGTCAATACAAGGATTTTTCCAATGTATATCTCCCCAGCTTGTACTACTTCCCCACTTCTTCCTTAAGTGTTTTGGTTCTTTTTTGTGCATTTACTGAGCTGGGCATTAGACAACCGACCAATAGGCTATTACCCACGATCACTTGCCAGCCATACTCATGCGGTGAAGTGTGGTTTATTTTGTTCTCTTTTTTCTCCTTTTTTTTTTTTGGTAGGTGGCTTCCCTGATCTCAAATTTACTTAGAGGCAATGAAGAAGAGGTGGTCCCGTGGCTGGGCTCTGGACAACCTGCCAATGGGCTGTTACCCACGACAACTTGCCAACCATACCACCCTAGAGAGTTCATTAGCTACCCAATTTCTGTCAAAATCTCCGAGGAGTGAGTCTGTGCAAAAATGTGTGCAGATGCTTAGACTAAAAGTCCTTCTGAGTTAGAGGGTGAGTTGATAAGTCGTATACTTATCACCTTATTTAGTTAGTGGATTAGAGTGGCTTAAGGTTGCAAGGATCTGAAGCTAAATCCATATTTTAACGGACACCAGGGCTGATTAAGCCGGAAGGCTTGAAAAGTCTAAGTGTTCAAGTTCTTTTTATATTATTTCCCACTATTGACAAATTTCTAATGCCTAAGTTTTTCTTCCTAAATTCATTTTTTTTAATTTTATTCTATTCAGACTGATTAAATGAGCTCAGGATCATGCATTTACCACCCCCCCATGCTTAAGTTGAACAATGTCCTCATTGATAAATACATGGATGCAACAGGGGTTTGAAAAGATATTACCTGAGTGAAGTAGGATACCTGATCAGTCTGAATCTTCTGGGTTGCCTCCTAGGAAGCGCTGAGTTTAACGCCTCCAGCTGGGCAGTGCTTCGTGTCATCCCTCAATGAGGGTGACACTCTCCTTTGGGGAAACCTGGGCTAGGAAGTGTTTCAATCTTTGGCCATTAACTATAAAAGTATGCCCAGTGTTCAGATCAGCGATTTCAACCACCCCATTGGAGTGGGGCTTGACCACCCTAAATGGTCCTATCCACTTGGACCTGAGCTTCCCTGGAAAGAGTTTTAGGTGGGCATCGAAAAGCCAGACTTGCTAGTTAGGCTCAAAGGTCTTTCTATGGATGAGTCAGTCGTGGACGGCTTTCATGTTCTCCTTATACAGTCGACTGTTCTCAAAGGCGTCCCGACGAATTTATTTGAGCTCAGAGAGTTGGAGCGTCCTCTGCGCACTGACTAACTGGGAATCCATGTTACACTATTTGACAGCCCAGTAAGCTCGATGTTCCAATTCGACAGGAAGGTGGCAGGCTTTGCCAAAGACCAGGTGATAAGGTGACATGCCTATCAGGGTCTTGAAAGCGGTCCTGTATGCCCACAGGGCATCATCCAGTCGTGTGGACCAGTCTTTCCTGTCAGGTCTCACAGTCTTCTGTAGAATGTTCTTGATTTGTCTATTTGAGACCTTAGTCTGCCTATTTGTTTGCGGATGATACGGGGTAGCAATGCGGTGGTTAACCCCGTATTTTCTAAGTAGGGCACGGAATTGGAAGTGAATAAAATGACTTCCACCATCACTGATCATGGCCTTTGGTATTCCAAACATGGAAAAGATGTTCCGTTTGACAAAGTCCATGACAATCTTATGATCGCATCGGCGGGTGGCGACGACTTCAATCCATTTAGAAACATAGTCTACCAAGATTAGGATGTACTCAAAGTCGTTGGATGGTGGAAAGGGGCTCATAAAATTAATACCCTAAACGTCGAAGATTTCGACAATCAAAATGGGATGAAGGGGCATCATATCTTTTCTGGTCATGGTTCCCAATGTTTGGCAGCGCGAGCAAGTCTTGGCAAAGTTGTGTGCATCCTTAAATAGGGAAGGCCAGTAAAATCCAGACTGCAGAACCTTCGCAACCGTTTTCTTTCCAGAGAAGTGGCCACCACAAGCTTGGTCATGACAAAAAGATAGCACACTTTGAACTTCGTTCTTGGGGATACACCTCTTGATGACCTGGTCGGCACAGAGGCGAAACAGCATAGTCTCATCCCAAAAATAGTGCTTGGCCCCAGCTAAGAACCTGTCCCGTAGCTGTCTGGACCAACTGTGCAAGGTCTACCCTACAACCAGGTAGTTGACATAGTCAGCATACCAAGGCAGTTTCTTGTCTTGCACAGCTAAAATGTGTTCATCGGGGAAGGTGTTGGATAAAGGCAGGGAGGGTCCAATGTGGTCTGGGTGAAGTCTGGACAAGTGGTCAGCCACCACATTCTTTGATCCGACTTTGTCGCGCATTTCCAGGTCAGATTCCTGTAAGAGCAGGATCCATCTGATGAGCCTAGGCTTCGTGTCTTTTTTAGCCAACAGGTGCCGGATGGCTGAATGGTCAGTATAGATGGTCACGTGGGATCCTAGTAGGTAAGGTCGGAACTTCTCAAGTCCAAACACTACAGCGAACAATTCTTTTTCTGTGACCATATAATTTCGTTGGGCCCCATCCAACGTCTTGCTCACGTAGTAGATCGCCACGGGTTTCTTGTCTTGCCTTTGTCCCAAGACTTCGCCTATGGAAAAATCTGATGCACCACACATAATCTCAAAGTCCCAAGACC
Organism: Thalassia testudinum; assembly: GCA_037157565.1. Taxonomy (NCBI): domain Eukaryota; kingdom Viridiplantae; phylum Streptophyta; class Magnoliopsida; order Alismatales; family Hydrocharitaceae; genus Thalassia; species Thalassia testudinum. The sequence continues at coordinate 99,576,570 of JAZHRO010000031.1, read as the reverse complement.
AATCCGGGGGCTGAAGTACAGGTGCTGTGGACACTAAGTCCCGGAGGGTGTGATAAGCCTGGACGCAATCAAAGGTCATGTAAAATATGGCGTCGTTGGCCAGAAGGTCGGTTAAGGGTTTGGAAAGCTTGGAGAATTCTTTGATGAACCTTCGATAGAAGCCAACATGTCCCAGGAATGAAGGGATCTACCGAACCGAGCTAGGCGGAGGAAGTTTGGAAATCAAATCAACCTTAGCCCGATCCACCTCAATGCCCCTATGCGACACGATATGATCGAGGACGATTCCTTCTTGAACCATAAAATGGCTCTTTTCCCAACTTAACACCAAATTAACCTCGATACATGGTTTCAGGATTTTCTCCAAGTTGCTCAAACAATGGTCGAATGAATTCCCAAATACAAAGAAATAATCCATCCTCCAAGTATTCACCCACTATTTCTGAAAAAATGGCTAGCATGCAACCCTGAAAGGTAGCAGGTGCGTTGCATAACCCGAACGGCATTCGACGGAATGCAAGCGTGCCGTACAGGCAAGTGAATGTGGTCTTCTCTTGATCTTCAGGAGCAATTGCGACTTGGTTATATCCTGAATATCCATCCAGGAAGCAAAAATACTTTTGCCCTACCAATCTTTCAAGGATCTGATCAATGAATGGCAAGGGGAAATGATCCTTCTTGGTTTCTTCATTGAGCTTCCTGTAATCAATACACACCTGCCATGCGGTGGTGGTGCGGGTGGGGATGGATTCGCCATGCTCATTGGTAACAACGATGTGCCCAGCTATCTTTGGAACCACTTGAGTGGGGCTCACCCAGGGGCTATCAGAGATGGGATAGATGATGTCGACGTCAAGCCACTTGATAATTTCTTTCTTAACGACCTCCCGCATGTTTGGGTTTAACCGTCTCTACATCTAGCGGGTGGGTCGTGCCCCATCTTCTAGGTAAATCTTATGAGTGCAATAGGCAGGGCTAATTCCTCCTAAGTCTGAAATTGTCCATCCAATGGCGGCCCGATGTTCTGAAAGGGTCGCAGTCAACTGAGTTCTTGATCCTTGGTTAGATGAGAGTTAATAATCACAGGGAAGGTTTGGTTAGGTCCCAGGGAGACATACTTGAGATTCTCAGGCAATGGCTTTAGTTCGGGTGTGGGTGGAACAACAGTCGAAGGGAAAGGGAAGGGCGGGAGTTGATTAACATCAATCTGCTCAAATAGTGTTGTTTGATGGTAATCAGCCCTATAGAGGTCCATGGGTAGAGATGGTGATGGGTCAGCACAATCATTACAGGATTGGTAGTCTGAGACAGAACTAAGGGTGAGGCATTCCTCGACCAAAGGTTCCACGGGATCATGTTCCTCAACACAATCACAATCAAAAGACTTGGTCGCCCGGAAGATATCCAACTGCATTTTCTTATCTCTGAAGGTGATTTCCATACATCCCATGTCACAATTGATGTTCACCTTAGCAATAGCTAAGAAAGGTCTGCCTAAGATTATGGGTGCATTCTGTAGTTTTTCAGGGACTTCCATGTCGAGACCAAGAAGTCGACTAGAAAATAGAAGTCCTTGACCCGCACAATCACGTCCTCGACAACCCCCTTCGGGGTCTTCACAGATCTATCAGCCAATTGGATGGTGACAGGTGTGTGTGTCAACTCTCCGAAACCAAATTGGTGGTACAAGGTTGTTGGAATCAGATTGATAGAAGCACCTAAGTCCAAGAGCGCTCTATCAAATGTCATGTCCCCGATATTGCAGGATATCAGGGGTGCTTTTGGGTCAGTTCGCTTGAGTGGAAGGTTACTTGATATTACGGAACTTGCTTGTTCAGAGAGCACAACCTTCCTAGGTGCTTGAGGTCTTGACTTTCGTTTGGGTGTATAGGCATCCTTTAAAAACTTGGCGTAAGTAGGGATGTGCTTAACGGCTTCGAGGAGCGGAATATTAATCTGAACCTACTTAAAGATCTCCAAAAGCTCCTCAATTTCCACAACACTTTTCTTCTTCTTGATTGTTTCCAAGGCCTCAGGGTAGGGTATCTGAACATAGATAGGGTCTATTTCAGGGTCCTTGGTTTTTCCAGTGCCTCTTCTGAGTCGGGTGTTTCAGCTGGTGAAGTCTTGGGAAGAGTCGGCCATTTAGGATCCTGGGTTTTGGTGCCGCTTCTCAAGGTTACCGCATTCGCAGAGGCATTGGAACCATGGGTTGATCCTTGAGAAGATGAGGATGAAGAAGCACCAAACCAAGGGGGTGTTTGTGGGGCTAGCTAGACCATGTGAGCTTGCCTAGGATTGCCCTGGAACCCTTGCGAATTGGGGCCTCTGTTAATCATGTTTCGCGGGTTCGATTGTGGCTGGGAAGGTAGGGATCCTTGTTGTTTACAGTCCAAAAGTTGGCTTAACTGTCCCCTTACCAAGGCCATTTCCTCCTGATGTTTCTGGTTCATTTCAGCCATCATCTTTTTAAGGGTGTCCATTTGATTCTGCGGGGGAGGGGCCGCCCTGTTCTGATTGTATGGGGGTCAACGGGTGGTCCTTACTGATAGGGGGGCAAGTTTGGCTGCTGGTTTGGCCTGGACTGGTTCTGGAATTGAGGTGGTTTCTGGTTTGTCCAACCAAAGTTGGGGTGATTTCGCCAGCCAGTGTTGTAAGTGTTGGAGAAAGGGTCAGGTTTAGCATAACCTTGGATAGCTTGTACATCTTCAAGGATAGTAGATGTCGATGGGGAGGGAAGAGAGTAATCAAAGGTTGAGGGAGCAAAGGTCCCTCCCTGGAACGTGGTCGGGGGTTGTTCCAGGTTCAGTTGACTGAAGGGCTAGACCAGGTCAACATTGTGAGCTCCCTTTGCTAGGGAGAAGGCCTGTAATGGGTTCCTGGTCTAGTTCAGTAGCTCGTCAATCTTTTTATCCACCAATATCACTCGATCTAATTTCTTGGCAATGATGTTCATGTCAACCATTCCAGAATTTTCTTGTACCTCATAAATCCTACCACAGGGTTGACTGGATCGGTTAAACTGGGTCATGGAGGCATTGTTGAGTGAATTTTCGCTCATAGACTCAAAGAGCTCAAATGCGCTCTCCTCATCTTTGTTTAGGAAGTTCCCCCCGCACGAGGCATCGACAAAGTTCCGTAGGTTGCTGTCCAGACCGTGGTAGAAGATATGGGCCAATTGCCACCTTGGTACTTCGTGGTGTGGGCATTTCCTCAAGAGTTCATTAAATCTTTCCCACGCCTCATGGAACTATTCCCTACCCTGAAGTGTAAATGTAATAATGGCTCTTCTGAGGGCATTGGTCTTTCATATAGGGAAGAATTTCTTCAAGAATGCATGCCTCAGCTCTTCCCAGGTGGTGATGGGTCTACCTAGGGTTCTAAGCCAGTGGGATGCCTTCTCTCTCAATGAGAATGGGAACATCTTAATCAAAACAATGTCAAGGCTAATGTTCCTAGGTTTCACAGTTCAGGCTATCTGGTCAAGATCCTCTAGGTGCTGGAAGGGGTCCTCATTTGAACTTCCATGGAAGTGGCTCTGAATCAGACTCAAAACATTTGGTTTTAGCTCAAAATCAAATCCCCCTTCGGGGATCCTAAGGTGCGGCTCAACTCGAATAGCGGAAGGATTGTAGAAGTCGCGGAGGGGCCTAAGTTGGTCTTGGAATGGTGGTAGATCAAGTGGCGGTTGCCCTTGTGGGCCTTGAAAAGGTGGTGGTGGTTGCCCTTGTGGGTTCTACAACCGGTGTATGGCTTGCATGATAGTGTGGATCTGTTGCTACTGAAGCCGGTGGTTTACGTTAATTTGGGCTTGGATGATGGCCATTGTGTCCGGTGGGGGTTAGTCCTCAACCTCATCTACCCTAGGTTCAGCCATGTTTCTAGCAGAATCAAGTCGCCTGGATTCTCGTCCCAAAACAAACAACTTGGGATGCAGTGAGCATCTCCCGTGCATACATTAGACAAGAATAGGAGGGGATGAGGAGAGCGACAGATGCGAGAAGTGTGTGTTCAACCAAGAAAATAAGCCTAGTCCTTATGGTGTATTCCTTAGGGGACCTAGAAATCTCCAAAAGGGTGATTAAGTCCGTAAGCACTGGACTCCCCTTCCCAAAGCTAATCTGGCCAGGTTGATTATGAGGGGATTGCAGGGAAGGTTCTTCCTTTGGATTGCGTTGCCGGTTCCATAGACCCCACAACCGCAGTCGTTTGACACTGCTCCGCAGCCTAGTCACCAGATTCTACTAAGGGAATAAAGCCAAGTGCCCAGCGAGCAAAACGTTGCCTCTCGAGACTTAACTCAGTCCTTCCTAGGGCACGTCTACTCTGTTTTAAAAAAGCTAGGACAGTACTTGTGCTAAGGTTATATGATGAGGCGTTGATTGGGGTAGTGTCTCTTAGTTTTCCACTTTCAGTGTGTGTGCTCCTATCAAAACAAGGTTTTCAAGCAATGATTTGTTTTTTAAGAGGTGATGTCTTTTAATGTTTTATCCTTACTTTTGTGTCTTTTAGGATTGATGTGTCTTAATATTTTCAGACAAGTTTCAGTGGGCACGTCAAGTTTTGCACACAACTCGGTGAAAGTAGATTTCCTTTTGTTGTGTAGAGGCTCTAAAACCCTAATGTACTGCAGCTTCTATTGGATGAGTCATTTTTAGGGTTAAGTGGTGTGGCCCAAGTCAATTCAAGGTGGCTTCACAAACACCACTCAAAAATAAAAAAAAAGAACACTCCAAGAATTTATTTAGAATATTAGAGTGTTTTTTTTTTTGTTGAGTGATGTGTTAAGGATGTGGGTCAGGCAATCATGCACCACGCCAATTTTTTTTAGATTTACAAATTTTTTTATATTTTTAAGCAAGAAAACAACCATGAGTAATGAAATACTCACGATCGGTCCTTGTTGGGCTTACTCCCTCGTTACCGTCACGAGTTTTGCTACTTCGCCGTCCAAGCGTCGAATTCCTGCAACCATCAAGTAGAAGGAGACAAGGCGTTAGATGATGTGAGCATGGATGTAAAATGGAAGTGACAAAACAAATCCGTTGCCTCCCTGGCAACAGCGCCAAAAACTGATGTGCGCGTGGGCGCATGTTTAGAAGAGTCGTTATAGCTTGCGCTCGCAACGTCAGTTTTAAAATGAAGAAACGAATGTGAGTCTGAGTGTCAATCTCAGGGAGGCGTGAAAATCAAATTTTTCTTGTCACTTAGTGTCACGAAAATCACAGGGTTTTGCTTGAGAGAGAGAGAGAGTAGGGTTAGAATTTCTTCATTCGCAACATGCAACTTGAACATAAAATAGAGAAAGCTATTGAATAGAAAATAACTTCATTTGACATGCAACTTTAGTTCATAATTACAACATTAGATGAATGCCTGAACATAAGTAAAGTAAAGCTTGAGATAAAGAAGGAAAGAGAGAGAGAAGACGGTAAGGCAGCCACGGCGGTGGAGGGGGGCTCTGTCGGTGGCTCGTTGTCTCCGAAGATTACAAAGGGGCAAATGGTAGCTAGGAGGGGGGTAGAACACTTGCAAGTGGAGTGAATGCTTCCCATGGGTGGTTGGAAGGGGTTCAAATAGGAAGAAGGGCTTTCCAAATGAAGAAGGTATTTTAGCGACGTCACCCTTCTCAAAACATTGGTGAAGGCCCCAGCCCATCGGTCGCTCACTCGCGGTTGTGCTTCTTTGTGCCTGATCCACGTGCGCGCGTCGTAAGCTGACCGATCAAAGATCGGATGGTTGAGATCCCGCGAAGAGCACGCTCGCAGATTTCTGCTGAGGCGCGCTCGTCTCCGCATTATTGGGCGCGTGAGCTTCCACATGCATCCGTTGCGCCGCGTGGCTCCATCTGCGTCGTTCGCTGCCAGTCGGGCAGTCGAATTCGCGCGGTGCGTGCCTTCACCTCGCAATTTCTGCGCAGCGCGCTTAAAACTCGCGTCACATGAGCGCGGGTGAGCGCTTCGACGGCTGCGCTACGCCCGCTACTTTATCGCGGTAAGGGCGGGCGTGCGAGCGGTTCTCAGCCGTTCAATTGAAGATCAACGGCTGAGATTCGTCCTCCAGGTGATGGTGGAAGTGGGCGATGGTCTGGATGCAGCGAGCGGGTGCCACATGGCGCGTCGTGGGTCATTGATCATCAGATCAACAGTCAAAACTTCTTGGGCCCATTATAGGAGCTCCGGATGTCGGATTTGGCCGATTTCGAGTCCGTTGGACTCCGTTCGTCACTCTGAATCCATCCATGCAGTTTGATTGCTCATTTGAGGCCTGTTTTCACAAGTACTTATACAAATGGCCATTAATACTGTTTTATCAGCAATCTTGATGTATGATGCATACAATGCTCCCATTTTATTTATGATGTGTTATCTGTGCATTTTGTTCTTAAGATGGACCCCATTTAACAGAATTATCACCCCAAGATGTAGTGTTATCAGTCATCGCGGGCGTCTGAGCATGCTCATCTATGGGTGCCACATATCGCAATCCCCACCGTCCACGCATGTATCAACGACCTTAATCGACCACACCTGCGTGAGGAGTTGATTTGGCAGCACGCGGGGTTTCGAATGCCCGCCACTGCCTTCGCAGACAAGGCACCGACCACTATGCTGCGCTCGCAGATGGTCGCAAACGCAGTGCGCTGGAGCAGTGCTGGTGGTAGTTGGATAGAAATCCAACGGCTGTGATCTGCTGGCGAATGGAGAGGGCAGGTGAAGGAGGCGCTGCGAGAGCCATTCTCAGCCATTTGATCGAAGATCGAATAGCCGAGATTCATCTTGCGGGTGAAGGAAGAGGCGGGGTGGTGGATGTCGTGCACCGATCTTGCACCACGTGGCGCGTTGTGGACCATTGATCATCAGATTAACGGTCAGGACTTCTTAGGCCAATTGCGGGAGCTCGAGATGTCGGATTTGGTATACTTTGAGTCCGTTGGACTCCGTTCGTCGTTCTGAATCCATCCGTGTGGTCCGATTGCTCATCTAAGGCCTGTTTTGACATGAACTTGTGCGAATGACCATTAATTCTGGTTTATAAGCAATCTTAACATGCGATGCATCTAATGCTCCCATGCCCATTTATGATGTGCTATTCGTGCATATTATCTTTAAGATAAATCCTGATTGGCAGAATTATTACCCCAAAATGTAGTGTTATCAGTCAAGGACAGTCGACCCTTGGTGTAGCATGGCGCTATTCGGAAGAAGTGGTCAACATGGGAGTTGACTGTAGGGAAGGGCACGAAGTGGAAGTTGGTGTACTGTGATTGCACACAAGGTGAGCTCAAGCAACACGTGTGGAAGGGGGACGCCAGTGGCTTCGATTGCACACACCCCTTCTCTTCCAATTACCCTTGGTGCACTTGCCTAGGGTGAGCTTAGAAGAGAGGGCTTCATTCTTGTCACTTAGGCGTAGGTTTTAGCGTAGTTCATCTTCGCTTTCCAAAGACCCAATTGTTTTGAAAACCCTGAAAACAATAAAACGAAAATCACAAAAGAAAATACAAGTGTTGATTTGAGAGGCAAGAGAGAGAATCAATTCATGTGATTAACAATTTGGCCTCCTTCGATGACCCTAGATACTCCACTATCTAGGTATTATAAATTGTAAAAGCTGATTGCGAATTTACGCATTGCAACGACACTATTTCGCATAATTAACAAACCACGTATTTTCGACATCACTTTTTGGCGTCGTTATTGGGGAGGCACAGCTTAATCACATCATTTATCTCTCTCTTGCTTGCTTGACCTTCACAAAATTTTGTTTGTTTTGATTTCAGGTGTGAATTAGGAGCGAGAGCAGGATTTGAAGCACTTGGAGCAGAAGCTTCAAGTTTCTTTTCTTCCCGCGTACTTCAGGTTAGTACCCCAGGCCTTTTCTTATCAAAAATAAAAACAAAAATCACTTAACAAATCTTTAAATTATCAAAAAAATCAAAAAAAAGAAAAATTAAGGGTGTGAAACCCTAAAAGTCATTTTGTTGCTTGTTTGTTCCATTTTTCCACCACCATTACCTTATTGGTGTTTGAGTTTTGAAAATCTAGACTTTTGTCTTGATTTTCAAAAATCAGGTTTGGGCACTTAGGAACTTTTTAAAATCACAAAATTTCATCCAGGGAAGCCCCTTTGAGTCAGAAACCTTGAGTCCAATTTTCAAGCAATTTTCCTAAATAGAAAAAATTAAAAAATTCATGGACTGAACAAGGGTCAAACCTTGTTTCCTTACTGGTTTCTTACTATCTATGAATTTTATAAATTTTCTACTCATCATATTTGGGCAAACTTATATTTCTAGAAACCTTGAGAAATTATCTACATGATATTAAATTCTCAAAAATTTTTGAGGTCATTTGTGGTTTCTGTAGAATTAATTTCCTAAATCTATCAATTCTGACTTTTGACACCAGTAAGAAGAAAAATTTCAAAAAAGTATCAAACAATTTTTAAAAATCTCAAAAAAATCATTTTTGGATTTCTTGTTTGATTTTACATCAAGTGGTGGTGTTGTTTTCTTATTTAGATCACCACTCTTAAAGATTTGAAAAAGGTATTCATATTCAGGAGCTACATATATATGATTCTTCACATTAGGATTTTAATTCTCTCTTAGTCACATCAAATATTTTTAAAAGGAATTGACCTCCACCAACAACTTGATTGATATTATTATGTGGAACTTCAAAACCTTGTGTAAATCATTAATAAGAGAGAATCTTAAAAGATATTAAATCTTGATTAAAACCCTAAAACACTTCAACCAAAAATCCTTGTTTGAAAATCCTTTTGATTTGGCTTGGGCACCACTTCCCACCCAATTCGTACACACATAAAAAAGAAATAATTGGGCATTATGCCAAACAACGCCCATCATATTCCTTGTGCTCTTTAAGCTCCTAGACCTAATTAAAATTTTATAGCAATTTAACCCCTAAGATTTCATCAAACTTAGGCTTGCTACCTAAGTCTAAGTTTTCTTTAGTTGGTATCAATTCCTTCATCTATATCTGGTGCCAGGCCGAAGGGCCATGTCAAACGACCAAGAACGGGTTTATACAAGCCCCCAGTGATTTTCCTTGGACATGCTTGGGCCCAACCCTCCCCTTATTCAGCTTAGCCAGATTTGTTGAAGGAACAAATATTCACTATTGATTTCTTATTACTTAGGTAGACCAAGTCTTAGGCTATTTTAAGGAGTCAACCTTAAGGTTAGGTCTAGAATTTTGTTTGCCTGATTGCACACTTCTTATCTCTCCCTCCTCTCCTCCCCATTTCTTCCTTTGTATGCACGGGCGGTGGTCCCAAATTTCACACTTGAAGGGACCACTTGATTTTGGCCCCCGCACAAAAAGACCTTTTTTCCCACATTCTTCCTCTCACCTGCACTCAAAAAAAGTGGAAAACCAACAAAATAGGTCCACTAACCCATCTACATCCTCCTTTAATCCCGCTTCTGACCATTCCACCCAAAACCCACAAGCTAACCCCTCCATCTTTGACTTGCCCCTTCCTAACTTGCCTAGCTCAGAAATCCCTAAGAGGCCACAACAACAAGCCACCCTGCCTAATCCCTTCTCCATGATGGCTGAGCAGCTGGCTTAGCTACAAGCAAATCAACAACAATTGACTAGGACTATAACGAACCTAGCCAACCAAGGGCAAAACCTCCCACCCTGTCAGCGACCTGTTATTCCTCTTAAGGATTTTTACGATCCTTCCAATTATGAGGATAGACCTAGGGTGGTAATTCCAAAAGGGGACTTTGAAGTCAAACCGGCCATTTTGAACCAGATTAAACACTTCCATGGCCTTTCTAGGAAAGACCCGTTCAGCCAGCTTGAGGAGCTCACTCTCCTCACACAAACAACTTGTTCTTGCAATGTATGAAAAGATCTTTAGCTGATGCGGCTATTTCCATTATCTCTTAAGGATAAGGCCGCATATTGGTTCAAATCTATCGGCAGACCCATTACCACTTAGCCTTGGCTCAAAAGTGCTTTCCTAGAGAACTTTTTTTCCATAGGTCGTACTAATTCCCTACGAAGATCTATTACGACCTTTCAACAAAAATCTGGCGAGACTCTTCATGATGCTTGGGAGCGATTCCAAGATCTTTTAACGAGTTGCCCACACCACGAGATTCCCTTATGGCAGCTTATGCAAATCTTCTATCATGGATTAGAAGATCAACTTCGACATTTCGTCGACTCCTCGTGTAGCAGCAACTTATTAAATATGAATGCCGAAAGTGCCTATGATTTATTTGAGGAAATGAGTGAAAACTCCTTTAATCAGGCATCCATGAACACCTTTGGCAGAACTTCAAACCCGCGGTTTGATGTTCATGAGATAGACATTCAATCTATTCCTATCACCCAAGACGATCTCCAAATGATTGCTTAATGACTCGACTAGATGCAATTAAATCAGAAGAAATTTGAGGAAAGACTTGCCACACCCATCCAGGTTCCACAGGCTCCACATCTGACCCTGCCTAACATCCTAAAGAGAGAAAATTTGCATCATTTAAATACTGCCCCTACTGAATATAATCAATATTCTGAGGCTTTTTATGGTTCATCGGGGAATTACACATATCCAAATCATAGCCCCACTGAAAATATCTCTACCCTCTAGGAGCAATTTTCTTTCGACTGGAATTACCTGACTCACCCTTGGACCAATTCTGTTCCTTTCCAAAAACAAAACCCGTTTGGAGGGTATGGGTCAAATCAGAATTTTTATCAACCTGGGCCATCTCAAAAAGAAATCAACGCCCAGATGATTATAACCCTACAGGAAATGCAATGCAAAATCTCAAAAGTAACCCACATTGTCACAGATCTGCACAATCATATTGGGGTTACTCCGACCTAGAGACCTGCAGGACATTTACCATCCCAGCCCATACCCAACCTTGTCAATCAAAGGAACCAATATCAGGGCGAAAATATAAATCAAAACCACCTTAACCAACCTCACATCCACCTAGTATCTCAGCAACCATCAAGTTTTCCACAACAACAGGCCCCCCCACCTCTTCCTAGGAATAACCAAATTGCACATGCAGCTACATTGAAGAGTTGGAAAACCACCACTGGTCCTGAGCCTCCACAACAACCTAATGAAACCCACATTCCTATGCAAATTGACTCTCACCCCCCACTCGAGAAGAAGAAGACTCACAAAATCACAAGATTCAAATCCTATCCCTGATAAACGTCAATTTCTCATCATTTTTATGCCCCAAAACTGATCTAGCTCTTAGGGTTTTAACTCCGCAGACGGGTTTCTAGATTACATTTAGGCATTACTTAGGTCAGGCATGCATTGCACAATTTTTATGTTTTTAACATGTTTAATTGAGTGTTAGGAATGAACAAATAGCTAGATTCCGAAAACCCTGACATTCAGGAAGGCAAAGGTGAAGAGGAAGCTCAATTCAGCTGGACCCCAGTGATGATAGCATCATCATCAGTCATATCTAGCTTTATTTAGTCATATTCCATCATTAAATGCTCCTACATAACCACCAGAGGTCCCTAATTCACTGCAAATCCATTATGAGATAATAACAAGAAAACAGGGGTAAAAATGTAGTTTTAACAACATATTGATAATTCTGCATTCAATGATGATAATTCCATCAACTGGGGTTAGTTTTGGGGATATATGCACACTAATAACATACCATGATGGGCATGGGAGCATTGCATGCATTGCAAATTAAAATTGCGTATAAATCAATGTTTAATGGCCATATGTACAAGTGCATGTTGAAACATGCCTCATATGAGCAATCGAATGCCACGGATGGATTCAAATCGACAAATAGAGTCCAACGGACTCGAAATCACTTAAATTCGACATCCAAAGCTTCCTCGACTATCCTAAGTTCTAGCTGTTGATCATTCTGGCTGTTGATCTGATGATCAACGGCCCACAAGCGGCCACGTGGTGCTCTCCAACGCACCCTTACCCACGCAGCACCCTCACGCTCATCACGAAGAAGCATTTTAAGCCGTCTGATCCAAGGATTGGACTGTTGAGGATCTGCAAGCTTCAACTGCACCGCATCTCCAGCACGCCCAAAGGACTTCAAGATCTGACCATTGGATCTCCATCCAATGGTCGGCATTGCGCGCATCCAAATTATCCACCACACCATCTCGAGGAGACAACGCAATGGTCGAACGCTTGCACTCGCAAGCAGCGGCGAGCGTTCGACTCCAACTGCGCCTCAAATCACACCCAGCGTGCACCGCAAGGAAATCAAACCGTCCGATCGACACCGAGTGGTGCGGATGGAGTCTACATAGCGCTCTGGATGCACGCCATCGCCCACGCACGCTCAAGGCATGATCCATAGTGCGTGCCCATGCGCAATCTCAGCCATCTATTCTTCGATCGAACGGTCCACATGGCGCGCACACGAATCATGCAGGCTATGGAAGAACGTGCGCGCGCTTGGACCGGCGAGCTAGGGACTTCACCCATGTTTCTGGAATGGGTTTAGCGACATCCCGGACATCACTAAAACCCTTAGTTTGGAAACCCCTCTTCTCTATATAAACCCTCCCAACCACCCCATTCAAGGGCATTCAATACACACACCTTCCATACTACTCCAGCCTTCTCCTAGCTCTACCAAATACTCCATACCCACCTCGAAGTTGTCAAGCCACTGACGGAGCGTTCCACCACCACCGTGGCCGCCTTGACTCTTCCTCACACTCTCTCTTTACTTTAGTTTATGTTGCACTTGTTTAAGCTTTCATCCATTGTTGTAGTTGTAAACAAACTTTCACCGCATGTTATATGTTGATGATATTTCATATATTATAGACCACATCCTTTTAAATGATTGTCATGCTTTAAACACAATCTCTAACCCTACTCTCTCTCTCTCTCTTTCTCTCTCTCTCTCTCAAGCAAGCAAATCAACCATTCCTGTGACAACTAAAGTGATAAAATAATCCAATTTTACGCCTCCTTGTGTTCGGCACTTAGACTCACCAACTCCACTTCTTAAATTAAAACCTACATCACGAATGCATATTACAATGGCATAATTAAATAACCGTGTTCCGCGCCCATCACATATCTCAATTGCAGAACAATAACAGGATTTCTCAGGGGTTAATTAAAGGTCAAATGGTCTTAAATGTATAACAAGGAGGTCCGTGCAGATAGAAACGGATTTTCACGTGTTTCGAGAATTAAATGACATCTAAAATCCTAAAAACAGACTTGCTTGATTCACCGAGGTTCTGGTTAGGATAAAATTCACATAAATCCTTTAAAAATCATAGAAAAATATTCTCTAAGGTTTGGTACCTTCAATTTGACCATCAGAACCCGTCTTAACTCAAAATAGAGTCTCAGATAGATAGTTGCCCTAGTTTGGGTTTTACATAAAATTACCTAGTCAAACTTGATTAAAACCTAAATCTAACTTCACCATTGGATTCCTTGGGTCCAAATTAGGTTTTTACCAAAATTTGGACCCAATCTGAGATCGTCTTGACCTAGTTTGCAATTTGATCCTGTCTAACTCTTTTCTCTCACACACATGCCCCTAACTTTTGAATTCCTTACAAACAAGCCCCTATCTTTGTCGTCACTCTTTGCAAATAGGTCCCTCCACCATTATCGTGGAGGAATCCTTCTCCGACAACCTTTGATTGAAGAGAACTTCTCTAATCAATGGATCCCTTCCAAAATTGGAAGGGATATTCCTTCAGAAGTTCTCTTTCCAACAGAACAAGTTCCAATCTCCATCACCTTCCTAATATTTCAAGCGAATGCATGAGAGATTCGGGTATCTTATGAGTTTCCAACACCGACAAGCTTTCCAAGCTTGCAAAGCTTGATTCCCAAGCTAAACCAACTCCCTGGGGCCTATATAAGGATCCCCTTGGCCTGTCTGTCCTCCCTACGCTCAAATTCAACCGGAACCACCCTCAATTCCTCCCTCCTCTCCGGCCGAATAGCTCCTCGACCTCCGATGATCTCCCCCGACTCCATTCTTCATCCATTCGCAATACCGTCGATGGATTTATCCTTCCCTCTCTTCCACGTCGTGCCGTACCAGCCAATGCCTCTCCCTTCGTCGTCCTCGCCATCCTACCCTCACCAGAGCAATTCTCTTCCACGGTTCCATCCACACCATACCCAGCATCCTCCTTATCCTTTTCTACCCTTAGAGTAGGTAGTTAGGTCTCTCTAGTTCTTTAGATTAATTTCCCTTATCAAAAATCCAAAAACAAGCCCTCAACACTGTAGTTCACCCTCATCTTCTCCATCTTCAACCGAACCTCCAACGAGGCATCTCCACCGCTACACCCCTACATCCGCCTCACCACCATGCACTACACCTCCGCCTCGATCCCAGGAGCAAAATCCCTAACTTAGTTAGGTTGATTGCCCCTCTTAACCACCCACCGAACAACCCAACAATTTTCGACCCCCTCCGCTTTCGCCAGCCATCTCCAACCCCTATCACAGCATGCCACCACCACCACTGCCTTTGCCGCATCTTCGCAATCCTACTGAGCTTCTCTAACAAGGCCGCAAGGCCATACTTTGTGCTTCAAGTTGCCGACCACTGCCGCCATTACCAAAGACCTTCAAGCAAGCTTTGAAGCTTGCTTCCCAGCCAAGAGCTCTAGGTGCGAGTCCCAGGTGACGCAGAATCGCAGCACAAACACCTTCGCCCAGTCAATTGGAGTGTTTGACCACAATTCCTATGTGAATTGGACAAAGACACCTCAAGCAACTCACAGTTGTGCTCGAGGAGAAAAGAGGTGAGATTAGTCCCACCTCAGATAGGGAAGAGCAGTCACAGCGATATAAATTGAATAAGTCACGCAGCCTTATCGCCTCCTAACATGAGGGTGAGGTCATCCTTAGCCACCCTTCCCGATCCACCTAACTCGCATCCACACCTCAGCTGTGACCCACGCCCGCAGCCCTGGTCCTAGTTGCCCTTGCAGAAGAGAAGAGAAGGGAAAGAGAGAGAGAGAGAGAGAGAGAGAGAGAGAGTGGGGGAAGGGGGGTTTTGCTCTGAAGGAAGGAAGCTCGACACTTAGCCGTGAGAGCTTGAGAGAAGCAGAGAAAGAAAGAGAAGAAAGGAGACAGAGCAGAGAAAGAAGAGAAGAGGAAGAAGAAGTACAATGCCCTCTTGGCACTGTAGCAGCGGACACTTAAGCCGTCTGATTAAGAGCTCTATCGATTGATTTGCTTGACAGGGAGTGCACTGTGCACTAAAGCTTGTGTGGATTTAAAGTGGTTGATACTGTTCATTTATTTAGATCATTAAGTAATTATTATGTGTATCTAAGCTAATAATTAGTGATTCAAATCACCAGTTTTTTGCCTTAGATATCTTTTTGCCTCATTAGATTTTTTATATACTCCTGTACTACATTGAATATTAGCTTTGAGTAATTATCTATGCTCATTTATATTATTTATTTATTACCACATGAATTCCATATTTGCTCCCTGTGTTCGATCTCAGACTTCAATTCGACTAATAAATTGTATTTGTTGATTAAGCGATTTAGAGGATACTACAATGAACACATATTTAAATCTCCTTACTCATGCCTCAACACCTAGCAAGATCCAGCTCATCATAAATGGATACCAGCTCACTTAGGTTAGGTTTAGCTCTCTCAAGCTCCATTCAGCTCATCTTAGCTGGATGGTAGCTCAGGGTAACTCAACTTAACTCAACTCATCTCAAGTCAGCTGAGAACCAGCTTAACTTAGTTGAGTCTAGCTCATCTTAGCTCCAATCAGTTCACTAGGAGCTTAAGCTATCTCAATTTAATTGACGGGAGTTCACTTCAACTCATGTCCAGCTCTCCCCAACTCCACTCAACTCACAGCAGTTGAACTCCCTCCAACTTAGCTACTACTTGTCAACTTAGTAGCTAAGCTAGCTCGAGAGTTCCCCTCAGAAGCAGGACCAGCTGAACACAGCTCCAAATAGGTTGAGTCTAGCTCAACTTAGCTTTACTACTAAGCTTAATTGGTAGCAGAAGAATTAGCTAGCTAAGCTCAGTAGCTGAGCTCTCATGAAGACCTCTAGTCAGAATCAGCTCCAGAAAAATTCCTTCAGCTTCTAATGTGCTCCAAAGCAGCTCCTTCCTTCTCATCACCTCCTAAATCCTAGTTCCCTCTACTCTCCTACTAGTTAAGCTAGCTTAGCTAACCTCAACCCTACTCCTCACTCCATGGCCATCCACCCTCCTCATTTAACACCACCATAACCCTACTTAAATCCAACCCTAAACCACCATGGTTGGCATCAAAACACACCACAAGCACCCCTTCATTTTGGCGCCAACCAGGGCACCTTTTCCTCCCTTAACCACCCCCATAACCACCTAGAAATGGCGCCAATAAATTCCCTCCAAAACCCTTCAATCTCCACCTTCCATCTTCCCTAAACACCATCTCCACCATCCACATAACCCCCTTTTAGAAACCCTCCTTGATGCCAACACTCAACCACCTCTTCACCACCATAACTAGCACTTAACTAACCCCTTAAGTTGGCACCAAAACATCCATGCACCCCAACTAAACCTAGTCCTTCATCATATAACCACCACCACATGAAGTCATCCTAACCCTTCCTATTTTCCACACTAACCCTTAAACCTAAACCCACCTAAAATTGGCACCAAGTCTCCTTAACTCAACCTCCATACATCCCCTCCCTTGGGGCCAATAAACCCTAGCCCTCCATTCCATAACCACCATTCAAAAATTCATCCTAATCCTATACCTACACCACACACAACTTAACCCAAAACCTACCATGGTTGGCGCCAGCCATCCTCCTCCAACTCTATAAATACACTCCATAACCACCAAATTCAAATCACCTTTGGCTACATACATCACACATTCTTATACCTATACTCCACCATAGCCCACAACCAAGAGAAGAAGGAGAAGAAGAAGATTAAGGGAATACTCTGTCTCCTTGGTGACTTCCCCTCTCCCCTTCTCTCTTGTGCCCATGCCAGCCAGAGGTCAAGCCAGGTAAGGAGGACGTCCAGAGGAGCTTCTTTAGGGTGGTTCACGTCCACCCTAGGAGTTTTTGGAGTGGAATTCTTCCACTCTAGGAGGATCAGGGGCACGCCCACCAAGGGCTTTCCAAGGAGGATAGCATCATCTTAGAGGAGCACATCAAGAAGGGATTAGGAGAATTCTTTTCAAGCCCAGGAGCAACTGAGCTTGGAGTAAGGATGCTCTCTTCTTCACCACCATTACCAGGAGGATCTTTGTTTTACCATTTTATATTTTTATTTTTGTAGTAGAAGCATTCCTCTACAAGAATTCCTATAAAATAAATTTCCTCCATATATAAAAGTTGCCTTTCTACATTGTTGTTGCATTCAATTAATTGCCTTTTACTTTAGTGCACTCACACCCTCTCTCTAATTATCGTAGGTCTTCATGTACCTAGGGTGAGCTTAGAGAGAGGCTCTTTCTGTCACTTAGTTTTAGTGATTAGGTGTAGTTCTTTGCAATTCCTTATTCAATTACCCGTTATTTGAAAAATCTAAAAAAATCTTATATTTAAAAACTACAAAAAGAAAGTTGATTTCCCTATTTCAAGTGAGAGTTTTCAAAATTGCAAAATTGCCTCCTTGGACGACCCTAGATACCACCGCTATCTAGGATTACAAATTTAAAAGCAATTGCGGATTTGCGTGTCGCAACAACTTAAAATCCTAATTTTATCAAATCACGTTTTTTCACTATCAATCCCTTACCCTCAAGCATTGCAATCCAAACCTCTTAAGAAAAATAAATCAGAGCTCTCTCACCAGGATCTTATGGACTGATTTGGGCAAGTCGAGTTTAACATTTCCCTCTTAGATGCGATCAAGTACATCCCTGCCTACGCTAAATTCTTGAAAGAAATGTGTATCCCAAAGCGGCAAGCCAAGAATCTAGGAAAGGTGGTCCTTTCTGAGATAATGAGCTCAATTGTACAGAGCAAGCTGCCTCTTAAGAAAAAGGACCTAGGCGCACCACTCATTTCGGTTGTTATAAATGACACCACTTTTGATCGTGCCCTTCTCAACTTAGGTGCCTCTATTAATCTCATCCCCACGGTCTTATTCAAGGAATTCCAATTCGGTGAATTAAAACCTATTGAGGTTCAATTACAATTGGTAGACTGATCAACCAGTAAACCGTGGGGAGTTGTCGAGGATATTATTGTCAAGGTCCGGAATTATCTATTTCCGGTTGATTTTCTAGTCCTTGACATAAAGGTACCTGAAAGACTCAAAGATGCCCCTATCATCCTTAGAAGACCTTTTCTGGCTACTGCAAAAGCTAATATCAATTGTCATTCCAGAAAAATGGATATAAGTCGCGGCGACTAGACTATCTCATTAGATATTTTCGAAGCTTCTAGGAGGTCCCTTGATCATGAATTTTTTGAGGACTTTGATGATGAAATGGAATCGGTACTTGAGGAATCTATGATGATCAACTCTTGCTCTGCTTTGACCACCATTGAACCTGATTTCTCTAATTTAGATTCTGATAATGGGGTCCAAGACATTTCAGACCAACTAGGGTTTAACTTTTCCTCTTCTAATCTTCCTAATTTCTCACTAACTTCACCCACCCTTCATCACACTGATTTCTCTCCCACTCCCTTTCCATTGGACTTACCAACCGACCCACCCAAGTTTGGCTTTCATCATGAAATCAAACCATGGCTAGACTCGGATCATCCTTCCATTTTCCATCCAATTTTGATCCCCATATTTTTACCACTCATCTTTTAGGGGATCCTAAGGAAGACACCTTTCTTGAGGGCATTCATGTGTCCAATTTTCTACATGATTATCCGTCTTCCGTGCATCACTTCACGCCTAGCTGAATGGCGTAAAAGACAGCACTAGATGGGAGGTAACCCATCATTTTTTACTGCTTTCATTTTATCTTTCTTTTTCTAGGTTTTGTCAATCCTAAACTCGACCACTTTTTTACTAAGGTAATCTCTTTTCCCTCTTAATGCATTAGGACATTGCATATCATAAGCAAGGGGTATGTTTTTAAATTTTGATGATCGATTCAGGATTTTCAAAAACTAAAAATATACAATTTTTCTTTTGCATGCATCTCATTATAGAAAAATCATAAAACTTTGAGGAAAATTTTGATTCATTTTAAGGTACAATAGGATTTAATCTTTAACAAACTAGGGATTGGAATGCAGATTCAATTTTTAGTATTTCTGGGTCTATTTTTAGACTAGATCAAGTATCTTTCTTTAAATTCCACCTGAACTCGTGATGATTCAGGTGACTTGATCTTTTTTTGTGACCTAGAAATTACTTGCTTAGTTTTCAACCCAAAAACTTGCATCTCTTGCATAATATTTGTGTCAAATTTCACACACAGCCAACACCTAAAAAATATTTAGAAATTAGAAAAACCCCTTGATTAGTCTTAGTGAAATTCAAAGCAGATGATTGGTTTGAGTTCCCATCGCCAAGAAGGAGGAAAATGTTTGTGCAAGAGCACCTCGATCATTGATTTTGATGATAACGAAACACTTGTTATTTAACATTTGCATTGAGTTTAAGATTTTAGGATAAGTA
Organism: Thalassia testudinum; assembly: GCA_037157565.1. Lineage (NCBI taxonomy): Eukaryota > Viridiplantae > Streptophyta > Magnoliopsida > Alismatales > Hydrocharitaceae > Thalassia > Thalassia testudinum. The sequence goes on along the minus strand of JAZHRO010000031.1, from coordinate 99,556,921 downwards.
CAAATGGATTCAAGTGTAAAGGAGTTCAAGCCCGCATCCATGGCGGATTTGAGGAGCTTGATGAAGGAGATGGAGCTTCACTTGGAGCGAGAATTTGAAGATTCATGAAGATGAAGAATAGGACTTAGATTTATTTTGATGTCCATCTTGTTCATGTATTTGTCTCTTTATGTTCTTTGCTTTTTATTTCTTAGATGATTGTTTAAGAGCCCAAAGTACTTTACCTTAGTCCTAAGAAACCTTACATCTCACTAAGACTCTTAGACAAACACTTAGAAAAATCAGAAAACCAAAATAGGCTTTAAACAACCTGATCGGACATCCAATCTGGACTTCAGATGTCTGATCTATGACTTTCAGTCATCTGATCTATGACTTTAAGACGTTTGATCTTTTATTCAAACTTCCAAACACTTAGGCTGAACTTAGTGAGTTCTGTCCATTGATTTCAGACAACCAGGCCATAGTCCAGACATTTTAGGAGACGTCTGATTCCATTGATAGCGTCCAACAATAAGACTGTTGGATTGTTAGAAGATAATTCTCGAAGATTATCCTATAATTAATTTAATAACACTTTCAGACGTCCATAGAGCATCCCAGACATTTGATAAGTAGACATTAAGCTAAGATTTGACCCAAATCACTTTTTTCAGAGGTTTTAGCCATTAAGCCTCTCGGGAAATCCATTCCCATAGAGGATTACCTTTCCAGACAACCAGGCATCTTGCTAGATGTTCGATCTGTTCTCTATGCAACAAAACACTTGATCCCAATTTCAATCTGGTGAAAACAGGAAGCAACCCATCTAGAATTAGATGTCTGATTTATGTCCCAAATGTCCTAAAAAGTATTCTTAGATATCCGTCTTGTTCCAACACCATCTAGATGATCAACGACCTCGAGATCAGACGATCGACCTTTAGAACAAATGAAGACCCAAACGTTCGACCATAAGACCAGAGTCTGATAACCCTGCCAGAATCATAAATGACTCTGATTTTGGTGGGATTTTGGACCACTCTCTTGAGCCTTGTTCCTAACGGCTATAAGAGGCTTCCAAGGCCTTCTAAAGCTTTCTTAGGACCTCTATAAATAGAGGAGCACTCTTCCTTAGCTAAACACACCAAGTATACTACTTCCACCACTATTGTGTCAAAGAAGATATTAGAATCAAAGAAGAAAGTGTTGTTTCTCTCCAAGTCCTCTAGCATCCATCTGAGAGCACTGTTACATTGCCAACTTCACATCACACCACTTCCATCTAAGGGAAGTTCTTTTGCTTATAGGGGCTAGTTTGATTTACACCTATTTTGGGCTCTATAGGATATTGTGTGCTTTTGCCTTTGTTAAGTATTCGCCTTGTGAATTCCCGTCTCCCTTGTGAGACAAATTACTCCTCAGGAAGAGGAGGGGTTTAAGGTACACTATCCTCATATAAAGTAGTGTCGGTTGTATTGAGGTTGAACCACCCTCATTTTAAGTAGTTCAATTAGTGAATTTGATCAACTAGGTCGATCAGGAAATCTTAAGTCGAGAGGCTTAGGTGGTGGTTTTTACCTGGATTTGGGTTTCCACCTAAAAATCATTGTGTACTTGTAAGATTGCCATTTGTGTGATTGTCATATTATTTCCGCATTACTTTTGTATCATGCTTGATCTCACTCCGTCTGTCTAGGGAATTATAGAAAATTCCTTCTTTGAGGATGCGATGTTAACATGTTACCACCTCAACGCTACTCCATATCTATATTTCATATCTTTAGACAGAGCATTAAGGCGCAATTTTGCGGCTCAATTGTCTTGGACGGTCTCTACCCATAGCATCAGAGCAAGAGCTTGAGTTTGCTTGGAGTGACCTTTACACCACATTGTGTTTTGGGGTTATGAACTCCTAGGTGGTGTCTTAGACAATACTATCTCAAAGTGCTGGCGCCAGAGCCCCCTCGAGGATTGGTAACGGGAATGATGACCTCAACACATCTGTTGTAAGATTAAGCTAGGAGTAAACATGGGGGAGACAAAATAAAAAGTTTCAAAAAACACAACCTTATAAATATCCTTATAAATGTTGGCATTCACAAAGCATCGACATAAGGTTTTAAAAGATTATGCAAGTTGCAAGTCAGATTCAAGAGCCAAGGAAATCCTAACTGCAAAACGATTTCAGGTCATTTGAATTAACAAGGAGTTAACTTGTGAATTTTTGAAAGATACATTGATCCTGATTCTTCTAACTCTTGGACCCAAAGACGAATCTTGATGTTTTATCTTTAACAAATTCCGCACCTTTCATGTTTTCAATCAATTAAGGCCCCGTAATCTTTTTCTCCTCAAGAGTAAAAAAAATAGTCTTTCCCAAAAATCCATTTTGTGAAAATAATTTTGCTAAAAGCCTAGCAAAAGATAAGCATGGGGGTGTGATAAACGTTAGTTTATCATCATTCTTATACCCTAAAATAAATCTAGCTCTCAGGATTTTAACTCCACAAACAAGTTCTCAGGCTGTGATGAGAGACTCATCATGGCTCTTAATTACCCCTAATTAACTATTTTCCCTAGTTAATTAGCTAAAAATATACTAAATACATGGTTAATTATAATATAGGAGATTAAATAATGAGGACCTTCAAAATAAGTTAAAAATGCTAAATTAAATATCAATTAATCTTAATTATAATTTAATTAATAAATTGGACTCAAATAATAACCACTTAGCTATTTATTTCATATCTAAACTAACTTAGTTAAGTCTAAGACCTAAGTACTTAATTAACTTAAGTAAATTAATCATTTAATTAAATATAGCTAAAAAGTGCAAAAACGTAAATTCAAGGCATAAATACAATATTTACCTAATTTATAATTATATATAAAAGGTTGAAAAATAAATATATTAAAATAAGCCTAAAAACTAACTATTTACGTTTAGGTCTCTAGCTTCTATGTCAATTGAATCCTTTTATTATATTTAGGTCCTTACTTTTTATTGCAAAAAGGTTCCTATGAACAGCGTTGTCTTCATCACTTCTTCTTCCTCAATTTTGAACGATCAAGGTGTGGTGCTAACACCGCCCGATCACAGTTCATCTGACATCATAGCGCCTTCCATGCCCACTAATCTTCCACTCACCGCCGCTAATGAATCCAACGGTTCTAATCTCCTCTGCCCTAACAAACTCAGGTGTGGTGACTTCACCATCTCCAGAGACGATGACCTCTAAACCAATATACCTGGATGTGATTGAGGCTAGATACAAGTCCCCTACCCCTCTCCACCACCTATAAATACCCACGTAGACTTTCAATTTCCGGCGTCGGCCCCCTATCCCTCTTCCCAAAACAGTAACTGACAATAGGCTATTCTTCCCTTCCGACGACCCATTTCTCCTTCTTTGGGGCACCTCCACCGGTGGAGCTTGTCACCTCTCACATGTTCATCCTCTTAGGAGTTGTGACAGAGCTCATGAGCGTGCCATTCTTCCTCTCTACTCCGCTTCAATCCTCACCGAAGTTTCATCCGATCATCGAATTTCGTCCTTCGTTATGAACCTTTCGATGAAGATCTCTCACCTTCCTTCGTCTAGGTAGTTGTAGACTAGCTTAGCTTTTATTTTAAAGTAGATTTAGTTAGTTTAGTTTAGCTTTGGCATAGATTCAAGTTCTTCATCTCCAACTTCGGCGAGGTCAATTCTAACCTCGTCAGACTTTGATTCACTATTTTCTTCATCTGATCATTTTCTTCACCACTCCACAATCATCTTCCACTTCTTTTCCCTCTGTTATATCAGCTTCTATGCCTAATCCCACTCCACCTCCATCGGAGACCTCTGCTATCCATGGCGAAGGTCCACGACTTAATACACAACCACTAGGGGCCCTCCATCACCTCTCCACAACTATAGGGTTCCGATCTTGCCCTTACTTAGCTCAATTATCACTCGTACTGTAAACACCTAATTTTCACACAACCTCCTAAGCTCGCTGTCAATGGTGGCTCAAGAGGAGTTCTTCCACCTAATTACATAGTCGCACACCATTGCCTAACCCTAATTAATAGTTCCTCTCACTTAATTGAGAGGGAGAAGTGTTCTGGAGTTCATCTGAACTCAAGATTGGTTCCTACTGAATTCTTGATTAATTCATGTATAAGTTCTTTAATTGCAGCAATTGATGTTTTCTTAAGGTTCCTTGTGACCTCAGGAACTAGTTGAGACCATCTTTGGTCCATTTCTTGGAGAATTTATCTCCAGCGAATCTTAACAGTGTTCACTGGAGCTCCGACGAGCTCCAATGAACCTAACTTGAACCTCAGTCTTCCAAAGACCCTGAGAAGCTCCAAATCACTTAGATGTGATCTCAGGACTAGATTTCAATATCTAAATTTATGTTTTAATTAGTATTCTTCTCTGTTGAACTCTATCTTCCCCAACTTCGACAGAGTTGGAGAAGATTAACCGCTAAGGTTTAGCATTCAGAAATAGGTTCTGAAGCACAATTAGACCCTAGAGAATCCATTCTAGTTGTTGAACATGTCTTGGAACTTCTAGATTTTCCTACCAACTCACTCACTTCAATGCCCAGGTGGCAATGCCTGAGAACACCTCAGAAGCTCTCAAAACTTCATTTTTAGATGCTTAATCGATTCCTGAGGGTGATTAGAGTTCTTTTTGACCATTAATTTGATCAGAGAAAGAGTATTTTAAAAAGCCAACTCTCTAGCTCCTATGGTCACCTAGGAACTGTTTATGAGGAATTCGTGCTTAAATTTATGAATTAATGAATTGGATGAGTTCCCAACTCAATTTAGAATTGTTTAAGACCAATTTAAGTGAGTTTTATTGAGAATTGAGTAGGATTCAATGTTCTGCATGATTTGGGTTATTTTTGAACCCAAACATTGTTCTTAGCATTTTTTATGAGATTTGGACTAAACATCAATCAAATCAATCTTCTTCACTCACTAAATCCGGCTGAGTCAATTTCTGAGATCTTAATCTCTCTATAGGACAAATTTAAGCTTAAAACTAAGCTCTGAGCTTCCAGATCGAAGCTCCTTAGCTTCTAGAGCTTTCTTCATGTCTTCTTGAGCTCAAATCTCATTTAACAGATGTGGAATACCTCTCTGAACCATTCCAGATGCTCAATTGAGGGAAATTAAATCATTTGCAAGTCGATTGACTTGGATTTCATTATTTGAAGTGCATGCTAGGCATGCAAACAATGCCTTTTTCATCCTTTGAATCAATGGGTTAATCTTGATCCAAGAATTAAATTGAGGTTAAAATTGAAGAGTAGATTCCAAGAGCTTTCCATTAAGCTTTTGTGCGCTCGATTTGACCATTGGAGGCATTTGGAATCAGTGATTGAAGTTCGGCTAGACGTAGCAACGCGCGAAGGAGAGAGCGGCTGGATAGTCTCACCTCGGTAGAATGCAGACAACTGCTTGGGTACAAAACAATCTTGTGCACCCAGTGCTTCAGTCGTCAGTGCTGGGCACACAATAAACCTATCCCTTCCTCTAAGCATTGAGATTTGATTTGGTGCATGCATGTGCACGTGAGCGTGCACAGGTGTGTGTGCACACGTGTGCGTGGGCTCGGGTGGGTGAGCGTATGTGGGCCTGTGATGGGTTGGTTATTGTGCTTTGGCTAAAATTGATAAAAATCCACCTAATCTAAATTAGGCATGGGCCTAGTAGGGTTTAGTCCCACCCTACTGGGTGTTGTGTATCCTATACTGTGCTTTGGCTACAATTGATAAAAATCCACCTAATCTAAACTAGGCATGGGCCTAGTAGGGTTTAGTCCCACCCTACCGGGTACTGTGTATCCTATAACAACCCATGTTGCCCATTAAGTAAACTTTTTGATAAGTGAAGAAGAGAATGGGCTTGACCGTGAAAATGGCTAAGTGTGGATTGTCAAGTGCACAGTGAAGAGAAGTAAAGAGACAAGAAAAGAAGAGTCAATAGAAGAGAAGCTAAAGAGAAATGAGTTGAGAGAATAAGAGAGATAAATGAGAGAGAGACTTAAAGGAAGCTAAGAAAGAGAGAAGCTAAAGCAAAGGAAAAGATAAGAGATTGAAGAAATTTAAAGAAGAAATAAAGGAATCTAATCAGACATCCAATATAACCTTCAGAAGTCTAATTCTTATTTTAAGTCATCCAATTCTTTTTATCAGACGTCTGATTCAAGGCTGTAGGTCGAGAGGAGAAAGTTTGAGCTTTGTATTGTATAAAAGGCATTTATAATCTTTGTACATTACTTCTACGCCTTACATTTTTGTAAAAATTGTAATAATCATTCCTCTACTTGGTATTCATTGTATATCATTCATGTACATTTCTTTTAATTAATGAAATAGTGCATGCTTTAATTGGTCAATCTTATGTGCATCTATTCATGTGCTTAACATATTTTATAATTATTGATTTAATTAATTAGTACATTATCTATCAAAATAAAATGGTGAAATAAAAAATTATGATTATGCCTCTCAGTGAACGACCTGAACTCAACCAGTTAAAAAGAATTAAATCTAAAATGTTAGGTTAACTTGACCCTATACTACACTAAACGACAACGATTCGAGTTAACCTAAGTCATTTCTTACGCAATTAATTAAGACTTTTAACCTTAATTAACTGTGTTGAGATCTAAATGATCAGGCTGCATTTAGGCATTCACCTAGGTTAGGCATGCATTGCATTTTATTGTATTTTTAATGCATCTATTTGAGTGTCAGGGATAGATAGAAAGTTAGATCCCCCATACCTTGCCACTTAGAAAGGCAAAAGATGAAGAAGCTCCTATTAGCTGGATTCCAGCTAGATTCAGCTCATCCCAGCTGGATCCTAGCTCCTTTTAACTAGATCATGTCATCCCTAGCTCCATTCAGCTCATCTTAGCTGAATGGTAGCTCTAACTAATTCACCTTAGCTCCATTCAGCTCACCTGAGATGAATAGTAGCTCAACTAGCTCAAGACAGCTGATCCTAACTCCATTCCAGCTCCTCCAGCTCAGAACAGTTCATCAGAAGCTCAACCTAACTAGGACTAGCTACTACCATCAACTAGCTAGACCTAGTTAGCTGAAGATGACCTCAACTATCTCAAACCAGCTCAAGTCCAGTTCTTGGAGACGCAACTCAACTCAGACCAGCTCAAGTCCAGCTCCCAGAGACTCAACTCAGCTCAACTTAGTTAAGCTAGGCTACTTGACGTAAGCCAGCTACTCCAGCTAGCTAGGTAATCTCCGAGAAGACTAGACCTACCTCATCTCAACTCATATCAGCAGAAGCCAGCTTATCTTAGCTTGGCTTAGCAGCTAGCAAAGAACTAGCAAGCTAAGCCAGCTAAGGTAGCTCCCTGCAGTTCTCTTCAGCAACCACCAACTCCAATGTAGCTCAAGACAGCTCCCTCCAACTCCTCACCTCCAAAACTCTAGCTCCCTCTACCTCTCAACCCTACTCCCTACTAGCTAAGCTAGCTTAGCTTAGCTAGTCACCTCCTTGGCATCTCAACCCTAACCCTAAAACTCCACCTAACTAGCTCCACCAAGTAACCCTACTTAGCTCCACCTAAGCTACCCCTACTCCCATTCCATGTTGGTGCCACCACTACACATCCATTCACCTCTCAACTACCACCAAAAGCCACCACCAAAAGTGGTGCCAACCCACCATAACTACCCCTTGGTTTGGCACCAAAACAAGGGGGCAATCATAACCCTACACCTCACCACACATGCCACATCTACCCTCCATTTTCCCTCCATTTTTTCCACCTTCTAGAATAACCCCTATTGGCTCCAAAATGGAGGCACCTCTCCACCAGGGATGTCCACCATCCATGCCCTCCATGGCCATAACCACCACCATCCACATCCCTTAGGTGGCACCACTTAATCCCCATCATCCATCCTACAACTACCCTATCTTAGCCATCCATTAAACCCATGCCAACCACCACTCCCCTACCCTATATCTACCCCATCTAACCACCACCACATCCCCATCTTCTCCATTAGATTTGGTTCTACCCTTAACCACCCTACATGCCCTTCCATTGACGCCAAGGAAGAAGAAGAGAAGAAGATCATGGGGGCAACCTATTGGTCGGGCATGTTTCGCGTGTTAGAAATCAGGGTTACGAGTAACCCGTCGCCGTAGTTGCAAAACGCGTCGCTCAAATAAAATTTATACCGAAACTCCAAGGGAGTCCCGGGTCGAACACAGGGAGGCGACATTTACTTTACGTGAAAATCGCGCTTCGATTCGTTTCTTTTTGGTGTTTTAGAGTTTTGTTATTTTTTTGTGTTTTTGAAATAAAAGACAAGTAAATGAATCACAAGATAGAGATGCCGAACAAATCTAATATATATTACTTCCAATGTCAATTACAATAAACTATGAAAGCATAAAAAGAGAGGGGGTGAGAGGAAATCTCCCGAATTGACTGTTCGACGAGACGACGGCACCTAACGGAAGCTCGGATGAAGGAGGTGAGGATTAGGACAACGGAGGTGAGATGCAAAAGGACCTCGGTTTGAGGAAAGCTTCGGCGTAGCTCTGGAATGGAGGTGAGAAGACAGAGTTGATCTGCTACCAAAATGGAGGTGAGAGGACGGCTCTAAGGTGACCTATGAAGGGGGATGGGAAGTTGGAGGAATATTTGGTGGGGTAGAGGTTTGCTACACTAATATGAGCCATGGGAGCTTGAGAACAAGCTCTAATGGAGTGTTGGTAAGCTTGCTAGAGATTGGGAGTAGGTGGGAGTAGAGTAGGTAGAGATGGCTTGGAAGGGAGGGGGTCTAGGTCCTTTATAGTGGAGGAGAAGAGGCAAAAATAGGTATGGGACCATTAGTGACATCCAGGTCGTCACTGGAAACGTTGCTGTAGGCCGCTCATGCCCGCTGGCACCCACAACTGGCTTTACTGGCGTGCGATGAATTACCAACAACTGTAAGCGTCGCTGTAAGTCTAGCTCATGCGTCGCTGTAGGTCCAGCCCATGCATAGCTGGCGCGACGCACCCTCGCCCTTTGCCTCGCACGTGCACGCCCACACGCTGGCGCTGCATTGTGCTCATGCACGCCTACGTGCGTGCACACACCCGGACTGTTGCGCTACCTCGCCTATCACGCACGTTGATCGCGCAATTCCCTGCTGTGTGCGCGCTGCCACTGCATGCGGCTAATTTGAGATTGGGAGGGGGCTGCGGGGATTCGAACCCGTGCCCCTTCCTTGTGAACCACCACGTCAACCAATGCGCTAGATCTTCCCTTGTGTCGCGAGGAGCAGCTTGGTACAAACACTTCCCAGCCGTTTGATCTTGATCCAACAGCTAGGATTCAAGGGCACGGATGAAGAAGGAATTAGGCGGTGCTGCTGGCCGGTGTTGGGTGGCCTGGATGGCGCCACGTGGCACCATCTGGGCCATCCATCTTCTTCTTCTTGTAGAGGATGCCACAGTGCTCAGATTGAGATGATTCCTATGATGCCGAACTACGATCGTCACTCCGGATCCATTTGTATGGTCGAATTTTCCATCCGAGACCCGTATGGATGTCGCATTGCCCCATGACCATATAAAATGAAGGAATTAATATACAATACATACAACTATCCTAAATGCCATGCAATGGATGTTATGCAATATTTATAACATGATATGCAATGCTAAGCCTAGGAACTATCATAAATAAGCAATTTATCATGAATTTATGTGTGTTCATCATACCCCCATGCTTACTTTTTGTTAGTCCCTAGCAAAATTAACCTAAATGCTATGTATAAAAGTAGCATTAGGGTTCAAGTATTTAGTCAAAATTCATTGATTGCTTTAGAAAATCTCAACCCTAAGACCAAATTACAAAAACTCAACAGTGCCTGGTTGCCTGCTAGAATGCAGACCGTCCAAGCCCTCGCCTTATTTGAGAAGAGAAGATAAATTTTTTTTTCTTGTTTTTCTTCTTTTCTAATTTTTTTTGTACTTTTGGAGTTTAAGAGTTACGGGATAACTTTTTACGGCTACCCAACCTGCCCGAGACTCGAAAAGGACTCTAAGTGCTAAGCATCTTCTGAAAATAGTGAAAGACTCACTACACGGCCGTTAAAACAGACTTCGGATTTCTACGACCCTAGGTGACCTTGCTTAAAGGTTTATCTTTACGATCAGTATCTTTCTCCCTACTTTCTTTTATATGGGGTCAACACAAGGGCAAACCCAATGTATATCTCCCCGATTTATTCTACTTCCCCACTTCTTCCCTAGGTGTTTTGGGAATTATTATGCTTTTCTTTTGTGAGCTGGGTTCTGGACAATCGGTCGATGAGCTGTTACCACCAAAAACTTGCCAACCATACTCGTGCGGTGAAGTGTGGTTCTATTTATTTTTTTTTCTCCTTTTTCTATTTTTTTTCTTTCTTTTTTTTTTCAAGTAAGTGGCTTTCCTGTTCTAAGATTTACCTAAAGGCAGTACAATGAAAACGGTCTTGTGGCTGGGCTCTAGACAACCAGTCGATGAGCTGTTACCACCGACAACTTGCCAACCATACCACCGAAGTCGGTCCATTAGCTACCTAATTTCCGTAAAGACCACCGCAAAGTGGGTCAATGCAAAAAATGTGTGTAGATGCTTAGGCCTAAAGTCCCCCTAAATCAGAGGGCGGGTTGATAAGTCGCATACTCATCATCCCAAATTATTTACCAAATTAAAATAAATTTTAATTGGCGAGGGCTCAAGACTAAGTCCACATTCGAGTGGACACCCGGGCTAATTAAGCCCGAAGACCTAAAGAATCTAAGTATTTAGGTCTCAAAGTATCAATTCCTAAAGTTTACAACTCCTAATGCCTAAGTTCTCATCTCCTAATTCTAAATTTTTGTTTTATCTTTTTTATCTTTTTCAAATTTTCATCATTTTTTTAAGAAGAATTAAATAACAGGAAATCACTATTACAGCTAACAAAATGGTACTAAAATATGTCCACCCCCCATGCTTAGCTATTGCAATGTCATCATTGTGAAAAATGAAAGCATGCAGGAGAGTAGAAGTGGAAGAATAGCACCTGGTTTCCGTGAGACTCTGGTCAGCTTGGAACAGTCTTTACATGTGCTGAGTTTAGTGCCTTCAGTTGGGCGATGATCAGCCCGCGGTGGTTACAGCAAGGTAAGAGCAACCTTGTCTGAGACGGATTCAGGGAGCACATGGTCAACAAAGGGTTTGAGACGCTGTCCATTGACCTTGAAAATACTACCCATCCTTGGGTCATAGATTTCGACGGCCCCGTTAGGGAAAATCCGCTTGATAACGAACGGGCTGCCCCACTTAGACCTAAGTTTACCGGGGAAAAGCTTCAATCGAGAATCAAAAAGCCAGACCTTCTAGTTTGGCTCAAAGCTCTTACGTGAAATCATCTGGTCATGGAGAGCTTTGGTCCTTGCCTTATTGATTCTGGCATTTTCATAAGCATCATTTCGAAGCTCCTCCAACTCAGATAGTTGGAGTTTCCTGGTTTTCCCGGCCAACTCAAGGTCCACATTACATTTCTTGATGGCCCAAAATGCCTGGTGTTCAAGTTCTACGGGTAAGTGACACTCCTTACCAAACACCAGACGGAACGGAAACATACCGATAGGCATTTTGTACACCATACGGTAAGCCCAAAGAGCATCATCTAGCTTTTGGGTCCAGTCTTTCATATCAGGCTTAACGGTTTTCTGCAAAATGTTCTTGATAGCCCGATTGGAGACCTCGGCCTGTCCGTTCGTCTGAGGATGGTAAGGTGTGGAAATCCGATGGCTCACCCGGTATTTCCCCAGTAAATTCCGAAATTGGGCATGGGTGAAATGTGTGCCATCATCACTAATAATTGCCCTAGGAACCCCGAACCGACTAAAGATATTTCTCTTCACAAAATCAATGACCACCTTGTGGTCATTGGTCCGGGTGGGAATTGCCTCAATCCACTTGGACACATAATCAACAGTGACCAGAATATACTAGTGTCCAAATGAAGGAGGGAAGGGTCCCATAAAGTCGATGCCCCAAATGTCGAAAATTTCGACGGAAAGAATTGGGTTCAGGGGCATCATATCTCTCTTAGCCATGTTCCTGAGTGTTTAGCATCAGGTGCATGACTTAGAGAATTCCTGGGCATCCTTAAATAATGACGCCAATAGAATCCGAATTGCAAGATTTTTGCTGCCGTCTTTTTCCTGGAAAAGTGTCCACCACACGTAGATGTGCGGCAGAACTCAAGTATGCTATGGAACTCGACTTCTGGGATGCATCGGCAAATAATCTGGTCTGCACCATAGCGGTACAGCTCAGGATCATCCCAAAAATAATATTTGGCCTTGGACACAAGTCTATCTCGTTGTTGTTTGGTCCAATCCTGGGGGATTTGACCAATGGCCAAATAATTAACAATATCCTCAAACCAGGGGGTTTGGATACCCGAGACTGTGAGGATAGTTTCATCTGGAAAAGTATCAGAGATTAGAACATCCGGATGAGGAGAATCAATTAGGATTCTCGAGAGGTGATCCGCCACTACATTGTGTGCCCCGACTTTATCCCTGATTTCAAGATCGAACTCTTGAAGTAGCAGAATCTAGCAAATAAGCTGAGGTTTGGCATCCTTTTTGGCCAAGAGATGTTTCAAGGTCGAGTGGTTGGTATAGATGATGACACAAGAACCTAACAGATAAGCCCTAAATTTTTCTAAAGTGAAAGCTACAGCTAGCAATTCTTTTTCAGTAACGGTGTAGTTCCTTTGGGCCTCGTCCAGAGTTTTTCTAGTGTAGTAAATCACAGAGGGCTTTTTCTCAATCTTTTGACCCAAGATAGCCCTGACGACATAATCAGATGCGTCAGCCATAATCTCAAATGTGGTTTCCCAGACCAGTGGTTGCAATACCGGGGCACAGGTGACTACCATTTTCAATAAATCAAATGCCTTATGGCATGATTCATCAAACTCGAACGATGCGTCTTTGGCCAAAAGGTTACTCAAGGGCCGAGAAACCTTCGAGAAATCCTTAATGAATCTTCTGTAAAAACCCACATGCCCAAGGAAAGAGCAAATCTATTTTACGGATGTGGGTGGAGGAAGTCTAGAGATAGCATCCACCTTAGCTCTATCAACTTTAATTCCCCGATTAGAGATCACGTGACCCAGGACTATGCCTTCCTGAGTCATAAAGTGGCTCTTTTCCCAGCTAAGGACCAGCCATGTTTTGATGCATCTCTGAAGGATCAATTCCAGGTTAGCCAGGCAAGACTCAAAAGAATCTCCGAAAATGGAGAAATCATCCATGAACACCTCAAGACAATCTCCCACCATGTTAGAAAAGATGGCCAGCATGCACCTTTGAAAAGTCGCAAGCACATTGCAAAGGTTGAACGACATTCTATGGAATGCAAAGGTTCCGTAGGGACATGTGAAAGTTGTCTTTTCCTGGTCTTCGGGATGGATAGGGACTTGGTTATATCCCGAATAACCGTCCAGGAAGCAAAAATATTTTTGCCCAGCTAACCTTTCGAGGATTTGATCGATGAATGGCAAGGGAAAGTGATCCTTTTTAGTGGCAGTGTTCAACTTCCTATAGTCAATACAGACTCTCCAAGCAGAAGCTGAACGAGTGGTAAAGGTTTCCCCTTTCTCATTAGTCGTAACGGTTATTCCCGCCTTCTTGGGTACAATTTGAATGGGACTAACCCACAGACTATCTGAGATTGGGTAAATAATCCTAGCATCGAGCCACTTGATTATCTCCTTCTTGACCACTTCTCGCATATTTGGGTTTAGTCTCCTTTGCATTTCGCAAGAAGGATGGGATCCATCTTCCATGAAAATATGATGATTATAATAAGATGGCTCGATCCCCCTGAGGTCGTGGATGGTCCAACCAATTGCCTCCTTGTTGTTCTTAAGGACCTTAATTAACCTCAATTCTTTCTCCTTAGTCAAATCAACACTAATAATCACAGCGAGCATGTTTTCAGGTCCTAAGAACTCATATTTCAAATTTTTTGGCAATGGTTTTAATTCCAGCTGGGGTGGGTTTATAATAGAAGGAAGGGAGGATGCTAATGAAGATTCATGAGGACGATCCAGTGGAAGAGGTTGGGAATGAACAAAATCAACAGCCTCTTCAGGATGTGGCAAGTCTACCAAGGAGGAGGGTTGTGGGTTGGGTTCGCTAAAGCTAATGGAGTCCTCGAGTGCATTGATTGTCATACACATTTCAAGATCCTGATACTCGAGTTCCTTAATGAATCCACAATCCTCGAATCCTCTTATTGGCTTAAAAATATCCAGAGTTAATTTCTTATCTCCAAAAGCGATCTCCATACTACCGCTTTCATAGTTTATGTTGGCCTTGGCGGTAGCTAGGAACGGATGCCCCAAAATGATGGGCGTGTTCCTCAAATCATTTGGTACATCCATGTCAAGGATAAGGAAATCTACAAGAAAATAAAAATCTTTGACCTTGACAATTACATCCTCAATAACGCCTCTCGGTGTGGTGACCGATCAGTCCGCTAATTGTAGCGTTACTGAGGTTGGCCTGAGTTCACCTAACCCAAACCTCTCATAAATAGAAGTTGGGATTAGGTTGATGGATGCACCTAGGTCCAATAGTTTCCTATCAAAAGTGTATTCCCTAATAATGCATGAGATCAAGGGGGCACCTGGATCTTTCTTCTTTTGAGGAAGGTGATGCAGGATCACAGAACTTGCCTGCTCAGAGAGAATCACCTTCCTCAAAGTGGGTTCTCTCAGCTTACACTTTTGGGTACACAATTCTTTCAAGAATTTGGCGTAAGCTGGGATGTGCTTAATTGCATCGAGGAGTAGAATATTGATCTCTAAGCTCTTGAATAAATTCAAAAGCTCCTCGTTGCTGTGTAGGGTTTTCTTCTTCTTGGTTTTCAATAGGGCCTCAGGGAACGGGATATGGATCGAATTTTCAATTTCCGACCCCTAGGCCTTATTGTCTTCTTCGACCTCCTCCTTCTCTTTCTCAAGCTCCCTAGGATTTTGACTTCTAGAAGGTAATTCTGGTTTCTGGGTATGCTTCCCACTTACTCAAGGTGACAGAGTTTGTAGAGGCATAAGGGTTTGGGTCTTGAGGTAGATTAGTGAAGATTGGAGGGCCTTGGTTGGTCATGTAACCAAAAGAAGAAGAAGAGGGACCCTGCTCAACCACCTGAGCATGTGCGTGTGGGTCCCTTTGATTCCCGTACCCTTCAGCTCTATTGCCTTGATTTTTCACATTACGTGGGTTGGTTACGGGTTGAGATGGTAGGGATTTGGGTTGTCGGGTGTTTGCAATTAACCCGGATTGCAAGTTATCCAAGGATGTCTTCATTTGTTGCATAAGCTGAAGCATAGACCCTTGCATTTCCACCATCTGCCAGTTTAAATCAGCCTGCCCCGCAGATTGTTGGGCACTCCAAGATGGTTGATTAACCGGTCTCAGGGGCAACTAGGTGTACACTTGACCCTGACCCATAGGTCTTTGAGATGCATAGTTGCTGGGTTGGGTCGAGATTGGGCCTGTTGCCCCTAATTTTTCCAGGAGAAGTTAGGGCGGTTCCTCCATCTCGAGTTAAAAGTGTTGGAATACAGGTTGGACCTAACATTCTCCTGCATTGCATGTTCATCCTCATAAAACGAGGATGAAGAGAAGGAAGGATCAGAGAAACTGGGATCAAAGGCTCCAGTTTGGAACCCATATGGTTCCGAGAAATCCTGGCTCGCAGGTTGAGTCGAATCGAGTTGGTTCACGAATTCCCGCCCCATGGGAGCTCGTGAGGAATGGAATCCCGAATTCTGGGATTGAGTGGGTAAAGAAGTGTTTCCTGAATTCTCAGACATCCATTCTTCCATTTTCTTAGCAACCAAGTCTATTTTATCCAGTTTATTACAAATTAATTCCATGCCAAATGAATGAGAATCCTGGATCTCATTAGCACTTGACCTAGGTTGTTGGGACCGGTTGAATGCATACATGGAGGCATGATTAATTGAGTTCTTGCTCATTTCCTCAAACAGGTCGTATGGGCTATCTGCATCCCCGTTGAGGAAATTGCCTCCGCAGGAGGCGTCCACGTGATTACGGAGTTGCTCAACCAAGCCATGATAGAAAATCTGCACGAGTTGCCATTTCGGCACTTCGTGGTGTGGACACCTCCTCAAAAGTTCCTGGAATCACTCCCAGGCACCATGAAACGGTTCCCCTTGCCGCTGGGCGAAAGTGGTAATCGCCCGTCGCAAGGCATTGGTTCTTCCAATGGGGAAAAATTTCTTCAAGAAAGCTGACTTAAGAGTAGCCCAAGTTTCAATCGGCCTTCCTATAGTCTGGTACCAATGTGTAGCCTTATCCCTGAGAGAGTGGCAGAAAAGCCTCATAATCATTTGCTCTTTATTCACATTCCTTGCTCTAGTGGTCTGAATCAAAGTGGTCAGACATTACGACCCGGTTCCCGAATCTCGACAGGACCCGAGACTGGACCGACTCGACTGATCCCAAGACCCAGTCGTCCAACAAGAAAGTAACCAAAAAGCAGGAAAGTAAACCACATTCACTATGCTAAGTAACTAACAGTGAAAAGGTACAGCAGTAAAGAAGTAAAAGCTGCTACAGTACATATTACCACCATAACAGTAGAAAGTAACAAGGTACAGGAATGTAAAAGTACAGAACGTAAAGGTACTAACATAAAGTACAGGAGTCTGAACTCACTACTACAAAAGAAGCTACAAGAGAAAGCTACTGCTACTGGGCTCTACTGGGCCTAGCACCCTCTGCAGCCGTAGACTCTGGATGCTCAACACTTGGACCTGAAAAGGGTTATGAGTACGCAAATTCAGTGAACGCTGAGTAGAGTGGCAACCAACTAACTAAAGCAGTAAAAGTGGACAGGTAGTTGTTTATTCCATTTACTTTATTTCACAAATTATTCCTTTTCATCCCTTGGTTTATTTATCAGATCTCTTTCTTGATCTCGAATGTTTCTCGTGGGAATGATCTTGATTGCAGTCTTTTCCGAAGGGTAGAAGGCACACGTGGTGCTCTCCTAGCCGGGAGAGTGCCCCGTGGTGATCCTATACCCAGTCAACCACCCCAAGGTCACGGACAGACGTAACAGTGACTACGACACGAGCGATAAGCGCACGGGTAGCTACCCCTCACTGGCATGCGGTCAGTCATTTCCGCTAACGGGTGCACCCAAGTACAACACGGAATAGTATAGGGCCTAGCCCTCTCAATAACATGGGTCTAGTCCCTAAGAACCAAACAGGGGTCTCGCTCCTCTACAGTCCGCGCACCCTCGCCTGACTACCCTTGTTTGCCCCGTGGGCCTAACAAGTCGGTGTAGGGTGGCTAGCTGAACCCCGGGCTCCGTGGGGTGGCTAGCTCTCTCCCTACACTAGTAGCTCTCCCCGGCACAGTGTACGCGAGGGCCAAGTAGTCGGTGCAGAGTGGACAATCCTAACTCTGGGTCCCAACCCAAGGGCGGCTAGCTTTGCTCTACACTAAACAGGGGACGGTTGCTCTCCTTGATACTCCGTACTCAAGGGCCAGCACACCTCCCCACTCACATTTCTAGATCCATTCCATTTGTTCTAGGAGTTCTACTCCTAATTCCCTGTAGGGTTCCTGCTCATATTTCTCAGGCCATTCCATACCAGGTTTCATCATTCACATTTCCGTTCTCAGGTTATACACATGCAGCTCGTATTTCGTTCATTCACATTTCCATTCTCAGGTCACACACATGCAGCTCGTATTATATCATTCTCAGATTATACATGTAGCTCGTATTATATCATTTAATGTATACAACAGGAAGGTTATATGCAATTGTTAACTAGCACAGGTAATTCGTATTTCACAGGCAGCTTTTGTTAATTTACAGGCAGTCGTTAACATTTCTATCTACTCATTCAAAACTGCAATTCAATCACAAAATACAGACATTCAAGTATTTCTCGTCCTAAGATTCATGCCACATCCTAGATTCTAATCATTCATTCCACATGCATTTTGGTTTATAATTAAATTAGGGGAAGCCACTCTACCAGTCAACCCAAGAGTATTGGGAGCTCGAACGGCAGGCTCACGTGCCTCAGCAAGCCCCGAATCTACAACGGAACGAAGTCCTATCACAATGATCAATCACACAGGAACATTCATAATAGTATGGAAAGCCTTCTAACAAGTAGAGGAACTTGCAAGGAAAACACCGGTATCTTATTTGCACAAAACGGACCTCAAACGGACCCTAAACGAGTCAAAACAGGATTTACTGACTCAAATCAGACGTCTTGAACAACTTCTAGACGTCTTAAAAGTGTCCAAGAATGCACCTCAAGCTCTATGTCCACCCCAGATGTCCAGGAACTCTTTTGGACTGTCTGGACCCAGCTCCAGTCATCCGACCACCTCTCTGGACGTCTGGAAGTGCTTCCAGTCGTCTGGTAAGCTTCCTAAACATCCGAAATGCATGAGAGGGCGTGTCCCGCGCCTTCCCGAAGCAAATCCTGCACTCAATGACCAAATCTTCTCAAAAAAAAAAAAACATGCGAAGGGCAGCAGCGGAGTGGCCTGCATGGCCGTATCCGCAAAGGGAATGTACCTTCGCTGAGATCTCTCCTCAGATGTCTAGAATCGCCTCCAGATGTCCGCACCGTCGTTTGGACGTCACTCCAGACGTCTGATTCTGGGAAAAACCCAGAACCAGAACCTGCTCCCGCTCGCTCTCGCCGCGCACGGCCGCGGCTCGCCTCCTCGCCTGCAGCTATAGTTGCAGCAGCGTCGAGGATGACTTCCCTGACGCACTCCTCCTCCTCCCGCATGCGGCGCTCCGGCCGTGCGCCCTCCGGTGAGCTCCCACATGAGCTCGCGAGCACAACTCCTCTTCTCCTCATGCCACTCCTCCTCGTCGCCGCTCTCGCGCTCACTCGCTTGCGCTATCTTTCTCGCTCGGGTGGAGAGGAAGGTGGTTGGAGTGGGGAGAACGAGAGAGGAGGAAGGGGGCTTATAAAGATGCGGGTTAGGCTTCGCTGGAGGGGGGAGAGGGAGAGAGAAGAAGGGAAGGAAAAAGAGAGGGTACTGTCTACGTGCAGCCCACGCGCAGACGCGAGCTCGTAGCAAAAAATTTTGATTTCTAGATATCTGGGAAGGTGTCCACACGTCTGACCGATAGTCCAGACATCTTAAAGGGCTCAGAACAGCACAGGTATTTACATCAGATCCTCCAGGTGCTGGAATGGGTCGTCCGAGCTAAACCCATGGAAATGCTTAATCAAACTTAAGACTTGGGGCTTGATTTCTATGTGTCTGGCGGGAATCATGACGTCGGGACGTTCCCCATAGTTTGAAGGATCGTAAAAATCCTTCAAGGGTCGAGTGCCCTGACCATGCATACGTTGGAACCATTGCTGCAATTCTTCCAACTGCCTCTAAATCAGCTCCTGCTGGTTCAGAGGTGGGGGAGGTAGTTGTTGATCAACCATGGGATCTGTTTGGCTATAGCTCAACCTCTGCCTCCTAGAATGGTCTAAATATCCTTCCAATCTAGGGTTCAATGACCTCCTCCCAAGCATACACTGGAAGGATGTCAGAAGGACGGGGAAAAGAGGGAACCCTGCAGCACAAGAATACAAGCCTGTCCTTAGATGAGGTAGCCTAAGGTCTCCTGACTCTCTAAATCCGTCCTAAGATTATGGAAGATTTACTCTACTCATGTCCAGGCAATCCAACCAATTAGAAGGAGGGATTGGGGAGAAGGTTCTTCCTTTGGCTTGTGCCTCCGATTCCTAGTGTACCCCCTAGCCGCGGTCGTTTGACGCTACTCCCCTAGCTAGACATCAGATTGACTAGTATAAGCAGGTTAATCGTGAATAATCTCATTCTGGATCCTGACAAGCGAATGAATCCTTAAGTCCAACGTCTAATTGATTTTAATTAGGCTTGGGAAATTGGTGCTCTGGAATGTGATGGGCCCTTAATGATTTGTTTGAGAACATGTGAATGTGCACAACCAAGAGCTTTTCAAGCAATATTATTAATGATGAGGTGAGTTTTAGGATTCGAATCTTGCTTAATAGCTTTTAGGATTCAAATATTAGGTGTTTTCAACCAAGTTTTGTGAGGCAAACCAAGTTTGTTGTTGAAAGCACGTGATCAAGTATTTTTCTTTATAAATCAAGAAAAATATGGAGTGTCTGACTTGACCTAATTATTGAATCCTATGGGGTAGTTAGAAAATGAACCTCTTTTAGTTTAGGTGGTGCGGCCTAAATAATTCAATCAATTGGCTCAAATGCACCACCAATTAAGGCACACAAAAAGGTGGTTAACCTAATATGATTTCTACTATTTTATGTGTTGAATTCGTGTACCGGGTCCACAGGTCAGAAGCCCGATTGAGTAGATGAAAATCAATTCCGATTATGTGCCTTAAATGTAGGTGTATAGAGTGTGTATATTGATTTGTCCCACAGAAAATATCTTTTTGTTTTTTTTTATAAGATGTGGGTGAGATGGGTGAAGGTGGCAAACAAAACAAACAAAGTCTATCCTAGGGTTTATGCAAACACCTAAGTAGATTAGGTCTTGGTTATGATTGTGGCGAAATGACCTAGTAGGGGGAATGTGGGGGACACTTGCAGAGTACTCTATCCGCATTTTACTCCGATCTACCGCACTTGGATCTCCTTGCTAGGGTACCTGCAAATAGTAGATCAAAGACAAGTAGGGTTAGTGCTATGTAAATGCAAAAAAATGTAATAAATAATAAAGTAAATTCCGTTGCCTCCCCGGCAACGGCACCAAAATGGTCAAGCGTGTTTCGCGTGTTAGAAATCAAGGTTACAAGTAACCTGTCGCTGTAGTTGCAAAACATGTCGATCAGATAAAATTTATACCGAAACTCCAAGGGAGTCCCAAGTCGAACACAGGGAGGCGACGTTTACTTTACGTGAAAACCACGTTTCGATTCGTTTCTTTTTGGTGTTTTAGGGTTTTGTTATTTTTTTGTATTTTTGAAATAAAAGACAAGCAAATGAATCACAAGATAGAGATGTGGAACAAATCTAATGTATATTACTTCCAATGTCAATTACAATAAACTATGAAAGCATGAAAAGAGAGGGGGTGAGAGGAAATCTCCTGAATCGATTGTTTGGCGAGACGACACCGCCTAGCGAAAGCTTGGACGAAGGAGGTGAGATGTAGGAGGACCTCGGGTTGAGGAAAGCTTTGGCGTAGCTCCAGAATGGAGGTGAGAAGATGGAGTTGATCTGCTACCGGAATGGAGGTGGGAGGACAGCTCCAAGGCGACTTGACGGGGGATGGGAAGTTGGAGGAATATTTGGTGGGGCAAAGGTTTGCTACACTTATATGAGCCTTAGGAGCTTGAGAACAAGCTCTAATGGAGGGTTGGTAAGCTTGCTAGAGCTTGGGAGTAGGTGGGAGTAGTGTAGGTAGAGATGACTTGGAAGGGAGGGGGTGTAGGTCCTTTTATAGTGGAGGAGAAGAGGCAAAAATAGGTATGGGACCATTAGCGACATCCAGGTTGTCACTAGAAACGTCACTGCAGGCAGCTCATGACTGCTAGCACCCACAGCTGGCTTTGCTAGCATGCGATGAATTACCGACAGCTGTAAGCGTCACTGTAAGTCCAGCTCATGTGTCGCTGTAGATCTAGCCCATGCATAGCTGGCGCTGCGCTCCCTCGCCCTTTGCCGCCCGCGCGCCCACGCGTTGGCATGCGCACCTGCATGCGCGCACACCCGTGCTATTGCGTTGCCCCGCCTATCACGCATGTTGATCGTGCGGCGCCCTACTGTGTGCGCGTTGCCATGCGTTGGCGTGCGTGCGCGCTGCTGCTGCATGCGGCTGATTTGAGATTGGGAGGGGGCTACGAGGATTCAAGCCTACGCCCCTTCCTTGTGAACCACCATGTTATCCAATGCGCTAGATCTTCCCGTGTGTCGCGAGGAGCAACTTGGTGCAAACGCTTCCCAGCCGTTGGATCTTGATGATCTTGATCCAATGGCTAGGATTCAAGGGCGCGGATGAAGAAGGAATTGGGCGGTGCTGCTAGTCGGTGTTGGGCATCCTGGATGGCGCCACGTGGCACCATCTGGGTCGTCCATCTTCTTCTTCTTGTAGAGGGTGCCACAGTGCTTAGATCGAGATGATTCCCGTGATGCCGAACTGCGATCGTCTCTCCGGATCCATCCGTACAGTCGGATTTTCCATCCGAAACCCGTATGGATGTCGCATTATCCCCTGGTCATATAAAATGAAGGAATTAATATACAAAACATACAACTATCCTAAATGCCATGTAATAGATGTTATGCAATATTTATAACATGATATGCAATGCTAAGCCTAGGAACTATCGTAAATAAGCAGTTTATCATGAATTTGTGTGTTCATCACCTACCCACCCCCTTGGTGGCTTCTTCCTCTCCTTCTCCCTTGTGCCATGCCAAGGAGGAGATCTTCTACATAGAGGGGATGGCCAGACAAGAGGAGGAACAATGTGGTTTACTCCCACCTTGGAGGATAGCTTGGAGGACTACCATAATAAGAAGCTAAGGAGAACTTTGTTCAAGTATGGGGCAACCACACTTGGAGAAAGAGCCATCCAAAACTTCTACCAAAGGATCCCTCTCTTCTTTCTCTTCCACTTTATCTTTTGTATTAGCTAGTAGTTTTATTGTTTTTGCAAGAAGCATTCCTCTACATGTACTCCAATTTCTAGTAATATAAGACTTCCATTTACCTTCGAATTTATGTTTTTATCTTAGTGTGTTTCTCATGCTTTTGTAGTCTTAGTGCACACACCTCTTCTCTTCCAATTACCCTAGGTGCACTTACCTAGGGTGAGCTTAGAAGAGAGGGCTTCATTCTTGTCACTTAGGCGTAGGTTTTAGTGTAGTTCATCTTCACTTTCCAAAGACTCGATTTTTTGAAAACCCTAAAAACAACAAAATGAAAATCACAAAAAAAAAAAAAAAGTGTTGATTTGAGAGGCGAGGGAGAGAATCAATTCATGTGATTAACAATTTGGACTCCTTGAACGACCTTAGATACTCCACTATCTAGTTATTATAAATTGTAAAAGTTGATTGCGAATTTATGCGTTGCAACGACACTATTTCGTATAATTAACAGACTGCGTATTTTTGACATCAACAGTTCTCAAGGTGATTCCGTTGTACATCTCCTTGGGCTTGTATACTTATAAATCTTTTGGTTAGTATTCAATTATGTTCATTTAATTTATGTAATATTAATTGTTTGTTGGCTATGTTTATATTTTATGATTATGTGTTGGGTGATTACAATATAGTGGGCAAGTTGTAACGAGCGCGTGCCCCAGACGTCTTTTAAGACGTCTGGGAGGTGGCCCAGACGTCTGTAAAGATGTCTGGGATCACATCCAGACGTCTGACCAGACGTCCGGGATAGTTTACAGACGTCTGGCGAACAGTTATGCTCGCACGGGATATTCGTCTGCGCGCCTGTGCGCGCAGACCTGCGATCCTGCCTCTTTCTCTGCGGCTGCAGGCGACTGCGACCGCCTTCTCTCTCCTCTCCGCGCTGCGTTAAAAGGGGGGGGCGCGCCTCCCCTCCCGTCTCCACCATCTTCCTCCTTCTTCTCCTGCCTGTGCGCGAGAGCGAGCGGACGCGAGGGCGCAGCGGCAGCCGCAGCCGCAGTAGGCGCGGAGGAGCTGCGGCGTGCGAGGGCGGGGCTCTGCCGTGAGAGCGAGCTCGCCGGGAGCGGCTTGGCCGGCCGGCGGAGGGCGCAGGAGGGCGCAGAGCGTCGCGGAGAGGGACCTGCTGCGGGCGGAGCAGCGGACGCGCGAGGTGCGACGCGGGCGGCGTCGCGAGCGGAGGCCGAGCAAGGTTCTGATTCTGGAAAAATTTCCAGAATCAGACGTCTGGATTGATATCCAGACGGCAAGGTCGACGTCTGTGAGATCATACAGACGTCTGAAAGGTGAGTTTCCGCTTTCTTCTCTTTTTGTCGACTGACCGTACTGAGGGAGGGGGGTTGGCTATGCGCAGGTCCTCTGATTCGTCATCTTTGCGAATCAGACGTCTGGAAGTTGTACCAGACGGCGGGAGTGACCTCCAGACGTCCGGAGTGACCATCGGACGTCTGGGATCTAGGAAAGACGTCCCTGCAGACTTCTGGACGTCCGGGGAACCAAGCCGAACAGGTAATTCTCTGATCCACCGTTTAAGACGTCTGGAAGGAGTTCCAGACGTCTGATTTTGCACAGTATTGTCTTTCTCGACCCATTTAGGGCCCGTTTGGGCTCCGTTTTCCGCGATTCGAGTTGCGTTCGTTTCAGAAATTATTCCTCTACCCGCCTACGGTAGCTATACAATGTTTTGAGACACTCCTTGTGTTTGATCCTTGTGATAGGACCTCGTTCGGTTGCAGTCTTGAGAGTCGCGGAGGCGCGCGGGATTCCCGATCACGCCCCCATTACTCCCGTTGTACCTGGTAGAGTGGTTTTAAGTATTAATAAAATCTGTTAAAGTATGGAACCATAACTAGAACCTAGGGCATTGCATGAATCCTAGGAATGAGAAATATATGGAATGATAGCTCCTAGGTGTTGCATGAATCCTAGGGCCGGAAAACTAGATTGTATGATAGATCCTAGGATATGGCATGAATCCTAGGATGGAAAAACTAGTGGAATGTATATTACTGCAGTCTTGGAAAAATGGAAAGGAATATATAAGCTGCCTGTGAATTTAATTAACAGCTGCCTGTTATGAACAAAGAAACATGTTTGAGATCATGGAAATTGAGAACGTGAATCTGGAAAGTGAAACATATGATGTTCTGAGATAAGAGCTGGAACCCTACGGGGAATTAGGAGTGGAACTCCCGGAAAGAAAAGGAATGGAACTGAGATGTAGTTTGTACTGTCTCTTGGGTACGCAGTACCAAGGGAAGTACCTGTACCTGTTTTAGTGCAGAGTGGGGCCAGCCGCCCCAGGGACCCGGGGTTAGGCTTGGCCGCTCTGTACCGACTTGTTGGCCCTCGTGTACGTAGTACCGAGGAGAGCTAGTAGTGTTAGGAGAGTACTAGCTACCCCACGGGCCCCGGGGTTCTGCTAGCCTCCTTCACCGACTTGTTAGGCCCACTAGGGCAAACCAGGGTAGTCAGGCGAGGGTGCGCGGACTGTGGAGGGGCAAGGCCCCGGTTTGGTTACTGTGGAGGGGTTGGACCCCTGTTACTGAGAGGGCTCTGCCCTGGTTCCGTGCTGTGCTTTGGGCGCACCCGTTAACGGAAACGACTGACCGCGTGCCAGTGCGGGCTAGCTACCTGTGCGTTTATCGCGCGTGCCGTAGTCACCGTTACGTCTGTCAGTGACCTTGGGGTGGTTGACTGAGGGTAGGATCACCACGGGGGACTCTCCCAGCCAGGAGAGCACCACGTGCTACTTCTACTTTTGGAAAAGACTGCAATCAAGATCGTCCCACGAGGACATCCGAGATCAAGTAAAGGATCTGAGAAGTAAATGAAATAGTGAGAAAAATTGAAAGATGTAAATAAAGGAAGTAATAGAACATAACAGCTACTGTACACTCTACTGTTGCCTTTAGTTAGTTTGCCACTCTACTCAGCGTTTTGCTGACGTGTTACACTCGTTACCTTTTTCAGGACCAGGTGTTGAGCAGCCAGGGTCGGCGGCTGCAGAGGACGCTGGGCCGAGTAGGGTCCAGTAGAGTTACCACAGCTTTGTACCCCTTTTTGTTTCTGTTCTAGTGAGTAGTTTCTGTTTCCGCTGTACCTTCTTTACCTGCAGTTTTGTTGTTTTACTGTTGTGGTGGTGCCTACTGTAGTAGTTTCTTTCCTTACTGCTGTACTTTCTTACTGTTAGTTATATTCATGCTGAATGTGGTTTATTTTACTGTCTTTTGGTTACTTCCTCGTTGGACGACTGGGTCTTGGGATTAGTCGAGTCGGTCCGGTTCTCGTGTCTCGTAGGGACTCGGGAATCGGGTCGTTACACAAGTTGTGCTGATTGTTAGCACACAGTGACCCGGGTTTCGTCGCTTGGCGAGACTCGGGTTGTCACAGTGCGCGAGGCGCACTCAGGTGACACGTGTATGGAAGGGGGGTTTCATCGGCCAGGGTTGTGCCACCTTGGCGATCCATGGCACGATTAGTAGAATTAGAGGCTATCGTGTGTCCATGCTAGCCCTAGACTAGTCTAAGATTGATGTAGAACAATCTCCTCCAGCCTATTTTGGCCAATTCATTTGAGTTCAATTTTTGTGATGTAGGAGTCTATGGAATCCTCTTCTCGCATACTATACCATGGTGAGTGCCAAAATATTGTTTAAGTATTATCTCACACCTTTAACCCTAAGAATGCCTCATTAATTTGGGTTTTGCTATGTCTGTCCTGCATTTTACCTAGTGCCATGTTCTTGGAGTGCATAAAAGTATGAGAACCAGTGAATAGTAGCAAGGACTTCCCAAGCAGTAGTCACAAGTTGCCATGATCCTCTATCAACACTAGGTAGAGTACTCACCTTCCCTTTTATTATTCAGTTGGGATTGTGATTTCTATTTACGCGTTGTCTCATTCTACGTGAGTTTTGTCCTTCTTTCTATATATGAGAGTCAATTGTGGTTAAACACTAGCTCTCCTAATATCGAGTACTTAAACATTGATTAAAGTGATTATGAATGCCTAAAATTAATGAAACTGTAATCTAGTTGTTTGTTTTGATCTGTTTATTGAATATGCCCTAATTACACATTTAATTATGTAACTAATTAATTAACAACATCAGATCTTTTAGCCTAATCATATTGATGTAATTAATGTCAAAATAAAGAGTTCTTGATTAGTTGCTCATAAATGCTTTATTCTCATTATAATTCAATAACTAAGTAATGCACCAATTGTTAGTCCAACTGATGACTCTATGCTGAATCCTGGTAATTGGAGATTCTTTTCCATGTTTTATTATGCCCTAATAAGTAACTATGAACCTCATTAAACAAATAGTTCATGTGGAATAATGGAAACTTTAATGGTGGAATTGGTTGATAATTAAGTAATAATGGCTTATGATGACTATATCTTGATATAAAGATTGAACCCTTGAGTATAATAGTTAAGAATTTAGCTATCTTAGAATTAAATTATTAAGCATGATAATGATGAATTGTCGAGATATGTGAATACTAGATAATTGGTTTAGTCCTTATCAACGTTGGTCCAATTTTATATCAGTTGGGCTAGCTAAGGAGTTGATGGCCTCCCTACAAATCATAGCTAAGCTTAATGACCAACTACTAGGATAGTGGGGGTGTAGGGCTTAAGTGTTTTCAGTTGATTGTATACTAAGGTGCATATGGGTTGGGTTCAACCTAAGTCCGACCCAATCCAATCTGATTGGTTTAGGTTGGGTTGAGACTTGAGAGTTATAATGGGTTGGGATTTTCTTAATCTGATAAAAAATGGCTTTGATTCGATTTGAGGTTTAACCAACCTAACTCAACCCACAAATCGATATAACACGATTTACACACACACACATACATACATACATACATACATAAATATATAAATATATATATATATATATTATATGTATATAATATATATACACATAGGGAACATATTAATAGTTGTTGGATGATATCCAAACAATGACCGAGGTTATTTTGGCCCCCCACGTGACCCACTCGAAGATCTCAAATGAAGTAAGCCCTTATCTCTTGTGCCCCCCTCATCCCTAATGTTGCTCCTCATCTCCCACAAGTTCCCTCACCTCCAAGCTCTAGGCTCCAGCAAGTTCTAATGGCCTCCCTTCTCCTCGACAATGGCAACACCCTCTACTCTCCTTGCTGCAGCAATGCCCTCTCTTGGGAGCACATGTTGGAAGGTCGGTCATGAATGAAACCTCAACTTCAACTTTAGACAAATGTTATTCAATTTCTTCGTAGACCATACTTCCTAGGTTGTGATCTTCATCTTATCACTCAAATGATCTTCATCTCATCATAAATCATCTTACCACTATACTTAGATTAACTTTACTCATCAACATTAGTAGGGGAACATTCTTTAGATTCTAGAATGGGACAATTCTCTAAAATTTGTTAGGACAATCCATCCCCAGATGCTATTAAGATAAGGATATTATGTGTACTCCACTATTTCCTTGGCGAGTATCCATTTGTTCTGCATAAACATAACCACCAACGTGAAGCTTAATAGTAAAGACATCGATACATTTTTAAACATTTCCATTAGATTAAAATTATTACTTAAAGGGATCAGACCCTTAGCAAATTGTAAATTGAGAATTAAATAATACATGCCACTACTTGAATCTATGTGATATTCCTTTCAAAATTCTTGTACCTCTACTGTGATCACGAAGTCTACGTTAATATTGCTCATATGACCTATTACTCCACCAATTCAATCTAATTTTAGATTTTTAACCAATCACAATACATATGGAGTGTAATAGTTCTTTGACATCATAGTTGAAAAGTGAAATGTAGTTACTTAGAAATATTCAACATTATAACAAAAAAAAAGGAAAATCTTCTCTGTTTTTGTTTTGCAAACTACAAGTAGCCTAAAAGTATCT
The DNA here is from genome assembly GCA_037157565.1 of Thalassia testudinum. Taxonomy (NCBI): domain Eukaryota; kingdom Viridiplantae; phylum Streptophyta; class Magnoliopsida; order Alismatales; family Hydrocharitaceae; genus Thalassia; species Thalassia testudinum. Next base: position 99,528,230 of record JAZHRO010000031.1, on the reverse strand, counting down.
TTCAATGAGTAAATATACATTTCAAACTCTTTAATATGGGGTATGGCAACTACAAATACATTTAAAGGGAAAAGAAACTCAAGTGGTTGTTGGATGCAAATTGTGACAAAATGCTTTAAAAAAAATCAAGAATTGAACCAATCAACACAACTCGCTAAATTTTGAGACCCCAAATATCCTAAAATCCACCCTTCTCCACCCCTTGAAAAGAGAAAAAAAAAAACTTGAAATATTTTAGAACCCTATTTGTGAAGCCCTAAACATCAAACCCAAGGAAAATATGGGACCAAAGATCTAAGCTTGATGTAAACCCTTCAAAGAAGAATTGCATTTCACTAGGAAAATGCATGATTAGAAACCTAAACTCTATCTCAACTGAACAATGTTGTAAATGTTGCTAGAGAAGTAAACATGCATCAATTTGCAACAAACATGTTATGGTTGCTGCCCTAGCCCTCATTTAGAAGCCATCTTCATGCATGGGAGATGGGAAAGATGGAGATATATGGGGATCTTATTTTGAGGAGGGATTTAGGGTTTAGACTTTGGAAGGGGTCCCATTTAGTCCCATCATAGACCTATGTAATCTATTTCAAAATATACGGATCAAAATAAGCCTAAACCAAAACTTAAAGGAGTTTATATATTTTTCTCTTAAAAATAAAGAAAAGAAGGAAGAAGGGAGAGGATTGGGCATTGTATGGGCTCAGGATAAAGAGGAGGTATGCAAAATTTACCTAAAAATAATTAAATATTGGGAAAACTTGAACAATAGAGTAGGCAAGTGCTCACATGGAAGATAAAGTCCCTCTATCCTCTACCACCATCTTCCTCCTTGATGTTTTATGCCTTTATGCAAAATACAACAAACAAATTTAAGTTTTGTTGTCATAGTAAGAAAAGAGGAGTGCTTATACTGCTATATGTAGGGATCATGTGCATATCAACGGATGCATAAACTTTGTCGTATTGGTAACTCTCTTGTTGTGGTTTAAAGGGCATTTAATGCATTTCAGAAAGATGGATGTATTTGTTGAAAGCTTTAGGGGTTTAATTGTAATTAATTCACCTCTAACTTAGGATGAACCTGTATAATTACTCTTCTCATCTGAACTCCATACTAAATGGGTATCGGTATTGGTAGACCAGTACCGGTGTCACATATACTGAGTACCGGTATCCTTGAGTTACAGGTATGAGTTCTATATGCAAATGAATACCAGCACTGATTCTAAGTATCGGTACCCATAGGTCCCAGTTTAGAACTCATGTTCAGATAACTACTTGCTCAGTACTTATAGTGTATCGGTACTTGTAATAAGTACCAGTACTCATTAAATACTGGTATCTCTCCAGAACAAATTGATCTCAATGAGTACCAATACTCATCAAGAGTACTGGTACTTGTTGAGTACTAGATACTTTACCTACAGGTCCTAATCACTTCAAGCCCAGAACTGAATCTAGGACTCATGTGTACCGGTACTCATGATAAGTACGAGTATACACAAGTCACAGGTAATGGGCTTAAACCAAATCTGTGGCTAGCATGTACCGGTACTCATAACGAGCATCGGTACTAGCAACCTGCAGTTCAAGACCTAATGTTCTGGAGCTCAAAGTTGTATTGTGCATGTACCTGTACTCGTCATGAGTATTGGTACTTGCATCAGTTACGAAAAGATCTGGGTTTACAAAAGGTTTTGCACAAGCATCTAAAATCAGGTTCAAGAATGATCTTGCGATCTGCTTGTATATGAAAGATAATTCATTTGAATATTTAAACCTAGTTTATGCATCACCTAATGAAAACCATCAGATCTAGCAATAAAGATAATCACAAGATAATATATTTTAAGCATATCTTAAACTTTGTGCAAAAGAATTGAGAGAACATAATACAGGTAAATGATACAAAAGTACCTGTGTTCATCTTGACAATGACAAAATGGGCTACAACTATGCTCTTCCAAGGGATCCTCTAGCCAAATCAAGAACACACCAAAGGGTCCCCTGCAATGCACACTCCACCAAACCCTTCTGTGTTCTCTCTCTCTGTTGTCACGATGGGAGTGACTAATTCTAGAAAATCAGAGGTCTCTCAGGGACCATAGCTGACCTTGATTAGCAATTAGTAGAGAATAATTACCATTTTAATGATTTACAAACCCACCCATCAAAGAATCATAAATCACTAAATAGTCTCTGCACATATATAAACTCAACCACACTATCCTTTTGCATTTTATGCCCATACCCTTAATAAAACTTCATTTGATCACTTTAAGTGGAGGACACTTTATGACAGTCCAAAATCTTTGTGTTAGTTAATTATATATATATATATATACATAACACATATATTAGTTCATACGATGGATTAAAATTCAACAGTATTTACTCAAAAAAAGAAAAAAGGAAAGAAGAAAAAAAGATGGATTTTCTTTCTAACGGACGCAACCATATGCCTTGAGAATGATGTATGTATTGTTTGGGTATGATGACACGTGTGTTGTCTTTTTTAACTTCTGTTTTGGATGTTTAGGTCTAGTTTACGGTGTGTGTTAGCTAACCTGTGTTAGCTAAGTTGCAACAGGAGTTAATTCCTATTTCTGTTTACTTCCAAACGAGGGTTAAACCGTATTTGTGTTTATTGAATGGGGGATAGGAATGGAGGTTAACCTGTGATGTAAAAGGGGGGTATTTACTTGGGTTTGAAGGTTAGGATGGGGGATAAGTTGGCACAAGACTTTTCTGTCCTTATAATGATAAGTAAGTTATGCTTGCTTTCCTTTTTTAAAGTTTAATTATATTACTTTACATTGGGAGAGGAGCAACTTTGAAAAAGGTTGAGAGAAAGGGCACAAGTTGTGAGAGTTGCAAATGGGTGTTAGTGCATGGGTTATCTAAACCTCTCTTCTAACATGGGTTGGGATAAACCCGGGATAAGAAAGCCAAGAGGGGTTAGGTTAACCCCCAAGGTAAACTGGGGATAACCTTCAAAAGGAAGAGTTATCCTCCTATGTAAACTACCGCTTAACAATTACATCGATGAATAACTTTAAAATATAATTTGAATTAAGGAGCCAAGAGTAATCGTGATTAAATTTGGTAATACTTTTAGTGATATCAAAAATGAAAACTTGAGTTTAATCACATTGAAAGTAAAACAAGAAATTGATCTTCTTTTTTAGTAAAAAATGAGAAAATGATCTTATGTATCAAGTATGATGCTCTAATTCTCACCTCCCCCTTCCATCAATACAATTTTTTTTCTAATAGATAAAAGTTTGACGGATCAATAGTGCTGTATCCATGTATTATTTCTAATAGGAAGATAAGATATCATACACAGGAAAACATTTTTCTCAAATGCATTCCAATTCTAAGGCATAGAAATGATTTATTTAACAATCACTTCAACTATATGCATAAACCTATTTGTCAATTCAACACTCAAGCACCCACAACAATCCACTGCTCTTTCCTCCGTTTGGAAGGTTCATCTCCTCTCTCCCCTTCTCTACAGTTAACCCTATCTGCCATCACTGGGATGGCCTTAGCTGGCCATTGCTCCAACTAGGGACCCCCTCACCGTTCCCCCTCATCAATCTCCTCCATTGACCTCCCCTTTTGTCCCCCATTTGCTAGTTTGGTGTTTCTTACATCAATGGGCAAAGTTGCAACCTATTGCTGTAGATTAGGCTTGGCATCACCAAATGGTGTTGCTAGCATTGTTCGGTGACCTTTTTTGCTCCTCGTCACCTTAATATTTGTTCTGTGGTGGAGTTTGGTGATGTTGTTACCTCTGGTCGCTAGTTGGTGGTTCCCGCCATGACTTGCAACTGACATGGCGGTTATGTCCATCGAGCATTTTTGAGTTGGTTCTCTCTTTCATGGTTCTTGAGGCCTGTGATTTATCACTGTTTGAATGATGATGATCCCCAATTGTGTTTGCTCACACTGTCATCTCATCTTTCGCTTTTGGCACCCATAACCCTTTTATGATTGTGTCTGTTATTGTTGCTTTGTTTTTTGTTTCTTATTTCGTTGGTAGTGTTGTTGGTTTTCTTTGTGGTTTGCATGTTGTTTCGAGTTTGCTTCATCAACCTGTCTTTCGGGTTTGCTTCGACAACCTATGTCTTTGTGTTTGAGATGTGTGCTTGTTATGTAGTCCTAGCGCAATTTAGAAAGTTAAACCTAACTTAACTCGGTAGATAGGGTAAGTACGAGTTGATTCCATAAGGGGTGATGAACTTAACTCGGTAGATAGGGTAAGTACGAGTTGATTCCATAAGGAGTGATGAAGACAACTAGGGAATACTAGACCAATTCCTATTGACTTTGGACCTAGCCATGCATGCAAACTCTAAACTAATGCGAGATTCCTATGAATAACTCAAACAGAACACGTAAACTATGTATTCGATAAAGAAAAATCCTAGATAAATATGTAATGGACCTTAAAAAACCCAAAAAATTACCTTATACTCCTAAAAACTTAAACTAACTAATATCGAAAAATCAAGTCCTAACTTCAAGTACATCAACCCTAGAAAATCTGCAAAGTCACTATTGAAACGAGAATCCATAATTGACACCTATGCACTCCACGAATTTTAAAAGTTTATCAATTGTGAATATGACCATGGCATTTCATAGGGAACTAAAGGACTTAATGGGGAACCTACACAAAATTTTAAAAAATTACCCACAAATCCAATATGATAAAATTAATGTAAGATATAAATCCTAAATCTGACACTAGAACCTCAATTGATTATTTTTTTAAATTTTCTTTACTAATAATATAATTGTGAAATTTTGTATAGAAATAAAGGACTATAAGATTGACGTACAATAATTTTTTTAAATTTTTTTAATAACTTAGTGTATAGAAATAAATTTTTAACTAAGCTGCAATGTAATGAAAATAAGAATGAAATTAAACTAATATGAATAAATAAATTTAGTACTTGATGCAATATTATGAGCCTCAATGTATGATTAAACAATTAACTAATGTGGAATGAAACTAAAATAAATATGTGAAAACATATCATAATGCCAATGAATAAAGTCCGTTGCCAATTGGAAGCCTGTGCATGTCAATATAATCCTTATCTGTCACACAGGAGATCTTAACAACACGTGAGTTCATGGCTTTCACCAATACTCGCTTCCTCATTGATGCAAAGATGCTATATGGTATCCTTGAACGAAAAGGAGATAGAGAGGAACTAATGGCTGAAGGTGGGAAGGTGGGCATGATAAAGGAGAATATCTTTTTTCCTAGAGGCTTAAAGAGGTTTTTATAGACTTGAAAGCCTTTAGAAAAGTTTAAAACATATTTAAAATTTATGGCCGAGGGACAATAGGTTGTTTTGCAGTAAAAAACAATTCATATTCAATTAAAGCTGTAATTTTCAATAATTTATTCATTATACATGACATCATGTAGATTGAATGAGCATATTTTTTTATTTTCTCTTGATCTAAATGTCCAAATAGGCTTAATAGCTCAAAGGAAGTTTTTTTTTTAACCTTTTTGTTTATTTTCTTTATTTTTTTTTCAACCATTTTGCATAACAAACATTAATGATCCATGCGACTATTTTTCTTTCTTGACATTTTCTCCATTTATGATGCTAATTTTTAGACATCTGCATCAAAAATATTAAAGCATAAATTATTTTTGATATATAAAATATATGTTAAATATTTACTTTAAACACATGAACAAATGTTAAAACTCAATAAAGATATATATGAAATATAAAATATTAAGAATTCATCCAAATGCAGTTATGATATCTGTAAATGTTATGTTCATTCGATCTCTTTTGACATTATTACTTGTTTTGTTAATTATATGTGACCTATATCTTTCACACCGTCTTACATTCAGGATATTTGGTTGTTAACTATTATACACATCTCCTATTTTATTTTTATTAGATATTTTCTCCTTTTAAGATATAACAATAAAAAGGAGTAACATTATCCTAATCCGAACAACTGTATAAGTGAGAAAATGGATGAAGTATAAGTGAGAAAATGGATGAAGCGGAACAATGCACCTCATATACCGCAAATCCTCGCCCACTCCTGCCCCGCCCAAAAAAAAAACGATTTAAATTCCCTCCAAACGTCAAGGGGAGGAGAGCAGAGGGCCAAAACGCTCCAAACCCTAATCCAAACCCGCGGAGGAAACGTGAACGTGAATGGGAATGGGAATGGAAGAACAGAGCAGTGGCCATCATCACCACCACGCCATCCGTCATCACCACGCGCTGGACGAGGTGGTCAATCTGTTGTCGAAGGCCAATCATGATCTCTCCCTCGTCCACCACCACCTCGACAAGGAGTTCCGGTCCTCCTACCCGGACAACGTAAAACCCCACTGCTCGCCAAAACCCTAATCCCAAACGAGCCCTAATCGTTTTTGTATTCTTGAAGTGAATCATCCATCCCCGTGTTTGCAGGCGAATCCGTTCAAGATCGCCGCTCGTGTGAAGAAGATGCAGGAGGATCTCGCCGAGCTCCAGGACATGTGCTGCGAGCTCCTCGCTGGGAAGCAGGTTCGCGCTTTTCACCGGAAAGCTTATATTTTTCTTTATTTTTGGTGGATTTCGTCTTGATTGTGGTCCGTGAGAGCTTGACATTGGGGAAAGGTACGATCTTTTGTCTGGTGATGTGAGATTTTGGAGGTCATTTGAAGGCGACTTGGAGACGCTTGGCTTGAGAATGTATGGGTTAGTGGTAGGATATTGTGTTCCGTTCGTTCAGATCTGAAGGCTACCGGCTGTTGCATAGGGATATACATATTTTGCAATTCCAATTCATAAAATTGGTGTTTGGTTGAATGGAAGAATAAGGAATGGGCGCTTCTTCTGGCATGATAAACTACCTTTAATTTCATCTCAGAGGAATTTCTTGACTGAATTAGTAGGTACGTGATCCACCTCAATGACTTGGTGGAGCAAGCAATTCCACATGCCTTAGGAGGGAATAAGCTAATATCAAAAGTAAAATTAGGTGACTAAAACATAAAAAAAAGTCAACTGGAGATTTGAAGTTGTTTGATAAAATGAAAATTTGTTATTGCAAAATGTATAAATGAAAGTTGCCACTTGCCACCAAGGGATTGGCTAAGTGATAGAGCCTTGGCATCCAAGAGGTTATGGGATCGGATCACATCATATTTCCCTCCTCAAATAAAAGAAAAGAGTATCTGTCAAGTGAAAGCATTCCTTTAATTATGAGGTTGATAATTGTATAACCACCAATGAAACCACAACTTTGAACTTGGGGTTGAGAAGTCTCCCAATGCTCTCCCATTATCCTATTGATTCCATAAGTGAAGGGGGTGGTTTCATTGGTGGTTATCCCATTGACCTCATGATCAAATGAGTGCTTTCATTTGTAGTTACCTTTAATGAATAGGGTCATTACCACTTCAAAAGAAGAGATATCGTTCCATCTCCATACACACACCACTACATTGCTTTTTTTTTTTCTAGAAAAGACTATAACATCCATTACTCAAGCATATTATAAGGTGTACAAGGAGAGTGAAATCTTACTTGTCTTGTGATCAACAACCATTGTTATGTTATGGCCACTGACAGAAGTTTTTTTTGCGTATTTTAAAGTTGTCGGAAATCATAGTATAGTCGCGCTAAACGCTCGTCAAAAATAATTTCTAAAGATAACGAGACTTTGAGTCTTGGTCGTTCGTCTCTGGGAGGCGTTTATGCAAATTTGAAATCGATCTTTTTCACTCTACTTGCTTAAAATTGCATGGCAGTTTATGGTTATAGATATATTTATACACGACATGCTTAGTTGCCAGAATATCAGAAATTAAAAGTAGGTAACTTTAATAACACAAAATATATTAAAATAAGCTCATGGTGATTCTCAACACACACACACACATATAGAAAAAGATCTTTCATTGATTCAGTAGGGTGTTTGCAACATGAAAATTTGGAAAGCTTATAGAGGAAAGTTTGAAAACATAAATCTAGCTAATAGAAAACGATTGCATACAAGAATCTATGGGGGGATTTTGCATGCATCATTGGGGGAGAATAAAGAGCTATACTAAGAAGCAGTAAATAAAAGCATGTAAACTATAAAGAGTTAAGCTACTAATCTAGCAGAAATAAGGGTATTCGGAGGTGGGTTTTGATGGCCTTTGAATGGTTGAGAGGAGAATGAGGGGCGGTCAATGGTACTTAGGCCAGCCCTTGGAGAGAGGTTGGAGAGGTGATCCAGCATCCTGGCGTAGAGATGGTGGTGGCCATGGTGAGCAACTCGTGGAGGTGGAGTGGAGGTGGAATGTAGCTAACCTAGATGGAAGTGAATGTGAATGAATGCCAAGAAATGGATGGGTGCAAATGGCTACCCTTTAGGTCTTTTTATAGACTTAAGGGAAGCTCTCTAGAGAATTATGGAATTCCCTAAAGAGGCCTATAGTGGGAGCTCGTGGGAGAGAGAGAGAGGATGGATGGTGGTTTTTAGATCCACCAAATGTGGATCTAAAAATTGAATGGTTCTTAGTTGCTAATTTTAGTAACCAAGGCAACAACACATGGTAGAGAGTTCTAGAGAACTCTAGGCTAGGTATTTTTCGTGTGAATGGTGTGTGTGGGTTGAAACTTAGGTGGCTAGGTTGATTATGTTAGGTTCTAGTGTGTTTAGGTCAAGGTAGGTCTCAAATTAGGGTTGTAAATCCTAATTCATTAAGGTAAATTGTAATTAAACTTAATATAAGTTTAATTGGGTGTGTGAAAACTTAATTGAGAGTAAAATAACTCAATTAAGTCAGGTCTAGGTCAATTGGACTCTCACTGAGTCCAATTGGATAATGTGTGCTGAGATCAGGGCTCAATTGGACTCAATGAGTCCAATTGAATAGGCTGATGGAATTGACTAAGATCCAAGTCAATTAGGTTTAGTGAGGACCTAATTAGGTTCTTAGGGATGTCTAGGGGTGATGTAATAGGGTTAGGGTGCCTTAATTTAGGTTCCTATTGGGTTAGAATTGTGTTTAGGGGGCTAGAGATCCAAGATCAAGGTTTTGAATTCCAAAATAAGAACAAGAGGATAGTATCAGACGTCTAATAATAGTGTCAGACGTCTTATAATGAAAAATCAGAAGTCCAGACTTATTGTCTGGACGTCCAATCAGAGTCAGAAGGGATTCTAGATTCTGTCTTGGGTATTCTGCAGAAATTGGATGTCTGACCAAGTGTTTGGACGTCCAATAACACTGCAGAAGTGGGTTTAAGGTGTGCGGGAGTTGGCTAAGGGTTTTGGACGTCCTATAACTCATTTGGACGTCTAGAGAGAGGTTGGAATTAGGATTTTAATATTTCCTAGGGCGTGGTGACCTAATCTAAGGGTGACTAAGGCTTGGGGAAGTTTTTAGGCTATCCTAGGACTAGGATGGTCCTAAGTTCTTCATATTTTATTGCTTTATTCCTACTTAAATAGAATAGAATACCTCAACCCCTTACATTATTGTCTACTATATCTTATTCTAGGTCTTTTGCTCTATTTTTGCTGCAACACCAGTTATCCTTTATTCTTCTGATTCAGCTTTAGATCCAGCTTCAGATTTACCTTCTGATCTACTTATTATTTGCAATTGACATAATGTACCTAATAAGTACATTATAGCATTATTTAATGCATAGTTAAAAGAAAGCAGTAAAGATGCAAATAATGCTTATGCATGCATGAATTACTCTAACTTATGCTAAGTCCTAGCCTAATTTAGGTCAATTAAGACCTATGATTGCTATGCAATCACTACCCACGTCCACGATACTCTCAAGGTGTTGACATTTTTATAAAGATAGTTTCCTAATAACTTCAAAATGTTAAGATACTAGATAATGATAAGGGGACAGACTAACAAATTTCCCATATAGAAAAATTCATTATTCCTGATAACACATTAAATTGGGAATGAATAGTTGCACAGGTATTGAATGACTTTTTGCAATGGTGATTTCCTTACATCTTATATTGATGTAGGTTAATTGAAATATGGCCTGCTGAATCTACAGATATGCATATGAATGGGCCTACCGTCATATCGTGGAAGGTCAAGTCATCTTGCCTTTGTGGTTTAGACCAATTATGCATCAACATAGAGTAAATGTTACATAGCAATTAAAACAATCATAACATGAAGTGACAACTTGCATTTATTTTTCAGACTTATGCAATAACAAAAATTCAATTTCATTTAGCAACTTCAAATCTCGAGTAAAGTTTCTTTTAATGCTTTGCATGGCAAGTTTTTTTTAGAGGAGCCTATCTTTAAAAGTAAAATTAAGTGCCTACTTTAAGGAAAAGAATCCCGAGTAATGCTCTCTTAAAAAATGTTATGCAAAGTATTAAAGGAATCTTTACTCAAGTAGAGATTTTAAGTTGCCAAATAAAATGGAACTTTATTATCACAAAAAGTCTGATAACATAAATGGAAGTTATTATTTAATGTTTTGATTGTTTTCACTGCTATGTAGCCTTGGCTTTATGTTGGTGCATGACCAATTTGAACTATGATGATAGATGACTTGACCTTTCACAATGTGAAGGTAGGCCCATCCACATGTGTATTCGTATTTGGATTAACCTATATTGATCTAGGATTGATTCATTGAACAACTTGGCAACTATTTGTTCCTAATATGGTGTGTTCTTAGAAATGATGAGAGTTTTAGCATGGGTTGATCGTTGGTATGCCCCCTTGGCTTTATCTAGTAGTTTGACACCTTAAGGTGCTTGGGAACTATTTTTGTCAAAATGTTGACACTTTTGGGAGCATTGTGGACATGGGTAGTTGTTGGCCATTGAGTAACAACGGCCGTTAATCATGAAAACAAGCAAGATTTTGCTATCCTTGCATGCCTCGTAATATATTTGAGTAATAGATCCTCTATAGCATTGTAGTGGTGTGTCTATGGAGAGGGGATTCTACCCTTTATTTTATAATGGTAATGACCCTATCCATAAGGGAGACCACTGATAAAATCATCCCTTTGATCACAAATTAATGGGACGACTACCAACGGAACTATGCCTTTGATCATAGGGTTAATATGATAATAGAGGAATATGGGAAAACTTACATGGGCTACTATTTTAATAATTACGTAACAATTACATCATTTTCCCACTTGGCTCATGTCAATCATATTCTCAATGTATTGAATTAGGTTTCTATTTTATGAATCTTGGCGATAAATACCTTTAAGACAATACGACCTTCCGAATATTACTCTATCAATAACTTCGTTAATTTAATAAATGGAGAACATGGTTGACATGGATTAAGTAGGAGAATGTTGTGATTGCTATTTTGTTATTAAGATGGTGGCCTTTGTATTCTTCTCATGCTTCTTCATTATCCCTTTCACTCAATGGTCAAAGAGGTGGTTTCATTGGTGATTACCCATTAGCTCCATGATTAAAGGGATAGTTTTATTGGTGGTTATCTTTATTGGGTAGGGTCATTCCTATTATAAAAAAGAAGGGATGTGGCTCCCTTTCTATATACATCTTACTACATTATTACAATGGATCTATTACTCAGGCATATTACAAGGTGTAAAGGAGAGAAGTCGTGCCTTTTTTTGTGATCAATAGGTGTTATGCTATGGTTATCAATAAGTATCCTTCCTACAATATTTAGTAGTGACCTTTCACATGAAGTGGTAACTTTGGTAAGGCAACTCAAGTTGCCACATCCTATGCCAACTTCACATGGTGAGAGCCATGGAAATCAAACACTTAACCATGATCCTCAATAGTCTGCAACTCCTATCATTACTTGCACACCAAAAATTGTAAGTTTACAATACATCTATGCTACCACAAATAACTCCAAGCAAACACAATACTTAATAGGCACAAACGATACTTAATCATTATCCAAGATCATTAGACAATGATCACTTTACCATAAAATTTTCCAAGAACACATGTGATCACATCCTTTTTTGACATTCCTCTTGTACTGTTAGGACTAGGGGGATTGGTCATGCTTAATCTATTGTATCAGTGAGGCTTGATTGATTTCACGATTTCACTAATCTACTAGTCTATCTCATAAATTGAATCCTTGAAGATAGTTGCTACAAGTGGCATTGGTGGAGTTCCATCGACATGCTCATGCCCCTTTCCTATGTTGTTCTTGGGATGTTGTTCTTAAGGTGTCAGTGACATCAATATTGTATTCATAGATGAATCGTCTAATGGAGTCCTTGATAATGGTGTTGATGCACCACAAGGTAGAGCTATTGTATTTGCTGGCATTAGCGAAGTTGGCACTTCAATTATTACTAGTGATGACTCATGAGTATATTGTTTTTGCTTTTGACAATGAAGCTATTTTATATGTTAGTGGTGGTGAAATTACTCCATTTGTTGTTGGTGGATGTTATAATACTAGTGTGGGATTAAAGATACTTCGTTTATTGTAGCAATTGGGTGACCATAACAGCTAGTGGTGTTGGAGAAGCTACCATGTATGTTGATAGTGGTGGGAGAGTACCATTGGTGATAAAGGATGTCGTTGGGAGGTGATCGGTGGAGAGGTTCTGGCAAAGCTTGACACCTCTACGATGCTGTCCGCCTGCTCAACCTCAATTGCTTTCTACTTCTTATCTTTCTTTCATCAATGTCCTTAACCTTATCCTCGTGTAGGTTGCTTTTTTGGTGTATTATCTCAATGTTCAAACTACTTACCATCATAAGGGACCTTTACATCCTTGGTTCTTTTGCCTCCTTTATGGTTGTTGAAAATTGAAATATTAGTGGCTTTAGGTCAATTTGGTGTTAGATTAACCAAACAAGCCCACTTAAAGTTTTGTAAATGTTAATATTTCTCTAATTAGGAAAAATTTTGTGAGATTTAAAATATTGAAATGAAGGTAATGTATAATCGTGTCATACTTTGGTACCACACCATGTTGACCTAGCAATCATTCGAGACTAAACTTCTTCTAGTCTTACTTGACACCAGACATTCATTTTTGTTGTGCCATCTAGATTGAATTGCGGTTAATCCTTACTTGCTTGCTTGTCAAAGTCTATGCTATGTAAATGCATCTCAGCATCCTTGATGTTCCCTGGACTAATGCATCACTTGGTATGGAAAAATGTGTTTCATGAAAATAAAAACTTCAACCGGATCTTTTGCTCTCCAAATGGTTTGGCCTAAATTTGCCACAGTTGGTTGGAGGTGACTTTAAGGTCATAAGGCATGTGAATGATAGATTGATGCTTAGAGGCAAGATGTAGGTGCTAAAGATTTTGTTGAGCTTGTGCTTAACTCATTGATTTGCCAATTACTTATGTTGCTTCACTTAGAGGAGTGCTATATCATTGAATTCAAGGTTGAGATTGAATATGTTCTTTGTTTTATGGAATTTGTGGAAGCCAGTGTTGTCAAGGTGCTTGCCTCTAGACACCAGGATGAGGTGAGGGGAGGCCTTAGCACCTTCCCAAGCCTTGCCTCACCTAATTTGCTTGAGGCCTTGCTTAGGTTAGCATCTGGACCAAGGCATTAGGTGAGCAAGGTTTGAAATACCGATTTCGACGCTGTTTCGATAAATTTTCTAGTGTTCATTTCGCTGGCACGTCGAGGGCATGTCGTGAAAATACTCATGTTTCGACGTCAGATTTTGATGATTTAAATGCTCCAAAAATATTCCGTTTCGGATGCATGCAGAGGGCATGCCAAAGGCATGCTGATACATGCAGACAAAAATGATAAATCTGGTCAAAATGATTTAAATTTTAAGAATAATTATTTAAATGGATAAATATTTTCATTTATGCCATAAACATTGTTTTATACTTATTATTTAAATAGATAACTATTTTCAAAATTAAGGACTATAAGAAGATAAGTGTTAATGCTAATTCAAAAGGGGTATGTAGAGAATTGGTGTAGTTCGGAGTGTGGAGACTTCATGTGCGTGGGAAAATAGTCCACGTGTGGAATAGAGAGCGAGGAGGAGAGCAGTCGGTGGTTGCTTGAAGGTGGACTGGCTGCCTTCGGTGGCTGGCTAGGTTGGCCGGTGTGCCTTGGAGAGAAGGGAGAGAAGAGAGGAGCCTTTGAATAGTTGGAAATATTATTAATGCTCAAGAGAAAATACAAGAGAAAATCCTCTTTATATAGAGAGAATATATCCTTACACATGGAAACAAATCATATCTCTAACAAAGAAAGATCTTATCTTATAATGAAAGATCCTATCTTTAATAAAGAAAACAAATCTCCAATTATTTTCCTAAAACATGTTTACTAAAAAATAGCCAACTTGACATTTAAGAAAATTCAAAATTGGTCCATAGGATGTTTTAGACCGTCGGCCTTGCTGGGCTTTTATTGGCTGTTACGTGGACTGCTACGTGGCTATTCACGTGGCTTTCCTTCTACCATCCTAACAGGATATATTGGTGATATATTGTTGATATTAGGAAATTTTGAAGAAATTACTTAAAAATAATTTAAAATGGGTAAAAATATTACAATATAAAAAAATGTATAGGCTCTAGAAGTTCAAAATCATGTTTTGAGGAGTCACCCCATGGTACGGATCATCAATATCTTTTAAGTTAGCGATATGTGATATAACTTGTGCAACAATAATAGCAGTGCAGCGCAACAATAATTAGCCAGCAGCCAATAGTAGTAATGGCGTGCGGCATGTGTTAGCCGCATGCGACTTAGCAGCATGCAACAACGTAAATCAACATATCGTCAGCATGTCGACAATTTCGGTGGCATGCCAGCGGCATGTCGGTGACATCCTTGTATTTTGATAAGTATGTCGTGTCGATATGGCATCTTGGCATTTTAATAATTGTGGGCAAGCACCTAAACCAAATTTTTGGATTTTTTATTTTTTAAAATACTTTTAAGGGTTTTATTTTTTTTTAGTTAATTATTGAGTACTCTCTCTTAGTTAAACACACATATGTGTATGTATATGCACATGTGCATAAATATATACATGTATATGTGCTTAAATAGATATTTTCATATAATAGATACACATGTACATACAAATATACACATATATTTTGAATGTTTGTGTATGTATGTATGTGTCAACACATACACAAAGTATCCTATGCGTATAGTGCTCCTAAACCCTTCAAAAATACGTAATTTCATTCTTTTGCTTGATGATACCACCACATCTTTTTAGTTAGTGGTTTACGAAAGTATGATGATATATATAGAACTTTACCAATCAATATTATTACATTTATTTATGCCATTTTCAAGTATGAAAATTGAAATTAATCTTGTTCAAGTGTTTTCAATTTTCATTACTTCATTTGTTTATCATTACTTATTTTTGTTTTTATGTAGCATCAACTTTTTTATATTTTTTGTATTACAAGTGTACATGCAACATGCAACGTAATTTTTGCATTATAGTTTTCACAATCAAAGTGTAAACCTCATTTTTGTATTGCAAATTTGCATGTAACACATTTTTTTATTGCAAATCTCATAACCGAAGTATACCTTGCACTACAATTGTCCATGTAACATAATTTTCTAATACAATTTTCATAACAGATGCGTACAAACCAATATATTTTACAAGTATACATGTAAATTAATTTCATATTACAATTTTTGTAATTAAAGTTTAAAACATAATTTTATATTACAAATGTGCATGCAACATAATTTTGTATCATAATTTTATAATTGAAGTGTACATCGTAATTTTGTACTAGTGTGGATATAACATGATTTTGTATTGTAATTTTTGTAATTAAAGTGTACAACACATGTTTGTATTACAATTTTCATAATTGCAATGTATAGGCTAATTTATATTACAAGTGTGTATGTAACCTAATTTTGTATTGCAATGCTGTAACTGAAGTATATAATAAAATTTTGTATTAAAAGTATGCATGCAATGTAATTTTATAATATAATTGTTTATTACAACTATGTGTGTAACATAAAATTTTGTATTACAATTTTTGTTTATGTGTTACGTGTTTTTGTACTCGTTACAACATATACATGTTTGTATCACAAAATACATGTTTAATTATTACAAATGTGTGCTTTATTTGTTACAACATATTAACTTTGTAATTATAAGATTTTGTAATGCAACGTATGTACCGGTAGTTTGCTCATCTCTACAATTAGCTCTTAAAGGTCTTTTATTTCTTTTACTGTCAACTCTTTTTTTTTGTAATACTACACATTAGCATATTTTCTATATGGAATACTTTTAATGACCACCGTTTGTATGGTGGCGGTCATTCAAATATTCCATTATTTTAATTTTTTTATTTGAAAAGTGAGCGATTGTGATGCATTTTGTATCGATAATAGATGGAAAGCACCCTCTTTAATTGACTCTAAAACTAAATATCCTAATCTACGTGATTTTTATTTAGGCTTTAAGATTCGCATCTAATGATTGTTAATGCATGCTCATTTTACTATTTAGTGCACACAGTAGAAGATACGCTTCCTATATATATATATATATATATATATATAAGGATATAAGTATAATACGTACTTACAAATGTATGTGTATATGTCAATGTATGAAACTGTATACACACACCTATCATTTGTATCAATGCACATGTGTATGTATTGGAATTATTTGTTTAAGCATTTATGTATCATGTATATTATATATATACATGTATAACATATCATATTTTGGTTATTGTATGTATATGTATGTATATATGTATGTTTGCATGTATACATGCATTTGTACCTATAAACCCTTTAGTGCCTCATTTTTTTCGGGCGAGCACCTAGGAGAGCATCGGGCACCCCAAGCATTTTGACTCCCTTTGCCTTTTAGCACCTTTCGCCTTTGATGGCCTTGGTGGAGGCATTTCCTTTGTTTGATGTCTCTCTTAGATGGGCCTTTTTTTTATCATGCACCCTTGGCTTAGAGCTTCAACGAGGGAATATGCTTTAGTAAAAATTTTAAATTTGAAAAGTCGTGGTCTTTTGGAACCAAATTTTCATGGTTGATAGAGGAAAAATGGAGTGAGTGGAGCTCGGAAGGCCTCTAGTGGTGGTTTGAGTAGAGGCAAAAAATATTAAAGGAAGCATTGGCAGCGATTTGCGGATTGGATCGTGCGGAGGATGATAGGGAGCTCACTTTGGAGTAATAAACTGGCAAATTTCAGATGTCAGAGTCTGTTCATCTGGAAAAGTCAAGATGGAATGAAGGTAGAGATTGAGATACCTGTGGCTTAATGAGACTCAAATGCAGAGTTCTTCTAATTATATGAGAATGGAGTCAATGGACAAAGAAGGAATGCTATTGCTAGATTGCTTGTTTAGGGGGAGGTGGAGGTACGCCGAGGCTTCATACTTTGTGGCAGCCCATTTTTGTAGTTTTACTAGGAGTCATCACCTGGAGACGGTTTGATGGTGGTGTTTCAATATGTTCAAATTAACAGGGTGCTTATTTATTTTCACAAAAAAAGAAGTGTATGGAGAGCTTATTTCGTTAGCGGTTTCTTTGAGGATGAGGTTAAGGAGGCTATATGGGGGATGAATGTGGACTCCCCTAACGTGGATTAAAGAGTTTGAGGCTTTGTGAAGGGGAAACTATGGCATTCATGCATGATTTGCAAAGAGAAATAGGGCTTTCAAGAGTCTTAATTGGTTCTTTTGTTTTAGCTTCTAAAGGAGGGGGGAATATAGTGTAGAGTGATGATTTTTGGCCCATTTGTGTAAGCAAGTGCTATTTATTTGATTGTTATAACGGTATCAGCAAATAGATCGAGGACGACTTTGGATGTCCTCATCGGTTAGATTCAAATTGCTTTTGTTTGTGGGGTAAGTATACCGGAAGGGTTTGTAATGGCCTTGGAGATTGCATATGCTAGCAGAGAAAGGCCATAAAGAGTTTTTGATTTCTCCAAGTTGTATGACTTTGTAGATTGGTCTTTCCTCTAGTCTACACTAAAAGAGGTTTCCTAGACAAGTTGATGGCTAAATAAAGGGTTGTGTCACTATCACATCCTTCTCTGTGTTGATTTGTGGCAACTTGATGGGGGAATAGTTACAAGCTCAATATCGAGTAAGGTAGGGATGCTGTGTCTTATTATTTGTGGTGGTAGTGGATGTTGCATCTTATAATGTGTGGCTTGCTAGCTTGTTTTTTGCTTGGCCCTTGGGAAGGGACTCCCATTCAGTTTTGCAGTATGTTGATGACAAGTTCTTCATGGAAGGATTGTTGCAAAGGCATGCAGACTGAATTGGCTTCGAGTTATTTAGTACAACTTATGGACTTGCCATTAATTTTAAGAAGCCAATCTTCATATTATTTGGGATGGAGGAGGCATTGGAGTGCATCAAGGCTTTGAGAATTGACTATGGCTCCCTTCCTACTAATTTGGGGTTGCCATTATTTGATCATCGTATTCCAAACCATTGAAGAGATTTCTTTTTCTGCATGTAGTTGGTACACCTACTAGCTAGGTACCACACATTAGTAAAATTTTCTTTGGGACTTAAATATGCAAGAAAGAGATTAAGTTTCTCTTGCTTTTCTTCAACAAAATTAGCTTGCCCTCTTGCCTTGTACCAACAATATGCTGCAATGTGTCCAAGCCTTTTGCAACAATTGCTTCTCTTTCCCTTGTGGCATTGTTTTTGGTTGCCCTTTTCGCCATTTTTGATTTTTTGTTGGCTAGAGTTGAACCTTCCTGATCCTCTACAATGACCTTGATAGCCACCTCTACCTCGACCTCTCATTGTATATTTGTGGCCAAAGGAATTTCCATCACCTTTGTCTTTGTTAGAGATCTCCACTTTGGATTGAAAAGCCAGCTCAAGATTCTTCTCAGTTGACCAATTCATCCTTTCTACATGAACCAAAAGGGAACCCATCAGTTCACCAAGTGAAAATTAAGACAAATAATTAAACTCCTCATTGGCCATAATTACATACCCAAACTTTGGTAGGCAACTCCTCAATGCTTTTTCTGCAACCTTTTGGTCTGTTAATATTTCCCAAAAAATTCTCATATGATTTGTAATAACTGAGACCCTAGAAAAAAATTCTTGAATAAACTCACTTCCTTTCATGAATAAGGTCCCAAATTCTCTACCAAAAGTTTGGAATTATACAGTGGTTACCTTATCCCCATTAAATGCTTTTTTCGAGATGACCCAAGGGTTTTTTTTTTTTTGAAAGAACAAAAAGGGGTGTTAACATGGGTTGTTAACCGCTTGGAATTTCATTAATAAGGAGGGCTAACCACTCCAAGTATCTAAAAGAGAAGATGGCCCAAGGATTTTGTTGTAGTTGCAATCCGTCATACTTTGTTGCAAAAAAGTAGGGCCTTTGCATATTGCTTTTGAAGCTCCTTCAACTCAATTGATTTTTCCATTGCATTTGATCTCTTTGCTTCCTTGTAACTGCCCTCAACAAGATCACAAACATCTTGTGAAATAAAGGTCTTCATCTTGATACTCCAAAATTCGTAATTTTCTTCATTAAAAATAGGCGCCAAAGATTGTGAGAGGTTGAGAGTGGTCATACCCTTTGACACGATGAACCAACCACAAATGAAGCTTCTCCTTAATTTCTTGAAGATTTCCTACTTTTGAAATAATCTTCACTACATGATGCCATGCCTAGACTTGGATGATGGCTCTGATGCTACAAATGTTGGAAGGAATGCTACTCATTGCTGCACAAATGATTGTCCATGCACAAATATTCATGGCACTTTGCCCCATCCTAAGTTCTATCTTTCACATTAGATGCTCTTATTATCAACTTGGATATGTGGCGAGCAATGATCATTTTGTAACTTTTGTAAAAAATGATGAAACTTGTATCCTCTTACCGAATCCTTATCACAACCAACTCTCTTGCATACTATAATTTTGTGAAATAACATAAACATACACATTGATGAGAGATGAAGAGAATGAGAAAGAGCGAGGAGAGAGTGTGAGAGAGATCGGGAGGGCGACTGAGAGAAAAAGCGAGGAGAGGGAGATGGTGATGGTTGGACCTTGGTGGTGGGTCGTTGTCGGAGGTGCTCGATGGTGGTGGGGACATCGCTGTGGGGAGGAGGAAGGGTTGGTCGTTTCTTCAAGTGCCTTAGAGGAGGGACTGGGCGAGGGACTACAGAGAGCCCTTTCGTTGCTGGAGCTGCGGTCGCCTAGGCCATCGGTCATGGCGATGCAAGGAGGGGCGTCTGGGAAGGTGTGTTGGTGGGTTGTCCATTGGATTGCCACCACCACCGCCATCGCTTGCTGTCCCATTTTTGGAGGTTGACGCTCCATGGTCTGATGCGATGTCGGGTTTGGAGGCTGCTTTGGACCTTGCCCTAATTGGGGAGTTGTTGGTCAGGGACGTAACATTGAGGGCTGTAGAGGGAGTTTTGGAGGGGTTTTGGTTGGTGTGTGGCCCAGAGTGGTGGAGATCGAGAACTAGAAGCTTCTCCTGACCGATCTCCTGTCGGAGGAGAGGGCGAGGATGTGCTTCTCAGAGATGAAGGTTGGCAGGGCATGGGTGAGGTGGAGGAAGCCTTGTGCCCACGACGGAGCGACAAGCGAGAGGACTCTGTTGGGGATGTCGGTCAAGGTTCGGCTTAACGGTATTCCCCTTAGGCTGAGGACGACGAAGGTGGTGAGGGCGATTGTTTTCCCCTTTGCAGTGCTAAGGGGTTGTGGAGGCTTTGGTTGCCTTCTACAGACCTTGGGGGGTTGGTGGCGACTGTAGATCTATGGGTGGGCACCTCTCTCTTGATCAAGATTGTCCTCCGGCACAGGGGGTTGGCTTGGGTGGTTTCTTGTGCGAGAGTGGTCGAGGTGGAGCAGGTGGATGGGAGATCCTATGCGAGGGTGGTGGTTGGTGACGATGTTCCTTGACCGTTGCGGAGGAGGGCTGTGGTGCTGCCAAGGGTAGCCTGGGCTTCGAAGCCCAAGTGCTGCGATGTGGCGAGATAGGCGAGGGCTGATGTGGCGGGGACAGTTGGCGCACATTCCTCAAAGATGGCAACTGTTCGACTACTTGAGGAAAGTGAGTGGTCGATGGCGTGGATTTCGCATGACCAGAGGAGCGGAGGCGGTGATTACAAGGGGGGATTCAGTGCGAGGAGTTTGTGGGGATTGCGCGGATCACACCCTTATTTATGAATCGCGTGGACTCTCTATGGAAGGTGAACATTTGGCCTCACGTGAGGAGGCGCGTGCTTATATTGGTGGAGATCGACTTGACCCGATAACCCGTGCTTCAGTGGAGAATGAGGTGATTCTTCGTGACCTATGTGCGAACAACGGCCAGAATGCCCCACGCGTGAGTCCGAAAAATGAAGGTGAGGCGGTGACGACTGTCCAAGAGCTTGATGTGGACTAGACTTTGGGTTGTGTGGACTTGCATGGGAGTTGCTCCGATGTGGCGTGCTTGGCAGCGTGCTGTGTAATGGAGAAGGCAACGGAGGTGGCTAATGGCGGGCTGGACGAGGACCACAGGGCCGAATCCTCGACTATGGTTGGTGGGCGCAACAATGAGGAGGCAGTTGGTGGTGGTGGCGGCAGGAGATCCTCCTGCATACCTCTGGTGGGTTGGAACTTGCGTATCATGCGAAGGGGGATGGCAGTGGTATTCCATTTTCAAGGAAATGGATGTATAGGGGGAAATCTGGAGGTGGAGACTTGGCTGGGGGAGGAAAACAACGAAGGTGGCTGACTATTGATTTGCGTGGTTTGGGGGAATGTATTAGGCAGTAGGAAACTGCAGGTGGGTCTGAGGATATCATGGTGGTTTGTCAGGTTGCAGAGGTGGCTGGCTTCAAGCATGCTGCAGGAGTGGCTCAATTTGGTTCTTGATGATAGGTATCCTTTCTTGGAATGTTAGGGGATTGAATGACTTTGCTAGAAGGATGGCATTAGGGGGATACATTCGGCAATGGAGAGTGGTTCTTTTGCAGAAGACCAAACTGGCGGCGTGTGACAGGGTTGTCTGGAGGTAGATAAGTGGGTCTTACATGGAGGGGTTCCTGACCCTGAAAGCGATTGGTTGTACAGGTGGTCAACTGGTAGGTTGGTGAGAGGATGTCTTTGAATTAACGGATTCCTTCCTAGGAACGAATGTTATTTCTGTTATGTTGAAGAGGAGGGGAGATGGGATGGAGGTGGTGGTCTCTGGGTTCTATGGCCCATCGGATTTGGTGGTGAGAATAGTCTTGTGGGAGGAGCTATCTGAGGTAGCGGTGAGGTGGCATGGGATTCCCTGGCTGGTTGGTGGAGACTGCAATGTTACTCTACAGGTGGAGGACAAACAAGGAGGGCAAGGGAGGCAGGACCCTAGGTAGGAGCAGTTTGCAGTTTGTGGCAATGCACGATTTATTTGATTTGGATCTGACCTCTAGCACGTACATGTGGAGAAACTCCAATGGTCAGAGATCTAGAATTGATCATTTTCTTTCTAGCTTGGAGTTGTTAGAGGTGTTTCCTTTGGTTTCTGTCGATCTAATGGATAGACCTTTTTCAGACCACACCCCTCTATTGTGGAAGTCCAATGAAGGGTTATTTTTTGTCACATCCTTTAAGTTTGATAGATTTTGGTTGATGGAGGCCGATTTTAGGGAGATGGTGGAGGCGAAGTGGCGGTCTTTGCAGGCAGAAGGATTGACGATGGCTCGGCTTGCTGCCAAGCTAGTGGCCTTGAGGAGGCACCTGAAGTCCTATAGGAAAGAGGTGAGGGAGGAAAGGGAGAGGAGGAAGGAGGCTCTGGCAACAATCGGGGAGTTGGATAGGCAGGAGGATGTAGGAACTTTGTTTGCAGAGAGGGTGGGTAGATCGGAACACATACAGGTGGTGCAGGAGGAGGATAAGTAGTTGGAGGTTGAGTGGAAACTGAAATCTAGGCAGACGTGGTTGCGGGAAGGAGACACTAATACAAAATTCTTTCATTAGATGGCCATAGCTAGGAGGAGGAGAAACTGGATAGATAGTTTGGTGATAGATGGGGTGAGTTGCTTGGGAAGGGAGGTGTGGACAGTTGCAGTTGATTATTTTAGGGAGTTCACTGGGAGGTGTAGGCGAGGGAGATGGAGATGGACATGGGATAATGTGCAGGGTTTGTTCGGTGACTAGGTAGAGGTTCTTACGATGGAGTTTCGGAGGATGGGGTTAAGGTGATGGTGTGGGGGCCTAACTTTGATGGGTGCCCGGGCCTAGATGGCTTTCTGTTTTTCTTTTATAGAGAGTTCTGTTTGATCGTCAAGGAGGATGTGATGTAGGTGATTGCAGAGTTTGTAGAGGGAAACAGGGGTTTCGATAGACTCAACAAAATTTACATGTTTTTGCTATCGAAGAAAGATTGAGTGAAGGTTATAGAAGACTATAGGCCGATCGCCCTATTTAACGTGATCTACCTTATAGTTGCAAAGGTTTTGGCAAATAGACTGCGTGGGGTATTGGAGGGATTTATTTTAGTAGTCCAGATGACTTTTGTACCAGGGAGAGGAATCCTGGATGGCTTTTTGGTGGCTTTGGAGGCCCTGGCTGCGTGGAAGAGGCGGAGGACGAAGGCCTTCCTTTGGAAGGTTGATTTTAGCAAAGCTTATGATTCAGTGTAGTGGTCCTTCATGTGGGCTGGTTTGGCAAGGAGACGATTTCCACAAAGGTGGATTGGTTGGGTTAAGAGGTGTGTAACGACGACTTCGTTCTCGGTGCTGCTGAATGGGAACCATGCGGGAGGCTGGGTGCAACCTAGGAGGGGGGTTTGGAAAGGGTGTCCTCTTGCCCCTGTTTGTTTTGATTGTTGATGCCCTGGCACAAGCTGCAAATAAGGCATGTCTGGGTAACCTTTTTAGGGGATTTGTGGTTGGTGATGATTGTCATATCTTGATTCTTTAGTATGCGGATGACACACTCTTGATGGAAGGCTCTTCGGTGGAGGCATCGCGGTTGCATGCCTTGCTCGTCCTGTTTGGTGAGGTGTATGGCCTGCAGATTAATTATGGTAAGTCCAGTTTGGTACCCCTATGTTGTTTGTTTTGATTGTTGATGCCCTGGCACGAGCAGGTAACCTCTTCAGGGGATTTGTGGCTGGTGATGATTGTCATATCCTGATTTTTTAGTATGCGGATGACATGCTCTTGGTGGAAGGCTCTTCGGTGGAGGCATTGTGGTTGCATGCCTTGCTCGTCTTGTTTGGTGAGGTGTATGGCCTGCAGATTAATTATGGTAAGTTCAGTTTGGTGCCTTTTCATATGCCAGACTCAGAGGTAGGGGAGTGTGGTGGTGCCCTCTGGACGACTGTTGGTGCTTTACCCTTGTCCTACCTGGGCCTTCCGTTGACGGCTGGGTGCCTTAGAGTGCAATATTGGTTGCTGCTTTTAGAAAGGATGGAAAAGAGGTTGGCATGATGGTCAAGGCTGCTGTTAAGAGGTGGTAGGATGATGTTGGTCAAGTCAATACTCTTATCTTTACCTAGTTACTTCCTTTCGGTGTTCAGACTGCTAAAGTAGATACAAAAAAAGGTTATTGGCTTGATGCGTGATTTCTTCTGGACAAACTATGGAGCAACAGGCAAAGGGGCCAAGTTAGTGGCATGGGAGGAGGTGTGTTGGTCGGTGCAAGAGGGTGGCCTTGGGGTGAAGGACGTGGATTGTATGAATAGAAGCTTGTTGACAAAGTGGATAACTAGACTGTTGAGAGGTGACCAAGACACTTTTGGGAGTGTAATGTAGAAGTGCTACGGATCCTTCCTTTTCCCAGCGACCTTGGAGGTACCTGTGGTTGGGGCATCTCATTTCCTTAGGGGAGCCTTGATGTTTTCAGAGGTGTGCAGATTCTTTACCCCTTTGATGGGCATGGGGGATGTGTTTAAATTTTGGACAGATGACTGGATGGGAGATGGCCCTCTGTGTGTTAGATTTCCTGGCCTTTTCTCCTAGGCTATCCAAAAGGAGGCATCTGTGAGGAGTTGCTAGTTTGGTGCCTGGTGTCCTCGTTTTAGGGAACTTTTTCTGATAAGAGGACAAGAATTGTAGGAGCTTCTGCATTGCTTGCAGGGGTGGGAGGTGGAAGATGTAATGGATGGCTTTCATTGGGAGGAGGGTGAATTTTTAGTTGTGGAGTCTTATAGGAGGTTGAGGGGGTCAGCATAGATATTAACCTCTTACGGATTGCAAGTTGATTTAGGTGGCTGATTGCCCTCTTGAAGTGAAGATCTTTGCATGGTTGCTTAGTAAAGAAAGAGTGGTTACAAAGGTCTGGAGGACAAGGTGGGCACCAGCAGAGGATAGGACCTGTTCTCTTTGTGCTCTAATAGAAGAGGATGTTGGTCACTTGTTCTTTAGATGTAACTTCGCTAAACAGGTTTGGAGAACAATGGGGATTGATTGGATAAGCCATGATTGCCTGGATAGCTTCTGGAGAGGGGAGAGACAAGGAAGGAATGATGTCTTCAGATCGAAAAAGGATAGAGTGAAAGTGTTGGTTGTTCTATGGGGTATTTGTTTGTAGTGGAATGGGGTGCTTTTCAAAAGGTAGAGGCCTTATCTTAAGAATTTTGTTTCATTCATTTTCTCCTAGGTGGTGTTTGGGGAGTCTACCATGTAATTGATTTTGATGTAATATTTTATAATGAATGAATTGGGTGGTTATCATTTGGATAAATATCCTTGTTTCAAAAAAAACATAAGCATACATATTTATAACCATAAAAATTGACCCCAATCGGCCAGGTGACATTTTCAAAATCTTGCAAAACAACTAAAAATGCAATAGAAAGCTATGATGTTATAATATGATTAAAGATTGAACAGAAAGATTGAAAACCACAATAGAAATCAATTACCAATATTTTTACAAAATGGGCTAGAAAAATTGCCTTCTTGTTGAAATATGCAAAATGTATGTTTGGCCTTTTGTTTTATTTTTATTGTTTTTTCCAATTTTGTAATAAGGTAATTAGGGATTAATAATTGCAAATTACCACACATTTTTTCTTCTTTTAGTTAATCACAAGGGAACGCATGCGGGTAAAGAAGTTAGTTCCGCTACATCGCCACCCGGATGTAGTCCAAAATGAGCAAGGGTTCTCGCATGAGGAACGCATGCGAGTAAAGAAGCTAGTTCCACCACTTCGTCATTGAAGTGTGTCACAAAGAATGTTGAGATTCGGTAGTTGGAATATTGGTACCTTGACCAGCAAGCTTATGGAGATTGTGGTTACAATGGTAAGGAGAATGATTCAAATTGTTTACCTTCAAGAGACTAAGTGGGTTGGTGAAAAAGCAAAGGAAATCGAGAGAACATGTTTCAAACTTTGGTATTCAGGAAGGGACAAAGGTAGAAACGGTGTGGGTATTATAATTCATAAGGATTTGAAGGAGAGCGTGGTTGAGGTTAAGAGATTAGGTGATCAAATTATTTTGATAAAATTAATCTTAGAAGAAGAGATCTTGAATGTCATTTCAGTTTATACACCTCAAGTTGATCTAGAGGAAAGAATAAAGAATAAACTTTGGGGAGAGCTTGATATGATAATTCAAGGAATCCCACAGACAAATGATTTGCTTGGGTGGAGATTTAAATGGGCATGTGGGAAAAGATGCTTTAGAGTATGCAGAAGTGCATGGAAATCATGATTTTGGTGTTAGGAATGAAGGAAAGACATTCCTTGATTTTGCTATGGCTTATAATCTTTTCATAGCAAATACTTTCTTCAAAAAACGGGAAGAGCATTTGATTACCTATAAAAGTGGCTTAACAAGAACGCAGATCGATTACTTTGTTTTGAGAAGAAGGGATCATTTATCTTGTAAAGATTGCAAGATTATTCCAGTGGAGAGTTTAACTGCTCAACATTGTCTTTTGGTGTTGGATGTTCATTTGAAGAAGGCAAAGAAGAGAAAATTAATGTCTAAGAATTTGAGAATTAAATGGTGGAATCTTAAGAAAGAGCAAGTGAGATTTAAAGAGAAGATGATGCAACAAAAGGTTTGGGATCTTGATGGTAGTGTTGATGAAATGTGGTTAAATATGGCAAACTGTATTAGAAAGGTGGCAAAGGAGGTGTTAGGCGTGTATAAAGGAGGTGTTCCAGGACAAAAGGAGGCTTGGTGGTGGAGTGAGGAAGTGCAGGAGAAGCTTAAAATTAAAAGAGCATGTTTTAAAGCCTCATATTGAGATAGGACCGATGAAAATATGGAAAACTACAAAAGAGTAAAGAAAGAAGCAAGGAAAATTGTTAGTGAAGCAAAAGCAAAAGCTTGGGAGCATTTTTATAAGAAATTTGATTCTAAAGAAGGTGAAAAAGATATTTTCAAGTTAGCTAAAGCAAGAGAGCGGAAAGCAAAGGATCTTACGCATGTAAGATGTATCAAGGATGAAGAAAGAAGGGTGCTTATAGCTAGTGAGGATATAAAGACAAGATGAAAAAGATATTTTCATAAGTCATTTAATGAAAAACAAAAGAATGATATCTTAGGGGAGTTAGCTAACTCAGAAGAGTATGTGAATCGATTATGTTATCGAAGGATACAAAAGAAAGAAGTAGAGGAGGCTCCGAAGATGATAAAAAGTGGGAGGGTTGTTGGGTTTGATGATATTCTTATAGATGTCTGGAGAATGACGGGAGAACGGGGTATAACTTGGCTCAAATTTATTTAATATTATGTGGAGAGGCAAGAAGATGCCAGAGGAATGGAGGAAAAGTTTTGTGGTACCTTTATACAAGAACAAGGGTGATATACAAGATTGTTCGAACTATGGAGGTATTAAGTTGATGAGTCATACGATGAAATTTTGGGAAAGAATAATTGAAAGAAGGGTGAGGCAAGTCTCTATGGTAACTGAAAATCGATTTGGCTTTATTCCAGGCAGGTCTACTATTGAGGCAATACACCTCTTGAGACGTATGATGGAGACATACAAAGTGAAGAAAAATGATTTACATATGATTTTTATTGATTTGGAGAAGGCCTATGATTCTGTCCCAAAAGATATCTTGTGGAGAATTTTGGAGAAGAGACAAGTGTCAATTATATATATCAACCTCATAAATGATATGTACTATGGAGCAGCAGCTTGTGTAAAGACTAAGGATGTTTTGATAGACTACTTTTATATCACCATTGGTCTGTATCAAGGTTCGATTTTAAGCCCTTACCTTTTTGCCTTGGTTATGGATGAGCTGACGAAGCATATCCAAGTTGAGGTGCCTTGGTGTATGCTTTTTGCTGATGACATTGTGTTGGTTGATGAGACAAGAGATGGAGTGAACAGAAAACTTTAGTTTTGGAGAGAAGTCCTGGAAGATAAAGGATTACGCATAAGTAGGACGAAGACTGAGTATATGGAATGTAAGTTTAGTAGTAGAGGGAACAACGAAGGGATTGATGTAAAAATTAGAGAAGAGTGCATTCCAATGAAAGATATTTTTAAGTACTTGGGATCCATTTTCCAACATGATGGTGGAATTGATGGAGATGTTACACATAGAATTAATGCAGGGTGGTTGAAATGGAGGGGTGCTTCTGGTGTTCTCTATGATAAGAGGGTTCCTTGAAAAGCCAAAGGAATATACTTTCGAGCTGTGGTAAGACCAGTCATGTACGGTTCTGAATGTTGGGTTATAAATCATAGGCATGTACAGAAGATGTCTGTGGTAGAAATGAAAATGTTAAGATAGATGTGTGATCATACAAGAAATGACCGTATTTCAAATGAATTTATTAGAAATAAGGTTAGGGTGGCACCGATAGAGGATAAAATGAGAGGCTCGTCTAAGATGGTTTGGACATTTACAAATAAGATCACTAGATGCTCCAGTTAGGAGATGCGAGAAGTTGGAGGTTGAACTCGCTAAGAGGGGACGAGAAAGACCAAACAAGTGTTGAAAGGAAATTATTAAGTATGACCTCAATTACTTTAATTTAAGTTTTAAAATGACTGAAAATCGATATGTGTGGAGGTAAAGAATCTATATAGCCGACCCAACTTAGTGTGGGAAAAAGTTTAGTTGTTGTTAGTTAACCACAAGGGACTTGCATTTAAAAGAGGCCCGTTGTCATTTGTTTTTTCTTTTTTCTTTTCTTTTCTTTTTTTTAAATGCTATCTATGGAATTAGTCTATATCAACATGGTCCAACAAGGGCCGTGTCAACATTGCCAAAATACTTTTTTTCTAGGGAAATATCGCCCATGTTAATGCGCATCGACAATATATTGCAACATCTCTTCCATTGATATAAGGTGATAATAGAAAAGTTGAAGTCAATGTTATTCATGATCCAATGGATAAATTTACAACTGAAACAAAAGAAAATTCCTCTCAAGCAAGCAAGGCTCATCATTTTGTAATTGGTTTTCAATTCCCTATAACAAAGAAGATGCATGGTCTGATTGATAGGTTTACCAAATTTGATCCTGAAAATTGTCAAAACAAACAAAATTTCAGTGGTTTTCAAAAGGGAGGAGATGCAGATCATTGCCAAAAGGTTTTATCTTAACAATATTTCATTTACTGCTGATAAAGGTGTGTGGTTTTAAATATTGATTGAAACTATTGGTTTATTTGGGTTTTGATTGAAGACCTCGTATCATGAAGTAAGATTTTATTTGCTCAAGGAACATGCCAAAATACTGATGAGTTCATTGATAAGCATAAGGCGGCACTGAGGAATGTGGATGCACACTGATGGGTAGATGGATGAATAGATATATAAGGACATACACCTATAAATTTCATGTGAAACTTTTTATTTGGGATTGTTTTCTTAGAGTCAGTGGATGCCTTATTGTAAACAATGACCAGGTAGAAGCTACGTGAGCTTATAGGTGAAAGGGTTCTCAAGGTTGGGGAAAAGAGTGTGATCGAAGTTATTAGTGACTATGCATGTAGAACTTTTCCGCCAGTGTAAGGCAATAAATCATTTTGTTTTCTTAAAGTAGAATATTGAAAGTTTGATTGTTTGGTAAATTATTGTATGCTCAGCATCCTACTCTTTGTTAGGCTTGGATGATTTGAAGAAGCTGGTTGATGTGCAAAGGACAGTTCAGAATGCAATTAGTTTGAGTAGCCCCGTTAAAGCCCAAGGTTCTTTTTTATTTTTTATTTTTTGAAAATAAAATCTAAGGGAATGGTAGAAGGCATGTTAAATGGTTCATGTTTCTTTAGAAAAAAATGATCCATTTAAGTTTTATGCTGCTATCAACTATCTTCTACAACCTTATCTCTTCTCTGGGCTTGGGAACTATGGAAACACAAGAATCTCACCATAGGTTAGTTGTATGAAACCTTGAGATATCAAATTGTCATTGGTCAATATTCTTACTGAAATAGCTTGCAAAATCTTCTATAATGAATACGCTAGATGTATATGCCTGAAAGGATGTACTTGATGTTTTATTAGGTCCATTTTTTGAAATGTTTCAGATGTAAATTTTAAAGCTAAGTTGCTATAGCTTAATTTATAATAATTAACTGATGTATGATGAAACCTATGGTTGTAACTCTTGTTGGGTTTTTGCTGTAATGTGCAAGGTTTAAGTGATTAATTATCTAGTCTTTCTGGTGTCCAATTCACTCAAAGTCCTAAATATACCACTCAACTTCCAAGTATGAAACACTCAAGTCACCATTCCTTTTCAAAAAAAAAAAAAAAGTTACCATTCTCAATCCCAACTTACAAAATAACTCAGCTATCACATCCAGTCAAGTACTTATTTCATTATCCAACTGAATGATAATATAGAAAGGAACAAAAAGTCAACATCAAATTCGGACAATGAACTACAGTTCCCAAGTCTCTCTTTAAGTCACATGAAATTCATTTATCACATTTAACCTACTACTTTTTCGACCACCCGAGCCACCACAAACTTAACCCACAATCACATGCAAGTTGTGTGAGAATAGAGATGTGCACATGCAACGAATATCATGTATACGTGGAAGGTCACCAAGAGATGATACAAAATTGAGGGCTATGATGATTGCAGTTCATTAGCAACTTTTCAGGGTTTGTGTTGAATGCAAAATAGTACTAGGATGTAAGAATTAGGTACATTATTACATGCTAGATCTAGTAATGCTTAAAAGCAGGTTACTTGGTAATGGTCCTCCACAATAATGTGGCTTACTTGAAAACTAAGTTGCAAAAATAAAAGATATATTTTCAAAATTTAGACAACATGCTCTTGTTATTTAGGAGACATGTAATTGGAAATAAAAACTTTGCCACTATTTTTGTAGGATCTTATAGAGAAGGCCAGTGCAGCTCTCCTTGGGCAAAAGAGCTTATTGCAGCGCCTGCTGGCTTCCTGTGGTCTTCCACCCGTTAGCTATTCAGATAACTTGGTATATACAAACTTAGATGAGGTAGTTCTTCAGGGTTCAGAATTATTTCCATTTATTATTCCTTTTGAACTTTTTTCATTCTCAGTTCTTTTTGGTGAATATTTTTGCTTCTCACATCTCTTAGATGACTAGTCACTTTGTACACATATTATACTTTGTGAAACTTCTGACTCCACAATATACAAGGTTTTTGACGCATTTACTGTGGCTTGAGAGACAAAGTTTCTAATTACTGTATGGAGAATTCCAAATTTCTAACCTCAAGTTTGTTTGGACTAGTGCGTCTAAAGGCTCCAGGTTAAAAGTTAGAACTGCTTATAGAACCTCAATAGCTTCTAGTGGTTGCCAATTCAAAATGGTGCTGAAGTTTTGCACCTTTTCCAGCAAGCAACCAAAATTGATGTATGGTGTGTCATGTCGCCAAGATGTGCATGGTGAGGCATTTGTTGATATCAGAGGAAGAATTGTCTTGGTGTTGGCAGTTCTCCATGAACCTCACTACATTGCTTATCCTATGTTTCAAGGTCCTAGTCAAGCCCAATTATTGTACCATGTTAATGTAGTTGTTTTGATAGATAGATACTCTAAAATATTAGCTTCTCAAAATATACTTTTCATTTACTCCCAACATTTTAAGTACTGAATTTTCTAGGGCAGGCAATTATCTGCATCCTGCAGATGGCATGATGCATGTGTGAATGTTGGCATGGTTGATGTGATTTTAAGCTGGTAATGGGACCTTGTAGCTGATGGTCTGCTCGTTGTTCATGATTAGCTGCTGCTTCTGTTGAAAAGGTCCCTAGCATGGATTATTCTTGCCAATAAGAGTCTCCAAATTCGTGGTTGCAATTTCTTGCGTCCCATGCAAGTTCTCGTCTTATCACATTCTTTGCATCTGTCCTTGTCCAAGAACAGTGGGTAGGCACTGATCACAACACGTGTCTGCTTGCCCTTCCTCTGAATTGCCATTATTTCAGTATAAAATCTTAATCCCACCGTTGCTCTTTATATCAAGGTTTTTTTTTTAAAATGTGAAGTGCATTGAGGTTGTTTGATGTTTGCAAGGTTATGTGTAAACCTAGAGGTAGTTGAGGCCTCATTTTGTTCCTTTTTTTTGGAGAAAAGAATTAAGACTTGGTAAATATATCTGCTTTTGGGTCCTAAATATAAGTAATATTATTGATGTGGTCATTTTCAATAGTCAAATGATTACTCCCTACATGCATCTATGATACATGTTGAACACTCAATTCAGTTAAAATGCTGAACTATCAGCTTGGGCAAAGAGTCTACAAACATATACCATATACAACTTGAGTACGGCAATCTTCTCAAAAAAACTTGAGTATGACAATATATATGCTTGCCACAAGTCTACAAATAACAAGACATTACGATATTCAATTTAAATGTCATTCGGGGAGTGGGGGAGGAGGTATTCAAGTTGTAACATCCAGAGTCATAAGGGAACATAAGAGGGTGGCGATTGGAAGGTCATGGGAAGGGAAAGGTGTGGGAGCTACAGGAGCGGGAAATATTTCCGATCACTGATTCCTCTTCCTCTAGTGTTTTTAGAAAGTGGGCTTTTGTAGAATATTTGTAGGAAGGTGGGGTTTTTCAAAATCCTTATGATGGGTCCTTGTATGTTTGCAACTCTTTCTTTTTAATGCAATTGATAATTGCCTATCTCGAGTGATCCATCTTTTATCTCATAATAAAAATATCATTGCCTGGGTCATTTACTTGGGGGAGCTAAAGGGTATTACTTGGGAGATTTCTCTTAACTTGCAGGTGCAGTTGGTCTCATGGAGACATGACAATGAAAGTGGCACCGAGGAGCTCCTTGTGCTTGGGGTCAGTCTTCAGGGGTCTTGGTACAGAGCAGCAGCTACTTGGAGGCAATTTGTCAGACTAGATGTGGATAGGGATGAGTTCAATAAGGTGGTTGGGGGAAAGAGCACCATCGGTCTTAGGCTTTGGTAAGAGAGGGAGGGAGGGAGGGAGAGCAAGGGGGTACAGGTCTCATCAAGTACCACTTCTGCCCAACGAGATGTGCCATTTCCTCAGGCTCAAATTACTCTGTTACAAATGCTTCTTCAGGCTCAAACATTTCTGCATAAGCAAAAGGCATTTTTATTCTTTGCCTTGATTATTATTCCTTATTAGCCAAGTTCTGTACATCGTTCTATGATGCAACCAAACATGTCCTTAATCCGAGGCACCTTTGCATGTGTGTAAAACTTGAAGTGCCTTGACCTTAGTGCTAAACTTTCTTGATTAGGGTGTCATTGCAGCTAATTTAATGCTTCATTAGTGAAATCACAAAGTTTTGAAACTTGCCCGCTAAATCGAAATCCTGCACATGTTTCGCCTGGGCTTCTGAAATTTTTTTTATGCAGGTAATAGACGAGTGGAAGGCACATGTGGGGACAAAGACTGGTATTCTGAATCTTCTTTTGTAATCATAAAGATTGCACTATGTTGTTTAACAAGGCTAACATATGATCAATTGGTGGCAGAAGAAAACAGGGGTGTCTCAGTGGATATAAACAACTTGCTGTTCTCGAGCATAGTTCACAATGCCTGATGGACGGTGTGAGTCGTCTCTGCTTCCTGGTAGATTCCCCTCAACTTTGTCCAAAATTGTCTTCTTAAATGAAAAAGAAGGGATAATTGTAAAACGTTGTAATTCCTTTTTCCTGTAATTAATATTTCCTTGTTTGTAATTCTTCGTGTGTTCTGTTGGACCAAATAGATAACCTTGTAGTTTCCCTTCACTTTCAACACCTAGTAAACTGCATGTTGGGTTTCTTGACCCGCACATGGAAGGCTCGGTGTCGAGCCGCAGAAGCTCAGGAATAGGATTGGAATTCGTTGGACATGATCTAATTGGAATTGACCCATCAGCTCCTAATGTTGAGACTGATAACCAACCCCATCCAAAAGAGGGATGGTGGATTGGACCGCTAAAATTTTTCAGGATTGATTGGTTAACACTGCATACCTTTTGATACGCTAATGTCAGGTTCATTAGATGTCCTATCATTATCGATAGAAATTGAAGGGCAAGGATATAACCATTATCTCATTCCATGATCGTCGTTTATTTAGTTCATCTCAGGCAAATATGCAATGTATCTTGGATCCCATCCGTGTCCACTTGTCGAACCATCATCCAGAGGATGTTACAACACAATCTTGGCAATTGGACATCTATAGGATCCATTTGTTGGAGTCACCATCTACCTTTTTTTTTTTTTAGCAACCCTAATGTTATTGAATGGACTCGGACCAATTTAGTTGGTTAATCATCGGCCCATTTTGTTTATTAAGTGCGTCCTTAGAAGCTGACAAGAAAACTCGTGGTTTTCTGATAAATGGCTGGTAAGGTGTTTTGCCCATATTTTTGCATATTATGCAATGCAAGCTGGTAACGTGAGGGCCGTTAGCCCAACTACATGTTGATCCGTTGCGCGGCTAAGGTTCTACGTTTTAGGTGGTGTTATGAATTGATGGATTCCGACGTGAAAGGAACGTATGCCAATATCTTCCAATGCTTCAAATGAAGTTTGGTTTTCACCTTTTAACGTATTTTGATAAATACTCATGGGACCCTTGAGATTGTCTTTTAAAGCCTAGTTTGTAAAGGAGGATAACCCTTGATTTTGGGGGTTATCTTGTGCTTACGGTGGGGATAATGGCATTTCTATTTGTTTTGCTAACATGTGTAATCTTAACTTGTGTTGGAGTAGGTGTTGGGGTAATTTGTAAGTTAATCTTCATTTTATCTCTCCTCTATGCCCTCTTGTATATAGTTTTTTTCAATGTGTTCCTCCATTCTAATATAAACAAAAAACACCACTTTACCATGCAAACGTGCCTTTTCCAATTCTTATCATCCATTCTAACCCTTACATTCAAGGAAACACCGTCCTTTCATATTATAGGTTAATCCTCATTCCTAATTCTTGTTCAGAAAATATAAATAGGGGTTAGCTTTCATTCTTAATCTCTGTTCAAACATAAAAAGGGGTTAATCCCTGCTCTCAAGTAAATACAAAAGGGGTTATCTTTGTTGTAAAGAAGCTAACTCAAGTTAGTTAACTCTTACTGTAAACTAACCCTAAGAGGTGGCTTATGGAGGGGGATAACCCCTTTTTTTGAGGGTTGTCTCTTGTTTATCTTGGGGGGTAATCCAACCTCTCTTGGCTTTTTTTATCCTAGGTTGTCCCAACTTGTGTTAACAGAGGGTTGAGATAATCTGTATGTTAATACTCGTTTGCAACATTTATGACTTGTGTCCTCTCGTGATCTTTTCTAAAGTTGGCTTGCTCTTAATGTAAATTAATATAAACTTAAAAAAAATAACCTTAGCAAACTTATTTACCATACTAAAGGTAAAAAAGTCTTTTGCCAATTATCTTAACCTGAAAACCTAAGTAAACACCCACTTTTCATATCATAGGTTAACCTTCATTCTTATCCCTCGTTTAGTAAATATAAACATGGGTTAACCCTTGTTTGGAAGTAAATAGAAACAAGGGTTAACCCCTGTTGTAACTTTGCTAACCTAGGTTAGTTAACCTATGCTGTAAACTAGGCCTAAGTACCTATCTTAGGCCTAGTTTGGCAATTGGGTTAGTTAACACATGAAAATGGAGCTTAATCTCATTTGGTAGGTGGGATATTCTAATTCGTGTTAAGGGTACTTAACTCGAGATAAATTATTCCTAGGTTCATGTAGGATAAGAATTTTGGAGGTTATCCCATCAATTTTCACATGTTAACTCTTGTGATCCTATCCCTTGTGCATTATTCCAACAAGTGATTGTTAGAAATAAATATCATCTCTACCCTTATAAGATACCATGTGAAACCCTCATTCATGAAACATGGATACTTCATTCCTTGTTCTCATCTCTCTTTTTTATGAAACACCGACACCTTCTCCCAAATGCCATTGTAGTAAGCAATAATGTTGAGATATATAAAAGCTCATTCTCTTTTACTATAGAATAGACATAATATGGTGTATGTCAACATGTGTCATCCTCTACAGAGCAAAGGAATGAATCAAACATTCAGTGATTAAAGCCCCCAATAGATGAATTAATTAACTAGATAAAATATATAAAACTATTTGTATCTCCTTTTAAAAGAAAAGTAGTCATATTTTTTTTACCAATAGCATCATAGGTAGTGTATTATACATATATTGTTTGATAAATTGAAATCATAAGATTGATGATTTTCACATGATAACCTATATTTCCATTTCCAATGAGATAACTAAAATATTGCTTGAAGTAATGAAACTTGAGGCTATATAATGTTCCAGAAATGACAAACCAGTGCTCTATTTTTGTATAATATCCATGGCACAAGATACCAAATTTTAGAATTAGAAACTTCAAAACAATATAAACTAGCCAAGATAGTTTTTTTATGTAGAGGGTAACAAACAAGTCTTACTCACTAGTGGCAGAATAAGTCAAATACTCAAACTACATATTATCCGATTGTCGTAAGGTCTTCTAACTACCATTAATAACTAGCTAACTTGTAAACCAACAACTCTAGGGATAGAAATGTCATTATGTACTTTATCCCATCAACAAACTTCTAAACAACAAACTTTCATACACAGAATAACCTTTCAGGCTATCCCTTTGCATTCCAAACAACAGTAGATTAATTGAATAGGATAACCTTTCTAACTTTCAAACAAAAATGTAGGATAATCCACATGTATAAAAGCTATCCCACTAAATTTATCCCTCCTCCTGAATTAACGCTTTTACTTGGAGGGTTAACCCCCGTTTATTTTAGAGGTTAACACACATAATTTTAACACTTGTTTTAGGGTGTTAACACCTGAAATGACCTGTTACCCTTTTGGGTTATTTAAGACGTCTGGATGAGCCGTCAGACGCTTGTCCAGACGTCTAGATGGAGGGTCGGACGTCTGAAAGTAGAACAGTACCTTACTTTCTTTTTCGTGCATGCGTTGCACGCGTATCCCCCTCTCTCTTCACCCCAAACCCTTAACCTTTACCTATTCAAACCCCCACCCCCACGCCACTCCTTCCATCCCAACTAGCCACCACCTTCATCCTTCCCTCCTGCCAGCCACCCCCTTCCTTCTAGCCACCAGCGTGGCGAGTGGAGAGGAAGAAGAGAGACGGGACGCGGAGGAGGAGAGGGGAGCGAGAATGTGGGAGGAGCTCGGGAGGGAGCTGTGGGAGCTTGGAGGAGCTCGCACGGGAGGAGTCGAGGGCACGGGCGAGGAGGAGGAGCTTGCGAGCGGAAGCCTTGGCCTCTTGTAGCCGCTGGAGGCACTGCTGCAGCTCCTACGAGCGAGCTCGCAAAGGAGATAGCTTGCGAAAGAGTTCTGCGTACTGGATATTTTCCAGTATCAGACGTCTGGAGCATCTCCCAGACGTTTGGAGTAGCAGAAGGATGTCCGGAGTTGAAGCCGGATGTCTGAAAGCACGCTCAGTGCCAAGGTACGTGCTTCTATGCGATTTACGGCCATGCATGCCTTACCGTAGGGATTTGTCCAACTTTTTTTAGCTCTGTGCGTGTGTACGTAGGAGCAGAGCGTTGGAAAGCTTCGAGGCACTTTTGGACGTCGAGACACATCACCAGACGTCTGACCGTACCTCCAGACGATCGGAAGGATAGTCCGACATTTGAAACTCTCTTCAAACGATCGTGGCAAGGTTCGGACGTCCGACGTAGTCGTAGGAAATTCAGGGCGAGTATTGACATCTTTTAAGATGTCTAAGGCTAGTCCCAGACGTCTGGTTTTGGACAGTATGCGTGTTTTTGGCTCGTTTAGGGTCCAAACGGAATCGAATTTCCACAAACAAACTACCGTTGTTTTTCGCTTGAGTTCCTCTACAAGTTAGTGTCACTTGTATGCGGTTTTGGACTCGTTTGATGTGGTGGTCAATTGTAGAGGTCTCCAACCAGTTGAGTATGCGGGACCCTCGGAGGCGACGGGATCTGCGATCCGAACCTCCATTCCTCCTGTGTTTTTTGGTAGAGTGGTTTACATTAATATTATGATTTAAACAAATGAACTGCATGTTTTAACTTGAATGAACCCTAGGATGAGAATGAACCCTAGGGCAGGAACAAATGAGTATGGTTTGAGCTGCACTGTTTACTTGAGATACATGTAGAACCCTAGGATGAGGATGAACTCTAGGGCAGGAACAAATGAGTATGGTTGATGCTACACTATTTACTTGAGATGCATGCAAAACTTTAAATGCTAGTAAATGTACTGGTTATTTTAATGTGATACCTTGCCAGTTAGAAAATTACGAGCTGCCTGGTTTAAGAATGGAACCGGTAATGTAAATAGAGAGATCTGAAAGTTTGGAATATGAAACGAAAGAAATACCAGCATGAACCCTA
The DNA here is from genome assembly GCA_037157565.1 of Thalassia testudinum. Lineage (NCBI taxonomy): Eukaryota > Viridiplantae > Streptophyta > Magnoliopsida > Alismatales > Hydrocharitaceae > Thalassia > Thalassia testudinum. Next base: position 99,489,412 of record JAZHRO010000031.1, on the reverse strand, counting down.
CAGGAAATTAGGAGAACTCTTGTAGATGGGAAGTGAGTTGGCCCTTGCGTACGTAGTACCAAGGAGAGCAACTGTCCCTTTAGTGTAGAGTGGTACTAGCTGCCCATTGGGTTGAGCCCTGGGGTCAGGCATAGTCACTCTACACCGACTCTGTTTGGCTCTCGTGTACGTGGTACCGAGGTGAGCTACTTTGTATAGAGAGGGAGCTAGCCACCCCAGGGGGCTCGAGGTTAGGACTAGCCACCCTACACCGACTCTTGTTAGGCCCACTAGGCAAATCGGGATTGTCGGATGAGGGTACGCGGATTGTGGAGGGGTGAGACCCCTATTCTATTATGAGGGGCGAGACCCTTATTCTGAGAGGGCAAGGCCCTGTACTGTTTCGTACTGTACCTTTAGGCGTACCCGCTAGCGGAAACGATTGATCACGTGCTAGTGTGAGATAGCTACCTGCACGCTTATTACGCGCGCCGTAGTCACCGCTATGTTGGGACTGTGACCTCGGGGTGGTTGACTGGGTGTAGGACTACCACGGGGGACTCTCCTAACCAGGAGAGTACCACGTGTACCTTCTACATCATGGAAAAGACTGCAATCAAGATCGTTTCCGTGAGGAACATGATAGATCGAGAAATGATTTAAGCGAATGAAGGATCAACAAATTAGAAGTACTTGGTTGAACTAAATGAAAATGGATAATTACTTAATTGTATTAATTAATTGCTTATTTTAATTACATGTAAATGGCTAAAGTACCACTCTACTCAGCATTTGCTGACTTCGGAAATTTTATAACCTTGTCCAGGTCAGGGAGTTGAGTAGCCAGCACCACCGGCTGTAGAGGGAGCTAGGCCTAGTCGAGCTCAGCCTTAGCTGCATTTTCTTACTATTACCCTAGCTTCTGTTGTAGTAGTAAGTTTTTTTGTTCTATGTAATACTGTTTCAGTTACTTTTTCGCTGTACTTTTCTCTGTCGTAGTTGTGATGGCTTGTAATATTGATAGACTATTCGCTCTGTTTCTTTTACTGTCTCTTGATTTCTTTCTGCTTAGTTACATTGCATGTGTGGTTGTTAATTATTTCCTACTTTTGGTTATTTTTCGTTGGACGACTAGGTCTTGGGATTAGTCGAGGTGGGCCGGTCTCGGGTTCTATAGGGATTTTGGATTGGGTCGTAACAAAGTGGTATCAGAGGAAGGTCATCCCAAGAAATGAATCAAATGGTCTGAAAAATAGTCACCCACATGCATGTAATTAGGATAGCCATCACAACGTATCGCTTTGATCTTCACTTCAAGTCTTATCTCTAGATGTAATCTGCTATCATTGACAGTTACTGCTCTTCTCCTGTGTCTCCTTATAGGAGTTGCCTCGTCGGGGAGTTCTTGAGGCAGGTTGCGGACGTGGCTGTGGGCGGGGTCAAAGGGGCAGACGTGTCGGACCTGAGGCGCCAGTCAACCCACCTCTCCTTCCGGGCATCCAGGCCTAGGATCTTGCCCAGATGATCTGAGATATCGTATGGGAGGAGCTCCAGCAGTCTCCTCGGCTACCCCTTCCTGAGGACGTGGAAGGAGAGTCCTCTATGGGGCAGGGGAACTGCCGCAGCGCTGTACGAGCTGGAGGGGGAGGGGGTGATCCTCCACCACCCCCACCACCCTCAGGCACTTCTGAGCATGAGCCCTCCTTGCCTGGAGGTGTACTTGTTCCCCCGTTGTAGCTCCACCATGAGCTTTTCAGCCAGTTTCGGAAGCTGAAGCCCCCCTCCTTCAAGGGGGATGAGAGCCCGTTTGAGGCAGAGGACTGGCTGGAGCAAATAGAGAAGGTGTTCGACACTCTCGACCCTCCTACAAAGTGCTGCGTGGCCTTTGACACGTATCACCTGGACAGCGCAACCCACAGGTGGTGGAGGGCAGTCAAAGGCCAGGAGGGGAGAGAGAGCCGATGTGAGACCAGTTCGTGGCTCTCTTCTGCGAGTAGTACTTCCTGTGGACCTGGCAGGACCAGAGGAGGTGGGAGTTCCACACTCTCCGTCAGGGGGCAATGACAGTTAGTGCGTATCGCATGCGTTTCCTGGAGTTGACACACTTCACCCCTACAGCTCTGTCTACTGAGGAGGAGCGCCTTTGGAGGTTTACTGAGGGGCTTCGACTGGCGATTCGGGGGTATGTGAAAACCCTGAAGTTGCCCACTTTCTCTCGTGTGGTTAAGGCGGCCATGACTTATGAGGAGACCAACCCGACCGCGCGAGACACTGACGGCGGACGGAAGAGGCCCTACTAACCAGAGTACTCATAGGGCCGTCGGGAGATGAGGCATACGGTGGTCGCAGGGGGGCAGTCTCATTCTGTGGGGCCACCAGTGGCTTTTGGGGGCCCCAGACAGGGACTAACTACCAGCACTGGACCCTTGCCCAGCCACCAGTAGAGATTGACTGAGGGAGGGGGCCGTGTTCCTCTCTCCTACCAGTGTGGCCAGCCAGGCCACATCAAGAGGGACTGCCCATCTAGGGCCGGAGCACAACAGATGCTCCTAGCATTGAGCACTGGAGGTTGAGCTGGTGGTCGCGGTCACCAGGCACGTGGGGGAGGACAGCAGTCATGAGGAGGGTACCGGCCAGCTGCTGCTCACCTGACCCAGAGCGTGGCCGCTTCGTCTGCTCCTAGGGCTGAGGGGTGTATCAATGTCCTGACACACAGATGCCAGGGCTTTAGGTTTTGTGGTGGCAGGTATGGTTACTATTTCCAGCAGGTTAGTCTATGTTCTTTTTGATTCTGGTGCCACACATTCCTTTGTCTCCTCGAGTTTTGCCGTTAGTTTGGGATCAGACAGCATACTATTAGAGGTTCTGTTCCGGATTAGAGGGCTAGGTGGATAGTTGTTCGTAGCAGAGGAGGTCTTTACAGACTGTGAGGTCGCTATAGGGGGACACAGTCTTCCCGCCGACCTGATTGTAATCCCGGTGGAGGACTTTGGCGTGATTCAAGGGATGGACTGTCTGTTTGCCTATCACGCTTTGGTAGACTGTTTAGGGGTAAGATCATCTTCCCCATACCAGGGTTGCCTCCCTTTGAGTTTCACGGTTAGCCGATGGACGGAGTTTTAGGTGCATCTTTGCGCCTCGGGCAGCGAAGATTTTGGGCCAAGGGTGTGAGGGCTTCTTAGCTTGTGTTGTAGCAGAGCGTAGTCCCGTGGTCGACTTTTAGAGTATTTCGGTGGTTTGCGAATACCTCGACGTTTTCCCAAAAGAGTTGCCAGGACTACCCGCCTTAGTGTGAGATCGAGTTTGAGATCTCGCTAATATCGGGGACCAGCTCCATTTCTATTGCACCGTACAGGATGGCGCCACTTGAGCTGCGAGAGCTCAAGTCACAGTTACAAGACCTGTTGGAGAAGGGCTTTGTGAGGCCGACTGCGTCCCGATGGGGAGACCCTGTGTTGTTTGTGAAGAAGAAGGACGGTACCCTACGACTTTGTGTCGACTACCGACAACTGAATCGGGTCACCGTCAAGAAGAAGTACCCGCTGCCTCATATCGACGACCTCTTTGACCAGTTAAGAGACGCCACAATGTTCTCTAAGATAGATCTGAGGTCAAGTTACCACCAGTTGAGGATCAAGGAGACTGACGTCTTTAAGGCAGCTTTCTATACTCGGTATGGGCACTACGAGTTCTTGGTTATGCCGTTTGGGCTGACCAACGCCCCCGCTGCTTTCATGGACATGATGAACCATGTTTTCAGACCGTACTTAGACTAGTTTATGGTGGTGTTCATTGACGACATCCTAGTCTACTTATAGGACCTGGTGCAGCATGGACAACATTTACGTTTGGTCCTGGATACCTTGAGACGATGCAGGCTGCATGCCAAGTACAGCAAGTGCGAGTTTTGGCTGAGGCAGGTGACTTTCTTGGGCCGCGTGATTTTGGGAGACGGATTGGCTGTGGATCCATCCAAGGTTGAGGCCGTGCTCAGGTGGGAGAGACCACGCACAGTGACAGAGGTACGCAGTTTTCTGGGACTGGCAGGCTACTATCGGCGGTTTATCAGAGGGTTCTCTCAGATCGTGCGTCCTATGACTCAGCTGACCCGGAAGGACGTGCCCTTTTCCTGGACCGATGAGTGTGAGGCGTGCTTCTGGGAGTTGAAGGAGAGATTGACTTCAGCTCCTGTACTTACCATTCCAGACAGTAGTGGCGGGTTTGTGGTTTACACCAACGCATCATTGTAGGGGTTGGGTGGTGTGCTCATGCAGAGGGGTCACGTTGTCGCTTACGCTTCGCGGTAACTGAAGCCCTATGAGTATAACTACCCTACCCATGACCTACAGTTGGCAGCAGTTGTCTTTGCGCTGAAGACATGAAGGCACTACCTGTATGGTGAGACATTCGAGATCTTCACTTATCACAAGAGCCTCAGGTACCTTTTTGACCAGAAGGAGCTCAACCTAAGATAGAGGAGTTGGTTAGAGCTCCTGAAGGGCTACGACTGCAGCATCTCCTTCCACCCAGGGAAGGCCAATGTGGTGGCCGACGCCTTAAATCGTAAGGCGCCCTCTCACTTGGCCAGCTTGCAGGCACAGAGTTAGAGACTCATGGAGGAGGTGGGTAGTTGGTGACCCCGGGAGTCACAGGGGTACTGCGGGGCAGTGACAGTGATGCGACAGGCAAGACCAGAGCTGATAGACTGCATCATTGTAGGACAGATGGCCGATCTGTACTTACAAACACTGCAAGACAGGGTGTTGATAGGGGACCCAGGAGACTTTTCCTTCTCAGACGAGATACTGCGCATGAGGGGACGCTTATGCCTTCCTAGAGACGAGGAGTTGTTAAGAGAGCTCCTGACCGAGGCGTACAGGTCCCGGTTCACCATACATCCTGGAAATACAAAGATATACCATGATTTGTGACGCGACTTCTGGTGGAGAGAGGGATGAAGTGGGATGTTGGTGAGTTTGTCTAGCAGTGCTTGGTATGCCAGCAAGTGAAGGCCGAGCACAAGAGGCTTGCAAGGCCGTTACAACCACTTCCTGTGCCAGAGTGGAAGTGGGAGAGCATCACCATGGACTTAGTGGTGGGTCTACCTGTTACCCAGCAAGGACACGACGTAGTTTGGGCGATAGTTGACCGGTTGACGAAGATGGCACGGTTCTTGTCGATCTGAGTCACTTTTAGGCCAGCACAGTTAGCAGAGAGATACGTCAGAGATGTGGTGCATCTGCACGGAGTCCCTGGCGAGATCGTATCCGACAGGGATACTTGTTTCACTTCCCAGTTCTGGGCAAAGTTTTAGCAAGCATTAGGGACCCGTTTGAGGTTCAGTACCGCTTACCTCCCCCAGACTGACTAGTAGTCAGAGCGCACCATACAGACACTCAAGGGCCTCCTACGCACTTGTGTACTAGACTGGAGAGGCTCATGGGAGGAGCATTTGCCCCTGGCAGAGTTTGCATACAATAATAGCTATCATTCGAGCATCAGCATGGCGCCCTACGAGGCTTTGTACGGGAGGAGGTGTATCGCACCCTTGAGTTGGGTCGAGGTGGGGACCAAGTGGGAGTTTGGCTCCAGGCTGATTCGGCAGAGTCAGGAGGTGATAGAGCAAATTCACATGCGACTTCGCACTGTTAGGAGTAGGTAGAAGAGCTACGTTGATAGGAAGCGCAGAGAGGTACAGTTTGAGGTTGGGGATCACGTTTTCCTCCGTGTTTCACCCATGAAGGGTTTGCAGCGTTTTGGGGTGAAAGGGAAGCTTGCGTCGAGGTTTGTGGGACCCTTTGAGGTCTTGGAGCGGGTAGGACCCATTGCTTACCGGCTTGCCCTTCCTCCCCAGCTTTTTGGGGTGCACGACGTGTTCCACGTGTCCAACCTCAGGAAGTACGTCGTCGATCCCAGCCACGTTCTGAGCCACGAGAGCGTCGAGGTGGGAGACGACCTAACTTATCCCAAGAGACCAGTACAGATATTAGATAGAGCCGTCCGGAGTCTGAGACGGAGGCAAGTATCACTGATGAAAGTCTTATGGAGAAGCTAGCGATGCGAGGCCACTTGGGAGCTTGAGGCGGCGATGCAAGAACAGTACTTGAAACTTTTTGAGGGTACATCTTTTTAGATCTACTTTGATCCTCTTTAGGTTTGTTATGCGCTTTTCTGCTACTTTTTTCCATACCCTACTTAGCTCAAGTTTCGGGGATGAAACTTTAAGTTTGTTATGTTGAAATGATCTGCTACCCTTTTGGGTTATTTAAGACATCTGGATGAGTTGTCAGACGTCTGGATGGAGGGTCGGATGTATGAAAGTAGAAGAATCGAACTTTCTTTCTTTTCCACGTGCGCGCTGCACGCGTATCCCCCTCTCTCCTTACACCAAACCCTAACCCTTTACCTATTTAAACTCCCACCCCCATGCCACTCCCATCCCTACCAGCCACCACCTTCATCCTTCCCTCTTGCCGGTCGCCCCCTTCCTTCTAGCCATTAGCGTAGCGAGTGGAGAGGAAGAAGAGAGACGAGACACGGAGGAGGAGGAGAGGGGAGTGAGAGCGTGGGAGGAGCTCGAGAGGAGGAGCTTGCGAGGGAGCTGCGGGAGCTCGGAGGAGCTCATGTGGGAGGAGTCGAGGGCACGGGCGAGGAGGAGGAGCTTGCGAGTGGAAGCCTTGGCCTCTTGCAGCCGTTGGATGCACTACTGCAGCTCCTGTGGGCGAGCTCGCAAGGGAGATAGCTCGCGAAAGAGTTCTGCGTACTGGATATTTTCCAGTATCAGACGTCTGGAGCATCTCCCAGACGTTTGGAGTAGCAGAAGGACGTCCGGAGCTGAAGCCGGATGTATGAAAGCACACTCAGTGTCAAGGTACGTGCTTCTGTGCGGTTTACGGCCATGCATGCCTTACCGCAGGGATTTTGTCCAGCTTTTTTTAGCTCTGCGCATGTGTACGTAGGAGCAGAGCATTGGAAAGCTTTGAGGCACTTTTGGATGTCTGGACACATCACCAGACGTCTGACTGTACCTCCAGACGAATGGAAGGATAGTCCGACGTCTGGAACTCTCCTCAGACGATCGCGGAAGGGTCCGGATGTCCGACGTAGCCGCAGGAAATTCATGGTGAGTACTGACATCTGGGACTATTCCCAGACGTTTGATTTTGGATAGTATGCGTGTTTTTGGCCCGTTTAGGGTCCAAATGGAATCGGATTTTCGCAAACAAACTACCGTTGTTTTTCGCTTGAGTTCCTCTACGAGTTAGTGTTACTTGTATATGGTCTTGGTCTCATTCGATGTGGTGGTCAATTGTATAGGTCTCTAGTTGAGTACGTGGGACCCGCGGAGGCAATGGGATCTGCGATCTGAGCTCCCATTCCTCCCGTATTTTCTGGTAGAGTGGTTTACATTAATATTATGATTTAAACAAATGAACTGCATGTTTTAACTTGAATGAAGCCTAGGATGAGAATGAACCCTAGGGCAGGAATAAATGAGTATGGTTTGAGCTGCACTGTTTACTTGAGATACATGTAGAACCCTAGGATGAGGATGAACCCTAGGGCAGGAACAAATGAGTATGGTTGATGCTACACTGTTTACTTGAGATGCATGTAAAACTTTAAATGTTAGCAAATGTACTGGTTATTTTAATGTGATACTTTGTCAGTTAGAAAATCACAAGTTGCATGGTTTAAGAATGGAACCGGTAATGTAAATAGAGAGATCTGAAAGTTTGGAATATGAAATGAAAGGAATACCAGCATGAACCCTACAGGGAATTAGGAGGAGAACTCCTGTAGATGGGAAGTGAGCTGGCCCCTGTGTACGTGGTACCAAGGAGAGCAACTGTCCCTTTAGTATAGAGGGGTACTAGCCGCTTGTTGGGTTGAGCCCTGGGGTTAGGCCTAGTCACTCTACACTGACTCTGTTTGGCCCTCGTGTACGTGGTACCGAGGTGAGTTCCTTACTGCAGGGAGGGAGCTAGCCGCCCTAGGGTGTCCAGGGTTAGACTAGCCGCCCTATATCGACTCTTGTTAGGCTCACTGGGCAAATCGGGATAGTCGGAAGAGGGTACGCGGACTGTGGAGGGGCGAGACCCCTATTTTATTCTGAGGGGCGAGACCCCTGTTCTGAGAGGGCAAGACCCTGTACTGTTCTGTGTAGTACCTTTAGGCGTACCCACTAGTGGAAATGACTGACCACGTGCCAGTGCGGGATAGCTACCTGTGCGCTTATCATGTGTGCTGTAGTCACCGCTACGTCACGACTGTGATCTTGGGGTGGTTGACTGGGTGTAGGACTACCACGGGGGACTCTCCCGACCAGGAGAGCACCACGTGTACCTCCTACATCATGGAAAAGATTGCAATTAAGATTGTTTCCATGAGGAATAGGCCAGATCAAGAAATGATTTAAGTGAATAAAGGAACAACAAATTAGAAGTACTTGGTTGAACTAAATTAAAATGGATAATTACTTAATTGCATTAATTAATTGCTTGTCTTAATTACATGTAAATGGCTAAAGTACCACTCTACTCAGCATTTGCTAACTCCGAAAATGTTATAACCTTGTCCAAGTCAGGGAGTTGAGCGGCCAGCACCACCGGCTGCAGAGAGAGCTGGGCCTAGTCGAATCCAGCCTTAGCTGCATTTTCTTACTGTTACCCTAGCTTCTGTTGTAGTAGTAAGTTTTTTTGTTCTATGTAATACTGTTTCAGTTACTTTTCCGCTGTACTTTTCTCTGTCGTGGTTGTGATGGCTTGTAATATTGATAGACTATTCGCTCTGTTTCTTTTACTATCTCTTGATTTCTTTCTGCTTAGTTACATTGCATGTGTGGTTGTGAATTATTTCCTACTTTTGGTTATTCTCGTTGGGCAACTAGGTCTTGGGATTAGTGGAGGCGGGTCGGTCTCAGGTCCTGTAGGGATTTGGGATTGGGTCGTAACAACACCCGTTTTGTTAACAGTAGTTCTAAGAGGTGTTAGCAAAATATGTGTTCACTTCGTAACTCTCATACACCCAAACTTTACTCTATAGAAATTGGTGTTCACATTAGTCCAAGTAAATACCATAACGGTTAACATCACAACTTAACATCATTTTAAATAAATAGAAATTGATGTTAACATCACTCTATAAATGAATGGCAATAAGAGTTAACACTAATTTCACATTTCTTAATATCAATTTCCGAACCTCCAGAGTGAGAGATCGACATTTATGAAAGTTGTGTAGTAAATATTAGTGGTCATTAATGAGATACATGAGATTTAGGTAAATGCATATCTGTAGCTATTCACAGATATAGCTAGTCGAAAAGAATCCATCTATTCCAAATTCCAAAAAAGAGAATGTCAATGTATCTAACCAATTCTTCCTAATGGTTTACAATAAAGTAGCATTGGTGGATGAGAATGATTTTGGGTGGGAGTAGGAAAAGAAAAATCTAATGCATTTGAGTTCTTCTCATATGCATTTGGTGGAGATGTTGTAACGGAGGACAGACATCTCTCCTTTCCATAGATTGTACAAATAGCTTTGCAATTACTTTTTAGAAGTATTGTTTTGTTATTTGTAAAGAATTATATGGTGACAGAAGTCTCGGCTTATATCATCTCTAGATTGGGCCAAGAACTAAAGAAGCACCTTTCGACTAATGAATGGGTATCTCAAACACATTTTGTAATTGCTAGTAAGTCGTCGTTAGATCATTATCTAATCCTCTCTGGTCATTGATGCACAGAGGATATGGGGGGTTAAGAGGGCCTGGCCTCAACAGATCAAACTAGATCAAGAGCTCACGAGCTCCCTCATTAACACCTTCCCATTTCATTGGAGACCCATGCATGTAATGCAAAATTGTCTCATTGGATGATGATGTTCATCTTAGGCGGAGGGGAATAAATAGTTTGCAAATCTATCCTCCAAAGATAGTTAGGATTCGAATTGGAAACTTATCGTTCCCACTTAAATGATATGAACCTATTCACCAGCTGAGCTACTCAACGAACTCAAACCTATCTCATTGGACTTAGATTGTCACGATCAATTTCTTGGCTATGTTCACTCACTTCCTTTGGGATTTGTTGACAGAGTCTCCTTCTGTCTTCTTGCTAGCTTGTGTAACCTCTATTGTTGCTGGACTTGATTAGCTTGACCCTTGGTTATCTTAACCCAAAATCAACTTACTTGTGGGTATTTGTCTTAGTTGACGCAAGGTTATCTCATCCAATAATCTTAGTCACTTATCTTAAGCGTTGCACTTGTTGGCCCAAGCACTCATTGGCAACATTGGTAGAGGGACAACCTACCGAAAGCTAAAAAATCCTTTTAGTTAATACTGATTTTGTTGGTTAACTCACTATTTATCATGTTGTTTTGAGTATTTTATTTTACAAGAATGTCTCCATTTGGCTACTTGATCAATTTAATTTTTTATTGCACCCTTTGCATGGTTAAACTTGAAGAGTAATCTAGGTTATGAGCATGTACTAGGATTGGAAAGCACCCTTTATCTCCTTAAGTCCTAGAGAAATTGGGATAAAAATTTGAATTTGAGCATTGTGCTTGATGATTCCTCTAGCCTCCCACAAGAGCATGCCACTTAATGCAAGATACAACTTCCCCTTCTGGGAACATTGGTGGGATTTCTTGGTGCATCACATTCTATGGATAGTATGTGAGTTAGGCATCAGAGAATTAATTTTTTCTTGACAATTCACGAATATAAATTAGATAATCAAATTTTTAGATATATATTACTTTGTTTCAATTTATTTTATGCAAGAAGTCGTTTCTTATTCCTTGTTATAATGACAAACTTGCTTTGTGGCCATTTATGCTGGGCATCTTGCCATTAGTTAAACTTAGAGGCAACTATTAAAGTAGGTTGATGACACATTTTGATGTAAGGATGACCCTCTCAATTGAATTAGTTGCCAAAATTGGCTAGGGGAGTGGAAGAAAATAATGAATGCTAACTAAGGCCTTGCCTAATGTCATGTATAGATTGTCCTTAATAAGAAAAGAAGCGGTTTGTGGCAAAAAAATAAGTACTTGTATCACCTTGTACATTGCCATCTTGGTCATCCATTTTACATATTGTAATTGCCATGTTACTGGCTATTAGATTATCTTGTACATGCTTCTCTGGACATTACATAAGGAAGAAGGGGCAAGACATAAAGGGGGATTGATCCACCCTAACTATCTAAGTAGATCATGATCTCATGATCTCCATCCTCTCTACTTACTCTACCTTATTGCCATGGTGACCCATATATTCAATACATCCCTAATGAAGTAGTTAAGGTGATGGCTTATACCATTAGTTGAAGATGAACCCCACAATTTTGTGTTTATTATGTGGTTGGATCTCTTTTTCCTTTTTCACGTACCAAGAAATTCTTCCCATTGGTCACAAGATCTTCAACAGTGGATGTTTGACCTCCTTCAATTACATTAGAAAGAAAGAAACACATAGTGGCACTATATTATGAATATACACGAAACATTGTGCGATGCGTATTTGCTAGGGCATTGACTTAGAAACTTTTGGTCTCACAAAACTATTCAGACTCCGCTTATGTGGAATCCCCATGTCTATAAATTGGTGCAAGCAAATATGTAGTTGAGTAGGGGCAACTTGTAGTGGTTGCGACAAGTGCATAGCTACATTAAGGAACAAGTAATGGTAATACTTGAAGCAAAGATATGTTGGGTTCGTCAAACCTATGTTTAATTGGAAATGTGGGCGTGAATGATAGAAAGCGATTTATGGTTGAAATAAATCTCATATGTAGTATCATGGAGGGGGTTGTTGCTAGCATGCTAATGTAGGCAAGAAAGGACAACTTGGCAATCTTTGTAGGTTGGAAGGGATGCTAGATGGGGTGAAGTAGGAGATGGAGAAGAAGTACAAAGAGTGAAGAAAGGGATTAAAGAGCTGAGAAGTTAAAGGCAATGTTTGTAAGGAAACATAAGTTAAAGCCAAGAAGGGAAGTCTCGAGGTAAACAGTCAATAATATACTCTTTTCTCCATAACTTTGGCACTAAAAGTCCTATAACCCATTATGGTTAGGCCTACATCAACTTTAAGTCGACAAGGCAACAAAACTTTGTTCCTATTCTTGTTCTTGTTTCACGTTTGCTTTTCTCCTCTTCTTGCTCTTTGACCAACACTTATTCTTATTTCTCCACTTGCTACATCCCATCCCCTTCTTTTAATTACTAGTCACTTCTCTTTTCTCACCCTATAACTAAAATTTTTTTCCAATCAAACCTTATCTTACCCTTATCCCCTATTGTTTAGAAGTCCTCTAATTCTCCCTTCCTTTGTCTTTGCCTTTACATGTCCACCCCCTACCTCTCCTAAACTTGAACTTTCCCTCCACAACACCTCTTGAATCCTTAACACTATTGCCTCTTAGTGCCTTATTTTTCAATTTTTTCCTTTCCCTAAAACTCATCGTTACTTTTAACCAAATATTCTTTTAGGGAGGCCTTAGTGTTGCTCACCCCTTTTTTGAAATAGATAAATGGCAACCTTCTGCCCTCTTCAACCCCCCTTATAACTTCTAGACCTAATGTCCCTACTCTTCTCACCAGTCACCTTTCTTTTCTAATAAATTTGATGTGCCCCTCTTTTTCTTTTTTTCACTACATGAATCTTCCCCTCTTCTTTGACTAAACTCCTCTACTAGGCCCTGCTTCCATCCACCTCCTCCTTGGCCAATTACTAAAGCCAACAACTTTACTATTCACTTTGCAACACTATCGCCATTGCACATACTATCCTCTACATTTTCCTCTTGGCCATGCATCAAGACATTTGGGATAGCAAGACATTCACTTTTAACGCTTATTATGATGCATTCAACATAGCTCTGAAGTAGTTTTGTCTAAGAATTACACACATGCATGTTTGATGATCATCTTTGTAGAGGAGCAATATGATTTCTTACATCTTTTTTCTCTTCTTTAATTTAGGTTATGATTGTGTACCTCATGTTATATCTATTGATGCATTCATAATTTTCTACATAATTCAACTTCAATATTTTTTGCTAATCTTGATGAATTTGTGTTATAAATAGACTTAGCTAATTATCATAGTGAATGTTGTGCTTGTAGCAATTGATCTTGCAGAATTAGCTAATAAGTGCTATTTATATTAGTTTTTTGAATAATGTGGTAATTCTTCTCATGCTTGATCTTTTAGGAGATTCAATGATGGGGATTGGATTGATTTGAAGATATTATATGGATGATCCAGACTCATTTGAACCAATACAAGCACTCGAAACTCAAATTGTTCAATGGGGATGATTGATGAGTATGCTTAATTATATGATAATATGCTTAATTTTGTTAATTTTGAAGCATTAGATATGTTAGGTTTAGGGCATTTTGTAAATAATTGTATACTTGCATCATGAAATTAAGATTGCAGATGTAAGCCTAAATCCTAATTACTAATTTGAGGCTCTACGTGATGTAGGAATGACTGAATTAGGCCCCTGAGGAAGAGAAGAAATGATATCTAAGCTAATCTGAAGGAGGGAGAAGAATCAGGATCAACCAAGCTCAATTGCAAAAGAAACGGGAATCTGGTTGTAACCTTAACCCTAACCATAATCTCAGTTCCCAAACCCTAACTTGCCTAATTTAGCCACACTAACTTTAGTCCTAATCTTATTCCTATTCATAAATCTCCACCTCAAAAATCCTAATGCTATTCTTAATTCCTCATTTCTAATACCCTACGCTACCTTCTAGAATCCTTTATAGGTCACGTCCACCACCTTTGGCCTTTGCTTCGTATAAAAATCCAACACCTATTCTACAAATTACCTAGATCCCAAAGAAATCATTTAATCAATCAATCAACCCACCTTCCTAAAATCTCTCTAATGTGAACATGCCCTCACCTATGTACCCACCACCACCTTAAATCCACGCCCACCAAGACCCCGACATAAACCCAATGAAACCCTATCCCTCTCACCATATGTTCCACGCAAACCAACCTTCTCAAGCCATCAAAAACCATTTTCTAATTCTAGAATCCCATTTCCTAATCACAATGCTAATCTTACTTTCCTATTTCCTAATCCCAATTTCCTAAAACCCAACCTACTTGGCCTTTACTCCACAAGCCCTAGTCGTCTCCCCTTCCTCTATTTAAACCCTGATGGTCTTCATTGCACATCATCTTCCTCCTCTAACTCTTCTTCCTTCCTTCAACCTTAAGCCTCCCTCCTACATCTTCTAACCTCCACGCCACCACCACTATAGTTCCTCCACCATGGTTGGACACCATGTTTGCTCCACCATCCAAACCTCCCTCTAGTTGTCTTTAGGTTTCCTTTTCATTAGATTAGCCAATAGGTTCCATTAGCCTTAGCTTTCTTCTACTTTTACACCAACTACTTCTATTTTACTTCAATCTCTATGCAAGGTTCTTCTACAACTCTGGATCTTCTTTGACTCTCTTCATGCCTTGGAGGTTGTGGTGAGATTCTCCACCTTCGCCATAAGCCCTTCATCATAGTTGATGAGGGGGGCAAAAAGTACTCTCAGAATTAAATATTCACATAAAGCCCAACGAATCCATTTCTCTGATAGCTCAGTGAATCCGGTTACCCGACTGCCCAAAACTCATGTAGATCTAGGTGGACTCCACCCGTCGGAGGATCCAATTGATCGGAGTTGAAGAGGCGGCAACAACATCTATGTCAGTGCTAACGGTTTGCACTGTAAAGGCTATTTATAGCCAAGTAACGGATGAGCTGGAGAATTCGTGAAGTCTGTTATGAAACTAAAAGTTGCGATATTTTTTGTATTATGAAAAGAGAAGAGAAGCCTCTAGAAGAGGTTTCACGCATTTCCAAGAGAGAGAACAAGAAGTGATTATATTACCAACCACCATAGTAGAATCTTAGGAGCATCTCCCTCCCCCCAGATGTACACCCCTTTAGGTGGAACTGGGTTACCAATTTCTTATGCCTCTATCTTTGCAATTGTTTGTGATATTCGTTGATTCGGGTCCCTTGTCGATTGGGCATTAATCAATTGGCGCCATCTGTGGGAAACGATTATCGTTTTATATCGTTTCCTTAATTTGAATCGAAGCAATGGCTCCCACAACTCGAAATTCCTCTTGTGCTAGCCTTGAAAAGGCTGCCCCAACGGAGTCCAACGTTTCAGTGTCCAAGGAACGCCATCTACACGTCAGACCTAACAGGGAGAAGCCTGCATAGCCCAGCTGGCAAATTGAGCCTTTTAGTTTTGAGAATCCTCAGCGGGACTCTCTCCTCAAGATGCAGGCGAGGGAAGAGGAGTACGAAGCCAGGTTGGTGCCTCTAAAGGCTAAACAATAGTTGATTGCGGATCAACTCCTTGAAATCGAGTTGATCAAGGAAAATTGCAAGATTCAAATGGAGGAGCCCTAAAACTCCAGCCTTACCGACAACCAATTGAAGTGGCGTCATATGGTAGAAGAGAGTGCCCACCTGCGCGAACAACTCAAGAAGCTAAAACATGAGCTTAGTAGCCAGAAAGGGAAAGTTCCTCCTAGCTCACGTAAAGCTCCCCGTTCACCTTCGTCAGGGGAGAAGTCTGAGGCTCACCCCATGGTGACCAGCGGAGGGGGCTTACTATTCGAGATTTTCTGTCAGGTCACCCTGACAGTGAGAGGCATACGCCCACGGGCGTATGTCACTACTTACCCCTTTACAAAGGAGGTAACGACGACACCTTTGCTGGAGAAATTCAAGTAGCCTGTCATGGCCCAATATGATGGAATGGTGGACCCTAACAACTTTGTGGGGAGATACCATAGATGATGCTCGTTCGTGGCTATCTTGACGGGGTGCTCTGTTGAGTATTTCTGTCATATCTCTCTATCGTGGCTCACAGATGGTTCAATGAGCTATTAGTAGGATAGATTACCTACTTCCAAGAACTGGCGGATAAATTTTGCTAGTACTTTGCAGGATGACAACGGATTAAGGATAACCTAGAAAGGTTGCTGGAGATCTGGTAGTGTAAAAATGAGTCTTTCTGGTCATATATGGATTGGTTTAAGGCTCAGTATTTCAAACATAAAAGGCCCCACAATGCCATCGCTATCCAGTACTTCAAGTCATGTCTCCTGACTCAGAGGTTTTGGTACGATATTGACAATTTTTTGCCTAGAGATATGGCGGAATTATGGGATCGGGCTATGAGGTTTGCAGAGCAGGATGATTCGTTTTGCTCCCGTAGCCGGTTGGCAGATGGATATGGAGACGACTTTGGTCCCATGGAGGAAAAGAGTGTCTTGGGAGAATCAACTCCTATATTTGTCTACGGAAGCAGTCGCTTTAACAAACGGAAGGTAAACTTCCAAGATCAGAGGAGTGAAAGGCCTAGCAAGGGCTGAAACAACAGGCCCCGCCAGCCCAAGTAGGAGTTCTTTGAGGAATACACTCCCTTGGCCGTGAATCAGGCGGATGTGTTGGTGGAGGTATGGTCCACCGACAAGGATCTTTTACCCCCGCTAAAGCCTCTCAAGAAGAAGGTTGACATCGGGCCCTATTGCAAGTATCATTGGGCCCAAGGACATGCTACAGAAGATTGCCGGGATCTGTGTGACTAGATTGAGTCCCATATCCAGCACAAAAACTTGGTCCATTTCGTCAAGCAGAATGAAGGCCAAGATAATGGCAGGTGACCTATGAAGGGTTCGAAGGAGTACCATAAGGAGAAGCTTCAACAGCTTCGGGGGGTCAATATGGTCTTTGTGGCAGAAAAGGAGCCGGAGGAGTCTAAAGCCCATTAAATTAAGCAAGTGGTGTCTCCATGGCTCCCCCCTATAGAATATCACCGTTAGGTTTTGGCAGTGAAGGCAACACTACCCCAGAATACTCACCTCTCACCGCCTAAATCAACGGGCACGGAAGTTGAGGTCATTTTCAGGGTCAACATCGCCCCAAGCCAGCAAACTGTTCCTCCTGAGTGGATTCCTCACAGAGGATTCCCTACCCTTCAATGGGGAGAGAGAGGCTCTGTCAAGCAGTCAACCTCAAAGCTGTTCTCTACACTACCGAACCCGACAGAGCACACATACCTACTCTTGGTGACTCTCCTGTTGGCAGGGCAACTCTAGCCTAGTCTCTTGGTGGATGAAAGCAGTGCAGTGGTCGTTCTATTTTGGAAAACATTGCTAAGGCTGGGGTTCAAAGAAGAACACATTTCCCCATTAACTCACCCGGTTGTGGGGTTTGGAAATTACAATGTGATGCCAAAAGGAGAGATAAGTTTACCCTTGTCTATCTGTGATAGGGATAAGAACTTGAAGAGAACAACCATATTCATCGTGGCTGGGCTGATGGCGGTGTTTGATGGCATTATCGGCCACTCGATGACCCATACCTTCCAGGTGATCCCCTTCTCTTAGTTCCAATTCATGCTCTTCCAAACTTTGCGAGGAGTAGGGATAGTGCATGGGGATCAATTGGTTGGGCGCGAACTCCTTCGGATCGAGTTAGAGCGATCCGTGGAATCAAAGCCACCAGAGCCATAAAAATGGGGAAAGAAAAGAGGCTAGGTCCAGGCGATTCAGTAGGAAGTGAACCCAGTTGATCCTTTGGCAATGTCAGAGCTTCAGGTAGGTTCTTCAACCATGGCTACTCAGTTATATCCTGACAACGCAACTAAGCTTGTCAAAGTTGGGGCGGACCTTGATCCCTCCAAAGTCCAGGAGCTGCTACTTTTGTTAAGGGCCAATGACTTGCCAGGAGTGGACTCGTCTCTGATACAACATCACCTCAATGTCTAGACGGATGCTCAGGTAGTGAAACAAGCTTGTAAGCACAAGTCAACTGAACAATAGCTAGCAGCTGAAGCAGAAGTTAAAAAGCTCTTGGAGGCTGGATTCATTGAGAAGTCCTTGTACTCGGCCGACATGGCTATCTAATGCAGTCATGGTAAAGAAGGCAAACGGTAAATGGCGGATCTGCGTTGACTTCACGAACTTGAATGAAGCCTACTCTAAAGATGAATTCCCCTTGCCTAGGATCGGCATGCTGGTGGACTCATGCAGTGGCTAGTCCCATATGTACTTCCTGGACGCCTACAACAAATATCACCAGATAAGCCTTACTCCAATAGATAGACCTCATAACTTCTTTATGACAGACAAGTGTCTATTTCAGTATAGAGTCATGACTTTTGATTTGAAGAATACTGGAGCAACTTACTAGTGTCTTGTAAACATGATTTTTTCCCATTTAATAAGAAAATCATTTGAGGTGTATATTGATGATATGTTGGTGAAGGTATCAAACTTCATGCAACATTTAGAGTACTTAGCGGAGGTGTTCCATGTCTTAAGAGACACCCAACTCCGTTTGAACCTCGATACATGCATCTTTGGTGTTTCAGCAGGAAAATTCCTAGGCTTTTTGGTTTCTAATCGAGGAATAGAAGCCAACCTCGACAAAATTTAGGTGATCATGGCTCTAGAACCACCAAACACTCTACAAGGGATACAATCGCTAGTCGATAAGATCACCTCTTTAGGTCGATTCTTATCTCAATCTTCCGACAAATGTCTTCCCTTTTTTGAATGTATAAAAAAGAGAAAAGGCTATATCACTGCCCATTGGACTCCTCATTACTAGAAGCTCTAGTGGAGGTAAAGGAAACTCTTAAAATTCCTCCCATTCTGATGGTCCTAAGGTTGGGGAATCTTTATTCCTTTACCTAGTGGTGTCCTTATCTGCTGTCAACGCTGTTCTAGTAGGCGAATAAGAAGGAGGGTAACGACTGGTATACTTCATTAGCAAGACCTATCAAGGTGTAGAAGCTATGTATACTGTGATCGAGAAACTCAGGCTAGCCTTGGTGATTGCCTCCAGAAAGCTACGCCCATATTTTCAAGCACATTCAATAGTAGTTTTATTTGACTACCCTTTGTGTTGAATGCTACATAAATCCATAAGGTTGTCATGATATATAAAATGGGCCATGGAGCTAGAGAAATTGGACATTCAGTACCAACCAAGGAGATCAATCAAAGGTCAAGTTATGGAGGATTTCATAGCGGAATTCAAAGAGCCAGATGCTTCCCTCTCTTTACCTTGGAGGTTGTATGTAGATGGCTCTTCCATGGCAACCGGATTTGGGGCAGGCATAGCCTTAACTGCCCTAGACGGCATACTCATAAGTATAAGTATGTCAACAAGCTTATCTTTCTCACCTCCAACAATGTGGCGGAGTACAAGGCCATGTTAGTCAACATCCGGGTGGCTAAGTCAAGAGGCGTCTCATCGCTAGAGACTTGTACGGACTCCCAGTTGGTTGCCAACCAAGTTAATGGTGAATACCAAGCTAGGGGTCCGAATATACAAGGTCAAGGAGTTGTCAAATTTCAAGACTATCTTAGTCAGTCGGGTACCTTGATTCGACAACTCTGTGGCAGATGCTATAGCCCTCCTGGCTTTAGCAATCCCGCTTGAACAGGAAGAGGATATATGCCTCCAAACATTAAAAGAGCCGACGATACTCACTCCCAAAATGTTCATGATAGAGAAATGCACGTCTTAGAAGACACCTATCATTAGATACTTGAACACTGGTGAGCTACCCCAAAAGGAATTGCGGCCTAAGGCATTTCGCCTAAAGGCCTTTAGGTATACCTTGATAGGGGGCAATTGTATAAGCAGGGATATTCCACCCCCATGTTGTGCTGCCTTACACAGGAGGAGGCATCACAAGCCCTCCAAGAAGCCCATGAAGGCATATATGAGAATCATGAAGGGTATAAGGTGTTGGTGCATAAGCAATAAGGCACCACATTAGCCTTTAATGATGGTTTTGATGATAACAAACATCTCAAGTAATTGAGATTAAAATTGGATCTTATGCATAGATATTGCAAGATAGAATTTTAGGTTGAAGCTCTCTTGACGAAATCAGAAGCCAAGAAGAAGGAGGAGATCTTGCTCTTCAAGTTTAGGTCTTCTTGTATTATAGGAATTGAGTTGTAATCTTTTATTCTTTATAATGTAAGGAGAGCCCTAATTAAATCTCATATTAGCATAAACATAAGGGATTCATATGTAATTCTCACAAGAACACCACACATAGCATAAATAGGTCAAAATATGATGAAACATATCCTTAGGTATTAAAGGATCATCCTAGAACCCCATAGAATCATCAAGACTCATTTGGATAGTTAGAGGACTTTTTACAGTCCATCTAACGTTAGGTAGTATATACTTAACGTTAGGTAGTAAGCTGAGGCCACCTTGAGCTCCAAGGAATGATGAACTTTGCATTGAACTTTGGACCTAACCTTAGGTAGTTTACCTAACGTTTGATAGAAGTTGCCTAACGTTAGGTAAGCTATTTTGGGCCAAATTGGATATCTCTAGGAGATAGCGAACTTTGCACTTAATTGAGTACCTAACGTTAGATAGTTCACCAAACGTTAGATGACTTTTACCTAACGTTAGATAAAGCTCTTTTGGAGCATATTAGTTAGCCGTTGGCAAATCCAATTGAGGAACCTTTTAGTCGTTGAAGAGGGGCTTTATGCAATCCAAAACTAGTCTATTCACCCCTCTATATATATGAGATGGATTCCCACTCTTTGGGAGGACATAGAAGAGAGAGAACTCCTCAAAAACACACTCTAAAGTACATTCAAGTCCACATTCAGCTAAAGCATAGATTTGGTGTTCTTGAAAGCGATTGAAGCTTTGATTCTCCAACTCACACTTACTTGAAGCTTCATCACTTCAACTCCTAGCAGCATCATCTTCTCGAAGTCACTAAGGGAGTTCTTTTAGTCTTCTAGATAGCTAGTTCATATAATTAATTGCATATCTTATTGGAGCTATCTATATGAGCTAAATTATGCTTTAATTCTATTTTATTCATTAATCTACTTGTAATCTCAGGACCCAGGTCGTGGGTTCCATTCCTCTTGGGAAAGAGGGCTTTGCTCTTGATTGGAATATCAAGAGGGATTGAAAAAGGGTTTGGTATCCATTACTTTTGATTGGGATATTAAGAGGGTTTGTAAAAGGATTTGGTACCCCATAAGTACTTGTTAGTATTTCGAGTTGGACTCGGGGTAAAATCCTAGATTGGGAGATCTAGGTAGTAGTTTTTCCCAGGATTGGGTTTCCACTGTAAATCCTTGTGTTCATTTATGGTTTGCTTGAGTTTATACTAAATCTGCATTATTTACAATTGGTTGTTTGTTTACCGCCTTTAGCACTGATCACCCCCTTCTAGTGTATTTTCATTTGGTATTAGAGCTTAGGTTGGTGTAATTTGGAGTAACTTCCTTGCATCGATGACAATGGCGGAATCGAGCAACTCAAGGATTGAGGGATTATCGACCTACCGACCTTCATATTTTATTGGAAATGGCTACACTCATTGGAAGAGGAAGATGGCAATTTATCTCAAATTAGCTACTGGAAATCTCTCATTATGGAAAATGGTAGAGAAAGAATTCAAAATGTCGGAAGTAGATGCCACCATTGGAGACTATAAGCCAGAAGATGAGAAGATATCAATCAATTGTAAGGCTATGAGCATATTATATTGTGCCCTCTCTAATGATGAGTTTAATAGAATTTCGCAGCTAGAGGTGGCACATGAGATTTGGAAATGCCTTGAAGTGACTCATGAAGGAACCTCAAGGGTGAAGGAGACAAAAATTATTTTCTTAACCCAAGAATATGAGATGTTCAAGATGAAGCCGGGCGAAAGCATAAAGGAATTGAGTATAAGATTCACCAACATCATCAATCCTCTTAAGGGGCTTGGGAAGAGTTATCCCTCAAATGAGATGGTGTCCAAATTTTTAGGGGCTCTAACCAGGGAATGGGAGCTAAAGGTCACCACAATTGAGGAAACAAAGGATTTGAAGAACACTAGCATGGATGAGATACTTGGAAGTCTAATGGCTCATGAAGTGAAGCTTGAGCTATCCAAGAAGGAAGAAAATGAAGCTTCTAGTTCCAAGAAGAAGAGTTTGGCATTTAAAGCTAAAATTGAGAGTGATTTTGATCTTGATGAAGATGATAAAAGTGAAGATGATGAAGATATGGCCACGTTTTCTAGAAGATTCGAGAAATATGTGAGAATGAGGAAGCAATTCAAAAAGAGGAGAGATAATGAGACTCCCACTTGCTATGATTACAAGAAGAAGGGCCACATACTAAAAGATTGTCCTTTACTCAATGAGGATAAGAAAGACAAGAAGAAGAAGAAGGAAAGGAAGGAAAAGGAGTCAAGGACCAATGACAAGTCAAGAACGAAAATCTTCAAGAATAAAAAGAAGGCATTTATGGCAACTTGGGATGACTCGGATCAAACTGCAAGTGATAGCACCGATTTTGACTTCGACTCTGACTCAAGTAAGGAAGAAGCTGCACACATGTGTTTCATGGCAAATGAGACCAAGGTACAAGACTCTACTTCTTTTGATGAGCTACTTGATGCATATGATGAGCTTTTTCATGAATGTAAGAAAATTAAACATGAAAATAGAGCCTTGAAAAAGCTTAGAGTAGAAGAAAATGACTTGCTAAACAAATATGAGCTTTTTGTCAATGGGAAATTGGATCTAGAAAAGGAAAATAGAAATATGAAAACTGAATGTTTAAACTTGACTAGATCATGAAAATCTTAGTGCTTCTAACACTAGTTTGCTTATTGAAAAGACATATTGATGGAAGAGACTATTGAATTGAAAAAGAGAATTACTTGCTTAGAAAAAGATGTGCATGAACTTAGGATAAACACAAATAGGTTGACTAATGACTTGACTAAGTTTACTAATGGTAGTAAGAACCTACAAAAGCTGGTTGCAAGTCAATTACCATCAACCTCTAGGCATGTTCTTGGTTATGTTGAACCTTCATCCACAACCAAGAAGCCCACTGACTGTGTGAAGCCTAAGGCCAAAAACACCTTTGTGCCACCCAAGGGTCAAAAATCAACTTATCATGCATACTTATATAGCCATAAGACTCAAAAGCAATCTTACAATGCATATGCTTTTAGCCATAACACTAAAAAATAAAAGGTTGAGAAAGGATCTCCATCAAGAAGATCAACTAACACATCCGGATCCAAATTGATTTGGATACCAAAGAGAGAATTAGAATATTGTTTTGCAGGTGTAGATGAAGATTTCAATGTCGAAGATTGGACCTACAAATTGAAGAATGGTCAACTTGAATTGAGAGGGCCAAGGAGTAGATCAAAGAAGAAGATGAGACAGCCGACAGGTAATCAAACCACCATGCGTCAACCGTTTGGTTGGAGACCAGCATCGATGCCGGGACCTCCAAGTTTCAGATGGGAGCCCAATCAACTTTGGCATAAACCTCCATTTGGGCCATGCTATTGGCCTTGGTAAGTGAGGTAAACCATTTACCCTCTCTTTTATGTTAATAGATAGCATTTAGATAGGGGGAGATAAGAATGTGTTATATGCTATATGTCCATCATTAAGGGGGAGATATATAGCCTATATGTTTGGACTCTTTTAAGTAGGGGGAGGTCTCAAATATGAATATAGCTATGTTTCCATTTTTAAAGGGGGAGTATAGAATAAAGTAGTTAAAAAAGAACTTGATTTTAGTTCCTAGTACTTTAGCTTCAGCATTTAATGTACTTGTAAGAGTATGGGCTGCACAAACTTTTCTAGTTTATATCCTTGGCATGCATTAACCAATAGGTATATTTTCTTGTTGCACCTTGCACTTCTTTAAAGCTCATGGTTTTGATGTTCCTATTATCTTGTTGAGCTATATATGATGATGTTTACATTGCTATATGTGAGTTGATGAATTGTATTGAGTGTTAAACAAAGTTATATTCTCATATGCTGAAATATGAATATGCTGTGCCTCCTTTGATTTTTTTCTTTAATGATGTCAAAAGGGGGAGGATAATATATGAGAGGTTGAATAGGGGTTGAATAAATATTGAGATCATGGGAATAGGGGTTGAATAAATATTGAGATCATGGATACTTGAATCTTACTAAAATCTTGTTATGTCATTGTGCTATGTCTTCCTTGTGTGTCATCTCTTAGAATTATTTTGAGGAGAGCACTTAGTCAGGGGGAGGCTTTCAACCTCTCCATTGAGTGTTTGTCATCATCAAAAAGGAGGAGAATGTTGGTGCATAAGCAATTAGGCACCGCATTAGCCTTTAATGATGGTTTTGATGATAACAAACATCTCAAGTAATTGAGATTAAAATTGGATCTTATACATAGATATTGTAAGATTAATTTTCAGGTTGAAGCTCTCTTGACAAAATCAAAAGCCAAGAAGAAGGAGGAGATCATGCTCTTCAAGTTTAGGCCTTCTTGTGTTATAGGAATTGAGTTGTAATATTTTATTCTTTAGAATGTAAGGAGAGCTTCAATTAGATCTCATATTAGCATAAACATAAGGGGTTCATATGTAATTCTCACAAGAATATCACACATAACCTAAATAGGTCAAAATATGATAAAACATATCCTTAGGTGTTAAAGGATCATCCTAGAACCCCATAGAATCATTAAGACTTATTTGGATAGTTAAAGGACTTTTTACAGTCCATCTAACGGTAGGTAGTATGTACCTAACATTTGGTAGTAAGGCTGAGGCCACCTTGAGCTCCAAGGAATAACGAACTTTGCACTGAATTTTGCACCTAACGTTAGATAGAGGTTGCTTAACATTAGGTAGGCTATTTTGGGCCAAATTGGACATCTCCAGGAGACAGCGAACTTTGCACCTAACTGAGTTCCTAATGTTAGATAGTTCACCTAACGTTAGATGACTTTTATCTAATGTTAGATAAAGCACTTTGGAGCATATTAGTTAGCCGTTGGCAAATCCAATTGAGGAACCTTTTAGCTGTTAAAGAGGGATTTTATGTAAACAAAACTAGTCCATTCACCCCTCTATATATATGAGATGGTTTCCCACTCTTTGGGAAGACATAGAAGAGAGAGAACACCCCAAAAATACACTCTAAAGTGCATTCAAGTCCACATTCAGCTAAAGCATAGATTTAGTGTTCTTGGAAGTGATTGAAGCTTTGATGCTCCAACTCACACTTGCTTGAAGCTTCATCACTTCAGCTCCCAGCAACATCATCTTCTTACAATCACTAAGGAAGTTCTTTTAGTCTCCTAGATAGCTAGTTCATATAAGTAATTGTATATCTTATTGGGGCTATCCATAGGAGCTAAATTGTGTTTTAATTCTATTTTATTCCTTAATCTACTTGTAATCTGAGGACCCAGGTTGTGGGTTCCCTTCCTCTTGAGAAAGAGGGGTTTGCTCTTGATTGGAATATCAAGAGGGATTGAAAAATGGTTTGGTTCTCATTGCTCTTGATTGGGATATGAAGAGAGTTTGTAAAAGGGTTTGGTACCCCATAAGTACCGATTAGTATTCCAAGTTAGACTCGGGGCAAATTCCTAAATTGGAAGATCTAGGTAGTGGTTTTTCTTGGGATTGGGTTTTCACTGTAAATCCTTGTGTTCATTTGTGGTTTGCTTGAGTTTATATTAAATTTGCATTATTTACAATTAGTTGTTTGTTTACCGCCTTTAACACTAATCACCCCCCCTTTAGTGCACTTTCATAAGGCACTCCTGGCCTGGTTGTTTCAGGCGGGGTATTTCTGGCTCCAAATGAAACAACATTGTAAGGAGTTTGTGTGCAAATGTGATAAGTGCCAATGGTTCACTTCGCTGCAGCACTTGCCACCTCGGAAATTGGTGCTTATCATGCCATCCATCCCTTTAGCAAAATGGGGAATGGAGTTCATTGGCTCTTTCCCGCTAGTGCTGGCTAAAAAATGCTTCATCCTGGTTGCAGTGGATTATATCTCCAAGTAGGTAGTAACCGAGGCTATGGCTAGCTCAACAGCCGATAGGGTCGTGTCATTTGTTAGGAAGAATATCATAACTCATTATGGAATACCACAAACCATTGTCATGACAAGCATATCTCTAGGACCGCCGAATGGTGTACAAGGAGCGGGTTAAAGCCTTCCATGACAAGCATATCTCTAGAAAGATCTTTTATCCTGGTCTGAAGGTCCTACTCTTTGATGCCAGACTCAAACTTTTCCCTGGGAAGCTGCAATCCAAGTGGGTCGGACCATACTTGGTCCGACAGATTTTTGGAAATGGAGCCGTCGAGATCAGTCCACTCAGCCATGATTTCGAACCTTTCATCGTGAACGGTCAGAGACTCAAACCGTTCATTGATGTAACTTCTACTGATTTGGTTGAATCATCTTATATCCTCCATTCCCCATGAGCTTATTGTGCCCAGCCGATGGCGTAAAACTCAACGCTCAACGGGAGGTAGCCCGTCATTCTCTTTGAAAACCTGAAACCTTTTCTGACACCCTTAAGGTTCACCCTTTAAGACAGCAGACTCCACCTCAGGTGCTTGCACCTGAGATTATAAATCGTCCGCAACAGTCATCCCGACCCATTCACTCACCAAAACATCTGCCCTAAGGAATGAACTGAGTTGAATAAAAATCCTTCTAAGTCACAATGAGGACATTGCAAATCTTAGGCATGGGGGGTATGAAAGTGCAAAAACTTGTAAGAAAAGGTTTTGAACAAACAAAAATTCACATATCCCAAAAACACCATAAAAATTAATTTTTTTTTTTTGAAAACAAAAGAATAATAAAATGAGAGGAGGAAAGAAATTTTGTGGAGGAAGGAAAAAGAAACAAAATGAAAAAGGAGCACAAAAATGAGAGAAAAAAGTGATAGTCATTAGTAAGAAACTAAAGAATTAACCTAAGTTCTAGACCTCATTCAAGAAAAGAGCTGAAAAGTGCACAGTGAGATTAGTAAGAATGCAAACCTTAGGCATTCTTGGATAGACTCTTAGTATCCATTAAGATTTAGACATTCCTCAAGAGGTTGAGGAAAATGAAAAGCTTAAGTATTAAGTCCAAGGCTTAGGAAGTATTTGGCCTTATTAACTAACTTTTGATTTACGGGACTCAGTAACCTAAGCACCCAAATCTCACACACAGCCTGGTTCAGTAAGCATAAAAATCAAAATCACGCAGAAGCGTCTCAAAATTCTGAAAATAACACCTAGAGTAGGTGCGGCCGATCAACACAAGTTGATTTGGACGAGTTCCCAGCGTGGAGAGGTGGGAAATTCCCCTCAAAGATGCGTAACAAAATTCATCTCCTCGGTGCTTGTCTCTTAGGATATTTGCATATCCTATCGGGGGCATGTAAGCACTCTACTGGTTCAAATTCCATGGATGGCATTATCACGAAATGTCAATTGCCAGGGTCTGAATTTGGCCATGGAACACCATGGACGGGATTATCTCGAAATCTCAATAGCCAGGGTTCTGGGGGTCACCATGGGTGGTGCTATCTCAAAGCATCGACTGCCAGGAACCCTTGAGGATTGATGATGGGGACAAGGAATCTGATACAGACCGTGTTGAAAAGCCAATCCTAAGCTAGAATTAAAAAGAAAAAGAGAGAACTCTCCAAACAGATAAATCTTCTATCTCTCTTTCTCACAAAATGCACTGCGAACTGAGCCAGGGCTAAAATCATTTCAAGCACGGGTGCTTTAACCACAAAGTCCCATAAACCTTAGGTTAGTTCTTGTGGGCCTTAAATACCTTTGCTAAGGACTGAGGCTGAGGCTAGACAGATCTGGATCTTGGTTGGTACTAAAGTACCTTTTAGGCCTATGGTTAGCATTCTAACCTAATCTAGGTTTCAAATGAAAAAGCACTTATCTGAAATCATTAAGAACTTCATGGTCTAGAACAAGTGTTGAAACCTTAAGTTTTTGCTAGAGGTTTCAACACTTGTTCTAGACCATGAAGTTCTTAATGATTTCAGATAAGCTAGGCATGGGGGTATGATGAGAACCTCATCATGAACCCTAACTAGCACAATCTAACCTAGATATGAAAGAAAAAGCTCCTACATAACCTAAAGAAAGACTTAACTCAGAGAATTCTGAGTTTAAGAAGAAAACAAATCATAAGGGGTAAAACTGTAATTTCACCAACGCAGTTTGCGAACAGGATAATTAAGAGTCCAAACACAGGTCAAACAAGCCTAATAAGAAGGAAAGTGGGATGATCTGATCTAAAAAGGATTATAGAAACTTCAAGAAATTAAATGACATTCTGTAACCCTAAAACAAATCCACTTCAATTCACGAGGTTCGAGGCAAGATAAAAATCAACTAAATCCTCTAAAATTCATTGAAAAATAATCTTTAGAGTTTAGAACCTTCAATTTGGCCTTAGAAACTCATTTTGACCTAAAAAGAGAACCATGCCCAATTAATGACTTAATTTAGGTTTTTACGTAAATTAGTCGGACAAACATGGTCCAACCTAGAAATAAAATTCACCATTAAAATCCTTAGGTTCAAATTAGTCTTGTATAAAAACTTGAGCCTAAGAAGAGACCTCCTTGACCGACTTTGCAATTTGGTCCTCTTCATTTACTTTTTGACCCTTATCTTTGAAACCCTTGCATATTGGCCCCCAGCTATTCCATCGTTCTTTGCAGAACGGTCCCTCCTGCAAAACTCTGCGCAGCACTATGCTCCGGCGACTTTGTGCGGAGCATGGCGCCGTGCAGAGAAGGGGTACTGCCCTGCAAAGTAGAAGCGGGGTTCTCTGCGACGTCCTCTATCGCAGGGACCCGGCCATGCTCTCTGCCGACCCCCATACCTTCCGTGCGAACGCGCGGAAGGTATGGGTGCCCCTTCCGGCCACGTTCTGGTGAGGCTGGCACGTCGCCAGCCCGCTCCTCCCTCTGCGCCAGCCCCTTTATAAGGACCCTCACCCCCTGTCGGCTCCAGCAAGCTCTTTTTTGACGGAGAACACCCCCCCACTTCATCCCTTCCTCCTCCGTCAGAAGGCCCGCAACTTCCGGCGACTTCCTCCTCTTCCTCCTCGTCGCTCTGCTGCCTTACCTGCAGCAGAGTTCTCCTTGAACTCTCGTCTGCGCTAGGCTGTACGCGCCGGTGCCCTCCGCCTGCTTCCTCGTCGCCGCACTCCTCCTCCAGGGCCCTTTCTTCCCCAGCTCCGGCAGATACGAGCCGGCGGCTTCGTCCTCCCCCTTCGTCCAAAACTTAGGTAAATAGCTTCCTTTCCTCCTCCCTTACATTTTCCCTCTATCAATTTACCTTTTTGCCCCACCGCACACAACTTCCACCTCCGCCTGCTCCGTCTCCGACCACCTTCTCCGGCGAGCCCATTTCATCTCCACAGACCTTCTCACCCCTCGCCGACTACCCCAAAAGCTTCCCCTCACTCCACTCAACCGATCCCCCCTTCCCATTCACTACCAAACGCCACCCGACCACCCCCTGAACAAACCCACCTCTCCGGCCATAGTCCGAACTAGGGCTACCTCCACACGCATCCTCACGACTCGCCACCACCCGCACTGCCTTCGCCGCACTCCGGCGAAGCTCCCTGCATCTTCTGATTGGGCCGCGAGGCCGTATTCCTGTTTTCAGGTCGAAGCCGCCTTGCCGCCATTACCGAGCTGCTACAGCTCCTTCTCCTACAGCTGTAGGTGCTGTTCCGCCCAGGTCCGCACCCCAGGACACGCGGGTTGCTGCTGCGAATCATCTCAGGTCTGCAGCTAAGGCAAAGGCCCCGCGAGTTGCTGCAATTGGCCGCAGGTAGCTTGCCTGCAGGCGCCAATCGGAAGTGTGTGGCCAAGCACCCACACTTAAAATTGAAAAGTGTTCAAGGCTATTCACCTTCGAACACAGGGGTCAGGTCCCTCACGCACGCTGCGTGCCACGTGCTCGCCCTCGCCCGCGCTCACACCCCCCGGGTCTGGGCAGGATCCGTTACCCAAGCTGCGCACTCCTCGCCCACCACCGCATGCTGGTGGGCCTGGTCCCAGGCGTGAAACCCGTACCCGAATACCCGGCTCTAGGAGAGCTGTCCTAAGAGAGAAATCTGAGAAAGAGAGAGACGCGGGGAAGGGTAGGGGTAGGTTTTGCTCTCTAATCCTTGTGTGAGCGTGCAGGAACAGAAAAGAAGAAGGAAGGCGACCGAAGAATCAGCCACTCAGGGCAGCCGAAGAAGAAACGAAGGAGAGAAACAAAAGAGAAGAAGGAAGGTACTGTAGCAAACCTACAGTTAAGTCGTCTGACCACTGCATCAGATGACGGTTGGGCAGCGGCCAGAAGAGAAAAGAAAGAAAGAGAAGAACAAAGAAAGAAGAACAGAAGAAGACATAGCTGCCAGAGAGAGAAAGAGAAGAACAAAGAAAGAAAAAGAAGAACAGAAGAAGAAGGCAAAGAATGAAGAGAGAAGACACAGCCATAAGCAGAGAAGAAGAAGAAAAGAAAGAAGAAGAGAAGGAGAGCAGTTGAAAGAAGAAGAAAAAGGAGAAGAGAAGAAGAAGCCAAGACAAACTCGCTCTCTCTCTCTCTTATTTTTGTAAATCTAATAGAGAACCTTTGTATTTTTAGAATTCCAGTATCTCCCTGAGTTCGACCTCGGGAAAACTATTTCCGAGTAAAAAATTTTGTAATGATAACTGGTAGCTGTCTTATTACTACAACGACTGTAATTTAAAGTATAACAAACATAAACAAGCTAACCGGATAACAAACAACCATTACCAGCAGACCAAAGCTTCCCTTCTCAACCACCTCACTAAGAGTCTGACGTGGGGAGTCGTCTAGAACAATAAGCTCAGGCGGGGCAGATGGGCGAGGTGAATCTATGGTGGCGTTTGTTGTTTTAACCCCACTAGGGCTTATGGGGATGGGCGTTGCCGACTCTTGTATCGGAGAAGCCGTAGGCTCTGCCTCTTCATAAGCTTAAGGGGGACGTCCTCCTCTTTACCGCTCGCCACTTCCTTCCTTTTTCCCTCCTTGGGATGGGAAGATCCACTCCCCTCACCCCACTCTAAGGGCTTGCCCCCCACCTCTCCCCGCTTGGACCCACCGTGTGAAGAACTATTGGGTCGTCACCTCGGAGTGTTTGGATGGACAAACCATCTAAAAACTGGAAAAAGGAAAAATAAAAGTTATTCAGATGGTGGAGAAGATAAGCTTTCTAAAGTTGCTACCCTCCCAACTTAAATGGAGTGGGATAGGAATCTACAACCCATGTCAATGTCGCCCAAACATCTCTCTACCTTAGCTCTGATCGGGCAATTGGCCTAAAGCCTATTATCTTGTCCGCGTCCACCTGAGTAGACGAATCAATTTCCTTGGAGCTAGGCAGCAGGTCTCTTTCAAGCGGACCTTGCCACTTATAGGGGGCTACTAAAGTCTTGACATTGTAGTGGAAGAAAAAGTGGTGGTCATGCCCCTTCTGGCTATCAGAAAAATCAACTATTCTGTATTTGGTGTGCTGAC
Organism: Thalassia testudinum; assembly: GCA_037157565.1. Classification (NCBI taxonomy): domain Eukaryota; kingdom Viridiplantae; phylum Streptophyta; class Magnoliopsida; order Alismatales; family Hydrocharitaceae; genus Thalassia; species Thalassia testudinum. Next base: position 99,457,981 of record JAZHRO010000031.1, on the reverse strand, counting down.
TGTACAAGGTGTATGTACTAGAGGAGGGCTTACCCCTTTTTATCTTAAGGGGAGCCCAAAAATTAGGTGGAATACGCCCAACCGGGGAGCGATTCCCAAGTGAAAATAGATGACAGTGAAGGTGTTGAGAACGAGCCAACAATTTAGGCTAAGTTGAGAGTGTGCAAAGTTGTAATGACAAAGAAACGAAACCAAAAAAGGGTTCAAGGACACCCGCAGGCCATTCTCTATGGCATATTTATAAATTATAAACATATCCACCCCCCATTGGAACACAGGCGGGTCATGGACCTACAAGGGTGGAACTGGACTCCATCGAGTCCACGCACCATTAGGAATTCCTTAATGGTTGACTAACTATGTAAGTCAGAAGAAAAACTGTACAACTCCTTCGTCTTGGGTGCAATGCCCTAGGAGGAAGATCCAGACTTACCCTTGCTTGCGAGTTCGGACATTGCCAAGCTTCCGCTACTACTCTTGATGCGGTGTCTTTGGATGAACAGAACCTCCCATAGTTCGTCGGAGGAGTGGAAGCAGGCTTGCAAGGTGGGTCCGCAGTAGTAAAGGCGAGTAGGTGGGGCATTTACTCTGCCCCACCCCTCTATTTATAACCCACGAGGGGAGTTTTCCCTCTGTGGGGCGCGGATTTCAAAAACGAAATCCCACGATATGAGACATGGATTTCAAAAGATCCTGCTAGGTTTGAAACGACCGTAATCATCATTACGGGCATTCAATGCCCCTATGCATGTATCATTTCGCCGCAACCATAGTAATTGCATCGTTGTCCATTGTGGTGTTTGAGGCAAATATGCCTCATGATTATGGCGATTATTGCTAGTCCCATCACATAAAAGGACAAAATCAACTCCTGTAGTGATTGACCATCACTCGCGGAAGGTGACACTTACATCACATTTATACTTGTGATGTTGGCCTCTTAAGGTTGATAGGAACTCAGGCGGCAACATGCCTACGTTCCTTTCAATAAAGGTTGGCCTCTTAAGGTGTTGAATTTGCTTTCGTTGAGTTTGAAATATGTGTTGTAGTATGTCAACAAAAGCGAATAGACATTTATATTATAATATCAAAAAACGTGAGTCCGAGGTCATTCGCAGGGAGCAAGTAATAAATGAGTTCACTAATCACAATTTTCAATAATCGAAGTGAATCAATTAGATATATATACAATAATAAAGCAATGATATATCTCAAATGTCAGGGATAAAAGTGTAAAAATAAAGAGCTAAAAATGGTGGTTGAAACCACCAAATTAACCATAGAATTAATCATTTAATCAGAATCAAATATCCCAATAGCACTAGATATCCACGTGAGCACAATGAATATTTCCACAGTATCAGCTAGTTAGACCAAATCCAAGCACAAAGCTCAAACGTCGAATATGAGACATAGACGCCTTATCCTCAGGAGCACAAAGTCTCAGCTCAAGTTCAGCATGAGAGACAAGGCTCAGCAGAGGCTAAGTGTTGAGTGCGGGGGGGAGAGATGAAGTCGACGGCGAGGAAGACGAGGCAGGAAGTGCTCTTTCTTTGGCTGGCAAGACGCGCGACGAAGAGAGGAAGAAGGCAGGTGATGGAGAGAATTTCGCTTATTTATGAATGATAGCAATAAAAAGATATGTCATTATATTTTATGTGGTGGAAAATCTCTCAATCAAAATTAAAACATATGTCAAATTAAACCACAATAAAGATGTCGCATTCATAGGGAGGTACGAACCAAATAAACTCACAAATGTTTCCACATTAATCTTAATTTCATAGAAAAATGCTTAGTAAGATTATTCTTTAAATGAGTCTCTTGTTCCCATCAATACTTTTCATTAGATGAAATAATAAAGGACGAGAGAGTTAAAGAATATTTCATGCAATTAACACTTCAAAAATTAGGATAAACATCTTGTGCTTTTCACCTAATAAATATTCGCTTGCTTCATAGTCATCCTAGTTATGAGAGGTAGAGAAAGCTTGCCGCAGAATAGAGGGAATGAGAGGGGCTAGAGAGCAAATTCAGCAACATATATATATATAAATCCACATCCTCAATCACCTCCTCAACGTTTCATTGCATCTAATACTCCATCCACTGTTGAAAAGCAGGGGAGGATTGTGGCCGGCATCGTGCACGAAGAGGGGGCCACGGCGGGTAGAGCGGTGAGCGTCGGAGGTGTGTTGGAGGATGAGGATCGTGACCGTGGCGTCGGTGCGAGAGAAGGTCGCCGGAGATGGCCGGCTGGCGACGAGGATGGCCGGTGTAGGTCGAGTGCTGCCAGCATGGAGGGGCTATCCGTTGGCGTTCTGACGTGGAGAGGAGCCGTGGTAGAGCACGGGCATCTCACCAGTGATGTTGGCGCTGAAGATGGCAGCCGGAGTTGGCTGAATGGAGGTGCTACTCGACGGTGATGTTGGGTTCTTTGGAGGTCGAAGAAGGTGAACAGGGAAGGGGTTAGGTGGAGAAGAAGAAAACGAAGGAAAAGAAGAGGAAGTGGAGTAGGTGGTGGGTTCGGTTGGTGTTGGGATGGCTGTGGCGAGGGGGGTGAGTGCGGCTAACGGCTGCCGATGGTGTTGGTAGGCGGTGGTGGCGTGCATGTTGTCACCATGCACTCCACAGAGTCGGTGAAGATAAGCTACGGTTGAAGGGAACGGTGGACAACATCTATGCCACAGTGTATGCCCTCAAGTCCACGGTGAGGAACCAGGAAGAAGATGAACGTGCCCCCTCGGAGGGGAAGAAGGAAGTGATTGCTAGATCCCTCAGTTGTAGCTCTTATCCCTCTCCAGATCCACAACCTCTGCCTCTCCCTTCGCAGGTGCGTAACTGCTTGATTTGAATGCCCTCGGAGGGAGCAACGGTAATGGGTAATTATAGGTATGCCCCTCGTTCAAGTGCTAATTACATTCATGCCCAGTTACATCTCTTTCTACCTATACATATCAAATAAGAAGCATAAAAGTATGTATTAGAATGCAAAGTAGACACAAAAGTATTCGTAAACTAAGATTAATTACTACTTAGCTTAGGCCATTAAGCTATAAGGAAATATATTCCACATGTACTTAAACTAAATAAATGTCCAATAAATTGGACTTATTAGCAGGCCTTTCTATTTGGTGGTTGATTGGCTGGAGGAGGGTAGTAGAGGAGATCCTTGGAGCTGTAGAAACGGTGGTCGAAGAAGGTGGTGGTGGTAGGAATCCGATCATTTCTTGGCTGAGGAGCATGTTGGGAACATGAGGGCTATTGCGCTGAGGTTTCAGGGGAAGAAATTTCCAAATTTTCTTGAGCTCTCTTGAGCTTTAGGGATTGACTTAGGGTTCTTGAAGTGGTTTGATCGAACAGGAAACTCCTCAAGATCAATTTCTTCAATTTTGGAGGTATTTGGATCTGATTTAAGAGAGTTCTCTCTCGAATCTCTGCTGAGATGCATTCACACCAATAATGGCAGAAGGGACCTAATAGCAAGAACGATGAGAAATTTGGGGACCTATTCGCAATAAAATTGAAACCTAGGGGTTCAAGTGAGAGAAATAGAGATTTTAGGGACTAAATTGCAAACTAGGTCAAGATGAACTTTGATTGGGCCCAAATCTTGGTGTTAACATAATTTTGACCCAAGGAATCTAATGGTGAACTTGAATTTGAGTTTTGACCATGTTTGAATGAGTAAATTGCAGAGAAGCCCAAATCAAGGCAAATTCCTGTATGAAACTCTATTCTAAGTCAAAATGGGTTCAGATGGTTAAACCAAGGTTACCAAAGCTCTTATAATATTTTTATATGAATTTTAGAAGGTTTACATAAATTTTATCTTGACCATAAGCTCTTATATTTAAGTGAGGTTGATAATTAGGATTTTTGGTACTGTTTTCGCCATCGAAATACGTGAAATCCTGTTTTACTTAGTGTGGACCCACTTTTTAGACTTTTATGCTCAATTGATGTTTAATTAATCCCTCAGTGACCCCGTGGTTAATCTGCAATTGTGATGTATTGTTAAAACTGCAGAATTGACATTGTTTCCTTGTTTTCTTCTTAAATCAAAGTATTGCGGAGTTGTGACCCTTAGATGATTAGGTAGGAGTATTTATCATTTAAACCTAACTAATTGTGGCTAGTTAGGGCCTATGATGATGTTACTATCATAAGGATAACTGGAATTCAGGCGGTAACATGCCTACGTTCCCTTCAATAATGGTTGGCCTCTTAAGGTCGATTGGAATTTAGGCGGCAACTGATAGGTCCACTTTAGCGGGCAAAATTAGATCCTAAGTACATGGTCGGTGAAATAAGAAATGAATTTAGAATGTCCTTTATATTAACAAAATTATGTAAGAGAAAGAATCATCATTTCATGCATTACATAATTTTGTTAGGAATCCTTCGCGGATTGGAATGCCATTGGAATTATCACATTCAAGAAAAAATTCTCTACTTTCTATGTTGAAGTATTTTCTTCTAATTGTTTGTTTTCACAAAAAATATTTGTTTGGAAGTCGCATGCAAAAGGAAAAAAAGAAAGAAAAGAAAGAAAGAAGAAGAAAAAGATAAAGAGCGGACAATCGTCCACCTTCCTCTTTTTCTCCTATAATCTCTCTCTCCCTTATGAACATTCCCTCTCTCTCTCGTTATTCCCCTTCCTTCTTTGACACTCTCTTTCTCATTTTCTATTTTTGCCCTTATATAACAGGGACGACAAGAGGAGAGGAGTATTTCCCGGCAGAGGAGAATTCCTTCCTCAACACCTTCATTGTGTGCCTTTCACCAACGCGAGCCACCACCTCACCGTGCAACCCCGACATTCCCTCAACTATGCCCTAATCGCCACTGCGAGCCACGACCAGCACCTTCATTGTGTGCTGGCCTCTTCGATTAAGATGACCAAGAAGGTTCCCAGACGTCTGAGACTCGTCCCTCCGCCATTGTGATGTTGATAGCAGCAGACCCGCACGCGAGCCTCACCACACGACCACCCTCGCGCGTATCCACACCCTCGCGCGCAGCCACTTATGAGTACAATAGACCTTGCGCGTGGCCTTCCTCTTCGATCGTGCATTCCACGGCCTCTCCTTCCCTCCAGTGCACGCCACGCACAGCACCTTCCTCCATCATCTCAGACTCAAGGCCGTGCCATCTTCTCTTCAACAGAGCCGCGCGCACTGTCTCACCGCGAACGGCTAGCCTCCTCCATGCCCTCGTACGCACTAGCGCCCACCACCAACGATCGCAGCCACGCCCTTCGGTGCACAACAGGCTGCGCTCCACTCGATCTCCTCTTCCTCCTCTTCTTCTTCATTTGCTGCACCAAAGAAGGAACCCAACACTGCCCTCCTTCTCCTCATTGTCGCTACCCCTTTCATTCCTACCTACAACCCAACCAGCCCTACGAGCTGACGACCATCGTTCGATGCACCCTTGCGTGTCCCAGATCATCGCGCAACCCCTCCTCGACCGTGTGCAACTCCAAATAGCGGCAGCAGCTACCACTGTCGCCGCACCTCCTTGTCGCCGGTGGCATCTCCGGCCACCATGCACCGCCGCACCACCGTCGGGGCGCTCCTCTACTCCAACCCTACTCCTTTGATGAGCCACGCTGCTAGCCGCGGCTCCCCGTGTGCGTGCAAGTGAGCAAATCCACCTGCCTTGTTTTGCTACAGGAGAGGGGGAATTAGTTTAAATGATTGTGGTTGAAGAGGTGGGATTTTTGGGAAATTATTTTATATTGTGGGTAATTATTTCTCAGGCCCTCTGATTCTCTATATTTTATGTTACTACTCATTCAAGTTACTCTCCCTTTGGTTTGATGCTACAACTAATAGTCAAAGTTACTTTTTGCATCGTGTTAAGCTTTGTATAACATACTCCTGCACTACAAATATTGGTGAATTTATTGGGCTGTCCTCCCTGTGATGCGGCCTGAAGTGTTGTATAATTTTAGTATATTTTTAGTAACTTTGATCGAAGGTTTTCCACCTCATTATTTACTACGACGCAGTATTTTTCTGATTCATTATTTCTGCAAGCGAAACATATTCGATCAAATGGTGCCATTGTCGGGGAGGCAACAGACGTAATAATTTCACCTGATTTTTATTTCTGATTATTTCTCGTTGCACAGTGATCTGACCAGTTGTTATCTTTTCTGTGCAAGGAATATGATGAGGCGATAGGCACAATTGAGAGACAACGTCGACCTTGAGCGATGTCCACACGTGGGGCAGATGCAGGAGACCTGGATCCCGCTTTCATAGGGGATTTTCCTTTGTCACAAGTTTTATTTTTGTTTGCTCGCCCTTGTAGTAATCGGGACTGATTTTTGGGGGTCTGTCCCCACATTCTTTAGAGACTAGGGGCTATATTTTTGCTACTCGCGTGATTTATTTTTCTACATGCTTGCCTCTAAAACAAACACAATAAAATACTGAGCTGCCTGTTAGGAGTTGCACACCCTTAGGTGTACGCATTTAAGGGTGATTGAGCAGCACATTAGATCTTATTGTTGCATTGCGAGCATATTTGCACGAAGATTGCTGGAGACAGGTACACCTTTCTAGCTTTTGCATCCATCTCCTGTTCACGCATTTGCATTTGGGTTAAAATTCAAGACCACCAAGATGATTGAAATTACCTAATCCAGTGGTCGCCTAACTGCAATTGGGACTGATAATCAAATTTGACCTTAAAAGCAAATCACACTTGATCTGATTCAAAGGGACTTCTCTGCGTTTTCAAAATAAAAATGATTTGCTGTATGATGCACACTTCTGGCATTGAGCATGCACATTAGGCACCGCACTATGGCTTGATCCCTTAAGGCTATAGGCACCGATCTCTTTATCGGTACAGACCCTCCTATCTTGCTTTGTGGTAGTGGTACTATCTTTTGACTGAGTGCTTTGATACTTCATGGAGGGGGACACCCCTTAAAGGAACAAAAGGGTAGTTAAGAGGCACCGCTTACGCATCGCCTCAAAGGAAAGGTTCTCCCTACTTGCATCCCTTTGTTCGTCCTTAGAGTAACTTCTCACTTTTTCACCTGGGAGTATCATCTAAGCAAAGTATAGGTCCTAGGGCACTCGAAGGTCGACTTAAGGCACGTAATTGATTGTGAAACTTCTTTTGCCACCAAGAGAGAATGTAAACAATCTTTTCCTTCTCTAAAGAGCTTGTCAGGGATCTCAAGTCACATCTCCCTCTTATACCACTAAAGTGGGAACGGACGAGTGCAAACTTGATTCCATTTGACAAAATTTAAGGAGTTTATTGGAGGTTGGCTTAAATCTGCTCTAAGAAAGAAAAGAGAACTCCCATTACCTTGTGTTTGATTGGGGTGTGTTTTTTCAAGCCGTGTTTTCAAATGGATTACAATAACTACTTCACTTTTCACCCCAGAATACCCAAACCCAATACCTACAGTTATCCATCTTCTGATGAGCATTGAGATCCTTTCTACTCCTACTATAGGAACATTGGTTTGATTAAACCCCAACCCAGTGGTGATGAGCATAACCTAGGAGAAGGGTATCCCAACCCTAGCTCTTCCATGACCATGCCCAACCCGCCCACCCTTCATGATTTGTCTTATCGAGGTTGGACCGATACTCCTAGGCAACTTGAACCTAAGATTGACTATCCTACTCAATCTGATGGTAGCCTCTCCTCTTTTATGATAGAAATGCAAAAACAACAGAAATAGATGATGGATTCTGTGGGAGAGATTTTGAGGAATAGTCAAAGATTAACCAACTTAGCGATCCTCTTACAGTTAATTTTGATCCCTACCCTTATATCCTCGATTATCAAGATAATTTCAAGGAAAACAATGACAACAAGGATCCTATTTTGAGGAGTAGCTATCACTTAGACGTCCCTCATGAGATATGCCTACAAGAAGGCAATCTTGGTGACTATCCACCTGATCTTAATTGGAAAGAGAAATTGGTCCCATTAGATGAACTCAACCCGAATGATAGTATCTTCGTTACATTTGATGAAACGTGTCATAGTCAAATAGCCAACCCAGCTCTCAGTCTGAATCTTGTGATGGAATCTATACCCCATCCTAGGGATCTTGAGCATATACCATAGATTTCTGAGGACCTTGCACCTCAGTTAGAGCTCCCTGAGGATTGTGATTTAGAAGTTAACAAATTCCAGGATTCTTGGATGCCAGAGGAAATCATACTAGAAGGAAGTGATAATAACCACACTCCTCTATCAACGGGACCAACACCTGTTATTGAATATTCTGAGGATTCACAAGTCCCCAACCCAAGTGACCATGGGAAAATTGAGACGGAATTGGAAGAATTAGATCAATATTGGTCTCAGGGACACGAAGAGTTGATTTTTGAGGAAGCACTTGATTTTGATATGAAAGTTTGCCCTGAGGCTCAAAGTCAAGAGGGACAAAATGTAGAAGAGGATGATGATGACTTTGAGGGACCCAAACTCAGAGTATGGAGTGACTCTAGAGGGGATTATGCTTTGTTCGAGGACCTACCCCTTGAGGACTTGATTGAATTAGCAAAATCTGGATTCTTACATACCTTTGACTATCAAGATCATCCTCTCAAATAGTTGGAAGAAATGGAAGCAATGATTACTCTTGAGGAAAGAATCTATACACCCTAGGAGCAGGATCTTAGCATTGAACAAGAACCTGGGGATATCATTATTGGGGACACTCACAATGCTTCCAACCCACTTCTACATGATAGTGAAATGAGTGACACCCTTGAGCAGTTCAATTTGGATGACGAACATTTGGGCCCATTGCTGGACACGCACACCAATGGCATGAGGCACGAAAGGCAATCATAACTAAGGCTGCTTCTGATAACATTCAAGAACTAGAATGGATATCGAGGATGAATGTCAAACTACTCACACCTTCTTTAACCCTCTTCCCTACCCCGCAGCTGAGAGACTTCAGCTCACATAGTACCAGCTTCCTAAAATCTCTGCTCACACTTTTGATTAACGGGGGAATATCCAGACCAATACACCCTGTGGTAGAGTGGCGAGTTTGGATCGATGCTCTTCCATGTCAACCTAGTAGTCTTAGGGTATCGTTCTTCACACACTTTGTTGCCCACACATATCTGCTGAAGGAGCCTTAGCTCCAACTGCTCTCTACCTCAGGTTGTATCTTTCCTTGCTTTTGCTTTCCAATGCGGTCATTATCAGATCTAGGAATAGGGGTATAACCTGGGGTTATTTATAGCATTTATACATATTCTGCATGCATAATTAGGACTTTAGTTTTGCATATTAAAAAGAAAGAGAGAGAGAAGAAGAAGAAGAGAGATGAAAAGGGAAAGAGAAAGAAGAAAAAAGATAGGCAAGGAAAAATCGTGTTAGTCCTAGCATGTGATTATGAAAGAGTCACCTAAGTTTCAGGCTGGATTGGATGATAAATTAAGTCCTAAAGTACTAAAGAGGAGATAAGTGAGGGATACCGACTTTAGGCCTCCTGGGCCTGTTTTAGGGCTTAAACACTCACGTATTTGTTAAGATCTGGACTATTCCTGAAGAAGATGAGGGAGTTGCAAGGCCGATGTATTAAGTCTAAGGCTTAGGGGGTATTTGGCCCCGTTGCTTGCCCTTTGGTTTGCGGAACTTGGTAACCTGAGCGCCAAAAAAAAAAAAATCATACACTGGTCTGGTTTAGTGCGCATAAAAAAGAATAATGCCAAAAAGTGTCTATTCATAAACTGTTTTCCTAAAAAGTTGACTTAGGAGTGGCTTGAAGACACAAGTTGATTGGATGAATTCCTGGCGAGGAGAGGAGGAATGTAAAATAAGCCCCTCGAAGATGCGTTATAACATATCGTCTCCTCGATGCTTGTCTCCTAGGATATTTAAATATCCTATCGAGGGCGCGGAAGCATCTCGTGCTGATTCAGATGCCGTGGGTGGCATTATCCCAAAATATCGATTGCCAGGGTCTGAATTTAGCTACAGAACGCAATGGGCGGCACTATCCCAAAGTGTCGAAAGCCAGGGTTCTAGGGGTTGCCATGGGCGGTGCTATCTTGAAGCATTGATTGCCAGGGACCCTACGAGGATTGATGGTGGGGATAAGGAATCTGATACAGATCGTGTTTAGGGCCAATCCAATGTTGAGTCTAGGGGAATTTAAAAAAGAAAGAGAGAAAACTCTCAAAATAATATTTAGTCCTCTCTCTCTTACTAAAAATGCACTGGCAAATTGATCCTAGCCTTGCTGCACATATGCACGGGTGATTTAACCGCAGGGGTCAATGAACCTCTGGGCAGTTTTTGCGAGCCTTAGAAACCTTCGAGGTGGACCTAAGATTGAGGCTGGTCAGGTCCATATCTTGGCTGATACCTGAGTACCTTTAGGCCTATAGTTGATATTTCAATCTAATTTCTAGAGTACGATACGATAAGATATCCTGACGGTAAAATCTGGCCTGGAGACTTGGTCTGTTTCATATGATTTTGATCGGGACTAGCAAAACTTAGGTATGGGGGTATTTGATAGGTTCACTTTAGTGGGCAAAATTAGAGCCTAGGTACAAGGTCAGTGAAATAAGAAATGAATTTAGAATGTCCTTTATATTAACAAAATTATGCAAGAGAAAGAATCATCATTTCATGCATTACATAATTTTGTTAGGAATCCTTCTCAAATTGGAATGCCATTGGAATTATCACATTGAAGAAAAAATTCTCTACTTTCTATGTTGAAGTATTTTCTTCTAATTATTTGTTTTCACAAAAAATCTTTGTTTGGAAGTCGCATGCAAAAGGAAAAAAAGAAAGAAAAGAAAGAAAGAAGAAGAAAAAGAGAAAGAGCGAACAATCGTCCACCTTCCTCTTTTTCTCCTCCAATCTCTCTCTCCCTCACAAACATTCCCTCTCTCTCTCTCTCTCACATTATTCCCCTTCCTTCTTTGACACTCTCTCATTTTCTATTTTTGCCCTTATATAACAGGGACGACAGGAGGAGAGGAGTATCGCCCAGCGGAGGAGAATTCCTTCCTCAACACCTTCACCGTGTGCCTTTCACCACCGCGAGCCACCACCTCACTGTGCAACCCCGACATTCCCTCAATCGTGCCCCAATCGCCACTGCGAACCACCACCAACACCTTCACCGTGTGTCGGCCTCTTCGGTTAAGACGACCAGGAAGGTTCTTGGACGTCTGAGACTCGTCCCTCCGCCACTGCGACGCCGACAGCAGCAGACCTGCACGTGAGCCTCACTGCGCGGCCACCCTCGCGTGCAGCCACGCCCTTGCGTGCAGCCACTTATGCGTGCAACAGACCTTGCGCGTGGCCTTCCTCTTCGACCGTGCATTCCACAGCCTCTCCTTCCCTCCAGCGCATGCCATGCACAGCACCTTCCTCCATTATCTCAGACTCAAGGCCGTGCCATCTTCTCTTCAACAGAGCTGCATGCATGGCTAGCCTCCTCCACACCCTCGCACGCACTAGCGCCCACCACCAACGGTCGCAGCCACGCCCTCCGGTGCACAGCAGGCCGCACTCCATTCAGTCTCCTCCTCCTCCTCTTCTTCTTCATCCGCTTCACCAAAGAAGGAACCCAACACTACCCTCCTCCTCATCGCTGCTACCCCCTTCATCGCCACAGGCAGCCCAACCAACCCCACGAGCTGACGACCACTGTCCAGCGCACCCTTGCGTGTCCCAGATCATCGTACGACTCCTCGACCGTGTGCAACTCCAAACAACGGCAACAGCTACCATCGCCGTCGCACCTCCTCCTCGTCATCGGCGGCAGCTTTGGCCACCACGCGTCGCCACACCATCGTCGGGGCGCTCCTCTCCTCTGATCCTACTCCTTTGACGAGCCACGTCGCCAGCCATGGCTCCCTGTGTGCGTGCAAGTGAGCAAATCCACCTCCCTTGTTTTGCTACAGGAGAGGGGGAATTAGTTTAAATGATTGTGGTTGAAGAGGCGGGATTTTTGGGAAATTATTTTATATTGTGGGTAATTGTTTCTCAGGCCCTCTGATTCTCTATATTTTATGTTACTACTAATTCAAGTTACTCTCCCTTTGGTTTGATGCTACAACTAATAGTCAAAGTTACTTTTTGCATCATGTTAAGCTTCGTATAACATACTCCTGCACTATAAATATTGGTGAATTTATTGGGCTGTCCTCCCTATGATACGACCTGAAGTGTGGTATAATTTCAGTATATTTTTAGTAACTTTGATCGAGTGTTTTCCACCACATTATTTACTACGATGCAGTATTTTTCTGATTCATTATTTCTGCAAGCGAAACACGTTCGATTAGCAACATGCCTATGTTCCCTTCAATAAAGGTTGGCCTCTTAATGCCGACAGGAACTTAGGCGGTAACATGCCCATGTTCCCTTCAAATTTCAGTGCTCTCATACCACTTAATGGCACCTTGCTCACTTGAAGTTAAAACATACACCTAATGACAAATGATTACCCCACTTAGAAGTCAGTTGGTACATCATTTGGGGGTATCATCCATATGCAAATTTTTAATACTTGTACTGCTCTCTTAGCAGCATATGCTAGCTAGAGAGTGTGGGCATATAATGAGGGGCAAGAAGTACCCTTAGAATTAAACTTCGCACAAAGCCTAACAGATTCATTTCTCCAGGTGAATCTGACTACCCGACTATCAAAAACCCAGGTGGATCCGGGTAGACCCGACTCACCAGAGGATCCGGTTGACTAGAGTTGAAGAGGTTGCAACAACATCCATGTCAGTGCTAACGGTTTGCACTATAAAGGCTATTTATAGCCATGTAACAGATGAGCTTGGGAATCCATGAAGTCTACTATGAAACGAAAAATTGTTGCGATATTTTTTGTATTATAAATAGAGAAGAGAAGCCTTTGGAAGAGGTTTCACGCATTTCAGAGAGAGAGAACAAGAAGTGATTGTATTACCAATCACCATAGTGGGATCTTGGGAGCATCGCCCTCCTCGCAGACATACACCCATTTGGGTGGAACTGGGCTACCAATTTCTTGTGCCTCTATCTTTGCGATTATTTGTGATATTCGTTGATTTGGGTCTCCTATCGATCAAGGCATCGATCAGTCACTCTTTAGCAATTTCTATGGCTTGCCTTCTTTTGTTCTTCTTCATCTTGTAATTGATTTTTTACTTTATTGTCTTAGTTGTAGAACTCTCATTTACATTTAATAAAGTTCTTACTTTTTTTCTTTCATCTTGTGTTTCTTTCCTTCCTTAGTTTGTTTACTTTATTTGCTTTCTTATATTAAAATTCTAAGAAAAAATAGAAAAACCAAGGAATACAAAAAAAACGTGTGTTAGTGTTGAGTTTCATAAATTTACAATCACTGTTTCCCATCCAGGTTCGCAGAACCACTTTCCAGAAATCACTTTGACAAATCCACAATTCCAAAAAAATTTGGCATGAAGTTTATAAATCAAGGACCCTTTCTGAAAAATTTTGGCATGAAAATCAATTTCTACTATTTTGTAAAATTAGCGCATTGACAGTGGGTCTGCAGCCAATCAGAATCCTGAAATTTCGACATTCCCAGATTTTTAGGAATTTTTATACACCTCATATTTGTGTTAGATCACCTGTAGTAGTTTTCTTTTTTGATTAGGAATATTGGATAAATTAGGCACAATTTTAGAACATCATTAGGATTAGTTTAAGTACTCATCTTGTATAGTGGGTCAAACCAGCTTGTTTGTCCTGATTTCAAAAGGAAAATCCAAAAAAACATAGAAACACCTTCAAAAATTCTACAAAAAATTGTGCACACTTAGCATATAGGAAGTAATCTAGACTAAATACCTCCTTAAGATCAACTTCGACTTCTGATTTATTCATATTATTCGCTTTGAGTTCAGTACAATATTTAAAGGTGATCACATTTTTCCCACGCTACAACGATGTAATCATCACATAGTAGATTGCATGCACCAATGATCATGAAGGAGCTTGTACATGAGACATGAAAGAACTTGACACTGACATAGATGCCCTAGAGCTAAGCCATGCATGATACATATGCATTATTATAACTGTCAATGCACAAGACTATTGATTGGGAAAGCGATAATGAATCTTCATGAGTGAGTTGGTGTGAGCAAGCGTGGAAAGGTCATGCATGATGTAATTGAGGAAGGTTGCTAATGATTTGAATTGGACATGAGCTTTGCATGGCAAGTTGCCATCTTTGCATGTGAGCTTTCAAGGAAGGTGGAGGAATCGTTAGGCTTGGCTTTCCATTCAAGGAAACCCTTTATTATGCATGACTTCTCTCACTTTTATGTTGAAGAATTGAGAAGGACAAACAAAGAGGCTTGGAGAGGAGGGGAATCGAGGCCCCTCCATTATCATTATCAATCTATTGCTCCTCATCTTCTTCTACTTCACTCTTTATCATCATCATCGACTACATCATGCATGCCTGTCAAGAAGGGGAGATGACTTCTCTCTTACTTAAAACATTTACGACATTAATCTACTCATCAGCCTCCACAACTTTGGGAAGGTCATCATCGCCAACCATTCTCTTCTTCATCAAGGAGGTTGCCATCATTGTTTGAGTATGAGGGAACTTCATTACTTAGTCTTTCTTGGTTTGCCTTGTGCCATATAAATATTCTTATGTTTGAGCTTGATTTTTAGATCTTTATTGGAAATAAGAATGATTATGTGCAACTGTTTCAAGTTAATATTATGTTTTGCACATGAGTTCTCTCTTATCATGAGTACCTATTGGTTAGGTGAAACGACCCACCACCCCTTTGGCCATTTAAGACGTCTGGGATGTTCACCAGAAGTCTGGAAATGCTTTTAGCGCGCAGCGTACGAGCACCATACTTCCGCGCCTCACCGCGCCTTCTCCTGTGACGCCACTCCCCGCCGTGCTCGCCTCTCCGTCCCCCTCACCTCCTCTCCCTTTATATACCTCTCCCCCTTCCTCTTCGTTGCCACCCCATAGTCGAGAGCGAGTGAGAGCGGAGTAAGAGCGGAGCACCCGAGCGAGAGGAAGAGTGAGAGCGGAGGGCACAGCGTCGTTCTACTGCAGCACCTGCAGGCAAGGGGAGCTAGAGCGGTTCCATGGAAGTCATTTTTCCGCAGAATCAGATGGCTGGAGAGACACCCAGACGTCTCACCGGACGTCCGAAGGTAGGGAAAGACGTCTGGTAGAGATCTACTTTTCGTACTTTTCCTCTCTGACAAGTCCTGACAGCGTACGTGTATGTGTCAGAGGGCGAGAGCATAGCCGAGGCAGTTTCAGACGTCCGGAAGCACCCCTAGACGTCTGACAAAGTCCTTGGACGTTGGCTTTGAGTTCCAAACGTCTGATAGCGGAACACTGAGAGAGGTATCCCTGAGAACTGTTTTAAGACATCTGGGACCTTTCCCAGACGTCTGATTTCCATCTGATAGCGTGTTTTGGGCCATGTAAGGCCCTATTACTATTGTTTTTTTTCGCAAACGAACCGTCTCTGTTTTCCATACGAGTTTCTCGGTATAATGATACCTCGTTTATATCTTTCTAAACCTTTTGGCCCATCAATCCATATTTTAGGTCTCCAGTCCGTCGGGTGTACGGGACCTGTGGAGACGTCGGGTGCCACTGTACGAGCCCCCATTCCACCCGATTACCCAGGTAGTGTGGTCATAACCTTAAATCTCTAATTGATACATGCGAGTAAGTAATCCTAGGACTTGAGATGAACCCTAGGAAGGAATAAATGTATATTCGATAATAAATTCTTGAACCCTAGGTCTTGGCATGAACACTAGGGTTAGAAGAACTACATGTGAATGATTGAGTAATCGAAAACTGCCTGTTTTTAGCTAAAAAGGACCCCTACTGTAATAAAATGGAAATTGAACTATTGTTCCGAACATTCCAACCCGGATGTAATAAAGAAATTCCTGTACGAACCCCACGGGGAATGTAAACAAGAACACCGTACCTCAAAGAACAAGATGGTTCTGGGAATTTACTGCCTATGGACAGCTGTTAAGGGAGGTAAGCTGACCTTCGTGTACGTGGTACCGAAGAGAGCAACTATCCCTTGTAATGTGGAGGGGAGCTTGCCGCCCTTGGGTGGGGACCCGGGGTGGGTTTGGCCACTCTACGATAACTCTTACTGGCCCTCGTGTACGTGGTACCGAGGTGAGCTACTTAGTGTAGGGGGAGCTATCCACCCCAGGGGGCCCGGGGCTAGGTATGGCCACCCTACACCGACTCTTGTCAGCTTGTTGGGAAAACCGGGGTAGTTGGACGAGGGTATGCGGACTGACGAGGGGCAAGACCCCTGTCCTGTTCTGAGAGGGCAATGCCCTACACTGTTTCGCACTGTACGTTGAGGCGTACCCGCTAGCGGAAACAACTGATCGCGTGCCAGTGCGGGGTAGCTACCCGCACCCTTATCACGTGTGCTGTAGTCATCACTACGTCACGACCGTGACCTCGGGGTAGTAGACTGAGTATAGGACTACCACGGTGGGACTCCACCGGCCAGGAGAGTGCCACGTGGGCATCCTATATCATGGGAAGCTGCAAGCAAAATCGTTCCTATAGGGAACCAGAAGATTAATTAACAAATCCTAATTAGAGATCTCTATGCACCCACATGTATAATATAATTAGAAAATGGAAAACTTTATGTTAATGCATGTTACTTCTTAGCCACCACTCTACTCAGCTTTAGCTGACTCCAGTCAAATATATTCTGTACAGGTCAGAGATTTGAGCAGCCTGAGCCACTGGCTGTTGAGGACGCTGGGCCTAGTCGAGTCTAGCTTTAGTTCTACTGCTTGATAATGAGTTTTATAGTTTGTATTCTGTTACATGTACTCTTTGATGTGATGGCTGTAATATCACTGTTCTCTTTCCACCTGTTGAAACTTTCTTTTTGCTTAGTTACTGTACTTGTGTGATTGTGGTTTGTTGAATGTTTACTTGGTTGTGTCTTGTTGGACGACTAGATCTTGGGATAAATCGAAGCGAGCCAGTCTCAGATCCTGTAGGGATTTGGGATCGGGTCGTGACATTAGGGTTAGGATTTCTATTAGTTACCTATTAACACATTTAGATTAAATTAAGATCAACCAAGACTCTCTTGAAATCCAAGTTAGTTTATTCTCGTGACATGAGAAGGCTCAAACCTAGGGCTTAGATCCAAGTTAGGTCATTGCCCTCGATTTTGAATGAATGGATAGGCTAAACTTATTTCTAAATATTTGTAATTACCAATTGAACTCCCTAAACCCTAAGGTTCTTCATGCTTTGGTTGGTGCAACCCCTCATAAAGTTTGTTTTGAGGATTTTCCAAATAGACTTAAGTTAATGGCTAAATAAGAATGTTGAAATACATAAGATTAGTCTTGTATATTGTGAGATAAGATTTGCAGGACTCAAAACAAGCATCAAAAGCGAAGTCTCACAATGAAGGACAAAACCACTCCAGTGGTGGACTCAGGGTCATCAAGTTAGATTTAACATAATTAGTCCATCCATGTAAATGTAAATAAATCAAATTGTAATTTTAATTTTCTTTGAGTTTAGGTCATACTTGTAAAGGAGCCCCAAATGACCATCACCAATCTTAGGTAGACCTTGCATAACATTAAAACACTTAGGCAAACTTTAGAAAGCCAAAAAGTAGGACAAAAGGGATTATTAGGCATCTAATAGACTTATCAGATGTCCGACTGCCTAAGAATATTGCCTAAATTAGACTTCAAATTGCTTAAATGATTAACCACCTAAATTAGCTGTTTGGCCTAAATCAGACGACCAATACGTTTTCAGATATTTGATCACCTAAATTCTCTTCTCTTGATTCATCTAAAAAAATCCCTCGTTGGACAACCAATATTAGACAGGCAACATATTGCCAGACATCTAGTCGGCTAAGTTGATCTGCCTGATAACACCATACTCAGACATCTTTATCAGACATTTGATACTTTTCCATATGTTTGACATATGAACGTTTGAATTTGAATTCCAAATCTTTTCTTATCAGACCAAATCTAATCCTTGCACTTTATGAGAGATTTAATTAGAGATTTAATTATTAGCGCCTACTTTTGCGTAAGATGTTTAACCAACATACCAAACGCGTGATACCTTGGACAACCAAAAATAGAACCAAGTAAAGAGACATTCAAAAGGACCCTTCTTCCAAGATTAGACGTCTGATGGAATGTTTAGGTGGCTTAGGCTTAGGACCACCACATTTTAGGAAGCTGTTAGTGGGCACAAGAAAGGGGGTTGAATTGTGCTTAAAAAAAATTAAATAAATTTATCTAATCAATCACACAAAAATGACGTAAGAATTTAGAGAGGAAACCCTTACAAAAGAAAAACCTCTACCTAGATCTCCAATCTAGGATTTTGCCCCTAACCAATTAAGAATCACTACCAACAAAACGATATTACAATTTTCCTCTTCTTGGACAAACTCTAAGAAGAGTTTTTCCCCTCTACTAAGAAGAAACAAGAAACCCACAACCTGAGTACCCAACAAACTAGTAAAAAAGTAATATAAATAATAATCTTATATGCCTTGCAAAATAATGAATATAAAGAGGCTTAGAATACTTCTTTTCAAACCTATGAAGATGTATAAAATCAGAAAGGAAGTGAGGTTGCTCTTAAAGGAATTCTAAAAGCATAAGAACACAAGAGAGTACAAGTAAGAGAATAAGAGAGATTTTTAACACAAGAAAGTTGCTTTGAGTGGTTTGTATTCTAAAGGCCACCTTAGGAGGGTATTTATAGGTGTAGGAGGTCATATTTAGGTAATAAGTTTTGTTTGAAATTGAATTTGAACGAATTAAATAAAGGTGAAACAGATACTCAACAATTAAGTATATATTGATTAAACCAAACATCTAAAAACACATGATAGACATTTGGCAGTGAAAATTGGACGTATGAACAAAAGAATAGACATCTGAAACACTAATAATAGGCGTCCTAACGACTAGTCAAGCATTTGAAATTCAAAGATCACAACGCTTGAAATTGAAGCCAAAATTCAAACTAAGAGAAGATATCTTAAATCAAGATTGAGACATCTTACAGGATAATTAGATGTCTGAAAAGTAAAGAAGATGTCTAGAAGGGCCTTAGTATCAAAATGAACATTACTAGATATTTCAAACTGTGAACAAGGTCATCTGAATAAATTATCATATGTCTTAAAATACAAAGGAAGACGTCAGGAGAAAATAACAGATGTTTGATTGAAAGAAGTGCTTAATTAATACTAAGTAATGGAAATATTGATTATTGGTCAAATGATTTGAACCTTGAAATATGAACGTTAAGGCATTATTGGACCTAGATAGACGTCCGATGAAAAATATAGACTGTTGTAATCGTAAAACGTAGATTTGATTAGGAAAATGTTGTAGTATAACGCGAATTACGATTCAAACAAAACTTTTTGTAATGAGACGGTGAGTGTCCCAGTCAATCTTAGGAAGGCATAAGATGGCAAAATTGGTTTTTAACTTATTTATTTTCTTCTTTTGCTTGCTTAAAATTGGACGTCGGTTTCAATTCTACGAATGTAGGATTCGCCAGTCTCATTATTAACTCGTACAACATGTGCGTGCGTTAAGAAAATGATGAATGTGAATGTGTGAGTACTTGTCTGCACAATTTTAACTTCGCGATGGCTATTAACAGAGAATGCGTCAATCGCTAGATCATTAATATTTTCTAGAATCAACATCTTTTTATTACAATAGAATAGAAATGTGAAGCAGGCAACTTTATTTTTGTTTCCTCAAAAGTTTTGATGTCATTACAATCATTTCTAGAAGATATGCACGCATGGATCTAGGGAAGATTATGCATGAATTCTTAGAGAGAGTAATACTACAACTACTTAGCAAGATAATAATGATAGAAATTAAACTATGAAGAACATTAATCTAAGCTACTAGAAATTAGGGCATTGGAGGTGGTCTCTAATGGCCGTGTGGTTGGAGGTGGTAAGAGGTGATAAACGTCAGTTTATCATTATTCTTATGCATTAAAATAAACCTAGCTCTTAGGATTATGCTCCGCAAATAGGTTTTTGGGTTGCATTTAGGCATAAATTAGGTTAAGCATGCATTGCAGTTTTTATTATATTTTTATTGTATTTTTGTGAGTGTTAGGGATAAACAGATTGCCAGATCCCTAGTACCCTAACACTCAGGAAGGCAACTGGTGAAGGAGAAGCTCTCACTAGTTGGAACTCAGCTTGATCCAGCTCACCATAGCTGGAATTCAGCTCACTTGAATTAGGGTTAGCTCATCCTAGCTCCATTCAGCTCATCTTAGCTGAATGACAGCTCAAGAGAGCTCATCTTAGCTCACCCTAGCTCAGGTCAGCTCAGATTTAGCCCAACTTAGCTGAGTCTAGCTTATCTCAGCTCCCATTAGTCTACAGGGAGCTCTAGCTAGCTCAGTTGAGTTGACTGGAGTTCTCCTCAGCTCAGGTCCAGCTACATCCAGCTCCACTCAACTCCAGCCAGTTGAAGATGACTTCATTCCAGCTCAGGAAGCTCAAGTCCAGCTCCTGGGGACTCAGCTTAGCTCAATTCAGTTGAGCTAAGCTACCTTAGCTGCCTCAACCAGCTTGATCCTCCTCGGGAGCACCAGACCCAGCTCACCTCAACTCATTATGGTAGAAGCCAGCTCACTTTAGCTTGGCTTAGTAGCTAGCAAAGAACTAGCAAGCTAAGCCAGCTAGAGTAGCTCCATGCTAGCCTCTTCAGCAGCTGCTAGCTCCATTTCAAGTTCCAGACTTCTCCTCCTCAGCTCCTCTCTTCAAACCCTAGCTCACATTACCTACTCCTCTACTCCATAGCTAGCTAAGCTAGCTTAGCTTAGCTTAGCTTAGCTAGCATCCAGCTCCTTGGCCATTCACCACCTTCAACTCAACCCTAGCTAGCTCCATCAACTAAGCTCACCTAAGCTAGCTACCCTACTCCAAGTTGGCACCACCACCTAGCCAACTCTTCACCCCATCATCACCACCAAAAGACTCCACCATTTTGGCCCCAAAAACCACCATAACCACCTCCATTTTGGCACCACTTTTCCCCTCCAAAATCCTATTCATCTCCACCACATATCTCCCCTTAAATCCATCTCCACCATCCACCTAACCCCCCCTTCTAGAATACCCTAGGTTGGCACCAAAATGGTAGTGTCTCTCCACCACCAAAAGCCACCAACACCACCATAACCACCCCCTTAACACCCTTTAAGGTGGCGTCAACTAACCCTAGCCCTAGGATCATTTTAACCACCCATAACCACCACCAAACTCCATCTTAGCCCTCCACCTATTCTCGCCAACTACCCCCCTCTCCACCTCTATATAAGCCCACCTTATCACCGCATAAAAATCATCCTCCTATTAGTTTAATTCCACATTACACCCACTACAATTCAAGGCCAAGGAAGAAGAAGAGAAGAAGATTAAGGGGGCATTCTACTCGCCCTTTTGGTGCCTTCTTCCCCTTCCTTCTTCTCCCTTGTGCCACGCCAAGGAGGAGGAGCACTTCCCTACTAGGAGGATGGCCAGGCAAGGAGGAGATCATTAGAGGTGGTAGCTTCCACCTTGGAGGACACCATTTTCAGGGAAGGAGAAGGAGCCCTTTTCAAGCCTAGGAGCCACTAAGCTTGGAGCAAGGAGCTTCCCCTCTTCACTAACAATTCAGGAGGATTTGTGTTTTATTTTCTTTGTTGCAATTATCTAGTAGTAGAAGCATTCATTTACTAGATTTTTTTTTTGTAAAACACTCTCTCTTTCAATCAAAGTTGCCTTCTTTAATCTTTTTGTTACATAGTCTTGTAGAATTCTTATTTAACCTTTTTCACTCCCTCTCCCTAATTACTCTAGGCCTCCACGTGCCTAGAGTGAGCTTAGGGAGAGGCTCTACTTGTCACTATAATAGTAGTGTAGTGGATTAGTATAGAGAATTTTCTTGCTATCAACAAACCCACCTTGTTCTCGTTGTTTCAAAACCAAAAATATCATATATATAAAATGCCAAAAAGAAAGTTGATTTCCATTTCCAAGCAAGGGATTTGATTTGCAAATAATTTGGCCTCCTTAGACGACCCTAGAAACTCCACTATCTAGGTTTATAAATTTAAGAGTTGATCGGTTTGCGCGTTACAACAACGTATTTTACAAACCGCATATTTTTGTGATCAGGAGGGAATGGAGGAACGACCAAGGTGGTGTGGCCAGCCTCTAGATGAAGGTGGTGGATATGGTGCTTTTGCTCTTGGACGTGGAGAGTGGAGGTGATGGTGGAGCTTGTGGGTGATGCTTATGGAGTCCAAGATAGGGGTGCATGGCATCCCTCTTGGGTCCTTAAATAGACTAAGGGAGTGACCATCTAGAGAATTATAGAATTCTATAGAAATGGGCTTAGGTGGCGGCTAGAGTGGAAGAGAGTGGGTCTTCTTAGATCCACTTTCTAAGGAGGTGGGTTGTGGACTCCATGAGGACTATTATTAGTCTTCAAGGTGGCGCCACTTGGAGACCACTCTAGAGTGGACGACCAAGTGGTGGTGTGTGTGCGCATGAGTGTGTGGTGGTCAAGTGGACCACTTGGTCCACTTCCAATTAGGTCTAGGTTGGTCTAAATGGTAGGTCTAAAAATAAGTTCATCCAACCTATGGCTAAAGTGATTGATCCAATTAAACTTAAGCAAGTTTAATTGGGTCAATGTATGTGTAATTGAGAGAGTTCTCAATTATATTAGGCTTGAGTCAATTGGACTCTCACTGAGTCTAATTAGACTTGTGTTGGTTGAGATTTGGGCTCAATTGAACTCTATGAGTCCAACTGACTAGGTGAGGTGCAATTGACTTAGATCCAAGTCAATTGGTCTTAGTGAGAACCTAATTAGGTTCTTAGGAGAGTCTTAGGGTAGTGTACTAGGCTTAGGATACCTTAATTTAGATTTCCTAGGGTGTAGGATTGGGTTTAGGGGCCTTAGGAATTAAGATCTAGGCTTCAATCCAAAAACAACAATAGGCGGAGGGTTCTGGACGCCTGATCTTAGGATCAGAGGATCTATACTTCAAAATTAGAAGTCTAAGTCTCAAGTCTAGACGTCCAGTACTAAATTAGTATGGAGTTTAGGTTCTATTTTGGGTTTCTACAGAAATTGGACGTTTGATACCTTGTCTGAACGTCCAATTTTGTAGTAGGTTGGGTTTTGTGTTTTGCGGGTGGAATCTAAGGAGCTTGGATGTCCAGCATGTTGGTGCTAGAGCACCGCGATCATTTATTTTGATGATAACAAAACACGTGTCATTTAACATTTGCACTTGAAGTTTTCGATTTCAGGTTAATTGCAAATGGAGACGTGGTTAAACGGAGTTCGAGCTCGCATCCATGGCGGATTGGAGGAGCTTGACGAAGAACAGAAGAGCTTCGCGAGGAGCGATGGCTTGAGGAAGGAAGGAGATGAAGAATATGATAGATTTCCTTTCCTTGTACTCTATGTATTTTTTGTTTCTCTTGTTACTCTTTATTTTGTTAGATTCTTGTTAAAGAGCCTCAAAGAACCCTTACAATAGTCCTAGGAACACCTGCACAAACCTAGGATACTTAGGTTTTATGTAAAGAACTTAGAAAACCAAACTAGGGTTCAAACAACCTTTTCAGACGTCTAATATGAAAATCAGACGTCTAATAAAAGACGTCTGGCTGTTGACTCAGACATCCGATTATGTTTAGGCTGGACTTATTTCTGTTTGATGAAATCAAATGTCCATACTTTAGTCCAGACGTCTTAGAATACGTCTGATGCCTTTGCCAGACATCCAATTAGTGGACCGTTGGTTGCCTTAGTAAACACTGAAGGAAATGACCGTTAGCCTCGTATCAGACGTCCGTAAAGGACACCAGATGTCTGATACATGACCGTTTTGCCTCGGCTGACCCAAAATCTTTTCTTAGAGATTTTCTAGCCGTTGCACTCCCTTGGGAATCCATTTCCGCAGATAAGTAGGTTTCCAGGCGTCCATACATCATTCCAGACGTCCTGTGTGTCGTTTGATGCATTTCCACTAGAACCCTGTTTCGATCTGATTCAGGTCAGGAAGAAAACCTGCCCATAATCAGACGTCTGACTTTGTTCCCAGACGTCTTAAACTAGTTTTCCAGACGTCCGATGCCAGGATCAGACGTCTGATAACCCAGTCAGTGTAATGATTAATCCTGATTTCAGCTTAATTTTCTTGGAGCTTGCACCCAACGGCTATGGAAGCCTTCCAAGGCCTTCCAAAGCCTTCCTAGGACCTCTATAAATAGAGGAGAGCCTTTGCCACTCAAAGACACACCAAGACACACCAAGATACATGCTTTCCACTCTTTAGTGTCTAAAAGAAGAAGATCATATAGAAGAAAACTCTTGATCTCCAAGCTTAGTTTTACACCTAGAGAGCTTGATTCCTGTTGCGCACCCGCTCTCCCTCCGCGATTACGAGAGCCATGAAGCGCTACCACGTGGTTCATGCATCCGCGTTGTCGACGCACTTCTTGCAAAGGGAAGCATCCTAACTCCTATGGAAGCTTAGTTTAAGAATATCTTTATTGGCTCTATAGGACTATTTGTATTTTACTTTGTTATTTGGTTGGGTATTCGCGTTGCGAATTCCCGTCTCCTTCGTGAGACAAAATCCTTCTCATGAAGAGAAGGGGCTTGAGGTACGCTACCCTTGTATAAAGTAGCGTGGTTGTAATTGAGGTTGTACTACCCTCGTTTAAGTAGTACATTAGTAGATT
This sequence comes from Thalassia testudinum, assembly GCA_037157565.1. NCBI lineage: Eukaryota > Viridiplantae > Streptophyta > Magnoliopsida > Alismatales > Hydrocharitaceae > Thalassia > Thalassia testudinum. Next base: position 99,433,148 of record JAZHRO010000031.1, on the reverse strand, counting down.
TGATCAACTTGGTTGATTGGAAAATCCTAACTTGAGAGGGTTAGGTGGTGGTTTTCACCCGGGTTAGGTTTCCACCTAAAAAATTATTGTGTGTACATTGTGTGATTGTCTATTTGTGAGATTGTTCCATTTATAATTCTGCATTTTATTATGTCACACTAATCTCACCCCCTCCAAGTAGGGATTTACAATTGGTATCAAAGCAGGTCTTGCAGATCGGCGTTACACATCGGCAAGAGATCAGATGGAGGGAAGCACATCCGCGATCAGAATATCCGAGGGGCAGTCCACCGCCCGACCACCCTACTTCGACGGAAACAACTACAGCTACTGGAAGCTGAGGATGAGGATGTGGCTTCAAGCCACAGACTTCGCTCTATGGGGACGTTGCGAAACCCCATACGAGATCCCGGAGCGACCCGACGCAGGATGCTCGCAGCAACAGATCCGAGAACTCTCACTCAACTCGAAAGCTATGAATGCGTTGTACTGCGCTCTCAGCTCGGAGGAGTTCAACAGAATCTCGCAATGCGCCACCGCATACGAAATCTGGCACACACTCAAGGTAACTCACGAAGGTACCTCAAAGGTAAATACTTCTAAAATAAATTTACTTTCTCAAGAATTTAAATCTTTTTCTATGAAGTCTAAAGAATCTTTAAGTGAGATGAACACTAGGTTCACTCTCATAGTAAATAATTTAAAAGCTTTAGGAAAAACCTTCATCAAGGGGGAGCTTCAAGGGAAGCTTCTTCATTCCCTCGAACCGGAGTGGGAATAGAAGGTCACCGCCATCGAGGAGGCGAACGAAGTAGATGAGCTTAACATGGAGGATCTCCTGGGCAACCTAATGGCTTACGAGACAAAGCTAAAGCAGAAGGACACAATGGAACCAAAATCGAAGTAGACCCTCGCATTCAGAGCAGCGTCAGATAGCGAGGTAAGTTCCGACGACGAAGACTTTAAAATTTTACTTAAGAAATTTTCTAAGTTTTGTAGGGAGTCAAAGAAAGAAAAGAAGGAGAAGAAGGAAAGCCCAAGACGTTGCTATCACTGCAATGAGAAAGGGCATCTACGACCAAAGTGCCCTCTTCTCAAGAAGGAAAAGAAGAAGGAAAAGGAGAAGTCTAAGAAGAAGGCATTCCAAGCAACTTGGGACAACTCGAGCTCGGAGGAAGAGGAAGAAGAAAATCCTGAGAAGAATGAAATCGCTTGCTTTGGTTTCATGGCCTTAGGAGAAAGCGACAGCGAAAGCGGAAGCGACTCCGACAACAAGGTAAATTTCGATTTACAAAATGCATTTAATGAGCTTTTTGAAGTTAGTAAATCACTTAAGACAGAAAATAAAAATATTAAAAAGAACCTTAGTTTTCTTAAAAATGAAAATGAAAGGTTAGAAAAATAACATAAGGATTGAGAAGCTAGTCCTAAAAATGATAACTTAATCAATGAAAATACTAAATTGATTGAGGAAAATGCTAGTCTAAAATTAGAAATTTCTGATTTAAAGACTAAGATAAATATTATAGAAAAAGAAATCGCATGTCTTAAGAAAAATTCTAACAAATTAATCAACAAAGTAGAAAATTTGCATAGTCCTAAGGTTGGGAAAGGATCTCCGTTAAGGAGACCCGCTAACAGATCCGGATCCAAGCTCACTTGGATACCGAAGAAAGATTTGGAATCATGTTTTGTAGGGCTTTAAAGGTGACTACAGCATAAAGAACTGGACCTACAAGCTCAAGGCTGGTCAACTTGAGTTGGGAGGACCAAGAAACAGACTAAGGAGGAGAACGAGAAGATCGACGAGACGACGAACAAATGATAGACCCGCCGCATGTCGACCGCTGGACTGGAGACTGGCACCGATGCCCGGGCCTCCAAGTTATGGATGGGAGCCCCATCCGATGTGGCATCCACCACCTCCATTTAGGTCATTTTATTGGCCATGGTAGGTGAGATAAAACCCTTTTACCCTATCTTTTTATCATTAGCATATAGATAGGAGGAGATAAAATTATGAGCTAATTATCAATTATTAAGCGAGAGATGTAAGTTAGCTATAATTCCTTTTGTAATGGGGAGAAAAATAATAGCTATCTTGTTGTTACAAAAAGGGGGAGGACATCACTCTTGTTAAAAGAAATTCAACCCATTTATAGAAGAGCATATTTTAAGGGGGAGTTATAGGAAATTTATAATCAATTAAACCTTTTTGATAATGTCAAAAAGGGGGAGGATTTTTTGCATTTTTATTTATGATTTTGTCATCATCAAAAAGGGGGAGATTGTTGGTGCTACAGCACCGCGATCGTTTATTTTGATGATAACAAAATACATGTCATTTAACATTTGCACTTGAAGTCTTAGATTTCTGGTTAATTGCAAATGGAGACGTGGTTAGACGGAGTTCGAACTCGCATTCATGGCGGATTGGAGGAGCTTGACGGAGAACAGAAGAGCTTCGCGAGGAGTGATGGCTTGAAGAAGAAAGGAGATGAAGAATAGGATAGATTTCCTTTCCTTGTACTCTATGTATTTTTTGTTTCTCTTGTTGCTCTTTATTTTGTTACTTAGATTCTTGTTAAAGAGCCTCAAAGAACCCTTACAGTAGTCCTAGGAGCACCTGCACAAACTTAGGATACTTAGGTTTTATGTAAAGAACTTAAAAAACCAAACTAGGGTTCAAATAACCTTTTCAGACGTCTAATATGAAATTTAGACGTCTAATAAATACTTTTAAGACGTCTGACTATTGACTTAGACGTCTGATTATGTTTAGGCTGGACTTAGTTAGTTTTGTCTGATGAAATCAGACGTCCAGACTTTAGTCCAGACATCTTAGAAGAAGTTTGATGCCTTTGCCAGACGTCCAATTAGTGGATCATTGGCTGCCTTAGTAAACATTGAAGGAAATGACCGTTAGCCTCGTATCAGATGTCCGTAAAGGACACCAGACGTCTGATACATGACCGTTTTGCCTCGGTTGACCCAAAATCTCTTCTTAGAGATTTTCTAACCGTTGCACTCCTTTGGGAATCCATTTCCGCTGAAAAGTAGGTTTCCAGACGTCCATACATCATTCTAAACGTCCTGTGTGTCGTCTGATGCACTTCCACTAGAACCCTGTTTCGATCTGATTCAAGTTCGGAAGAAAACCCTCCTATAATTAGACGTCTGACTTTGTTCCCAAATGTCTTAAACTGGTTTTCCAGACGTCCGATGCCAGGATCAGACGTCTGATAATCTTGTCAGTGTAATGATTAATCCTGATTTCAGCCTGATTTTCTTGGAGCTTGCACCCAACGGCTATGGAAGCCTTCCAAGGTCTTCCAAAGCCTTCCTAGGACCTCTATAAATAGAGGAGAACCTTTGCCACTCAAAGACACACCAAGATACATACTTTCCACTCTTTAGTGACTAAAAGAAGAAGATCATATAGAAGAAAGCTCTTGATCTCCAAGCTTAGTTCTAGACCTGGAGAGCTTGATTCCTGTTGCGCACCCACTCTCCCTCTGCGATTACAAGAGCGACGAAGCGCTACCGCGTGGTTCACGCGTCTGCGTGGTCGACGCACTTCTTGCAAAGGGAAGCATCCTAACTCCTATATAAGCTTAGTTTAAGAATATCTTTATTGGCTCTATAGGACATTTGTATTTTACCTTGTTATTTGGTTGGGTATTCGCATTGCGAATTCCCGTCTCCTTCGTGAGACAAAATCCTTCTCGTGAAGAGAAGGGGCTTGAGGTACGCTACCCTCGTATAAAGTAGCGTGGTTGTAATTGAGGTTATACTACCCTCGTTTAAGTAGTACATTAGTGGATTTGATCAACTTGGTTGATCGGAAAATCCTAACTCGAGAGGGTTAGGTGGTGGTTTTCACCCGGGTTGGGTTTCCACCTAAAAAATTATTGTGTATATTGTGTGATTATTTGTTTGCGAGATTGTTCCATTTATAATCCTGCATTATATTACATCACGCTGATCTCACCCCCTCCAAATAGGGATTTACACAGCATCCTACTTGGACATCCAGAGGTGGGCTGGAATGTAGGTTTTGAGGTGTTTTGGCCCAAGGTGACCTAATATAAGGGTGGCTAAGGTTTGAGAAGGTGTCTAAGGCTATCTTAAGGCTAGGGATTGGTGTAGGGATGCCCTATGTTCTTTATAATTCAATTCAAACATTGAAATATTACAAGTAATGTAGTCTACCTTTTTCCTACATTATGTCTTCATCTTGAGTAGCTTTATTTCAAGGCTTCTGCTCCAACTCTAGCCTCTATCTTGCTTCTGATCCATTTTCAGGCCATCTCCTGAGCTTTTATTACCTACAAACCAAGTAATACACTAATCAGTGCATTATTATGGCATTATTTTATGAATATCTAAATAAAATAGGAAGGATGCAAGGTATGCTATTAATCCATGAATTATGCTACAATTATGCTAATTCTAACTTAATTCAGGTCATTTAAGTTTTATGATTGCTGCGCAATCATAGATGTTTGAAATTCAAGGTAAATTTGCACACTTATAAGAACATGAAGAATGAGAGAGAGATGCTCAAAACAAGAGTAAAGAAGCAAAGAGATGTTTGAAAATGTTCTATTAGATGTGTCATAAATAAAACAGACATCTCAAAATCATGGAGACAAAGAGATCAGCCACTGGAATAAGATTTTGATGTCTCAACAAGAAATCAGGTGTCTGAAAAAGGAAACTTAGACGTCCCAAAGAAAAATAAGACATCTTGAACTTTCAAAGAATAAAAATTTTAAGATAAGAAGAAAGGGGGGGTTCTAGAGATTATCCTAAGGGTAAATTTGAATAGAATAAAGGCTCTTTTACATTCTAGAGAACAAAAACAACAAATACGTAAACGACAACAAACACTATGACTAAAGCTTGAAACTCTTGATCTTTTTAGCTTAATTCATCCTTAGCTTTCACGAAATCATGCAATACTTGTTAGTTCTTAAATAAAATAATTATTTGTTATTATCAAAAATACTTTTAACAATACTTACATTCATTCTAACGACTGCTTAGGCTCTTCTAAGCCTTCTTGAAGGTCCCCTTGACTTCTATAAATAATCCTAAGCTTACCTATTGCAACAAGTAATGCTTAGACACTAATACACTCTAGAATCTCTCTTAAGCTCTTATAAGTTCACTAAAGCCTCCCAAGCACAAGTGGTCCTACTCTCAAGCTCTTAATCTCACATCAAGCACCACTTCCACCGTTGCTACACTCTCCATATTCAGGGAAGCCCTTGATCCTTAGTGCCAAATTAACTAAACTATATTTTGGGCTCCTTAGGATTGTTTCATTTTTGTTTTTGTTCTTGTTGTATGGGGTGTCCGGTCTATGGATTTTCGACCTTGTGTTGAGGTAAAATCTTGTAACGATTGTCCCTATTGTGTGTTGTAATGAGGTTGCATTACCCTTGTTTAGGTAGTGTGTTAGTGCTGTTGATTGACTTGGTCCATTAGAGCAAATTTTAACTTGGGGCAACTTAGGTGGTGATTTTCACTCATTGGATTTTTACCTAAAAATCTATTGTGTCATTGTGATTGATTTTTGTGGTGATCAAATTTTTATTTTCACATTTTATTTGATCCTGCACAATTTACCCCTTCTGTAGTGCAATTTCATCTTTGATCTCACAATTTTCTTGCAAGATTCCATATCCACTTAGCATTTACTTCTTGTCGCTTTTTCATTTTAGTCAAGATCTTGTTTGTATTTGAAAAATCAAAACTATGCTCCTATTCTATATTTTTCCATGAATTTTTAGTAAGCATTCGTGGAGTAGTTATTTAAAATGTGGCTAATTTTCATAGAAATATCTAGAATATAAAATAACATAGAAATGAAAGTGACAGGGTTAGATAAAAACAAAGAAGTGACTAGGGTTAGATATGGGATTTACATCACCTAACTGTGGCTTTCAAAAATTTTCTAGAATTTTCTATTGATCAAAGTTACTTGAAATTTGGCCCTTACACTCACCTGCATTCTAGGATTCTTTGTAAAATTTTCCTAACTTTTCAAGCATGTTTTTGTTTTGTATTGCATCTTTCGAATAATGCCACTTAAGGAAGACTACTTATTCTTCTAAAAATTAATAAGAAAAAAAATTACATCTCTCATACATTTCTATAAATAAAATTTTGGACTTGTATCTTTTGACTAATGAACTTAAACAATTTCAATTCTTGTAGATTTTGTTGGTGCATAAGTGCCATGATATTTGATTTTGATGATAACAAAACTTATAGTCTTTATATTATTCTTGAGGATTGACAGTTTAAGAACAAGGAGCCAAAGCAAATAAGGAAGGAGGACATAGTTGATGGTCAAGAAGATCACAGAGCTAAAAGGGGAAGATAATTGTTTATATCTTTTATTATTGTATCTTTATTCTATTAATGTATTTTCAATTTGTTTACCTAGACTTGTTAAAGAGTCTAAGTATGGTAACCTAGTCCTACACAACTCTTACATAGACCCTAGTCGCTTAAGAGAAACTTAGAATCAAATCAGAAATTAGACTGCTCAATAAGACATCTTATACCCTTTTTAGACGTCTGAAAACTCATTATCAGATGACCAATCTTTTACTAGATGTCCCGTGTAGTAATCGTTGGTAGACCAATGTTCATACACCTTAGCTTATCAGATGACCAACATTCATATCAAATGTCCGATAGGTCCCTCAGACGTCCAATACACTTATCAGACAACACATAGCTATCTGTTGAACCTTGGAAACCCAAATCTAGGAAGACTTAGTGTCGGAAGTGATGCACGCGGAACGTGTTGGTTTAATTATGTCATTGTAGCATGCGTTTACGACGTCGATTTTAATTTAAGATGCAGATTTGGTGAGTCAAGTGTCGAACACGAGGAGGCATGAAATAGGATTAGTTTGTTGCTTTAGTTGTCACAGGAATGTTTGGTTTGCTTGCGAGAAAATGAGAAAGAGAGAGAGAGATTAGGGTTAGAGCTTGTGTTTAAATCATGACATTCATTCAAAGAAGATGTGACCTATGATATAAGAAATAACATTAACATATAGCATGCAATTAGAGTTTGTTTACAACTACATCAATAGATGAAAGCTAAAACAAGTGTGACATAAAACTAAATTAAAAGAGTGAGAGGAGGAGGCAAGGCAGCCACAGTGGTGGAGGGGGGCTCTGTCGGCAGCTCGACAACTTTGGGGCGGATATGGGATGCTTGGTGGAAATAGGAGAACATTAGTATTGTATGGAGAGTGTGTGTGAATTAAATGCCCTTGAATGGGGTGGTTGAGGAGGTTTATATAGAGAAGAAGGGGTTTCCAAACTAAGGGTTTTAGTGATGTTTGAGATGTCGCTAAACCCATTACATAAGTGTCGGTGAAGCCCCTTGCTCGCTGGTCTAAGCATGCACGCGTGCTTCTTCCTCCGCACAATCCATGTGCACGCAATGTGGGTCGCCCAATCAAAGATCGGACGACTGAGATCGCGCCCTGAGCGCTGGTTCAGATCGCGCTGCGTGTTTTAGGTGCGCGCCTTGCGCGTGATCGCGTGCATTCGCATCGGGCGCGTGAGAGCATGCCGCGTAGCCCGCCTTAGAGCCGTTCGATGGTGATCGGGCGGTCTGAATCAGCTGTGGTGCAGGTTGGAGCACAATTTGGGGCGCAGCGGGGGTCGAACGCTAGCCGCTGCTTGCGAGTGCGAGTGTTCGACCGTTGTGCTGCCTTCGCGAGTTGGTGCAGAGGTGAGATCAGGCGTGAGCGATATCGATCGTTGGATGGAGATCCAACAGTCAGATTTTGAAGTCCTTTGGGCACGCTGGAGATGCGGTGTGCGGGTGAGGGTGCGGTGCTACGTGGCCACTTGTGGGCCTGAACTTCTTGGGCTGGTCGAGGGATCTCTAAATGTCGGATTTAAGTGATTTCGAGTTCGTTGGACTCCATTCGTTAATCAGAACCCATCCGTGCGGCTCGATTACTTATCTAAGGCCTGTTTCAACATGAACTTGTACAAATGGCCATTAAACATTGATTTATAGGCAATCTTAATTCGCGATGCATGTAGTGCTCCCATGCCCATTATGGTGTGCTATTAGTGCACATATATCCTCAAGATAAACCCTGGTTGATAGAATTATCATCATCGAATGCAGAGTTATCATACCCCCATGTTCATCCCTTGCTAGTCCCTAGCAAGGTTTATCATGGCCGTTATTTTCAGTTGGAATTAGGAATTGATTACTTAGACATATGTTGCTTGTCAACAGGAGGAAATATACTAGGAGCCTAATTCACAGAGATTAAACAGCGCTTGTGTGTCTACTAAAATGCCCCTAATCCACAGACTAAACAACGTCTGTGTGTCTGCCAAAGTGCAAACCACCCAAGTCCTTGCTTTAAAGCATATATACAGAGACATTTTTTTCTTTTTCATCTTTTCTCATTTTTTGGATTTTTGGAGTTGAGTGTGTAGGTAATTTTTTACGGCTACCCAACCCACCCATAACTCGAAAAAGACTCTAAGTGCTAAGCATCTTAATATGGAGATTGTGATAGACTAACTCAACGGTAATTAAAACAGACTTCAGGTTTCTACGCCCCTAGGTGACCGGAAAAGGAAATGTTTGCCTGAAGGTGTATCTGTCTGATCGGTAGCTTTCTCCCTACTTTTATTTCGTGTGGGGTCAACACAAGGGTGCTTCCAGTGTATATCTCCCCGGATGGCTCTACTTCCTCACTTCTTCCTTAAGTGTTTTGGGCTTTTTTGTGTATTTAGTGAGCTGGGTTCTGGACAATTAGCTAATGGGCTGTTACCCACAACCACTTGCCAGCCATACTCATGTGGTGAAGTGTGGCTTATTTATTTTTTCTTTTTCTTCTTTTCTTCTTTTTTATTTTTCTTTCCTTTTTCTTTTTCTTTTGTTGTTTCAGTAGGTGGCTTTCCTGATCTAAGATTTACCTAGAGGCAAAAAAAGAGAATGGTCCTGTGGCTGGGTTCTGGACAACTGGTAATTGAGTTGTTACCCACGACAACTTGCCAGCTATACCACCCGAGAAGGTTCATTAGCTACCCAATTTCTGTTAGAATCTCCGAGGAGTGAGTTAGCGCAAAAATGTGTGCAAATGCTTAGACTAAAAGTCCCTCCGAGTCAGAGGGTGGGTTGATAAGTCATATACTTTTCACCCTACTTCATTGATCAGATTAATGTAAATTAAGGTTGTGAGGATTCGGGGCTAAATCCACATTTTAGTGGACACCAGGGCTGATTAAGCCTGAAGGCCTGAAAAGTCTAAGTGTTTAGGTTCTTCTCGTATTATTTCTCATAGTTGACAAGCTCCTAATGCTTAAGTTTTCCATCCTAAATTTTTTTCTCTCTATATATATAATTCAGGCTGATAATATAAACTTAAAGAATGCGAATTACCACTCCCCTATGCTTAAGTTAGACAATGTCCTCATTGGCAAATAAATGTAGGCAAGGGGGTATAGAAAGAAATCACTTGAGTGCCGCTGTGTACCTGATTAGTTTGAATCTTCTGGGTTGCCTCCTAGGAAGCACTGAGTTTATTGTCTCCAGCTAGGCGAAGCTCCGTGTCAACTCTCAATGAGGGTGACTACTTCCTTTGGGGGAACCTGGGCAAGAAAATATTTTAATCTCTGGCCGTTTACGATGAAGGTTTGCCTAGTGTTAGGATCTACAATTTCAATCACCCCGTTAGGATAAGGTTTGACCACCTGATATGATCTTGTCCACTTTGATCTCAGCTTCTCGGGGAAAAGTTTAAGTCTTGCATTAAAGAGCCAAACTTGCTGATTGGGCTTGAAGGCTTTCCTATGGATTTGTCTGTCGTGGATGGCTTTCATCTTCTCTTTGTAAAGTTGACTGTTCTCATAGGCATCCCGACAGATTTCCTCAAGCTTGGAGAGTTGGAATGTCCTTTGAGCTTCGGCCAACTGGGAGTCCATATTGCACTGCTTCATAGCTCAGTATGTCTAGTGTTCCAACTCGACCAGATGGTGGCAAGCTTTGCCAAAGACCAATCAATAAGGTGACATGCCTATCGGGGTTTTAAAAGCTGTCCTGTATGCCCAAAGGGCATCATCCAATTGTGTGGACCAATTCTTTCGATCAGGTCTCACCGTCTTTTGCAGAATATTCTTGATCTGCCTATTAGAGACCTCAGTTTGCTCATTTGTTTGCGGGTGATACGAGGTGGCAATGCGGTGAGTAACCCCGTATTTTCTAAGTAAGTCACGGAATTGGGCATGAATAAAGTGACTCCCACCATCACTGATCATGGCTTTCGGTATCCCAAATCGAGAAAAGATGTTTTGCTTAACAAAGTTCATGACAGCCTTATAGTCACATCGTCGGGTGGCTACGGCTTATATCCATTTCGAGACATAGTCTACTAAGGCTAATATGTACTTGAAGCTGTTGGATGGTGGGAAAGGACCCATAAAATCGATGCCCTAAATATCTAAAATTTCAGCAATCAGAATGGGTTGGAGGGGCATCATATCTTTTCTAGTCATAGTCCCTAATGTCTGTCACCGAGAGAAAGTCTTAGTGAAGCTGTGTGCGTCCTTGAATAAGGATAGCCAGTAAAATCTAGACTGCAAAACCTTTGTAGCTGTTTGCTTCCCAGAGAAGTGGCCACCACAGGCTTGGTTGTGACAAAATGATAGCACACTTTGGACTTCCTCTTTAGGAATACACCTCCTAATGACCTGGTCAGCATAGAGTCTAAACAGCATAAGATCAACCTAGAAATAGTGCTTGGCTTTAGCCAAGAACTTATCCTGTTGTTGTCTGGACCAGCCATGCGGAGTCTGTCCTACCACTAGATAATTGACTAGGTCTGCATACCAGGGTAGCTTTCTTCCTTGCATGGATAGAAGTTGTTCATCAGGGAAGGTGTCAGTCAAGGGTAATGAGGGTCCGATGTGGTCTGGGTGAAGTCTGGACAGGTGATCGGCTACGATGTTCTGGACCTGGCTTTGTCACATATTTCTAAGTCAAATTCCTACAAAAGCAGGATCCATCGAATGAACTTGGGTTTAGCATCCTTTTTGGCCAACAAATGCCGAATAGCTGAGTGGTCGGTGTAAACCGTCACGTAGGATCCCAAAAGGTATGATCAGAACTTTTCTAACCCAAAGACTACGGCGATCAGTTCTTTTTTTGTGACGGTGTAATTTCGTTGAGCCTCATCCAACGTTTTGCTCGCGTAGTAGATCACCATGGGTTTCTTCTCTCTTGTTTATCCTAGGACTGCGCCGATGGCAAAATCTGATGCATCGCACATTATCTCAAAGTCTTGGGACCAGTCTGGGGGTTGTAAAATAGGTGCAGTGGAGACTATTTCCCTAAGGGTGTTGTAAGCCTTGATGCAATCAGGTGTCATATGAGAAAGGGTGTCATTGGCTAGAAGGTTAGTCAAGGGTTTAGAAAGTTTGGAAAAATCCTTAATGAACCTTTTATAGAAGCCAACATGTCCTTGGAAAGATCGAATTTGCTTGACCGAGCTAGGGGGTGGAAGTTTGGAAATTAAATCAACCTTAGCTTGATCCACTTCGATGGCCCTATGCAAGACAATGTAACCGAGTACAATCCCTTCCTGAACCATGAAATGGCTCTTTTCTCAGCTTAAAACTAGGTTGACCTCGATACATCGCTTTAGGATCTTCTCCAAGTTGCTAAGACAATGGTCGAATGAGTTCTTGAACACGGAGAAATCATCCATAAAGACCTCCAGGTATTCACCCACCATCTCTGAAAAAATGGCTACCATGCAATGCTAAAAGGTCGCGGGTGTGTTGTATAACCCAAATGGCATATGACGGAATACAAACGTGCCATACGGGCAATTGAATGTGGTATTCTCTTGATCCTCTGGTGCAATAGCAACTTGGTTATATCTTGAATATCCATCCAGGAAGTAAAAATATTTCTTCCTTGCCAATCGCTCGAGAATCTGGTCAATGAATGGCAGAGGGAAATCATCTTTCTTGGTGGCCTCATTAAGCTTCCTATAGTCGATGCACACCCGCCATGCGGTAGCGGTGCGGGTGGGGATGGATTCGCCTTGGTCATTGGTGACCACGGTGAGCCCGACTTTCTTCGGTACCACTTGAGTGGGGCTCACCAAGGGCCTATCGGAAATTGGGTAAATGATGTCTGCGTCAAGCCATTTGATTATTTTTTTTTTAACGACCTCTCGCATATTTGGGTTTAATCTCCTCTGCATCTGGCAAGAAGGTCGAGTCCCATCTTCCAAATAGATCTTGTGAATGCAATAGGTAGGGCTAATTCCCCTTAACTCAGAAATTGTCCACCCAATGGCTGCCTGATATTCAGAAAGGGTTGCAGTCAACCTAAGTTCTTGATCCCTAGTTAAATGGGCATTGATAATCATAGGGAAGGTCTAGTCAGGTCCTAGGAAGACATACTTGAGATTATCGGGTAAAGTCTTTAGTTCAGGCGTAGGTGGGACAACATTTGATGGGTAAGGGAAAGGTGGGAGTTGATCAACATCAATCTCCTCAAATGGAGGTTGCTGAAGGTAATCAGCTCTACACAGGTCAACCTCCACAGGATGGGGTGGGTCAGGTGACGTGCCTTCGTGCGTGTGTGTTAAGAGGTGTCGTTATAGTTGCACTTGATACGTCGGTTTTAAAAGAAGTAAACGGAGGTGAGTCCGAGTGTCGATCTCAGGGAGGCGTGGAAATCGGATTTTGTTTACCACTTGTTGTCACGAAAAAGGTGAAGTTTTGCTTGCGAAAGAGACGGTTTTGAAAAGCGAGAGATAGAGAGAGTTTAGGGTTAGAAAGCTCTTGGTTTTGATCATGCACTTTAAACAGAAATTAAAATGGCAACTAAATGGAAAATAATTTCATTAAACACACATTCATAGTTCATGGTTTACAATATTAAATACATGCTTCAACAAAAGTAAATGAAAGCTTAAAAGAGAGAGAGAGAGAGGTAGAGAGAGAGTGGAGAGCGACGAGGCAGCCACGGCGGTGGAGGAGGCTCCGTCGGCGGCTCGTCGTCTCCGGCGATTACAAGAGTGCCTAAGACTAGCTAGGAGAGGAGTGGAGTAGTTGCAAGTGGGAGAGGATGCCTTGAATGGTGGTAGAAGGGGGTTTAAATAGAGTTAAGGGCCTCCTAGAAGAAGAATGTGCTTTAGCGACATCCGGAACGTCGCTAAAACCGCTTCCATATACGTCGGTGAAGGCCTTCTGCCGCCGGTCAGCCGCCCGCCCCCTCTCTCTCTCCAAGCGCGATCCGTGGATGATGAACGAGAGCCGTCCGATCGAAGATCGGACGGCTGAGAGCCTCCCGCGCCCGTGCTGAGATTGCGCTTCGGGCGCGCGTGCGCGCGCGAGTTTCCGCCTGGCGTGCGCGCGCGCGTGGGTGCTCGGGCGCTGTCGTCGCACCGCATGGCGCAATCCTGACCGCCCGCTGCTGATCGGGCGGCTCAATTTCGCCGTGCCCTTCGCTCGTGCTTGATTTCCGCTCCGCGCGATTTGAACGCGCGTCGCTGCGACGCGGGCGTGCGCGCTAATCGTTGCGCCATGCCCGCGCTTTGTCGCGGCGACCGCGGGCGAGCGCGCGGATTTCGGCCGTTCGATCGAAGATCAACGACCGAGATTCGTTCTTGGCTGGCTTGAGGGCGAGAGAGCGGCGGGGGCAGGGCGACGTGTCGCGTTCTGGGCCGTTGATCTCCAGATCAACGGTCATGATTTCTTGGGCCCATTGTGGGAGCTCCGGATGTCGGATTTGGTTGATCTTGAGTCCGTTGGACTCCGTTCGTCGTCTTGAATCCATCCGTGTGGTCCGATTGCTCATCTGAGGCCTGCTTTGACAAATACTTTACACAAATGGCCATTAATACGGTTTATAAGCAATCTTGGTACTTGATGCATGCAACGCTCCTATTCTAGTTTATGTAGTGCCTTTTATTCTAAAGATGGGCCATATTCAACCTAATTATTACCCCCTTGCGTGGTGTTATCATACCCCCATGCTTACTCCTTGATAGTCCCTAGCAAGATTTATTCTAGCCTTTATTTCTTTGGAGAATTCAAGAAGTAATTGCTTCGGCACTTCGTTACTCGTCAATAAGAGGAAATATACGAAGATCTTAATCTACAAAGACTAAGCAGCGCCCCGGTGTCTTCCAAAATACGAATCGCCTGAATCCTTGCTTTGTATATATAACTATACATATGTATACGTATATATCTATATATGTCTTTTTAGAATTTTCGGAATTCAGTGTGGGTTGGTATCTTTTTACGGCTACCCAACCCACCCAAAACTCGGTCAAAATCCTAAGTGCTAAGCATCTTGGTGTGAATGTTGTGATAGACTCACTTAACGGTAATTGAGACAGACTTCGAGTTTCTACGCTCTAGGTGTCCGGAAAAGAAAATAAATTTTTGTCTGAAGGAGTATTTGTTCGACTGGTAGCTTTCTCCCTACGTTCATTTTACTTGGGGTCAACACAAGGATTTTTCAGTGTATATCTCCCCGGCTTGTACTACTTCCCTGCTTCGTCCTTAGGTGTTTTGGTCTTTTTTGTGCAATTATTGAGCTGGGCTCTGGACAACCGACCAATGGGCTGTTACCCACGATCACTTGCCAGCCATACTTGTGCGGTGAAGTGTGGTTTATTTATTTATTTTTTTTCGTAGGTGGCTTCCCTAATCTCAAATGTACCTAGAGGCAGCGAAAAAGAAAATGGTCTGTGGCTGGGTTCTGGACAACCTGCCAATGGGCTGTTACCCATGACAACTTGCCAGCCATACCACCCTAGAGAGTTCATTAGCTACCCAATTTCTGTCAAAATCTCCAAGAAGTGAGTCTGTGCAAAAATGTGTGTAGATGCTTAGACTCAAAGTTTTCCTGAGTTAGAGGGTGAGTTGATAAGTCGTATACTTATTACCTTATTTATTAGGTGGATTAGAATAGCTTAAAGTTGCAAGGATTCGCCGCTAAATCCATATTTTAATGGACACTAGGGCTGATTAAGCCTGAAGGCCTGAAAAGTCTAAGCGTTTAAGTTCTTTTTGTATTATTTTCCACTATTGACAAGTTTCTAATGCCTAAGTTTTTCTTCCTAAATTCAATTTTTTTTTTAATCAATTAATTTATTCATTCAGACTGATTAATTAAGCTCAGGATTATGCAATTTAACATCCCCCCCATGCTTAAGTTGGACAATGTCCTCATTGGCAGATGCATGGATGTAGAAGGGTTCAAAAAGATAGTACCTGAGTGACGTAAACTACCAGATCAGTCTGAATCCGCTGGGTTGCCTCCCAGGAAGCGTTGAGTTTAACGCCTCCAGCTGGGCGGTGCTTGGTGTCAGCCCTCAACAAGGGTGACACTTTCCTTGGGGGATACCTGGGCCAGGAAATGCTTCAATCTTTGACCATTGACTGTAAAGGTGTGCCCGGTATTAAGATCGACGATTTCGACTGCCCCATTGGAATAGGGCTTGACCACCCGAAATGGTCCTGTCCATTTGGACCTAAGTTTCCCTAGGAAGAGTTTCAGGCGTGCATCAAATAGCCATACTTGTTGGTTTGGCTCAAAGGTTTTCCTATGAATGAGTCGGTCGTGGGCGGCTTTCATTTTTTCCTTATATAGCCGACTATTGTCAAAGGCGTCCCGATGAATTTCTTCAAGCTCAGATAATTGAAGAGTCCTTTGCGCACCAGCTAACTGGGGATCCATGTTACATTGCTTAACAGCCCAGTAAGCCCGGTGTTCCAATTCGACAGGGAGATGGCAAGCTTTGCCAAAGCCCAAGCGGTAAGGTGACATGCCTATCGGGGTCTTAAAAGCGGTCCTGTATGCCCACAGGGCATCATCAAGTCGTGTGGACCAGTCTTTCCTGTCAGGTCTCACAGTCTTCTGTAAAATGTTCTTGATTTGTCTGTTTGAGACCTCAGTCTGCCCATTTGTTTGTGGATGATACGGGGTGGCAATGCGGTGGTTTACCCCGTATTTTCTAAGTAGGGCACGGAATTGGGAATGGATAAAATGGCTTCCACCATCACTGATCATGGCCTTGGGTATTCCAAACCGGGAAAAGATGTTCTTCTTTACAAAGTCCATGATCGTCTTGTGATCGCATCGTCGGGTGGCGACGGCTTCAATCCATTTGGAAACATAGTCTACCGAGACCAGGATATACTCGAAGCCGTTGGATGGTGGAAAGGGGCCCATAAAATCGATACCCCAGACGTCGAAAATTTCGACAATCAAAATGGGCTGAAGGGGCATCATATCTTTTTTGGTCATTGTCCCTAGTGTTTGGCATCGTGAGCAAGTCTTGGCAAAGATGTGTGCATCCTTGAATAGGGACGGCCAATAAAATCCAGACTGCAAAACTTTTGCAGCTGTTTTCTTGCCAGAGAAATGGCCGCCACACGCTTGGTCATGACAAAAGGAAAGCACACTCTGAACTTCGTCTTCGGGGAGGCACCTCCTGATGATCTGATTAGCACAGAGGCGAAACAGCATGGGATCATCCCAGAAATAGTGCTTGGCCTCAGCAAGAACCTGTCCCGTTGCTGTCTGGACCAGCTGTGCGGGGTTTGTCCTATAACCAGGTAGTTGACATAGTCAGCATACCATGGCATTTTCTTTTCTTGCACGGCTAGGATGTGTTCATCAGGGAAGGTATCAGATAGAGGTAGGGAGGGTCCAATGTGGTCTGGATGAAGTCTTGACAGGTGGTCAGCCACCACATTTTTCGATCCGGCCTTGTCTCGGATTTCCAGGTCAAATTCCTACAAAAGCAGGATCCATCTGATGAGCCTGGGTTTTGCGTCCTTTTTGGCCAACAGGTGCCGGATGGCTGAATGGTCGGTGTAGATAGTCACGTGGGATCCCAGCAAGTATGATCAGAATTTTTCCAGTCCAAAGACTACAGCAAGCAACTCTTTTTCTGTGACCGTATAATTACGTTGGGCCTCGTCCAACGTTTTGCTTGCGTAGTAGATCACCACGGGCTTCTTGTCTTGCCTTTGTCCTAGGACAGTGCCTATGGCAAAATATGATGCGTCACACATAATCTCAAAATCCTGGGACCAGTCTGGGGGTTGAAGTACAGGTGCGGTGGAGACTAAGTCCCGGAGGGTATGATAAGCCTGGGTGCAATCAGGAGACATGTGGAAAGTGGCGTCGTTGGCTAGAAGGTCGGTCAAGGGTTTGGAAAGTTTGGAAAAGTCTTTGATGAACCTTCGGTAAAAGCCAACATGTCCTAGGAAAGAGCGAATCTGTCGGACCGAACTAGGTGGAGGAAGTTTGGAAATTAAATCAACCTTAGCTCGATCTACCTCGATGCCCCTATGCGAAACGATGTGTCCGAGGACAATTCCTTCTTGAACCATAAAATGGCTCTTTTCCCAACTTAACACCAAGTTAACCTCGATACATCGTTTCAGGATTTTCTCCAAGTTGCTCAAACAATGGTCGAATGAATTCCCGAATACAGAGAAATCATCCATAAAGACCTCCAAGTATTCACCCACCATTTCTGAAAAAATGGCTAGCATGCAACGCTGGAAGGTCGCGGGTGCGTTGCATAACCCGAACGGCATTCGACGGAATGCAAACGTGCCATACGGGCAAGTGAATGCGGTCTTTTCCTGATCTTCCGGAGCAGTTGCGACTTGGTTATATCCTGAATATCCATCCAGGAAGCAAAAATACTTCTGCCCTGCCAATCTTTCAAGGATTTGGTCAATGAATGGCAAGGGGAAGTGGTCCCTCTTAGTGGCTTCATTAAGCTTCCTATAATCAATACACACCCGCCATGCGGTGGTGGTGCGGGTGGGAATGGATTCGCCATGATCATTAGTGACAACGGTGAGCCCAGCCTTCTTTGGAACCACTTGGGTGGGGCTCACCCAGGGGCTATCAGAGATAGGGTAGATGATGTCGGTGTCGAGCCACTTGATAATTTCTTTTTTAACGACCTCCCGCATGTTAGGGTTTAACCGTCTCTGCATATGGCGGGAAGGTCGGGCCCCGTCTTCCAGGTAAATCTTGTGGGTGCAATAGGTGGGGCTAATTCCTCTTAGATCTGAGATGGTCCAACCAATGGCGGCCCGATGTTCTGAAAGAGTTGCAGTCAACCTTAGTTCCTGATCCTTGGTTAGATGGGAATTAATAATCACTGGGAAGGTCTGGCCAGGTCCCAAGAAGACGTACTTGAGATTCTCGGGCAATGGTTTAAGTTCAGGTGCGGGTGGGACCACAGTCAATGGGAATGGAAAGGGCGGTAGTTGATCAACATCGATTTCTTCAAATGGTGTCATGTGATGATACTCAGCCTTACAGAGGTCCACAGGTAATGATGGTGACGAGTCAGAACTACGGGTTTGGTGGTCTGAGACAGAACTGAGGGTAAGGCATTCCTCGATTAAAGTTTCCACGGGATCATGTTCCTCAATGTAATCACAATCAAAAGACTTTGTTGCCCGGAAGATATCCAATTGCATTTTCCTGTCTCCGAAGGCGATTTCCATACATCCCGTGTCGCAATCGATGTTTGCTTTAGCCGTAGCTAAGAAAGGTCTGCCTAAGATTATGGGTGCATTCTGTAATTTTTCAGGGACTTCCATGTCGAGCACCAAAAAGTCGACTGGGAAATAGAAGTCCTTGACTCGTACAATCACATCCTCGACAACCCCCTTCGGGGTTTTCACTGATCTATCCGCTAGCTGGATGGTGACAGGGGTTGGTGCCAGCTCCCCAAAACCAAATTGGTGGTACAAGGTTGTGGGAATTAGGTTGATAGAAGCACCTAGGTCCAGGAGCGCTCTATCAAATGTCATGTCCCCGATGTTGCAGGAAATCAGAGGTGCTCCTGGGTCAGTTCGTTTGAGTGGAAGGTTGCTTGATATCACGGAACTGGCTTGCTCAGAGAGTACAACCTTCCTAGGTGCTTGAGGTCTCGGCTTACGCTTGGGTGTACAGGCATCCTTTAAGAACTTGGTGTAAGCGGGGATGTGTTTGACAGCTTCTAGAAGCGGAATATTAATCTGTACTTGTTTAAAAATTTCCATCAGCCCCTCAGTTTCCACAGTATTCTTTTTTCTCTTGATTGTTTCCAAGGCCTCAGGATAGGGTGTCTGAGTTGGTTCCATGTTTGGGTCCTTGGTTGGTGTTTCTTCTAAGTCGGGTAAAGTCTCGGGGAGAGTCGGCCATTTGGGATCCTGGGTTTTGGTGCCGCTTCTCAAGGTCACCGCATTCGCAGAGGCATTGGGGCCATGGGGTGATCCTTGAGGAGACGAGGATGAAGAAGCGCCAAACCCAGGAGGTGTTTGTGGGGCCGGTTGGACCATATGAGCCTGCCCGGGGTTGCCTTGGAACCCTTGCGAATTGGGGCCTCTGTTAATTATGTTTCGCGGGTTTGGTTGCGGTTGGGAAGGTAGAGATCCTTGCTGTTTACAGTCCAAGAGTTGGCTTAACTGTCCCTTTACCAAGGCCATTTCTTCCTGATGTTTTTGGTTCATGTCAGCCATCATCTTTATTAGGGTGTCCATTTGGTTTTGTGGGGGAGGGGCCGCCCTATTTTGGTTATATTGGGGTCTAACTGGTGGTCCTTGCTGATAGGGGGGCAAGTGTGGCTGTTGGTTTGGCCTGGGCTAGTTTTGGAATTGTGGTAGTTTCTGGTTTGTCCAACCAAAGTTGGGGTGATTACGCCAGCCGGTGTTGTAAGTGTTGGAGAAAGGGTCAGGTTTTGCATATCCTTGGACGGCTTGCACATCTTCTAGAATAGCCGATGTTGATGAAGAAGGAAGGGAGTAATCAAGGGTCGAGGGAGCAAAGGTACCTCCTTGGAACATGGTTGGGGGTTGTTCCAGGTTCAGTTGGGTGAAGGGTTGGACCAGGTCAACATTATGTGCTCCCTTTGCTAGGGTGAAAGTCTGCAAGGGGTTCCTGGTCTGGTTTAGAAGCTCATCAATCTTCTTGTCCACCAATTCCACTCGATCCAACTTTTTGGCAATGATGTCCATATCAACCATTCCAGAATTTGCTTGCACCTCATAAATCCCACCACGAGGTTGACTGGACCTGTTAAACTGGTTCATGGAGGCATTGTTGAGCGAATTCTCGCTCATAGACTCAAAGAGCTCAAACGCGCTCTCCTCGTCTTTGTTTAGGAAGTTTCCCCCGCATGAGGCATCGACGAAGTTCCGTAGGTTGCTATCCAGACCGTGGTAGAAGATCTGGGCCAATTGCCACCTTGGAACTTCGTGGTGTGGGTATTTCCTCAAAAGTTCATTGAATCTTTCCCACGCCTCATGAAATTGTTCCCCACCCTGGAGTGTGAAGGTAGTGATAGCTCTTCTGAGGGCATTGGTCTTTCCTTTGGGGAAGAATTTCTTTAAAAATGCATGCCTTAGTTCCTCCCAGGTGGTGATGGGTCTACCTAGGGTTCTAAGCCAATGAGAAGCCTTGTCTCTTAATGAGAAAGGGAACATCTTGATTAGAACAATGTCAAGGCTAATGTTCCTAGGTTTTACTGTTCTTGCTATGCGGTCGAGATCTTCTAGGTGCTGAAAGGGGTCTTCATTTGAGCTTCCATGAAAGTGGCTCTGGATTAGACTTAATACATTAGGTTTTAGCTCAAAATCGTCTCCCCCTTCGGGGATCCTAAGGTGTGGCTCGACTCTAATGGCAGAAGGGTTATAGAAATCACGGAGGGGTCTTGGCTGGTCCTGAAATGGTGGTAAATCAAGTGGTGGTTGTCCTGGTATGTCATTGAAAGGTGGTGGTTGTTCTTGCGGGTTCTGTAACCGTTGTATGGCTTGCATGATGGTGTGGATTTGTTGTTGCTGAAGCCGATGGTTAGCATTGATTTGAGCCTGGACGACAGCCATAGCATCTGGTGGGGGTTGATCTTCAGCCTCATCTACCCTAGGTTCAGCCATATTTTCAACAGAATTACGTCGCCTAGATTCCTGCCCCAAAACACACAATTCGGGATGCAGTGAGCGCCTCCCGTGCATACACTAGAGAAGAACAGGAGGGGATGCGGAGGGCGACAGATGCGAGAAATGTGTTTCAATCAAGCACGCAAGCCTAATCCTTATGGTGTATTCCTTAGGAGACCTAGAAATCTCACAAAGGGTGATTAAGTCCGTAAGCACTGGACTCCCCTTCTCAAGGCTAATCTGGCCAGGTTGATTACGAGGGGATTGCAGGGAAGGTTCTTACTTTGGCTTGCGCCTCCGGTTCCATAGACCCCACAACCACGGTCGTTTGACACTGCCCCGCAGCCTAGTCACCAGATTCTACCAAGGGAATGAAAGCCAAGTGCCTAGCAGACAAAACCTCACCTTTTGAGACTTAACTCAGTCCTGCCTCGGGCACGTCTACTCAGTTTTAAAGGGCTAGGATAGTGCTTGTGCTTAGGGTGATGTGATGAGGCGTTGATTGGGGTGGTGCCTCTTAATTTTCCACTTTCAAAGTGTGTGCTTCTAGCAAAACATGATTTTCAAGCAAGGATTTGTTAAGATATAGTGTCTTTTAGCGTTTTATCCTTACTTGAGTACTTTTTAGGGTTGACGTGTCTTAATGTTTTCAAACAAGTTTCAGTGGGCACGTCAAGTTCTGCACACAACTTAGTGAAAGTAGATTTCCTTTTATTTTGTAGAGGCTCTAAAATCCTAGTGTACTCATCCTGATAATCGTGCAGCTTCTATTAGATGAGTCAGTTTTAGGGTTGAGTGGTGCGGCTCAGGTCAACTCACGGTGGCTTCGCAAACACCACTCAAGAGAAAGAGAAAAGAACACTCCAAGAATTTATCCAGCATATTAGAGTGTACATTTTTTTGTAGGGTGATGTGTTAAGAATGTGGGTCAAGCAATCATTCACCACGCCAATTTTTTTAGTTTTTATGATTTTTTTTTTTTAGCTTTTTCACGCAAGCAAACAATGAGAGAGAGGGTACTCACTATCGGTCCTCGAGGCGCCTACTCCCTTGCTACCGTCGTGGAATGCGTCGCTTCGCCATCCATGCGTCGAATTCCTGCAACCATCAAGTAAAAAGGAAAATAGGGCATTAGATGATGTGAGAATGAGTGTGGAATGGAGGCGATAAAACAAATCCGTTGCCTCCCCGGCAACGGTGCCAAAAACTGACGTGCCTTCGTGCGTGTGTGTTAAGAGGTGTCGTTATAGTTGCACTTGATACGTCGGTTTTAAAAGAAGTAAACGGAGGTGAGTCCGAGTGTCGATCTCAAGGAGGCATGGAAATCGGATTTTGTTTACCACTTGTTGTCAAGAAAAAGGCGGAGTTTTGCTTGCGAAAGAGATGGTTTTGAAAAGCGAGAGATAGAGAGAGTTTAGGGTTAGAAAGCTCTTGGTTTTGATCATGCACTTTAAACAGAAATTAAAATGGCAACTAAATGGAAAATAATTTCATTAAACACGCATTCATAGTTCATGGTTTACAATATTAAATACATGCTTCAACAAAAGTAAATGAAAGCTTAAAAGAGAGAGAGAGAGAGGTAGAGAGAGAGTGGAGAGCGACGAGGCAGCCACGGCGGTGGAGGAGGCTCCGTCGGCGGCTCGTCGTCTCTGGCGATTACAAGAGTGCCTAAGACTAGCTAGGAGAGGAGTGGAGTAGTTGCAAGTGGGAGAGGATGCCTTGAATGGTGGTAGAAGGGGGTTTAAATAGAGTTAAGGGCCTCCTAGAAGAAGAATGTGCTTTAGCGACATCCGAAACGTCGCTAAAACCGCTTCCATATACGTCGGTGAAGGCCTTCTGCCGCTGGTCAGCCGCCCGCCCCCTCTCTCTCTCCAAGCGCGATCCGTGGATGATGAACGAGAGCCGTCCGATCGAAGATCGGACGGCTGAGAGCCTCCCGCGCCTGTGCTGAGATTGCGCTTCGGGCGCGCGTGCGCGCGCGAGTTTCCACCCGGCGTGCGCGCGCGCGTGGGCGCTGTCGTCCCGCCGCGTGGCGCAATCCTGACCGCCCGCTGCTGATCGGGCGGCTCAATTTTGCCGCGCCCTTCGCTCGCGCTTGATTTCCGCTCCGTGCGATTCAAACGCGCGTCGCTGCGACGCGGGCGTGCGCGCTAACCGTTGCGCCACGCTCGCGCTTTGTCGCGGCGACCGCGGGCGAGTGCGCGGATTTCGGCCGTTCGATCGAAGATCAACGGCCGAGATTCGTTCTTGGCTGGCTTGAGGGCGAGAGAGCGGCGGGGGCGGGGCGACGTGGCGCGTTCTGGGCCGTTGATCTCCAGATCAACGGTCATGATTTCTTGGGCCCATTGTGGGAGCTCCGGATGTCGGATTTGGCTGATCTTGGGTCCGTTGGACTCCGTTCGTCGTCCTGAATCCATCCGTGCGGTCCGATTGCTCATCTGAGGCCTGCTTTGACAAATACTTTACACAAATGGCCATTAATACGGTTTATAAGCAATCTTGGTACTTGATGCATGCAACGCTCCTATTCTACTTTATGTAGTGCCTTTTATTCTAAAGATGGGCCATATTCAACCTAATTACTACCCCCTTGCGTGGTGTTATCATCAGGGTAGTCATAACTGGTTGAGTCAGATGATCTGCTGAAGAGCTAAGAGTGAGGCATTCTTCAACGAGAGGTTCCACGGGATCGTGCTCCTCAACCCAACCACAATCAAAAGATTTAGCTGCCCTGAAGATATCTAATTGCATCTTCTTGTCTCCAAAGGCGATTTCCATGCATCCCGTGTCGCAATCAATGTTCGCCTTAGTCGTAGCCAAGAAGGATCTGCCTAGGATGATGGGTGTGTTTTGTAGCTATTCGAGGACTTCCATGTTGAGGACCAAAAAGTTGACCGAGAAGTTGAAGTCCTTAACCAGAATAATTACGTCTTTGACTACCCCCTTCAGGGTTTTCGCAGATCTATCAGCCAATTAGATAGTACAGGTGCAGGTTTTAACTCCCCAAATCCAAATTGGTGATATAGGGTCGTTGGGATTAGGTTGATCGAAGCACCTAAGTCCAAGAGTGCTCTCTCAAATGTCATGTCCCCGATATTACAAGATATTAGGGGTTCTCCTAGGTTAGTTTGTTTGGGAGGTTGGTTGCTCAATATCACTGAACCAACTTATTCTGAGAGCATAACCTTCCTAGATGCTTGGGTTCTCGGTTTACGCTTCGGCTTATAGACATCCTTCAAGAACTTAGCGTAAGCCGGGATATGCTTGATTGCTTCAAGGAGTGGAATATTAATATGGACTTGTTTGAAAATCTCCAACAGCTCCTCATTCTCAACTACAACTCTCTTTTTCTTCATTTTCTCTAAGGCCTTAGGGTATGGTGTTTGGGTTTGAATTGGGTCAATCTCCAGGTCCTTGGGTTCCTCCCGCTCATCCTCATAATCGGGTATCACAAGAAGTCAGGTCACGGGAGGGGTCGGCCATTTGGGGTCCTAGGTTTTAGTGCCGCTTCTCAAGGTAACCACGTTGGCTGAGGCGTTGGGACCATGGGTAGATCCTTGAGAAGAAGTGGAAGAAGAAGCACTAAACCTAGGGGGTGTTTGTGGAGCTTGCTAGACCATGTGGGCATGCCCAGGATTGGCTTGGAACCCTTGAGAATTGGGGCCTCTGTTGATCACATTTCGCGGGTTCGGTTGTGGCTGAGAAGGAAGGGATCCCTGTTGTTTGCAATCCAACAGCTGGCTCAACTGTTCCTTCACTAATGCCATTTCCTCCTAATGTTTCTGATTCATATCTGCCATCATTTTTATCAGCGTGTCCTTTTGGTTTTGTGTGGGAGGGGTTGCCCTATTCTGATTATAGGGTGGTTTAATCGATGACCTTGCTGATAGGAGGGGGGTTTGGCTTGGGTTGGTTCTAGAATTGGTTCGGTTTTTGGTTCGTCCAGGCAAAATTCGGGTGATTACGCCATTCGGCGTTGTTGGTGTTGGAGAAGGGGTCAGGTTTGGAGTAACCTTGTATGGCCTAGACATGTTCAAAGATAGAAGGTGCCGAGGGGGAAGGGAGAGAGTGATCAGGGTTTGAGGGAGCAATGGTCCCTCCTTGGAACATGGTCAGGGGTTGTTCCAGGTGCATTTGGTTCATTGGCTGCACCAAATCTACATTGTGAGCTCCCTTTGCTAGGGATAGGGTTTGTAGCAGGTTTCTAGTTTGGTTCAAAATCTCATCAATCTTTTTGTCGACCAACTCAACTCGATCCAACTTTTTGGTTATAATGTCCATGTCAACCATTCCAGAATTGGTTTGCACTTCATAGATCCCACCACGGGGTTGACTGGATCAATTAAACTGGGTCATGGAGGCATTGTTGAGCGAATTCTCACTCATGGACTCAAAGAGTTTGAACGCGCTCTCCTCATCTTTGTTCAAAAAGTTGCCTCCACATGAGGCATCAACAAAGTTCCTCAGGTTGCTATCCAGACCATGGTAGAAGATCTGGGCCAATTGCCACCTTGGAACCTCATGGTGTGGGCATTTCCTCAACAATTCATTAAATTTTTCCCACGCCTCATGTAATTGTTCCACACCTTGTAGTGTGAATGTGGTAATGGCTCTTCTAAGGGCATTGGTTTTACCTATAGGGAGAAATTTTTTCAAGAATTCATGCCTCAGTTCCTCCTAGGTGGAGATGGGTCTCCTTAAGGTTCTAAGCTAGTGAGATGCTTTGTCTTTTAGGGAGAAAGAGAACATCTTAATCAAAATAATATCCAAGCTGATGTTCCTGGGTTTCACAGTTCGGGCAATCCGATTTAGGTCCTCAAAGTGTTGGAAGGGGTCTTCATTTGAGCTCCCATAAAAGTGGCTCTGAATTAAGCTCAGGACATTAGGTTTCAGCTCAAAATCATCTCCCCCTCTAGGGACCCTAAGATGTGGCTCGATCCGGATAGCAGACGAATCGTAAAAATCACGGAGAGGCCTAGGTTGGCCCTCAGGAGGTTGTGGTGGGTCAGGTGAGTTAGGTGGTGGTTGTCCTTGAGGGTTTTGCAATTGGTGTATGGCCTGCATGATGGTTTGGAACTGTTGTTGTTGAAGTTGGTGATTGACAGAGATTTGGGCCTGAATGATGCCAAAGCATTGGGTTGAGGCTGGTCCTCAATCTCATCAATTCTTGGTTCAGCCATTTCCTTTGTAAAATCAAGTCTCCTACTGATTTCCCTTTCTAAAACAAACAGCTTAGGATGAAGTGATCGTCTCTCGTGCATACACTAGAGAAGAACGGGGAGGGACGTGGAGAGAGACAGGTGCGAGAAGTGTGTGCACAAACAAGTAAGCAAGTCTAGTCCTATAGTGTATACCTTAGGTGACCTAGAAGCCTCAAAAGGAATGATCAAATTTGTAAGCACTTAACCTCCCTTCCCAATGTTAATCTTTCCAGGATGATTACGAGGGGATTGAGGGGAAGGTTCTTTCTTTGGTTTGCGCCGCTGGTTCCGTAGACCCCACAACTGCAGTCATTTGACACTTCCTTACAACCTAGACACCAGATTCTATAAAGGGAATGAAGGCCAAGTGTCTAAAAAACCTAATCACACCTTCAAGACTTAAACTAGTCCTGCCTAGGGCACGTCTACTCCATTTTAATGAGGGGCTAGGCTAGTGCTTGTGCTCAGGATATGTGATGAGGCGTTGTTTAGGGTTGTGCCTCTTAGTTAATCGATATAAGCGTGTGTGTGCACTTAACAAAACAGGGTTCTCAAGCAAGGATTTTAGGATGTGGTGTCTTTTAATAATTTATCCTTGCTTTAATGCCTTTTAGGGTTGAAGTTCCTTAATGTTTTCAAACAAGGTTTAAGTGAGCACATAAGGTTTTGTACACAACGGGCGAAAGTCGATTTCCTTTAGAATGATGTGGCCCTAGAAAAACAACCATAGTGTATTCACCTTAGTGATCATGCGGTTCTACCAAGTGAGTTGATTTTAATTATGATGAGTGGTGCTGCCCAAGTCAGGTCATGGTGGCTTCACAAACACCACTCAAAAGAAAGAAAAAACACTCCAAAAAGATATCTCCTCAAGAATGTTAGAGTGCATTTTTTTTGGTTGGGTGATGAGTTTAGAATGTGGGTCAAGTAGTGTAATGACCCATTGCATTTTTAGGTAAAATAAGACGTCTATAGTTTCAGTCAGACGTTTGGACATGTTCCCGGATGTCTGAAAGTGAGATTTTTCGTACTGCGCTTTGCGCTCTGCGCTCTACGCTCTGCGCTCTGCGCATGGACAGTGCGTAGAGGTCACTCTCTCTCCCCACACCCTCACCCCGCAGACCCTAACTCCCCTCCTATTTAAACCCCTCCCCTCCTCATCCCCTCACCACCAGTCACCACCACCTTCAGTATCTCCTATGCGGCTGTGGCGAGGCCAGACGAGAGTGATGAGAGGGGGCAAGCAAGGGAGAACGAGAGAGAGGAAGGAAGAGAGCGTAGAAGGTCGGAGGACCTTTGGGAGCTTGGCAGAGCTCGCACGACCGACGGTGGGTGCGTGCTCGAGGAGGAAGGGCTTCGGGAGGTGGCCTCCTGGTCCTCTGCAGATGCTGCGGCACGCTGCGGGCGACAGTGCAAGGTGAGAAGTGTCGCAGAGCAGGTTCTGATACTGGAAGTTTTCCAATATTAGATGTCTGGAGTATTGTCCAGATGATTGGCGAGGCACCTGGTCATCCGGAGCTGAGGCCAGACGTCTGAAAGCACGTATCGTGCAAGGTATGTACCTTCTTGCGCTGATTTCTGCCATGCAGAAGATCTCAGCACAGGAGTTGTTGGGCTAAAACCATGCCTGCGCTTTCGTACATAGGTGAAGGCTTCGAGAAGGCACGCGGTACGCTTTCCCAAGCACTTTTGGACGTCTGATCACGTCACCAGACGTTCGGAGGTGCTTCCAGACTACCAGAGACCTTGTCCGACGTCTGGAACTGCCCCCAGACAGTCATAAAGGGAGTCTGGGCGTCTGAATCAGCTGTAGGGAACACAAGGTGAGACCTTATTCCTTTTAAGACGTCTGGGACTTGTCCCAGATGTCTGATTTTGATCAGTAATCGCATTTTTAGCATGTTTAAGGCCCAAACGGAATCAGCTTTCCGCAAACGAAGTACCATTATTTTTCACTTGAGTTACTCTACGTGTTCGTGTTGAGAATCTACTATTTTGACCTAGTCTAATGTAATTAGTCGCTGGTATAGGTTACCAGCTGGTGGCGTGTTCGGGGCCCTTAGGGATGACAGATCTGTGGCACAGGCCCCCAGTCCTCCCGTGACACCCAGTAGAGTGGTTTAATGCATTTATTAAGACATAAATAAAGAATATTCCTGCTTGGATTAAATTGATTGAAACTTTAGGATGTGGAATGAACCCTAGGGTAGAAATGTATGAGCATGATGTTGAACTACTATGGTTTACTTGAGATGCATGTTATGACACGAGCTGCCTGTATGTAATTGAGAAATTGAATTGTGAAACCACAAGCTGTTTGTATATGACTGAGAATTTAATTATGAAAACATGAACTGCCTGTATATGAATGAGGAACGAGTTTTGGGAAACATGAGGCCTGAATATGGATAAATGAGATGAATATGAGCATGAACCCTACGGGGAATTAGGAGTAGAACTCCTGTGGATGAAAGGAATCTGGAATGTAGATGTGAGGTGTGCTGGCCCTTGCGTACGCGGTACCAAGGAGAGCAACTATCCCTTTTTAGTGTAGAGCGGAGCTAGCCTCCCTTGGGTTGAGACCCGAGGTTAGGATTGGCCACTCTATACCGACTCCTGTTGGCCCTCGTGTACGTGGTACCGAGGTGTGCTACTAGTGTAGGGAGGGAGCTAGCCACCCCACGAGGCCCGGGGTTCAGCTAGCCACCCTACACCGACTTTGTTAGGCCTTTTGGGCAAACCGAGGTAGTCAGACGAGGGTATGCGGATTGTGGAGGGGTGAGACCCTTGTTTGGTTCTGAGGGGCGAGACCCCTGTTCTGAAAGGGCAAGGCCCTATACTGTTCCGTGCTGTACTTTGGGCGTACCCGCTAGCGGAAACGATTGACCGCATGTTAATGCGGGGTAGCTACCCGTGCGCTTATCACGCGTGTGATAGTCACCATTACGTTTCGACAGTGACCTTGGGGTGGTTGACTGAGTGTAGGACTACAACGGGGGACTCTCTCTTCTAGGAGAGCACCACGTGTACCTTTTACTCTGCGGAAAAGACTGTAATCAAGATCGTTCCCACGAGGAACATGCAAAATCAAGAAATACCTGGATACTTTGAGAAATAGATGAACCAGAAACATATAAATGAGAAATAGAAATGAGAAATAAACCTGTTGTTGTTCTTGCTGTACTTGCACTTAAATAACGTAACCACCACTCTACTCAGCATTCGCTGACTTTATCTTTTTGTAACCCTGTTCAGGACTAGGAGTTGAGCAGGTCGAGTTTCCGGCTGTAGAGGGTGCTGAGCCCAACCGAGCCCAGCCGTAGTCATTTTCAGCTCTTTCATTTTTCTACTATTACAGTGAGTAATGGACACATATTTTACTGTTCCTGTTACTTTCTGATTCCTTTCCGCTTTGTGTTGTTATTGTGGTGGCATGTACTATGTTTTGAGACAATTGTTTTATTTTCTTTACTGCTTCGTTCTTTTCTTCTACTTAGTTATATTGCATGTGTGGATGTGGTTTATTTTCCTGCTTTTGGTTATTTCTTATTAGACGACTAGGTCTTGGGATTAGTCAAGGCGAGCTGGTCTCGGGTCCTGTAGGGATTTGGGAATTGGGTTGTAACAAGTAGCCATTTACCACGCCAGTTTTGATTTTATATATTTTTTTGTATATTTTTTTTAAGCAAGCAAACACTCAATGGGTGAAGTGGTACTCACAAAAGGTCTTTGCAGCACTTTACTCCGTATCTACCGTCTCGAATCACGCTCCTCCGCCGCTTAAGCGTCGAGTTCCTGCAACCAATCAAGTAGAAGGAGAAAATAAGTTAGAAGATGTGAATATGAATGCGGGGTGAAAGCAACAAAAGAAATTCATTGCCTCCCCGGCAACGCCGCCAAAAACTGACGCACGCGGAATGTGTTGGTTTAATTATGTCATTGGAGCATGCGTTCGCAATGTCGATTTTAATTTAAGATGTGGATTTGGTAGTCCAAGTGTCGAACATGAGGAGGCATGAAATCGGATTAGTTTGTTGCTTTAGTTGTCACATGAATGTTTGGTTTGCTTGCGAGAAAACAAGAGAGAGAGAGAGAGATTAGGGTTAGAGCTTGTGTTTAAATCATGACATTCACTCTAAGAAGATGTGATGTGAGTTATGATATAAGAAACAACATTAACATATAGCATGCAATTAGAGTTTGCTTACAACTACAGCAATAGATGAAAGCTTAAACAAGTGAGACATAAAACTAGTGAAAAGAGTGCGAGGAGGCGAGGCAGCCATGGCGGTGGAGGGGGGCTCCGTCGGCGGCTCAACAACTTCGGGGTGGATATGGGATGCTTGGTGGAGCTAGGAGAGCGTTAGTATTGTATGGAGAGTGTGTGTGAATTGAATGCCCTTGAATGGGGTGGTTGAGGAGGTTTATATAGAGAAGAGGGGGTTTCCAAACTAAGGGTTTTAGCGACATCCGGGACGTCGCTAAACCCATTCCATAAGTGTCGGTGAAGCCCCTCGCCCGCTGGTCCAAGCGTGCGCATGTGCTTCTTCCTCCGTGCGATCCATGCGCGTGCAACGTAAGCCGTTCGATCAAAGATCGGACGACTGAGATCGTGCCCTGAGCGCTGGTTTAGATCGCGCTGCGTGCTTCGGGCGAGCACCTTGCGTGTGATCATGCACATTTGCATCGGGCGCGTGAGAGCTCACTGCGTAGCTTGCCTTAGAGTCATTCGATGGTGATCAGGCGGTCTGAATCAGCTGCGGTGCAAGCTATAGCGCTAATGTAAGCATGTTCATATTACATAAAATGCCTATTTATGCATGTTCTTAAGCATAGAATTGTATTACATACTATAAATATTTCATAGCATGCATCATCTTGCATTTAGATTAGTTTGGATAAAATGGTGGTTAATTGTCTCCTTTTATGGTCAGGGACAGGGCGACTGTTTATCGGGGCCTCGGATCGAAGATCCAACTGCACGGATCTGATCAGGGTGACACTTGGAGTTCAACAACTCCAAGATTGCCCTAATCGAATATCCGTAGCATCAGATAGAGACTGAGGAATCCTAGAAGATCAAGGGCCAGGATGGTGTTAATCCACACTTCAGATGACAAATCCAATGACACGGATGGATTCGGATCGACGATCGCAGCCTAACAACGCGAAAATTGACTCAATCCGATACCCATGGCACCATCTACATCACCCAGAAGATGGATGGCCAAGATAGCACCACGTGGCACCATCTCGGTTGCCTAACTGGCCGCACGCAACTGCTGACGCCTTTAGTGCCAACGCCTCTACACCGTTGGATCAAGATCCAACGGCTGCGAGGCGCCTACGCTTAAGTTAGGTGCTCGACACAAACGCACCCACAGCACGTTGGTTGAGTGCCTTAACTCATCGTTGAGGCACGGGATCGAGCCGCTGGGCGCTTCAATTGGAGTGGACGAAGCGGGTGCGATTGACCGCACGATGGAGATTGGGCGGCTGTGCGTGCTCAATCGGCTAGACGCACCATCTAACGTGGCAAGGTGACACGCCATCCCATGCGTTGAGGCGTGCGGATGAGGCGGGAGAGGATGCGCTCTCAGCGGTTCGATCTCACGATCGAACGACCGAGATTGGAAGATCGTGGACACACGTTGAGGTGTGGGGAGGTGAGTGGGCATGTGTGAGCCGGCCACTATGGCCATGTTCAGGCCTTTAGTGACAGATTTATCCGTCACTAAAGGTCCTAAATTAATGATTTTCAACATGTAACGACCAAATTGCCCTCACTCCTTGCAACTATAAAAGGAGACCCCCTCCATATGAAATTCTCATCCCTTCTTCTCTTCTCTCACCCTTCCAAAGCTCTAAGAGCTTGTCCCAAACCCGGGATGCTCTTCTAGAGTAAAAATCTTAATTTTTCCACCTTCGTCCCCCTTCGTGGAGCATCCTGTGGTTGTCCTCTCCTTGCATTCGAGAAGTGGATCCCGCGATGACGATGACGTGCTGCTTCATTCCCGTTCTTCCCGCTTTGTCCTTCTTCCCGCTCCGTTCCTCGTCTTGCAGGCATTGTCTCGTCCGGCTCATCCTTCAAGCGATCGTCGATGAGGATATCTCTCTCTCCATTCTTTTTCCTACTTTCTAGAGTAGATTTACTGCTTTCTAGTGTAATTATTTCCTACTTTCTAGTCGTAATGAGTAGTGTAATGAACAACTTTTTTTATAATGAAATCCATGTTTATTCTACATCCCTTTTGCTTTTATTTGTAATATTCTCTCTCTCTCTTCTATTTATTGTTAAATAGATAGATAGTTTCTAACCAGCTATTCTGCTTCGTGACAAATAAAATAAATGCGTATTTTTAATCAAACGTCCGCATCCCTGAGTTTGACCTAGGATTTCTATTCTGGTATAAATTTTATTTGTTGAACCCGAGTTCTTCGCTTTTCAAACTACAACGACAGGTTTTCAAAACCAAATTTGAAAGCGTAGTAACCCGTAGCTTCAACATTTTGGCGTCGTTGCCGGGGAGGCGACGCTCTTTGATTTTTTTTCGCGTTTTCCAACTTACGAATTATTTTCCTCACTTCTCTCATTTCTTATTGTGATTGCAGGTACTCTTATGAGACAAGCAAAAGCGGTAGATTGGAGCAAAGTGCTGTTGAAGGTTCTTATAAACTCCTTTCTGTAAGTTTTCCCCTCCATTAGTTTTCATTCCACTACATATTAACGCAAACATAAATCAACCTAGGTATTCTTATAAACTTTAAGGTTAGTTTTGTTTGTTTGTTTTTCTACACCTGCCTCAACCTCCACATTTAAAAAGAAAAATTTAAAAAAAAATTCTCACAGAGGTACACAACCTCATCTGATTTTCAAACTCAACTGGTAAACTGATCTTTGGAACCGGTACACACATTCAAACACATAATTGAGTAGAAATCAGATTAGGTAATCAGTTGCGTGCCTAATTAAGTGATGCAATAGACCAATTGTTTGAGTTGATTGGGCCGCACCACTTCAATTAAAATCAACTCATTAAGTAGCTGCCATATAGGTTCAACTCTTAGGGATTTACCAGGCACTCTACATTCTTTTAAGTTTCAAAGGAAAACATCTTCACCTGTGCTTTCAAAACTTGGTGTGGCAACAAAACTTGTTTGAAAATACCTAAAGTTGAATCTTAAAAAGCTACTAAGCAAGATTTGAACCTTAAAATTCACCGCATCAAAAATAATCTTGCTTGGAAACCACTGGTTGTGCACGCACACACATCAATCAATCATTAAGGGCACAACCCAGATAAAGGGCCCATCACATTCCAAAGCACATTTAAACCTAGCCCTAAATAAAACAGAGTAGACGTTGGCCTTAAGGATTTGACTCGCTCTTCGGAGCTCAAAACGAGATTATTTTCGATTAGTCTGTTTCTACTGTTCAATCTGATGTCTAGCTAGGATAGCAGAATCAAACGATCGTGGCTGGGGGTACACTAGGAACTGGAGGTGCAAGCCGAAGGAAGAACCTTCTCCCCAGTCCCTCCTTCTAATTAGTTGGATTGAACAGACAGAAGTAGATCAAATTGTTTCTTTATCTCAGGATAGGTTTTGGGAGTCTGTAGGTCTTTAGGCTAACCCACTTAAGGATAGGTTTGATTATTTGTATTGCAGGGTACCTTTCTTCGTCCTGTCTATCATGAATCCTTTCACATTTTATATGCATTCTCGCTCTTTCCTTCCTGTTATGAGTTATCCTCAACATGATGATTATCTCAACTCGTACTGTAATCAACCATCGGTTAGTTGGGATAACTCAGATTGGGGATATAGTTCCGGATCTCTGTGTTTAGGGTCTAACCCTGAATACCATAATTGTGATTTCTATCCTTCTTAGAGCCACATCAATTATAGATCGCAACCCTTTCATGGACAACCTAATACGATCTACAATTAAGGAGGATACACTGATCCTTACCCATCCTCTGATTACACCGCCTTTAGGTCATCATCACCTTTTGAACAATCCAAAATGACCTATTATCAGGAAGGGTATCACGAATCTCAATTCGTTAACTCCTCTACACTGATCCCAAACCCGCCCAACCCTGAAATAAGTCATTTGGTTAAGGGTAACCAGGTTCAAGATAAGGTTTTGGCTAACTTGAGGAATATCATACAATCTTTAGAAGTTCAGTCAATACATTGCATTGAAAAATTGGAGCCCCTGATTGAAATTATTAATGATCTGAACAAGTATTTGCTGGATTGGCTCCAGGATGTTAAGGATAAGAACCTGGGGGAGTTTCTACTTGGGAAGTTAGTGAAATTGAGAATGAGATTTGTGATTGCTTTAGTTCAATCGTGGGATGATTCCCAGGGTGAACCCCCTTCAGGGGAGCCAATGTCAAAACTCGCTCAGGCACCTGTTTGGGGGGACACGTGTTACGAGACTGACCAGATTGAATTAGAGTAACCAAGTAAGAATGATATGATTTCTTCACCTGAGATCCTTGAGTCCGGGTACGAGGAAATGTATGTCTCCTTGGATCAGAAAGTGACGGATGATTTTGAGACATATATTAATACGGATTTTGATTCCTTTGATTCTGATGGTGAAGATTCAGTTTGCGAAGTCTCACGTGAGTTTACAGAATATGATTTCTGTGAGACTATTGGGCCTGAGGAATCTGATAGATCATTTGATAGCCCAATAACTGAGGAAACTGATCTTATTGGGGCTCACATGACGGATCCAGAATCACATTTTATGGAGGATTCAATTCAATACCTTGATTGTTAGTTACACCCCATTGAACTTACTGATGATTCTGTTTTTGAGATAACTAGACCCAAGTCAATTCTGATTCAGCCACATCTTTATGACTTGGAAATTTCAGATGGAGTGATTAATATACAGGAGATCTCAGAATCTGACATTTTGAAGGAGGATAGGAGTTGGGAAATTTTGATTTGGGAAGCAAACTTTGGAGGAAGTAGAAGACCGAGTCCAAGGATTCCAATTAAGCTGAAACCATCAAACTAGGACCCTTATGACATTTGTTTTGAGGATGTCCAGCCCAAACACACATTCATTGATTATCCTTTGGAGCTTGATTTCCCTGTAACCTGACTCTTTGGTCTTGGGTTGCATCCTCACAAATTGCAGGCCCGGCCTCGCTTACATACTGATTTTAGGTTTTGGGTAATTTTTATCCAAAACCTTAGATATTCTCGATCATGGGGTATGGGTCTGCACCACAATCTGGTCCACATTTGTGGACATCTGCTTGCAGGTCAGAGGTTTCATCTTTTTATTTTGATTCTGACCTGCACTTGTGAATTCTTTATTTCTCTTCTTTGTATAGTGTGCCTAGCTGAAGGCACTAAATTCAGCACATATACAGTTTTTCTTTATCTCGAAGCGGACCCGTCATTCACACAATTCAGGTGCTTTCTGCTCTATTCCATTCTGTTTTATGTCTTTTTAATGCAATGAAAACATTGCATTAGATAGGCATGGGGGGGTGGATATTCATCTCTGAACTAATTCATCAGCTCAGTAGATTCATTTTATTTTCTTTCATTTATATATAAAAAAGAAATTGTGGAATTAGGAAGGAATACTTAGACACTAGGACTTTTCAATCTTAAGAAATATTACATTAAGATCTGAACGCGAAGACCCTTCAGGTCTTCGGACTTAATTCGCCTGTGTATCTACTAAAATGTGGATTTATTTTTCGAGTCATCGCCATCTTAATTCTATTGTAATTTGATAAATAAGTTTAGGTGATAAGTACACGATTTATCAACTCGCCCTCTGATTTGAGGGAACTTTAAGTCTAAAGCATCTACACACTAATTTTTCACTGACTTGTTGATCGGCAGTTTTAACGGAAATTGGGTAGCTAATGAACATTCTAGGGTGATATGGCTGGCAAGTTATCGTGGGTAACAGCCCATAGGTAGGTTGTCTAGAGCCCAGTCATTGAACCATTCTCTTTTTGCTGCCTTTAGGCAAATCTTAGACTAGGGAAGCCACCTACTTAAAAAAGAAGAAGAAGAAGAAAGTCAAAAAGAAAAGAAAAAGAAAACAAAAGAAATAAGCCATACTTCACCGCACGAGTATGGCTGGTAAGTTGTCGGTAGTAACAGCTCATCGACCGGTTGTCCAAAACCCAGCTCAAGAAATGCACTGAAAATTTCCAAAACACTTAGGAAGAAGCGGAGAAGTAGAATAAATCGAGGAGATATACACTGGATTCACTCTTGTGTTGACCCCATAAAAATAAAAGTAGGGAGAAAGCTACCGGTTGTAAAGATACACCTTTAGGTAGAACTCTCTTTTTAAGGTCACCTAGAGGCGTAGAAACCCGAAGTCCGTTCTAATTGCCGATCAACAAGTCTATCACATTCACAATAAGATGCTTAGAACTTAGGGTTTTCATCAAGTCTTGGGTGAGTTGAATGGCCGTAGAAAGTCACTCGTTAACCTTAAACTCAAAAAACTCCATAAAATTAGAAAAGAAGAAAAAAAGAAAAAGAAATTTTTCTTTGAACAAAGTGAGGGCTTGAGGCAGTCTGCATTTTGGCAGATACCCAGGCGCTGTTGTGTCTTTGTAAGTTCAGATCCTAAGTAAAAATTTTCTTAATGTTGAAAATAACTTATGCGCAAATAATCCAACCTAATTCTTTTATAAATATTATGTAGTTTTTGCTAGAGACTAACAAAAGATAGGCATGGGGGTGTGATGTAAACATGTTTCTATTACATAAAATGTCCATTTATGCATGTTCTTAAGCATAGAATTGCATTACATACTATAAATATTACATAGCATGCATCATCTTGCATTTAGAATAGTCTGAATAAAATGGAGGTTAATTGTCTCCTTTTATGGTCAGGGACAGGGCGACTATTTATCGGAGCCTCGGATCAAAGATCCAACCGTACGAATCTGATCAGGGCGATGCTTGGAGTTCAACGACTCTAAGATCCCCTTAATCGGATATCCGTAGCATCAGATAGAGACCGAGGAACCCTGAAAGATCAAGGGCCAAGATGGTGTTAATCCGCACTTCAGATGACAAATCCAACTACACGAGTGGATTTGGATCGATGATCGCAGCCTAACAGCATGAAATCCTACTCATTTCGATACCTGTGGTACCATCTACATCACCTAAAAGATGGACGGCCAAGATGGCGCCACGTGGTGTCATCTCGGCCGCCCAACCAGTCGCACGCAATCGTTGAAGCCTTTAGCGACAACGCCTCTCCACTATTGGATCAAGATCCAACGGCTGTGAGGTGCCTGCGCTTAAGTTAAGCGCTCGACACAAACGCACCCACAGTGCGTTGGTCGAGTGCCTTAACTCATTGTTGAGGCGTGGGATTGAGCCGCTGGGCACTTCAATTGGAGCGGACGAAGCAGGTGCGGTTGACCGCACGATGGAGATCGGGCGGTTGTGCGCGCCCAATTGGCTGGACGTGCCATCTGACGCGGCGAGGTGACGCGCCATCCCACACTTTGAGGCGTGCGGATGAGGCGGGCGAGGATGCGCTCTCAACCGTTCGATCTCACGATCGAACGGTCGAGATTGGAAGATCGTGGACGCTTGTTGAGGCGCGGGGAGGTGAGTGGGCACGCGTGAGCCGCCCAGTACGGCTATGTTCAGGCCTTTAGTGACGGATTTATTCGTCACTAAAGGTCCTGAATAAATGATTTTCAACATGTAATGACCAAATTGCCCTCACTCCTTGCAACTATAAAAGGATATCCCCTTCCATACGAAATTCTCATCCCTTCTCTTCTCTCACCCCTTCCAAAGCTCTAAGAGCTTGTCCCAAACCCGGGATGCTCCTCTAGAGTAAAAATCTTAATTTTTCCATCTTCGTCCCCCTTCGTGGAGCATCCTGCGGTTGTCCTCTCTCTGCATTCGAGAAGTGGATCCTACGACGACGACGTGCTGCTTCGTTCCCATTCTTCCCGCTTCGTCCTTCTTCTTCCCGCTCCATTCCCCGTCTTCCAGGCGTTGTCCCGTCTGGCTCGTCCTCCAAGCGATCGTTGATGAGGATATCTCTCTCTCCATTCTTTTTCCTGCTTTCTAGAGTAGATTTACTGCTTTCTAGTATAATCATTTCCTGCTTTCTAGTCGTAATGAGTAGTGTAATGAACAATTTTTTTTATAATGAAATCCATGTTATTCTACATCCCTTTTGCTTTTATTTGTAATATTCTCTGTCTCTCTCTCTTCTATTTATTGTTAAATAGATAGATAGTTTCTAACTAGCTATTCTGCTTCGTAACAAATAAAACAAATACGTATTTTTAATCAAACGTCCGCCTCCCTGAGTTTGACCTAGGATTTCTATTCCGGTATAAATTTTATTTGTTGAACCCGAATTCTTCGCTTTTCAAACTACATTGAAAGGTTTTCAAAACCAAATTCGAAAGCATAGTAACCCGTAGCTTCAACAAGCGCGATTTGGGGCGCAGCGGGGGTCGAACGCTTGCCGTTGCTTGCGAGTGCGAGCATTTGACCGCTGTTCTGCCTTCGTGAGTTGGTGCAGAGGCGAGATCAGGCGCAAGCGATATCGACCGTTGGATGGAGATCCAACGGTCAGATTTTAAAGTCCTTTGGGCATGCTGGAGATGCGATGCGCGGGTGAGGGTGCAGTGCTATGTGGCCGCTTGTGGGCCGTTGACCTGAACTTATTAGGCTGGTTGAGGGAGCTCCGGATGTCGGATTTAAGTGATTTCGAGTCCGTTGGACTCCATTCATCGATCAGAATCCATCCGTGTAGTTCGATTGCTCATCTGAGGCCTGTTTCAACATGAACTTGTACAAATGGTCATTAAACATTGATTTATAAACATGTAATGCTCCCATACCCATTATAGTGTGTTATTAGTGCACATATATCCTCAAGATAAACCTTGGTTGATAGAATTATCATCATCGAATGCAGAGTTATCAGGAAGCTCAAATCTTAAAATGATTTCCATATTCGATGTCCAATAATATGATCAAACATCCTATTGGACAACCAATATTTATACCAGATGTTTGATCCCACTCCTGACCCAATTCTAGGAAAACTTGGTTACAATAATGCATGATGAATACTTTTGCCATACGTCCAAAATTCTCAGATAAGTCGTTTGATTGCTTTATCAAACATCCCCTTGGACGATGTCTATTGACCTCTTTCTAGAACTTACTAGACATCCACCCTCTTTATTTAGATACTTACTATTTTTATCAGACTATTGATGACTCAACTAGACATTTGATACTTTAATAATTCTTGGGATCACTTTGCAACCTATCCTGATTTAGAGGGATTTTTATCTTAATCACGCCTAACGGCTATAAGGCCTCTCTTAACTATTCTAGAGCCTTCCTAACACCTCTATAAATAACCTAGTGGTTATCCATTACAACATACAACAAGAGAATCAATTCTTCTCATCATATTCACATAGAGAGAAATTCAAAGAGAGAATTGCTTATTTTCTCTCCAAGCTCATCACTTTGTATTTGCAAGGTCTGATTCACTGTGCTAAAACTTCGATCCACTTCTATCCTAGGGAAGTTTGTTAACCTATAGAAACTACTAGTTTAGATTCATCTTGTGGCTTTATAAGATCTTTTGTTTTTATTTTTGTTTTGTTGTAAGGGTGTCAGAGTTGTGGATTCTTGTTTTGTGGAAACAAAATTGCATCGGTTCGATTCGGTGTCTGTTGTATTGAGGTTACACTACACTTGATTCAAAGTAGTGTGGTATAGTAGTTTTTGATTACTTGGTGATCGAGAAAATGCTAAGTTGAGGTGATTTAGGTGGTGATTTTTATTTGTTAGGAGTTTTCCACTTAAAAATCATGGGATTTTTGCATATATATCCCTAAAAACTTCTGATAAGACACATATACCCCTACAAAGTTGCTCTGTTAAGGTTATATGCCCCTACTCTATTAAACCTAATGAAAAACGTTGAAAAATTTTTAAAAAATAAAAAAATTTTATATTTACCTCCCTGTATTTATATTCATATTTATTCCAACTCCTTTTCCTTCCTCCTACCCCCTAAACTCCTCTTCCTCCATAATTAGCCACCATTACCAACCACCATCACCGACCTCCTTCTCAACTCCTCAATCTCCCATCTCCTCCACGACAATAGCTTCTCGGACACCCTCTTCATCAACCTCGACCACCATCTCCTCTCCTCCTCCTCCCCTACCTTTCCCTCCTGCCCTCCAGCTAAACTCGAGTCCACTGTCGCCCTTATCAATGTCAAGCTCCTCCTATGTCATGCCGTCGCCCACACCTCCCTCGATGTTAGCCTCCCCTTCGACTTTGTCCAGCACTTCTCCAAGATCCTCGACTCCAGCTGCATGAAGCATCAAAATTGGGATTTGATAAAGGCGTGTCGTTGTAACATGAAATCAAAGTTTAAATTTTAAAATTTGTAAATCGAAAATCTTGGAGTAACCAGGTCATCTGATGGAGGTGTGGTGTTATATTAAAAACCCTTAGCTTTGCCTTATCTCTTTTTTTTATGTGTTTTTATCTTTTTGACACTTTTTTGGTCTTTTGGATATAATGAAAGTTAAGGCAAATATAGGTGATGATCAAAATTTCTATTGCACACATCGAATGAATGAAAACTTAAGGGAAAGAGCAAGGAAATAATCAACAAGGGAAGGTTAAGTAGTAAGCTCACAAGAGATCATGGTAGATTTCTTGTGATCATTGCTTGACTTGAAAATACATGCTCAACAAGCTTAAAAAGAAAATAACATTAATAGCATAAGAAAGTTCAATAAGAGATTATAAGACAAGATTCACTAAGAGTAACTAAGACACTTCTCAAAATGGCTACTAGTAATAAGAGCTAAAAATGAAACATGAACATCAAAATAAAAGACAAAGGAAGGAGAGACTCATGAAAAAGTAGCGGTGAAGATGTCCTACAAGATAGCACCTTCTTGGCGTGGACCTCCTCTCAAGCTTAGCGTGCTCTCATGAGCCTCCTCCAATGGTGGTGTGGGATGATGGTGGTGGAATAAAATGACGGTGTATTAACAATTGAAGGATGGTGGAATGACTGCCTTTCAATGCCTAAAATTTGGACTTAGGTAATCCTTGGGCCCTCTCTTTCTTTTTTAGAGTGCTCAAGAGATGTGAATGCCAAAGATGATTTGAAAGGATGGAATGGATGACCTTATATAGAGGTGGAGAGGGGTAAAAAAGGGAGGGAGGGATGTGTCAACAATTATGGTTATGGGTAGATGTGTTTAGATTTAATGATGGGATGTCTTGGAATTGGGTTGGGTGGCTATTAATTGATGAAGAGATCTAGGTGTGGTGAAATATGCATCCATAATGAGGATGCCTTTGTTGGAATTGGGGAGAGGGACTTAATGTGACATGAAGGATGTGTAGAGGTCACTCTAGGTGGAGGCGCTTAATATATGTAGTGGAGGAACTCATTGATTGTTGATGTATGACAAATTTTTTTTTCTTTCTTGAGTTGAAGCCTTGGATTTGCATGTCTCTTGAATTCAAATCTTCAGCTCAAAATTTTCAATTCCTTCTTCTTCTTCTTTTCTCCTCGACCTTCAATCTTGTGATCATCAAATATCATCAATCAGTGTAAGAACACAGAATTATGCAAATTATGATGTAAGCCTATCTAAAATACAATTTATGATAATGCATGCAAGATGCTCATGAAGTCAAACTAAGATGAGTGGAGAGTTAGCAAATTATAAACATGGACAATACAAAATACGGTTAGATCACCGCACCACTCTCCCCTACCTCTTAGTTGCTGCCTACCTCCTTGGTCACTCTACTGCTCACAACACCTCGGATCACTCTGTCAAATCGTCGGTGCCATCACTAACTACAACTGTGCCCTCACCATCGACCCCTCCTCCATCTCCACCCTCCACACCCACATCGACCTCCTCAAGTCTGTTGGCTCCCTCGAAGATAGGCAGATCCATATGAGGTTGGTGATGGGCCCTCCATCTAAGATAAGCGCCGGTCGAGGAGTTGATGAGGAGGTTAGTGATGGTGGAAGAGGAGGTCGAGTAGGAGGACAGGTGGGAGGAGGAGGAGGAAGGAAGGTGGAGGAGTTGGAATTAATAAGGAGATAAATGTGGGAAGATAAATATAAATTTTCTTATTTTTTTTAATTTTTAAAATATTTTCTATTGTATTTAACATAGCATGACATATGATTTTAATAGGGATATATATATATATATATATATATATATATTGTGTAATTTTATTTATACATTACATTTTATTTTTATTTTATTACACTAATTACCACCACTCTGTAGTGCAACTTCAGATCGACTCGACTTGCAGTACAGTAGTTAGCTTTGATGCTTGATCATATCGATTTTTCAACTTGACGTTTGCGTTACTTTGACGACGGCATCCTACATCACGGCACCGGTCACTAATTGCAATTTCTGAATGTTTTAATGTTATTGTCTTATTCTTTGTATTTTTGTTGGTTGTTCGGTTAAGTCTCTTTTACATTCAGCGATAGGTAAAGCTAAGTCAATTTTCTAAACTTTGGTTTGAAAGTTTAATTAGGTTTCAGTTTAGTTGAAATCCGAATTAGATTATATTTTAGAGTTGATCGTCGTAGAAGAAATCAAGCATGGAGGAAAAAATTTCAACCAATCGATTGCTTGAGTCCTTGTTTGTGATTTCTCGCATGAATTTTGACTCTCTGATGCTACATGTTTGATTGCATTTCTGAAATTTTAGTTATTTGCACTACATTTGTTTTTTTTTGAAAAGATATTTGCACTACATTTGTTGCAGTTGCGTCATACTTCAGCCATATTGTTTGATTGCATTGTTACGGTAGTTTCTCTCCTTCCACTGCTACTTTAATTTGTGTCATGCAAATTAGGTCCTTTTTCATCTCCTTCAGAATACTTAAAACTGCTGTTTAAACCTTAACCAATTCTTTTCCCAATACTTTTATTCAGCAGTTTAAAGTAGTTGAACAGGTTTGTCCAATGCATTAGGGGTAGGGGTATTAGGAGTTGCGTGCATGCGAGCGCACGAGAGAGAGAGAGAGAGAGGGGTGCGGTTTGAATTCGAATTTGAAGAGGATATTAGGAGTTTTCATGGGTAAGGGTATGGGAAGATGATTGTATAGTTGAAGGTATAGGGATATGTTTATATGGTGATTTGTTAGACTATTATTTTGGGTGAAAGCTTATATTAATAATATCCTTCCTTAAATATTTGCATATTTTAATTATCATTTTCAACCAGATAAACAAATAATCAAATCTAAAGGAGTTGGTAAAAGTTAAACAAGAAGAAATATGATACTAAAAAGCCATGAGTTTCTTGGGTTTGGTCTGTTTCCCATCTCTGTCGTTATGCTAAAATGCAAGCGCGTGCATACACACACAAATAACGATATTGAATGTTTGAACATATAAATATGTTATCAATAAAGGATAGAGTATGCATACGAGGAAAGAGGTAGGTAAGACTTCCAAAAGTACAATATAAATAATTGCATCGACTTTAGAGTTTATGAAATAATGACATCTCTGATCTCAATTTTTTTTATGTCTATTATAAAAGACAAGATTGCATTTTGCTGTCTACATCAAATGATCTGAACACAAATTTTATCAAGCATTCCTTATCAAAGAGAGATCACTAAAAGAATGCCTTCGACTCCTCTACCAGCACCATTCCACGTAACAAGAAAAAGGGGCATTATAAAGCCATGATATATAGTATATTATCTAAGGACATGAACTTCCTCCTTGAAATATATGCTAAGGTCCAGACTTGACTCTATGAATGTAGCTCAAACTCGAAGTTCATAGATGAGATTGCCTCCAGGTCACCAAAGATGATATCATCAGCATAAGAGTAATCTTCTAATTCTTGCGCTTCAGAATGGAAGCACGTCTGAATATCATTGGGGAAGCTACTTGATGGCAAGTCGTGATTTGAAGACAATGATTGTGGTTGCGAAGAAGATGTGCTGTTCGCCGAAGTTGATGGGCTCTTCTCTTGCGATTCGAACTTGGAGGATTCGAGG
This sequence comes from Thalassia testudinum, assembly GCA_037157565.1. NCBI lineage: Eukaryota > Viridiplantae > Streptophyta > Magnoliopsida > Alismatales > Hydrocharitaceae > Thalassia > Thalassia testudinum. The sequence continues at coordinate 99,388,844 of JAZHRO010000031.1, read as the reverse complement.
ATGATGTTGGATACCATTCTGTCTTCAATACTTGGTTGGGTATTCGAAACAAACGGGTGGATCGACGATCTGGAGCTACATTGATGATCTCCTTGGTGCAAAGGTTGACTCCCGTCCATGACTTTATCTACTAACATTTTGTCTACAATTGGTGAGTTTGCATTACGCTCTCGGTCCGAATCCCGATCAGTGGGTTGGAGCCATTTCATATAGTGGCTCATGTTGAAGTTGGTGACCGCGTTGAGACCCCGGTGCTCGATGGCAGCCAAGTCATAGGCCATTGCTGCCTCCTCCTGGGTGGCTGGATGAGTTTGGCCAATTAAGGTGATGATATCAGTGATTGCTGGTTCTACAAGTTATACATAGTTGCAATTTATCTCAAAGACGTGCGATCAGGTGCAAGTCAAAGGCCAATTTGATTTGAAATTGGCTTGTTTAATTCATAGTTGGTTGAACCGCCATTTCGAGTGCAGCAAGGGGGGGCCCATCTTCTGAAAATCAGAAGGCCGTTGGTGGTTGGTTGGCGTCCCAACTAATAGATTTGATGACAATCATCCATGAGTGGGGAAGGAACCGACATTTTTTTTAAAATTTAATCTAGTCGGCTCATTTTAATAGGATTAATCTGCAAAAAAACGTCCGCAAATTTGCACTCTTTTTCAACGTTGTTGCCGAATTTCATAAACTCTGTCAATTTGGTTACCAACCTTTCAATGTATCAATGGAATGGAGGTGGCGTTCGTTTATATTTAAATATACCTAAATATTAAAAAGTTACAAAAAAATGTGGATGATGGGATCTCATAGAGTGGCACCATGGAAAAGTTCGGTGACCAAATTGTTGCATTTGGAAATTTCGTGGACGACACATATATCGCGTTTAATTTTAGGAACCTTTGTGTGGATCTCTCTTTTAATTATCGTGGAAAATATCCTGACATTGAAAAACGGACATATACCGCTTATTCTATGAGAATAATTGTGGATTTGGTATCCAAATGACATGTTCTCTCTCGGAATACCACATTGTATTTTCATGAAAAAGCAAACAAAAAATAATGAAAATCGTGTCATATATCCCTCGTTCACTCAAAAGAAGCAATTAAGTACCACGAGATCCACCACTATCTCTTAAAAAAAAAAAAAAAAAAGGTAACCATCGCATCAAAATCACACGAGGGAGAAATGCTATTCCACCATAAGAGATATCATTTACAATAAATGGAATATCGTTTCTCACTTGTTGAAAATAATGAGAAATGATTCTTTAATGATGGGTTGATTTTTTTAACGGATGGAATATCATTTTCTACACATTAAAAATAATGTGAAGTAATTTTTTACATCATCGGATGATTTTTAATTGATAAAATATCATATTTAATTGATTGAAAATTAATTTATATAGGTGAAATATTATTTTTTATCAGTTGAATATTACTTTTTATCAATTGAAAATAATGAGAAGTAATTTTATACTTGTGAAAAAATGATTTCTATATGATAAAATAATTTTCTATCATTATAATATTATTTTTCATCATACCTTCCCGTAAACATTGTAAAATGTATTTCTTTACCTGTGTCTTTTTTTTTAAACCCCAAGATGAGAGTCAATTACTCTACCGCCGGAGCACTTAGGTGGGTTAATATGCTCTTGTTTTTTCTGAGTTTAAATAGGTACTAAATAAAGTCACTTTTTTTGCGAGTAAAATCGAAGGGCACAATCTCAATGTTCAACCTACCGCATTGTTTGGATTTAGCCATGTCCCACCAAAACCCCAGAGCTCCTTAATGGAGGTTCGAGCCTCAAATAGGTAAAAGGTAGGTGCAGTAGTGGTGTTGGAGGATGAGGAGGGGTCTGAAACAATAAAGTGGTGGTGTCCCTACTCCAATTAATTTTGTGAAGATGGCATAAGAGAAATTGGAAAAAGATGCTTAAGTTATTACCAAATGTTCCAAGATAAAGGTATTTGCTCCCATAAACCCTGCCAATTCGGGCTTCCCATCTCCCATTATGATGGTGTCTGCAAAAGAGAATTAAAAAAAAAATTAAGCCATTAGAAATTTTTGCTTTCGTGTTTTTATGATATTAAGTTAAACAGCAGCAAGAAAAACATATATAATTTTACTTTCCACTTATGAAGGTCATATTATGTCCCAAAACTCATTAAGTAGATAACAATTGATAGCTTCTAAGCAAATTCAAAATACCAACTTATGATATGTTTGGCTCCTTAGCTTCAAACCATCAAACTGGTACAAAAGTGACAAATTACCTTGCTACACCTCTGTACTTGGAAACACCTCTAGAAAATCCACTGCTCTTTCTGTACATGGGAGGAAATACCAAATGCTGTCAATTTTCTCCCTACAAGTGGTTTTTTTTTCTTCATATGGAAAATGCATACATAATTTCATTTCATGGAAATCGAAGACAGAAGCCACCTTCTTATAGAACCAATGTACTCTTCTCTGGACTGTCCTTCCATTTCTTTAAGCTCATTTTCATATTCTGACAGCTGCGAATATCACACGCAAAAAAATAAAATTACTCCAAATATGTTGCAGAGATTTACCCTCCGAATACAAACTCACAGAACGTTTCTAATTATGAGATTAACTGGAAAATTGAGAACAGTCTCCTTCCCCCAATACTTAAGAGCTGCAAGATCATACGCTCGAGCTGCTGCTGATTCATCATCATATGCTCCTGAAGAATCACATCAAACACCAAATCAATCTAACCCAACAATTCAATCTCTCAAAAAGCATCTCCTTTCTTCACGGAAATCCTAGAAGAACTTACCAAGATATACTTTTTTTTTTTTTTTCATTTTTCCATCAGAATCAAAGAGAACCACCAAAAAGAAGAGTTCAAAACACCATCAGTACAGTCAAAATCACGTCAGATTTACAAATGCTGGAAAAGAAGCAAGAGAAGGAACAGAAACCTTGTTTGCCTTTCTTCTTCTGTGACTCATTCCAGGTGCTCTTGTCCCATAGATGCGCCTCGAAACGGCCGGTCCACCGGTGCCTGGGTTGAGAAAACAAGGAAAAGAAGGGGACCCATCATTCAGATTTGGGTGGAGATGGCCAAGATTGGATCTTGTTGCTCTTGGAATATATATACATAAGCAGGTTGCTCACCTTGTGACACCTCTGTAGGTGGAGCTGCGCTGCATGGGGGAGTCCCTGGGGACACTCTTCCTTGTCCTCTTCCTCACCTTTAAGGTTCCAGTGGTTGTGGCTGTGGAAATGGAGCTGTGGTTGGGAGGTATTGAGTTGGAGGTTGGAGGAGTCTTCCCCATGGGGGAGGAGAGGAGAGGAGAGGGGAAGCCACAAGTAAGGGGACGTGAATTAATAATATCTGTGTAGGGAGAGTTCTTTTTAAAGGGTGGTTGGAAGATGAGGTAATGCAGGCTCAGGGGGATGTTACGACTCTTTGACTTGATCAAGCATGGCTTAATGAGTTGATCCCAACTTGGTGAGTTTATCCAGCCGAATCCGAGTCTAACCTTATTCAATTAGATCGGATCAATAGGGTTTGTGCAGCACAATTAATTATGAAGCTGCCATGTTTGGCCTTTATTTAATAAAATCTAAGGTCGATATGCTTAGCACTATGTTTGCATTACTTTCGTGCTTTGAATGCAAATAACGACCTTGATGTGTCTACTTGCTTATGAGCTCATTGATTAGCTCACGTACATTACTTCTGTACTCTCGTTATTCATTTGGGAGTTCTTAGCGAGTTGGACAATTCGTGGGCTGATGAGTCGTTGGATGAGCATGTGCCCATCGAGTGCGTGGGCTCGTGAATGGACTCGCAGGCTAAGCTTGAGTTAGTCAAAGTCTTTTAAGATTACCCATCTCTAGAAATATTGTATAGCATGACCCGATTGGAGTTAAATGTGATAAGTGAAGCATGAGGTGGAAGGTGCAGATTTTTTTCGCAGAAAGTCAGAAGCACAGCAATGTATGGATAGGGATGCAAACAGGTTTGGGTTATGTCTGATTAAATTTATATCTATATTTATTTATGAAATTCATATTTATATCCTACTTACTTACTTATTGGATACAAAAATCTATGCCTATACCCATCGGGTATGTATTTATCCATCAGATATCAATTTATAAATTGATCCTACAATCAAATTGTATTCAAATTAGAGCTAACGAAGAAAATTTTATACCATAATTCATCAATTATTTATTTTTAACTTGAGACATATGGGTTCAAAGTTACTTCAATTTTATTGATCCCTATTAAAATAAAGAGCTCTTTAAGGGACATATATCAAAAATAAAAAATAACAAATGCCAAGAAAGACAAAATATAAACACATTTCAAATAGAAGATTCCCATTCTCAAAATAAATATTTAATGGAAGTTTCAATAGTACTCTCAACATTCAAAATCATAGAGAGAATTACGAGGAAGATTAGAGCGAGGGAAATAAGGGACTTAGTGAGAGCAGTTTTTATTTGGATATTTGGATCGAATAATTGGATATAGATCTATATCTATATCCATATCCATACCTAGTCAAATTTTTGGATAAAACCCATATCTTGTTGAATTTTACCCATTCTTTTAGAATCGAGTTGACTCAGACTCGGATCTGATTTACCAAAACTTGCATCCTCATGTATAAAGCACAACCAACCTATAATGACCCCATAATCTAATTTGGGCCCAATATCGCGTTCCAGGAGAAATATTAGATCCGATGGCTGTGATTTCATGCCAGTCAGATCTATGATCGAATTTCCAGGAATCTGCATTTGCGACGTGGAGAATTACCGATGGGTCCCAATTTTGTCAATCTTCATTACCTTTCTCGTGGATTATAGAAATATTTTAATCTTCCTTTACCCCCTTCCCCCTCTTATCCTTCTTCCCTATCTATCCTCCTGCATTCAACGACCCTCACCTCCACACCAACCCATAGACCATGATGCCACCTCTCCTTCCTTGCTGCCACCGCGCGCCCCCCCCCCCCTTGAGACGGGTGCCAATCTTCGCACCTCCCTCCCTCGCATCTTGTGCTGGCTGCACTATCCTCTCTTTCTCCACACCTCGTGCGTCTCTTTCTCATATTGTCATCGTTGCTGTAACGGTTTATATATTTTTTATATATTTAATTAGGGCTTAGAGTCTAATTAATATCCTCGGGACTTGCTTGGGAGAGTTGCCCATTTATTTCATGTCCAAAGGATGAGTAAAGGGCTAATTGCGATGCAAGGAGGTTTAAGGAATGCTTCAAGTTGAGCCTTTTGTGGGAGGGGCTTACTGCACTGCAGTTGTTCCTACTTGAGATGCAAGTAATTTGATGGGCATGAAACCCCATCCTTAAGCAGAGGATGAAACTCTTATTTTAGACCCACCTACCGTCACTTTCTCTACTCATTTGCTCTATCTCCAAAACTCCATCGGGCTCTCCTTCCCTCACCTCCTCTCACCGATCCCCACCTCTATCCTCTTGCTTTCTTTGGCAACAGTAGCAGCAAGGGGAGGAAGTTGCAGGGACTTGATCAAAGGAAAGAGGAAGAGGAGGCCGATGGTTGCTGCAGCAGGCTTTGGGGTGGAGCTCGAGCAAGAGAAAAAGGAGGTCGGTTTTGCAAAAGTCTCTCAAGAACAGGGTTGGGGACATGATTTCCTGATCAGAAACTGAGGGAAGCTATGGTATTGCTGCATGTGGTGTTTTCCTAGATGTGTGAGGGGTAGAGATATGCGTAGGGGTTCCACGCATTCATGGGTTGTAAAGAGGTTTTGATCTAGTTTGTAAGGATTAACCCATGATTGAAAAGCTATTGGGTTCATGTAATCTTCCTACTTTTGTATTCTGGGATGAATGCCTAGATGGAGATGGGATTTGGGTCACAATTGGCGATTCCTGTGCAAAAGATCGGTGATAGACAGCTATAGGGGATGTTTGATCTATAGATCAGACATCTAATTCCGGGTCCTTGGATGTCTAACAGAAAGGTTGGACGTCTCTTGTAGGTGTGGTTGAGGTTCTGGAGTTGAAGCTATGCCCAACAGAAGTCTGACCAGGTTGTTAGACATCTAAGAAGGGTCCTGGATGTCTTGACTTGAGTCTAGATGTCTGCTGGATGAGTAAAGAAGATGGCACTATGGCCCCTTCCAGGAGATGTTTGGGAATAATTTTAAAAGACTTATTCTGAGATGCAAGACAGTTGATGCTATCATCAAACGTCAGATTCAAGTGGTATGCCTTGATTGGATTCTATCTTAAATCTTATGGCTCAACTAGGTGTCTTAAGGCTACATGGACTTAAAATGGCACTAGAACTCTCTCTTGCTTGAGTCTAAATACAAGAGAGATTGCTGCAAGACTAACAACCAAGGGTAAGCCTTATGTAGCCAATTGAATGTGAAGGGGGTTGCAAAGGATTTCAACTTGAGCATGGTGGACAACAGATCCATAGGGAGTTGGATTGTCCTAAGGAAAAGCAAGTTGATGGATTCTACTTGTGATGTGAACTTGGAACTTGACAGTTCCCGATGGTAACGATTGGTCTAGGACTTGCAAGTAAGACTCAAGGGTGTGTATGAGGGATCCTGTACTGAATAGTTTTCTAAGGATCTAGAGTGATTTTGTATGGAATAGTATTCTAGGGATCACAAATAACAAAAATCTGAAGGATCTTGTATGAAATAGTTTTCCAGGGATCTTAAGTAGCCTTGTATGAAATAGTCTTTGAGGGGGAGGATCCTAAAAGGAATAGTTTCCAAGGATCTAGAGCGGTCTTGTACGGAATGGTCTTCAAGGGATCATGAGTGACGGAAATCAAAAGGATCTTGTCTGGAATAGTTTTCCAGGGATCACTAGGGTAAGGTAGGGAGTTGCTCTCTCAGAATCAATTGGACTAGTACTTGTGGTGTATTCCTATGTGGAATAGATTCCCAAGATCCTGAGTGTAGTCAATGTTTCAGTACTTGGAGCAGGTATCCTTGTCCGGAGGACATAAGTACTTTTAATTTCTCTGAAGGATAAGGAAAGGTTACTAGTACAAATGGACCAACGGAGAGGGTACACGTAAAGACCCATTCTGTTTTGAGCCTTTTAAGACGTCTGGATTTTCGGTTAGACGTCTGGTCAGATGTCTGGACCCCTTTCCAGACGTCTAGAAATTGAAAATTTTGTATGTAGGATTGCATCTACGCGCTGGCTGCGCGCAGACAGTCTCCTTCTTTTCTCTCTCTCTCTCTTTTCTTCTCCACAAAACCCTAGCCACTTCCTCTATATAACCCCTCTTCCCCCCTTCCTCTCTTCTCCACTCCACCACCACCACCATCCTTCTTCCTCTCCACTGCAGCGAGAGGGACGAGCGCGAGAGAGGGCGCGAGAGTGAGGAGTGAGGAGGGGAGGTGGCGTGAAGAGAGGAGGAAGAGCTTGAACTCGCGAGCTTGTGGGAGCTCGCCGGAAGACGTAAGGCCGGAGCGGCGCGTGCGGGAGGAGGAGCACGTCGGGGGAGACGTCCCCAACACTCTGTTGCAGCCAGAGTTGTAGACGAGGAGGAGAGGCCGCGGCTGTGCGTGGCAAGAGGAGCGGGAGGTCGGTCTGGTTCTGGGATTTTCCTAGAATCAGACATCTGGCGTGCCATCCAGATGACGGGTTGGATGTTTGGTGACGACACCGGACGTCTGAAAGTAGAGTTTTGCGAAGGTACGTTCCTCTTGCGGTTACCGCCATGCAGGCCACATCGCAAAGCCAATCTGTATGGCTAAAAGTGGGCGATTCGGTCTGTTGCATGCAGGGATAGCTTCAGGAAGGCGTGGGACACGTCCTCCCACACGTTTTGGACATCTGGACAGCTTACCAGACGATCAGAAGCACTCCCAGACGACTGGAGGAGAAGTCAGAATTCTGGAGCTGGGTCCAGACGGTCAAGTGGGGGTTCTGGATGTCTGAAGTCGACGCAGGAACCTGAGGTGAGACCCTGGTGTCTTTTAAGACGTTTGGACCTTGTGCCAGACGTCTGATTTAGGTTTGCAGTTCTGTTTTTGACCCGTTTAGGGTCCTTTTTATGCAAACAAGATATCTGTGGTTTCCTTGTGAGTTCCTCTACATGTTAGAAAGCTTTATATATTGTTATGAACATTCCGTTGTGGTATGACCCTTGGTATAGGACTTCGATCCGTTACGTGTTCAGGGCCTGTAGAGGCATGTGAGCCTACCATTCGAGCCCCCAGTACTCTCGGATTGTCTGGTAGAGTGGGTTCCCCTGTTTTAATTATAAATCATAAATGCATATGTGAAATTGGATAACTAGAAACCTATGATGTGGCATGAATTCTAGGACGAGAAGTACTTGTACTGTTTATATGTGTGTTTGAGATTGCAGTCATAAATGAAGGAATAGAAATGTAAATAACTTCCTGTTAATAAATACGAGCTGCCTGTGAAATATGAAATGCTTGTGCTAGTTAAACAGTTACTTGTGACATTACTTGTTATATATGTTAAATGATGGAAATACGAGCTGCAGGTGTATAATATGAGAATGGAAATGTGAATGATGAAACATGGTATGGAACAACATGGTGAATACGAGCATGAACCCTATGGGGAATTAGGAGTAGAGCTCCTGTGGATACATGGAATGGATCTGAAAATGTGAGTGGGAAGTGTGCTGACCCTTGAGTATGTGGTACCAAGGAGAGCGATTGTCTCTTGTTTAGTGTAGAGTGGAGTTAGCCACCCTTGGGTTGGGACCCGGGGTTAGGATTGGCCACTCTACACTGACTTCTGTTGGCCCTCGCGTACACTGTACCGGGGAGAGCTACTAGTGTAGGGAGAGAGCTAGTCACCCCATGGGGCCCGGGGTTCAGCAAGCCACCCTACACCGACTTGTTAGGCCCACCGGACAAACTGGGGTAGTCAGACGAGGTTACGCAGACTGTGGAGGGGCGAAACCACTGTTTGGTTCTGAGGGGCTAGACCCTTGTTGCTGAGAGAGTTAGGCCCTATACTGTTCCGTACTGTACTTTGGGCGTACCCGCTAGTGGAAACGACTGACCGCGTGCTAGTGCGGGGTAGCTACTTGTGCGCTTATCGCGTGTGCCGTAGTCACCGCTACGTCTGTCCGTGACCTCGGGGTGGTTGATTGGATGTAGGATCACCATGGGGGACTCTCCCAATTAAGAGAGCACCACGTATGCCATCTACTCTTTGGAAAAAACTGCAATCAAGATCGTTCCCACAAGGAACATACGAGATCAAGAAAGAAATCTGAAAAGTAAACCAATGGGTGAAAGTGAATGACTTGTAAATAAAACAATTGGAAAAGATAAATTTACCTGTTAGCCTTTACTGCTTTAGTTAGTTGGTTACCACTCTACTCGGCGTTCGTTGACTCCATTTACTTATAACCCTTTTCAGGTCCACGAGTTGAGCAGCCTGAGTTACCGACTGCAGAGGGTGTTGGGCCCAATCGAGCCCAGTAGTAGTTCCTGTTGTTGTTGTACTTCCTTTTTGTTAGTGAGTTAGACTGTTGTTACCGTTTCTGTTTCTGTACTTTGTTCTATTTTACTCTTGTGGTGGTGATATGTACGGTTAGCAACTTTTATTTTCTTTACTACTTGTACTCTTTTACTGTTAGTTACTTAGCATAGTGAATGTAGTTTACTTTCCTACTTTTTGGTTATTTCTTGTTGGACGACTGGGTCTTGGGATTAGTCGAGTCGAGCCGGTCTCAGGTCCTATAGGGATTCGGGAATCGGGTTGTAACAAGATGGTATCAGAGCAAGGTCGTCCCGAGAAATGAACCAACTAGCTTAAGAATAACCAATTCACGTACATGCATGTAACTAGAGTAACCACCACAACGTACCACTTGACATCTGTCCTGAGTTCTTTTGTTGAAGTTCGTTAGAGTTGACTTCTTTTTGTTCTGTCTTCCGTGTCTCTTTGGAGGAGATGCCTCGACATGGAGTTCTTGAGGCAGGCTGCGGGCGTGGCTGTGGACGAGGTTGGAGGGGCGGACGTGCCGGGCTCGAGGTGTCAGTTGACCCGCCACTTCTCTCAGGCGTTTAGGCTTAAGACCTCGCTCAGTTGATTCGAGACATAGTGCGAGAGGAGCTCCACCTGCCTCCACGGGTGCCTCTCCCTGGGGACATGGAGGGGGAGTCCTCTGTGGGGCCGAGAGACCAACGCAACACTGGACAAGGGGGAGGGGGTGGTCCTCCACCGTCCCTACCACACTCTAACACTTTTGAGCACGAGCCCTCCCTACTTGGAGGCATGCTCGTTTCCCCATTGTAGCTGCACTACGAGCTTTTCGGACAGTTCCGGAAGCTGAAGCCTCCCTCCTTCAAGGGGGATGAGGACTCGTCTGAGGCAGAGGACTGGCTGGAGTAGATTGAGAAGGGGTTTGGTACCCTTCGCTTCCCTGCGGAGTGTTGCGTGGCCTTTGCCACCTACCAGCTGGAGAGTGCGGCACACAGGTGGTGGAGGGCAGTCAGAGGCCAGGAGAGGGGAGAGCTGACGTGGGACCAGTTCGTGACCCTCTTCTGCGAGCAGTACTTCCCGTAGACTTGGCAGAACCAGAGGAGGTAGGAGTTCCACACTCTCCGCCACTGGACGATGACTGTTAGTGCGTACTGCATGTGCTTCCTGGAGCTCAGGTTTTGCTGCGACAGCTGTAGCTACGGAGGAGGAGCGCTTGTGGAGGTTTACTGAGGGGCTCCGGCCTGCCATTCGGGGGTATGTCAAGCCCCCGAAGCTGCCCACCTTCTCGAGAGTGGTGGAGGCAGCTATGACGTACAAGGAGACCAACCCAGCCTCACGAGACACTGACAGCGGACGGAAGAGGTCTTATCAGCCAGAGTACTCATAGGGCCGACAAGAGAGGAGGCACGCGGCACCCATGGGAGACCCGTCTCGTTTTGCGGGGCTGTCAGTGGCCTTTGGGGGCCCTCGACAGGGGCTAGCTGTCAGCACTGGACCCCCGCCCAGCCATCAGCAGGGACTTATCGAGGGAGGGAGTCGAGTCCCCCTCTGCTACCAGTGTGGCCAGCCAGGCCACATCAGGACGGACTACCAGTCTAGGGCTAGAGCACAGCAGATGCTTCCCGCACCGAGCGCTGGAGGGCGAGCAGGTGGTCTTGGCTCCTAGGCGCGTAGGGGAGGACAACAATCGCTGGGAGGGTACCGGTCGGAGGCTACTCGTCCGACGTAGAGTGTGGCTACTTCTTCTGCATTGAGAGCTAAGGGGTGTATCAACATTCTGACACAAAGACGCCAAGGCATCAGGTTCAGTGGTGGCAGGTATGGTTACAGTTTCCGGTAGATTAGTTTACGTACTTTTTGATTCCGGTGCCACACACTCGTTTGTTGTTGCGAGTTTTGCTGTTAGTTTGGGACAGGACTGCGTGTTGTTAGAGGATCCATTTGTGATTAGAGGTTCGGGTGGTCAGCTGTTTGTAGCTGAGGAGGTCTACACAGATTGTGAGGTCAGTATTGGGGGACACAGCCTCCCTGCTGACTTGATCGTGATACCGATGGGGGATTTTGGCATGATTCTGGAGATGGATTGACTGTCTGCTTACCACGCCTTGGTAGACTATTTTGGGAGGAAGATCGTCTTCTCCATACCGGAGATGCCTTCCTCTGAGTTTCATGGACAGTCGATGGATGGAGGTTTTAGGTGCATTTCTGCGCTTCGGGCAGTGAGACTTTTGGGCCAGGGTGTGAGGGCTTTCTAGCTTGTGTAGTGGCAGAGCCCAACCCCATGGTAGACTTACAGAGCATCCCGGTGGTCAGAGAGTACCCCGACGTGTTTCCAGAGGAGCTACCAGGACTACCGCCTAAGCGTAAGATCGAGTTTGAGATCTCACTGGTACCGGGGACCAGCCCCATTTCTACGGCATCGTACTGGATGGCACCACTTGAGTTGCGAGAGCTCAAGTCACAGTTGCAGGACCTGCTGGAGAAGGGCTTTGTGAGGCCCAGTGCATCCCCATGGGGAGCCCCTGTGTTATTTGTGAAGAAGAAGGATGGTACCATGCGCCTTTGTGTTGACTACAGATAGCTAAATAGGATTACCATCAAGAACAGGTATCCGCTGTCGAGGATTGATGATCTGTTTGACCAGTTGCGAGGTGCCATGGTATTCTCCAAGATAGATCTGAGATCAGGCTACCACCAGTTGAGGATCAGGGAGACCAACGTCTCCAAGACAGCTTTCTGCACCCGGTATGGACACTACGAGTTTTTGGTCATGCCGTTTGGGCTGACCAACGCCTCCGTTGCCTTCATGGATTTGATGAACCAGGTGTTCAGATCTTATCTGGATCAGTTTGTGGTGGTATTATTGATGACGTGCTTATTTACTCGCGGGATCAGGCACAGCACGGACATCACTTGTAGATGGTTCTGGACACTTTGAGATGGCACAGGCTGTATGCCAAATACAGCAAGTGCGAGTTTTGGTTGAGACATGTGACTTTCTTGGGCCATGTGATTTCAGGGGATGGCTTGGCTATGAATCCAGCCAAGGTTGATGCTGTACTCAGGTGGGAGATGCCACATACAGTGACAGAGATACACAGTTTCTTGGGACTGGCAGGTTACTATCGGCGATTTATCAGGGGTTTCTTGAAGATTGCGCATCCTATGATTCAGTTGACTTAGAAGGACGTGCCCTTTGCTTGGACGGACGTTTGTGAGTTGTGTTTTCAGGAGTTGAAGGAGAGGCTGACTTTGTCTCTTGTGCTTACCATCCCAGATAGCAGTGGTGGTTTTGTGGTCTACACGGACGCTTCGTTGCAGAGGTTTGGGGGTGTGCTCATACAGTGGGGTCACGTTGTCGCTTACGCTTCACGGCAACTGAAGCCCCATGAGCATAGCTACCATACCCATGACTTAGAGCTAGCAGGTGTTGTCTTTGCGCTGAAGACATGGAGGCACTATCTTTACGGTGAGACCTTTGAGATTTTCATGGATCATAAGAGCCTCAGGTACTTGTTTGATAAGAAGGAGCTTAACATAAGATAGAGATATTGGTTATAGCTCCTGAAGGACTATGACTGCAGCATCTCCTTGTTGGTGCTAGAGCACCACGATCATTTGTTTTGATGATAACAAAACACGTGTTATTTAACATTTGCACTTGGAGTCTTAGATTTCAGGTCAATTGCAAATGTAGACATGTTTAGACAGAATTCGAGCTCGCATCCAGGACGGATTGGAGGAGCTTGATGGAGAACAGAAGAGATTCCCGAGGAGCGCTAGATTGAAGATGGAAGGACAAGAAGAATAGGATAGAATTTTGTTTAATCATTTCATGTACTTTTATCTTTATTTTGCTTGCTCTTTTTATTTCCTTAGAACATTATGTTAAAGAGCCTCAAAGTACCCTAACAGTAGTCCTAGGAACACCTGCACAACCCTAGGATACTTAAGTTTTCTGTAGAGAACTTAGAAAACCAATATAGAGTTCAAACAGCATTTCCAGATGTCTAATTCCAAAATCAGACGTCTGATAAAGTGTTTTAAGACGTCTGACTGTTGATTCAGACGTCTGATAACTATTAGCTGGACATAGTTAGTTCTGTCTGATGAAATCAGACGTCCAGACCTTAGACCAAACGTCTTAGGAGACGTCTGATGATTTTGCCAGACGTCCAATTAGTGGACCGTTGGCTGACTTAGCAAACACTCAAGAATATGACCGTTAGAGCCTTATCAGACGTCCATAGGACTGTCCAGACGTCTGATAATTGACCGTTTTGCCTCGGCTGACCTAAAATCTCTTCTCAGAGATTTTCTAGTCGTTGCAACGTTTGGAAAATCCATTCCCACAGTAAAGGTAGGTTTCCAGACGTCCAGACATAGTGCCAGACGTCCTATACGTCGTCTGATGGACTTGCACTACAACCCTGTTTAGATCTGATCCAAGTCAGGAAGAGACCCGCCCAAAATCAGATGTCTGACCTTGAAATCAGACGTCTTAAAGTGAACTTCCAGACGTCTGATGCTAGAATTAGACGTCTGATAAGCCTGTCAGAACAATGATTGTTCCTGATTTCGGGGTGATTCTCTTGGGCTTTGCACCCAACGGCTATAGAACCTTTCTTAAGCCTTCCAAAGCCTTCCTAAGGCCTCTATAAATAGAGGGGAACCTTTGCAACACAAACATACACCCAGAAACACCAAGATACACAAGAAACACTTTGTAATACACTTTCCACTCTCTTGTGTCCTAGCTAGCTCTTACTCTCCAAGCTCAAGCTCCATTCTCTTGAGAGCATCAAGCTATTGCGCACATGCTCTCCCGCCGTTGTTCACGAGAGCGAAGTTGCGCCGTCTCGTGGCTCACGTACCGCGTCATCATCTCGACGCACTCCTTGCAAAGGGGAGTATCCTAATTCCTATAGAAGCTTAGGTTCAAAATTACTTTGTTGGCTCTATAGGATTACTTGTTTATTTTATCTTTGTTATTTGGTTGGGTATTCGCTTTGCGAATTCCCGTCTCCTTCGTGAGACAAAATCCTTCTCGTGGAGAGAAGGGGTTGAATCACCTTCGTTTTAAAGTGATTCGGTTTAGTGGATTTTGATCAACTTGGTTGATCGGAAAATCCTAACTCGAGAGGGTTAGGTGGTGGTTTTCACCTGGTTTGGGTTTCCACCTATAAATACTTGTGTACTTGTGTGATTGCTTATTTGTGAGATTATTTATATTTTATTTCCGCTATTATTACGTCACCCCCTCCTGGTAGGAAAATTTTCATTTGGTATCAGAGCAGGTTCTTGCGAGATCGGAGTAACACCCAGCAAGAGATCAAATGGAGGGAAGCACATCAGCGATCAAAATATCCGAGGGGTAGTCCACCGTCCGGCCACCCTACTTCGACGGGAACAACTACAGCTACTGGAAGCTGAGGATGAGGATATGGCTTCAAGCCACGGACTTCGCTCTATGGGGACGTTGCGAAGCCCCATACGAGATCCCGGAGCGACCCGACGCAGGATACTCGCAGCAGCAGATTCGGGAACTCTCGCTCAACGCGAAAACAATGAATGCGTTGTATTGCGCGCTCAGCTCGGAGGAGTTCAACAGAATCTCGCAATGCGCCACCGCATACGAGATTTGGCACACACTTGAGGTAACTCACGAAGGTACCTCTAAGGTAAAAACCTTTAAAATTAATTTACTTTCTCAAGAATTTGAATCTTTTTCAATGAAATCTAACGAATCTTTAAGTGAGATGAACACTAGGTTCAGTCTCATTGTAAATAACTTGAAAGCTTTAGGGAAGACTTTTATCAAGGGGGAGCTTCAAGGGAAGCTTCTTCGTTCCCTTGGACCAGAATGGGAACAGAAGGTCACCGCTATCGAGGAGGCAAACGAAGTGGAGGAGCTCAACATGGAAGATCTCCTAGGCAATCTGATGGCCTACGAGACAAAGTTGAAGCAAAAGAAGAAGGATACACCGGAGCCTAAACCGAAGAAGACTCTCGCCTTCAAATCCGCGTCGGATAGCGAGGTAAGTTCCGACGACGAAGACTTTATAATTTTACTTAAAAAGTTTTCCAAGTTGTGTAGGGAGTCAAAGAAGAAGGAGAAGAAGGAGAGACCGAAACGTTGCTGCCATTGCAACGAGAAAGGGCATCTGCGACCAGGGTGCCCTCTTCTCAAAAAGGAGAAGAAGAAGGAAAAGGAAAAGAAATCTAAGAAGAAGGCATTCCAAGCCACTTGAGACGATTCCAGCTCGTAGGAAGAAGATGAAGAAAAATCCATAGAAGAAGAAACCGCTTGCTTCAGTTTCATGGCCAGAGGAAGTGACAGCGAAAGCGAAAGCGACTCAGACAACGAGGTAAGTTACGACTTACAAGAAGCTTTTAATGAACTTTTTGAAGTTAGTAAAGCACTTAAGATAGAAAATAAAAGCATGAAAAAGAATCTTAGCTTTCTTAAATCTGAAAATGATAGGTTAGAAATAAAACTTAAGGATCTAGAAGCTTGTCCTAAAAATGATAACCTATTATTAGAAAATCATAACCTCATAAATGAAAATAATAAGTTGATTGAGGAAAATGTCAGTCTAAAAATAGAAATTTCTGATTTAAAGACTAAGATGAATATTATAGAAAAAGAAATTGCATGTCTTAGGCAAAATTCTAACAAATTAATCAACAAAGTTGATAATTTTTATAGCCCTAAGGTTGAGAAAGGATCTCCGTCAAGGAGACCCGCTAACAGATCCGGATCCAAGCCCACTTGGATACCGAAAAAAGAATTAGAATCTTGTTTTGTAGGGTTCAGGGATAATTACAACACAAAGGACTGGACCTACAAACTCAAAGCTGGTCAACTCCAGTTGGGAGAACCAAGGAGTAGACCAAGGAGGAGAGCAAGAAGACCGACGAGACGGCGAACAAACGACGGACCCGCCGCACGTCGACCGCCAGACTGGAGACCGGCGCCAATGCCCGGGCCTTCAAGCTACGGATGGGAGCCCCATCCGATGTGGCATCCACCACCACCATTCGGGCCATTTTATTGGCCATGGTAGGTGAGGTAAAAAATTCTTTACCCTATCCTTTTATCATAAGCATTTAGATAGGGGGAAATTATAAGCTAATTGTCAATTTTTAAGGGGGAGATATAAGGTAGCTAAATTTCCTTTAGAAAGGGGGAGAAAAATAATAGCTATCTTGTTGTTATAAAAAAGGGGGAGGCATTACCTTTGTCAAAAGAAATTTATAGAAGAGCATGTTTTAAGGGGGAGTTATAGGAAATGTAAAATCAATTAAACCTTTTTGATAATGTCAAAAAGGGGGAGGATTTTTTGCATTATTATTTATGGTTTTGTCATCATCAAAAAGGGGGAGATTGTTGGTGCTAGAGCACCATGATCATTTGTTTTGATGATAACAAAACACGTGTTATTTAACATTTGCACTTGGAGTCTTAGATTTCAGGTCAATTGCAAATGTAGACATGTTTAGACAGAATTCGAGCTTGCATCTAGGACGGATTGGAGGAGCTTGATGGAGAACAGAAGAGATTCCCGAGGAGCGCTAGATTGAAGATGGAAGGACAAGAAGAATAGGATAGAATTTTTTTTAATCCTTTCATGTACTTTTATCTTTATTTTGCTTGCTCTTTTTATTTTCTTAGAACATTATGTTAAAGAGCCTCAAAGTACCCTAACAGTAGTCTTAGGAACACCTGCATAACCCTAGGATACTTAGGTTTTCTGTAAAGAACTTAGAAAACCAATATAGGGTTCAAACAGCATTTCCAGACGTCTAATTCCAAAATCAGACGTCTGATAAAGTGTTTTAAGACGTCTGATAACTATTAGGCTGGACATAGTTAGTTCTGTCTGATGAAATCAGACGTCCAGACCTTAGACCAGACGTCTTAGGAGACGTCTGATGATTTTTCCAGACGTCCAATTAGTGGACCGTTGGCTGACTTAGCAAACACTCAATAATATGATCGTTAGAGCCTTATCAGACGTCCATAGGACTGTCCAGACGTCTGATAATTGACCGTTTTGCCTCGGCTGACCCAAAATCTCTTCTCAGAGATTTTCTAGCCGTTGCAACGTTTGGAAAATCCATTCCCACAGTAAAAGTAGGTTTCCAGACGTCCAGACATAGTGCCAGACGTCCTATATGTCGTCTGATGGACTTGCACTAGAACCCTGTTTAGATCTGATCCAAGTCAGGAAGAGACCCGCCCAAAATCAGACGTCTGACCTTGAAATTAGACGTCTTAAAGTGAACTTCCAGACGTCTGATGCTAGAATTAGATGTCTGATAAGCCTGTCAGAACAATGATTGTTCTTGATTTCGGGGTGATTCTCTTGGGCTTTGCACCCAACGGCTATAGAACCTTTCCTAAGCCTTCCAAAGCCTTCCTAAGGCCTCTATAAATAGAGGGAAACCTTTGCAACACAAACATACACCCAGAAACACCAAGATACACAAGAAACACTTTGTAATACACTTTCCACTCTCTTGTGTCCTAGCTAGCTCTTACTCTCCAAGCTCAAGCTCCATTCTCTTGAGAGCATCAAGCTGTTGCGCACCCGCTCTCCCGCCGTTGTTCACGAGAGCGAAGTTGCACCGTCGCGTGGCTCACGCACCGCGTCATCAACTCGACGCACTCCTTGCAAAGGGGAGTATCCTAATTCCTATAGAAGCTTAGGTTCAAAATTACTTTGTTGGCTCTATAGGATTACTTGTTTATTTTATCTTTGTTATTTGGTTGGGTATTCGCTTTGCGAATTCCCGTCTCTTTCGTGAGACAAAATCCTTCTCGTGGAGAGAAGGGGTTGAGGTACGCTACCCTCGTTTAAGTAGCGTGGTTGTATTGAGGTTGAATCACCCTCATTTTAAAGTGATTCGGTTTAGTGGATTTTGATAAACTTGGTTGATCGGAAAATTCTAACTCGAGAGGGTTAGGTGGTGGTTTTCACCCGGTTTGGGTTTCCACCTATAAATACTTGTGTACTTGTGTGATTGCTTATTTGTGAGATTATTTATATTTTATTTCCGCTATTATTACATCACCCCCTCCTGGTAGGAAAAATTTCACTCCTATCATCCAGGGAAGGCCAACGTGGTGGCTGATGCCTTGAGTCGGAAGGCGCTCGCTCACTTGGCCAGTATACAGGCACAGAGTTGGAGACTTATGGAGGAGTTGGGTAGTTGGCGACCCCTAGAGTCACAGGGGTATTGTGGGGCAGTGGCGGTGACACGGTAGACGAGACCAGAGCTGATAGACTGCATCATCACAGGAAAGATGACAGATCCGTACCTACAGTCGTTGCGAGATAGAGTGCTGTCAGGGGACCCAGGAGACTTCTCTTTTACAGATGAGGTGCTGTGCATGAGGGGAATTTGTGCGTTCCCAGGGACGAGGAGTTGTTGAGAGAGCTCTTGATTGTGGCTCACGGGTCCAGGTTCACCATACATCTCAGGAACACGAAGATGTATCATGATCTGAGATGTGACTTTTGGTGGAGAGGGATGAAGCGGGATGTAGGTGAGTTCATGCAGTAATGTTTGGTGTGCCAGCAGATGAAGGCCGAGCATCAGAGGCCTGCAGGACCGTTGCAGCCACTTCCTGTGCTAGAGTGGAAGTGGGAGAGCATCACCATGGACTTGGTGGTGGGCTTATCCATTACCCAGCGAGGACACGACGCAGTCTGGGTGATAATAGACAGGTTGACAAAGACTGCATGCTTCTTGCCGATCTGAGTCACCTTGGGACCAGCATAGTTGGCAGAGAGGTATATTCGTGATGTGGTACATCTGCACGGAGTTCCGTGAGAGATTATATCCGACCGGGGTACCCATTTTACTTCCCAATTTTAGGCTGAGTTTCAGCTGGCCTTGGGGACGCGGTTGAGGTTCAGTACAGCGTACCACTCCCAGACGGGTGTACAGTCAGAGCGCACTACACAGACACTTGAGGACCTTTTACGTGCTTGTATACTAGACTGGAGGGGCTCTTGGGAGGAGCACTTACCCCTGGCAGAGTTTTCATATAATAACAACTATCACTCAAGTATCGGCATGGCACCCTACGAGGCTTTGTACGGACGGAGGTGTATTGCGCCCTTGAGTTGGGTTGAGGTGGGGACCAAATGGGAGGTTGGCCCCAGGCTGATCCGGTAGAGTTAGGAGGTGATAGAGCAGATTCACAGATGACTTCGCACTATCAGGAGCAGACAGAAGAGTTATGCTGATCGGAAGCATAGAGAGGTGTAGTTCGAGGTTGGGGATCATGTCTTTCTTCGTGTTTCGCTCATGAAGGGCCTATAGCGTTTTGGGGTAAAAGGGAAGCTTGCGCCAAGGTTTATAGGACCCTTTGAAGTCCTGGAGCGGGTAGGACCCATTGCTTACCGGCTTGGCCTTCCTCCCCAGCTTTCTGGTGTACACGACGTGTTCCACGTGTCCAACCTTAGGAAGTACGTCACCGATCGCAGTCACGTTCTGAGCCACGAGAGTGTCGAGGTGGGTGACGACCTGACCTACCCCAAGAGACCAGTGCAGATACCAGACAAAGCCGTCTAGAGTTTGCGATCGAAGCAGGTACCCCTGGTGAAGGTCTTCTGGAGAAGCCAACGGTACGAGGAGGCTACCTGGGAGCCTGAGGCGGTGTTACGACCCGGTTCCCAAATCCCTATAGGACACGAGACCGGACCGACTCGACTGATCCCAAGACTCAGTCGTCCAACGAGAAAGTAACCAAAAAGTAGGAAAATAAACCACATTCACTATGCTAAGCAACTAACAGTAACAAAAGTACAGCAGTAAAGAAGTAAAACTACTATAGTACACACCACCACAACAGTAGAAAAGTAAACGGGTACATGAATATAATGTTCAAAATGTAAGAGTACAGAAGTGCAATAAACTACTCACAACAACAGAAAATGAGTACAACAAGAAGCTACAACTACTGGGCTCTACTGGGCCCAGCACCCTCTGCAGCCGTAGGCTTTGGCTGCTCAACACCTGGACCTGAAAAAGGGTTATGAGTATAAAACATCAGCGAACGCTGAGTAGAGTGGCAACCAACTAACTAAAACAGTAAAGGTAGATAGGTAGCTATTGTTTTTCAATTTCTTTCTTTCTTTAACTAATTATTCTTTCTTTCACCACTTGATTTATTTGTCAGGTCTCTTTCTTAATCTCGAATGTTCCTCGTGGGAACGATCTTGATTGCAGTCTTTTTCGAAGAGTAGAAGTCGCACGTGGTGCTCTCCTGGTCGGGAGAGTCCCCCGTGATGGTCCTACACCCAGTCAACTACCCTAAGGTCACGGACAGACGTAACGGTGACTACGGCACGCGCGATAAGTGCATGGGTAGCTACCCCGCACTGGCACACGATCAGTCGTTTCCGTTAGCGGGTGCGCCCAAAGCACAGCACGGAACCGGTATAGGGCATAGCCCTCTCAGTAACAGGGGTCTAGCCCCTAAGAACCAAATAGGGGTCTCGCCCCTCC
Organism: Thalassia testudinum; assembly: GCA_037157565.1. NCBI lineage: Eukaryota > Viridiplantae > Streptophyta > Magnoliopsida > Alismatales > Hydrocharitaceae > Thalassia > Thalassia testudinum. The sequence goes on along the minus strand of JAZHRO010000031.1, from coordinate 99,367,836 downwards.
ACAGTCAGCGCACCCTCACCTGACTACCCCGGTTTGCCCAGTGGGCCTAACAAGTCGGTGTAGGGCAGCTAGCTGAACCCCGAGCCCCGTGGGGTGGCTAGCTCTCTCCCTACATTAGTAGCTCTCCCTGGTATAGTGTACACGAGAGCCATAGAGTCGATGCAAAGTGGCCAAACCCACCCAAGGTCTCATCCCGAAGGCGACAAGCTCCCCTCTACACTAAGAGGTAACAGGTGCTCCCCTTGGTACCACGTACTCAAGGGCCAGCACACGTCCCAACACATTTCCAGATCCATTCCATTTGTTTCTAGGAGTTCAACTCCTAATTCCCTGTATGGTTCATGCTCATATTCCTCATGCCATTCCATATCAGGTTTCATCATTTCTATTTCCATTCTCAGGTTATACACATGCAACTGGTAATTCTATCATTGACATTTCTATATTTAGGTCATTCACAGGTAGTTCGTGTTTCCAACATTCACCTTTCCATTTTCAAATTATATACATGCATCACATATTATGTGTGCGACAGGAAATTACATTCAAAAGTTAACTAGCACAAGTACTACATAATTCGCAGGCAACTGTTATTCATTTACAGGCAATTGTTATCATTCTATCTATTCATTCAAGATCACAATCCCCTCATTCAATACAGCCATTCCAGTATTTCTAGTCCTAGGATTCATGCCACATCCTAGGTTCTAATCATTCATTCCACACATGCATTTAGGTTTTAATTAAATTAAGGGGAAGCCACTCTACCAGTAAACCCAGGAGTAATGGGGGCTTGAACGGTAGGCTCACGTGCCTCAGCAAGCCCCGAACCCACAACGGAAACCAGTCTTATCACAAGGAACAATCACAAGAGAATACTTAGAATAGTATAGAAAGTCTTCTAACAAGTAGAGGAATTTATACGGGAAACAGTGATATCTTAATTGTGGAAATCAGACCTTAAACGGACCCTAAACAGGTCAAAAATCATGTTTCTGACTCAAATTAGACGTCTGGAACAACTTCCAGACGTCTTAAAAGTGTCCAATGCCATACCTCAAGTCCTGCGCCACTCCTCAGACGTCCAGGAACTCCGCTGGACTGTCTGGACTCAGTTCCAGACATCCGACCACCTCTTTTGACGTTTGGAAGCACTTCCTGTTGTTTGGTAGGTCTCCCAGACCTTTGAAATGCGTGGGAGGGCATGTCTCGCGCCTTCCCGAAGTGAATCCTGCACGCGGAAATCGAATCTTCTCAAATCGGGCATGAAACAGTGCATCGGCGAAGCGGTCTGCATGGCCGTATCCATAAAGAAGATGTACCTTCGTGAGGCCTCCTTCTCAGACTTCTGGCACCACCTCTAGACGTCCGCGCCGTCGTCTGGAGGTCACTCCATACGTCTGATTCTGGGAGAATCCCAGAACCAGAACCTGCTTCCGCCCTCTCGCGCTGCGTGAGGCCGCGCCGCGCCCTCTCGCCTACTGCTCTGGCTGCAGCAGTGTCGGGGAGGACCTCCCCGACACACTCCTCCGCCTTGCACACGCGCCGCTCCAGCCGTGAGCTCTTCGGCGAGCTCCTACGTGAGCTCGCAAGCTTGCTCTCCTCTCCTTCTCACGTTGCTCTTCCTCTCCTCTCACGCCGCTCCTCTTCGCTGTTCTCGCTCTGTTGCTCTCGCTGGAGGAAGGAGGAAAGTGGCTAGGAAGTGGGGGTGGAATGAGGGAGAGGAGGGGGCCTTATATAAGGGTGTGGGTTTAGGGTTTCGTTGGGGCGGAAGGAGAGAGAAGAAGAAGAAAAACGAAGGGGGTACAAGACATCTAGGAATGAGTCCAAACGTCTTACATGACATCTGACCCTCAGTCCAGACATCTTACCGGATGTCTGGCCTAAAGTCTGGACGTCTTAAAAAGGTTTAACAGCACGGGTCTTAACAGGCGACGATGCGAGAGCGGTACCTGGAGCTTTTTGAGGGTACGTGCTTTCGGGCCGGCTTCGATCCTCTTTAAGTTATGCGTGTATATTTCCTTTTCCGCACCCTAGCTAGCTCAAGTTTCGGGGATGAAACTTCCTTTAAGTTTGTTATGATGTAAAGACCCATTCTGTTTTGAGCCTTTTAAGACGTTTGGACTTTCGGTCAGACATCTGGTCAGACGTCTGGACCCCTTCCCAGACGTCTGGAAATTAAAAATTTTGTACACAAGGTCGCGTGTAGACAGTCTCCCTCTTTTCTCTCTCTTTTCTTCTCCACAAAACCCTAGCCGCTCCCTCTATATAACCCCTCTTCCCCCCTTCCTCTCTTCTCCACTCCACCACCACCTTCCTTCTTCCTCTCCACTGCAGCGAGAGGGTCAAGCATGAGAGAGGGCACGAGAGCGAGGAGCGAGGAGGAGAGGCGGCGTGAAGAGAGGAGGAGGAGCTTGAGCTCGCGAGCTCATGGGAGCTTGCTAGAGGATGCACGACCGGAACGACGCATGCGAGAGGAGGAGCGCATCGGGGGAGACATCCCGGATACTCTGCTGCAGATGAAGCTGCAGATGAGGAGGAGAGGCCACAGCTACGCACGGCGAGAGGAGCGGGAAGTCGGTCTAGTTCTGGGATTTTCCCAGAATCAGACGTCTGGCGTGCCGTCCAGACGACGGGTTGGACGTCCGAAAGCAGAGTTTCGCGAAGGTACGTTCTTCTTGCGATTACAGCCATGCAGGTCGCATCGCAAAGCCAATCTGTATGGCTAAAAGTGGGTGATTTGATTTATCGCATGGCACGCCCTCCCATGCATTTTGGACATCTGGACAGCTTACCAGACGACTGGAAGCACTCCCAGACGACTGGAGGAGAAGTCGGACGTCTGGAGCTGGGTCCAGAAGATCAAGTAGGGGTTCTGGATGTCTGAAGTCGATGCAGGAACCTGAGGTGAGACCCTGGTGACTTTTAAGACATCTGGACCTTGTGCTAGACATCTGATTTAGGTTTGCAGTTCTGTTTTTTACCCGTTTAGGGTTCGTTTGAGGTATGTTTTACGCAAACAAGATATCTGTGGTTTCCTTGTGAGTTCCTCTACATGTTATAAAGCCTTATATACTGTTCTGAACATTTCGTTGTGGTATGACCCTTGGTATAGGACTTCGATCCATTACGTGTTCGGGGCTTGTAGAGGTACGTGAGCCTGCCGTTCGAGCCTCCAGTACTCTTGGATTGTTTGGTAGAGTGGTTTCCCCTGTTTTAATTATAAATCATAAATGCATATGTCAAATTGGATAACTAAAAACCTAGGATGTGGCGTTAATCCTTGGACGAGAAGTACTTGCACTGTTTGTATGCGTGTTTGAGATTGCAGTCATAAATGAAGGAATAGAAATGTAAATAACTGCCTGTTAATAAATACGAGCTGCCTGTGAAATATAAAATGCCTATGCTAGTTAAACAGTTACTTGTGACATCACTTGTTGTATATGTTAAAAGATGGAAATACGAGATGCATGTGTATAATATGAGAATGGACATGTGAATGATGAATCCTGGTATGGAACAACATGGTGAATACGAGCATGAACCCTACGGGGAATTAGGGGTAGAGCTCCTGTGGATAAATGCAATGGATCTGGAAATATGAGTGGGAAGTGTCTGGCCCTTGAGTACGTGGTACCAAGGAGAGCGACTGTCCCCTATTTAGTGTAGAGCAGAGCTAGCCGCTCTTGGGTTGGGACTTGGGGTTAGGATTGGCCACTCTATATCGACTTCTGTTGGCCCTCGCGTACATTGTACCGGGGAGAGCTACTAGTGTAGGGAGAGAGCTAGCCACCCCATGGGGCCCGGGGTTCAGCTAGCCACCCTACACCAACTTGTTAGTTCCATTGGGAAAACCGGGGTAGTCAGACAAGGGTGCGCGGACTGTGGAGGGGCGAGACCCCTGTTTGGTTCTGAGGGACTAGACCCCAATTGCTGAGAGGGTTAGGCTCTATACTGTTCCGTGCTACACTTTGGGCGTACCTGCTAACGGAAACAACTGACCCCGTGCTAGTGTGGGGTAGCTACCTGTGAGCTTATCGCGCGTGTCGTAGTCATCGTTACATCTGTTCGTGACCTCGGGGTGGTTGACTAGGTGTAGGGTCAACACGGGGGACTCTCCTGGCTAGGAGAGCACCACGTGTGCCTTCTACTCTTCGGAAAAAACTGCAATCAAGATCGTTTCCACGAGGAACAGACGAGATCAAGAAAGAAATCTGAAAAGTAAACCAATAGGTGAAAGGGAATGACTTGTAAATAAAACAATTGGAAAAGATAAATTTACCTATTAGCCTTTACTGCTTTAGTTAGTTACCACTCTACTCAGCATTTGCTGACTCTATTTACTCATAACCCTTTTCAGGTCTAAGAGTGGAGAAGCTTGAGTCACCGGCTGCAGAGGGTGCTGGGCCCAGTTGAGCCCAGTAGTAGTTCCTATTGTTGTTGTACTTCCTTTTTGCTAGTGAGTTAGACTGTTGTTACCATTTCTGTTTCTATACTTTGTTCTACTTTATTATTGTGGTGGTGATATGTATGGTTAGCAGCTTTTATTTCCTTTACTGCTTGTACTCTTTTTCTATTAGTTACTTAGCATAGTGAATGTGGTTTACTTTCCTACTTTTTGGTTATTTCTTGTTGGACGAATGGGTCTTGGGATTAGTCGAGTTGAGCCGATCTCGGGTCCTATAGGGATTCGAGAACCGGGTCGTAACAGTACATCTCGATTTCTATCAGTAGGAAGGGTTGATTAGCCACTCTAAGGACCTGAGTGGTAAGTGAAAGAATCACTAGTTGATAACAGTGGATCGGGCCAGAGATTCAACATTCATCAATGGGATTGATTAATGAGATTGAACCAATAGGTGTTGGTGAAACTAAACTAGGTTTGGGATAAGCTAGGGATCTCGCCAGATATTGAAATAATCCACTACCCTGTTTCTTGCTATAATGTTAGTTATTGTCCCTACTACACCAATTGGCTCACCCCTATCTTGTGACCTACTTTCACAGGTTATCAAGCCAAGCTACAACGTCTCATGGAATTGTCGCTAGCGTAGGAACATCAGGGCGATGGGTTGTAGGTAATCATTATTTTTTCTATTTTACAGTGGACCATTGTAAATATATGCTAGCTTCTTGTTCAGTGTTTGAATCGTGTTGTGAATTTATCATTTATGTGTCATTATTAGCAATGTATTTCCATTTAGTTTATCAATGGAAACTTTATGTGATAACTCAACTAGGTAAATTAAACAACCTAATTAAAATAAACCAGCACCACTTTTCTTGCCACCCCTAGTAATCTGGCCCCAGTTGGGGAAGGGGTTTTGGGGCGTGATAGTTATAGGTGTTGTTCATGCTCCCCTCCTGTCAACAATAAACCCTCTCTTGTTCCCTTGCCCCCTCCCTTTCATTATAAAAAGGGGGAACACCCCCATCTTATTTCCAACACCAGCACCACCACCTTACCTCCCCTCCACCTCCAACTCCTTTATTTGCATCCTCCTCCTCCTACTCCCCTCCATTGCGACCTACTCTCTTCTCTCTCTCCCTTACAAGTGAGCCACCTCTCTCCTCCTTTCCTTCCCATACTTCCTTCTTCCCTTTCTCCCTTCTTCTCTTGCTATATATATAAAGAGATGATATATAAATATACATATAGGCAATATATATAGGTATGCAAACACACTTGAAGGAAGGATGCATATAACTCACTTGTACATAAGTTATATGTAGCTTAGTGAATATCTTTATCCATAATTGATATATTAAAATAAAATTTGGGAATTGATACTGATGGGTCCACATGACCTCATTAGGAATATAACTATCAAGCCATCACATAGATGAGAATGAGCTGGTGACCTAGTTTCATCGTAACTATGTACATCTAGGGAAGGGATCTAACCTTCAAATATTCACTATATTTTGGCATTACAGTCTATTTAAGTGCTTAGGTTTCATCTCCCTTTTCAAAAAAAACTTCAAACCCTTTTATAGGGTGTTTGGAGCAACAATTATGGTGGTAATCATTTCCCTGATCGTCGCCCGAGGGTGATATGAAGGTAATTTCTCTCTTGCATGTTACGTAAGGATTATACAGCGGTGATTGCTCCCTTGATGGTTTCCCGAGGATGACCTTCCCATTCTTCAAGGAGTCCTCAGTGTTGCTTCATCTACTGGGTGATTCGACATTACTCAGGTAGTTTGGCCATCTACCATGGCCTGATGGGGAGGTTCGCTGAATCGCTTGCTAGGTTTCTCTTGGTGACCACTTGGATCCAATCGTTTGTTGTTTGCCTGGGTTGGATGCCTTGGTAGGCACTCCACTCGAGGTTGCTAACGGGTTCCTGGTCCCAAACCTCTAGTAGATAGTTGGGGCATCCAAGTACGTTCGTTAGCGGATTTGCTGTTCCTAGTGTCACTTGGGGTTCTTTTTAGGCTTATTATTCCTGGTGCTATCTTGGGCTTCTTTTTTTGAGCCTATCCTTGCCTTCTTATCTACCCTCATTAGTTTGCCCTACTCTCATAGCTTGGTTCTATTAGTTGGAGAGTAATCCTGGAGTCTCGAACCCTCCCTTGTCCCCAACAGCTAGCCTCCAACGGGTTGGATGGGTGGGTGTTTAAGAATTTCTATGAGTGAGAGAGTCCCAGCACAGTTTTCATTGGGGGGTTTCCCTTTTGCATCCGCTTCAAGGTTGCCTCTTGTAAATTAATTTTTTTAGAGGTTAAGCTTATTTTGCTCTTAGGTAGGTGCTTATAGCATCATGATCGCTTGCACTCTCACTCGGGAAACTATAGTGGGTTGACCCCTTGTGCTCTTGATTGGCCATTTGGAGAGGAGCTATCCCTCGCCATGTTTGAATGTGGTGGTTTGTGGCCATCCATGTTTCAGTGGGGGGGGGTGGTTACTTGGGCTGTGGTGGTATATCCACTTTGATTTTTGGGTAGGTGGTGGCTGGCCACCACCTTAATTTGTATCTTAGTCGGGGGCTTCAAAGGGCGTGTAATGATTGCACTAACACTAGCCTCATTGGTGGGTCACGTGTTGCACCGCGCTTGGGGAATTCCAAGCAGCTCTATTTTTGCATTAATTGCAATTTGACAAGATTAGGTGATTAAAGCATGTCGTGTCCCCTCCCTCCAAGGGTTTTAATAGGGTTGTTGGGGGTAGTAAATGTTTTTCACTACGAGGTGAAATTCTGATCGAGCCCTCTGACTTCGCTTGAGCTTTCTGACCATCTTCTGCTTGTCACTTGACACCTTGACTGAGACCTTTTCTGTCGAAGAACCCTTCACTTGTGTTCATTTTTGCTGAACCATGTCAAGTGCTTTGAATTGAGGTGAGGGTCCATCCTCCTCGAGTCTTAGTAAGTATGCCATGTCTCTTTATCATTCCTGATTAAGGATAGTTAGCGAGAGTGAGGTCTTGTTGTTTCTCCAAACTCACACTCTTATGGATGTTAAGTTTTTCTTGGCGGACGATCACGGGTGATTGTGCTCTCTCGAGTGAGCTAATTATTTTTTTATTTATAAATATGTCATCAAACACAGGTTTAGGCTTCTACTCAACCCTTTTTCTGTTTTCTTGATTTCTATAATTTAACGTCAGCTCAACTTGGGCTTAGTTGTTGGCTGATTCTCAATGCTTTCAAGGTGATTTGTTTTAAATTGGGAATTGCTCCCCATTTGAATGTCTTTCTCAAACTCTTTGGGCTTATCCCCTAGAAGGTCAAGAAGGGGAGCCTGCCCACCGACACCTGAACGTTTTGCAAACATGCTCCCGATTATCTTATTATTAATTTGCCATATAGGCTGAAGGGGCTTCATGAATTGTTCTTCTTGGTGGACAAAGGAGAGGTGCTCCAAGTCCCCAATAGCTGGCAAGGCCTGCCTGGCCCGACAGAAGTAGATGGCTCGACTATGGTGGATGTCGAGGTGATAAAGAAATTCGACCTTTTTGCTTGGACTAAGTTGAGGCAATCGGGTGTTTGGGAATTCCTATCGTGGGTGTGGATGACTACCCGAAGGTCGGTAAGCACCTATTAGCTTTGGTTTACTTGTGATTCTAATATGACGTGTACTTCCCTTGCACCTTTTCTTTCCTTGGAGAAGGTGGCCTCCCTTGCCAAGAAGAGGAAAGGCACTCCATCTACTGGCGCGGATGACAGGGATGGGCCCTCAGGTTTAGTGCCCAAAAGGAGCCAACTGCATTCCTCTCGCCCCATGTGCTCACCGCCAAAGCCTTTGATCCTTCTCCTATTGCTGGCAAGCAGGTGCTTGCTTGTTCGTATGAGGGATCGGTTGGAGAAGGCCGAGGTCCCAATCTAGTTGTACCTCGGTGATCGTGGTTAGTGAGAGCGACACTTCTCCACCAACTGCAGGTGGGGATGCTACTATCAAAGTTACTCTTCATGACTCACCCGGTCGTGAGGGCAAGTCGCTGGCCATAGAGGGACACTATAGGGAGGTACTAGCGTCGAGTCTGGGTGGGGATTAATGGGTTCAGGCTGAGTTGGTCATTAAACACTTCGCCACAAAGGAGGTGGAGGAGGAGGCGAGATATGTTAACCTACCTAATCTTCTCCCTGCTGACACTAGTTGGGGCGCCAGGGGCCACCAGGTTCTTGTGGATGCATTCGGCAGGACGGGGTATGGTCACATTGATCAGGTGCCCTACCCCTATGGCGGAGTCAGTGCTAGACTCAGCATGCTGGATGAAGGCATCCATGAGCTCTGGTTGCCAGGCATTGTCGATGGAGAACACACAGAGAGGGTAGGAACTTTCTTCGAGAGTTCTTGTTGTCGAGTCACGGAGGGGCAGGAGAACCAGGAAGAGGGTTTTGTTGCTGGGTGAAGGAAGCATGGAATCGAGAGTTCAAGTACTTCTAGGTGGTGGGGATGTTCTACGAAGGAGTTTGATTTTTATCCACTCAGATTGCCTTGGGCGGATCCAGTTGGAGATGAAGAGGATAGTGCTGTCGTTCCTCTTTGCCAACGTGGATTGGATGACCATACGTAGGGTGCCCCTTTATATGTGGAACGTTCTCCATGCGCCACCAGCTTGAGGAGGCCATTATCACTCGATGGTTGGCAGAAGAGGAAGTTGCCTCCCTTCGACACCAACTAGAGGAGGAGAAGTAGGCGACTATCACCCTTCATGGGCAGGTTGATGGCATGGAGGAGGAGAGGGAGAAGATTTGCCAGAAGGTGATGGAGCTAGAGGCTTTCACTAGAACCTTCTAGGAGTCCCTAGAATGCTTCTAGAAGGCTTTTTATTTGCCTACTAGGAGCAAGGTGAGATGGCTATCTTGGAGGAGAGGATAAAGGCCCTTAATGGGAGCCTTCAGTCTATCGTGGCTGCTCAATGGGGAGTCTGAGAGGTTTGGGTTGAGGCTTGGCAAGAAGGAGAGGCAGTGATAGAGGAGAAGCGGGAGACATGCAGCTAGCTGGTAGCTACCAAGAAAAGTGCCTCCCGCTTGACCCAAGCCTTAGAGGCAAAAGAGAAGTTTCTTGTGGTGGCCATCTCTTATAACAGGGAACTCTCCAACCAAGTCAGGTGGCTTAAGGACCAGTGCCAAAAGAGGTTGAGCCCAGAGTTGGTCATGGACTTCTTTCATGGCAATCCCTCCATGGAGCGCCACTATCAACAGTTGGGGGTGGAGGTGGGGAGAGCCACATTGGCCACCACCCAATTTGTTTTGGTGGGCAGCATGTCATCTTTGGAGGACTTCCTCTCCTAGTTCGCTTCCTGATTCCTCAAGATACATGAGGAGTAGGTTTGGGTGGGTCTTATTGAGGACTGATCACCTGTGGAGGTGGAGGCTATTAATCTACCACTAGGTGAAGGACTTGGGGATGTGGCCTCACTCGGGTTGAGCGACAGTAGTTCCGAGGGCTTGTCTGATAGCCTAACCCCTTTAAGCGGTGGTGAGGAGGAAGATGAGAGCCTTTCTTCTCAAGACCCTAAGAAAAGCTTTGCTAAGGAGATAGAGATTTAGGGACTTGTTTTAATTCCGCCTTCCTCTTTTGTATTTGCAATTGTGCTCGCCTAACTCCCTCTTACGTACTTCTCTGGCTAAGGCTAATCTTTGTAAGGCCTCCTAATTATAATGGAATTGTTCATTGCTTTTATTTCATTGCTTATGCTTTTATATTGCATTCTTAGGTGAGTTGTCGTATTATGTTTACCTAACTATAGTGGGATCTTAGGTTCGTTGCATGCCAAGTCCTAGGTATAGGTCATCCACCCAAGACCTCAAGCTTGTATGATCCAACCATGTTTGAGGCGGTTACTCTATAGGGGACTTCCTAGTTTGGGGCTAGTTTTCCACTAGGTTCACACATATTTGATGCCTCAACCCACCTGAGTACTAGGTCATCAACGTTGAAACATTGTTGCTTGACTCATTGGTTGTAGAATTTTGCTATCCTCTCCTTATAGGCAGTCTTTTGCTTAAGTTCTTCTCATGTGATCTCTAAGAGCTCCAATGTGACTTTCAACTACTCTTTATTTTTGTTGGGATCGCAGAGTTGGACTCGGTAGGAGTAGTGTTATTTAATTAGGTGATATTAGCATCAAAATGAGTATAGTGGAAGTGATTAACTACAAGCGATCCTACACAGATTTTTCAAATATATTAACTTGGACTAAAGTATGTTTTAAGATTGTTAGTCTTAGGTCCAGGGTTGAACTCAGAGAGATGGGCTTAAGATACTCGATTTCTACGTGGATCCTAGAAATGAATCATTTCCTTTTGCTTATTATGTTTTTGGATTTTTTCATGATTTTAGGATTTTTTTGTGATAACCTTAGTCCTTAAGGTACACCTTCAAAATATTCGATCCTTGGCCTCAAGCCAACTTCAATCCGAAAAAATCTCACTATGCACGAGATCAGGTACCTGCAAGTCAAAGGTTATCTTTTCTCTTTTATATATATTTTTCATATTTTCTTAATTATCAAATAAAAGATAATACGAGAATAAAGGAAAAAATGAGTGAATTGAAATAAATTGAAAAACTCAACTTATATATATATATATATATATATATATATATATATATATATAGTGAGTGAGAGAGAGAGAGAGAGAGAGAGAGAAGAAAAGGAGGATGGGATTGGAAAATGGGATGTAGCACCGTGCTAGGTTAACCGACGTCTAAAGAGATGTGATTAACCCTAGCTATGTGCGGTGTGAAGGTGTGGATCAGACATGGGTGCGTGTGTGTGTTTGAATGCTTCATGTGCACGGGTTATCGCATATGTGTGTGCAACTAGTACATACACACTCACAATACAATGCACGGGAAATGGATGATGTGCGTGTGGTGTGCATTACGGGTCTATGTGTATGTCTGTGTATGTGTGAGTGAATCTGTGTGTGTGTGAATGTGTGTGAGTCTGTGGGTGGGTGAGTGTGTGCAAAGTGAGTGGTTGTGCAGGGTGTGTGTGCACGCAGCGTGCGGGTGCAAAGGGTTTGAGTGTGTATGAAGCGTGTGTAGGCACTATGTAAGGTGAGGGTGTGTGTGTGGGCGATTGAGTGCGCGCGTAGAGGTGTGTGGGTGACTGGCTAGAGCGGTTGAGGAGAGGGCATGTTAGCATTGGTGACCGGCTAACTGAGGGACGAGCTGGTCACCAATCACGCTAAGCAGTGGCATAGGGGTAGTGCACGAAGAGGTGGCAACCGGTTGACTCGACAAATCACCAGCTAAGTTCTCACTTAGCCGATGACAAAGGGGAGAGCGCGGGAGTGAGGTGACCGGCTAAGGTGAGAGAAGCTTGTGCATGGGGCTTTGCCACTGGATAACTGAGAAGCAATCCGATGACAAAAGTAGCAAAATGAACCGTGATAGAGGCTCCTATATCAAAACAGACTAGGAAACTAGACAACTCTTAAGCTACACTAATGGCGAATCAAAACACAATGAAAATAGCAAAACATAAATAGAACCGCCACGTCTACCTACTCATGACGGAGCTAGAAGGTGGTGGGCCTAGCTATGGTGGTTTATGACCATGGAAATATTTCCTCTATTGTCAGTGTGGCCTCTCAACTAGTGAGAGGGTGCTGAGATAGGAGAGGAAGAGAGGGAGAGAAGAGACAAGCATTGGTTGACATTGGTGGTGGTGTGTGCGATTGTGAAGAGTGTGTGCTCTGTGAGGTGAGTGCTTAAGGGATTGTGGGTGCCGACCCCGATGATGGGAGGCATGGGTAGTGTTTTTATAGGTGAAGGGTGGGTAGTGGTGCGCAGGTGCTACTGGCTGTTAGGATTTCTTTTTGGGAATTTTGTGGGGGAACACTTGGGGAATTGGTTAATGAACATAGGTAATAGGTGGATAAAAAATGGATGGTGACACACACATGAGAAATGAAATATGAAGAATCTGCCTTCTCTCTTTCTTCCTCTAAATTATTCATGAATGCAGGAATTTTTTTTTTGACAAAGAGAAAGGAACACTACCGTTCATAATAGTTGTCCAGATTTATTTAATATAAAGATAAATTGCAAATTTTCCAGCCACATCTTGGCACTCGACGCTACATCGCCACAAATATTTTCAACCCACACGTTGCCAACATTAAACATGGCGTCATGTCTAGCCTTCCACACAGCCTAAAGAACAATGGCCATGTACACACCTGGCTTGTCAGTAGACAGGAAGCTAGACCACAGTACCTCCCACGTGGGTAAAGAAAAGTGACAAAATTTGCTCCAAACCTCATTGGTCACCAAGCATGCACTGAACAGGTGTCTAACGTCATCCTCCTCATAGCCACACAGTGGACATTGGACCGCAGAAGCCCCCAGAGTTCTCCTCCTATAAGCACTCGTAATTAATCCATCACTCCTGACTATCCACAGAAAAATCTGCACCTTTAAAGGGATCTTCAGCTTCCAAACTTGGGAGCATATACGCCTATGGACATCCTCACCCCCTGCAAATCACATAGAATCTCATAAGTTTTGCTCGGTGTGTACACCCATCTCTTCCATTCAAACCTATCCAGTCCTTCTCTCTGCTTGAATGCCTCCAAAGCCTTCATGAGTCTACTCGCTTCCTCTCCTGTTCTAGTGAGATGCACATCACTAGATGGATGGGCCATCCATGCCTCCACCTCTGGCTGCCACATATCTGTCACCAATGCACCCTTCGTGTTAGATGCCCCATACACGTGTGGGAAGGACTCTCTGAGTTGTCCCAACCCAAACTAGTCATCCTCCCAGAATCTGAAGTGTTCCTCACTCCCAAGCACTAGGGAAAAAAGTTGAAGATGATCCACCACTGCTCTAGACATAGAGTCCCAAAACGGAGATGGCGAGGTCAGTTGCAATAGATCCTTCACCATACCCATGCTACCATACGAGTCTCTAACCACTGATTGCTACAGACCATCATCCCTTCTCAAGATGACCACGTCCCGCTTGAGCAAGAGTGAATCCCCAAACTCTCTAAGTGATCGAATGCTCAAGCCACCTCGCTTCTTTGGATTACAAATGGCACTCCACTTGACGGGCTGCATGAAGTGTCTGCCATGTGCTGGCCCCTTCTAGAAGAATCTTTTCTGGATCACATCAATTTTCTTCAAAACAGAACTGGGCGGTTTGAACATTAAGAGGAAAAAAATTGGAATAGTGGATAACATTGAATTCAGAAAGACTAGTCTCCCACCCTTAGACAGGAAACACCTACACCATCCTGCCATCTTCAAAGAGATCTGCTCAAACAACTGTGACCAATCTTTTTTCTTCATCTTCTTGGTTTGGAGGGTTAAGCCAACATAGTGGATAGGGAGGCTCTCAACAAGCATCTGCAAAATCTGGGATAATTCCTCCTTCAATCTATATGCATCCCCAAAACAAGAAAAGGAGGACTTAGCGCCATTTCTCTGTAATCCTAACACCTCACTCAAAATATCCACCAATTACTTGAGGCATTTCTCCTTTTATGCCCCTCCTTCAATAAAAAACACCATGTCATAGACAAACTGTAAAATGGGTGTCAGTGCACGTTGGGTAGACAGAGTATAGCTATGCAATAAGCCACCTGACCATGCCTTGAAGGCAAACTTGGCCAATGTATCCACTGCTAAAATAAAAATGAGAGGGGCCACCAGACACTCTTGCTTGACTCCCTTTTGAGGCTGTATCCAATTCTTTGTGGGTCGCCCATTAATCAAAGGTGAGAAAGAGGACGTGGTCACACATCTTTTTATCTGTTGCACCCATGTTTCCGGAAAGCCCCACCTCTTGAATATCTCCCAAAGATATACCCAAGAGACCGAGTCATACATCTTGGAAAAATCCACCTTCCAAATGAAGGCCTTTTTCTTCCTCCTCACCCATCCAGACACCATCTCCTGTGCTAGGATACAAGACTCCTATAGTGACCTACCCTTCAAAAAAGTCAACTGCACTAGGCTTATAATATTCTGCATTACCTCCCTCATACGATTAGCCAAGACCTTCTCAATTATTAAACAAATGGAATTAGAAAGTGTGATTGGCCGAAAATCTGAAAGCGACTTAGCTCCCACCTTCTTGGGGAGGAGAAAAAGAAGAGACCTGTTGATTTTCTCCAACCCAAAATTTCCTCTCTGGAATTCCTCATCCATTGCCATGACACCCATCTTGACCACTGGCCAAAATTCTTTGTAAAACAAGATAGGAAAGCCATCAAGTCTTGGAGACCCCTCTACCTTCAACCCTTCAATGCAGAGATTACCTCCTCCTCCCCAATCGCTCTACATAATTGGTAGCCTTCTTCATCTCCCAACTTCAGCATATTTGAGCTAGATAATATCCATCCCCCCCTTGGCCCCACATGAGTGACGTCCACAAAGTAGTTATTTGCCAAATTGCATATATCCATGAGTGACATAGCCACTTGGTCCCCATAGCGAAGGGACGATATGAGGTTGAATCACCTTCTAGCACTTGCATCCACATGAAAAAACTTCGTGTTCAAATCCCCCTTGTTAAGCCATAACTGACGGGAGTGTTGGCACCAGTCAATCTCCCTTAGCTAGTCCTCCATGGATATAACAGACTGCAAGGCCTTCCTCCTCGCCCTCTCCTCACTCAACGTTGCCCTCTCCTTCTCATCAAGACACTTCATCCCCTCCATCGCCTCCTTCCTCTTCTAAGCCTTCGTATGTGCCAGGGTCTTCCTAAATTCAAACAGCACAAGACGTAGTCCCCTTAACTTTGCCGCCAGTTGTTGTGTAACAGAACCCTCTCCTCCAATGGGTGACTCACCAGGATGCCACCATATCTCTGAACCCATCTTCCTTTCACCATGACTTCTGAAATTTGAAATAGGAGCATGCCTTCACCGTCTCACCACTCTCCCACACGAGGGGGGTGTGGTCAGAAAAGGGCCTCCCCAACGCCATCACAGAAGCCATTCAGAAGGACCCCATCAGGTGCACATTGCACAAGAAGCGATCAATCTTTGACATCAGGCCTCCCCCATTCCTCCAAGTATATGTTGCACCCGAAGATGGAATGTCAACCAGCTCCAAATCTGACACCACACTCTAGAACCCAAAGGTAGAGGAATCAGTCTACCCATCTGGCTTGCTATCAACGTTGAAGTTGCCTCCCAAGAGCCATTGATGAGCCCATATTTGTGAACTATTTAGATATTTGAATACCTAGACAGTAAGTTATCTTTAACATTTATTTAGCATGCAATACAATGTAAATAAATTAGTCTATATATTCATTTATTTGCATATTTCATGCATTGCATTTATATCTAAATACATTTAGGATTCACTTAGAATAAGTATGCATTAGAATAGTTAATCAATTAGGTTGTATTACATGCATTGTTTTATTTCACATTTCTTTTAAGGACTCATGGATAGATAACCCTTATTTCTTTATTCAATCTCTTCTTCTCCAACGCACAGGAATGACTCTCCTCAACTTAAAGACCTCTATTCATGAGCATTGAAGGTCCATGTTCCATTTCAAATGGGGAGCTTGCAGTTACTATAAGGAGAAGTGATAGCCTTGCTCGATGAGACACTACCCGCTCCATCACTGTGACTCACCCACCACTGTGGTCTCTGAACCGAGCATTGCCGATTGTGGGCCGACAGAGTGAAAGGCCATTGCGCCAAGTCGACGAGCTCGGCCACTCACCGTGAGCGTGTGCCTCATCGGCCATGCGAAGATCTTCTTCTTCCTCTTCATTTTCTCTTTTATTTTCTATTCATTTTTATTTTCTTTTGCATGTCACTATTCATCTTCTTCTCTGTGGGAACAACAACAGCAACCCATCACCTTTGTCAACACCAACACCATTGATGCACCGTCGTCCTTCCACCAGCCACTCCTTCACGCTGCCTCGCCTCCACATGAGCCTACATCCCTCCATGCGAGCCCACAGCCCTCCAGGAGCATCCACCTCAACTCGTTCTTTGTTCACCTTCTTCAACCCCCTGAAAGTCTACCCAAAAGAACCCACCACCACCACCACCTAACAGTCACCTCAGGCCTCCGATCTCAACACAAACACTACCATCTTGATGCCCACGTGCAGCTGAACCTTCCTTAGCATCCACGACCATCGGTTGTCACCCCTACGCCACCGGCAGAACCTCCAGCCATTAGCCATCCAAGCAGCTAGCTGGCCACTGACGATCGCCATTTGCCGTGCCATCACCTCCATCACAAAGCCCTCGCTCCACTCATCCTCCACCGCGAGTGTCACCTCCAACCATCACACCTCGTGTGCGCACATGGTAAGGTAAAGAAATCCCATGTTTTGCCCCCAATTAGTATTTACAAGCCATGCCATTGCTACAAGTCAAATTTCTTATTTCATTAATATGATGAATTTACAAGGAAACCCTTCCTCTTTGGCTAAAATGCTATTCTGGCTTGAATCCTCATTGTTTTCTTAATCAAAAGCAGATTTTGGCTCAGTTTCTTCGACTGATCATTTGTGAACATTGTTTCTTAGATTCTTATGAGTTTTAATGGGTGCTTGCCTCCCTATGGGCACGACCTGCTCTCCACTCGAGTGGTTATTTTAATTATTTTTATGATCGATTTTCCATCACTTACATACTACTTCAATGCGTCATTTCATTTGCGAAAATTCTTTCAAAGTGAAAACTGTCTCGTCAAATGGCGTCGTTGCTAGGAAGGCAACGAGCCTATTAAACTTGCAACTATTTTATTCACGTTTGATGCCATTTGAGGCTATGCATTCATTGATCTTCTAATTTTATTTTGGTGTGAGGACATTACCTCTGGAGGAGCACTACACCAGTCGCACCATCGCCTTGGTGGACCTTGTTTCCACCCCTTGGAGGAGAAACTGAGCTTTGCGTCTACAAGGAGGAGCTTGAGCGTTGGTGGATCTTGTTGCCACCAATTGAGAGGAGGACTTTTCGAGGGAGTATCGATCATCTTCATCTCCTTCATTTTGCTATAGATAGACTCTAGACTTTAGATTTTATTTTTATATTTCCGGACATTCATTAGAAGACCCTTGTTATGGGGTCACAATTTTTGAGGGGTTTGTTCCCCAAATTTGTTTTAGGCCCATTGTGGAGGGCATTTTTTCGGGAGTTTGTTCCCATTTCTTTAGACTTAGGTTTTTATTTTCTTTCATGGATTGATTTTATTTTTCTTTATTTGTGCATAAGTGATGGTAACACAATAATTAGCTATAACTAACTTGAATTAGCTGAAATAAAGTGACAAATGCTCCTGAATAATTTCTTGAGGACAGTAATTCCACTCAAATCTTTTTTTAGAAGAAAATATTAAAACGTGGTTAAATCTGCAGTTTTAACATCATATCACAAATGCAGAATAACCACGGGACCACCCAGGGGTTATTTAAATGTCAATTAAACATTAAAGTCCAAAGAGTGGGTCTACACAGATAGAAATAGGATTTCATGCATTTCGAGAACTAAAACAACACACCAAAATCCTAATTTCAGACCTGTTTAAATTAAATAGGTTTTGGTCATAATAAAATTCATATAAACCTCCTAAAATTCATATAAAAATAATATAAGATTTAGTACCCTTGGTTTGACCTTCTGAACCCATTTCGACTTTGAATAGAGTCTCAGATGGGATTTTACCTTAATTTGGGCTTCTGTGCAAATTACCCAATCAAACGTGGTCAAAATTGAAATCCGACTTCACAATTAGATTCCTTGAGTCCAAATTAAGTTAAAGCCAAAATTTGGGCCTAATCAAAATCCATCTTGACCTAGTTTGCATTTCAGTTCCCAAAATCTCTGTTTCTCATGTTCAAGACCCTAACTTCCAAGTTATTTGCAAAAACTCCCCTATCTTCATCTTATTCTTCACAAAATGCCCCCTACCACCTCTCGTTTGAATGGAATCCCAGGACCCACACAAATCGAGATTCAAGAGAGGAAATCTCTCTTGAATCTACACCAAATCCCTCCAAATTTGGAGGAATTGGTATTCGCATCATGGAGAATCCACTCGACCAGATTTCGACTGATAAAATCAACCCTACAAGTCAGGAGAATTTGAGTTTTTTCCTAAATAAGAGCTCCCCGAAATCCTATTTCATTGAGATAAATCTTCCTAATTGAGCTCAAATCTGAGCTCTATATAAGCTCTAGATCGTTCAGCGGTCAGAACTAGCCTAGTTTAGGCCCAGAAACATCTTCTTCTCCCTCCGGCCATCTATGACCGTGGCTCTGGTGGACCTCCTCAACCTCCTTCCGATCACTCAATAGCCAAATTAGGTGGCCCAGTGCCTTCACCACATTCATCCACTCCTTGCTTACTGTTATGAACGCGTGCCCCAGACGTCTTTTAAGACGTCTGGGAGGTGGGCCAGACGTCGGACCAGACGTCTGGAATCACTTCCAGACGTCGTATCAGACGTCTGGGATCGTTGCCAGACGTCTGGAAATCTGTTATTTTTGACACGCGCGGGTCGTCTGCGCGCCTGAGCGCGCAGACCCGCATATTCGCTTATTCCCTCTGCGGCTGCAGATTCCCCTGCCACGCTCCTCTCTCCTCCTCGCGCGGCCTTAAAAGGCCACACGCTCTCGGTCACCACCGCCTCCTTCCTCTTCTCCTTCAGCCAGCGAGTGCGAGAGCGAGCACGAGGTTGCAGCGGCAGCGGCGGCCGCAGTGAGCGCGGAGGAGGTGCTGTGTGTGAGAGTGGCGCTCAGCCGTGAGGGCGAGCTCGTCGGGGCTGCCAGGGCTGGCCGGCGGGGAGCGCAGCGGGTGCGGGGCGACGCGGGGGGGACTGCTGCGGTCCGAGCAGCAGGCACACGAGGTGCGATGAGGCGCGGTGTCGCAAGCGGAGGGCGAGTCGCGGCCTGATTCTGGAAACATTTCCAGAATCAGACGTCTGGGCTGATAGCCAGACAGCGGGGGCGACGTCTGGAAGACCATCCAGACGTCTGAAAGGTGAGTTCTTCCGTCTTCTTCCTTCCTGTCGACTGACCGTACTGAGAGAGAGAGTTGGGTGCGCGCAGGCTCGGTGATTCGCCATCCAATGTGAATCAGACGTCTGGCTGTAGTACCAGACGACGGGAGCGACCTCCAGACGTCAAGGGTGACCATCGGACGTCTGGGAACTAGGCTAGACGTCCCCGCAGGCTTCTGGACGTCTGAGAAACCACGCAGAACAAGGTAATTCTCTGATCCACTTTTTAAGACGTCTGGAAGAAGTTCCAGACATCTGATTTTGCACAGTGTCGTCATTTTCGACCCGTTGAGGGCTCGTTCGGGTTCCATTTTCCGCGTTTCGAGTTGCATTCTTTCCGGAATTAAATCCTCTACCCGTCTACAGTAGCTATACACTGTTTTGAGACACTCCTTGTGTTTGATCCTTGTGATAGGACCTCGTTCCGTTGTAGTCTTGGGGGTCGCGGAGGCACGCGGGATTCCCGATCACGCCCCCATTACTCCCGTCGTACCTGGTAGAGTGGCTTTTAAGTATAACCTGTTAAATTGTGGAATCATAAATAGAACCTAGGACATTGCATGAATCCTAGGAATGAGAAATAGATTGAATGGTAGATCCTAGGGTGTTGCATGAATCCTAGGGCTGGAAAACTAGATTGTATGATAGATCCTAGGATATGGCATGAATCCTAGGACGGGAAAACTAGTGGAATGTATGAATACTGCAGTCTTGGAAAATGTGGAAAGGAAATAATAGCTGCCTGTAAATTCATTTAAACAGCTGCTTGTTATGAATAAATGAACATGATTAAGAATATGGGTTGTATGAACGTGAAACTGGAATTGTGAAACTGGAATGTTCTGAGTTAAAGAGCTGGAACCCTACAGGGAATTAGGAGTAGAACTCCTGGAAAGGGAATGGAAAAGAATTGGGGAAGTGAGATGGCCCTTGAGTACGGAGTACCAAGGAGAGCGACTGTCCCCCTGTTTAGTGCAGAGCGGAGCTAGCCGCTCCAGGGACCCGGGGTTAGGACTGGGCACTCTGTACCGACTTGCTGGCCCTTGCGTACGTAGTATCGAGGAGAGCTACTAGTGTAGGGAGGTACTAGCTACCCCACGGGCCCCGGGGTTCTGCTAGCCTCCCACACCAACTTGTTAGGCCCACTAGGGCAAACCAGGGTAGTCAGGCGAGGGTGCGCGGACTGTGGAGGGGCACGGCCCCTGTTTGGTTACTGTGGAGGGGTTGGACCCCTGTTACTGAGAGGGCTCTGCCCTGTACTGGTTCCGTGCTATGCTTTGGGCGCACCCGTTAACGGAAACGACTGACCGCGTGCCAGTGCGGGTTAGCTACCCGTGCGTTTACCGCGCGTGCCGTAGTCACCGTTACGTCTGTCAGTGACCTTGGGGTGGTTGACTGAGAGTAGGATCACCACAGGGGACTCTCCCGGCCAGGAGAGCACCACGTGCTACTTCTACTATTCGGAAAAGACTGCAATCAAGATCGTTCCCACGAGGAGCATTCGAGATCAAGTGAAAGATCTGAGAAATAGATAAATCGTGAGATAATTGAAAGACTTAAATAAAGAAAGTAACAGAACTTAACAGCTACTGTACACTCTACTGTTTCTTTAGTTTAGTTGCCACTCTACTCAGCATTTTGCTGATGTGTTACACTCGTTACCTTTCAGGACTAGGTGTTGAGTAGCCAGGGTCAGCGGCTGCAGAGGACGCTGGGCCGAGTAGGGTCTAGTAGAGTTACCACTATTTCTTGTACCTCTTTTTGTTCCGTTATAGTGAGTAGTTCTTGTTTTCGCTGTACTTTTATTTACCTGCAGTTCATATTTAGTTATGAATGTTGTTCTACTGTTGTGGTGGTATATACTGTAGTAGTTTCTTTCCTTGCTGCTGTATTTTCTTACTGTTAGTTATATTCATGTTGAATGTGGTTTATTTTACTGCTCTTTTGGTTACTTCCTCGTTGGACGACTAGGTCTTGGGATTAGTTGAGTCGGTCTGGTTCTCGTGTCTCGTAGGGGCTCGGGAACCGGGTCGTTACACTTACCATCGCCGGGGCTCCTATCTCCTCTGTTGTCGCCATCCTCCCTCATCGGAGACTTCATCATCCACGGCTTTGACGAAGCAAGCCCCCGAGGATTCCTATCCCTTTCATCCCATAATTTAGGTCTCTCTCTCTCTTAGTCTCTAGGTTAGTTTTATGTATTTAGGATGTAGATTCGACCGCTACATCACCCTCTCCCTCTCCGTCTTCTTCACCTCCGATGACACCTCTGGTGAAACCGCTATGCCACCGCCGACCACCATATGCCCAACTACCACCACCAGAAGCTTCCCCATCCTCCACAGACCTAAATCGCTCTCTCAATTCGAAGCTTCATCCACTCTACACCCCCATCGATCACACCCATCGTCTGCCACCTTAACCGACTTCGCCCGACCACTTCTAACTATCGTTCACCAAATTAACCCCGCCATCTCCCTCCTCACCCCACGACGACACTCATGAACGTGCCACTTAGGGCTCTTAGCCCATATTTATCTTTTTAGGTCTTCACCGAACATTCGTCGCCGCCATTGTCTTCTTCGACCACGATAGCACTACTCCAGTCACTATTCATCCAGGTGCTGAACTCGCTAGACGCGGAAGCATTTATTGCAGCTTCCCAGGTCTTCACTCGAGCAAAAGAACAGCTGCTGTGCTCGAATTTCTCGAAGTCACTTGTTGCGACATGTGAGGAGTTCACAACAAAGGCAACTGCAAAACATAGTCCCACATCGGCTGTTGTAAATTGCATGAAGCGATATAAAGGGACTTCGTGTCTAATGCTTATTGCCTCAACTGCGCAGGGGTGTGGTCTCTCTCACCTCAACCCTCCCACACCTCACCCGTGCCCACATGCACACGAGTCTGTTCCCTTGCCCAGTACTGTACAACTCGATTACCCGATTAATACTCGGTTCTGAGATAGGGAAGAGGAGAAATTCTGAGATGGGTAGGGGTAGGTTTTTCCTTGGGAATTGTGCCCATACACACGCCCACACGTAGGCATTCCTGAGGCTGTGTTATGCCTGTGCTGAGACTTGGCAACTTAAGTTGTCTCCCTCAGATGCTCGACGCCTGATATCACTTGAAGGCTCTGTGAGATCATTTGGTTTATATGCTAACGTGGATAAGTGGTTCAAGGACCACTGTTGGAAAATTTGATTGATTGATATACTTGGCTGATGTGCTTAATTTAAGGGATTAAGTGGTGATTTAAATTACCATTCTTTTATATTCATGATTTATTTTTGTCCTAATAACTTGTGATACAATTGAATATCATTTTGAGTAGATTATTATTCATTGAACATCTTATTATTGTGCTCATTATTGTAATTAGTGTGTGAATTCCATATTTACTTCCTGCGAACGACCTAGGACTCAATTTCTTATTTTTGAGCATTTTATAAATTTAAATGTTGTAAAGCGATTTTTGTTGACTATACTACAACACAAGTATTTCTTCTCCTTGAAACATCGACTCAAAATGCCCTTCAACAATAAGTAGTGTAGATAAAAAAAAATTTTGAACTTCCTGCTAAAGGCTGCATGCCCTTAAGTCGAACCATATAGGTGTGTATGACATCTAGATCTCTTTTTTATTGCATTGCGTGCATTTCGCATTGCTGAAAGCTGGAGGCAACATATGTTTCTCTCTTTCCTTTCATATTTTCTTGATCACGCATTTGCATTTGGACTTAATTCTTAGACCACATAATCTGTCTCGAAGCGATCTAATAAAGTGGTCACATTTAATTTTCTGAAAAAGAATTAACTAAAGGAGGAACACTAAAAGCCAAGGACTTGAATTGAGAACTTGTCGTGCAATTTACAAAATTCAAACTTAAAATTTTACGGTGAATGCATACACGCATGATTACGCACTAAGGCACTCATTTAGACATTCCTAGAGTTGAGCTGCTAGGAAAGAACCCTTCTACTGTTGGATTCCGAAGTGCTTGAAACTCAAGATCAAAGGTTTTGTAACTCCAAGGAGGGGGATGCCCTGTCATGGATTTTTTAGGGTAGTTAAGAAGCACTGCGAAAGCACAGCTTCAAAGGAAGACTTAGGCCTACTTGCATCCCTCGATTTTCCATCCTTGGAGTACTTTATCATTTGATCTTTATGGAAGAGCACCTAAGTTCCAACTAGGTCTTCTTAGGCATATCGTAAGTCAACAAGTAGGCATGCAACTATTTGGATAACTTATTTTGTCACCTACAAAATGAAACTAAACTCAAGTGAATAAATTGATAAAGACCTAAAAAGTCCTTTGATTTGTGTTTGTATTAGGGAAGAATCTGACTTTGGTGCGGTAAGAATGGAGAGATTTGACCTTTACCCCCACTCTGCAATCTTCAATCCCATATTGCGAGATGGTCCATCCTTTGGTGGACAAAATGACAGTCATTGGGATCCTTTGTACTCCTACTATTGCAGTATTAGCTTGGTTATGCCCCAAATCAGTGAGTAGAACCTAAGGCTGGGATTTGCCTTGTCTAATATCCCTCCCATGATTGATACACCCAACCCACCCACCCTTCATGGCTTTGATTTCCAGGGTTGGATTAGTACTCCTAGGCAAAATGAACCTGGCCGCCTAAGTTACACCCTTGATTTTGATTTTGGAATGTGGTCAGTTGAGGAAGATGATGATCAGGTTGAGTATCCGCCTGAATTATATTGGAGTCAAACGAAGGGACAAATGGTACCTTTAGAAGACCTTGACCAAGATGATAGCATTTTTCTGACATTTGATGAATTGGGTCAAGGCCAAGTTATTAATCCCAACCTCCCTTTTGATGATGATCATGAGATGGAACTCCAACCTACCTTTAGGGAACCTGACTCTGAAGAAATTCACCTATCTGAGGAGTCTGATGTTACTAGTGTGAACCTTTTACCCCTAATAGAGTGCCCTAGGGGATCTATCGAGATTTTAGATGATTCTAGACCTCGGGTACATGATGAATTGTATGATGAGGAGAATGATGAATTATTTGAGGAACCTGCACTTAGGATTTGGAGTGACACTAAGGGTGATTATATCTTATTTGAAGAATTGGGACCTGCGGATGTCACAAATTTGATCAAATGAGGTTTCTTTAGCACAACCATTGATGATATCTCTCCTCATGATGAAATAATGGAAAATGTAGAAGCAACTTCTAAGATTTATGTGGATTCACATATAGACTCCGAGGAGGATTTGAGTAAAGAATAAGAACCTGGGGATGTGATTGATAGGGTAATCCCTAAATCTGTTGCCTCTAACCTACCTTCATTTGATTGGGAGTCACCCTCTGATTCACCTATGTCTAAAGGCAAAATTTTGACTCCATACCTTAAATTGGTCACTAATGAAGAGCAGGTAGATACTTGTGATGTTACCAGAGATGCTAGGGACGGTATTGAAGAACTGGAAAGGTTGTTAGGCATGGACACCAAGCCGATTGGACCCACCTTAGATCTTATGACTATCGCGCAACCTCAAAACTTAGACACCCTAGACAATCCTTGGATTAGAAATCTGCTCACTTCTATTCTGGCCAGGGGACTTAGCGAACCAACATCTCTTGTAATGGGGTACCGGGTATGGATTGATGCTTTGTATGGTCATTCCATTACTCTGGGGGTATATCTTTGCACTATTCCTTCCCCATCTCTTTTGGAGGATCCTTGTCATCCTCCCCATACCCCTCTGAAGGTTGTTATTCTTGCCTATCATTTAGAACCTCCTCCGATGACCTGTGATGATTTCATTCCCATCCTCGTTAGTCGAGCATCTTCCACTGGTATCCATCATCAGCTCACCAACATCCTAGGTTACCTATTTTCTAGGCCTATATTGTTACACTCATTTTTAGGGCCTATTTCTGCGATCCTTGAACCTAACTTGCAGGTTCTTTGGCTACTTGGCTGCCGACAAAATAACGACAGCCCAACTTTGTCCTAGGTAATACCCTTCTATGCAATGAGGACATTGCAGATTTTAGGCATGGAGGGGTATATTTAGGGGATATACATAGCATTTATATACATAATTGCATACATCTGCATAACATCTGCATAGCATACATTTGCAATTATTAGAAAAATTGCATTTAGGCCCTTAGTGTTGTGCTTAACTGGCTGGGCCCTACATTCTTAGGCATAAGATCAAGACTTTAGGTTAGACTAAGTTAACTCTAGGTGTTTGTCTTTAGAAGCTAGGTTGAGCTATTAGCTTTAGACCCTTAAGGTCTTTTGTGGACTTAAAAACTTGAGTAAGGGCTAAGTTACAGAACATTCCTCAAGAGGTTAAGGAAGGAAAGCTAGGGATTGAATTAACGGCTGGGTAGTACCTGATATCTTTTTCTACCTTTTGATTTATGGGTCCTTGTAACCTAATCATCCACATTTCACACCCACTTGGTCTTATGTAAATAGTGATCACCTTAATTCCTTAAAGAAAATTTGCTTCTCTCGGTTCTGACTTAAGAGAAGCTTGAAAAAATAACTTGATTGGATGAGTTCTTGCTGCATGAGAGGTAAAGTATATACTCACCTTGATTACATGATGATAACATGTCACCTCCTTGGTGCTTGTCTCATAGGGTATCCATCCTACTGAGGGCATGTAAGTGCATTGTACGGTTCAGGTACCATGGGTGGCCCTATCTCGAAGTATCGATTGCCACAGTCCTGAATTTGCTTAAGAAATTCATGGGCGATACTATCTCAAAGTGTCGATTGCTAGGGGTTCTTGGGGTCACCATGGGCAGTGCTATCTCGAAACATCAAAAGGTAGGCACCCTTCGAGGTTCGATGATGGGGATAATGAATTCAACACAGACCATGTTGATAGTTGATCCAATGTTAGACTTAGGGGAATCACGCACAAAAAAATAACCTTCTTACTCTCTTTCTAGGTTGGCAAACATACCAACCTCAAATAAATAAGACCAATGCACATGCACGGATGCTTTAAACTCTGGGACTAATAGACCCTAGGGTAGAGTTAGAAATCAAAGAAACCTGTGCCTGCAACTTGTCCTTAGCCAACCTAGTTTGTAACTAGGCTTCTACTTGGGTACCTTAGGTCTAAAGTTTGTAACTTAACATATTTCTAAGGGAAGATTGATTGGGTTGGCTAGTCTACTTGGAGTGCTAGGATATTGCTTGAGATTGCTAGGGACTGGCAAAAACTAAGCATGGGAGTATTTGATGAACCCATATTTGTTGACTATTTAGGTATTTGAATGCCTAGACATTAAGCTATCTTTAACATTTACTTAGCATACAATAAGATGTAAATAGATTAGTCAATATATTCATTTGTTTGCATATTTCATGCATTGCATTCATATCTAAATACATTTAAAATTCACTTAGAATAAGTATGCATTAGAATAGTTAATCAATTAGGTTGCATTACATGCATTGTTTTATTTCACATTTCTTTTGAGGGCTTATGGATAGATAACCATCATTTCTTTATTCAATCTCTTCTTCTCCAATGCACAGGAACGACTCTCCTCAACTTAAAGAACACTATTCATGGTCGCATAATGTGGATCTGAGCATTGAAGGCCCACGCTCCATTTTGAATGGAGAGCTTGCAGCTGCTATAAGGAGGAGAAGTGGCAACCTTGCTCGGTGAGACACTGCTTGCTCCATCACCGTGAGCGTGTGCCTCGTCGGCCATGCGAAGAACATCTTCTTCTTCCTCTTCATTTTCTCTTTTATTTTCTATTCATTTTTATTTTCTTTTGCATGTCACTATTCATCTTCTTGTCTGGGAACAACAGCAATCCATCATCTTCGTCATTGTCAACACCACCGACGTACCTTTGCCCTTCCACCAGCCACTCCTTTGCGTTGCCCCACTTCCACGCGAGCCCACATCCCTCCATGCGAGCCCACAACCCTCCAGGAGCATCCACTTCGACTCCTTCATTCACCTTCTTCAACCCCCTGCAAGTCCACCCAAAAGAACCCAGCACCACCACCACCTACTGGTCACCTCAGGCCACTGATTTCAATGTAAACTTTGCCATCTCGACGCTCACGTGCAGTTGAACCTTCCCCAACATCCACGACCACTAGCTGTCACCTCCACACCACCAACAGAACCTCCGGTCGTCGGCCATCCAAGTGACCGACCAGCTACCGATGACCACCATTCGTCGCATCATCACCTCCATCACGAAGCCCTTACCCTACTCATCCTCTATTGCGAGTATTGTTTCCAGCCATCACACCTCGTGTGCACACACGGAAAGGAAAAGAAGTCCCCTATTTTTCTCCCAATTAGTATTTACAAGCCATGCCATTGTCACAAGTCATTTTTCTTATTTCATTAATATGATGAATTTACAAGGAAACCCTTCCTCTTTGGCTAAAATGCTATTCTAGCTTGAATCCTCATTGTTTTCTTAATCGAAAGTGGATTTTGGTTTAGTTTCTTCGACTGATCATTTGTGCACATTGTTTCTTGGATTCTTGTGAGTTTTAACGGGTGCTTGCCACCCTGTGGACACGACCCTCTCTCCTCTCGAGTGGTTATTTTAATTGTTTTGTCGACCAATTTTTTAGCACTTACATACTACAATGCATCATTTCTTGTGCAAAAATTGTCATTAACTCTGGAGAACCTACAAGTAATAGAGAATCTCCTCGTCTTCACGTCTAACAACTTAACTCACTAGGCTTCCACCACACACACAGTCCCCCTAATTTCCTACAAGAGGGTGCCCACTTCAAATCAACCTCCTCGTTTTCAAGTAGCAGATACCACAGCCCCTTGTCTTCGCCCTCAACATGGGTTTCTAGCAGCAAAGCACACTGAATTCCCCATTCTCTAAGGTATCTCCCGAAGATGCTCCTTCTCGTGCGGTCTCTCAAACCCCGAACATTCCATGTGAGGACCCTTAACATAAGGATACATGTTTGCCCTCCTTCCCATCCTCCGTGTGTACCACATTCAGTATGGCTGCCACATGATTAACGTCCACACAACATTGTCCTTTACTTCGGAGATTGTATCTCCCCCTGGTAGATGTCCCTACTCGTGAAGAGGAAGAACCTGCATTATATGTCACCTCTGCTGAAGTGGAAAAAACAAACGTGTCTTCCCCTAACTTGCAACTAGGCTAAACATGTAGAGTATTCTCCAAGCCATCTACACTGGCTGAGGCCGCTCCCTCCCTATGTATCACAATAGCCTTTCCCTTCCCTCCATCCAACATCCACCCATCAGCCATGTCCCCTTCCTCCTTCTCATGTGACAACTCTCTCCCCTCGCTCACCTTGAGCTTCTTCTGGTTGACACACACAGAAGTTTGTTCTTCATGCAACCTGCACCATTGCATGGATCCCCCCAACCCATGCCCACCCACCTATACCTCCTCCTCCTCCTTCTTCCTTGGTGGGTCACAAACCTACACGCCCATGGTAAGGAGCCATGACGAACCCCCACATCTCAGCACTTCCTTCTCATGGAAAGGACCCCTGTGCCTGAGATGTACGTCAATCTTCACAACACTGCCATCCCCCTCCATCATGCCAACCATCGAGCCCTCCTTTAGAGAAGCAAACCCGGCCACAACACTGCTCACTACAACATTTGAGTGTAGGTGCAAGGGGAGACCCCTGATCTCCACTAAGCCTTCTCTGACAAAAACCCTCTACGGCAGTCTATCACTCGATGCACCATCAAAGGGGGAAACCAATTGCCATATGATAGAAATAGAATCAAAACACGATGATCGAAACTTAAGTGAGTCGACATCCACGTTTAATAAGATAAAAACCAGGAACCTTGATGGGTTCAACACAGAGATCTTCCACATCAAAGATGAGAGGGAGAGGGATCTTACAAAGCCTTGGAGATCCTCCAAGGAAGGTGTGCCCGCCATAACCTCCTTGATGAGGGTGCCTCAAAAAAGAGACTAGGTGGCAAGGACCTTCGAAGATAACGGAACCTCCACATCAAGGGAGGGGCCCAACGACAGAGAGGGAACTCGATTCCATGCAAACCTGCGCCTAGCAACCCTGGGACCCTCCCTTGGATGCAATCCCCTAGGATCACCATGCACAACTTCTCTCCTCCCGCTATGGTTTGGCACGTCCCCACGTGCACCTCCATGAGGCATCGATTGCCCACCCTCCTCCTACTATACCTTCTTCCTACACGTGCTTCTCCTATGTCCAAGACCTCCACATGCTAGGCACACAAGAGCATTGCGGCATATAGTTGCCACATGCCCTCTCTCCCTACACCTATAGCAAAGCACGTCGCCACCAAACCTATGCCAT
This sequence comes from Thalassia testudinum, assembly GCA_037157565.1. Lineage (NCBI taxonomy): Eukaryota > Viridiplantae > Streptophyta > Magnoliopsida > Alismatales > Hydrocharitaceae > Thalassia > Thalassia testudinum. Next base: position 99,338,038 of record JAZHRO010000031.1, on the reverse strand, counting down.
CCTCCTCCTCCCATGTCGCCCCCAACCCTACTTCCTTCCTCCCGACAGCCACCAAGAACCCTGCCACCCGCTGAACCCCTTCTTCCTCCCTCCCAGCACTGCCTCTCAACCCTCCTCCACTCGTCGTCGTCACCTCTCCTCTCCATACAAGTGACCATCCATGAATGCAAGTATTTACAGAATGCATGATTTGTTAATTAATCCTACTATGTAATCCTAGAAAATAACATAAGATTGACAAATTGTTGGTGTGAATTCCTGCACAATTACACCCCCATGCCTATCTTCTACTAGTCCTTAGCAAAACACTTATTTAGCACTCAATAAAGTAGTAAAGTGTTTAGAAATAATCTTTAGCCGAATATTTTTCTGAAGCAATACCAATGTGTTTATCTATTGGACATTATGGGAATCAATTACAAAGAAGACTACCAGTACTTAAGACTTACACAACATATACCATCTCTCGATTAATAAGAACTCTTGGTATTTAAACCTTAAGTACGGCTTCTATGATCCAGAGAGTTTTACCAAGTTTATGAAGAAAAGGAGTTATGGTTGTATTTATTGCAAGTTAGAACTAACTAGACGAATTTAAGATTCAAATCTAGGGTTTTACTTCTTTTTAAGTCCAGGTTGGTCTTAGCTTTTGCTCATGTTTTCAGATCAACTCTAAAAGTAGTGAATACTCAAATCTAACTCTTAATTATGTATGTGGCTTAAAAATATTTGGTGGAAAACTTAGGGTATATGTAGTATACCCTGAAACAACCATTTTTGCTGGATATGTACAAAGGTATTTATAACAAGATTTGGAGAATATACCGACTTATTGTAAAGAATTTTTTTCTTTTTCTTTTGGCTTTTTCTATTTTTTTCTACTTTTCTCATTTTCTGATTTTTCTTCTTTTTCTAAAAGCAAATGTCGGTATATCTCCAACAATTTTATTTAGAGGGTGAGTATTTGGTAGAAAGAGCTTCTCCTAGACACAAGACTAAAAACTAAGACATAGAGTCTACCTACACACATAGGTAAAGACTCCGCCTTCTCTAATGAGCACTAGGGTTGAGATCCGTCGTATATCTGTGTAGTGTGACGCAAAGTGACTTAACTCTTAAACAAAGGCAAACAAATGAATCCTATACTGGTTGACTCAAGTACAAGAATATGTCTTAAGTTAGGAAATATTTTGGTTCTATCTTGTCAAAGCTCAAATGTATTAAGCCTAAGCCTGAGCAAATCAAGCTTATGTGGGCAGGAAAGTCTAAAAGTAAAGGTTGAATGTTCATAAACACTTATTTTATTTTTGCTTCAGCTTTCAAATCATAAATAAACACTTTTGAAAATCTTTTTGGAGTTTTTGAATTTTTAATTTTTATGTCTTTTTTGTGTTTTATAATTTTTTCAAGATTTTTAATTTCTGTGGATTTTTCAATAAAGCTATATATACGCTAAAGATGGATATATATAATGGAAGGAATTCCTGCATGATACTCAAAGAATATACATGATCCTATGGATGCCTATCCATCCCCTAATGTGCATACATCTAATTAACCTAAAATGTCTATTTATATATGTTTCTAGTGTTAAAATTGCATCATACATTATAAATATTATACAACATGCATCATTCTACATTTAGATTAGTTTGTACAAATTTTAGATTAATTTACCCTTTTTGTGACTAGAGGACAAGGCGATATCATTTCAGGGCCTCGGATTAAAGATCCATACGGATCTGATTAGGGCGACGATCGGAGTCCAACACCTCCAAGATTGCCTCGATCAGACCTCCATAGCATCAGATGCAGTCTGAGAAAGATCAGAGGTCAAAGGGTAAGGTGGTATAAAATCCATACCTCAGATGAAAAATCCAATCGCACGGATGGGTTCGGATTGACGATTGCAACCCAACAACACGAAAATCGATCCAATCCAATATCTGTGGCACCACCAGCAAGCATTTGAAGATGGATGGCCATAAATTGCCCAAGCACAGTCGAATTGCATCTCCTTCATTTCATCGTTTAATCTCAACAGTCAAATCTGCGATCCAATGGTTGAGATTTAATCGAGCCCATGCTTCACAGACCCCTGAAGGCAAAAGGCATGCTTGATCTCCACTGTTGGATCGTGATCCAACGGTCGAGAGCAAGCGGGCCTAAATTCGCAAATTTGACAAAGTTCTCAGCGCAACACAGTGGTGAAGCACTCTTCATGAAGAGCACGACGCACGCTCGAATCCGCGTGAGCAAATTTAATCTGTTGAAGAAGAGGTGCGGCACAATTCTGCCACACGATCTGTGATGAGCGGCTATGGACGTGGCGATGTGGTGCACTGGATGGAGGAGAAGTTGCACACACAATCTGACCCTAAATCGCATGCCCAATTTGACGCGATGAGGCATGCAGACAAGCTCACTTCTCGATCATCCGATCTTCATCAGACGGTGGGAAGAGAGGCTACATTGCCACTTAACGGCTGAAGAAGAAGTGTTTACGGCACTTAAGCTGTCCGATCGTGTGATTGAACGATCGAGATCGCTCGAGGCGCGTGCATCTTAATGGCTAAAGGCATGGAGTCGTTGACGTGGCCGCAAGGCGTGCATCTAATCACCGCGCAACGGTGGAGATGGAGCGTGCGGCGATCGAGATTGCTCGAGGCATGCGCATCTTAATAGCTGAAGGCGTGGAGTTGTTGACGTGGCCGCAAGGCGTGCATCTGATCACTGCGTAGTGGTGGAGATGGAGCATGCGGCTATACTGTCGCTCACCTACAGCAACGGCTGCATCCGTCACTAAAGACCCCTATATTAATTTTAAGGCTTTGAAAAGACCTTTCTACCTCTTTGCCCTTGCCTATAAAAGGGCACATATCCCCTTCTCATTCTTCATCCCTTCCATCATCCCTCTCCCTCTCTAAGAGCTAAGAACTCAAGTTTTAAAGCTCGCTCTAGTGCTCCCAAGCTACGAGAAGCTCCGCTAGAGTTAAAAATAAAAAAATTCCACTTCTCACCCCCTTCGCGAAGCTCTCGCAAGTCGTCCTCTTGCCCCCATTCTGGAAGCAGATTCTGCGATGTCGATGCTTTGCCTCATCCTCGATTCTTCCATATTCGTCCTCCATCCTCTGTCTTCGCTCTCCTTCCAGGTGTCATTCGTCTAGCTCGTCTTCCAAGCAGCTGTCGAGGAGGATAACTTCTCACCCCCTTATCTTTTTATCACTTTCTAGAGTAGATTTCTTGTTTTCTAGTTGTAGAAATTAGTTCTAATGACATTATCTTTATTATAAAAAGTTATTTTCTCTCTCTTTAGCTTCATTATTTATATTACAAGTAGATTAGCTATTTATAATCATTGTGAATGTTTCCTTTATAAATAAAATTACAAAAAAATATAATTACGGATTTAGAATCAATGTAGCCTCACCGTGTTCGACTCGGGACTCACTTTGAGTTTCGGTAAAATTATTTGATCGACGGATTTTTACGCATTGCAACGACGGGTTTTTTAAACTCAAACTTAGCATACAAAATTCCGTTAATCATCCCCCCATGCCAAATCTTGCTATGTCCTCATATGCATGCAAGAGGTGTGAGACATGATTAAAGGCTCTTGGTATAATAGTAACAGGTATAAGGTAGGGTGGATAGGTGGGTGGATAGTGGGTGGTGGAAACTTGTGAAGTGAAGTGAACTATAGTGAACTAAAATGTAGTGCAAAAACAAGAGATGAGAGAAAATGGAGCTGAGTTTAACGTCCCCAGCTGGACTCAGAGTGAGGCAGAAATTAGTTACCCTCCAGTAGGGCAATTATCTAATCAACGAGGGTAGGTTCATGAGTGAGATAAGATTTCAACTACTGCCCGTTTACTATAAATTTATGCCCAACTTTGGGGTCTTTGATTTCAATAATATCGTTGGGAAATGGTCGTGAGACAAGGAATGGCCCAGTCTATTTAGACTTCAGTTTACCAGGAAAGAATTTTAGCCGAGCATTATAAACCCAAACTTGTTGTGATGACTCAAACTCCTTCCGCCGAATGCAGCAATCGCGAAAGGCCTTGGTTTGTTGTTTAAAGGTTAAAGAGAAGTCATAAGCCTCACATCTCAATTCTTCTAATTCTTGGAGTTGGAGTTTCGGTTCTCGACCATACAGGTCTAGGTTGAGGTTACATTAACGAACCGCCCAATAAGTGCGGTGCTCCAACTCAATGAGCAAGTGACAAGGCTTCCCAGAAACAATCTTGTATGGTGACATACCCAGGAGAGCCTTGAAGGCGATCCAATACACCCATAAGGTGTTAGTCAACTTGTCAGACCAATCCTTATGGTCATGACGAACCATTTTTTAGAGGATTTGCTTGATCTACCAGTTCGACACCTCAGCCTGGCTATTCATCTGGGGATGGTATGAAGATGTAATACGATGGTAAACTTCGTACTTCCTCAGAAGTGCCTGGAATGACGAATGTGTGAAATGGGTTCTTCCATCTAAAATGATGACTCGGGGGATCCCAAAGCATGCAAAAAGATAGTCTTTGACAAATTTGGTGGTGACAACATGGTCAGCTCGACGCATGGGAATAGCTTCAATCCATTTCAAGACATAATCAATGGCAACGAGGATGTACTCGAAGCCGTTGGATGGAGGAAAGAGACCTATAAAATCGATTCTCCATATCAAAGATCTCTACAGCTAGGATGCGTTGCAAGGGCATCATGTTATGACGTGACATTGACCCTAGCAACTGGCACCTAGTGCAGTGCTTAGCATAATTGTGTGCATCTTGATGAAGGGAGGGCCAAAAGAATCTTCATTGTAACACCTTGGCTACTATCTTCCTCCCTGAAAAATGGCCTCTGCACGTTGGATCATGGCAAAAGGATAGCACACCAGGGAACTCGTTGTTAGAAACACAGCGACGAATAATCTAGTTGGCACCAAATCTAAAAAGAAGTGGATTATCCTAGAAATAATACTTTTCCTCTGCAATGTGATGCTCATGCTAGTTTTTAGGCTAGCCTCGGGGAAGAGAGCTAGAAGCAAGGCAATTAGCGATATTGGCATACCAAGGTCCACTTGCCGCATCTATCGCCAGAAGGTGCTCATCAGGGAAAGGATCATTCATTGGCATGAAAGTCCAATATGGTCAAGGTCAAGTCTAGAGAGACACATTTTGGGCTCTGACCTTATCTCGTATCTCAAGATCAAACTCTTCTAACAGAAGGATCCATCAAATCAATTGGCATTTAGCGTCCTTCTTATGCATGAGATGACAAATGGCCACGTGGTCAGTGAAGATGGTAATAGGGGAGCCCAGAAGATAAGAAATGAATTTCTCCAGCCTAAAGGTGACCGCCAGCAACTCCTTTTCAGTGATTATATAATTATGCTAGGCCTCATCCAGTTTCTTACTGGCGTAGTACACCACAAAGGGGTGTCTATCTCGTCTTTGTCTCAAGATGGGTCCGACAGCTAGGTTGGAAGTGACGTGCTCCAGACACATTTGTATAAATTGGTCGTTGTAGCTCGCGTTTGTTGCATCGGTTTTAAATAAAGAAACGGACGTGAGTCCGAGTGTCGAACATAGGGAGGCATGAAATCGGGTTTTTCTGTCACTTGGTTGTTACGGAAATGGTGGGTTTTGCTTGAGAAAAAACACGGGAGAAAAGCGAGTAAGAGAGAGAGAAAGAGAGAGAGAGAGAGTAGGGTTAGAGTTCTTTTTAGCACAGCATTTGTGTAAATTAGGATGAGAAAAACTCAAGAAAAAGAGAGACAATAACTAGATAGGGAACATCATCGTTTAACATGCAACTTCAGTTTTACAATTACAACACTAAATAAATGCTTAAGCACAAGTAAAGCTAAGCTAGAGAGAGAAAGAGAAGACAGTGAGGCGGCCATGGTGGTGGAGGAGGGCTCCGTCGACCGCTCGTCGACTCCGGTGATTATAAAAGAGTGCTAAGGGTGGCTATGAATAGGGTAGAAGACTTACAGGGGAATTGAATTCTTTCATGGGTAGTTGGAAGGTGTTTATATAGGAAGAAGGGGTTTCTAATTTAAGTAGGGGCTTTAGCGACGTCCGAGACATCGCTAAAACCCTTCCCAAAATGTCGGTGAAGGCCCCTACCCGCCGGTCTTCCACTCGCATCGTGCTTCCTCTCCTCTGCGATCCGTGTGCGTCTACCGTGGACTGTTCGATCCCTGATCAATGGTCTAGATCACATGTGGCCGTGCGCTTAGATCACGCCTCAAGCGCATGTGAGATTAGGCGTCGTCGATCGGCGTAGGTGCGTACATGGAGGCATCGACGCTTGAGGAGGCATCGCGTAGTGATATCGAGACCGCTCGATGGTGATCGGGCAGTCGAATTTGGATGCGCGAATGAATTCAGTGGATGAGCTGCAGCGGGCGCCATGAACCCACACCTTCTGTGCATGAAGTGGAGGCGCAACCATTGCGCTGTCTCCGTGGATGGTCACACTTCCTCGTCAATCCTCAGCTGTCTGATGTGGGATTGGACGGTCGTGATGAAGCGGAGCTGATGCTGTGCTGCGATGTGCGGGCACTGCGAGAGCCGTTCAATCGAAGATTGAATGGCTAAGATTCATCCTGCGGTGATGGAAGAGGCAGGGCGATGGCATGGATGCGCCGATTGGGTGCCACATGGCACGCTGTGGACCGTTGATCATCAGATCAACGGTTAAAGCTTCTTGGGCTTATTGCGGGAGCTCAGGATGTCGGATTTGGTCGATTTTGAGTTCATTGGACTCCGTTCATCATTTTGAATCCATCCGTGCGATCCGATTGCTCATCTGAGGCCTATTTTGACAAGAACTTGTACAAATGGCCATCAACAATGCATTATAAGCAATCTCAATGTGTGATGCATGTAATGCTCCCATGCCCATTTACGGTGTATTCTTTGTGCATATTATCTTTAAGATAAACCCCAATTAGCAGAATTATTACCCCAAAATGTAGTGTTATCGTACCCCCATGCTTACTCCTTGCTAGTCCTTAGCAAGGTTCATCCTAGTCATTATTCTCGATCGGAATTTAGGAATTGATTTCTTGACATTTTTTTACTTGTCAACAGGAGGAAATATATTAAGATCATTATCTACAAAGACTAAATAGTGCCCAGGTGTTTGCCAAAATGTGAATCGCCCGAATCCTCGCTTTAAGGCATAGATGTATATATTTTTTCTTTTTCATCTGTTTTCATTTTTTGGATTTTAAAGTTGAGAGCGTGTTGGTAACTTTTTACGCCTACCCAACCCAACCCATAACTCGAAAAAGACTCTAAGTGCTAAGCATCTTGGTGTGAAGATCGTGATAGACTCACTCAATGGTAATTACGGCAAACTTCGGGTTTTTACGCCCCTAGGTGACCGGAAAAGGAAGTATTTTTCCTGAAGGTGTATCTGTCTGATCGGTACCTTTCTCCCTACTTTTATTTTATTTGGGGTCAACACAAGGGTGTTTTCAGTGTATATCTCCCCGGATTACTCTACTCCCTCACTTCTCCTTAAGTGTTTTGGATTTTTTGTGCATTTAGTGAGCTAGGTTCGGGACAACCGGCCAATGGGCTGTTACCCACGACCACTTGCCTTCCATACTCGTGTGGTGAAATGTGGCTTATTTTGTTCTCTTTTTTTTTTCTTCTTTTCAATTTTTGTTTCTCTTTCTTCTCTTTTTTTTTCTTTTTTTGTTTAGTAGGTGGCTTCCCTGATATCGAATTTACCTAGAGGCAATAAGAAGAAAGTGGTCCTGTGGCTGAGCTCTGGATAACTGGCCAATGGGCTATTATCCACAATAACTTGCCAATCATACCACTCTAGAAGATTCATTAGCTACCCAATTTCTGTCAGAATCTCTGAGGAGTGAGTCAGTGCAAAAATGTGTGCAGATGCTTAGACTAAAAGTCCCTTTGAGTCAGAGGGCGGGTTGATAAGTCGTATACTTATCACCCTATTTTATTGGTGGATTAAAATAAATTAGGGTTGTTAGAATTCGAAGCTAAATCCATATTTTAACGGACACCAAGGTTGATTAAGCCTGAAGGCCTGAAAAGTCTAAGTGTTCAGGTTCTTTTCATATCATTTTCCTCTGTTGACAAGTTCTTAAAGCTTAAGTTTTTCTTCCTAAATTCATCATTTTTTTTAATTTTATTTTATTCAGACTGATAAAATGAACTCAGAACATGCAAATTACCACACCCCCATGCTTAAGTTGGACAATGTCCTTATTGACAAATAAATTGATGCAATGGGGGTTCAGAAAGAAATCACCTGAGTAATGCAGTATACCTGATCAGTCTGAATCTTCTGGGTTGCCTCCCAGGAAGCGCTGAGTTTAACACCTCCAGCTGGGTGATACTTCGTGTCAACCCTCAATGAGGGTGACAACCTCCTCTAGGGGAACCTGGGTAAGGAAGTGCTTCAATCTCTAACTGTTTACCGTAAAAGTGTGCCCGGTGTTCGGATCTGCAATTTCAATTGCCCCATTGGAAAAGGGTTTGACCACCCGATACGGTCTTGTCCACTTGGATCTAAGCTTCCCAGGAAAGAGTTTGAGTCGAGCGTCAAAAAGCCAGACTTACTAGTTGGGCTCGAAGGTCTTTCGATGGATGAGTTGGTTGTGGACGGCTTTCATCTTTTCCTTGTAAAGCCGACTATTCTCAAAGGCATCCCGACGAATTTCCTCGAGCTTAGAGAGTTGGAGAGTCCTTTGTCTACCGGCTAACTGAGAATCCATGTTACATTGCTTAACAACCCAGTAAGCCCAGTGTTCCAAGTCGACAGGAAGGTGGCAAACTTTGCCAAAGACCAGGCAATAAGGCGACATGCCTATCGGGGTCTTGAAAGCAGTCCTGTATGCCCACAGGGCATCATCCAGTTGTGTGGACCAATCCTTCCTGTCAGGTTTCACAGTCTTTTGTAGAATATTCTTGATCTACCTATTGGAGACCTCAATCTGCCCGTTGGTTTGCGGATGATACGGGGTGGCAATGCGGTGAGTAACCTCATATTTTCTGAGTAGGGCACGAAACTGGGCGTGGATAAAGTGACTTCCACCATACTGATCATGACCTTCGGTATTCCAAACCAAGGAAAGATGTTCTGCTTAACAAAGTCCATGACAACCTTATGATCGCAACGATGGGTGGCGATGGCTTCAATCCATTTGGAGATAGTCTACAGAGACTAAGATGTACTTAAAGCCGTTGGATGGTGGAACAGGGCCCATAAAATCAACACCCCAAACGTCAAAGATCTCGACAATCGGAATGGGATGGAGGGGCATAATGTCTTTCCTGGTCAAAAACTGACGTGCTCTGGTTGCATTTGTATAAATCGGTCGTTGTAGCTCGCGTTCGCTGCGTTGGTTTTAAATAAAGAAACAGACGTGAGTCTGAGTGTCGAACACAGGGAGGCATGAAATCAAGTTTTTCTGTCACTTGGTTGTCACAGAAATGGCAGGTTTGGCTGATGGTTTGGCCTGAGCTGGTTCTGGAATTGAGCCGGTTTATAGTTCGTCCAAGCAAAGTTTGGGTGATTACGTCGTTCGGCGTTGTAGGTGTTAGAGAAGGGGTTAGGTTTGGAATAACCTTGGATAGCCTGGACATCTTCAAAGATAGAAGGTGTCGAGGGGGAGGGAAGAGAATAATCAGGGGTCGAGGGAGCAAAGGTCCCTCCCTGGAACATGGTCAAGGGTTGTTTCAGGTGCATCTGGCTTAGTGGCTGGACTAGGTCGACATTGTGAGCTCCCTTTGCTAGGGAGAGTCTGTAGTGGGTTCCTAGTCTGGTTCAATAGTTTATCTATCTTTTTATCTACCAATTCCACTCGATCCAATTTCTTAGCAATGATATCCATGTCAACCATTTCGGAATTTGCTTGTACCTTATAGATCCCACCACGGGGTTGACTGGATCAACTAAACTGGGTATGGAGGTATTGTTGAGCAAATTTTCGCTCATAGACTCGAAGAGCTTAAACACGCTCTCCTCTTCTTTGTTCAGGAAGTTTCTCCTGCATGAGACATCGATGAAATTTCGAAGGTTGTTGTCCAGACCATGGTAGAAGATCTGGGCCAATTGCCACCTCGGAACCTCATGGTGTAGGCATTTCCTTAATAATTCGTTAAATCTCTCCCACGCCTCATGGAACTGTTCCCCGCCCTGGAGTGTAAAGGTGGTAATGGCTCTTCTGAGGGCATTGGTCATTCCTATGGGGAAGAATTTCTTTAGGAATGCATGCCTCAGTTCTTCCCAGGTGGAGATAGGTCTTCCTAAAGTCCTAAACCAATGAGACGCTTTGTCTCTCAGTGAGAAGGGGAACATCTTGATCAAAACAATGTTTAGGCTAATGTTCTTGGGTTTTACAGTTCAGACGATCCGGTCAAGATCCTCTAGGTGCTGGAAGGGGTCCTCATTGGAGCTCCCATGAAAGTGGCTCTGAATCAGGCTTAGGACGTTTGGTTTTAGCTCAAAATCATCTCCCCCCTCAGGGACCCCAACGTGTGGTTCAATTTGAATCGCAAAAGGCTTGTAGAAGTCGCAGAGGGGCCTAGGTTTGCCCTGGAATTGTGGTGGATCAAGTGGTGGTTGCCCTTGTGGGTCCTGCAAAGGTGGTGGTGGTTGCCCTTGCGGGTCTTGCAACTGGTGTATGGCTTGCATGATAGTGTGGATCTAATACTACTGAAGCCGGTGTTTTGCATTGATCTGGGCCTGGATGATGGCCATCGTATCTGGTGGAGATTGGTCCTCAACCTCATCTATTCTAGGTTTGGCCATATCTCTAGCAAGATCAAGTCTCTTGGTTTCTCGTCCCAAAATAAACTCGGGATGAAGTGATCATCTCCTGTGCATACACAAGAGAAGAACGGGGGAGGGATGAGGAGAGAGATAGATGCGAGAAGCATGTGTGCACAATCAAGCATACAAGCCTAGTCCTTATAGTGTATTCCTTAGGGGATCTAGAAATCTTCAAAGGAATGATCAATTCTGTAGGCATGGGACCGCCCTTCCCAAAGCTAATCTGGCCATGTTGATTACGAGGGGATTGTGGGGAAGGTTCTTCCTTTGGCTTGCGCCGCCGGTTCTGTAGACCCCACAATCACGGTCGTTTGACACTTCCCCACAGCCTAGTCACCAAATTCTAGTAAGGGAATGAAGGCCAAGTGCCCAACAAACAAAACCATGCCTCTTGAGACTTAACCCAGTCCTGCCTAGGGTGTGTCTACTCTGTTTTAATGGGGCTAGGGCAGTGCTTGTGCTCGGGTTATGTGATGAGGCGTTAATTGGGGTAGTGCCTCTTAGTTATCCAATTCAGATGTGTGTGCTCCTAACAAGACATGATTTTCAAGCAAGGATTTAAGATGCAGTGTCTTTTAACGTTTTCCCTTACTCTAGTGTCTTTTAGGGTTAATGTGTCTTAGTATTTTCAGACAAGTTTCAAGTGGGCACGTCAAGTTTTGCACACAATGGGTGAGAGTGAATTTCCTTTAGCATGACAAGGCTCTAGAATCCTAATGTGCTCATCCTAGTGTTCATGCAATTTCTACCAAATGAGTCTATTTTAGGGGTGAGTGGTGCGACTCAAGTCAAACCACGGTGGCTTCGCAAATACCACTCAAAGAAAAAGAACACTCCAAAAAGATTTGGCTTTAAGAATGTTAGAGTGTATTTTTTTTGTTGGGTGATGAGTTAAGGATGAGGATCAGGCAATCGTTCACCACGCCAATTTTTTTCTGATTTAATTTAATTTTTTTTAAGCAAGCAAACAACCATAGGAAAAGAAATACTCACAACTGGTCCTTGCTGCGCTTACTTTGTCCCTGCCATCATGAGTCTCGCTCTATCGTCACCTCGGTACCGAGTTCCTATGATCAATCAAGTAGAGGGAGAAAATGAGTTAGATGATGTGAGTATGGATGCAGAATGAAAGCAACAAAATAACTCCGTTGCCTCCTAATATGGTTTTTGGTTTGTATTGTGGAATGATGGGTTTATGTGGTGTAATTGATTGTTGAAAACACCATTAGTGTCATTGTAGTGAGTTGTATGGGATACCAGTCATTACAACCATTATTATTTACTTATCTAATTTTTACTGGTTTTATTCCAGGTCATTCACTGAGAGGCAATTATTGAATTACATCGCTCTTTGATATCAAAATTATCCTCTAATTCCAAAAAGAAGCTTTACATCTAATAAAGAATGAATGAATGTAGACATGGTTTGCCTACTCACAAAGAATTAATCGCAATGCTTGCAAAAACTAACTATAAACAAGCACCAAACAATTCATCACTATACTTTAAACTATCTTTACAAGTTATAGTATCAATACTTACATGAAAGTACACTATCGACTAAGATTACATAGTATACTAACTTAACTTACTAGTCTGATACCTATAGTAACACATACAATAGTTATAGTGACAGATGTAAGCGTTGCTAGATCACAAAAAATACTATATACAAACTTGAGGGAAACTGGGGTCTGTAGCGACGATTATGGCGACGTTTTATTCTGTTAGTAAATGTATGAGTTTATTTACATAAAAGTAATTGGCTATACTACGTATACATATATATATTTATATTTCTCTTGTATTTGTATTTACCTTCGTATATACATCTCTCTCTCTCTTACTCCACACTAATCTTCTTCAGTTATTCTTCTTCTTCTTTGTTTTAATTCTACCTTAATAGGTTTCACACACTGCGGTGGAGAGGCAATTAACTATCGTCGTTAGCTCTCTTTAATTAATTAAAAATGTGTTTAATTTGTGGGCACGCTTTTCGAAGGATACATAGCACTCAGATGGTGGGACCAAACCTCTACTGAGCGCGCCCTAATTCTCATTAGGCCGCTTAATTACGTGTTTGATAACTCAGCTCAGGGCCTTCTCAGCCCATGTACACACACGTCTCCTCGGGCCCCTGGCCCCATAGAATATGCTCAGTAGTATCAAGTGTACGTTGTTTCGGGCGCCCGGCGCCCGTGACGACTACACTGCCTATTCACAAATTCAATAAAAATCGCTGCGCGCGTTTTGCACCGCACGATGTGGAGATTTTGGCCCTCAATTCGAGGGCCATAATTTATTTAAAAATAAAAATAAATTAAGGGAAAATGAAGTATTTACATAATACTATACAATTGTACAATTAATTTGAGATTTTAATTAGATTTACTATATAAATAAATTCACTAAAGTATACTATTTTTACACACTGATTTTGGTGTTTTATTATTTAATTACTTATAAATTAACTACTAAATGGTCTAATTGACCTCATACAGAATTAGAATACGTGTATAAGTATTTTATAGACATTTTTTATTATATTTTTCCGAATTAATTTCTGTGTTATTTCCATTTAAATAGCAGTTTTGACTGTTTTGCTTATAAATTAAGTTAAAATAATATAATCAGGGATAAATATACTTCAATTAACTTAAATTACTTAAGGTATATTAGTCTTAGTATACAGATTCAATTAACTTAATTATAACTCTAAATTACTAATTTATCTAATTTAATTTAACAACTTAGCTATAAACTTAATAAATTCATTATTTATTATGTATAAAGGATTAAATTAAGGTAAAGGATTTTATTTACATATAATCTACATATGCATAGATATATATAGTTTTATAGTTTAATTTCCTTATTTATACTATCTACTGATTTAGTTGGTTTAATAATACATATAAATTAGTTTAATTTATAGATAGTTATATAATTATTGTATATACTGTCTAAACTAAATCAGAAACCTAATTTATAGTAAACAATATATGTGCATAGTTAGTTATACAGTATATAGATATATATACTACCTCTTTACATATATAGCCTAGTCTATAGCTTATGTCTATAGGAGTATACCTAATATACGAAGTAATATATATGTATATATATATATTTATTTATTTTTGGTCCGTTTAGGTGTTTTATTTTACTTTTTACTGTTTTTACAAATCTTACAGAATTAGGAGATAAGAAGGGAAGAGTTGGCTGAGGAGAGAAAGAGGCATGTTTTACTGTCTTTTTAAGTTTAACCCTTTTTATCATCTTTCATGAATGCCTTTTTTTATACAGCATGAAATTTAGGATGTGTTTACTAATTTTAAAACATTCCTTAGTTAAGTTTCCCATTTTAAATCATGTTTGGATGGTTAGCTTTAGTTAAACTTAGCTAACAACACTTGAAAGAATTAAAAACAAGCATTCACAGAAATGAAGGAGGAATTATCTAAGAGAAAAGCTTGTGTTTATAATGGAATCAAAATTTATGTGTGTTAGCTACAATTCAAAGCACATTGTACAGGGTGTTACACTAGATTCTATCTGCTACAACTTAGAACAATCAGACAGCAGCAACAACATGGACTTTACAGATCAACCCTGCAGCAGCTCAGATCAGATTCCAGATGGTCTAACTGCTACTGCAGTTAGTCCATTTGGGATGAAATTTGAGTTAGGAGAGAAAGAAAATGTAGCTGCAAAGTGCATCACTTTGCTGTGACAACTGGGATTAAAATCATAAATCCAAACCGAAAAAGAAAAACTCTCTCAATCCCCATCTGACAAGGGTTTCATTTCTCACTAAAATCACTAAATACCCCAATTCAAATGCAAAAAGCCTTATCAAACTTCACTTCAGATTAAATCAACAAATGTCACTAATTTAACTCTTCCTAATGCTATAGACAGCATGAAGAAAGAGTTAATTCAGTCAATTAAAGTCCTTAGTTCAAATCCCAGTTTCTGAAACCTTAAGGAGTATTGAGAACTCCTTAGGTTAGGAAATCACCAAAACATCCATTCAAAACAAGCTCATGAATGCAAGATCAAACTTCAAATCACTACAGTGATTCTCCTTAGTTCTGACTTGCATTCAATGCATTAAAAACTTTATCAAATCAGATCTATATATGGCTCTTCTGAGATGAATTCTGACACCAGAAAACCTCTCAGATTCCTTGCCAACAATGAACTCAAATCAGAATTTATTCAATTTGTCAGATCAAACAGTTAAAACTAAATTGAAGGAAAAATCCTTGAAATCCAAATTAAAGAGAAATCTGACAAACTGATAATTTCAATTCAATCCAGGGGCTTTTGTGACCAAGAGTGAGGTGAATGGGAAGCCCCTTAAGTGTTTTTTTTTGACGCCAATTTCAGATCTGAGGTTAAAAACCAATCAGATCTGAAATTGGGTCAGAGTGTATGGGTGGAAAGCGAGAAACAGGTCGTGGAAAATCAGAACTGGATATGAAAGTATGGAGAGGGAAAGAATTTGAAAACATGGCTATGTGAAACCTTCCCCTCTGATCTGGAATGATCAGAGGAGGTGAGGGGGGGGAATTTAAAGCCTAATTCTACTACTACAGCTACTTTATCCTACAGCAAAATTAAACATTACCAATGACATTAATTCTACTCTAAACCTACTTAACTACAGCTGCAACTAATCTGCAGAATTATAAATCTATTCTAACAGGAAGAATGGGACCTATGGGTCCTTAACCGGTGGCTAAGGAGGAAGAAGGGAGGAAGATGACTCCAACGGAGGGAAGAGTCTGCTAGTGAGGCTCCAGGGTCGTCCTCAGGTGCTACGAAGTCCTTAGTGACGAGGAGGTCGAGAGAAGGTGATAATTTCACAGCCGGTGGCTGTGAAATCAGAGGCTTGATGGGGAGGAGGGATTGGAGTGGACGAACGATCGCTAAGAGGTGTAGGAGGGAGCGATCCCTTGCACGCGACACCACTGAGATGCTTAAGTAGCATACTCAGTGGCTGAGATCACCGCATAGGTGAGGATAATCAAAAGGTAACCGGCGGCGAGGATGAGAGGAGCGGAGCGCGCGGTGAGCTATCTCAAAATCTGACCGTCAGATGAGATCTAGGGAAAGGGGTGATCGCATGCGCCAAATCGTGCGAAGCTTCGATTCAAATCTAACCGCAGATCAGAATTATGAAAAGCAACGGACGACTGAGATTGGCCGTGTTCTTCGCGCGCTACAGTGCGTGCGAAGAGCAGCAGGCCGTTCTTTGAAATAACGGGAAAATTGAAGACAGACCCTTGCGCGAAGGGGTAGAAGATTTGCGTGCAGGCCCATAAGTGAAAAGAATTACAATAGGAAGGACCCTGCAGCCTTTCAAAAGGGTCCCTGCAGCTTACAAGTAGGTCCAAAGAGGAATTTTTAAGGGCAAGAGTGTAATGCATGAAGGACCTAAGTGTAAACTACCTATTTCATAGCCTAAATGATGTCCAAATGCCTTCAAATTTTTATATGTGCTTGATTGAACATTTAAGACATTAATTATACTTCTGATTTAGCCTTTCAAACTTATTTATGTGTTCAATTGACGCATGGATCATCATTTGTGCTTTGCTTTCAGAATATCTCATTTTGTGACCTAATTATGAAGTTTTAATACAGAGTAAGGGTTTTAGGTCTTTTTCTTTAATTCCCACACTTAACCCTTTTTATCTATTAATTTGATGTTGTTTTACTCAGTGTCTAGCTTAACTTCAGCTTTTTAGACATGATGAGTAGCCACTCATCACCTCCCCGGCAACGGTGCCAAAAATTGATGCGCTCCAGATGCGTTTGTATAAATCGGTCGTTGTTGCTCGCATTCGTTGTGTCGATTTTAAATAAAGAAACAGACATGAGTCCGAGTGTCGAACACAAGGAGGCATGAAATTGGGTTTTTCTGTCACTTGTTTGTCACAGAAATGGCGGGTTTTGCTTGCGAGAAAACACAGGAGAAAAGCGAGTAAGAGAGAAAGAGAGAGAGTAGGGTTAGAGTTCTTTTTAGCACAACATTTGTGTAAATCAGGATGAGAAAAACTCAAGAAAAAGAGAGATAATAACTAGATAGGGAACATCATCATTTAACATGCAACTTCAGTTTTACAATTACAACACTAGATAAATGCTTAAGCACAAGTAAAGCTAAGCTAGAGAGAGAGAAAGAAAGAGAAGATGGTGAGGCAGCCACGGTGGTGGAAGAGGGCTCTGTCGGTGGGTCATTGACTTCGGCGATTACAAAAGAGTGCTAAGGGTGGCTAGGAGTAGGGTAGAAGACTTGCAAGGGAATTGAATGCTTTCATGGGTAGTTGGAAGGAGTTTATATAGGAAGAAGGGGTTTCTAATTTAAGTAGGGGCTTTAGCGACGTCCGGGATGTCGCTAAAACCCTTCCCAAAACGTCGGTGAAGGCCCTTTCCCACCAGTCTTCTGCGCATGCCATGCTTCCTCTCCTCTGCGATCCATGTGTGTCTACTATGGACCGTTCGATCCCTGATCAACAGTCCAGATCACGCGTGGTTGCACGCTCAAATCGTGCCTTAAGCATGCGTGAGATCGGACGTCGTTGACCGGCCTAGGTGCACGTGTGGAAGCATCGACGCTTGAGGAGGCACCGCATAGCACTATCGAGACCGCTCGATGGCAATTGGGCGGTCGAATTTGTATGCGCGGACGAATTCAACGGATGAGCTGTAGTGGGCACCTCGAACCTGTGCCTTCTGCGCGTGAAGTGGAGGCACGATCATTGTGCTGTCTCCGCGAATGGTCATGCTTCCTTGTCAATCCTCAACCATCCGATGCAGGATCGGATGGTCGTAATGAAGCGGAGCTGATGCTGTGCTTTGATGTGTAGGTGTTGAGAGAGCCATTTGATTGAAGATTGAACGATTGAGATTCGTCCTGTGGTGATGGAAGAGGCGGGGCGGTGGCCTGGATGCACCGATCTAGTGCCACATGGCACGCTATGGATCGTTGATCATCATATCAATGGTCAGAACTTCTTAGGCTTATTGTGGGAGCTCGAGGTGTCGGATTTGGTCGATTTTGAGTCCGTTGGACTCCGTTCGTCGTTCTTAATCCATCCGTGTGGTCCGATTGCTCATCTGAGGCCTATTTTGACATGATCTTGTACAAATGGCCATTAACAGTGCATTATAAGTAATCTCAATGTGTGATGCATGTAGTGCTCCCATGCCCATTTATGGTGTATTCTTTGTGCATATTATCTTTAAGATAAATCCTGATTGACAGAATTATTACCCCAAAATGTAGTGTTATCAGGAAGCATCACACATTAGCTCAAAGTCAAGAGACCAATCAGGTGATTGGAGAATAGGGGCCTTGGTGACAACATCATGCAACTGCGGGAATGCCTGAATACAGTTGGGGCCCATGTTGAAGGGCACATCGGTCGATAGGAGATGCGTCAAAGGTCTGGAAATCTTGGAGAAATCCTCGATAAATCTCCTATAGCACTCAACATGACCTAGAAAGGAGCATATTTGCCTAACAGAGCTAGGTATAGGTAAATCAGCTATCACATCCACCTTAGCCCGTCCACTTCAATACCTCTTTCGAAGATGATATGTCCTTGAACAATACCCTCATGCACTCTAACATGACTTTTCTCCTAAGAGAGCATGAGGTTCACATTAATACATCTCTGAAGGATGTGGGTTAGGTTGGCTAGACAATCATCAAATATCGATCCAAAGATCGAAAAGTCATCTAAAAAGACCTCGAGAAAATCACCTATTCATGAGGTGTGGCTCATCATAGCTAAAATGCCAAACTTAAGCTAGAAACTAGGTTAAATACTATCTAATTAACATGATAAATGGGTTAAGTGTAAGAATTAATGGAAATGACTTAAAACACTCAATTTGTGTTAAAAATACATAATTAGGTCATATTTGAGAGTTTCTGTTTATTAAATACAATTTGATAATCCAAATGACAATTGAACACATATTTGAGCTTCAAAATATAAATTAAGGGTTGAATTATGTTCCTACGTGTTCAATTAGCATTCTACTAAAATCTCATCGCATTTGGACATCATTAGGACCTTGTCTTTAGAGCTTTACATTTACGTCCTTCATTCATTACATTTCTTCATCTTAACATATTGCAGGGGCTTACTTGTAAGACATTAGGGACCGCTCTGTCATGATCTTTACCACTTATGGGTCTCTCTTACAATTTCTTCATAGTTTGACTTCGAGGGCCTCCTCTGCAATTGTACCAATAGACTTGTAGGCGTTGTTCTTCTCTTCAGCTTGCAAAGAACACGAGCCACCTTAACTGTCTGTTCTTTAGTCCATTGATTCAATGGTGGATCTTCCACCAATCTCTTTGCATCGTTGCCCACAGCTCCGTTACCTCCTTCAGATCTGATCCTACGATGGAATTTTGTTGTAGTGCTTCCCGTGTTCTTCTCCACCTCATATCCATCGTTCTTCCCCAAATTGCTAAACCTTCGATTACGGTGACCACACTCGACCAATCACCTATTTAAGGAGCTCGAGTGCATCCTTAGCAAAGGAGGTAGCTCCCCACTACGGCTCTTGAGCTACTGTTCTTCCCTCTCCATCTTCTTCTATCCTCTTCACTCGGTCTGCTGGTGACAGTAACGGATTCCATCTTCTTCCTTTGTCCATGTCAAGCTGGATCACGTAACACCAGGTGATGTCCCAGAAGCTCCACTAGCAAGCTTTTCACTCACTAGAGATTTCCTCCCTCACTTCGTCACCACTAACTGCCGGTCATGGTCCCGTAGATCCCATTCTTCCATTAGATTTAATGCTTTCCTAGATTAGATTTATTACTTTATTAGATCAATTAGATAATTTAGATCATAATGTACTGATTGAATTGTTTTAGATTAGATCTGGATTAGAGTAGATTTAGAATTTGCCAAATCGCACCTTTCCGATAGATTCACATCAGAGAGGCAAATTCGCATTCATTCGCATGTTTGTACAGCTTCCTCTACACCTCACGATCGCTTTCATCTTCTTCCCTTGTGTTTTTAATCATCAATACACCCACCCATCAGAGTTGATTCGGATCTGAAGTTCACCAACTTTCATATCCAAATCATGCTCAGATCCACCTAGGGCTCTCTCCATCCACTCCACTTGATCACAAGGACCCCCTATCTGGATTTGATTGCATCGATTCGCTTGATTCATTTAAATTTGAGTTTTACACACAATCGCAAGATTTGGAGTCAATTTGATTTGAAACGGATTTAATCGAGTGAATTGAGTTTGTATTTGCTTAATTGGATGCATTGCGAGATTCTGAGATGTTTCAATTGGATTTTTATACTTAGATGGGAAAACGCTCAATTTGAGCTCTGTTTTGGGTAGTTTTAGCCAAGGAATCTCATATTCACTGAGATGAGGCTTACCAATTACCCATTTGGTGTCTACAAGCTTGCTTAAGGTCCTAAACACTACTTGATAGTGTTTAGGAGCTCCCAGTAATTAAATCACCTGGGCGAATCCAATCTGAGCAACATTGGTTTCTCAACTCAGAATGATTTCAATTTGATATTCAAGGTTTAAATGAGGTTTAGAAGACTTTAATGGAGGTTTTGAATCATGTGGCAAGTGGAATCAAAGGCTAGTTTGATTCATTCCTCTTGTGTTGTCTATGACAAAGAGGAATGATCAAACTAGGGTCCTAAGGTTTCACTTTTCAATTGGGTTTCAAAGGATTTCTAGAACTTCTTTAGAGGTTTTACAATAGATGAAACTTGAAATTTCAAAGTTGGAATCAGATCGGATGAGATCTAAGTAGCAGATGTTTAGCAACTCTGGTCTACTATTTGAATAGGTGTATTTATGGATTTTAATCCCAGGTTTGTGTGATGTGAGGAAAAACTGGTTTTGTTGGGATTGGTGGACTTTAGATCTAGTTTTCCAGATTAGAGGTTGATGTTATTGAATCCCAGATCAGACCTAGAAGGTTTGATTTGGGCCCTTTGTTAGCACAACAACAACAACAACAACATCTGGTTTGGTCTAGCTTCAAGGGATTTTGGGTTGATTTTGAGTGGATTTTGAGTCTAAATGAGCTATCTGATAGTGTATTAGTAGATCATGTGTAAACATTCATGTACTTTCATGGATTCATTTTAGAATGCAAATGAGCATGTAATTCATGTTTTACATCCACTATCGGCAGGATGAAATGGCCTAACCGTCCAATCTTAGTTTTGAATAAAATATGAAGTATTAATCACATTTTATTACTCAATCATGTTAAACCTTGATGCCTAAATGTTTTTGGATGTTTACATATCAGTTTCAGACCTCAAAATTAAAAATCAAGGCTTTGGTTCCACTTCACAACACTGTTTTAAGCCTTGATTGTTCCAATTTGTAAATACATGAAAAAAATACAAAAAATTATAAATAAATAAAATAAACATGTCTTGAGTAGGATTAGTAATGGTTTTAGGTGTGTGTCGAGTTTTAGTGAGTTTTGAGTTCTGTAGATAGGAGAATATACCAGCAGACGGTTAAATCTATCCTGGTATTGAATAAAAGAACTCAACATCAAAAATCCAAAAAGAGTCCTTTCTTCTCTCATCTCACCTTTTCTCTCTCTTCTCCTACCTCTATAAAACACAAAAACATCATAAAAATTTGAAAAAGCCAAAACTTCTGTAAAAATACCTTGTATATAGTATTTATACTTGTATATATAATTTATTACTAAATTAAATGTAAATAATAACTTGTATACTTATAATGTACATAAATAACCTATATATTTATTATATATATGTATTTAAATAAGTATTTATATTGAGTTATACTGTACATATAATAACTATATAATTATCTATTTCTTTAATTAGATTATATGTACATATACTTATGTAATTATAAATAGAGATGCATGCATGTACAATCATATTTGTAATTGTAAATATATATTAAAGTAGTTATTGTAGTTTCCCTGGTAGGAGGGGGTGACGCAATAAAGTGCGGAATAAAAAATATACAATCTCACAAAATAGACAATCACACAATGTACACAATGATTTTTAGGTGGAAACACAAACCGAGTGAAAGCCACCACCTAACCTTCTCGAGTTAGGATTTTCCGATCAACCAAGTTGATCAAATCCACCAACGTACAACTTAAATGAGGGCAGTACAACCTCAATTACAACCACTCTACAAGTGCGAGGGTAGTGTTCCTCAACCCCTTCTCTTCACGAGAAGGATTTTGTCCCTCGATGGAGACGGGAATTCGCAACGCAAATACCCAACCAAATAACAAAGTAAAATACAAATATAATCCTATAGAGCCAACAAAGTAATTCTTAAACTAAGCTTCTATAGGAGTTAGGATGCTTCCCTTTGCTGGAAGTGCGTCGACGACGCGGATGCGTGAACTACGTGATGGTGCAATGGTGCTCTCGTAAACTATGGCGGGAGAGCGGGTGCGCAAATGATCGATGCTCTCTAGATGTATAACTTAAGCTTGGAGAGCTAGAGCTTCAACTACTTCTCTTGGACACTAAAGATGTGGAAAGTGGTTTGCTTGGTGTGTCTTGGTGTGTGTTTGAGTGGAAAAGGTTCTCCTCTATTTATAGAGGTCCTAGGAAGGCTTTGGAAGTCCTTGGAAGGCTTCCATAGCCGTTGGGGACAACCTCCAAGAGAATCAGGTCAAAATCAGGATTAATTATTACACTGACAGGGTTATCAGACGTTTGGTCCTGGCATCAGATGTTTGGAAAATCAGTTTAAGACGTCTGATTTTAGGTGGGTTTCCTTCCTGACTTAAATCAGATCTAAACAGGGTTCTAGTGAATTGTCATCAGACGACATACAGGACGTCTGGAATGATGTTTGGACGTCTGGAAACCTACTTTTCTGCGAAAATGGATTCCCAAGGGAGTGCAACGGCTAGAAAATCTCTGAGAAGAGATTTTGGGTCAGCCGAGGCAAAACGATCATGTATCAGATGCCTGGGGTCCTCTACGGACGTCTGATACGAGGCTAATGGTCATTTCCTTCACTGTTTGCTAAGCCAGCCAACGGTCCACTAATTGGACGTTTGGCAAAAACATCAGATGTCTGGATTAAGTTTTGGACATTTGATTTCATCAGATAGAGCTAACTAAGCCCAGCCTAAATATTATCGGACATCTGAGTCAACAGTCAGATGTCTTAAAAGTCATTATCAGACATCTGAGTTTCAGATTAGACGTCTGAAAATGCTGTTTTAACTCTATATTGATTTTCTAAGTTCTCTAGAGAAAACCTAGGTATCCTAGGGTTGTGCAGGTGTTCCTAGGACTACTATTAGGGTACATTGAGGCTCCTTAACATGAATCTAAGTAACAAAATAAAGAGCAACAAAAGAAACAAAAATATAAAGATTACAAGGAAAGGAAATCTATCCTATTCTTCATCTCCTTCCTTTTTCAAGCTATCGCTCCTCGCGAAGTTCCTCTGTTCTCCATCAAGCTCCTCCAATCCACCATGGATGAAAGCTTAAACTCCGTCTAACCACGTCTCCATTTGCAATTAACCTGAAATCTAAGACTTCAAGTGTAAATGTTAAATGACACGTGTTTTGTAATCATCAAAATAATTGATCGCGGTACTTTAGCACCAATAGTTATAATATACTGTAATATACCTGTACATTTATTTATTTATGTATTTAACGTATATAAATACATTATTTATTGTAATATACATATTTTATTTTTGTTTGTTGCATTATAAAAATTCAAAAAAATTAGAAAATTGAAAATACCAAAAAATCTCATCTTTTATCTTGCAGTAGCATATTCATAGGTATTCCATAGTTAGGTTTGCATCTTTCCTGCTAGATTTATTTTACTTGTTAAATTGCATTAATTATAGAGTGTTGGAGATAGGTACACATTTCTATCTTCCTTAACTCCTGACATCTTTGCATTGGGCATAACTAAGCAAGATCATCACACGTTTGCAAAAGATTAAAAAGTGAGACCTATCTGCCATAAAAACACTCTTAAAGAAAGATCCTAATTCAAAGTGTGACAATTAAATTCTCTGAAATCTTGTGTAGTTTTTATCGATATACTCTGTTGATTGATTACTGTTGACGGGCTAAAATGAGGTTTTGGAATCACTTCGTCGTAGTACAGATCGAAATAGTGCATCAACAAATAAATTTATAACTCGAAAGATCGTTAGGAAAGTCTGAGATTGAACACAAGGAGCAAGTATAGCAATTAATCTGAAGATCACAATATAATCACAAAGATGGGCAATTTATAATGAAGAATTCATGCAAGAATTTGATATATATATATATATTTGAATGCCAGTGTCGATGTGCAAAAAGATTAAGGTAAAATGGTGATCTAAATCATCAATTACCCCTTATACAATAATATCAAATAAGTGCACAATATCAATCAAGTATTTTCCACGTAATATAAGCAACCAATATAGCCACAGGAATACAGAACCAGTGAAATCAGATGACAGATAAGGCACTCAAATGCCTTAACAACAGAGGCTCAAGGTTCTCTCTTATTCTCTTCAAGCCGTAAGGAGAGGCACAATACAGATGCAAGAAGGGCCTCCCAACGACTAACTGTAGAGAGGACACACCTGAGGGCAAACCCCCCCTCCCCCACCTTCTCTCTTTCTCTTTCCTTCTCTTCTTTCTCTCAAAGACTCAAGGTTAGCCGGGTTATCGGGCAGGTAACCGAATCCTCAATGGGGGCAACCCACGTGCGTGACCGCGAGCGAGGCGTGGAGTCGCGAGGAGGTGCGTGAAGTGGGAACCTGACCCCCGGCGTTCTTGGGCGAAGGGGTAGGATCACAAAAACAACTTATACGTCCCCACAAGCTCTCCCACTTCCAATGAGGAACTATCTTCAGGTCTTCACTTCGTGCGAAATGAGCGGGAGTAGTGTCTGATTTAAAGCTGAAGATGTTGCCCTTTTGCCTAATTGATGCCCTGGAGCTGGTTCTGGATGCAATTTGCATCACTTGGAGCTTGATTAGACGAAGATATTGCTGCAACCTTAAAGAACAGGCCAGAGACAAAGGTGACCACGAAGGAGCTCCGATCGGACCTGAAATAGAAGAATACGGCCTCTCGGCCATGTTAAATAAGCTCAGAAGATTCATCGGACGAGGATTTTGGTGGGGGTAGTTTCGTGGAGTTTAGTGGTCGGTGGACTTCTGACGAAGTTAGTGAACACGTGCAGCGAGGGGTGAGTTCGGCACAGGTGTGAGAGACCAATAGCCTCAAATAAGTTAGGGCTTTTGGTCTGTGAAGAACGACGGAGGTGTAGAGATCAAAAATGGGCGGTTTGGTGGTCTATAGCGGCCGTGCAAACTCGCCGGAGGTACGCTAGCGAGGTGGAAGATGAAGGTGGATCAGGCGCATCGGAGGCCAAGACAGAGTTGTGGTGGCCGGTGATGATGAGTAGATGCTAGGGAGTTGAACGAACTAGCTAGTGGACGAAAAGGGGTGGAGGTGGCACCGAGTTTGGTATGGCCAGCGCCGGAGGAGATGAAAGCTCTGGTAAGGTAGAGAGGCGATGATGGAGGGTTAGGAGACACCTCGCTGGTATTGCGAGGTGTGGAAAGACGAGAGGAGTTGGAACCAACCGTGATGAGAGCCTCATCATGAGCCATAACTAGCTCATTTTGACCCAATAAAGAGAATAAAAGCTCCTACATAACCTAGCAGAAGGCCTAAATGAAGGAATAAGTGTTCTGAGAAGAAAACATGAAATGAAGGTTAAAACTGTAATTTTACCATTGCAGTACATAAACGAGATTTCTCAGAGGCAAAACATAGGTCGAAAGGTCTAAATAAGATAAAAAGTGGGTTGATTCAATCAGAAATGGGTTTATGTGCAATCTAGGAATTAAATGACATTTGGTAACCCTAAAATAGACCCGCTTAATTCAACAAGGTTTCGATCAGGATAAAAATCAATTAAAACCTCTAAAAATCATGGAAAAACATCCTCTAGGATTTAGAACATTCAAATTGGCCTTTGGAACCCAGTTTGACCTAGATTAGGGTCCTAGTTCATCAATTAACCTAATTTAGGTTTTTATGCAAAATATCCAATCAAACATAGTCAAACCTAAAATCCAACTTCACCATTGGATTCCTTAGGTCCAAATTAGGTTTATACCAAAATTTGGACCTAAGGGGAGGTCATCTTGACCTACTTTGCAATTCAGTACACCCAAATCACAATTTGATCCCTAACTTTTGAAAATAATCACAGAGAGCCCCCTAACTTCCTCGCCAACCTTTCAATCAGGTCCTTCCACCATTATTGGGGCAGAATCCTTCTTCGGCGAGGATTAGAGAGGGAATACTCTCTGATTCCTCAGAGATCCCCTCCCAGAAATGGAAGGGAGATTCTCTGAGGAATCCCCTTCCATCTGAGGCCAGTCATGATCCCTGATTTGATCACAATCTCTCATGCGAATGCACGAGGGATTTGGGTATCTACCCACTTTCCTTCTCTGGCGAGCCGTCGGAGATGGATACGTGCCCTCCAAGCTCTGAACACACGACCCAATGCCTATAAAAGAACCCCCAAACCCGGTCGCTCATTTTCATCTCGACCTAGCTGGGGTTTCACCTTAGATTCGTCTCTTCCTTCCCGGCCAGGGTACCCAGCGAGCTTTCTTTCCTTTCTTCTTCGCTCTGCCACAAAACCAGTGGCAGAGACTTCTTCCTGATTCTCCTCCGCGTCGCGCAATACCCGCGCACGCTGCCTCAGACCCGTCGTCGTCGCCGTCTTCCTCCACTGGGCAACTTCTTCTCCGGCGACAGTAGGTACAGCTGTCCGCCTCTCCGTCCCCCTTCGTCCCTGTAGTTAGGTTTAAACTATTCTCCTCTATCCCCTCTTTCATTCCCCCCACCTTATTTCATCAATCGACCCTCGACCGTCGCGGACCACCGCCATCTTCCTTGCCTCCGACCAACCTCCGGCGAGTCGCTCCCATCGCTCCACACTTCCGCACGACTCGCCGACCAACTCAGAGGCTCCGCCTCACCTCACCGAGCAACCTCCACCCATCCACCATCCCTCTACGCCTCTACCACAGCCCCCCGAACACACCCACACCTCCGGTCACAGGGCGACCTAGGCACGCACGCCTAGGTCACCCCGCGACCTACTACACGTCGCATCACCTTTGCCGTGCCACGGCGAAGGTCTGCAGGTGGTTTGATTAGGCCAATAGGCCGTATTCATGCACGACAGGATCGGAGCTGCAACCGCCATTGACGACAGTTGAAGAAGCTCCAAGCTCGCTCCAGGCTTCAGGACGTCCAGGCTTCAGGTGCTGCGCATTGGGGCAGGTCTCGCGAAGATCGTTGCTCCAGAAATCAACGCCAACAGAGGCCGCAGCTGTGGAATTGCACGAAGGTTCTGCGGGTGCGCGCAAGAGCGGGGCAGGACTAATAGTCCCACATCAGCGAAATTCGAAGCGCAGGTATGATATAAAGTGAATTTGTGTTATCTTCTTGTTGCCTCCGAACGCACAGGGGTGAGGTCCCTCACCTAGCGCTCGCCTCATCCGCGGTTTCACCTTGCGGATCTAGTGGGCTCCGACCCAACCCAATCTGAGCACACCTCGCGCATCACCCACTCGCCGATGCACCTGGTCCCGGGTGCGAAATCCGACCCGATTACCCGTGGCTCTGGGAGAGCGTCCTTGAGTGAATCTCAGAGAGAGAGAGAGAGACGTGCGGGTAGAGGGGCAAGGTAGGTTTTGCTTCCACCTCTCTGTGCAGGCAGGTTGAGTGAAGAAGAGAAGAAACTTAGCCAAGGAAGAAGAAGCCCTGTAGATCAGAAGAAAAGAAGAAGAAGAACCTACGAAGAAGAAGAAGAAGGCAGAAGAGAAGTAAGACTGCAGAGAAAGCAAAGACCAAAACAGAAGACCAAGGAAGAAGAAGCCTTCACAGAAGAGAGAAGAGAAGGAAGAAGAGAGAGACTGCAGAAAGAAGAAGAAAGGCCAAGACAGAAGACAGAAAGGAGAAACAAGCAAAGTGAAGGCTGTAGAAGAAAGAAAGCAAGATCAGAAGAAGAAGAATCATCAAAGAAGGGAAAACACTTTTAAGACGTCTGATCTTGTGATCAGACGTCCAATTTTACTCTTTTGCCTGGATTACTTTTTAAATGCATTTGAATTAAACTTTTGAGTAAATTAGAGTGTTCAATTACATTTGAGATTAGTAGTAAATTCCAATTGCTCCCTGTGTTTGACCTTGGATACTTCGATTTTCGAGTAATAAAAACTTTTATTTGTTGATGACGCTTGATCACCTATACTACGACGCAATAACTGTTAAAACACGATTGAGCCGGTCGCTTCAACAAACCGCCTATGGTATGTGGCGATCGGTGAAGAAGCCAGGGGAAGGAGGTCATCGGAGACAAACTTGGAGAGAGCCAAAGGTAGAGGAAAGAAGAGGATTTTGGCTCAAAAGTTTCTAAGGAGGTAAAGCAGGCAAGGGAAGTCCTTTATAGGACCTAGAGTAAGCTTCCATGCTTGGAAACAAGCTTGAAGAGCTCAAAAAATCCGATTTTAGGACTTTGGACTTCCAAGAGTTCACATGAACTTTTGGAAGATTTTGGGAATGTGGGATTGAGCTCAGATGGAAGTGGATCTCATCAGGAGTCCTTTCATTTTTGGGAGAGATCCACCGTAGATTCAAGGAGAAAAGTCGATTGAAACCTTCCATGTATGGACTAAAGGTTCCAATGGTGGTAGAGACCTATTCGTGAATAAAATGAAGAATTTGGGGGGCTTTTTGTAAGATTTTCAAAAGTTGAGGGGCTCTTTGTAAGAAAAAGAGTCAAACCAGGATTAAAATGCAAACTTGGTCAAGATGATCTCATATTGGGCCCAAATTTTGGTACAAACCAAATTTAGACCTAAGGAATCTGATGGCGAAGTCAGATTTTGGTTTTGATCAACTTTGACTGGGTAATTTATGTAAAAATATAAATTAGGGCAACTATCTGTCTGAGACTTTATTTTAGGTCAAAATGGGTTCAGATGATCAAAGCAAGGATACCAAACCTTATATAATATTTTTCTATGATTTTGAGAAGGTTTATATGAATTTTATCTTGACCAAAACCTAAGTTAATTACGCGGGTCTATTTTTAGGTTTCAGATGTCCATTAATTTTTGAAATGCATGAAAACTCGTTTCGTTCTGCATGAACCCACTTATTAGACATTAATAACCATTTGACCTTTAATTATCTCTTGGAATACCCCGTGGTTATGTTGTATTTTTGAAATGCAGCTAATTTTGCAGAAATAGCCTTGTATTCTTCTCTTCTTTTCAAAACAGGATAATGTGCCCTTAGGACCTTCAGATGGATATGTAGGAGCTTTTATCAACCTTATCAGGCTAAATTGGGCTAGTTATGGCTCATGATGATGTTATAATCATACTCCCATGCTTAGCTTTTAATAGTCCCTTAGCAAAATTCTATGGATCAGACCAATTATCTAGGTCTGATGTAATCGTCGGGATGCCCTACTAAGCTGCATCTTTAGGAATTACATCTTAATATCAATAATAGGCTTAGAGGTGCTCAAGTACCAGCCCAGATCCAAACCTGACTGGCTTTCTCCTCAGTCTGCCGCGAAGGTTTCTAAGGCCAGTAGGAACTATCCTAAGGTTCGTTGGACCCAGTAGTTAAAGAACCCATGCTTGTAACATGGTTAGCCCAGGTTCAGTTTGCTAGTGCATTTTTTGTAAGAAAGAGAGGGATAGAAGAAGATTTTCATTTTTGGAGATCTTTCTCTCTCTCTCTTTCTTTTTATCATTTTTCCTTAAATCCAGTCTTGAATTGGTGCTAAACATGGTCTGTATCAGATTCTTGTCTCCACCATCAATCCTCGCAGGGTTCCTAGCAATCGATGCTTTGGAATAGCACCGCCTATGGCAACCCCCAGAACTCTGGCTTTCGACACTTTGGGATAGTGCCACCCATGGCATTCTGTAGCTAAATCCAGACCCTGGCAATCGACATTTCATGATAATGCCACCTATGGCATCTGAACCAGCACAAGGTGCTTATGTACCCCCGGTAGGATATTTAGATATCTTAGGAGACAAGCACCGAGGAGATGGTATATTATTACGTATCTTCGAAGGGAATTTCTTGCCTCTCCGCATCGAGAACTCGTCCAAATCAACTTGTCTTTTAGAGCCGCTCCTAATCTAGATCTTAGGACCATTTTCATAATAGCATAAATGCTTTTTGGCATGATTTCATATTTAAGCACACTGAATCAGACTGTGTGTGATCTAGGGTGCTTAAGTTACTGAGTCTCGCAAACCAGAGGTCAGTTAACAGGGCCGAATAATCCATATGCCTTAGACCTAATACATAAGCTTTGCATTTTCCTCAACCTCTTAAAGATTGATCTAGATCTTGACAAGTACTTGAGTGTTTAAATCTCAAACCAGATCCAAGAGGCTAAGGTTGTTATTTGCCACTAATCCCTTAAGTTTTAGTCTTCTAAGTCTTAATTCATCATTTGATCCAACCTAGAAGTTAGGTAAGTTTCATATTATTTTTAAGGGACTCTCTTTTTTCTTTATCTTTGCTCCTTTTTTTCTTTCCTTTTTGTTTCTTTCCCTCCTTTTCTTCATTTTTCTCTCAAATGAATCTTCTTTTGCCTCAACCTCCATTTTTTTTATGATGAAATCCTTTTTTGTGAATTGATTTTCACGACATTTTACATTTTAATACCCTCCCATGCCTATGATTTGCAATGTTCTCATTGTAAAGTAGGTGGGTTTGAGTTCAGTGTAGTTTGTACATTAGAACAGGGTGAATGGACGGGTTGGAATGATTGTTGCAGATGATTTCAAGTTCTGGTACGAGTACCAAAGGTGGAGTCGGTTGTTTAAATGGACAAATGCTAAAGTGCAATAAGAATTCAGCAAAGAGGTATGTCAAAAAGGATTTCAGGTTTTTTTTTCAAAAGATGACGGGTTGCATCCCGTTAAGCGCTAAGTTTAACGCCATCAGCTAGGCACAATAAACTTAAAAAGTTATGTCCACTGATGATGAGTGATAGGGGAAAACATGTGATCGTGATGGATGAGAATCACATGGCCACATATGAGTATTAAATTATGATGAAGAGTCATTCGAGAAGATCTATGATATGGATCAGATTGATTCGTTTCTGGATGGCTCTTATGGAGTTTCTGCAAAGGAATCACTTGGAAGATGTATTGATTATGGAGTTCTAAAATAAGATCATCGTGGATCTAGAATCCAATAGAGGTGAGTCTAATCAGCATATCCCAGATATGTGGTTCCTCTCATGTTATGTGGCCTAATGAATCGATATCTAATGAGTCATTTTGATTCTTTTCTACTGAATGTGAGATCGTCTCCTCAAGAAATGACTCAAAGATTGGGTCTTCCAATGAATCTTCACTATAATTTTCATCCCAATCAAAAGTGAATGTTTGGAGAGTACCTTTTGGATTATCTATCTCGAATTTTGTAAAGGATTCATATTCCAGGTGGAGGTCACTCTCAATATTTGCTAAGCCCGATTCCTGGAGGTCCTCAAAACAAAATGTCTCCATATTCATGGAATCTGAATCCAGTATGTCACCATGTTTCCCGAAATCCCTGGGTACATCCTTAAAATCAAAGGTGAAAGCCTCCACCGTGCTCATGTCAGTATGCTCAATCAAATTAGGATCATCTATCATGTGAAAAGTTTTTAATTCTGGCACTAGGTTTTCCATTAATGATATAGTCATGAGGTCCTAAATAAAACCTAGTTATTTTGCTGAGCATTTTCCTTTGGTTGCCTTAAAAATATTAATCTCAGCACATTGATCTCCTAAGGCAATTATTATATGCCTTGATTCACAATTGATTATGGCTCCTGCAGTAGCCAAGAATGGTCTTTCCAAAATCATGGGCATATCCTGTACTTGTTGTGGCGTATCCATGTCGATAATTAGGAAATTAGCTAGGTAGCTGAAATCCTTAACTCTAATTAAACCACATCATCTACCATCCCAATCAGTGTGATCAGGGTTCGGTCAGGGTTTGTGCTATTTTTGAATGTCAGCTAGGGTTTGAAGGATTAGGGCCATCTGATCTTCCTTGTTAGGCCCTGATTGGTAATTTGGGTTGGGCCTAGGTTGATTGGACTAATATGGGTGCAGGGCATGTGGTCGGGGTTGGAATTGAGGTCTCAGATTTAGGTTATTTCTTGACTATGCAAAGTTAGGATGATTTTGCCATCCATGGTTATAGGTGTTTGAGAAAGGATTATTCTGGATTGCGTGGAGATCCTCGCAAGTCTGCGGAACTCTAGAAAAATCAGAGTATGAGGGTTCAGAGTTCCCCCAACTTGAGCAGGAGGTTCCGAAGTGTCCTCCGTAACCAGGATTAGAAGGGGGTGAATATGGATCCATCCCCTGAGAAGAGTGGTGATAGATGTTATGCACAACCTCCCTACTAGAGCGTGGTTTTGCAAATGGGTTTTGTTGTGCTAAGGTGGCTCTTTGCCAGTGTCGCGTCAATTCGTCCACCTTTTTCTCAATGGTAGAGACCTTATCTAAGCGACTGGCTATCAACTCCAGATCGACAGATATGGAAAGGCCTCGAGTCTCGTGTACTCCCTGATTGTTTGCCAATGCGCAGGTGGTCGTCTCATCGAACACACCCAATGACTCATTATTCAAGGAGTTCTCGCACATATTCACAAGAATCCCCTAAATCGTGTCTTCATGCTAACCCATGATGCTGCCACCATAGGTTGCATTGACAAATAGCTTGATGTCGTCACGGAGCCCGTGGTAAAAGGATTGGACTTGTTCCTACTTCGGGACTCCGTGATGAGGGCATTTGTGCATGGATCTAGAAAATGATCCCATGCCTCGTGTAGAGATTCTCCTGCTCCTTGCGAGAAGTGTGTGATTTGATGTCACATAACATTCGTCCGACCAATGGGATAGAATTTTTGTAAGAAAGTGGTATGAAGTTCTTCCCATGTGTTGATCTGGTGAGGGTATGTCTGAAACCAATTAGTGGCTTTGTCAGCTAGAGAGAAGGAAAAGATTTTCAAGAGTAGGCCATCTCGATTTTGCTTGTCTGCCCCAAATGTGGGGACTAGATGCTTCAGATTCTTGATGTGCTGGAAAGGATCCTCGGAGTTCAAGGCATGAAATTTCAGGGTCATGTGAAGCATACTTGTCTTGAGCTCCACCTCGGGTCCTCCTGCAGGAATGTGGATTCGAGGTTCGATCTCCACAACGGGATTGTAGTGATCTCGCATTTGAGGATGCTATGATGGGTTGAAACGTGCATGGACCATATCTCGAAGGTCATAAAATTTTTGTGGTTCAATGTTAGGTTGTTCTTCTTAATGATCCATGGCCGTGGTTGGAGATTCAGGTTCAGAGGTGGAAGAATTGGAAGCGATATCGATGTGATTGGGTAGTTGCACAAACAAAGAAGTCGAGGCTTCGCCTCGACGAAAGTGGAAAGCTAGTGGAGGCCTCAAGGGTGGTCTTAAGGACCTCCTTCCGAACATACACCGATGGAGTAGATGAGGGCAAGGAAGTGTGATGGACCAAATCAAGACACCCAAATATCTTTGGATGACTATAGAGGTTTGACGCGGATAATACCTCTAGATCACAAAGTCGTCCACCTAAGAAATACTTGGGCAGCTAGAAAGGGAGAGTCCCGCAAAGACCCATACACGGTAGAGCGTACCTACGAGTTACAGGGTTTCCCCCACCCGACCTTCCTTGTCACCGCGGATCCAGGTAGACCAGAATGGATAACTTGACCTCTTAAGTCTACCAATTTTAAGTTAAGATGAGGTGCTTTGGATTCCACTTGAACTTTAGAATGAATTTATGAGTGGTGACCTAATTTGAAGATTGGTTGGCCCTACAAGGTGGGTCAACTTCACCTAGTTGTCCTTGAGATTATTAGGTCCCGATTTTAGGATTTAAGTGGATGTTTAGAGCTTGATTTTAGGCGTTGCTTGATTAGGTGAATTCAACCAAGGCTTAGGCAACACACAATTTGGGAAAGTTGATTATTCTTTAAGTAAGTGTGATCCTCACCCTAAAATAGAAACCCTAATTTGGCTCTAATTGGTCCAATCAATTTCATCCAAATTTGGCACCTAGGGCTCAATTAAGAAGGTGAGTAGCCCTAGGTGTCTTAAATTCCTAATTGGTGCAAAAATCAGGTTCGATATTTTTCTAAAAACGAATCAAATCAGGCAACTTGAGATGATTAATTCTAAGTATGAAATACAAGTTGATCCTAATTGATTTCTTCTTTTTAGCTCTTCTCGGAATTAGGGGCTTAAAAAAAAGGAGATGAAATTTCCTTGCCCCTGGAGTGTTTGATGCGCGGCCGATCTCCTCAAGTGTCCTTGCACAACCACAACCAAAGAGATAGATCAAATAAGTATCAAATCAAAAATTGTAATCAAAGAGATTAAATTGTGCGTTGCTCCCCGGCAACAACGCCAAAATGTTGACGGGCTAAAACAGGGTTTTAGAATCACTTCATCGTAGTACAGGTCAAAATAGTGCATCAACAAATAAAATTTATAACTCAAAAAATCGTCAAGAAAGTCCGAGATCGAATGCAGGGAGCAAATATAGCAAATAATCTCAAGATCACAATATAATCCCAATGATGAGCAATTTATAATGAAGAATCCATGCAAGAATGATATATATATGAATGCTAATGTCAAGTTGTAAAAAGATTAGGGTAAAATGGTGATTTAAATCATCAATTACCCCTTATACAATAATATCAAAAAAGTGCATAGTATCAATCAAGTATTTTCCACATAATATAAGCAACCAATATAGCCACAAGAACACAGAACCAGCGAAATCAAATGATAGATAAGGCGCTCAGATGCCTTAACAGTAGAGGCTCAAGGTCCTCTCTTCTTCTCTTCAAGCCTCAAGGAGAGGTACAACACAGATGCAAGAAGGGCCTCCCAACAACTAACTGTAGAGAGGGCACAGCTGAGGGCAAACCCCCCCCTACCTTCTCTCTTTCTCTTTCCTTCTCTTCTTTCTCTCAAAGACCCAGGGTTAGCCAGGTTATCGGGCAAGTAACAGGATCCTAAATGGGGTCAGACCCACGTGCGTGACCACGGGTGAGGAGTGAAGGTGCGTGAAGTGGGGACCCGACCCTCGGTGTTCTTGGGTGAAGGGGTAGGAACACAAAAACAACTTATATGGCCTCACAAGCTCTCCCACTTCCGATGTGGGACTATCTTCAGGTCTTCACTTCTTGCGAACAAAGTGGGAGCAATGTCTGATTTGAAGCTGAAGATGCTACCCTTTTGCCTAATTGATGCCCTGGAGCTGGTTCTGGATGCAATCCGCATCACTTGGAGCTTGATTGGACGAAGAACACTGCTGCAACCTTGAAGAACAGACTGGAGACAAAGGTGGCAATAGCGGAGCTCCGGTCGGACCTGAAATAGAAAAATATAGTCTCTCGGCCACATCAAATAAGCTCAAAAGATTCGCCGGATAGCGACGAGTGTGGTGGGGCTAGTTTCGTTGAGTTTAGTGGCCGGTGGACTTCTGACGAAGTCGGTGAACACGTGCAGCGAGGGGTGAGTTCAGTAGAGGAAGTGAGAGACCAATAGCCTTAAATAAGGAGGCTTTTGGCCTGTGAAGAATGGTGGAGGTGTAGAGATCAAAAATGGGCGGTTTGGTGGTTTGTAGCGGCGAGGTGGAAGACAAAGGTGGGTCAGGTGTGTTAGAGGTCGAGACGGAGTTGTGGTGGCATAGTGACGATGAGTAGATGTTAGGGAGACAAACGAACTAGCTATTGACAAAGAGGGGAGGAGGAGGCGCCAGATCTGGTATGGCTGACGTCGGAGGAGATGGAAGCTCCAATGAGGTAGAGTGGTGACAACGGAGGGTTAGGAGACACCTCGCTAGTATTGCGAGGTGCAGAAAGATGAGGGGAGTTGGAACCAACCACCTATGGTATGTGGCAGCCTGTGAAGAAGCCAGGGGAAGGAGGTCGCCGGAGACAAACTTGGAGAGAGCCAGAGGTAGAGGAAAGAAGAGGATTTTGGCTCAAAAGTCTGCCAAGGAGGTAAAGTAGGTGAGGGAAGTCCTTTATAGGCCCTAGAGCGAGCTTCCAAGCTTGGAAACAACCTTGAAGAGCTCAAAAAATTCGATTTTAGGACTTAGGACTTCCAAGAGTTTGCATGAACTCTTGGACGATTTTGGGAATGTGGGATTGAGCTCAGATGGAAGGGGATCTCGTTAGGAGTCCTCCTTCCATTTTTGGGAGAGATTCACCGCAAATTTAGGGTGAAAAGCTCGATTGAAACCTTCTATGTATGGACGGAAGGTTCTAATGGCAGCAGGGACTTATTCATGAAGAAGATGAAGAAGTTGGGGGCTTTTTGTAAGATTTTCAAAAGTTGAGGGGCTCTTTGTAAGAAAAAGAGTCAGATCAGGATTAAAATGCAAACTAGGTCAAGATGATCTTAGATTGGGCCCAAATTTTGGTACAAACCAAATTTGGACCCAAGAAATTTAATGGTGAAGTCGGATTTTTATTTTCACAAATTTCAACTGGTAATTTATGCAAAAACCCAAATTAGGGCAACTGTCTATCTAAGACTCTATTTAGGTCAAAATGAGTTTAGATGGTTAAAGTAAGGATACCAAACCTTATGGAATATTTTTCTATGATTTAAATGAATTTTATCTTGACCAAAACCTCAATTAATTAAGCAGGTCTGTTTTTAGGGTTTCAGGTGTTTATTAATTCTTGAAATGCGTGAAAACCCGTTTCGTTCTACATAAACCCACTTATTAGACATTAATAACCATTTGACCTTTAATTATCCCCTGGAATACCTTATGGTTATTCTGTATTTGTGAAATGCAGTTAATTTTGCAGAAATAACCTTGTATTCTTCTCTTATTTTGAAAACAGGATAATGTGCCCTTAGGACCTTCTGATGGATATGTAGGAGCTTTTATCAACCTTATCAGCCCAAATTGAGCTAGTTATGACTCATGATGGTGTTCTCAGCAATTATCGTGTACACACTACACAATCACATAAGGTCCATGATGAGTCCATTTTAATGGACTAATATTAAGCCTAAGTATCTTTAATCGTACCTTGTAGGTGTGTCAATAATTGCAATTAAGTTGTAGAAGATTTGTACGCATCATGATTTAAGTTTATAACATTCTATAACTTAATGATTTTGTTGTTTTTATGTGCAGGTATTATATTTAGAAAGAGCAAGGGTTGGGGGGCAAATTTCCCCAACAACCGGCAGGACTTTTCCCTTCCCTCCGGCCAGTTGTAACTCTTCTCCAACGCCTGCTGGTTAAAAATAGAAAAGGGATTTGAAAATCCCTTGATTGGAGCATGCGGGGAGAGAGAGGAGTTAAAGAGAGGAGGTTGAGAGATGAACAGAAGACCAAATCTTCCCCCCTGCGGGGAACTGCTCTATCTTCTCCACTATGGAGAGGGCGAGCACTGTGCCCGCTCCTCCACCTTGCGCAGCCGCAGGCACGTGCCCATCACCAGTTTGCACCTGCGCCCAACCACTGCACGCACTACCTTGCCCCAGCCACGCCCGCAGGCACTTCCACCACCAGCTCGCCTCACTGTAGGTGTACACCGCCCACCCGCGCCCGCACCAAGTAGCACGCTACCACTACAGGAGTTTGCCTGCACCTAGCGCCACAACCGCCAAGCGCCCACTACGGCGCGCCCCCCTCGTCCGCGCGTTCCCTTCTACAGCGCCCGCAGGTGCTCTGCCTGTATGCCCCGCCTTGCTTCACTCGCACGCACCTACACCTTCAGGCGCAGCACCATCACCGCACCCGCACCAAACGCCTGTATCCTCCGCCAGCCGTCCCTGCAGCACCCGCTCCATCACCTCCGCACGCCCCTCTCCAACACCAGCAGCCGCTCCGCCCTCGCCACCCGCTCTCGCAGGCGTGCGCCCTTCTGCAGCTCCCGCAGGCGCTCGACTTGTACGCACCGCCCCTGCATCACCCGCTCCCGCAGGCGTGCACCCTACAGGCGCCTGCTCACGCCCTCGCCACCTGCGCCTTGCAAGCCCGCACTTGCACGCACCTACGCCTCCAGCGCGTAGCCAGCCACGTGGTTGCAGCAGTCTCCTCCTCCAATAAGACGGCGGCCCTCCTCCGCTCGCCGACCGCCGCCAGCCACCTCCAGACGCCGCGTCACCGCCATTGCGTAGCTCTCGTCAAGCCGCACGTCCCTGCCGACTCTCGCGGCCAATCGTGCACGGCCGCACACGCGAGGAGGAGAGAGGAGAAATCCTCTCTTTTTACCTCTATTAATAATTACATTCAATGCCATTGTCAAGTTTATATTAATATTTTATTATGGCCACATTGCACTAATGCACTCAGATTTTCTTGAAATTATTTTATTTGTGTTATGTGCATGTTTCTATCTTGAATTTCAAATTAGAATTGCATGAAAGTTGAATTCACATGATAAGCCAGTACACATGCATCTTACACATATTTTTGGGGCTTAATTCCTGACGTGAAAAATGCATAAACACCCCTGAACTTTTAAAGAAATTTCAAACTTCATTTAAAATAGCATTTTCCTCGCATTAAAGTTGCAGAAGAGTTTGCAAACTGTGTATTCCTTGACTCATGAATTTATTGGCCTAGTCCTCCCTGTGGATACGACATCCGTTATTGTGGTTTAAATTCATATCTGTTTAATCTTTGATTGTGAGATTTTCCACCACCTTTTGCGCTACAACGATTTATTATCTTAATATTAATTATTCAAAGTGAAAACCGCTCTTTCAAATTGGCGCCGTTGCCAGGGAGGCAACAGATGCAATAGACTCACGTTCTTATTTTTATTTTATTTTATTTTTTGAATATTCTGAGTTGCGAAATCATCTGATCATTTTTTTTATTGTGCAAGGAATCTGACACGGCGGCAGGCACAGTAGAGTGACGACATTGACCCTAAACGACGTGCACGGTGGAGATGATCTTTTTGGTGGACCTTGACACCACCTGGAGGACGGCAATAGGAATACGTGGGCCTTGATCCCATGCATATAGGCTTACGGAGAAGCCTATTTCTGATTTAGGCAGTAGGTCTTAGTTAGATTTAGTTAGATAGACATTAGAATTTAATTTCTGTCTTGTGAACCCTTGTTGGGTATTTTTGGGAACGTGTCCCCAATGCCACTTTATTTCTTATCGCTCTTGTATGCGGGAGCGTATTTTCGAGAGCGTGTTTCCATTTATTTAGATTACAGGATTATTTGAACTGTTTTGAACTACATTTTGGTTAGTTAGTTGTTAGATTAGGTCTGTTTGCTATTATTATAAAAAAAAAAATTCGAACTGCCTGCTAGAAGCTGCATATCTATAGGACGACCATCTAAAACTGAATGAGCAGCATCTAGTTTATTTTTATTGCATTACATTCATTACTGCACGAAGAAAGTTGGAGTAAGGTACATCTTCTCTTGAGCATTAATTACTTGTCATGCATATGCATTGAACCTAAATCTAAGACCACTAAAGTGCTTGAATCAAATTAATTCAGTGGTCGGTTTAAAAAATTGGGACTGTTAAGATGTTGGACTTTAAAATCTGTGACTAAAAATTGTGTGCAAAAGGATCCTGTTTGCGGAATTTCAAAAAATCAAAACACGATCGTATGCTTGCACACTTGAGACACTGTGCACCTCACATAAGGTCACTAGATAAATTTCTACCTCTCCTCTTTTGCACCAAAAGGGAAGTTAGTTGGAAATCAACAAGCCTATCCACCAAGTTACTTCGGTTCCTTGTGTGTGGGCTCGATTCGAGACATCCATCCCTTTCGAGTAGGTTATATTCACCAGCGAAGGTTGGCCTAGGAAGCGTAATTTTTGCTAAACTTGTTTGGCCACCAACTAAACATATAACTCTAAGACCTACAATCTACTAAAAACAGATCCCGTTGAATTTGCGTTTGCTTTGACAATAGAACTCTCTAGGAAGTTTTTTGCTAAATCCTAAGAGAGTTAAAAATTGTTTTGCTTAAAGAAATGGATTACTCTTACTCCTATCATTCAGATTATCAGAGTTAATACTTTCCATCTTTTAATTAGGATCCCATGCTCCGAGCGTATCCATCCTTTGATGGGTACATTGACAATTCATGGTATCATTCTCATTCTTACCCTAGGAGTACTGGCTTGATAACTCCCACTTTTGAGCAGAGCCTAGGAGCGGGATTTTCCAGCCCTGAAATCCCTACTTCCATGCAAGCACCCAACCCTCCCACCCTTCATGATTTTCCGTATCGAGGTTGGACCGATACCCCTAGGCAACCAGAGCCTAAAATTGACTATCCTCCCCAACCTATAATAGTAGCCTCTCCTCTTTTATGATAGAAATGCAAAAACAACAAAAGGAAATAATGGAATCAATGGGAGAGATGTTGAGGAATAGTCAACAGTTAAATGAAGAAATAAAATAACTTAGCTACACGCTTCCCAATAATCCTGATCCCTACCCAATAAACCATGATCATGAAAATAATTCTGAGGAACCTAATGACAATAAGGATCCAATTTTATGTAGCTATCACTTAGACTCTCCCAATGAGACATGGCCACTAGAGCACAATGATCATAGTGATTATCCACCTGAACTACATTTGAGTCAAAAGCAAGGGAAGATGGTATCTCTTGAGGACCTTGACCCCAATGACGATATTCTCCTTACCACTACCAACCTGGGTCAAGGTTATATTGTTCCTATCACTTCCCCTCTTGATTATTTGGTGGAATCCCATTCTACTCTTAGTGAGCCTACTCCTGACCCTCCACTAAGGAAATCAACACTTAGCATTCAATATTCTGAGGATTCAAATGCACCTAATGAAGGTGACCCTAAGGGAATAGAGGATGATCAATTCTGGTCTCAGGGTTACGAAGAGTCTAATTCAGAGGATGAGGATACCCCAATAGAGGAACCTAGACTGAAAATCTGGAGTGAATCACAGGAGAATTATTTATCATTTAAGGATTTACTTCCAGAGGGTAGAAATAATATGATTAAATCCAGATTCCTCCTTTCTTTTGAGAGTCATCCTCCATCAAAATAGGAGTTGATATTAGAGGAGGATAAACAAAATAATGAGAAGTCTATGGGAGACTCTCGGGGACAAAACACATTAATTAAGGATTTATACCTTGAGAATAATAACGAATTTAATGATATAGGCTTCCTAAAAAATATTAAGATTGATCCTCCTTTAGAAATAATTGAGGATACTGATCCAACTCCTAATGAATCATTGTTGAACGATTACGAACGCTATGCTAACGTGTTCGATTTTGAAAAACCTGTCGTTGTAGTTCGAAAGCGAAGACTTCGTGTTCAACAAATAAAATTTATATCGAAATGAAAATTCCGGGTCGAACATAGGGAGGCGGACGTTTGATTTAAAATAGAGAGAGAGGGTAAGAGAGAGAGAGAGTATTACACATGGAAATTAAAATGAGATGTAGAATAAACAAAGAATTTATCATAGAAGAGACTGTTCATTACAATTAGAAGGAATAAAACAATTACACTAGAAAGCGATAAATTTACTCTAGAAAGCATTAAAAGAATGGAGGGAGAAATGTCCTCCTCGACGGTCGCTTGGAGGACGAGTAGATTAATCTAGAAAGCAGTAAATATATACTAGAAAGCAGTAAAAAGAATAGGGAGAGAGAAATCCTCCTCGACGGTTGCTTGGAGGATGAGCCGGACGGGATGACGCCTGGATGAAGGAGAACGAAGCAGGACGAAGGAGGATGAAGTAGAAGAACGAGAACGAAGCAGCATGCCGTCGTCATCGCGGGATCCACTTCTGAAGGGGAACGAAAATTGGACTTTATCTCGCGAGAAGCATCCCGGGTGTGGGACAAGCTTCTCTTGAGCTTTGGAGGGGTAGAGAGGAGAAAGAAGGGATGAGAATTTCGTATGGAGGGGGTCTCCTTTTATAGTTGCAAGGAGTGGGAGCAAAATGGACATTACAACTTCAAAATAATAAAAGAGGGGTCTTTAGTGACGGATAAATCCGTCACTAAAGCCCCCAACGTGGGTGTCATGGGCGGCTCGTGCGCGCCTCCTCGCCTGCTTGCGTGCTCAACGGTTAGTGCACGTTCGTCGATTCTCAGCCATCCGATCGCGAGATCGGACGGCTTAAGATGCGTCTCTGCTCACTTTTGTGCGCCCACCTGGCGCGTGCGATCGCACGTCCACGCCGCGCGTTCAATCGCACGTGAACGCAATCGGGCACGCGCGACCGTCCGATCTCCATCTGATGCTCCACGTGCCTCAATTGCCCACGCCTTCCAGCCCCTCGCCGCGGCTCGATCCCGCGCCTGCCGCTCGCGAAAGCGCGGTCGACCGCTGCGCTATGGGGCGCGGATGGTCGAGCGGACGCTTTTAAGCGCGAGCGACCACAACCGTTGGATTAAGATCCGACGGCGGAGAGCGATCAGGCGCGGGGCCTTCACAAAATGCAAGCTACCGTTTGGGCGGCTGAGATGGCACCACGTGGCGCCATCTTGGCCGTCCATCTTCTGGAAGTTGTAGATGGTGCCACGGATGTCGGATTGACTCGATTTTTGTGTCATTGGGCTGTGATCGTCGATCTGAATTCATTCGTGCGATCAGATTTGTCATCTGAAGTGCAGATTTACACCATCCTGGCCCTTGATCTTCTAGGCTTCCTAGGTCACTACCTGATGCTACGGATGCCTGATTAGGGCGATCTTGGAGTCGTTGAACTCCAATCGTCGCCCTGATCACATCCATACGGTTGGATCTTTGATCCGAGGCCCCGATAAAATGTTTGCCCTGTCCAAGCACATAAAAGGAGACAATTAACCTCCATTTTATTCAAACTACTATAAATGCAAGATGATGCATGTT
Organism: Thalassia testudinum; assembly: GCA_037157565.1. Lineage (NCBI taxonomy): Eukaryota > Viridiplantae > Streptophyta > Magnoliopsida > Alismatales > Hydrocharitaceae > Thalassia > Thalassia testudinum. Next base: position 99,295,141 of record JAZHRO010000031.1, on the reverse strand, counting down.
ATGCAATATTTATATCATGAAATGCAATCCTATGCTTAAGAACATGCAAAAATAGACATTTTAAGTAGTGTAAATATGTTTACATCAATCACATATACACCCCGACAAATATTTGAGTGAATCAAATGAATCTGGGGATGAGCTGAATGATAATGATTCTTACATTTTGACCCTGCCATCAAAAAGTTGTAATTTGGAGTCTACCTTTGATTCAAATATGACTCCGATCATTAATGCAAGGCAGGATAACTTGAAGTTGTCTACAACTATTAGGGAGTGTACACAATCTGAATCATTGTTGGAATTGAACCTAACACCAACTAAGCCCTCATTGGACTTAACCATTACCTTCCAACACTACAAACAATCCTTATACTCCCTAACCGATCCGTGGCTTAGATCTCTGCTCATGTACATTCTTTCTGGAGAATATATCAGGCCAGTACATCCTAGGATAGAATGGCGAGTATGGATTAATGCTTGCACTTTTACTCTCGCAATTCAAGGGTTTGAACTAATAATGATTATATCTTTTAAAATCCGTCCTACTTTGGAGGATCCTTGTTATCCTCCACTTATTCCATTTCGGGAGGCCTCTTTTCATATTCCATTTCTTATTCCTAGACCTCCCCAGGTAGCCAACGAGATTTTCTGTTTTCATTTCTTCTGGCGAGCATTTGGAATTACATTGCATCATCAGCTCACCAACATTCGTGGTTACCTGTTTTCTAGGCCTGCGCTGTTATGCATATTCTTAGGGCTTAACCTTTTCTATTTGAAACCAGACTTATAGGTTCCTTCTTAGTCTGGCTGCTGACAGAAAATGTAATGCTTGTTGGGAGGCAACCCAGCAGACCGTGTCAGGTGATATTTTTCCTTTCTCCTCCTATTTTAATTTTATAATGGGGACATTGTAGGATTTAGGCATGGGGGAGTGCATTTGCATTTTAGGAAGTATTCATGCATTTTGGTTTGCATATAAGAAAAAAAAATCTCTTTTCTTGAGATGAATAGGTTAGTCCCTAGCAAAATACCTTTGTCATTAGAGGTTTTTCTTCCGGAATTATTTCTTAAGTTTAGAATCCAGTACATTTATTTCACGTGCACGTAGACTTGGCAATGGATCCTTGAGGAAAACCAATGAGCATTTATAAGTCTACTGAACCCTTGGACAGTTCATAGGGAGTCAGGCATACTATCTTCTAGTAAGTCCACCTCATATTTGTGAGAAGAAGTAGAGAGACTATTGGTGCGCTAAGTCTAGTGCAAGGACTCTTAAGTTTTGGATAATTAGATGATGATATTTCAGAGTTAGGCGTAGTTTTCACTCTCTATTCCTGTGTGCGTATTGTGTGTGAATTCCTGAGAGTCACCAAATAAGGCAGATACACAGAGATTGAGTCTTAATAAAGCTATAACTATGGTGGATGGTTACGACCGTCCTACATAGAGTCCTCGGCTGAAAGAGGGTAATAATGTCAAAGGTCAGAAATACGCCTGTCCTATTCATTCATTCCCGATTTTGAGAATAGGCACTTCCACCAAATAAGCCACACAACTTCCTTTTGACCATCATCATCCCTAATAATACCTCATAAATAAAAGTCTGTATCATGTTGTGTTGATTGAAAAAGAAACAAAATAAAAAAAAAAGGAGAGAGAAAAGAAGAAAAAGAAGAAACAGAAAGAACAAAAAGAAGAAATAGTTATATTACAAAAAAAAAGTCCAAGTTTATGATGTAACACTGTTTCTGAGGCAGCAGAACACCTATCGCATTCCACCAAATATGACCCATACTTACCTTCTAGTATTTCTGATCGCCTGAATACTGGTTGAGAACTCTAACTTAGTTGTAGAGTTATTAGGACTTTAATTGAAGTGTGGATGCCATGTGAGGCCACCAAATAGTGAGTACAATTTCTAAATCTGGCGAGATTTGTGATCTCGGAAAGAAAGAAAAGAGAGAGTGCCCAGGAATATCAAGAGAGCACAATTGTGTAGCCTCTCTCAGAGTTGACTTGTTTAATAGTCTAGAGATCTAGAGTCCGCAGTACTAGACTATATGTAGCACCAGATGAGTGTGTGCCACCAAATACAAATCCATTCGATATCTCCTACCTAAGACAAACGTCGGGGTCAAATTACAGATTATCGTCTGCTTTATCCCCAAGGAAAGTAGTTGCCGATCTCGATAGAAATTTTTGCCAAGGTGATGTACGAACTCCCAATGCGAATAAGCTCTTTCACTTGGATCTGTTACCTAGTCTATCGACACTTCACATTTGTCTGGATTTCTAAAGTTTTGAAGTAAGAAAAGAAGACATCTTCTGATTACTTCTATTATTTTCATTTTTGCTAGGGACTAGCAAATCTTAAGCATGGGGGTATTTGATGAGTCCATTTTAATGGACTAATATTAAGCCTAAGTATCTTTAATCGTACCTTGTAGGTGTGTCAATAATTGCAATTAAGTTGTATAAGATTTGTACGCATCATGATTTAAGTTTATAATATCCTATAAGTTATGATTTTGTTGTTTTTATGTGCAGGTATTATGTTTAGAAAGAGCAAGGGTTGGGAAGAAAATTTCCCCAACAACTGGCGGGACTTTTCCCTTCCCTCCGGCCAGTTGTAACTCTTCTCAAATGCCCGCCGGTTAAAAATAGAAAAGGGATTTGAAAACCCCTTGATTGGCGCACACGGGGAGAGAGAGGAGTTAAAGAGGGGAGGTTGAGAGATGAACAGGAGACCAAATCTTCCCCCCTGCAGGGAACTGCTCTATCTTCTCCATTGTGGAGAGGGCGAGCACTATACCTGCTCCTTCTCCACCTTGCGCGGCCGCAGTCACGTGCCCATCACCAGCCTGCACCTGTGCCCAACCACTGCACGCACTGCCTTGCCCCAGCCGCTCCCGCAGGCGCTTCCACCACCAGTGCGCCTCATTGCAGGTGCACACCGCCCACCTGCGCTCGCACCAAGTAGCATGCTACCACTACAGGAGTTTTCTTGCACCCAATGCCGCACCTGCCAAGCGCCCACTGCAGCGCTCCCCCCTCGTCCGCGGGCGCCCTTCTGCAGCGCCCGTAGGCGCTCTGCCTATACGCCCCACCTCGCTTCACTTGCACGCACCTACGCCTTCAAGCGCAGCACCATCACCGCGCCCACACCAAATGCTTGCATCCTCCGCCAGCTGTCCCTGCAGCACCCGCTCCATCACCTCTGCGTGCCCCTCTCCAACGCCAGTAGCCGCTCCACCCTCGCCACCCGCTCCAGCAGGCGCGCGCCCTTCTACAGCGCCCGCAGGCGCTCGGCCTGTACGCACCGCCCCTGCAGCACCTGCTCCCGCAGGTGCGCACCCTGTAGGAGCCCGCTCATGCCCTCGCCACCTACGCCTTGCAAGCGCGCACTTGCACGCACCTACGCCTCCAGCGCGCAGCCAGCCACGCGGCTGCAGTAGTCTCCTTCTCCTCCAACAGGCTGGCGACCCTCCTCCGCCCGCCGGCCGCCGCTGACCACCTCCGGACGCCGTGTCACTGCCGTTGCGTAGCTCTCGTCAAGCAGCACCTCCCTGCCGACTCTCGCGGCCAACCGTGTGCGGCCGCACATGCGAGGAGGAGAGAGGAGAAATCCTCTCTTTTTTCCTCTATTAATAATTACATTCAATGCCATTGTCAAGTTTATATTAATATTTTATTCTGGCCACATTGCACTGATGCACTCAGATTTTCGTGAAATTATTTTATTTGTGTTATGTGCATGTTTCTATCATGAATTTCAAATTAGAATTGCATGAAAGTTGAATTCACATGATAAGCCAGTACACATGCATCTTACACATATTTTTGGGGCTTAATTCCTGACGTGAAAAATGCATAAACACCCCTGAACTTTTAAAGAAATTGCAAACTTCATTTAAAATAGCATTTTCCTCACATTAAAGTTGCAAAAGAGTTTGCGAACTGTGTATTCCTTGACTCATGAATTTATTGGCCTAGTCCTCCCTATGGATACGACATCCGTTATTGTGGTTTAAATTCATATCTGTTTAATCTTTGATTGAGAGATTTTCCACCACCTTTTGTGCTACAACGATTTATTATCTTAATATTAATTATTCAAAGTGAAAACTGCTCTTTCAGTACACACAAACACACTTCTCTATCTCATCTCTCTGAGTAACCATAGGAGTTTGGATTCACACGTAAGTCTTATCCAAGTTCTGGGTGGATTTAAAGGTCTGCACATCGCTAGGTTTTCTCCTAGGATGTGTATGATTAGACTGATAATATTTGTTTGTGCACTCTATTTTTCATAGCAGACCATTAGGAAAAATTCATGACTTTTGTCTCTCTTGATTTCTATGGTCTTGACTTTGAGATTGAAATTTTGTTTGGTTGGATCGATTTTTCCGTGAGTTTGTGACTATTTCATAAAGTCTTTTCAGAAATTGACTCATGGACGATAGATGTTCTTTACACCAACCACTTGTACTTCCTTTAGGTGCTGAAGCCGAAGTCACCTACATTCCCTTCTTCATAGTCCCCTTTAGGGTGGAACTGTGAATAATCTATTCGTGACACTATCTTCTGATTATTCATTGCCATATCTTTTCTTAGCAGCTGGAGGAACCGTTGTTCCTCAATACTCTGACATTCCTACACAATTCTGATCCTTCTGCACTATATTCAGATAAGCAACCACCTCTTCTTCCCAATGCTGATTCATCTTCTACATCTTGATTTGCATTCATTGATTGGAAGAGGTAGAAGTTGTAGATTCTTCTCGACATATATTTGACTTGGACCTTGAGCTAAGTCTTCTGATTTGCTTCCTTACTTGGATCTTGTACCAAGTATCTTGATTCTGATCTTCGTTGATTATGGAGCCTGTCTTCACCTTTGAGATTGAAAATTCTCACCTTTACACCATACACTATGATTTAAATCTTTCATTGAGCTCCATAGATTTGTCAATTCTCTATTCATTTTGCTCCTACATTCTGATTACACCTTTTCTGGATGTACGCCTAGTTGAAGGCGTAAAACTTAGCAACTCTTGTATATAGGTATTTTTCTCTTTCTTTATCTTCCATTTCTTTCTTTAGTGTCTATTCTTTCATTTTTAGCTTACATGCATAATCACATGTGCCTTTCATTTCATTACCGAGCCCGACTTTCCACTGTAATATATATCAGACTTGAAATTGTCTGTACAGAGATTTTATCTCCTCATTCCGACACCTAGTCTAAGTTAATGAAAAGCAAAGCATGCATTTGCATCCACTCTATTCATCCAATGCGGACATTGCATCAATTAAGCATGGGGGTGTAAATGGTGAAATCATTTACTGAAATGTAATTATAGACACACTTGTAGTGTATATAGTATAGTATTATTGAAAACTCCAAAAAAATTGAAAAATTTCGAAAAAAATTCTAAAAACAAAAATATAAAAAAATGTGAAAAACAAAAATTCCAAAAATACAATAAGAGACCTACTTACATTCACTGTTGAGGGAGAACTCCAGAAAAAATTTTTAGAGGAGAAAAGAATTGAAAAGATTTATAAGTGTTTAATTATGATCTTATAGCTGAAATAAAAATAGAATAAGTGTTTATGGACATTCAACCTTTGCTGATTAGACTTTCTGGGCTATAGAAGCTTGATTCGCTCAGGCTTAGACTTAATACACTCAAGCTTTGACAAGATAGACTAGGATCTCTCCTAACTTAGGATGTATTCTTGTACCTAACTCACCAGTATAAGATTCTTTGGTCTGCTTTTACTTGGGAGTCTAAGTAACTTTGGTTTACACTACACAAAGTCGGAAAAGACCATATGAACTTAAGATTCAACCCTAGTGTCCATTAGGGAAGGTGGAGTCCTTACCTGTGCGTGCAGGTAGAATTTTTATCCCAATCTTTAGTTTTATGTTTAGGAGCTCTGTTCATCAAAGTACTCACCCACAAAATAAGTATACTCTACCAAATAAAGTTATAGGAGACATGCTGACATTTGCTTTCAGAAAAAGAGTTCCATTTTGGGTAGTGGATTCTGAGATGTTTCCTCTATCATTAGCGTGGCCTCTCAACTAGTGAGAGGGTGTTGAGACAGGAGAGGAAGAAAGGGAGAGAAGAGGAAAGCATTGGTTGACATTGGTGGTGGTGTGTGCAATAGTGAAGAGTGTGTGCTTTGTGAGGTGAGTGCCTGAGGAATGGTGGGTGCTGACCCTAGTGATGGGAGGTGTGGGTAGTGTTTTTATAGGTGAAGGATGGGTAGTGGAGCGCAGGTGCTACTGGCCATTGGGATTTTTTTTTTTGGGAACTTTGTGGGGGGAACACTTAGGGAATTGGGTAATTAACATAGGTAATAGGTGGATAAAAGATGGATGGTGGCACACACATGGGAAATGAAATATGAAGAATCTACCTCTCTCTCTTTCTTCCTCTAAATTATTCATGAATGCATGATTTTCTAATTAATCCTACTGTGTATTCCGAGAAAATAACATAAGATTGACAAATTGTTGGCGTGAATTGCTATGTAATTAGCAGGTCCTCCTCTGTTGGGATACATGCCTTTGTCTTGTATACTAGGCTAAAGGGTGTTTGTCCTGTGGCTGTCTTCTGGCTTATTTTGTAACCCTGTAGAACATATGGTAATTCCTCCACCCACTTGCCTTTGGCACTATCTATCTTTCTTTTTAGGGTCAAAATTATTGCCTTGTTGGTTACTTCTATAAGGCCATTCACTTAGGAGTGGGGTGAATAATGTGAAGTTCATCCTGATGCACTAGTCAATGTAAAAATCTTTGAAGAGCTTAGATGCAAACTGCGTGTCGTTGTCTGCCACAATTATCTGAGGGACATTGTATTTACATATGATTTCTTTGTAGACAAAACTAACAACCCATTCTACGTTAGGGCTTGCTATGGCTTTGATGGGAACAACATCATGGGCCCTAATTAGCCATATTTAGTCAAATTTGATTGATAAAATCTTCTACTTAATCATCTGAGGGTCATAACTCCGCATTATTCTGATTTGACAAGAGGATGAGAAGTTAGGAGTAATTCTACAGTTTTAGCAGCACATCACAAATGTAGAGTAACCACGGGGTCTAGGGGTTAATTAGAGGTCAATTGAGCATTAAATACTAAAACATGGATCAGCACTGACAGAAACGGGGTTTCACGCCTTGCAAGAATTGAAATAGTACATAAAATCCTAATTATCAACCTGCTTAAATAGAAGAGGTTTAGGTCAGGATAAAATTCATCTAAACCTTCTAAAATTCATAGAAAAATATTCTAAGAGGTTTTGTGCCTTTGGTTTGACCATTTGAACCCATTTTGACCCAAAATAGAGGTTCAAATGGAATTCTACCCTAATTTGGGCTTCTATGCAAATTACCCAGTAAAACATGGTCAAAACTCAAATTCAAGTTCACCATTAGATTCCTTGGGTTAAAATTAGGTTAGCACCAAAATTTGGGCCCAATCAGAGTCCATCTTGACCTAGTTTGTAATTTAGCCTTTTAAAACTCTATTTCTTACGTTTAGCTCCTCAGGTTTAGAATTTATTGCAAATGGGTTGCTAACCTCTAATCATTTTCTTAATTTTGGTCCCTGACGCCATTGATGTGAACCCAAGCTCAGCAGAAAGATTCGAGGGAGATTTTCTCCCTCAAATCAAGGCCAAACTTCTCCAAAATTGGGGAGAATGGTTGCAAGGATCTTCCTAATCGATTGGACCAGATCTTAGACCCTCATTCACTTGGTGAATTTGGAGATATTTTTCCCCAAAACTTCGGCCAAATCAGGCCGCCTTCCTCATTTAGATCTCATGTTGGAGCCCTATAAGAAGTCTTCGACTCCAGACCATGCTCCTTAGCCAAGCTTGGAGCCAGAAATCCTCCCCCTTCCCCCTCTCCAGCCAACCACGCTTAAGCTCCAATGACCTTCATCTGCCTCTTCCGGCCGTCCAACCATCAAATTAGATGGCCCTCCGGTCTTCTCTCCTCATCGAGCGTCTCTCCGGCCAAAGAGGGATTGTTCTTTTCCTCTTCTTTGTTGTCGACACCTCACTAGACTCCATTGCCTTCTCCGACGTCGGTCAATCAAAGCCGGCATCTCCTCCTCCATCCCAACTCCTACTCTCCCTCAATCTCTCTCTCCCTCTCATCTTCATTGCTACCTACTTAGATTCTAGGATCGATCGCCGCAACACTTGCGCCCCTGTCATTTTCCTCTGCACCAGTCATGCCTCCAGCAAGGTCGTGCAGTCACCACACGCCACCAATCACCTCGACACGACCTCAAATCCCTTGCTGTGGCCCCATGACCAAAAGTCCCAACCTAATTGGAGCTATTGGTTTCTTAATCACCTCACCCCACAGACCCATCCACGGTCATCATCTCTGACTTCGCCACACTACCATACACACACTCGCACCGAATCACGGCCACCACTGCACTAATTGTGCCCCAGCAATCACCTTGAGCTTTTTAATTGGGGCTTATAGCCCATATTTCTGTTGCAGGTAACCTCACCAGAGCACCGTCGCCGTCATCATCTTCTTCGACGTCCCTCTCATCTCCCCAACCACCAATTGACCAACTACGGCACATAATCAAAGCGATTGCAGTTCTTGGAGCTTCCTAAGCCTTGAACTGGGTGTTGTGATGACTGCTGCGTTAGCAATCGATCAAGACTTCATCAGCTGTAGGCACACAAAGCTACGTGAAGAAAAGCCCATGGAATAGTCCCACATCATGCAACATTAAAGCAACTGCAACATATAATATTCAAATGTGCATACGACTTATCGCCTTAGCACGCATGGGGTGAGGTCCCATACACACTTAAACCCACAAGCTCTCCCACATTCCATCACCTAGAATTCTACCTACTGGTCTAGGTCGGATCTGATTGCCCAATTATCCAGGTCTGGTTTGGTTTTGAAGGAAGGACATATGAGGGAGGAGGGTTTTGCACCTCAAGAATCGTGTCCCCTCTCCCACGCTTGTGAGGCCCTTGTGTCTCTCTTTACTGCTGTTGTGCCTTAGCATTGCTGAGGCTTGAGGTTAAGGCATCTGAAGCCTTATCTTGATGTTTGGTGGGCTGCTTGCTTTGGTTCTAATACTGTAGACACATCTGCTGACATGGAAATTACTATTAGTGGTTGAGAGTTACTGTTCATATATTTGAGATTGAATTAGAGCTTAAACATTAGGATTAAATTGGTGGTTCAAACCACCATTTTAAGCTAATCTTTTTGCATTTTGATTCCTGATTATTCTTGAGATATTCTTCTGATATACGTTGAGCATTATTTTGATTCAATTGCATATTATTCTTGATATTGTGATTAGTGGATTTAATTATTTTAATTGCTCCCTACGAATGACCTCAGACTCATTCTATTTCTCGAGTTTATAAATTTAAGTGTTGTTGTGATTTTCATCCTATACTACAATGCTATATTTTAAACGACGATTCTCGCATGCAATAGGCTTCCACCTCGACTCATTTAGAAAAGTAGTCCATGACTACAATTTTGAATTTCTTTTGAGCGGGTGCTACTGGGAAGGGTCCTTTCAAGTCCATTCTTCATCTCTCAAAAGGATGGAGGATACGATAGGTACTATTTCCTTTGGTTGAGCTCTTGGTATGTTTGCAAAGTGTTGGCAAACATACCCATAGTCAAGTACAGCGTGTATCCACCACCCCGAGCAACAACTTTAGCATAGGTGGTGCATGACTCCTTTGGATTGAAGGGCACTCCACTACGTTTTCCACCTTGCACGATTCTAACCTGAATCATCCATGACGAGCCCCTGCACCTAAGCACGACTAATCAAGGCACCTTGACCCCAAAATCACGAACCACTTCCATCATAATGGCCATGGCATCCCCTGTAACAACCCCCAACCCAACGCAAGAAACTACTTGTCACAAATCTATGCCTCAATTACCTCTGATGTTTAAAGATGAATGGGAATACCAAGCAGTTGTTGCTTCACGCAGGGGTTGTTTGGTTAGATGTGAAGAAAAGTAATTTAAAAATTGCATTGTAGTATGTTTCGCACCTAAAACTCAAACAACAAGATAACAGAACTTAACTTTGAATCTAATTTTTCATCTTTTAGTTGGTGAGTTTCGATTGAACTCAGGAAGGCTACAAAATCTTGTTTTAATTGGATTGCTTCATTTTAAATCAATGTGTCCTAGATCTCGTTTCCTCACCATATAGTTTTTGATGCCCTTTGTTTTTGTTTTTTTTTCATTTTTGTTTTTGAATTGCAACACGAATCTAACTAAATGAAGTCCTAAATGAGACCGACTTAACTACATGAAAGATAAATCAATGCGAACCTAACCTACAACTTAGGTTTCCTAAAGGTGGCATGTGGTAATAATGGTGGTGATATGAATGGTGATTATGGCAAATCGAAAAACACAAGTGATGATCACAACTACAACAATGAAAATAAGAAGAAGAAAAACATTGCCTTAATCAACTACTCAAATGCTCATACATGAAACTAATCTAACCAATAGAAATACTAAAAACTAGAAGCAAGATCAACATGAATATAAAAGAGAATAACAAGTAGAAAGACCACTATGTTAGGAGTGCCACAAAGGGCCGTCGGCTTTGTGGGTGGTGGTAGCGGCTAAGCCTTGGTTGCGAGGACCACTTACATGCCACCAAGAGGAGAACATGCCCAAAGGCTATAGGGAGACCTTGGGCATGATCTAGAGAGAGAGATGGAGCATGCACAAAATAAAAAGTAGAAGAGGAGGGCTTGGTCATGGCTTATGGGAGAAGAGGAGAGGGTGGTGGTGGTATCCCTCTAAGGAGGTGGCTGGTCAGCCACCCAAGGTGGAGGAGGGTGATTGCACAACAATCATGCAACCTAAATCACCCGAATAAAGTTAGATCCTAACATAACTTAGGATTAATGCATTCATAGGCATCGTAATTTGCATAATAACTAGTCTATTAGTCATATAGATAATATCGTCATTTTATGACCTAAAATCGTCTCGATTTTAGTTGTAGATGATTTGAAACCGCAGATATTAGATTTGACCCAACAGATCTGATCAGAACAATAACGGAAGTCCAACTCTTCCAAAATCATCTCGATCAGACAACTAGGACACCTTGTGCGGTCCATAAAAGAATGGAGATCATAAAGTCAAAGGATAAAGATCTGAGCCTCAGATGAAGAATCTAACCGCATGGATGAATCCGAATCGACGATCGTAGTCCAATGGTGCAAAAATCAACTCGGAGGTCTACATCACCAGATACAAGGAAAAGAAGGATGGCCATGATGGCGCCACGTGGTGCCATCACAGCCGCACCCTCACCACCACCCCATCTAGGAAGGCCACCTCGCATCCATGAGCGCATTACATTGCCCGTCCAGCCGGATAAGTATAAATAGAAACAAACAAGGAAGTATAATAGAACGTTCGCGTAGCGCGTTGGCTCACGTGCTCGCGCGGAAGCGCGTGACGAGCGTTTGAGCAACGCTGGGTGAAATTGACGGAACGCTCGCGCGGACGCAATTGTGCCATCGGATGGCAATCGGAGGGTGGAGACGCAACCATGTGACGCGATCGGAGCGCACAGCGATCGGACGGGTGATCTCACACATTTTGCGAAATTAGGAAGTTGCCCGCATGCGTGAGAGATCGGACGGCTGAGATCATTGGTCGCGATTTGAATTCACGTAGGCATGCGAGGAGGGAGAAGCGGTGAGCAGGCGTTGGGCAGGTGTGAGGTGTGACCGAGGCCATCAGATCGTGATCCAAGGGACGTAGGTGTGCCATGTGCCAGCCAGAGAAGCGATCCACGCGATGAAGGTGAAAATGAAGGTGTTTTAAGGTGTGATTTGGTCCGCTGATCTTCCGATCGACGGATCTAATTGACCAGGAATTGTTACACGAGATTAAGGGCTAAAATACCCTTTTTGCCCTCCATAAAAGCTATAAAAGAAGGCCCAGGGCCCCCCAGTTGAAGTATCTCTCTTCCATCAACTCCAAACATCTTCCACATTCTCTGCAATTCTCCATCCCTCTGCAACTTCGCTCCAACTTTCATCCCAGCGCTCTGGATCTGAGGTGCTGCCGCACCTCGCACAAGCATCCTACAAGTGGCATCGTCTCTTTTCCACTTTCTATCTCTCTCTATCTATCTATCTATTTGTTTCTAGTAGCATTCTTTATTGTGAAAACTCTGTTTAAATGTAATAAGATTCTGATCTTCTGAATCCATATATCTGATTCTTATACATACATACATATATAAATATCTGTTTAGAGCAAGTTCTATTGAGAAGCTTCTGTAAAAATCGAGATTGCCTCCCTGTGAACGACCCAGTACTCATTGGCTTTATAAATTTATTTGTCGACGTGTTTTCACCCTATACTACAACTAATTAACTCTTAAAATGCGAATTACACATCGAACAAGTTGGCACCATTGCCGAGGAATAATGAAGAGTTGAATTTAGGCCCCTTGCAACACATTGAAGTGACCCTTCAGCTCGTTGATAGGTCAACCAAAATTCTAAAGGGCCTTCTGCAGAATGTGATTATAAAAGTGAGGGATTTTGAGTACCCTGTGGACTTCCTTGTTCTAGATATGGAGGCATCAGAAAACCTGAACCACACCTCGATAATCTTAGGGAGACCTTTTTTGGCCACTGCCAAGGCTCTAATCAACTGTGAGACGGGCACACCTCTGGAAGGAAAAATTGTCAACTCAATATCTTTAAAACTTCCCAAAAGAATAAGGTGAATTGTGGTTCCATTGAAGCTGTAGGAACAATTGAATAAGTGTTCGTAATTCATACTAAAGATGATCCAAATCCTGGCAAAGCTCAAGACCAGCAGGAAGGGAAAGAAGGAGATGTACTTGAGGATAATTCTAATCTACCATCTCCCATGGAAAATCAAATTGAACAGGACATTAGTGAGATTGAGAAACTCCTAAGAGTAACTTATGATGAATTAGATGATAATATAAAGAATCCTCAATACATCCACCTTGAAATTCAAGAACTTTTGAATTCTGAGGGAGTTCAAGAAAATGAACAATCTAAGGACATGAACTAGGAAGCAACCCCAGAAGAAGAAGTTCAACACATGATGGACTGGGGAAGAACTTATAAGCCAACTGGTTCAAATGGATGGCTTGACTCAAAAGAAGTGACTTCGGATGAGGAAGAGGAAATTTCTGATAAAGATTTTGATGAATTTCACACAACTCTACCCCTATCTTCATATGACCCAGAGCCTGGAGAACTCATGATTTTTGATATCAACTACCATTATGAAGACCCTTATTACTCTGATTCAGAACCAGATTTAATTCTAAATCATGATTTCAATCCAGACATTATACTACCTCTTCTTGAATTATGAAACTAGATTGAAAGACAGGCTCTACAATTTGAATCTCATCCACTCGACCCTATTTCATATTCCAAATCAAAAAGACTCTTTGGAATAGGGCTGCATCATTAGATAGTTTGCATTTGTAGATTACTGATTCTGGGACCAAATAATCATATCTTACTACTAATCTAAAATTCCCCTGCAACTGTTATTACTTCTTCTCTTAACCCATAGTATTTGTTAAGACCCATGCCACCAAAACCCTTTTAAGACGTTTGGGAGTTGGTCTAAACATCTGGTCAGAGGTCTGGACACCTTCCCAGACGTCTGGAAATCAATTTTTGCATGTGTATGATCTCGAGTCTGCACGCGTGCCGCACGCAGACTGATCCCCAGCCGCCCTCTTCTCTTTCTTCCTCCCTCGTTGACTTGCAGAGCTGCCCTTGTGCCTACATATATCCCCTCCCATCTCCCTCGCTCGCCACCCCACACCATCCGTCTTCTCCTTCCTCTAGTGCGAGAGCGAGAGTGAGAGCGACAGCTGCAACCGAGTGCAGCGGCGGAGAGGAGAGGAGTAGCGAGAGGGAAGAGAAGAAAGCGCACGAGCTGTGAGAGAGAGAGAGAGCTCATCGGAGCAGCTCGAAATCGGTCGGCATGTGCGAGGTGGAGTGCGTGTCGAGGAAGTCCTCCCCGACATTGCTGTAGCTAGAGCAGTGGGCGGACGAGCACGGCGCGGCCGCGAGCAGCAGGAAGAAGACGAGGGAGCTTCTGATTCTGGGATTTTTTCCCAGAATTAGATGTCTATACCTACATCCAGACGACGTGGACGACGTCTGGAGGGAGCTCTAGACGACTGAGAGGTACATTTTGCCTCCTACGCTTCCTTTTGCGGACGTCTGTTGCGTGCTGTGGTTGAGAGATTTTGCGTATGCGTGTAGGATTCGCTTCGGGAAGGCGCGGGACACGCCCTCCCACGAGGTTCAGACGTTTGGGAGAGTCACCAGACGGCGGAGAGCATCTCCAGATGTCCGGAGGGATAGTTGGACATCTAGAACTAGGTCCAGACAGTTTAGCAAGATCCCTGGACGTCTGAGGAGCAGTGCAGAGTAAGGTATGATCTGGCCTCCTTTTTAAGACGTCTAGAAGATGTTCCAGACGTCTGATTAGAGTCAGAGTTGTCATTTTTGACCCATTTAGGGTCCGTTCGAGGTTCGATTTCTGTGTTTAAGATTTCATTCTTCTTCGTATAAGTTCCTCTACTTGTTGGAATGCTTTTATCATGCTCTGAGTGGTTTCTTGTGGTTGGTCCTTGTGTTAGGACCACGTTCTGTTACGGATTTGGGGGTTGCGGAGGCACGTGGACCTGCCGATCACGCCTCCATTACTCCCAATTTTGCAGGTAGAGTGGCTCCCCTTAGTTAATTACAAACATAAATGAATATTTGGAATAAATGATAGATCCTAGGGTATGGCATGAATCCTAGGACCAGAAAATCTAGATTGAATGATAGATCCTAGGGCATGGCATGAATCCTAGGACTAGAAAAATTAGATTGAATGATAGATCCTAGGGTATGGCATGAATCTTAGGACTAGAAACACTGGAACGATTGTATTAAATGCCTGAAATGTAGTCTTGAAATGAGTAGATGGAATAATAATTGCCTGTAATTGGATAACAGCTGCTTGTGAAATGTAGAGTACTGTTATTAGTACCTGCTACATGTAATTGAAATTTAATACGAGCTGCTTGTATATAAATTGAAAAAGAAAGATTAAATGTTGGAAACACATGCTATATGCGAATAAACTTGAATGATGAAACCTAGTATGGCTTGGCCTGAGGAACATGAGCATGAATCCTATGGGGAATTAGGAGTAGAGCTCCTGGAAATAAATAGAATGGAACTGGAAAAGTGAATGGGAAAGTGTGTTGTCTCTTGGGTATGTAGTACCAAGGGAAGCACATGTTACCTCTTAGTGCAGAGCGGAGCTAGCCGCCCTAGGGTTGAGACTCGGGGTTAGGTCTGGCCACTTTGTACCGACTTTTGGCCCTCGCGTACATAGTACTAGGGAGAGCTACTAGTGTAAGGACAGAGCTAGCCACCCCACAGGGCCCAGGGTTCAGCTAGTCGTCCTACACCGACTTGTTAGGCCCACGGGGCAAACCAGGGTAGTCAGGCGAGGGTGCACGGACTGTGGAGGGGCGAGCCCCCTGTTTGGTTACTGTGGAGGGGCTAGGCCCTTGTTACTGAGAGGGCTCTACCCTATACTGGTTCCGTGCTGTGCTTTGGGTGCACCCATTAACAGAAATGACTGACCGCGTGCCAGTGTGGGGTAGCTGCTCGTATGTTTATCGCATGTGCCGTAGTCCCCGTTACCTTTGTCAACGACCTTGGGGTGGTTGACTGAGGGTAGGACCACCACGGGGGACTCTCCCGGCCAGGAGAGCACCACATGCTACTTCTACTCTTTGGAAAAGACTGCAATCAAGATCGTTCGTACGAGGAACATTCGAGATCAAGAAAAAGACCTGATAAATAAACCAAGTGATGAAAGAAAGAATAATTAGTTGAATAAAGAAAGAAATTGAAAACAACAGCTACCTGTCCACCTTTACTGTTTCTCTTAGTTAGCTGGTTGCCACTCTACTCAACGTTTTGCTGACGTGTCGTACTTACCACCTTTTTCAGGTTCAGGTGTTGAGTAGCCAGAGCCTACGGTTGCGGAGGGTGTTGGGCCTAATAGAGCCCAATAGTTGTACTTTTATTGTACCCGTTTTTTGTGGTAGTGAGTATTTTGTTACACTTTTGTACTCTTTATTGTAAACTTCATAATTCTGTACCTGTTTAAAAATTTTCTACTGTTGTGGTGGTGCGTACTGTAGTAGTTACTTCTTTACTGCTATACTTTGTTACTGTTAATTACTTGCATGGTGAATGTGGCTTATTTTACTGCTTTTTGGTTACTTTCTCGTTGGACGACTAGGTCTTGGGATCAGTCGAGTTGGTCCGATTCTCTGTGCTGTAGGGATTCGAGAACTGGGTCGTAACAATATTGAACTACATAGTTTTGGGTTTAAGTTCGGCAAATGACATTAAACTTAGCGTTGACTGGGAGGCAACTTAGTACTCTGTACAGGTAGCTCTGCATCCTCTGCATCCATACTGACCTGGATTAACAAGCATAGTCAAGTGATATCCCCTCCTCTTGCTTATTATATTTTGATTTTCGTGCATACATTTCAATGAGGACATTGTAATGTATAGGCATGGGGGGGTGGACATTACATGTCTAATTTTTATGTCAAAAAAAGAAAGGCATAAAGAATTTTTATTAAGGTTTTGTTAGGGATTTATTCTTAAGTTGATTCCTGAGTTTAGAATCCGGTACAATTTCACACTTACACATAAAATTTGCAATAGATCCTATGTGAAGATCAATAAACATCTTTAATTTGTCGAGAAGAAGCAATGCTTCTTCTCCTAAATCCTTGGACAGTAATTAGAGATCCAGGCAAACAATCTTCTAACAGATCCACTAAACAAGTGTGAGGTAAGAGTAGAAAGTCTACTGATGCTCTAAAGCTAGTATGAGGAATCTTAAACTCTGGATAATGAGATAATCATACTCGAAGTTAGGCATAATTTTCACTCTCGGTTCCTGCGTACAAGTTCTTAGTGCAAATTTCTTGAGAGCCACCAAATTAGGCAAATACGCAGAGAGTGGGTTCTGATAAAACTAAGACTGAGGTGGATGGTCACGACCGACATTTACGAAATCCTCGATTGAAGGAGGGTATTAATGTCAAGGTCAAAAATACAATGTCCTATCCATTCCCTTTCGAGTGTCGAGAATAGGTACTTCCACAAAATAAGCCATCCGATATCCTCTTGAACACCCATAATCCCAAATAATGCCTCATAAATAAAAGTTCGTATACTGCATTGCGTTAGTAGATATTTGGATGCGAAAGGAAAAAAAAGAGAAAAAATAAAAAAAAGAAGAAAAAGAAATATATATATATATATACATAGAAAAAATTTTAGAAAGCGAAAAAAAAACAAATGAGTTTATGAGTTAGAATTTATTTCAAGTGTAATAAGGCAACAACACCTACCACCCTCACAATCCACCAAATACGACCTTGACCTACTTTTCTGTATTTCTGGTCGCCTGAATACGGCCTGAGAAATTCTGACTTAGTCTTAGAGTTATCAGAACCTAATCAAAGTGTTAATGCCAGGAGAGACCACCAACTATACTGATAAATTTGGTGAGATTGTGAGCTCAAAAAGAAAGAAAAGAAAAGAAAAAGAAAAAGAAAGAGAAAGAGAAAGAAAGAGAGAGAATGGGTACAAAGGAACTAAAGAGAGTATAGTTTCTTGTCTATCTCTAAGTTGAATTATTTCATAATCTGGAAATCTAGGTTCTAAAGTACCAACCTATATGTAGCATCAGATGAGTGTGAGGCACCAAATACAAATCTACTTGACTCAGAAATCTTCTACCTAAGCCAAAAGCCGCAGCTAAATATACAGGTTACTTTATAACCCCAAGGGAAAAAGTTTTCCTATCCCAATAGATTTTTACTAAGGGTCAAGTACGAGCTCTAGATGAGGATTGACATTCACGTGGATCTGTTGCATAGGCTACAACAAAGCACATTCATGACTATCTAGATTACTAAAGCTTCGGATGTAAATAAAAGACATAAACCTCTAGTCAAACTCTTGATAAAAATTTCTCATGTAGGACAACTTTGCATTTAGTCATGCATTTGTTAAGGACTAGAAAGATTTAGGCATGGGGGTGTGATTGCAAAGCAATCATGCAACCTAAATCACCTGAATTAAGCTAGATTGTAGCATAACTTAGGAATAATACATTCATAAGCATCATAATTTGCACAATAACTAGTTTATTAGTCATATAGATAATATCGTCATTCTATGATAAAAAATCAACTCAATTTTAGCCGTAGATGATTCAAAATCGCGAATGTCAGATCAGACCAGACAGATCTGATCAAAATGATGACGAGAGACCAACGCTTTCGAAATCGTCTTGATCAGACAACCAGGGCACCTTGTGCAGTTTATAAAAGAACGGAGATCATAAAGCCAAAGGATAAAGATCTGAGCCTCACTACACATCCTTTAATTAGTTATCATCAGTCATATCTAGCTTTAATTAGTCAAAATCCATTAATAAATGCTCCTACATAACCACCAAAGGACCGCAATTCACTACACATCATTTCTGAGAGTTTAACATTAAATCAGGGTTAAAACTGTAATTTTACCATCATATCATGAATGTAGAACAACTGTAGGTTTTCTCAGGGGTTTCTTAAAGGTCAAATGTGCATTAAAGTCTAACAAGAGGGTCCGTATAGATAGAAACGAGTTTTCACGCATTTCAAGAATTAAATGACATCTAAAACCCTAAAAAACAGGTCCACTTAATTCACTACGGTCTTGGTCAGGATAAAATTCACCTAAACCCTCTAAAAATTATATAAAAATATTCTCCAGGGTTTTACATCCTTGATTTGACCATCAAAGCCTATTTTGACCTAAAATAGAGTTTCAGACAGACAGTTGCCCTAATTTGGGTTTCTACACAATTTACCCAGGCAAACTTGATCAAAACCTAAATCCGACTTCACCATCAAATTTTTTGGGTTCAAATTAGGTTTGTGCCAAAACTTAGGCCCAATCAAAGATCATCTTGACCTAGTTTATATTTCAGTCTTGTCTGACTCTTTTCTCTCACACATATGCCCCTAACTTTCGAAATAATTACAATCAGGTCCCTAACTTTATCATCATTCTTTGCAAAAAGGTCCTCATGCCATTTTTGGAAGGTCATACCTTCAACGTCGAGTTTCGAGTAAGGATTTTTCGCTTGATTCTCAACCAAACCTTATCAAATTTTAATCGAAGATTCATTGTGAAATTGCCTTCCACATGAACCCATACACGAATCCTAAATCGCCCCCAAATCCTCATGCGAACCTTTTGAAGGTTCACATGTCCTACTCGCATGAAAAAACGTGGAGTTACAAGCTTGGTTTCCATGCTTGAAACCCCTTCCCATGGCCTATAAATGAACCTGCGATGCAAACCTCACCTCTTTAGATAGGTTTAAGGCAAAAAATCTTCCTTTTTCGCCAACTCCGGCCTCCTCCGACCTAAGCTCTAGCGGTCCCCTTCTCCGCCTTCCTACAGACGGCCAACGGTCAAATTGGCCCGTCCTTACTCCTCGTCTTCCGCCGCCTCTCGTCGACCAAAGCGAAGGTCCTCAGACCCTTTCCACATCGCCATCTCCCTCACGGAGGGTCGTCTTCCCTATGTCCGGCAATCACACCGGCGTGGGAATCTCCCTCATTTCGTCCATAATTTTACGACCCCTTGATCCCTCTTCCCCTCTACTTCATTTCTCTCTCTTTAAACTCCAATTTTAACTACTATTCACACTCTCCCCCATCATCTTCTCCCACTCTGGCGCAAACTCCGACGAGCCAGCGCCACCACCACTGACCACCATCCGCACCGCCACATCTCCCAAAAGCTCCACCATCACTTCACGACCAAAACCCCTCACTTATCTCGCCATTCCATCCACCCAAACACGCCACTGAACACCACCTCCTTCTCACACCTTCGCTAACCTTCGCTGGTCACCGCACACCTCAATTCACCATGAAACCACCACGACCACCCTCACCATCCTTAGGCGATCATCTTTCACTATTTTAACTTGGCTGTGAGGCCGTATTCATGTTTTCAGGGTTCTCACCATCGCTCCGCCACCGTCGCCGTCACTACCTTTGTTCTTCGAGCACTAGGCTATGCAAGCCCCAGGTTGCATTGCTAGGTTGAGCGGAGTAGTCCTAGGACCCTTCCTAAGTCCTTGATTGGGGATGCCAATGTCTGCAACTGCCTTAATTGGAGGCATCTTCACAGCAACTGCTCGAGGAGAAGCCCTGTGGGATTTAGTTCCACATCGGGCGCAGAAGAGAGCTTGAGAGCGCTTAAGTTGTTTTTGTGAATAAGCCTCTTCGCCTCAGACACTGGGGTTGAGGTCCCCACTCACCAGCACACGCGACCTAACCCGACCAAACCTATACACTCCTCGGTTGCGACCCTCGCCCGCAGCCCTGGACCCGGGTGTGTGCATGCCCAATAACCTAATAAGCCCAGATCTTGAGAGAGAGAAAGCAGGAAGGAGAGAGAGAGCGTAGGGGAGGGGGGCTTTGGCTCTTTGAAGAATGTCCCTGTGTGACACTTAGGCGCAGAAGAGGTTGTTTCCCTTATGCTGCGAAGGGAAGAAAGAGAGAGGGCCTGTGCGTGTTGAAAGAAGAAGGATGGAAGAAGGGAAGAAAGAGAGAAGGGAAGCTCTAAAAGAAGGAAGAGAAGAGTTGAAGAAGATGAACAGTGACTTTGCACTGTAGCATCTAAGTACTTGTCTGATTGAGCATTATCTATGTTACTGGTGCATTATTTAAGTACTATGGTTAAGATGCATGCTTAAATGTGGATCTAAAAGGTGATTTAAATCACCACTTTTTATGATCATTTCCATTCTTTTTGCTATGTCAAACTCTTCATATTCTCATATTATATATTGATGATCAATTTTGAGTAAGTATTATTCATTGCAAATCATTATTCTCCTAATTATTGTGCTCATCTATATTTTGATTAAGATTAGTGTGTGAATGCAACACTTACTCCCTGTGTTCGGCCTCGGACTTATATTCGAGTTATAAATTGTATTTGTTGTTCGATCGATTGAGGATTTGAACTACGTCGATAATAATTTAAACCCTTGATAGATCGCTTCAACATTTTGGCGCCATTGCCGGGGAGCAACACGCAATTTATCGCTATTCTTTACTTTATCTAATTATATTTGAGCACTAATTTGCCTTGTTCGATTTCTTGTGATTTTGTGACGTACTTCACGAGGTGAACTTCCATGTAATTCAACCACTTCTGGGTAGGTAATCTTTCTTCTTCCCTAATCTCCTAATCCTTGGAAGAGAGAAATGGAAACAAAACTATTTAGGAATCACCTACCTTATTTTTCTAGTAATTATTATAAAGAGGCAAGTTGCCTAATTTGTGAAAAATTTTCATATCTGATTGAAGTTTGAAGCGATTCTGTTTAAAATTCCCTACCCAAATTGCCTGTACCTATTAGGGACTACGCTTAATTTCTAAAATCACCTTAGGCTAACACACTACTTGTTTGAAGCCCTAGATGAACATTTTAAGATTAAATTGGACTTGAAATATAGCCAATTAGGGTTTCAACAGTAGGGTTTGAAGTGCTAGTTCACATTTTCCTGCATAAAAGGAAATAAACCCTCCCGCATTTGTGTGCTACCCAAGCCCTTATTTGAAAAGACCTAATCAGGAAAACCCTAAAATTCAAGCTCTAAAATCACTTAAACTCTAAAATCATGGACCTAATAAACTGAGTCATTCAGGGTGATTTCTGGGTCTTGACCTAGATTTCATTCTACCATCTTTTAGGACAGGTCAAGTGAAGTTGACCTATATTGTAGGCCAACAACCTTCAAATTAAGTCACGAGTCAAATCAACTTTTAAATCAAGTGGAATTAAAGGCACAAATTAGGACTTAAAACTGGCAGACCGAAGAGATTAAGTTATCCATTCTAGTCTACCTCGACCCGCGGTGACAAGGAAGGTCGGGTGGAGGAAACCCTGTAACTCGTGGGAACGCTCTACAATGTAGGAGTCTTTGTAGGACTCTCCCTTGCTGACTGCCCATGTAATTCTCAAGTGGATGATTTTCTGATCCAGGGGTATCATTCGCCCTGAACCTCTATAGTCATCCAAAAATCTTTGGGTGCCTTGATTGGATCCAATTCATATCCAATCTCTCATCTATTTTTTAGAGCACACACATAGGAAAGTCATTAGGTTTTTAACATAAGAGACCTTACTAGATCTTTTTAGGAATCTCTTTCAGATCTAATCAACTTTAATCTAACCTGAGCTTGATTCAACATCTTGATTCCACCATCTGATTTAAAGATGCAGCTTAGCAATTTACGAAGACCATTTAGGAAACCTGTATCCCGAATGTCCATGAGAGATAGAATGATTGAGGATACCTTGAAATTTTATGGAGTTAATGACAAAACCTCAAATCCAGTCAGCATAATTCAGGTTAATATCCTAGAAACAACAACCTTTATTGCAAATTATGCTCAATTAATATTGACACAAATAACAAATGGATCAACTCGAGATATTCTCATGATAGAATATATTGAATTTGAGAAATTGAATAACTTTGAATATCACCAATGCATGACAAATCCTGTACTTTGGGAAAGACACCAAGATAACCTTGAGAAACTGGAAGAGATGATAAAATTGTTAAAACAAATTATCGATAAAAAATACCCGTACATTCCCCAAGAATTTAGCGAAACATCTTGGAATAAGACTAGGGATCAATCTGATTTCTCAAATCCTGGGTTCGAGAATCAAGGTTGTTGTGAATCCCCAACCTAGATAGAATATGATCCAACTTATGTGCAGACTGATACACCTGATCTTGAGTTGGGTTGGGAAGATCCAATTGTAGGTGTTCCAATTTCGAGCTAACCTTAGAGATACGAGAACATAATTCGCCTAGCTTTGAATTCGCAGACACCTGTAATGATGAGCTTAATACATAACTCCTCAAGAATGTAAATCCTGAGCCTTATCCTATTAAGGTAATTCTCAAAGATGATTCTGATATCCCAATAGAGCCCAACCTAGATTAGTAATCCAATCCCTACCCTTAACCTAGAATATGGATTCGAACCTATTTGGGATAATTATGAGAACCCATATGATGAGACTCAGATTTTCGAGTTGAACTACGATTCTGGGCCTATGTTTGATGACTACACCTCTCCAGACTCCTTCGAGGTACAGATCAATTTTTCGAATATCACGCTAATTTACGACATAGAAATCGAGGACCAGCAAGAGTTGGGATTCGATTAGGTCTCTCCTAGAAGCCAAGAACCCAAGCTCATGCCTAATAGGGACACCTTTTTGAGTTCGGATTCTGAGTTTAGGTTAGATCCAAGTCAGGTTGCTGCTTTACATCTCGATTCACTCTGTGGTGGAATGTTTGATCTGGAATCAGGTTCAAAACACGATCTTAGCAAATTCTCCGATGATTTTGAATCTTACTTTGATTACGAAGAATCTTTGTTTTCTGACGACTACGAGCCAGTTTACGACCTCAGCATCCATGACTCAATCTTCGACTTTGACTCTGAGGTCCCTGATCCTGAGATCATTGATTCAAAATCAAGTTCCATTGACTTTGAATCATTCCTTTATGATCTATAGGATTCAAAAACTACAAGTGCCAAGAGTGTATGTAATCCAGAGTTTGAATCTTTTCTTGACTTCGATTTTCATGATCCAATAAGCACTCTCCAAACATTTATATTTGATTTTGATGGGCTCTATGAGGACTCTCTAGATACACCTACCTTTGAACCTTTTCTAGAGGAGCCCTCACACACAGTTCTCTTGGAAACCACCTCTTCTACACATATAGAACATTCTCGAATTCGATCCCACCCCTGACCTGCAACTGGAATCATTTTCTATTCTGATTCTCCTCTCTCTGATCCGGTCGCACCTGATTCCTCTCCATCTTTTGATCGGGATTCGGATATCGATCAGACTGATAATCACTCCCCATCCTTCTCTGATCACTCTCGTAGGGATTTCATATCCTCCACTAATCCATTCTCTTTTGAAGATCCCTACTCTGACCAGGTTGATCCGATTTGGCTAAACCCATGATTCACACTATCATATCTTTTTGAGTCACAAAGTATCGGTGGGCACCATATCTATTGATTCATATCCATCAACCCATCAGATTGATTGGGTTTGGGCTGCATTGTCAGCCTGTTGATCTGAACAAGCACATGGTTGGACCAACCAAGCTTTTGATCAAGGTGCTTGTTCTACAAAATTCATCTGATTTGACCACTCCTTCATGACCACTTTCTGCTAAGCTGAAGACATTGAATTTAACGCTTAACAGGAGGCAACTCG
Source organism: Thalassia testudinum (assembly GCA_037157565.1). Lineage (NCBI taxonomy): Eukaryota > Viridiplantae > Streptophyta > Magnoliopsida > Alismatales > Hydrocharitaceae > Thalassia > Thalassia testudinum. The sequence goes on along the minus strand of JAZHRO010000031.1, from coordinate 99,270,604 downwards.
TCATTTCAAAAACTCGAGACCCTTGTGATTATCCTTTTGAACTTCACGTCTACTGCACTTTGAGTTTAGTTTTAGAACAGCCGACTCCACCTTTGGTATTTGTATTAAAGCTTGAAAACATCCGCAATAGTTATCCCAACCTATTCACTCACCCATTGATCTTATTCTAACCCTTGAACCCAAGCTGATTTCATACCCTCCGCTTTACAATGAGGACATTGCAAAACTTAGGCGTGGGGGGGTGTTAAAGTGCAAACATATAAAAATTCAAGTTTCTGAAGGATTCTAAAAGAAAAATTACTCATTCGAAAAAAATCAAATAAATAATAATAATAATAAATTGAAAAAGAACAAAAAAAAATGGAAAGGGGAGGAAATTTTGAGAGGATTAATTGCATATCATTCTTAAGGAGGAAGAGCGGAGGTGATTTAAATGTTAAAAAGGAGCTACAATTTGAAACAAAAAGGTGTCATTAGTAAAAGATTATGGAATCTACTTAAATTCTAGACCAAATCAAAAGAAAAAAGAAAAATAAAAAAAATTAAGTCCTAAAAGAACAGAGAGACAGAGATTAGTATGAGTACTGATTTTAGGCCTCTTAGGCTTGTTTGAGGGCTTAGAAATTCACGTATCCGTTAAGATCTGGATAGTCCTCAAGAGGTTGAGGAAAATGAAAAGCTTGCATATTAAGTCTAAGGCTTAGGGAGTATTCATCCTCGTTAACTGATTTCTGATTTGCGGGACTCAGTAACCTAAGCACCCTAATCCACACACAAATTTGGTTCAGTATGCTTAATAATCAAAATCACGCAAAAGCGTTTAATTCTGTTTTGAAAAAGCTACCTAGATTAGGAGCGACTTATCAACACAAGTTGATTTGGATGAGTTCCCGACGCGGAGAGGTGGGAAATTCCCTTCGAAGACGCGTAATAACATACCGTCCCCTCGGTGCTTGCCTCCTAGGATATCTAAATATCCTACCGGGGGCATGTAAGCACTTTATGCTGGTTCAGGTGCCATGGGCGAGATTATCCTGAAATCTCAATCGCCAGGGTCTGAATTTAGTTACAGAATGCCATGGGCGGCACTATCTCGAAGTGTCAAAAGTCAGGGTTCTGGGGGTTGCCATGGGCAGTGCTATCTCGAAGCATTGATTGCCAGGGACCTTGCGAGGATTGATGGTGGGAGCAAGAAATCCGATACAGACCTTATTTTTGAGCCAATCCGAAGCTAGAAATAATTAAGAAAAAGAGAGAGAAAGCTCTCCAAAAATGCAAAAATTCTTCTATCCTTCACTCATACAAAAACATGCTGCAAACTGAACCTGGACTAACCATGTTACAAGCACGAGTGCTTTAACCATTGGGTTCAACAAACCTTAGGATAGTTTCTGTGGGCCTTCGTGGCAGACTGAAGCTAAAGCTGATTAGGTTTAGATCTTGATTGGTACTTGAGTACCTCTAGGCCTATTATTAGCATTCTGATCTAATTTCTAAAAGGAAGAAAGAATCAGGACTTTGAACATCAAGGTATGGTCTAGAATTCGAGTTAATTTCATAAGATTTTGCTAAGGGACTAGCAAAAGTTAGGCATGAGTGGATGATGATAATGTCATCATTAGCCATATCTAGCTTTAATTAGTCAAAATCCATTAATAAATGCTTCTACATAACTGCCAAAGGACCACAATTCACTGCACATCATTTCTGAGAGTTTAACATTAAACCAGGGTTAAAACTGTAATTTTACCATCATATCATGAATGCAGGACAACTGTAGGTTCTCTCAGGGGTTTCTTAAAGGTTAAATGTGCATTAAAGTCTAACAAGAGGGTCCGTGTAGATAGAAACGGGCTTTTACGCATTTCAAGAATTAAATGACATCTAAAATCCTAAAAAATAGGTCCACTTAATTCACTACGGTCTTGGTCAGGATAAAATTCACCTAAGCCCTCTGGCCCAATCAAAGATCATCTTGACTTAGTTTACATTTCAATCTTGTCTGACTCTTTTCTCTCACACATATGCCCCTAACTTTCAAAATAATTACAATCAGGTCCCTAACTTTATCATCATTCTTTGCAAAAAGGTCCTCATGTCATTTTTGGAAGGTCATACCTTTACCGTCGAGTTTTGAGTGAGGATTTTTCGCTTGATTCTCAACCAAACCTTATCAAATTTGAATCAAAGATTCCTTGTGAAATTGCCTTCCACATGAGCCCATAAACGAATCCTAAATCACCCCCAAATCCTCATACAAACCTTTTGAAGGTTCACATGTCCTACTCGTGTGAAAAAATGTGGAGTTACAAGTTTGGTTTCCAAGCTTAAAACCCCTCCCCATGGCCTATAAATGGACCTGCGATGCAAACCTTACCTCTTTAACTAGGTTTAAGGCCAAAAATCTTCCTCTTTCTCCAACTCCGGCCTCATTGGACCTAAGCTTCGGCAGTCCCCTTCTTCGTCTTCCTACAGATGGCCGATGGTCAACTTGGTCCATCCTTCTTACTCCTCGTCTTCCTCCGCCTCTCACCGACCAAAGCGAAGGTCCTCAGAACCTTTCCTCACCGTCGTCTCCCTCACGGAGGGTTCGTCTTCCCTACGTCCGATAATCACATCGGTGCGGGAATCTCCCTTAGTTCCTCCATAATTTTAGGATCCCTCAATCCCTCTTCCCCTCTACTTCCTTTCTCTCTCTTTAAACTCCAATTTTGATCGACGTTCACACTCTCCCCCATCATCTTCTCCCACTCTGGTGCAAACTCCGACGACCTCGCGCCACCACCACAAACCACCATCCGCACCGCCACATCTCCCAAAAGCTCTGCCATCACCTCACGACCAAAACCCCTCGCTTATCTCGCCATTCTATCCACCCAAACATGCCACCGAACACCACCTCCTTCTTACGCCTTCGCCGACCTCCGCTAGCCACCACATGCCTCAATTCGTCATGAAACCACCACGACCACCCTCTCCATCCTCAAGCGATCATCTTGCGCTATTTTAACTTGGCTACAAGGCCATAATCATGTTTTCAGGGTTCTCACCGTCGCCACCTCTATTCTTCGAGCACCACGCTATGCAAGCCCCAGGTTGCACTACCAGGTCGCGTGGAGTAGTCCCAGGACCCTTCCCAGGTCCTTGATTGGGGACGCCAACGTCTGCAACTACCTTAGTTGGAGGCATCTTCACAGCAGCTACGTGAGGAGAAGCCCTGTGGGATTTAGTCCCACATCGGGTGCAGAAGAGTGCTTGAGAGTGCTTAAGTTGTTTTTGTGAATAAGCCTCTTAGCCTCAGACATTAGGGTTGAGGTCCCCGCTCACCCGCACACGCGACCCGACCTGACCTAACCTATACACTCAGCTGCAACCCTCGCCCGCAACCCTGGACCCGAGTGTGCGCTTGCCTGATAACCCGATAAGCCCAGATCTTCAGAGAGAGAAAGCAGGAAGGAGAGAGAGAGCATAGGGGAGGGGGGCTTTTTCTCTTTGAAGAATGTCCCTGTGTGACACTTAGGCGCAGAAGAGATTGTTTCCCTTGTGCTGCGAAGGGAAGAAAGAGAGAGGGCCTGTGCGTGTTGAAAGAAGAAGGATGGAAGAAGGGAAGAAAGAGAGAAGGGAAGCTCTAAAAGAAGGAAGAGAAGAGTTGAAGAAGATGAACAGTGCCTTTGCACTGTAGCATCTAAGTACTTGTTGTCTGATTGAGCATTATCTATGTTACTGGTGCATTATTTAAGTACTATGGTTAAGATGCATGCTTAAATGTGGATCTAAAAGGTGATTTAAATCACCACTTTTTATGATCATTTCCATTCTTTTTGCTATGTCAAACTCTTCATACTCATATTATATATTGATGATCAATTTTGAGTAATTATTATTCATTGCAAATCATTATTCTCCTAATTATTGTGCTCATCTATATTTTGATTAAGATTAGTGTGTGAATGCAACACTTACTCCCTGTGTTCGGCCTCGGACTTATATTCGAGTTATAAATTGTATTTGTTGTTCGATCGATTGAGGATTTGAGCTACGACGATGATAATTTAAACCCTTGCTAGATCGCTTCGACAAGGAGATGCATGTGGAGGGTGAGGGTGCTTTTGTGTGGCAACCACTACTGTTGGGTGGTCTTGCAGAGGTTAGACATGTCCAAGCTTTAGGTAGGTTAGGTGGTTTCTATGTGTGGTGGAAGACAAGCACCTTACAGTTGAAAGACATGTGGTCTGGCTCCTTTTCCATTACGTGTAAGTTCAACAAGTTGGTGGATGACAGAGACTTCTTTGTGACATGTGTGTATGGGCCGTGTGTGTAGAGAGACAAGCTGTAATTGTGGGATGAGTTGAGGGAAGTTGCTAATTAGGTGCAAGGAGGGGCATGGTTGGTTGATGGGGATTTCAACGCCACACTGCTCCTTTCTTATCGGCCAGATGGGCATACAGATTTGTCCACTTTTGGTTTCTAGATGGTGCTGGACGAGTTGGAGTTGGCGGACCTCCCTACTGTAGGTGCCTTGTACATGTGGCGTAATGGCAATGGACAGATGTCTAGACTTGATAGGTTCCTTTGTAGCATGGAGATGATGGGGCTTTTTTAGTTGGCATCGGTGGTGGCCTTGAAGTACCCTTTTTCATATCATACCCCCAACCTTTAGGAGAGGGGGGGTTCTACAAGCACTTGCTTTAGATTTCAGCATTCTTGGTAGGGAGAAGAGGGGTTCAGGGAGATTGTGTTCTTAGGGTGGGCATTGCAGGAAGATGTTGGCACAACCACGTAGAGCTTGGCGTCTAAACTAGTGGGGTTGCGCCATGTTCTTTTTGAGTATTGTAAGTCCATTGCCATCACTAGAGCACAAAGGCTTCAAGAGGTGTTGGATGGTGTGTGCAATTTGGACGTGAAGGAGGAAGTGGTTGTTCTGTTAAAGGAGGAGATCGTGCAGCATATGGCATTGCAGGAGGTAGTGGCGCAGGAGGATCTGAAGAGGGAGATTGATTGGAGACAAAAGTCCAGACAGATTTGGCTGAGGGAGGGCAACTCCAACACAAAATTCTTCCATGGTGTCGCCAGTGCGAGAAGGAGGCAGAACCAAATAGTGAAGTTGGGCTATGCAAGGGACGTGGCCAAGTCTAAGGGGGATATTTGTGAGATGTCAAACAGATATTTTCATTTTATGTCCAGATCTGGTCCTAGGGGTGGATGGAGCTTCGTTCATATGATATACCGGCCTTGTGGGAGGATGATGGCTGTGTGCTTTGTAGGGCCATATCTAAGGTGAAGGTGGTGGAAGCGTTGAAGGGTTTTAAGGTGGAGGGTTCCCCTAGGCCTGATGGATTCTCGGTCCTCTTTTACAGAGAGTTCTGGTCCATGGTGAGAGGGGATGTGATGAGGGTGTTGGATGAGTTCCAGTGATGAAACGCAGGCCTGTAAAAGATTAACAGATCGTTGCTTTTTTTGCTTCCCAAGAAGCTGGGGGTGGTGGAGTGCTCAGACTTCCACCCCATTGCCTTATCTCCATCTATTTGGTGATTGGTAAGGTGTTGGCAAATAGGTTGAGAGAAGTGCTACTAGGTTTGATCAGCCCAGTTCAATCAGCCTTCTTGAAAGGCTACTCCTTGCAGGAGTCCTTTATCTTGGCGCAGGAGATGATCTCAGGGTGAGGTCGTAGGAGGAATGTTGCCTTCTTATGGAAGGTGAATTTTTCCAAGGTGTATGATTCTAGCTCGTGGTCATATTTGTGGGAGATCTTCAAGAGGAGAGGTTTTTTGGAGTGGATGCAGTGGATGAAGAGGTGCACTACCACTTCATCTTTTTCCCTGCTGATGAATCGAAAGCTTGCTGGTCAGTGGATCCAACCGCAGAAGGGTGTGAAGTAGGGATGTCCTTTTGCGCCCTTGGTTTTTATCTTGGTTGTGGATACTCTGGCACATCTTACTTTTAAGGCGTGTGATGGGGGACTATTTCATGGTCAAACATTGAGGAGCAGCCAAGCTTCGACACCTATTTTACAGTATGTTGATGACACGGTCTTCTTCATAGAGGGTGGTGCTAAAGAGGCCGAGTGCATCAAGTATCTGGTAGATATCTTTGGTGAGCTTTCAAGGTTGAAGATCAATGGAGCCAAGTCGTTGTTCATTTGTTTTTGGGAGATGGTACATGCACAAGAGGATATTTCATAGATTTTGCAGTCACCAGTGGTGTCGCTACCTATTCGCTACTTAGGACTTCCTCTGTAGTCTAAGAAGATGAAGAGTCGGGATTCGAAGGACCTCTTTGAGAAGATGCCCGTGCAGTTGTCTAGGTGGTGCGGCAGACTCCTCTCCAACGAGGGATGGTTGGTATTGCTTAATTCTATTCTCTCTACAATGCAAGTTTTCCTTCTTCTGATGTTCAGCCCACTAGGCATAGTCATTAAAGGATGGAGGTGATGAGGAAGCGATTCTTCTGGAAAGGGGTTGGTCATGATGGGTGCTTCCTACAACCGGTCAAGTGGAGGACCATTTGCAGGCTGAAGAAGGAAGGAGGCTTGGGAGTGCATTCCCTCAGGGAGTTTGGTGATTCCTTGCTGTTAAAGTGGGGTATCATTATTCTCAAGGGGGAGGATGGTCTTTGGCAAAAGGTGGTCAGAGATTCGTATGGGGAGCCAAACACGATGGATGGGGTGGTGCACCTATACTTGCCTTCTCCTTTCTAGGCATCTGTGCCCATGGTGGTCCAAAATTAGCTGTCTTCCTTTTCCCAGAGGTTGGGTGATGGATGTATCTTTTGGTTCTGGAAAGATAATTGGAGTGGGCGTGGGTGCTTTGCGGTCTTCTATCCTCGTTCTTATGGCAAGGCAAAGAATAAGGAGGCCAGGGTAGCAGACTGGTGGGATGGCGATTCTGAGAGGTGGAGGGCTCCAGTGCAGGGTGAGAACTATGCATGTAGGGTGGCTGAGTAGTCAGGTTGGATGATGGAAGCATTGGAGGCTTTTCGTCCATAGGATGATGTTGATGGCTTTGTTTGGAGGGAGGGTGTCTATACCCCTTCCAAGGCGTATCATTTGCTACTTTCCAATGTTGTGAATGATATGCACTCGCAGGTTTGTGGTGCAACGTGGAAGATTAAAGTCCCATTGAAGGTGCATATCTTCCTATGGCTTGCAAGAAGAGATAGGCTAGTGACAGGGTCATTCCGGCATAGAGTCATGGGGACACCTCTTGCTCCTTGCCCTCTTTGCGAGTTTGGTGATGATGACGTTCACCACTTGATGGGAGCGTGCCTGGTGGTTGATGATGTTTGGCGCAGGACCTTCTCCACCTTTCTACCAATGTGGGAAGTCTAAGCCCCAGGTCCACATGGTTGCAGTGCTTTGGGCAGTGTAGAGGGCCAGGAATGATGTTGTGTTTAACAATGGTAGGTGTTGGGTGAACATTTGTAGTGATGCGAATGCATGTATGAGTTTATGGCTCTCCAATATGTAATTATTTTCTATTGATATAATAAAAGTGGACGACTACTACTTGTAGTAGTGGTCCTTTCTTTTCCTAAAATGAAAAACATTTTAACCACTTCTTTGATATCGTTAAAGGCATACTCTAAGCTAAAGAATCCTGGAAGCATTATCTTGGTCAGTAAAATCTTTATCTACATAGAAAAATCCAAAACTACAAAAATCAAGAAATCAACCTATAATGAAACTGCAAGTAGGGAACTAATTTTCTTGTATTCCATGCACCAATAGAGTAAAGGAATTATACCTTCAAAGCATGACTCAACACCATAGAGGATAGTGCCTCCTAGATAAGTATTGGCACCGAAAAATCCCTTCTCTATACATTGATGGGCTCATTCTTGTTAAGAAAACCTAGCGGACCAAATAGCATAATTGTTTGTGCTCTTCTTATCATGATGACAATAAGCACCCATATGCATCCAACAAATGCATGCATGCCCCTATACAGGAGGAGAAGGTGCACATGCAAGAAGAGGAAGGAGCGAATGGAGTCTCTTTTGGTGGAATTGGGAGTAATAAATGGAATTAGGGATTATATGGTGCTTATAGAGATATTTTTAGGGGATCCACCAAATCCTAATACAATGCTAGTCAAATCTCCACCTAAAAGACAAGATCAAGTCTTCTTTTTAATTACATGTTAACTTCATATTATTGATTCAGTAAGCTTTTTAGCCCATTAACTGGAATTACCATCCAAAGTTTTTTTGATCAAGCTAAAACCTTTTTTGACCAAATCAAGGCTATGAGAAAATTTATTTAATTCATTATATAATATCTAATCCTTTATAATGTGTATATCATTAAAATCATTATTGATTTCATCAAGTTAATATTCAAGCATTTCTATAAGAGGATGTCCAATCCTCAGGTATTCTCAATACTTGTGCATCCTTCATACTGGAGGACTTACGTGATCCCCAGGTTTCCTCCTGTTGCCCTTCCTTCCAAAAATTACACATATTCAAAGTCTCTCTATTGTTGATGAGAACTAAGACCATCAATGCCTAAATATTTTTCATGTTCTTTTTCATCTATGTCTAGCTAAAGCTTTGTGGTCACATGTGAAACTTTTCTTAGATGAGCTCATTCTTTCTATTCACCAAGTGAATATGTGCGATTTCTCTAAGAAATCATGTCTCTCCTATCATCATGAACACACACACTAACTTTCAAATATTAGCACCTTGATGAGTACTATAACTAATGGTTTAGGGAGTGCATATGCTTAAATGTAGAGATACATAACTATCTTAAGTTAAAAGGTATACATTTCCCATGACAACAATAGAGATGGTCTTACCATATCTTAAGTCTCATTAGTTCAACTCTTTAACACGATGCATGACAATTTTTAATCTCTATTCATGAACATTAATCGTCTGCTTCCTATAGGAGATTGCTATATTTTCTTAAACTAGATGATTATGATTAAATGACAGTGATGGTTTCTTGTTGTGCTATGAAATCCTCCATATCTTCGAGTTTAAAAACATTAGGTATATTTGACTTAGGCAAGTATGTAACTCGGGTCATGCCAAGTGACGCATTTAGTGATTCAATAATTCAAATAATGTTTCATTCAAATAACCTAATTAAATGTAACTCATTACCTAATTAGAATGACTCTCAAAGGGCACAAAACTCCAACAAGTGGCAAAGGTAGTAATAGTATAAGAGTTTAATGGATGTGCTTGAGGAGAATAAATTGGAATTAGTTTAAAATTAATCCAACTTAGTTATTTCTATTTTTTCAATTATGTGAGTCATTTGATGCCTTTATATATCTTGCATAAAGATTTATTTTATTTTATTGGTCATTCCTCATAAGGGACAAGGATATCTTGCTGTAACATTCTAGGTAAAAAGTCAATACATTGTACTCCATTCATCGGGGAGTAGTATGGGTGAAGTCACTGCTTAGTCTATCGTCATAAAGACATTACACTGGTGAAGTGGTGGTCGCATCTCGTGGACTATGCATACGAATGAAATACCTATTGTGCCACAAATGATCCTCTCCACAGCAAGGTACAAAGACACATCATTAATTCCATACATACCTAAGGCCCCAAGCCGCCCGCTTGCCATATGGGGTATTCACAACTACCGAGGATGGCTCACTCTCTCAATGTCTCAAATAGTCTCTTCAACAAATTTGCATCACATCTATCATGTGTTCATGCAGACAACCTACCCATATCCATAATAACCATTTCATTCATAATTAACCATCTTTCATAATTTTCCTTTTATCATGTTCATTGGGAAGATGGTTTGATTATACATTAACAAAAACAAGTGTGTATGCACGATAACCATCAAGTTTGCATATTATAGCCAATTGGTTGTTGAGTATGAGATATATAATTCCTATTTGGTATGCAGTATCACCATTAGCATTATTCATACACTTCTATGGTTAAGTGGAAAAGAGATTCCATTGTTGATTTCACAGCATTATCAATTATAACATAACCATTAGTCTTTAGCATTCATCAATTATTTTATGAACAAAATCTATCACCCAACGGGTGAAAGAATAAATTCAAGGCTCTAAACTCAACAAGAATGATTAGAATACACACAAACTTAAACATAGAAAAGGAAGCAATTGCACCTCAATACTCGGTCGTCATTCACCACAACATGCAACGATCACACAAGGATAATAGCATAGATGGGACTACCATAACTGTCAGAGGGTCATGGCAATACGCATGTCTCTACATGCTTATTAATCTCTGCGACACACATCTTGAGTTCTTATGTAGAGTGTCACAACAAAAGGGATCAAAACACAAGACCAGCATTTTAGTGAACACCTAACATGCATGGTAAAAAGGGAATTTGACACGTCTCTGTCAATTTTGGCAAAAATGCATACACCTCTACTATTTACGTATTTATATATTTACATACATGTCCTTGTAAATTTTAATTTGTTAAGTTTCATATCCTTAAAGAACTTTAGAGTAAAAATTAGAGCATTGTTTATAAAAAAAACCCTTAACTTTTTCTCTTTTTGTCAAATCAAAACTCTCATCCCTCATCTCCTCCCCCCTATGCTGTCATGGCTACGATGGCAACGATTGCAACAACTGTGACAATGGTGGCGACGACAATGTGGGAGAAGTGGTAGGAGGAGGAGGCGGGGGACAAAGGTGGGGATTAGGGGCTGCTTGGAGGAGGTGGCTGGGGAGGGGTTGGTGTGGAGGGCTTCGACATAGGAGGAGGGGCAAAGGAACCGTCTTGAGGAAGAGGTGTAAAGTACAAGGGTGGTGGTGGTGGTGGTGGTGGGTTAGAGGAGGAGGTGGGCGAAAGAGAGGATGAAGGTGGTGGTGGTGGGTCGGAGGAGGAGGTGGGTGTAGGAGAGGAGGGTGGTAGTGGTGCGTTGGAGGAGTAGAGGTGGAGGGATTGTTGGTGTGAGAAATAAGATCAAGGATTTCGATATAAAAATTCCTCTATTTTTTTATTTTATAGGTCATAAGGACATTCAAACAAGTAATTAAATATTTATTGAGGTACATATGTATATATGAAAACAATGAGGGTATTCATGTCTTTGTCAAAGTTGATAGGGACATATATGTCAAAACCCCTAATAAAAATGAAAAGGGACTAAAGCCAGGAATGAATCTTCTCGTTGTAGCTGTTATCTCTACAAACACATGCTTCTCCATGGTCATGTGGCCTTGTGGAGTCTTTAACAGACAAATCTACATGAAAAACAAATAGAACAAAATGTAAAAATACTCAACAGCATGCAAAACACAGGGGAATCATGGATTCAGTTATTAAATGAGATTTGGAAATATTGCCTACGAGGTTGATTTTGAAAGATGTGGTGTAAATCACAAAAACAAGTGTGAAAGCATGACTCTCACACGTGCAAGAGCAGTCAGCATCTTGCACACATAGCTCCACGCTCATATGCAATCCACACACTAGTGCAACTTCTTTGCATTAAACTCAACCTCAGCACATGGCCATGTATATGCATTTGCATATCCTTTGCCCGATGCCCTTCCCCAAGTGCTTGGTTTGCTAATTGCATGTGTAGCATATATGCTCCTGATCACTTTCTCACATGCACATCCTTTGTTGTCTCTCATCTCTCCTGATCTCCCCTTTGTCTCTTTTATGGGAATAGCACTGTAATGGGATCTTCTTATTTTTTGTTGGGGTGGGGGGGGGGGGGTGGTGGTGTGTTGCGGAGGGAGGTTAGAGAGGGTTTAGGAGAGTACTTTAGGCAAGGGGAGGCATCTACAGTTAGGGTTAACTGCAAGGAGGATAAATAGGAACTAATTTAAACTGAATATCTTAAGCTCTCAAAACACAAGAATTTTTGTATCTTAAACTTCTCAACCATAATTTTTTTTTTTAATATATATTATTAGAAAGCGTACGACATGGGGAATCTAAAGATACCGTATATGAGAGATATTTTGAGGTTATTTGGTTTAGTTGGACTAGAAACATAATCTTTGGGATATATCAAGGTTTAAGCTCTTGGTTGCATGTGAGTGGTACCTCTGAATTTATATCAATATATAGAGTGTGTAAGATTCAAATTTGAGGTTGTTACATTTGATAAACTTCATACCTCAAACTTTAAAAGTCATCAGTTGTAATCATGAAAGAGTTTGTTCGAGTTGACATCTATGAATAAAAGTGCACATCCCCAATTTTGGACATTGAATTACATTAAGAAATGCTGCCTTCCTTCTCCTTTCCAAAGAGTTGAGAAGGGTTTTGTAATCATTGTGATCCTATTTGGAAGAGATTTAAAGTTTAAGATTAGGTAAAGTTTAGGAAGTTGTAAAATTTGGAGTGGTGAAATAAGTGATTGGTTAGTAGGAGTCGACATAACAGGTGAGTAGGACGGTTAATTAAGTCATGCTATTCAAATTTAAATCAAATTCAATTATACAATTATTCGATTCAATTTGATTCGAACTAAAAAAAACTGATTATGAATCATATATCTAGATTTGAAATCTTAACAATTCAAATATTTTTTTCTTGGATCTGATTCGATTCATTATATATATATGAACCAAGAGCTTTTCGAAATACACATGGGTATGGATTGAATGAATTATTATGTTATTTGCAGACCAAAGAAGCTTTGATATTCATTGAAGTGATGGAGAAAACATCAAGCATGAGGGAACATCCAAGCGAACATAGACATTTTCTTTCAGCTAAAGTTAGAGTCATGTGTGATGAATAGAGCCCGCCACAGATTATGAAATACACGAAACAAATCTTGGTGACTGGAGCTATTAGGGCATAACAAATGCAACTTTTGATTAACACTAAGCACGTCCGGAAAAAGGTTCTTCTTGTATGAAAAGGGCCAACTGGAACTCTTCCTGCTCAAAGAAGAGTAATAGTTTATTTAGCAAAATGTACAAGGGCATTCAGAATTAGGAATCTAAATCAAAGGCAAACTTAAAGAGAGCAACCTTGTGAATTAGTCCATCCTTTATAATTGGACTACTGATCTTCTTGAATAGTTCATATAGAGCCTCAACCTCAGATACTGTGACTGCAAACATCAGAGAGCAAATATTTGTTAGTCTTATTCCTTAAAAATGCATGTAAGGGCTAAAAGTAATGTTAGCATAGGTAATACTCCAACAAATTCCTTGTGGTGCCTCACAGCTAAAATTGAAAATCTTATAACACTGTACCATTCTCACATTCTATAGCTACCAGTATCTTTGCAACAAATGCCATCTCAAGATTATGGGTAGGAAGCAGCAGAGCAAATAGGATCCAATTACTTAACTAGAGAGAAGATTTTTTGGATGTGATTTTAATAATGTTTTCAAATATCTAGCTCCACAATGCTAGTCATGGACCACGTGGCAAATCACGAGATGGTGCAAGTCCAGTCCGTTATTAATTTATTGACATCAAATTTTCTCCACATAACTGAATGCTAATGCACCTTCAGAGGAAAAACATTGGATTTCCTACAGACACTGCTCCAAAATACAAGTCAGACATAAGAAATTAACTGTCATGTTGAAGCAATACTAGTTTTTGCTTCTCTACTCCAAAAGAATAGCAATATCACCCTCAACATTAAATAATGGAGATACTGCAGATCATGGTAGCTTTAGTGATTAGAATCTATGGAACCATTAACTTTAAAAGCAGATTTTAAACTATGATGTAAAAGTTTCATTAAAATATTAAAAAATGACCAAGACAAAATTTTACTTATAAAGAAATCTGTCAGTTAATTTGGTTTAGCAATTAGCATTTTGAAAATAACAGGTAGTTAGCTTATCTTAAAACTTCCGCATAGTGCACGACATCTTTAGTACTAGAAGGAATGTTGGAGTAATGAACCTGATGGATACAAGAAGCGTAGAAATACAGTGGAATTCAAAATTGCAAACCAGGTATATGTCAAGGAAAACATCATGGCATCATTAGTCTCCTAGCACTTTTTTCGATAGGATCAATAAAAATTCAGAGAAATCAAAGGGAAGAGGCATACGTATAGGATGTTTCAGAGGCAAGAAGTGCAGGATCTTCATAGCCAGGTGTGTGCTTTATGTGCTTGGAGTAGACGCAGCCCATAGTAGAAGAAAAACCAGCAAGAAGGATCTCAAGAATGGTGCTAAATTTGCCTCCTTTCTTCACAAAATGCATAACTGTACATACACCAAAAGGGTGAGGAAAGAAAGTAAAAGAAACGGACAAAAAAACACACACACAATCAAACACGAGATAAGACACCAACTAACGACATCGTACCACACCAGAAAACCACATGCCCACAAAATCTATTGAGAACCCAATTCAAGCAAATCAACAAACTCATTCAGAGGCATCATGGATTCAGAAAATGCGAAGGAACCACACAGGAAAAACCCAATACTGATTCCTCTATGCATGGGAAACAAAAACCGCAAAGCATGGGAGCCAAAATAATAATACTAATAACAATGGGAACGAAATCTGAAGACCACAAAAATGGAAATAGAAAAACAGAAACAACAAGAAGTGACCCAAGAACAGTAACGAGAGGTGCCACACCACCACCACCCAATTTACATGGATAAAGGAGGGAATGGAAAAAAAACTAAAGAACCAAACTTTTCTGTGTGAAAGGCAGTGCCTTTCCCCAAAAGGAGAGGTACCCATGAAGGAGGGAGGAGGGGAGGACCCAATGGGGGATATAAAGGAGGTGCATTTTGGTCGATACCTTGACAGTAGAAAGCCAAAACTTGCACATCTCCTCAGAGAAGAAGAAAGGCAAACATTTCCACTGGCCTTCATAAGTCAACATCCATGTAGGGATTACAAATTAACATGCGATCAGCATGTCTTAATCCAACCATGTGAAAATTAAACCAACTTCCATGTGACTACAAATCAATACTTCCATCACTTAATCCAACCATGTGAGATTAAATCGACGCTTTCAGAATTACAACTTGCCTTGGCCTCATACATTTCCATCTCAACCAAACTTCTTATTGCCTAAAGGCTATAATCAAAAGACTATCGCTTAAGTTAGCAGTGGAAAGCATAGATCACTAGAACCAAGAGATATTTTATTGACACCTTGAACAAACTACACAATCAAATGATGCTGGATCTCACTTGAAATTTTCCTTAGTATGCCCAGGCAAGGTTGTTCAATGATCCCCTTGGAATCTCAAGCAACAGGCCATTATCGCTAAGAAAAGCCAAAGTCCATCAAACAATCTAAATATGGTTTCTCTGAACCCTTTCCAATAAGATTGTTTCCTCTATAAGGAGCCCATCAAAGCCTAGTAAAGAGTTAGCCTAGTGCAATGATAAGTGGATAATTGTTAAAATGAAAAAGAGCAACAAGTTTTCTTCAATTCCTACCATTTTCAAGTCATATCACCATCCTAATATCTTAACACATATTTTGACATATCTAATCCACTACTCATGCTAGCTTGGATTTCGAAAAATACAGCTCTTCTAAATCACACAAAAACTATACCGTCCTCCCAACATTAGTTGTCAATCAAAAAAAGCTTAAAAGTAAGACCAGCACCAATCCTTACATATCAGCATTACATGGCATCACTTCACAAACTTAGGTAAAAAACATTACAGAATAAATACATACTCACTTAATCCTTAACATTCCACCAAAAGTGACATTCAACGAAACAGTAAAATCCACTTATACAAAACATTCAATCAAACATAAATGAAAAACAATCACATTCAGTTAAAAAAGAAAGAAAGCATGGTTAGATAAGAAAGATGAACCTCCTGCTGGTCGGAAGGTGTAGAGCAGCGGCAGCGGTGGTCGTGGATGTGCGAAGGAGGTGGTCGGAGCAGAGGGGAGTCGGGGACATCCGGTGGTGGAGTGGGCAATTGGGGCTACTGTGGGAAGAGTAGTATGGTAGCGAGAGGTTGACGGTGGTGAGGTCAGAGGAAGTGGAAGAGGATGAGACGGAGATGGAGGAGTGACCACATCCAACGAATTCACAAATTCCACCGACCACATCCCATCCCCATTTGCTCCAACCACAACACCCCCAAACCCGAAACCTCAAACCCCCAACGCCATCCGGCAAATCCCTCCCGCCACTGGGAACCAAAATCCACCAACATCCAATCCACGAAACCCCCTCCGAACCCCCGCGGAAACCTCCACCGTCCCCCCCCCCACCCCCACCACGCAACGCGATCGCCAACCAAATCCACGACCCAAACGGAATCGATCAACAACGAAGAAGGAAGGAGATAACGACCACATGCTTCTTGAGGAGCTCGAGGATGGCGAGGACGATGGCATTGACGTAGCGGAAAACGGAGGCCCCGCACTTCTTGGGGACTGGTGGATCGCACCGGACTAGTTGACAAGGAAGTTGCATTGGTGGAGCTAGGGATGTAAACAACACGGGTCTGAGAAAATGTATATCCATATCCATACGTACCTATTTACCGATCGAATATAAAAATTTAAATTTATACTCATATATATCTATCTATCAGGTATCCATATAATCATCAAATATTTATTTATAAATTTATCTTATAATCAAATCATGTTAAAATTAAAATTATAAAAGAAAAAAAAATCTATAACATGATTCATCAATTATTTATTTTTAACAAACCTGAAATATAAGGGTTCAAGTTACTTCAATTTTAATGATTTTCATTGAAATTATTGCAAAAAAGAACTTAAAGAGAATATATCAAAAATAGAAAATATAAAGAATGATAAAATACAAGTACATTTCAAATAAAAGATCAACCTAGAAATAAATATTCAATATAAGCTTCAAAAGTACTCTCAATCTTTAAAATCATAGAGGGAATCACGAAGGAAATTAGAGCTGGGGGAATGAGGGACTTAAGGTGAGACTTATATATCTCGAGTAAATAGAAATTTTATTTGGATATTCGAGTCGAGTAATCAGATATAGATTTATATCCATACCTAGTTGGATTTTTTTGATAAAATCTATACCTGAACTCTGTTGAATTTGGGTTAGGTTTTTATCTATTGTTTTCGAATCAGATTGAGTCAAGTTTTGATTGGATTTACAAAACTTTCATCTCTAGGTGGAGCATGTGGAGAAGAACATTTTAAGGTAATTAGAAATTAATTACCATTAGATATCATATTTGGAATTTATTATTATTATTATTATTGTTACTTGTATTAAATTTATCATTTCAAAATATAATTTTTTATGATTTTTTTTTAGCTAAGCTCATCTTTGTTAACGATGAGTTTGTTACGATACATTTGAGTAAGGTTGTTATTAGTAATCAGGAGTTTGTTTAAAACTTGTGATTAGTAAACACCAGTTTAATAAGGATTTTTTTGGAGAGATGATATTTTTTGAAAAATTTGTCATTACTGGTAACAATTTTTTTGAAAAACTTGTGCCTAGTAAACATAATTTTGATACAATATTTCTTTTTTGCATAGGCAGCCGACGGTTATGGCAAGACCAGTCATGTTGTACGGTTCTGAATGCTGGGCTATAAACTATAGGCATATACAGAAGATGTCTGTGGCAAGAATGAAGATGTTAAGATAGATGTGTGGTCATATAAAAAAGGACCGTATTTCAAATGAGTTTATTAGAAAAAGGGTTAGGGTGGCACCGATAGAGGATAAAATGAGAAAGGCATGTCTAAGATGATTTGGACATTTACAAAGAAGGCCACTAAATGCTCCAGTTAGGAGATGCGAGAAGTTAGAGACTGAACCCACTAAGAGGAGGCGAGGAAGACCAAACAAATGTTGGAAGGAAACTATTAAGTATGACCTCAATTACTTTAATTTAAGTCTTGAAAT
Organism: Thalassia testudinum; assembly: GCA_037157565.1. NCBI lineage: Eukaryota > Viridiplantae > Streptophyta > Magnoliopsida > Alismatales > Hydrocharitaceae > Thalassia > Thalassia testudinum. The sequence continues at coordinate 99,252,776 of JAZHRO010000031.1, read as the reverse complement.
GACTGAAAATCGATCTGTGTGGAGGTAAAGAATCCATATAGCCGACCCCACTTAATGTGGGAAAAGGCTTGATTGTTGTTGTTGTTATTGTTGCATAGGTAGCCAACAATGAGATTTCTGAAGAATTCATTATTACTAATCACATGTATTTTTAAAACTCGTGATTGGTAAACACAGGTTTGATATAATTATTTTTTTTCACATATACCTTACCAATGACATTTCTTAAGAACTTGTCATTACTAGTTACGAGTTTTTATAAACTTGTGATTAGTAAACACAAGTTTAATATTTTTTCTTTTTTACGCAAGAAGCTGATTGATCGGAAATATATGTTATCTCATCTCATCTGCATATAATAAAAATCATACAACATCTGCAGCATACATACTCAAGAAAGACAAAAATAAATGTGAAGTGAATACAATGTGTGCCTATTCTTAGCTTCAAGATACCTATCCATTTCATACTATAAACTTTAATGCCACATGGAACTCACAAAATTATAAAAACCATAATTGTAACAAAATCAAATATTAGATAATAAAATCTAATTCTCCTCTCCATCTAAAAACCCCAAAAAGCACTTCCATTCCCCCGATTGCCTTTGTAAAATGTCTCTCATAAGTAGAAGAATGAAATAAGTTAAAGAAATAAGGAATTTAATGGAGAAAAGGAGAAGAACAAGCATAATGTACTGCAATAATACTCCTCAAGAAGATCAACTACTCCACTCCAAGCACCACTTCCACTCTATCAAAATCAACAAAACCAATGTATAACTAACATAAATACTTCTTGCACAATTAATAGAAGAAAAAGATAAATGACTTATTGTTGTAAAGGCTATGGATTTCTTCTTATTCTTTTGATATACTATTGCAAAGTTTGTGACACATTAATGGGGACTCAATTGACCTCGATCGTCAATGTCACTGATAAATGATCCAACAACTTTTCAAACTTCTTCAAAGTTTGGTGCAAGTGGCGAGGATGCTGGTGGCAGGGGTGGTGGTATATGAGCGTCTACCTGTGAGGATCCCTTTCTTAGATCTACACCGTTAGCTTGCCTCTTTTGAGGTGATCCTAGTGTAATCTAGATCGCAGTGTATTTTGAGTACTCGATGTTATGAAGGAAGATGTCTCATGTGATTCATTAATAGTTGGTGGTGAGGATCGAGGGATATTATGTGATGAATTGGGACCCTCTCCCACATCATGTCATTGCTCTGCAATTGCTCCTCCATCATCCATTGCAATAACTTCATGGGGAGGAGGTTGTGGTACCTCGGCATTCTTTGGTGTTGGTCCTCATCTACATCCTCTCCCTCATCTCCATTCTCGGACCTCACCTTGACCCCGTCGACATCCTTGTCCTCAACTGCATCATTGTCCTGGTCCACAGACGATTCCAACGTCCTTGATGAGGTCCACAGATGATTTCGTGCGAGGAAAGGCGGTGGCTGTGTTGATCGTTCGCCGTAGATGGCCATTCAACGTCGGAGAAGATGAGAGAACCGATGAGGTACTTGCAATCACAAACACAGCCTCTCGGCCCCAATCAGATAGACCAAAAGCTCTGGCGAGCTACGCCAAAGCAAAGCCCTAAGATAATTGTGTGTAAGAATGAGTGGATGTGGATGGTGGCAAAGCTTCGAAGAAGCTTCGTTGGTAATGGTGGAAGGTGAAGAAGATGATTTATGCCTAAATTTTGTTGGGTAAAAGATTCGTGGAGGTGTGGAGGTACTTTTACCCAAAGTAATTTGGTAGAAGGAAGGCGAAGGAGGTGAGTCGATGAAGATGGAGGTGATAGCGGCGGTGGAGGAAGGAGTAGATAGATGGAGCTATCAAGCTCCCTAAACCTAATTGAGGAAGAGAGAAACAAAAACCCTAACCTAATTTGGCAAAAGGAAGATGAAGGAAGGACGTTGGTGATTGCCGGCAAGGAAGAAGGTGGAGGTGGCCGGAGCTAAAGAAGAAGAATTGGAGGCCAAAGCTTCATGGGAAGCTTCGTAGAAGTAAGGGGAAGAAAACCCCTCTACCTATTGTACATAGCAGAGGGTGAAGAAGTGGGTCGAAGGAACTTTGGTGGTGCTTCATGTTTGTTGGCGTGGAGGAAGAAGATGGGGTAGAACCGGCCAATTAAGCACGCCCTTGACTTGTAGAGGACGAGGGCTATATATAGAGGAGAATTCCTCCACAATTGAGCCAAAACTCACAAGTTTGGCTTGCGAATTGGCCAAATTTGAGCTCACGAAATTGAAGCTCGCCAGCATGGATTCCGACCAAATTGGATCTCGAGATGCGGTTCATTAGATTGGCCACGACTTGATAAGCAATCTCACCAAGTTTGGTGAGCTTTGGTTGAGATTAACTAATTCAAATTGTTGATTGAATCTCAATGATGATGGGTTCTTTGTGCTGCTGTCAAGTTGTTGCTTTTGTTTTGATGAAGGAAATGAAGGCAGGGACCTAAATGCAAGAGAAATCAAAATCTAGGAGTGGTTTTGTAATGAATAGAGATAAAAGGGCTAAAATGTAAAGTAGGTCAAGATGGACTCTGATTGGCCTTAAAATTTAAGGTTAACCTAATTTGGACCCAGGGAATCTAATGAAACCTCAAATTTGGGTTTCGATGAATTTTTACTGGGTAATTTACATTGTAACCCAAAATGAAGTAATTTCCCACCTAGGTCCCTATTTTTGATTAAATGGGTTTATTTGATCAAAGTGAATATTCCAAATCTCATAAAATTTTTTTTAATGATTTTTAGAAGCTTTAGATTACATTTATTTCCACCAGAACCCTTTCAATTTAAGTGAGGCTATAATTAGAGTTTTTCTTGTTAAATTAATCTTTAATTCTCAGAAAACCTTGATTCACTCAGTTCAAGTCCACTTCATGGAAATTTAAGTTCATTTAACCTCATATTAGGTACTCATTAATCCCTTAGTTAATATGCATTTGTGATTATTCGTTAAAATAGAAGAATTAACGAAATTTCCTTTCTTTTTCTCAAATTCAACTCAAAACTGAATTACGACCTTTTGAAGATCATTAAGGAGTAGTTAACCTTGGAATTTGTCTAAAGTAGGCCAGTTATGGAAGATGATGGTAACATGTTACCATCATGTAATACCCACGCAAGATGCTCAGCACCCATTGCTGATAAAAACTCTCCAATGGTTGTGTTACTTCTAAGTGCATCCTTCCAAAGCACATGAACAAATCATAGACGACACAAATCGATCAGATTCATAAACTTGAAAGTTCACGATTTTGACAATATGGAATTTCTTCACTTCAAATACAAATTCCTCTTTTGTTTTGTTTGTCTTTCCCTTCACCTATCAGGTATTTGCATTACTCATTCCAGTTCGAAAGCATTCAATTTGGTTATTGGATATTTAACCTTCATCTTCTCACTCACTATAGAAGGGTACATCTCCATTAATAGGCAATTTATTATTGTCACACCTATTACAAGAACTAGATGGAAACTACCACACCCTCCTATTACGAGTCTGGACATTGTCGGGGGTAGATTCTTGATTTTTATTGTCCCCATTCATATCATCTTTATCATCCATATCATCTAGATCGAATTCACGTGTTGATTAGCACAAATCATCAATAACTTTTGTAATATGTCCTAACCTACCCTGATTAGTCTCTGCAAGGTTCACTTTTGTGTTATAATATGCATTATCATCAGCGAGATCATGATGATATTCTTGAACATTCTCCAAAACATTATGTGGATTCTGCACTTGTCAAGGCTCTTGTGGAGGACAACGCTCCTGTGGGGTGTAGGTCGCTTCTTGCGAAGCTTCTTGAGGCTCTTGGAAAGGAGGGAGGTACTCTTGTGGAGGATGCATTCTTGTATAGGAGAGTGGCGCATGTTGAGATTCTTCCGAGCGCCAACGATTATAAACAATCGTACGATCACGTCCTTTGTCAATCTCAATGTAAAGATATGGATAGTCCTCTCCACCTATCGCTTTTACCCAATTCATATGAGTTTTAACATTTTGCCAAACAATATTTCCTTTCTCTTGGATGTGGAAAATGATGAAGTATGTTAATATATTGTGTCGCATGGTCAATATGTAAACTTGTATATTCCTTATCCAATAACATCTTAAAATTTTAATTTGTATACATTCTTATCCTTTTTACTAGCTCAATGTCATAGTCAACTCTATTCTCATTTTGGATTACATGACCACAAAAAACTAATAAACAAGTGACAAATTCCACCATCTAAAACAACCTGAATATAGTCAAAGTTCACATTAGAGTTCATTGGCGAATTATGTGTGTCCATTTTTTAGGTGAGCATCAGATATAAAAGAAATAAATTGCAATTGTCTCATTTAACTTACATTAAATCATTTATCACATCATAATCCACTATTTATTTCACCATTAGACCCAACATAAATGAATGCCAACTTGTATTCATAGCACCAATTTCAAGCAAATATCCTGATCAGTAATAGAGCATGAGAAAATCTTTTCACTAAGGGCAAACAACATAAGCAATTCGCTTTTCTCCTTAAAGATCATGACCATCTTGTAAGTCCCTAACATGGTAAAAGTCTCAAGTAGAATAGAAAATATGAACATATTGAGACTAAAATATCTCTTTTTTAGTACTGCAAGGTTCCATAAAAAAGATTAATAATAGAATTACTTTAAAAGCATCAATTTAAGTCCTAGAAAGTGGACACATTAGAACGATCATCGTCGATACAACATTAATAAATAATATACAAGTTCCATAATCATTCCTCTATTTTTCCTCCTTGTCTCCTTATTTGAATACAATTACAGAAATATCTAAACAAACAAAAAAGATAAAGATGTTGGTTTAAGAAACCTACAAAGACAATGAAGAGCAACATGGAAAAACTAGGAATTTCATAGGTTTTTCTCCTCTTTTTGTTTGGAACAATTCAAATGGAGACCTTACTTTAAGGTTGCAAGTTGCTGGAGGGAGTGGAGGGAGTAGTGGTAGCTGGAGAGGCGGCATCGGCTGCAGCACTAAGGTCATTGGAGGAGGCATTGGAGGAGGTATAGTAAGGGATCATGGAGGAGGAGGGCTCGCGCAAGAGGGGAGGGGAGGCCCCACTAGGGGGGAGAAGGGTTTAAAGGTTTAAAAGGTTTGGGGGAAATTGTGTTTAGAAAAAATGAGTTTAGAATGGTAGGTTTTAATAAACTCTTTAGTAAAGACAACTTTAACTCAAAAAATGACCCATGCAAAATTGTATTTTAAAAAGATGAATTTAGTACATGTATTAATAAAAAAAATGCTATGTACGGTAATTAAGGATAATTAATCCCTAATTACCTTACTTAGGAATTTTCTTCAACAAATGAAGGAGGAACCAGGAGAAAGAGGAGGTGGTGGTGGAAGGGCAGGGAGGAGAGATGGCAACAATGGGAGGAGGTTTTTGGAGGGGGGAACCTTTCTATTTTTTTTAAATTTGTCATGAATTCTAGATTGTGACAAAATATTCAGTGCATAAAAAAATTTTCTTTCATCTTTTTGTTATAGTTTCACCTAAAATTGTGATCATAGGTTATTTTTTATCAAGATTTCAAGAATTGTGACCAAATATTCATGGCCAACACTAATTTTCTAGTAGTGTAGGGGTTTGGGTTTGATCTACTCTTCCTAACAAGTGTAGTAGTCAATCTAGAGGCAAACTGAACTTTCTTAACCTAAGGAGAAGGGTTTGAATAGTATCCCTACCAATGACACTGGATTTGGACTGCCACCCCCCTCACCCTTGGGGAGCACAAGGTTTGAACAACGATGCTTTAATCACACTAGTTTGGGCAACAAAAAACCTAGGTAGACTAGGTTTGGATGCTCAAAGTCCCTAACTTGATGCCTACTTAGCAGACAATGTAGAAATCAAGGTGATGCCATAGTCAAAGGTGTCCCTCTTTCCCTATCCAAAAGGGCTACACTAACTGGCATGGAAACACTAGGTAAGATATTACCGTAATGGCACCTATAATGATTAGTTTGATGAGGCAATCTCAAAGGACTAACCACTATTGAGACTTTTGGGCATTGCCTTATGCCGACCCCTTGTGAGTAGCCAATAGCTAAATATTTAAGGTTGACGAGCTCCCAAGAGGGGAGACTACTTTTTCTTGGATCAAATGCTATCCTCTTAAGCATTAATTCCACACTCTTTGCATGATGCTTGATCCTAGTCATTGAATTTGACCTAGTGATCTTCCCTTTGTAATATATTGTCGAGAATAGTGAATTGAGATATCTGTATCTCTCCTAAGAAGTAGTTCTCTTCATTTAGAATAGGAACTTATTAATCAATCCCCCTTGCCCTTGCATATGATTGTCTTGCCTAATTTGGACCTTGTGTTGAGTTGTTTTGGACCTGGGTCCCACTTACTTTGGTGACCCCATGTTGAGCCTTCCCTTGCAAGAGGTCTCGTCGATTTAGGACCCTAGCTCAAACTTTAAAGGAGAATTGAAATATCCCCATCTGAAATGAGATTTTCCATCCTAACATCTAGACCCAAAAACCTTCAAAAGGAAGGAGTAAAAGTTTACCACACTCTATAGCCGAGGCCTCTCCCTTTCTCTCTTAAGGTGACTTATTAGTGCCCAAGCTTGACAGGCATTGGAAGAGGTTCATGAGGGAGATTGTGGTGCCTATGAAGGTGCTAGGGCTCTCATAAGGAAGATCCCCTAACACGGCTATTATTAGCTAACACTAAACATAGATGTTATAGACTGCATCAAGAAGTGAGACCAATGCCAAAGGTTTTATAAGGATCTCTTGTTATCCATCTGCCAAGCTACGTCTTTTGTGCCCTTCATGCAATGGGGAATCAACATCAATAGAAAGTTCCTTAAAATGATAGGAAGGGGGAGTTCATCATTGTGGTCATTGTTGGTGCTAGAACACCACGATCATTTGTTTTGATGATAACAAAACACGTGTTATTTAACATTTGCAATTTGAGTCCTAGATTTCAGGTCAATTGCAAATGAGGACGTGTTTAGACGGAGTTCAAGCTCGCATCCAGGACGGATTGGAGGAGCTTGACGGAAAACACAGGAGGTTCGCGTGGAGCGAAAGATTGGAGATGGAAGAAAAGAAGAATAGGATAGATTCTTTTTTATCCTTTCATGTATCTCTTGTATTTATTTTCTTGCTCTTTTTGATTCCTTAGAACATTATGTTAAAGAGCCTCAAAGTACCCTAAAAGTAGTCCTAGGAACATCTGCACAACCCTAGGATACTTAGGTTTTCTGTAGAATACTTAGAAAACCAATATAGGGCTCAAATAGCATTTCCAGACGTCTAATCCAAAAATCAGACGTCTGATAAAGAATTTTAAGACGTCTGACTGTTGTTTCAGACGTCCGATAACTGTTAGGCTGGACATAGTTAGTTCTGTCTGATGAAATCAGACGTCCAGACCTTAGACCAGACGTCTTAGGAGACGTCTGATGACTTTGCCAGACGTCCAGTTAGTGGACCGTTGGCTGGCTTAAAAGACACTCAAGAATATGACCGTTAGAGCCTTATCAGACATCCATAGGACTTTCCAGACGTCTGATAAATGACCGTTTTGCCTCGGCTGACCCAAAATCTCTTCTCAGAGATTTTCTAGCCGTTACAACGTTTGGAAATCAATTCCCACAGTAAAAGTAGGTTTCCAGACGTCCAGACATAGTGCCAGACGTCCTATATGTCGTCTGATGGACTTGCACAAAAACCCTGTTTAGATCTGATTCAAGTCAGGGAGAAACCCGCATAGAATCAGACGTCTGACCTTGGAATCAGATGTCTTAAAGTGGCCTTCCAGACGTCTGATGCCATAGTTAGACGTCTGATAACCCTGTCAAATGCAATCATTGTCCTGATTTCGGCCTGATTCTCTTGGGCTTTGCACCCAACGGCTATGGAAGCTTTTCCAAGCCTTCCAAAGCCTTCCTAAGGCCTCTATAAATAGAGGGGAACCTTTGTAACACAAATATACAAGAAAAACACAAAGAGAAACAAGAGACACACCTAAGCAACTTAGTTCCACTCTTTTGTGTCCAATTGAAGCCCTTGCTCTCCAAGCTCTAGTTTCATTCTCTTGAGAGCATCATTCAACCGTTGCGCACCCGCTCTCCCGGCGTTGATAACGAGAGCGACGTAGCGCCATCGCGTGGCACACGCACCGCGTCATCATCGACGCACTCCTTGCAAAGGGGAGTTTCCTATTTCCTATAGAAGCTAGGTTTAATTTTGTTGGCTCTATAGGACTGTTATTTTATTTTATCTTTGTATTTTGGTTGGGTATTCGCTTTGCGAATTCCCGTCTCCTTCGTGGGACAAAATCCTTCTCGTGGAGAGAAGGGGTTGAGGAACGCTACCCTCGTACTTGTAGCGTGGTTGTACTGAGGTTGAATCACCCTCGTTTAAAGTGATTCGTTTAGTGGATTTTGATCAACTTGGTTGATCGGAAAATCCTAACTCGAGAGGGTTAGGTGGTGGTTTTCACCCGGTTTGGGTTTCCACCTAAAAATACCTGTGTACATTGTGCGATTGATTTTTGTGAGATTGCTTTATATTTTTATTTCCGCAATTTTATTACGTCACCCCTCCTGGTAGAAGGGACGAACCCACAGTCATGGATTACTTTAGCAAGAGGGTTGAGGCCCAGGCCTTGGTTTTATCACAATAGCCAAAGTAATAGACTTCTTCTAGAAGGATATCATTTGTCGATACAGAGTCGTACTCATTATCATTTGCAACAATGACCTCCACTTCATATCAAATAGATTCACACAAGCTTGCAAGGAATGGGGAATCCAGTTGCACTTTGCCTTTATTGCTCACTTCTAAAGAAATGGTCAGTTGGAATGCTTGAACCAAATTATTCTCGATGAGCTTAAGAAGATCTACTAGAGGGAGAAAAGGGAACTAGAAAAATAAGTTACACGCATTTCTCTAATACTATAAAATCACTTAGAGGACTTCAATGGGAGTCAACCCATTTAAGTTGGTCTTCAATGTAGAGGTAATGATTATTTTAGAGACCTCCTTCCCCAGTGAGAGGCACTAGAACTACAACCCAGAAGAAGGCAGTGCACAATGTTGAGAGGAGCTTGATTGAATCTAAGAGCTCAGAGATGGAGCTGAAGTTCAAATCCTTATACAAGCAAATGATGTACAAGTACTTCAACTAGAGTGTTAACCATCATTAATTTACTGTGTGGGATCATGTGCTTAGGAGGATGGAGGCATCCTAGACCAAAGAGGTGGGGAAGCTCATTCCTAATTGGTAAGACCCCTACAAGGTATCCAAAGTTCCTTATGAAGGTGCATATGAGCTTTAGATGATGGACAAGAGGAACCTCAACAATACTTTTCACTCGGACAATCTCAGGAAATATTATGTGTAGCATTCCATTCAACTATTGAGGATTGTACACAACACTTTCTTGAGCTAAAGACATCGCTTTCATTTCTACCTAAAAAAAGTGGTGTTACGAAATTGGGCCCCTAGCCTAGGCAACATCTACTTTAAATTTTTTCAAAAAGTAAAAAAAGTAATAAAAGGGGGATGATAAGGGTAGTCCTTGCAGCTTCATTCTTCTCCATCTTTTCCCTCCTTGATGTAGAGCAACCAACTTCTTTTACTTGCCTTTCCAACTTGATAAAGTTGAGATGGTAAACATAAGGCAAAAGGGATCCCATCTGCTTGGTCATTTAGACCTTGTATTATTGGAAACCATCTTTGTGTCCTCGTTGAATAGGTTGTTGTGCGTTGATCCCCAACTCTAGCTATGGAGATAGATCTCCCTAACTTAGCTGAACCTGGAGGAGCTGAAGACAAAGATGGTTGAGCTTCCATCAGCTCAACCACTTGCTGGGCAAGGGACTATTGTTGATGGAATTCCTACTCCCCACCTTCTAAAGTCTCTTGATGAGAGAACTCATGGTCAAGCTTCACCCTTAGCTCCTACCTTCTCTGCTTCTGAATGGAGCTATCAATCTTACGCAAAAGTAGGATAGGTACATGCAAACCAAAACAAGTCCCTTGAAGGAGAGACGATAAAAGCACTCGAAGGCCTAGGCTAATGTGAAGGATCACACCTTTTTCACCAACTCAATTGTAGACAAGAGGTGTGAGAATGGAGCTCGAAGTTGGCTGCATCCAACTCCTTGTTTCTATCTTTGAGGCTATCTTACCTAGCCTCAAGAGCTTCGATCGATAGAGGTCGATAGTCCCCCTTTTCAACTTCCTCCATAGGGTAAGGTACACATCCAGCAGACTACCAAGCCAATGGGCCTCTCTCTTAGCTTCCACCACTTGGGCAAGGGTGAAACACATATAAGGCACAACTTAGTAGGTGATGGTCGATCTTATAGAGTTGTATCAACAACTAAGCAACACGTCAAAAAAAACAACCAAGGAAGACAATGCACATAGAAAGATCACTTACCTTGTAGAGGGACTCCAAATATGTATGCCCTCCCAACCACTTGGTTACCTCGGGACCGAGACATTGAGAAGGATCATAGGTTTAGACTAAGCTTCACTTAGGATCATCTCTCTGATCCCTACTTTAAGAATCCTTGGGTACCATCCCTTTTGTAGATTATTCCTAGAAGGGGCAATCTTCCAGCTTCCCACCTTTGTAGAGAGCTTGTGGGAGGGGGACTTCTCCTTGGTTGGGAGAGTAGAAAAGGGTAGAACTTGCTTCATCAAGGAAGGCAAAGGAAAGGAGTGCCTATTAGCATTAGAGATGGCGACACCTTCACAGACCCTCTAGCAGCTATGTGTGGAGGTTGTTAAGGTTCTCATTTGAGGGTTCCACAGTGCTCAAGGTTGTAATTTGCACTACATTGGGGGTGAATAGTGTGAAAAATAAAATCGATAAAAATTTGTGAAATAAAAAGTAATCCCACAAAATCAATTGCCACAATGAGACATATTTTTAAGTGGAAACCCCAAGGGTAAAAACCACCACTTAAGTCACCCCAACTTAGGATTTCCCGATTAATCTAGTCGATCAAATCCACTATTGTATCACTTTAAATCGAGGGTGATATAACCTCAATAAAACAACACTACTTACATGAGGGTAGTGTACCTCAAACCTCTCTTCTCTATAAAGAGAATTTTATCTCACGAGGAAACGAGAATTTGCAATGTAAATACCCAACTAAACAACTAAATAACACTTGTAGAGCCCAAAATATAAATTCAAACTAAGCTCATATAGTTTTAAGGATCTTCCTTGAGATGGAAGTGAATGGGCATGATAGTGCAATGATTCAATGCTCTCGGATGCGTAGTGTAGAGCTTAGAGAGCAAGGACAAGGTTCTTCTCTCTTTTGATCCTCTCACAACAAGTATATTGGTGGAAAGAATTGATTCCTTTTGTGTGAAACAAAAAGGAGGCTCTAAACTATTTATAACTGTGTTAGGAAGGTTCAGGAAGGCTTGGGAGAGGTTTCCTAGTCGTTGGAATCAAATCCAAGAAGATTTGGTCAAAATCTAAATGAGTGCAAAGTAATAATTAATTCTAACAGCATAATTAGAGGTCTGATAACTTGATTAGACATCTGATCAGGGTATATTAGAATTTGATAAAAAAATTAGATGTCTGATTATGTAAGGTGGTTGCCCTGGAATTGGATTTAATTTTGTACAATGATCTTATGTCAAAGGGTCAAATGTCTGATATAAAGTGTGTTGCCAAAAATCAAATTTTTCGTGAGTTAGAAAATCATGATTTCATCTGACAACAAGATTTGGTTCAAATTTAATTACAACGGTCGATTATTGGACATCTGGGAATGTCTCAGAACACCTAGAAGAGGTTCTGGACATTTAACATAAGGTATGGATGTCCGAAAGCAAATGTCACAGACTCAAGTTCTGGAATTCAATTTATTGGACGTTTAATCAAATGCATGTACATCTTAAAATGGATTATTGGATGTTTGATAAAATGTCTAGACGTCTGATAAGGCTTCTTGGATGTCTGATAAGATGTTTTGACATTTGATAAGCCAGGTTGTTTGCTATTTTGAATTTCTAACTTGATTCTAAGATTTACCTAAGTATCCTAAGGTTGAGTGTGTCTAGGACTTAGCTTATTATATTTAGGGCTCTTTAACAACTATCTAATTAAAATAAAATAGCAAAAACAAATATATAAAATATGAACAAAATAATCTATCATATTCTGCTTTCATCTTTGTCTTCAAGCTTTAACTCCAAGCTTTAGCTCCATTGTTCCTTGATGCTTTTGTTCAACATCAAGATCCTCCATCTCCATGGATTGAGAGCTTGAACACCTTCCAAGTCTTCTAAATCAATTGCATTTACCTGTGCACTCACAACTCAAATGCAATTGTTAAATGCACTTTTGTTTTGTTATCATCAAAATCAAGGACTAAGGTGCATTTCCACAAATAAAAGTGACTTCAAGAAAACTCGACAAAAGTGCCCCCCTTAACAACCTCTTGCAGCCTCTTGGGAGGGGGAACTTCTTTATGACCCCTACAAGAGGTGCCCACAAAAGTTCTCTAGCAACCCATGACGGTTACATAGGAGGGGCATGTTTTCCATCCTTTGGGGTCTCTTAGTCTTCCTCCTTTCCTTGCTTATAAGGGAGGAAATCTTCCCAAAAAACCCCTAATGAATATTGTTTCCACTACCGAAGGCCATGGATGTGAGAACTTGAACCCAAGGCATATCCAACCTAAGCACTAGACACACAAATGAAGGAGAAATTGTCAACATCTTCATAGAATGAAAACAAACAAGCAGAAAGGGAGAGTGGGAATATGAGGGCCTATCCTTGCCACGATCTTCTTTGGGGCACTCCATTAGCATGATCTACAGTGAGCGATCAAGCATGGCCTCCCAAATAACATACCAGCCAACCATTAAACACTATCAATCGCATGCACCACCACCAATTAGCTTAAACAAACTAGCAGACAAAATCCCATCAACTTAAGGGTAAGGAGGATGCTAGTTCCATAAGTACCACCGATTGTTGGCATACTGTTGTTGACAATCCATCAATCATAATACGAACATTGTTGTCGGGTTTTTATCCCTGGCAATGGCACCAAAAATTGATCAACGACAATCCATGTTGCATAAAAGTAGTGATTTAATTATGTTATTGTTGTAATATGGTTGTAATGCAAACAAATATCATGTCATTTTTATTTATTTATATAATTTTTACTGGTTTATTTCAGTTCATTCACTAGGAGGCAGTTATTGATATACATCACTCTCTATGTTCCAAAAATGATCTTTTATTTCAAAAATGTCAATTATATTTACAAAATGAATCAATGAATCAAAAAATGAATGAATGAGTTAATTATGTATAAAAGAATCATTTAATACTAACTACAATGCCTTAAAAATATTTATAATCAAACAGACATGAAAAAATAATCGGAACTACTCCATATTAATTATATATACTATGCTAGATAATACCTAAGTATAGGTACAAAAGGACTAACTAATATGTACTATACTAAGTATACTAAGATATATTAACACCTTTAGTAAAATATAATATATGTGTAGTGATATATATAAGTGTTATTATAGCCTTAGTAAAAGTATGTACAAACTATAAGGCAAAAAGGATTATATTTACTAACATATATACCTACAGTGACGGATAAAAATGTCCCTAAAACCTTAAAAAAAACTTATATATACACATAAGACTTATGCGTATGCTACTCTATTTTCTATACTAATTATATATATACACATACATATATACATAGTATACAACACTTAGCACTAACACATTACACACACACTAACACGTAGAAAAGCTCAACACTTAGCCACTTTTGGGCTCAGACCCTCACTCAGGCTATTTAGCCTTTACCTAAAAATTTGATTTTTTAATGGGCGAATCAAGCTTTTCATGGAATACAAAGCACCCTCATGGGTGGGACTACACTACTACTAAACCCAGTTATAGTTTAATTTATATGCATTTTTATCCATTTTCGAGCCAGACCTGGCTCAGCTAAACCAGGCCCAGACCATCCCGAGCTCCCAGCCCCCTCAATCAAATGCTCATAATATATGCTCATGGGTAATGGGTATAAGAGGTAGTGGTGTGCCCTGTGTGTTTCGACTGAAGAGGCACCGGGTGAAATTATTTATATGCAGTTGCACATGCTCGTCCACTAACGATGTGGCACTAGCAAGTGTCCTGAAATTAGTGCGTGCAGCGTATGCTAGAGCAAGGTTTAGGCCTCAAATTGAGCGCCAAGATTAAGTCCAATTTCATAATAAATTATATCATTGTAAAGCCCTGACAGAGGGCGACTTAATTATATAGTTAATTTATAAAAATAATTTATTTAATTATATATAAAAATTAGTTAAACTTAATGTTGTATACACATTTAATTACAACTTAATTACTTAATTAATGTACAAATTCATAAAGTAATGGTGCAATTGACCTTATAATTAGTTAATTAACATATTAAGGTATTTATTATACATTTTTATTTCATTTTAGAACATTTATTTTAATTTATATACATTTCATGTACACGTTTTATGTATTTAATTACTAATATACATTATAAATAATACTATACAATATGTATACATTATAATACTTGAAAATACTTAAAATTATATTATACAAATACACAATATGAATTACCTCAGTAATAACTTAATTTACTAATTTAATTTATTTTAACTAAATAATTTAGTTACATAACTTAGTAATATAAATATGTGCATTAAATAACTTCATAAATAAATGTACAGGTATCATACAATATATAATAATTAGTTTTATCGATATGTACAATAATAGATACTATTATACAATATATACATAGTCCCTTGTATTTACTTAGTTATATATACATATAATATAAATAAATAACTAAATAATTTATAATTACAGTATATATAGTTTAACTGAACAAAAATACTTATTTAAATAGATATAATAAGTATATAAGTTCTTTATGTACATTTACTTTATATAAGTTACTATTTACATTAAGATTAGGGTCAAATAGTTAATACAAGGGCAAGGTGTTCAGGCAAACTTAGGGAAGGTGTTCGAAGGTGGGTGAGTTCGGTGATGCATTTGAGAAGACAATCCCCTCAATTTCTTGAGGGTTTTTGGTGGCGAAGGGACGGCGTTGCTTGTGGAGGTGGTAGCGGGTCGTTAGGTGGTCTGTAGAGTTAGGGAGGCCTCGTCGGAGCTCAGTCAGACGTGGAGAAGATGGAGGGGTGAAGAGCAAACAATGGGTCGAATTGAGTATATAAGAGACAGAATCTAACCTAAATAAGGAGAGAAAGAGAGATTGGCCTAGTTTAAGGGACGAACGGAAGGAAGTTGGCACTGACTATGATTGGCCGGCATTGGTGATGATGAAGTCTCCATTGAGGGAGGGCGGCGGTGACAATGAGGAAGGCGGCTCCTGCTGTGGCTGGTGAGGAGTGGAAGAATGCGAGGAAGGTCGTGGCACTCCCAATTTGGCCGTTGTGAGGCCGTAGGAATACTGGAGAGGAAGTTCGCTGGAGCTCGTCGGAGGAGGCCGAAGGGAGAGATTTTAGTGAGGAAATGCGACCAAACCAAGCTAAGGAGCATGGGTTTGCAATGAGGAAGCTTTTGTAGAGCTCCAGCCGAGCTTTAGACAAGGAAACAAGCCTAATTGGCTTGATTAGGAATCAAGAAGCACCAAGGAATCCATGCATTCGCACGACCTTCCTGGGGTGAATCAAGAGCCAAGATCTATCCCAATTGATTCACCATGCTGTGAACATCAATCCCACCAAATTTGGTGGGATTTCATGATGATTCGAGTAGGATTAGGAGTGGTCAACCACTACCTGGAGGTCGATTGACATCCAATGGAGGCAGGGACCTTTTTGTGAAGAAGATAACAAAGTTAGCAACCAATCTGCAAGGATTTCGAAAGCTGAGGAGCTAATTGAGAGAAAAAGAGTCTGACTAGACTAAAATTCATACAAGCTTAAGATGAACTCTAATTTACCCCAAATTTTGGTACAAACCTAATTTGGACCCAAGGAACCTAATGGTGAAGTTGGATTTGAGTTTTAACCAAGTTTGACTGGGTGATTTGCACAGAAATCCAAATTAGGGTAGAACTATGTCGGTGACTCTATTTAAGGTCAAAATAGGTTCCAAAGGTCAAATTAAGGATACCAAACCTCATGGAATATTTTTATATGAATTTTAGAAGGTTTAGATGAATTTTATATTGACCAAAACCTTTGTAATTTAAATGGGTCTAAAATTAGGGTTTTAGGTTATGAATTGTTTCTCAACATACGTGAAACCCTATTTCTGTCAGTGTAGACCCTTTTATTAGAGCTCATTAGACCTTATATTAACCCCTGGAAAACCTTGTGGTTACTCTACTTTCATGATATAATGTTAAAATTGTAGAATTAACCTTGATTTAATGTATTCCTCTCAGAATGGATATGCAGGGAATTATGACTCTCAAGCGATTATGTAGAAGCATTTGTCACTTGATTCTGATTAATTAAAGCTAGTTATGGCTCATGATGATGTTATCATCATACCCACATGCCTAACTTTTGCTAGTCCCTCAGCAAAATCTTATGGAAAGAACTAGATTTTTAGACCATGCTTTTAAGTTCAGATGCATGATTTGTTTTACCCTCTAGAAATTAGGTTAGAATGCCAACAATAGTCCTAGAGGTACTCAAGTATCAATCACGATCCAAGCCTAACCAACTTCAGCCTGAGTCTACCGCAAAGGTTTCTAAGGCCCATAAAAAATTACCTAGAGGTTCGTTGACCCCAGCGGTTAAAGCATCCATGCGTAGAACGTACCACACCTAGGTTCAATTTGCCAATTCATTTTTGTAAGAGAGAGACAGAGAATGATTTTTCATTTAGAGAGTTTTCTCTCTTTTCTTTTTACTTTTCGCTAGATCCAACCTCGAATTGGCCCTAAACACGATCTGTATCAGATTTCTTATCCTCATCACCAATCCTCGAAAGGTCCCTAGCTTTCAATGCTTTGGGATAGCATTGCCCATGGCAACCCCCAAAACTCCTAGCTCTCAACACTTCGAGATAGTGCCTCCTATGGCATTTTGTAGCTAAATTCAGGCCCTGGCAATCAACATTTCAAGAGAATCCCTCCCATGGCACCTAAACTAGCACAAGGTGCTTACATGCCCCCAGTAGGATATTTAGATATCCTAGGAGACAAGCATCGAGGAGATGATATGTTATTACGCATCTTCAAGGGAAATTTCCCACCACTTTGAGTTGGGAACTAGTCTAATCAACTTATGTTGTTGAGTCGCTCCTACGCTAGATTTTCGAGATGGCTTTTCATAACAGAATACTTTTGGCAGGTTTTTCTTTATTAAGTGCCCTGAAGCAGACTAAGTGTGTAATTTTGGGTGCTTAGGTTACCAAGTCTCGCAAACCAAAGGGCAGGCAACGGGGCTGAATAATCCCTAAGCCTTATATCTACTACATCAGCCTCGCACTTTTCTCAGCCTCTTGAGAATTAATTCAGATCTTAATGAATACATAAATGTTTAAGCCCTAAAATAAGCCCAAGAGGCCTTAGATCAGCACTCATACTAATATCCTTGTCTTTCTCATTTTAGGACTTAATTTTTTCTCTTTTGATTAGGTCTAGAACATAGTAACTTCCATAATCAAATGCTATGACTATCATTTTTTTCTTGCTTTTTTGCTCCTTTTTGACATTTGAATTTCCTCCTCTTTTCCTCCTCAAGAAAGATTTGTAATTAATTCGCAAAATTTCCTCCTCTTCCTCCTAATTTTTTCTTTTTCATTTTTTTATTTTTTATCATTTTGAATATGTGTATTTTTTTGTGAGAACCCCTCAGAGAATTGAATTTCAATATGTTTACACTTTAACACCCCCCCATGCCTAAGTTTTGCAATGTCCTCATTATAAACAAGAGGGTACAAATTCAGTTTGGTTCAAGGTTTAGAATAGTGTCAAAGGGTGGGCGAACGGGTCAGGATGACTGTTGTGAACGATTTCAAGGTTTGATACAAGTATCAAAGGTGGAGTCAGTTGTTCTAAAGTTGAACTCAAAAGTGCAGTAAGAGTGTAGCTCAAAAGATGATTAGAAGGGTCTCGATTTTTTTCGAATGACAGGTTGCCTCCTGTTAAATGCTAAATTCAATGCCTTCAACCAAGCAAACGGTGGTCAAGAAGAAGGGTGGTCAAATTAGATGAGTTTTGTATAACAAACACCTTGATCAATAGCCTAGTTGGTCCAACAGGTGTTTGTTTAGATCAACAGGCTGATGATGTAGACCAAACCCAATTAGTTTGGTGGGTTGATGGATGTGAATCAGTAAATATGGAGCCCACCAGATACTTTGTTGCTCAAACAGATATGGAATTGCAAATTGCAGGTTTGGCTGAGTCGGTTCAGCCTAATCAGAGCAGGGGTCCTCAAAAGAAAAAGGATATGTAGAGGACGTAGGAACTCTATTGATAGGATCAGAAAAGGATATGAAGTGATTATCAGTCTAATCAATGTCCGAAACCTGATCAAAAGATGGAGGAGAATCATATGCAACCGAATCAGAGAGAGGTGCGTCAGAGTAGAAGTTGATTCTGGTGGTGGGTCAAGGTTGGGATCGGATTTTGGAAGGGTCTATAAGTGCATCAGAAGGTATGGCTTCTTTGAGATCCAAATCATTGTCCTCAGCATCAGAATCAAAGAATGGATCATGGATGTTGAGGTCGTAAACTGGTTCGTAATTGTCAGGAAATAATGGTTCTCTGAAACCAGATTATGATTCGAAATCATCAAAGAATTTGTGAAGATTAGTTTCTGAATTTGATTCCGGATCGAGACTTCCACCATAGAATAAATCAAGATGTGTAGAATCAACAACCTGGCTTTGATCTAACCTAATTTCAAATTCTGAGTTGAAAGAGGTGCCCTTATTAGGCATAGGCTCAAGTTCTTGGCTCCTAGGATAGACCCAATTGAATCCCAACTCTTCCAACTCCTTTGTTTCTGTATCATAAATTGGTTTGACTTCCGACAGATCAATTTGTATCTCTGAGGAGGTTGGAGAGGTGTACTCATTAAATATGGGCCTAGAATCATGATCTAGATCGACAATTTGATTCTCCTCGAATTGGGCCTCTTGATCATCCCAAATAGACTCAAATATAGATTCTAAGTTAAAGGTAGGACTTGGGTCACTAGAATCTGGACTAGGTTCTACCGGGATGTTAGAATCACTCTCGAGGATTACCTTAGCAGGATAGGGTTCGAGAATTACATCCTCAAGAGGTTCTTAGTCTAATTCATTACAGGTGTTTGGAAAATCAAGGCATGATGGACAACTTCATGGCTCTCCAAGGCTGGTTCATAATCGGGAACATCTGCAATTGGATCATCCCAACCCTTATCAAGATCAAGCATGTCGATCTATATGAAGTTTGAATCTGATTCCATTTGAGTTGGGGGTCCACAACAACCTTTAATCTCAATCCCGGACTCTGGGAAATCATTTTGATTTTCAACATTATTCTCATCAATTTCTAACTGTTGACATGGGTAAATTTGATTGATGACTTGTTTCAACATAGTTATCAAGTTTTCCCATTTCTCAAGGTCATCTTGGCACTTTTCCCAAAGTCGTGGATTTGTCAGACATTGAAGATACTCAAAATTATGCAATCTTTCTATTCTAATGAATCCTATCGTGAGAATATCCTGAGTTGAACCATTTGTCATTTGTGTCAATATTAGTTGAACATGATTTGTAATGAAGGTTGTTGTTGCTGATACATTAACCTGAATCTTGCTAACTGGATTTAAGGTTGTGTCATAATCCTCATAATGTTTAAGGGCAGCCTCAATCATTTTCTCTGTCATAGTCATTTGGGATTCAGGTTTTCTAAACATTCTTCCTAAATTGTCAGGTTGCATTTTCAAATCAGATGGTGGATCAAGATGTAGAATCAAATTTAGGTTCAGATTGAAGTGATTGGATCAGATCAAAAATCTCACAAAAGATCAATTGTAAAGAGGCCTCTCGGTTAACAACCTAGGGACCTTTCCTGTGTATGTGCTCTAAATAATAGATGAGGGACTGGATGTGAATTGGACCTAATCAAGGCACCCAAATATTTTTGGATGACTAAGGCTTGTTTTGAGGCAGATGACACTGAGAGTTTGCCTGTGGATCGAACGAATACTGGAGGGGAGGGGTGAATGATTGTGCAGCAATCATAGGTCTTAATTGACCTAGATTAAGCTAGGACTTAGCATAAGTTAGGGTAATTCATGCATGCATACGCATTATCTACATCCTTACTACTTTCCTTTAGCTATGCATAAATAATGTTATAATGTGCTGATTAAGTGCGTTATGTCAATTGCAGGCAATAAGCAGATCTGGAGTTGGATCCGGAGCAGGATCTGAAGCTGGATCAGGAATAACGGGAGTTGCAGCAGAGCAGGAGTAGAAGGCTTAGTTTAGATATAGGAACAATAATGTAAGGGGGTTAAAGGTTTTCTATTCTATTAAGTAGAAATAAAGCAGTAAAACATGAAGAGCTTAGGTCCATCCTAGCCCTAGGATAGCCTAGAGACCTCCCCCAAGCCTTAGCCACCATTAGATTAGGTCACAGCACCCTAGGAAGCCCTAAAATCCTAGTTCCAACCCTTATCTAGATGTCCAGATAAGTTAGAGGACGTCCAGGACCCTTAGCCATCTCCTGCACACCTCAAACCCACTTCTGCAGTGTTATTGGACGTCCAGACACTTTGTCAGACGTCCAATTTCTGCAGAATACCCAAAACAGAACCCAAAATCCCTCTTGACTCTGATTGGATGCCTAGACAACAAGTCTAGACTTCTGATTTTTGAGTATAAGACGTCTGACACTCTTATTAGATGTCTGATACTGCTCTCCAATTCCTGTTTTGAGATTTAAGCCTTGATCTTGGATCTCTAAGTCCCTAAATCAATTCCAACCCCATAGGAACCTAAATTAAGGTGCCCTAACCCTAGTACATCACCTCTAGACCTCCCTAAGGACCTAATTAGGTCCTTACTAAACCTAATTGACTTGGATCTTAGTCAATTCCATCAGCCTATTCAATTGGACTCATTAAGTCCAATTGAGCCCTGATCTCAGCACACACTATCCAATTGGACTCAGTGAGAGTCCAATTGACCTAGACCTGACTTAATTGAGTTGTTTTACTCTCAATTAAGTTTTCACACACCCAATTAAACTTGCATTAAGTTTAATTGCACTTTACCTTAGTGAATTAGGGTTTACAACCCTAATTTGAGACCTACCTTGACCTAAACCCACTAGAACCTAACCTAATCAACCTAGCCACCTAGGTTTCGACCCACACACACCATCCACACAAAAATATCTAGCCTAGAGTTCTCTAGAACTCTCTACCATGTGTTGTTGCCTTGGTTGCCAAAATTAGCAACCAAGAGCCATTTAATTTTTAGATCCACATTTGGTGGATCTAAAAACTACCATCCACCCTCTCTCTCTCACTCTCCCATGAGCTCTCACCATAGGCCTCTCTAGAGAATTCCATAATTCTCTAGAGAGCTTCCTTAGATCTATAAAAAGACCTAAGGGGTGGCCATTTGCACCCATTCACTTCCTTGGCAATTGCACTTTATTGGTGCCATTCACGCCACTTCCACTTAGCTAGCCACTCCACCTCCACAAGCTCACTACCACCACCATGGAGGACATCATGCTGGGATGTTGGATCAACCCTACCTCCCTCCAAGGGTAGGCCTAAGCTACATTGGCCGCCCCTTATTCTCCTCCCGACCACTCTAAGGCCATCGGGGACCACCCTTGAATGCCCTCTATTCTTCTAGATTTAATTCATGCTCTTCATAATTTTATTGCTTTTATTATTGCTTAATAGCGTAGTCTTACTTCTCCCCCAATGATGCATGCGAAATCCCCCCCATCGATTCTTATATGCAATCATTTTCTGGAAGCTAGGTTTAATTTTCAAGCATTTATGTATAAGCTTTCCTCTAAAGTTCTTATTGCAAACAACTCTCCTATTGAATGAATGAAAAATGCTTATATATATATATATATATATATCTCCATATTGTGAAATTACCATGAGCTTATTGATTGCTATTATATTTGCATGATTCATGTTGCCTGTTTCTAACTCCTAATATTCTTGCAACTAAGCATGTCATACCTAAATACGTAATAATCACAAATCGGCATGTGTTTCTAAACAAAGTAGAGCAATAGAAGATCGATTTCAGAAGTAAACAAATGCCTCCCAAAGATGAACGACTGGGACTCAAAGTCTCATTATCTTTAGAAATCATTTTTTGACGAACGTTTTTGCCTGACTATACTACGATTCCGACGACTTTCAAAATGCGCGAGAACAGATTCCGCCAATGAATAGTATCACCTTTTTCTCAAACAGTAAAAGATAAAAATAAATTCACAACAAAGTCAAGCATAAGTTACACCTGGATTTAGATTGGAAACCCAAACCAAGTGAAAACAACTACCTAAGCCTCTCAGCTTAGGATTTTCCCAACTAGTCAAGGCTAGTCAATCCACTAAAGTACCACTTAAACGAGGGTGGCACAACCTCTTTACAATCACTTCTCTTTTTACCCTGAAGAGAAGAACAATAACAACAACACAGATCTTTCCAACACCTTGGAATCCGTTAATTAAAAACAACAATGTTGAATAAGAATAAATATATCTATGGAACTCAATAAAAAATCAAACTAGAATTTCAGCAGAAATTCGAAACGATGTGCTTTTGAATGATGTGAATAGCAAAGCATAGAAACACTTGAAAGAAGAATGAGAAGCTCTGATCTTTTTGAGAGTATTTCTATTGAAAGTTGTTGTTCAAAAGAGCTGCGTACGATCTCTATTTATACTAAAAAGTTGGCTTGAAATGGAAGTTAAATTGGTCGATCAATTAAGGTATATTGGTCAATTAAAAACTATTTGGTCAATCAATTAAGTTATTTGATCGATCACTAATTAGTCGATTAATTAGCTTGGTTGGTCGATCAATAGGATTTTAATCAACTTCCTAAAAAGGATTGATTTGCTCGATTAACTAATTTGGTTGGTCGATCAAGAGGAAAAATTGGTCGATCAATAACCCTAAAAATTGATTTTCAAAGAAGTGCGAAAAATTGTTTGAGTTTTATTTTTGAGGTTCCTTACAATAATATCTTGAACTCAAACAAACAAGTAAAAGACACAAATCAACAACTGATAAACACTAGTTTATCATCATTCTTATGCATTGTTACAACTCGATTCCTAGATCCCTACAGGACCCGAGATCGGCTCGCCTCGACTAATCCCAAGACCTAGTCGTCCAACAAGAAATAACCAAAAAGCAGGAAAGTAAACCACACACATATGTAATATAACTAAGCATAAGAAACGTATAAAGCAGTAAAGGAAAGTAAATCTGTTGTTCCATTACATACCACCACATCAACAAAACAACGGAAACAAAAGTAAACAGTAGAGACAAACAGTAACTAAAGGTCTAATACTTACTACAACAGTAACGGAACAATAAGGAAGTGCTGAAAACTATAACTGGGCTCGACTGGGCCCAGCACCCTCTGCAGTCGGAAGCTCGGGCTACTCAACTCCTGGTCCTGAACAGTGTTATGAAAAGATAGAGTCAGCAAATGCTGAGTAGAGTGGTATCTATACTATTTAAAACAGTAAAAGCAATAGGTTTAATTCTCTTTTCTATTTATCTATTTTATGTGTATTTCCTTCTCACCCATTTTTCTCAAACATCCAAATATTCTTGATCTTGCATGTTCCTCATGGGAACGATCTTGATTGCAGTCTTTTCCATAGAGTAGAAGGTACACGTGGTGCTCTCCTGGTCGGGAGAGTCCCCCATGGTAGTCCTACACCCAGTCAACCACTTCGAGGTCACTGTCAAGGCGTAGCGGTGACTACGACATGCATGATAAGTGCACTGGTAGCTACCCCACACTGACACGCGGTCAGTCGTTTTCGCTAGCGGGTATGCCCAAGGTACAGCACGGAACAGAATAGGGCCTTGCCCTCTCAAAACAGGGGTCTCGCCCCTCCACAATCCGTGCACCCTCATCTAACTACCCTGGTTTGCTCAGAGGGCCTAACAAGTCGGTGTAGAATGGCTAGCTGAACCCCGGGCCCTGTGGGGTGGCTAGCTGTCTCCCTACACTAGTAGCTCACCTCGATACCGCATACACGAGGGCCAACAAGAGTTGGTATAGAGTGGCCAATCCTAACCTCGGGTCTCAACCCAAGGGCGGCTAGCTACGCTCTACACGAAAAGGGGATAGTTGCTCTCCTTGGTACCACATACTCAAGGACCAGCACACTTTCCGTCTACATTCCAAGTTTCCATCTAACCATAGGAGTTCTATCCCCAATTCCCCATAGGGTTCATGCTCATGTTCACCCCATTTATTCCGATCCAGATTTTACATTCACAATTCATTTCTCGTCCATATACAGGTAGCTCGTGTTTTCATAATTCGATACATGCAACTAATGATTTCACAGGTAATTATTCATTAATTACAGGCAACTCATATTCTAACAGGTAGCTTACAACTATATTACAAGCAATTGCTAGCAGTTCAACTCAATCATGCATACAAATACATCATACAGTACAACGGTTCATTCATTTCTCTATCCTAGGGTTCATGCCACATCCTAGGATTCCATTTGGCTATTTCCACAAGCACATTCTTATTTAAATATCATTAACAGAATTAACCACTCTACCAGGCAATTCGGGAGTAATGGGGGCTCGAACCATAGACCTAGGCGTCTCTGCGAGCCCCAAACACGCAGTAGGCTGAAACCCTATGTCAGGGAATACATCACAAAAGGAGGGTTCAAAGCAGTGCACAAAGGTCTCTAGCACGTAGAGAAACTCGCAAGGAAAATATAGGTACTTCGTTTGCATAAAACGGACCCCGATCGGATCCTAAACTGGTCAAAAACGTGCCTATTGTTCAAAATTTGACGTCTGGAAACAAGTCCAGATGTTTAAAAAGGTACCATAACCTTACCTTAAGTTCCTGCGGTGTCCTCAGATGTCTAGGCCTTCTCTGCAATCGTCTAAAGGCAGTTCCAGACGTCGAACAATGCCTCTGGTCGTATGGACGCACCTCCGGACGTCTGGTGATCTAATCAGACATCGAAAAGAGTGTGGGAAAGTGTTCTGTGCTCCTTCCCAAGGTTGCTCCTGCGTACGACAATCGTAGGCCCCCAAATCGGGATAAACATGCGTTTGCAGTGAGGCCTGCATGGCCGTAACCATGAAAAAGAACGTACCTTCGTGATAAATGAGCTTTCAGACGTCTGGCCTTAACTCTAGACGTCCAGGTACTCCGTCAGCCGTCTGGACTCCACTCCAGACATCTGATACTGGAAAACTTCCAGTATTTGGACCTCCTCCCAGTGTTCTCCGCTGTGCTCCGCCTCGCGCCGCCGCAGCTCCAGCCGCTGCAGATGGTCGGGAGGCCACCTCCCCGAGTTTTCTCCTCCTCCCGCACACGGCCGTGGTGGCCGTGCGAGCTCTGCCAAGCTTCCACCAAAGCTCTCCAACCTCGGCCTCCTCCTCCTCCCGCACTCTCCTCCTCCCTTTCGCTCTCCCTCGCTTGCCTCCTCTCTCCACTTCCGCACAACTCTAAAGGTGGTGGTGGTGGTGGTGTGTGGAGTGGAGAGGAGAGGAGGGGGGGCTTATATAGATGGCGTAGGGGGTTTTAGGGTTCGGGGAAGGAAAGGAAAGGAGAGAGAAGAAGAGGGTCCTACGCATCGCCCGCGCGTAGGGCGTAGTGTGCGTACAAAAATTTCATTTTCAGACGTCCGATAAAGGGTCCAGACGTCTGGACAGACATTGGACCGAGATCCCAGACATCTTAAAAGGCTAAAAGTGTAACGAGTCTTTACATGCATTAAAACAAACCTAGCTTTTAGGGTTTTGCTCCGCAAATGGGTTTTTGGGTTGCATTTAGGCATCAATTAGGTTAGGTATGCATTGCATTTTTTATTGTGTTTTTGGTGTGTTTTTGTGAGTGTTAGGGATAAGCAGATTGACAGATCCCTAAAACCCTAGCACTCAAGAAGGCAACTGGTGAAGGAGAAGCCCAAACCAGCTGGAACTCAACTTTATCCAACTCACCATAGTCGGAATACAACTCATATGAACTAGGGTTAGCTCATCCTAGCTCCATTCGGCTCATCTCAGCTGAATGGCAGCTCAAGAGAGCTCATATTAACTCACCTTAGCTTAAGTCAGCTCAGATCTAGCTCAACTTAGCTGAGTCTAGCTCATCTCAGCTCCCATCAGTTCACTGGGAGCTCTAGCTAGCTCAGCTGAGTTGACTTGAGTTCACCTTAGCTTAGGACCAGCTACATCCGACTCCACTCAACTTCATCCAGCTGAAGATGACTTCATCTTAGCTTAGGAAGCTCAAGTCCATCTCCTGGGGACTCATCTTAGCTCAACTTAGCTGAGCTAAGCTACCTTAGCTACCTCAACTAGATAGGTCCTCCCCGGGTGCATCAGACCCAGCTTACCTCAGCTCCTTTCAGTAGAAGCCAGCTTGCTTTAGCTTGGCTTAGTAGCTGATGGGAACACCATCATGAGCCATAACTAGCTTATTTTGACCCAATTAAGTTAATAAATGCTTCTACATAACCACCAGAGAGTCACAAGTCATTGCAATTCATTATGAAAGAAAAATAAGAAACTAGGGCTAAAACTGCAATTTTACCAGCTCATCTTGAATGCAGTATAACCAAAGGTTTTCTCAGGACTTCAATGAAGGTCAATTGGTCTTAATAAGATAGCAAGTGGGACAAGACAGACAGAAAAGGGTTTGCACGTGTTCTGAGAATTAAATGACTTTTGAAACCCTAAAAACAGACCCGCTTAATTAAATGTGGTTCTAACCAAGAGAAAATTCACCTAAACTCTCTAAAGTTCTTAGAAAAATATTCTTTAGGGTTTAGAACTTTCAATTTGACCATCAAAACCCGTTTTGACCCAAAATAGAACCACAGACATACATTTGTCCTAGTTTTAGTTTTTGCATAAATTACCCAGTCAAACATGGTCAAAGCCAAAATCCAACTTCACCATTAGATTCCTTAGGTTCCAATTAAGTTTGTATCAAAATTTGGATCCAAGATGAATTTGTCTTGACTTAGTTTGCAAATTGGTCCTGTCTAATTTCATTTCAACCCTAAACCTTCAAAATCCTTTCAAGCAGACCCCTAACTTTGTCGTCGTTCTCACAAAAAGGTCCCTACCACCATTAATCCTATTCCTACTTGCTCTGACGACCTTAAAATGGAAAGAACTTCCTGATTTCTTGACGAATCCCTTTCAAAATTGAAAGGGAAGTTCGTCAAGAAATTCCTTTCCTTTTGAAACCAATCCCAAGCCCTAAAACCTACCCAATCTCTCATGCAAACGCATGAGAGATTTGGGTATCAAAGAACTCCCAAGTTCGGTGAGGCTTTCCAAGCTTGGAAAGCTTGTTTCCCAAGCTCAAATCGCCTCTAGATCCTTATATAAGAGAGCCAAGATCCTCCTGAACCTCCCTAAGCTTGAATTCGGCCAGAGAATCCCTCAAATTCTTCTTCCCTCCTCCGGCCGATTTGCTTTTCAAGCCCTGATGATTCTCCTTTTCTTCCCTCATCGTCTGACCACCATACTTATGGCAGATTCTTCATCCTTATCTTCTTCCACGTTGCACAGCACCCGCTGGCGCTCCTGTCCCCCTTATCCTCGCCGATCACCTCCCTCTGAGCATCTTCGTCTCCAGTGTTGGCCACACCTCAACTGACGCCAACTTAGCTCCCCTTTGTCCACCAACTACTTAGATAAGTTCCTCAACTTCCCTTCTTTGTTTTCAAACCCTCACCGTCTCATTTCGACCACCGACTCACCCTGTCGCCCTCCGTCTTCCGCCTCGCTAGCAGACCTCCGGCGAGCTCTAGCGGCTTCCACACTCGCCCAACTACACCGCTTCCATGCTCCTCACCATCGCCTCGACTCACTGACCAAAACCCCTCAAGTAATTGAGGGGATTGGCCTCTCTATCACACCCCCGACTCACGCACCTCACACACAATCTGCGAGGTCGACAGACCTCCACAACCACTCACATGCGACGCCACCACCTCAGTTTCATTCCCTGACGTCCGGCGATACTCCCTGAACATTCTGACAGGGTTGAAAGGTCGTATTCGTGATTTCAGGTACAACCCCTCTCCGCCATTGACACATAGCCCTAAAGCGTGTTCTTCACCTGCAGCTCTAGGACTCAACTCCAGCAACTGTGGAATCGACTCAACTTCATTCCTGACCATGTAATTGGAGCGTTGATTGCTTCCCTTGCGAGAATTGAATGGAGATACCCTGCTGATGATGTGTTCAATGTGTATATAACACAATGGTTGTATGACGATGAAAGATTATTGTTATGATCATGTCGTTGTAGTATAGGGTGTATAATATAACATTAAGAATGTCGTATAGTGGTGAGTATGGGTGAATACCAGTCATTACAACCATTATTATCATTTGCTTATTTATCTAATTTTTACTGGTTTTGTTCCAGGTCGTTCACTGGGAAGCAATTTATTGAATTTAATTCGATCACTCTTTGATCTCAAAATCATCCTCTAATTCCAAAAAGAAACTTTACATCTTATTAACGAATGAATGAATGTGTGTTTTATTTCCTAATTACTAAGAAATGCTTGCAAAAATACTAACTATGAACAAGCATCAAACAATCTATTATTATACTCTAAACTATGTATTTACAAGTTATCCTATTAGTACTAACATAATAGTACATAATACATTAGAATGCAATGGTGTAGAAACTTAACTTATTAGTCTATTATGTATAGTAACATATACAGCAATTTCAATGACAGATATAAGCATCACTAAATCTCAAAAAACACTATATACAACCTAAAGAAGCAAACTGAGGTCTTTAGCGACGTTTATAGTGTCATTTTATTCTGTTAGTAATTATGTGGGTTTACTTATACGTATGTATATTACTTATTCTACTACTGTATGCACAGTAAGTCTCTGTTCTTGTTATCTCTTGTGTTCTCTCTTTTTCTTCTCTTTGTGTTAACTTAACTCGTCTGTTCTTTTCTTCTGTGTTAACTCTTCTGTCTTAAGATACTTCAGAGGCTACGGTGGGGAGGGGGTTAGGCTAATGTCATTAGTTTAAAACGTGCTTAGTTTGCGGGTGCGCTTTCCGAGAGATACACAGCACCCTTAGGGTGGGACTAGACCTCTACTAAGCGCGCCCTAATCTCGGATTAGGTGGCTTAATTACGTTATCATATCAGCGCAAGGCCTCAGCCCAACGCCACATGCACGCACGCTCGGGCCCCCGGCCCCCACACACATCACACATTCATCGCAAATCAGACAGTACATGGTTAACGGGTAATCGGATCGAATGGAATAGGATGCTGTTTCGAACGCCCGGTGCCGTGACGACTGGTGAACCTATAGCATAATTAACTTATATGTGGCTGCGCTTGACTTGCAGCACACGATGTGGTGCTATTCCAGCGCCACATCGTGCGCTGGAAATCAGGCGCAGCTGCGTCTGGGCACGTTTTTGGCCCACGATTTGGGGGCCATAAATTATTAAATAAAATAAAATAAAATATGGTAAATAAAATATTTACATAATACTACATAATTGATTAATTAATTTTGAATTTTAAATATGTTTACTATACAAATAAATTCGCAAAACTAGGCTGATTATACAGGTTGATTTAGGTGATTAAATAGTTAATTACTTATAAAATAATTAGTAAATGGTCTAATTGACCTTAAACAGTTTTAATTTACATACTTAAGTATTTAATACATATTTTTATTGTATTTTTACGAATTTATTTATGTTTTATTTAGGTTAAAATAGCTATTCTGGGTTGTTAAATTAAAACTAAGCTAATCAGTAAGCTATACTAGGTATAAATACACTTTAATTAGCTTAAATTACTTACTATAAATATTATCCTAAGTTTATAGATTTATTTAATTTAATTATAGCTCTAAATTATTAATTTAGCTAAGTTAATCTATAATCTAGCTACTAAATATGTAAATAGGGATCTGTTTATATATATATACATTATTAAGTAGATACATACATAATAGTTTAGTATATATACATATATTTACATAGATTACAGATGTATATCGATTTATATACAAGTTCATGCAGTATTTACAGTATATCTATGTATGTATACTTACATAATCAGGCTGTATATTATAGTTATAATAGTATGGATATGTATATTTATAGTGTGAGATTACGTATATATAAGTAGGCTTTAGTAGGAAGTTAGGGAGAAGGGTTAATTAAGTTTTTATTTCATTTTAAACAGCAGCTAAGCTACTGTCAGAGAAGATGGGAAGGGAAGAGAATGTGATGTTCAGGGTGTTTTGTTTAGCAGCAGCAGTGGCTTAAGCCACTATTAGATGGCTAACTGCTGCTGCAGTTAGTCCACTTGAAGAGGGGGGAAGTATTCTACAGAGAAGAGGGAAATTTAGAGAAGAAGGGAGTTTAGAGAAGAGGGGAATGTAGCTGCTATTTGCAGCATGTTGCTGTGTAGCTGGGAATAAGAGAAAATTCAAAACAAACTAAAAATTTTGAGAGTTGAAATCCAAATCTGATAAAGGTTTAAATCTCACGAAAATCTCATGTAAATTCAGCTCAAATACTCATTAGGAAAAACCTTATCAGAAGCATCCTTTCAGATCAAAACTCAAATGGCATTGAGTTAGCTCTTCCTAATGCTATAGACAGCATTAAGGAGAACTTAACTCAATCAATTAAAACCAACAACATACAATCCCAGTTTCTTGCAACCTTAAGGAGTATGGAAAACTCCTTAGGTTAGAGAATCACCATACAGAAATGATCATCAACACAAATAGTGTATGGCAGTTCTGAAATAGCAAAAAGAGACTAAGAATGCATTAAGGAAATTTAATGGAAGTTGGCGAATGCATTCAAAACAAAGTATAAATAGAATCATGAAAGGCTCTTCTGATTGGTTCTCTATCACCAGAGAACTTCTCAGAGTCCTTGCCCACAATGAAAACCAAAAATCCCTTCAATTTGTCAGATCTGTCAAAACATTTCAGAGAGTAAAAATCCTTTAAAATCCAAATCAAAAGTGCTCTGACAAACTGAGGCAATCCATTTAAAACAGAGGGGCTTTTGTGAAACAAATGGAGTGAGTGAGAAGCCCCAAATGGTGCTTGTGACGCCACTTTCAGATCTGAGGCAGTACACCATCAGATCTGAAATTGGGTCGGATGTGTGGGTGATTGATGAAAAATTCGTCGTTAAAAGGAAACATAAATCAGAATTGGATGGTGGAAAAACAAAACATGAAGAGGGAGATAAATTGAACAATGAACAGATGATTCTTCCCCTCTGATCTGGACTGATCAGAGGAGGTGAGGAAGGGGATCTAATACTAATTCTACTCCTAAGACTAATCTAACTACAGCTAACATTAAACACTAACAATTAAAACTAAATCTATTCTAAACTACTGCAAACTAAATCTAACACTACTTGTGCAGAATTAAAAACCTAAACTAAAAGGAAGAATGGGACCTATGGGTCTTTAGCCGGCGGCTAAGGAGGAAGAAAGGAGGAGGGCGACTCCAGCGGAGGGAAGAGTCTGCTAGTGAGACTCCAGGGTCGTCCTCAGGTGCTACGAGGTCCTTAGCGATGAGGAGGGTCGAGAGCAGGCGATGATTCCACAGCCGGTGGCTGTGAAATCAGGGTCTAGATGAGGAGGAGAGACTGGAGTGGACGAACTGATCGCTAAGAGATGTAGGAGGGAGCGATCCCTTGCGCACGACACCACTGAGGTGCTTAAGTAGTAGCTCAGTGATTGGAATCACCGCAAGGGTGAGGTTAATCAAAATTAAGCTGGCGGTGAGGATGAGATGGGTAGAGCGCGCGGCGAGTCAAGAGAGAGATCTGACCGTCAGATGAGATCTGGGAAGAGAGGTGAACGCACGCACCGAATCGCGCGAAGGTTCCATTTGATTCCAGCCGCAGATCGAGATCAAAAGTGCGATGGACGGTCGAGAATGGTTGTGTTCTTCGCGTGCTACAGTGCGCGTGAAGAACACAGGCTTCTCTCTGAAATGAGGGAAAACTTGCAGGAAGACCCTTGAACGAAGGGGTAGAAGAATAGCGTGCAGGTCCAAAAGTGAAAAGAACTATAACTGGAAGGGCCTTGCAGTCATACAGAAGGGTCCTTGCGGCTTGCAAAATGGTCCAAGAAGGAGTTTTGAAGGGTAGAAATGTAATGCATGAAGGACCTAATTGTAATCTATTTATTTCTAAGCCTAAATGATGTCCAATTGCTTTCAAATTTTTACATGTGCTTAATTGAACATTTAAGACATTGATTTTACTTCTGATTTGTCTTTTCAAACTTGTTTATGTGTTCAATTGATGCATGGATCATCATTTGTTCTTTAGTTTTCAGAATATCTCATTTTTGTGACCTAATTAGGAGGTTTTAACACACATTAAAAGTTTTAGGTCTTTTCTTTAATTCCCACACTTAACCCTTTTTATATGTTAATTTGATATTGTTTTGCTTAGTGTCTAGCTTAATTTCGACCTTTTAGCCATGATGAGTAGCCACTCATCATACTGCTGGCTGCGCAAAGAAGAGGGACGTGTTTAGTCCCACATCGGAGACTCACGATAGGTTGCTGTCGCATAAATTGAAAAAGTGTTAGGCTATTCACCTCAAAACACAGGGTGAGGTCCCTCTCACACACTCACACCTGCACCTCGTCCGCGACTCTGTCCCCCGTGGATCTGGCCGACACGTTTACCCACCTAGACTGACCTGCACTCCTCGCTCACCACCGCACGCCGGTGAGCCTGGACATGGGTGCGTACGATCCGATAACCCGACTATCCTTACAGAGGCCCTAGGAGGGCGGAGCCTAAGAGAGAAAGAGAAGGAGAGCTTGCGCACGGGGTAGGGGAAGGGTTTTTCTCTCAGGAGAGTCTGGCTGACACCTAGCCAATTCACGAAGCCCCTCCCCTATGTGCAAAAGGAAGAAGAAGGCTTAAGAAGCCAAAGAAGAAAAGAGAAGAAGAAGATCCGCATGAGAAGAAGAGGAAGCAAAGCAGAAGAAAAGAAGAAAAATAGAATTTTAAGTCGTCTAATTTCATAATCAGACGAAGGCTTGGTTTGATTGTATACATATACATTGAGTTCCTTAGTAGATATTGTAGGAGTATTTGGTGATATAAATCACCATTTTACTCTCATCTTTTTGCACCTTGATCTTGTTATTATTGCAAATTCTTTTACTTTAAATTGTGATCTTGAGCTTTAAATTCCCATATTACTCCTTGTGTTCGACCTCGGAACTTTTCGAGTAATAAAATCTATTTGTTTTCAAAGCGATTTCGACTATATTACAATGCTTTATTATTAAAACACCGATCTAGCGTTCGAACATTTTGGCTCCATTGCTGGGGAGTAACGGGCAATTTAGAACTCTTGATTGCAATTCCTGATTCAGATTCTAACTTGCTATATCTCTTTTGTTGTGGTTGTTTCAGGGAGAAGATACATTCAAGGAAGATCAACTACATAACAAACACACTAGGGGCAGGTAAGTTTTAACTCTCTCTCTTAAGCCCCTCATTCTAAAAAGGATAAAAGGAAAAAAATCAATTAGGGCCACTTGCATTCTTTCCATAGATAATTCATTGAGTTGCCTGAGTCAATACATTTTTATTTAACAACAAATCCTGATTTGTGCACCCACTTAAAGCTTAAGGTATCTAAGGCTATTACATTCTTGTTTGAGCCCTAGGTACCACATTTGGACAAATTAAAGTGGACCAAATTAGAGCCGATTAAGGATTTCAGTTTAGGGTTTTTAGAGACACACTTGCCTAATCAAGAAATCATTTTTCCAAACAATGTGTGCCTAGACCTTGATTGAACTGATCTATTCAAGCAAAACCCTAAAATCATGCTCTTAAAATCATTTGAACACTAAAACAGGGAGCTAAATTTTCAAGGACAATACAGGTGAAGTTGA
Source organism: Thalassia testudinum (assembly GCA_037157565.1). NCBI lineage: Eukaryota > Viridiplantae > Streptophyta > Magnoliopsida > Alismatales > Hydrocharitaceae > Thalassia > Thalassia testudinum. Next base: position 99,218,473 of record JAZHRO010000031.1, on the reverse strand, counting down.
CCCACCTTGTTAGGTCAACCAATCTTCAAATTAGGTCACTCTTGCACTCAACACATCCTAAAGTTCAAGTGAAATTCTAAGCACCCTTGCTCTTAATTAAAATTGGTAGACTTAAGAGGTCAAGTGCCCATTCTGGTCTACCTGGAACATCAGTGACAAGAGAGGTCGGGTGGGGGAAACCTTGTAACCCGTGGGGTTTCTCTACTGTGTAGGGGTCTTTGCGGGACTCTCCCTCTCTGGTTGCCCAGGTAATTCTCAGGTGGACGGCTTTATGACTAAGGGGTATCATCCGCCCCGAACCTCTATAGTCATCCAAAATTTTTGGGTGTCTTGATTAGGTCCATCACATTCTACCTCTCATCTACTCCATCGGTGTATGTTCAGGAGGAGATCTCTAAGACCATCCTTGAGGCCTCCTTTAGTCACTCATTCACGTCGAGGCCAAGCCTCTACCTCCTTGTTTGTGTAATAACCCAATCTTATTGATATCTCTTCTGATTTATCTGAACCTGATTCTCCTTCATCCATCATCATGGCACAACCCGCAGAAGAAAATAATCTTGAAAATCAACTCCAGTGCCTCAATGATCTATTCCAAGCCTTTGTGAACCCACCACAGCATCCAATGATGCGAGATCACTATAATCCCGTTGCAGTAGCAATCGAACCCCGAGTACAAATCCCCGCTAGAGGTCCTGACACTGAACTCAAGCCCAACATGATTCATGCCATCCCTAAATTCCATGGGCGTAATTCTGAAGATCCTTTCCAGCATATCAAGCAACTCAAGCATTTGGCCTAGACCTTTGGGTCAGAAGCTCAAAATCGGGATATTCTACTCATGAAAATGTGCTCCTTCTCTCTCATGGATAAAGCTGCACACTAGTACCAAACCCAAACATGTCTGATCAACACCTGGGTGGAACTTCAATCAGAGTTTCTGAGAAAGTTCTTCCCTGTTGGTCTAACAAATGCTTTACGGCACCAAATCACACATTTCACACAACAAGCAAGAGAACCACTTCACGAAGCATGGGATCGTTTTCTGGATCTCATGCGAAAGTGCCCCCATCATGGAGTTCCTAAATAGGAATAAGTCTAGTGTTTTTACCAGGGACTCCATGAGGATATTAGATTATTCGTCAATGCGACCTGTGGAGGAAACATCATGGGTTAACATGAAGACACCATGTGGGAGATTCTCGAGAATGTGTGAGAACTCCATCAATAATGAATCCATGGGCAAGTTCGACTGGATGAATGCCCGTGCATTGACGAATCCAAAGGGAGCACATGAGATGCAAGGCCTGTCCTCTTTCGTTGACTTGGAACTGACGGCTAGTCATTTGGACAAGGTCTCTATTATTGAGAAGAAGGTGGATGAGGTAACTCGACATTTGCAACGAGCCACCTCTACGCAAAACTCGTACACACAACCACCCTCTGGCAGGGAGACCGTGCACAACATCTATCACCGACCTTCTCAAGGGATGGACCCATATCCACCCCCGTCTGATTTTGGCTATGGTGGAAACTCTAGATCCACCTATTCTAGTTGGGGGAACTCTGGACCCTCATATTCTGATTTTCCCGAGGTCCCTCAGACCTGCGAGGACCTCAACGCCATTCAAAATGACCCATTCTCAAACACCTACAACCCTGGATGGAGTAATCATCCCAACTTCACGTGGTAGGGCAATAATCAAAATCAGAGACCTCAATATCTGCCCTGACCACAAGCTCCTAGTCCATATCAGCCGCCTTAGCCTCGGCCCAACCCAACTTATTAATCTGGGCCAACTCAGACAGATCAAATGACTCTTATCCTTCATACTCTGGCTGGCATTCAGAAAACGAATGCGGCTATGCAAAAATAGCATAGAGACGAGATCACAGAAGTTCGCAATCAACTTGCCCAGATGGCAAATCCTCGCCAACCTGGTGCACTTCCTTCACAACCTCTGCCTAATCCGAATAACGTGAGGAACCAAAGGCGCGTTATGAACCCAAATCCAGGCCAAGCTCACTTTGTTTATCAGGCCCCTTCTACTCCATCACCCGACGGGATGGAGGCTTCGACATCATATACGGGTTACCAATAGCAAGCACCTCTTCTAGCCACTCCAAACCAAAACCAGGCAGGATTAAATTCTGTTACTACCAGCACTGGCAAAACAACACAAGGCCCACCTTATCCAAGCCAAACCAAGCCTGGTAATACAAACCCTAACCCAAGGATACTATAAAGACCAGTCTCATTTTTAGCCTTTGAAGACATCTGTAGTGTCAGTCAGACATCTGTCCAAACATCTGGACCCTCTCCCGGACGTCTGGAAATTAAATTTTTGTACCCCTTCTGTGTTCTGCGCACAGGCAGTGCGCAGAACTCTTCTCTCTCTCCTTTTCCTCCTCCCTCCCCCTGTAGAACCTTAACCCGCGGCCTTATAAAAGGCCACCCTCTCCTCCTCTCCTCTCCATTTCACACACCCCCATCTCCACCATCAGAGTGCGTGGCGGAGAGGCAGTGGAGGTGAGCAAGAGAGAGAGTCAGAGCGAGGAGGAGGAGAGTGAGTGAGAAGGAGGAGGAGGTTGAGGTCAGGAGCTTCGTGGAAGCTCGTCGGAGCTCGCACGACCACCGCAGCGAGTGTAGGAGGAGGAAGAGGTCTAGAGCATTGTCCCCGACCCCCCTACAGCGGCTGGAGCTACGGCGAAGCGAGGAGAAACGTGGCGAAGCGCGGCGAGGAGAGCTGGGAGTGTTGTCTGATGCTGGAATTTTTCCAGTATCAAAAGTCTGGAGTGTAGTCCGGACAACCAGCTGCATGTCTAAATGTCTGGCGTCAACACCAGACGTCTGAAGGCATCTGTATTGCAGAGGTACGTTGTCTTCACGATTATAGCCAAGCAGGCCACACCGCAGATGATTTGGTTTGGCTAAAATAGGGTAGTTGTTCTGTCATGCGCAGGAGCAGCCTTGGGAAGGTGCATGGAATGCCTTTCCACACACTTTCGAACGTCTAAACAGCTCATCAGACGACCGGAGGCGTTTCCAGACGATCGGAGGATTGGTCAGACATCTGGAACTATTTTCAGACGATCACGGGGGAGTCCTGGACATCTGAGGTCACTGCAGGAACTTAAGGTGAGTCTCCGTGACTTTTAAGACGTCTGGACTTGTTTTCAGACGTATGATTTTGGTCTGCAGACACGTTTTTTACCAATTTGGGGTCCGATCGGGATCTGTTTTACGCAAACGAAATATCTGTGGTTTCCTTGTGAGTTTCTCTACATATTAGAAACCTTTATGCATTGTTCTAAATCTTCCTTGTGATGTATATCTTGGTATAGGACTTCGACCTGCTGCGTGTCTGGGGCTTGCAAAGGCGCTTGGGTCTACGGTTCGAGCCCCCAGTACTCCCGGATTGTCTGGTAGAGTGTTCCACCCCTGTTAATCTTATTAAATAATAATATATCTTCGAAATTAGCCAACTGAAAACCTAGGTTGTGGCATTAACCCTAGGACGGAGAAATGAATAAACCAAATTCTTTGGCATGATTGTGTTGGTATACGTGAATAAGTTAAACTGCTAGCTATTTCCTGTAATAAAGTATGAGCTGCCTGTTAGAATATGAGCTGCCTGAGATAACTAAACAGTTACCTGTGAAATCATTAGTTGCATGTGTTAAATTGTGGAAATACGAGTTGCCTGTATATAAACGACAACTGAATTGTGAATGATGGAATCAAGATGGGAATAATTTGGTGAACATGAGCATGAACCCTACGGGGAGTTAGGAGTAGAGCTCATGTGGTTAGATGGAAAATCTGGAATGTGGACGTGGAGGCCCAGGACCTACTCAGCTAACCAGAGACATAGTGCGAGAGGAGCTCCACCAGCCTCCACGAGCACCCCTCCCTGAGGACGTGGAGGGGGAGTCCTCAGTGGGACAAAGAGACTGCCGCAACGCCAGACAAGTAGGAGGGGGAGGGGGTGGTCCTCCACCGCCCCCACCACACTCTAACACTTTTGAGCATGAGCCCTCCTTGCTTAGAGGCGTGCCCGTTCCCCCACTGCATCTGCACCATGAGCTTTTCGGACAGTTCCGGAAGCTGAAGCCCCCCTCCTTCAAGGGGGATGAGAACCCTTCAGAGGCAGAGGACTGGCTGGAGTAGATAGAGAAGGTGTTTGACACCCTTCGCCCCCCTGCGGAGTGCCGCATGGCCTTTGCCACGTACCAGCTAGTGTTAAGACCCGTGTCGTTAAGCCTTTTTGAGACGTCCGTACTTTAGGTTAGACGTTTGGTAAGATGTCTGGACTAAGAGTCAGACGTTTTGCAAGACGTCTAGTCTCATTCCCAGACATCTGAAAATTGAAATTTTCACGTTCGTCCTCACGTCTACGCGCGTGCTGCGCGCAGACAGTACACGACCCTCGTTTTCTTCTTCTCTCTCCTCTCGCTTGACGCAAACCCTAACCCCACACCTTATATAACCCCCCTCCTCTCCCTCACACCACCCCACTTGCAGCCACCTTTCTCCTTCCTCCAGCAAGAGCAGCGAGCAGCGAGCGTGAGCGGCGTGGGAGGAGAGCAGGAGCAGCGAGGGAAGAGAGGAGAGCAAGCACGCGAGCTCGCGTGGGAGCTCGCCTTGAGTTCACGGACGGTCGGCGCATCGCAAGGTGGAGGAGCACGTCAGGGAGGTCCTCCCCGACACTGCTGCAGCCGGACCAGCAGGCAAGAGGGCATAGCGCGGCCATGCATGGTGCGAGAGGGCGGAAGTAGGTTCTGGTTCTAGGTTTTTCCCAGAATCAAACGTCTGGAGAGACGTCCAAACGACGTAGCCGATGTCTGGATGAGGTCCCAGACGAATGAGAGGTAAGCTTCGCGAACGTACGTCTCCTTTGCGGATAGGACCATGCAGGCCATTCTATCGAGGCGCTGTTTCGTGCCTTATTGAGAAGATTACGCTTGATTTGTGCAGAGGTTGCTTCGGGAAGGCACGGGACATGCCCTCCCACGCAGTTTGGATGTCTGGGTGAGGCACCAGACAACGGGAAGCATTTCTAGACGTTCGGAGAGGTTGTCGGACCTCTGAAACAGGGTTCAGACGATCCAGCGAAGTTCCTAGACGTCTGAGGAGTAGCGCGGGACTAAGGTATGGCAATGGACTCTTTTAAGACATCTGGAAGGTGTTCCAAACGTCTGATTTGAGGCAGAATCACTGTTTTTGACCCATTTAGGGTTTGTTTGGGATCCGATTTCCGCAACTGAGATACCGATGTTTCCCGTATGTTTTCCTCTACTTGTTGGAATACTTTCTATCTTATTCTAAGTATTCTCCTGTGATTGATCCTTGTGATAGGACCTTGTTCCATTGCGGGTTCGGGACTTGCTGAGGCACGTGAGCCTACCGATCAAGCCCCCATTACTCCTAGGTTTACTAGTAGAGTGGCTTCCCCTTAATTTAATTGAAACTAAATTGCATGTGTGAAATGAATGTTTAGAACCTAGGATATGGCATGAATCCTAGGATGAGAAACACTTGAAATGTCTATAATGGATGATTGATTTACAGTCTTGAATGAGTAGATAGAATGATAACAATTGCCTATAAATAAATAACAGCTACCGGTGAAATGTAAAGTACTAGTGCTAGCAAACTGTTGCATGTGAATTCCTGTTGTTTACGGTAAATGACATACTATGAGCTGCATGTATATAAATTGAAAATGGAAAGGTGAATGTTATAAACATGAGCTACCTGTGAATAACCTGAATGTAGAAATGTGAACGATAGAATTACAATCTGCATGTGTATAACCTGAGAATGGAATTAGAAATGATGAAACCTGGTATGGAATGCCACGAGGAATATAAGCATGAACCCTACGGGGAATTAGGAGATGAGCTCCTGGAAATAAATGGTATGGATCTGGGAATGTGTTGGGAAGTGTGCTGGCCCTTGAGTACGTGGTACCAAGGGGAGCGCATGTTACCTCTTAGTGTAAAGGGGAGCTTACCGCTTTCGAGTTGAGACCTGGGGTGGGTTTGGCCACTTTGCACCGACTCTGTGGCCCTCGTGTACATTGTACTGGGGAGAGCTACTAGTGTAGGGAGAGAGCTAGCCACCCCACGGGGCCCGGGGTTCAGCTAGCCGCCCTACACCGACTTATTAAGCCCACTAGGCAAACCATGGTAGTTAGGCGAGGCTGCGCGGACTGTGGAGGGGCGAGACCCCTATTTGGTTCTTAGGGGCTTGACCCCTGTTACTGAGAGGGCTATGCCCTATACTGGTTCGGTGCTGTGCTTTGGGCGCACCCGCTAATGGAAACGACTGACCGTGTGCCAGTGCGGGGTAGTTACCCATGCACTTATTGCGCGTTCCGTAGTCACCGTTACATCTGTCCGTGACCATGGGGTGGTTGACTGGGTATAGGACCACCACGGGGGACTCTCCCGACCAGGAAAGCACCACGTGCAACTTCTACTCTTCGGAAAAGACTACAATCAAGATCGTTCCCACGAGAAACATTCGAGATCAAGAAATAGACCTGATAATTAAATTAAGTGATGAAAGAAAGAATAATTAGTTAAAGGAAGAAGGAAATTGAAAAATAACAGCTACCTGTCCACCTTTACTGCTTAGTAGTTGGTTGCCACTCTACTCAGCGTTCACTGACGTTTTGTACTCGTAACACTTTCCAAATCCAGGTGTTGAGTAGCCAGAGCCTACGGCTGTAGAGGGTGCTGGGCCTAGTAGAGCCCAATAGTTGTAGCTCTTTTTGTACTCGTTTGTAGTAGTGAGTAGCTTCTTGTACCTTTATATTCTGTACTCTTTCGTTCTGCACTTTATATTCCCGTACCCGTTTACCTTGCTACTGTTGTGGTGGTGTGCACTGTAGTAGTTTTACTCCTTTACTGCGGTGCTTTTGTTACTGTTAGTTGCTTAGCATGGTAAATGTGGTTTACTTTACTACTTTTTGCTTACTTTCTCATTGGATGACTGGGTCTTGGGATCAGTTGAGTCAGCCCAGTCTCGTGTCCTATAGGGATTCGGGAATCGGGTCGTAACAAGATGGTATCAGAGCAAGGTCATCCTGAGAAGTGAACCAACTAGCTGGAAAATAGCCAATTCACGTGCTTGCAACTAGAGTAACCACCACAACGTACCTTTTGATATCTGTTCTGAGGTTCTTTTGCTGAATGTCTGTGGAATTGACACCTTTCTGTTCTGTATTCACGTCTCCTTGTAGGAGATGCCTCGACGTGGAGTCAGTGAGGCGGGCCGCGAACGCGGCCAAGGTCAAGGTTGGAGGGGCGGACGTGTCGAGCCCGACGTCTCAGTGGACCAGCCACTACTTTCGGCCGTTCAGGCCCAGGACCTCGCCCAGCTGATAAGGGAGATCGTACGAGAGGAGCTCCACCCACCTCCACAGGCGCCTCCCCCTGGGGCTGTGGAGGGGGAGTCCTTTGTGGGAACATGAGATAGACAGCGCTAGACGTGGAGGAGGGGGTGGCCCTCCACCGCCCCCACCATCCTCTAACACTTCCGAGCACGAGCCCTCCTTGACTGGAGGCGTACCAGTTTCCCCACTTCAGCGCCATTACGAGATTTTCAGACAGTTCCAGAAGCCGAAGCCCCCCTCCTTCAAGGGGGATGAGGACCCGACCGAGGCAGACGATTGGCTCGAGCAAATCGAGAAAGTGTTTGACACCCTTCGCCCCCCTGCGGAGTGCCATGTGGCCTTTGCCACGTAGCAGCTGGAGAGCGCGGCACACAAGTGGTGGAGGGCGGTCAGAGGTCAGGAGAGGGTCGAGCTGACTTGGGACCAGTTTGTCACCCTCTTTTGCGAGCAGTACTTTCCCCAGATGTGGCAGGATCAAAGGAGGCGGGAGTTTCACACTCTTCGCTAGGGGACAATGACCGTGAGCGCATATCGCATGTGTTTTCTGGAGCTGTCTCGTTTCGCCGCGACAGCTGTAGCTACTGAGGAGGAGCGCCTATGGAGGTTCACCGAGGGGCTCCGGCCTGCTAGTCGGGGGTATGTCAAACCCCTGAGCTGCCTACGTTCTCGAGAGTGGTGGAGACAGCTATGACATATGAGGAGACCAACTCAGCCACACGTGACACTAACAGCGGACGGAAGAGGCCCTACCAGCTGACTACTCATAGGGCCGACGAGAGAGGAGGCACGTGGCACTCGCAAGAGAGTCGTCACGTTTTGCGGGGCCGTCAGTGGCCTTTGGGGGCCCCTGATAGGGAACAGCTGCCAGCACTGGACCCCCGCCCAGCTGTCAGCAGGGACCTACCGAGGGTGGGAGTCAAGTTCCCCTTTGCTACTAGTCTGCCCAATCGGGCTACATCAGGAGGGACTGCCCGTCTAGGGATGGAGGGCAGCAGATGCTCCCTGCACCGAGCATTGGAGGACAAGCAGGAGGCCGTGGTTCCCAGATGCGCGGGGGAGGTTAGCAGTTGCAGGGAGGGTACTGGCCAGCGACTACCCGTCCGATGCAGAGTGTGGCTGCTTCTTCCGCACCTAGACCTGAAGGGCATATTAACGCCCTAACACACAGAGATGCCAGAGCTTCAAGTTCAGTGGTGGCAAGTTTGGTTACAGTTTCCGGCATACTAGTTTACACACTTTTTGATTCCGGCGCCACGCACTCATTTGTTGCTACTAGTTTTGTAGTTAGTTTGGGGGATGACTGTGTGTTGTTAAAGGATCCGTTTGTGATCAGAGGTCCGAGTGGTCAACTGTTTGTAGCTGAGGAGGTTTACACAGGCTGTGAGGTCAGTGTTGGGGGAGACAGCCTCCCCGCTGATCTGATTGTGATACCAATGGAGGACTTTGGCATGATTTTGGGGATGGACTGGCTATCCGCTTACCACGCTTTGGTGGACTATTTTGAGAGGAAGATCATCTTCTTCATACTGGAGATGCCTTATTTTGAGTTTCACGGACAGCTAGTGGATGGAGGCTTCAGGTGCATTTCTGCACTTCAGGAGGCAAGACTTTTGGGCCAGGGGTGTGAGGGCTTTCTGGCTTGTGTAGTGGCAGAGCCCAGTCCCGTGACAGATTTTCAGAGTATCCCGGTGGTCAGAGAGTACCCTAACGTGTTCCCAGAGGAGCTGCCAGGACTACTGCCCGAGCGTGAGATTGAGTTTGAGATCCCACTAGTACCGAGGACCAACTCCATTTCTACAGCACCTTACAGGATGGCACCACTTGAGCTGCGAGAGCTCAAGTCCCAATTGCAGGACCTTCTACAGAAGGGCTTTGTGAGGCCCAGTGCGTCTTCGTGGGGAGCCCCGGTATTATTTGTGAAGAAGAAGGATGGTACCCTACACCTTTGTGTGGACTACAGACAGCTGAATAAGGTTACCATCAAGAACAGGTATCCGCTGCCGAGGATTGACGACTTGTTTGACTAGTTGCGAGGTGCCACAGTATCCTCCAAGATAGACTTGAGGTCCGACTACCACCAGTTGAGGATCAAGGAGGCCGACGTCTCCAAGACAGCTTTCCGCACCCGGTATAGACACTACGAGTTTTTGGTCATGCCATTTGGGCTGACCAACACCCCCGCTGCTTTCATGGATTTGATGAACCAGGTGTTCAGACCGTACCTAGATCAGTTTGTGGTGGTATTTATTGATGATGTGCTCATCTACTCCGGAGATCAGGCGCAGCACGAACAGCACTTGCGGATGGTTTTGGACACATTGAGACGACATAGGCTGTATGCCAAGTACATCAAGTGCGAGTTTCGGTTGAGGGAAGTGACCTTTCTAGGTCATGTAATATCAGGGGAAGGCTTGGCTGTGGATCCAGCCAAGGTTGAGGCAGTGCTCAGGTGGGAGAGACCACGTACAGTGACAGAGATCCGTAGCTTCTTAGGACTGGCAGGCTACTACCAGCGGTTTATTAAGGGTTTCTTATAGATTGCACATCCTATGACACAGCTGACCCGGAAGGACGTGTCCTTTTCTTGGACAGACGCTTGTGAAGCATGTTTTTAGGAGCTGAAGGAGAAGCTGACTTCGACTCCTGTGCTTACCATTCCGGATAGCAGTGGTGGTTTCGTTGTGTACACGGATGCCTCTTTGCAGGGGTTGGGGGGTGTGCTCATGCAACAGAGCCATGTTGTAGCTTACACTTCGCGGCAACTGAAGCCCCATGAGCATAGCTACCCAACCCACGACCTAGAGCTGGCAGCTGTCGTCTTCGCACTGAAGACTTGGAGGCACTACTTGTACGGTGAGACTTTTGAGATTTTCACAAATCATAAGAGCCTCAGGTACTTGTTTGAACAGAAGGAGCTCAACATGAGACAGAGATGTTGGTTAGAGTTCCTGAAGGATTATGACTACAGCATTTCCTATTATTAAGACCCGTTCCATCAAAGTTCTTTAAGACGTCTGGGACTTGGGCCAGATGTCTGGACACCTTTTCAGATGTCTGGAAATCAATTTTTTGCATGTGTACGACCGCGAGTCTGCGTGCGTGCCGCGCACAAACTGAGCCCCAGCCGCCTTCTTCTCTTTCCTCTTCCCTTGCCGACTGCAGAACCTTTTCCTGCCTCACGCGTACTTATATCCCCTCCCCTCACCCTCGTTCACCACCCCACACCATCCGTCTTCTCCTTCCTCCAGTGCGAGAGCGAGAGCAGCAGCTGCAGTCGAGTGCAGTGGCGGAGAGGAGAGGAGCAGCGAGAGGGAAGAGAGGAGAGCGCGCGAGCCGTGAGAGAGAGAGCTCACCGGAGCAGTTCGAGGCCGGTCGGTGTGCGCGAGGTGGAGTGCTGTGTCGAGGGAGTCCTCCCCGACGTTGTTGCAGCTAGAGCAGCGGATGAGCGGCTGCGCGGCATGGTCGCGCGTAGCAAGATGAAGACGAAGGAGGTGTTGATTCTGGGATTTTTCCCAGAATCAGACGTCTGGACGTACATCCAGACTACGCGGACGACGTCTGGAGGAAGCTCTAGATGACTGAGAGGTACGTACTGTGCCCTTTGCTTCCCTTTGCGAATACGGCCATGCAGGCCGTTCCGCTGAGGCTCTATTACGTACCATGTTGAGAGATTTTGCATGCACATGCAGGATTCACTTCGAGAAGGCGTGGGACACGCCCTCCCATGCGATTCAGACGTCTGGGCGAGTCACCAGACGACAGAGAGCATTTCTAGACGTCCGGAGTGGTGGTCGGACGTCTGGAACTAGGACCAGGCGGTTCAGCAAGATCTCTGGACATCTAAGGAGCAGCATAGAGTGAGGTATGGATCTGGACTCCTTTTAAGACGTCTGAAAGATGTTCTAGACGTCTGATTTGAGTCAGAATTGTCGTTTTTGACCAGTTTAGTGTCCGTTTGAGGTCTGATTTTCGCGTTTAAGATTTCGTTCTTCTCCATATAAATTCCTCTACTTGTTTGAAATACTTTTATCCAGTTCCGAGTGGTTCCTTATGGTTGATCCTTGTGTTAGGACCTCGTTCTGTTGTGGATCTGGGGGTTGCGGAGGCACGTGGACCTGCCAATCAAGTCCCATTACTCCCGATTTTGCGGGTAGAGTAGCTTTCCTTAGTTAATTACAAACATAAATGCATATCTAGAATAAATGATAGATCCTAGGGTATGGCATGAATCCTAGGATCAGAAACACTAGATTGAATGATAGATCCTAGGGTATGGCATGAATCCTAGGACTATAAACACTGGAACGATTTTATTGAATTCTTGAATTGCAGTCTTGGATGAGTAGATAGAATAATAATAATTGCATGTAATTGGATAACAGCTGCCAGTGAAATGTAGAGTACTGTTGTTAGTAACTGCTACATGTAATTCCTATTGTTGAAATTAAATACGAGCTGCTTGTATATAAATTAGAAAAGAAGGATTGAGTGTTGGAAACACGTGTTATATGTGAATAAACCTGAAATAATGAAACATAGTATGACTTGGCCTGAGAAGCATGAGCATGAACCCTACGAGGAATTAGGAGTAGAGCTCCTGGAAATAAATAGAATGGAACTGGAAAGGTGAATGGGGAAGTGAGCTGGCCCTTGAGTATGGAGTACCAAGGAGAGAGACTGTCCCCCTATTTAGTGTAGAGCGGAGCTAGCTGCCCTAGGGTTGAGACCCGAGGTTAGGACTGGCCACTTTGTACCGACTCTGTGGCCCTTGCATACATAGTACCGGGGAGAGCTACTAGTGTAGGGAGAGAGCTAGCCACCCCACGGGGCCCGAGGTTCAGCTAGCCGTCCTACACCGACTTGTTAGGCCTACTGGGCAAACCAGGGTAGTCAGGCGAGGGTGCGCGGACTGTGGAGGGGCTAGACCCCTGTTACTGAGAGGGCTCTGCCCTATACTGGTTCCGTGCTGTGCTTTGGGTGCACCTGTTAACGTAAACGACTGATCGCGTGCCAGTGCAGGGTAGCTACCCATGCATTTATCGCGCATGCCGTAGTCACCGTTACGTCTGTCAGCGACCTTGGGGTGGTTGACTGAGTGTAGGACCACCACGGGGGACTCTCCCAGCCAGGAGAGCACCACGTGCTACTTCTACTCTTCGGAAAAGACAGCAATCAAGATCGTTCCCACGAGGAACATTCGAGATCAAGAAAAAGACCTGATAAATAAACCAAGTGATGAAAGAAAGAATAATTAGTTGAATAAAGAAAGAAATTGAAAGCAACAACTACCTGTCCACCTTTACTGTTTCTCTTAGTTAGCTGGTTGCCACTCTACTCAGTGTTTCGCTGACGTGTTGTACTTACAACCTTTTTCAAGTCCAGGTGTTGAGCAGCCAAAGCCTACGGCTGCAGAGGGTGCTGGGCCCAGTAGAGCCCAGTAGTTGTACTTTTGTTGTACCCCGTTTTCTATAGTAGTGAGTATTTTGTTACATTTTTGTACTCTTTTATTGTAACTTCATATTCCTATACCTATTTAAATCTTCTATTATTGTGGTGTGTGTACTGTAGTAGTTTATTTCTTTACTGCTGTACGTTTGTTACTGTTAGTTACTTGCATGGTGAATGCGATTTATTTTACTGCTTTTTGGTTACTTTCTCGTTGGATGATTGGGTCTTGGGATCTGTCGAGTCGGTCCGATTCTCGTGTCCGGTAGGGATTCGAGAATCGGGTCGTCACACCTACCATTCGAGAAAGGCCAACATGGTGGCTGACACATTGAGCCGGAAGGTGCTCGCCCACTTGGCTAGTTTACAGGCACAGAGTTGGAGACTCATGGAGGAGATGGGCAGTTGGCGACCCCTAAAGTTACTAGGGCACTGTGGGGCAGTGACTGTGACACGACAGATGAGGCCAGAGCTGATAGACCGCATCATCACAGGTCAGATGGCTAACCCGTACCTGCAGTCGTTGCGTGACAGAGTACTGTCAGGGGACCCTGGAGACTTCTCCTTTACCGACGAGGTGCTGCGCATGAGGGGACGTTTGTGCGTTCCCCGAGACGAGGGGCTATTGAGAGAGCTCCTGACTGAGGCACATGGTTCCAAGTTCACCATACATCCCAGTAACACAAAGATGTATCATGATCTGAGATGTGACTTTTGGTGGAGGGGGATGAAGCGAGATGTAGGCGAGTTCGTGCAGCAATGTTTAGTGTGCCAGCAGGTGAAAGTCGAGCATCAGAGGCCAGCAGGGCCGTTGCAGCCACTTCTAGTGCCAGAGTGGAAGTGGGAGAGCATCACCATGGACTTGGTGGTGGGCTTGCCCGTTACCCAGTGAGGACACGACGCAGTCCGAGTGATTGTACACAGATTGATGAAGACGGCATGTTTCTTCCTGATCCGAGTCACTTTGGGACCAACACAGTTGGCAGAGAGGTATATTCGTGACGTGGTACGTCTGCACGGAGTTCCGTGGGAGATCATATCTGACCGGGATATTCACTTTACGTCCCAGTTTTGGGCTAAGTTTCAGCAGGCCTTGGGGACACGGTTGAGGTTCAGTACAGCATACCACCCCCAGACGAACGGACAGTCAGAGCGCACAATATAGATAATTGAGGACCTCTTGCGTGCCTGTGTACTGGACTGGAGGGGCTCTTGGGAGGAGCACTTGCCCCTGGCAGAGTTTGCATATAATAACAGCTATCACTCGAGCATCGGCATGGCACCCTACGAGGCTCTGTACAGACGGAGGTGTACTGAACCCTTGAGTTAGCTTGAGGTGGGGACCAAGTGGGAGGGTGGCCCTAGGCTGATCTGGCAGAGTCAGGAGGTGATTGAGCAAATTCACAGGCGACTCCGCACTGTCGGGAGCAGACAAAAGAGCTATGCCGATCAGAAGCGCAGAGAGGTGCAGTTTGAGGTTGGGGATCATGTCTTCCTTCGCGTTTCGCGAATGAAGGGCTTGCAGCATTTTGGGGTGAAAGGGAAGCTAGCGCCGAGGTTTGTGGGGCCCTTTGAGGTCCTAGAGTGGGTTAGACCCGTTGCTTACAGGCTTGCCCTTCCTCCCCAACTTTCTAGTATGCACGACGTGTTCCACGTGTCCACCCTCAAGAAGTACGTCATCGATCCCAGTCACGTTCTGAGCCACGAGAGCATCGATGTGGGTGACGACTTGACCTACCTCGAGCGACCAGTGCTGATACTAGACAGAGCCGTCCGAAGTTTGAGACGGAAGCAGGTATCGCTGGTGAAGGTCTTATGGAGGAGCCAGAGGCACGAGGAGGCTACCTAGGAGCCTGAGGCGGTGATACGAGAGAGGTACACGGAGCTCATTGAGGGTACGTCTTTTCGGACCGGCTTCGGTCCTCTTTGAGTTTATTATGCATATGTTGTTCTTTTTCCGCACCCTAGCTAGCTCAAGTTTCGAGGACAAAACATCCTTTGAGTTTGTTATGTTGTTAAGACCCATGTCGTTAAGCCTTTTAAGACGTCCGTACTTTAGGTCAGACGTCTGGTAAGATGTCTGGACCGAGGGTCAGACGTCTTGCAAGACGTCTGGACTCATTCCCAGATGTCTGAAAATCAAAATTTTCGTGTATGTCCTCGCATCTACGCTCATGCTGCGTGCAGACAATAAGCGACCCTCGTTTTCTTCTCCTTCTCTCTCCTCTCGCCCGATGCAAACCCTAACCCCACACCTTATATAACCCCCTCCTCTCCCTCACACCACCCCACTTGCAGCCACCCTTCCCCTTCCTCCAGCGAGAGCAGTGAGCAGCGAGCGTGAGCGGCATGGGAGGAGCGCAGGAGCAGTGAGGGGAAGAGAGGAGAGCAAGAATGTGAGCTCGCGTGGGAGCTCGCCGGTGAGCTCACGGCTGGTCGACGTGTGCACAAGGCGTAGGAGGACGTCGGGGAGGTCCTCCCTGACACTGCTGCAGCCGGAGCAGCAGGCGAGAGGGCATGGCGCGGCCACGCGCAGCATGAGAGGGCGGAAGCAGGTTCTGGTTTTAGGTTTTTCCCAGAATCAGATGACTGTAGAGACGTCCAGATGACGTAGCCGACATCTGGAGGAGGTCCCATACGACTGAGAGGTAAGCTTCACGAACGTACACCTCTTTTACGGATACGACCATTCAGGTCATTCCGTTGAGGCGCTATTTCGTGCCTTATTGAGAAGATTTTGCTTGATTTGCGTAGAAGTTGCTTCAGGAAGGCGTGGGACACGCCCTCCCACGCAGTTCGGATGTCTGGGCGAGGCACCAAACGACGGGAAGCATTTCCCGACGTCCAGAGAGGTTGTCGAACGTTTGGAACTGGGTCCAGATGGTCCAACGGAGTTCCTAGACGTCTGAGGAGTAGCGCGGGACTGAGGAATGGCTCTGGACTCTTTTAAGACGTCTGGAAGGTGTTCCAGACGTCTGATTTGAGGCAGAATCACTATTTTTGACCCGTTTAGGGTCCGTTTGGGGTCCAATTTCTGCAACTGAGATACCGATGTTTCTCGTATGTTTTCCTCTACTTGTTGGAATACTTTTTATACTGTTCTGAGTATTCTCCTCTGATTAATCCTTGTGATAGGACCTTGTTCCATTGTGGGTTTGGGGCTTGCTGAGGCACGTGAGCCTACTGATCAAGCCCCCATTACTCCTGGGTTTACTGGTAGAGTGGCTTCCCCTTAATTTAATTGAAACTAAATTGCATGTGTGAAATGAATGTTTAGAACCTAGGATATGGCATGAATCCTAGGATGAGAAACACTTGAAATGTCTGTAATGGATGATTGATTTGCAGTCTTGAATGAGTAGATAGAATGATAACAATTGCCTGCAAATAAATAGTAGCTGCCCGTGAAATGTAAAGTACTAGTGCTAGCAAACTGTTGCATGTGAATTCCTGTTGTTTACGGTAAATGACATACTACGAGCTGCATGTATATAAATTGAAAATGGAAAGGTGAATGTTGTAAACACGAGCTACCTGTGAATAACGTGAATGTGGAAATACGAAAGATAGAATTACAATCTGCATGTGTATAACCTGAGAATGGAATTAGAAATGATGAAACCTGGTATGGAATGGCACGAGGAATATAAACATGAACCCTACGGGGAATTAGGAGATGAGCTCCTGGAAATAAATGGGATGGATCTGGGAATGTGTTGGGAAGTGTGATGGCCCTTGAGTACGTGGTACCAAGGGGAGCGCATGTTACCTCTTAGTGTAGAGGGGAGCTTGCCGCCTTCGAGTTGAGACCTGGGGTGGGTTTGGCCACTTTGCATCGACTCTGTGGCCCTCGTGTACACTCTACCGGGGAGAGCTACTAGTGTAGGGAGAGAGCTAGCCACCCCACAGGGCCCGAGGTTCAGCTAGCCGCCCTACACCGACTTGTTAGGCCCACTAGGCAAACCAATGTAGTCAGGCGAGGGTGCGTGGACTGTGGAGAGGTGAGGCCCCTGTTTGGTTCTTAGGGGCTAGACCCCTGTTATTGAGACGGCTATGCCCTATACTGGTTCCGTGCTGTGGTTTGGGTACATTTGCTAATGGAAACGATTGACCGCGTGCCAGTGCGGGGTAGCTACCCGTGCGCTTATCGCGCGTGTTGTAGTCACCGTTACATCTGTCCGTGACCTTGGGGTGGTTGACTGGGTGTAGGACCACCACAGGGGACTCTCTCAGCCAGGAGAGCACCTCGTGCAACTTCTACTCTTCGGAAAAGACTACAATCAAGATCGTTCCCATGAGGAACATTCAAGATCAAGAAATAGACCTGATATAAATTAAGTGATAAAAGAAAGAATAATTAGTTAAAGGAAGAAAGAAATTGAAAAACAACAGCTACCTGTCCACCTTTACTGCTTAGTAGTTGGTTGCCACTCTACTCAGCGTTCGCTGACGTTTTGTACTTGTAACACTTTTCAGGTCTAGGTGTTGAGTAGCCAGAGCCTACTGCTGCAGAGGGTGCTAGGCCCAGTAAAGCCTAGTAGTTGTAGCTCTTTTTGTACTCATTTGTAGTAGTGAGTAGCTTCTTGTACCTTTATATTCTGTACTCTTTCATTCTGCACTTTATATTTCGATACCCGTTTACCTTGCTACTATTGTGGTGGTGTGTACTGTAGTAGTTTTACTCCTTTACTGTGGTACTTTTGTTACTGTTAGTTGCTTAGCATGGTAAATGTGGTTTACTTTACTGCTTTCTGCTTACTTTCTCGTTGGACGACTGGGTCTTGGGATCAGTCGAGTCGGTCCGATCTCGTGTCATCTAGGGATTCAGGAACCGGGTCGTAACAGCTAGAGAGTGTAGCACACAGGTGGTAGAGGGCAGTCAGAGGCCAGGAGAGGGGAGAGCCGATGTGGGACCAGTTCGTGACCCTCTTCTGCGAGCAGTACTTCCTGCAGACTTGGCAGGACCAAAGGAGGTGGGAGTTCCACACTCTCTGCCAGAGGATGATGATTGTTAGCGCGTATCGCACGTGCTTCCTGGGGCTGTCATGTTTTGCCTCCACAGCCATAGCTACAGAGGAGGAGCGCCTGTGGAGATTCACCGAGGGGCTCTGGCCTGCTATTAGGGGGTATGTCAAACCCCTGAAGCTTCCCACCTTGTCGAGAGTGGTGGAGGCAGCCAAGACGTACGAGGAGACCAACTCGGCCGTGCGAGATACCGACATCGGACGAAAGTGGCCCTACCACCCAGAGTACTCTTACGGCCGTCGAGAGAGGAGGCAAGCGGCACCCGCAAGAGAGCCATCTCGTTTTGGGGGGCTATCAGTGGCCTTTAGGGGCCCCAGACAGGGGCCAACTGCCAACACTGGACCCCCGCCAAGCCATCAGCAAGGACCTACCGAGGGAGGGAGTCAAGTTCCCCTATGCTACTAGTGTGACCATCTAGGGCCACATCAGGAGGGACTGCCCATCTAGGGCTGGAACATAGTAGATGCTCCCTGCACGAGCGTTGGAGGCCAAACTGGTGGTCGTGGTCCCCAGGTGCGTGGGGGAGGGCAACAGTCATGAGGAGGGTACCGACCAGCGGCTGCTCGCCTGACCCAGAGTGTAGCTGCTTCGTCTGCACCGAGGGCTGAGGGGCGTATCAACGCCATGACACACAGAGATGTCAAGGCTTCCGATTTGGTGGTGGCAGGTATGGTTACCGATTCTGGACGATTAGTATACGTACTTTTTGATTCCAACGCCACACACTATTTTGTTGCTGCGAGTTTTGCTATCAGTTTGGGACTAGACAGTGTGCTATTAAAGGATCCATTTGTGATCAGTTGCCTAGGTGACCGGTTGTTTGTAGCAAAGGAGGTCTACACGGACTGTGAGGTCAGTATAGAGGGACATAGCCTCCCCACTGACCTGATTGTGATACCGATGGATGATTTTGGCATGATTCTAGGGATGGACTGGTTGTTCACCTACCACGCCTTGGAGGACTATTTCGGGAGAAAGATCGTCTTCTCCATACCGGAGTTGCCTTCTTTTGAATTTCACGAACAACCGGTCAACGGAGGTTTCAGGTGCATATCTACACTTTGGGTAGTGAGGCCTTTGAGCCAGGGGTGTGAGGGCTTTCTAGCCTGTGTAGTGGCAAAGCCTAGTCCTGTGGCTGACTTTCAGGGCATTCCGGTGGTTTGTGAGTACCCCGACGTGTTTCCAGAGGAGCTACCAAGACTACCGCCCGAGCGTGAGATCGAGTTTGAGATCTCACTGGTACCGGGGACTAGCCCCATTTCTACAGCACTGTACTGGATGGCACCACTTGAGCTGCGAGAGCTCAAGTCACAGCTATAGGACCTGTTGGAGAAGGGCTTTGTGAGGCCCAGTGCGTTCCCGTGGGGAGCCCCTGTGTTGTTTGTGAAGAAGGATGGTACCCTGCAACTTTATGTTGACTACAGATAGCTAAATAGGGTCACCATCAAGAACAAGTATCCACTACCGAGGATTGATGACCTTTTTGACCAGTTACGAGATGCCACAGTGTTCTCCAAGATAGATCTGAGGTCAGGCTACCACCAGTTGAGGATCAAGGAGACCGATGTCTCCAAGATAGCTTTCCGTACTCGGTACGGGCACTACGAGTTCTTGGTCATGCCATTTGGGCTGACCAACACCCCCGCTGCTTTTATGGATTTGATGAACTGGGTTTTCAGACCGTACTTGGATCAGTTCGTGGTGGTATTCATCGACGACATGCTCGTTTACTCGTGGGATTAGGCACAGCAAGGACAACATCTACGGGTGATTCTAGACACTTTGAGACGACGCAGGTTGTATGCCAAGTATAGCAAGTGCGAGTTTTGGTTGAGACAGGTGACTTTCTTGGGCCACGTGATCTCGGGGGATGGTTTGGCTGTGGATCCAACTAAGGTTAAGGCCGTACTCAGGTGGGAGAGGCCACGTACAGTAATAGAGATACGCAACTTTTTGGGACTGACAGGTTACTATCGGTGGTTTATCAGAGGATTCTCTCAGATTGTGCGTCCTATGACTCAGTTGACTCGGAAGAATGTGCCCTTTGCCTGGATAGATGCATGTAAGGCATGTTTTCAAGAGTTGAAGGGGAGACTAACTTCAGCTCCTGTACTCACATCCCGGACAGTGATGGTGGTTTTGTGGTGTACACAGACACTTCATTGCAGGGGTTAGGGGGTGTGCTCATGCAGCGGGGTCACGTTGTCGCTTACGCTTCGCGGAAACTGAAGCCCCATGACCATAGCTACCCTACCCATGACTTAGAGCTGGCAGCTATGGTCGTCATGCTGAAAACATGGAGGAACAACCTTTACGATGAGACCTTTGAGATTTTCACAGATCATAAGAGCCTTAGGTACTTGATTGACCAGAAGGAGCTTAACATGAGACAGAGATGTTGGTTAGAGCTCCTGAAGGACTATGACTGCATCATCTCCTACCATCCGGGGAAGGCCAACGTGGTGGCTGACTCCTTGAGCCGAAAGGCACCCGCCCACTTGGTCAGTTTACACGCACAAAGTTGGAGACTTATGGAGGAGTTAGGTAGTTGGCGACCTCGAGAGTCATAGGAGTATTGTGGGGCAGTGACAGTGACACGACAGATGAGACCAGAGTTGATAGACCCCATCATCGCAAGATAGATGACAGATCCGTACTTACAGACGTTGCGAGACAGAGTGCTATCAGGGGACCTAGGAGACTTCTCTTTTACAGACAAGGTGCTGCGCATGAAGGGACACTTCTGCGTTCCCAGGGACGAGGAGTTGTTGAGAGAGCTCTTGACAGAGGTGCACGAGTCTAGGTTCACCATACATCAGAGGGGCCTGCTTGGCTGTTGCAACCACTTCCTGCGCCAGAGTGGAAGTGGGAGAGCATCACCATGGACTTGTTGGTGGGTCTACCCATTACCCAGTGAGGACATGACGTAGTTTGAGTGATAGTGGACAGGTTGACGAAGACGGCACGTTTCCTGCCGATCCGAGTCACCTTGGGACCAGCACAGTTGGCAGAGAGGTACATTCGCGATGTGCTACGCCTTCACAAAGTTCCACGTGAGATTGTATCCGACAGGGATACCCGTTTTACTTCCCAGTTTTACGCTAAGTTTCAGCAGGCTTTGGGGACGCGGTTGAGGTTCAGTACCGCGTACCACCCCCAAACAGATGGACAGTCAGAGCGCACCATACAGACACTTGAGGACCTTTTGTGCACCTGTGTATTGGATTGGAGAGGCTCTTGGGAGGATCATTTACCCCTGGCAGAGTTTGCATATAATAACAGTTATCACTCGAGCATCGGCATGGTACCTTACGAGGCTCTGTACAGACGGAGGTGTACTGCACCCTTGAGTTGGGTCGAGGTGGGGACCAAGTGGGAGGTTGGCCCAGGCTGATCTGACAGAGTTAGGAGGTGATAGAGCAGATCCACAGATGACTCCACACTGTCAGGAGTAGGCAGAAGAGTTATGCTGACCAGAAATACAAAGAGGTGCAGTTCGAGGTTGGAGATCACGTCTTTCTTCGCGTTTCACCCATGAAGGGAGTGCAGCGTTTTGGGGTGAAGGGGAAGCTTGCGCCAAGGTTTGTGGGGCCCTTTGAGGTCGTGGAGCAGGTAGGACCCGTTGCTTACCGGCTTGCCCTTCCTCCCCAGCTTTCTGGAGTGCACGACGTGTTCCACGTGTCCAACCTCAGGAAGTACGTCGTCGATCCCAGTCACGTTCTGAGCCATGAGAGTGTCGAGGAGGGGTGATGACCTGACCTACCCCGAGAGACCAGTGCAGATACTAGACAGAGCCGTCCAGAGTCTGAGACAGAAGCAGGTACCCCTGGTGAACGTTTTATGGAGAAGCCAGTGGTACGAGGAGGCTACCTTGGAGCTTGAGGCGGTGATGCGAGAGCAGTACTTGGAGCCTTTTGAGGGTACGTCTTTTCGGACCTACTTCGGTCCTCTTTAAGTTTGTTATCCATTTTATGTTCCTTTTTCCACACCCTAGTTAGTTCAAGTTTCAGGGACGAAACCTCCTTTAAGTTTGTTATTGTTAACGGGGCGAAATCGATTTTAAAAAGATATTCGTTGCAGCATAAATGAAATCGTCGAGAAAATAAACAAGAATTTATTACTCGAAAACCTAGGTATCTGAGGTCGAATACAGGGAGCAAATTGGTATTTAAAAACTAAGATCTCAACTTTCAATTTTATACAATTTAAAAACTAAGATCTCAACTTTCAATTTTATACAATGCAACGACCAATCCAATCAAAGTTATAAAGTGAAAATGAGGTCAATGTATAGAGAAGCTCAAAAAATGGACGTCTGATGTAAAATCAAACGTCTTAAATCTTTGCTGCCCCAGTGCAAAACTTTCTCTATTCTTCTCCTTCTAATTTCTAACTTTGGCTTCTTCTTTCTCTCTTCTTTCTCTTTCTCTGCGGCCACTCTTCTTCTGCCTTCTTCTTTCTTCTGTTGTTCTTTGGCTTTCTTCCTTAACTCTTCTTTCAATCTTCTTCTCTTCTTCTTCCTTTTTTGGCTTTCCTTTCCTCTGCTACAGTTCTGTCTCTTTCCTTTGGCTTCTGCCTCTTCTTCCTTCTCTTCTTGGCCGCAAGTCTGCTTCCTTCTCCTTCTTCTTTCTTTCTTCTTCTTCTGCGGCTAAGTCCTTCCTCAGCTTTGGCCTCCTTGTCTTCTGCCTTTGCCTTCAAGTCCTGCCTTCACCTTCTTCTTCTTCTTTAGCAGCTGCCTCCTTCTCCTTCTTCTTTCTTTGCACAGCACAGAGCAAAACCTACCCCTACCCTCCCCCGCATCTCTCTCTATTTCGCTCTTAAGTTCGCTCTCCCAGAGCCAAGTAATCGGGTCGGGTTTCGCATGCCCAGATCCAGGCACACCAGCGTGGTGTAGTGCGCGAGGAGTCCAGGGTATACGGGTCAGGTACCAGGTCCGCATGAGTGTGTCACGGACGAGGAGGGGGCGTGGGCGAGGGACCTCACCCCATGTACTGGAGCCGAACAGCTAAGAACACAAAAACAATTTAAATGACTTACCCGCATTGAGAACTTACGAGGTGGGACTAAAGTGTCCCACCCGCTTCTTCACGCCCGCAGGGAAGACACTCGCCCAATTGAAGCAGCTACAGTCGCGAATGCTTCTAATTACCGGGTGCGAACAACTTGTAGAGGGATTCCATGCACCTGGAGTGTCTCAGCTTGGAGTGGAACAACCTGGAGCTCGCGAACAAGCTCCTTCACACCTTCGCTAATGGCGGCAGAGCGTGAACCTGAAATGCACGCACACAGCTTCGCGGCCCTGTCAAACAACTTGGGATGCTTCGCCGTGTCACGGCGAAGGTGAGACGGGGGTTGGTTGGCTGCGGGATGGCCTAGGCATGCGTGCCTAGGTCGCTCTGTGGCCGTGAAGGTGTGTGTGTCTGGTGAGCATGTAGGGCGTGTGTGGCGGTTGGTGAAGGGGCGGAGGATGATCAGTGAGTGATGGCGAAGGTGATGAGGTAGGTGGCGAGGCGTGTGGAGTGGGGGAGTGACGAATTCGCCTCGCCGGTGGTCGGCTGGAGGTGAGGGAGACGAAGGTGGACAGTGGCTGTCGAGGGGTATCTTATGAAATTGAATGAGGGAAAATGAAGAGCAGAGGGAGAGGAACTTATCTGCGTGTAGCTGGACGAAGGGGACGTAGAGGGGACGAGCGGCACGTATGTGCTGTCGTCGGGGAAGAAGGCCCTAAGGTGAGGACGACGACGACGAGGAAGAGGTCGGAGAGGCACGCGCTGGTATGGCGCAACGCGGAAGAGCGAGACGAAGATAACTCAGCCATAGGTATGGTGGCAGAGCGATGAGAGGAGGGAGGAGGGATCGCCAGGACGAGATTTGTGTTTCAAAAGTTAGGGGCTATAATGTAATTGGGTGGACTATTTTGCAAAGTAGGTCAAGATGACCATTCCTTAGGTCCAAATTCTGGTAAAAACCTAATTTTGACTTATGGAATTCAATGGTGAAGTTGGATTGTAGGTTTGATTACATTTGACTAGATATTTTGCATAAAAACCCAAATTAGGTCAAATACTGAGATAGGACCCCTATCTAGGTCAAAATAGGTTCCAAAGGACAAATTGAAGGTTCTAAACCCTATTGGTTATTTTTTCAAGAATTTTAGCGGGTTTAGTTGATTTTTATCCTGACCAGAACCTTGTGAAATTGAGTGGGTTTATTTTAGGGTTACAGAATGTTATTTAATTCTTAAATCTCACAATAACCCTTTTTTGACTGAACCATCCCGTTTTTCCTCTTATTAAGTCCAATTGAACTATGTTTAGCCCATGAGAAATCCTGTTGATGTACTGCAATGGTAAAATTGTAGTTTTATCCTTTAATTCATGTTTTCTTCCCAGAACAGTAATTCCTTGAATTAGGCCTTCCTTTAGGTTATGTAGGAGCTTTTTTTTACTTTCTCAAGTCAAAATGAGCTAGTTAGGGCTCATGATAAGGTTCTCATCATACCCCCATGCCTAGCTTTTGCTAGTCCCTTAGCAAAATTTCAAGGTTTTGACATCTGTTCTAGACTATGAGTTTCTTTTACTAGTTGTGATAAGTGCTTTTTCTTTTTCTTTTGTGATTAGGTCAGAATGCCAACAATAGGCCTGGAGGTACTCAAGTACCAATCAAAATTCAGACCTGACTCGCTTTAGCCTCAATCCTCTGCAAAGGTTTTGAAGGGCTGCAGAAACAATCCTAGGGTTCGTTGGACTCCACGATTAAAGCACTCATGCTTGGGACATTTTTAGCCTTAATTCAGTTTGAGTGCATTTTTGTAAGAGAGTGACAGGGGATTTATTTGTATGGAGAGTTTTCTCTCTATTTTTTTTTATTTCTAGCTTCAAATTGGCTTTTCAACACGGTCTGTATCGGATTCCTTGTCCCCATCATCAATCCTCAAAGGTCCCTGGTAATCGATGCTTCATGATAGCATCGCCCATGGCAACCCCCAAAACCCTAGCTTTTGAGATTTCCATATAATCCCTCCCATGGCATTCCGTGGCCGAATCCAGACCCTGGCAATCGACATTTCATGATAATGCTGGGTACCTGAACTAGCAGAGTGCTTACATGCCCCCGGTTGGATATTTAAATATCCTAAGAGACAAGCACCGAGGAGACAATATGTTGTTACGCATCTTCGAGGGGAATTTCCTGCCTCTCCACGCCGGGAACTCGTCCAAATCAACTTGTGTTGATCGGCCGCTCCTAATCTAGGTGACTTTTTTCAGAACATTAAAATGCTTTTGCGTGATTTTGATAGTATGCGCACTTAACCAAACTGTGTGTGGATTGGGGTGCTTAGGTTACCGAGTCCCGCAAATCGAAGGTCAGTTAACGAGGCAAAATACTCCCTAAGCCTTAGACCTAATACTTAAGCTTTGCATTTTCCCTAACCTCTTGAGGAATATCCAGATCTTAGCGGATACTTGAATTTTAAGCCTAAGAGTCTAGCCCAAAAGAACTAAAGTCAGTGTTCCTACTAATCACATTTTTGTGTCTCCTTAGCACTTTTTTTTCTTTTTTCTCTTTTTTCTTAATGTGGTCTAGAACTTCAATTAATCCCTTAATTTTTTACTAATGACTATTCTTTTCTCTTTTTCATTTTGTGCTCCTTTTTGGCATTTTTCTCTTTTTCCTCCTCATGTTTTGTATAACCCAAAAGTTTTCTCTCCCCCATCAGTTTTTTTTGTTCTTTTTCAAGATTTTTCAATTTTTTTTGTGTTGTTTGTGATATGTGATTTTTTTTTTTGTTGAAACCTTTTCTTGATATAAGTTTTCATGACATTTTGCACTTTCATACCCCCCCATGCCTACGATTTGCAATGTCGCCATTGTAAATTAGGTGGGTTCGAATTTAGCTTAGTTCATTCATTAGGACATGTGTTGGGTGGGCGAACAGGTCGAGGTGACTGTTGCGAACTATTTCTATACTCGGGTGCGGGTACCTGAGGTGGAGTCGGGTGTTCTAATGGATGAACCCTAAAGTGCAATATGAATTCAGCATAGAAATGTCAGAAAAGGTTTCAAGTTTTTTAAAGAATGACGGGTTGCCTCCCATTAAGCGTTGAGTTTTACGCCATCGGCTGGGCGCAATGAGCTCAGAGAGAATGGAGGATAAAGGATGTCTCAGCCAAATCTGTATTGGTCATGTCAATGAATGGTTTAAGTCTCTGACCATTCATGAAGAAGGGTTCGGAATTGTGGCTAAGTGGACTGATCTCAATGGCTCCATTTGCAAAGATTTGTCGGACTAGGTAAGGTTCGATCCACTTAGATCGTAGCTTTCCTAGGAATAATTTGAGTTGGGCATCAAAGAGTAGAACCTTTTGACTAGGATGAAAGATCTTTCTAGAAATGTGCTTGTCGTGAAAGGCTTTAACCCGCTCTTTGTAGATTCGCGAGTTCTCATACGTGTCGTGGAGTAATTCATCGATCTCACTCATTTAAAGCTTTCTATAAGTTCCTGCCTTAGAAAGATCTAAGTTGCAATTCCGTAATGCCCAATAGGCTTTATGCTCCAATTCGACGGGGAGGTGACACAGCTTCTCGTACACCAGTCTGAAGGCAGACATACCTAACTGGGTCTTGTGGGCGGTCTTATAAGCCCACAAAGCTTCCGGAAGCCAGGATGACCAATCCTTCCTGTCAGGTCGAACAGTAACCTGGAGGATTTTCTTAATCTCCCTATTTGATAGCTCAGTTAGACGATTAGTTTGGGGGTAGTAAGGAGTAGAGATTCAGTGTGACACCCCGTATTTGGTCATTAGTGACCTAAACTGAGCATTTGTAAAATGGGTCCCTCCATCGGAAATTATTGCACGTGGAATCCCAAACCCTGAGAAGATGTTTTGATGAATGAATTTGATCACAACTTTGTCATCATTGTCTCGGGTCGAAATGGCTTCGATCCACTTGGACACGTAGTCAACAGCGAATAAGATGTATTCAAAGCTGTCCAAAATAGGGAAGGGTCCCATAAAATCAATCCCCCAAATGTCAAAAATCTCGCATACCAGAATCAGCTGTAAAGGCATCATGTCTCAATGGCTCATGTTGCCCAAGATCTGGCAACGGGTACATGTCTTACAGTGATCGTATGCATCCTTGAAAATTGTGGGCCAATAAAAGCCATACTGGAGGATTTTTGATGCAGTTTTGTGTCCTAAAAAATGTCCACCGCATGCCTAGTCATGGCAGAAAGAGTATGTCTTTGATTTCCACTTCCGCAATGCATCATCGAATAATTTGATCAACACCAATGCGGAATAGATACGAGTCTTCCCAAAGGTAGTACTTAGCATCGGAACGCAATTTGTCCTCCTTGGCCTTCGGCCAATCAAACAGGATCTGACCTAATGCCAAGTAGTTTACTATGTTAGCAAACCATGGAAGCCCTGTATCAATAGTTAGGAGGTGCTCATCAGGAAAGTGTCCGTGATGGGTCCTAAAGGGTCAATGATCTCAGAAGGGAGGCGGGACAAGTGATCAGCTACCACGTTCTATTTTTCCACTTTGTTGTGAATCTCAAGGTCAAACTCTTGCAATAGCAGGATCCATCAGATTAATCGAGGTTTCGCATCCTTCTTTGCAAGGAGATGCCTCATAACAGTGTGATCCAAGTAGATGATAACATGGGAACCCAGGAGGTATGATATGAATTTTTCTAAGGCAAATACTACAGCCAACAGCTCTTTCTCAGTAACCATCTAGTGTTTTGCTAACGTAATAAATGACCACAGGTTTCTCGTCAATTTTCTGCCCCAAAATTGCTCCTACAGCGAAGTCGGATGCATCGCACATGATCTCAAAGGGTTGAGACCAATCAGGGGACTGTAGGATCGGAGCTTAGGTAACTCGGCCACAAAGGATCTCAAATGCTTGAGTGCATTCCTTGGAGATTTTGAAAGGTACATCCTTGGAGAGAAGAGTAGTTAGGGGGCACGTGATTTTTGAAAAATCAGGGATAAATCGACGGTAAAAATCGACGTGCCCCAGAAAAGATCGGATGTCCTTGATCGAGCTAGGCATAGGGAGTTTGGAAATCAAGTTAACCTTGGCTCGATCGACTTGGATGCCTTTCTACGAAATCAGATGTCCCAAGACAATTCCCTCATGCACCATGAAATGGCTCTTTTCCCAGGAAAGAACTAGATTCACATCGATGCATCGCTTGAGAATTTGGACCAAGTGATAGAGGCATTCGTCAAATGAAGCTCCAAAAATTGAAAAGTCATCCATGAAGACTTCCAGATAATCACCTACCATATCTGAGAATATGGCAAGCATGCACCGCTAAAAAGTCGCGGGTGCATTGCAAAGACCGAACGGCATCCTTCGGAACGCGTATGTCCCGAAGGGGCAGGTGAACGTGATCTTTTCTTGGTCCTCTGGACGGATTGCCACTTGGTTATAACCAGAGTACCCATCAAGAAAGCAGAACAACCTATTTCCTACTAGTTTCTCGAGGATCTGATTAATAAACGGTAGTGGGAAATGGTCTTTCTTCATGGAGGAATTGAGTCTTCTGTAATCAATGCAGACTCTCCACGAGTTAGCTATTCGGGTCGGTATGACCTCTCCAATTTCAATCTTGATGATGGTGAGTCTGGCCTTCTTAGGCACAACCTGTATTGGACTCACCCAGCGACTGTCAGAGATCGGGTAGATGATCCCTGCATCTAACCACTTAATGATCTCCTTTTTCACGACCTCCTACAGATTAAGGTTTAAACATCTCTGCATCTCTCACGAAGGTTGTGCGCCCTCTTCCATGTAGATTTGATATGTGCAATAAGAGGGGCTTATGCCAGTCAAGTCATCGAGAGTCCATCCAATGGCTCTACAATGTTGCTGGAGAATAGTAATCAGATGGGATTCCTGGTCAAGTGTAAGTCGGGAGTTGATAATCACAGGAAATGTCTGATTGGAACCCAAAAAGATGTACTTCAGATGATCGGGAAGGGGCTTGAGTTCCAGGATGGGATTATCAGCAGCAACGGGTAGTTCAGGGTCTGTATCAGGCACAAGTGTTGGAGTTATGGGTGTGTCTAGATCAGGTTCAGACTCCTGTGTTTGTGGGTTTTGATCTTGTGGTGGTAGATCGGGGATAATCAGGTTGTCCTCGACATGCAATTCTTCAACCACGGCTTTGATATCACATATTTTCTCTATAACACCACAATTAATCCCCTGTTGGGCCTCAAAGATGTCAATCTTGAGAGTTTGATTCCTAAATTTTAATTCTATTTGGCCCTCCTCACAGTTTATGTTGGCCCTAGTAGTGTCCAGAAAAGGTCTCCCTAATATAATCGTTGTATCCCTGTATCCCTTAGGTTCTTAGGTGCATCCATATCCAAAACTATGAAATCCACCAGGAAGTAGAAATCCCGTACCCTAACAATGACATCCTCGAGTATTCCTTTAGGTGACTTGATGGATCGATCGGCTAACTGCAATGTCACCTCAGTTCGTTTAAGTTCAGACTCTTCAAAGTGGTCAAGGAGGGATGTAGGTATTAGGTTTATGGAGGCACTAGGTATAACAAGGCTCTATCAAATTGGGTTTCATCAATTTTACATCAAATCAGGGGAGTACCTGGGTCTTTAGCCTTGGGTGAGAGTTTACTCAAGATTACAGAGCTGGCTTGCTCTGACAGTACGATCAGATTCCTACTTTTGGTTCGCGGCTTATGCTTGGGTGTACACACATCTTTCAAGAATTGTGCGTAAGCCAGTATGTGGCGGATTGCATCAATCAAGGGGATGTTTATCTGGACCTGTTCAAAGAGATTGACCAGATCCCCCTCAGGAGCCACGGGTTTGGTTATCCTCTTTCCCTTGGTCAAGGCCTCGGGAAATGGAATCCAAGTTGGTTCCTCTCGAATAGGTCCAGGTTCTTGATCTGGGATAAGGGTATCCTGGATAACTATCCTAGGGCTTGGGTTACTACCAAGCTTGGAGTGGTTTGGATAATGTGGGTCTTGGGTTGCTTTACCACTACAAGTTGTTTCGGAGTTTAATCCTGCCTGGTTTTGGTTTGGGTTTGGTAAGATGGGTGGCTGCTGCTGAAATCTCGCATAAGATGTCAAAGCTTCCATCCCATTGGGTGATGGAACAGAAGGGGCCTAATAAATCATATGTGCGTGGCCGGGGTTTGGGTTCATAACGTGCCTCTGGGTCGACACGTTATTTGGGTTTGGTAGAGGTTGCGAAGGAACGGTGCCAGGTTGGCGAGAATTCGCCATCTGGGCAAGTTGATTGAGAACCTCTTTGATCTTGTCCTTATGCTGTTTCTATATTGCTGCATTCGTCTTCTGAATGTTAGCCAGTGCTTGAAGGATAAGAGTCATTTGATCTTGGTTTGGCCCAGATTGATAGGTGGGGTTGGGCCGAGGATGAGGCGGTTGATATGGACAAGGAGCTTGTGGACGGGGTTGATAAGGTGATCTTTGAGTCTAAGAATTTCCCATCCACTAGAAGTTGGGGTGATTTCACCATCCAGGGTTTGTAGGTATTGGAGAATGGGTCATTCTGGATGGCGTTGAGGTCCTCGCAAGTCTAAGGAGCCTCAGGAAAGTCAAAATAAGAGGGTTCAGAGTTCCCTCAACTAGAATAGAGTGGATCGGAGGTCCCTTCGGTCCGAGAGTCAGACGGGGGTGGATACGGGTCCATCCCCTGAGAAGATTGGTGATAGATGTTCTGCACAGTTTCCCTCGCAAGAGGTGGCCGTGCAAAAGAGTTCTATGCAAAGGTGGCTCACTACAGATGTCGAGTCAGCTCGTCCACCTTCTTCTCTATGATATAGACCTTGTCCAACTGACTTTCCATCAGCTCCAAGTCGACAGATGTGGACAGGTCCTGCATCTCATGTGCTCCCCTAAGATTCGCTGATGCGCGGGCATTCGTTCAGTCAAATAAGCCCATGGAGTCATTATTGATGGAGTTCTCTCACATATTTTTGAGAATCTCCCACACCATGTCCTCATGTTGACCCATGATATTTCCCCCGCAGGTTGCATTGACGAATAATCGAATGTCTTCATGGAGTCCCTGGTAAAAAGACTGGACTTGTTCCCATTTAGGAACTCCGTGATGGGGGCACTTTTGCATGAGATCTAAGAATTGATCCCATGCCTTGTGAAGAGGTTCTCCCGATTGTTGAGTGAAATGAGTGATCTGGTGGCGCAAGGCATTTGTTCAGCCAACGGGGAAGAACTTCTTCAAAAATTCGGACTGAAGTTCATCCTATGTGTTGATCGAGTGAGTCTAAGTTTGATGTCAATGAGCAGCCTTATCCATGAGGGAGAAAGAAAACATCTTTATGAGTAGAATATCCTGATTTTGTGCATTTGACCCAAAGGCTTGGGCCAGATGTTTGAGCTGCTTAATGTGCTGGAACGGATACTCGGAGTTAAGCTCATGGAATTTTGGTACGGCATGAATCATATTGAGCTTGAGTTCAGAATTAGGACCTCCAGCCAGGATTCGGACTCGAGGCTCGATTGCCACCGCAGCGGGATTATAGTGATCTTGCATCATAGGACGCTGCGGCAGGTTCACAAAGTTTCGGAAGAGATCATTTAGGCGCTGAAGTTGGTGCTCAAGGTTGTTCTCTTCTTCAATGGGTTGTGCCATGATGGAAGAAGAAGGAGAACTTGGTTTTGAATCAGAGGAAAGATCTATGTGGTGGTGTTGCTGCACAAACAAGGGCGTCGAGGCTTGTCCTCGGTGAGAGTGAATTTCTAAAGGAGGTCTTAAGGATGATCTTAAGGACCTCCCACCAAACATGCACCAAAGGATCTAATGAGATCAGAATGTGCTGGACCCAATCGAGACACCAAAAAAATGTTGAGTGACTATATAGGTTCGGGGCGAATGATACCCCTTAGTCAGAAAGGTCGTCCACTTGAGAAATACCTGGGCAGCCAGAGAGGGAGAGTCCCGCAAAGACCCCTACACGGTAGAGCATCTCCACGAGTTACAAGGTTTCCCCCACTCAACCTCTCTTGTCACTGAGATTCCAGGTAGATCAAAATGGGGACCTTGACCTCTTAAGTCTACCTCTTTTAGTTAAGATCAAGGTGCTTAGCGTTCCACTTGAACTTTAGGTCTTTCAAGTGCAAAAAGTGACCTAATTTTAAGGTTGATTGACCCAAAGGATCAAATTCACCTCTTTATTCCTTTGAGAGCTTTTAAGTCCTTTCTTTTAGGGTTCAAATGGATTAAGAACCTGATTTGCTTAGGGTTTCTCTTGGATAGATCTTTTCAAACAAGGCTTAGGCACACCTCTTTTTGGAAATTTTTTATTCTTTGCTTTAAGAGAAGATGTGTCTCTAAAACCCTAGATTTTGCAATCCTCAGGTTGGCTCTACTTGGTCCAATTTAGTTGCCTCAAAGATGGTATCTAGAGCTCAATCAAGAAGGTTTTAGCCCTAGTTACCTTGATTAGATGTGAAATTCAAAATGTGTTGAAATGAAAAATTAGGCAACTTTAGTGAATTACTAAATATGGAAGTAGGTAGCCCTAGATTGATTTTTCTTTGTTTTTCCTTTTCAGATTTTGAGGGGATTGAGAGAGGGCTATGAAAGTTTACCTGTTCCTTGGTGTGGTTGTTGTGCAGCTGCTTTTCTTCCCCTGAGATAAAACATAGCAAAAGAGAGGGATTAAGTCAGTGTTGAATCAGAGGTTGTGATCAAAGTTTCTAAAATGCCCGTTGCTCCCTGGTAACGGCGCCAAAATATTAACGGGGCGAAATAGATTTTAAAAAGATGTTCGTTGCAGTATAAATGAAATTGCAGTGAAAACAAATAAAAATTTATTACTCGAAAACCTATGTATCCGAGGTCAAATACAGGGAGAAAATTGGTATTTAAAAACTAAGATCACAACTTTCAATTTTATAAAATGCAATGATCTATCCAATCAAAGTTATAAAGTGAAAATGAGGTCAATGTATAGAGAAGCTCAAAAAATGGACGTCTGATGTAAACTCAGACGTCTGATGTAAACTCAGACGTCTTAAATCTTTGCTACTATAATGCAAAACTTTCTCTGTTCTTCACCTTTTGATTTCTGACTTTGGCTTCTTCTTTCTCTCTTCTTTCTCTTTCTCTGTGGCCACTTTTCTTCTACCTTCTTCTTTCTTCTGCTGTTCTTTGGCTTTCTTCCTTAACTCTTCTTTCAATCTTCTTCTCTTCTTCTTCCTTCTTTGGCTTGCCTTTCCTCTGCTACAGTGCCGTCTCTTTCCTTTGGCTTCTGCCACTTCTTCCTTCTCTTCTTGGCTGCAAGTCTGCTTCCTTCTCCTTCTTCTTTCTTTCTTCTTCTTTTGCGGCTAAGTCCTTCCTCAACTTTGGCCTCCTTGTCTTCTGCCTTTGCCTTCAAGTCCTGCCTTCACCTTCTTCTTCTTCAGCAGCTGCCTCCTTCTCCTTCTTCTTTCCCTGCACAACACAGAGCAAAACCTACCCGTACCCTCCCTCGCGTCTCTCTCTCTATTTCGCTCTTAGGTTCACTCTCCCAGAGCTGAGTAATCGGGTTGGGTTTCGCATGCCTGGGTCCAGGTGCACTGGCATGGTGTAGTGCACGAGGAGTGCAGGGTATATGGGTCGGGTACCAGGTCCGCATGTGTGTGTCACGAACGAAGCGAGGGCGTGGGTGAGGGACCTCACCCCGTGTACTGGAGGCAAATAGCTAAGAACACAAAAATAATTTAAATGACTTACCTACGTTGAGAACTTACAAGGTGGGACTAAAGTGTCCCACCCGCTTCTTCGCGCCCGCAGGGAAGACACTCACCCAATTGAAGCAGTTGCAGTCGCAGATGCTTCTGATTGTCAGGTGCGAATGACTTGTAGAGGGATTCCACGCACCTTGAGCGTCTAAGCCTGGAGTGGAACGACTTGGAGCTCGCGAACAAGCTCCTTCACACCTTCGCTAATGTAGGCGAAGGCGCAAACCTTAAATGCATGCACATAGCCTCGCGACACTGTCAAACAACTTGGGAAGCTTCGCCGTGTCACGGTGAAGGTGAGACGGGGGTTGGTTGGCCGTGGGATGACCTAGGCATGCGTGCCTAGGTCGCTCTGTGGTCGTGAAGGGTGTGTGTCGGGTGAGGGTGTATGGCGTGTGTGGCAGTTGGTGAAGGGGCGAAGGATGATTAGTGAGTGATGGAGAAGGTGATGAGGTAGGTGGCGAGGCGTGTGGAGTGGGGGAGTGACAGATTCGCCTCGCCGGTGGTCGGCCGGAGGTCAGGGAGACGAAGGTGGACAATGGCTGTCGAGGGGTATCTTATGAAATTGAATGAGGGAAAATGAAGAGTAGAGGGAGAGGAACTTATCTGCGTGTAGCTGGATGAAGGGGAGGCAGAGGGGACGAGCGGTGCATATGTGCCGTCGTCAGGGAAGAAGGCCCTGAGGTGAGGATGATGGTGACGAGGAAGAGGTCAGAGAGGCACGCACTGGTACAGTGCAACGCGAAAGAGCGAGACAAAGATAACTCAGCCACAGGTATGGTGGCAAAGTGACGAGAGGAGGGATCGCTGGAGCTTGCGGGAGGTTTGCCGAAGATGAGGAAGGAGGAAATTTTGGGAGATTCTTAAGCCAATTCAAGCTTAGAAGATGCGGCAAGGACCGGGGGTCCTTTTATAGCTGTTGGCCGAGCACTTTGTGCTTGGAAGGCAAGCCTTCAAGTGCAAAGATCTCGCCAGAGATGGAAGGTGATCAAGACACCCAAATCTCTCGAGCACTCGCATGAGAGATTTGGTGTAAATCTGATCAAGGGATCCTGTTCAAACGATGGAGAGATCCTCAGAGAATCTCCTTTCCAAATCTGGGAGATCTCTGAGGATTCGAGGAGATATCCTCCTCAAATCCTTGCCGGAGTGGGATTCCTCTGCTGTAATGGTGAAGGGACCTAAATGCAAAGAGTGGCGAGGAAGATAGAGGGGTTTGTGTAAGGGTTTTCAAAAGTTAGGGGCCAGAATGTAATTGGATGGACTACTTTGCAAAGTAGGTCAAGATGACCTTTCCTTAGGTCCAAATTTTGGTAAAAACCTAATTTAGATCTAAGGAATCCAATGGTGAAGTTGGATTCTAGGTTTGACCACGTTTGACTGGGCATTTTACACAAAAATCCAAATTAGGTGAAATATTGAGCTAAGACCCCTATCTAGGTCAAAATAAGTTCCAAAGGCCAAATTGAAGGTTCTAAGCCATAGGGGATATTTTTCCAAGAATTTTAGAGGGTTTAGTTGATTTTTATCCTGATCAGAACCTTATGAAATTGGGTGGGTTACTTTAGGGTTATAAAATGTCATTTAATTCTTAAATCTCACAATAACCCTTTTCTGACTGAACCATCCCACTTTTCCTCTTATTAAGTCTAATTGACCTATATTTAGCCCATAAGAAATCCCGTTGATGTACTGCAATGGTAAAATTGCAGTTTTATCCTTTAGTTCATGTTTTCTTCCCAGAACAGTAATCCCTTGAATTAGGCCTTCCTTTAGGTTATGTAGGAGCTTTTGTTTACTTTCTAAGGTCAAAATGAGCTAGTTAGGGCTCATGATGAGGTTCTCATCAGTTATGATGTAAAGACCCATCCCATTTTTAGCCTTTTAAGATGTATGAAGTGTCAGTCAGACATCTGGACCCTTTCCCAAACGTCTGGAAATTAAATTTTTGTACGCCTTCTGCGTTCTGCACGCGGGCGGCGCGCAGAACTCTTCTCCCTCTCCTTTTCTTCCTCCCTCCCCCTGCAGAACCCTAACCCGTGGCCTTATAAAAGGACACCCCCTCCTCCTCTCCTCTCCACTTCACACACCCCCATCTCCACCATCAGAGTGCGTGGCGAAGTGGCGGAGGAGGTGAGCGAGAGAGAGCATGAGAGCGAGGAGGAGGAGAGTGCATGAGAAGGAGGAGGAGGCCAAGGTCGAGAGCTTCGCGGAAGCTCGTCAGAGCTCGCACGGCCACCGCGGCACGTGCTGGGGGAGGAAGAGGTTTGGAGCATTATCCCCGACCCCCCTGCAGTAGCTGGAGCTGTGGTGGAGCGAGGAGAAACGCGACGGAGCGCTGGGAGTGCGGTCTGATACTGGAATTTTTCCAGTATCAGACGTCTGGAGTGCGGTCTAGATCACCGGCTACGTGTTTGGACGTATGGCATCAACACCAGACGTCTGAAGGCATCTGTATTGCGGAGGTACGTTCTCTTGGCGGTTACGGCCATGCAGGACACACCGCAGACGATTTGGTTTGGCTAAAATAGGGTAGCTGCTTTGTCATGTGCAGGAGTAGCCTTGGGATGGTGTGCGGAATGCCTTTCCACGCACTTTCAGACGTCTGAACAGCTCATCAGACGACCGGAGGTGTTTCCAAATGACCAGAGGACTGGTCAGACGTCTGGAACTATTTTCAGACGATTGCGGGGGAGTCCCGAACGTCTGAGGTCACTGTAAGAGCTTGAGGTGAGTCTCTGTGACTTTTAAGACATCTAGACTTATTTCCAGACATCTAATTTTGGTCTGCAGACACGTTTTTGACCCATTTGGGGTTCGATCGGGTCTATTTTATGCAAACGAAGTATCTGTGGTTTTCATGTAAGTTTCTCTACGTATTAGAAACCTTTATACACTGTTCTGAATCTTCCTTGTGATGTATACCTTGGTATAGGACTTTAACCTACTCCGTGTCTAGGGCTTGCAGTTATCTGGTAGAGTGGTCCACCCCTGTTAATCTTATTAAAAAAGAATATATCTGTGAAAC
Source organism: Thalassia testudinum (assembly GCA_037157565.1). Taxonomy (NCBI): domain Eukaryota; kingdom Viridiplantae; phylum Streptophyta; class Magnoliopsida; order Alismatales; family Hydrocharitaceae; genus Thalassia; species Thalassia testudinum. The sequence goes on along the minus strand of JAZHRO010000031.1, from coordinate 99,181,806 downwards.
TATCCAACTGAAAACCTAGGTTGTGGCATGAACCTTAGGACAAAGAAATGAATAAACCAAATTGTTCTGCACGATTGTGTTGGTATACATGAATAAGTTAAACTGCTAGCCATTGCCTATAATAAAGTATGAGCTGCCTGTTAGAATATGAGCTACATGAGATAACTAAATAGTTACCTATGAAATCATTAGTTGCATGTGTTAAATTGTGGAAATACGAGCTGCCTGTATATAAACGAGAATTGAATTGTGAATGATGGAATCCGGATCAGAATAATGTGGTGAACATGAGCTTGAACCCTATGGGGAGTTAGGAGTAGAGCTCCTATGGTTAGATGGAAAATTTGGAATGTGGATGGGAAGTGTGCTGGCCCTTGAGTTTGTGGTACCAAGGAGAGCAACTATCCCCATTTTGTGTAGAGTGGAGCTAGCCGCCCTTGGGTTGGGACCCAGGGTTAGGATTGGCCACTCTACACCGACTTCTGTTGGCCCTCGTGTATACGATATCGAGGTGAGCTACTAGTGTAGGGAGGGATCTAGCCACCCTACGGGGCCCGAGGTTCAGCTAGCCACCCTACACCGACTTGTTAGGCCCTATGGGCAAACCGTGATAGTCAGACGGGGGTGCGCGAACTGTGGAGGGGCAAGACCCCTGTTTCTGAGAGGGCTAGGCCCTATATTGTTCCATGCCGTACTTTGGGCGTACTCGCTAGCGGAAACGACTGACCACGTGTCAGTGCGAGGCAGCTACCCGTGCGCTTATCGCGCATGCCGTAGTCACCGCTACGTCAGACAGTGACATTAGGGTGGTTGACTGGGTGTAGGACTACCACGGGGGACTCTCCTGGCCAAGAGAGCACCACGTGTACCTTCTACTCTTCGGAAAAGACTGCAATCAAGATCGTTCCCACGAGGAACATGCAAGATCAAGAAAAATCTGAAAGTTGTCTAAAAGGGGTGAAAAGGAATTACCTGTAAAAAAATAATAATAAAATACTAGAAAAGATAATTATACCTGCTACTTTTACTGCTTTAGATAGTATGGTTACCACTCTACTCAGCATTCACTGACTCCGTCTTCTCCATAACACTGTTCAGGTTTAGGAGTTGAGCAGACCGAGCTTCCCGCTACAGAGGGTACTGGGTCTAGTCGAGCCCAGCCATAGTTTTCAGCACTTTTGCTGTACTCACTTTACAGTTATAGTGAGTTTCAGACTTTTTGCTACTATTCCTGTTACTGTTGCTTTCATTTCCATTTTTCCTGTTGTTGTGGTGGTATATATTGAAATAGCAGCTTTTACTTTTCCTTTACTGCTTGTACGTTTTTACTTCTTAGTTACATTACATATGTGAATGTGGTTTATTTTCCTGCTTTTTGGTTATTTCTTGTTGGACTACTAGGTCTTGGGATTAGTCAAGGCGAGCCGGTCTCGAGTCCTGTAGGGATTCGGAAACCAGGTCGTAACAAATGGTTATTCAGGACACCTCTATCCCAGATCAAGAACCTGGACCCAATCTAGAGGAACCACCTAAGGTTCCATTTCCTAAGGCTTTGACCAAGGGAAAGAGGATAACCAAAACCGTGGCACCTGAGGAGGACCAGGTTATGCTCTTTGAGTAGGTCCATATAAACATCCCCTTGATGGATGCGATACGCCACGTACCAGCTTACGCACAATTTTTGAAGGACATATGTACACCAGAGCGTAAGCCATGAACAAAAGACGAGAATCCGATTGTACTGTCAGAGCAAGCCAGCTCTGTCATTTTGAGTAAACTCCCACCTAAGGCAAAAGACCCAGGTACCCCTTTGATCTCCTGTGAAATTGGTGATATACGGTTTGATCGAGATTTATTAGACTTAAGAGCCTCCATAAATTTGATACCCACATCCCTACTAGACTACTTCGAGGAAACTGAGCTTAAACCAACCGAAATGACTTTACAACTAGTAGATCGATCAATTAAGTCACCAAAAGGAATTCTTGAGGATGTCATAGTTAGGGTGCCTGATTTCTATTTCCCAATGGATTTCATCGCTTTAGACATGGATGCTCCTGAGAATGTGAAGAATACACTGATCATATTAGGGAGACCCTTTCTAGCCATTGCTAGGGCCAATATCAATTGTGAGGAGGACCAAATCGAATTGAAATTTAGGAGCAAGACACTAAAGATCGACATCTTTAAGGCCCAACAAGGAATTAATTCGGAGTCATAGAATAAATTTGCGATATTGAAGCAGTGGTTGATGACTTCATAGAGAACCCGACTATTTCTAATCAACCACAAGAGGATCAAAACCCGCAATTAGAGGAGCCCGAACTCAACCTAGACATACCCATATCTCCTTCCTTTGCTCCTAACACCCATCTGGAATTACCCGCTGCTGCTGAAAACCCAATTTTGGAATTAAAGCCTCTTCTCGATCATCTCAAGTACGTCTTTTTGGGTTCCAATCAGACATTTCCTATGATTATCAACTCCCAACTCACACCTGATCAAGAAACACGCCTGATTTCTATTCTCTAGTAACAACGAAGAGCCATTGGATGGACTCTCGATGATCTCACTGGTATCAACCCCTCATACTACACACACCACATTGTTGGAAATCGTAAAGCGCATTTTTTATAAGAAAAAGCGTTGTAGTATAGTGCGCAATACGATCAACAAAACTATTTATAAAGACAATGAGACTTGGAGTCCCGATCGTTCGTCTATAGGAGGCATTTATGGAAATGCAGATTTGAAATCGATCTCTTTCTCTCTACTTGCTTAAAATCTCATGCTGATTTATGGTGATTTACATATTGATGTACGACATGCTAATTGCCAAAAGATAGTAATTAAAACATGCAACTTCAATCACACCAAAAGATGATAAATAAGCACATGGTGATTTTCAACATATATATTTATATATATAAAAGATGATGATGATATCAGAGTTGCAGAGCACAGGTAGAGGAATGCTTGCACAGGGAAATAAAACTACTCGCTACCAGAAAACGACTGCATACATGAATCTATGGGGGGATTTTGCATGCATCATTGGGGGAGAAGTAAGGAACTGCACTATTAAGCAGTAAATAAAGCATGTAAATCTAAGAAGAGCTATAATCTAATCTAGCAAAAATAAGGGCATTCGAAGGTGGCCTCGATGGCCTTTGAGTTGGTTGAGAGGAGGAGGGGCAGCCAATGGTGCTTAGGCTAGCCCTTGGAGAGAGGTTGGAGAGGTGATCCAGCATGTTGGCATGGAGGTGGTGGTGGCCAAGGTAAAGCTACTCATGGACGTGGAGGTGGAGTGGGTGTGGAATGAAACTAAGCTAAATGAAACCAAGAGTGGATGGGTCCAAAGTGCCACCCCTTAGGGATTTTTATAGACCTAAGGGAAGCTCTCTAGAGAATTATGGAATTCTCTAGAGAGGCCTATGATGAGAGCTCATGAGAGAGTGAGAGAGAGAGGATGGATGGTGGTTTTTAGATCCACCAAATGTGGATCTAAAAATTGAATGGCTCTTGGTTGCCAATTTTAGCAACCAAGGAAACAACACATGGTAGAGAGTTCTAGAGAACTCTAGACTAGGTATTTTTGTGTGGATGGTGTGTGTGGGTGTGTGTGGGTAGACACTTAGGTGGCTAGGTTGATTAGGTTAGGTTCTAGTGGGTTTAGGTCAAGGTAGGTCTCAAATTAGGGTTGTAAACCCTAATTCACTAAGGTAAAGTGCAATTAAACTTAATACAAGTTTAATTGGGTGTGTGGAAACCTAATTGAGAGTAAAATAACTCAATTAAGTTAGGTCTAGGTCAGTTGGACTCTCACTGAGTCCAATTGGACAATGTGTGTTGAGATCAGGGCTCAATTGGACTCAATGAGTCCAATTAAATAGGCTGATGGAATTGACTAAGATCCAAGTCAATTAAGTTTAGTGAAGACATAATTAGGTCCTTAGGGAGTTCTAGAGGTAATGTGCTAGGGTTATGGCACCTTAATTTAGGTTCCTATGGGGTTAGAATTGAGTTTAGGGGGCTAGAAATCCAAGATCAAGGCTTGAATTCCAAAACAGGAACTGGAGAACAGTATCAGATGTCTAATAAAGTTGTCAGACATCTTATAGTGAAAAATCAGAAGTCTAGACTTGTTTTCTGGACATCCAATCAGAGTCAGGAGGGTTTCTAGGTTCTGTCTTGCGTATTCTGCAGAAATTAGACGTCTGACCAAGTGTCTAGACGTCCAATAACACTGTAGAACTGGGTTTAAGGTGTGCGCGAGTTGGCTAAAGGTTCTGGATGTCCTATAACTCATCTAGACGCCCAGATAGAGGTTGGAATTAGGGTTTTATGGTTTCCTAGGGTGCGGTGACCTAATCTAAGGGTGGCTAAGGCTTGAGGAAGCTTCTAGGCTATCCTAGGGCTAGGATGGACCTAAGTTCTTCATAATTTATTTCTTTATTTCTACTTAATAGAATGGCATACCTTAACTCCCTTACATTATTATCTGCTACATCTAATCTAGGCCTTCCACTCCAGCTCAGCTGCAACACCAGTTATTCTTTATTCTTCAGATCCAGCTTTAGATCCAACTTCAGATCTAGCTTCTGATTAGTTTATTACCTGCAATTGACATAATGCACCTAATCAGTACATTATAGCATTATTTTATGCATAGCTAAAAGAAAGCAGTAAGGATGCAAATAATGCCTATGCATGCATGAACTACCCTAATTTATACTAAGTCCTAGCCTAATTTAGGTCAATTTAAGACCTATGATTGCTGTGTAATCACACATCTACACTGAAGAGGGCTCGCGACCATCCCGTGAAATGCAAAGACTCCTGAATCTCAATCTGCAGGATGTCATGAAAAGGGAGATTATCAAGTGGTTAGATGCAAGGATCATCTACCACATCTCTGACAGTCGATGGGTGAGTCCAATCCAGGTTGTGCCTAAAAAGTCAGGGCTCACTGTCATCACGACTGAAATCGGAGAAGCTATACCGACTCATATAGCAAACTCGTGGAGAGTCTGCATTGATTACAGAAGACTCAATTCCTCCATGAAGAAGGATCATTTCCCACTACCGTTCATTAATTAGATTCTTGAGAAACTAGCAGGAAATTGATTCTTCTGCTTTCTGGACGGGTACTCCGGTTATAACCAGGTCACAATCCATCCCGAGGACCAAGAAAAGACCACCTTCACCTGCCCCTTCGAAACTTACGCATTCCGAAGGATGTCGTTCGGTCTCTGCAATGCACCCGCTACTTTTCAGTGGTGCATGCTTGCCATATTCTCAAATATGGTAGGTGAGCACCTTGAAATCTTCATGGACGACTTCTCGATATTTGGTGAGTCATTTGACAATTGCCTCCTGCACTTGGTCCAGATCCTCAGGCGGTGCATCGACATGAACTTGGTTCTTTCCTGGGAAAAGAGTCACTTCATGGTACCTGAGGGAATAGTCTTGGGACATCTTATCTCTGAAAAGGGCATCCAAGTTGATCGAGCAAAGGTGAATTTGATTTCCAAACTCCCTATGCCTAGCTCGGTCAAAGACATCCAATCCTTCCATAGGCACGTCGATTTTTACCATCGATTCATTCCTAATTTCTCGAAAATCACGTGCCCCCTAACTAATCTTCTATCTAAGGATGTCCCTTTTGAAATAACCAAGGAATGCACTCAAGCATTTGAGATCCTACGTGATCGAGTTACCCAAGCACCTATCCTGCAGCCCCCTGATTGGTCTCAGCCCTTTGAGATCATGTGCGATGCATCCGATTACACTGTAGGTGCGATACTTGGGCAGAAAATAGATGGGAAACCTGTGGTCATTTACTATGCTAGCAAGACACTTGACGAGGCTCAACGTAACTACACAGTTATTGAGAAAGAGCTACTAGCCGTAGTATTTGCCCTGAAAAAATTCAGATCGTATCTTTTGGGTTCCCGTATCATCATTTACTCATATCACACTGCTGTGAGGCATCTCCTTGCAAAGAAGGACGCGAAACCTCGACTAATCCACTGGATCTTGCTGTTGCAAGAATTTGATCTTGAGATTCGCAACAAGGTGGGAAACAGAATGTGGTAGCTGATCACTTATCCTGCCTTCCTTCTGATATTATCAACCCTTCCGGACCCATTACTGAACATTTCCCCGATGAGCACCTCCTAACTATTAGTACAGGACTTCCATGGTTTGCTGATTTAGTAAACTACTTGGCATCACATCAGATACCGTCCGATTGGCCAAAAGCCAAGAAGGACAAATTACTTTCCAATTCCAAGTACTACTTTTGGGAAGACTCATATCTCTTCCGCATTGGTGCTGATCAAATCATCCGACGATGTGTTTCGGAAGCGAAAATTCAGGACATTTTGTCCTGCCATAATCAGGCATGCGGTGGACACTTCTCTGTTCATAAAACCGCAGCAAAAGTTCTCCAGTGCGGCTTCTATTAGCCCACAGTTTTCAAAGACGCATACAATCACTGTAAGGCATGCACCCATTGCTAAACCGTAGGCAACATGAGCCACCGTGATATGATGCCTTTATAGCCGATTCTCGTATGCAAAATCTTCGATGTATGGGGGATTGGTTTTATGGGACCCTTTCCTGTTTCGGACGGCTTCGAATACATTCTTCTCACTGTTGACTACGTGTCCAAATTGATCGAACCCATTCTGACTTGAACCAACGATCATAAGGTGGTTATCAAATTTATTCATTAGAACATCTTCTCTCGGTTCGAGATTCCACATGCCATAATCTCTGATGGAGGGACCCATTTCACGAATGCTCAGCTCATATCACTGATGACCAAATATGGGGTGTCACACTGAATCTCTACTCCTTATCACCCCCAAACCAACAGTTTAGCTGAGCTATCGAATCGGGAGATTAAGAAAATCCTCCAGGTCACTGTTCGCCCTAACAGGAAAGACTGTTCAAATAAGCGAGATCGATGAATTACGCCACGATGTGTATGAGAACTCATGAACTTATAAAGAGTAGGTTAGGGCATTTCACAACAAGCACATATCCAGAAAGATCTTTTTCCCTAGTCAGAAAGCCCTACTCTTTGACGCCAAACTCAAATTGTTCCCAAGAAAACTTAGATCAAAATGGATTGGACCATACCTTGTCTAATGAATCTTTGGAAATGGAGTTCTCAAAATCAGTCAACTCAGCCACGATTCAGAACCCTTTGTCGTGAATAGCCAAAGACTCAAACCGTTCATTGAACTCACCAATACAAATTTGGCTGGGATATCTTTTACCCTCCATTCTCCTTGAGCTCATTGCACCCGGCTGATGGCATTAAACTCAGCGCTTAACGGGGGGCAAACCGTCATTTCGAAAAACCCAAAACCCTTCCTGACACATCCTATGCTAAACTCATATTGCACTTTAGGGTTCATCCACTAGAATAGCCAACTCCACCTCTAATACCCATACCCGAGCTTGAAATCGTCTGCAATAATCATCCCGACCCATTCACCCGCCCAACACCTGTTCTAATGAATGACCTAATCTAAACTCAAACCCACCTAATTTACAATAAGGACATTTCAAATCGTAGGCATGGGAGGGTAGTAAGGTCCAAAACGTCGTGAAAATCACTTCACAAGAAAGGGTTTCATCAAAAAAATCACATATTCCAAAAATACCAAAAAAATAAAAAAATTATTGAAACAGAACAAAAATATTAGAGGAGAGGAAATTTTGATGGCATATCAGATTTTGAGGAGAAAAAGGGGAGGAGATAAAAATGTCAAAAAGAGCACAATTTGAAAAGAAAAGAAAAAGAAGTAGTCATTAGTAAAAGATTAAGGAATTGACTTAGTTCTAGACCATATCAAAAGAAAGAAAATGAAAGGAAAAAAGTGATAATAAAACACAAAAAAGAGAGATTAGTAGGAACGCTGATTTTAGGCCTCTTGGACTAAAATCCTAGGCTTAAAAATTCAAGTACCCGCTAAGATCTGGATAGTCCTCAAGAGGCTGGGGAAAATGCAAAGCATAAGTATTAGGTCTAAAGCTTAAGGATTATTCGGCCTCTTTAACTGACCTCTGGTTTGCAGGACTCGGTAACCTGAGCACCCCAATCCTCGCACAGTCCGATTCAGTGCGCCTAAGTATCAAAATCACGCAAATGCGTTTAAATTATTTTGAAAAAGTAACCTGGATTAGGAGTGGCTGATCAACAAAAGTTGATTTGGATGAGTTCCTAGCGTGGAGAGGTGGAAAATTTCCCTCGAAGATGCGTAATAATATATCGTCTCCTCGGTGCTTGTCTCCTAGGATATCTACATATCCTATCGAGGGCATGTAAGCACCCTATGCTGGTTTAGATGCCATGGGTAGCATTATCTCGAAATGTCAATTGCTAGGGCCTGAATTTAGCAACAAAACGCCATGGGTGGGATTATCTCAAAATCTCGAAAGCTGGGGTTCTGGGGGTTTCCATGGGAAGTGCTATCTTAAAGCATCGATTGCCAGGGACCCTGCTAGGATTGATGGTGGAGACTAGGAATCCGATACAAACCGTGTTGTAAAGCCAATCCGAAGCTAGAAGAAAAAGAAAACAGAGAGAGAACTCTCCAAAAGCAAAGAAAAATTTCTCTGTCTCTCTTTGACAAAAATGCACTGCAAATTGAACCGAGGCTAAAGCATGTTACAAGCACGGGTGCTTTAACTGCGGAGTTCAACGAACCTTAGGTTAGTTCATGTAGGCATTAGAAACCTTCGCGGCAGACTGAGGCTAGAGCTGGTCAGGTCTGGATCTTGGTTGGTACTTGAGTACCTCTAGGCCTACTATTAACATTCTAACATAATCTACAAAAGGAAGCACATAGCAAAGTTTTTAAGCATCAAAAGATTTTATGGTCTAGAATCAAAGTTAATACCTTGAAATTTTGCTATGGGACTAGCAAAAGCTAGGCATGGGAGTATAACTATCTTGTTTTGACCCAATTAAGTCAATAAATGCTCCTATATAACCGCCGGATAGTTACAAGTCATTGCATATTCATTATGAAAGAAAAAAAGAAACTAGGGATAAAACTGTAATTTTACCAGCTCATCCTGAGTACAGTACAACCAAGGGTTTTCTCAGGGATTGAATGAAGGTCAATTGGTCTTAATAAGAAAACAAGTGGGATAAGATAGGCAGAAAAGGGTTTGCACATGTTCTAAGAATTAAATGACTTTTGAAACCCTAAAAATAAATCCGCTTAATTAACTGAGGTTCTGATCAGGATGAAATTCACCTAACTCTCTAAAATTCCTAGAAAAATATTCTCCAGGGTTTAGAACTTTCAATTTGACCATCAGAACCCGTTTTGACCCAAAACAGAACCGCAGACAGACATTTGCCCTAATTTTGGTTTTTGCATAAATTACCCAGTCAAATATGGTCCAAACCACAATTCAACATCACCATTGGATTCCTTAGGTCCAAATTAGGTTTTTATCAAAATTTGGACCCAAGATGAATTTGTCTTAACCTAGTTTGCAAATTTATCCTGTCTAATTTCATTTCTACCCTTAACTTTCAAAATCCTTTCAAACAGACACCTAACTTTGCCGTCATTCTCACAAAAAGGCCCCTGCCTCCATTAATCCTATTCCTACTTGCTCTGGTGACCTTAAATGGAAAGAACTTCCTGATTTCTTGACGAATCCCTTTCAAAATTGAAAGGGAAGTTCATCAAGAAATTCCCTTCCTTTTGAAACCAATCCCAAGCCCTAAAACCTACCTAATCTCTCATGCGAATGCATGAGAGATTTGGGTATCAAGGAACTCCCAAGTTCGGCGACGCTTTCCAAGCTTGGAAAGCTTGTTTCCCAAGCTCAAATCGCCACTAGATCCTTATATAAGAGATCCAAGATCCTCCCGAACTTCCCTAAGCTTGAATTCGGCCAGAGAATCCCTCAAATTCTTCTTCCCTCCTCCGGTCGATTTGCTCTTCAAGCTCTGGCAATTCTCCTTTTCTTCCCTCATCGTCTGACCACCAAACCTGTGGCAGATTCTTCATCCTTATCTTCTTCCGCGTCACGCAGTACACGCCGACGCTCCTGCCCCCCTTCATCCTCGCCGATCACCTCCCTCTAAGAATCTTCGTCTCCGGTACCGACCACACCTCAACTGGTGCCAACTCATGTCCCCTTCATCCCCCAACTACTTAGATAAGTTCCACAACTTCCCCTCTTCATTTTCAGACCCTCACTACCTCGTCCCGTCCCCCTCCGTCTTCCACCTCGTCGGCAGACCTCTGGCGAGCCCTAACGGCTTCCACACTCACCCAACTGTGCCGCCTCCATGCTCCTCACCATCGCCTCAACTCACCGACCAAAACCCCTCAAGTAATTGAGGGGATTGGCCTCTTTATCACCCCCCGACTCACGCACTCTCACACACAATCCACGAGGTCGACAGACCTCCATGATTGCACAGCAAAAATACACCAACAATTGTGTCCTCTTGTGCTATTCCTAGCATTGCCAGTGCATATTAGGTAGCCATAGTCGCATTTGTAAAAATACACGCATACATGCATTTATTTGAGAGGGGAGGAGAGTGAAATAAACGGCCTTGTAATTGACAAATTCTTCAAGTGCTGCCTCGCAAAATTTCCATCTTTATTTTTTTTATTTGATTTTTGAATTTCTTCTCCATGGCTGCAATGCATGGCCTCTTCTTCCTCACGCCATTCCCTACAACTGCTTACCCTGCAGCTGCATGCACAGCCATGCACAGCCTGGGCATGGCTGTGCATGCCTTCTTCCTCTTTAAAAGGGCACGACTTCTTCTTTGCAAAGAGAGCCTGATCCATGCCAAAACACAGCACCTTCCTTCCTCTCCAGGCCATCTCCTCCCCTCTCCCCTCCATACGCAACCTCTCCTCCTTCTGACGAGCTACTCCGCGAGCAGGAGCACCTCACAGTGGTGCACAACCACCACTGTGAGTCCAACCACCGCCCAGCTCATCAAAGAGCCGGTGGGCGTGGTGGTTCTCTTCCCTGTTTCGACGTTTAGCCACTTCCACCATTGCCACAGGAGATTCAAGCTTTGAAGCTCAACCGGCCACCGCTAGCCCGCAAGCAGGCCATCGCTTGCCCGCACGCAGGCCACCACGCGCGCCTGCAGGTCGCCCGCACCCCTCTCCGCGTGCCCTGTCGCGAAGCTCCGCCTGCGGCCCAGCCCTCTCCACGCTCGCCAACAGCCGGCACTGACCTTCCGCGCGTGCGCCAACTCGCGCAGCGGCTCCCGCACTCAGCACCGGGCATAGGCGGTCACGCGAGCCGACCGTGCACTGCAGCCACTATTCACGCATTTCAGTGGAACATTGTGGCTACAGTGCGGTGACCGGTAAGTTTCTCACTTATCCGATCACCCGGCGTGCTGGAACCTGCGCTAGCCCACGCCCGTGTCTTTCCCTATGCCCACTCCAGCATCCGATCTCGCGTCTACGCTCGCCCGCATCTTCGCCTGCTTCAGCGCATAGCGCCTTCACCCGCACCCGCCTCTTCGCGCAGCGCAATGCGCTGCAGTCACTCCTCCAAGCCCGCTCCCTCCAGCGTGACCCTCTCCACGTGCCTACGCGCCTGCGCGCGCGCATGCACCATCAGACGACGCCCTGAGGCTCCGGACGACTTAACTCCCGCACTTCTTCCTCAGTAGACGCCCTCTTTCTTTCTCTCTCTCTCTCTCACAGCACTCTCTCACTCTCTCTGCAGACACATACACACACACTCTCACTTATACACTAATATATACTTATATATATATACATACATACATATATATATATATGCAAAGTCGACGGATCTACCAACATGAGATGAAAATTTTGCGAAGAGAGAAAAACGGTCGCGAGTGACCCCCGTGATGAAAAATCGATCAAAAGTATCATCACGATGAGATGAAGAGGAGGTACGTGCGTGTTTTGGAGCCATTCTAGATTTTGCAAAAACACGTTGGTCGATCAAAAAAGTTTGATTGGTCAATAAAATATGACTCGGTTAAAGTTCTAGAAAAATCGACTTTTGGTCGATCAACCAAGGAATTTGGTTGACCAAAAGAGGTTAGACTCAACAAAATTGAGATGTAAATGGTTGTTTTGCACACTTATACTACACGATTTCACAAGGAATCACACGAGAAAGTAAGAAAACATTAGACCACAACATAGCACATCTAATACTTAAGAAAAAATCCAGCAAGGGACGAATTTCAACTAAGTTTTAGAGTGTACCAAGATCAATCATGGATTGATCGATCAAAGGGAGGTCAGTGTGGAGAGCGGCCAGAGGTTGCGTATGCGTGGAGGATGTTCGATGATGGCGTAGCTTCCTTGTGGGGATGGTTGGAGATGGCATGATGTTTGGTCGGTCACGATCATCGAAGGAGAGGTGGGGTTGGATGGGTATTTTGTTTTGGAGGTGGAGATTGTGTGGGGACCAATTGGTGGGGTAAGGTAGTAAAAAGAATCGGTTTGCTGGTAAAAAATGTGTGCTTTTATAGAAAAGTGATTAGCAAGATAGGTAAAAACATTTTAGGAGGTTAATCAAGATTTTCAAGGTCGATTGGATAGACTAGGAGCAAGATTCGAGGTAAAAAGATTGCAATCTCGAAAGTGCAATCACCCAGTTTTGGTCGATCAAAACATGAAATCATCGATCAATTATGTTAATTGGTCGATCATAGTATGAACGATTGGAGGGAAATTCCTGCCCAATCGAATTGGTCGATCAAATAACCAAGCTGATCAATCAAAACTCAAATTTTTTGAGGGAGATTTCCCACCGAAGAATTTGGTCGATCAAACAAGGACTATGATAGATTAAAATGTTTTGGTCAATCAATTTTAAAAAATTGATCAATCAACAGTGTAAAACAGATCAATCAAGCATATCAATTAAGTTCTTTTAGTCTTGATAAACCTAGTGAATGACAAATTTGGTTGAATCTTTCTTTTTGCAATGGTTTTGTGAAGATATCAGCTAATTGATTTTCTATTTTAACAAATTCTAGATTAATCTCTCCTTTTAAGACAGTCTCTTAAAAAGTGATGTCTAACATCAATATGTTTAATCCTAGAATATTGTACTGGATTCTTAGATAAGTTAATGGCCCTAGTGTTGTCACATAGTATTTTATTATTTTTGTAGGATAGGCCAAAATCTTGTAAGGTTTGTTTCATCCACAATAGTTGTGAACAAGCTAAAGATGCAGCTACATATTCTGCTTCGGTTGTTGAAAGTGAAATAGTATTTTATTTTCGAGAGAACCAAGAGAGCAGGGAATTTTTGAGAAATTGACATGTTTCACTGGTACTCTTTCTATCTGTAAAGCTACCCGCATAATCAACATCACAGAAGGAATATAATTATAATGTGTCTGACTTCAGATAGAAAAGTCTTACAACTTGTGTGTTGTTTAAATATCTAAGTATTCTTTTAACAACATTTAAATGTATTTCTTTTGGGTTTACTTGAAAGAGACCAAACAAACAAGTACAAAAGAGAATATTGCATCTACTAGCAGTCAAGTATAATAATGATCCTATCATACTTCTATATAATTTCTAATCTACAGATTTACCTGTTTCATCGGATTTTAATTGTGTAGAGGCTTCCATAGGTGTGTCTTTACCCTTCACTTTGTCCATAGAGAGTTTCTTCAAGATCTCCATAGTGTATGTGGCTTGAGATATGAAGATTCCAAAGGACATCTGGTCAATTTGAAGTCCGAGAAAGAACCGAAGTTCTCCCATCATGCTCATTTCAAACTGATCTTGCATTACCGTTGCAAATTCATGTTATAACAGATCATTAGTAGCACCAAAAATAATATCATCAACATATATTTGTATTATTAAGAGATTATGTTCTTTTCTTTTTGTAAATAAAGTTGGATCTATTTTACCAATTTTAAACTTATTTTCAATTAGATATGATTTTAATCTTTCGTACCAAGCTCGTGGAGCTTGTTTTAGACCATATAATGCTTTGTTTGGTTTATATACATAGTCTAGATATTTAACCTCTTCAAAACCTAGAGGTTGTTTAACATGGACTTTCTCCTTGATGAATCTATTTAGGAAGGCACTTTTGACATCCATATGAAAAACTTTGAATTTCATATGGGTGGAAAAGGCTAGCAGCATCCTAATGGATTCTAGACAAGCTATGAGTGCATATGTTTCATCAAAATCAATTCCTTCTTCTTGATTATATCCTTGGGCCACAAGTCTAGCTTTATTTTTAACTACTTCTCCAGATTCATTAAGTTGATTCCTAAAGACCCACTTGGTTCCTATAATGGTCTGAGAGTTAGGCTTTGGAACGAGTTCTCATACATGATTTCTTTTGATTTGATTCAGCTCATCTTCCATTGCAATAATCCAGTAACTATCAGAGAAGGCTTTCTTAACATTTTTGGGTTTTAATTGAGAAACAAATGCAATGAAAGAAAAATTATTAAAAGAAGATCTAGTTTCAACTCCTTTAGACAATTCTCCTATCACCAATTCTTTTGGATGATCTTTTACATAGGAAATATCTCTGGGTAGTTCATCAAAAACACTTTCCTCCGAAATGTTTGATGGGTCATCTACTAGTTCATCATCATCATTGTTTACTAAAGATTTAGGTTGAGATAATGCTTCATCAAATCATACATGCATAGTTTCCTCAACAACTGAATTCTTCTTGTTAAAAACTCTATAGCCTTTACTTCTAGTTAAGTAACCTAAGAATATTCCTTCTGAACTTTTAGCATCAAACTTACCAACATTATCCTTAGTATTAAGTATAAAACATCGACAACCAAATATCTTGAAGTAGGAAATTCTAGGTGTTCTTCCATGATAGAGTTCAAAAGGTATTTTGTTTAGGATTGGTCTAATCAATAATCTATTTTGGATATAGCAAGCACGTTTTACAGCCTCTACCCAAAAATATTGAGGCAACTTTGACTTGCACAGCATTGTGTGGACACACTCTTGCAAGGTTCTATTTTTTCTTTCAACTACACCATTCTGAGTTGCGGCTTTAGGAAAAGCAAATTCATGTTTTATTCCATATTGATCACAGAAATTGGAAAAGGATTCATTCTCAAATTCTCCACCGTGATCACTTCTAATCCTAATTACTTCAGATCCTTTTTCATTTTGTAGTCTTCTAACTAGTTTGCTAAAGGCATCAATGATTAAGTTTTTACTTTTTTAAGAAAGATACCCAAGTAAATCTAGAAAAGTCGCCAATTATAAGTAGACAATATCTGCACCCACTCAAACTTTCGGATTTGGTTGATCCGAACAAGTCTAAGTGAAGTAGCTCCAGAGGTTGTGAAGTGCTAACATCCTTTTTGATTTGAAGAAATTTTTAGTTTGTTTACCAACTTGACAAGAATCACAGACTTTGCTTTTCTTGAAGTTAATATTTGGCAGAACTTTGACAAGTTCATGTTTCACAAGTTTACTAATGTTTCCCAAGTGAACATGACCTAGTCGTTTGTGCCAAAGTGTTGCCTCTTCATCGGATATGACAAGACATTCAAAATTGTCGCATTTGTTGAAGTTGACAATATAGATATCTTTATGCATGTTTCCTTTTAGAAGAGTTTGTTTTATTTCTTTATCCCATATTTTAAACCCATTTGATGTGAAAGTAATTTTGTATCTTTTATCATATATTTGGCTTACACTAAGAAGGTTATATTTTAATCCACTAACTAAGTGTACATTATCAAAAGAGATGGAAGAGTTACCAATTTGGCCAATACTAATAATATGGCCTTTGTGGTTATTCCCAATTGTGATGGTACCACCGTCCTAACGGTGAAGTTGTAAGAATAGGTCTTCCTCCCCGGTCATGTGCTTTGAACATCCACTGTCCATAATCCGTCTCCTTTCTTCTCATTCTTGTCATTGGTTTGCATTTGTGAGATCTTGGTTTGGCTGATCTATAAAGTGGCTTCAATGTTCCATTGATTTGCTGATATGTCTACTTCTTATAGTCTACTTAACCTACAAAGTAGGATTGCAATAGTATTTTTGGTACCCATTTTTGTTTGGGTCCATGGTGGTTAGATGCTGCATGTTTAGGCAAGCTACCTTTCTTTTTTTATTTTGGCTGGAACTAGATGCTTCATGATCATTTTTAGGTATGTAGCCTAACCCAAATTTTGTGGTGCTCTAGGTTTGTGTTCCTAATAACTTATGCAAGTGTTACGACCCGATTCCAGTTCCCTACAGGACCTGAGACCGGCTCGCATCGACTAAACCCAAGACCAAGTCGTCCAACAAGAAATAACCAACAGCAGGAAATAAACCACAAACACACATGCAATATAGTTAAGCAGAAGAAAAATGAGACAGTAAAAGTACAATAAGCTAAAAGTCTCAACGAAACATGCCATCACAATATAAACAGCGAAAATGAAAGTCAAATATAACATGCTAGCAGATATGCTAAGTACTCACTATAGAGGTATAGAAACAAAGTGCAAGGAACAGAAGAAAAGAGCTTTGGTACACTACGACTGGGCTCGACTGGGCCCAGTGATGCGAAAAGTCGCGTGATTTGTAAAAGCGGGTTTTTAATGTCGTTGTAACACGCGAATTCGCATACACTTTTAAATTTGTATCCTAGATAGGGGAGTATCTATGGTCGTCCAAGGAGGTAAAAATTGCAATTCAATTCTCTTGCTAAAAATAAATCTCAACTTTCTTTTTGGTATTGTAAATATATATATTTTTTTGTGTTTTGAGATAATACGAGTAAAGTGCAAATTGTGACGAAAAAGTGCTAACACCTAAAATGCTAAGCTAAGACTTAAGAAATTAAAATGTCCACTACCTAAGCTCACTCTAGGAAAGTGAAGGCCTAGAGTAATTAGGGAGTGGAAGTAAAATAAGTGCTAGAACAAAAGTAACAATTGCAATAGGAAACTAAAAAAAAGGCAATTTGATTAACTAGAATTTGTGTTCTTTTCAAAGACAAGTAGAGGAATGCTTCTACTAGAAATGAAAAAATCTAAAATCAATAAAAGAAACACAAATCCTCTTGCAAAATTTGGTGAAGAAGGGAGTCTTCTTGCTCCAAGCCTAGCTACTCCTTGGCTTGAAAAGAGGGCCTCCTTCTCCTTCCTTGAGAGCTCCTCCAAGGTGGATGCTACCACCTTCAATGCTCTCCTCCAAGGGGTGGGCATGCACCACCCTCAAATTCTCCTCCAACGTGGCGTGGACCACCTTCAAGATCTCCTCCAAAGATCTTCCTTGCCTGGCTCCTCCTTTGGCTGGCGTGGGCTCAAGAGAGAAGGGAAGAGGGGAAGGCACCAAAGGAACAGAATATCCCCTTAATCTTCTTCTTCTTCTCTCTTGGGTGTGGGCTCTAGGTGGAGTATGAGAGTGAATTTGCTAGCCAAGGATGGTTTAAATGGTGGTGGGTAGTAGGATGGGGGGTTAAGGTGACTCTTGAAATGGAGGGCTAAGATGGGAAGATGGAGGTGGTTAGTTGATCCTAGGGTTAAGGATGGTTGGCGCCACCTAAGGGATGTAAGGGGGGTAGTTGGGGTTGGTCAAGGGGCACCTAAAAGTGGCGCCAACCATGGAGAGGTGCCATGGGTTGGCGCCAACTTTGAGGCTTCTAGAAGGTGGGATTATGTGGATGGTGGAGATGGGTTTAAGGGGAGATGTGTGGTGGAGATGAAGGGGGTTTTTGGAGGGAAAAGTGGCGCCAACAAGGGGGTAGTTAGGGTGGTTTTGGTGCCACTTTTAGGTGTCTTTTGGAGGTGGTGGGTAGGCTAGGTTGGCACCAAGTAGGGTTAGCTTATGTGGAGCTTAGGTGGAGCTAGTTGGTGGAGTTGTTAGGTAGGGTTTTTGGGTGGTACAAGCCAAGGAACCTGGAGCATAGCTAAGCTAAGCTAAGCTAAGCTAAGCTAGCTTAGCTAATGGTGGAGTAAAGGAGGAGGTGTTGGAGCTAGGGTTTGGAGGGAGGAGCTGGCTTTAAAGAGTCCGAAGCTGAAGTGGAGCTGGCAGCTGCTGAAGAGGTCAACATGGGGCTACTCCAGCTGGCTTAGCTTGCTAGTTCTTTGCTAGCTACTAAGCCAACCTAAAGTAAGCTGGCTTCTGTTGAATGGAGCTGAGGTGAGCTGGGTCTGGTGCTCCCAGGAAGGATTGAGCTGGTTGAGACAGCTAAGGTAGCTTAGCTCAATTAGCTTGAGCTAAGCTGGGTCCCCGGGAGCTGGACTTAAGCTTCCTGAGCTGGGATGAGTTCTTCTTCAGCTGGCTGGAGTTGAGTGGAGCTAGATGTAGCTGGATCTGAGCAGGGGTGAACTCCAGTCAACTCAGCTGAGCTAGCTAGATCTCCCTGTGGATTAGTGGGAGCTAAAATGATCTAGACTCAACTAGGTTGAGCTGGATCTG
The DNA here is from genome assembly GCA_037157565.1 of Thalassia testudinum. NCBI lineage: Eukaryota > Viridiplantae > Streptophyta > Magnoliopsida > Alismatales > Hydrocharitaceae > Thalassia > Thalassia testudinum. The sequence continues at coordinate 99,163,360 of JAZHRO010000031.1, read as the reverse complement.
AGCTGACTTGAGCTGGGGTAAGCTAAGATGAACTCTCTTGAGCTGCCATTCAGTTGAGATTAGCTGAATGGAGCTGGAATGAGCTAACCCTGGATCAAGTGAGCTAGGTTCCAGCTGTGGTGAGCTGAATCAAGCTGAGTTCCAGCTAGTCTAAGCTCCTCCTTCACCATTTTCCTTCTTGAGTGCTAAGGTTTTAGGGATCTGTATATCTGTTCATCCCTAACACTCACAAAAACACATTAAAACAAAAAAAGAAAATGCAATGCATGCCTAACCTAGTTAATGACTAAATGTAACCCAAAAACCCATTTGCGGAGTAAAATCCTAAGAGCTAGGTTTATTTTAATGCATAAGAATGATGATAAACTGGCATTTATCACCTAGCACCCTCAACATCCGAGAACTCGAGCTACTCACCTCCCTGACCTGAGCAAGGGTACAACAAGAGACGAAGTCAGCGAATGCTGAGTAGAGTGGTGGTTATACAATTTACATGCAGTTAGTTTTTAAACAAGCAATTACATTTAATTCTTATTCCCATTTATCTCAACTAGGTATTTCAGATTATTGATTCCACACAGAATCCATGTATTTCTTGATCTTCCCTGTTCCTCATGGGAACAATCTTGATTGAAGTCTTTTCCGTGGTGTAGGAGGTACACATGGTACTCTCCTAGTCAGGAGAGTCCCCCACGATAGTCCTACACCCAGTCAACCACCCCGAGGTCATGGTTGTGACATAGCGGTGACTACGGCACGCGCAATAAACGCACGGGTAGCTACCCTCACTAGCACACGGTCAGTTGTTTCCGCTAGCGGGTATGCCAAAAGGTGCAGCACGAAACAACACAGGGCCTCGCCCCTCAGTGCCAACCACGGGTCTCGCCCCTCCACAGTCCGCGTACCTTCGTCCAACTATCCCGATTTGCCCAACGGGCCTAACAAAATCGGTGTAGGGTGGCTAGCTTAACCCCAGGCCCCGTGGGGCAGCTAGCTCCCTCTCTACACTAGTAGCACGCCTTGGTACCACGTACGCGAGGGCCAACAGGAGTCGGTGTAGAGTGGCCAACCCTAACCCCAGGTCCCAACCCAAGGGCAGCTAGCTCCGCTCTACACAAAAAGAACCACTGTACTCCTTGGTGTAGGTTTTTTCCTTCGAAGAGGGGGTGACGTAATAAATGCGGAAATAAAATATAAAGCAATCTCACCAAAGAAAACCAATCACATAATGTACACAATTGTTTTTAGGTGGAAACCCAAACCGGGTGAAAACCACCACCTAACCCTCTCGAGTTAGGATTTTTCGATCAACCTAGTTGATCAAATCCACTAACCGAATCACTTTAAAACGAGGGTGATTCAACCTCAGTACAACCACGCTACAAGTATGAGGGTAGCGTTCCTCAACCCCTTCTCTCCACGAGAAGGATTTTGTCCCACGAAGGAGACGGGAATTCGCAAAGCGAATACCCAACCAAAAGACAAAGATAAAATAAAACAAGTAATCCTATAGAGCCAACAAAGTAATTTAAACCTAGCTTCTATAGGAAATAGGAAACTCCCCTTTGCAAGGAGTGCGTCAAGTTGATGACGCGGTGCGTGTGCCACGCGATGGCGCAATGTCGCTCTCGTAAACAACGGCGGGAGAGTGGGTGCGCGAAGCTTGATGCTCTCAAGAGAATGGAGCTTGAGTTTGGAGAGCAAGAGCTAGCTAGGACACAAGAGAGTGGAACTATGTTGCTTAAGTGTGTCTTGTGTTTTTCTTGGTGTATCTCTTGTATGTCAAAGGCTCCCCTCTATTTATAGAGGCCTTAGGAAGGCTTTGGAAGGCTTAGGAAAGGTTCTATAGCCGTTGGGAACAAAGCCCAAGAGAATCAGCCCGAAATCAGGAACAATCATTGTTCTGACAGGCTAATCAGACGTCTAATTCTTGTATCAGACGTCTGGAACTGCACTTTAAGATGTCTGATTCCAAGGTCAGACGTCTGATTTTGGGCGGGTCTCTCCCTGACTTGGATCAGATCTAAACAGGGTTTTTGTGCAAGTCCATCAGACGACATACAGGATGTCTGGCACTATGTCTGGACGTCTGGAAACCTACTTTTATTGTGGGAATGGATTTCCAAACGTTGCAACGGCTAAAAAATCTCTGAGAAGAGATTTTGGGTTAGCAGAGGCAAAACGGTCAATTATCAGACGTCTAGACAGTCCTATGGATGTCTGATAAGGCTCTAATGGTCATATCTTGAGTATTTGCTAAGCCAGCCAATGGTCCACTAATTGGACGTCTGGCAAATCCATCAGACGTCTCCTAAGACATCTGGTCTAAGGTCTGGACGTCTGATTTCATCAGACAGAACTAACTATGTCCAACCTAACAGTTATCAGACGTTTAAAACAACAGTGAGACGTCTGATTTTGGAATTAGACGTTTGGAAACTCTGTTTGAACCCTATATTGGTTTTCTAAGTATTCTACAGAAAACCTAAGTATCCTAGGGTTATGCAGGTGTTCCTAGGACTACTGTTAGGGTACTTTGAGGCTCTTTAACATGAATTATCTAAGGAAATAAAGAGCAACAAAAGAAACAAAAAATACAACAAGTACAAGAGAAGGAAATCTATCCTATTCTTCATTTCCTTCCATCTTTAATCTATCGCTCCTCGCGAATCTCTTCTGTTTTCCATCAAGCTCATCCAATCCGTCCTGGATGCGAGCTCGAATTCCGTCTAAACACGTCCACATTTGCAATTGACCTGAAATCTAGGACTCAAATTGCAAATGTTAAATAACACGTGTTTTGTTACCATCAAAACAAATGATCGTGGTGCTCTAGCACCAACACTTGGTACCACGTACACAAGGGCCAACTCACTTCCCGTTTACACACGGAATTCCTTTCCATATCCAGGAGTTCTAATTCCCCGTAGGGTTCACACACTGTATTCGTTCCATTTATCAGTATTCAGATCTCATGGTTCATAACTCGTTCCTCATCCATATATAGGCAGCTTGTGTTTTCACAATTCAATTCTCAATCATATACATGCAACTTATGGTTTCACAGTTCAATTTCTCATTCACATACAGGCAACTCGTATTTTAACATGCATCTCAAGTAAACAGAGTAGCTCAACCATTCTCATTTGTTTCTACCCTAGGGTTCATTTCTCATCCTAAGGTTTATTCAAGTATTCTAAACATGCTCTTTCATTGTGTAAATCTTAATGTTATAGTAAACCACTCTACCAAGAAACACGGGAGTAGTGGGGGCTTAAACTGCAGACCCAGGCGTCTTTACGAGTCGCAAACATGTAGCAGGCTGAAACTCTATACCAGGGAATACAACATAAAAGAAGAGTTCAGAGCAATGTATAAAAGAATCTAATATGTAGAGCAACTCGAGAGGAAAACACAGGTATTTTGTTTGCGTAAAACGGACCCCGATCAAACCCTAAACGGGTAAAAAACATGCATAGTGGTCAAAATAAGATGTCTGAGAATAGTCCCAGACGTCTTAAAATAAATCAAATCTTACCTCGTGTCTCCTGCGGTATCCTCAGACATCCTAATCTTTCCGCGACTGTCTGATGGCAGCTCTAGACATCGGACAAAGCCTCTGGTCGTCTAAAAGTACCTTTGGATGTTTGGCGATGCGGTCAGACGCCCAAAATCACCTCGAAGTGCGCACCCCGCTCCTTCCCGATGCTCTGCACCTGCATGAAAAGCGCAAACCCCATTTTTAGCTCATGCATGATCTGCATGAGCAGATCTTGTGCAGCACGACTTACCTTAACACCCATCGTGCTTTCAGGCATCTAGTCCCATCCCGGACATCCTGCTGCCACTACGAATGTTTGGTCGATGCTCCAAACATCAGATACTGGAACTTTTCCAGTACCAGAACCCCTCTGCGACGTTGATCTCCTCGCAGCGCCATCCGCAGCACACCGCAGCAGCTTCAACAGCTATAGAGGGCTGGGAGGCCTCCTCCCCGAGCCCCTCCTCCTTGCGCGCATGCCCGCCGCCAGCCACGCGAGCTCTGCCGAGCTCCCTCCGAGCTCTGCCGAGCTTCCGTCGAAGCTTCCCCGAGCTTCCGCCGAAGCTCCTCCAAGCTTCATGCGAGGCTCTCCGACTCCACACAAGCTCTCCGAAGGTCCACTGACCTTGGTCCTCCTCTCTCACGCTCTTCCTCTCTCTCCTTCTCATTTTATCTTGCTTACCCTCTCTCTCTCACTCTCCCTTGCCGATCCTTTCTTGGCCTCGCTCCTCCTTGCCACGGCTGCATGGGGGTATCCAGATAGGGAGGTAGCGGTGGCTAGTGATGAGGGTGAGGAGGAGAGGGGGGTTTAAATAGGGTCGGGTCTTAGGGTTTCAGGTGAGAGGCGATAGGAGAGAGAGAACATCCACGTGCAGCGGATGCACGGAGGGAAAATAAGTTTCGATTTTTCCCACTTTCAGACGTTCAGGCCTGTGTCCAGACATCTAGACAAACGTCTGCATGAAATACCAGACGTCTTATCCAACTAAAAAGGCAACGGGTCCTTTCAGCAAGTTTTTACTTCCCCTAGTAAATTTTGCCAGATCATTTAAGAGAATAGCAGAATTTTCTTTTAATTTATCTATATCTACCTTTAAATTGTCTATGTGTGATTTTAATGAGGTGATTTCACCATATAACTGTTTATTCTGTTGAGAAAGCATATCTTTTTGTGCTTTTTCTTCTCCTAATATTTTTGCTAAGTTTTTATTTTCTAATTTTAGTGACTTAGCTATGTCATGCATCTTAAAAAATGCTTCTAATAGTTCATCTTGTGAGAAAGAGGTTACCTCATCTTCTAGCGCCATTAGTCCTACGAGAGCTTCTTCTCCGGAGGTTTCTTCTTCTTCTAAACTTTAGTCTGATTCATCCCAAGTTGCTGTGAAAGCCTTTTTCTTTCCTTCTCTTCTGGGAAACTTCTTTTCTGACTCCTTTTTGACAAATGGATAATCCTTCTTGATGTGTCCCTTTCTCTTGCAATTGTAGCAGATCATGGCTTCTGCTTTGGCCTCTTCTTTCTTCTTTCTCCAGTTTCTTTTGTTCTTGAGGAACTTTCTGAACTTTCTTGAGAGGAAGGCTATGTCTTCCTCTTTGTCTTCACTTGAGGATTCTTTTGATTTTTATTGGCTTCAGGAGCTACAGTCTTCTTCTTAACTCCATCATCTTCAGGCTCCTTCATGTGTTGGAGTTGAATCTCATAGGCCATAAGGCTTCCAACAAGATTGTCTAGTTTTAAGGTAGATAAATCTTTTGACTCTTGTATGGTTGTATTCTTGGTCTCCCAATCGAGCGATAGGAGAATCTTTCTCACCAAGGCTTCGTTCTTGATTTCCTGATCTAAATTCCTTAGGGAGTTTATGATGTCCATGAATCTCATGAACATCTCTTTAATTGATTCTCCCTTTTTAATCCTGAAAAGCTCATAATTTTATGTTAGTAAATTTACTCTAGTTTCTTTTACCTTAGATGTTCCCTCGTGGGTGACTTCGATGATGCTCCAGATCTTGTAGGCTATCTTGCAAGTAGCAACACAGTTGAATTCTACCCTCAAAAGCCCGTAGAAGATTGCATTCATGGCTTTTGCATTGTTCGTTGCCATCTTCTTTTGATCTGGTGTCACTACCACTCCTTCCTTGATTTCAAGATGTGTGTATTTGGAGGCAATGACATCCCATACCTCGAAATCTGTAGACTTTAGGAAGATCTGCATCCTTGTCTTCCAGTATCCATAGTTTGTTCCATCAAAGAGAGGAGGTAGAATTGTTGATTGTCCCTCAGCATATGTGTCAACAGATGATTTTGACATCTTCTGGACAACCGAGCTCTGATATCAAGTGAGAGTTTGCCTATGGATCGAATGAATACTAGAAGGGAGGGGTGAATAGTAACACCTTTTTCTCAAATAGTAAAAGATAAAAATAAATTCACAGCAAAGCCAAGCACAAGTTACACATGGATTTTGAGTGAAAAGCCAAATCGGATGAAAACCACTACCTAAGCCTCTCAACTTAGGATTTTCCTGGCTAGTCAAGGCTAGTCAATCCACTATAGTACCACTTGAACGAGGGTGCACAACTTCTATACAATCACTTCTCTTTTTACCCTGAAGAGAAGAACAATAACAACAACACGGATTTTTCCAACACCTTGGAATCCATTAATTGAAAACAACAATGTTGAATAATAATAAATATATCTATGTAACCTCAATAAAAAATCAAACCAGAATTTGAGCAGAGATTTGAAACAACGTGCTTTTGAGTGACATGAATAGCAAAGCGTAAAAACACTTGAAAGAAGCACGAGAAGCTCTGATCTTTTTAAGGGTATTTCTATTGAAAGTTGTTGTTCAAAAGGGCGGCGTACGACCTCTATTTATGCTAAAAAGTTCACCTGAAAAGGATGTCAAATTGACCGATCAATTAAGGTATATTGGTCAATCAAAAAGCTATTTCGTCGATCAATTAAGTTATTTGTTCGATTACTAATTGGTTGATTAATTAGCTTGGTTGGTCGATCAGTTGAATTTTAATCAACTTCCTAGAAAGGATTGGTTTGATCGTTTAACTAATTTGGTTGGTCGATCAATCAATTTTGGTCGATCAAGAGGAAAAATTGGCTAATCAATAACCTTAAAATTGGCTTTCAAAGAAGTGCAAAAAAATGTTTAAGTTTTATTTTTGAGGTTCCTTATAACAATATCCTAAACTCAAACAAATAAGTAAAAGACACAAATCAGCAACCATCTGAACTTGATCCGAAAGAGAAGCTTTAATCCGAGATGGTCCAAAAATATTAGTGTAGTAGTAAACATAATTTTGGTACATCAAAATAGAGGTGCTTACAGATACCTCTGAATAAAAAATCCACACCCCCTAGAAGTACTTGGGTTACTAGGAAGGGAGAGCCCCGCAAAGATCCCTACATGGTAGAGCGTCTCCACGGGTTACAGGGTTTCCCCCACCTGACCTTCCTTGTTACTACGGTTCCAAGAAGACCAGAATGTATGAATTAAGACCTTAAGTCTACCAATTTTAGCCTATTTTATGCATTGGATTTCACTTGATTTGGAAGTTAATTCAATTTTTGACCTAATTTGGAGGTTGATTGATCCATAAAGTAGACCAGCTTCACCTGACCTGCCCTAAAAGATGAAGAATGAAATCTGAGTCAAGACCCAAAGATCATTCTGAATTAACTCTCAGGTTATTAGGTCCACAATTTAGGGTTCAAGTGAATTTAGAGTCTGATTTTAGGGTGCTTCTGGTTAAATCTTTTCAAGCAAGGGTTTGGGTTGCACACAAATGCGAGAAGATTAATTGTCTTTAATGTATGAAAGTGTGAACTAACACTTCAGAACCCTAGAGTAGAAATCCTAATTGGCTCTTATTCCAAGTCCAATTTAATCTTAGATGTACACCTTGGACTTCAACCAAGAAGTATGTAGTCCAAGATGATTAGAAATTAAGCGTAAATCCCTAGTAGGTACAAGAAATTTGGTTAGGGATCTATAAACAGAAGCGTCTCAATCTTCAATTAGATATTAATTTGTATTCGCAAATCAGGAAACTTGACTTTAAATGATAATTACTAAGAAAATAAGGTAGGCGAATCCTAATTGATTTGTTTCCTTTTCTATCTTCCCAAGATTAGGAGGCTGATTAAGGAAGAAGAGAGACTTTACCTGCCCCTGGAGTGGTTGATTGCTTGGAAGATCTCTCTGTGATTTACCTCGCAAAATCTTAAGCAAAGCAAACAGGGCAAGTTAGTGCTCAGATATAAATCAAGAAAGATAAGATCAATGGTGAATTACGCATTGCTCCCCGGCAACAATGCAAAAATGTTGTTAGGGTTTCGTCGAGTGTTAAGAAATATATGTGTTGTAGTATAATCGACAAAATCTCACAACAATCATTTAAATTTATATAGTTAGAATCTAAAAGGAGTCCAAGGTCATTCGTAGGGAGCAAATATGGAACTCACACATTAATTTTCATTTAAAATAGATGAGCACAATCAATTGATCAAAATAACAAATATTCAATAAATGAAATGGTTCAGATTGATATTCAATGCAATCTAATGTATCTCAGAAGATGAAGAGACAAAAAGAAGAAAGAGAATCTAAAAAGTGGTGATTTAATTCACCAATTAGGTCCTCTAATTAAGCATGTATCTCATATTCAAATTATTCAACAATACCTTCAATCAGATAATCAATGTTAACTTAGTACTTAAATAACTCAATAGTACTCAGAATAATCCTCAATCAGACATCAGGAATACAGAGTAGACGACTTATCCTTCACATTCGTAGAGTGCCTCACAGAAGGCACAAGGCTCTTGAGAGAACCCTTCTTCTTCTTTCCTTCCTCAAGGCCTTCAAGCATAGGCCTTCTTTCACAAGCATGCAACTAACACTTAGCCATCTTTCAGCACAAGGCCAATCCCTCAAAGAGCAAAACCCTCCCCTCTCTCTCACAAATCCTCTCCTTTCTTCTCTCTCAAACCAGGGTATAATCGGGTATACGGTCGGGCATTCGGGTCGTGAACAGGGACCAGGCCTATAGGCATGCGTTCGCAAGCGAGGTGTGTAATCGGGTAAGCAGGGACCCGACCCCCAGTGTCTTGGGCAGAGTGGTCAGTTCACTTTCTCCTTTCATGCATTGTCAAGATTTTGTCCCACATGATGTGGGACTATCCTTCCTACTCCCTTCGCTCGCACATAGCTGGAGATGATGCTTCGCCAATTGGAGCAACTGCTGGTGTTGAAGTCTTCGATTAAGGACCTGGGAAGGGTCCTAAAGCTGGGCCGCGGTGTCTGGAAGTAGTAGTAGGGTCAGAGCTGCTTAGAGCACAACGGTCGTGGTTGGGGAAGACGAAGACGATGGGGGTGAACGGTGAATACCTAAAAGAAGAAATAAAGCCTCACGATCGTGTCAGAAATGTTCAGGAGGTTCTCCACGTCATAATGAAGGTGATGGTGGTGGTTGTGTGGCATTTAAGTGCGTATTTTTGTCAGGCAAACTCAAGGAAGGTGTTCGAAGGTGGGTGAGTTTGGTGATGTGTTTGAGAAGCCAATCCCTTCAATTTCTTGAGGGTTTTTGGTGGCGGAGGGACGGTGGAGCTTATGGAGGTGGTAGCGGGTTGTTAGGTGGTCTATAGAGTTGGGGAGGCCTCGTCGAAGCTCAGTTGGACGTGGAGAAGATGGAGGGGTGAAGGGAAAATAGTGGGTCAAATTGAGGATATAAGAGACGGAATATAACCTAAAGAAGGAGAGAGAGAGAGAGAGAATGTCCTAGTTTAAGGGACGAAAGGAAGGAAGTTGGCACTGGCTATGATTGGCCGACACCGGGGATGATGAAGTCTCCGTTGAGGGAGGGCGGCAACGACGATGAGGAAGGCAGCTCCTGCTGTGGTTGGCGAGGAGTGGAGGAATGCGAGGAAGGTCATGGCCTGGAATTTAATGATGAAGTCAAATTTGAATTTTGACCAAGTTTGACTGGGCAATTTGAGTAGAAACCCAAATTAGGGCAAAATTGTATCTGTGACTCTATTTAAGGTCAAAATAGGTTCCAAAGGTTAAATTAAGGATACCAAACCTCATGTAATATTTTTATATGAATTTTAAAAAGTTTAGATGAATTTTATACTGACCAAAACCTCTGCAATTTAAGTGGGTCTGAAATTAAGGTTTTAAGTTATGAATTGATCCTCGACATAGTGAAATCCTGTTTCTGTCTATGTGGACCCTTTTATTAAACTTTAATTCTCATTAGACCTTAGATTAACCCCTGGAAAATCCTGCAGTTACTCTGCTTTCATGATATGATGTTAAAACTACAGAATTAACCTTGATTTAATGTATTTGTCTCAGAATGGATATATAGGGAATTATGACTCTCAGGCGATTATGTAGGAGCATTTAGCACTTGATTTTGATTAATTAAAGCTATTTGTGGCTCATGATGATGTTATCATCACTAAGTGGACGAATGCGATGCCTGGATCCACAGCGGGTTGCTGTGGTGACGAAGGGGGATGTGAGGATCTCCAACTGAGGAATGAGGTCCTTGGGCTGCAGCTGGTGATGGAAACACCATCATGAGCCATAACTAACTCAATTTGATATGATTAAGTCATTAAATGCTCCTACATAACCATCAGAAGGCCATAATTCATTGCAAATCCTTTTAGAGAGAAATACAAGAAACCAAGGTTGAAACTGTAATTTTACCATCATATCTTGAATGCAGAACAATCACTGGTTTTCTCAAGGGTTAATTAAGGGTTAAATGATCTTAAGAGTCTAACAAATGGGTTAGTACAGACAGAAAAGGGTTTTCACGTGTTTTGAGAATTAAATGACTTTCGAAACCATAAAAATAGGCCCGCTTAATTAACTGAGGTTTTGGTTAGGATAAAATTCACCTAAACCTTCTAAAATTCATAAAAAAAAATTTCTCTAGGGTTTGGTACATTCAATTTGACCATCATAACCCGTCTTGACCCAAAACAGTCTCAGATAAATATTTACCCCAATTTGGGTAATTATGAAAATTACCCAGTCAAAATAGGTAAAAACCAAAATCTAACTTCACCATTGAATTCCTTATGACCAAATTAGGTTTGTACTAAAATTTGGGCCCAATCTGAGATCATCTTAACCTAGTTTGCAATTTGGTCATGTTTGACTCTTTTATCTCACAAACATGCCCCTAACTTTTGAATCCTTTACAAAAAAGTCCCCAACCTTATCGTCTCTTTCTTCAAATAGGTCCCTGCTACCATGAAATCCTAATCCTAAAGCTCCTGCGACCTTAAGTTGGCAAGATCTCCATGATTTCTTAATGAATCCCACTCAAAATTGAAAGGGAAACTCTTCAAGTAATTGCTTTCCAAATGAGCCCATCCAAGGATCCTAAATCTCTCTAGAATCCTTGTGCAAATGATTTGATTGAATGGGTATCCTACGCTGGCGAGGAGCTCAGAGTTTGTAAGCTTGTTTCCAATCTTGGAACTCCATCTAGAGCCCTATAAAAGGACCTCCGTGGCCTTGCACATCATCTCAGCAAATCTCAGAGAGTCAAAAGCCCCCTATTCCCCTTCCTCCGACCCTCAAGACCGCTACTTCGACAACCTTCTTCAATCCTCCTCCTTCATCCATCCAATGACCAAATTGGTCAGATCTCTCAACTTCCCTCTTGGTATGCTTCGCGTTTCACGGTGTTATGAAATTATGTTCGTTGCAGTATATTGCGAAAAGCAATTACCAGTCTATTACAATTTATTACTCGGAATTTTAAAATATCCCGAGGTTGAACTCAGGGAGCACATTGTGATTCTAGAAGCTTAGAAATTCACAATTACAAAAAGAAAATTTAAGAGAGAGAGGACAAAAGAATCCTTTTCTTCTTTCTTTCTTCTCTTCCCTTCCTCTTCTTTTCTTTCCCGACATTTCTTTTCCTTCTCTTCTTCTCTTTCCCTTCTCTTCTTTTTCTGCCTTTCCCTTTTTCGGATGTCTGATTCTCTGAATCAGATGCCTTATCAGTCCTGTTTCTACAGTGCCTCCTTCTTTCTTCAGTTGTCTTCTCGGCCTTCCCTTCTTCTTTCTCTTCCAACTACTGCAGCTCTTCTCCTTCTCTTTCTCTTCTCTGCAGCTTTCCTCCTTCCTGGCTTCAGCTCCTTCCTTCTTCTTCTCAGCTCCTTCTGCAGCACCTCCTCCTTGGCTTCTTCTTTTCTTCTTGCTGCTGCATCTCCTCCACCTTCTTTCTTCTTCTCTTTGCGACTGAGCCCTCGCCGCTTCTCTTTCTCTTCTTCTCCACCTGCTCCCTGCACACACGCAAATGCAAAACCTACCCCTACCCTTCCCCGCGTCTCTCTCTCTCTCAGAATCTCTCTTTGGTACACTCTCCCAGGGTCAGGTAATCGAGTCAGGTCGCGTGCCTGGGTCCAGGCGCACCGGTGTGGGTGTAGTGTGCGAGGAGTGCTCAGGAGGGTAGTCGGGTCGGGTCAAGTCCGCGTGGGCAGTGCCGCGGACGAGACTGAGTGAGGGCGAGGGACCTCACCCCTGTGTGACTTGAGGCAAATAGCCTCAGTCACTTTTTCTTCTTATGCAGGTGCGAGCGCGCATCAGCTTCCTAGGTGGGACTAAAGTCCCACCTGCATCTTCGTGCATTTGCAGGAGAAAGGCTCGACCAATTGGGGTAGCGGCCGAGGCCTTCGACCCCAATTGCGAACCTGAGTGTGTGCATGAGGGTGTCCCACACCTACTGGCCTGAGGACCTGGAGCAGCTTCAACCTGCTCGCTAATGGCGGCTGGAGCTCGGACCCTGCCTGACACAAAAAGGGCCTTGCGGCTCTATCAAACTACAGGAGGACCTTCGCCGTGTCACGGCGAAGGTGAGGCGGTAGGCGGCAAGCTGCAGGGTGGCCTAGGCGTGTGTGCCTAGGTTGCTCTGTGGTCGGAGTGATGGGTTAGGTCGGGGGGCGGTTGTGGTGGTGTAGGTGGTCTGTGGACAGGTGGACGATGTTCAGTGGAGTGTGGCGGAGGTTGTGCGGTGGGTGGCGAGACGTGTGGGGTAGCGGAGTGACAGAGGCGTCTCGCCGGAGGGTGGTCGGATGGTGGAACTGATGGTGGTGGTAGTGGCAGTCGAGGGATTGAAACCGAAAATTGTTGAGGGGGAAATAAAGAGGGGAGAAAACTGAAGAGATTTTATGTAACTAAGTGGACGAAGGGGGGCAGGAGGCGGACGGCGCAACTCTGCCATCGCCGGAGACGACGTCCTACGAGGAAGATGACGACGACGAGGAAGATAGGCCGGAGGGTGCCTGCTGGTACGGCGAGGCACAACGAACGATGGCGGAGCTAACCCTGCCATTGGTATGGTGGTAGGGTGACGAGAGAGGAAGCAGAGAGTCGCCAGAGCCTGCGGGCGAATTGCCGGAGGAGGAGGAGACGAAGTTTTGGGATTTTCCTTGGCCAAAACAGGCTTAAGACGACCGACGGCCCCTGCCGTTTCTTAAATAGCAGTTGGCGAGGAGATCTTGAGGAGAGGGCATGGGTAGCTTGCTGGAGAATGGCCAGAGAGGAGACCCATTCCTCTCGTGTGTTCGTATGAGAGGCGTGGGCAATGGCAGGCCAAGGGAGGGGGTCCATGCGGAAGAGGACGACACAGGGAACCCCCCCTTTCATTTCTGAGAGCGGTTCCCATACCCTGCGCGGCGTCATCCTCCGCGTAAAGTCGTCGAAGGTATGGGCAGCTGCGCAGGGTGGCAGAAGGACCATTCTGTAAATAACGAAAGGAAAGTTGGGGACCAAAGTGCAAGGGTTCAAAAAGTTAAGGGTCAAAAAGTAATTCATGAGGACCAATTTGTAAAGTAAGTCAAGATGGCCTTCCCTTAGGTCCAAATTTTTTTAAAAACCTAATTTTTACCTAAGGAATCTAATGGTGAAGTTTGATTTTAGGTTTGATCATGTTTGACTGGTCAATTTGCACAAAAACCCAAACTAGGTCAAAAATTGGGTATGGTTCTCAATTTAGGTCAAGACAGGTTTCAATGGCCAAATTAAAAGTTCTAAGCCCTAGGGGATGTTTTTCCATGAATTTTAGAGTGTTTAATTGACTTTTATCTTGCCTAAAAATTCATGAATTAAAGCGGGTTTATTTTAGGGTTATAGAATGTTATTTTAATCCCAGAAATTGCTATAACCCTTTTCAGATCAAATCATCCCACTTTCTTTCTTGTTAAGCCCATTTGACGTGTGTTTAGACCCTTAGACATTCTGTTTGTGTACTGCATTGGTAAAATTACAGTTTTACCCCTTGTGTGTTGCTTTATATTCAGATTTATAGTTCTTTTATTTAGGCTTTCCCTTAGGTTTTGTAGGAGCTTTTGTATACTTATTTAGGTCAAAATGTGCTAGTTGGGATTCATGATGTGGCTCTCATCATACCCCCATTCCTAGCTTTTGCTAGTCCCTTAGCAAAAATTTAAGGTATTAACCTTTGTTCTAGACCATGAATTTCTTCCATCAAGTTTTGATAAGTGCTTTTCTTCTTGTATCCCTAATTAGGTCAAAATGCCAATCATAGGCCTAAAAGGTACTCTAGTACCAATCACGATCCAGATTTGTCTAGCTTTAGCTTCAGTCTTTAGCAAAGGTTTTTAAGGCCTACAGGAACTAACTCAAAGTTTATTGGACTCTGTGGTTAAAGCACCTATGCCTGAGATATTTTTAGCCTTGGTTCAATTTGCAGTGTGTTTTGTAAGAGAGAGAGAAGATTTTTTTGTTTGGAGAGTTTCCTCTCTCTTTTCTTTTTAATTCTAGGTTAGGATTGGTTTCACAACACAATCTATATCGAATTCCTTGTTTCCATCATCAATCCTCAAGGGTCCCTGGCAGTCAATGCTTCGAGATAGCACCGCCCATGGTAACCCCCAGAACCCTAGCTTTCGAGATTTCAAGATAATCCCGTCCATGGTGTTCCGTGGCCGAATTCAGACCCTGACAATTGACATTTCGTGATAATGCCATCCATGGAATCTGAACCGGTAGAGTACTTACATGCCCCCAGTAGGATATGTAAATATCCTAAGAGACAAGCACCGAGGAGATGATATGTTGTTACGCATCTTCGAGGGGAATTTCCCACCTCTCCGCATCGAGAACTCATCCAAATCAACTTGTATTGATCGATTGCTCCTAATCTAGGTGACTTTTCAGAACATTTGAAACACTTCTGCGCAATTTTGATACTTATGCTCACTGAACCAGACTATGTGTGTGAATTTGGGTGCTTAGGTTACTGAGTCCCGTAAACCAAAAGTCAGTCAACGAGGCCGAATACTCCCTAAGCCTTGGACCTAATCCTTAAGCTTTTCATTTTCCTCAACCTCTTGAGGAATATCTAGATCTTAATGGGTACTAAGAGTCTATCCAAGAATGCCTAAGGTTTGCGTTCTTACTAATCTTGTTGTGCACTTTCCTCTTTCTTTTCCTTAATGTGGTCTAGAACTTAGGTTAAATTCCTTAATTTCTTATTAATGACTATGCCTTTTGTGCTCCTTTTTATCATTCTGCCCTTTTTCTCCTCAAAGTTTTTTTTTTCCGTACATGCGGATTTTTTTTTGTTGAAACCTTTTCCTTGTTATTTAATTGCACTTTTATATCCCCCCCATGCCTAAGATTTTCAATGTCCTCATTGTACATTAAGTGGGTTTTTATTTAGCTTGATTCATGGATTAGGATAAGTATTTAGTGAGTGGATGGGTCGAGATGACTGTTGCGGACGATTTCTAATCTTAGGTACGAGTACCTGAGGTGAAGTTGGCTATCTTAAAGGATGAACCTAAAGTGTAAGGAAATGTTAGAAAAGGTTTTGGGTTTTTCAAGAATGACGAGCTACCTCCCGTTAAGCGCTGAGTTTTACGCCATCGGCTGGGCACAATAAGCTCAAGGAGAATGGAGGATAAATGATGACTCAGCCAAATCTATACTAGTCACGTCAATGAACGATTTGAGTCTCTACCGTTCACGACGAAAGGTTCGGAATCGTGGCTGAGAGGACTGATTTCGACGGCTCCATTTCCAAAAATCTGTCGGACGAGATATGGTCCAACCCACTTGGATCGTAGTTTCCCAGGGAAGAGTTTGAGTCGGGCATCGAAGAGTAGGACCTTCTGACCAGGGTGGAAGATCTTTCTAAATATGTGCTTGTCATGAAAGGCTTTAACCCGCTCTTTGTAGATTCGTGAGTTCTCATACGCGTCAAGGCGTAGTTCATCAATCTCGCTTATCTGAAGCTTCCTGTGGGTTCCAACCTTAGAAAGATCTAAGTTGCAGTTCCGTACTGCCTAATAGGCTTTGTGCTCCAGTTCGACGGGAAGGTGACATGCCTTCCCGTACACCAGTCTGAAAGGTGACATGCCTAGTTGGGTCTTGTGGGCAATCCTATAAGCCCACAAAGCTTCCGGAAGTCGGGACGACCAGTCCTTCCTATCAGGTCGAACAGTAACCTGTAGGATTTTCTTTTTCTCCCGATTTGATAGCTCAGCTAGCCCATTAGTTTAGGGGTGGTAAGGAGTAGAGATTCGGTGAGACACCCCGTATTTGGTCATCAGTGACCTGAACTGAGCGTTGGTAAAATGGGTCCCTCCATCAAAGATGATTGCACGAGGAATTCAGAACCGTGAGAAGATATTCTGATGAATGAATTTGATGACGATCTTGTGATCACAGGTTCAGGTCGGAATAACTTCGATCCATTTGGACACGTAGTCTACTGTGAGTAAAATGTACTCGAAGCCGTCCGAAACAAGAAAGGGGCCCATAAAATCAATCCCCCAAATATCAAAGATCTCGCATACGAGAATCAGCTGCAAAGGCATCATGTCGCGGTGACTCATGTTGCCCAAAGTTTGGCAACGACTGCATGCCTTATAGTGTCTGTACGCATCTTTGAAGATAGTGGGCCAGTAAAAGACACACTGGAGGATTTTTGAGGCGATTTTGTGCCCAGAGAGGTGGCCACCGCATGCCTGGTCATGGTAGAAGGAGAGAATGTTGTTGATTTCACCCTCTGGGATGCATCACCGGATTACTTGGTCAGCACCTATGCGGAAAAGGTATGAGTCTTCCCAGATGTAGTACTCGGCATCGGAGCGCAACTTGTCTTTCTTGGCCTTTGGCCAATCAGACTGGATCTGATGAGATGCCAAGTAGTTTATCATATCAGCAAACCATGGAAGCCTAGTACCAATAGTCAATAGGTGCTCATCAGGAAAATGCTCCATGATGGGTCCAGAAGGGTTGATGATCTCAGAAGGAAGGCGAGACAAGCGGTCAGCTACCACGTTCTGTCTTCTCACCTTGTCGCGAATCTCGAGGTCGAATTCTTGCAGTAGCAAGATCCATCAGATTAATCGAGGCTTCGCGTCCTTCTTAGCAAGGAGATGCCTCACAGCAGTGTGATCCGAGTAGATGATGACATAGGAACCCAGGAGAAAATATCAAAATTTTTCAAGGGCAAATACTACGGCTAGTAGCTCTTTCTCCGTAACCATGTAGTTACGCTGAGCCTCGTCAAGTGTCTTGCTAGTGTAGTAGATGACCACGGGTTTCCCGTCAATCTTCTGCCCCAGAACTGCTCCTACAGTGAAGTCAAATGCATCGCACATGATCTCAAAGGGTTGAGACCAATCAGGGGACTGTAGGATTGGGGCTTGGGTGACTCGGTCACGAAGGTTCTCAAAAGCTTGAGTGCATTCCTTGGAAATCTCAAAGGGTACATCCTTGGAGAGAATAGTAGTCAGGGGGGCACGATTTTCGAGAAATCAGGGATGAAACGACGGTAAAAATCGACGTGCCCCAGAAAAAACCGGATGTCCCTGATCGAGCTAGGCATAGGAAGTCTAGAAATCATATCAATCTTGGCTCGATCCACTTAGATGGCTTTCTCAGAAATTAAATGTCCTAGGACGATCCCCTCAGGCACCATAAAGTGGCTCTTTTCCCAGGAAAGAACAAGATTTACGTCAATGCAATGCCTGAGTATGTGAACCAAGTGCTGGAGGCAATCATCAAATGATGCCCCGAAAACTGAGAAGTCCTCCATGAAGACTTCCAGATAATCACCTACCATATCAGAGAATATGGCAAGCATGCATCGCTGAAAAGTCGCGGGTGCATTGCAGAGACCAAAAGGCATCCTTCGGAACGCGTACGTCCCGAAGGGGCAGGTGAATGTGGTCTTCTCTTGGTCCTCTGGATGAATTGCCACTTGGTTATAACCAGAGTACCCGTCAAGAAAGCAGAAGAATCTATTTCCCGCTAATTTCTTGAGAATCTGATCAATGAATGGTAGTGGGAAATGATCCTTCTTCATGGAGGAATTGAGTCTTTAGTAATCTATGTAGACTCTCCATGCGTTGGCTATACGGGTAGGTATGACTTCTCCAGTTTCAGTCGTGATAGTGGTGAGCCCTTCTTTCTTAGGCACAACCTGGATTGGGCTCATCCAACGACTGTCGGAGATTGGGTAGATGATCCCTACATCTAACCACTTAATGATCTCCTTTTTCACGACCTCCTGCAGATTGGGATTCAAACGTCTCCGCATTTCATGGGAATGTCATGCGCCCTCTTCAGAATAGATACGGTGTGTGCAATAAGAGGGACTTATTCCAGTCAAATCATTAAGAGTCCAACCAATGGCTCTCCGATGTTGCTAGAGAACAGTAATCAGACAGGATTCCTGATCAGGTGCGAGTTTAGAGTTTATAATCACAGGAAAGGTCTAATTGGAACCCAAAAAGACATTTTAAATGGTCGGGAAGGGGTTTGAGTTCAAGAATGGGGTTATCAGCAGTAGCGGGTGGTTCAAAGTGAGTGTGAGGTACAAGGGTAGGAGTTATGGGTTTGTCTATCTCAAGGTATGACTCCTCTAATTGCGGTTCAAGAACCTCTTGTGGTTGATGAGGAATGATCATGTTGTCCTCAAGTCGTGGTTCATCAACCACAGCTCTAATATTACATATTTGTTCAATGATACCGCAATTAATTCCTTGTTGGGCCCTAAAGATATCAATTTTGAGAGTCTGGTTCCCGAATTTCAATTCTATTTGGCCCTCCTCACAACTTATATTGGCCCTTGCAGTGGCCAGAAAAGGTCTCCCTAGAATGATTGGTGTATCCCTTGGGTTCTCAGATGCTTCCATATCTAAAACTATAAAATCTACAGGGAAGTAGAAATCCCACACCCTTACAATAACATCCTCAAGAATCCCTTTTGGAGACTTGATAGATCGATTTGCTAACTATAGTGTCACCTCGGTCGATTTTAGCTCAGATTCTTCTAGATGGTTAAGTAGGGATGTGGGTATCAAGTTTATGGAGGCACCTAAGTCCAATAATGCTCTATCGAACTGGGTTTCACCGATCTTACATGAAATCAGGGGAGTGCCTGAGTCTTTTGCCTTGGGTGGGAGTCTACTCAAGATTACAGAGCTGGCTTGCTCTGACAGTACAATTAGACTCCCACTCTTGGTTCTCGGCTTACGCTGAGGTGTACACACGTTCTTCAAAAATCAGGCATAAGCCAGTATGTGGCGGATTGCATCCATCAAGGGGATGTTTATTTGGACCTGCTCAAAGAGCTTGACCAGGTCCTCCTCAAGAGCCACGGGTTTGATTGTCTTCTTTCCCTTGGTCAAGGCCTCGGGAAATGGAACCTTAGTTGGTTCTTCTAGGATAGGTCCAGGTTTTTGATCTGGGACAGGGATAGGAACATCCTGGATGACTGCCCTAGGATTTAGGTCACTACCAGGCTTGGAGTAGTCTGGA
Source organism: Thalassia testudinum (assembly GCA_037157565.1). Taxonomy (NCBI): domain Eukaryota; kingdom Viridiplantae; phylum Streptophyta; class Magnoliopsida; order Alismatales; family Hydrocharitaceae; genus Thalassia; species Thalassia testudinum. The sequence goes on along the minus strand of JAZHRO010000031.1, from coordinate 99,143,975 downwards.
TAAGGTGGATCTTGGGTCGCCTTACCACTACGGGTTATTACAGAAGTAAGTCCTGCTTGGTTCTGGTTAGGGGTTGGTAGAATGGGTTGCTGCTGTTGATAACCCGCATAAGAAGTTGAAGCTTCCATCCCGCCAGTTGAAGGAATAGAAGGGTCCCGATAGACCATGTGTGCTTGGCCCGGGTTTGGGTTCATAGCACGCCGCTGGGTCGGCATGCTATTAGGGTTAAGTAGAGGCTGACAAGGAAGCATGCTTGGTTAGCGAGAATTTGCCAACTGGGCAAGTTGATTTCGGACCTCTGTGATTTCATCCTTGTGTTGCTTTTGAATAGCCGCATTCATTCTCTGAATGTCAGCCAAAGTCTAGAGGATAAGGGACATTTGATCTTGGTTAGGCCCGGGTGGATAAGTAGGGTTGGGCCGAGGCTGAGGCGGCTGATAAGGACGAGGTGCTTGTAAATGGGGCTGAAAAGGTGGCCTGGGATTCTGGGAATTTCCCGCCCACTGGAAATTGGGATGGTTCCGCCATCCAGGATTGTAAGTGTTGGAAAAAGGGTCATTCTGGAGGGCGTTGAGGTCCTCGCAGGTCTGAGGAGCCTCAGAAAAGTCAGAGAATGGGGGAGTAGAGTTCCCCCGACAAGAATAGAAAGGATCGGAGGTTCCTCTAATCCTAGAGTCAAGTGGGGGTGGATACAAGTCCATCCCTGGAGAAGGTCGGTGGAAAATGTGTTGCACAGTTTTTCGTGCAGAAAGGGGCTGTGCGAAGGAGTTCTGCACAGAGGTGGCTCGCTGCAAATGCTGAGTCAGCTCATCCACCTTCTTCTTAATAATAGAGACCTTGTCTAATCGACTGGCCATTAATTCTAGGTCGACTGATGCAGACAGGCCCTGCGTCTCATGTGCTCCCCTAAGGTTCATCGCTGCGTAGGTATTCGTCCTGTCGAATAGTCCCATGGAGTCATTGTTGATGGATTTCTCTCACATATTCTTGAGAATCTCCGACACGGTGTCTTCATGTTGACCCATGATATTTCCTCCGCAAGTTGCATTGATGAACAGTCTAATATCCTCACGAAGTCCCTGGTAAAAAGACTGCACTTGTTCCCATTTAGGAACTCCGTGATGGGGGCACTTTCTCATGAGATCCTGAAAATGATCCCATGCCTCATGAAGAGGTTCTCCCGTTTGTTGCGTGAAGTGAGTAATCTGATGGCGCAAGGCATTGGTCCGACCAACAAGGAAGAATTTTTTCAAGAACTCGGACTGAAGTTCCTCCCAAGTGTTGATCGGAAGGATCTGTGTTTGATACCAATGGGATGCCTTGTCCATAAGGGAGAAAGAGAACATCTTCATAAGTAGGATATCCCGATTTTGTGCATCTGACCCAAAGGTCTGGGCCAGATGCTTAAGCTGTTTGATGTGCTGGAAGGGGTCTTCAGAGTTAAGCCCATAGAATTTAGGTATGGCGTGGATCATGTTGGGCTTTAACTCTGAATCAAGTCCTCCAGTCGGGATTCTGACTCGAGGCTCAATTTCCACCGCAGCGGGATTATAGTGATCTCGCATCATGGGACGCTGCGGTGGGTTCATGAAGTTCTGGAAGAGATTGTTGAGTCGCTGGAGCTGGTGCTCAAGATTATTCTCTTCCTCAACAGGCCAAGCCATTGTGGAAGAAGAAGGTGAAGTGGGTTCAGAATCAGAAGAGAGGTCTATGTGAAGGGGTTGTTGCCCAAACAAGGGTACCGAGGCTTGGCCTCGGGGAGAGTGGATTTCTAGAGGAGGTTTCAGGGACCTCCTTCTAAGCATACACTGATGGATTAGATGAGGTTAGCAGGTGCTAGACCCAATTAAGACACCCAAAATGTTGGGTGACTATAGAGGTTCGAGGCAGATGATACCCCTAAATCAGAAGGTCGTCCGCCTAAGAATTACCTGGGCAGCCAGAGAATGTGAGTCCCGCGAAGACCCCTACATAGTAGAGCGCCCCCACAGGTTACAGGGTTTCCCCCACCCGACCTCTCTTGTCACTGAGATTCCAGGTAGATCAGAATGGGGACCTTGACCTCTTAAGTCTACCACTTTTAATTAAGATCAAGGTGCTTAGGGTTTCACTTGAACTTTATCCTTTTGAGTGCAAAGAGTGACCTAATTTAAAGGTTGGTTGATCCAAGGGATCAACTTCACCTATTAGTTCCTATGAGAGCTTATTAGGTCTTGTCTTTTAAGGTTCAAGTGACTTAAGAGCCGGATTGCTTAGGGTTTCTCTTAATAAATGTTTTCAAGTAATGGCTTAAGCACACTTCTTTTGGGAATTCTCAATTCTTGATTAGAAAGTGTCTCTTAAACCCTAGCTTTGAGTCTTAAGTTGGCTCTAATTGGTCCTGTTAGTTGCCTCAAGATTAGGTAATTAGGGCTCAAGCAAGAAGGTTTTAGCCCTAAATACCTTTAGTGGATGTACAGATAGAATGTGTTTGAAATTGAAAAATAGGAAACTTTTGCGATTTACTATGTATGAAAGACAAGTTATTCCTAAATTGCTTTCTCCTTTTCTTCCTCTTTTAGAATTTTAGGGGCTCAAAAGAGAGGATAGAAAATTACCTGTCCCTTGGTGTGGTTGTTGTGCGGCTACTTGCTCCTTCTTGATTTCCTGTGCCAGCACAACAAAAGAGAAGAGATTAATCCAATAAATCAGAAATTGTGAATTAATAGCTTCTAGAATGCCCGTTGCTCCCAGGCAACGGCGCCAAAAACTGGTATGCTTCGCGTTTCGCGGTGTTATGAAATTATGTTCGTTGCAGTATATTGCGAAAAGCGATTACCAATCTATTACAATTTATTACTCAGAATTTTAAAATATCCCGAGGTTGAACTCAAGGAGCACACTGTGATTCTAAAAGCTTACAAATTCACAATTACAAAAAAAAATTTAAGAGAGAGAGGACAAAAGAATCCTTTTCGTCTTTGTTTCTTCTCTTTCCTTCCTCTTCTTTTCTTCCCTGGCTTTTCTTTTCCTTCTCTTCTTCCCTTTCCCTTCTCTTCTTTCTCTGCCTTTCCTTTTTTCGGACGTCTGATTCTCTAAATCAGATGCCTTATCGGCCCTGTTTCTACAGTGCCTCCTTCTTTCTTCAGTTGTCTTCTCAGCCTTCCCTTCTTCTTCTTTCTCTTCCAGCTGCTGCGACTCTTCTCCTTCTCTTTCTTTTCTCTGCAGCTTTCCTCCTTCCTGGCTTCAGCTCCTTCCTTCTTCTTCTCAGCTCCTTCTTCTGCAGCAGCTCCTCCTTGGCTTCTTATTCTTTTCTTCTTGCTGCTGCGTCTCCTCCGCCTTCTTCTTTCTTCTTCTCTTTGCGGCTGAGCCCTCGCCACTTCTCTTTCTCTTCTTCTCTACCTGCTCCCTGCACACACGCAAACGCAAGACCTACCCCTACCCTTCCCCGCGTCTCTCTCTCTCTGAATCTCTCTTTGGTACACTCTCCCAGGGTTGGGTAATCAGGTCGGGTCGCATGCCTGGGTCCAGGCACACCGACGTGGGTGTAGTGCGCGAGGAGTGCTCAGGAGGATAGTCGGGTCGGGTCAGATCTGCCCGGGTAGTGCCGCGGATGAGACCGAGTGAGGGCGAGGAACCTCACCCCTGTGTGACTTGAGGCGAATAGCCTCAGTCACTTTTTCTTCTTATGCAGCTGCGGGCACGCATCAGCTTCCGAGGTGGGACTAAAGTCCCACCTGCGTCTTTGTGCATCTGCAGGAGAAAGGCTCGACCAATTGGGGCAGCGGCCGAGGCCTTCAACCCCAATTGCAGCCTGAGTGTGTGCGTGAGGGTGTCCCACACCTACTGGCCTGAGGACCTGGAGCAGCTTGCGAAGCAGCTTCAACCTGCTCGCTAATGGCAGCTGGAGCTCAGACCCTGCCTGACACAAAAAGGGCCTTGCGGCTCTATCAGACTACAGGAGGACCTTTGCCGTGTCACAGTGAAGGTGAGGCGATATGCAGCAGGCCGCGGGGTGACCTAGGCGTGCGTGCCTAGGTCGCTCTATGGCCGGAGTGATGGGTTAGGTCGGGGGGCGGTTGTGGTGGTGTAGGTGGTCTGCGGACGGGTGGACGGTGTTCAGTGGAGTGTAGCGGAGGTTGTGCGGTGGGTGGCGAGACGTGTGGGGTAGCGGAGTGACAGAGGCGTCTCGCCGGAGGGTGGCCGGATGGTGGAACTGATGGTGGTGGTAGTGGCAGTCGAGGGATTGAAACCGAAAATTGTTGAGGGGGAAATAAAGAGGGGAGAAAACTGAAGAGCTTTTATGTAACTAAGTGGACGAAGGGGGGCAAGAGGCGGACGGCGCAACTCTGCCGTCGCCGAAGACGACGTCCTGCGAGGAAGATGACGACGACGAGGAAGATAGACCGGAGGGTGCCTGCTGGTACGGCGAGGCACAACGAACGATGGCGGAGCTAACCCTGCCACTGGTATGGTGGCAGGGCGATGAGAGAGGAAGCAGAGAGTCGCCAGAGCCTGCAGGCGAATTGCCGGAGGAGGAGGAGACGAAGTTTGGGGATTTTCCTTGGCCAAAATAGGCTTAAGACGACTGGTGGCCCCTGTCGTTTCTTAAATAGCAGTTGGCGAGGAGATCTTGAGGAGAGGGCAGGGGTAGCTTGCCGGAGAATGGCTAGAGAAGAGACCCATTCCTCTCGTGCGTTCGCACGAGAGGCGTGGGCAATGGCAGGCCAAGGGAGGGGGTCCATGCGGAAGAAGACGATGCAGGGAACCCCCCTTTCATTTCTGAGAGCGGTTCCCGTACCCTATGTGGCACCATCCTCCGCGCAAAGTCGCCGGAGGTATGGGTAGCTGCGTGGGGTGGCAGAAGGACCGTTCTGTAAAGACCGAAAGGAAAGTTGGGGGGTAAAGTGCAAGGGTTCAAAAAGTTAAGGGTCAAAAAGTAATTCATGAGGACCAATTTGTAAAGTAGGTCAAGATGGTCTTCCCTTAGGTCCAAATTTTTTTACAAACCCAATTTGGACCTAGGGAATCTAATTGTGAGTTTGATTTTAGGTTTGACCAGTCAATTTGCATAAAAACCCAAAATAGTTCAAAAATTGGGTATGGTTCTCAATTTAGGTCAAGATAGGTTCCAATGGCCAAATTGAAAGTTCTAAACCCTAGGGGATGTTTTTCCATGAATTTTAGAGGGTTTAATTAACTTTTATCTTGCCTGGAACTTCATGAATTAAAGCGGGTTTGTTTTGGGGTTACAGAATGTCATTTTATTCATAGAAATTGCTATAACCCTTTTCAGATCGAATCATCCCACTTTCTTTCTTGTTAAGCCCATTTGACCTGTGTTTAGACCCTTAGACATCCTGTTTGTGTACTGCATTGGTAAAATTACAGTTTTACCCCTTGTGTATTGCTTTATATTCAGATTTATAGTTCTTTTATTTAGGCTTTCCCTTAGGTTTTGTAGGAGCTTTTGTATACTTATTTAGGTCAAAATGTGCTAGTTAGGATACATCACCTCTTTGTCGTGACCCTCCCCAGCCAAAGGGAGGGCGTACCTCCGCCTACTTCATCATCATCGTCTTGCCGTCTTCTCCTCCTTCTCCGGCGTCGGTCTACCACAACTGGTCGCCTTCGCCTCTCTACCTCATCACTAAGTATCTCTATCACTTTCTCTCTCCTCTACTTTTTCTCGTACTCACAACACACGCACGACCGCCAACCATTCCTCTCCCCCTCCGTCTTCTTTGCCTCCAGCAATGGCTCCGATGAGCCCGTGCCACCGCCATAGTCCTCCAAATAGCCCTGTGCCACCTCCATAAGTTCCACCACATCACCCTCTACAAAATCCCACAACCTATTTCGTGATTCACCCACTAGGACACCTCCCCGAACTCAAGCACTTCCGCTTCACCTTTTCAAGGTCGTCAGGATTCCACCATCACTCGCACCACATGCTGCACCCACCCCCGCACTCGCCGCACCCCAACGATTCCTCTAGACTGTTTTGACGTGGCCGAAAGGCCTTATCTTCTGTTTAGGTTCCAGGTCGGAGCTCCGCCGTTGCGTCATTTTCTCCGACCTCAGGTGTAGCAACCAGGCTGTGTTCTTCAGCGTTCTCTTCCCCAGGAATTGAGGACACCCCAGGAACATCCCCAGCTCCTCAATTGCAGCTGCCTAGGTCACTTGCACCATCAATTCAGACGCCCTTCAGTTGCAGCTCTTGCGAGATTTCGCAAAGGATAGCAGGGGGACTTTAATCCCATATCGGAAACGGACGAAGCCTACATAGGGGATAAGTTGAATTCGTGCTGGTGGCTTATAGCCTCAGCACGCACAAGGGGTGAGATCCTCACTCACACAGGCTCATACGCATGCCCTCACCCGCGCTCACGCCTCGCGGGTCTGGGCCTTGGTCCATTTACCTGGTTACCCAGGTCTATTCTGGTTTGCCTAATTCTAAGAGAGAAGGAAGAGAAAGAGAGAGGGGAGGGGGGGTTTTGCTCTACCGCTCTCCTCTCAACACTTAGTGATTTCTGAGGGAGGCCTTTGCCTCTGCTGGTGTTGATGCTGAGCTTTGTGTCGTGCCTTCTCTCGAGCTTAAGGAGGCAGAAGAAGAGAGAAAGGGAAGGAAAGGGGAAGGGTTCCCTCTTGGCACCGAGAGTTCCATCGTCTGATCTCTGAAGGGAGTGCACTATGCACTTATCCTATGTGGATTTAAGTTGATTGATACTATTGAGATACTTAATATTATTGTAATTAGGGTAATTGGTGATTTAAATCACCATTTTACCCTCTTCTTTTTGCACTTTATTACTGAGCTTCATCTCTATATCATTTTTAATTAAGTTTTGGGTTGCAATTGCTCATATATTTGATTGAAATTGTGATCTTGAGATTCATATTTGCCTCTTGCTCCCAGCGAACAACCTCGGATTTCTTTCGAGTATAAATTTTATTTGTTTTCAAGCAATTTCGACCTATACCAGAATGCAACTTTTACAACATCGATTTCACTCATAAACAGTTGGTCACTACAACGACGAATCAGAGGGAGAGACACCGCCCCTATCACCGACAGTTGAAGGAGGGAGAGAAGTTGGAGATGTAGATGAAGGGATTGGCTCAAGGTGGAAGGGAGTCGATACCTCGCGTGCGAGCTCAGTGGTGAAGCTTAAGTAGGCAAGGGAGTATTTATGGTGACCGGAGGAGTGAGATTAGGTGAAATAGGTATTGATGGTGGGATTAGGGGAGGAGATGCATGGGAAGTTTTAAACCAAATTTCAGTCGCTGGATGGGATCTAGGAGAGGCAAGGATGCTTCGAGCAATGGAGCAGGGAGGATGGTGGAAGATCCACCTTTGGATTAAAGGGAAGAAGATGGACGGCTCTCATTTCACGTGTTCTTCATAAGGAGCAGCTAAAGAAGAAAGAGATGTAGGTCTATTGTGAAAATTACAGCCACACCCTTACAGTGAAAGGGTAGAAAAAGAACCCATTAGTGACAAGTTTCAAATAGAGCAGTCCTTGTAATCTAACAAATAGGTCCCTGTAAATTTTACAAATGCCCTTACGACTTTTTAAAGTGGATAAAATGTAATGCCCTAAGGACCTGAATGTAATGTGATCAATGCAAGGTCCTAATGATGTCCAAATGCCATAAAATTTTATTAGAGCTTAATTGAACCTTTTAGAACATGATTTAACTTTTGATTTAAACTTTTGAACCGAAAAATGTGTTCAATTGGTAATTGGATCATCAATTTACATTAATCAATAGAATATCTCATAAATTGACCTAATTATGCATTTTTAACCCAAATTTGATGTTTTAGGTCTTTTTCCTTAACACCCACACTTAACCCATTTATCATGTTAATAATATAGTGTTTAACCTAGTTTCTAGTTTAATTTAGACATTTTAGCTATCATAAGCTACACCTCATCACATACCTCAGATAGAATAGAGTTCTCTTATTACTCTTATCAAAGGTTGGGGGATGCCTATTTGGCGACTACAGCAAAAAGTTGAGGTCGATTGTATTTGACTTATTGTAGTTGGCCAAGTTTTACAACTCTAAGGAAATTCTAGTCACAAGCCATTCTCCATGGATGTCTAACGTAATGGCAAGGCTTGTTGAGTAAAAGACAATAATTAGCCAACACTTGAGAAGATGACACCACAAGTATTGCACCTGGGAACCTACAATCCTCCTAGCTTTGCATAAAAACCTCCACTGATGTTGTTTTCCTTTGGGTCCAGGCATCAGAAAATCGAGGAGAACCCACCCCATGAGGAGGGGACTACATTCTGAAAGAGATTGTGGGGTTGCAGAGCAAGATCTCAGAAGCAATCTCCCTTGTGAGGAGTTCTCATTGCTCACTATAGAACCAAAGTGCCTCATCATCCTCACTAAGACCTCATTTTTTTAAGAGGAATAAGTTTGTGGAATAAGTTGAGGAATAAGGAAGTAGTGGAATAAATGGTGGAATATAACCTGTTTGGATGTCTAGGTAGGTTAAAATTATTCCATGTATTGAGCGCCCCTTGCTCTTCTTTCCCAATGCTACCCACCAACCACTCCCAACGTCCTTTGAAACCTCTCATTATCCCCATAGCAATCACTTGACCTCGCCTTCCATCGTGGTCTCTCCACCAACCTCTGCCAAACTATTCAAACCCCCTTTGTATGAACCCCATTCTTTTCCAAAATTATTTTTTGAACTCTTTTCATCCAATAATTTTGTTATTTGTATGCCATTTTCTTATATTTGGTTATAGTGATTCATTGGAGTAGAAATCCAAAACTTAACTCATTGATTGTTATAATCAATAATAAATGTAGGAAAAAATACTTATGTAAAACATAAGCCAAACCATACAAAATTTTAATATTTGAAGAAACAATTAACACGTCTTTACACTTATGAATTATATAAATACTCGATAAATATTCAATAAATAGTCAAATTCTTAACGAATTGAATATGAATTCAATTTTGAAATTCAAAATAGATTTGAATGCAATTTGAATTCAAATTTTCTTAATGAATTGAACAAAATCTTAATGGATTCGATGAGATTTGATTCAAATAGCACCGCTAGTATCAACCTATATTGAGCATTACTATTGCCCAAGAGAAAGGGTGGAAAGTAGTCATTGATTGCCACCTTGTGGCTTTGGCCTTTGAGAGGCAAATCAACCAATCCTTTAGCCCCAATTCATCTTCATGCACCATTTCAGAAAAGGAGTTTCCAATGAATGGCTAGGCTGATGAGACCATCTTGAAAGACTAACCATTGTTGCTACTTTTAGGGACTTGATGACCAGATATATAAGGCCGATGAGCTCCCAATAAGGGAAAGGACATTTTCCTTCACTAAACACTATCCCACCTTAGCATTACACACTCTCTACTTGATCTTGGGCATTGGATTCAACTTAGTGATCTTCCCTCTACAATACACTATCTAAAATAGTGAACCGATAGACCTAGATCTCTCCTGAGATGTAGCGTTGTTCATTTCATAAGGTGTGAACTCGATAATCAATCAACTTTGTCCTTGTGTGTGATTGTGTTGCTCGATCCGGAACCTGTGGCAAATTATTTTGGATCAAGGCACCTACTCATTTTGGTGAAAAGCCAAGGGCTGAGCCTAGCCAACAATTCATGACCTAATAACCCTTGTCAATTCCCACCTAGTAGTTGCTATTCAACATGTTTTACAACTAGTAATTGGGAACTGATAGTAGATGTTGGATTGTGAACGATCGAGTTGGCTTAGCCCTCACCTCATCACCAAAATGAGTGGGGGCCTTAGTTTGAAATGGTTTAGTATAAGGTTTGGATCATGCAAGATAATCACACACAAGGATAAAGGGGATTGATTATGGAGTTCACATTTTAAATGAACAACGCTACATCTCGGGAGAGATGCAAGTCTCTTGGTTCACTATTTTGGATAGTGTACACATTGCATAATGAAGATTGTTGGATTAAATTCAGTGCCCAAAATCAACCAGATTGTACAATTAATGCTCATGAGGATAGCATTGAAATGTAGGAAGAAGTCCTTTTCCCCTCTTAGGAACATTATATATCTACCGGCTGGCTGCCCACTGATCGAGGTCCTGATTGACAGGGGACCCAAATCTATGAAATATCATAACTAGTCACGAAGATAGAGGCACAAGAAATTGATAATCTAGTTCCACCTGATAGGGTGTACGTTTGGGGGGAGGCAATGCTCTCAAGTTTCTACTATAATGGTTGGTAATACAATCACTCCTTGTTCACTTTCTCGGAAAAATGCATGAAGTCTTTTCTCAAGGCTTCTCTTCTCTATTTATAATACACAAAATATCGCAACAACTCTCCAATTCATAAGACTTCATGGATTCCCTGACTCGTTCATTACTTGGCCATAAATAACCTTTACAGCTCAAACCATTAGCGCTGACGTGGAAGTTGTTGCCGCCCCTTCAACTCTGATCAACTGAATCCTCTGGCGGGTTGGGTTTGCCCAGATCCTCTTGAGTTTTGGACAGTTGAGTAGACGAATCCATTAGGCTATTAGAGAATTAGATCCGTTGAGTTTTATGCGAAGTTTTAATTCTGAGGGTATTTTTTGCCCCTCATCACCCACAAATGAGGGGTAGCATGAGACAATGCTCAAAAGTCACAATGATGATTAGTCCTTCAAGATGGCCTCGTCAGAGCAACTAGTATGGGCATCTTTATGGGTGCCACCATGGTGATGTCTTGTCAGATGTCGTCATGTTTGTCACTATGGCCCCTGTGGACAATTGGAAAGGGGCACCTTTGACTATGGTGTCGCCTCATTTTCTATGTTGTTTGTTGTGTTGGCATTGAGTTAGCAACTTGAGCATTTGAACCCAACCTACTTGGGCTTGCTATTGGTCGAATTGGTGTGCCCAAAGCCATCCTTCTGTGAACCTTGTGTTCTTTGAGGGGAGAAGTCTGAACCCCACATCCTTGGTGGGGATTGCATTTGGACGCTCTCTCACAAGTTGGGAAAATCAATCTACCTAGGGATGCAAGTTTCGATAAACCTGACCAGAATCCAACCCAACCTAACTCGAAAAAAATGGGTAAAACTCGACCTACACTTGATTGGGTTCAAGTATCAACTTTATCCAAAAAACCCAACCAGGTTTAGGCATGCATATGGATCTATATCCAATTACCCGACTTAAGTACCCAAATAAAATTTCTATTTATCCAAGAAATATAAGTCTCACCTTAAGTCTCTCATTCCCCAAATCTTAATCTCCCTTATGATTTCCTTCATGATATCGAAGGTTGGGAGTTCTTCTTAAGCTTTAATTGAACATTTATTTTAGGAATCAAGATCTTTCGTTTGAAATGTATTTGTATTTTTTTCTTTCTTTGTATTTTTTATTTTTTATTTTTGATGTATTCCCCTTGAATGACTCTTCTTATAATAATTTCACTAAAGATTAACAAATTTAAGTAACTTGAGCCCCTATGTTTTGGGCTTATTAAAAATAAATAATTAATGAATTGTGTTATAGGTTGTCTTTTAAATTTAATTGTAAGATAAATTTACAAATGAATATCCGATGGGTAGATGCATATAGGTATGGGTTTAAATTTTTTTACCTAATAGGTAAATGGATATGATATGGATATGGATTTTGTAAATGATCATAGATATAAATTTAGTCAAAACCAACCCAAATCTAACCAATTTGCATCCTAGATTTACCCTTAGATGGACTGATAGATTGGTTAAGGGGATCATGCTAACCCCGAAATGCATCATATAGATGTAACCTTTATTATCAAGGAATTCTCACTATTAGACGGTCAATAATGGTTGATTGAATCGAAAATCATGCCTTTTTGTTAATGACTATCACAATCCCTGTTAGCACGTGTTCAATTCAAAGGGCAACCATTAGTCTTTCGCCCTCAGCATCTACTGGATTCTCGGGCATTCAAATCCTCCTAAGGTCGAATTTTGCTTTGCTCAAATCTATATTGGAGCTAGATCTGGACATTCACCATCTAAATCCTACCTTAGGTTGGATCTGCCATTTGGTTGTTCCAATTGGACTACTTGGGTGTGTTCTTCTAACTGGATTAAGTCTATGTGCAATTGGCTAATCCAATTCTAGGTGATTGGGTTGAAGCCCAATAGCTCTCACATCCCAATCAGGTTAGTAACCAATAAGCCTAATAGATACCCAAGCCAATACCTAAGCGTAATTTTCATTGCGATTTAAAGAGTTGAAAGAGATATAGTTGGCATGGTCTTCAAAATTGCGAAGGTAAAACAATATTCTACCAGGTCTCAACTAATCACATTCCGATGGTGGATTTTTGAGTTTTTCATCCTGATTTTTTTCTTGTCAACAAATAAGTTTCCCACGTAAAATGCAGTACTTTTTTTATGTGATTACCTTTTTTTTCTATAACTCAAAATTAAGATATGGTCGGAAGATGGCGAGTCCACACCTCTTTATTTTCGAAGGAGGAGGGGTATATTTACATATTTAATCTTACAATTACTTGAAAAATATGGGATGCTGGTGGTATGTCTCCCCGTCACCTCTCTTTACAGTTACATCTAACCTTACATCTCTTTAATTTAGGAGGAGAGGTATGTCTTTATTAATTTATTCTTTTTTATCATTACATACTTCATGCTGGTGCAATGCACCTCGATATTTGTATTGATGATCGATGGCAATGGCTGATGCGATTGCGATTCCCCCATGCTGACCACATCATTCATTAATGCTCATAGTTAATGCTTTTAGGACCAGAGTCTTCCCGTCACCACTAGACGTGTTTCTACTTTGACCGGATAATAGTATCATATTAAGATAAAATAAGAATGAAATAAATATAGAAGATATTTAATTAGTAAAATTATAATAATCGATAAGATTATTAATGATTTGATCTCGTAAGAGGAGAGAGAGAGTCGGTAAATTTTGATGTAGATAGTATTTTTTAAGTTATATGTAGAAAAATAGAATATTAGTGGATTTTGATATAATGGAGAAAGAGAATATATATGGAAAGAGTAAGTTTCTTAGAACTCGTACTGTTTCTATCTCATCCCACCTCTTATCCTGTAGCCAAATAATATCTTAAAGAATGTATACCAACAGTTGTTAATAGTTAATGCTTTTAGGACTAGATACCTTCAAATTTTGTAATTTTGTATAACAACGTGCAATTAAATTACATCATCTCTGACATATATGGCCATTCGTGGTTCGTAGGGGTCGTACATTGCTGTGGTAATCGCGGTGGTGGTGTGGCTTGCCAAGGCGACAGAGGTGACGATCTGGGGACAGGGTTGTGATGGTGGCGATCATGTGGCCTGTGTTGATCTCGTCATCGTCGTTCTCAGAAGTCGCGACCGCAACGGCTCACGATGGCACGTCAGCTCGTTGGTGGTCTCAGTGACCGCATGTGCAGTGCCTCCCGGAGTTCGACTGCCAGATTGGGTGGCGTAAATGACGGTTGTGACTGCATTGTAGTGGTGGCATGGCCTCGGTAGTTGCGTCGACTTGGTTGCTTGTTGGTAGTGATATTTCATATATTAGAGTGTGTTGATCTTTCTTTTTCTTTGTTGTTTTTATATTACTTAAAATTTTATTTGAAGATCATATGTGACCACATAATTTTACAACTGTTCAGTAGTTGAATTCGACCTTCGAATTGTTATATTCAGCTTCCCAGTAGTGCGATCTTCAAGTTTATTTTGTAGGCACTTTAACGTATCTACGAGTATAATTTCACTCTCTTTTTAAAAAATCATCCATTTCTCCGTCTAAGAGTATATTTTATTTTTCTTTCTTTTTTATTTTTTATCTTATTTTCTGAATTCTAACTTTTCCAATTCTACGAAACATACCCTTCCCCTCTTCGCAAATATATTAGACTTTTTTTTTTTTTTTCTCCCTTCCTCAATCCGGAAGACCCCCATCTCCTTTTATATCCGATACCATCTTTGTTAATAAAAATTAACTTTAAAAAAATTACATCATCAAATCACCCTCTGGAGATTATTATTATTACGCCAGTATTTCGTCATTTCATCTGCCATGATGGAAATTCTGATAAAAGAAGTGAGAAGGGAGATAGACGGCGAAAATTGTTGCATTCAGAGCCACAACTTGGACGAATCCAACGTCACCGGAAAAAAATCGTACCAAAATCTCCGTCGAAACTTTTCCCATCCCTTCTTCCGCGTCCTCCTGCTAAACTGACCTTCTCATCCCTTCTTCCCATGCACAAAGACCCCCGCAGACGAATCTCCATTTTATATTCTTTGCACAAAAACCTCATCACAAATCTTCCGGTCATCTCATCGTTGACGACACGCATTCGTCTCAGATGCCTTCTCATGTTCATATAAAAAAATAATATAAAGTTTTAAGGGAAAAAAAAAATGCTTGGACCCTCCTGCCGGTTTATAGACCGTTTGTTACGTGGAATACAGTAATTTATTTTATATTTGATTAATTTTATTTTAGGATAAAATTTTATCAGGAGAAAATTTTAAAATTGAGGATAAATTTATTTTAAAAAAAAGTTGAGATAAATTTATTTTTTCTTGTGTGAGACATCTATCATATCTATCCTCTCAAATATTTTTATTTATCTTATAATTTGACACATATTTATTCAAACATTAAAATTAATTTATCTTTTAATTTCAACACTTATAAAATTTATCATATTAAAAAAATAAGCCCTTAGGACCTATTTAGATGCAGATTAGCAAAAATTTTTCTTATTGGATGCTTTTATTAAAATTTTTACCATCACTTCAACATAAATTCACACATAATTATTTATGATTATTCTAATCAAGCCATAATAACCTTCACTTTCAGTCATATCATTAAATAAATAACCACTGCATCATCGACTCACTTTTAATATTAAACAAATATCTATTTCATCTTTCACTCCAACTTTTAACAGTAAACAACTATCACTAACATCATATTGATACACCAATCATTTTGTTCCACTCTTTAACCCTTCCCTTATTCCACTACTCAAATAAATATTTTATCCCGTGGACCATTAGGGCCTATTTATGTGGTGGGATATCCGACATTTTTGCTGGATATCCCATGTTTATGAAGGAGAATAAGTGAATCCGTATTTTACCTTAAATTCAGGTTTCCTCAAACCTAGGTTTAAGTGAGGGATAAGTTATCCCATACTTAAATCCTTTATAATCCTAGCTTATATCCCTTATTCACGTAAACACCCCTTACAAAATTATCTTAGGTTACACGTAAATATCAACATGAGATATCCCTTATTTACAAGTTTTTATTCTATAAAATACATTCCGCAACGTAAACTAGCTGGTGGGAGTCAACCTCTCTTTTTGGAAGTTGACTCTTGTTTACCAAGCGGGATAACCCAACTCTTGTTTGAGCTCTTAACACGAGTTATCCTAACCCAGATTCGAAGGGGGGTTGGCTTAGCCCCCATTTCAACCCTTGTTCTCTCTATCTTTGAAGCGCTGCCTCCCTCACAACCAATTTTTCGAGTTGCCCTTTTCTTCACTCTTCGCTCTCACGATGGCTTGTTTTATTACTTATTTACAGAGCAAGTATTGTGTTTATGGATTATTTTCAAGGTGATTCTTTGTGATTATTTGACTGCAATGCATCCATGCCATGTTTATATGTAAGTTTTCATCTCATTTGGATTTTAACTTCCTTATATATAAATATGATTACCACATATGTATGGACTTTTCCCATTGAGAGATGGAAAATTTTTCCTTGGGTTTGGAGGGTAATGGGGGTTATTTTCTTTTTTTATTGCCATCTGAATTTTTTTATAGGTTTTGTACTAAACATCGATAGTTTTTCTTTTGTATTTGTGGATGTGATTGGATCTTTGACTCTTTCTTTGTGTCATTTGTGGAGTAATTCGTTCTCTTGTTATGGGTTGGGTTATCCCCCACTAACAACCTTGTCAGTCAAGGGAAGTCTTTTACTGCAGGTGATTCTTTGATCTCCCCAACAAAATTCAACCTATATATGCCATGTTCGAATGCATTATTTTAGGTGTAATGAGAGTTGTTGGATAGATTAAGGAGGTTTTTAGCAAGAATGACCACTTTTCCCCTAATCTTGTATTTTTTACCATATAAAAACTACGTCAACTAACTTATCTATCATTTCAAGGGTAAACATATCTTTGTCACCTTATCCCTCATTCTATCCGCATTCCTAAGTAAACACCTCATTTCATATCATAGGATAACTCTCATTTCTAACCTCCATTGAGTAAACACAAATAGCAATTAACTCCCGTTTGCAAGTAAATAGAAACAAAGGTTAATCCCTGTTGTAACTTTACTAATCTGAATTAGCTAACCTGCATTGTAAACTAACCCAAAGGTGCTATTTGATTGAAGGAATAATTAGGAGGGATAGAAAATGAATGTAAAAGAGTAAGAGGAATTATGGGTTTTTATTCCACCTAAGTGTTTGGTTGTGCTTGTTGTCACGTCAAAAAATTAGAAGTATTTAATTCACTTGAGTTATTTGGTAGGAGGAATAAACGAATTTTATATGATGAAATTAAAAAAATAAGATAAAAAAATAAACCAATAGAATAAATAAATTCTACCTCTTCTACGTAATTCATTTATTCCAACATCCAACTCTGAATCTACCAACATCAAAATAAATGTTACCAAATATAATATTCACCCCTAATTCCTCCACCATTTCCCCAACCACGCCGACCCAAAGGAAGTGAGGGAATCCAACGGCCACGGAACACCGGGCAAGCATTTCCTATTAAAAAGCCCCCTACCTCCTTTATTCCTCCCATTCCAACAACCATTCCCATATTACCTCTGTCCCCCTAAGGCTGTGGCGGTGGCTGTAGCTGTAGCTGTAGCCTCCTCCTCCTCCTCCTCCTAATTCCCACCAACACCACCGCCTATCTGGAATGGGCCTCCTCCGCCACCGGAACGGGGCCAATCGGATGGTGAAGGAGGAGGAGGAAGAGAAGGAGGCGTGCTGCGGTGGGGTAAGGAGATCCCCGCCACGATTGGTGAGGTACGAGGAGTTGCCGGAGTACCTCAAGGACAACGAGTTCATAAGGGGGCACTATCGTTCCGAATGGCCCCTAAGGGATGCACTCCTCAGCGCCTTCTCTTGGCACAACGAGACCCTTAACGTCTGGACGTGAGTCCCCTCCATTTCCCCTCACCACTAATTAATTTCAACCCCCTTCTCCTCCTCCAGTTCCTGATTGGATGATTGCCAAATCCCATTTCTCTGTTTTTTTTTTTTTTTATTCTCTTTTGACTTTCATTTTTTTCCTGGATATTTCTTTCTGAATTTTCTGTTCGTCGTTCGGAGAACAATGTGGAGACTTTTTTTCTATTCAATATATATGTATATTTTTTGTTTTGTTTGCTTGTTTTGGTCAATTCCATGATGGTCTACTTAGATACGTAATCCTATTATTGTTTTGGGATCCGTTTGTTTAAGAAAATAAAATAAGATCTTCTGCATTTAGATTGAAAAAATTAATAAAAGAGTTACGTCGGAATAGAACACTAGACCTAAACGTCCAAAATGACTTATTTCTTTATTTATTTCACGAAATGTTACTTTCACAGATAATTCTTTAAAATCTCATTCCTCGGATGAAATATGATCTTAAATATGAGAAGGTGTTTTGGTTGAAACGTTAAGTGAGCCATACCGGATAGGACATTGATTTGTGTTGTGATAATTTAAGGCCAAGCCGTTGCTTGGTTTGGACAATTGCACGTTTCACGGGGTCAAAACTGGACATCCAAGTCTGTTTCCCATTGAGATTTTTGGGGCTTTCTCAAGAATAAATTAGGCTTTTTCAGGCACATGGGAGGGTTCTTCTTGCTCTTGGTGCTGACCGTTGCGACCTCGATGGAAGCAGCCGGTGCGGGGGAACCGCTGCCGAATACCGCCAGGTATGACGAATATATTGGGGGCATATTTGCCATTTCGAGTTACGTGTTCCAGGATGTCACGTTTTTAAACAAACAAATAAATAAATAAATAAATCAAGCAAAAATACGTACCCACACATCACATGCCTTTTCTGAGAATCAAATATCATTTATGATATTTCGATTTCCTTCATTTTTCATGCCTTTCGCACACATCACATGCCTTTTCTGAGAATCAAATATCATTTATGATATTTCGATTTCCTTCATTTTTCATGCCTTTCGCAACAATTGATGAAAAATATTTTTCCCTCGCATTCTCTTGAACTCACTTTATTTATTCCATTAATTGTGTGTTTTCTTTTTTCATTGTTTAATTCTCAGATCAGTAAATGCGACCACGAGAGGGAACATATCGGGAGATGGACTGCAGGTATCATGTGAAAAAAATACTGCCTTCTAGGTGGAATACTTAATGTTGTGAGGTTTTTCTCTGGGCTCTTGTTTTTGCCATCCATCAGTTGTGTTTCATGTTGGATGAAACATCTAAATTCTTGTCACAAACCCCCACCCAACCCAACGAAAAAAAAAAAAGAAAAAGGTTCTGCATGGTAACTTTATCAAAATGCAATGCGAGTTACAAATATTTAATATTGTTATCTTAATTCGATCTTAAGCATTTTCTACTGCCGTCTTGTACCATCCAAAAAAAATCTGTGCCCAAAAAATCAAACAAACGGTAACATGCATCACTTATTCTAAATAAGGCTTGTACTTAGAGTTTTGATTTGATGGTCGTCTTCTATTTTTATCTGGGAAGACCCTTTCCAGGATGGAAGCACCAATGCTAATCTATTGTTCAACGGCAACGTCGTGTCAATTTATTTGCTATTTTTAAATATTCTATTTTCCTCGACGCTCTACAGAAAATAAATATAGGACGTGCATTCGAAATGATGTTTGACTTAAAACATTCTTTGTTCTCATGCCCATATGTTCCTCGACACTTCACAGAAAGCAAAACAAAGGGCGTATATTCAAGTTGATGCTCGACTAAAAATATTTTCTTGTTTCTAAATTTTAATTTTCAGGCTTTATATCTTTCGATCTTTAGACCTTTATCTTAAGGAAAATAACACATTTATTTTATGACTCAGAGCCCATGTAGGTAAATTGGTCGAAATTGACCATCCACCACAAAGCAATCTCTCAGGTAACGTATAGATAAGAATTTAAACTATTTTTTTTTTTTAAATTAGAAATTTTGATTGTTTGACCATACCCTAATATCGAGATATTATTAGAGGGACAAATTCTTTCCACTAGGCATGGAAGGATTTCCCTTTTTTTTTTTTCCTCTTTAGTAGACTTGACATGTAAAGGTTATGCGGATCAAATCCCACCGCCATCACATTTACTCCTCCCAGAAGAACAGCTCACGAGGGAATGCTTTCCATGTTAACTACTCCATTCAATTTGCAGCATGGGCCACTCCAAGTATTTACATGTGTCCGGTAGGTGCACAACACGGAGCATGTCTTAGGTTAATTTTCTTGGGGGTGTTATAAAATTTGAGTTTATAAAAGTACAAGAGATGTTAGCCATTCTCTTAATTTACTTTGTAATTGAGGTTAACGCCTACTTTTATTTACTTAAAACATGTTTCAACCTATGGTGTCAAGAAAGAGAGGTAAAAGAAAGATGGTTGACATTAATTCTTATCTCAACGTCAGTGTGAACTTAGATTATGTAAAATTTTTGTTTTCTTTCTAAATTATGAGTTTTAAGAGGTAGTATTAATCTATGAAGTAAATGGAAGTTATTTTTTGTTTATCGGTGTTAACCCTAGGTAAAAATTTATATTTAATTTCCTGACAATAAATTTTTTACTGCTCGGTATTTGGACTCCCATAAAAATAACCTAGAAAATAACGAAAATTAAAGAAAAAAAAGGAAATCCTTCCTTCATAAATCAATGCTGTCACTTTCGCCGTTAGTTTAATTTTAGTCGATGCGGACAAAACATACACAGACGTCTCCATGTCATGACTGGTGCATGACATTCATGTATTGAATTTTAGTTCAACAACTCACGCGAGTTTTGGACTTTAGGGACCTAATCTGACCCATTTGATCTCATGCGATCCCTTTGTTTCTTCTCGATGGGGTTCATCTAATGCGTCTGTGATGCAATCAATGCGTGCCATTCACGTGCACTTAGTTTGGCATGCTGACATCTAACATAGCATATGCTTTCCACCTGTGACTCCAACCAGCAGTGTGCTGCTTATTGTCATAGATAGGCAACCAGTAGAGTAATCTAGATGTGTCCAGAAGTCATGTGATCGAGTTGCTAAGTGACAACCTTATGACTGCATGCAAGTTAATAATGACTGTTACTCTAAGACACCAGATTTGAATATTTGATTTGCTTGAAAATAAATTTGTGCTATCCTTTTTACAGAGACGGAGCTAAGAATTTATGCCCAACCATAGGAGGGACGTAGTTGAAAGATATTATATTTATCAATAATACCCATTGTGTAGAGCGAATCGCACTACAAAGATTTTTCAATGATGCACTCACTCAAAGAAATTTAAAACTCTGAGGTTTAATTTTTAAATCGATCTCCATCCCTCACCGAATTTTCTTGACAGTAAAACTATTAATTTCGTTGGGCATTCAGATAAACAAGTTGGAAACATTAGTGGTTTTCATGAATGACTACATAGATCGATTTCTTTCTGATAAGGTAAGAGGTTTGGTGGGATCTACACACACCTTTTCACCCTTCTTTTTCACGCAGCCCATCTTCATCTTCGATTTCCCACAGCAGCAGTGGCTGTTACACGGGGATATGTGTTCCTGTTTCGTTTGTAAGGGGAAGGGCGGTTGATTCGGCCGTACCTTTACCATTTTTCATAGGCAAACGGCTACCCATTGATTTGAAAATGGGAGTCCAATACCAAAATCCCCAATGTCAAATTAAGAAGTGCAGAAGGACATGGCATGTTTTGAAATTCTGTGGACGTAATTAGATAGAAGATAATTTCGCTGGAGTCCAATGAGGTACGGATCCTAAAGAAGCGAAAAATAGTAATAAATGCTTCGGTATAATTTTATATGTTGAAATTTTGTTTGGTTCCGTCCTCTTGTGTCTGCCAGCGGTCATTCTATGGCTTTCCTCCGGCTTCATCTGAAATAAAGCCCTAACTTAGAATTATTATATTTTTCACTTGGTTCTTAACAGGATTCACTAATGAGGTGGCTGTTACAACCTGAGGCAACATTCTCACAGGAAAGAAAGGTGGCCAGATGGCCAAGGCTAGTGTTCCTCGTTGGCGCCATGACCTGCCTCGCTTGCAGCACGATCTCGCATCTTCTCGCCTGCCACTCGCGACGTCTCAACCTCTTCTTCTGGCGCCTGGATTACACTGGCATCTCCATCATGATTGTGGCATCCTTTGTCCCTCCTATCTACTACGTGTTCCTCTGCCAGCCTTTCGCCCGCCTCGCCTACATCTCAACCATAACGGTCTTTGGGACGCTTACCATTGTCACTCTCCTTACGCCCACCTTCTCCTCCCCATGCTTCCGCCCTTTTCGTGCCTGCCTCTTCCTTGCAATGGGCTTCTTCGGGGTGATCCCCGCGGTCCACGCGATTTACCTCTACTGGGAGTACCCTGAGTGCCATATCGCGGTGGGACTGGAGGTGATCATGGGCTCGGCCTATGCTTCGGGTGCCGGCTTCTATGTCAGCCGTGTGCCCGAGAGGTGGAAGCCAGGAGCATTCGATCTGACGGGCCATAGTCACCAGATATTTCATGTGCTTGTCCTCATAGGCGCTCTTGCACACTACGTGGCAACCGACGTGCTTCTTGACTGGCGGGATGTCGTTGCCTGCTCGGTTCCTGACCACCTGGCACGCTAGTCTAGCCATCAGCAGTGAAGGAGAACAGCTGTTGATTATTTCATCCCTCACCCCACATCACTGCCAGTCTTAAGTTTCCTTAGAATGGTTTTTACAAGAGGGCAGAAGAAGCAGCTCTTATCTTTGTAATGTGCCAAAAGAAAAAGTTGTGTACGGTGCAATTGGAGGAGATGGATGCTTGTTGGTTATTTGTTGTATGTTTATTGTGTGGTCTCCAGAAGCGCGGAAGAAGAATTAGGTCACAAGAGTCTTGCTAGTTAATGGTTGGAAGTCCAGTATACGGTTCGTAGATATAATTGGCATCCGAAACGACGAGATCAACCGTTGCTTCCACCGATTAACTCGAAATAAAATAAAGAGAGAATTACATTAAAATCCTGGACATTTTTATAAAATCTTAATGTATATGTCCTAAATGTCATTACAAAACTTTCCAATCCCCACATTTGGCAAAGCTCTCCAAAAGCATCTTCAGGATTAGTTTACTTAGGAAGTTAGAAAGCTGATGTTAGGAATTGTGGAAGTGATGTTAACTCTTTTTGTCCACTTGCACAGTAGTATTAATACAAGTTTTTATTTACTTTAATTATTGTTAAGCTGTGGTGTGGACTTTTATGATTTTTACTTGGTGTTGATATTAGGAATATAAAAATGACTCCTTTACCCCTCCTAGACAACATTATGTCGGTGATATTTAGACCTGACAAAGGTAATATTTGAGTTTTAAATTAAATTACATCGATGAAATTTCAGTTCTAAATCAAATATCACTCGATATTTGAATATTTCACCTCTGAATCAAATATTAAATATAACCCCTGGTATTTGAATATTTTTGTTCTGAATGAAATATCACCGGTGATATTTGAACCCATTGAGGGATTAGGCATAGAGATAGAGGAGAAAGGGTGTGAAGATGGAGAGTATTCACGCCAGGATGGAATATTAAGCCTTTTGTCATCCATGGTGAGGGCAATTTGAGCAAGGGTGAAGATTGATTTGGAAGTCTAAGGTGGAGAGAGGCAACCGTAGGGACGGCGGGGGGAGGGGGAGGGGTCAGATGTTAGAGATGTGGGGGTGGTGTTAACTCATGTTCCCTTAACACCGATGCGAACTAATGTTTGAAAAACATAGGTTTTCACACCCTAAAACCTAAGTTTTGTAAATGGGGGTTAAGCTAAGAAGCAAACAAGGGCTAACCTAGGAAGTGAACTGTCCCTTGAAGAAAAACTCTAGGACTCTCTCAAACCCTTAAACCATCTAATAAGAGATAAATGAGAGATGGGTTATGGAGCAAGGTCAAAGGGTTACAATTTCTTCAATTCTATCAGATCAACATCAATTAAAATATACCATTCTCATGTTGGAAGTGGTAAAAAAGAACACAAAAAAATTTGAAAAGAAAAAACAAATGGTGTGTTAGATGTTGGAGATGTGGGGATGGTGTTAACTCATGTTTCCTTAACATCGATGCGAACTAGTGTTGACAAAACACTGCTTTTCACACCCCAAAACATAAGTTTTGGCTGAGTAGCAATCAAGGGTTAACCTAGCCGTTGAAGAAAAACTCTAGGCCTCTCTCAAACCCTTAAATCATCCAATAAGGGATAAATGGGAGGTTTGGGGTGGGTTATGGAGCAAGGTCAAAGGGTTACAATTTCTTTCAGTCCATCGAATCAACATCAATTAAAATATACCATTCTCATGTTGAAAATTATCAAAAAGATCACGAAAAAATTTGAAAAAAAATAAATGATATAGGTATGGATAAACCATCAAAATGTGGTGGACGAGAAATCAAGAAACGATCTCCTTACATCTTGGAGGTGGCTGGGCAGAGATGCCTCAGGAAGGGGGTTTGCCTCCTGTATAAAAGAAATGGAACCCCAACCCATCAAGGATATGAAAAACATAGAGAAAGTCGAGTTCATCAGAGCCCTAAAATCATACCCATTTTTCCCCGATCCTAGAGTGGTATCAAAGCCACCGCCACGATTGAAACCTCCACGACTAGTGGGATCACTGCCACACCTTCGGTGGACCTTACATCCACCATTACTTGTTTGACATTTCATAGATCGCCGTGTCCTCTATCATTCCTATGTCAACAACTAACATTTCGTTGCTCAATTGATCGAGAAAATCGCCTGCTGCTTCATCATTCCATTCAATCTTGTGATCTTTTACACACAGTACTGGAAGATCTATCACTACTACCACCAAGCTTCCACCACCCCAAACGTACCTTTTCACAAGAGAACCCTAATAGGGTTTGGGTTGCACACACCTCTTATTCAGAAAGATAGGCAAAAATATCTCCTTCGCCTCCTTATTTTTGATAATGTCTTTTATCCCACATAAATGATGGAATTATATAGTTTTTGATAGAAAACGATGGGCAAAGAAAAAGCACATGTAATAGATGACTTCTTTTGCACCTTGTTGGGTACACATGCAAAAACAAGAGTTCCAAAATAAATAACCAATGGAGATGTGGGTGGATTTTGGTGCAACCCAACACATTACAAAAACCAAGGATTGAAATCTTTTACTGAGCTCAAGCCTGGTAAACAATGCATCTATATGGGCAACAATACCTATATATATAGATGTGGAAGGTATCAACATCTACTGACTAGACCTTGGTGATTGAGTGATGATTCTGAAATACATCTTTTATGCACCTTGCATGAGGTGGAATTTACTTTCTATTATGGCTCTTATGAAAAATGGCTTAGAAGTTCATTTTTTTAATAAGCGTGTCTCTATAGGCAACGATAAAAAAACGTTTACTATTGGCACCTATGTTCTTGAACATGATCTTTATCGTATTTCCATTATTGACATATGTCCTATGGTTGGTGGCTCTGGCCCAACCACAGGACCCCTCCACTAAGGAGTGGTTGGAGGCCCATCTATGTTGGTCATGGGAGCCTCTCTCCTCCATTCGGTGAGGTGTTGGGTAGGATACTTTTATGGTTAAGTGAGGCGCATTAGATCCTTGCTTTTTAGTTCTTTTGGTTAGGCCCCTTTTGTACATGATGCAATTAGAGTGGATGAGCCCTGCTTATTGTTATAGGTTTGTATCTAAATAGCTTTTGGATAGTATAGAAAGCTTGCACATATTGAACTATGCCCTTTTGTAAATGGATATGTATTCACAATAGACTGCTTGGTATTCTTTGTAAATATTAAATGACGTCTAATGTGAGGAATGTGGTGATTGCTACTTGATGCACGTTTTTGTAATTTTTCGTGCTTGTATAGCTTTGTGGTTGTAGGGTGTGCCCACTTGTATAATATCTTTACTATTCCATGTGGTTGAATTGTAGGGTGTACCTATAAGGGTTTAGATTTTCGAATGTACTTAATGAGTTAATTAAAGACTTAATTAGTTAGTTAATGATAGATTAAGGGCACTGGGGACCTTAATTTTGTAATGGCAATCCTAAAAGATATGTAAACCCTTCAATCATTAAGTAAATGTTTAAGAAATGAAAAGATGAGGAGCTACTTGTAAGAGATGGTCACTTGGTGGCCTTTCTTGGGATCCAAGTAAGTGGTGGAAGAGCTTGGGCACAAAATTCACACCCCTTGTATACGTTAAACAAAAAACAATTTGAAGAAAACCCCCATTTTTGCCTTCTCCAAGCCAATTCCCCTTTCTTCACCAATGGAGAACACCTCTCCCTCAGCTCTCCTTTGCTCCACCGGTCAACCACCACCTTCGTTGATCGTCATTGCTGCCGTCGTGATCGAGGAGGTTGCTGACGTAGTTGCAACTACTGCTGCTGCTGAGAGTGTTGCTACCGCTGCTGCAGTTGCTGTTGTTGACATTGTTGTTGTTGCTGTCACTGTGTTGCTGCCGCTGTTGCTGTTGACACTATTGTTGTTGGTACTGCTGTTGCTACTACAGCAGCAGCTGTTGCTGACACTGCTGTTATAGCTGTTGCTAACAAACTTACAAACCTTTTTCTCACTCTCAGTGGCTACAAATCCCTCAGGCTGGTCCATATAGATATCCTCCTCAAGATTTCCATGAAGAAAGGCAACCTTTACATCCATTTGATGGATAGTGAGATCATACATTGAAGCCAATGCAATAAGCATCCAGATAGTAGTAATCCTAGTTACTAGAAAATTGGTATCGAAATAATTGATACCTTTCGTTTGCTTAAACCCCTTGACAACAATCTGACTTTGTATTTTTCAATAGATCTATCAGGCATGAGTTTTCTCTTAAACATTTACTTGCACTAAATAGTAGAATACTTTCAAGGTAAATCAACAAACTCCTAAATTCCATTAAAGATGATTGAGTCCATCTCATTCTTAATGCATCTTTTCAGTGCTTAGCTTCAGAAGAAGCCATGACATCATGATAAGTAGGGGGATCGCCTTGGATTTGATAAGCAATAAAATCACTTCCCAAATCTTTGGTAATTCTCAGTCATTTACTTCTCCTAGGTTTAAAATCATCTATTTCATTGGGTTGAGAATGGGAATAGCTAGCCCCCACATTATGCATCATTTCCACTAGTTCAAGAATAGAATCAAATGTGGTGGCTAGACTATTTAAAGTCACATTTTAAGGTAATCTAGTCTTCATAGGAAATACATCTTCAAAATATGTGATATCGAAAAGCTCGATAATAGTGTTGACATTTATACCTGAAATCTCATATTTTATAAGAAAAAATCTATAGGCATAGTTGTTGTCAACGTAACTCAGGAAAACTACATCAACTGTCTTAGAACCAAGCTTTCTTCCTTTCATGTTCTAGGACAACCACCTTTGCAAGGCAACCCCACACTTTGAGGTATTTTAGACTTGATTTTCTATTTCTCCAAATCTTAAATGGACTACTTTCCTTATATTTGAGGGAAACTTTATTCATAATATGACATGTCGTATTCAAAGTTTCCCCAAACATATAAGTAGGTAATCTTGAACTTTGCAGGAGAGCATTGACCACGTCAATTAGAGTTCTATTCTTTCACTCTGTTATCCCATTAGATTGTAGGGAATATAGGACCGTCAATTCATGAACTATACCAAAAGCTTGACATTATTTATCAAATAAGTTGGATAATATTTCCCTCTATTCGACTTAATCTCTTACGAATTTTCGCAGTTTGTGTTCCTGTTTTTTTTTAAGATAAGAAATTTACTTGATATCTTGTTCTTAGACTTAAGCAAATATACATAGTAGTATCTACTATTGTCATATATAAAGATGATACAATATTTTTTTATTGTCCCTAGTTAATACACCATTAAACTCTCAGATATTCATGTACACTAAATCTAAAACATTAATATCTCTAATGATAGAGTGAAAAGGTTTCTCAATTTGTTTATTTTGCACACATTCTCTCATTTCATAGTTTTATTTATGATATGTTCGGGAATTATATTTAATTTCATTGTTCTTCTCAGAGAATTTAAATTTATATGACCTAATCTACAGTGTCATATATCATAAGATTAAATATTACTACAGATAGACTGAATTGAATGAAAACTAATATTATTCAAAGCAAACAACATCAACTTCACATCTCACTCTAAATAATAAATCAACATCTACCAAACATCCAATTCTATAAAAAGTTCCATGTCTCAACATAGCAACTTTATTGCATTTAAAGTTTAACTCAAAATCCTTTCTAATTAATAAAGGATTAAAAAGAATATTCTTTTTCACAGTAGGCACACGTAGCACCCTACGCAGTATCTAGACTTGTCTTGAGGAAAACCTCAAGTCCACGCATCCAAATCCTAGTACCTTGGCTGTAGAGTTGTTCCCTATCTTCATAGTCTCACCACTGCGGGCCTGATAGGAATAAAAGAATAATCTATTAATACAAATATATACATTGGCTCTAACATGCATGAGTCATTTAGTAGGACCGTAAATAACATAGAGTTTAGGTCTTACTAAGACCTACCTATCGCTAGGCCTAGCCTCCGCGGTGATCACATTCACCTGAGGATTCCCTCCTGTGGTCTTCTATTGAGCTTTGTTAGAAGTGCAGTCCTTCCAGTGTCCAACCTACTTATAGTGTCAACATGGTTTGTTCTTAAATATTTTCTGGATCTTGGGTTTATCCTTTGTTTTATTTTTATTATTCTTATTTTATTCTCCTTGCATATATCATGACATTCACCTTATACTCTACGGGCATTACAAATTTTTGTTTCCTATGCTCTTCCTCAGTAGCAATGGTCACCATCAAGTCATCAAGAGAAATCTTTCCCATTTTATGCTAGAGAGTCATCCCGAAGTCCTTCCAAGATTTAAAAATTTTTTCAATGATGGACATGACTTGAAACTTCTTAGGAATTTTTATTTCAATCTCTGTAAATCATAGAGTAATAACAGAAACTTGTGTTCCTACTTCGAGACTGATTTTCCCTTAGCCATTTGAAATTTAAGAAATTTTGCGACAGAGTATTTTTTGTAATGTCTCAAAATTCAGTCTTCGAGTAATTTCAAAGTGGTTTGAGTTAGTTCAAACTCGAAAACCTGATTAGGGTTTGGTGCTAGTGTCAAAACCCCCTTAAATTGCCACGAATCGTGTATTTCAAATCAAACCCTAATCAAACTTTGTCAAAAAGGGTGTCATATGCAGTATCATTGGATTCCTCTCCTCGTAAGCTTTTTGGTGATGCTTGTTTCATGCGATTTCGAGGTATATTGCTCAAGTTAGGGTCAAAAGAAGTCACTAGGGACCTAAATGTAAGGTAAACCCAACCCTAAGGGCAATTTGCATATTTCACCCAACTAAACCTACTCAAAATCGCTCCTAAAGCCTATTTAAGGACCCCTTGAATTCCTTGGGTCGCCATTAGCTTCCAAACCCTCTCTAATCAAGAGAGAAAGAGAAAAGAAAAACCTTTGTTCTTCTTAAAAAATAAAAAATTTATTTGTAGGGTCATGGTTGTGATTCCGCAAAACCCGAGGTTCCCACCGCAAATTTCATGACGGCAACGGCAACGTGCAACAACAGTGCAACGTGTGGCGACAACGGCAGGCGTGCTTGCGATGTGTGGCAGCAGCCGTGTGCGGGGGACAGAGCATGACTCATGGCAGCACCCTTCGAATGTGCACGCGCACGACTACACCGACCGGGAACATGCCAATTCACGACGTGTGGTGGCATCCACGGCTGCAAGTGGGCCCACAGCGATCTGCGGAGCGAGGCGAGCGCGACTCGTGCGCGGGCGCGTCAACCGGCACGTGCGTGGCCGTTTTGGTCTAACTCTTGACCTCCTTGCGCTGTTTTGTCTGGTTTGAGGCCTTCCCAACCTCGAATTTCGACAAATAAGGTACCGTTGGAATCGTATCGACGCATACTATGCATTGGTATGATTTAATTCCACTTTTTATTTCGTTCTCCTTATTGAAAAATTAGAAACGTAATTAGGTGTCTCTGACCCTGTCGTGGGTCCGATTGAACCAGGTCATCTTCCCGATGTGTATGAGGATCCCGAGGTAGGCATGGAGACTGTTTCCAAGCCTAGTGCGCACGATTTGGAGTCACTGTGATCCTCCAGTGACATTAGGTAGAGTAGTCTAGCCCTCTTTCAATTCAGCCGATTTTTCGGGTACTTGTGGACCCATCCTGTGCGATCTTTTTCCATATACCATCTTGGTCGGCATGAGTTCTCCTTTTTGCTGAGTTTGGAACCCCTCCAGTGTTTTTCCCTAATTTATGGGCACTTAAAAGAGAAATAACATGTTTTATGTAAATGACGTAGATTAATGATCATATATACCCTTGTTATCATATGCATGAAACGAACTCCATTTTAGATAAAACAAGTTCTGTTATTTTCAGTAATTTCTAAATAACATGGGACTACTGTCACAAGATTGAATCTACTTGTAAAAGGATAAGTTGAAGGATAATGTGAATAATTACAAATTTTTGAATTAGTAATATGAAATTGCTAAGGATTTTCTAAATTAACAAAATAAGAGATACGATTATCTGGAAATTGATTATATAATACGACAAGTACGTCAGGAAATAATAGGATAAGATAATTGGTTTTCAACCCCGCTACTTGTCAAGTTTTGGATGTAGCTTTGGGTCGTTTCAGACCGGGTTCAAGGGCTGGTTTAGGGAGTTGCTGGCCTCCCTACAACTTACGACTCTTTGGTTAGGCTTAGCAGCCAACTGGGATAGTGGATTCGCAGGGCTCGAGGTTTGGAGCAGTTCTTTCTGCCGGTGGGTGGGTCATTGGTTGTTTGTAGTTCAGCGTACACAACACTTGAATGTGTTCACGCTACACTACGTAGCCGCCACTTCTTTCCACGATGACCCTAGGGTGATGGAGCATGACGACTCGATGGATATAAGCAACCCTCTCAGCTAGGAGGGTGACTTATATAGGTCTTGCACCACAAGAAATTACACGAAATCGTTTCATGTTCGAGACGTTGATTAACAATTTGAAAACAATAAGAATATGGACAAATTGCATAAAAGGGATTGGATATAAAATATATTATAAATAGACAAACTATCAAGATAGTGCCTTTTTATTGTACTCTATTACCTGAGTTACTTGTTTAGTTGTACTACTCTACTCAGTTTTCACTGACATTTATCTCGGGTTCCGCACTCAAGTGTTGCTGAGCAATCAAGTACCGTGGCTGCTGCTGGTCAGACCTTCATGGAACCGGGTCCTATCTGAGGAGACGGTTCATACTGAGCCGGTGGCTCATAATTGTAATTACTTTTTCGCTAGTAGAATTTTACTCCATGTCTTCTTGTTAATTGTACGAGACTCTCATTTATTTCTACTCTAGGTGAACTTTGTTTTTATTGTCAACACTTTTTTTTTTCATTTAATGCTTTATGAATAAATGTTGACTATTGATGTTTTTAACTCTATGTTGGGTGACTGCGATCTTGCAGGTTTTTCATGCTAGTTGTTAGCACAAGGCAACTCGGGTCTCGTCGTTTGACGGGAGTCAGGTCGTCACATTTTCCAATATCAAGATCCTCAATACTATACTTTTTGTCCAATTCCTCCCATAGCCTCTTTGCCATGGACGTAGAGGTGTTGTATATACACAACACATTAGAGAAAGCCAACAAGATGCATCCGTGACAAACACGATTGTGCTCATTTTACTCATCCACAACTTTTTGGTCTCCAGGAGTGTGAATTTCCTTATCGAAAATCGGGCATTCTATTTCCAACGTTGAGATTAACTTTTTTTTTAAAATAAACTTCTTCCATTAACGAGAACGAAAAGACTACAAGGATGTGAAATGCCACGGGGTAAGGAAAGAGAAACAACCGAAACCAAAGAGGGGAACATGCCCCGTCCTGAAGAACAAAGGGGCAACTACGCCACACCCCAAGGAGCGAAGGGACTATGAACGGAGGAGACAAAACCTAAGAACCGAAAAAAAAAAAGGTACAAAGAAGACACCCCTGAAGTCAAAACATAGCATCCCAAAGAGATTGCTCCACGTCGTAAGGTAACGGCAATGCCACTGAAGAGAAGGCTTCAGAGATCATCTCGATCCACGCCAGCGAGAACCTAGAAATCTGGGAACCGAAGGTGAGTTAGCTACATCTCGATCATGTGAAACAGCCTCCAATGTGGTCCCAACAAAGAAAAGCCGCGAAGGTGAACGGTGGAACCCAAGACCAAGCGCCACGACTTCAGAGATCCCCCCCAAGGAAGGGACGAGGAGTAGTGATGCCAATAGGCAGTGACATCGAGAGGGCCCAACGGCCGAGGCTACCCCCATACCATCGACAGGTGGCAACTCCAAAGTCGGAAGGGACCGAACATTGGAGGAGCGTGAAGGTCGAAGGAGCACCGACGTCGAAGGCAGGAGGAGACGACGTGCCTTGGCCATAGGATGAAGCCGAGGATGAAGGTGTCGCGGCAAGGAAGAGGCGGAGTGGGTGCACGACGAGGATGGAATGGGAGGAAGGGTGGGGGGGGGGACCTGATCGACGAGCAGAGGCCGATCGAGGGCCCTAAGGATAGCACAACGTTAGGGTTCCGAGCGGAACAAAATGGAATGGGAGGGTTCCAAGCAGAGAACATTGAGATTAACTTAATGGTGGTTGACTAGATCTTTATGCATTGTTGTCAATGCTTGAAGTTCTGACTGCCAAACTTCTCAAGCATACCGAAAAAGTCTAGCATGATTTGAAAGCCATTTCTGTCATGACAAATATTTTTGATTTACATGATACATTCTCTAGGATTATTAAAATCAACACATACAAAATATAAAAATATATGCATTTCCAACGATTTTGCATAAATAAAAAATATTAAATCAAGTTAAAGAAGATATGACAAAATTCAAAATAAAATAAAAAATAAATAGCATACAATAGCACAAATAAAGAAAACGAAAATAAATTAGATATTACTCCGATCAAAGTATCTGTGAAGAACTTCACTTAGATAAGGTATTACCCTCTACAATACCAGTGTCAAGGTCTGACGAGCTCTTTCAAGAATACGATGATCCACCTCTAAGAATCGATGCGCTCCAAGCTTAGATGTCCTTGAAAATCACCTCAGGAGAACTTAGTCGAGATAATTTGATCAAATTCCATATTGAGCGATCAATATGATTGATTAATCACTTCTCAAATGTTCACTCTCGACTCCTTGCACGGGATGTTTGGTCAATCTTATGTCGAACAAATGCACTTTAAGAGAGATGAGAATGAGAGAGAGGGAGGAATGGTGGACAGTTTCTCAGTTGTATTGTGTGTCAAATGAGAGTACCTTCGTGACCTTTATATAAAACACACAACCCTACATTTATGGAATTTGACAATTAATATATCAATCCCATTAATCGATGAAATAAATTGATCGATCAATTAACCTTTTGATTGATCAATCAACAAACTAATGGGATTAAAAATCTATAGCAAAAGAGTCTAAATTCCAAATTGATTCTCATCCGAGCTGGAATCAGGGCAAGCGCACGTGAGTGCGTGTAATCTCCAACCCTACCTCTTACTTTTTACTACATAAGCTATGAGAAACAGAAATCTTTTATACTTGTCAAGAGATTTGTCTACTTCTAATGTGACAAACAACCTCTATCAATCATTACTTTTAACATAAATTCCTACGTCAATGTATATCAATTACATCCCAATTAATACAATTAAATTCCTAAAATCAATAAATTATATATAAATGCTTGTATGTTGCAACATCATGTGAATTGATGGAACTCACATACCTTTCATGCCTACGGATTGAGTTCGAATTGTGTTTGCGTCTGAACTCAACCTTAGCTAGACTTATCAAGCTTGAGTGCCAATCATTCAGTAAATTAAATACCAATCTGAATGAAACATATATTTGCAAAATTAAAGCTGGTCTAAATGAGGTATGTATTTTCCCAAAACAGTTGGGCCTCTATTTTCTCCCGAAATTTTGATACAAGACAAAAACCAAGATCATCAAGAAGAGAAAATTACGTGAATAGTCAGCATTTTACTGATAATCAGAAGCAGTCATAAAATACGAAGACCCAACGTTTTTGCTTCATACCAAATAACATAAAGCCCGCCATGATTGTCCTAGTTTTTACCCGGAACAAAACTTGTCTAGAACTTGAATCCAAGGCATTCAATTTATGGCTGCAAGGTGATGAAAGACAAGGGGAAACGGCAATGCACAATGGGAAAACATTATTTCTTATCGACAAAATTTTGGAAGATGTTTGATCAGAAAAACTGGGAAAAAATCAAAAAACTGACCAAGAGCATAAAAACTCCATGGTTTGTGCTGCAGGTAGGATCCAAGAATAAGAAAAGAAAAAATATATATAAAAGCCGAACTAACCTCCTGCTAACCAAGAGGCATTGACACGGGATGAGGACCTTTTTCTTGCACCTCAGTGACTTCACAGCATGAACATCTCCATCCTCTTCTCCGTTGACAAAACTGCCAATGCACAGACAAAATCTCGCATTTGGCATTCATTACCAGCCTCCTGAATCATCAATGCTGATGCTGCTTCCTAATTTCTCACAAACCTCTCCTTAACCCACTCTACACTTGTTTATGTCTCTCAGCTCTTTGGCTCCACAACATCCATTTCACTGTCGCTGTAATCAGCCCACTGTTTAGCTGGAACTTCTTCCATATTATTGCCATCGGTGGTTTCCTTAATCTCCACATGATCTTCAACAATGGCGATAGCATCGTTGGTGGCCACAGCTTCAGAGACATTATTATGTGATGATGCAGCAATGTCTTCCTTGATTTCAGTAACAACAATGCTCTCACAAACATCAGCTCGCACAGCACTTCCAACCCCATCTTTCAGTTCAAAGCATGTGAGGCTGCTGCTCTCAGGCCCTTCAACAACACCTGCAGGAGGAGGCGAAGCGACTGAGCTGCTTGGGGACTCCAGGTTGCTGTTGGGAGACACAAGAATGCCATTTGGAGATGATACATACTCACTCGTGGACATCGGGTACCCACTTGACAGCCATGGCTGGCCAGGCACGAAAACTGCAGCATGTGGATTCATCCCATAGCAATTAACATCCACTATGTTGACTTCCTCATTGGTAACAACAGGCTTGTGGCGTGGGCCCCGATTGCCAGGCCTCCCCGAGAGACGAGGGCCGTATGGGACCCTTGCCGTCGCAGACTGGTGCGGGGATCTGCGAACGTGGTTCACTGGTGTCATTGGCGGGATGTTCAGAGGTGGAGGCAATATCCCACCATGATCCCTGAAGACTGGCATGCCGACTGAGCCATAAACAGGCACCATGGATGGATTGTAAGGAGGTGCTGCAGCTGACAGCTTGCTGCCTTTCTCTGTGACACTCTCTGCTGCTTCCACTTGTTCACCCTTAGCAGTCAAAGCATTGGACAGTTCACATCCAAATGAAGCCGCCAAGTTCTCATCTTGGGTATGACCATCTTCAACTATGGCAGCACCAATGTCCTCCAAGGAAGCTGATCCATTTTCCACTGCACTTGGTTCTTTAATCTGCGAATCTGAAACCAAGCTTATCTTGTTTTGGTGCTCCAGCTCTTCACTAGGAGACTGCAAGTTTGAAACCCCTGGTTGCTGCAAAGAAGTATTCGATTCATTGGAGAAGTCGGAGTTCTCTGATTCAGAGACATGGGATTCAGGAACTTCCTGTTCTTTTGACAAGGGGTTCTGTATGTCAACATCATTTCCTGCTTCTGGTTCCTTCCCCTCAACTCCTGAATTCCTGGTTCTTTCGACTGATGGCTTGGGCACATGTTCTCCATGTGTTTCGTCCTTGTCCTTCTCTTTATCTGCAACTGTTCCAGCCTGATCACCCTCGTGTGGCTCCACACATGCTTCTCTAACATCAGGTACAGTATTGTGCTCTTCCTCCTTGTGGGATTGCTCCTCTGTAGTCCGTGAGATGGTGCCTGGTGGGGCTAGTGCTACTTCCTTGTAGGAAAATGACTTCCTAGTCGTAGAGACATTTACAGATGCCACATGCGAAGCTGACTTAGTTGGGACAGTGGAGGCAGCAGAGCTTGCTGGGGAGGGCTTGGAAATTGTAGTTTTCTCTTTGCTAGTTGGTGGCGTCCCTGGGCTTACTGGTCTGTAAGCGAAACTTGAACTCTTGGGAAGCCTCTTGGAGGCTGGAACAGGAGAAGGTGCGGCCATGGCATCATCCAATTGGGTCTTTGGGGAAGAGAAGTTAATGGAGGATCTAGCTCTATGTCGAGCATTATCTGAACTGATTGACGAATCTACATTCAGTTTGGCCAGGGTTGGTCTCCTTGACGACCTACGTCCAGCCACGTGCCGCCCCCTTGGGACAGCTTGCTGCCACCCTTCATCAGAACTATCATCCTGTGTCAGCTCCTCATGTGGAGTACCTGCTGATACTTTAATGTTGGTGGGAACATCTTGTCTCACGTCCTTCAGTTCGTCGGATTCCTGCTGCATGTTCTCCTTATTTTCATCTGGTGATGACTGGATATTCTCTGGAGGTAAATGCGTGTACCTTTGATCTTCATCCGAGAAGGTTTCAAATTGGTTCTGGATGGATCTGCTCTTGATCTGCATGTTGCAAGAACGAATGGGATAAGATACGGCAAATATTCTTAGGAAATAAGACAACAAATGAAGTACCTTTGCACGGGCCAACTTCTTTTGGTTCTCTCTAGCTTTAAGATCTGCATCTGGATTGATATAGTCCAAAAGATCTGATACACTAGGGAATCAAAAGAAAGGTAAGAAGTTATCATTAAATTTTCCCTTCAGATAGATCCAGGGAAAAGCAATTCATATGGAAATATATTGTTCACAACTCATACTGCAACACCTTCTCCCAAAAAAGCTAAAAGGAAGAATAAATTCTGAACCCTGGTTGTTTCGATGGGTGGTCAACTATTCAACAAATAGACTTGCAGGCTCATATTAGAAGACTATTTGAGCAAACAACCAGACCCATGTATTCCCTCCCATATTGATCACATAGGATTGCTTTACAATGCCAAATCTATGGGAAAGAGCCATTTCACAATTGCAAGGAATTGAATGGAAGTACCTTAGGTGTCCCTTGCTAGCAATAGAGGCATCTGGCTTTGGAGTGCCATTTCGTGCAGCTTCTTGCTGTTCAACTGCCTTTGACTCAAAATATTCTAGCCAAGCAGCAGCATCCTGCAAGAGATCTTTGATAAACAAAAGGAGGCAGAAGAAAGCAACAAGAAAAATGGGGGTATGGTTACCTGTGTTCGAAGGTCTTCGGCTCCAAGTTTTGCTTGAAGTATTTGCAGTGTTGTTTGTTCATGCTGAACACTTAGGGAATATACCTCCATCAAGGAAAGGGCAATGGCAATCGCATGATAACTGGCAGCTGTCTGTAATTTATATGACACTGGGTCAATGCAATCTATACAATTGCTACAAGATGTTGCATTGAGATTGAGAGGAAGTGTGACCTGTATATGATCAGCACCAAGCAGCCTCTGGTTGCATTTCAGAGCCTCATGTAGGTATCTAAGAGCTATATGGACATTACCTAATCCTTCTTCCATCATGGCCACATTAATGTAAGTTGCTGCAGTATTGGGGTGTGAAGGGCCACAGGTCAGGTGCAAAAGATATAGGGCACGGTTGACATACCTGAATCAGGAGGGACGTGAATCAGTGTGTAAATATTGAAACAGCATCTTTGCTATCAAACATTGAATGAATATCTTTGGTTTCGCCCATCTTGTATTTGATTATCATTTACCATTAAAGAGTTCCAAGTGAAAAAATAAATCTTCTTTGCTGGAGACATGACATCAATTAAATGAAATTTTACATCCATGCCTCTCGAAAGAGATCTAATTACATTTATATCCTTCTATACTTCATTATTGCATCCAGCCCACAACGTGCCCACAGTATGCCCATGAAATAACTTTTTTCCAATGCACAGCATCGACACATATGGAATGTCAAAATGCAAAAGTATCAATAATAGTTTTCCAACCATGGATATAATGTCGATAAGTTCGGAATAATATGTAGCATTAGGTACAATTCTTAAATCATTATCATATTTAAGGTCAATACAGGTATCTCAATAATCAGTTTCTACCCATTACTATTTTTGTAAGTGATTTAAATTTTAACAGCATGCTATCAGCATGTTATCGAAATAGCTATTTTTTGGGTAAGGCCATATTGACACCAATATAATGTCAAAACACAAAGATTTCGCCAAAATGTTAGCAAATGACAAAATGATCTCGACATTTCAACTTGTTGCTATTCCATCTTACTCTCAGTTCTCTCATTCTTCTCTACTACTGCTACTATTGCTCATATTAGAATTGAATCTTTGTTGTTGTTAGCCCTTCTAGTTTCACTGCTCCTCTCCTCTGACTCTCTTAAAGTTTGACTCTACGCATATCCATAATTATAGAGTAGATATACATACTAGATACTAGATTTACCATTATTACGAACATATAGGTATAATCACAATTTAGAATTAAGGAAACATTTATTTAATTTCTCAAAATAAAATTCTAAGTTTGGTTTAACATTAAAGAACAATGAACTTTCATCTATCCATAAGAGAATAAAACATCAAAATTGTAAATACTAAGGGTCTATTTACTTCATGAATTAATCATTATTTATATCAAAGATAACATCCAGCCTAGAAACCTATGGCCCCATGTTTGAAGGGATAACCTATATTTTTCATACATAAATATGATATAACTAGATCTAAACGCGACTCATAAGGGGTCATATAAATAAAAATAGCCAACACAATACACATAGTTATGTTAATTTAGGTCTATTCAAATTGATTAATCTATCTGCATAGTGAAATAGCTCAAATTAACTAATAAATTAATTTAAGATTAATTGGTCAGATAGATAAATTTCAACACTTTAGTTTATTGCAAACTATATATTTGAATCTTTTATTTTACATGACTTAATTCAATTCACATAATAATTATTTGATATTTGATTCTTAAACTTAAACATGAACATGGTATAGTAGACTATATGTTGCATATGAATATTAGGATATGATATTATTCTTCCATAAATATATTTAAGCTTGTGACTTAAATTCTAATCATGTTGACTGCTTTTGCCACTTTTGTCGATATATGTCGGTATGCCTTTGGTGTGCCTTCGAAATGAACTATTTTTGGGACATCGAAATCTAACGTTAAAATACGGGTGTTTCCATGACATGCCCTTAGCATGCCTTTAAAATGCACACTTAGAAATTTATCAAAATGACATCGAAATCAGCATTTCAAATCTTGTATCTAAGTGCTATATAGACATTCCCTGATCCTTCTTCCATCATGGCCACATTAATGTAGCTATGGTATTGGGGTGTGAAGGGCCACATGTCAAGTTCAAAAGATACAGGGCACGATTGACATACCTGGATCAGGAGGGATGTGAATCAGTGTGTAAATATTGAAACATCTTTGCTATCAAAGATCGAATGAATACCTTTGGTTTCGCCCATCTTGTATTTAATTATCATTTAACATTAGAGAGTTCCAAGTGAAAAAACAAATCTTTCTTTGCTGGAGACATGAAATTGATTAAATGAAATTTTACATCCATGCCTCTTGAAAGAGATCTAATTACATCTATATCTTTCTATATTTCATTATTGAATCCATAGCCCTACAAACTTACACCCCATGATGGTTATACCCATAGGTTAAATCCTTGTTAGATTTGTCGAATATTCCCTAAAAACTATTAAATTTACTAGCGTAAATTTTGAAAATTACATCAATATCCCTTTCCATGTTTTGAAATTATATATGTACCCATCTCCACATCTTTTGTTTTTTTTTTTACCTTTTCTTTCTTCCTTATCTCCTCCCCTTCTTCCTCCCCAAGCTTGGATGACACCTTACCAGAGGCCACAAGAGTGGTGGCGATGTTGAGATCGTCACCAGAGGCTGCTCTCCTCCTTGTTCCTCCTCCCCAACCATTGCCCCTCCTCCCCAACTATTGCCTCCCCTCCTCCCTCCTTCGTCCAAGCCATTACTGTCCCACCTTCGCCCTCCTCCTTCCCACTTGCCACCCCTCCTCCTTGCTTGTCAACCAAGCCATCACCACCCTTCCTCCCTCCTTCCCCCAAGCCATCGCCACCCCTCCTCCTTCCCAGCTTCGCCCCTCCTTCCTCCCCATCCTTAGTCATCGCCCCTCTTCCTTCCTCCTCCTTACCAGCTATCATTACCACTCCTCCCCATCCACCATTGCCCCACCTCCTCCCTCTTCCTCACTAAGCACTGTCCCCTTCCTCCTCCCTACCTACCATTGTCCCTAGTCCAGAAAAAAAACTTTACTTTTTTGGGGGATTTAAATGTAATCAGGAAAGTTTTAGGGGGTCTAAATGTAAAAAGCTCAATTTTAGTTAATTATAATGGAGAGTTGCATATGACTGTAATGACCACCATTTATTATTAGATGTAATGGAAAGGGTGTGTGTGTGCGTGTGCGTGTGTGTGTAGGAAAAGTATCCTATGAGCACAATGCTTATTGTCGAGTTGTAAAAAGGCTACATGGTGTTTTTAGTGTTTTACTTATATTGAGGGGGTACTTATGTACTTAGCCTAATTTTCTTTTCTATAAAAAGAGGGCTAGGGTTTCTTTTGAATACAAGACTTTCTTTTGATCCTTCACATGGTATTAGAGTAACGGTCCTAGGCCAGTCCCCGATATCCCACCAAAAACCCACCATAATATTTTTCTTGATCACCAACATAAGGTGATCTAATGGAGAACACCAGTGACACCGTCACCATAGATGGTGCTAGGGAGTGCAGCGGTGCATGCAATGGTGCCACGTGGACCAATAACACTACTTGCAGAAGAAGGCAAAGCCCTAGCTGCAATGCACGATGCCCCAGCAGCGCCTGCAACAATGCAAGAAGCGACACGTGCCCTAGCGGTGCCAGCAGCAGCGCAAGGAGAGGTGCGTAGAGTTGTGCCGCTTGTGGCAGTGCAGGAGGCCTAAGTGGCACCAACAACGGCACTAGGACCGGTGCTTGGAGCAATAGCGCCACCTGTGATGATGTAGGAGGCCCAGGCGACGTCAGCGACGGCATTAGGGGCAACAGCGGCGTGGGTAATGCTGTGCGAAACACTAAAGGTTGTCTTATTCGTGGTTTTGAGTGCATGATGAGCCTTCTCTCACGTCTCCCATCGATGGCGATAAGCCTACTCTCGCCAGTATTGAGAAGAATTGATCAGAGTAGATCAAGTTCAAATTTAACTAGGTTAACATTTGTAGCCTACGAGATTGGACTAAGGAAACAAAGGACCAAAAGTGCTTGGGTGATTGATTATGATGCCTTTGTTCATTGATTCTAGTGCCTCTACTCATCTTACTGGAGACAAAGACCGCCTAAAGAATCCGGTACGTTCACATGGAATTTAGGATGTACGAGTAGCCAATGGAGCAACTTCCCCCGCTATTGGATGTGTAGATGCTACATCCAAGGTGAAGATAGAATAGGTATATTATGCTCCTGAGTATCCTATGAATCTTCTGTCAATTAGTAAAATTTGCAAAGATCTTGGATGCCGTGTTATTTTTTAGGAAAGGCATTATTACTTCCAAAATCAAGTCACCGGTGATATTATTGGTGGTGGAATAGAAAGAGGTAAACTATATTATTTAGACATGCTTACCCTGTTTGCTAGGGCAATGTCTATTTCCTATGATCCATTACTCTAGCATAGGAGACTTGAGCATCCTTCTATGAAGAAGATGCATCAAATGTACCCACAGTTACCTGATTCCCTGGACTTAGAGTGTGAAGATTGCCAGCTAGGAAAGCACCACAGGGGCAGCTATCAAGGGAGAGAGGCTGGTGTTAGTTCTGAGCCCTTCTCTCTAGTGCATTGTGATGTCTGGGGACCCTCTAGAGTAGCTACTACTAGTGGACACTAATACTTTGCAGTTATGATTGATTACAGTAGCAGATTGACCTAGGTATTCTTGATGAAGGCCAGAAGTGAGATTCCTACCATTATTCAACAATTTCTGTCAAAGATACAGACATAGTATGGTACTACTATTCAGGACTTCCGCAGTGATAATGCATTAGAATTTATGCGTAGTCATTTGCAGGAAAAATTTCATTCCAGGGGAATCATTCATCATACATCTTGTGCATACACTTCCCAGCAGAATGGAGTTGTAGAGCGCAAGGTGCACCACTTGCTTGATATTGCTAGGACCTTGATATCTCATAAGAAGGTTGTTACGGAGTCTAGGCAATTGTGTGGTTAGGAGTGGTGCGTGTGGTGTGTTATTATATTTTATTTTCTTTATGGGGTTGTATGAAATTTACACCCACTTCTCTCTATATCAAGAGAGGTAGGGTTAAATGAATAAAGTGATTTGCTCATTTTTCCTAACTTAGCATCAGAGTACCGGTCCTAAACCATGGCTCTAGGTATCCCACCCCTCACGACTTCCTAAACCCTAACCACCAAACCCTAATCGTCTCTCTTCCTCATAAGCGGTAGCAGCACTCGGTAGAGCTCCAGCGACGCACTGCAACATGCACCTCGCCAGCAGCGCTCAGGCGGTGCTCAAGGTTGTGCGGGGAGGACCTGCTGCACCTCGCAGTGATTAGGCGATGCTCACAGCTGCGCTGCTGCAGAGCTTAAGCGATGCTCGAGGCGACGCGGGGAGGACCTGCTGCACTGTCGCAGCTGCGCTGCGTCGAGCTTGGGCCTCAACAGTAGTGGTGTAGCATCTAAGGCATATCGCGACAATGCTGCGACAGCCTTGGGGGCATCTATCGCATATTGCGGCGGTGCTGCGATGGCCTTGGGGGGGCTTCTAGCCTCCAGTGGTAATGCAGCAGCAACTAGGTGCTGCTGAGGGTCCTTATCGACAGTGGTACTGCCTGCAAGTGGAGCTACTGTCGGAGGGCGCTGCCTCCTCCCATCAGCGGCGGTGGCCAGGACAGCCTAGACCGACTATGCAGCGGGCGTGAGGGCTTCTTTGCTCTCATGTGCGCCCCCGGTTAATCCTTGCAATGTAGGATCATGCCCCTAACATGATTTCTGGAACTGTTTTTGTCCAGATCTTGTGTTAGGATCTATTTTTTGTGAAGTTTGGTGTTTTGCATGATCTAAAAAGCAGATTTTCAGATCTGACGATAAGGACCATCTGCTGCTACAATCCTTTGATATGCCCGGCTATAGGTTGCAGCAAGGCTGTTGGTTGCAAACTACATTGGTAATGACAATCTGATTTTTTCTTTACTTGGCCGATCTATCCCGATTGCCTGGTATGACTCCCTATGATGTTGATATTGGTCCAAGCATCTCTACCACACAGAGGTTGGCAAAGGCTATGGTGACCATTACCAGGAGTGAGTATGAGAGACTACTCTGTGGTTGTAGCCATCATGATTGGATCTAAGGGGTTAACGAGTTGGGCTCCATTGCACGCAACAGGAATTAGGGTAGTACGGAGTGGTTGGTTGACTCAGGAGCTTCACGGCATCTCAGTGGAGATTGGAATCATTTTACCCATCTCATATCTGTACCCGCAGGCAGGACTATACAAGTTGTAGATGGTAGGCATTCCAGGATAGAAGGTCAAAGGGTGGTACTTGTGACTCCTACCTTGAGATTGTCCAATGTTTCTTATGTGTCAGGCTTTCCTATGAGCTTACTCTCAGTGAGTATAATTACCAAGGAACTTAATTGTCGTGCTATTTTTTATTATGTGGGTTGCATCATTCAAGATAAATTGACAGGGAGGACGATTAGCAATGGAAATGTAGAGGGTGGAGTCTATCACCTTACTCAAACTCCACTCGCATCTACATGTCGAGGAGAGGTATCTTCTGCACCTGGAAGTGTATTTCAATGGCATCTGAGGCTTGGACATCTTCCTCTGGAGAGTCTTCGTAGAGTCATTCCACACATCTCCTGCTACCAAGATATGCTGTGATGTGTGTCAGATGGGCAAGCATCATCGTTCGTCTTATCCTGTGAGCACTTGTTTTGGATCCACAACTTTGTTTGAGTTGTTGCACGTGGACGTATGGGGGCCGAGCAGGATACCAGATAGGATGGGTCACCGTTACTATTTAGTAGTTGATGATTTCTCACGCCTATCTTGGGTATTCTTGTTGAAAACAAATTAGATGTTGGATTTAACATTCAGAATCTCATATTAGATATCAAGAATCAGTATTCAGCTACTGTTAAAG
Source organism: Thalassia testudinum (assembly GCA_037157565.1). Taxonomy (NCBI): domain Eukaryota; kingdom Viridiplantae; phylum Streptophyta; class Magnoliopsida; order Alismatales; family Hydrocharitaceae; genus Thalassia; species Thalassia testudinum. The sequence continues at coordinate 99,100,321 of JAZHRO010000031.1, read as the reverse complement.
TAGTAAGATCTAATAATGCACTTGAGCTATTCACCGTTAGGTTGTCTGCATTCTACAAGTCCCATGGGATAGTGCATCAGACCATGTGTGATCACACTTCTCAGCAAAATGAGGTGGCTAAGAGAAAGCATAGACATCTTTTGGATGTGGCCCGTATCATGTTGATCCATCATAGTGTGCCTCTGTTATATTGGGGGGATACGGTTCTTACGGCTTGCTATTTGATCAATAGGATGTCCAGTTCAATACTACATGAGCAGACACCTTGGCATATAATGCATCCTAAGCAGGAGCTTTTTCACGTACCACCACGAGTGTTTGGCTGTGCTGCATTTGTTCACCTTCTTTCTCCAGGATGAGACAAGTTGGCACCACGAGCAGTCAAGTGTGTGTTCTTAGGATATTTACGAACTCAGAAAGGATATAGATGCTTGGATCCTTTCACTGGTAGGCACTATGTGAGCGTGAACGTTACCTTTCATGAATCTATCCCATATTTTTCTACTACTGCACAGAGTTTATCCCATAAGGATACAGAGGCTCCCATGCCTATACCTCCTGTTCCTTTGGAAGAAATACCTATTTCTGCTCCCCACCTACTTCGACTAGTCCTGTGAAGTTCTCTAAGCCCATTGTTACTTACCAGCGATCTCACAATACTTTTAGATGCCACCTCCTACAGATGCCACAAAGATTCCACCTTCTCCACCTTAGGAGACCACAAACAGGTTGCAGAGTAATGATATGGCATGCCCTGATGATAGATGTCTGGATGAGGATATTTCTGCTTCACAGCCAGGACAGGAGAATCAAATAGCTAATCTTGACCTGCCTATTGCCATTAGGAGGGCACCCCACACCTGAGTCCAGATACCGTGTTGCAGGTAGTCTGGCTACTGATGGCCTTGGGTCAGCTTTTAAGAGCTTCTGTCGTGCTCTTTCTGCCATACCTTTCCCTACCACCTACCAGCAGACCATGCTTGATCCAAAGTGGCGCCAGGCCATGGAGGATGAAATGGCTACTCTTCACGTGGTACTTGGGAGGTTACACCTTTACCAGAGGATGCTACAAGTTGGCTGTAGATGGGTGTTTGCAGTCAAGTACAATCCAGATGGGTCAGTTGTAGGCTACAAGGCCCGACTTGTTGCCAAATGATTCATGCAGACCTATGGGGTGAACTTCTTTGACACTTTCTCACGAGTGGCTCGTCTATCTACAGTAAGGATTTTGATTTCTGAGGCAGTTCAACGAGATTGGCATCTTTACCAGCTCAATGTAAAGAATACATTTCTCTATGGAGATTTACAAGAGGAGATCTACATGCAACAACCTCCTGGTTATGAGATTCAGAAGGGATTTATCTTTACCTCCCAAGTTACCTCAGAGGATCAGATGGCTGATATCTTTACCAAACCACTAGCTAAATTCGTATTTGATACATGTGTATCTAAGCTGAGCATGATTGATATCTAGGCTCCAGCTTGAGGGGGAGTGTTACGGAGCCTAGGCAGTTGTGTGGTTAGGATTGGTGCGTGTGGTGTGTTATTATATTTTATTTTCTTTATGGGGTTGTATGAAATTTACACCCGCTTCTCTCTATATAAAGAGAGGTAGAGTTAGATGAATAAAGTGATTTGCTCATTTTTCCTAACCAAGGTTCCTAAGTAGTTTTGGGGAGATGCTATGTTATTTACAGCATATCTAATTAACAGGTTAGCATCCTCAGTACTTCATGATCAAATTCCATATCATGTATATATCCTGAGCGTGATAGGATCTTTCCGCTACCTCTCTGAGTTTTTGGGTGTGTCTGCTTTGTTCAGAATTACGACATATAGGATAAGTTTGCTCCTAAGGCTACAAAATGTGTCTTGGGTATTCTAGAACCCAGAAGGGCTACAGGTGCTATGACTTAGTTCGGAGGTGATATATTGTTACTGCTGATGTAACCTTCTTTGAGAAGGTTCCCTGCTTCTCAGAGGAAGGTTCATTTATAGAAGTGGCTATATAGGATACACAGGTATATCAGAGGTGATCACAGCTAGAAGACATCACAGATGAGGCACCAACTCAGTTTATTACTCTATTAAGTAAGAGTGAGTCAGATGGTGAGGAGGAGATTGTGCAGAAGAGATTTGACAGCATGCTTCACCCTATTTTTCATTATACTACTATATCTCATCTCCAGGAGCAGGCTAGGTAGTTTGCTTCTGACATTACCACAGCCATTGTTCCTAGAGATTTTGTTTAGGCTCTTCATGATCCAAGATGGAAAGCTGCTATGGAGGAGGAAATGCATGTACTTAAGACTAGGAAGACTTAGGATTTTGTTCTATGTCCTAAGGATGCTATAGTTATCGATTGCAGATGGGTGTACACCATCAAATATAAGTCAGACGAGACAGTAGAGCGACATAAGACACGGCTTGTTGCCAAAGGATTCACCTAGATGTGTAGGGTGGATTATCTTGAGACCTCGCCTATTGCTCGTATCACCTCCATCAGGATCATCTTGTCAATTGCTGTGGTGAGAGGATGGCCCCTACATCAATTAGATATAAAGAATGCCTTTTGTATGGTGATCTAACTGAGGAAGTTTACATGAAATAGCCACCAGGTTATGACAGTCAAGGGGAGTTGATTTACTGCTTACAGAAGGCTATCTATGGCCTTAAGCAGAGTCCTCAAGCCTGATTTGACAGGTTCAATTTAGAGATCAAGAAGATTGGGTTCAAGCAATCTGCTACTAACCATTCTATATTTGTTAGAATGACTGAGCATGGTAAAGAATGATGAGTTGTTATCTTAGCAGTTTATGTTGATGACATGAACTTAACAGGTGATGATCTTGATGGGATAGCAGAAACAAAAGCCTTTCTCCACTCTACCTTTGTCACCAAGGACCTAGGTGATTTCGTTACTACCTAGGGTAGAGGTTGTTCATCAAAAGATGGCTTGTCCTTATCATAAAGGCAGTATAGCTTACAGATACTTGAGAAGGTCAGACTACTTAGGTCTAAGCCATCAAGGATATCGGTCAAGGCACCAGCTAGTCATACCATTGATGAGTCAGATCCCTTGTTTGAGGATAGTAAGAGATATCGTAGTACTGTTGGCAGGTTGTTATACATGACTAGATATTAGTTTTGCCGTCAGTATTGCTAGCCAATTTATGCAAAGTCCCATGTATAGCCATTTACATGATGTGTATCTCATCTTGAGGTACTTAAAGGGTAACCTAATGAGAGGTCTGTACCACAGGGCGAGTGGCAGTCTTGATCTTGTGGCTTATTCTGATGTAGACTATGCAGGATCAATAGACGATAGATAGTCTATGTCAAGTTTTGCTATCTATTTAGGAGGAAATATGGTTTCTTGACGGAGCAAGAAATAGAGTGTTGTCACCTGCTCCAGTGCAGAGGCAGAGTACAAGTCTATGGCACCCGCTGCATGCGAGATTATGTGGATGGTTGGTTTTCTATGAGATCTAGGGATGCTGGTTGATACTCTAATTTCACTTTACTATGATAATAAGTCAGTAACATATATTGCCTCTAATCTCGTCTTTCATGAGAGGGCGAAACATATTGAGGTTGATTGCCATTTTATATGAAATGTTATCCTAGAGGGCAAAATAAGTGCCCCTTACATATCTTCTGAGCTACAAATTGCTAATATTTTCACTAAGCCTCTTAAAAGGAAACAATATGATTTTATGAGCAACAAGTTGAGTCTTATTGACATATACGCCCCAACTTGAGAGCGTGTTGAGTTGTAAGAAGGCTACATGGTGTTTTTAGTATTTTACTTATATTGAGGGATACTTATGTAATTAGCCCAGTTCTCTTTTTCTATAAAAAGAGGGATAGGATTTCTTTTGAATACAAGACTTTCTTTCGTTCCTTCACACTTATAAACCCTTCAAAAAGCATGTAATTTTATCCATTAGATCATTCTTTTGTTTAATGATACCACAACACCTTTTTATTTAGTGGTTTCCGGAAACACTATGGTATATATGGAACTATACCAATCAATATTATTGTGAAGATCTATGTGCTACTGGAACGTGGAGGCTCTTCCACGAAGAGGGAAGAAGCAGCAGTAGCCGATTGCTATTGTGGCTACGACTATGTTGCACGTAAAAATAGAGAGAAGGAAGAGTGTAGCTGGCTGAGAGGAAGAAGAAAGGGAGAGGAGTTGTGGAGATGATTCTTTAATATTACAACTCAAGAAACAATTAATTATATAAGCTCTCTTTATATAGAGAGAATTCCTAATGTCAAAAATAGGAAAATAGAATCTAATCATCTCCAATCAACCAAATTAGTAACAGATAAAACCTCTTTAATTACTCAAACTACTTGACATTTAACTTACTAAAATAAGTAAACTCGGACTCAAAGCAACTAGACACCTAAGACTCCAACCAGGGTCGACAACCCACCCTGACCGACTTGACTACCATGCGACATTGTCACGTGGCCCAATGTGCTACGTTACCTTTTATTCCTCACACTTCTCAAGTCGAGGCTAGGAGGACGATAACTTGCTCTTCAATTTGGTGAAGGCAGATACCCCACCACTCTTCTTTTCCAAGCTCGAAGCTCTTCAACATGCCATTTATAAAAGCCATGGTGTAACCTCTTGCGACCTTCGAAGTCGTTACCTCTTGGGCAACCTCAATAGTTGTCGCAACAGCTGTTGTGGTTTTCTTTTCCTTTTCTTTTTCTAGCATAGCTCGTACCTTCTCAAGATCGATAGATGTAAGCAAATCTTTACGTGAGGTGCTAGAAGCCCCACATGGAGGCCTCTTCATGTTGCTTGAATCTTTAAGAAAGGAACTTGTTGGATCAACCACTAGTCTTTTCGCAACCTAGGAAGTCGTTGCGTAGGCTGCAATGTTCTATTCTTGGAGTGATAAACTGGTGTGCAACCTCAAACATGATATTTGAAGTTCATTTTCTGGAAAAACCTCTTTGTTTGGAAGATAATAAAAAATCGAACTAGAGAACTCCATAGAACAACCATAAAGAGTGCACACCTCTTTACTTCCTCCTCAAGTTTCTTCTTCTTAAACGCAGTTTTGTCTCGGGCATCTCTTCCAAGAGAACATGCAACTTATTTTGACCGCACACAAAAATCTTGAAGACACAAGGCCACAAGAGAGAGTTGGATGTCCCTTGCAACTTGATAGTTGTTCCTTGAACAACTACCTTTCCTTCCTTGGTAGCCATCGTAGCCTTGTTGTCCACCATCTCCTTTGATCACCTTCTTCTTCTTGGCTCCACACAACGCATAGAATGCTTAGGAAGTCAGCTTCTTGTCAAGGAGGGAGGCCACAAGCACCTGACTATTGTCCAACATGGGAAAAACTCACGTACAGGAGGGTTGTCCAACAAAAAACTCACGCATAAATTTTGTGCATGACTTTTCTCTCCATTCTACATGTGTAAAACACCTCCAGAAAGAGCCTAGATCGAAGGCTCTAATACCATGTGAAGAGTTGTGCGCTACTGAAATGTGGAGGCTCTTCTACGTGGTGGGAAGAAGCAACAGTAGCCGATTATTGTTGTGGCTGCTACTATATTGCATGTAAAAATAGAGAGAGAAGGGAAGAGTACAGCCAGTTGAGAGGAAGAAGAAAGGGAGAGGAGTTGTGAAGATAATTCTTTGATATTGCAACTTAAGAAATAATTGATTACATAGGCTCTCTTTATATAGAGAGCCATTCCTAATCTCTAAAATAGGAAAATAGAATCTAATCATATCTCCAATTAACCAAATTAGTAATAAATCAAATCCCCCTAATTACATTACTCAAACTACTTGACACCTAACTCATTAAAATAAATAAACTTAGACTCAAAGCAACTAAACTTAACACCTAAGACTCCAACTAGGGTTGACGACCCAACTTATGGCTTTTTATTCCTCATAATTATTGTATTCATTAATGACTTCCAAATATAGAAACTGACATTCATCCCATTCTAACATTTTCAATTTTTATTACTTCATTTGTTCATCACTAATTTATCCCTATGTAGCAACAAATTCTTCACATTTTTTTTATTGTAAGTGTCCATGCAATGTAATTTTTGTATTATAATTTTCACAATCAAAGTATAAATCTTATTTTTGTATTATAAATTTGCATTCAATATATTTTTGTATTATAAATTTCATAATCGAACTAAACAACACATGTTTGTATTACAAGTATTCATATAATACAATTTTCATAACAGACATGTAAGTATACAACACAATTTTGTATTACAAATGTGCATGCAATACAATTTTGTATTATAATTATATAACCAAAGTATACAATGTAATTTTGTATTATAAGTATGCATGTAACATAATTTTGTATTGCAATTTTCGTAAGCAAAGTATACAACACATTTGTGTATTACAATTTTCATAATTAAAGTGTATAGGCCAACCTATATTACAAGTGTGTATATAACCCAATTTTATATTACAATTTTATAATCAAAGTATACAATAAATTCTTTTAATACAAGATGCATGCAACGCAATTTTATAATATAATTTTTTATTACAACTATGCATGTAACATAATTTTTTTATTATAATTTTTGTTTACATATTTCGTGTTTTGTACTCGTTACAACATACACATGTTTCTATTAGAAAACACATATTTAGTTATTATAAATGCATGATTTATTTATTACAACATATTAGCTTTATAATTACAAGATTTTGTAATGGAATATACGTACATATAGTCAGCCTATCCCTACAATTAACTCAAAAAGACTTTTTATTCTTATGATAAACTCTTTCTTTTTTTGTAATACTACACGTTAACATATTTCCTGTTTGGAATGTCTTTAAAGATCATTTTTATGGTGATAATCATTCAGACATTCCAGTATTTTATTTTTTTATATGGAACGTGAGTGATTATGATGCATTTTATATTGACAATGGATGGAAAATATCTTCTTCAATTGACTCCTTGAAACCAGATATTCTATTATGAGTGGTTTTTATTTGAGTTTTAGGATCCATATCCAATGATTGTTAATGCATGCTCATTTGACTATTTATGAGCATTGTGCGTAGAGGATACATTATATATATATATATATATATATATATATATATATATATATATATATATATATAAAAAGAGGATGTGGATATAATAATAAAGTATTAGAGAGTATGGATGCAATTAGGATTGTTTATAAGGGTATGGATATAAAAATCCCATGATAAATTTATTGTTAGAAATGGTAGTAAAAGCAACTAGATGTCCATTGTTTATAATCATTTGCAAGGTTCAACTAACAAGAGGAAATTCCATTCGAGAAGCCAAAAACCTGCGACAAAATTATGAATAGTCTAAGAATGTCCATCTCTTCGTGATGATCTACATTTTGAACATAATAACATTGTCAACCTACATCAGTAATTTTTCTTTGGTAATCATTATAAATCTTTTAATGTAGAAAAAATGAATTTTAGTAATATTTAAGGATTTTTATATAGATGTCATTGTAAACCTTCGAAATTAATTTTTTAAAAAGATGTAAATCGAAATTAATTAAATGTTATCACATTTCCAATATTGTTATTAATGTAACCACAAAATGATGTAAGTTTCGTAATTGTTACTCCGATAGTTAATACAATTTGTAAAGATCCATTCTGATTTGAGTCTTTTAAGATATCTAGATTGTCAGTCAAACGTCTGGCCAGATGTCTAGACCCCTTCTCAGACGTATGGAAATTGAAAACCTGTACGCGCATTTACTTTCTACGCGCAGTTCGTCTCTCTCTTCTCTCTTCTTCTTTTTCCCCCCTCGCCGAACCCTAACCCCTTGCCTATAAGAGCACCCCCTTCCTTTCCTCTCCACTCCATCACCACCACCTTCCTTCCCACTCCACTCCCGTGAGTGAGGCATGCGAGAGAGAGGGAGCAAGAGCCGGAGCTGCAACGGAGCAAGAGGAGTCGTGGCAGAGCACGGCGAGAGAAGCGAGAGCATGGTCTGATATTGGAGTTTTTCCAGTATCAGACATCCGGAGTGCCTTTCGGACGATGGGCTGGACGTCTGGCGATGACACCGAACGTCTGAAAATGGGTGTATCGCGAAGGTACATCTTCCTCGCAATTACGGCCATACAGGCTGCACCGCAGAGGCAATTTGCTGGGCTAAAAAGAGGTGTGTTGCTCTATCGTGCGCAGGAACAGCTTTGGGAAAGTGCGCGACACGTCCTCCCATGCCTTTCGGACATCTGAACAGCTTACCAGACGACCGGAGGCATTCCCAAACGACCGGAGGACTAGTCGGACGTTTAGAACTGGGTCTAGTCAGTCGCGAAGGAGTCCTGGACGTCTGAGATCGTCACAGGAACCTGAGGTGAGACTCTATTGATATTTAAGACGTCTGGACTTTATCCCAAACATCTAATTTGGGTCTGCAGACATGTTTTTGACCCATTTAGGATCCGATCGGGATCCGTTTTACGCAAACGAAATATCTGTGGTTTCCTTATTAGTTCCTCTACATATTAAAAATCTTTATATACTGTTGTGAACGTTCCGTTGTGATATGTTCCTTGATATAGGACTTCGACCTGTTGCGTGTCTGGGACTTACAGAGGCACGTGGGTTTGCAGTTCGAACCCCCAGTACTCCCGAATTATCTGGTAGAGTAGTTTCCCTCTGTTTTACTTGTAAAACATGAATGCATCTCTGAAAAATTAGATAATTGGAAACCTAGGGTGTGGCATGAATCCTAGGACGAGAAATGGCTGCACTGTTTGTATGCGTGATTGAGATTGTATTCATAAATGAATGAGCTGAATTGTTAGCAACTACCCATTATTAAATACGAGCTTCCTGTTAGAATATGAAATGCCTGAGATAACTAAACAGTTATATATGATATCACTTGTGCATGTGTTAAATTGTGGAAATACGAGCTACATGTGTATAATACGAATGAAATTGTGAATGATGAAACCTGGTATGGAATAATATGGTGAATATGAGCATGAACCCTACGGGGAGTTAGGAGTAGAGCTCCTGTGGATGAATGGAAAGGCCTGGAAATGTGGACGAGAAGTGTGCTGGCCCTTGAGTACATTGTACCAAGGAAAGTGACTGTCTCCTTTTTAGTGTAGAGCAGAGCTAGCCGCCCTTGAGTTGAGACCAAGGGTTAGGATTGGCAACTCTACACCGACTTCTGTTGGCCCTCGTGTTCACGGTACCGAGGAGAGCTACTAATATAGGGAGGGAGCTAACCACCCTACGGGACCTGGGGTTCAGCTAACCACCCTACACTGACTTGTTAGGCCCACTGGGCAAACCGGGATAGTCAGACGAGGGTGCGCAGACTGTGGAGGAGCGAGACCCCTTGTTTGATTTTAAGGGGCTAGACCCCTATTTCTGAGAGAGCTAGGCCCTATACTGTTCCGTGCTGTACTTGGGGCGTACCCGCTAACGGAAATGACTAACCGCGTGCCAGTCGGGATAGCTACCCGTGCACTTTTCGCGTGTGCCGTAATCACTGCTACATATGTCTGTGACCTCGGGGTGGTTGACTGGGTGTAGGACTACCACGGAAGACTCCCGGCCAGGAGAGCACCACGTGTGCCTTCTACTTTTCGAAAAAGACTGCAATCAAGATCGTTCCCACGAGGAACATGCGAGATCAAGAAAGAAATCTAAAAGCAAACCAATGAGGTGAAAAGGAATTACTTGTATAATAAAATAATTGGAAAAGATAAATTTACCTGCTAGCTTTTATTGCTTTAGATAGTCTGGTTACCACTCTACTCAGCATTCGCTGACTCCATTTTCTCATAACCCTTTACAGGTTCAGGAGTTGAGCAACCCTAGTTACCGGCTGCAGAGAGTGCTTGGCCCAGTTGAACCCAGTAGTAGTTTCGTACTGTTGTACTCTCTTTTTGCTGTATTGAATTTCAGACTTTGTTTACTGTTCCAGGTACTTTTACTTCTGTTCTATTTTCTTGTTGTGGTGGTATGTACTGAATAACAACTTTTACTTCCTCTACTACTTGTACGATTTTACTGTTAGTTACATTGCATAGTGAATGTGATTTATTTTCTTGCTTTTCGGTTATTTCTTGTTAGACGACTGGGTCTTGGGATTAGTCGAGTCAAGCCGATCTCGGATCCTGTAGGGATTCGGGAACAGGTTGTAACACCATTAAATTTAACAATGGACTTAAAAGCAAGAAACTTTTACCTTTTTTACCCTTGATTCTTATTTTTCTCCTCTCCTCCACATTTCCCCCATCTCCCTTCACCTCCTTCCTCCCCCTCCACCTTGCCCCTTCCCTCACCATTCAAGAGACCTTCCATACCTTCCTGAACCTTATCGAATTTCACCGCACCTTGTCAACGAACCTCGCCAAGTCTCCCTACATCTCTCATCATCGGTGCACCTTATCAACTTACCTTGTCGTTGAATCTAGCTCGCACACCTTATTGGTCACTCTCTCTCTCATACTCCCTCGCTATGCTCTTTTGTTCTCTCCCTCTCTCGCTCGCTATCGCACTCCCTCTCTCTCGTTGCCACACACACATACACATCGATCACTATCACTCACCCTCTCACTCACTCTCTCTCTCACCTTAATCACACACTCACCTTTAACACACCGATCACATCCCATCTCTCTCATCGATCTCTCTTACACACCGATCACACATTAATCTCTCACCAATTTCTCTCTCTCTCTCTCTCTCACACACACACACACACATGATCTCTCACACACACTAATGCATGGAGGAGGCCTGGAGCCACCTAGTTCGAGGGCATTGGTGGCACCTCGTAAGGAGCTCCACAACGAGGTGGTTGATTACTTTGTGGCGTAGGATTTGGCGAGGTGAGACAAGGTGCTAGATGGTCCACCAAGGGCTGAGAAGTTGCGAAAGGTTTGTTAAGGGGAGGTCCAATGAGGGAAGGTGGAGGTAGGAGGTGGAGGGAGGAAGGGGAGGGGTAAATGGTGTGGGAGAGGGTAAAAATAAGAATCAAGGATAAAAAATGTAAATTTTCCTTACTTGTAGGTCCAACATTGTTAAGTTTAATGTTGCTAACTAACAGAGTAACAATTATTAAAGTAATCACTTTTTCAATGGTAGTAACAACAATATTGGAAATGCAATGGCATTTAATTAATTTTGAAGGTTTACAATGACATCCATGTAAAAATTCCTAATATTTATAATAAAAAAGGCTCCTCAATTAGAGAGAATCTGATACTTACTTTAAGGCCAACTCAGTATGCTGAAGACGGTAATAGAAAACAGCCAGATCTCCATAGCTTTTCATGGTATCTGGATGATCAAGACCTAGCTCCCTTTCATTGATATCTAAAGCCTTTTGTTGGTAGATAGTTGCCTGAGGGATCGCAGGTGTAAGATTGCAAGATCAGGCATCAAGCACTTCTAATTATGACAAGGCTAGAGATTGCATTGTATGCCATGTAAGTGCACTATTCTATTTTTCTTTTCTTTTTTTTCCCCTTAATAGTTGTTTAGTCAAAATGGAGCTCTGTTAACGTTTGCGCATGACAAGTTGGGAACTGTGGCAACTGAAATTCAATTTCTTTTTGGTGGTGCGAATAACTCAAGGTAAATGTAAGCGTAAAGTACTCTTAACTAACCTGGTTAAAATCACCAGTGTGGTAAAGCACCACGGCCAAAAGGCTATACGCCCCTGCTGTCATTCTGTGGTATGGTCCACATACGGCTATGAGTTTTGAAAGTGCCTTCATAGTCAATGAAGAAATTATAAAAATATAAGTTGGTAAACAAAATTATCTGAAAGGGATACTGGTGCATAAACAAACAGCAGTAATACGGTACAGTATTTCAAGCACAGAAAATCCTGGTCAAGCACTGACCTTAGTACCATAGTTCACAGCATCCTCGAGTTTTCCTTTATCCAAGGATGTTTTGGATGATTCCAAAAGTGTCCGTCCATCTGCAGATGAGCAAGCAACATACTGCAATACCAAATACAACAGTCATGATATTACGAAGGAAATATGTAATTTCACCCATGACAACAAATGCAAGCACTGTCATGCTGCCAAAAAACTAGAAGCACTTGCATACCTTATATACAGGAACCATACTTATGATATCTGATTTTCTGAAAGGAAATGCATTATCAAGCTCATAGTCCCTAGAAACTAGCTCGAGCCCAACCTAATTGAAAGGCCAAAGAACAGTTCTTCAGGTACTGAATGAAGCAACTTCATCAACCACAATGGCACCATCTAACTATAATTTGAGAAAATATAACTACAGGGCATACCTTGTGGCAAAGACCTCGCAGAATGGCAAACTTTCTCAAATCAAGGAAATTTTCGCTTTTGCATCTCCAACCATATCTTTTTAAGAGAAAGGTTTCCACCCATTTTTGTTTGAGATCGAAATCATTGGCCAAGTCCTTATGAGCATCTTCTGCTGTGGATGAACCCAACAAGATGTTCAAACAAGAGGAAATTAATGCAGTCATGTTGTCTATGCTAGAAACAGCTGCAATAACTGCCTGTAGTATGTGTTTATATGCCCGGACTATCATCTCATGTATACAAAGTGACTGTACATGAGGCAGTTTCTCAGCAAGGTCAACCTACATTAGGCAAATAATGCAATGTAAGGAGAAATTCAGTAAACAAGAAAAGAGAAATTGTAGCCAGCAATTATGTTCATATTATGTAAGTTATGATTCTACCACATGCCCCAAAGAACGCATTTGCAGACCCCTGGTATGCATAAAATCTGTCAATGTCCGTCCATCAACAGGAGATAGTTCCAACGAACCAAAGTCTGCTACCTGGGAAAATTGTTGTATTGAATTTAGAAGCATGTTATTTTAAAAAATAAATTTAGTAACACAATTCATCCACAGGAACAGCTACCAGCTTTGGCAAGGCAGTGTCAGCATAGTACTGGTGTGCCAACTCCATCAGCTCAGTAAGTGACTGCAAACAAGCATGAAGATCAGATAAAAGAAAGATTCCATGCTTTAAATCATTATACTGAAAAGATAGTTCATCCATATTGTGGAGTTTTGGAGGAACTAGAAATTTTTACTTATTGAAAACTCAAAGAAGAAAACATGGAATTGGTCAGTTTATATAGAGAGGAATCCAATACTAATCCTACTCATAAAATGGAAACAAACTCGATCTCTATAAATCTCATCAAATCTCTAATAATCCTAATTGACTAAAACATATCCCTTACAATTTTCTAAAACATAAAAAGTAGGAAATACATAATAGGAAAACACATAAATAGTAAGTGGATTTTCTCCACTTAGTGTGATTTTTCTCCAGCATCCACTTAACGTGGATTTTCCCCAACACTTCTCGTCAGGTTGGACATGCACAATCCAACTTGAAGGAATAGAACTTTTAATGCACTCCCCACTGCTGATGTAACCAAGGTTGGAGCACACGTGTAGGTCTCTTTTCACACTGACTTTGTCTTTGACGGGAATCAAGAGCTCGAGCACAAAAGATACTTGAACTTGAATTAAAGTAAGCATGAACTTGAATACTTCAACTAGGAGACATTCCCAAGCACTAATAGTCACCCATCTCCAGGAAAAAAAAAACTCTTCATGCTAAGAGAAGAGTAAAACTGGGTCCAGGCATTCATAGAATCATAGATGGGACTGAGCCTATGGCTCAGTTTCCCCACCAGTCATCGACTTTTTTTGAGTTGATGACAACCTAAGGCTTTAGAGTTGTCCTTTGAGCCAAGCACTTGTTGCACAAAGATGACTCTGGCGACTTCTACATTAGTTGTCATGTTGAGAGAATTGGGTTGTGGGTTTAGTACCACATTGGAAGATGCGGACTTTGTGCGTGAGTGGAGACCTATAAATAAGCGTGTACTCCTCCCATATTCCTTTGAAAAAAAGAAATACAAATCAGTGCCCTATCGAGGCCTTCTCCCGTAGTTTTCTCCCCACTCTTTGTGAGTGGGGTTTCCACGTAAAACCCAAGCATTCCTTGATTGATTTTATTGCTACTGCTTATTATATTTTTAAACTTGGTATCAAAGCAAATTCTGAACTTGGGTTTTGTTCTTAAATTTTAGATATATTCCATTATTTGTCTCCATGTTGTCTTTAATTTTGAGAGAGAAGGAAAAACCCTAATCTCTCTATGCAAAGGAGATTGTGATGGTCTCGTGCAAGCCCTGATGACGCTCCTCGCACAAGATCACGCAAGGGAAAAGTCTGTCGCTGAAGGCGTTCGCGAAGTCATGGTGATGACGATGGCCTCGAGGATCCTAGTGTGGGATGGAGCTCGACCTCAAGCTTGTCAATCCGACAAGCCATTGTCAAAGTCAGCCACAGTTCCTTCAGCAACTCCAACGTATGTTCCCGCTTGTGTAGAGTAGGTTTCTTTGTGTTACAAGCTGAACATTCCATGCTCCAACTTGAGGGGGAATGTTGAGAGAATTGAGTTGTGGGTTTAGTGCCACATTAGAAGATGTGAACTTTGTGTGTGAGTGGTGGCCTATAAATAAGCATGTACTCCTATATTCCTTTGAGGAGAAGAAATACAAATCAATGCCCTATCGAGGCCTTCTCCCGTGGTTTTCTCTCCACTTTTCGTGAGTGAGATTTCTACGTAAAACCCAAGCGTTCCTTGATTGATTTTATTGCTTTGATTATTCCTTCTGCTTATTATATTTTTCAACTGGCCATGACAACATTTAATGGTAAAGGCTTTTCTCTCTTTAATATAATAGGTTGCACAGGCACTCAATCTAAGCCTGCCTTAATGGTTGTCTCTAATGTAGCCATTGATTTATTTGCTTAGGTAGGTCATCCATATTTATCCCAACACTTATCGAACAAATGGTTGGTTTGATTACAATAGACATAAGGATTGAAGATTCTTCCACGTACTCTTTACCACAACCATGTCTTGCAGAATGCTATATGTTGCTTCCTTCTCCAGATGCTACCAAAGCGGAGGCCTTTTAAGAGGGAGTTGGTGTAGGTGATGGGGAGTCTTTGGCTTCAATCTTCTGGAGACGACTAAAGACGGACTCCAAATTAGGCACCACATTAGAGGCCAATATCTGGTCACGTGCAGAGTGGTACTTTGGGATGAAGCCTCCCAGGAACTTATAAGTCTTCCACTACACACATTCTACGATTTGTTTGTCGCAAGAGCTGGGTTGATACATGCCCAACTCCTCATAGTCCTTCGAGAATCGTGAAATGCCTAACCAAGGACATGTCTCCCTAATCAGTATTCCAAATTCTCTAGGAGATATTTGCAAGCCTCATGCTACTTATTATCTGGGAATACCTCTTCTCAAGGATATCCTATATCTCCTTTGTTGTACCTCTGTATAGGATGTCGGCAGCGATGGATTGGACAATACTATTCATCGACCAATTCATTACGAGAAAATTTCCTTCTACTTATATTTTGATCCTTCACAAGAGTCAAGAGCTTTATTTGTCAGAACATGTATCTTGTCTTTCGCTCCTACGAAGATTTGGAAGGCACAAGACCACAGAATGTAGTTCGAGGAATCGGGCAACTTAATGGTAGTTCTTTGAATTAATACGAAGGCTGAAATTTTGGCATTAGAAGTCATCCTCGTCTAATCCCCTTCAACTATATTGTTATGCATAAAGTTGCTTCACACACACAAAGCATGAAGATGAGGATTGGCCCGAAGAAAAATTGGTTTGCCCAGTTAAAAAAAATCAGTGTTGATGACACTAGTGGGATCTCCCAACCATACACAATGATCTTTGTTGATTGGAGGGCCCAAGCACAATGAAGGAGGCTTATAAAGCCTCTCACACAGTCAGAAGAAATGTTTCAATCCCCATTTCTTGGAAACCCGACATCTCTTTATATAGAGAGAGATATGGGTAAAATACAGTGCATATCCATAAAGAAATAACAAACTACAAATAGCTACTAACAGAAAGAAGAGATAAGATAAATAGGAGTCTCAACACTCCCTCTCAAGCTGGAGCATAGATGTCAATCATGCTCAGCTTAGAACAGCAAAAATCAAATGCCGAGCGAGATAGAGGCTTCGTGAACACATCAGCTGTCTGATCCTCAGATGCCACATAAGTAGTACACAATAAACCACATTGTATAAGATCTCTGATATAGTGACAATCTACCTCAACGTGTTTGGTGCGCTCATGGAACATCAGGTTGTTGGCTATGTCGGTAGCTGTCATATTGTCACAGCGCATCTCCATGGATTCCTCAATCTGAACATGCAAATCATGCAAGAGAGATCGTGTCCAGACCATCTCCGCAGCAGTCTGGGCCATTGCCCTATACTCTGACTCTGCACTAGAGCGAGAAACTGCCCCATGTTTCTTGCTCCTCTAGGTAACCAGATTTCCTACCATAAAGGTTGAAAAACCAATGGTGGATTTCCTATCAGGCACACATCCCGCATAATCAGCGTCGGAATATCCTACCACTGTCATAGGCAAGCCTTTCTGAAAGAGAATACCATGACCTGGTGCTTTCTTCAAGTATCTCAGCACCTACATAGCTGCCTGCCAGTGCAGTTTCGTCGGCCTCTCCATAAACTGGCTAAGTTTGCCTACTGCTAAGGCAATATCTGGTCTGGTGAAAGTCAGGTACAACAGCTTGCCCATAAGTTGTCTGTATGCTCTGCTATCTGCTGCCTCTATCTCCTCATCATGAAGATGTGCCTTAGGATCCATAGGAATATTGGCTGGCTTGGACCCCAACATACCTGTCTCCTGAAGAACATCCAATGCATACTTGCGTTGGGAAAGAACAATCCCATCTCTGCTCTTAGCGACCTTGATCCGCAAGAAATATCTAAGCTGGCCTAGATCCTTCATAACAAATTCCTGTGCAAGAGATTCCTTGACTTGTCTTATCTCAACCTCATCATCGCCAATGATAATCAAGTCATCCACATAACCTAGTAGAGCTACCACGCCATTTTCTATTTTCCTGACAAACAGAGAATGATCTAAAGAAGACCTCTGCATCCCTATCCACTGTAACACATCTAAGAGCTTCTGAAACTAGGCCCTCGGGCTCTGCTTTAGGCCATAAATGGCCTTTTGGAGTCTGCAGACACATTCCCCCTGGAGGCTGCTGCATGTAAACTTCCTCCTGAAGATCACCATAAAGAAAGGCGTTCTTCACATCAAGCTGATGTAACTGCCAATCTCTGTGGGTAGAAACAGAGATGAGTACCCGAACAATGGCAAGCCGCGCAACGGGAGAGAGTACCAAAGAAGTCTACCCTATATGTCTGGGTGAACCCCTTTGCCACCAACCTGACCTTATACCTTGAAATTGACTCATCAGGGTTGTACTTCAAGGCAAAGACCCATTTAGAGCCAACAAGTCACACGCCTGTAGGAAGTGAGGTGAAATCCCAAGTCTGTCTGCTCCGGAGTGCTACCATCTCATCTTCCATGGCTTAATGCCACTTTAGAACAAGCATGGCCTGCTGGTAGGTAAATGGAATGGATGAAGTTGTAAGAGCATGACAGAAGCTCTAAACTGAGAACCAAGATCATCTGTAGCCAAAATGCCTGCAACCTAATATCTAGACTCACACGTGAAGGGCACCTTCCTAATGGCAATAGGAAGATCAGACTCATCTAGTATCTCTGGCTGAGTCTGTATAGAGGGAACCTCACTACTATGGTGATATGCACTGTCAGGAGGATCAGGTCTAACTAAACAATCACTATCAGCAGAACCCATCTCAACTGCCTGTGGAAGATCAGTCACTAGGGCAGGTAGAGGCCTCTGTAGTGTCGCATGAGGTCTACTATATGTCTGTAGTGGACCATGCAATCTCTGGTACTCATTCACGAGTATAGTAGACTCTGAAGAAATCGGCAGAGGTGTAGAGATCAAAATCGCCTTAAGTGGAACTGGAGAAATAAGCATGGGAGCAACATCATCATGAACACTCGTCTGTCCAACAATGGAAAAGTATGGCATCGTCTCATGGAAAGTCACGTCAACATTGATATAATGCTTGTGGTGGATGGTATCATAACATCGTTACCCTTTCTGACTCCTGGAATAGCCTAAGAAAACGCACTTAACAGCATGAAAAGCAAGCTTGTCACGACCTGATGATGGCACATGGACAAAAGCAACACACCCAAGGTCCTGGGAGACACGTGAGAAAGCTCGCCATCTGGATGTAACAAAAGAATCGGTATCTGCTTGTGACGAACTGAACTCGACATCTTGTTAATGAGGTAACACGCCATCAAAACAACATCCCCCAGTATCTCTGTGGAACATTGTGGTGAATAAGTAAAGTGCAGGCAATCTATACCAGGTGTCTGTGCTTCCTCTCTACAACCCCATTCTGCTATGAAGTATGAGAACAAGTGATCTGGTGGATAATCCCATGAGTCTTGTAGAACTCAGTAAGCCTACCAGTGCACCCCATTCTGCTATGAAGTATGAGAACAAGTGGTCTGGTGGATAATCCCATCAGTCACTGTAGCTATTCCAGGGAATACCTACCAGTGTAGAACTCGAGGGAATTATCTGTCCGTATAATCTTCATTGTAGTAGAATACTGAGTCCAGATCTCTAAGAGAAGCGTCTCTATAGCACGTCCAACATCTCCCTTGGTCTTCAGAAGGAATACCCAAGATACTCTGGTGAAGTCATCAACAACAGCAAGATAATATCGATGTCCCATCATGTCTAGAACTCTACTTGGTCCCCAGACATCCATATGAAGTAACTCAAAAGCAGCTGCTAATCCAGAAGAAGCACTAGCAGGAAGGAAGATCGATGATGCTTGCTTAATTGGCAAGCATTACATCTAATAGTAGTAGCAGGTGACATGTGGAATCACCCTCCTGAGGCGATCCAGAGGCATGTGACCAAGACGAACATACCACTGTAAGGCACTCCCACCTTCGTACCTGCTAGTTCCTACAAATGGCTCCTGGCCCAAATGATAAAGCCCATTTTCCTCTGTACCTTTGGCGACAGTCTTCCTAGAGAACTTATCCTGAACAATACATCCAATGTCATCAAAAATAACCCTACAATGAAGATCCTTTGTAATTCTACTCATGGACATCAGACTCATGGGAAACTCCGGTACATATAGTGCTCTCGACAACCGCAACATAGGGGTAACAGACACCTCCCCCTAGCCAACAACTGGAGCATGTCTGCCATCAACAACCTGCACCGTTCTCCCTGGTGCAACAGAACTGAGTGATAAAAAATGACTACGATCACCACAAAGATGCTATGAGGCACCAGAGTCCACCAGCCATCCTGTACCATGATGACTCCTGTCATGCTCTTGTTGCACCATGCCTGCGTATGTCATCATTTTGATCACTTCATAAACTGGATGATGCGGAAGCGGCCATTGCTCTTAAATCCACTAAGAATCCACAGAAATCAATTCTGAAATATGTCCTTCAGATCTTAGGGCATAGATAGGGCCCTAGCGATGCTCTTCCTGACGTAGAAGTCCTGTAGGTGACCTATAGGGGTAGAGAAGATCGGTAAACCTTAGTTCTAGTCACCACAGCACATCTTCAAGGACTGCAAAAGATGAGATCAGGGGATCTCCACCAGTCGTGACCTCAGACAACCGCCGAGATGCTGACAGAGGCTGAGCAGCGGCGCTAGCACCTGCTACAGAGCGCCGCCAACAGCCGCTAGGACCTGCAGTGCCAACAGCAGCTCCTGTATGAGGTCACAGCATAGCCGCAGCGTCGCTGCTGGGTCTATTGACCCTTGCCAGAGCGCCGTTGGGTGGTACTGGAGCTTCCACGCCGCTGCAGCCCCGTCGAGAGGGCTAAATCGAGCCGCAGCGCCGCCACCTCCAGCCACTAAGACCTTACCAAAGCTCCGCTCGATGGTTCAAGAGCTTCCGCACCACTACATCCCCATCGCGAAGGCTAAATCGGGCCTGAGTGCCACCGCCTCCAGTCGCTAGGGCTCCTTCGTGTGGTTGCGCGGTGGTTCAGGAGCCTTGGCGTCGCTGCAGCCTCTTTGCAAGGATGAACTAGGGCACAGAGGCGCCACCTCCAGCCGCTAGGGCACCTGCATGCGGCTGGAGGGCTGCCAAAGAGCGTCGCCACCAAGGAAGGAGATGAGAATGGGATTTAGGTGTCAGGGTTTAGGAGGCCTTGAGGGGTGGAATACCTAGAGCCACGATCTAGGACCGATGCTCTGATACCAAGTCGAAATAAATGTTCCAATCCCCATTTCTTGGAAACCCTATATCTCTTTATATAGAGAGAGATGTAGGTAAAATACAGTGCATGTCCATAAAGAAATAACAAACTACAAATAGCTAATAACAGAAAGAAAAGACAAGATAAATAGGAATCTCAACACACACGGTCGACAATAAAGAGGGGATGGGCCAAGGCCATTCCTTAGCTCCCTATAGCGACCACCGACGGTGATGGCGTTGCTGACTCAGATCAGGAGACTGAATTCGATCTGCACGATAGGGAGCGGAGGCATGGCTCTTAAGATTGATCCTACTTTAATACCATATGGAGTTTCCTACTGGAACGTGGAACTTTTATTATTGGAAAACTCAAGAAGAAACAAAGGGATTTGATTTCTTTACATAGAGAGAACAATCTAATTCCAACTCCTAATCATATTCACTAAATAAGGAAATTGTTAGAGAATTTAGGAAGGGGCAATTCAAAATCATTTAAAAGTTATGTTTTCTCTTTCTATTTTTAAAGATTTAATTTGATTTGATTAGGATTAATGTGATTGAGTTTGTTTCTATGTTAGTATAATTAGGATTAAGATCGGGATTGCTTGTAATACCCTCTCTATATAAAAAAGGGATATGGCTTTCTCTTTTTATCAATTCTCATTCTAATAAAAATCCATTTTTAGAAATCTTTAGCATGGTATTGGAGCACAAACGAACTTAGGGAATTCCTTAGACTACCAACCCTCTCTCTTACATGTGGCTTTCTTTGTGTATCTCCTCTCCTCGTGCATAAATGCATGTGTTGTTACTGCTGCTGCTTCCTATGCACCACTGTGTGATTTACTCTACCTCTGCACACATTTGTGTGCCTTCATTGTGGTGCCTCCTCCTACAGGATTGCATAATAAATTTCGTGGATCAAGATGTTGACTCCGGGATTGACTTCTATTACTATTAAGGCCAAGACTTTAGCCTTTTGAGGGGCAAGACCTCCCCATCTACTACTGCCATGGTCATAGCCTCTACTTCTTCTCGAGACCAAGGTATTGAGAGTTCTAATCCAACAACTGACTTCTTGGCTGAAGTTGATGAATGGTAGGGGCTTTGAACATTTGTAAAGACCCGTCCTGATTTTAGCCTTTTAAGACGTCTGGAGTGCCAGTCAAACGTCTGACCAGATGTCTGGATCCCTTCCCGGACGTTTGGAAATTGAAAAATCTGTACGCACCCTGCGTTCTGCGCATAGGCGACATGCAGACTCTTCTCTCTCCTTTTCCCTCTCTAAACCCTAACCCCCCAGCCTTATAAAAGGCCACCCCCTTCCTCTCCTCTCCACTCCACCACTACCACCACACCCCCACTCCACTGCCATGAGCAAGGGCGTGCGAGAGAGAGCGCGAGAGCGAGGAGCGTGCGTGAGGAGGAGAGGGCCGAAGTCAAGAGCTTCATGGAAGCTCGTCGGAGGCTCACACGGCCACTGCAATGCGTGCGAGAGGACGTTGGAGCGTTGTCCCCAACCTTCTGCAGCAGTTGGGACTGCAGCGGAGCGAAGGGAGCCGCGGCAGAGTGCGGCAAGAAGCGCAGGAGCGCGGTCTGTCGTTGACACCAGATGTCTGAAAGCATCTGTATCGCGAAGGTACGTCTTGTTCGCGATTACGGCCATACAGGCCACACCGTAGTTGATTCAGTTTAGCCTAAAGAGGGTGTTGCTCTGTCATGCACAGGAGCAACCTTGGGAAGGTGCGCGGAACGCATTTCCACGTACTTTCGGATGTCTGGACAGCTTACCAGACGATCGAAGACGTTCCTAGACGATCGGAGGACTAGTCATACGTCTGGAACTGTTTCCAGACGGTCGCGGAGGAGTCCTGGATGTCTGAGGTCACCGTAAGAGCTTGAGGTGAATCTTTGTGACTTTTAAGACGTCTTGACTTGTTTCCAAACGTCTGATTTAGGTCTGCAGATACGTTTTTGACCCGTTAGGATCCGATCGGGATCCGTTTTATGCAAACGAAATTTCTGTGGTTTCCTTGTGAATTTCTCTACGTATTAAAAACCTTTATACACTGTTCTAAATCTTTCGTTGCAATGTGTTACTTGATATAGAACTTCGACCTGTTGCATGTCTAGGACTTGTAGAGGCGCGTGGCCCTATAGTTCGAGCCCCCAGTACTCTCGGATTGTTTGGTAGAATGATCCACCCCTATTATACTTATTAAATATGAATGCATCTATGAAAATTAGACAACTGGAAACATAGGATGTGGCATGAATCTTAGGGCAAGAAATGGTTAAACAAATTGTTTGTGTAAGTGAAATTGTATATGTATATGAATGAGCTGGATTGTTAACCACTGCCTGTAAATAAATACGAGCTCCCTGTTAAAATATAAGCTGCCTGAGATAACTAAACAGTTACCTGTGATATCACTTGTTGCATGTGTTAAATCGTGGAAATACAAGCTGCATGTGTATAAACGAGAACTGAATTGTGAATGATGAAACCTGAATTTGGATAACATGATGAACATGAATATAAACATGAACATGAACCATACGGGGAGTTAGGAGTAGAGCTCCTGTGGTTAGATGGAAAAGCTTGGAATGTAGACGGGCAAGTGTACTGACCCTTGAATACGTGGTACCAAGGAGAGCGATTGTCCCCTTTTAGTGTAGAGCGGAGCTAGCAACCCTTGAATTAGAACCCGAGATTAGGATTGGCCACTCTACACCGACTTCTGTTGACCCTCGCGTACACAGTACCGAGACAAGCTACTAGTGTAGGGAGGAAGCTAGTCACCCCACTGGGTCCGGGGTTTAGCTAGCCACCCTACACCGACTTGTTAGCTCTCTAGACAAACCGGGATAGTCAGACGATGGTGTTCAGACTGTGGAGGGGCGAGACCCTTGTTTGATTCTGAGGGTCTAGACCCCTGTTTCTAAAAGGGTTAGACCTTATACTGTTCCGTGCTGTATTTTGAATATACCCGCTAGTGGAAACGACTAACCGCGTGCCAGTGTGGAGTAGCTACCCGTGCGTTTATCACGAGTGCCGTAGTCACTGCTACGTCTGTCAGTGACCTTGGGGTGGTTGACTGGGTGTAGAACTACCACGAGGGACTCTCCTGACCAGGAGAGCACCACGTGTACCTTCTACTCTTCGGAAAAAACCGCAATCAAGATCGTTCCTACGAAGAACATGCAAGATCAAGAAAGAAATCTGAAAGTAAACCAATGGGGTGAAAAGAAATTACTTATAAAATAAATAACTGGAAAAGGATAAATATACCTGCTAGTTTTTACTGCTTTAGATAGTTTGGTTACCACTCTACTCAGCGTTCGCTGACTCCGTTTTCTCATAACACTGTTCAGGTCTAGGACTCAAGCAGTCCGAGCTACCGACTGCAGAGGATGCTGAGCCCAATCAAGTCCAGCCGTAGTTTTCAATACTTTTGTTGTACTCTCTTTTCTGCTATAGTGAGTTTCAAACTTTTTACTACTGTTCCTGTTACTGTTACTTTTGTTCTACTTTTTCTGTTATTGTGGTGGTATGTACTGAACTGGTAGTTTTACTTTCCTTTACTGCTTGTATGCTTTTACTGTTAGTTACATTGCATAGTGAATGTGGTTTATTTCCTTACTTTTCGATTATTTCTTGTTGGACGACTGGTCTTGGGATTAGTCGAGGCAAGCCGATCTCAGATCCTGTAGAGATTCGGGAACCGAGTCATAACATTGCTCTCCCACCTCTCCACTATGTGCTTGGGAACGTTTCCCTATGCATGACCGTTACTACTGCTACAACCATTATATGTGCGATCATTATTACTACTACAACCATTGTGTGTGTGTGGCTACTGCTGCTACTTTAACCCTATATCTATTGTCGTTAGCCACTACGATCATTGTGTCCTTGCTACTCTGCTATAATGACTAATACTCTAGAGTGACTGCTACTACTATAGCCTGCAATGCCCCATGCTCCTTCCATCCTTCGACTATTTGCATTAGGGAAGAGTTCTCGTTTTGAATGCCTCCAAGTTGGACGTTGCACGCTCCAACTTGAGGGAAGGTGTTAGAGAATTTAAGAAATAGCAATTTAAAATTAGTTAAAAGTTGTATCTTATCTCTTTCTAGTTTTAAAGATTTAATTTGATTTGATTAGGATTGATGTGATTGACTTTATTTCTATGTCAGTAGGATTATGATTAAGATTGTGATTGCTTGAAATCCCCTTTCAATATAAAAAGGGATTATGGTCTTCTTTTTTCATCGATTCTCATTCTAATAAAATTTCAATTTTAGAAATCTTTAATAGAAATCATATCTCAAACAATTCTCTCAAATCCTAATCATATCCTAAACAACCCTAAAAATAGAAAAATATCAAAAAAAATAAAAAAAAAAATAGGAAAACAGAATTTTTGGCAAGTGAATATTCCTCTTTCCACTTAACATGGAGATGTGGATTCTCCTACATGTGTTATCATCCCTCTTTGAAAATATGAACACAAAAAATCTTTGTATATGATACCTTGACATGAAGACCAGTTCCAGACTCCTTCAAGCGTGCAAAGGCAGCATCCGAGAGCAAGCTCTGCAATTTTTTCTCCTTTTCTGGGTCTTCCTTATTTGAACCCTTACAAGAACCATCTTCCATATTAGAGTCAGATGATTTATTCATTTCTAAGGCATCTGGCTTGTTCACCTTGTCGTCACTCTTCTTCTTTATTTCTTTCAATTGACCAAAGTGCTTCCCAAGACCTTTCACAGCAGGCTCAGTTTTAGCTTCTGTTTTCTTTGATTCAGTTTTCCCAGATGCCAGACTTTGCAAATGCTGAACCCAGCATGCCCCAAGCTCCCATCTTATAGACTGTTTTGGACTTGTTGCCTCCTTCTCTAAGTTTACCAGGCTTTCTCTTAGTATGTTTCGCACAGTGGTCCTGGCAGATTCTAAATTGTCAACCTCTGTTACAGGAGAGCGTGCCAGCCCACTAGATGGTTCAGGTGTGGTTGACCTTTGCAATAGCATCCTCAAACTGAAAAATAGCTAGCAATATCAGTGATTTAGATAAGTTTAATTTCATGCAACAGTAAAACCATATGAGATCTTTGAGATTCAGATAACTTCAATTCAGTAGTTTTTTCCCCTTTTAGTAAGTCATACTTAAAAGGGAAAAATGGCAAGGAAATGCGATCTTGAGATGTATATTCAAAATAAAAAATGCTTAAAGATACTCCATTACACATGTAATTACCTATTGACATTAAGCGCATTTGCACCACCTTCAGGCTGCTCTTCAATTGATATTTCCTGTGGAAGCGAGCTTCCAGACAGACCATCATAGACAGACACTTTCACCAAAGCAGTGTATCCACAATGCCTTACTATCACAACACCCAACGTAGCAGTGTCCTAAAACAAAACAATGACAGTATGAGATGCAACATGAAAAACTTTCAATAGTTGATCATGATATCATTCATGTGGGTCATGTAAGACCTGGTTAAAAGGTTGGAGGGAAAAAAAACAAAAGCTACAGTTCTTACATGGACAGTTGCATTCTCATCAGCAGTAATCCCCTTCAGTAAATTTCTTTGAGCAAGCCCATCAAGAGACATTTCTGGAAATCTGCTTCCATCAATCCTGTGCTCGAGCTTGGAGCTTGCATCTGGCACATCCTTTTCTATTCTAATCTTCAGATCCCCAACTTGTTCCTCGTATGCTTCATTTGAGCATTTATTGCTGTTGATTAAACATTGGATTGCAGCTACACACTTAAAGACAGAAACATCGACAAATAAACTATGAAGAAGGAATGCTTTGCGGTCTCTGATTTGCCTTTCCTCTGCTGTTGAACAGGGCATGGCAGCAAGGATTGCGAATTCTTTCCCAAATTCTCGAAGATCATATCTTCCATCTCGTCCTTGTCCACCACCATTTCCATCCCAACTCTCATCCTCGGTTGGAAGTGGGGGGCAGATACTGGGCATATGCACAATAAGAGGAGGAACTAGCCATGTGTTTGCCCGAAATCCGTAAGGAAGGTTACCAAACTGATACATAGAGAAAAGAAAAAGGGCACTTAGCTTAGAGAACTGCAAGGTGAACATTTGTTGGATCATTTCATTTACCGTGCAGTTTTATTTTAATCAATTATGGGGCCTGGAATGGAAGCATTAAGAACATACAAGACTATGCTTATAACACTGTAGCATAACTACAATCTGCATCAGGTCCTGAAGGTGAGACGGTTTGTTTCTTGGGCCAGCAATATCTCTTAATAAAGGGAATGCAATTGGTTCTTCACGTCCTCAGTTAAAATAAAGAATCATAGAAATCAAAGCCATAAATATCATATACTTTGTTTGTTAGATGGTGGTGTGATGTCTTGTTTATTTTTATGTTTCTTTATTTCTTATGAATTATGGTGTTATTTTCCCACACCTCTTCTCTTTATAAAGAGGTGTAGGGTTCCCATAATAAAGTTAACGAATTCTATTTTACTTGGTATCAGAGTAACGGTCCTAGACCGGGGCTCTAGGTATCCCACCCTCCAGGCCTCCAAAACCTAAACACCCAAACCCTAACACCTCCACCATCTCCACCGCAACCACTAGCAGCGAGGTAGGCTACTGCAGTAGCAACCGCAACAACAACGCTGCCGCCATATTGTAGCGCCGCACTAGCCACCAGTGGCGAGGGAGGCCACTGCAGTAGCAGCAACAACCACCACAGTAGCCACAGCCACCGGCAACAAAGCCGCAGCAGTAGCAGCAGGGCCGCCACAGCAATAGCTATAGCGCCGCCGCCACACTATAGCGCAGCTACTACACCTAGGGGTAGGTCAACCTCGCTCAGCCATCGTGAGTCTCTCTCTGATAGTTCTAGGAAGGTTCTTGGTACTGTGGTGATGGATTTCTAGATTAAGAACCTTCCTGTGGTATGATTTTTTCCTAGATCTATGGTCTAATTTCTTTTTGAGTGTGTACTCCCCTTATTGGATGGCTCTTGGGGTGTGTATTCTCCTGTGGTATTGTTTGCAGATTACGGGGTATGTATTCCCCGAACGTTGATGTTTGATGCAGGGATTTAGATCTGTGTTCTTGTTTCTCTCGGTGTGGTCTACTTGACATCAATGGCAGAATATGAGTTTGGTGCACCAGGAGCAGTACAGGAGCCACCGTGGAGCAGGGTGGTTGATCGACTCTGGTGCATCACAGCATCTGTGCGGTGATCAGACCTACTACTTGTTACAATATGTTCATCCAGGAAGGATGGTATAGGTAGCTGATGGCAGATACACCCCAGTTAGGGGGTAAGGGGGAGGTTTGGTGACCCCCAGTTTGTAGCTGTCTACCGTGTTGCACGTGCCAGAATTCCCACTCAGGCTGTTGTCCGTGAGCAGAATCATGAAGGATCTCAACTGCAGAGTGATCTTCGATGATGTCGGATGCGTTATTCAAGACAATCTCACTGGGAGGATTGTTGTCAGAGGTATTGAGGAGAATGGCGTTTATCGCCTGGAACATAAGCCATTTGCATGAGTTACTCGATATGGTAGCAGGAGTGTTCTACAGTGACATGTTCGTTTTGGCCACTTGTCTCCGGATCACCTTAGGAGGGTGATACACATTTCCCCAGCTGCCACCATACAATGTGATGCCTGCCAATTAGGTAAGCACAATCGGTCCTCTTTTCCAGTTAGTACCTCTCATGGATCTTCGACATTATTTCAGTTACTTCATATGGATGTATAGGGACCGAGCAGAATCCGAAACCGAATGGGACACGGGTACTACCTGGTTGTTGTAGATGATTTCTTTAGATCCACGTGAGTATTCTTGTTGAAGAGTAAGGTAGAGGTTAGAGGATGCATAGAGTTCTTCTTCTGGAGATCAGCACACAGTATTCAGCCACAGTGAAGATGATGTGAACTGATAATGCTCTTGAGTTCTGCACTGTCAGACTTAAGGAGTTCTACAGGACCCATGGAATTGTCCACTAGACCACTTGTCCTCACATTTCACAGTAGAACGGAGTCCCAGAGTGGAAGCAAAGACACTTGTTGGATGTTGCCCGTACATTATTGATTCATCACAATGTGTTGTGGAGATACTTGGGGGACGTAGTTCTGACAGCGACTTATCCCATCAACAAGATGCCTAGCTCAGCTCTTCACAAGCAGATAGCAGTTCTTCTTCTGCATCCAGACGATGAGTTATTTCATGTGCCTCCCAAGACCTTTGGATGTGTTGCATTTGTTCATGTGCCGTCACTTGGGTCGTGACAGCTGGCTCCTCACAGTATCAAGTGCATATTTTTAGGGTACTCTAGAACACAGAAGGGGTACCGTTACTACGATCCTCTGCAGAACAGACATTATATTAGCACCGATGTGACTTTCCATGAGGATACACCATACTTCTCAGTCATTGGACAAAGGAGCTCTTGTGATGATGCTGCCTTTCTTCCCCTACCAGTTCCGTGTGTAGAGACTCAAGTTCCACTTCTCAGTCCAGACCTCCAGCTGATAAACAGATGAGCTCTTCCTCCCTGGATGACTTTGAGAGATTGCACGGGTCATTACATACCTATCATAGGCATCACACTACTTTTCAAACGCCTCCTCCCTCACCAGCAGCTGATGGTCCACAGGTAGTTGAAAGTATTCCTAATGCCAGTGACAATTTGGTTAGACCTGATTCTCCTGACAGTGTTGATCATCATAGTAGTGAGGCTCCTTCAACGACTCAGTCTGAGATACCAGATGATTTAGATCTCCCTATTGCCATTAGGAGGGCACCGCGTACCTATGAGTCCAGATATCAAGTTGCCAGCAGTTTGGTTACCGATGGTCTTACTCTTCAATTTAGCAGCTTTTGTCAATCACTTACAACGTCGCACATTCCATCTACATATCAACAGACTATGCTTGATCCAAAGTGGCATCACGCCATAGAGGATGAAATGGCAGCACTTCGGAGTAGACAAACTTGGGATCTCACCTCACTTCCTACCGGCGCATGACTAGTTGGCTCCCAATGGGTCTTTGCTTTGAAATACAACCCTGATGGGTCTATTTCGAAACATAGGGCTAAGCTAGTAGCAAAGGGATTCACCCAGACATATGGGGTGGACTTCTTCGATACTTTCTCCCCCGTTGCGCGGCTTGCCACTATCCGGATACTTGTTTCTATTGCTGCTCACAGAGATTGGCCATTATATTAGCTTGATGTGAAGAACACATTTCTTTATGACGATCTTCAAGAGGCGGTTTACATGCAACAGCCCCCGGATTTCGAGGTTCAGGGAGAGTGGGTGTGGAGATTGAGAAAGGCAATCTATAGATTGAAGCAGAGTTCAAGGGCCTAGTTTCAGAAGTTATCAAAGGTGTTCCACCAGATTGGTCTGAGGCGTTCTACTTCAAATCACTCCTTATTTATCAGGAAGACTGATAGGGGGACTGTGGCATTCCTGGTATATGTTAATGATCTTATCATTATTGGAGATGACAGACATGGGGTAGACGAAGCCAAGAGACACCTATCAGAGAAGTTTGTCATGAAGGATTTGGGACAGTTGAGGTATTTCTTGGGCATAGAGGTTACACGTGGTAGGGATGGAGTGGTACTCTCGCAGAGTAAGTATGCTCTTGATCTTCTTCAGGAGACTAGCATGTTAGTAGCTAAAGCTGCAAATATTCCCATGGCTCTCAAGGTCCATTCATATGATGAGAAATCTGATGTGGTTGACAGTAGGGCCTACAGACAGCTGATGGATAAGCTCATTTACCTCACAATCACTCGTCCAAACTTGTCTTTCTCTGTTGGTAAGCTTAACCAGTTTATGGATAAGCAACTAGGCAGCATTGGGAGGCTGCAATGCAGGTGCTTAGGTATGTGAAGAAAGCATCAGGACGATGATTATTATTCCATAAGGGAATGCCCATGGGGATTGTAGCATACTCTGATGCTGATTATGTTGGCTATGTTGGGGTCAGAAAATTTACCACAGGATTTTGCACCTTTGTTGTGAGCAATCTGGTTACATGGAGGAGCAAGAAGTAAGCGGTCGTATCTAGATTCAGTGCGGAGTCAGAGTACAGGACCATAACCAAGACAGCTGCTGAAATGGTTTGGGTCAAGCCAATTTTGTCAGATCTTCATGTTCCTCTAGATAACTCTATGGAGATGCGATGTGACAACAGAACAACAACTTACATTGCCAATAACCCTATGTTCCACGAGAGAACAAAACATGTAGAGATTGACTGCCACTACACTTGGGATCTCATTCAACGTGGGATGTTACATACCACGAGTGTCACTTCTGAGGAGCAGCCTACAGATGTCTTCACAAAGCCCCTAGTGAGATTTGCCTTCGAGACGTGTTGTTCCAAGCTGAGCATGATAGATATTCATGCTCCAGCTCGAGGAAGAATGTTAGATGGTGGTGTTATGTCTTATTTATTTTATGTTTCTTTATTTCTTATGGATTATAGTGTTATTTTCCCACACCTCTTCTCTTTACAAAGAGGTATAGGATTTCATAATTAAGTTAACGAATTCTATTATCCTACTTTGTTATAAATCACAAAGGATGGAGGTCTAACTTTAATGACATCTGATAGTAGAGGGATATGGTACTTGCAAATTTTAGTCCTAACCCCCTTTCTCCAAGATAAAAGGAGACCTTCTCACCATTTCCTCGAGATAAAAATAGGATTACGAAATGAAGTTGATATTTCTCGTAAAAACAAATAAGTTACAGCAAAGGCTCCTACAGAAGCCCACCTTATTGTGTTCCGTAAATGCCTTCATAAGGGACTTATATGCCTACAAAAGAATAACATCATCAGGTCAAAATTCAGTAAAAAACCAAAAGACGCAAATGAACTTTGAATGGTAGTAGTGTTGTTTATTTTTTTCTTACCCCATCAAATGCCCTAGTTGTCTGCTGTAACAAGCTCACAAAGGAATGTCTCAAGAGAGCTCTTTTTCCAGCAGGATAAAATCCCAATCTTGAAGCAACAACAGTTACCAGCTTCCCACTACAGATCTTTACCTGCCAATAACAAGCCATCACCCAGTAAGACACAATTGTCAAAAGTACTGAATACTTTCATATTAGATTGATAGATAGATAGATAGAGTAGGAAAGATTCAACTCACATCAATCCGAAAGAAATCATCTTCACCTTTATCCTCAACAAATGTCTTTGTCGACCTACGGATGTCTGCATGAGCAATATATTGATTTCAACATCAAATTACAATTAAACAAAATTATAAAACCTTTTCTGATTCAACTATAATAACAAGATCCTTGGTGGTTTGTGTTGATTTGGAGTGAATTAATTATGGAAAGTTCCCAATTTGAATTTGGAGCACAATTGGTTGTGAATTTGTAATGAGAATTCATGTTGAAATAAAAACTACATTGTGTGAGAAGTTTAGTTCCACGTGATTAGTGGAAGTAACATGTAAGTGGCTTTTCAAGATCACTCCCCCTACAACTCATGTAGGCATGGGTTGGGGGTAGGTGTGTGTACAATAACATGTGCTTTGAGCAAAGACATAGACGTTCGCACACGCGCTTTATTCTCTAGGCTCAGGTCAGATGTGGGTGTAGATGTTTGTATCCCATTCGTAGTTTATTTTTTGCAAATAAAATTTTATGGATTTCAAAAATTACGATTCCAAATGGGTGGGATGAGCTCAACATGTCCCTCTACATGCGTGACCCCTTTATATCTTTGCGAGGGTTTTTTGTGTGATAGAACCGAACCTTCTTGGAGACATGGTTTAAGGTGGTGTGATAGAACCGAACCCTCAAGGATGACCATGGGTAGAGTGCACTGACTATGGTGGTGGATCGTCAAACTTGGGAGCAGCACACCAGGACTCCATATGCCAGTAAAGTGGGGGGGGGGGGGGGGGCGGTGGTGTCGTTGTCTCTTTAAGGGGAGTCTCTATGAAGGGACAATTCGACAATAAAATTCCCTATCTCGCACTTGTTCATTTTTTTTTTCTGTACTGTAGATCATGGGCTTTAACATCTGCATGTTTTCCTATTGCCTGTCATGATATTGATGTTCATGCTATTGTGGATATCATATTGTGAAGTGTATATGTTGCCTACAATGCTTGTATGCATGTTTATATGGATCTACTATTGTTTTTTCAACAACTTGCTTATCACAAGAAGGCATGTTAATTCAGTTTTCTTTTCTGACCTGAATGAAAACTCTAGTAAATAATGCCCATCTAATAATACCATAATCCTTCACCATGTTCTTTTCCTCTCTTTCTTTCTTTTTTTCTAATGACACAAGGTTTTATATCGGAATTCTTCATTTACCAAGGGCAACAACCAGAAATCTAAAGACAGTTCTTGTCTGCAACAATAACAAAAATCCACGCACCTCCGTGTGGTACTACAAAATTCATAATTCAGTTCTCTTTTCTTCCTTTGGCAACCAGAAGCATAATTGAAAATGCACACAGAAGACCTGAGCACAACGGAAAGGTGACCAAAAAATACGAACCACCAAAGGAATGATATACTTTATAATAGTGCGCTTATTAACAATAACTTTCGTATATGTTTCTTTTCCAAAGATTGAGATCAAATATTCCATTCACCGAATGCAACACACCGTCAACCAGTAAAACGCGCATTTGTTGTCTGTCAGGGCAGCATCAATACGCGTCCATCAGTCAATGCCACTCAAATGCTCACTTCCTAGCTTTGGCAGATGATCGAACACATTATAGGCATTGAGAAAAATTACATCTCCTACGAGTAAGAACTCGTGATCGCGGCCGATCCTGGAGCCCGGATCGAAGAGATAGACGGATAGGCACTCAAATAAGTGGATTAAAAAAAAAATTCAAAAGAGGAAGCAGAGGAGAGAAAGAAAGCCTCACATTGGACAGGAGACTGGACGTGCGAGAAGGAGAGGAAGTCGTAGAACTCCCCGACCTTCGGCGGCGGGTAGAGCGCTGCCGTGCCGTCCTCCTCCTTCTTCTTCTGCTGCTGCTGTTGAAACCGGCCCTTCCCGCCCTCCTCCTTCGCCTTCGCCTCGCCATCACCGCCCTGTCTTTGCGTGGTCCCCTGCGCGGCGTTGTTGCGGGATTCGGGCTTCACGGCATAGCGCTTGGAGGGGCCGAAGGCGGAGGTGCAGGCCACGATGTCCAGGAGGCGCCGGATGTGAGCGATCGCGAGCTCTTCGTTGTAGTCCTCTGCGAAGGGTGGAATGTTACATGTGCACGGAGAGTGAGGAAACGGGGAGCTTGTCACGTTACGTTGAGGCGCGGGAACATGACCGCGCTGAGGTGTCCCGCTTGTTCTTTTCCTTCTCTTTTTTTTTTGTTTCCTTTCTTCCCCTCTTGCTTTTGCGATTTTGATTTTGACTGCCAATAGTGATGTGACCGAAAAAAGTTTGTGCACAAAAAAAGGAGAATCGTTGCGGCTGTTACGTGAACTGTTTGGAAGTTTCTTGCGTGTGTATCCTTGGAAGTTTGTAGATTTGAATGTATACTAGTGAAGAAGATTGTGTACTTTATTCCAGAGATTGTTGTGCCTGCATTTACACGTGGAGTAAAGGTACGCGGGCTTTGGCCAGATCGTCTTCCTTTGCTAAGTTTCGTGCCCAAAAGTAGTCCTAATTGATTTAGTTGTTACGTGAAATTTTTACGTAATGATGATTAGCTCAACCAAACAGATTGTACGTTCGAATCCACCTCTCAACACGTGACATTGCCTACAATTTCAACACGTGGGTCATGTTGGTATTCTCTAGCTCAAATGGGTCCTTTTAATAGAAGAATTTAAGTATAAAAACATACATTACAATGTACTTTTCAAAGTACAGTCAAGAATCAATCGATTAAAAATGATAATCAATCTGTTAAAAATGATTTTCAACTAATGAAAATTAAAATACATCAATTGAAAATTAAAACACACAGAGTGAAAATAAAAATAAATAGATATATTTTGTTATTTAATCGATGGAAAATAAATTTTTACTTGGAATATTATTTTTTACCTATAAAAAATGATTTTCACTTAAAAAGTAATATTTTATTAATAAAAAATGATTTCCACTAATAAAAAATTAAAATACACTAATTAAAATCACAACTCTCATCCTTACCTTACAAAACATATTTTGAAGTATATTTATTTACTTTTCTTCTTAATGAAACTAGGATTCTCTGCAAACATGATAGTCTATTTTAGATGTATATAATGGATATTAAATATCTATAGAATTTATTTTCCAAATACCGTGAAAAGTGATGGTCAATGTTAAACCCATTCCCTGCTCCCGCTTCATTTCATTTTGTGGAGAGTGTACATCTAAGTTTTAATTCGTCAGATGCCTTATTAGAGTAATGGGTACGGTAATTATTTAGAAATTCAACAAAGATCAAAGGAATGGGAAAATGTTATTCGCAAGAAGAAATTTTTAAAGGTAATGTCCAACTTAACATAAAGGAAAAATAGACTCTTTTTCTTTGAAATCGAATACCTTCTATGAGGGTGAGATGGCAAGGTTTTAGTGCAGCCATCTCAACTGAATCCTTCAACCTTGGGCCACGCACCTGTTAATTAATTGAAATGACTAGATAAGCCAGATGGATAACATGAAGTTTAATCAAGAAATCCCAACCGTAAGGAGCATGCTGCCGCAAATACAAACATAAATAACCAAAAATATATTGAATTAGATTCATGCTTATATCCTAATGCATGACGTTAACTTGAAAGTCCAAATGGAATCCTAAGGAAAAGGGCTTTCAACATATAATCCTTGTACAAAAGTATACACGGGTACAACGAGGCACACGATACCTATGCAAAAGCTTTTCTATACACATTTTCGCAAGTAATTTCACATTGAGATACCAAAGTACATAGAAGGAGACTACCTATAAAAAACACAGAACGTCGTTAACCTCACATGATTGGCCCTTTTTTTTCTTTTTTTATCCGAAATTTTATATATATGCTCATGTAATTTTTAAACACTATGTACATATCATATATTTATTGTTATTACATAAATATCCTTCAAATATTCTCTCCATCAACATAAATGTTCCTAACTGTTAACTTAGAAGCATTTATGTTAATAGAGAAAAGATATAAGGAGTATTTCTATAATAACAAAGAAATCCTCTAAAATGCATAAAAAGGATCTCTTTGCCAATGTTTACTTTTCTTATCGTTAGAGAAGGTTTCATCCTCTATTTAAATTATTGTTCTTTCATTTAGTATATACATTTCACTATTTAAAAATCAAATGCATTACATACACTTTATTTTACTTGAATAAATTATGCAAGTGACTTGAAATATGTAGTTGCTTAAAATTAAATGAATGTAACACATATAAATTGCAAGGTGAAATGTGAAAGTTTAAAAGGAAAATAACCTTTTAAATAAACGATGAGACTTTTTCCAATGATAAAATGTAATACTAATAGTGAAGCTTCCTTTTAACGCACTTTAAGGGATCCTTCATTATTATATAAATAACTCTCACATCTTTCCTCTATTAATACAAATATCCCTTAGTTAACTGTTGTTATAGTTTAAATTAACGATCGCTAACAGAGGGAAATCTATGTAAAAGAGAAAAGATGTGGAGGATAATTTTGTAATAATATATATATATATATATATATATATATATATATTATTGTTTTTATTTTTTATTTTGTTCATTTTTAAGGGGCGGTTGTGAAGGGAAGTCAGTAAACTGGGAAATTTTCACCACGGAGAAATTATTTACCTCGTGTGAGAGGGAGAAGTTGGTGACGTGGCAAGTGTCCATGTGGACAGCAAGCAGCTTCCTCACATCCAGAATCCTATCCGTCGAAACGCCCTGCACCAACAACACACCAACGGGCCGCCGGACGACACCGATGAGAGGCGCACCCCAACGACGAGAAACCCCTGCCCCACCAAAGCCTGCGCCCCCCCGGCGCACCCTAACTAAAGCCCCCGGGTACCTTGAGCGTCAGCTGGCAGTACTCCGGCGTCTCCACCGTTATATCCAACACCGTCGGCAAAACTGCGGAAATTCCCCAACACAAACCCAAGTGAGCGCCAACCCATAAATCCCCAAACCCAGCAAGAGCACGAGCGACACAAAAGGAGCTCAAAGACGGGCAACAAAGGCGGCACCTCTCTCCTCCTTCTTCTTCTTCTCCGACTTGGCCTTGTGGGCCTTCGCCTTCCCAGCCTTGGGTGCCATGGACAGTACCAGCAATCTAGTCGAAGCAAACCCAATTCAGGTCGGGGATAACGGAGCTCAATTGGGCTACTGGAGGGAGTAGGGGAGTGAAGTGGAGAGGAACAAGGGAGGTGGTGTACGTTGGAGAAGATGGATATAGGAGGATAAGGTTGGGACGGTGGCGGTAATGCTGGTGAAGTGAGCTGAGGTGGCGAGGTTAGAGGAGGGTGGGCAGTAGAGGAGAGGAGAGGAGAGAAGTGGGGAGTGATGTGGGTGGAGGAAATGGAGGATTAGGAGCCTCACGTTGGTCGATGTGGGGGAGATGGAAATCCTTGGGGGGTGCTGTTCTATCTGCCCACTCGGCTGTTGGATGTTCTTCGACTTATCCGTTTCCAAGGAGCTGATGGTATGGTGTACAACAATATCGCCATAGCCCAATGTGGAGAGCTGTTTTTTTTTTTTCTGGACGGCAGCAAATCTAGGCCCCTTTATCCCCAAGTTTGCGTCTTTTTGTGTTGTTTCGGCTGTCGCAGTCCTCTAAATTCTCGGTGGCAACTTGTGGTGACGGTAGATTTTGGGGGTTTTATCGTGGGAAATTCCTGTTACACACGGTACATGTAAGGATATAAACGGTTGGGTACGAATATGGGTATGCGTTTCAGCCACGTTATCTTTGGTTTCCCGTTATAGATAAGGATACGGATATGCTCATGCACAGGAGAAACTTGTTTCGTTATCTTCGCTTTGTAGCCTATGCTTTGAGGCAGTGATGTAGAAGTCAATAAATAATGTATTTTAATTTTTATTGATAGAAAATTAATATATCATGTATTTCAAAATATATTATTTAATGTATTTTGATTTTTGATAAGTAAGAAATCAAAAATAATGATTAGAAATCAGAATATATTGTATATTGTAAAATATATTACTCGATATATTTTAATTTTCAATTTATATTTTAGATTTTATTTATACTATCTAATTTTGTATATATATTATTTCATATTCTTATGTAAATATCTTCAATTGATAAAAATAGAATTTAAAAAGTACATGTGCTAAATTGTGCACAAAAGATATGAAATTGAAGAAAAATAACATAAAAAGAGATTGCAAGAGGAGAGAGAGAGGGGTAAAGAAAAGAAAAGAAATAAATAATAATATGAAATAAAAATAAATAAATTGACTTTAACAATGACATAAACGGTAATTTGTCTATGTTAATTCATTAGATATAGAGATAGAGATAGATGATAAATATGGATCGGTTAAATATACTAATGTGGACACTTTACGATTCATCTTGGATACGTGTGTTTAACATCAAATTAAGATCACAAAAGCATATGCAAATTTCTCACCGTAAAAAATGATAAATAAACTTACAAAATATATGAATTTCACGTCGAATGCTGGAAGAATAGGCATAAGACGTTGTAAAATTATAAGCAATGAATTTATTTTTAAACGGATGTAAAATTTAAATAGGAAAAAGAATATGTAATTTCCTACACATAAGCTATTTGGTTAATATTTTTCATTATAAATAATATTTTAAAATAAAATTTGAAAAATTAAAATCATTTTATATAAATATATTATGTACGAAATCTCAAACTAATATGATAATCCTAACTCTTGTATCAAAAGAGGTTAATTTTAACAACCTAAATATTATAAAATTAGCTCTATTTGGTGGAGATAATAAGATTGTGCGCTTACGAAAATTTTGATGCACTTTAGCCTTTTTGGTCGAATGGTTTTAATCCTTATTTTTTAATTTGAAAATACGTTTTGTATATAAAGATATTAAGTAAGCGCCTTATAATAGGTAGCTAAGGTACCACTCTCTGCCCTCTAATTTGAGAGAAACGAACTAGTTCACTTTGATGAGGTATGTAAGGCATTTTTGAACGTTTCATCCAATGGTTAATTAAGACATCGTAGTTGTAGACATAGAATTGAAGGTACTAGAAGTGACAAAATTTCTAGCAGAACAATCGTTTGCTTTCTTTGCAAAGTTGGAAAAGGTGGCCCAAAAGCTTCCTCTTTGTCAGGAAACCATGCCAATGAATCTTCTCAGTAAGGAAATTCCTTTCATTTCTCTCACTTCCACCCCAATTTAATCATCTACTTTCCCACTTTATTTCAAAAAAAAAAATCTAACACCACCACTTTGGAAACCACAGACAACTGCATACCACCACTTTCCTGTAAGTGGAAAGAGAAAAAAATCGAGTGACACGTAGTGAAAGATAGTGGTGCAGTTCACGGGGGTGCCACTTTTTCTAACATGGTACAGGAAGGAAGGCCAACATAAAAGTCTCCACATGGCATGAAGATGTTTGTTGCTAAATGTCATGGTTATAGGGTGCCATGATCCCCCCCCCTCTCTCTCTCTCTCTCTCTCTCTCTCTCTGAAACGATCGAGTCCCAAAGAGCATTAACCATTGACCATTCTATTCAAGGGCTAAAAAATTCGCTTGCATGCAAGATGGTTCTCGTTCCTTGTGAATGAGCAAAGGCCCTTTCCGGAGGATAGTGGACAAGAGTCGAGAGAATATTTCCTGGATAATGGGTGGCAAAATTTAAGTGCACTTTTATATTCTAAAAGAATATGAGACTAATATCTGAATCCATCATGATGTATTAGTAAGTTGATAATAATATATCCATATCTATTTACATCTTTAATAGGAGTATAATAGGATCTTATAAGTATTACATCATAGTAGGTGGCAAATCCATTATAATTGACGCAAATAAGTGACGTCATTAATATCGTTGTTGTTTAGATTTGTCGTCGATTACAAGGGTAATCCGATGTGAAAATAATGTATGATCATCTAACAAATTAAAATTTCGACGTCGTTTCATAATCGACGGTAATTATTTTTACTATTGGTTATATAAAAACTGACGGTATATGCAAGTCATTTCTTTGCACATTTACGTACTCTTTTTATCTTTACCCCATTGTTTTAGTCAATTTATCATCGCTTATCTAACCGACGGTAAAAATATTATTATCATCTCCTATAATTAGCACCAACGGCATAAACTTACTTTTTGATTTACCTTGCTACGTTTTTTGTTATTACCTTCGCTTATATGCCGTCGCATATTTAAGTGAGCGACGATATATAGGTGACGGTAAAAATATTTTTGTCGTCGCCTATTTAAATAAGTAACGGTAAATGTATAGGTATTTTTTTTATTACCGAATGGATGGAAACTACCTACTAAATGTACTTAAAAGTCATCCAATGCTCGCATGCCTTCTTCCAATCGTCAAGCATGACATCAGGAGGAGCTTCATGCATTGCCTCTTTGGGTGAACTCTTGTTCGAGAACTACTAAATATCAAATATAAATTGTTAAAAGTAATATAAGAAATTATGTATTGTTGAAGCTGCGAGTTGCTACGCTAACGTATTTGGTTTTGAAAAACCTGTCATCGGAGTATGAAAGCGAAGAACTCGTGTTCAACAAATAAAATTTATACCGGAATAGAAATCCCGAGTCGAACTCAGGGAGGTGGATATTTGATTTAAAAACACGTGTTTGTTTTATTTGTCACGAAGTAATTTAATTGACTAGAAACTATCTATCTATTTACACTAAATAGAAGAGAGAGAGAGAATATTACAAACAAAAATCAAAAAGAGATGTAGAAGGAACATGGAATTCATTATCAAAGGGATTGTTTGTTACATTAAACATTACGACTAAAAAGCGGGAAAATGATTACACTAGAAAGCAGTAAATCTATTCTAGAAAGCAGTAAATCTACTTTAGAAAGCAGTAAAAAGAATGGGGAGAGAGATATCCTCCTCAACGGTCGCTTGGAGGATGAGCCGGACGAGACGACGCCTGGAAGACAGGGAACGAAGCAGGACGAAGGAGGACGAAGCAGGAAGAACAGGAACGGGGCAGCACGTCATCGTCGTCGCGGGATCCACTTCCGAAATAGGGACAAAAATTTAACTTTATCTCGCGAGAAGCATCCCGGGTGTGGGACAAGCTTCTCTTGAGCTTTGGAGAGGGAGAGAAGAGAATGAAGGGATAAGAATTTCATGTGGAGGGGGTCTCCTTTTATAATTGCAAGGAGTAAGGGCAATTTGGTCATTTAAATCTCAAAACATTAAATAAGAGGTCTTTAGTGACGGATAAAACCGTCGCTAAAGCCCCACAATGGGTGACGTGGGGCGGAGCGTGCACGTCTGCTCACCTGCCGTGCATGAAACGTGCGTTCACGATCTGCGAATCTTAACTGTCCGATCGTGAGATCGGACAGCTTAACTCGCCTCTCCACCCGCTCCTCAGCGCGTGCTTGCGCGGGCGTGTGATACGGCGTGAGCGCAATTGCGCGTGCACGACCGCTCGATCGCGATCAAGCAGTCAATCGTGCCCGCTCGCCGCACCCGCTCGCCTGCTAGCCGTGATTCGAACGTGCGCCTCACCTTCTCGCGAGCGCGTTCACCCGCTGCGCTATAGCGGCACTTGTGTCGTGGAGATGAATTCAAGCACTCACATCTACAGCCGTTGGATGCGCATCCAATGACGGAGAAGCAATGAAGAAGAGAGGGTGTGGTGAGTGCAGCGGTCGGTTAGGTGGCTGAGATGGCGCCATGTGGCGCCATCTTGGCCGTCCATCTTCTAGATGATGTAGATGGTGCCATGGTTGTCGGATTGAGTCGATTTTCACGCTGTTAGGCTGCTATTGTCGATCCGAATTCATCCGTGTGGTTAGAGTTGTCATTTGAAGTGCAGATTCACACCATCTTAGCCCTTGATCTTCTAGGGTTCCTCAGTCTCTATCTGATGCTACAGATGTCAGATTAGGACGATCTTGGAGTCGTTGAACTCCAATCGTCGCCCTGATCACATCTGTACGATTGGATCCTTGATCCAAGGCCCCAATAAAAAGTTTGCCCTGTCCCTAAACATAAAAGAGATAATTAACCTCCATTTTATTGAAACTAATCTAAATGCAAGATGATACATGTTATGCAATATTTATAATATGCAATGCAATTCTATGCTTAAGAACATGCATAAATAGATATCTTAAATAGTGTAAACATGTTTACATCATGTATACAATAAAAATGAAAGTGTTTAAAAATTCTTACATTCCCCTTGGTCTCTGTCCTCCAATTCCTGTGGATTTTGGCGGCGTATTTAAGAATATATCGAGAGGCATTGAGGTCGTCACCCCAATCGTAACTTTGTTATATTAATTTTAAAAATATATATGTCGATGTTACTTTAAAATAAATTTAAGATAAAATTATAAAAGAAATAACT
Organism: Thalassia testudinum; assembly: GCA_037157565.1. NCBI lineage: Eukaryota > Viridiplantae > Streptophyta > Magnoliopsida > Alismatales > Hydrocharitaceae > Thalassia > Thalassia testudinum. Next base: position 99,058,482 of record JAZHRO010000031.1, on the reverse strand, counting down.
TTTGTAAATAAAATTACCTCCAACTGACGGATGAGCTGCTTCTTTAGTTTTGCGGTCACCTTCCTCCAGTCGAAGTAGGAAATAGGCATAATGGACTTAACAATTGTGTCCACTCGACTGATAAAGCCTGGGTAATCCTCCTCCTCCCCTGTGGATCGGAGCCTAATTGTTAATCTCAAGCCTTCCGGGATACGCTGGAGGTCTAGATTTTTTGTCTTCCCCCACCCTCTTCTTAATCTACCTACGTGAACATTAATCATATTCATTATATATTTATGAAGGAATGTAATTTACTTCTTAAAGGGATATGATTTCTTACCCAAACCTACGTCCGTCGGTGAGTGGTTGACATGAACTTGGGACGTACTCCCCACCCTCTCATCCTGCGTCTCCTCGCCCTCCTCCTCTCCCTCCTCCTCGCCCTCAACGTTATATGATCCTCCATAATCTGGATCATCCTCTACTCAATCTAGGAAGGTCTGAGCAATCTCTTTCCCCTTTCCCTTCCCCCCACCTATAGTAAACATGCCATCTCCTCGGGTCGTATGAAACATGACTGGGGGGGTGGCTGAACCTGCTATGAGGGGGGTGGCAAGCCTGCCGTGGGGGGGTGGCTGAACCTGCTGTGAGGGGGGTGGCGAGCCTGCCGTGGGGGGGTGGCGTAGAGGGCTGTCTTAGGAGGACCATTTCTTCTCGATTTTTTCTTAAATAACTTCATCTATAACAAGTAAAAAATGTAATAATTAATATAGTTAAAAATCATTAATAAATAAATCATTAATGAAAAAAGTTTCCTAACGTAAAAAAATTCATTTAAACATAAATGAAACAAAGCAAATAAATTATTACTAACCTTAAACATCAACATCTATTGCAAATAAATGACCTTCTTTTGTTAATTCTTGGTATGCTTCAGATTGTGCGTCAAAATGGTTGTGCGGTATTGTTCTTATAGGTATAACCCATCCTCTTTGCCAATTATCGGGAATATAAAAAACTTGTGCCGCTTGACATGCCAATGTAAATGGTTCATCAGACTGAAAAATTTGACGATTAGGATTTAAACTCAAGAAATTGTGTTTCTTATCAATTTTGAACCTGGTGCCCTCTTTAAAAACATCAAACCAATGATATTTATTTAAATAGGACAACTCTACGATCATATCTAAAGCTGATCTCCACAATTTCTTTGATTTTACCATAGTATTCATCTGGACTGGTGGAAAGATCTGAATTAACAACAACTCCAACCTATTGTGTAACCTTCATACCATCAATTTGTTTTATTCTAAATCTGAACTCATTTATTATATACCCAAAGTGGTAATGTACATAATGTAATGGTGAATCGGCAATTACATCAAAATCTGGTACTCAACGTGGGTCCTTATCCTCTTTCAATTGATGAACTCGATCTTTAAACCAATCTAAGAAGCTGAATTCGTTTATGCTAGAAAGAGTTAATTGTTTGAATTCCTCATAAAATGGATCAATTTCAGGAGTTTATTTTAAAATATATAGATGCACGCAACATCTGTCATTTTCTGAAATAGCCTTGTACTCTGTATGAAGAATCGACTTTCCTCTGATATAAAAAATTGACAAACATTCTTCATCATTGTCATTGTATTCCCCCTTATAATTACTTTAAAATTTATTAAAGCGATTGTCTCTTTCATTCATGTACATGGACGTAAAATTAATACACTCCTCCACGATATAGCCTTCTAAAATTGATCCTTCCGACTTTGCCTTGTTCAAAACATAATCTTTAAGCTTTTTCAAAAACCTCTCCACAGGATACATCCATCTGAATTGTATAAGTCCACCTATTCTCACTTCATTTATAAGATGCAGCGTGAGATGAACCATTACATCGAAGGCTGGGGGAAGAATCTGTTCCATCTTACAGAGAGTAATGACTATTTGTTCATCCCAGTATTCCAGCATATCATTCTGTAGCATCTTCGAACAAATAGCTTTGAAAAACCTGCTCACCTCTGTGAATGAATCAACAACTGTCTCTGGCAGTATTCCCCGTATCGCCAGTGGAAATAATACTGGCATATAAACGTGTAAGTCATAACTTTTCAATCCAGATATCTTTTTCAACGCTTCATTCACACAACGAGAAAGCTACAAGGAAAATCCATCTGGCACCTGAATTTCCTTTAAGAAGGAGAGCAGTCTACTCTTCTGGTCTTAATTCAAGCTGTAAATAGCAAGTGAGAAGTAACCATCATCCTCATGAATATGTGATGGAAACACCATCATGAGCCATAACTAGCTCAATTTGATCTAATTAAGTCATTAAATGCTTCTACATGACCACCAGAAGGCCATAATTCATTGCAAATCCTTTTAGAGAGAAATACAAGAAACTAGAGTTAAAACTGTAATTTTACCATCATATCTTGAATACAGAATAATCACAGGTTTTCTCAGGGGTTAATTAAGGGTTAAATAGTCTTAAAAGTCTAACAAGTGAGTTAGAGCAGACAGAAAAGGATTTTCGCATGTTTTGAGAATTAATGGATATCTGAAACCCTAAAAATAGATCGCTTAAGCTAGTAAGGTTCTGGTTAGGATAAAATTTACCTAAACCCTCTAAAATTCATATAAAAATATTATCTATGGTTTGGTACCTTTAATTTGACTATCAGAACCCTTCTTGACCCAAAACAGAATCTTAGACAGACATTTGCCTTAAATTGGGTAATTATGCAAATTACCCAGTCAAACTAGGTCAAAACAAAAATCCAACTTCACCATTGAATTTCTTAGGTCAAAATTAGGTTTGTACCAAAATTTGGACCCAATCTGAGATCATCTTAACGTAGTTTGCAATTTGGTCCTGTCTAACTCTTTTATCTTACACATATGCCCCTAACTTTTGAATCCTTTACATTTCAGTCCCTATCCTTATCATCATTTTCACAAACAGGTCCCTATCTCCATGAAATCCTAATCCTACAAACTCCAGCGACCTTAAGATGGCAAGATCTTTGTGATTTCTTGACGAATCCCTCTCAAAGTTGAAAGGGAAACTCGTCAAGTAATTACCTTCCAAATGAGCCCATCCAGGGATCCTAAATCTCTCTAGAATCCTCATGTAAATGATTTGATTGAATGGGTATCGTACACCGGTGAAGAGCTCGGAGTTTCTAAGCTTGTTTTCAAGCTTGGAACTCCATCTAAAGCCCTATAAAAGGACCTCTATGGCCTTGTGCATCCTCTCAGCAAAGTTTGGTGAGTCAACCACCTCTAATTCTCCTCCTCCGACCACCAAAATCCTTGCTCCGGCGACCCTCTTCGATCCTCCTCCCCCGGCCGTCCAATGACCAAATTGGTTGACTCTCTCAACTCCTCTCTTCGTTGCGACCCTCCCCAGCCAAAGGGACGATGTATCTCCACCTACTTCATCGTCGTTGTCTCGCTGTCTTCTCCTCCTTCTCCGGTGTCGGTCCACCACAACCAGCTGTCTTCACCTCTCAACATCTTCTTAAGTTCCCCAAACTCTCTCTCCCTCTCCCACAATCATTTCTACACCTTCAGAACCTCATTTCAACTGCCGATACATCTCTGACCCCATTGTCGTCTTTCTCTCTGGCCACATCTCTGGCGAAGCGTCTCCATCGCTCCACAACTCCGTCCACTTCTCCACCAACTCCAAAAGATCTGCCACAACTCACCCTCCAAAGCCCTAAAGAAATTTAGGGTTTAACACTCTCTACCTCCCCATCGAACACACCCACCTTCCACCCTCATTCTCATCACTGTCAACCCTCCACACACGCGTACACACCAAACCACGGCCACTATTGCACTCGCCATGGTCCGGCGAACCTTCTAAGCTGCTCTGACGTGGCCATCAGGCCGTATTCCTTGTTTCAGGTCTCTCGCCGATCGCCGCCACCGCAACCATCTTCGCCGCCCTATTCATCATGTTCCAAGCTAAGCACCTCCCAGGTGCTACTCCCAGGTCGCGCTAGGAAGCTCCAGGCCGGTCTCCAGGCCTTCAATTGGCATCAACACACGCTACTACTGCTTCAATTTGGTGAGGGAAGTCCACTGCCGGCTACGCGAAGAATAGGGGGAACAATTTAGTCCCACATCGTAGAAGACTGAAGCCCCACAGGCGCATAAAGGGAAAAGGTGCTGGTGGCTAATCGCCTCAGCATGCACAGGGGGTAAGGTCCCCACACACACGCCTTTGCCCGTGCTCACGCCTCGCGGGTCTGGGCTTGATCCGTTTACCCGAATACCTAGGTCTGTTCTAGTTTGCCTGATTCTGAGAGAGGAAGAAGAGAAAGAGAGAGGGGAGGGGGGGTTTGCTCTGCCGCCCTTCTCTCAACACTTGTGATCTCTGAGGGAGGCCTTTGCCTCTGCTAGCGTTGCTAAGCCCTATGTTGTGCCTTCTCTGAAACTTAAGGAGGCAGAAGAAGAGAGAAAGGGAAGGAAGAGGAAGGGTGCCCTCTTAGCACTTAGAGTTCCATCGGCTGATCTGTGAAGGGAGTGCACTGTGCACTTATCCTACGTGGAATTTAGATTGATTAGTACTATTGAGATATTTGATATAATTGTGAGGGCTAACTGGTGATTCAAATCACCATTTTACCCCATTCTTTTTGCATTATTGATATTTGCTTTAATTTATATATCATTCTTGTTTGGAGTTGTTTTATACATTACTTATATTGCAATCTTGAGAACTATTTTGCCAATTGCTTCCTGTGTTCGACCTCGGACTTCCATTCGAGTTATAAATTTTATTTGTTTTTCATGCAGATTCAATCTATACTGCAACGCATCAATTTTAAAAATCTGATTCAGAGAGACTAACAATATGCAGCTCCGGACGTATCCCCAAAGTCTTCATATCTTTTCGTGTTTTCACAATGTCCTTTGGATCATTGGTCAAATTTAATACGTCTAAGATGTTATCCATCACATTCTTTTCGATGTGCATAGCATTTAAATTATGACGTATTCTAAAATCTTTCCAATATAGCAGGTCTAAAAAGAAAATGCTTTTCTTTCGAAACCCAGAATTCCTCGAGGTTATCTGGTTTTGTTTGAATGGTCGACCCAACCGTATCTCACCCATTTCTTGTAATCTCTCCATTATAACCCGACCCGACAACCTGATAGAATCTGTACTAAGTTTATCTTTTGGATTTTTCTTTGAATACAGACATGTCCTACTATCAAATTTACTCCTGAACTATGACGTTCTCCATCTATGTTTAATAGGTAGAAATCTACAATGTCCTAAGTAACAGAATTTCTTACTTTCTAGTAGTTGTAGGTGATGAGTGTCTTCCATACAGACTAGGCAAGCAAGCTTTCCTTTAGTGCTCCAACCTGACAAATTTGCGTACATCGGAAAGTTGTTTATAGTCCACAACAATGCTGCAGGCATATTGTAAAATTCTTTCTTTTCTACATCATCCACCGTGTAGTTTTAGTTGATAGAAAAATTTGTTGAAGCCTAGGTGTCAGTGGGAAGTAACGAAGAACCTTCTGAGGTTGTTTCCTCTTGCTTTCATTTTGACCTTCCTTATATCTTTGAAGTCTACATTTGAGACAGTTACTCAAGTTTGCAAATTCATTTCTGAAAAGAATGTAGTCATTCAGACATGCATCGATCTTCTGATAGTCCAAACCAAACTTACGAATCTATTTCCTTATCTCATACCATGAAGCCGGAAAACCATTAGGGTTATTCAACAGATCAGCAATAAACTGAAGTATTTCTAACATAAATTTAGCACTAGCTCTATTCATAACCTTCAGTTGAAACATCTTCAACAAAACAACAACTTAGACATTGTCATAACATCGGGAGTAATAGGATCCTCAGCCACCTTAACAACATCATAGAATGGATTACAACTGAATGGATCTTCGTCATCTATATTTATATCCTCTCCTACTCTCATCTCATTCAACATGTCTTGTATTTCTTCACCTCCGCTATCACTAATTTCCTCATCGATCTCTTTGTCAACAGTGTTCTCCTTGTTTATGACTTTCTCAGTCAACTCCTTACCATGAGCTACCCAAGTAGTGTAATGCTACCACCACCCATTACAAATGTAGTGCTCGAGCACAATATTACGATCATGCAATGAACCATTCAAACATCTTCTATATGGGCAGAAGATACTCTCAAATTGACCTCCTCGCTTGAATATCTTCCTATCGTCTTAAATGGCCCAATCTAGGAATGAAATTACTCCATCCTTATATCTGGTGTAATCTGAACCCCGCAATCCAATCCAAGATTTATCTATTGTAACCTAAAATTTAATGTAAACAAATCACTTATTAAGAAGAGAAAGGACTGAATAATGTGTATCTTGATTAAGATTTTCACTTTATAGCCCATCCTTAAAGATTTGATCACAACTTAGATTTGCTCGTTACATGTAACCTTACTACAGTGAAATTTCGGTAGCATCCCCCCACACTTCTCCAGTATACCCCCCAATACTAATCTTAGCTAGATTTCTTTTAACACCCAATTAAGGGCACCTAGGAAACTAGATAAGATTAGTTGGTATACCAAAGAAGAGCAGGAAGAAGCAACTGAAATTTCACCGCAGAAGATTACATGTAATGAGCAAAACTAAGTTGTAGTTAAATCTTTAAGGACCCTCTTTAGTTCAGTACATCACCGAACTAAAGTCAATCGAGTCTTATGGCATGCTACAAAGACAACACATCATGCATGTAAGTGAGGTATACATACACTTCATGCATTGTCTGTATAATATGATCATAAGTTTCGACAGGCGAGTAATTTGGACATATTTTGACTCAGAGGACTTTTACCTTAGGGGTTAGAATACCTAATGTTTGGCCTCGTGCGCATATATCTTCTTTAGAAAGTGTGTGCATCTAAAATAATACTAATAATTGCAAAGAAATTGACATAAACATAAGCAATCATCTGATAAGAAATAAAATTATTTTTATTAAATGCTAGAAAGAAATGTACAATAAATTAAATGAACATAAGATCAAATACCTTCCTGGGTGACAGCTTGAGCAATTGAAAGTTTTTTTAATTTTTTTATTAGAGTTTGAGCAATGTTTGAGAGATTTGAATGGAGGTCTATATTGGTTTTGAGTTGATTTTAATACCTAATGTGATTTTCCTCCTTCACATTGTTTGTAGCGTAAGGAGGGGGATCAATTAGGGTTTCTAGGATCTAAAGATTCCTAATATAAGTTGGATTGAATTCTATATATATTACAGATTATTTGCGACAAGCTAGAATGGAGATTTACCGCTTTGAATCAGATTTGGGATGAACACTTTCATCACCCAGGTCTGAGGTGATTTATGGATTTCAAGCATTCGTTTAAAGGGTTAAGGTGTTGATTAAGGTTCAAAAATGGTTCAAAAGCTCAGATGGACTTTAAATGGACTTTGAAGGTTCAAAAATGGTTTAAGGGTTAAGGTGTTTCCAATTCCTCTCCCTCCCTTTCCCCCTTCCCTTCCCCTCCCCACACGACGACAACATCCGCTTCGATGCCTTCCACCCCACCGTCCACCTCAACAACTCATGAGATGGCAATGGAGGAAGAGATCCCCTTCGCGACAACAAGGATGGTGGTGCGAGGGATGCACGATTGTTACGACCTGGTTCTAGAATCCCTACAGGACCCGAGATCGGCTCGACTCGACTAATCCCAAGACCCAGTCGTCTAAAAAGAAATAACTGAAAAGTAGGAAAATAAACCACATTCACTATGCAATGTAATTAACAGTAAAAGCGCATAAGCAGTAAAGGAAGTAAAAGCTGCTAGTTAGTACATACCACCACAACAACAGGAAAGTAGAACAAAAGTAATAGTAACTGGAACAGTAAACGAAGTCTGAAACTCACTATAGCAAAAAGAGAGTACAACAACAGTATGAAACTACTACTGGGCTCGACTGGGCCCAGCACCCTCTACAGTCGGTAACTCGGGCTACTCAATTCCTGGACCTGTAAAGGGTTATGAGAAAATGGAGTCAACGAACGCTGAGTAGAGTGGTAACCAAAATATCTAAAGCAGTAAAAGCTAGCAGGTAGATTTATCTTTTCCAGTTATTTATTTTACAAGTAATTCCATTTCACCCCATTGGTTTACTTTCAGATTTCTTTCTTAATCTCACATGTTCCTTGTGGGAACGATCTTGATTGCAGTCTTTTCCGAAGAGTAGAAGGCACACGTGGTGCCCTTTTGGCCAAGAGAGTCTCCTTTGGTGATCCTACACCCAATCAACTACCCCGAGGTCACAGACAGACGTAGCGGTGACTACGGCACGCGCGATAAGCACACGGGTAGCTACCCCGCACTGGCACGTAGTCAGTCGTTTCCGCTAACGGGTATGCCTAAAGTTCAGCACGGAACAGTATAAGGCCTAGCCCTCTCAGAAACAGGGGTCTCACCCCTTAGAACCAAACAGGGGTCTCACCCCTCCATAGTCTGCGCACCCTCATCTGACTACCCCGGTTTGCCCAGTAGGCCAACAAGTTGGTGTAGGGTGGCTGGCTGAACCCTGGGCCCCGTGGGGTGGCTAGCTCTCTCCCTGCACTAATAGCTCTCCTCGGTACCGTGTACGCGAGGGCTAACAGAAGTTGGTGTAGAGTGGCCAATCTTAACCCTGGGTCCCAACCCAAGGGTGGCTAGCTCCGCTCTACACTAAAAAGGGGACAGTCGCTCTCCTTGGTACCACATACTCAAGGGCCAGCACACTTCCCATCCACATTTCCAGACCTTTCCATTCATCCACAGGAGTTCTACTCCTAACTCCCCGTAGGGTTTATACTCATATTCACCATATTATTCCATACCAGGTTTCATCATTCACAATTCCATTCGTATTATACACATGCAGCTCGTATTTCCACAATTTAATACATGCACAAGTGATATCACAGGAAACTGTTTAGTTATCTCAGGCATTTCATATTCTAGCAGGCAGCTCGTATTTATTAACAGGAAGTTGCTAACCATTCAGTTTATTCATTTATGAATACAATCTCAATCACGCACACAAATAGTACAACTATTTCTCGTCCTAGGATTCATGCCACACCCTAGGTTTCTAGTTATCTAATTTGCAGAGATGCATTCATATTTTATAAGTAAAACAGGGGGAAACCACTCTACCAGACAATCCGGGAGTACTAGGGGCTTGAATTGCATGCCCACGTGCCTCTGTAAGCCCCAGACACGCAACAGGTAGAAGTCCTATACCAAGGAACACAACACAATGAAAGATTCAAAACAATGTATAAAGGTTTATAATATGTAGAGGAACTCACAAGGAAATCACAGATATTTCGTTTGCGTAAAACAGATCCTGATTGGACCCTAAATGGGTCAAAAATAAGTTTGCAGACCCAAATCAGATGTCTGGGATAAAGTCCAGACGTCTTAAATGTCAACAGAGTCTCACCTTAGGTTGCTGTGACGACTTCAGACGTCCAGGACTCCTCCACGACCGTCTGGACTCAGTTCCTGATGTCCGACTAGTCATCTGGTCGTCTGGGAATGCCTCCAGTCGTCTAGTAAGTTGTCCAAATGTCCAAAAAGCGTGGGAGGGCATGCCACGCGCCTTCCCAAAGCTGCTCTTGCATACGACAGAGCAGCACAGCCCTTTTTAGCCCAGTAAATCGCCTCTGCGGTGTGGCCTGCATGGCCGTAACAGCGAGGAAGACATACCTGCGCAAATACCCGCTTTCAGACGTCCGGTGTCGTCACCAGACGTCCAGCCTGTTGTCCGGAAGGCACTCCGGACGTCTGATACTGGAAAAACTCCAATATCAGACCGCGCTCCCGCTTCTCTCGCTGCGCTCCACCGCAGCTCCTCCTGCTCTGTTGTAGCTCCACTTGCTGCAGGAAGTTGGGGATGATGCCCTGACGCTCTCCCACTCCCGCACGCGCTGCGGCGGCCGTGCAACACTCTGGCAAGCCTCCACGAGCTCGCGACCTTGGCCTTCTCCTCCTCCTCACGCCCTCTCCTCCTCCTCGCTCTCACTCCCTTTCTCTTGCACGCCTCACTCACGGCAGTGGAGTGGGGAGTAAGGTGGTGGTGGTGGAGTGGAGAGGAGAGGAAGGGGGTGCTCTTATAGGCAAGGGGTTAGGGTTCGGCGAGGGGGAAAAAAAGGAGAAGAGAGGAGAGAGAGACGAACTATGCGCTGATAGCACTGCACAAGGGGGTGATAATTATGTTGAATATGGCCCATCTTAAGAATAAAAGGCATAACATAAGTAGAATAGGAGCATTGCATGCATCATGTACCAAGATTGCTTATAAAACTGTATTAATGGCCATTTGTGTAAGCATTTGTCAAAGCAGGCCTCAGATGAGCAATCAAACCGCACGGATGGATCTAGAACGACGAACGGAGTCGAACAGACTCAAGATCGGCCAAATCTGACATCCGGAGCTCCTACAATGGGCCCAAGAAGTTCTGACCGTTGATCTAGAGATTAATGGTCCATATTGCGCCACGTCAGCCCCGCTCCACCGCGCCCTCATCCAGTCGAGATCAAATCTCGGCCGTTGATCTCCGATCGAATGGCCGAGACTCGTGTGCCCGCTTGTGGTAGCCGCGACAAAGCGCGAGCGTGGAGCAATGGTTAGCGCGCACGCCCGCATGCATGTGACGTAGGTTCAAGTCGTGCGGAGTCGAAATTGAAGATAGGGGACGCGCGCGGTGAAATTGGGCCGCCCAATTAGCAGCGGGTGGCCGAGATCTTGCCACGCGGCGCAACCGCAGCTCACGGGCGTCCACGCGCGCGCGCGCGCCAGGCGATCACGCTCGCGCACATGTGCGCCCAAGGCACGATCCCAGCGCAGCCGAGGAGGATTCTCAGTCGTCCGATCTTTGATCGGACGGCTCTTGTTCAACAGCTGCGGATCGCGTGAGGAGAAGAAACGAGGTGGGCAGCTGACCAGCAGCTGGAGGGCTTCACCGACGCTTTTGGGAGTGGTTTTAGCGATGCTCTGGACGTCGCTAAAGCCCCTTCTTTTAGGAAGCCCTTAACCCTATTTAAACCCCCTCCAACCACTCATTCAAGGCATTCACTCCCCTTGCAACTACTCCACCCCTCTCTTAGCTAGCTTTAGGCCCTCTTATAATCACCGGAGACGACGAGCCGCCGACAGAGCCTCCTCCACCGCTGTGGCTGCCTTGTCGCTCTCCACACACACACACACTCTCTCTCTCTTTTAAGCTTTCTATTACTTTTGTTGAAGCATGTATTTAATGTTGTAAGTTATGAACTACAAGTGTATGATTAATGAAGTTATTTTCTGTTCAATTGTCGTTTTAATTTCCGTTCAAGTTGCATGATCAAACAAAGAACTTTCTAACCCTAAACTCTCTCTTTCTCGCTTTTCAAAATCGCATCTTTCGTAAGCAAAACTCCGCACTTTCTGTGACAACAAGTGATGAGCAAAAATCCGATTTCCACGCCTCCCCGAGACCGACACTCGGACTCACCTCTGTTTACTTATTTTAAAACCGACTTTGTAAGTGCGACTATAACGACACTTCTTAACACACACGCACAACGACACGTCATGCGATGCCTGCACGCAGAAAGCAAATGCACGTATAGGTTTTCAATTTTCAGACGTTTGGGAAGGGGTCCAGACGTCTTAAAAGGCTCAGATCAGAACGGGTCTTTACATCATAACAAACTTAAAGGAAGTTTCGTCCCCGAAACTTGAGCTAACTAGGGTGCGGAAAAAGGAAAATAAAATGCATAGCAAACGTAAAGAGGATTGAAGTCGGTCTGAAAAGACGTACCCTCAAAAAGCTCTGGGTACTGCTCTTGCATCGCCACCTCAAGCTCTCAGGTAGCCTCCATGTACCGCTGGCTCCTCCACAAGACCTTCACCAGGGGCACCTGCTTCCGTCTCAGACTCCGGACGGCTCCGTCTAGTATCTGCACTAGTCTCTCGGGGTAGGTCAGGTCATCACCCACCTCGACACTCTCGTGGCTCAGAACGTGACTGGGATTGGCGATGTACTTCCTGAGGTTGGACATATAGAATACGTCGTGCACAACAGAAAGCTAGGAAGGAAGGGCAAGCCAGTAAGCAATGAGTCCTACTTGCTCCAGGACCTCAAATGGCCCCACAAACCTCGACGTAAGCTTCCCCTTCACCCTAAAACACTGTAGGCCCTTCATGGGCGAAACGTGAAGAAAGACGTGATCCCCAACCCCGAACTGCACCTCTCTACGTTTCCGTTCAGCATAACTTTTCTGCCTGCTCCTGCCAGTGCGGAGTTGTCTGTGGATCTGCTCTATCACCTCCTGACTCTGCCAGATTAGCCTGGGGCCAACCTCCCACTTGGTCCCTGATAACACCACGCAAGGGGGTAGTAATTAGGTTGAATATGGCCCATCTTTAGAATAAAAGGCACAACATAAAGTAGAATAGGAGCATTGCATGCATCAAGTACCAAGATTGCTTATAAACTGTATTAATGGCCATTTGTGTAAAGCATTTGTCAAAGCAGGCCTCAGATGAGCAATCAGACCGCACGGATGGATTCAGGATGACGAACGGAGTCTAACGGACTCAAGATCGGCCAAATCCGACATCCGGAGCTCCCATAATGGGCCCAAGAAATCCTGACCGTTGATCTGGAGATCAATGGCCTAGAACGCGCCACGTCGCCCCGCCCCCGCCGCTCGCAAGCCTCCAAGCCAGGCAAGGACGCATCTCGGCCGTTGATCTTCGATCGAACGGCCGAGATCCGCGCGCTCGCCCGCGGTCGCCGCGACAAAGCGCGGGCGTGGCGCAACGGTTAGCGCGCACGCCCGCGTCGCGGCGACGCGCGTTCGAATCGCGCGGAGCGGAAATCACTTGCGGGTGAAGGGCGCGGCAAAATTGAGCCGCGCGATCAGAAGCGAGCGGCTAGGATTGCGCCACGCGGCGTGACGACAACGCCCCACCTCCCACGCGCACGCACACGCCGGGCGGAAACGCGCGCGCGCACGCGCGCCCGAAGCGCGATCCTAGCGCAGGCGCGGGAGGATCTCAGCCGTCCGATCATCAATCGGACGGCTCTCGTTCGACATCCACGGATCGCGCCTGAAGAGAGAGAGGGGCGGGCGGCTGACCGGCGGCAGAAGGCCTTCACCGACATATCTGGAAGCGGTTTTAGCGACGTTCTGGATGTCGCTAAAGCACATTCTTCTTTTAGGAAGCCCTTAACTCTATTTAAACCCCCTTCTACCACCATTCAAGGCATCCTCTCCCACTTGCAACTACTCCACTCCTCTCCTAGCTAGTCTTAAGCACTCTTGTAATCGCCGAAGACGACGAGCCACCGACGGAGCCTCCTCCACCGCCGTGGCTGCCTCGTTGCTCTCCACTCTCTCTCTACCTCTCTCTCTCTTTTAAGCTTTCATTTACTTTTGTTGAAGCATGTATTTAATATTGTAAACCATGAACTATGAATGCATGTTTAATGAAATTATTTTCCATTTAGTTGACATTTTAATTTCTATTTAAAGTGCATGATCAAAACCAAGAGCTTTCTAACCCTAAACTCTCTCTATCTCTCACTTTTCAAAACCGTCTCTTTCGCAAGCAAAACTCCGCCTTTTTCGTGACAACAAGTGGTAAACAAAATCCGATTTCCACGCCTCCCTGAGATCGACACTTGGACTCACCTTCGTTTACTTCTTTTAAAACCGACGTATCAAGTGCAACTATAACGACACCTCTTAACACACACGCACGAAGGCACCTCAGTTTTTGGCGCCGCTGCCGGGGAGGCAACGAATTTGTTTTATCACCTCCATTCCACACTCATTCTCACATCGTCTAATGCCCTATTTTCCTTTTTACTTGACGGTTGCAGGAATTCGACGCATGGATGGCGAAGCGACGCATTCCACGACGGTAGCAAGGGAGTAGGCGCCTCGAGGACCGATAGTGAGTACCCTCTCTCTCATTGTTTGCTTGCGTGAAAAAGCTAAAAAAAATCATAAAAACTAAAAAAATTGGCGTGGTGAATGATTGCTTGACCCACATTCTTAACACATCACCCTACAAAAAAATGTACACTCTAATATGCTGGATAAATTCTTGGAGTGTTCTTTTCTCTTTCTCTTGAGTGGTGTTTGCGAAGCCACCGTGAGTTGACCTGGGCCGCACCACTCAACCCTAAAACTGACTCATCTAATAGAAGCTGCATGATTATCAGGATGAGTACACTAGGGTTTTAGAGCCTCTACAAAATAAAAGGAAATCTACTTTCACTAAGTTGTGTGCAGAACTTGACGTGCCCACTGAAACTTGTTTGAAAATATTAAGACACGTCAACCCTAAAAAGTACTTAAGTAAGGATGAAACACTAAAAGACACTATATCTTAACAAATCCTTGCTTGAAAATCATGTTTTGCTAGAAGCACACACTTTGAAAGTAGAACATTAAGAGGCACCACCCCAATCAATGCCTCATCACATCACCCTAAGCACAAGCACTATCCTAGCCCTTTAAAACTGAGTAGACGTGCCCTAGGCAGGACTGAGTTAAGTCTCAAAAGGTGAGGTTTTGTCTGCTAGGCACTTGGCTTTCATTCCCTTGGTAGAATCTGGTGACTAGGCTGCGGGGCAGTGTCAAACGACCGCGGTTGTGGGGTCTATGGAACCGGAGGCGCAAGCCAAAGGAAGAACCTTCCCTGCAATCCCCTCGTAATCAACCTGGCCAGATTAGCCTTGAGAAGGGGAGTCCAGTGCTTACGGACTTAATCACCCTTTGTGAGATTTCTAGGTCTCCTAAGGAATACACCATAAGGATTAGGCTTGCGTGCTTGATTGAAACACATTTCTCGCATCTGTCGCCCTCCGCATCCCCTCCTGTTCTTCTCTAGTGTATGCACGGGAGGCGCTCACTGCATCCTGAATTGTGTGTTTTGGGGCAGGAATCTAGGCGACGTAATTCTGTTGAAAACATGGCTGAACCTAGGGTAGATGAGGCTGAAGATCAACCCCCACCAGATGCTATGGCTGTCGTCCAGGCTCAAATCAATGCTAACCATCGGCTTCAGCAACAACAAATCCACACCATCATGCAAGCCATACAACGGTTACAGAACCCGCAAGAACAACCACCACCTTTCAATGACATACCAGGACAACCACCACTTGATTTACCACCATTTCAGAACCAGCCAAGACCCCTCCGTGATTTCTATAACCCTTCTGCCATTAGAGTCGAGCCACACCTTAGGATCCCCGAAGGGGGAGACGATTTTGAGCTAAAACCTAATGTATTAAGTCTAATCCAGAGCCACTTTCATGGAAGCTCAAATGAAGACCCCTTTCAGCACCTAGAAGATCTCGACCGCATAGCAAGAACAGTAAAACCTAGGAACATTAGCCTTGACATTGTTCTAATCAAGATGTTCCCTTTCTCATTAAGAGACAAGGCTTCTCATTGGCTTAGAACCCTAGGTAGACCCATCACCACCTGGGAGGAACTGAGGCATGCATTTTTAAAGAAATTCTTCCCCATAGGAAAGACCAATGCCCTCAGAAGAGCTATCACTACCTTCACACTCCAAGGTGGGGAACAATTTCATGAGGCGTGGGAAAGATTCAATGAACTTTTGAGGAAATGCCCACACCACGAAGTTCCAAGGTGGCAATTGGCCCAGATCTTCTACCACGGTCTGGATAGCAACCTACGGAACTTCGTCGATGCCTCATGCGGGGGAAACTTCCTAAACAAAGACGAGGAGAGCGCGTTTGAGCTCTTTGAGTCTATGAGCGAGAATTCGCTCAACAATGCCTCCATGAACCAGTTTAACAGATCCAGTCAACCCCGTTGTGGGATTTATGAGGTGCAAGCAAATTCTGGAATGGTTGACATGGACATCATTGCCAAAAAGTTGGATCGAGTGGAATTGGTGGACAAGAAGATTGATGAGCTTCTAAACCAGACCAGGAACCCCTTACGGACTTTCACCCTAGCAAAAGGAGCACATAATGTTGACCTGGTCCAACCCTTCACCCAACTGAACCTGGAACAACCCCCAACCATGTTCCAAGGAGGGACCTTTGCTCCCTCGACCCTTGATTACTCCCTTCCTTCTTCATCAACATCGGCTATTCTAGAAGATGTGCAAGCCGTCCAAGGATATGAAAAACCTGACCCTTTCTCCAACACTTACAACACCGGCTGGCGTAATCACCCCAACTTTGGTTGGACAAACCAGAAACTACTGCAATTCCAAAAACCATCCCAGGCCAAACCAACAGCCACACTTGCCCCCTATCAGCAAGGACCACCAGTTAGACCCCAATATAACCAAAATAGGGCGGCCCCTCCCCCACAAAACCAAATGGACACCCTAATAAAGATGATGGCTGACATGAACCAAAAACATCAGGAAGAAATGGCCTTGGTAAAGGGACAGTTAAGCCAACTCTTGGACTGTAAACAGCAAGGATCTCTACCTTCCCAACCACAACCAAACCCGCAAAACATAATTAACAGAGGCCCTAATTCGCAAGGGTTCCAAGGCAACCCCGGGCAGGCTCATATGGTCCAACCGGCTCCACAAACACCTCCTGGGTTTGGCGCCTCTTCATCCTCATCTTCTCAAGGATCACCCCATGGCCCCAATGCCTCTGCGAATGCGGTGACCTTGAGAAGCGGCACCAAAACCCAGGATCCCAAATGGCCGACTCTCCCCGAGACTTTACCCGACTTAGAAGAAACACCAACCAAGGACCCAAACATGGAACCAATTCAGACACCCTATCCTGAGGCCTTGGAAACAATCAAGAGAAAAAAGAATACTGTGGAAACTGAGGAGCTGATGGAAATTTTTAAACAAGTACAGATTAATATTCCGCTTCTAGAAGCTGTCAAACACATCCCCGCTTACGCCAAGTTCTTAAAGGATGCCTGTACACCCAAGCGTAAGCCGAGACCTCAAGCACCTAGGAAGGTTGTACTCTCTGAGCAAGCCAGTTCCGTGATATCAAGCAACCTTCCACTCAAACGAACTGACCCAGGAGCACCCCTGATTTCCTGCAACATCGGGGACATGACATTTGATAGAGCGCTCCTGGACCTAGGTGCTTCTATCAACCTAATTCCCACAACCTTGTACCACCAATTTGGTTTTGGGGAGCTGGCACCAACCCCTGTCACCATCCAGCTGGCGGATAGATCAGTGAAAACCCCGAAGGGGGTTGTCGAGGACGTGATTGTACGGGTCAAGGACTTCTATTTCCCAGTCGACTTTTTGGTGCTCGACATGGAAGTCCCTGAAAAATTACAGAACGCACCCATAATCTTAGGCAGACCTTTCTTAGCCACGGCTAAAGCAAACATCGATTGCGACACGGGATGTATGGAAATCGCCTTCGGAGATAGGAAAATGCAATTAGATATCTTCCGGGCAACAAAGTCTTTTGATTGTGATTACATTGAGGAACATGATCCCGTGGAAACTTTAATCGAGGAATGCCTTACCCTCAATTCTGTCTCAGACCACCAAACCCGTAGTTCTGACTCGTCACCATCATTACCTGTGGACCTCTGTAAGGCTGAGTATCATCACATGACACCATTTGAAGAAATTGATGTTGATCAACTACCGCCCTTTCCATTCCCATCGACTGTGGTCCCACCCGCACCTGAACTTAAACCATTGCCCGAGAATCTCAAGTACGTCTTCTTGGGACCTGGCCAGACCTTCCCAGTGATTATTAATTCCCATCTAACCAAGGATCAGGAACTAAGGTTGACTGCAACTCTTTCAGAACATCGGGCCGCCATTGGTTGGACCATCTCAGATCTAAGAGGAATTAGCCCCACCTATTGCACCCACAAGATTTACCTGGAAGACGGGGCCCGACCTTCCCGCTAGATGCAGAGACGGTTAAACCCTAACATGCGGGAGGTCGTTATAAAAGAAATTATCAAGTGGCTCGACGCCGACATCATCTACCCTATCTCTGATAGCCCCTGGGTGAGCCCCACTCAAGTGGTTCCAAAGAAGGCTGGGCTCACCGTTGTCACTAATGATCATGGCGAATCCATTCCCACCCGCACCACCACCGCATGGCGGGTGTGTATTGATTATAGGAAGCTTAACGAAGCCACTAAGAAGGACCACTTCCCCTTGCCATTCATTGACCAAATCCTTGAAAGATTGGCAGGGCAGAAGTATTTTTGCTTCCTGGATGGATATTCAGGATATAACCAAGTCGCAATTGCTCTGGAAGATCAGGAAAAGACCACATTCACTTGCCCGTATGGCACGTTTGCATTCCGTCGAATGCCGTTCGGGTTATGCAACGCACCCGCGACCTTCCAGCGTTGCATGCTAGCCATTTTTTCAGAAATGGTGGGTGAATACTTGGAGGTCTTTATGGATGATTTCTCTGTATTCGGGAATTCATTCGACCATTGTTTGAGCAACTTGGAGAAAATCCTGAAACGATGTATCGAGGTTAACTTGGTGTTAAGTTGGGAAAAGAGCCATTTTATGGTTCAAGAAGGAATTGTCCTCGGACACATCGTTTCGCATAAGGGCATCGAGGTAGATCGAGCTAAGGTTGATTTAATTTCCAAACTTCCTCCACCTAGTTCGGTCCGATAGATTCGCTCTTTCCTAGGACATGTTGGCTTCTACCGAAGGTTCATCAAAGACTTTTCCAAACTTTCCAAACCCTTGACCAACCTTCTAGCCAACGACGCCACTTTCCACATGTCTCCTGATTGCACCCAAGCTTATCATACCCTCCGGGACTTAGTCTCCACCGCACCTGTACTTCAACCCCCAGATTGGTCCCAGGATTTTGAGATTATGTGTGACGCATCAGATTTTGCCATAGGCGCTGTCCTGGGACAAAGGCAAGACAAGAAGCCCGTGGTGATCTACTACGCGAGCAAAACATTGGACGAGGCCCAACGTAATTATACGGTCACAGAAAAAGAGTTGCTTGCTGTAGTCTTTGGACTGGAAAAATTCCGATCATACTTGCTGGGATCCCACGTGACTATCTACACCGACCATTCAGCCATCCGGCACCTGTTGGCCAAAAAGGACGCAAAACCCAGGTTCATCAGATGGATCCTGCTTTTGCAGGAATTTGACCTGGAAATCCAAGACAAGGCCGAATCGAAAAATGTGGTGGTTGACCACCTGTCAAGACTTCATCCAGACCACATTGGACCCTCCCTACCTCTATCTGATACCTTCCCTGATGAACACATCTTAGCCGTGCAAGACAAGAAAATGCCATGGTATGCTGACTATGTCAACTACCTGGTTATAGGACAAACCCCGCACAGCTGGTCCAGACAGCAACGGGACAGGTTCTTGGCTGAGGCCAAGCACTATTTCTGGGATGATCCCATGCTGTTTCGCCTCTGTGCTGATCAGATCATCAGGAGGTGCCTCCCCGAAGACGAAGTTCAGAGTGTGCTTTCCTTTTGTCATGACCAAGCATGTGGCGGCCATTTCTTTGGCAAGAAAACAGCTGCAAAAGTTTTGCAGTCTGGATTTTATTGGCCGTCCCTATTCAAGGATGCACACATCTTTGCCAAGACTTGCTCACGATGCCAAACACTAGGGACAATGACCAAAAAGATATGATGCCCCTTCAGCCCATTTTGATTGTCGAAATTTTCGACGTTTGGGGTATCGATTTTATGGGCCCCTTCCCACCATCCAACGGCTTCGAGTATATCTTGGTCTCGGTAGACTATGTTTCCAAATGGATTGAAGCCGTCGCCACCCGACGATGCGATCACAAGACGGTCATGGACTTTGTAAAGAAGAACATCTTTTCCCGGTTTGGAATACCCAAGTCCATGATCAGTGATGGTGGAAGCCATTTTATCCATTCCCAGTTCCGTGCCCTACTTAGAAAATACGGGGTAAACCACCGCATTGCCACCCCGTATCATCCACAAACAAATGGGCAGACTGAGGTCTCAAACAGACAAATCAAGAACATTTTACAGAAGACTGTGAGACCTGACAGGAAAGACTGGTCCACACGACTTGATGATGCCCTGTGGGCATACAGGACCGCTTTTAAGACCCCGATAGGCATGTCACCTTACCGCTTGGTCTTTGGCAAAGCTTGCCATCTCCCTGTCGAATTGGAACACCGGGCTTACTGGACTGTTAAGTAATGTAACACGGATCCCCAGTTAGCTGGTGCGCAAAGGACTCTTCAATTATCTGAGCTTGAAGAAATTCGTCGGGACGCCTTTGACAATAGTCGGCTATATAAGGAGAAAATGAAAGCCGTCCACGACCGACTCATTCATAGGAAAACCTTTGAGCCAAACCAACAAGTCTGGCTATTTGATGCACGCCTGAAACTCTTCCCAGGGAAACTTAGGTCCAAATGGACAGGACCATTTCGGGTGGTCAAGCCCTATTCCAATGGGGCAGTCGAAATCGCCGATCTTACTACCGGGCACACCTTTACAGTCAATGGTCAAAGATTGAAGCATTTCCTGGCCCAGGTACCCCCCAAGGAAAGTGTCACCCTTGTTGAGGGCTGACACCAAGCACCGCCCAGCTGGAGGCATTAAACTCAGCGCTTCCTGGGAGGCAACCCAGCGGATTCAGACTGATCTGGTAGTTTACGTCACTCAGGTACTATCTTTTTGAACCCTTTTGCATCCATGCATCTGCCAATGAGGACATTGTCCAACTTAAGCATGGGGGGGATGGTAAACTGCATAATCCTGAGCTTAATTAATCAGTCTGAATGAATAAATTAATTGATTAAAAAAAAAAAAAATGAATTTAGGAAGAAAAACTTAGGCATTAGAAACTTGTCAATAGTGGGAAATAATACAAAAAGAACTTAAACACTTAGACTTTTCAGGCCTTCAGGCTTAATCAGCCCTGGTGTCCGTTAAAATATAGATTTAGCGGTGAGTCCTGGCAACTTTAAGCTATTCTAATCCACCTACTAAATAAGGTGATAAGTATACGACTTATCAACTCACCCTCTAACTCAGGAAAACTTTGAGTCTAAGCATCTACACACATTTTTGCACAGACTCACTTCTCGGAGATTTTGACAGAAATTGGGTAGCTAATGAACTCTCTAGGGTGGTATGGCTGGCAAGTTGTCGTGGGTAACAGCCCATTGGCAGGTTGTCCAGAACCCAGCCACGGGCCATTTCTTTTTCACTGCCTCTAGGTACATTTGAGATTAGGGAAGCCACCAACGTAAAAAAAAATAATAATTAAAAAAAAAAAAGGGAAAAGAAGAAAAGAAAATAAACCACACTTCACCGCACAAGTATGGCTGGCAAGTGATCGTGGGTAACAGCCCATTGGTCGGTTGTCCAGAGCCCAGCTCAATAATTGCACAAAAAAAGAAGACCAAAAACACCTAAGGAAGAAGCGGGGAAGTAGTACAAGCCGGGGAGATATACACTGGAAAATCCTTGTGTTGACCCCAAGTAAAATGAACGTAGGGAGAAAGCTACCAATCGAACAAATACACCTTCAGGCAAAAATTTATTTTCTTTTCCGGTCACCTAGAGGCGTAGAAACTCAAAGTCTGTCTCAATTACCGTTAAGTAAGTCTATCACAACATTCACACCAAGATGCTTAGCACTTAGGGTTTTGACCTAGTTTTGGGTGGGTTGGGTAGCTGTAAAAAGTTACCAACCCACACTGAATTCTAAAAATTCTAAAAAGACATATATAGATATATACGTATACATATGTATAGTTATATATACAAAGCAAGGATTCGGGCAATTCGTATTTTGGCAGACACCCGGGCGCTGCTTAGTCTTTGTAGATTAAGATCTTCGTATAGTTCCTCTTATTGACAAGTAATGAAGTGCCTAAGCAATTACTTCTTGAATTCGCCAAAGAAATAAAGGCTAGAATAAACCTTGCTAGGGACTAGCAAGGAGTAAGCATGGGGGTATGATAACACCACGCAAGGGGGTAGTAATTAGGTTGAATATGACCCATCTTTAGAATAAAAGGCACAACATAAAGTAGAATAGGAGCATTGCATGCATCAAGTACCAAGATTGCTTATAAACTGTATTAATGGCCATTTGTGTAAAGCATTTGTCAAAGCAGGCCTCAGATGAGTAATCAGACCGCACGGATGGATTCAGGACGACGAACGGAGTCTAACGGACTCAAGATCGGCCAAATCCGACATCCGGAGCTCCCACAATGGGCCCAAGAAATCCTGACCGTTGATCTGGAGATCAACGGCCTAGAACGCGCCACGTTGCCCCGCCCCCGCCGCTCGCACGCCCCCAAGCCAGCCAAGGACGCATCTCGGCCGTTGATCTTCGATCGAACGGCCGAGATCCGCACGCTCGCCCGCGGTCGCCGCGATAAAGCGCGGGCGTGGTGCAACGGTTAGCGCGCACGCCCGCGTCGCGGTGACGCGCGTTCGAATCGCGCGGAGCGGAAATCACTTGCGGGCGAAGGGCGCGGCAAAATTGAGCCGCGCGATCAGAAGCGAGCGGCTAGGATTGTGTCACGCGGCGCGACGACAGCGCCCCACCTCCCACGCGCATGCGCACGCCGGGCGGAAACGCACGCGCGCACGCGTGCCCGAAGCGCGATCCTAGCGCAGGCGCGGGAGGATCTCAGCCGTCCGATCATCAATCGGACGGCTCTCGTTCGACATCCACGGATCGCGCCTGAAGAGAGAGAGGGGCGGGCGGCTGACCGGCGGCAGAAGGCCTTCACCGACGTATCTGGAAGCGGTTTTAGCGACGTTCTGGATGTCGCTAAAGCACATTCTTCTTTTAGGAAGCCCTTAACTCTATTTAAACCCCCTTCTACCACCATTCAAGGCATCCTCTCCCACTTGCAACTACTCCACTCCTCTCCTAGCTAGTCTTAGGCACTCTTGTAATCGCCGGAGACGACGAGCCGCCGAAGGAGCCTCCTCCACCGCCGTGGCTGCCTCGTCGCTCTCCACTCTCTCTCTACCTCTCTCTCTCTCTCTTTTAAGCTTTCATTTACTTTTGTTGAAGCATGTATTTAATATTGTAAACCATGAACTATGAATGCATGTTTAATGAAATTATTTTCCATTTAGTTGCCATTTTAATTTCTATTTAAAGTGTATGATCAAAACCAAGAGCTTTCTAACCCTAAACTCTCTCTATCTCTCACTTTTCAAAACCGTCTCTTTCGCAAGCAAAACTCCGCCTTTTTCGTGACAACAAGTGGTAAACAAAATCCGATTTCCACGCCTCCCTGAGATCGACACTCGGACTCACCTCCGTTTACTTCTTTTAAAACCGACGTATCAAGTGCAACTATAATGACACCTCTTAACGCACACGCACGAAGGCACGTCAGTCCCCACCTCAACCAAACTCAAGGGCGCAATACACCTCCATCCATATAGAGCCTCATAAGGTGCCTTGCCGATGCTTGAGTGATAACTGTTGTTATATGCAAACTCTGCCATGGGTAAGTGCTCTTCCCAAGAGCCTCTCCAGTCTAGTACACAGGAGCGCAAGAGGTCCTCAAGTGTCTGTATAGTGCGCTCTGATTGTCTGTCCATTTGGGGGTGGTACGCAACACTGAACCTCAACCGTGTCCCCAAAGCCTTCTGAAACTTAGCCCAAAACTAGGAAGTAAAATGGGTATCTTGGTCTGATACAATCTCATGCGGAACTCCGTGCAGGCGTACCACATCACGAATGTACCTCTCTGCTAACTGAGCTGGTCCCAAAGTGACTCGGATTGACAGGAAACGTGTTGTCTTCGTCAACTTGTCCACTATCACCCAGACTGCATCGTGTGCTCGCTGGGTAATGGGTAGACCCACCACCAAATCCATGGTGATGCTCTCCTACTTCCACTCTAGCACAGGAAGTGGCTGCAACGGCCCTACAGGCCCTTGATGCTCGACCTTCACCTGCCGGCACACCAAACACTGCTGCACGAACTCACCCACATCCCGCTTCATCCCTCTCCACCAAAAGTCACGTCTCAGATCATGATACATCTTGGTGTTCCCAGGATGTATGGTGAACCTGAACCCGTGCGCCTTCGTCAGGAGCTCTCTCAACAACTCCTCGTCCCTGGGAACACACAAACATCCTTTCATATGCAGCACCTCGTCTGTTAAAGAGAAGTCTCTGAGGTCCCCTGATAGCACTCTGTCTCGCAACGACTGCAGGTATGGATCTGTCATCTGTCTATGATGGTGCAGCCTATCAGCTCTGGTCTCATCTGTCGTGTCACCGTCACTGCCCCACAATACCCCTGTGACTCTTGGGGTCGCCAACTGCCCAACTCCTCCATAATTCTCCAACTCTGGGCTTGTAAACTGGCCAAGTGGGCGGGCGCCTTCTGGCACAAGGCATCAGCCACCATGTTGGCCTTCCCCAGATGGTAGGAGATGCCACAGTCATAGTACTTTAGGAGCTCTAACCAACGTCTCTGTCTCATGTTAAGCTCCTTCTGATCGAACAAGTACCTAAGGCTCTTATGATTCCTGAAAATCTCAAAGGTCTCACCGTAACGGTAGTACCTCCATGTCTTCAACGTGAAGACAACAGCTGCTAGCTCTAAGTCATGGGTAGGGTAGCTATGCTCATGGGGCTTCAATTGCTGCGAAGTGTAAGCGATAACATGACCCCACTGCATGAGCACACCCCCTAACCCCTGCAACGAAGCATCTGTGTAGACCACAAAATCGCCACTGCTATCTGGATGGTAAGCACAGGAGCTAAAGTCAGCCTCTCCTTCAACTCCTGGAAACACGCCTCACAAGCATCTATCCAAGAAAAGGGCACGTCCTTCCGGGTCAACTAAGTCATAGGATGCATAATATGCGAGAATCCCCTGATAAATTACCGGTAATAACTTTCCAGTCCCAAGAAACTGCATATCTCTGTCACTGTACATGGCCTCTCCCACCTGAGTACGACCTCAACCTTGGTTGGGTTCACAGCCAAACCATCCCCTGAGATCACATGGCCCAAGAAAGTCACCTGCCTAAACCAAAACTCGCATTTGCTGTACTTGGCATACAACCTACGTTGTCTCAAAGTATCCAGAATCATCTGTAAGTGTTGTCCATGCTGTGCCTGATCTCGCGAGTAGACGAACACGTCATCGATAAATACCACCACAAACTGGTTCAGATACGGTCTGAAAACTCGGTTCATCAAATCCATAAAGGCAACGGGGGCACTAGTCAGCCCAAACGGTATGACCAAAAACTCGTACTGTCTGTACCGGGTGCGGAAAGCAGTCTTGGAGACATCAGTCTCCCTGATCCTCAACTGGTGGTAGCCTGACCTCAGATTTATCTTGGAGAATATCGTGGCACCTCGCAACTAGTCAAAAAGATCATCAATCCTCGGTAGCGGATATTTGTTCTTAATGGTGACCCTATTCAGTTGTCTGTAGTCAACACAAAGATGCAGGGTACCATCCTTCTTCTTCACAAATAACACAAGGGCTCCCTACGGGGATGCATTGGGCCTCACAAAGCCCTTCTCCAACAGGTCCTGTAACTGTGACTTGAGCTCTCGCAGCTCAAGTGGTGCCATCCGGTACGGTGCAGTAGAAATGGGGCTAATCCCCTGCACCAGTGAGATCTCGAACTCGATCTCACGTTCGAGCGATAGTCTTGGAAGCTCCTCTAGAAACATGTCGCGGTACTCACTAACCATCGAAATGCTCTGAAAGTCTACCACGAGGTTGGGCTCAGCCATAACACAGGCTAGAAAGCCCTCACATCCCTAGCTCAAAAGTATCGCTACCCGAAGCACAGATATGTACCTGAAACCTCCGTCCACCAGCTGTCCATGAAACTCAAAGGAAGGTATCTTCGGTATGGAGAAGACTATCTTCCTCCCGAAATAGTCCACCAAGGCGTGGTAAGCGGACAGCCAATCCATCCCCAGAATAACGCCAAAATCATCCATCGGTATCACAATCAAGTCAGCGGGGAGGTTGTGTCCCCCAATACTAACCTCACAGTCTGTGTAGACCTCCTCAGCTACAAACAGCTGGCCACCTGGACCTCTGATCACAAATGGATCCTCTAACAACACGCAGTCTTGTCCCAAACTGACAGTAAAACTCGCAGCGATAAAAAAGTGTGTGGCGTTGGAATAAAAAAGCACGTAAACTAATCTACCGTAAACAGTAACCATACCTGCCACCATTGAACTGGATGCCCTGGCATCTCTGTGTGTCAGGGCATTAATACTCCTCTTAGCTCTCAGTGCAGAAGAAGCAGCCACACTCTGAGTTGGACGAGTAGCCGCTGGTCGGTACCCTCCCCGTGACTGCTGCCCTCCCCCACATGCATGGGGACCATGACCACCTGCTCGACCTCCAGCACTCAGTGCGGGGAGCATCTGCTGTGCTCCAACTCTAGACGGGCAGTCCCTCTTGATGTAGCCCGACTGGCCACACTGGTAGCAGAGGGGGACTCGACTCCCTCCCTTAGTAGGTCCCTGCTGATGGCTGGGCGGGGGTCCAGTGCTGACAGCTGGCCCCTATTGGGGGCCCCCAAAGGCCACTGACGGCCCCGCAAAATGAGACGGCTCTCCCGTGGGTGCCGCGTCCCTCCTCTTTTGTCGGCCCTGTGAGTACTCTGGCTGGTAGGGCATCTTCCGATCGCTGTTGGTGTCTAGTGCGGCCGTGTTGGTCTCCTCGTACGTCATGGCTGCCTCCACCACTCTTAAGAAGGTGGGCAGCTTCAGGGGCTTGACATACCCCCGAATAGCAGGCCGGAGCCCCTCAGTGAACCTCCACAGGTGCTCCTCCTCCGTAGCTACGGCTGTCGCAGCAAAACATGACAGCTCCAGGAAGCGCTTGTGATACGCGCTAACAGCCATTGTCCCCTGGCGGAGAGTGTGGAGCTCCCACCTCCTCTAGTCCTGCCAAGTTTGTAGGAAGTACTGCTCGCAGAAGAGGGTCACGAACTGGTCCCACGTCGGCTCTCCCCTCTCCTGTCCTCTGACTGCCCTCCACCACCTGTGTTCTGTGCTCTTCGGCTAGTACGTGGCAAAGGCTACGCAGCATTCTGCAAGGGGGCGAAGGGTGTTAAACACCTTCTCTATCTTCTCCAGCTAGTCCTCTGCCTCAGACGGGTCCTTATCCCCCTTAAAGGAGGGGGGCTTCAGCTTTCAGAACTGCCTGAAAAGCTCGTGGTGCAGCTGCAGTGGGGGAACGGGCACGCCACCAGGCAAGGAGTGCTCGTGCTCAGAAGTGTCAGAGTGCAGTGGGGGCGGTGGAGGACCACCCCCTCCCCCTCCTACTCATCCAGCGCTGTAAGGGTCTCTCAGTCCCAAAGAGGACTCCCCCTCCACGTCCTTAGGGAGAGGCGCCCGTGGGGGCTGATGGAGCTCCTCTCGTACTATATCCCTGATCAACTGAGCGAGGTCCTAAGCTTGAACGCCCGAGAGAAGTGGCGGGTCAACTGGCACCTCTGGCCCGGCACGTCCGCCCCTCTGACCTCGTCCACGGTCACATCCGTGGCCTGCCTTGAGAACTCCACGATGAGGCATCTCTTGCAAGGAGATGCAGAAGATAGAACAAAAGACGTCAACTCTAATGGACTTCAGTGAAAGGAACTCAGAACGGATGTCAAGCGGTACGTTGTGGTGGTTACTCCAATTACATGCACGTGAATTTGTTATTCTCAAGCTAGTTGGTTCATTTCTCGGGACGACCTTGCTCTGATACCATCTTGTTATGACCCGATTCCAGAATTCCTATAGGACCACGACACCGGCTCGACTCGACTAATCCCAAGTCCCAGTCGTCTAACAAGAAATAATCGAAAAGCAGGAAAATAAACCACATTCACTATGTAATGTGACTAATAGTAAAAGCGCACAAGCAGTAAAGGAAGAAAAAACTGCTAGTCAGTACATACCACCACAACAATAGGAATGTAGAACAAAAGTAACAGTAACTGGAATAGTAAACAAAGTCTGAAACTCACTATAGTAAAAAGAGAGTACAACAATAGTACGAAACTACTACTGGGCCCGACTAGGCCCAGTACCCTCTGCAGCTGGTAACTCGGGCTGCTCAACTCCTGGACCTGTAAAGGGTTATGAGAAAACGGAGTCAGCGAATGCTGAGTAGATAGTAACCAAGCTATCTAAAGCAGTAAAAGCTAGCAGGTAGATTTATCTTTTCCAGTTATTTACTTTACAAGTAATTCCTTTTCACCTCATTGGTTTACTTTCAGATTTCTTTCTTGATCTTGCATGTTCCTTGTGTGAACAATCTTGATTGTAGTCTTTTCCGAAGAGCAGAAGGCACACGTGGTGCTCTCCTGGCCGGGAGAGTCCCCTGTGGTGATCCTACACTCAGTCAACCACCCCGAGGTTAATCAGTGCAACTATTTCTCATCCTAGGATTCATGCCACACCCTAGGTTTATAGTTATCTAATTTGCAAAGATGCATTCATATTTTATAAGTAAAACAGGGGGAAACCACTCTACCAGACAATCCGGGAGTACTGGGGGCTCGAACTGTAGGCCCACGTGCCTCTGCAAGCCCCAGACACACAACAGGTCGGATTCCTATACCAAGGAACATAGCACAACGGAAGATTCAAAACAATGTATAAAGGTTTCTAATATGTAGAGGAACTCACAAGGAAACCACAGATATTTCGTTTGCGTAAAATGGATCCCGATCGAACCCTAAACGGGTCAAAAACAAGTCTGTAGATCCAAATCAGACGTCTGGGATAAAGTCTAGGCGTCTTAAATGTCAACAGAGTCTCACCTCATGTTTTTGTGATGACTTCAGACGTCCAGGACTCCTCCGCGTTCGTCTGGACCCAGTTCCAGACGTCCAACTAGTCCTCCGATTGTCTAGGAATGCCTCCGGTCGTCTGGTAAGCTGTCCAGATGTCCGAAAAGCGTGGGAGGGCGTGCCACGTGCCTTCCCAAAGATGCTCCTGTGCATGACAGAGCAGCATAACCCTTTTTAGCCCAGCAAATTGCCTCTGTGGTGTGGCCTGCATGGCCATAACCACAAGGAAGATGTACCTGCAAGTATACCCACTTTCAGACGTCCGGTGTCGTCGCCAGACGTCCAGCCCGTCGTCCAGAAGGCACTCCAGACGTCTGATACTGGAAAAACTCCAGTATCAAACCGCGCTCCCGCTTCTCTCGCCGCGCTCCGCCGTGGCTCCTCCTGCTCTGCTACAGCTTCGCCCGCTGCAGGAAGTCAGGGATGATGCCTCGATGCTCTCCTCCTCCCGCACACGCCGCGACGGCCGTGCAACACTCCGGCAAGCCTCCACGAGCTCGCGACCTTGGCCTTCTCCTCCTCCTCACACCCTCTCCTCCTCCTTGCTTTCGCTCCCTCTCTCTTGCATGCCTCACTCACGGCAGTGGAGTGGGGAGTATGGTGGTGGTGGTAGAGTGGAGAGGAGAGGAAGGGGGTGCTCTTATAGGCAAGGGGTTAGGGTTCAGCGAGGGGGAAAAAAAGAGAAGAGAGGAGAGAGACAAACTACACGCTGCCTATGCGCAGAAAGCAAATGCGCGTGCAGATTTTCAATTTCCAGATGTTTGGGAAGGGGTTTGGACGTCTGGCTACCAATCCAGACATGTTAAAAGGCTCAGCTTAGAATGGGTCTTTACAACAGTGTAGTGGAAACCGGATGCTGTGCACATAACCTAACCAAATCCTAACATAACCTAACCATAGCCCATCCTAACCCTAAATCCCCAAACAACCAATACATTTAACATTAAATAATTTTAAAAATTTTGACAGAGTTTCCCTATAAATTTTAAGTTTTTTCGTAAACCTGTATATCAAAATAACAGACATAATAAAAGTGGGCACACCCCACAATAACAGTGCATCACACAAAAACATAAAGTACACAAAAGTGGGCACATCTTACCATACATTCACACAAATGACATTATGTGGGCACACCACACATCTAATATAATCCTAAAATATCTTAAAAATAAATTTAAAGAAATGAAATTATACCTCCAATGTACTACAGCCTCTGAGCGAGATCGAGCGTGACCGTCACCAACAATCTGTAAATTCAATAACGAACAATAAATTAAATAATAAATCATCATGTTATTAATAACTTAACATATTAATTTGATATAAGGAAAGTAAGATTAGAAGGGGATGAAGAGGAGGGTGGAAGTAAGATGGAGAGGAGGATGGGGGAAGGCGTAGTAGCAAGAGGAGGAGGAGGAGGAGGGGGAGGGGGAGGGGATGGCAGGCAGAGGAGGAGGGAGGGCAAGGGCATTCCCTGCAAGATGAGGAGGGTGGCAAGGAGGATGGCAGGAGGAGGAGGAGGAGGGGGTCAGGGAGGAGGAGGCGGGGCAGCAGGAGGGTGGCAGGGTGGAGGCCAGTAGGAGGGGCTTAGGCTAGAGGAGGAGGAGGAGTCAGGGAGGATGAGGGGGGCGGCAAGAGGAGGTCGGGAAAGAGGAGGAGGGCGAAAGGAGGGGTCAGGGAGGAGTAGGAGGATGGCAGGATGGGGAGGAGGAGGAGGGGGTTGAGGAGGAGGAGGAGGGGGCGACAAGAGGGAGGCAGGGTGGAGGAGGAGGTCGGCAGGAGGGGGTTGGGGTAGAGGAGGAGGCCAGTAGGAGGGGTCAGGGAGGAAGAGGAGGAGAAGGAGGGGGTCGGGGAGGAAGAGGAGGGGCGGTAGGAGGGGGTAGCAGGCGGTGGGCAGGGTGGAGGAGGAGGCTGGTAGGAGGTGGTCGGGGTGGAGGAGGCTAGCACGAGGGGTTAGGGAGGAAGAGGAGGACGACAGGAGGGGGAGGAGGAGGAGGAGGGTGTTGGGGACGAGGAGGAGGAGGATTACCTCATCGGAGAAGGAGAAGGAGGAGGTCATCATGGACGGGAAGGAGGTTGCCGAGGATGGCGAGGAGGACGACGAGCAACAGGTCGGACGAGTAGGAGGGGGTGTCGGGGAGGTTACCTAATGAGGAGGAGGAGGGGGCGGCGTGCATTAGGTTTTAGGGAAGACGATGAATAGTGATGGGGAGGTCAGCTGCGCGCGATAGATGAACTGATATATGCCATCGGCTATATTATAAACCGACGCCAAAGGATCATTTCAGTTCACCCTCGTACGTGCCTAAAATTTTGGTTGCTAAATATAACTATCTTTCACCGTCAGTTCTTACACTAACCGACATTATAGGTGACGAATCCCGCGCAAAATTTAAGTAAAAATTTTAACCATCTTTTCACCGTCGCTTATTAAGATAACCGACGGCAAAAGCTTACTTCACCAACTCTTCTAACGCGCTCAAATTTTGGCCGGTAAATTTAACCTACTTTCGTCGTTGTTTCTTCACTAATTGACTGTAATCCCTCCAAAATTTTAGATGCAACTTTTTTAAGGATCTTTTTACCGTCGGTTATTACAACAAGCGATGGAGAAAATATATTTACCGTCGCTTGAATAACCGACAGTAACTATTTATGACCACCTCGCGCCCATCCCCTTTTCTTCAGTCGAGTACAGACCTTTACTGTCGCTTATTTTAAGAACCGATGGGGAAAATATAATTGCCATCAGTTATCCAAACCGACAACATAACCCATTTTTCTAGTAGTGAAGGTCTTGATATACATTTCAATATCCACATATTTATTACCAAAGTTGAATATGGATTCACATTCAAAAGTAGTTTAAGGAAGATGATACGTATAGATCAAGTTGCATAAATAATGCCAATATGGCAATGGTCAATCATTTATGTTTCAATGTCCATATATTTATTACCAAAGTTCAATATGGATTCATATTCAGAAGAACTTTAAGAAAGATGGCATATGTACAAATCAAGATGCATAAATAAGGTTATTATGGTGATGGTCTATCATCATGACTATCGAAAAGAAAAACTCCCTTAACTAAAATGAGGTATACATGGCCGCTAAAACTCAACCTTTCCTCTTTCTTTCAAGTTGTCATGGAGGCTCTGCTCCTCTACTTAAAGACACAACACGAGATTTAGAATCCTACCCTTAATAGAATTCTGTTCTCCTATTCCTACTTAGAGTATAGGTCACCAATAGAAAAAGGAAAAACTCTTTTCTTCTATTCTTGATAATTTCCTCTTGACCTAAATTTTGTGAGATCATCATTATCTTGAGTCTACATTAGTTTATTACTGGTCACTCCATTTCAATCATAGGCCATCTTTTACAGGAAGGTACCCTTACCTGGAAATTATCATCATTAATCAATCTCCTCTTATGTTCATCTCTTGTAAGAGTTTGCACCTATATATGCCAAGTGCTTTGCTCGCATAGCTCCTCATCATCATGCTTGCCTACGTAGTGTTGAAATAAATTTATATTGAAAATAAATAAATAAATAACATATATATTTTCAATGTTTTCGTATACATTAAAAATATTAAATCAAACAAATCAAATATGATTTGACAAAATCTAAAATAAAATAAAGAATAAATAATATGTAATAATACAAATAAACAAAATGATAATAGGTTAGATTTTACTCCGATCGAAGCACCTATTAAGAATTTCCCTTAGAGAAAGTATCGTTCCCCACAATACTAGTGCGTCAAGGTCTGATGAACTCTTCCTAGGATACGATGATCCACCTCCAAGATTCGACGTACTTCAATCTTGAATGTCCTCGAAAATCACACCTTAGGAGAACGAAGCTGAAGCAATTTGGTTTCCAACCAAATTCCCAATTGATCTACCAATTTAATGGTTTGATCAACCAAAAACTTTTTGTGTATCTCTCAATCTCCTTGTGTAAGATTGCCAAAATTGATTGAAGATTTTTCTACCAATCTCACATCGAATGAATGCACCAAGAAAGAGAAATAAGAATGAGAGAAAGAGAGAGTGAGAGAGTGGAGAGAGCTTTTCTGCTCTTGTTGTGTGTCAAATGAAAGCCCCCTCGTGGCCCTTATATAGAGCCCAGGACCAGACGTTTAAGGAAATTTTCATTTTATGGAAATACGATAATTGATTGACCAAAATAAATTGATCGATCAAACTTAACTTTTTAGTTGACCAAACTAATTGATCGACCAAAATTAATTTAATGATCGACCAAAACAATTGGTCAACCAATTTTACTTTTTGATCGACTAATCCAGGTCAAAATCATGAAATTAAAAATCCAAAGAAAAAGAGTCCAAGTTTTAAGTTCTAAATTGATTCTCACTTGAGCTTGAGCCAGGTTGAGGCACGCGCACGTACGTGCGTGGTCCCTAGCCCCACCTCTCACTCTTTGCTACATAAGCCATGGGAGGCAGAAGCCTTTTACACCCACCAAGAGGTTTGTACACTTCTAGTATGGAACTAAAAACCTCTCCCAAATCTCACTGATTTCAACATGAATTTCCATGTCACCATATAACAATTGCATCCTAATTGATACAATTAGGCTCTCAAATCTAACATGTGGCATTGCATGTCTCTCATGACAAGGCATTGTCTTATCATCCTTGTCTAAAGCAGACTTTACTTGTTTTTTTCTCATTGCAAGCTTCTGTAATAATAATGCCAACAATTTTACACTCTTACTACATGTCTAAGAGACAACTAGAGCTCCATTGCTCGTTACAACCCTTGCCTTAAGCCCATACACTCTATTCAACATTCGCTTTCCATACACCATCACTTCTACTTATTTACTTTAAGAACTTCCTCTTCAAGAGTGATATAATGCACCTCTAATTCAATCATTCTCAATGAAATTCGATTCATATTAGCTATCAACATGTGTTTAACACCCTTTGAAGTTTGCACCTTATCATTAATGCATGTAGAATTGCACTTGACTTTGTGGACCTATCCACTTGCCAGTTTGAATCTATTGCCATTGCATGTTTCATATGTGTTAAACAACTCCCTAGATGAGTACATGTGATCCAAAGATGCTGAGCCCAATTAACAAACTGAATCTAATTTCTTATCTACCATCATCGAGCTTGTTGCAATGTTTCCCTCCAAGATAGTTGATGTAGGATCCTTAAAGATTGAATCTTTCATCACATTTTTTTATTTAATCATCTCTGCTACAACCTGATTTCCGGATCCCTACAGGACCTAAGACCGGCTCGCCTCGACTAATCCCAAGACCTAGTCGTCCAACAAAAAATAACCAAAAGTAGAAAAATAAACCACATTCTCACATGCAATATAACTAAGCAGAAGAAAAGAATGAAGTAGTAAAGAAAATAGAACAACTGTCTCAAAACATAGTATATGCTACCACAACAAAACAGGAAAATGGAAAGGAAATAGAAGTAGCAGGAACAGTAAAATATATGTCCATTACTCACTACAACTGTTGAAAAACAAAAGAGCTGAAAGAACGACTACGGCTGGGCCCAGCACCCTTTGCAGCCGGAAACTCGGGCTACTCAACTCCTGGTCCTGAATAGGGTTACGAAAAGACAGAGTCAGCGAACGCTGAGTAGAGTGGTGTTTACATTATTTAAGTGCAAGTACAGTAAAACAACAACAGGTTTATTTCTTATTTCTATTTATCTCATTTATGTGTTTCTGGTTTAACTATTTCTCAAAGTATCCAGGTATTTCTTGATCTTTCATGTTCCTCGTGAGAATGATCTTGATTGCAGTCTTTTCCATAGAGTGGAAGGTACACATGGTGCTCTCCTGGTTGGGAGAGTCTCCCGTGGTAGTTCTACACCCAGTCAACCACCCCGAGGTCACTGTAGAGACGTAGCAGTGACTACGGCATGCGTGATAAGCGCACGGGTAGTCACCCCACACTGACATGCGGTCAGTCGTTTCCGCTAGCGGGTACCCCCAAAGTATAGCACAGAATAGTGTAGGGCCTTGCCCTCTCAGAACAGGGGTCTCGCCCCTCCACAGTCCGCATACCCTTGTCTGACTACCCCGGTTTGCCTAAAGGGCCTAACAACGTGGGTGTAGGGTGGCTAGATGAACCCTGGGTCCCGTGGGGTGGCTAGCTCCCTCCCTACACTAGTAGCACGCCTCGGTACCACGTACGCGAGGGCCAACAGGAGTCAGTGTTGGGTGGCCAATCCTAACCCCGGGTCTCAACCCAAGGGAGGCTAGCTCTGCCTTACACTAAAAAGGGACAGTTGCTCTCCTTGGTAATGCGTACACAAGGGCCAGCACACTTCTCGTCAGAGGAGTTCTACTCCTAATTCCTTATAGGATTCATTCTCATATTCATCTCATTTATCCATATTCAAACCTTATGTTTCCAAAACTCGTTCCTCGTTCATATACAGGCAGCTCATGTTTTCACAATTACATTCTCAATCATAACATGCAGCTTGTGGTTTCACAGTTTAATTTCTCAATTACATACAGACAGCTCGTGTTTTAACATGCATCTCAAGTAAAACAGAGTAGTTCAACATAATGCTCATACATTTCTACCCTAAGGTTCATTCCACATCCTAGAGTTTCAATCAATTTAATCCAAGCAGGCATATTCTCTATTCATGTCTTAATAAATGCATTAAACCACTCTACCGGGTATCACTGGAGGAATGGGGGCTTGTGCTGCAGATCTCGTCGTCTCCGCGGGCCTCGAACACGCCACCGGCTGGTAACCTGTACCAGCGACCAATGTACATTAGACAAGCTCAAAACAATAGATACTCAACACGAACACATAGAGGAACTCGAGTGGAAAACAATGATACTTCATTTGTGGAAATCTGATTCCGTTTGGGCCTTAAACAGGCCAAAAATGCGGTTACTGACCAAAATCAGGCATCTGGGACTAGTCCCTGACGTCTTAAAAGATGTCAGAACTCACCTTACCCTTCCTGTGGCTGATTCAGACGTCCAGACTCCCTCTACGACTGTCTGGGGGTAGTTTCAGACATCGGACAAGGTCTCCGATCATCTGGAAGTACCTATGGATGTCTGGTGACGTGATCAGTATCCAAAAGTACTTGGGAAAGTGCACCGCACACCTTCCCAAAGCTTACACTTGTGTGTGATCACCCACAGACACAACGGTCAGCTGACATCCCGTGCACTACGATCTGCATGGAGGAAGAGTAGCGTAGGAAGATACGTACCTCGCGATATTGCGCTTTCAGATGTCCGACCTCAGCTCCTGACGTCCTGGTGCCTCACTAGTCATCTGGACTTCACTCCAGACATCTGATACTGGAAACTTCTACTATCAGAACTTCTTCACGCTGCTCGCCCCGCTCGCCCTCTGCCCGCAGTGGTAGCTCCAGCAGCTGCAGGAGCTTGAGCAGCTCCTCATCGGCTTCTTCCTCTCTCCCACGACTCCTCGAGCTCCACCGAGCTCTTGCGGTCATCGTCCTCCTCCCCCTCTCTCACTCCCTCGCACTCTCTTGCACTCGCTCCTCCTCGCTTTCCCCTCGCCGGTGGCTCTCCTTCCTCGCCGCGGCTGCAGTAGAGACGGGAGGGGGATGTGGCTATCGCAGGAGAAGGTGGAGGTGGCTGGAGTGGTGTGAGGGGGTGAGAGGAAGAGGTGAGGGGTTTATATAGGAGGGGAGTTAGGGTTCGAGTGAGGGGTGAAGGAGTGAGCGGGTCTCTGCTGTCGCCCACACGCAGAGCGAAAAGAATATGTGCTATTCTTCTACTTTCGGACGTCCGGACATATGTCCAGACGTCTGACTGATAGTCTAGACGTCTTATCTGACTAAAAGGGTAATGGGTCATTACATCATAACAAACTTAAAGGAAGTTTCGTCCCTAAAACTTAAGCTAGCTAGGGTGTGGGAAAAGGGACGTAATCGTGCATAACAAACTTAAAGAGGACCGAAGTAGGTTCGAAAAGATGTACCCTCAAAAAGCTTCAGGTACCGCTCTCACATCCTTGCCTCAGGCTTCCAAGTCGCCTCCTCATACCGCTAGCTTCTCCATAGAAGCTTCACCAGTGGTACCTGCTTCCGTCTCAGACTCCGGACGGCTCTGTCTACTATATATACTGGTCTCTCGAGGTAGGTCAGGTCGTCACCCACCTTGATGCTCTCGTGGCTTAGAACGTGACTGGGATCGGTGACGTACTTCCTAAGGTTGGACACGTGAAACACGCTGTGCACTCCAGAAAGCTAGGGAGAAAGGGCAAGTCTGTAAGCAATGGGTCCCATCCACTCCAGGACCTCAAAGGGCCCCACAAACCTCGGCGCAAGCTTCCCTTTCACCCTAAAATGCTGTAGGCCCTTCATGGGCGAAACCTGGAGAAAGACGTGATCCCCAACCTTGAACTGCACCTCTCTGCATTTTCGGTCAGTGTAGCTCTTTTGCCTGCTCCTGACAGTGCGGAGTAGTCTGTGAATCTGCTCTATCACCTCCTGACTCTGTTGGATTAGCCTGGGACCAACCTCCCACTTGGTCCCCACCTCGACCCAACTCAAGGATGCAGTACACCTCTGTTCGTACAGAGCCTCATAAGGTTCCATGCTGATGCTCGAGTGGTAACTGTTATTGTACACAAACTTTGTCAAGGGCAAATGCTCCTCCCAGGAGCCTCTCCAGTCTAGTACACAGGCACGCAAGAGGTCCTCAAGTGTCTGTATGGTGCGCTCTGATTGTCCGTCCGTCTGGAGGTGGTACTAAACCTCAAACACGTCCCCAAGGCCTGCTGAAACTTAGCCCAGAACTGGGAAGTAAAACGAGTATCCCTATCGGATATGATCTCACGTGGAATTCCGTGCAGGCGCACCACATCTCTAATGTATCTCTCTGCTAACTGTGCTAGTCCAAAGGTGACTCGGATCGGTAGGAAACGCGTTGTCTTCGTCAACCTGTCTACTATCACCCAGACCGCGTCGTGTCCTCGCTAGGTAACTGGTAGACCCACCACCAAGTCCATGGTGATGCTCTCCCACTTCTACTTTGGCACAGGAAGTGGCTGCAATGGCCCTGGAGGCCTTTGATGCTCGGCCTTCACCTGTTGACATACCAAACACTATTGCATAAACTCACCAACACCCGCTTCATCCCTCTCCACCAAAAGTCGCGTCGCAAATCATGGTACATCTTTGTGTTCCTGGGATGTATGGTGAACCTGGACTCGTGCGCCTCAGCCAGGAGCTCTCTCAACAACTCCTCGTCCCTAGGAATGCATAAGCGTCCCCTCATGCATAGTATCTCGTCTGAAAAGGAAAAGTCTCCTGGGTCCCTTGTCAACATCCTGTCTTGTAGCGTCTATAAGTATGGATGGGCCATCTGCCCTTGATAAATGCCAATTTATCATCATTCTTTTGCATTAAAACAATCCTAGCTCTTAGGGTTTTGCTTCGCAAACAGGTTTATTGGGGTTGCATTTAGTCATAAATTAGGTTAGGCATGCATTGCATTTTTCTTGTCGTTTTAATGTGTTTTTGTGAGTGTTAGGGATGAACAGAAATACAGATCCCTAGAACCCTAGCACTCAGGAAGGCAACTGGTGAAGAAGGAGCTCATACTAGCTGGAACTCAGCTTGATCCAGCTCACCATAGCTGGAATCTAGCTCACTTGGACTAGGGTTAGCTCATCCCAGCTCCATTTAGCTCATTTCAGCTGAATGGCAGCTCAAGAGAGTTCATCTCAGCTCACCCTAGCTCAGGTCAGCTCAGATCCAGCTCAACTTAGCTGAGTCTAGCTTATCTCAGCTCCCATTAGTCCACAGGGAGCTCTAGCTAGCTCAGCTGAGTTGACTGGAGTCTACCCTAGCTCAGGTCCAGCTACATCCAGCTCCATTCAACTCCAGCAACCTGAAGATGACTTCATTCCAGCTCAGGAAGCTCAAGTCCAACTCTCGGGGATTCAGCTTAACTCAACTCAGTTGAGCTAAGTTACCTTAGTTGCCTCAACCAGCTTGATCCTCCCCAGGAGCACTAGACCCATCTCACCTCAACTCATTTTGGTAGAAGCCAACTCACTTTAGCTTGGCTTAGCAGCTAGCAAAGAACTAGCAAGCTAAGCCAACTAGAGTAGCTCCATGCCACCCTCTTCAGCAGCTGCCAGCTCCAGTTCAAGCTCTAAACTTCTCCTCCTCATCTCCTCTCTTTAAACCCTAGCTCCAATACCTCCTCCTCTACTCCACTACTAGCTAAGCTATATTAGCTTAGCTTATCTTATCTATGCTCCAGCTCCCTTGGCTTTTTACCACCTAAAAACCCTACCTAGCAACTCCACCAACTAGCTCCACCTAAGCTCCACATAAGATAACCCTACTTCCACCTCACCTTGGCGCCAACCTAGCCTACCCACTACCTCTAAAAGACACTACAAAGTGGCACTAAAACCCCTCATAACCACCCACCAATTGGTGCCACTTTTTCCCTCCAAAAGCCCCTTCATCTCCACCACATATCTTCCCTTAAACCCATCTCCACCATCCACCTAACCCCCCTTCTAGAAGCCCTCATGGTGGTGCCAAAACCAAGACATCCCTTCATGGTTGGTGCCACCTTTAGGTGGCTCTTCACCACCATAACCACCACCTTCACACCCCCCTACTTGGAGCCAACTATTCTCCACCATAAGATCACCTAACCACCCCCGTCTTCCCATCTTAGCCATCCATTTCAAGAGTCACCTTAACCCTCTCATCCTACCTTATAAAAAGACCAACACCCACCACCTTACAACCCATCCTTGGCTAGCAAAATACCTCTCATATTCTACCTAAAGCTCACGCCCAAGAGAGAAGAAGAAGAAGAAGATTAAGGGGATACTCTGTCCCCTTGGTGCCTTCCCCTCTTCCGTTCTCTCTTGTGCCCACGCTAGCCAAAGGAGAAGCCAGGCAAGGAAGACCTTTGGAGGAGGTCTTGAAGGTGGTCCATGCCACCTTGGAGGAGAGCTTAAGGGTGGTACACGCCCACCCTTGGAGAAGGAAAGTTAAGGTGGAAGCTTCCACCTTGGAGGAGCCTTTCAAGGAAGGAAAAGGAGCCCTTTTCAAGCCTAGGAGCCACGAAGCTTGGAGCAAGGAGCTTCCTCTCTTCACCATCATTTTAGGAGGATTTGTGTTTTACTTTATCTATTGCATTTATTCTAGTAGTAGAAGCATTCCTCTACTAGGTTTTTATGTAAAACACTTTTGCATCAATCAAGTTGCCTTCAATTTTATTTTATTTTGTTGCAATTTTTTTTTTATATAATCTAGTTTCTAGCACTTTTCACTCCTCCCTGATTACTCTAAGCCTTCACGTGTCTAGAGTAAGCTTAGGGAGAATCTCTACTTGTCACTTTAGTAGTAGTGTAGTGAGTTAGGTGTTAGTCATTTTCCGTTGCCAACAAAATTAGTGTTGCCATTATTTCAAAACCCTAAAAAACTACATATTTAAAAAGACCAAAAAGAAAGTTGATTTCCATTTCCGAGCAAGAGATCGATTTTTGCAACCAAATTGCCTCCTTGGACGACCCTAGATGCCCCACTATCTAGGTTATAAATTTAAAAGTGTATGCGATTTCATGTGTTACAACGACTTAAAAACTCGCTTTTACATGTCACGCCAAATTTCGCATCAGCTCAACGATGATGCGGTCTATTAGCTCTGGTCATGTCTACCACATCACTGTCACTGTCCCACAATACCCCTGTGACTCCCGGGGTCGCTAACTGCCCAACTCTTCCATGAGTCTCCAACTCTGTGCTTTTAAACTGGCCAAGTGGGCGGTCGCCTTCCGGCTCAAGGCGTCGGCCACCACATTGGCCTTCCCTGGGTGGTAGGAGATGCTGCAGTCGTAGTCCTTCAGGAGCTCTAACCAACGTCTCTGTCTCATGTTAAGCTCCTTCTGGTCAAACAAGTACCTGAGGCTCTTATGATTTGTGAAAATCTCGAAAGTTTCACCGTAAAGGTAGTGCCTTCATGTCTTCAGCGTGAAGACAATTGCTGCTAGCTTTAAGTTATGGGTAGGGTACCTATGCTCATGGGACTTCAGTTGTCGCAAAGCGTAAGTGACATCGTGACCCCGCTGCATGAGCACACCCCCTAACCCCTATAACGAAGCGTCGATGTAAACCACGAAACTGCCACTACTGTCCGGGATGGTAAGTATAGGAGTTGAAGTTAGCCTCTTCAACTCCTAAAAACATGCCTCGCACTCGTCTATCCATGCAAAGGGCATGTCCTTTCGAGTCAGCTGGGTCATAGGACGTGCGATCTGAGAGAATTCTCTGATAAACCGCCGGTAGTAACCTGCCAGTCCCAAAAAGCTGCATATCTCTATCACTGTGCGTGGCCTCTCCCACCTGAGTACGGCCTCTACCTTGGTTGGATCCACAGCCAATCCATCCCCTGAAATCAAGTGGCCCAAGAAAGTCACTTGCCTCAACCAAAACTCGCACTTGCTGTACTTGGCATACAGCCTGCGTTGCCTCAAGGTATCCAGGATCATGTGTAAATGTTGTCCATGCAGCGCCTGATCTTGCGAGTAAACGAGTATGTCGTCGATGAACACCACCACAAACTGGTCTAAGTACGGCCTGAAAATACGGTTCATCAAATCCATAAAGGCAACTGGGGCATTGGTCAGCCCAAACAACATGACCAAGAACTCGTAGTACCTGTACCGGGTATGAAAATCTGTCTTGGAGACATCGGTCTCCCTGATCCTCAGCTGGTAGTAACCTGACCTCAGATCTATCTTGGAGAACATTGTGGCATCTCACAACTGGTCGAAGAGGTCATCAATCTTTGGCAACGGATACTTGTTCTTGACAGTGACCCTATTCAGCTATCGGTAGTTGACACAAAGTCACAGGGTACCGCCCTTCTTCTTCACAAACAGCACAAGGGCTCCCCACAAAGATGCATTGGGCCTCACAAAGCCCTTCTCCAACAGGTCCTGTAGCTGTGACTTGAGCTCTCGTAGCTCAAGCGGTGCCATTCGGTACGGTGCAGTAGAAATGCGGCTGATTTTCGGTACCAGTAAGATTTCAAACTCAATCTCACGCTTAGGCAGTAGTCCTAGCAGCTCCTCTGGAAAAACATCAAGGTACTCACAAACCACCGAGATACTCTGAAAGTTAGCCACGGGTCTAGGCTCTGCCACTGCACAGGCCAAAAAGCCCTCACACCCCTGGCTCAAAAGCCTGGCTGCCCGAAGCGCGGAGTTGTATCTGAAACCTCCATCCACCGGCTGTCTGTGAAACTCAAAGGGAGGCAACTCTGGTATGGAGAAGACGATCTTCCTCCTGAAATAGTCCACCAAGACATGATAGGTGGACAGCCTGTCCATCCCTAGGATCACGCCAAAGTCCTCTATCTGAATCACAATCAAGTCAGCGGGGAGGCTGTGTCCCCCTATACTGACCTCGCACTTCATGTAGAGCTCCTCAGCTACAAACAACTGGCCACCTGGGCCTCTGATCACAAACAGATCCTCTAACAGTACACTGCTCTACCTCAAACTGACGCCAAAACTCGTAGCGACGAAGAAGTGTGCGGCACCAGAATCAAAAAGTATGTACACTAATCTACCAAAAACAGTAACCATACCTGCCACCACTAAACCAGAAGCCTTGATGTCTCTGTGTGTCAGGGCATTGATACACCCCTCAGCTCTCGGTGTAGACGAAGTAGCTACACTCTGGGTCGGGAGAGCAATAGCTGGCTAGTACCCTCCTCGTGATTGCTGCCCTCCCCCACGTGCCTGGTGACCTCGACCACTAGCTCGACGTCCAACGCTCGGTGCGGGGAGCATCTGCTGTGCTACGGCCCTAGATGGGCAGTCCCTCCTGATGTGGCCCGGCTGGCCACACTGGTAGCAGAGGGGTACATGACCTCCTCCCTCCGTAGGTCCCTGCTGGCGGTTGGGCGAGGGTTTGGTGCTGACAACTAGCCCCTGTCTGGGGCCCCTAAAGGCCACTGATGGCCCCGCAGAACGAGTCGGCTCTCCTGCGAGTGCCGTATGCCTCCTCTCCCAACGACCCTGAGAGTACTCTGGCTGGTAGGGCCTCTTCCGTCTGTTGTCAGTGTCTCGCGCGGCCAGGTTGGTCTCCTTGTAAGTCATGGCTACCTCTACCACACGAGAGAAAGTGGGCAGCTTCAGGGGTTTGACATACTCCCGAATAGCAGGTCAGAGCCCCTCAGTGAACCTCCACAAGTGCTGCTCCTCAGTAGACACAGCTATCGGGGCAAAACGTGACAGCTCCAGAAAAGGCGTGCGGTACACTCTAACCATCAATGTCCCCTAGCGGAGAGTGTAGCACTCTCGCCTCCTCTGGTCCTGCCAGGTCTGCGAAAAGTACTGCTCTCAAAAGAGAGCCATGAACTGGTCCCACGTCGGCTCTCTCCCTTCCTGGCCTCTGACTGCCCTCCACCACATGTGTGCTGTGCTCTTTAGTTGCTACGTGGTTAAAGGCCACGCGACACTCCGCGGGAGGGCGAAAGGTATCGAACACCTTCTCTATCTGCTCCATCCAGTCCTCTGCCTCAAACGGGTCCTCATCCCCCTCGACGGAGGGGGCTTTAGCTTCCGGAACTGTCCGAAAAGCTCGTGGTGTAGCTACAGTGGGGGAGCGGGCATTGTTGAGATCGCTCGATCAGGTTTTAAAGTGTCGCGTTGTGGTACAACCTAAAAAGCATTCAAAACAAATATAATTTTATTACTCGAATTTAAAGTCCGAGGTCTAACACATGGAGCAAATGGAATTCATGCATCATGCTCAATGAATGCAATTTGAACACATAATATTGCTAAAAAATCTAATGAAAAATATAAAGTATGAGCATATGGATAATAAGAATAAATGTAGCTAAAAATATAATTGAGGACTTGTGAAGAATTGGACGTCTGATTACAAAATCAGATGTCTTAAGAATGAAGTGCTATAGTGCCTACTTCTCTGATTTCTTTCTTCTGTTGTTCTTCTTTCTCTTTCTCTTTATCTTCTTTCTTCTCTGTTCTTCTTTTCTCCTTCCTTTCTTTCTGTCATTGGATCCTTCTCTTTGTCTTTTCTTTTCTTTACCTTCTGTCTTCTTCTTCTTCCTTCCTTCTTTAGTTTCTTCTTCCTTCTTTCTTCTCTTTCTTCTTCTCTGGTCTTAGCCTTGCGAACCTTAGCTTATTTCTTCTTCCTTTCTTCTTCTTCGCCTGACCCTTCTCCTTCCTTCTTCCTTTTCCTTCCTTGGATTTGGCTAAGTGTGGAGCCAAGCCTTCCACACCAAAACCCCCCTTCCCCTGCATAGCATTCCTCTCTTCTCTCTTCTCTATTTCAGTTTGCTCTCCCA
This sequence comes from Thalassia testudinum, assembly GCA_037157565.1. Taxonomy (NCBI): domain Eukaryota; kingdom Viridiplantae; phylum Streptophyta; class Magnoliopsida; order Alismatales; family Hydrocharitaceae; genus Thalassia; species Thalassia testudinum. Next base: position 99,014,274 of record JAZHRO010000031.1, on the reverse strand, counting down.
GAGCCACATTCGGGTTGGGTAATCGAACCTAATGGAGACCTAGGTCCAGGCTCACCGGCGTGGGTGATGAGAGAGGAGTGAGTCAGTTCAGGTAAACGGGTCGTGGCCAGATCCACGTGGGCAGTGCCGCGGACGAGGCTGTGAGCGGGGAGAGAGGAACCTCACCTCGTGAGTAGGAGGAGAAGAGCCTAATGTAGAAAAACAATTTATGCAGCTGCCTTGTGCCAAAAGTTTACGAGGTGGGACTAACTTTTCACCTTCCTCGCGTGCGTTCGCAGCAAAGATGCTTCATTTGATTGTAGCTGCAGCTTCAACCTTCGACACAAATTAGATGCCTGGAGTTGTGTGCGAGTGTGCCCCGCGCAACCTGGGACACAAGCTTGGAGTGGGCGGACTTGGATAAGCTTGCAAGCAAGCTCCTTACTGTTCGTCAATGGCGGCGACCCCCTGGACCTGCAATCACACAAACAGCCTCGCGGCCACGTCAAAATGTTCAGGATGCTTCGTCGAGGCACGGTGAGTATGCTGCGGTGGTCGACGTGGCGTGGGAACAGCTGTGGTGGTGGATCTAAGGCGCTCTGTGGCCGTGTGAGTGGGTGTGTTCGAGGGTCCCTTTGGGTGAGTGGCGGAGTGATTGGAGTAGTGGGAGATGATCAGTGGAGTGTTGGGAAGGTTGTAGGGTGGTTGGTGAGGCAGATGGAGGTGCGAAGCGACGGAGAGGCCTCGCCGGAGGTCTGGCTGGAGGTGGAGAAGGTGATGGTAATTGGCGACGTCAAGGGGTCAGGGCTGGTATGGCCGATGCAGATGAATGAGAGGAAGGCAACCCAATCACTAGTATTGTGGTTGGGCGACGAGAGAGAGAGGACGGAACCGTCGGAGCTTGCAGAGATGTTGTGGCTAGCGAGGAGGGACGAATTGAGGGTGGACTGCCCAATTCCAAGTTGAGGAGATACAGAATGAGTTGGGGTTTCTTAAATAGGTCCTGGAGGTTGGGTTTGTGCTTGGAAGCCAAAGAACTTGTCATGCTTGGAAGCCAAGCTTCCAATCATGACAAGTTCTTTGGAGTTGGAAGTTCAAAAAACCCAAATCTCTCATGCGTTCGCATGAGAGATTCTGTACAAATTAGGGTTCATCAATGGGTTTAGATTGAAGAGGATTACTCAGAGAATCTCCCTTCTAATTTTGGGAGGGATTCTCTGAGCAATCAAGGAGAATCCTCCTTCTAAAGCTTGCCGGAGTAGGATTTCCTTTGCTATAATGGCAAAGGGACTTATTTACAAGGATGACGAAGAAGATAGGGGGCCAAATGTAAGGGTTTTTGAAAGATAGGGGTAGAAATGTAATTAGGTTGGACTTATTTGCAAAGTAGGTCAAGATGAGTTCCCCTTAGGTCCAAATTTTGGTACAAACTTAACTTTGACCTAAGGAATCTAATGGTGAATTTGGATTTTGGGTTTGACCATGTTTGACTAGGCAATTTATGCAAAAATCTAATTTACAGTAAATATTTGTCTGAGACCCCATTTTAGGTCAAAATAGGTTCCAATGGCCAAATTGAAGGTTCTAAATCCTAGAGAATATTTTTCTATGATTTTTAGAGGGCTTAGGTGAATTTTATCCTGACCAGAACCTTATTTAATCAAATGGGTCTATTTTAGGGTTATGAGAAGTCATTTAATTCCCAAAATTCACACGAACCCTTTTTTGTCTGATTCAACGCACTTATTATCTTGTTAACACCATTTAACCTGTGTTTAGCCTATGAGAAAACCCATTGTTGTACTGCAATGGTAAAATTGCAGTTTTACCCCTTGTTTCTTGCTTTTATCTCAGAATGATTATTCAGTGAAGTAGGACCTCCAGTTGGTTATGTAGGAGCTTTTGTTCTCTTTTATGGGTCAAAATGAGCTAGTTAGGGCTCATGATGGTGTTCCCATCAGGCATGCCTCTAGGAAAGGAAGGCTTATGCTCGGAAGTGTCAGAGTGCGGTGGGGGTGGTGGAGGATCACCCCTCCCCCTCCTGCTCGTCTGACGCCGCGATAGTCTCTCTATCCCATCGAGGACTCCCCCTCCACGTCCTCAGGGAGAGGTGCCTATGGAGGCTGGTGAAGCTCCTCTCGCATGATGTCTCTGATAAGCTGGGCGAGATCTTGGGCCTGAATGCCCGGGAGGAGAGGTGGGTCAACTAGTGCCTCAGGTCCGACACGTCTGCCCCTCCGACCTCGTCCACGACCACGACCACGCCTTGCCTCGAGAACTCCCTAACGAGGCATCTCCTACAAGGAGACGCAAGAGATAGAACAAGAGTGTTAATGATACCGGATTACATCAAGAAAAAGACTTGGAAATGAATATCAAAGCGATACGTTGTGGTGGCTATCCTAGTTATATGCACGTGAGTGGTTATTCTCAAGCCAATTGGTTCATTTCTTGGGATGACCTTGCTCTGATATCATCTTGTTACGACCTGGTTCTCGGATCCCTACAGGACCCGAGGCTGGCTCGCCTCGACTAATCCCAAGGCCTAGTCATCCAACAAGAAATAACCAAAAGCAGGAAAATAAACCACATTCTCACATGCAATATAACTAAGCAGAAGAAAAGAGCGAAGCAGTAAAGAAAGTAGAACAACTATCTCAAAACATAGTATATGCCACCACAACAACAACAGGAAAACGGAAAGGAAACAGAAGTAACAGGAATAGTAAAATATATGTCCATTACTCACTATAATAGTAGAAAAATGAAAGAGCTGAAAGAACGACTACGGCTGGACCCAGCACCCTTTGCAGCCGGAAACTCGGGCTACTCAACTCCTGGTCCTGAACAGGGTTACGAAAAGACAGAGTCAGCGAATGCTGAGTAGAGTGGTGTTTACGTTATTTAAGTGCAAGTACAGTAAATAATAGGGTTATTTCTTATTTCTATTTATCTCATTTATGTGTTTCTGATTCATCTATTTCTCAAAGTATCCAGGTATTTCTTGATCTTGCATGTTCCTCATGGGAACGATCTTGATTGCAGTCTTTTCCGTAGAGTAGAAGGTACACGTGGTGCTCTCCTAGCCAGGAGAGTCCCCCGTGGTAATCCTATACCCAGTCAACCACCTCGAGGTCACTGTCGAGATGTAGCGGTGACTATGGCACGCGTGATAAGCGCACAGGTAGCTACCCTGCACTGACATGCGGTCAATCGTTTCCGCTTGCAGGTATGCCCAAAGTACAGCACGGAACAGTACAGGGCCTTGCCCTCTCAGAACCAAATAGGGTTCTCGCCCCTCCACAGTCCGTGTACCCTCGTCTGACTATCCCGGTTTGCCCAAAGGGCTTAACAAAGTCAGTGTAGGGTGGCTAGTTGAACCCCAGGCCTCGTGAGGTGGCTAGCTCCCTCCCTACACTAGTAGCACGCCTTGGTACCACGTACGCGAGGGCCAACAGGAGTCGGTGTAGGGTGGCCAATCCTAACCCCGGGTCTCAACCCAAGGGAGGCTAGCTCTGCTCTACACTAAAACGGGACAGTTGCTCTCCTTGGTAATGCGTACACAAGGGCCAGCACACTTCCCGTCTACAATCCAGATTCCTTTCATCCACAGAAGTTCTACTCCTAATTCCCCGTAGGGTTCATGCTCATATTCATCTCATTTATCCATATTTAGACCTCATGTTTCCAAAATTCGTTCCTCGTTCATATACAGGCAGCTCATGTTTTCACAATTAAATTCTCAATCATAACATGAAACTTGTGGTTTCACAGTTTAATTTCTCAATTACATACAGGCAGCTCGTGTTTTAACATGCATCTCAAGTAAAATAGAGTAGTTCAACATAATGCTTATACATTTCTACCCTAAGGTTCATTCCACATCCTAGAGTTTCAATCAATTTAATCCAAGTAGGCATATTCTTTATTCATGTCATAATAAATGCATTAAACCACTCTACCAGGTATCATAGGAGGAATGGGGGCCTGTGCCGTAGATCTTGTCATCTCCGTGGTCCTCGAACACGCCATCAACTTGTAACCTGTACCAGCGACCAATGTATGTTAGATGAGCTCAAAATAGTAGATACTCAACACGAACACGTAGAGGAACTCGAGTGGAAAACAACAGTACTTCATTTGCGGAAATCCAATTCCGTTTGGGTCTTAAACAGGCCAAAAACGTGGTTACTGACCAAAATCAGATGTCTAGGACTAGTCCCAAACATCTTAAAAGACGTCAGAACTCACCTTACCCTTTCTGCAACTGATTTAGACATCCAGACTCCCTCTGCAACCATCTGGGGGTAGGTCCAGACGTCAGAGAAGGTCTTCGGTCGTCTGAAAGTACCTCCAGACGTCTGGCGACGTGATTAGATGTCCAAAAGTACTTGGGAAAGGGCGCCGCACACCTTCCTAAAGCCTGCACCTGCGTACGAGCACTCGCAGACACAACGATCAGCCGACATCCCCTGTGCTACGATCTGCATGGCAGAAGAGTTGCGCAGGAAGATACGTACCTCGTGATATTGTGCTTTCAGACGTTCGGCCTCAGGTCCGGAAGTCCTGGTGCCTCGCTAGTCATCTAGGCTTCACTCTAGACGTCTGATACTAGAAACTTCCAGTATCTAAACTTGTTCACGCCGTTCGCCTCACCCGCCCTCTTCCTGCAGTGGCATCTGCAGGAGCTTGAGTAGCTCCTCACCAGCTTCCTCCTTTCTCCCACGACTCCTCCTCGAGCTCCACCGAGCTCCTGCGGCCATCGTCCTCCTCCCTCGCTCTTACTTCCTCGCACTCTCTCGCTCTCGCTCCTCCCTGCTTTCCCCTCACCGGTGGCTCTCCTTCCTCGTTGCAGCTATAGCAGAAACGGGAGGGGGATGTGGCTGTCGCAGGACAAGGAGGAGGTGGAAGTGGCTGGAGTGGTGTGAGGGGGTGAGAGGAATTCGGGTAAGGGGTGAAGGAGAGAGAGCGGGTCTCTGGGCGCCGCCCGCGTGCAGAGTGAAAATAATATGTGCTATTCTTCTACTTTCGGACGTCCGGACATATGTCCAGACGTTTGGATAGACATCTGACTGACAATCCAGATGTCTTATTCGACTAAAAGGGCAACGGGTCATTACAATCTCCATCTCCTTCCTCATCTTCTTGTTTCTTCATGTCCTGGACAACCGACTCTTTTATGACCTTCTTTTTCATAATAGAAGCATGTCAAGGATCATGAGATGTAGAATGATACCCCCTCCTTGACATCTCTTTTGGTTTACTATGCCTATTAATTGTAATCATTACTTAGTCATCATCACAAGTATCTTTAATCACCTATGCCTGTGCATTGTTACTTATTTGTCCATAATGAAGCAACTATATTTCCAAATGTGATAGTATCCTTGTTGAAGAAAACATATTAATGTTGAGGAAAATATGTTGAAAAGGAAAGAATAATAAAGAACATAAAGGAAGAATAGCGAAGTAGAATGTCAAAGACTAGTGTTTTTCTGTAAACAAAATCTATCTATCTATTTTGTTTAAGATGTGCTATTTATAATTAAGATGATGTACTGGTCGAAAAATCCCTACACTAGTAGAAAAATTACTATTGGCATCGGTTAATTCATGATGGGCTCGAAACCCTCATGAATGGTTAATATTCGCAACGATTATGTATTTGATCATCGTAAGCTAGTCTTGAGGTAGGAGCACTCTTTGTAATATGGAGGGATATTTTTTTACTAAATTTGCGACGATTTTTATGTAACTGCTTGAGAGCGAGAGGAATTTTTGTTTTATGGTGCACGTAAAAATCAATGATATCACAATGGTTATCCGATCAACCATCGCGATTTGTTGTATAACTAACGCCGCACGCCCCTTCCCCCACGAAACCCTCTCCTCTCCCCTTTGCTCCCTCCCCCCAGCCCCCTGGCCCCCGTTGTTGTGGTCTGAGCTTCCTCCCTCACCATTGCCTCTCCCTCCCTCTAGTGAGCGTCCTCATCGTCTTCTCCGGCCTTGACCACCCTTGAGCCCAAGCCCCTTGCCCCCTACTGCCCTCCCCCCGCCATCCCCTCCCCCAACACCCGACCACCCTCGCCTCCCAGCAGCCCTGCCACCCCCTCCCCCACCACAGCCCCCGCCGCCCCCGCAACCCCCCAACCACCCCCTCCTCCTCTCACTAGCACCTCCTCCTCCCCTTTGCCCCCTACCCCTCTCCCCAACCGACCACCACCACCCCCATCACCCACACCTACTCCTCTTCCCTTGTCTCCCCTCCCAATTCCCACTAATTTTTTTTTGCAAATTAATTTAGGTTGATTGTTAATTATCTTAATTTTTTCTAATTTAATTTAGGTTGTTTGCATCATGGGGATATCTCTCTGACTGCAGTTCCTTAATGTAATTATATTTAATTATATTTGAAATATGTATGAATGACTGTGTTTGATTATTGTATGTCAATTAATGTGGGGTGTATCCACTTAATTTTGTTGAATGTGTTTCAATGGCATTAATTATGTGAGTTGATTTATTTATGTGTGTGCTTCTTATGTGAGAAAGTTGATACTGTAGGGAAAATTCTAGTAAAAATTTTTTAGATTATTAAAGTTAAGAGGGAGGGAGAGGGAAGAGACTTAAAGAGAGGTGAGAGAATTGAGGAGAAGCGGAGATAGGTAAAGAGGACTAGAGAAGGAAGGGAAGAAGAGAGGAGACGAGGAAGAGAGAGAAAGCAAGTAGGAAAATTATGTTGATAGGATGGGAGATAGAAATTATTCATGAAGAAGGAGGGGAGTGAATGGATAGAGGGGAGAGGGTATAAGAGAGGAGAGAAAGAAGTGGAAAGGAGGGTAAGAAAGGAGTGAGAAGGAAAGGGAGTAAGGAATGGATAACAAAATAAAGAAGTGCAATTATTTTGTGTTTATAAGTTTCTAAATTTTTTTTCATATTATGTTATATGATATATATGTTGAATTTGTAGATACACACACTTGCACAAAGGTAGATGCACATGAGGAAAAATAATAAGAGTTTTAACCTCTAGGTTACAGGTTTTGGGAGGGGATAATCGTGTCAAAATACTTATCCGTCAAGACTTATGATCATGTTATACGGACAAGGCAGAGTGTATGCATACTTCACTTCAATGCACAATGCGTTGTCTATATAACATGCCATAAGTGTCGTCGTCCTTAGTTTAGAGAAGTTCTGAACTAAAAGGGATCCTTGAAGATTTGATCACAACTTAGGTGCTGCTTCTTACATGTAATCAATGTCTGGTGAAAGTTCGGTGTCATCTTCTTGCTCTTCTACGATATACCAACTAATCTTAGCTAAGTTCCTAAACACCCTTATATGGGGTTATTGGGAATCTAGTTAAGATTAGTCTTGGGGGGCATACAGGAGAAGTGCAGGGAGATATTGCCAAAATTTCACCACACATTGGTTACATGTAAGAAGTAGTACTATGATCAAATCTTCAAGCATTGGCTATTAAAGTGAAAATCCTAATCAAAATATAAACATATATAATATATCCATAGTTGTTCATAATTAGTGGGTGATTTAGGTACATTTAAGAGTAGGTTTTCTTCTTGTAAATACTTATAGAATATGACATTAACCTCAAAAATTTATATCTGTTAATAATTATATGGTTTTGAACATGAAAATTTAGGTCACTATAGACAAGTCTTGGATTAGTCTAAGAAATTCAGATTCATGGAGTGAGAGTTCTTGGATTGGGAATTTCATGATGATAGGAAATCATTCAAATGAGGGAAACTTCTACAGTTGATTTTCTATCCTTATCGAAGATACTTAAATTGAGAAGTAAATGATCGTAACATTATGTTAGAGTACGTAATCTGTAATAGTTGGTGGCAGCATTACACCAAGTGGATTGCTCATGGAGAATTTGTTGCAGAAACTTCTGGAACTGACAATGAATATTGATGAGGAGCTGCCGGTAATATTGAAGGCGACGAAATCGAGGAGATGTTGGATGAACTTAGAGCAACAGATAACAATGTAGACAATGGTGATAGGTTACAAAGTTGTAACAAATTTTATTATGTTATTAAAACAGCCGATGAACCGATTGCTCCTAGAGTGAGCTCTATGTCTAGGTTTCTATTAAAATTATTTTGGATGAAGGTTATGAATAGAGCCACATCTAAATTAATCTTCAAGATGCTTGAATTTATTGGAGAGCTCCTATCTAAGCCGAAGGGTTATCCAAAGTCGTGATATGATACAAAGAAGCATATTAGGATATTTGATGAGTCCATTTTAATGGACTAATATTACGCCTAAGTAACTTTAATCGTACCTTTTAGATTTGTTAATAACTACATTAAGTTATAGAATGTTTACATGCATCATGATTTAAGTTTACATCTATTTTATAGTATTCTATAACTTAATATGTAATGATTTTATGTTCTTTTTATGTGCAGGAAGAATATTTGGCAAAAGAATAAGGAGGGGAGGGTAAATTACCCTTTCAAACAACCGGCGGCATTTCTTTTCCCCATCCTCCGGGCACCCTCAACAGTCGCCGGTCAAAAATAGCTAAGGGATTTGAAAATCCCTTAACTGACGCACGCGGGAAGAGAGGAGTTAAAGAGGAGGCGGAGAAAGGAGAGGAGGATTCATCATCCAGGAATGGTACAACCACCGCGTGCACTGTGCACTAGGTTCTCCACCGTAGAGCTTCCCCCCTCTGCAGCGCCATCATCTTCACGCCAGCCACAGCCTCCACCACAAGCGCCCCCCTCCTCCAGTGCTCTCCACTACAGAGGGCACCGCCCCACCCGCGCCCTCACCAAGTAGCCTGCTGATGAGAGCCTCATCATGAGCCATAACTAGCTCATTTTGACCCAATAAAGAAGATAAAAGCTCCTACATAACCTAGAAGAGGGCCTAAATAAAGGAATAAGTGCTCTGAGAAGAAAACATGAATTAAAGGGTAAAACTGTAATTTTACCATTGCAGTACATAAACGGGATTTCTCAGAGGCAAAACATAGGTCAAATGGTCTAAATGAGATAAAAAGTGGGTTGAGTCAATCAGAAATGAATTTATGTGCAATCTAGGAATTAAATGACATTTGGTAACCCTAAAACAGACCCACTTAAATTAACAAGGTTCCGGTCAGGATAAAAATCAAGTAAACCCTCTAAAAATCATGGAAAAATATCCTCTAGGGTTTAGAACACTCAATTTGGCCTTTGGAACCCAGTTTGACGTAGATTAGGGTCCGAGCACATTAATTGACCTAATTTGGGTTTTTACGCAAAGTGTCCAGTCAAACAAGGTCAAACCTAAAATCCAACTTCACCATTGGATTCCTTAGGTCCAAATTAGGTTTATAACAAAATTTGAACCTAAGGGGAGGTCATCTTGACCTACTTTGCAATTTAGTACACCCAAATCATAATTTGGTCCCTATCTTTTGAATATCTTTGCAGAGAGCCCCCTAAGTTCCTTGCCACCTTTGCAATCAGGTCCTGCCGCCATTGTTAGGGCAGAACCAATCTCCGACGAGGTTTAGAGAGGGATTCCTCTCTGATCCCTCAGAGATTCCCTCCCAGAAATGGAAGGGAGATTCTTTGAGGAATTCCCTTCCTTCTAAAGCGAATCACAATATCTGGTGTGAACCCAATCTCTCATGCGAACGCATGAGAGATTTGGGTATCCACCCTCTTTCCATCTCCGGCGAGCCGGCAGAGATGATTGCGTGATCTCCACGCGCTAGAAGGTCCGGTCAACACCTATAAAAGGCTCCCCAGACCCGGCCGCAGGGGCGAAGCTTGATTTTGATGGAGATTCCCCTAAATTTCCCTCTCTCCCATCTCCGGCCAAGAGACCTGCAAGCTCCGGCGACCTCCTCCCCTCCTTCTCATCGCTCTGCTGCCATACCAGCAGCAGAGTCAACTCCGCCTCTTCCTCCCGCGTTGCGCCATACCCAGCGCGCGTGCCCCTGACCTCGTCTTCGTCGCCGCTTCCTCCCTCAGGGTGCTTCTTCCCCGACGACGGCAGTTACGAGCCGTCCACTCCGCTGCCTCCATTCCTTCCAGACCACTCCAGATACCTTCTCCATCTTCCCCTCTCTCTTCTCCTCCTGTTATTTTAGTTAATCGCCCCCCGACAGTGCCTGATCACCTCCATCTTCTTCACCTCTGATCGACCTCCGGCGAGCTGCCCCCACCATTCCACCCCTCCACACGGCTTGCCAACCATCTCGGAAGCTCCGCCTCACCACCAAGAGCAACTTCCGCCCATCCATCATCCTTCTACACCTCCACCACAGTCCCCCGAACAACCCCACACTTCCGGCCACAGGTTTACCTAGGCACGCACGCCTAGGCCGTCCTGCGACCTGCAGCACCGTCCCCCGCCTTCGCCGTGCCACGACGAAGGTGGCCAGCTGGTCTGATTAGGCCAATAGGCCGTATTGGTGATTGACAGGGTTTCAGCTCCTGCCGCCATTTGCGACATTTGAAGCAGCTTCGCAGCAGCTCCAGGCGGCAGATCTTCCAGGCTTCAGGTGCAGCTGGATCGCGAAAGCAGTGCGATGCCCTTGAGTCCAGTTTGGGGCGCTGAGAAGTCTGCAGCTGGGGAATTGTACGAAGGTCTGCGGGCGCACGCGAGGGCGGGGCACAGACTGGATAGTCCCACATCGTTGAAACGCAAAACGCAGGTATAGTATAAATTGTTTTTGTGTTTTATGCTTAACGCCTCCGAAAGCACAGGGGTGAGGTCCCTCACCTGACCCACTCGCCTCGTCCGCGGTTTCACCTCGCGGATCTGGAGGGATCCGACCCGACCCTAACCTACACACTCCTCGTGCATCACCCACTTGCAGGTGCACCTGGTCCCAGGTGAGAAATCCGACCCGATTACCCGTGTGGCTCTGGGAGAGCGTCCTTGAGAGAATTGTAGAGAAAGAGAGAGACGTTTGGGTAGAGGGACGGGGGTAGGTTTTGCATTGGCTGTGGTTTGTGCAGGAAAGGAGGAGCAGAGGAAGAAGCGAACACTTAGCTGCTGCAGCAAGGGAAGAAAAGAAGGAAGAAGAGGCTGAGTGTAGCAGAGAAAGAAGGAGAAGCCCTTGCAGAGAAGACAAGGAAGGAGAAAACTTCGAAGGAAAGCACAAAGAAGAATTGAAGAAATAGAAGGAACAGAAGCAGAAGAAGAACTCTGAAGAAAGGAAGCTGAGCAAGGCAGAGATCTGAGAGAAGAAAGGACTGCAGAAAAGCCAAAAAGAAAAGGAAGACAGGAGAGGAAAAAAGGCAGGAAGAAGAAGCATTCGCAAGAAAAGAAGTAGAGAAGAAAAAGAAGAAGAAGGCAGAAGAGAGAAAGAAGATTACATTTAAGACGTCTGATATAGAAATCAGACGTCCAATTCTGTTTTCTTTTAGAAATTCTTTTTATATAACTCTCTCTCTTTTAATCAATTACTTTCATTTAAAAGTTGTATTCTTTGGTTTTAGAAGTACTGAGATTGCTCCCTGTGTTTGACCTCGGAGACTCTAGTTTTTCGAGTAATAAAATTCTCTATATTTGTTTGAACGTTTTGTCGGCTATATTACAACGTGTTATCTTTTAAAACCCCACAAAAGCGTGCGAACATTTTTGGCGCCGTTGCCGGGGAGCAACGGGCACTTTTAAAGCTTTTGATTACAACTTTTTCTATTCAATATTTGACCTAACTCCTCTCATTTGTTGTGTTCAAAGCAGGGAAAGCAAAGCAAAAAGGAAAGAAGAGCTGCTGCACAACAGACACTCCAAGGAACAGGTAATTTCCATAAGCCCTCTCTCTTAACCCTCTCAAAATCTAAAAAGGAAAAAAAGAAAAATCAACTTAGGGCTACCTGTTTCATATTTAGTAACTCATTAAGTTGCCCGATTTTCATTTCAACACATTTTTTTTTTGTCTGTTCATCCAACTAAGGCAACTAGGGCTAAAACTTTCTTGATTGAGCCCTAGGTGCTAATTTCTGAGGCAACTAAATTGGACCCACTAGAGCCAATTTAAGGATTACAAAGCTAGGGTTTTTAGGGACACATCTTCTCTTAAACAAGGAAACAAATTATCCAAAAAGAGGTGTGCCTAAACCTTGTTTGAAAAAAATCTATACAAAAGGAACCCTAAGCAAATCAGGCTTTTAATCCATTTGAACCATAAAAGAAAAGGACCTAAAAACTCTCAAAGGAACAACAGGTGAAGTTGATCCCTTGGGTCAACCAACCTTAAAATTAGGTCACTTTTTCACTGAAAATACCTAAAAGTTCAAGTGGAACATTAAGCACCTTGATCTTAAAGTAAAAAAGGTAGACTTAAGAGGTCAAGGTCCCCATTCTGGTCTACCTGGAACCGCAGTGACAAGAGAGGTCGGGTGGGGGAAGCCCTGTAACTCGTGGGGACACTCTACCGTGTAGGGGTATTTGCGGGACTCTCCCTCTCTGGCTGCCCAAGTATTTCTCAAGTGGATGACCTTTCTGACTAAGGGGTCCATCCGCCCCGAACCTCTATAGTCACCCAACAATTTTTTAGGTGTCTTGATTGGGTCCAGCACCTTCTAAATCTCATCACATCCTTCGGTGCATGTTCGATAGGAGGTCCTTAAGGACACCCTTAAGACCTCCTTTAGATATTCATTCTCGTCGAGGCCAAGCCTCGACGCCCTTGTTTGTGCAGCAACCCCACTACATAAATCTCTCATCTGATTCAGATCCTGATTCTCCTTCTTCTTCCATCATGGCGCAACCCATTGAAGAGAAAAATAACCTTGAACACCAACTTCAACGCCTTAACGATCTCTTTCAGAACTTTGTAAACCCACCGCAGCGACCTATGATGCGAGATCACTATAATCCTGCTGCAGTGGCGATCGAACCTCGAGTACGAATCCCGATTGGAGGACCTGATTCTGAACTAAAGCCCAATATGATTCATGCCATACCAAAGTTCCATGGGCTTAACTCTGAGGATCCATTCCAACACATTAAACAACTCAAGCATCTGGCCTAGACCTTCGGGTCAGATGTACAAAACTCGGATATCCTACTCATGAAAATGTTTTCATTCTCCCTCATGGACAAGGCCGCACACTGGTATCAAACTCAGACCCGTCCGATCAACACATGGGAGGAACTGCAGTCCGAATTTTTGAAAAAATTCTTCCCCGTTGGACAGACGAATGCCTTGCGCCACCAGATCACTCATTTCACTCAACAACCGGGAGAACCTCTTCACGAAGCTTGGGATCGATTCCTAGATCTCATGCGAAAGTGCCCCCATCACGAAGTTTCTAAGTGGGAACAAGTCCAATCTTTTTACCAGGGACTCCGTGAAGATATTCGTTTATTCGTCAATGCAACGTGCGGAGGAAACATCATGGGTCAACACGAGGACACGGTGTGGGAGATTCTCGAAAACATGTGCGAGAACTCCATAAATAATGACTCCATGGGCTTATTCGACAGGACGAATGCCCGCGCATCGACGAATCTGAGAGGGACACATGAGATGCAGGACCTGTCCAATTCTGTCCACTTGGAACTGATGGCCAGTCGGTTGGACAAGGTTTCTATCATAGAAAAGAAGGTGGACGAGCTAACTCGACATTTGCAGCAAGCCACCTCTGCGCAAAACTCTTTTGCACGACCTCCTCTGGCAAGGGAAACTGTGCAAAACATCTATCACCAATTTGCTAAGGGGATGGACCCATATCCACCCCCGTCTACCTCTCGGACCGGAGTGACCTCCGATCCATTCTACTCAAGTTGGGGGAACTCTGAACCCTCGTATTCTGACTTTCCCGAGGTTCCTCAGAACTGCGAGGACCTCAATGCCATCCAGAATGACCCATTCTCCAATACCTACAACCCTGGGTGGCGAAATCATCCTAACTTTCAGTGGGCGGGAAATTCTCAAAGACCACCATATCAACCCCGTCCACAAGCCTCTCGTCCATATCAGCTGCCTCAGCCTCGGCCCAATCCCACCTACCAATCCGGGCAAAACCAAGATCAAATGACTCTTATCCTTCAAGCACTGGCTGACATTCAAAAGACGAATGCGGCAATGCAAAAACAACACAAGGATGAGATCACAGAGGTTCGCAACCAACTGGCCTAGATGGCAAATTCCCGCCAACCTGGCACCCTTCCTTCGCAACCTCTGCCCAACCCAAATAACGTGCTAACCCAGAAGCACGTTATGAATCCAAATTTAGGCCAAACACATGTGATTTATCAGGCCCCTACTGCTCCATCGCCAGACGGGATGGAAGCTTCAACATCGTATGCAGGATTTCAGCAGCAGCCACCCCTCCTACCTAACCCAAATCAGGCCGGATTGAACTCTGTAACAACACGTAGTGGTAGAACAACCCAAGACCCACATTATCCGAACCACTCCAAGCCTGATAATAGCCAAGACCCTAGGATAGTTATCCAAGATACCACTATCCCAGAACAAGAACCTGGACCTATCCTAGAGGAACCAACTAGGATCCCATTTCCTGAGGCCTTGACCAAAGGAAAAAGGATAACCAAACCTGTGGCTCCCGAGGAGGATCTAATCAAGCTCTTTGAACAGGTCCAGATAAACATCCCATTCATGGATGCAATTCGCCACATACCAGCTTACGCAAGATTCTTGAAAGACATATGTACCCCTAAACGTGAGCCGCGAACCAAGGATGGGAATCCAATCGTACTGTCAGAGCAAGCCAGCTCTGTCATCTTGAGAAAACTCCCACCCAAGGCTAAAGACCTAGGAACTCCCTTGATTTCCTGTAAAATTGGTGAAACCCAATTTGATAGAGCCTTACTAGACCTACGTGCCTCTATAAATTTAATACCTACATCCCTCCTTGACCACCTTGAAGAATCTAAACTCAAACCCACTAAGGTGACATTGCAGTTAGCCGATCGATCCATCAAGTCACCTAGAGGAATACTCGAGGATGTCATTGTTAGGGTACAAGACTTCTATTTCCCGGTGGACTTCATAGTACTAGACATGGATGCACCTAAGAACCCAAGGGACACACCAATCATATTAGGGAGACCCTTTTTGGCCACTGCTAGGGCCAACATAAACTGCGAAGAGGGCCAGATAGAATTAAAATTTGGGAACCAAAACCTGAAGATTGACATTTTTAAGGCCCAACAAGGGATTAATTGTGGGGTTATAGAGGAAATATGTGATGTCAGAGCCGTGGTTGATGAATTGCATATAGAAGACAACCGGATTATCCCTGATCAACCACTTGAGAATCAAAACCCGCTAACAGAGAAGTGCGAATGTGATCTACACACACCTATGACTCCTACCATTGCTCCTGATACAAGCCCTGAACCGCCCGCTGCTGCTGAAAATCCTGTCATGGAACTCAAGCCCCTTCCCGAACATCTGAAGTACGTCTTTTTGGATTCAAATCAGACGTTTCCTGTGATTATCAACTCTCGACTCACACCTGACTAGGAACTCCGTTTGATTTCTGTTCTCCAGCAACATCGAAGAGCCATTGGATGGACTCTCGATGATTTGACTAGTATAAGCCCTTCATACTGCACACATCGAATCTACACAGAAGAAGGCGCACGACCTTCAAGAGAAATGCAAAGACGCTTAAACCCTAATCTACAAGAGGTCGTGAAAAAGGATATCATAAAGTGGTTAGATGCAGGGATCATCTACCCAATCTCCGACAGTCGTTGGGTGAGTCCAATACAAGTGGTGCCTAAAAAGGCAGGACTTACCATCATCACGACTAAAATCGGAGAAGTCATTCCAACCCGAATAGCTAACTCGTGGAGAGTCTGCATTGATTACAGAAGACTCAATTCCTCCATGAAGAAGGATCATTTCCCACTACCGTTTATTGATCAGATCCTCGAAAAACTAGCGGGAAATAGGTTCTTCTGCTTTCTTGACGGGTACTCCGGTTACAATCAGGTGGCAATCCATCCAGAGGACCAAGAAAAGACCACATTCACCTGCCCCTTCGGGACGTACGCGTTTCGAAGGATGCCATTCGGTCTCTACAATGCACCTGCAACTTTTTAGCGGTGTATGCTTGCCATATTCTCAGATATGGTAGGTGATTATTTGGAGGTCTTCATGGATGACTTTTCAGTTTTTGGAGAATCATTTGACGATTGCCTCCAACACTTGGTCCAAATACTCAGGCGGTGCATTGAGGTGAATTTGGTTCTTTCCTGGGAAAAGAGCAATTTCATGGTGCCTGAGGGAATTGTCCTGGGACATTTAATCTCGGAGAAAGGCATCCAAGTGGATCGAGCTAAGGTTAACCTGATTTCCAAGCTCCCTATGCCTAGCTCGATTAAGGACATCCGATCTTTTTTGGAGCACGTCGGTTTTTACCATCGATTTATCCCTGATTTCTCCAAAATCGCACGCCCCCTGACCAATCTTCTCTCCAAGGATGTGCCTTTCGAAATTTCCAAGGAATGCACTCAAGCATTTGAGATCCTACGTGACCGAGTCACCCAAGCCCCGATCCTACAATCCCCTGATTGGTCTCAACCCTTTGAGATCATGTGCGATGCATCTGACTTCGCTGTAGGAGCGGTTCTGGGGCAGAAAATTGAAGGGAAACCTGTGGTCATTTACTACGCCAGCAAAACACTGGATGAGGCTCAGCTTAACTATACAGTTACTGAGAAAGAGTTGCTGGCCGTAGTATTTGCCCTGGAAAAATTCAGATCATACCTTCTGGGTTCCCGTGTTATCATATACTCGGATCACACAGCTGTGAGGCATCTCCTTGCAAAGAAGGACGCGAAACCTCGATTAATCTAATGGATCTTGCTATTGCAAGAATTTGACCTCGAGATTCGCGACAAGGCGGGAAAGCAGAATGTGGTAGCTGATCACTTGTCCCGCCTTCCTTCTGAAATAATCGACCCTTCCGGACCTATTACAGAACATTTTCCTGATGAGCACCTCCTGACTATCAATACAAGTCTTCCATGGTTCGCTGAAATAGTTAATTACCTGGCATCAAATCAGATTCCGCCCGATTGGCCGAAGGCCAAAAAGGACAAATTGTGTTCCGATGCCAAGTATTACCTATGGGAAGACCCGTATCTATTCCGCATTGGTGCTGATCAGATAATTCGACGATGCGTCGCGGAAGTGGAAATCAAAGACATACTCTCATTCTGCCATGACCAGGCATGCGGTGGACATTTTTCAGGACATAAAACCGCATCGAAAGTCCTCCAGTGCGGCTTTTACTAGCCCACAATTTTCAAGGATGCATACGATCACTGTAAGGCATGTTCCCGTTGCCAAACTCTGGGCAACATGAGCCTTAGAGACATGATGCCTCTACAGCTGATCTTAGTATGCGAAATTTTTGATATTTGGGGGATTGATTTCATGGGACCCTTCCCGATCTCGGATGGCTTCGAATACATCTTACTCGCAGTTGACTATGTTTCCAAGTGGATAGAAGCCATTCCGACTCGAACCAACAATCATAAAGTCATTATAAAATTCCTTCATCAAAACATTTTCTCAAGGTTCGAGATTCCACGTGCTATAATTTCCGACGGAGGGACCCATTTTACAAACTCTCAGTTCAGGTCACT
The DNA here is from genome assembly GCA_037157565.1 of Thalassia testudinum. NCBI lineage: Eukaryota > Viridiplantae > Streptophyta > Magnoliopsida > Alismatales > Hydrocharitaceae > Thalassia > Thalassia testudinum. The sequence continues at coordinate 98,996,673 of JAZHRO010000031.1, read as the reverse complement.
GATGACCAAATACAGGGTGTCACACCGAATCTCTACTCCTTACCACCCCCAAACAAATGGTCTAGCTGAGCTATCTAACCGAGAGATCAAGAAGATCCTTCAGGTTACTGTTCGACCTGATAGAAAATATTGGTCTTCTCGGCTTCCAGAAGCATTGTGGGCCTATAGGACCGCCCACAAGACCCAATTAGGAATGTCTCCCTTCAGACTAGTGTACGGGAAGGCATGTCACCTCCCCGTCGAGTTGGAGCATAAAGCCTATTGGGCAGTACGGACCTGTAATCTGGATCTTTCTAAGGCTGGCACCCACAGAAGACTTCAAATGAGCGAGATCGATGAATTACGCCACGACGCGTATGAGAACTTGCGAATTTACAAAGAACGGGTTAAAGCTTTTCACGACAAACACATTTCTAGAAAGATCTTTCATCCTGGTCAGAAAGTTTTACTCTTTGATGCCCGACTCAAATTATTCCCAGGGAAGCTATGATCCAGGTGGGTCGGACCCTACCTAGTCCGACAAATCTTCAGAAATGGAGCCATTGAAATCATCCCACTCAGCCACGATTCTGAACCCTTTGTCGTGAACGGTCAGAGACTTAAGCCGTTCATTGACATGACCAATATAGATTTGGCTGAGTCATCCTTTACCCTCCATTCCTCTTGAGCTCATTGTGCCCAGCCGATGGCGTAAAACTCAGCGCTTAACGGGAGGCAACCAGTCATTCTTTGAAAAACTCGAAACCTTTTCTGACATCTCTATGCGGAATTCATATTGCACTTTAAGGTTCATCAGTTAGAACAGCCGGCTTCACCTCAGGTATCCCTACCCGAGATTAGAAATCATTCGCAACAAGTCACTTCTACCCATTCACTCACCACACACTTGTCCTAATGCATGAATTAAGCTGAAATCGAACCCACCTAATTTACAATGGGGACATTGCAAATCGTAGGCATGGGGGGTATGAAAGTGCAAAATATCAGGAAAATTCATATCAAGAAAGGGTTTCATTAAAAAAAAAAAAGACTTGATAGGGGGGAGGAATAATTCAGGGTCATACAAATGAGAGAAGGAAAAGAGTAAAATGACAAAAAGGAGCACAAAATTAAAATGAAAAGAAATAGTCATTAGTAAAAGATTAAGGGGTTAACTGAAGTTCTAGACAGAATCAAGAAAAAGGAAAGAAAAAGTGCTAAGGAGACACAACAAGAGATTAGCGGGAACGCTGGTCTTAAGCCTCTTGGGCTAGAATCTTTAGCTTAAAAATTCACGTATCCGTTAAAATCTGGATAATCCTCAAGAGGTTGAGGAAAATGCGAAGCTTGAGTATTAGGTCTAAGGCTTAGGAAGTATTCGGCCTCATTAACTGACTTCCGGTTTGCGGGATTCGGTAACCTAAGCACCCCACATTCACACACAGCCTGGTTCAGTGCGCATAAACATCCAAATCACGCAAAAAGCATTTAATGTTATGAAAAAGTCACCTAGATTAGGAGCGGCCAATCAACACAAGTAGATTTGGACGAGTTCCCAGCGCGGAGAGGCGGGAAATTCCCCTCGAAGATGCGTAACAACATATCGTCTCCTCGGTGCTTGTCTCTTAGGATATTTAAATATCCTACTGGGGGCATGTAAGCACTCTGCTGGTTCAGATACCATGGGCGGCATTATCCCAAAATGTCGATCGCCAGGGTCTGAATTCAGCCATGGAACACCATGGGCGGGATTATCTCGAAAGCTAGGGTTCTGGGGGTTGCCATGGGCGGGATTATCTCGAAATCTCGAAAGCCAGGGACCCTTGAGGATTGATGATGGGGACGAGGAATCCGATACAAACCATGTTGAGAAGCTAATCCGAAGCTAAAAATAAAAAGAAAAGAGAGAGAAAAGCTCTCCAAACAAATAAATCTTCTATCTCTCTCTTACAAAAACGCACTGCAAACTGAACTTAGGCTAAAAATATCTCAAGCACGGGTGCTTTAATCGTGGAGTCCAACAAATCTTAGGTTAGTTTTTGTGGGCCGTAGAAAACTTTGTGGAGGACTGAGGCTAAAGCGGGATAGGTCCGGATTTTGGTTGGTACTTGAGTACCTTTATGGCCTATTGTCGGCATTCCTACCTAATCACAAAAGAAAAGGAGAAGCACTTATCATGATTGTTGGCAGATACTCTGGGTCTAGAACGGAAGTAAAAACCTTGAAATTTTGCTAAGGGACTAGCAAAAGCTAGGCATGGGGGTATGATGAGAGCCTCATTATGAGCCATAACTAGCTCATTTTGACCCAATAAAGAAGATAAAAGCTCCTACATAACCTAGAAGAGGGCCTAAATAAAGGAATAAGTGCTCTGAGAAGAAAACATGAATTAAAGGGTAAAACTGTAATTTTACCATTGTGGTACATAAACGGGATTTCTCAGAGGCAAAACATAGGTCAAATGGTCTAAATGAGATAAAAAGTGGGTTGAGTCAATCAGAAATGGGTTTATGTGCAATCTAGGAATTAAATGACATTTGGTAACCCTAAAACAGACCCACTTAAATTAATAAGGTTCTGATCAGGATAAAAATCAAGTAAACCCTCTAAAAATCATGGAAAAATATCCTCTAGGGTTTAGAACACTCAATTTGGCCTTTTGAAACCAGTTTGACCTAGATTAGGGTCCGAGCATATTAATTGACCTAATTTGGGTTTTTACGCAAAGTGTCCAGTCAAATGAGGTAAAACCTAAAATACAACTTCACCATTGGATTCCTTAGGTCAAAATTAGGTTTATAACAAAATTTGGACCTAAGGGGAGGTCATCTTGACCTACTTTGCAATTTAGTACACCCAAATCATAATTTGGTCCCTATCTTTTGAATATCTTTGCAGAGAGCCCCCTAAGTTCCTCGCCACCTTTACAATCAGGTCCTGCGGCCATTGTTAGGGCAGAACCAATCTCCGGCGAGGTTTAGAGAGGGATACCTCTCTGATCCCTTAGAGATTCCCTCCCAGAAATGGAAGGGAGATTCTCTGAGGAATTCCCTTCCTTCTAAAGCCAATCACAATCTCTGGTGTGAACCCAATCTCTCGTGCGAACGCACGAGAGATTTGGGTATCCACCCTTTTTCCATCTCCGGTGAGCCGGCAGAGATGATTGCGCGATCTCCACGCGCTAGAAGGTCCGGCCAATACCTATAAAAGGCTCCCCAGACCCGGCCGCAGGGGCAGAGCTTGATTTTGATGGAGATTCCCCCAAATTTCCCTCTCTCCCATCTCCAGCCAAGGGGCCTGCAAGCTCCGGCGACCTCCTCCCCTCCTTCTCGTTGCTCTGCTGCCATACCAGCAGCAGAGTCAACTCCGCCTCTTCCTCCAGCGTTGTGCCATACCCAGCGCACGTGCCCCTGACCTCGTCTTCGTCACCGCTTCCTCCCTCAGGGTGCTTCTTCCCCAACTACGGCAGTTACATGCCGTCCACTCCGCTGCCTCCCTTCCTTCCAGACCACTCCAGATACCTTATCCATCTTCCCCTCTCTCTTTTCCCCCTGTTATTTTAGTTAATCGCCCTCCGACAGTGCCTGACCACCTCCATCTTCTTCGCCTCCGACCGACCTCCGGCGAGCCGCCCCCACCATTCCACCCCTCCACACGGCTCGCCAACCATCTCGGAAGCTCTGCCTCACCACCAGGAGCAACTTCCGCCCATCCATCATCCTTCTACACCTCCACCACAGTCCCCCGAACAACCCCACACTTCCGGCCACAGGTTGACCTAGGCACGCACGCCTAGGCCATCATGCGGCCTGCAGCACCGTCCCCCGCCTTCGCCGTGCCACGGCGAAGGTGCCCAGCTGGTCTGATTAGGCCAATAGGCCGTATTGGTGATTGACAGGGTTTCAGCTCCTGCCGCCATTGGCGACATTTGAAGCAGCTTCGCAGCAACTCCAGGCGGCAGATCTTCCAGGCTTCAGGTGCAACAGGATCGCGCGAGCAGTGCGAAGCCCTCGAGTCCAGTTTGGGGCGCTGAGAAGTCTGCAGCTGGGGAATTGCACGAAGGTCTGCGGGCGCACGCGAGGGCGGGGCACAGACTGGATAGTCCCACATCGTTGAAACGCAAAACGTAGGTATAGTATAAATTATTTTTGTGTTTTATGCTTAACACCTCTGAAAGCACAGGGGTGAGGTCCCTCACCTGACCCACTCGCCTCGTCCGCGGTTTCACCTCGCAGATCTGGAGGGATCCGACTCGACCCTAACCTACGCACTCCTCGCGCATCACCCACCTGCAGGTGCGCCTGGCCCCGGGTGCGAAATCCGACCCGATTACCCGTGTGGCTCTGGGAGAGCATCCTTGAGCGAATTGCAGAGAAAGAGAGAGACGTTTGGGTAGAGGGACTGGGGTAGGTTTTGCATTGGTTGTGGTTTGCGCAGGAAAGGAGGAGCAGAGGAAGAAGCGAACACTTAGCCGCTGCAGCAAGGGAAGAAAAGAAGGAAGAAGAGGCTGAGTGTAGCAGAGAAAGAAGGAGAAGCCCTCGCAGAGAAGACAAGGAAGGAGAAAACTTCGAAGGAAAGCACAAAGAAGAACTGAAGAAATAGAAGGAACAGGAGCAGAAGAAGAAGGAACTCTGAAGAAAGGAAGCTGAGCAAGGCAGAGATCTGAGAGAAGAAAGGACTGCAGAAAAGCCAAAAAGAAAAGGAAGACAGGAGAGGAACAAAGGTAGGAAGAAGAAGCCTTCGCAAGAAAAGAAGCAGAGAAGATAAAGAAGAAGAAGGCAGAAGAGAGAAAGAAGATTACATTTAAGATGTCTGATATAGAAATCAGACGTCCAATTATGTTTTCTTTTAGAAATTCTTTTTATATAACTCTCTCTTTTAATCAATTACTTTCATTTAAAAGTTGTATTCTTTGGTTTTAGAAGTACTGAGATTGCTCCCTGTGTTCGACCTCGGAGACTCTATTTTTTCGAGTAATAAAATTCTCTATATTTGTTTGAACGTTTTGTTGGCTATATTACAACGTGTTATCTTTTAAAACCCCACAAAAGCATGCGAACACCTGCAGGCTCCCTCCTGCAGCATGCTACCACTGCACGCGTTTCCCCTCCTCCAGCGCCTGCAGGCTCGCCTCCAGCACCTGCACAGCGCCTCCCTGCAACGTGCTCTCCCTTCTGCAGACCTGCCTCGCCACCAGCACCACCAGGCGCCCGCTCCACCCTCACCACCCGCACCCTTCTTCAGCGCCCGCAGGCGCTCTGCCTGCCACCAGCGCCCGCCTTCAGGCGCACCACCCCTCCCGCGCCCTCACCAAGCAGCCTGCAGACACCGCACCTTCCCCACTCACGCACCCACACAGAACCCACGCCCGCAGGCATTTGCGTCCCTCCAACGCCGCCTCAAGCCAGCGCCTGGTTCTCCTCTCTGCAGATCGCCTCGCCACCAGCGCTCCTCGCAGGCGCTGTGCGCTCACCGGCCACCGCAATGCGTGCACCCCTCCTCTAGCGCCTGCCCCTGCATCGCGCACCGCTCATCGCCCGCCACCTTCCTCTCCTTCTTGTAGCCACCACAGGCTGCCATCAGCCGCACCATCACCACCATTGGGTGCGACCTGAGCAGGGTGATCTCCAGTGGCAACCTCGATGTCCGTCTCTCCTCCTGTGCGCACAAGCTGCGGCAACAAATCCTCTGTTTTGAAGTTGATTAAAAATTACATTTAATTCCATTTCCACTCGAAATTAATTTTCATTTATGATTATTTTATTGTGGAAAAATTGCGAATGCACACTCATGCTTTCTGATAATTGCACGTTATTGTTATTCACCTGTTTCAAGATTGATTTTGGGATTAACATGTGCACCAATTTTCTCTAGTATATGTCAATTGAAAATTACATAAAATCATCATATATTTATTGAAGATTTCAGTGAGGGAAAATTGCACATATATCCTTATATTTTTGAGTTATTGTGAATCTTCTTTCCATCGCATTTTATGTCAGATTTGACTAGGAATTTTGCACTTAACTGAAAGAATACGAAATAATCGAGAGTTTATTGCATAATTGCCTCCTTGTAGACACGACCAGCTCTTCTGTGAGTGGTTATTTTTATTGTTGATTAGTCGATTTTTCCACCACTTAAATACTACAACGCGTAGTGGAAAATCGACTTGTCAAATTGGTGCCGTTGCCGGGGAGACAACAGATGCAATAGATTTACTTCATTATTTTTGAATATTCTGAGTTACACAATTATATAATTAATTTTTTTTACTGTGCGAGGAATTTGACAAGGAAACAAGGCGCAACAGAGCAGTGACAGCAACCATGAGTTAAGCCACATGAGGAAAAGACGAAGGAGACCAAGATCCCGCTTTCACAGAGGATTCTCCGTCGTCACAAAATTTATTTCTGTCTTTTCGCCCTTGTAGTAATTGGGGCTGAATTTTTGGGGGTTTGTCCCCACATTCTTTAGCTACTAGGGCTTCCAACATTTTTTATGCGTGCGTGATTCTATTTTCTGCTTGCCTGCCTTTAAAACCAACAAAGAAAATAACGAGCTGCCTATTTAGAAGTTGCATGCCCTTAAGTGCGCGCATTTAGGGGTGACTGAGCAACACATTAAATCTTATTATTGCATTGCAAGCATATTAGCACGAAGATTGCTGGAGACAGGTACATCTTTTTAACTTTTGCATCCAGCTCCAGTTCACGCATTTGCATTCAAATTAAAATTCAAGACCACCAAGTTGTTTGAATTTACTAATTCAGTGGTCACATAACTAAAAGTGGGATTGATAATCAGATTCAACCTTAAAAGCAATTCACATTTGATCTGATTCTAAGGGACTTGTCTGCGATTTCAAAAGAAATTACAAAGATTTGCAGTGTGTTGCACACTTCTGACACTGAGCACGCACATTAGGCACCGCACTAAGGCTCGATCCCTTAAGGCTATAGGCACCGATCTCTTTATTGGTACAGACCCTCCTATTGTGCTTTGTGGTGGTGGTGATACTATCTTTTGACCAAGTGTTTTGATACTCCACGGAGGGGGACACCCCTTAAAGGAGCAAAAGGGTAGTTAAGGGGCACCACATACGCATCACCTCAAAGGAAGGGTTCGCCCTACTTGCATCCCTTTGTTCGTCCTTGGAGTAACTTCTCACTTGATCACCTGAGAGTATCATCAAAGCAAAGTATAGGTCCTAGGGCACTCGAAGGTCGAATTAAGGCACGTAATTGTAGTGAACAACTTGTTTGGCCATTTATATTAACTAATTCGACCTCCGCAACAAAGAAGGTCAAGATTTCAAGTCCACACCCCTCTTATACCAGTTACGTGGGAACGGAGGGATAAGTCTTGATCTTTTGACTTATCTTTACGGTGGAGGCATCACTTACTCAATAAGAACCCAAATTGTGTTTTGTATGCTTGGTAGACGCTCTCTTGAGAGTAATCTAGTGTTTAATCCCGAGCCTAAGAGAATTCTTAGGAGAGCTCACCTAGGAGAGTAAAAGAAGGAATGGCTGAGCAAGGTGCAAATCAACAAAGGACCTTAAGGGACTATTTTATTCCAACTAACCAACTTGCACAAGCACTAAGACGACCGGTAGGGGATAATCCGTATGAGATCAAGAGTAGTGCCATATCTTTATTGCCCTCTTTTTATGGTACTACCAGGGAGGACCCCTACCGGCATTTGGAGGAATTCACCGAGGTCTGTTCCACGATGAAGCTCCAGGGCTTTACTGATGAAGCCCTAATGAGGACTCTATTTCCTTTCTCCCTTAAGGATAAGGCCAAGCACTGGTATCATACCCTCGATGCAAGGGTAAATGATTAGGCCACCCTTAAGGGAGAATTTTTGAAAAAGTATTTTCCTATGAGTAAGACCAACCATTACAGAAGAGAGATTATGGGTTTTACTCAACAGGAAGGGGAGCAATTTCATGAGACTTGGGAGCGCTTTAATGACCTTAGGTTATGCCCCCACCATCAAGTGCCAAGATGGCAGTTGGTCGAAAGGTTCTATAACGGATTATCTGAAAGGCATAGGCAAACCATTGATGCGGCTTGTGTAGGAACCTTTATGATCAGAACTGAGGATGAAGCCTGGGCATTATTTTAAACATTAAGCGACAACTCCATACATCTGTCCTCTGCCTATCAAGAAAGAAAACCATCAATCTTGCAGAGGAACATAGAGGCCCATGAAGCCGGGCTTCTCAGGATTTGGCTTATCAAATTCAACTATTGAATAAAAACTTTGATAGGCTTTTAGAAAACCCTGGCATGAACCCGCAAGCAGCCTCTATTTTTTAGGCTTCAAGAGAATGCTCCATTTGCCAAAGCACAATGCACGCCACTGCGGAGTGCCATCAGGCAAACCAATTCCCCGAGTTGATTCAGGTCGACTTGAATGCGGCCCAAGGTTTCCGCCCCCCTCGCAATAACCCTTACTCCAACACTTATAATCCAGGGTGGCAGAACCATCCAAACTTCTCTTGGAAGCAAGGTGATGCTTCTAACTTAGGGAACACAATACCCTTACCTCCCTAGCCCACATACCAACCTTCTTATGAAAACCCTCCTCCGAATAAGCCCTATAAGATGGATGAACTGAAGGCCATAATGAAAGCAATGCAAGAGCATCAGAATATGGTTATCTAATCTCAGAATAAGATGATTACTGATATGCAATCCCAAATTGGTCATCTTACTGAGGCAATTAGGCAACGTGATCCGGGGAAGCTGCCTAGCTCTTCTGAGGAGGACCCTAAGGGCAAGGGGGTTGTATTCAGGGAGCAAGCCCAAGCAGTGACCATGTTGAGGAGTGGACAAAAGATTGACAAGCCTGATAACACTCCTATGGTTACATCTCAGAATTCCCCTTCCACACCTGACCCAACTTCCATCTCACCCGAGGAAGAGCGACACCATTCTTCCTCGCACAAAATCACCCACAATGAGGATGTCATCCTTCCACCACCCCTTACCAGCCATGATGACCCCTCTACCCAGAAGCCGAGGGTGCCCTATCCAGAGCGCCTATCTGCTCCTGGGGAATCTTCTGTTGGCTCGTCTGGAGCCAAGGATAGGACGGAAGAGATTATGGATACTTTTAGGCAAGTCCAGATTAACTTGCCTCTGTTGGAAGCGATTAAATAGATTCCGTCCTATGCCAAGTTTCTAAAGGACCTGTGCACCCAAAAGCGCCGATCTAGGAAACAGGTCCAAACCAAGGTCATCCTGCCTAACCATGTTAGCTCGATTCTCCAGCATGGAACACCCCTCAAAATGAAAGACCCAGGGGCCCTGTATATTTCGGTGGTTATAGGTAACCAACACATTGACGAGGCTCTACTCGATTTGGGTGCGGGGGTAAACATTCTACCGAGCTCTGTCTACGACCTTTTGGGAGGAGGCAAGCTAAAGCCTAGTCCAGTAATCCTCCAGGTTGCAGACAGATCACTTAAGACACCGCGGGGATTGTTGGAAGATGTCCTTGTGAGAGTGGAGGATTTCTTCTTCCCCGTTGACTTTCTGGTACTTGATACTGACCCATCTAATAAGCCCACAAAGCCATCCATTATTCTGGGATGCCCCTTCTTGGCCACAGCCAATGCCTCTATAAATTGTAGATCTGGAGCACTTAAAATGGGCTTTGGGAACAAGAAGATCCAGTTGAATGTTTTTGATACTTACAAGCAACCCGGATTTGAAGACTATTCTCAGATTGAGGTCATTGATGAAATAATTGAAGAGACTACTCCAGCACTCTTATGTAGAGATCCCCTTCAGAAGGTCATATCTAAGGACCATCCCTTGATTATTAAAGAAACTGAAAGGGAAATGCCCGAACTAGAAGAGTTGCTGGGAATACACACTGAGTCTCTGTCCCCACCCTGGACTGTGAAGGTAGATACGCTGCCTGAGGCGAGGACATCTCAGCTAAAACCCTCAATCCAAAAGGCTCCTGAATTGGAGTTGAAACCCCTCCCGAGCACATTGAAATATGCTTTCCTTGGCCCTAATAACACGCTCCCCATTATTATCTCATCTGCATTATCTGAATTGTAGGAGGGAGCTCTGCTTGAGTGTTTACAAAGGCATAAGGAAGCAATTGCTTGGACAATTGCTGATATTAAGGGTGTTGATCCCTCTCTTTGCATGCATCATATATACACGGAAGAGTCCGTGAAGCCTTTCCGAGATATGAAGAGAAGGCTCAATCCAAATATGCGGGAGGTTGTTAAAAAGGAGATTCTGAAATGGCTGGATGCAGGGATTATCTATCCCATTTCAGATAGTAAATGGGTCAGTCCTATTCACGTAGTTCCGAAAAAGGCAGGAATCACTGTGGAAGAGAATGACCAAGGAGAACTGGTGACCACTAGACCCTCAACTGGTTGGAGTGTCTGCATTGATTACCGCCATTTAAACACAGCTACCCAGAAAGGCCATTTCCCCTTACCATTTATCGATCAAATTCTGGAACAATTGACGGGGAACAAGTACTTTTGTTTTCTTGACGGGTACTCTGGGTATAATCAGATAGCCGTTTTTCCTGATGATCAGGAGCGTACCACCTTCATGAGTCCGTATGGCACTTTTGCATTTCGCCGAATGCCATTCGGGTTATGTAATGCTCCTGCTACTTTCCAACGTTGTATGATGGCTATCTTTTCTGATATGATCGACGAGTTCGTTGAAATTTTCATGGATGACTTCTCCATTTATGGCTCATCGTTTGACCTATACCTTTCGCACCTTGATAAAGTCTTAACCCATTGCGAAGAGGCAAAGCTGGTGCTTAGCTGGGAGAAAAGCTACTTTATGGTCCAGCAGGGCATTGTGTTAGGGCATGTAGTTTCTGAGAGAGGATTAGAGGTGGACACCGCAAAAATTGATTCCATCTCTAAGCTTCCATTGCCAGCCAATGTTTGTCAGGTTAGATCTTTCCTTGGCCATGCTGGATTTTATAGGCGCTTCATTAAAGATTTCAATAAAATCTCTAAGCCACTCTACGACCTGTTAGTGAAGGATGTCTCCTTCGATTTTGATGCTAGATGTGGCGAGGCTTTCCAAGGTTTGAAGAAAGCCCTCATTATCATGCCGATTCTCCAAGCACCAGATTGGACCCTCCCATTTGAGCTTATGTGCGATGCTTCTGATTTTGCAGTGGGAGCAGTCTTAGGTCAAAGGGTTGGTGGCAAACCTCATGTGTTGCATTATGCCAGCAAGACCCTTACGAATCCTCAGCAAAACTACACGGTTACTGAAAAGGAATTACTTGCTGTAGTATTTGATTTGGAAAAGTTTCGGTCTTATCTTTTGGGATCCAAGGTTGTAGTGTTCACTAATCATTCGGCCCTAAAGCATCTTCTGGCTAAAAAGGACACCAAACCTTGCCTAATTCATTGGATTCTGCTACTCCAAGAATTTGACCTGGAAATTAAAGACAAGAAATGAGTTGAGAATGTGGTAGCAGACCATTTGTCTAGGATCCCTATTGAGGCATCAAACCCTGCTGGCGGTATTCCAGAGACTTTCTCTAATGAGTCTCTGATGGCTGTGGAAGCTAAAACTCCTTGGTTCGCTGACATAGTGAACTATCTGGTCACAGGCATTACCTCCAATACTTGGGACAAGCAGAAAAGAGACAGGTTTCTCGCCAACGCTAAATTTTATCACTGGGACGAACCTGAGCTTTTTAGAATAGGCCTTGACCAGCTTTTTCACCGTTGCGTCCCTGACGAAGAATAAAGAAGTGTTCTGAGCTTCTGCCATGACCTCCATTGTGGGGGACATTTTAGTGGGAAGAAGACTGCCCATAAGGTTCTTCAGTCTGGCTTTTGGTGGCCCACATTATTCTGAGATGCACATACGTATGTGGGCGCATGTCTATGTTGCCAGCAGACGGGAACCATTGGAAAAAGGGATGAGATGCCCCAACAACCTATTCTCCCTGTTGAAATCTTTGATATTTGGGGCATTGACTTCATGGGTCCTTTTCCTGTGTCCTTCGGATATGAATACATCCTTGTGGCTGTAGACTATGTATCGAAATGGATAGAAGCCATACCCACGTGAACCAATGACCATTCCGTGGTCTTGGGATTTGTTAAGGCTAATATCATTTCTCGATATGGGTGCCCAAGGACGATCATAAGTGATGGAGGACCTCACTTTAAGAATGTACACTTGACAAGACTACTCCAAAATTTGGGAGTCAACCACATGATAGCCACACCTTATCATCCCCAAACGAGTGGACAAGTTGAAGTGTCTAATAGGAAGATTAAGTAAATTTTAGAAAAAACTATCAGGTCTGATCAGAAGGATTGGTCTAAAAAACTAAATGATGCTCTTTAGGCCTACAGAACTGCGTATAAGACTCCCTTGGGCATGTCTCCTTTCCGTCTTGTCTATGGAAAAGTGTGCCACCTTCCCATGGAAATCCGACATAAAGCTTATTGGGCTATTAAAAACGTTAACTTGAATATGGATAAAGCGGGAAAAGCACGTATGTTAGAATTAAGTGAGCTTAAGGAGCTTCGTAATGAAGCTTATGAAACTTCTCAAGCTTACAAGCAACGTACAAAAGTCTTCCATGACAAGCACATCAGTAGAAAGACTTTTGAGCCCAACCAGTGGGTCTGGCTTTTCAATTCTAGGCTTAAATTATTCCTTAGAAAGCTCAAGTCACGCTGGGATGGGCCATACATTGTTATCAATACTTTCCCTCATGGAGCTATAGAGATTCGGAACCCTATTTCAAGTGCGAGCTTTAAGGTAAATGGCCAACGTCTTAAATCGTATATTACTCTTTTAGATGGCCAGGTTTTAGACGCACTTCGGCTTGAGGAGCCTTAGCTCCTCCCACTTTCCTCCTCAGGTGATATTCTTCTATGTCTGCATTTTTCCAATGAGGACATTGTTAGTCTTAGGCATGGGGGGGTATAACCTGAGAATGTTTATAGCATTTATAAATATTTGCATATATATATATATATCTTTTCTTGAGCTGAATGGGTTAGTCCCTAGCAGAATACATTTATCATTGGAGGTTTTTCCTCTTGAATTATTTCTTAAGTTTTGAATCCAGTACATTTATTTCACGTGCACGTAGACTTGGTAATAGATCCTTGAAGAAAACCAATAAGCATTTGTAGTCTACTAAACCCTTGGATAGTTCATAGGGAGTCAGGCATACTGTATTCTAGTAGATCCACCTCATATTTGTGAGAAGAAAGTAGAGAGATTACTAGTGCAATAAGTCTAGTGCAAGGACTCAAGTTTTGGACAATTAAATGATGATACTTCATAGTTAGGCGTAGTTTTTTGCTCTCTGTTCCTGTGTGCGTATTTTGTGTGAATTTCTGAGAGTCACCAAATAAGGCAGATACATAGAGATGGGGTATTAATAAAGCTATGACTATGGTGGATGGTTACGACCGTCCTTCATAGAGTCCTCGACTGAAGGAGGGTAATAGTGTCAAAGGTCAGAAATACACCTGTCCTATCCATTCCTTCCCGGTGCCGAGAATAGGCACTTCCACCAAATAAGCCACACAACTTCCTCTTGACCATCATCATCCCTAATAATGCCTCATAAATAAAAGTCTATATCTTGTTGTGTTTATTGAAAAAGAAATAAAAACAAGAAGAAATAATAAAAAAAAAGAGAGAAAAGAAGAAGAAAAAGAAGAAATAGTTATATTACAAAAAAAAAAAAGAAGAAAGAGAGTCCAAGTTTATAATGTAACATTGTTTCTGAGGCAACATAACACCTTTCGTGTTCCACCAAATATGACACATACTTACCTTTTAGTATTTCTAATCGCCCGAATACTGGTTGAGAACTCTAACTTAGTTGTGGGATTATTCGGACTTTAATTGAAGTGTGGATGCCACGTGAGGCTACCAAACAGTGAGTACAATTACTAAATCTGGCGAGATTTGTGATCTCAGAAAGAAAAGAAAGAAAAGAGTGAGCGCCCAAGAACATCAAGAGAGTACAGTTGTTTAGCTTCTCTCTGAGTTGACTTGTCTAATAGTCTAGAAATCTAGAGCCTGTAGTACTAGACTACATGTAGCACCAGATGAGTGTGTGCCACCAATTACAAATCCATTTAACTCGATATCTCCTACCTAAGCCAAACGCTGAGGTCAAATTACAGATTATCGTCTGCTTTATCCCCAAGGGAAATAGTTGCCTATCCTGATAAAAATATTTACCAAGGGTGAAGTACAAACTCCCACTGCAAATTGGTTTTTTTCACTTGGATCTGTTACTTAGGCTATCATCACTTCACATTTGTCTGGATCTCTAAAGTTTTGAAATGAGAAAAGAAGAAATCTTCTGATTACTTCTATTGTTTTTCATTTTTGCTAGGGACTAGCAAATCTTAGGCATGGGGGTATTTTATGAGTCCATTTTAATGGACTAATATTACGCCTAAGTAACTTTAATCGTACCTTTTAGGTTTGTTAATAACTACATTAAGTTATAGAATGTTTGCATGCATCATGATTTAAGTTTACATCTATTTTATAGTATTCTATAACTTAATATGTAATGATTTTATGTTCTTTTTATGTGCAGGAAGAATATTTGGCAAAAGAATAAGGAGGGGAGGGTAAATTACCCTTTCAAACAACTGGCGGCATTTCTTTTTGCCATCCTCCGGGCACCCTCAACAGTCGCCGGTCAAAGATAGCTAAGGGATTTGAAAATCCCTTAACTGACGCATGTGGGAAGAGAGGAGTTAAAGAGGAGGCGGAGAAAGGAGAGGAGGATTCATCATCCAGGAATGGTGCAACCGCCGCGTGCACTGTGAACTAGGTTCTCCACCGCAGAGCTTCCCCCCTCTGAAGCGCCATCATCTTCACGCTAGCCACAGCCTCCACCGCAAGCGCCCCCCCTCCTCCAATGCTCTCCACTGCAGAGCGCACCGCCCCACCCGCACCCCCACCAAGTAGCCTGCAGGCTCACGCCTGCAGCACTCTACCACTGCAGGTGTTTCCCCTCCTCCAGCGCTCGCAGGCCCACCTCCAACACTTGTACAGTGCCTCCCTGCAGCGTGCCCTCCCCTCTGCAGACCTGCCTTGCCACCAGCACCACTAGGCACTCGCTCCGCCCTCGCCACCTGCGCCCACAGGTGCACGCCCTTCTCCAACGCCCGCAGGCGCTCTGCCTACCACCAGCGCCCGCCTGCAGGCGGACCACCCCTCCCACGCCCTCACCAAGCAGCCTGCAGACATCGCACCTTCCCCACTCACGCACCCACACAGAACCCACGCCTGTAGCCTTTTGCGTCCCTCCAGTGCTGCCTCAAGCCAACGCCTGGTGCTCCTCTTTGCAGACCGCCTCGCCACCAGCGCTCCCCGTAGGCGCTACGTGCTCACTGGCCACCACATTGCGTGCACCCCTCCTCCAACGCTTGCCCTTGCACTGCGCACCGCTCATTGCCCACCACCTTCCTCTCCTTCTTGCAGCCACCACAGGCTGGCATTAGCCACGCCGTCACCACCATTGGGTGCGGCCGGAGCGGGGTGATCTCCAGCGGTAGCCTCGACGTCCGTCTCTCCTCCTCCTGTGTGCACAAGCCGTAGCAACAAATCCTTTGTTTTGAAGTTGATTAAAAATTACATTTAATGCCATTGCCACCAGAAATTAATTTTCATTTATGATTATTTTATTGTGGCAAAATTGCTAATGCACACTCATGCTTTCTGATAATTGCACGTTATTATTATTCACCTATTTCAAGATTGATTTTGGGATTAACATGTGCACCAATTTTCTATAGTATATGTCAATTGAAAATTACATAAAATCATCATGTATTTATTGAAGATTTCAGTGAGGGAAAATTGCACATATACCCTTATATTTTTGAGTTATTGTGAATTTTCTTTCCATCACATTTTATGTCAGATTTGACTAGGGATTTTGCACTTAACCGAAAAGAATACGAAATAATCGAGAGTTTATTGCATAATTGCCTCACTGTGGACACGACCCGCTCTTCTGTGAGTGGTTATTTTTATTGTTGATTAGTTGATTTTTCCACCACTTAAATACTACAACGCGTAGCGGAAAATCAACTTGTCAATATTGAGCTTGAATTATGAAAAGATTGACGCTTGTTCGAACGATTGTGTCTTGTTCAGAAATGAATTTGTTGGCCTTGTTATTTGTCTAGAATGTGGTGCGTCAAGATATAAGGTTGGAAAATCTGAGAATCAACCTGGAAAGAAACAAGTAGAGAAGATCCTACGGTACTTTCCATTGATTCCTAGGCTTCAACGGCTATTTATATCAAGTAAGACTGCGAAATGGATGATACGGCATGAGGAGAACAAATCATGAGATGGGTGCATTCATCATCTCGTAGATTCTAATGAGTGGATGAAATTTAATAACACACATGTATCATTTGCACAAGAACCACGTAATGTAAGATTGGGCCTTGCAAGCGACGAATTTAATCCATTTAAGAATATGTATTTGTTATATGGATAGCGGTAATGGTAACTTATAACTTACCTCCTTGGCTATTTATGCGGTCGTTGTTTATGATGCTGACATTGTTGATCCCAGGCCCAAAGCAACTAAGAAATACTATAGATATATATTTTCAACCATTGGTAGATGAATTTAAACTATTGTGGGATAACGGTATTCCGACATACGACGCAGGAAAGAAAGAATTCTTTACGATGCATGTTGCATTGCTATGGACTATTAATGACTTTCCAGCGAATGCAAATATGTCTGGATGGAGTACAAAAGGAAAATTGGCATGTTTAATTTGTATGGATGACACACATCATCTCTGATTTCCTGAAAGCAGCAAGTTGTCTTAGGTCATCGCAGATTCCTTTCAATTGACCATAGATGGCGAATAACAAAGTTTAAAGACAGATTTGACGACAAATCTTGTTGGTATTCTTCTAGGAATCCAAGAAATAAGCTGAGCATAGATTCTATTATGTTGTTAGGACTAACAATAATGTAGAAATTGCAAGAACTTAGAAACATAAGATTGAGTCATCTTTTGAAAAAAGACTTTACTACATTAAAGCATTCAGGCTTTAAGAAAAAAAATATTTTCTTCAAGCAACTTTCATATTGGAAAGATCTAATAATCTGTCACAACATGAATGTGATGCATATAGAGAAAAATGTCATGGACAATATGTTGGATGTCTTAAATTTAACAGATAGTCCAAAAGACACAATAAAAGCAAGAAAAGATATAGAGATTTTGGGCATTCATCTAGAGCTACATACGACAGAGAAAAATGACGTCAGTGTTGGATTCCCAAATGCTATATACAACTTAAAGGAGAAACAGATTCAAAAAATATTCTTATTTTTCAAGGAGATACAGATGCCAGATGATTACTCATCACAGTTGTCACGTTGTGTTAATGAAACTCAAAAAAAGATTAGTGGGTTGAAAAGTCATGACTCGCATGTTTACATACAAGTGTTTTCCCCATTGGCTATATGTGGAGTCCTACTTGATCCCATTGTAGATGCTTTTACAGATATGAGTCGATATTTCAAAGCTATTTGTTTGAAGACTTTAGATGATAAAATGCTACGCTATTGAGACAAACAAGTTGTTATCACATTATGTACAATGGAACATATTTTTCCTCTGGCTTTTCTCGACATAATGGTGCATTTAACATTACATTTGGCAAATGAAGTAAGAATTGCTGGGCCAATTCAGTACAGATGGATGTATCTTATAGAGAGGTATCTGAGAAAACTGAAGGATTACGTGTTAAATAAGGCTAAGCTAGAAGGGTTAATTGTCAAGGGATATTTAGTTCAGGAATCCATGTATTTCTGTATCATGTGTCTGGATGAGATAGACGACCAATTCAATCATTTAGAGAGAAATTATGACGAGGGATGCAATTAACATGACGAAGATTGTCTTTCCATTTTTGAAATTCCAAGAAGGTCGATTCTACACACAGAATTCATTGAGATTCCAAAAGTAGATTGGCAGTTGGCACACTTATACATATTAAAGTAAATTCCTGAAGTTGACCATTTCTACGATGAATTTAGAAAGTCATTATATCCAAATGCATGCGATGTACTCTTTCATGAGTAGTTTAAGCAACGTGTGATAACTCTACATCCAATGATGATAATTCCATCATCTAGGGTTAGTTTTGAGGGTATATGTGCATCAATGACATACCATAATGGGCTTGGGAGCACTACATGCATCGCAAATTAAGATTGCTTAGAATCAATGTTTAATGGCCATTTGTACAGGTTCATGTTAAAACAGGCCTCGGATGAGCAATCATACCGCATGGACGGATTCAGAACGACTAACAAAGTCCAACAGACTCAAAATCGCTCAAATCCGACATCCGGAGCTCCCTCAACTAGCCCAAGAAGTTCTAGACATTGATCTGATGATCAATGACCCACAGGCAGCCACGTGGCAGCATCCAACATGCCCTCACCCACAGCGCACCACCTCTTCATCGCGCTCAGCAACTAAAAGCCGTCCGATCCGCCGATCGGACAGCTGAGAATTCACAACCTTCGCCCGCATCACCTCTCCATCACGCCAGGATAAGATCTTGGCCGTCCGATCATCCATCGGACGGCTGAGCATTAGGGCGAAACCGCGACAAAGTGCAAGCGTAATGTAGCAGTTAACACCCTCCCGTGCTTTCTTTCACACCAGTTCGAATCGCGTCGGTCGCATTCGCACGCGCGATCAAAATTCAGCCGTTGCGGGCACGAATGACAGAGATGAAACCACATGACGCAATCAGCAGCACTCAAACACGATGCGAGCGATGACACAGGCGAGGCACGATCTGGGCGCCCGATCTCCCGCAATCACAACCGTTGAAGCAGCATCCGACGGTCGACACACATCCATCACCGAAGATGTATAACTGCTGCAGGCGCGAGAGGGCAACGTGGTGCATCTTTAGCCATCCAATGGCGATCCGCGCCTTGGTTGATGACTGAGGACGCATGCGCGCGGATCAGAGGAAGAAGCATGCGTGCACGTTTGGACTAGCGGAGTAGGGGGCTTCACTGACACTTATTGGATGGGTTTAGCGACGTCCCGGATGTCGTTAAAACCCTTACTTAGTTTGGAAACCCCTTTTCCCTATATAAACCTCTTCAACTACCCCATTAAAAGACATTGAATACACACACACACTTTCCACTCTACTCCTAGCTCCATCCTAGCTTCACCAAGCATACTTCACACTTGTCGGAGTTGTCGAGCCGCCGACAGAAGTCCCATCCACTGCTGTGGCTGCCTCGCCTCTCCCTTTCACATTCTTATACCTTAGTTTAATGTTTACATTGTTTTAAGCTTTTCTCTATCATTGTAATTGTAGAACAAGTTTATTTGCTCAATATATTTCATCATGTCATGCTTCATGTCTAGTTAAGTAATCACTATGCTATAATCTCAAATCTCTAACCCTACTCTCTCTCTATCTCTCTTTCCTATTTTCTCGCATGCGAACCAAACTTCCTGTGACAACTAAAAGCAACAAAGCAATCCGATTTTACACCTCCTCGTGTTCGACACTTGGACTCACCAAACCCACATCTTTAATTAAAATCGATGTCGAGAATGCATGCTATAATGACATTATTAAACCAACGTGTCCCGCACCTGTCAGAGTGTTACTCAAATGAAAGAAAATAACGCCTCGTGGTGGGTGGAAGATTTTGACGTAATGTCCAATCGTACGTTGACTTATGGACATTACCATTCTAGGTACATCATAAATGGCTTCAACTATATAATCAATTCTGTTGATGATGTAAAGGCTACACAGCAAGCTGGCATTGTTGTCCCTTGTGAATTAGCCGGTGGGTGTGATGGTTGTTATGGACAGATTCAGGAAATTCTCGAGATTAGCTTTAGATATGATCACAGACTTGTCCTCTTTAAGTGTGAATGGTTTGATGCTTTCAAAGAACATGTCGAGTTTAAAGTTGATAAGAAGCACAAGTATATAAGTCTGAATAATAACTGCTAAATTCTTCAGAACACTGAATTATTCACTTTAACTGGTTAAGTCTCTCAAGTCTTTTACGTGACTGATAATAGCAAAAGTGGCTAGATAATTCCCATTAGAACAATACCATGTAGTTATTATGATTCTTAAAATGAAGGGAAACCTAAATTAAAACCTATCAAAAACTTCAACAACTAGAATTAGGTCCAAGTGCAACAAACATTGATATATAAGGTATAATTTACTAATCTTATTATTTCACAATATAAATTTCTTAAAAAATCATTCATGTACTGTTCTGATATCATAATTTGTTTACTATTATTATAAGTTGTTGACACAGTTCTATTCATTTCTTCCTTCTACATTGCTAGTATTGTTTAAGGGTAACATCAATGATTGTTTTTAGTTATATGCATGTTTTTCATATGAATGATATATTTATGTGTTTTTTTGTCACTAATCGTTTCTTTGTATTGTGCAAGTGATGAAACTAAAGAAGTGGGCTTCTCGTCAGAGGACTCCTGACTCCACCCCCAACCAGGGGGCTGATGCCCAGGGCCTCCGTACCACATAGCCTCCTACCATGCAACCACCTACCACCCAGCCTCCGTGTACACAGCCTCCCTGCACCCAGACCTTCCCTACCCATCCTACTCCCCCCTAGGACCCCTACACCTAAACCACCGGTATATATTTCATACCCACTCCCAATTTTGATCCCCCTCGTACACACACATATATTCGTCCTGGTGCACTTATAAAGTCTCTTTTTACTGGGAAGGGCAAGAAGCCAATCATCCCTAAGTTTGTGACGTTCCCTAAGCCTGAGGATGAGGTTGACAGTCACGACCCTGACCATGACGAGGGGGACGAGGACGATGTACAAGAGGAGTTCAATGACAACAATGCGAAGGTATAGGGGGACGAGGAGGGGGAGGAGGGGGATGCTGAGGTTGGAAAACTTGTGGCTGACATAGACCCTGATCAGGCAGGGCCCAGTAAGAGAATTGTTGTTTTCTATATTTTAGAAGTTTTTAAATTCTGCATTGTCTGTTTTTCCTAATACTATTATTGTTATTATTAATTTCATTGAAGAAGAAAGGAAGAGGCTCGATGAGAAATAAGGACTTCGAGGCTATACCAGTGTTACGACTTGGTTCCCAGATCCCTACAGGACCTGAGACCGACTCGCCTCAACTAATCCCAAGACCTAGTCGTCTAACGAGGAATAACCAAAACCAGGAAAATAAACCACATTTACACATGCAATATAACTAAGTAGAAGGAAAGAACGAAGAGGTAAAGAAAAGTAGAACAACTATCTCAAACTAGTACATGCCATCACAATAACAACAACGGAAAGAAAAGAGAAAGTAATAGGAACAGTAGCTCAAAGGTCCAGTATTCACAACTACAGCAGAAATAAAGAACTAGAAAGAAAATTACTATGGCTGGGCTCGGCTGGGCACAGCTCCCTCTGCAACCGGAAACTCAGGCTGCTCAACTCCTGGTCCTGAATAGGGTTACAAAAAGACGGAGTCAGCGAACGCTGAGTAGAGTGGTGTTTATATTATTTATGTGTAAGTAAAGTAAAAATAATAAGCAGATTTTATTCTCATTTCTATTTGTCTCATTTATGTGTTTCTGGTTCATCTATTTCTCAAAGTATCAAAGTATTTATTGATCTTGCTTGTTCCTTGTGGGAATGATCTTGATTGCAGTCTTTTCCGTGGAATAGAAGGTACACGTGGTGCTCTCCTGGCCGAGAGAGTCCCCCGTGGTAGTCCTACACCCAGTCAACCACCCTAAGGTCACTGTTGAGACGTAGCGATGACTACGGCACACGTGATAAGTGCACAGGTAGCTACCCCACACTGGCACGCGGTCAGTCGTTTCTGCTAGCAGGTACACCCAAAGTACAGCACGAAATAATATAGGGCCTTGCCCTCTCAGAATAGGGGTCTCGCCCCTCAGAACCAAACAGGGGTCTTGACCCTCCATAGTCCGCGTACCCTCGTCCGACTACCCCTGTTTGCCCAGCGGGCCTAACAAAATCTGTGTAGGGTGGTTAGCTTAACCCTGGGCCCCATAGGGTGGCTAGCTCCCTCCCTACACTAGTAGCTCACCTCAGTACCACGTACAAGAGGGCCAACAGGAGTCAGTGTAGAGTATCCAGTCCTACCCCGGGTCTCAACCCTAGATGTGGCTGACTCTCCCTCTACACTAAAAGGGATAGTTACTCTCTTTAGTACCGTGTACACAAGGGCCAGCTTACTTTCCGTTTACATTCTAGATTTCCTTTCATCTACAGGAGTTCTACTCCTAATTTTCCATAGGGTTCATGCTCATATTCATCTCATTTATCCATATTCAGGTCTCATGTTTCATAACTCGTTCTTCATCCATATGCAGGCAGCTCGTGTTTTAATAATTCAGTTCTCAACCATAAACATGCAACTTGTGGTTTCACAGTTCATTTTCTCATTCACATATAGGCAACTCGTATTTTAACATGCATCTCATAATTACACTAATACCATTTGCTAGCAATTTATTTTAGCCATGCATTCAAGTAAACAATACAGCTCAAAACAGGCTCATACATTTCTACTCTAGGGTTCATTCAACATCCTATAGTTCAATCCGATTATTCCAAACAAGTACATTCTTATTTAGATATTCACAACTGAATTAAACCACTCTATCAGGTATCACGAGAGGAATGGGGGCCTGCACCGCAAATCTCGTCGTCTCCGTGGGCCCCGAACATGCCACCGGCTAATAATCTGTACCAGCAACTAATTTACATTAGATGAGATCAAAATAGTAGATACTCAACACGAACACGTAGAGGAACTTGAGTGGAAAACAGCGATACTTCATTTGCGGAAATCCGATTCCGTTTGGGCCCTAAACGGGCGAAAAACCATGGTTACGGACCAAAATCAGACTTCTGGGACTAGTCCCAGACGTCTTAAAAGATGTCATATCTCACCTTATTTTTTTTGCGATATTCTCAGACGTCTGGATCCCTCTGCGACCGTCTGGGGGCACTCCAGACATCTCACCCTCCTTCCAGTCGTCTGGAAGGGCTGTCGAACGTCTGGCGATGCAGTTAGATGTCCAAAATCACCTTAAAGTGCGCACCCCGCTCCTTCCTGCTCTGCGCCTGCGTGTAAAGCACGGACTCCATTTTTAACCCAACACCTCCTACGCTACGATCTGCATGGCGAAAAGTAGCGTAGGAAGGTACATACCTCGGGATATTAAGCTTCCAGATGTCCGACTTCAGCTCCGGACGTCCTGGTGCCTCACCAGTCGTCTGGATGATACCCCAGACGTCTGGTACTAGAAAACTTTCAATACCAGAACCTCCTCCGCAACACTTCTTTTCTCGCAATGTGTTATGACCTGGTTCCCGAATCCCTACAGGACACGAGACCGTACTGACTTGATTGATCCCAAGACCCAGTTGTCCAACGAGAAAGTAACCAAAAAATAGTAAAATAAAACACATTCACCATGCAAGCAACTAACAGTAATAAAAGTACAACAGTAAAGAAGTAAATTACTACAGTACACACCACCACAACAGTAGAAAATTAAAAGAGGTACAGGAATATAAAGTGCAGAACGAAAGAGTACAGAATATAAAGGTATAAGAAGCTACTCACTACTACAATGAGTACAAAAGAACTACGACTACTGGGCTCTACTGGGCCCAGCACCCTTTGCAGTCGTGTGCTCTGGCTGCTCAACACCTGGACCTGAAAAAGGTTATGAGTACAAAACGTCAGTGAATGTTGAGTAGAGTGGCAACCAACTACTAAGCAGTAAAGGTGGACGGGTAGCTATTATTTTTCAATTTCCTTCTTTCTTTAACTAATTATTCTTTCTTTCACCACTTAATTTAATTATCAGGTCTCTTTCTTGATCTCGAATGTTCCTCGTGGGAACGATCTTGATTGCAGTCTTTTCCGAAAAGTAGAAGTAACACGTGGTGCTCTCCTGGCTGGGAGAGTCCCCCGTGGTGGTCCTACACCCAGTGAACCACCCCAAGGTCACTGATAGACATAACAGTGACAACGACATGCACGATAAATGCACAGGTAGCTATCCCGCACTGGCACGTGGTCAGTCATTTCCGTTAGCGGGTGTGCCCAAAGTACAGCACGGAACCAATATAGGGCATAGCCCTCTCAGTAACAGGGGTCTTGCCCCTCCACAGTCCGCGCACCCTCGCCTGACTACCCTGGTTTGCCCAGTGGGCCTAACAAGTCGGTGTAGGGCGACTAGCTGAACCCTGGGCCCCGTGGGGTGGCTAGCTCTCTCCCTACACTAGTAGCTCTCCCCGGTACAGTGTACACGAGGGCCACCGAGTCGATGCAAAGTGGCCAATCCTAACCCCGGGTCCCAACCTAAGGGCGGCTAGCTCCCCTCTACACTGAGAGGTAACATGCACTCCCCTTGGTACCACATACTCAAGGGCCAGCACACTTCCCAACATAATCCCAGATTCATTCCATTTATTTCCAGGAGCTCATCTCTTAATTCCCCGTAGGGTTCATGCTCATATTCCTCAGGACAAGCCATACCAGGTTTCATCATTTCTATTTCCATTCTCAGGTTATACACATGCAATTTGTAACTCTATCGTTCACATTTCCACATTCAGGTTATTCACAGGTAGCTCGTGTTTACAACATTCATCTTTCCATTATATACATGCAGCTCATATTATGTCATTTCACTTGTGCGACAGGAAGTTACATGTAACAGTTTAACTAGCACAAATACTGCATATTTCGCAGACAACTGTTATTCATTCTATCTACTCATTCAAGACTGCAATTCATTCATTTAATACAGACATTCCAGTATTTCTAGTCCTAGGATTCATGCCATATCCTAGGTTCTAATCATTCATTCCACACATGCAATTGAGTTGTAATTAAATTAAGTGGAAAGCCACTCTACCAATAAACCCAGGAGTAATGGGGGCTTGAACGACAGGCTCACGTGCCTCAGCAGGCCTCGAACCCGCAACGAAACAAGGTCCTATCACAAGGATCAATCACAGGAGAATACTCAGAACAGTATAGAAACTATTCCAACAAGTAGAGGAAAACATACGGGAAACATCGATATCTCAATTGCGGAAATCGGACCTCAAACGGACCCTAAACGGGTCAAAAATAGGGATTCTGACTCAAATCAGACGTCTGGAACACCTTCCAGATGTCTTAAAAGAGTCTAGAGCCATACCTCAGTCCCACGCTACTCCTCAGACGTCCAGGAACTCTGCTGAACCGTCTGGACCTAGTTACAGACGTCCGACAACCTCTTCGGACGTCTGGAAATGCTTCCTGTCATCTGGTGCCTCACCCAGATGTCCGAACTGCATGGGAGGGCGTGTCTCGGGCCTTCCTGAAGCAACCTCTGTGCAAAATCAAGTGAAATCTTCTCAATAATGCATGATGAGAACCTCATCATGAGCCATAACTAGCTCATTTTGACCTAATACAGAGGATAAAAGCTCCTACATAACTCAAGGAAAGGCTTAACTTAGAGAATTCTGAGTCTAAGAAGAAAACAAGTCATAAGGGGTAAAAATGCAATTTTACCTGCACAATATGCAAATAGGGTAACTCAGGGTCCAAACATAGGTCAAACTAACCTAATAAGAAGGAAAGTGGGATGATCTGACCTGATAAGGGCTACAACAACTCCAAGGAATTAAATGACAATCTGTAACCCTAAAACAAACCCACTTCAATTCACGAGGTTCGAGGCAAATAAAAAATATACTAAACCCTCTAAAATTCATATAAAAATAATCTCTAGGGTTTAGAACCTTTAATTTGGCCTTAGGAACCCATTTTGACCTACATTGAGAACCATGCCCAATTAATGATTTAATTTGGGTTTTTACGTAAATTGGCCGATCAAACAAGGTCTGACATAGAAATAAAATTCACCATTAGAATCCTTAGGTCCCATTTAGTCATGCATAAAAACTTGAGCCTAATAAGAGACCTTGTTGACCGACTTTGCATTTTGGTCCTTATCCATTACTTTTTGACCCTCAACTCTTGAAACCCTCCCATTTTGGCCCCTAATTCTTCATCATTTTTTGCATTTGGGTCCTCCCTACAAAACCCTGAGAAGCGCCATGCTCCGGCGAGGCATGGCGCCGCGCAGGGTGAGGGCGACCCCCTGCCAAGGCAACGGGGTGTTCCCTGCGACGTCTGCTGTCGCAGGGACACCTCCACGATCTCTGCCATCGCCCACACCTTCCGTGCGAATGCGCGGAAGGTATGGGTCGCGATCCGGCCATCCTCCGGTGAGGGAGGCACGTCGTCTCCCTTGGCCCTCCTCTCTAATTTCGCCTCTATAAAAGCCGCCACCGTCTGCCACATTCAGCAGCTCGATTCTGACGGAGAACCACCCACAACTTTCTTCTCTTCCCACTCCGGGAGACACCCAGCGAGCTCCGGCGAGCTCCCTTTCCTTTCCTCTTCGCTCTGCCATAAAACCAATGGCAGAGACTTCTTCCTGATTCTCCTCCGCGTCGCGCAATACCCGCGCGAGCTGCTTCAGCCCCGTCGTCGCCGCCGTCTGCCCCCACTGGGTACCTTCTTCTCCGGCGAGAGTCGATACGACTGCCGCCCTACTCCTCCCCTTTCGTCCCTGCAAGTAGGTAACAGTTACTTCTCTTCCTCCCCTCTTTCTTTTCCCTATTTTAATTTGCTCAATCAAACCCTCGACCGACCCGACCACCATCATCTTCCACGCCTCCGGCCCACCTCCGGCGAGTCGCTCCCATCATTCCGCCACTCCACAGGACTCGCCGACCGACCCAAAACCTCCACCTCATCCCACTGAACCGTTTCCGCCCCTTCACTGCCACTCCTCACCTCCACATCACTCCCCCGAACAAACCCATTCCCCTGGCCACAGTCCGACCTAGGGCAGCCCCTACACGCCGCCCCATGCCTCGCCACCACTCGCACGAGCTTCGCCGCACTCCGGCGAAGCTCCCTGCACCTTCTGACTAGCCGAGAGGCCGTATCTCAGTGAACAGGTTACCCGTCTTTCGCCACCATTTCCGAACAGGTGAAGCTGCTTCAACCTGCAGCTGCAGCTGCGCTTCCGCCCAGGCCTGCGCTCCAGGACTCGCGGATTGCGACCACGCAGCTGCCCAGGCCTTTAGTTGAAGAAAAGACCTAGCAACAGCCGCGAATGCCTGCAGCTTTCTTAGCTGCAGGCGCCGAATTGGCGTGGGACATTTAGTCCCACCTCGGAAGATCCTGAAGCCGCGCACCCCTTTAAATTGTTTTTGTGAAATTACCTTATCGCCTCCGAACGCACCGGGGTGAGGTCCCGCGCCCATTCACCCGCCCAGTCCGCGAGCTCACCACGCAGATCCGGCAGATCCGACCTGAACCCATCCTGAGCACTCCTCGCGCATCACCCACCTGCCGGTGCGCCTGGTCCCGGGTGCGAAGCCTGACCCGATTACCCGGCGGCTCTGGGAGAGCTATCCTATGAGCGAAGTCTTGAGAGAGAGAGAGAAGTGCGGGTAGAAGGAAAGGGGTAGGTTTTGCTCTGTGCAGGCCGAGGCAGAGAAGAAGAGAACAGGGTGCAGTGCAGAGAAGAAGAAGAAGCAGAGGAAGAAGAACAGATCGCAAGATGAAGAAGACCGAAGGAAGAAGAAGGTGGAGCACTGTAGCAGCGGCGATTTAAGTCGTCTGATTGGAAAATCAGACGACGCTCTGCAGAAGAAGGACTGCAGAGAAAGAAGGAGAACGAAGAAGCCGTGCAGTTGAGCAAGGCAGGGGACCGCAAGAAGAAAAGCTCTGCAGCTGAGGCAGAAAGAAGAAAGAAGAAAAGAGAAGCTGAAGAAAGACAGAGTTGAAAGAAAAGAAGACGAGAAGCTCTAAAGAAGAGAAGAAATAAGTACTGAAGGCAGAAGACTGAAGGTAGAAGATCAAGGAAAAAGATCCGAGAAAAGAAGAATAAGATGAGCTAAGATAGAAAAGAGAAGCCACAAGACTAAGATTTATTTCTCCCTCTCTCTCTTTTATTTTTGTAATAAAGAAACATTGTATCTCTAGAATACAGCTTGCTCCCTGAGTTCGACCTCGGGAACTCTTTTATTTTCGAGTAACAAATTTTATTTGATAACCATAGCCGTGTTGCCTTATACTATAACGATTGTACTATAATATACATAAAACAGCAATAGCGGCCCAGGACGGCTCTATCATTTTTGGCGCGGTTGCCGTTGCTCGAGAAGATTTAAATTTCTTTCAAGAGATTGCTAATCTTTTTCTCTCTCTTGTGTGCAGGTAAAAATTGGAAGAGCAGCCGCACAACAAACACTCCAACAAACAGGTAATCTTCATTAGCCCTCTCTTAAACTCCCTTAAAATGGAACAAAAAAATCAATCAACTTAGGGTTACCTACATCATACATAGTAATTCCTCAAAGTTGCCTAAATTTTTCATTTCAACACATTTTAACTGTCCATCTAGCTAAGGTAACTAGGGCTAAAACCTTCTTGATTGAGCCCTAGATACTATATTTTTGAGGCAACTAAAATGGACCAACTAGAGCCAACTCAGGAATTGAAAAGCTAGGGTTTTTAGAGACACACCTTCTATTAACAAAGAAAAGATCTTCCCAAAAAGAGGTGTACCTAAACCTTGCTTGAAAAAATCTACACAAGAGAAACCCTAAGCAAATGGCTCTCTAAACACTTGAACCCTAAAAAGAAAGGACCCAAAAGCTCTCAAAAGAACAAGAGGTGAAGTTGACCCCTTGGGTCAACCAACCTTAAAGTTAGGTCACTTCTTCACTCAAAAATACCTAAAAGTTCAAGTGAAACCTTAAGCACCCTGATCTTAAACTAAAATTGGTAGACTTAAGAGGTCAAGATCCTCATTCTGGTCTACCTGGAACCGCAGTGACAAGAGAGGTCGGGTGGGGGAAACCCTGTAACCCGTGGGGACGCTCTACCGTGTAGGGGTCTTTGCGGGACTCACCCTCTCTGGCTGCCCAGGTAATTCTCAGGTGGATGATCTTTTTGATCAAGGGGTCCATCTGCCCCGCACCTCTATAGTCACCCAACAATTTTTGGGTGTCTCGATTGGGTCCAGCACCTTCTAAACTCATCTATTCCAACAGTGCATGTATGGTAGGAGGTCCTTAAGACCACCCTTAAGACCTCCTTTAGAAATTCACTCTCGTCTAGGCCAAGCCTCGACGCTCGTGTGTGTGCAGCAACCCCACCACATTATTCTCTCCTCTGATTCAGAACCAAGCTCTTCTTCTTCCCCCATCATGGCTCAGCCAGTTGAGGAAGAAAACAATCTGGAGAATCAGCTCCAGCGACTCAATGACCTCTTCCAAAACTTCGTGCACCCACCGCAGCATCCTATGATGCGGGACCATTACAATCCTGCTGCGGTGGCCATTGAGCCTCGAGTCAGAATCCCGACTGGAGGACCTGATTCCGAATTGAAGCCCAACATGATTCATGCTATACCTAAATTCCATGGGCTTAATTCCGAAGATCCCTTCCAGCACATCAAACAGCTAAAGCATCTGGCCCAAACTTTTGGGTCAGACGCGTAAAATCGGGATATTCTTCTCATGAAGATGTTCTCCTTTTCTCTTATGGACAAGGCCGCGCATTGGTATCAAACTCAGACTCGGCCGATCAACACTTGGGAAGAACTTCAGTCCGAGTTCTTGAAAAAATTCTTCCCCGTTGGTCGGACCAACGCCTTGCGCCATCAGATTACGCACTTCACTCAACAAACAGGAGAACCTCTCC
Organism: Thalassia testudinum; assembly: GCA_037157565.1. Taxonomy (NCBI): domain Eukaryota; kingdom Viridiplantae; phylum Streptophyta; class Magnoliopsida; order Alismatales; family Hydrocharitaceae; genus Thalassia; species Thalassia testudinum. Next base: position 98,966,800 of record JAZHRO010000031.1, on the reverse strand, counting down.
ATGAGGCATGGGATCGTTTTCAGGATCTCATGAGGAAGTGTCCCCATCACGGACTTCCTAAATGGGAACAGGTCCAATCTTTTTACCAGGGACTCCGTGAGGACATCCGTCTTTTCGTCAATGCAACTTGCGGAGGAAATATCACTGGTCAACATGAAGACACCGTGTGGGAGATTCTCAAAAACATGTGCGAGAACTCCATCAACAATGACTCCATGGGATTATTCGACAGGACGAATACCCGCGCATCGACGAATCTTAGGGGAGCACATGAGACGTAGGGCCTGTCCGCATTAGTCGACCTGGAGTTAATGGCTAGTCGATTGGACAAGGTCTCAATCATTGAGAAGAAGGTGGATGAGCTGACTCAGCACTTGCAGCGAGCCACCTCTGCGCGTAACTCCTTTGCACAACCTCCTTCCACACAGGAGACTGTGCAAAACATTCTCCATCGATCTTCCCCTAGGATGGATTCATATCCATCCCCATCTGATTCTCGGATCGGAGGGTCATCCGATCCTTTCTACACCAGCCTGGGGAATTCCATTCCCCCTTTCTCTGATTCTCTAGAGGTTCCTCATACCTGCGAGGACCTCAACGCCATCCAGAACGACCCATTCTCCAACACCTACAACCCTGGATGGCGAAACCATCCCAATTTTCAGTGGGCGGGAAATTCCCAAACCCAAAGACCACCTTTTCAGTCCCGCCCACAACCCCCTCGTCATTACCAGCCGCCTCAGCCTCGGCCCAACCTTACTTATCCATCAGGGCCAAATCAGGATCAAATGTCCCTTATCCTTCAGACTCTGGCTGACATTCAAAGAACGAATGCGGCTATCCAAAAACAACACAAGGATGAACTTACAGAGGTTAGAACTCAACTGGCCTAGTTGGCAAATTCTCGCCAGCCAGGCACACTTCCTTCCCAACCTCTTACTAACCCGAATAACGTGCCAACCCAGCGGCGCGTTATGAACCCAAACCCGGGCCATGCCCATATGATTTATCAGGCCCCCTCTGTTCCTTCACCCGACGAGATAGAGGCCTCCACTTCTTTTGCAGGTTACCAGCAGCAACCTATCTTACCCAATCCCAACCAAAATCAGGCCGGATTAAATTCTGTAACAACACGTAGTGGTAAAATAACTCAAGACCCGCATTATCCAAACCACTCCAAGCCTGATAACCAAGACCCTAGGATAGTTATCCAAGATACCACTGTCCCAAATCAAGAACCTGGACCTATCCTAGAAGAACCAACCAAGGTCCCATTTCCCGAAGCCTTAAACAAAGGAAAGAGAATAACCAAGCCCGTGGCACCTGAGGAGGACCTGGTCAAGCTCTTTGAGCAAGTCCACATAAACACCCCTTTGATGGATGCAATCTGCCACGTACCGGCTTACGCACGATTCTTAAAGAATGTGTGTACACCCCAGCGTAAGCCGCGAACCAAGAGTGGGAGTCCAATTGTTCTGTCAGAGCAAGCCAGCTCTGTAATCCTAAGCAGACTCCCACCCAAGGCTAAAGATTCTGGTACTCCCCTGATTTCCTGCAAGATAGGTGATACACAATTTGATAGAGCATTGCTAGACTTGGGTGCTTCCATAAATCTGATACCCACATCCTTACTTAACCATCCAGAAGAATCTGAGCTAAAACCAACTGAGGTGACATTACAATTAGCAGATCGATCTATAAAGTCACCAAAAGGGATTCTCAAGGATGTTATTGTGAGAGTGCGGGATTTCTACTTTCCTGTAGACTTTATAGTATTAGACATGGATGCACCTGAGAACCCTAGGGATACACTGATGAGAACCTCATCATGAGCCATAACTAGCTCATTTTGACCCAATACAAAGGATAAAAGCTCCTACATATCTCAAGGAAAGGCTTAACTCAGAGAATTCTGAGTTTGAGAAGAAAACCAGTCATAAGGGGTAAAAGTGCAATTTTACCAGTATAATCTGCATACAGGGTAATTCAGGGCCCAAACACAGGTCAAAACAGCTTAATAAGAATAAAAGTGGGATGAGATGATCTAGCAAGGGCTACAGCACTTCCAAGGAACCAAATGATAATCTGTAACCCTAAAACAACCCACTTCAATTCACAAGGTTCGAGGCAAAGTAAAAATAGAATAAACCCTCTAAAATTCATAGAAAAATAATCTCTAGGGTTTAGAACCTTCAATTTGGCCTTTAGAACCCATTTTGACCTACATTGAGAACCATGCCCAATTAATAACTTAATTTGGGTCTTTACGCAAATTGACCGGTCAAACAAGGTTTAATATGAAAATGAAATTTACCATCAGATTCCTTAGGTTCTAATTAGTCATGTATAAAAACTTGAGCCTAAGAAGAAACCTCCTTGACCGACTTTACACTTTGGTCCTCATATATTTACTCTTTGGCCCTCAACTTTTGAACCCTCGCATTTAGGCCCCTAACTCTCCTTCGTTCTTTGCAAACAGGTCCCTCCTGCAAAACCCTGCCAGCACCATGCTCCGGCGACCTTGCGCGGAGCATGGCGCCGCGCAGGGTGAGGTGGAGGACCTGGCATGTGTACCGGGGGTGCCCTGCGTCGTCAGCCGTCGCAGGAGCACCCCCATGGTCATTGTAGCCCCCCATACCGGCCGTGCGAACGCACGGACGGTATGGGTTCGTATTCCGACCATTCTCCGGCGAGGGAGACACGTCGTCTCCCTCCGCCTTCCTCCCTGCTTCAACCCTATAAATACCCCCCGCCGCTCCACCGACCAAAGCAGCTCGGATCTGACGGAGAAAACCCCCAACTTTCCTCTCTTCTCACTCTGGCAGACGCCCACCAGCTCCGGCGGTTCTCCTTCCTCCTCCTCTTCGCTCTGCCGCAATACCAGCAGCAGAGACCTCTTCCCCTGCTCTTCCCGCGTCGCGCAATACCGGCGCGCGCTGCCTCTGCCCCGTCGTCACCGCCGTCCTTCCCCCACTGGGCATCGTCTTCTCCGGCGACAGTCGATACGACTGTCGCCCTGTTCCTCCCCCTTCGTCCCTGCAGTTAAGTTAGACCTACTCCCCTTCTCCTCCTCTTTCTTTCCCCGCTTTCGATTTAGTCAATTAAGCCCTCTACCGACCCTGTTCACCCTCACCCTCTCCGCCTCCGACCACCCTCCGGCGAGTCGCTCCCATCACCACAGCGACCCACACGGCTCGCCGACCACCGCAGAATCTCCGCCTCCTCACCCTGATCCTCTTCCGCCCCTCCACTTCCCACCAAACACCCTCTGCAGACCCACCGAACACACCCACTCCCTCGCTCACAGTTTGACCTAGGACGACCTGATAGCTCCATCTCGCCCCCTGCAGACCCCCTGACCACCTTCGCCGTGCCACGGCGAAGGTCCCCCGCCTGTCTGATTTGGCCGAGAGGCCGTTCTATTGATTTCAGGTTCCAGGCCTTGACCGCCATTGGCGAGGAAGCTCGAAGCTTGCTCGAGGTTGCTCCAAGCCTAGATATCCCAGGTTGAAGAGCCACGGCCAGCGCGAAAGAGTCTTGCGCACACACCCTGGCCCTCAATTGGAGTTGCGCGCCTCAACAGCTGTTGCAATTGGAAGCACCCTCCCTGCTGCAGGCGTGAGAGAAAAGGGGTGCGCGATAGTCCCACCTCGGGAGTTTCTGAAGCCACACACCCACATAAATTGCAAAAGTGCCACCATCTGTTTGCCTCAGTTACCACGGGGTGAGGTCCCTCTCACCCGACCCGACCCGACTCGGCCTCGTCCGTGACCACGCTCCGCGGACCTGGCCCGACCCGATTAGACTGACCTGCACTCCTCGCCCACCACGCACGCCGGTGGGCCTGGACCCGGGCCTGACCCGAACCCGATTACCCGATAGCGCTCTGGGAGAGCTTCCGAAGAGTGATTTCAGAGAGAGAGATACGCGGGGGAGGGGGGTAGATTAGGTTTTTGCCTCTTGACGAAAAAAACTCTGAAGTGTGCAGGCCAAAGAAGAAGAAGCAGACCCGCTGAAGAAGAAGGAGCTGCTGCACTGTAGCGAAGGCATCGTTAAGTCGTCTCAGCACCGGGGCAGACGACGGAAGGTCAGCAGCCAGAGCAGGAAAGAAGACAGGCTGAAGAAGAAGGAAGAGCAACGGCCATCGCGAAAGAAGAAAAAGAGAGGTCAAGGCAGGTGAAGACAAAGAAGAAGAAGGAATGAAGAGAAGCAAGAAGCAAGAAAAGAAGAAGAAAATCTGAAGAAAAAGAAAGAAAGAAAACAAGGAAGAACAGCAGGAAGAAGAAGAAGAGCACCACCATTGCAAGAGAAGAATATCACCTGAACAGAGAGAAAGAAGGAGATCTAAAGAAAGAGAGAAAGAAGAGCACCCCCCTCTGCAGAACAAAGAGAACAACAAATTCTCTCTCTCTCTCTTTATTTTTGTAATAGAACTTGTATACCTCTAGAATACAATTTGCTCCCTGAGTTCGACCTCGGGAACTCTTTTATTTTTCCGAGTAAAAAATTTATATGAAACGTTGGTAACAATCGGCTTTACTACAATGACATTACAAACCCGGTAGAAACCGACGTTACATCATACACCAATCATTTTAGGGAGACCTTTCTTGGCTACTTCTAGAGCCAACATTAGCTGTGAGGAGGGCCAAATAGAGCTCAAATTTGGGAATCAAACCCTGAAAATTGATATATTTAAGGCCCAACAAGGAATCAATTGTGGTGTCATCGAACAGATTTGTGACATTAAGGCTTTGGTTGATGAAACACGCTTCCAGAATGACCTGATTATGCCTCATCAACCGCAGAAAGATCTTGACCCCCAAAAGGAGTCGAATCCAGATACGAACAACTCAGTAACTCCTACCCTTGAACCTCACGTCTATACTGAACCACCCGCTGCTGCTGATAACCCCATCCTCGAACTAAAGCCCCTTCCTGCTCATTTGAAATACATCTTTTTGGGTTCTAATCAGACCCTTCCTGTGATTATCAATTCCAACCTCAATCTTGAACAGGAATCCCGTCTGATTGCTGTCCTCCAGCAACATCGCATAGCCATCGGGTGGACTCTCGATGATTTGACTGGAATAAGTCCCTCTTATTGCACTCATCATATCTATTCAGAAGAGGGTGCACGACCTTCTCGTGAAATGCAGAGACGCTTGAACCCCAATCTGCAGGAGGTCGTGAAAAAGGAGATCATCAAGTGGTTAGATGCCGGGATCATCTACCCGATCTCCGATAGTCGTTGGGTGAGCCCAATTCAAGTCGTGCCCAAGAAGGCAGGACCCACCACTATAACGACTGAGATCGGAGAAATCATTCCTACCCAATTAGCCAACTCATGGAGAGTCTGTATAGATTATCGCCGACTCAATTCCTCCACGAAGAAGGATCATTTCCCACTGCCTTTCATTGATCAGATTCTCGAGAAACTAGCGGGAAATAAGTTCTTCTGCTTTCTTGACGGGTACTCCGGTTACAACCAGGTGGCAATCCATCCTGAAGACCAAGAAAAGACCACGTTCACCTGCCCCTTCGGAACATACGCTTTTCGAAGGATGCCTTTCGGTCTTTGCAATGCACCCGCTACTTTTCAGCGGTGCATGCTTGCCATATTCTCAGATATGGTAGGTAATTATCTGGAAGTCTTCATGGATGACTTTTCAGTTTTTGGAGCATCATTCGACGAGTGCCTCCAACACTTGGTCCAGATACTCAGGCGGTGCATCGATGTGAATTTGGTTCTTTCCTGGGAAAAGAGCCATTTCATGGTGCCTGAGGGAATTGTCCTGGGACACTTAATTTCGGAACAAGGCATCCAAGTGGATCGAGCTAAGATTGATCTGATCTCTCGCCTTCCTATGCCTAGCTCGATCAAGGACATCCGATCTTTTTTGGGGCACGTCGGTTTTTACCGTCGATTTATCCCTGATTTTTCAAAAATCGCGTGCCCCCTGACCACTCTTCTCTCCAAGGATGTACCTTTCGAAATTTCCAAGGAATGCACTCAAGCATTTGAGATCCTACGTGACCGAGTTACCCAAGCCCCGATCCTACAGTCCCCTGATTGGTCTCAACCCTTTGAGATCATGTGCGATGCATCTGACTTCGCTGTAGGAGCAGTTTTGGGGCAGAAAATTGACGGGAAACCTGTGGTCATTTACTACGCCAGCAAAACACTGGATGAGGCTCAACGTAACTATACGATTACTGAGAAAGAGCTGCTAGCTGTAGTATTTGCCCTAGAAAAATTTAGATCATACCTTCTAGGTTCCCGTGTCATCATATGCTCGGATCACACAGCTGTGAGGCATCTCCTTGCAAAGAAGGATGCGAAACCTTAATTAATCCGATGGATCTTGCTGTTGCAAGAATTTGACCTTGAGATTCGCGACAAAGCGGGAAAGCAAAATGTGGTAGCTGATCACTTGTCCCGTCTTCCTTCTGAAATAATTGACCCTTCCGGACCCATCACTGAGCATTTTCTCGATGAGCACCTGCTGACTATCGGTACTAGCCTTCCATGGTTAGCTAATATAGTAAATTCCTTGGCATCTCATCAGATCCCGTGTGATTGGCCGAAAGCCAAGAAAGATAAATTGCGCTCTGATGCCAAGTATTACATTTGGGAAGACCCGTACCTCTTCCGCATAGGTGCTGATCAAATCATCCGGAGATGTGTCCCAAAAGAGGAATTCAACAATATCCTCTCTTTCTGCCATGACCAGGCATGCGGTGGCCATTTCTCTGGGCATAAAATCGCATCAAAAGTCCTCCAGTGCGGCTTTTACTGGCTCGCACTGTTCAAAGATGCATACAGTCACTGCAAGGCATGCAGTCGTTGCCAAACTTTGGGCAACATGAGCCATCGCGACATGATGCCTATGCAGCCGATTCTCGTATGCGAAATCTTTGATGTTTGGGGGATTGATTTTATGGGCCCCTTTCCTGTTTCGGATGGTTTCGAGTACATTCTGCTGGCTGTGGACTACGTGTCCAAATAAATCGAAGCCATACCGACCCGAACCTGTGATCACAAAATCGTTCTCAAATTCATTCATCAAAACATTTTCTCAAGGTTCGGGATTCCTCATGCTATAATCTCTGATGGAGGGACCCATTTCAAAAACGCTCAGTTTAGGTCACTGATGACCAAATACGGGGTGTCTCACCGAATCTCTACTCCTTACCACCCCCAAACTAATGGTCTAGCTGAGCTGTCTAATCGGGAGATCAAGAAAATCCTGCAAGTCACTGTTTGGCCTGACAGGAAGGACTGGTCGTCCCGACTTTCGGAAGCATTGTGGGACTATAGGACCGCCCATAAAACCCAATTAGGCATGTCTCCCTTTAGACTGGTGTACGGGAAGGCGTGTCACCTTCCCGTAGAACTGGAGCATAAAGCCTATTGGGCAGTACGGAACTGTAATCTAGATTTTTCGAAGGCTGGAACCCACAGAAAACTTCAAATCAACGAGATCGATGAATTACGCCTAGATGCGTATGAGAGCTCGCGAATCTACAAGGAGCGGGTTAAAGCTTTCCATGACAAGCATATCTCAAGAAAAATCTTTCATCCTGGTCAGAAGGTCCTACTCTTTGATGCCCGACTCAAACTTTTCCCGGGAAAGCTGCGATCCAAGTGGGTCGAACCATATTTAGTTCGACAGGTTTTTGGAAATGGAGCTATCGAAATCAGTCCGCTCAGCCACGATTCCAAACCTTTCATCGTGAACGGTCAGAGACTCAAGCCATTCATTGATGTGACTTCTACTGATTTGGCTGAATCATCTTATATCCTCCATTCCCCTTGAGCTTATTGCACCCAGCCGATGGCGTAAAACTCAGCGCTTAACGGGAGGCAACCCATCATTTTCCTAAAAATCCAAAACCTTTTTCACACTTTTGTGCACTTAACGTTCACCCTTATAGACAGCCGACCCCACCTCAGATGCTTGCATCTGGGATTAGAAATCGTCCACAAAATTCATCCCAATCCATTCACTCATCCAAATTTCTGTCTTAAGGAATGAACTAAGTAAATAAAAAACCCCCTAAGTCACAATGAGGACATTGCAAACCTTAGGCATGGGGGGGTATAAAAGTGCAAAACAACTTGTAAGAAAAGGTTTTAAACAAAAAAATTCACATATGCCAGAAACACCATAAAAAATTAAAATTTTTCACCAAAAAAGAGAGAGAGAGAATAAGAGGAGAAAGGAAATTTTGTGGGAGGAGAAAAAGCAACAAAATGAAAAGGGAGCATAAAATTATGAGAAAAAAGTAGTCATTAGTAAGAAACTAAGGAATTAACCTAAGTTCTAGACCCCATTCAAGAAAAGAACTGAAAAGTGCACAATGGGATTAGTAAGAACGCAAACCTTAGGCATTCTTGGATAGACTCTTAGTACTCATTAAGATCTGGACACTCCTCAAGAGGTTGAGGAAAATGAAAAGCTGAAGTATTAGGTCTAAGGCTTAAGGAGTATTCGACCTCATTAACTAACTTTTGGTCTACGGGACTCAGTAACCTAAGCACCCTAACCTCATGCACAACCTGGTTCAGTAAGCGTAAAAATCAAAATCACGCAGAAGCGTCGCAAAATTCTGAAAAGTACACCTAGAGTAGGAGCGGCCGATCAACACAAGTTGATTTGGACGAGTTCCCAGCGCAGAGAGGCGGGAAATCCCCTCGAAGATGCGTAACAAAATATCATCTCCTCGGTGCTTGTCTCTTAGGATATTTACATATTCTATTGGGGGCAAGTAAGCACTCTGCTGGTTCAGATTCCATGGATGGCATTATCACGAAGTGTCAATTGCCAAGGTCTGGATTCGGCCACGGAACACCATGGATGGGATTATCTCGAAATCTCAATAGCCAGGGTTTCGGGGGTTGCCATGGGCGGTGCTATCTCGAAGCATCGGTTGCCAAGAACCCTTGAGGATTGATGATGGGAGCAAGGAACCTGATACAGACCGTGTTGAAAAGACAATCCTAAGCTATAATTAAAAAGAAAAAGAGAGAAAACTCTCCAAACAGAAAAATTTTCTATCTCTCTCTCTTACAAAACACACTGCGAGCTGAGCCAGGGCTAAAATCATTCCAAGCACGGGTGCTTTAACCACAAAGTCCAATAGACCTTAAGTTAGTTCTTGTAGGCCTTAAAAACCTTTGCTAAGAACTGAGCCTAAGGCTAGACAGATCTGGATCTTGATTGGTACTAGAGTATCTTTTAGGCCTAGGGTCAGCATTCTAACCTAATCTAAGCTCAAATGAAAAAGCACTTATCTGAAGCTATTAAGAACTTCATGGTCTAGAACAAAGGTTGAAACCTTAAGTTTTTGCTAAGGTACTAGCAAAAGCTAGGCATGGGGGTATGATGAGAACCTCATCATGAGCCATAACTAGCTCATTTTGACCTAATACAGAGGATAAAAGCTCCTACATAACTCAAGGAAAGGCTTAACTCAGAGAATTTTGAGTCTAAGAAGAAAATAAGTCATAAGGGGTAAAAATGCAATTTTACCAGCACAATCTGCAAACAGGGTAACTCAGGGTCCAAACATAGGTCAAACTAACCTAATAAGAAGGAAAGTGGGATGATCTGACCTGATAAGGGCTACAGCAACTCCAAGGAATTAAATGACAATCTGTAACCCTAAAACAAACCCACTTCAATTCACAAGGTTCGAGGCAAATAAAAAATATACTAAATCCTATAAAATTCATATAAAAATAATCTCTAGGGTTTAGAACCTTCAATTTGGCCTTAGGAACCCATTTTGACCAACATTGAGAACCATGCCCAATTAATGATTTAATTTAGGTTTTTACGTAAATTGGTCGGTCAAACAAGGTCTGACTTAGAAATAAAATTCACCATTAGAATCCTTAGGTCCCATTTAGTCATGCATAAAAACTTGAGCCTAAAAAGAGACCTTCTTGACCTACTTTGCATTTTGGTCCTCATCCATTACTTTTTGACCCTCAACTTTTGAAACCCTCACATTTTGGCCCCTAATTCTTCATCATTTTTTGCATTTGGGTCCTCCCTGCAAAACCCTGAGCAGCGCCATGCTCCGGCGAGGCATGGCGCCGCGCAGGGTGAGGGCGACCCCCTACCAAGATAACGGGGTGTTCCCTGCGACGTTTGCTGTCGCAGGGACACCTCCATGATCTCTACCATCGCCCACACCTTCCGTGCGAACGCGCGGAAGGTATGGGTTGCGATTCGGCCATCCTCCGGTGAGGGAGGCACGTCGTCTCCCTCCGCCCTCCTCTCTAATTTCGCCTCTATAAAAGTCGCCACCGTCTGCCGCATTCAGCAGCTCGATTCTGACGGAGAACCACCCACAACTTTCTTCTCTTCCCACTTCGGCAGACACCCAGCGAGCTCTGGCGAGCTCCCTTTCCTTTCCTCTTCGCTCTGCCACAAAACCAATGGTAGAGACTTCTTCCTGATTCTCCTCCGCGTCGCGCAATACCCGCGCGAGCTGCTTCAGCCCCGTCGTCGCCGCCGTCTGCCCCCACTGGGTACCTTCTTCTCCGACAACAGTCAACACGACTGCCGCCCTGCTCCTCCCCCTTCGTCCCTGCAAGTAGGTAACAGTTACTTCTCTTCCTCCCCTCTTTCTTTTCCCTATTTTAATTTGCTCAATCAAACCCTCGACCGACCCGACCACCATCATCTTCCACGCCTCTGGCCCACCTCCGGTGAGTCGCTCCCATCATTCCGCCACTCCACACGACTCGCCGACCTACCCAAAACCTCCGCCTCGTCCCACTGAACCGTTTCCGCCCCTTCACTGCCACTCCTCACCTCCACATCACTCCCCCGAACAAACCCATTCCCCCGGCCACAGTCCGACCTAGGGCAGCCCCTACACGCCGCCCCACACCTCGCCACCACCCGCACGAGCTTCGCCGCACTCCGGCGAAGCTCCCTGCACCTTCTGACTGGGGTGAGGTCCCGCGCCCATTCACCCGCCCGGTCCGCGAGCTCACCACGCGGATCCGGCGGATCCAATCCGAACCCATCCTGAGCACTCCTTGCACATCACCCACCTGCCGGTGCACCTGGTCCCGGGTGCGAAGCCTGACCCGATTACCCGGCGGCTCTGGGAGAGATATCCTACGAGCGAAGTCTTGAGAGAGAGAGAGACGTGCGGGTAGAAGGAAAGGGGTAGGTTTTGCTCTGTGCAGGCCGAGGCAGAGAAGAAGAGAACAGGGTGCAGTGCAGAGAAGAAGAAGAAGTAGAGGAAGAAGAACATATCGTAAGATGAAGAAGATCGAAGGAAGAAGAAGGTGGAGCACTGTAGCAGCGGCGATTTAAGTCGTCTGATTGGAAAATCAGACGACGCTCTGCAGAAGAAGGACTGCAGAGAAAGAAGGAGAACGAAGAAGCCGTGCAGTTGAGCAAGGCAGGGGACCGCAAGAAGAAAAGCTCTGCAGCTGAGGCAGAAAGAAGAAAGAAGAAAAGAGAAGCTGAAGAAAGACAGAGCTGAAAGAAAAGAAGACGAGAAGCTCTAAAGAAGAGAAGAAATAAGTACTGAAGGCAGAAGACTGAAGGTAGAAGATCAAGGAAAAAGATCCGAGAAAAGAAGAATAAGATGAGCTAAGATAGAAAAGAGAAGCCACAAGACTAAGATTTATTTCTCCCTCTCTCTCTTTTATTTTTGTAATAAAGAAACATTGTATCTCTAGAATACAGCTTGCTCCCTGAGTTCGACCTCGGGAACTCTTTTATTTTCGAGTAACAAATTTTATTTGATAACCATAGCCGTGTTGTCTTATACTATAACGACTATACTACAATATACATAAAACGGCAATAGCGGCCCAGGACGGCTCTATCAAGGCACGAAACAGCGTCTCGACGGAACAGCCTGCATGACCGTATCCACAAAGGAGACGTACGTTCGCGAAGCTTACCTCTCAGTCATCTGGGACCTCCTCTAGACGTCGGCTACGTCGTCTGGATATCGCTCCAGATGTCTGGTTCTGGGAAAATCCCAAAACCAGAACCCACCTTCGCCTCTTTGCGCTGCGCGTGGCCTCGCTACGCCCACTCACCTGCTGCTCCGGCTGCAGCAATGTCGAGGAGGACCTCCCCGACGCACTCCTCCGCCTTGCGCAGGCGCCGACCGGCCGTGAGCTCCCCGGCGAGCTCCCACACGAGCTCGCGTGCTTGCTCTCCTCTCTTCCCCTCGCTGCTCCTCCTCTCCTCCCACACCGCTCACGCTCGCTGCTTGCTGCTCTCGCTGGAGGAAGGAGAAGGGTGGCTGGAAATGGGGGTGGTGTGAGGGAGAGGAGGGGGTTATATAAGGTGTGGGGTTAGGGTTTGTGTCGGGCGAGAGGAGAGAGAAGGAGAAGAAAATGAGGGTTGCGTACTGTCTGCGTGCAGCATGCGCGCAGACGAGAGGGCGTACACGAAAATTTTGATTTTCAGAGGTCTAGGAATGAGTCCAGACGTCTTACCAAACGTCTGACCTAAAGTACAAACGTCTTAAAAAGGCTTAATGACATGGGTCTTAACACAATGCCACCTGCAGCGCGCTGCAGTAGCTTCAGCAGCTGCAGAAGGCCGGGAGGCCACCTCCCCAAGCCTTTTTTCCTCGCGTGCATGCCTGCCGTCGGCCGTGTGAGCTCTGCCAAGCTCCCGAAGGTCCTCCGACCTTCCACGCTCTTCCTTCCTCTTTCCCTCGCTCACCCTCTCGTCCTTTCTTGCTCACCCTCCTTCTCGTCACTCTCGCTCTCCCTCGCTGCTGCCGCATAGTGAGGAAATGCTGGAGGTGGTGGTGGTTGGTGATGAGGGGGTGAGGGTGGTGAGGAGGAAGGGTTTAAATAGGATAGGTTTAGGGTTTAAAGGGTGAGGGTGCGGAGAAGACAGAGACTTCTGCCCACAGCCCGCAAGCAGAGCGCAAAGGGACGTATGAAAATCTCACTTTCAGACGTCTGGGCACATGTCCAGACGTTTGGACAGATGTCTGAATGAAACTCCAGACGTCTTACCCAACTAAAAAGGCAATAGGTCATTTCAATCAGAGAGCATGAGGGTGACGGTGAAGATCACCCCTAGTGGGAAAGATCTCGATTGCCCTTCATTTAGCAGCAAGCTTTCCAAGGTTGTGAAGAGCATCACCTCTCTCTCTTATTTTGGTTGGCGGATTGTTCCAAAGGAACTCAAGAAGGAGATCATTCGTCACTTAGAGGTAATATACATTGAGGTTTATATATGTTTCTTTTAATGTGATTTGATATATATAAATGTTTAATTTACAGGAAATCTTTGATTAGACGACGATCCTAACTTCCCTAAGTATATCCTTAGCCATGCGGCGAAGCACCATCGAGATTGAAGGCTTCATATGAAAAGAGCGGTAAAACAAAAAATTTTCATTTCTTTCATATATAGATTTCAATTAAATAACTTATTTTCTTCTTTGTTATTTAGTATTTTACGAATAGGTCATATGAGGAGGCCTTGAGAAATGTACCTCCTTCTATACTTTCAAAGCTATGGAAGGGTTGTTGTCAGCATTGGAAGAAACCTGAGACGGATATAATTAAATAATTTTTACATGTTAAAATTTAATTATAATTAAATTATTTACTAATATAAATATATATATGTATTTTCTACAGGATCAGGCGAAGAAGAATAAGGCTAACATGGTCAAAGCTTCACCGCAGACTCATGTCTTGGGTCAGATGAGTATTGATAAGCTTAAGACAAGATGTGTAAGTACATTTCTTATTTATTTATATTTATAATTAACTCGTAACTTCAAGTAATTAACTATCTTCTATATTTACTTAACTGTAGGCAAGTACATATGGCGGTATCCAGTTGGATCATCTTGAAGTCTATGAGATCACTCATATCAAGGTTATAAATGATGGCGGGTGCACATGGATTCACGAGACCTACCAAGCCAAGCATGTAAGTTACTTCTTTTTAGTTATTTAAATTTAACTTCCAATTCAATCGTACTTATTACTTACATAAAAATATAATTAAGGAGAAATGCACAACTTAGTCCATCCTCCTCTACTTACAGATGAGAACTCTACGACCCAGCCACCTCCTATGACATTTGAGGAGGCTTTTAGGACAGTCATGCCTCCAGAACATGATGGATTTATTCGTAGCGAAGGTAGGAGCTAAACGCTCACTAGTTGGTATGGATGGAAGGGATTACCAGGTGCATCTTTTATTGAGGTGGAGCAACTGAGGTCGTAGGTACAACAGATTTAGAGGCAACTGACCGACGTGACCGAAGAGTTGCAAGCTATTAGAGAGGAGATCCACCAGCAGAGATAGGATTTCAAGGAACAGATGGCACAGCAACGACCATAGTGGGTGGAGATGATGGCCATACTTCGAGGGGCAGTTGGACCTAATCACAACACCTTCCATTACCCCGTACGTCGTGGGCCAGATGACGATTTTGGTGTAGGAGGTGCTGGTCATGGTGTTGGTGTGAAAGTTTAGTTTGCACCTTTTTTTATATTTCTTACTTTTATCCACATACTCTAACTCTTTTGTAAACATTTTCTAAGTTACTTTTTGGTAATGCAATGCTTATTTTCTATTATACTGGTTCTGTTGGATGTTATATCGGTTCTATTGGATGTTATATTGGTTATGTTGAATGTTACCTATTATCGCTTTTTGTAAAATCTAATCTAATTAAAAGAAAAGAATTATCATTGACCACGGTTATTTGATAATCGTTACAAATACACATTGGCGACAGTTATACAATCGTCGCCAACAGTTATACAATCATCGCCAATGTTCAAAATAAGCCCACCACTTTACCAAAGTCTCTTTTTTGTGATGTTTATTCAACCATTGTGAAACTATAGTTGAGACGGGTTTACAATAACCGTCGTCAATAATACTTGAGAGACAATTATTTAATAATTGTCGCCATAGTGTTTTAAAGATGATTGTGAAACGTCGCAAAATAGAGCCAATCACGACACATCGAGTCAATACTATTAGTGACGGGTATGATTGTTAACCATCACCAAACGAGCATTAGCTTCGCATCTTTCTGCAATGCCAAATGGGAACGGTTATTTCACTTTTGGCGACGGTTACCATTGGCAAAAGGGATTATTCTTGTAGTGTTAGTTGAACAATTAAATTTGATATAGCTACAATTAAGCTTAACAATGATCATCAGAAGTGGCTAATGCATGAAAGACAAATTTGAAGATGATGAATTACAAATTTAATAACTCAAGAGATGTAGAAGACAGTGAAATGAAAAAATTCTGAACAAAGAAGGTAGAGAAGGTTTAGAATTCTTATGACACTTGTTTCCATGGTAAGAATCGAATTTTAGCACATCTTAGGTCAACTACATTCGATCACTTTCATCACTTTAAGGATTTTAAGAGTTTCTATTTGATTGGGTCAAGTGAATCGCGTTATGTTGGTGTTACGAACGCATTCCAAGAAATTTTTTTAAGACGTCTGGGAGGTGGCCCAGACGTTTGACCAGACGTCTGGAACCCCTTCCAGACATCTGGGATTTATTCTCTGTGGCATGCGGGGCTACGTCTGCACGCAGGCGCGCGCAGACCTGCAACCGCCGCACCTTCCCCCCTTTTCCCTCTCTCCTCCTGTAGGCACAGGCTGCTCCCTCTCTCTCTCTCTCTCCCCCCGTGCGGCCTTATAAGGCCCTCACCCTCTCCCTCACTCTCATCCCCTCCGCTTCCTTCTTCTTCTTCTTCTAGCCGGTGCAAGAGTGCGAGCGTGAGCGAGCGGCGGCAGCGGCAGCCGCGGCGAGTTGCTGGAGGAGGTGTTGCGCGAGGGAGGAGACGCTCGACCGTGAGGGCTCGAGCTTGCCGGGGCAGCTAGAGCCGGCCGGTGGGGGAGCAGCGGGCGTGGAGTGACGCGGGAGGGCTGCTGCAGCTCAAGTAGCAGGCGGACGAGGCGCGGCACGGCCGTGCGTCGTGGGCGGAGAGCGAGTCGAGCTCTGATTCTGGAAATTTTTCCAGAATCAGACGTCTGGGCTTCCAACCAGACGACGGTGAAGACGTTTGGAGGACTGTCCAGACGTCTGGCAAGTGAGCTATTTTCGTCCTTCTTCCTTTTCTGCGACCGTTCGTACTGAGAACGAGAAGTGGGTACGTGTAGGTTCTGAGATTCGCCATCCAACGCGAATCAGACATCTGGCTGCAGTGCCAGACGACGGGAAGGACTTCCAGACGTCCGGGGTGACCATCGGACGTCTGGGAACTAGGCCAGACGCCCCCGCAGGCTTCTGGATGTCTGAGAGACTACGCAGAACAAAGGTACCATCTGACCCACATTTTAAGACGTTTGGAAGAGGTTCTAGACGTTTGATTTTGGACTATTTCATCGTTTTCGACCCGTTTAGGGCCCGTTCGGAGTCCGTTTTTCGCGTTTCGATTTGCATTCTTTTCGGAATGAAATCCTCTACCCGTTTACAGTAATTATATACTATTCTGAGAAACTCCTTGTGCTTGATCCTTGTGTTAGGACCTCGTTCCATTGCAGTCTCGGGGGTTGCGGAGGCGCGCGGGATTTCCGACCACGCCCTCAGTACTTCCGTTGTAGCTGGTAGAGTGGCTTTAAGAATTATTAACATAATTTGTTACAATTATGGAACAATTAATAGAACCTAGGGCATTGCATGAATCCTAGGAATGAGAAACCAGATTGAATGATAGATCCTAGGGTATTGCATGAATCCTAGGGCTGGAAAACTAGATTGAATGATAGATCCTAGGGTACGGCATGAATCCTAGGACTGAGAAACTAGTGATATGAATATAGATATTGCAGTCTTGGAAAATGTGGAAAGGAAATAATAGCTGCCTGTAAATTGATTTAACAGCAGCCTGTTATGAATAAATGAATATGATTGAGACTATGGGTTGTATGAACGTGAAACTGAAAGGGTGAAACCTGAATGTGCTGAGTTAAAAGAGCTGGAACCCTACGGGGAATAAGGAGTAGAACTCTTGGAAAGAGAATGAAATGGAACTGAGAAGGAAAGATGTGGAAGTGTGTTGTCTCTTGGGTACGTAGTACCAGGGGAAGCACCTGTTACCTGCTTAGTGCAGAGCGGAGCCAGCCGCCCCAGGGACCCGGGGTTAGGTTCGGCCACTTTGTACCGACTTTTTGGCCCTCGTGTACACAGTACCGAGGAGAGCTACTAGTGTAGAGCGAGTACTAGCTACCCCACGGGCCCCGAGGTGCTGCTAGCTCACCTACACCGACTTGTTAGGCCCACTGGGCGAACCAAGGTAGTCAGGCGAGGGTGCGCGGACTGTGGAGGGGCTGGACCCCTGTTACTGAGAGGGCTCTGCCCTATACTGGTTCCGTACTGTGCTTTGGGCACACCCGTTAACGGAAACGGCTGGCCGCGTGCTAGTGCGGGGTAGCTACCCATGTGTTTATCGCGCGTGCCGTAGTCACCGTTACGTCTGTCAGCGACCTTGGGGTGGTTGACTGAGAGTAGGATCACCACGGGGGACTCTCCCAGCCAGGAGAGCACCATGTGTTACTTCTACTTTTCGGAAAAGACTGCAATCAAGATCGTTCCCACGAGGAACATTCGAGATCAAGTGAAGGATCTGAGAAATAGATAAATTGTGAAACAATAGAAAGACGTAAATAAAGGAAGAAAGAAAATAAAACAGCTATTGTACACTTTACTGCTTCTTTAGTTTTAGCTGCCACTCTACTCAGCGTTTCGCTGACGTGTTACACTCGTTACTTTTCAGGACCAGGTGTTGAGCCGCCAGGGTCAGCGGCTGCAGAGGATGCTGGGCCGAGTAGGGTCCAGTAGACTTACCGCAATTCTTTTGTACCCCTTTTGTTCCACTGTAGTGAGTAGTTCTTGTTACCCCCCCGTACTTTTCTTTACTTGTAGTTCATGTTATGTTATAAATGTTGTTCTACTGTTGTGGTGGTACATGCTGTAGTAGTTCTTTTTCTTACTGCTGTATTTTGTTACTGCTAGTTATATTTCATGTTGAATGTGGTTTATTTTACTGCTCTTTTGGTTACTTCCTCGTTGGATGACTAGGTCTTGGGATTAGTCGAGTCGGTCCGGTTCTTGTGTCTCGGACTCGGGAATCGGGTCGTTACAGTTGGTTTTCTAAGTTATTGGATCACCAAGACCAATTAAAGAAGGATATACTTGATTTTTTACTAGTTGGAATCCATTTTGGAAATAATTTAACTTCCAACTAGTTTAACATAGTCACTAATCCAACGGTGTTTCAATCAATCAGCTAGAACCATAATTTGCCCATTGGATAAGGCACGGTTAGTTTGAAACTAACTTAAATTGACAAACCTTTTATGGCTATTCACTAAATTTGTTAAGTTTCGAACAAAAATCAATTTGCCCATGATTTTTAGTTGTTGAAAGGGAAACTCTTTGTTATTTTGAGAGGTGGCTGTCATGACCCAACCCCTTAATAACCTCCTATTAGGAGGCTGAGTAGTATTTTACTAAACATCCAAGATCTTTTTTCAAATGCTTTCATTAAAACATAGAATTATTATCAATATTTTACAAAACCAAAGCATGCAACATAAGGTAAATCATTGCTAAATAAAGCTATTTTAAATTGGGAAGAATGTAGGTTTTATGAAGAAGTGTCAACTCTTAAGTCTCTTAGATGGTCTTCCACTGTCACCTGGCTGCGTGTTGGCACTCATGAATAGAAGAAATAGGAAGTAAGCTAGAAGATTAGTAAGGAAAAAAAGACTAGCAAAAGGGGTAACTATGGTATGTATGCTCACACCCAGCTATTGATTTACAAATTCCTCACTCCAATCCTATCCTTTGTTACAACTCGAAGCCCACCCTAATAGGGACCCAAGCCGATTTTGCAAAATCTCCTAAGATCTTAGTCATCCAACAAATAAACATAAAATAAAATACGTGCACAACGCAGAACATTACATATATAGGGCAAATAGAAGGTAGATTTGAATTGGAAACAAATGTCTAATATCAATAATCATTAATAGCTATCATAAAAGGGAGAGGAAAACATTCCTGAAGAAAATAGTATTGAATGCAATAGAAAGGAAAGAACCAACTATTACTAACTAAGAAAGGTGTCACAGATCAGCTACGGTGCAAAACGTGAACTAACACCGTTTCCTCCTATAGTTGTGGGATCCGGTTGCTACTCACCAAAATCGAAGTACAGAATTCAAACAGAAAAGTCAACAAACGCTAGCAAGTAAAGGAAACATGTCAATAAGAACTAGAGGAAACTACAAGAGACAAGAAGAACATATACTAATTCATTTATTACTCAATTTTCAGATTATCTATGCCTTCTTACTTTTAATGTCATCACCAATTGGTAGGCAAGAAATCGAGTACGGAAAATACACGTCGTAGTATATGTCAAAATCTCGTTACCAAATAAAATTTATAACTGAAGCTTGAGGTGAGTCTCAGGTCAAACACGGGGAGGCGAACGTTTGGTTTATAGAAATTCGTGCTTAGATTTATTTGTTTTTGGTGTTTTTTTATGTTTTATAAGTTTTTTGATATTTTTATAAGGTAAGAGATTATGTTGATAATATCTAGCTAATCTACTTGTAAAAGGAGAGAGAGAGAATATCAATACATATCTAACCGGAGTTTGCTACGAGTAAGAAATTAAAACTACACTAGAAAGCAAATAAAAGATAGAGAGAAGTGAGAAGAATCCCACTCAATGGGTGCTTGGAGGATGACTCGCTTTGACGATGCCTGGATAAAGGTGGTGAGAGGCTGAATGAAGGAAGGAGTTGGAGGAAGGAGGGTAGGGGAAGACAGTGTCGCGGCGAGGATCTACTTCCGGATTGGGGTGAGAGGACGGCCACGGGATGCTCCACGAAGGGGAGTGAGAAGCAGGAAAATCTTTTTTACTTTTCTACTCTAGAGGAGCATCCCGGGCTTGGGACCAGCTCCTTAAAGCTTTGGAGGAGGTGAGGGAAGAAGAGGAAGAGATCAAGAAGAGTGGGAAGGATGGTGGTCCTTTTATAGTGGAGGAAAGGAGGAAAAATTCAATCATGGGTTAATAGCAATGTTAAAGTCATTGCTGTAGGTCTGCCTCAAACGTCGCTGAAGATCCTAGCTCACACGCCCGCTGGCTCTCACACGCTCATAGCTTTTGCACATGCTCGCCATAAGATCTTCGTTGAAGGGTCTGGATTACATGCTGGTCGAGAGCTCGGATCGTGCCTTAGCACCGTGTACAATCGAGAATGCAATCGTGTGTGATCGCACACGTGCACACATGGAGCTTATCCGGTGCACAGGGGTGCGCCACATGGTGAAGATGGCGACACTCGATGGCCATCCAATGGATGCAATTGATTTGTGCCCATGCTCGCGAAATCAGGTGTTGCGACTGGTTTCGAACATGCGTTGCTGGCTTGAGAGCTCCCTCCACGACCGTTATGCCATCACGTCAAATTGTTGAGTGGAGAGGTTTGATGGCTCGAGCTCTCGACCGTTGGATGGAGATCCAATGGTTGAGATCGTGTGATGAAGGTGGTGAGCTGATGAGTAGAGGGGCCTAAGTGGATTTGGATGGTTGTGACGGGGCCACGTGGCACCATCGTGGTCGTTCATATTCTTTGCTTTGTAGGTGGCACCACAGACGTCGGATTGGGTTGATTTTCGTGCCATTGAGCTACAATCGTTGATTTGGATCCATCTGTGCAGTTAGATTTGTCATTTGAAGCTCTGAATTACGTCACCTTGCCCCCTTACTGTTGATCTTCCTTGATTTGCATATAATGCCACAGAACTTCGATCAAGGCGATCTCGGAGGCATTAGACTCCAATCATCACCCCGATTAGATCCGTATGGTTGGATCTTCAATCCGAGACCTTGTAATATATCTCCTTTTCCCTAGCCACAAAAAGAGGCAAATTAACCTATAATTTATACAATCTATCCTAAATGCAAAATGATGCATGCTATGCAATATTTATAATATGGAATGCATAAATAGATCTAAATAGGAATTTTAATATGGAATGCATAAAGCTTAGGAACATGCATAAATAGGAATTTTAATCTAAATGGATGTGTATACATCACCAACCCATAATTAATTTCCTCGGAAGGCACAAAGAGATATCGCTGTGATGTGCCAAACAGTGTGGTTGATACTGAAATTGAAATAGAGAGGGGGTGAGTAGTGAAATTGAAATATAATGGACAATTAAAATTCAATCACACAAGTGACACAATAATTTTTAGGTGAAAACCCAAATTGGGAGAAAACCACTACCTAAGTTAATGTTAACTTAGGATTTGCAATCACCAAGTGATCAATCCACTAACCACACTACTTAAAACAAGGGTAGTGTACCTTAATTATAATTCTCACCTTCGATCCCAAAATAGAGGTTTCTCCCTTCGAAAGGAAGAGATGGGGATCTGACAGGCCGGATATCCAACTACAACAAGTATAAAAATAAAAGTAAAAGACACCCTATAAAGCTCCCCAAAGATATGTATAATGTTATCTAGCAACTAGGGTGAAGGTGAACTCCCTGATGATGATGGTGACAACACAACAGCGAGGGAGTATGGGAGTATGCCTAAGAGATCTGAATTACACAATAATAGGGCAGTCGAGTGAGTAAACCAAGTGTTTTATCTTGTAGAATGTCTCTAATTGGTGTGTCTAGCCTAAGAGGGGTTAAGAGGTATATATAGGCCTCATGAGAACCTTCAAGAAGGCTTGGGAGGCTCCTCCTAGCCGTTGGGAACATCTCCCAATAGATTTAACCAAAATCCAAATTAAGTCAGGCTCAAAATGACTCTGATAGCAAAATCAGACATCTAATTTTTTGCTTAGACGTCTTGTTAGATGTTTGATGTGAGTTCTGGTTGTCTAATCTAAGGGTCAGTGTTCCTAGATTCAGTTAGATAAAAACAAGGTTCTTGTTACAAATGGTTAGACGTCTTAATGGCTATTTTAAGATGTCTGATTATATTTTTGGACATCTAATTTTACGCAGGTTTGTTCCTGGATTGAATCAGATCCAAATAGGGTTCTAGTGTATGTAGGTTAGACGTCTGACAAGGATTTTGGACATCCAAGGGTAGTGATGACCTTGAGCTTTGGATTTCTTGTGAATCCAAAAGCATGATGAAGTGAATTTAGGTTTAATGTTCCTATTTTGGACGTCTGGAAGCATGTCTAGACATCTGAGAATAATGATAAAATATTCCTCCTTGTGTTTGCGTATATTTTATTCAATTCAAGGAGGATGGGCTCTCAACAGTCAGGTCATTAGACGACTGAGGGAGTGATTAGACGTCTGTGATGGTCTGTGGACATCTGATATAGTGTCTGGTCGTCTAAAGCTTGAAGGTTCAAAGCCATAAGGCATTGTATATGGCATTTAGTCGTCTGATTCATACATCAGATGAACTTTCAATATCAGACGCCTGGGAACCCTTTTAGACGTCTGATCCTAGGATATATTTTTGTTTCTAAGTCATGTCTAAGTGTTGAGAGCCTAAGTCTAGAGATTTTATATCTATTGGAGGTTTTTTACAACTCTTTTTAGACTCAATAAAATAAAAAAGTACAACTCTTTATAAGTTCATAGAATAACTCCTAAGACCTAGACTTAAACATATCTTCATCATTCATTTCCTTTTCATTCAGATGACAGGACTTGCAATAGGGTTATGATAAATGGTTTGCCCGATTTTTATTTTTCTTTTAGCTAATTTGTAAAATCATCAAAACACTATTTAGAAGAGGTTGAACTAATTGATACAAGAACTATTTTAGCTAGGAGAATAGCCCGCACCTACCTTACTACTTGGCTAATCACCCTGGAGTCCTTGCCTAGGTGAAGTGGTGACTACAAGCTTATATGTTATGCATGTGGGATGCTACTCTATACTAACACACAGTGAGTTATCTTCATTACAAGGTATGGAAAAATAATTACAAATCCTTTCACAGTAAACATCATGTACCTAATTGCACCTAGCTACCCAGTTGGCTAAATAGCCTAATTGAAGAGTTGCAGGGAGGCTAGCTCACTTCCTAAAATAGTCGCAACCGCTAAGAAAGGTATAACTAGCTAAAGAGTTGGGTTGCATGGAGGATGGATTGGTTATAGTTTGCTGTGGTCAAAATGAAGGAGATTTGGGATTAGGGTGTGTGGAGGATGGAGGGTGGAGATGGAATGCCATTGCCATGGGTCTTGGATTAAGGTGGCGTGGACCTCTATGTAGAGGGCTAAATTGGGTGAATTAATTGGGTGGCTAATTAGGCTAGGTGGAGGTTTTAGTGGACCTGTAAAGGAGAATAAAAAAACATTAGTATAACACAAGACTAAGCTCTAAAATAAAATAATTAACCCTAAGATGCATAACTCATATCATAATGCACTAATGTCTAATATGTAGTATTTACAATGCAACTATGCTATGAATGCTTATGAAATATGCATTAAATAGGCACGTTACATATATCTTGTATTTATCAAACCCAAATGATCTAGTGTTGTTCTAATGGTTCGATAGGTTCTTTATTTCATTAAGTTCTTGTTGAAATTGATTAGTTATTTCTTACATCATTTGAACCAACGAGGTCTGTAAATCACTCATAATTTTAGTTTGACTTTGAATCATCTATTCAATGTGATTGTCTTTTTAAGTAAGGGTCCATCACTTAATTTTGGAATTGCCTTGGTTCGATGCACCATAAGGGGTTGGGTTTATATGATGTAAACATGTTTATACTACTTAAGATGTCTATTTATGCATGTTCTTAAGCATAGGATTGCATTGCATACTATAAATATTGCATAACATGCATCATCTTGCATTTAGATTAGTTTGAATAAAATGGAGGTTAATTATCTCCTTTTATATTCATGGACAGGGCAAACTTTTTATCAGGACCTCGGATCGAAGATCCAACCATACAGATGTGATCAAGGCGACGATTGGAGTTCAACGACTCAAAGATCGCCCTAATCAGACATCTGTAGCATCAGATAGAGACTGAGGAACCCTAGAAGATCAAGGGCCAAGATGGTGTGAATCCGCATTTCAAATCCGATCGTACGGATGGAATCGGATCGACGATCGTAGCCTAACGATGCGAAAATCGACTCAATCCGACACCTGTGGCACCATCTACATCATCCAGAAGATGGATGGCCAAGATGGTGCCACGTGGCACCATCTCGGCCGCCCAACCAGCCACCCTCAATCACTGACGACAATAACGCCCACGCATGTCCGCCGTTGGATCAAGATCCAAGGCTGAGAGAGGAGCTCAGCTGGTGCTTGAAGATCCTGAAGAATCACTAGAACGAGCTATCTTGACTGTTGGATCTCAATCCAACGATCCTGATCGCGTGTTCAAAAGATCGGCCGCCCGCCCATCCACGCACGCAGCGTAGTGGATAAGGCGCTCGGTCGCCTTCAGGCGCGGGTTCGAATCCGCATGAGGAGGCAAGCGAGCGAGGGGTGAGCAGGCGCGATTGACCGCTCGATCGCGATCAAGCGGTTGTGCGCGCGTAATTGTGCTTACGCCGTATCGCACGCTGTGCCTCATGCGAGATCAGACGCAGGCGGGTGCACAGAGGAGGTGGGCGGAGAGGTGACTTAAGCCGTCTGATCTCATGATCGGACGGTTGAGATCGGCAGTACGTGAACGCGCGTTACGCACGAGCAGGCGAGCGGCCGCACCGGCGACGCCCCACTATGCCCACGATGGGGCTTTAGCGACGGTTTTATCCGTCACTAAAGACCCCTTATTTAATGTTTTGAGATTTAAATGACCAAATTTCCCTCACTCCTTGCAACTATAAAAGGAGACCCCCTCCACAAGAAATTCTCATCCCTTCCTGATCTTCTCTCCCTCTCCAAAGCTCAAGAGAAGCTTGTCCCACAACCAGGATGCTTCTCGCGAGATAAAGTCAATTTTTCGTCCCCCTTTCGGAAGCAGATCCCACGATGACGTGCTGCCCCGTTCCCATTCTTCCTGCTTCGTCCTCCTTCATCCTACTCCGTTCTCCTTTGTCCAGGCGTCGTCCCGTCTGGCTCGTCCTCCAAGCGACCGTCGAGGAGGATATCTCTATCCCCATTCTTTTTACTGCTTTCTAGAGTAGATTTATTATTTTCTAGAGTAGATTTACTATTTTCTAGTGTAATCATTTTCCCGCTTTCTAGTTGTAATGTTTAGTGTAACAAACAATCTTTTTAATGATGAATTTCATATTCATTCTACACCTCTTTTTGGTTTTTATTTGTAATATTCTCTCTCTCTTACTCTTTCTCTCTTCTATTTATTGTAAATAGTTAGTTCTAATTAATTAATTTACTTCGTGATAAATAAAACAAACGTGTGTTTTTAAATCAAACATCCGCCTCCCTGTGTTCGACCCGGGATTTCTATTCCGGTATAAATTTTACTTGTTGAACATGAGTTCTTCGCTTTCATACTATGACAACAGGTTTTCAAAACCAAACACGTTAGCGTAGCAACTCGTAGCGTTCAACATTATATAATTAGGTCTGGTCTAGTTTAACTATGGGTTTTCTTGCCCTTGGTTTTTCCAGGAGAAATTAGCATGGTTTCTCCCGCTTGAATTATATGTGTTGGAGTACAGATTGACTCTAGAATTCCCTTAGATCACTCGAACTTCCTCAAAATATGGAGCGAAAATAGAGGAGTGAGTTGTATAAGGATAACCCGAAGGATATGCAAATTGTGATCTTGAAGTGTATGGGCCCATTGAGGTGCTTGATATAGCAGGTATATCGACTCCTCATTATAAGGATCAGAAGAAGAATAAGCAGCTTGATGGTTAAGTCTTGGTGAATTTCTAGTCTGATTTATGAACTCATCAAGCTTCTTAAAAACCAAATCCATTTTATCAAACTTCAAAGAAGAGAATAGATGGGAGAAGTAGTGCCCTAACTATAAAAATCAAGTGCACAAATGTAGCCTTAAAAGGTTTGACCCTATTGGACCCAATCTTAGCACCCTTGAAATTTAAATTAAGTCTCCTTGACCTTTGAACTACTTGGCTGACTAGGCTAAAGTGACCTACTTGAACAATCTGTGCAGTGGTTCACCCAAGTAGTTAATGTGGTTACTATACCCTCTTAGCTTATTATCAAGGGTTCCAAGTAGACAAATCCTCAAGATGATTCAACTCAAATTCCAAAGTGGTAAGAAAATTAATCCAACCTAGGGACACATCTACTCAATTTTAAGCTTAGGAGTTTCGCACTTGGTATAATGGGCGTTAGGGGGTGGTTTCCCTTAAAGATTAGTTAATTATGAAGTATAATGCAACAACCAAGAAAACAAGGCCTTTAATTTTGGAGTTAACTTTTAAGGTTCAACCATGATTAAATATGCTTTAGGGTTTCTTTTACCACTTTTAGGGTTTCAAATAATCTTGTTATTGGTGACGCCTTTTCCTTCAATTGAAGTCCAATGATGATGTGTGGCCAATTTTAGGAAAATTAATCGCAAAAGATTACCAATCTCTCCAAGTAGATAAACCCTAGAATGAGTGTCCTGATTAATAACAAAATGTATTCTAATGGAGTGTAGGTTTTAAGGTGAGATTCTTTTATTTTTATTTTTTTTAAATGCGATAGGATAATAAATTAAATTAATCAAAACAAAAAATATATATTTTTGAGAAGATAATAGATCAAGTTTACTAAATAACCAACTAACTAAGCTAGAGTTATTTTAAGAGTTAACGGAATGAAAACTAATTAACTAACTAAGCAAGCAAATATATATATTTTTAAAAGATAATGATGTAGATATTTACAAAACAAATCCCAATAAGATAGATAAGATTTTTTTTTAAGAGATAACATATGATAATGAAGTAGAACTATGGACAAATTATGTGTTTTTTATAATGATAATTATCCTAGTCTAATTAAGAGAAAAGAGGAGTAGATTTATTTGTTGGGCCAACGTGGATTAGCCCAAGGTCCTCTCTTACAAAAATGTAAGTTAGTATTCTAAAATGTAAATGAAATGCATGCAAAACAACAAAATAGAATGCAACTTTAAAATTTTTTCAAACCAATAAAAGTGATTAAAATCGTGTACTATGGGAGTTCAATTTGTCTCGCATGGAAAACACTACTATTTTAAAATAATGTATTTTTGATGTTTTTTGAATATTCAAATTTATTTGGTGTTTTAAAGAGGTGATAAGTTTAAGGAACTATAGATATAGACTAAAATGTAGTAGTAGGGACCTAAATTTAACTCATGTGAAATAAAATTTATGAAACTATAAAAATTCTAAGAAAAATCCTAGACTCTCCTGGCTATCTAACTAAGAATCTTATCAAATTTTACGCCAATATAATTTCTATAACGCATGGAGCAAAATTGGAAATAACTTTTAAAGATTGAATGGTAACAATCTAAGGACTTGAATGTAAAATAATATTAATTTTTTATGAGTAACGTTTGCTCGAAACTTTGTGGAGAAGCTAAAATAAAAAGTACAAATGGAACATACAAGTTTGAGAATTTTTTGATCGTACGAAAATTGATATAAAAATTTGAAACATAAAAGTAATTTTTTAACAACTAATACAAATGTAAAGTAAGCCAGCAAATAATAAAAGTAAATTAAAACATACAATAACTAACAAATACGAAGGAAAATTACATAAAAGATATTTTTTTATTAATAGCTAAAGTAATAAAGTAATTTTTTTATAATTGTATCAGTCACGAGAGTTAACTGATGAAACTATAAAATAATAAATACAATATTGAAATTAAAACTCAGGAGGGATGATGAGAGGAGCGGCACTGACGAAGGAGGGTGAAGGCGGAGGGTGATGTTGGCCACCAGAACTTACCTGCTCTGAAGAGGATCGGAAGACGAGGAGGGTAGAAGAGAGGCTTCAGAGGAAGGGGTAGAGATTTAAGATGGAATGATTAATCCCTGTCCATCCCCTTGCTCTTGTGTGGTATTTATAGAGGCTATTGAGGCTTAGACCTCACCAAAAGTTGTTAAGGATGAAGGGGTTTCTGTCACAAAGAAATTAAGAGTCCCGCTGGTCTTGAAACCCTTCAAAATGTTAATTGGAATGGCATTTTCAGACATTATTTTCGCTCGAATATCAAGTGTACGCCGCCGTAAGCTTAAATGGGCTTTAAAAGAATTTTTGTTCCAAAATTTTTACTCAGCCAGCCCATTCCAAACATTTAAAGGCCCAGCTGGTCCGCCAACTCGTGCCCACTAGCGGCCGCGATTCTTCTGCTGAGCCACTTCCCTTCCTCACTTGCGGCTTTCATTCACCTGCACATTCCACATGGTCTCAGTAAAAAAAATCTCTCTGGTTTTTTTTTTATTATTATTTTTTTCTTTCTCTCTCCACTCATTTTCTTCTTCTCGTATTTCCACTGAATCGTTTACATGCACATCTTTTTTATTTTCATTTTCATGACTAATCTCTAAGACTAATATTAATTATATTTTTGCAAAAATACATAATAATGTATAAATGTATAATTATTTACAAGGTGTAAAGTAGGTATTGTAAATTTATTCTAAGAACATAAATAATTATTAACTATTAAAAATTTTAAATATAAATTATAAAATAATAAAAATTTATCAAGTAACATGCCCCCATCCACCTTCTCATTTACAAGAGATGAGAGGAAAGCAGAGGGACAATGGACTTATTACCGTCCTAATTCATCCTGTCAACATTAAATGCAATGAGACACACCCATCCCTTGGACCTAGGAGGATGGGACACCTGTCTACGCCAGGTCTTGAGACATTTAAATAACCTAGCCACATAGTTAGCTCTACTATCATGTATATAAGGTATAAGTTGATGGATGGCCGCCATTAGTCCAAAAAATTGAGCAGTAGATTGCGAAATACAAGTAAAAGGGAATAAGACTTGGTAAGTGGTGAAAACCCACCAAGTATGAACAAGGGGTAGGTCCTAAAGGGCACTTCCCGACTAACCAAGCTTGTAGACCACCAAAACAACAAAACTCCCTATCCCCACAAGAGAAGAAAGGGGGCAAAAAAGCAACTCCTGTTCAATCGAACCATCAAACCCCCTGCTGACAGAAGGGACGAGCACCTACCCCGTAGCAAGGATAAGTGGTAGCTGATGGGGGCAACAAGAGTTACCAAAAAAAAGAGGAGAAAAATAGTTTGCTCTTGTAGTTCGCGTAGCAAACTTCGAGAGTGGGAGCAGTTGATGGGAGGAAAAAAACCAAGCCCACCAGAAGTCAACCCATGAAGTAGACAAGCCTAAATTAAGCCTAAGAAAGGAGTTGGCCCAACACAAAGGCTCTCTGCCAATCGAGATGGGGGGCCACCATCCTAGATAGGCTATCTAAAACTAGTCGACTAATTTGTCTACCAAAAGCACATAGAGTGGCTAAACTACCCATCGACTTGATACTTGGATGATAGGAAACAACTTGAAAGATCAAAGACTCTCAGCTTGCCATTGTGCCTAGACTAATGATGCTAAGAAAGAAAAGGCACTAGCGACTTGAGGATTGAGGTGGCGACTAATAAGCCTACTTTAGTAGATATTAATTATACCTAAGAACAGTCAATTCTAAGATTAAATAGGATTTTAAGCATATAGTACATTAGAGAAATTAGTTGAGTTGTGATTTATTCTTACGTAATTATTTGAATGTAGTTAATTATTTATTTATGTGTGTAATTATATTTCCTATATGAAATAATTGGAATGACATCTTGCAATTCGAGGAAAATTTTTATAGAAAAAATTAGTGAAGAAACTTGTGTAAAAAAAGAGAGGTAAGAGAGGACAGAATCCGCCGCCTACCCTCTCCTCAAATCACGCCTCCCCAACTCGTGATATTTTAGCGGCAAGAAAAGAAAAAGAGGCCGTCACCTCTGCTTAATTTCTCTCGCTCGTTAACTCCCTCGCGTCAAAAGAGAAGAGCACCACCATCCCCCTGGGGGGCTTGGTTCTTCCTCAACAAAGACCACCACCCACATCCCTCTATCATCTTTCTCCCCACACCCGCCCCACCCCCACCCACACGCTGGATCTCTCTCTGCATGCACCACGTCCCCACCGCCTTCACCAGTGGCTCCCTCGACACCCGACGGAGGGGAAGGACTTGAGCCGTCCAACCCCTCCCCCGGGCGTCCAGCTGAGGCCTTCACCCACGACCGCGTGCCCACGACCGTGCTCCACCTTCACCCACGACTACGTCTGCACCCTCGCCACGACATCCACAACCGCGTCCATCCTCGACCCTCCTCCGATCGTGCTCTCTCTCACTCTCTTCACCACGCTCCACCGACGACCTTGCCACCGCCTGTGACACGCCACCACCGTTCTTCAACCGACGACACAACCACCGCACCAACTCGGCCTCCTCACTACCATGACCTCCTTGCACTGTGCTTCTCCTCACCGACCGGCCGTGACCCCTCGCGACCATGACCACCGTGTTCTCATCTCCTCGACGCAAGCCACGACCACGACCTCCTTGCACTATGCTCCATCCTCGGCGACAGCAGCAACCAACCTCCTCCTCGACCGCGCTCCACCGCGTCTACCCACTACAGAGGATTCCCTCCCCGTCTCCTCCACGCCAGCTGCAGCAGCACCACCGTGCGCGCCAGTTGCCTTCACCGCGCGTGACCCTCGTGTGCACTCCCTCGCGCGCAGCAGTCCGCACCTCAACCTCCTCTCCGCGCATGTCCTCGCAGCTGCAGCAAGGACCTCCATCGTTCCTCTTCTCATTCACACACAGCAGGAACCCACAGCGACCACCGCACAGCCACCTTCTCGACGCGCCTACGGTCTCCTCTGCGCGCTGACAACTTCCCCCGCACGAGCACGCCACCCGCGTTCACGTGCAACGTCTCCTCTGCCCGTAGATCACCGTCGGCTGCCCTCCATCTCCGCCGGTCTCCTCTCCGGCCGGCGGCCGACAGCCGTCTCACGCCACGCCGTCACCTCTGGCGCGAAGCTCTCGTCCGCCTCAAACTTCTTCGAGCTCCTCGGCCCTGGCCATCGGTTCATTGACGCACACGGCAGGGAAAGGAACTTCCCTGTTTTGGGTTGAATTAACATTTAGATTACATGCCATTGAAAAGAGATGGTATTTTTAAATTTTAATATTATATTGCATAGTATTTGTTAAGAGATCCTCTTGATTTTCTTTATTTCACATTAATATTTATTCAAGTTACTCTTTCTCTTATTTGATACTACAGTGTATTGGCAAATTTATTTCGTTTTAGGCTCGTACAAAGTACTCGAAGAATGCACTGAAAAGATTGGTGGATTTATTGGCCTATTCCTCTTTAGGGATACGACCTAACTTTTGTGGTTAATTTTGACTGTTAAATATTTTTTATCGAAAATTCTTCCACCACATGGTTTGTACTGCAACAACATATTATTATCTTTTGAAAACATCATTTTGCAAGCAAAAATTTCTCAATCAAGTCATCCATGAGTTGATTGCACTTCACGAGGAGCAAGTAATTGCCTATAAAAAGTGAATCAAATATCCATCCTTGTATAGGACTCAAAAAACTATTAGCGGATAATTGAGAGTTAGATCTCTCTCTGATTAATGTATGTACTGCCATGTTATATTTTAAAAACTTGGTATGAATGTAACTCCAGAGAAAAAATTATTTGATGGTGGGGCTTGGGGATATTTTTTGGGGTTTTTGTTAAGGTTTTTAACTTCCACATAATTATTTTCAATTATTTTAAGTAAATTATAATAACCTTCGCTCATACTTTTATTATTAAATAAATACCTACTATATTCTCCACTCCTACTTATACTATTAAACAAAGAGCACTGGTTGACAGAAGCATCTTTCGAAGCCATTTACGACACCAACTCATCTGACCCATTTCTTCCACAACACATGATCAGTCCAGACAGTACATCTCATTTCGGGATCCGTGTCCCCATTTTCGGTAAAGGGGGCATCGATTGTGGCTTCGAAGAGGGTGTCTGCTTTTCTTCTCTTAAATAAATATCCACTAACATCATATCATTACACCAATCATTTTATTCTCCCCACTCATCTCCTCTTATTCCACTATCCAAGCAAACATCCATTTTTAATTATTCCATTTTAATATATCTATACAACATTTTATCTTGCCTAACGAACCCTTAAGTGTGTTTAGCATTTGTCAAATCCATATGCATAGGCGAGAGTCTTGATTAGGCCCATTACCCAAAAAGAATAGGAAGTGCTTCAGAGAATGTAGAGGTCTTAAATCTCCAAGGGAAATGAAGAAAATATAAAAATATACATAACCTTATTAAGAAGTGGTCAGTCATGTTTCGCATGTTAGAAATTGGGGTTATAAGTAACCCGTCGTCGTAGTTGCAAAACACATCGATCAGATAAAATTTATACCAAAACTCCAAGAGAGTCTCGGGTCGAACACAGGGAGGCGACGTTTACTTTAACTGAAAATTGCGCTTTGATTTATTTGTTTTGGTATTTTAGGATTTTGTTATTTTTTTGTATTTTTGAAAGAAGAAGACAAGCAAAATGAATCACAAGAGATATAGAACAAATTTGATATATATCACTTCCAATGTCAATTACAATAAATTATGAAAGCATAAAAAGAGAGGGGGGGTGAGAGGACATCTCCCGAATTGACTGTTCGGTGAGACGACGGTGCCTGGCGGAAGCTTGAACGAAGGTGAGGAGCGGGACGACGGAGGTGAGATGTAGGAGGACATCGGGTAGAGGAAAGTTTTGGCGTGGCTCCGGAACGGAGGTGAGAAGGCCGAGATGATCTGCTACTGGAATGGAGGTGGGAGGACGTCTCCAAGGTGATCTATGAAGGGAGATGGGAAGTTGGAGGAGTATTTGGTGGATAGAGGTTTGCTATAGTAATAGGGACCTTAGGAGCCTAAGAGCAAGCTCTAATGGAGCGTTGGTAGGCTTGTTAAAACTTGGGAGTAGGTGGGAGTAGAGTACGTATAGATGGCTTGGAGGGGAGGGGGTGTAGGTCCTTTTATAGTGGAGGAGAAGAGGTTAAAATAGGTAAAGGACCTTTAGCAACCTCCAGACCGTTGCTGGAGACGTCGCTGTAGACAGCTCACATCCGCTCACACCCTTAGCTAGCTTTGCTGGCTTGCAATGAAGTAGCGATGGCTGTAAGCATCGCTGTAGGTCAACCCTGCTATCATTGAAAGCTGGCACCAACCGCACACGTGCCCGCACTGCGTTGCCGCACATCACGAGTGCTGATCGCGTGGTGTCCTTCTAGTGTGTGTGCTGGTGTGTGCGCACACGCGCTGCGCTGCCGCTGCTGCTTGTGTGCACTGCTACCCGGCTGATTTGAGAATTGGGGGGGCTGCGGGGATTCGAACCCGCACCCCTCCCTTGAGAACCGTCGCTCCCACCATTGCGCCAAGTCCGCCAATGCGTCGTGAGGAAGAGCCGCAGTTGCGTGGTGAGGGCGAGCTCAGAGAATCCAACGGCTGAGATCACTTGATGATCGGCCTTTGGAGAAGTGGCGGGTGGCGTTGGGCGGTCCAGATGGTGCCACGTGGCACCATCTGGACCGTCCACCCTTCCTTGCTTGCAAAGGATGTCACGGTGCTCAGATCGAGGTGATTTCTATGTTGTCGGACTGTGATCGTTGCTCCGGATCCATCCGTACAGTCGAATTTTTCATCCGAAATCCATAAGGGTGTCGCATTGCCTTCTAGGCATATAAAATGAAGGAATTAATATACAAAACATACAACTATCCTAAATGCCATGCAATGGATGTTATGCAATATTTATAACATGATATGCAATGCTAAGCCTAGGAACTATCATAAATAAGCAATTTATCATGAATTCATGTGTGTTCATCATACCCACATGCTTACTTTTTACTAGTCCCTAGCAAAATTAACCTAAATGGTATGTATGAAAATAGAATCAGGGTTCGAGTATTTAGGCAAATTCATTGATTGCTTTAGAAAATCTCAACCCCAAGACCTAATTACAAAAACTCAATAGTGCCCGGGTGCCTATCAGAATGCAGACCGTCCAAGCCCTCGCCTTATTTGAGAAGAGAAGATAAATTTTTTTTTTCTTATTTTTCTTCTTTTTTAATTTTTTTTGTACTTTTGGAGTTTGAGAGTTCCGGGATAACTTTTTACAGCTACCTGACCTGCCCAAGACTCGAAAAGAACTTTAAGTGCTAAGCATCTTGTGGAAATAGTGAAAGACTCACTAAGCGGCCATTAAAATGGACTTCGGGTTTCTACAACCTTAGGTGACCTTGGCTAGAGGTTTATCTTTTCGATCGGTAGCTTTCTCCATACTTTTATTATGAGGTCAACACAAGGGTGAACTCAATGTATATCTCCCCAGTTTATTCTACTTCCCTGCTTCTTCCCTAAGTGTTTTGGGAATTATTGTGCATTTTTTTGTGAGCTGGGCTCTGGACAACCGGCCAATGGGCTGTTACCCACGACCACTTGCAAGCCAAACTCAGGCGGTGAAGTGTGGCTTTATTACTTTTTTATATTCTCCTTTTTCTATTTTTTTCTTTTCTTTTTGAGTGTTTCATTTTTTTTTCTTTTTTTTCTAAGTAGGCAGCTTCTCTGATCTAAGATTTACCTAAAGGCAGTACAACGAAAATGGTCTTGTGGTTGGGCTCTAGACAACTGAACGATGAGCTATTACCACTGACAACTTGCCATCCATACCACCCAAGTCGGTCCATTAGCTACCCAATTTCTGTAAAAATTGTCAGAAAGTGAGTCAGTGCGAATAGTGTGTAGATGCTTAGCCTTAAAATCCCCCCAAATCAGAGGGCGGGTTGATAAGTCATATACTTATCATCTCAATTTATTTGCCAAATTAAAATGAATTTGGATTGGCGAGGACTCGAGACTAAGTCCACATTCAAGTGGACACTCGGGCTAATTAAGCCCGAAGACCTGAAGAGTCTAAGTATTTAGGTCTCAAAGTATCAATTCCTAAAGTTTGCAACTCCTAATGCCTAAGTTCTCGTCTCCTAATTCTATTTTTTTTTTAAGGAATGAAATAACAGGAAATTACTGTTACAGCTGACAAAAAGGTTATAAAATATGTCCACCCCCCCATGCTTAGCTATTGCAATGTCCTCATTGTGAAAAATGAAAGCATGCAAGAGAGTAGAAGTGGAAGAATAGCACCTAGTTTCCGTGAGACTTTGGTTAGCTTGGAACAGTCTTTACATGTACTGAGTTTAGTACCTTTAGCTAGGTGAGGTCCTCAACAAAAAATAACTAAACATTGAGGCCACAACAACCTAGTTTCCGGGCCCCCAGGTATAGGTCCCGGAGAGTGAAAATGGGCTTGCCAAAGAGATGAACAATGAAAGTGGCAAGCTGGTGGTGCAGGGAGAGCCCAAATGGTCTCCAATAGGAGTTTTGTTGATTTATTACAGAGGAAGTGTGGTTGGGTATAAAATTTGTGCAATGGTTGGGTGAAAAGGACGATGAGGGTTTTGTGATGTGCTGGGGATTTGTGAGTACTCTAGTATACCTAATGTTTGAAGAGTTCTTCCCCAATGTTCAATTTCATCCTCACACTCTGGGTTCTTAAACCAACCATCCTGATCCTCAGAATTCCCACCCACAAGTTGGACCTCAAACTCTAAGCATTCAGGATAAGGATGTTGTTGGATTTTATCTTGATCATGTGAATCATCCAACAAATTTTTGATTTCATGTATATCTTCCTCATCCTGCATTGCTACAATTGGTCGCATTTTTGTTTTGTCCTCAATTATTTTCGCAACCGTGTGATCTTCTTCCCAAGTTTGGGTTGAGTTGGTCATTAAAAGGTTGTCTAAGGTATGTATGGCCATTATTTCATCTATCCTACCAAGCTCCTCCATTGAACCACACTTAATTTTATTCTTCTTTGAGACCTCAAAAATATTGAATCGATTTATCTTATCCCCTGAGGCTATTTCTATATTTCCTGATTCACAATCAATCCTCTCCTTGGCAGTAGCCAGGAAAGGTCTTCCCAGAGTAATCGGGGTGTGGTTGAGCTGTTTTGGGGTTTCCATGTCCAGGACCATGAAATCAGCAAGGTAATGCAAATCGTTAACCTTGAATAAAACATCCTCCAAAATACCTCTTGGTTTTGTAATGGATCTATCAGCTAACTGCAAGGTTATGTCAGTGTGTTTTAGGTAGCCTAGATGATGAGAACCTCATCATGAGCCATAACTAGCTCATTTTGACCCAATACAAAGGATAAAAGCTCCTACATATCTCAAGGAAAGGCTTAACTCAGAGAATTCTGAGTTTGAGAAGAAAACAAGTCATAAGGGGTAAAAGTGTAATTTTACCAGTATAATCTGTATACAGGGTAATTCAGGGCCCAAACATAGGTCAAAGCAGCTTAATAAGAATAAAAGTGGGATGAGATGATCTAGCAAGGGCTACAGCACTTCCAAGAAACCAAATGATAATCTGTAACCCTAAAACAACCCACTTCAATTCACAAGGTTCGAGGCAAAGTAAAAATAGAATAAACCCTCTAAAATTCATAGAAAAATAATCTCTAGGGTTTAGAACCTTCAATTTGGCCTTTAGAACCCATTTTGACCTACATTGAGAACCATGCCCAATTAATAACTTAATTTGGGTCTTTACGCAAATTGACCGGTCAAACAAGGTTTAATATGGAAATGAAATTCACCATCAGATTCCTTAGGTCCTAATTAGTCATGTATAAAAACTTGAGCCTAAGAAGAAACCTCCTTGACCGACTTTACACTTTGGTCCTCATATATTTACTCTTTGGCCCTCAACTTTTGAACCCTCGCATTTTGGCCCCTAACTCTCCTTCGTTCTTTGCAATCAGGTCCCTCCTGCAAAACCCTGCCAGCACCATGCTCCGGCGACCTTGCGCGGAGCATGGCGCCGCGCAGGGTGAGGTGGGGGACCTGGCAAGTAAACCGGGGGTGCCCTGCGTCGTCAGCCGTCGCAGGGGCACCCCCCTGGTCATTGTAGCCCACCATACCGGCCGTGCGAATGCACGGACGGTATGGGTTCGTGTTTCCGACCATTCTCCGGCGAGGGAGACACGTCGTCTCCCTCCGCCTTCCTCCCTGTTTCATCCCTATAAATACCCCCCGCTGCTCCACCGACCAGGGCAGCCTGGATCTGACGGAGAAAACCCCCAACTTTCCTCTCTTCTCACTCCGGCAGATGCCCACCAGCTCCGGCGGTTCTTCCTCCTCCTCCTCTTCGCTCTGCCGCAATACCAGCAGCAGAGACTTCTTCCCCTGCTCTTCCCGCGTCGCGCAATACCGGCGCGCGCTGCCTCTGCCCCGTCGTCACCGCCGTCCTCCCCCCACTGGGCATCGTCTTCTCCGGCGACAGTCGATACGACTGTCGCCCTGTTCCTCCCCTTTCGTCCCTGCAAGTAAGCTAGAGCTACTCCCCTTCTTCTCCTCTTTCTTTCCCCGCTTTCAATTTAGTCAATTAAGCCCTCGACCGACCCTGACCACCTTCACCCCCTTCGTCTCCGACCACCCTCCGGCGAGCTGCTCCCATCACCTCAGCGACCCACACGGCTCGCCAACCACCGCAGGACCTCCGCCTCCTCACCCTGATCAATCTCCGCCCTACCACTTCCCCCACATCACCCTCTGCAATTCCACCGAACAGACTCATCCTCCGACCCACAGTCCGACCTAGGGCAGCCCTCGTACGCCGCCCCGCGCCTCGCCACCACCCACACGAGCTTCGCCGCACCCTGGCGAAGCTCCTGGCACTCTCTGATTAGGCCGAGAGGCCGTTTTCTTGTGGACAGGCCACCCGACCTCCGCCGCCATTGACGCGCAGGAGGACCTGCTTCCGCCTGCAGCTACAGGCGCGCCACGCTCAGCGCCAAGCCCAGATTCACTCCCAGGCCTTGCGAGGAGTTTTGGCAAAACACCAGGTTCGCAGCCGAGGAAGAAAACTCCGCGTGACGCTGCCATCTCCTGCTGAAGTCCCCGCTGCGGGCGCGCAATTGAGGTGGGCCGTTTAGTCCCACCTCGGAAACGCCTGAAGAGCCGCAGCGACATAAGATGCAAAAGTGCAGTAGCCTTACTGCCTCAGTACACGGGGTGAGGTCCCCTTCACCCGCCTGGTTACCCGGTCTCGTCCGTGCTCACGCCCCGCGGACCTGACCCGGACCTGACCCGACCCGACTTAGACTGACCTGCACTCCTCGCCCACCACGCACGCCGGTGGGCCTGGACCTGGGCCTGATCCGAACCCGGTTACCCGGTAGCTCTGGGAGAGCTTTCCCAAGAGTGGTTTCAGAGAGAAAGAGAGACGCGGGGGGGGGGAGGGTAGAGTAGGTTTTGCTTCTGACGAGAAACTCTGAAGTGTGCAGGCGAAGAAGAAGACCCGCGGAAGAAGAAGTGCAGGCGAAGAAGAAGGAGCTGCACTGTAGCAAAGGCATAGTTAAGTCGTCTAAGCACCGGGTCAGACGACGGAAGGTCAGCAGCCAGAGCAGGAAAGAAGGCAGGCTGAAGAAGAAGGAAGAGCAACGGCCAAAGCAGAAGAAGAAGAAAGGAAGACTCAGTAGCTGAAGGCAGAAGCTCTGCAGCCATAAAGAAGAGAAGGGAAAAGAGAAAGGGTCACCACAATTGCAGAAGAAGAAGAAAAGAGGTCAAGGCAGAAACCAAGGAAGAAGAAGAAAGAGATTTGAAGAGGAGCATCACCTCTGCAGAACGAAGAAGAAGAACAAGGAGCTCTGAAGAAAGAAGAACATCACCTCTGCAGAACAGAGAGAAAGAAGGAGATCTAAAGAAAGAGAGAAAGAAGAGCATCCCCTCTGCAGAACAAAGAGAAAACAACAAATTCTTTCCTTCTCTCTTTATTTTTGTAAAAGAAACATGTATATCTCTAGAATACAACTTGCTCCCTGAGTTCGACCTCGGGAACTCTTTCATTTTCCGAGTAAAAAATTTATATTTGAAATGTTGGTAATAACCGGCTTTACTACAACGTTATAACAAATTAAGACCCGGTTTTCGCACTTCACTAGACCCAATTCCATGTGTAGTGAGGTGGGGATCACATTAATGGAAGCACCCAAGTCGAGGAGGGCCCGGTCAGAAGTAACGCTTCCTATTGTGCGGGAAATTAGTCGGTCTCCCAGGTCCTACTTCTTAGGAGGTAGCTTGTTTAGGATCAATGTGCTTGTGTTACCGGACAAAACTACTCTCCTATTGATTTCAGATTTTGCTCTACGCCTTTCTTTATATGCACGCAGTAAACCTATGGCGTAGGGGGGGATTGATTCGATAGCCGCGAGGAGTAAAATATTGTCATTTGAAAGCCTGAAGTAAGGACATCCTTTCCTCCAATTTCTCCTCCGACTTTTTCTATTTTCCCATACAACAACAACATACTCTCGAATCAGACTCTGATGTTTTGTTGATCACATTCTTAGTTGGGAGTTTGGAATTCTTGCTACGGGGCCTAATGGGGTTGACATGGGGTTGGGTAGGTCCCTTGTGTCTACTACCACTCCTTAAGGTGATGGTGTTTGCCGTGGCAAAATGTTGGTTAGTACCTTAGGGAGGGTTGGGCAAAATAGGAGGCTTCCGGTTGATTATGGTAGGAACTTGGTTCACTCCGGGAGGGGCTGGGGTAGCCTGATAGATAGCATGAGCTTGAGCATGCGACTCCCCATCATTACCAAACCCTTGAGGCCTAGCACCTCGGTTTTGAACATTCCTTGGGTTTGGTACAGATTGTGATGGTAGAGATCCGGGTTGTCAGTTGTTTGTATTAAGTCCGGATTGCAAGGTGTCCAGCGAAGTTTTCATCTGTTGCATGAGCTGGAGCATTGACCCTTGCATTTCTACCATTTTCAGGTTCAAGTCAGCCTACTCAGCGAGTTCTTGAGCATTCCACATGGGTTGATTAACTTGATTTAGGGGCAACTAAGTATATACATGACCCTGACCCATTAGTTTTTGCGATACATAGTTGTTGGGTCGATATTGGGTCTGCTACTTGGCGAAACGGTGGCAGCAACTAGCTTTTCTTAAGTCGTTGTAGTACAAATAGTTATTGCCATCATTTGCTAATATATAATTTTTTTACTCGGAAAATAAAGAGTTCCCGAGGTCGAACTCAGGGAGCAAGTTGTATTCTAGGGGTACAAGTTTCTTTTACAAAAATAAAGAAAGAGAGAGAGAGAATTTGTTGGCTTCTTTCTTCTTCTCTCTTTGCTTATCCTCTCCTCTTCTGCTTGGCTCTTCTGCTTTCTTCCTTTGCTCTTCTTCTTTATCTGCAGCAGTAGTGATGTTCTTCTTCTTCTTTCAGTTCTTGTTTCTGCTCGTCTCTTTCTTTTTCTTCTCCCTTGCGGTCCTGTTCTTCTTCTTCTTCTTTCTTTCTTCTTTTCCTTTCTTCAGATCTTCTTCTCATGCTCTTCTTCTTCTGCAGAGTCTTCCCTCGGCCTCTCTGTGTTCTCCTCTGCCTCGCCTTCCTTCTCCTTCTTTGCCTTCAGCCGCTGCTACAGTGCCGCTCGGTGCTCCTCCTTCCTTCAGCCTTCGTCTTCTTCCACGGTTCTTCTTCACCTGTGCCTGCACACTTACACAGCTTGATCAGAGGGGCAAAACCTAACTCTACCCTCCCCTGCGTCTCTCTCTCACAGAAGCCGCTCTTAGGAAAGCTCTCCCAGAGCTGCCGGGTTGCCGTATACGGGTCGCGCCCGGGTCCAGGCCCACCGGCGTGCGTGGTGGGCGAGGAGTGCAGGTCAGTCTAAGTCGGGTCGGGCCAGGTCCATGGGGCGTGGTCGCGGACGAGGTCGGGTCGAGCGAGTGAGTGAGAGGGACCTCACCCCATGCTCAGGAGGCAACGAGCATAAGGCACTTTTTGCCTTTATGCGGGCGCGCTCCTCTGAAAGGTTACGAGGTGGGACTAAATGTCCCACCCCAATTTGGGTGCCTGCGCGGAGGAAGCAGCGGCAGTCGAGGCGAAGCGCGGGGGCTTCGCGCGAGAGCTTCGACGCGACTGCAGCCTGGTACTTCGCGAAGATGCCTCACACTGTCTGGGAGCGTGACCTGGGCGTGGCGCACCTGGGGCAGCAGGTGAAGAAGCTGCTTCGCTTCAACAATGGCGGCGACGAGCGCAGGTACCTGCCCACAGAGAAACGGCCTCTCGGCCTAATCAGAAACGCGGAGGACCTTCGCCGTGGCACGGCGAAGGTGGTCGGGGGGTGTGCAGGCGGCGGGGCGGAGCCTAAGGGCTGCCCTAGGTCGGACTGTGGGTCGGGAGATGGGTTTGTTCGGTGGAGTTGCAGAGGGTGATTTGGGGGAAGTGGAAGGGCGGAGGTTGATCAGGGTGAGGAGGCGGAGGTTCTGCGGTGGTCGGCGAGCCGTGTGGGTTGCTGGAGTGATGGGAGCGGGTCGCCGGAGCAGGGGCCGGAGGTGGAGAAGGTGAGGGCGATTGGTCGGATCGGGGTAACAGTAAAGATGTAAAATGAGGAAAAGGAAGAGGGGAGAAAGAGGAGGAGTTCTACCTACTTAGCAGGACGAGGAGGGGCTGGAGCGGGCGACAGTCGTATCGACTGTCGCCGGAGAAGAAGATGCCCGGGGGAAGGGGCGGCG
The DNA here is from genome assembly GCA_037157565.1 of Thalassia testudinum. NCBI lineage: Eukaryota > Viridiplantae > Streptophyta > Magnoliopsida > Alismatales > Hydrocharitaceae > Thalassia > Thalassia testudinum. The sequence continues at coordinate 98,925,096 of JAZHRO010000031.1, read as the reverse complement.
GCGAGGAGAGGGCCGGAGAGGCGCCAGCTGGGTGCGGCGTGGCGCGGGAAGAGCGAGGGAGAGCAACCCTGCAGCTGGTAGTGCGGCAGAGCGACGAGGAGGAAGAGGGGAGGCCACCGGAGCTGGAGGGCTTCCTGTCGGAGTGGGAAGAGAGGAAGTGGGGGTCTTTCTCCGTCAGGACCGAGCTCCCTAGAACGGTGGAGCGACGGGGGGGTATTTATAGGGTAGAATCAGAGAGGAGGGCGGAGGGAGACGACGCGTCTCCCTTGCCGGAGGACGCCGGAGATGGAGACCCATACCGTCCGTGCGTTCGCAAGGCCGATATGGGTGGTTGCAGCGACCAGGGGGGTGCTCCTGCGACGGCTGACGACGCAGGGCACCCCCGGTTGACTTGCCAGACCCTCCCCCTCACCCTGCGCGGCGCCATGCTCTGCGCAAGGTCGCCGAAGCATGGTGCTGGCAGGTTTTGCAGGGAGGACCTGAACGTAAAGAACGAAGGAAAGTTAGGGGCCAAAATGTGAGGGTTCAAAAGTTGAGGACCAAAAAGTAAATATATGAGGACCAAAGTGTAAAGTTGGTCAAGAAGGTTTCTTCTTAGGCTCAAGTTTTTATACATGACTAATTAGAACCTAAGGAATCTGATGGTGAATTTTATTTCTAGATTAAACCTTGTTTGACTGGTCAATTTATGCAAAAACCCAAATTAAGTTATTACTTGGGCATGGTTCTCAATGTAGGTCAAAATGGGTTCTGAAGGCCAATTTGAAGGTTCTAAACCCTAGAGATTATTTTTCTATGAACTTTAGAGGGTTTATTCTATTTTTACTTTGCCTCGAACCTCGTGAATTGAAGTGGGTTTGTTACAGATTATCATTTAGTTCCTTGGAATTGCTGTAGCCCTTGTCAGATCATCCCACTTTCCTTTTTATTTGGTTTGTTTGACCTATGTTTGGACCCTGAATTACCTTGTATGCAGATTATACTGGTAAAATTACATTTTTACCCCTTATGACTTGTTTTCTCCTTAAACTCATAATTCTCTGAGTTAAGCCTTTCCTTGAGTTATGTAGGAGCTTTTATCCTTTGTATTAGGTCAAAATGAGCTAGTTATGGCTAATGATGAGGTTCTCATCATACCCCCATGCCTAGCTTTTGCTAGTTCCTTAGCAAAAGCTTAAGGTTTCAACCCTTGTTCTAGACCATGAAGTTCTTAATAGCTTCAGATAAGTGCTTTTTCATTTGAGCTTAGATTAGGTTAGAATGCTGACCATAGGCCTAAAAGGTACTCTAGTACCAATCAAGATCCAAATCTGTCTAGCCTTAGCCTCAATCTTTAGCAAAGGTTTTTAAGGCCCACAAGAACTAACCTAAGGTTTATTGGACTTTGTGGTTAAAGCACCCGTGCTTGAAATGATTTTAGCCCTGGCTCAGTTCGCAGTGCGTTTTATAAGAGAGAGATAGAAAGTTTTTCTGTTTGGAGAGTTTTCTCTCTCTTTTTCTTTTTAGTTCTAGCCTAGGATTGGCTTTTCAACACGGTTTGTATCAGATTCCTTGCTCCCATCATCAATCCTCAAGGGTTCCTGGCGATCGATGCTTCGAGATAGCACCGCCCATGGCAACCCCCGGAACCCTGGCTATTGAGATTTTGAGATAATCCCATCCATGGTGTTCCGTGGCCGAATCCAGACCCTGGCAATTGACACTTCGAGATAATGCCATCCATGGAATCTGAACCAGCAGAGTGCTTACATGCCCCCAGTAGGATATGTGAATATCCTAAGAGACAAGCACCGAGGAGATGATATTTTGTTACGCATCTTCGAGGGGATTTCCTGTCTCTCCGCGCTGGGAACTCGTCCAAATCAACTTGTGTTGACCGGCCGCTCCTATTCTAGGTGTTCTTTTCAGAATTTTGCGACGCTTCTGCGTGATTCTGATTTTTACGCTTACTGAACCAGGCTGTGTGTGAGGTTAGGGTGCTTAGGTTACTAAGTCCCGTAAACAAAAAATTAGTTAACGAGGCCAAATACTCCCTAAGCCTTAGACCTAATACTTCAGCTTTTCATTTTCCTCAACCTCTTGAGGAATGTTCAGATCTTAATGGGTACTAAGAGTCTATCCAAGAATGCCTAAGGTTTGCGTTCTTACTAATCTCATTGTGCACTTTTCAGTTATTTTCTTGAATGAGGTCTAGAACTTAGGTTAATTCCTTAGTTCCTTACTAATGACTATCACTTTTTTCTTATATTTTGTGCTCCTTTTTTCCTTTTGTTTCTTTTCTCCTCCTTCACAAAATTTCCTTCTCCTCTTTTCCTCTTATTCTTTTTCGAAAATTTTTAATTTTTATGGTGTTTTTGGCATATGTGAATTTTTTGTTTGAAACCTTTTCTTACAAGTTTTGCACTTTCATACCCCCCCATGCCTAAGATTTGCAATGTCCTCATTGTAACTTAGGGGGTTTTTATTTAACTTAGTTCATTCCTTAAGACAGAAATTTGGATGAGTGAATGGGTCGGGTTGAATTTTTGCGGACGATTTCTAATCCCAGATGCAAGCATCTGAGGTGGGGTCGGTTGTCTACAAGGGTGAACCTTAAGTGCAAAAAGGTGTCAGAAAAAGGTTTTGGATTTTTAGGAAAATGACGGGTTGCCTCCCGTTAAGCGCTGAGTTTTACGCCATCGGCTGGGCGCAATAAGCTCAAGGGGAATGGAGGATATAAGATGCTTCAGCCAAATCAGTAGAAGTTACATCAATGAACGGCTTGAGTCTCTGACCGTTCACGATGAAAGGTTCAGAATCGTGGCTGAGTGGACTGATTTCGATTGCTCCATTCCCAAAAACCTGTCGGACCAAATATGGTCCGACCCACTTGGATCTCAGTTTTCCTGGGAAGAGTTTTAGTTGGGCATCAAAGAGTAGGACCTTTTGACCAGGATGAAAGATCTTTCTCGAGATGTGTTTGTCGTGGAAGGCTTTAACCCGCTCCTTGTAGATTTGCGAGTTCTCGTACGCGTCTAGGCGTAATTCATCGATCTTGCTGATTTGGAGTTTTCTGTGGGTACCAGCCTTGGAAAGATCTAGATTACAGTTCCGTACTGCCCAATAGGCTTTATGCTCCAGTTCTACGGGAAGGTGGCATGCCTTTCCGTACACCAGTCTAAAGGGAGACATGCCCAATTGGGTCTTGTGGGCGGTCCTATAGGCCCACAATGCTTCCGGAAGTCGGGACGACCAGTCCTTCCTGTCAGGTGGAACAGTGACTTGCAGGATTTTCTTGATCTCCCGATTAGACAGCTTAGCTAGACCATTAGTTTGGGGGTGGTAAGGAGTAGAGATTCGGTGAGACACCCCGTATTTGGTCATTAGTGACCTAAACTGAGCATTTGTGAAATGGGTCCCCCCATCAGAGATTATTGCACGAGGAATCCCGAACCTTGAGAAAATATTTTGATGAATGAATTTGAGAACGATTTTGTGATCACAGGTTCGGGTCGGTATGGCTTCGATCCATTTGGACACGTAGTCCACAGCCAACAGAATGTATTCGAAACCATCCGAAACAGGAAAGGGGCCCATAAAATCAATCCCCCAAACATCAAAGATTTCGCATACTAGAATCGGTTGCATAGGCATCATGTCGCGATGGCTCATGTTGCCCAAAGTCTGGCAACGACTGCATGCCTTGCAGTGATTGTACGCATCTTTGAATAGTGTGGGCCAGTAAAAGCCGCACTGGAGGACTTTTGATGCGGTTTTATGCCCAGCGAAATGGCCACCGCATGCCTGGTCATGGCAGAAAGAGAGGATATTGTTGAATTCCTCTTCCGGGACACATCTCCGGATGATCTGATCGGCACCTATGCGGAAGAGGTACGGGTCTTCCCAAATGTAATACTTGGCATCGGAGCGTAATTTGTCCTTCTTGGCCTTCGGCCAATCGGACGGGATCTGATGAGATGCCAAGTAATTTACTACATTAGCAAACCATGGAAGGCTAGTACCAATAGTCAGCAGGTGCTCATCGGGAAAATGCTCAGTGATGGGTCCGGAAGGGTCAATTATTTCAGAAGGAAGACGGGACAAGTGATCAGCTACCACATTTTGCTTTCCCGCTTTGTCGCGAATCTCAAGGTCAAATTCTTGCAACAGCAAGATCCATCGGATTAATTGAGGTTTCGCGTCCTTCTTTGCAAGGAGATGCCTCACAGCTGTGTGATCCAAGTATATGATGACACGGGAACCCAGAAGGTACGATCTGAATTTTTCTAGGGCAAATACTACAGCTAGCAGCTCTTTCTCAGTAACCGTATAGTTACGCTGAGCCTCATCGAGTGTTTTGCTGGCGTAGTAAATGACCACAGGTTTCCCGTCAATTTTCTGCCCCAAAATCGCTCCTACAGCGAAGTCGGATGCATCGCACATGATCTCAAAGGGTTGAGACCAATCAGGGGACTGTAGGATCGGGGCTTGGGTGACTCGGTCACGCAGGATTTCAAATGCTTGAGTGCATTCCTTGGAAATTTCGAAAGGAACATCCTTGGAGAGAAGAGTGGTCAGGGGGCGCGCGATTTTTGAAAAATCAGGGATAAATCGTCGATAAAAACCGACATGCCCTAAAAAGGAACGGATGTCCCTGATCGAGCTAGGCATAGGAAGGTGAGAAATCAGATCAACCTTAGCTCGATCCACTTGGATACCTTTTTCCGAAATTGAGTGTCCCAGGACAATTCCCTCAGGCACCATGAAATGGCTCTTTTCCCAGGAAAGAACCAAATTCACATCGATGCACCGCCTGAGTATCTGGACCAAGTGTTGGAGGCAATCGTCGAATGATGCTCCGAAAACTGAAAAGTCATCCATGAAGACTTCCAAATAATCACCTACCATATCTGAGAATATGGCAAGCATGCATCGCTGAAAAGTAGCGGGTGCATTGCAAAGACCGAAAGGCATCCTTCGGAAAGCGTATGTTCCGAAGGGGCAGGTGAACGTGGTTTTTTCTTGGTCCTCAGGATGGATTGCCACCTGGTTATAACCGGAGTACCCGTCAAGAAAGCAGAAGAACCTATTTCCCGCAAGTTTTTCGAGAATTTGATCAATGAAGGGTAGTGGGAAATGATCCTTCTTTGTGGAGGAATTGAGTCGGCGGTAATCTATACAGACTCTCCACGAGTTGGCTAATCGGGTAGGAATGATTTCTCCGATCTCAGTCGTTATAGTGATGAGTCCTGCCTTCTTGGGCACGACCTGAATTGGGCTCACCCAACGACTATCGGAGATCGGGTAGATGATTCCGGCATCTAACCACTTGATGATCTCCTTTTTCACGACCTCCTGCAGATTGGGGTTTAAGCGTCTCTGCATTTCACGAGAAGGTCGTGTACCCTCTTCTGAATAGATATGATGAGTACAATAAGAGGGACTTATTCCAGTCAAATCATCGAGAGTCCACCCGATGGCTCTGCGATGTTGCTGGAGGACAACAATCAGACGGGATTCCTGTTCAGGACTGAGGTTGGAATTGATAATCACAGGAAGGGTCTGATTAGAACCCAAAAAGATGTATTTCAAGTGAGCAGGAAGGGGTTTCAGTTCGAGGATGGGGTTATCAGCAGCAGCGGGTGGTTCAGTATAGATGTGAGGTTCAAGGGTGGGAGTTACTGGGTTATTCATATCTGGATTCGACTCCTCTGTTTGCGGGTCAAGATCCTTCTGTGGTTGATGAGGCATAATCGAGTCATTCTGGAAGTGTGATTCATCAACCAAAGTCCTGATGTCACAAATTTGTTCGATGACGCCGCAATTAATTCCTTGTTGGGCCTTAAATATATCAATTTTCAGTGTTTGATCTCCATACCTAAGCTCTATTTGGCCCTCCTCACAGCTGATGTTGGCTCTAGCAGTAGCCAAGAAAGGTCTCCCTAGAATGATTGGTGTATCCCTAGGGTTCTCAGGTGCGTCCATATCTAAGACTATAAAGTCCACTGGGAAATAGAAATCCCGCACTCTTACGATCACATCCTCGAGAATCCCTTTTGGTGACTTTATAGATCGATCTGCTAATTGTAATGTCACCTCGGTTGGTTTTAGCTCAGATTCTTCTAGATGGTCAAGTAAGGATGTGGGTATCAGGTTTATGGATGCACCCAAGTCTAACAATGCTCTATCAAATTGGGTACCACCTATCTTGCAGGAAATCAGGGGAGTACCAGGATCTTTTGCCTTGGGTGGGAGTCTACTGAGGATTACAGAGCTGGCTTGCTCTGACAGAACAATTGGGCTCCCTCCCTTGGTTCGCGGCTTACGCTGGGGTGTACATATATTCTTTAGAAATCGTGCGTAAGCTGGTACGTGGCAGATTGCATCCATCAAGGGGATGTTTATGTGGACCTGCTCAAAGAGCTTGACCAGGTCCTCCTCAGGGGCCACGGGTTTGGTGGTCTTCTTTCCCTTGGTCAAGGCCTCGGGAAACGGGATCTTGGTTGGTTCTTCTAGGATAGGTCCAGGTTGTGGATCCGGGACAGTGGTATCTTGGATAACTATCTTAGGGTCATGGTTATCAGGCTTGGAGTGATTTGGATAATGCGGGTCTTGAGTTGTTTTACCACTACGTGTTGTTATAGAATTTAATCCGGCCTGATTTTGGTTTGGGTTTGGTAAGAGGGGTGGCTGCTGCTGAAATCCTGCATAAGAAGTTGAAGCTTCCATCTCGTCTGGAGATGGAGCAGTAGGGGCCTGATAAATCCATTGTGCGTGGCCTAAATTTGGATTCATAACGCGCTTCTGGGTCGGCACGTTATTCGGGTTAGGAAGAGGTTGGGAAGGGAGTGTGCCTGGCTAGCGAGAATTTGCCAACTGGGCCAGTTGAGTTTTAACCTCTGTAAGTTCGTCCTTGTGCTGTTTTTGAATAGCCGCATTCGTTCTTTGAATGTCAGCCAGAGTCTGAAGGATTAGGGACATTTGATCCTGATTTGGCCCTGATGGATAAGTAGGGTTGGGCCGAGGCTGAGGCGGCTGGTAATGACGAGAGGGCAGTGGGTGGGACTGAAAAGGTGGTCTTTGGGTTTGGGAATTTCCTGCCCACTGAAAATTGGGATGGCTTTGCCATCCAGGGTTGTAAGTGTTGGAGAATGGGTCGTTCTGGATGGCGTTGAGGTCCTCGCAGGTCTGAGGAACCTCTTGAGAATCAGGGAAAGGGGGAATGGAGTTCCCCGGGCTGGTGTAGAAAGGATCGGATGATCCTCCGATCCGAGAATCAGATGGGGATGGATATGGATCCATCCTAGGGGAAGATCGGTGAAGGATGTTTTGCAAAGTCTCCTGTGTGGAAGGAGGTTGTGCAAAGGAGTTACGCGCGGAGGTGGCTCGCTGCAAGTGCTGAGTCAGCTCATCCACCTTCTTCTCAATGATTGAGACCTTGTCCAATCGACTGGCCATTAATTCCAGGTCGACTGATGCGGACAGGCCCTGCGTCTCATGTGCTCCCTTAAGATTCGTCGTTGCGCGGGTATTCGTCATGTCGAATAATCCCATGGAGTCATTGTTGATGGAGTTCTCGCACATGTTTTCGAGAATCTCCCATACGGTGTCTTCATGTTGACCCATGATGTTTCCTCCGCAAGTTGCATTGACGAAAAGGCGGATGTCCTCACGGAGTCCCTGGTAAAAAGATTGGACTTGTTCCCATTTAGGAACTCCGTGATGGGGGCACTTTCTCATGAGATCCTGAAAACGATCCCATGCCTCATGGAGAGGTTCTCCTGATTGTTGAGTGAAGTGTGTAATCTGATGGCGCAAGGCGTTGGTCTGACCAACGGGAAAAAACTTTTTCAAAAACTCAGATTGAAGTTCTTCCCAAGTGTTGATCGGCCGGGTCTGAGTTTGATACCAATGGGCGGCCTTGTCCATAAGAGAAAAGGAGAACATCTTCATGAGAAGAATATCCCGATTTTGCGCATCTGACCCAAAAGTTTGGGCCAGATGCTTTAGCTGTTTGATGTGCTGGAAGGGATCTTCAGAATTAAGCCCATGGAATTTAGGTATAGCATGAATCATGTTGGGCTTTAATTCGGAATCAGGTCCTCCAGTCGGGATTCTGACTCGAGGCTCAATGGCCACCGCAGCAGGATTGTAGTGGTCCCGCATCATAGGACGCTGTGGTGGGTGCACGAAGTTTTGGAAGAGGTCATTGAGTCGCTGGAGCTGGTGCTCCAGATTATTTTCTTCCTCAACTGGCTGAGCCATGATGGGGGAAGAAGAAGAACTTGGTTCTGAATAAGAAGAGAGAATAATGTGAGGGTGTTGCTGCACAAACACGGGCGTCGAGGCTTGGCCTTGACGAGAGCGAATTTCTAAAGGAGGTCTTAAGGGTGGTCTTAAGGACCTCCTTCCGTACATGCACTGTTGGAAGAGATGAGCTTAGAAGGTGCTGGACCCAATCAAGACACCCAAAAATGTGTTGGGTGACTATAGAGGTGCGGGGCAGATGGACCCCTTGATCAGAAAGATCGTCCACCTGAGAATTACCTGGGCAGCCAGAGAGGGAGAGTCCCGCAAAGACCCCTACACGGTAGAGCGTCCCCACGGGTTACAGGGTTTCCCCCACCCGACCTCTCTTGTCACTGCAGTTCCAGGTAGACCAGAATGGGGATCTTGACCTCTTAAGTCTACCAATTTTTATTTTAAGATCAGGGTGCTTAAGGTTTCACTTGAACTTTAGTCTTTTAAGTGCAACGAGTGACCTAATTTAAGGTTGGTTGACCCAAGGGGTCAACTTTACCTCTTGTTTTCTTTGAGAGCTTTTAGGTCTTGTCTTTTAGGGTTCAAGTGTTTAGAGAGCCAATTGTTTTAGGTTTTCTTTGAATAGGTATTTTCAGACAAGGGCTTGGGCACACTTCATTTGGTTTTCTCAATTCTTGCTTAAGGAGTGTGTCTCTAAATCCCTAGTGTTGGATCCTAGGTTGGCTCTACTTGGTCCAGTTAATTCTTTGTTGGGTAATTAGGGCTCAAGCAAGAATGTGTTAGCCCTTAAATACCCTTAATAGTGTGCAGGAGTAATGAGTTGAAAACATGCAACTTTTTATGGTTACTAAGTATGGAAGACAGGTTAGCCCTATATTGCTTGTTCTTTTCTTTTCTTCCTCTTTAGAGTTTAGGGTTAATAGCGAGAGGAAAAAAAAAAATTACCTGTCCTCGGAGTGGTTGTCGTGCGGTTGCTTGTCTTCTTGATTTCCTGTAGCTGCACAAAAGAGAGGAGATTATCAGAAACTAAAAAGAAACAGGAATGTTTACCTCTAGAATAGCCGTTGCTCCCCGACAACGGCGCCAACTGGCGGAACGGTGGCAGCAACTAGCTTTTCTTAAGTCGTTGTAGTACAAATAGTTATTGCCATCATTTGCTAATATATAATTTTTTACTCGGAAAATAAAGAATTCCCGAGGTTGAACTCAGGGAGCAAGTTGTATTCTAGGGGTACAAGTTTCTTTTACAAAAATAAAGAAAGAGAGAGAGAGAATTTGTTGGCTTCTTTCTTCTTCTCTCTTTGCTTATCCTCTCCTCTTCTGCTTTCTTCCTTTGCTCTTCTTCTTTATCTGCAGCAGTAGTGATGTTCTTCTTCTTCTTTCAGTTCTTGTTTCTGCTCGTCTCTTTCTTTTTCTTCTCCCTTGCGGTCCTGTTCTTCTTCTTCTTCTTTCTTTCTTCTTTTCCTTTCTTCAGATCTTCTTCTCGTGCTCTTCTTCTTCTGTAGAGTCTTCCCTCAGCCTCTCTGTGTTCTCCTCTGCCTCGCCTTCCTTCTCCTTCTTTGCCTTCAGCCGCTGCTACAGTGCCGCTCGGTGCTCCTCCTTCCTTCAGCCTTCGTCTTCTTCCACGGTTCTTCTTCACCTGTGCCTGCACACTTACACAGCTTGATCAGAGGGGCAAAACCTAACTCTACCCTCCCCTGCGTCTCTCTCTCACAGAAGCCGCTCTTAGGAAAGCTCTCCCAGAGCTGCCGGGTTGCCGGGTACAGGTCGCGCCCGGGTCCAGGCCCACCGGCGTGCGTGGTGGGCGAGGAGTGCAGGTCAGTCTAAGTCGGGTCGGGCCAGGTCCGCGGGGCGTGGTCGCGGACGAGGCCGGGTCGAGCGAGTGAGTGAGAGGGACCTCACCCCGTGCTCAGGAGGCAACGAGCATAAGGCACTTTTTGCCTTTATGCGGGCGCGCTCCTCTGAAAGGTTACGAGGTGGGACTAAATGTCCCACCCCAATTTGGGTGCCTGCGCGGAGGAAGCAGCGGCAGTCGAGGCGAAGCGCGGGGCTTCGCGCGAGAGCTTCGACTCGACTGCAGCCTGGTACTTCGCGAAGACGCCTCGCACTGTTTGGGAGAGTGACCTGGGCATGGCGCACCTGGGGCAGTAGGTGAAGAAGCTGCTTCGCTTCAACAATGGCGGCGACGAGCGCAGGTACTGCCCACAGAGAAACGGCCTCTCGGCCCAATCAGAAACGCGGAGGACCTTCGCCGTGGCACGGCGAAGGTGGTCGGGGGGTGTGCAGGCGGCGGGGCGGAGCCTAAGGGCTGCCCTAGGTCGGACTGTGGGTCGGGAGATGGGTTTGTTCGGTGGAGTTGCAGAGGGTGATTTGGGGGAAGTGGAAGGGCGGAGGTTGATCAGGGTGAGGAGGCGGAGGTTCTGCGGTGGTCGGCGAGCCGTGTGGGTTGCTGGAGTGATGGGAGCGGGTCGCCGGAGCAGGGGTCGGAGGTGGAGAAGGTGAGGGCGATTGGTCGGATCGGGGTAACAGTAAAGATGTAAAATGAGGAAAAGGAAGAGGGGAGAAAGAGGAGGAGTTCTACCTACTTAGCAGGACGAGGAGGGGCCGGAGCGGGCGACAGTCGTATCGACTGTCGCCGGAGAAGAAGATGCCCGGGGGAAGGGGCGGCGGCGAGGAGAGGGCCGGAGAGGCGCCAGTTGGGTGCGGCGTGGCGCGGGAAGAGCGAGGGAGAGCAACCCTACAACTGGTAGTACGGCAGAGCGACGAGGAGGAAGAGGGGAGGCCGCCGGAGCTGGAGGGCTTCCTGTCGGAGTGGGAAGAGAGGAAGTGGGGGTCTTTCTCCGTCAGGACCGAGCTCCCCAGAACGGTGGAGCGACGGGGGGGTATTTATAGGGTAGAATCAGAGAGGAGGGTGGAGGGAGATGATGTGTCTCCCTCGCCGGAGGACGCCGGAGATGGAGACCCATACCGTCCGTGCGTTCGCACGGCCGGTATGGGTGGTTGCAGCGACCAGGGGGGTGTTCCTGCGACGGCTGACGACGCAGGGCACCCCCGGTTGACTTGCCAGACCCTCCCCCTCACCCTGCGCGGCGCCATGCTCCGCGCAAGGTCACCGGAGCATGGTGCTGGCAGGTTTTGCAGGGAGGACCTGAACGTAAAGAACGAAGGAAAGTTAGGGGCCAAAATGCGAGAGTTCAAAAGTTGAGGGCCAAAAAGTAAATATATAAGGACCAAAGTGTAAAGTTGGTCAAGAAGGTTTCTTCTTAGGCTCAAGTTTTTATACATGACTAATTAGAACCTAAGGAATATGATGGTGAATTTTATTTCTAGATTAAACCTTGTTTGACTGGTCAATTTATGCAAAAACCCAAATTAAGTTATTACTTGGGCATGGTTCTCAATGTAGGTCAAAATGGGTTCTGAAGGCCAATTTGAAGGTTCTAAACCCTAGAGATTATTTTTATATGAACTTTAGAGGGTTTATTCTATTTTTACTTTGCCTCGAACCTCATGAATTGAAGTGGGTTTGTTACAGATTATCATTTAGTTCCTTGGAATTGCTGTAGCCCTTGTCAGATCATCCCACTTTCCTTTTTATTTGGTTTGTTTGACCTATGTTTGGATCCTGAATTACCCTGTATGCAGATTATACTGGTAAAATTACATTTTTACCCCTTATGACTTGTTTTCTCCTTAAACTCAGAATTCTCTGAGTTAAGCCTTTCCTTGAGTTATGTAGGAGCTTTTATCCTTTGTATTAGGTCAAAATGAGCTAGTTATGGCTCATGATGAGGTTCTCATCATACCCCCATGCCTAACTTTTGCTAGTCCCTTAGCAAAAACTTAAGGTTTCAACCCTTGTTCTAGACCATGAAGTTCTTAATAGCTTCAGATAAGTGCTTTTTCATTTGAGCTTAGATTAGGTTAGAATGCTGACCATAGGCCTAAAAGGTACTCTAGTACCAATCAAGATCCAAATCTGTCTAGCCTTAGCATCAGTCTTTAGCAAAGGTTTTTAAGGCCCACAAGAACTAACCTAAGGTTTATTGGACTTTGTGGTTAAAGCACCCATGCTTGAAATGATTTTAGCCCTGGCTCAGTTCGCAGTGCGTTTTATAAGAGAGAGATAGAAAGTTTTTCTGTTTGGAGAGTTTTCTCTCTCTTTTTCTTTTTAGTTCTAGCCTAGGATTGGCTTTTCAACACGGTTTGTATCAGATTCCTTGCTCCCATCATCAATCCTCAAGGGTTCCTGGCGATCGATGCTTCGAGATAGCACCGCCCATGGCAACCCCCGGAACCCTGGCTATTGAGATTTTGAGATAATCCCATCCATGGTGTTCCGTGGCCGAATCCAGACCCTGGCAATTGACACTTCGAGATAATGCCATCCATGGAATCTGAACCAGCAGAGTGCTTACATGCCCCCAGTAGGATATGTGAATATCCTAAGAGACAAGCACCGAGGAGATGATATTTTGTTACGCATCTTCGAGGGGATTTCCCGTCTCTCCGCGCTGGGAACTCGTCCAAATCAACTTGTGTTGACCGGCCGCTCCTATTCTAGGTGTTCTTTTCAGAATTTTGCGACGCTTCTGCGTGATTCTGATTTTTACGCTTACTGAACCAGGCTGTGTGTGAGGTTAGGGTGCTTAGGTTACTAAGTCCCGTAAACAAAAAATTAGTTAACGAGGCCAAATACTCCCTAAGCCTTAGACCTAATACTTCAGCTTTTCATTTTCCTCAACCTCTTGAGGAATGTTCAGATCTTAATGGGTACTAAGAGTCTATCCAAGAATGCCTAAGGTTTGCGTTCTTACTAATCTCATTGTGCACTTTTCAGTTATTTTCTTGAATGAGGTCTAGAACTTAGGTTAATTCCTTAGTTCCTTACTAATGACTATCACTTTTTTCTTATATTTTGTGCTCCTTTTTTCCTTTTGTTTCTTTTCTCCTCCTTCACAAAATTTCCTTCTCCTCTTTTCCTCTTATTCTTTTTCGAAAATTTTTAATTTTTATGGTGTTTTTGGCATATGTGAATTTTTTGTTTGAAACCTTTTCTTACAAGTTTTGCACTTTCATACCCCCCCATGCCTAAGATTTGCAATGTCCTCATTGTAACTTAGGGGGTTTTTATTTAACTTAGTTCATTCCTTAAGATAGAAATTTGGATGAGTGAATGGGTCGGGTTGAATTTTTGCGGACGATTTCTAATCCCAGATGCAAGCATCTGAGGTGGGGTCGGTTGTCTACAAGGGTGAACCTTAAGTGCAAAAAGGTGTCAGAAAAAGGTTTTGGATTTTTAGGAAAATGACGGGTTGCCTCCCGTTAAGCGCTGAGTTTTACGCCATCGGCTGGGCGCAATAAGCTCAAGGGGAATGGAGGATATAAGATGCTTCAGCCAAATCAGTAGAAGTTACATCAATGAACGGCTTGAGTCTCTGACCGTTCACGATGAAAGGTTCAGAATCGTGGCTGAGTGGACTGATTTCGATTTCTCCATTCCCAAAAACCTGTCGGACCAAATATGGTCCGACCCACTTGGATCTCAGTTTTCCTGGGAAGAGTTTTAGTTGGGCATCAAAGAGTAGGACCTTTTGACCAGGATGAAAGATCTTTCTCGAGATGTGTTTGTCGTGGAAGGCTTTAACCCGCTCCTTGTAGATTTGCGAGTTCTCGTACGCGTCTAGGCGTAATTCATCGTTCTCGCTGATTTGGAGTTTTCTGTGGGTCCCAGCCTTGGAAAGATCTAGATTACAGTTCCGTACTGCCCAATAGGCTTTATGCTCCAGTTCTACGGGAAGGTGGCATGCCTTTCCGTACACCAGTCTAAAGGGAGACATGCCCAATTGGGTCTTGTGGGCAGTCCTATAGGCCCACAATGCTTCCGGAAGTCGGGACGACCAGTCCTTCCTGTCAGGTGGAACAGTGACTTGCAGGATTTTCTTGATCTCCCGATTAGACAGCTTAGCTAGACCATTAGTTTGGGGGTGGTAAGGAGTAGAGATTCGGTGAGACACCCCGTATTTGGTCATTAGTGACCTAAACTGAGCATTTGTGAAATGGGTCCCCCCATCAGAGATTATTGCACGAGGAATCCCGAACCTTGAGAAAATGTTTTGATGAATGAATTTGAGAACGATTTTGTGATCACAGGTTCAGGTCGGTATGGCTTCGATCCATTTGGACACGTAGTCCACAGCCAACAGAATGTATTCGAAACCATCTGAAACAGGAAAGGGGCCCATAAAATCAATCCCCCAAACATCAAAGATTTCGCATACTAGAATCGGTCACATACTAAAACTGTAATTTTACCAGTGCAGTACATAAATGAGATTTCTCAGAAGCAAAACATAGGTCAAATGGTCTAAATGAGATAAAAAGTGGGTTGAGTCAATGAGAAATGGGTTTATGTGCAATCTAGGAATTAAATGACATTTGATAACCCTAAAACTGACCTGCTTAAATTAACAAGGTTTCGGTCAGGATAAAAATCAAGTAAACCCTCTAAAAATCATGGAAAAATACTTCTTAGGGTTTAGAACACTTAATGTAGCCTTTGGAACCTAGTTTGACCTAGATTAGGGTCCTAGCCATTCAATTAACCTAATTTAGGTTTTTACGAAAAATGTCCAGTCAAACGAGGTCAAACCTAAAATCCAACTTCACCATTAGATTCCTTAGGTCCAAATTAGGTTTATACCAAAATTTGGACCTAAGTGGAGGTCATCTTGACCTAATTTGCAATTTAGTACACCCAAATCACAACTTGGTCCCTATCTTTTGAAAATAATTGCAGAGAGCCCCCTAAGTTCCTCGCCACCTTTGCAATCAGGTCCTGTCGCCATTGTTAGGGCAGAACCGATCTCCGGCGAGGTTTAGAGAGGGATTACTCTCTGATTCCTTAGAGATTCCCTCCCAGAAATGGAAGGAGATTCTCTGAGGAATTCCCTTCCATCTAAAGCCAATCACGATGTCTGGTGTGAACCCAATCTCTCGTGCGAACGCACGAGGGATTTGGGTATCCACCTTCTTTCCTTCTCCGGCCAGCCGGCGGAGGTGATTGCACGCCCTCCATGCACTAGAAGGTTCGGCCAACACCTATAAAAGGATCTTCAGACCCGGCCGCAGATCTTCAGCCTTGTTTTGACGGAGATTCCCCCAAGTTTTCCTCCCTTCCATCTCCGGCCAAGAAACCCGCAAGCTCCGGCGACCCCCTCCCCTCCTTCTCGTCGCTCTGCTGCCATACTAGCAGCAGAGTCAACTTCGCCTCTTCCTCCCGCGTCGCGCCGTACCAAGCGCGCGTGCCCCTGACCTCGTCCTCATCGCCGCTCCCTCCCTCAGGGTTCTTCTCCGACGATGGCAGCTATGCGTCGTCCACTCCACTGCCTCCCTCCCTTCCAGAACACTCTAGATACCTTCTCCATCTTTCCCTCTCTCTTTTCCCCCTGTTATTTTATTTAATTGCCCCCCGACATTGCTTGACCACCTCTATCTTCCTCGCCTCCGACCAACCTCCGGCGAGCCGCATCCACCATTCCGTCCCTCCCACACGGCTCGCCAATCATCTCATACGCTCCGCCTCACCACAAGGAACAATCTCCGCCCCTTCACTGCCACTCCACACCTCCACAGTAGCCCCCCGAACTCACCCACACCTCCTGTCGCAGGACGACCTAGAGACGCACGCTTAGGCCGTCCCATGACCTGCAGCGCCGTTCACCACCTTCACCGTGCCACGGTGAAGGTAACCAGCTGGTCTGATTAGGCCAATAGGCCGTGCTTATGTTTGATAGGATTTCAGTCTGTTGCCATTGACGGTTGAAGCAGCTTCGCAGCAGCTCCAGGCGTCAGGTCTTCCAGGCTTCAGGTGCAGCAGATTCGCGCGAGCAGTGCGAAGCCCTCGGGTCCAGCAAGGAGCGCTGCGAAGCCTGCAGCTTTGGCAATTGCACGAAGAAAGCTCTGCGGGCGCACGCGAGATTGGGGCAGGCCAGATAGTCCCACATCGGCGAAACGCAACGCGCAGGTATGCTTTAAATTGAATTTGTGTTATCTTCTATTCACCTCCGAACGCACAGGGGTGAGGTCCCTCACCTGACCCACTCGCCTCGTCCGCGGTTTCACCTCGCGGATCTGGCGGAATCTGACTCGACCTTGACCTGAGCACTCCTCGCGCATCACCCACTTGCCGATGCGCCTGGTCCCGGGTGCGAGATCCGACCCGACTATCTGTGGCTCTGGGAGAGCGTCCTTGAGTGAATTGCAGAGAGAGTGAGAGACGCACGGGTAAAGGGGAAGGGTTAGATTTTGCTTCCCTGTTGTGCAGGCAGGACGGGCGGTGAAGAGAGGAGACTTAGCCACAAGGAGAAGAAGGAAGAAGAAGCAGAAGAAGAGAAGACAAGGAAGAAAGGACTGCAGACAAAAAGAAAGAAGAAGACAAAAGAGAAACAAAGGCAGGAAGAAGAAGCCTTCGCAGGAAAGAGAAGAGAAGAGAAAGAAGTTCAAGGAAGAAAAAAGACCTATGGATCAGAAGAAGAAAAGCCAACGAAGAAGGAAGAAGAAGAAGAAGGCAGAAGAGAGAAAGAAGACTACTTTTATGACGTCTGATAAAGAAATCAGATGTCCAATTTGGCTTTCTTTTAGCAATTCTTTTTATAACTCTCTCTCTTTGAATCAATTGTTTTCATTTAAAAGTTGTACTCTTTGATTTTAAAAGTACTGAGATTGCTTCCTGTGTTCGACCTCGGATACTCTAGTTTTTCGAGTAATAAAATTCTCTATATTTGTTTGAACGTTTTGTCGGCTATATTACAACATTTTATTTTTTAAAATCCGATCACAAAAATGTACAAACAATTCGCATGAGAGATTGGGTACCAAATCAAGCCTCTAATTGTGTTCAAATTAGAGGAGATTTTTCAGAGAATCTCCCTTTCAAATTTGAAGGGGATTCTCTGAGGAATCAGGGAGTTCTTTCCCTCGATACCTTGCCGTAGTAGGATTCCCTCCGTTGTAATGGTAGAGGGACCTAATTGCAAAGAATGACGAGGAAGTTAAGGGGGTTTTTGTAGAGGTTTTCAAAAGTTAGGGGTAGAAATGTAATTGGGCTGGACCTATTTGCAAAGTAGGTCAAGGTGAATTTCCCTTAGGTCCAAATTTTGGTAAAAACCTAATTTAGACCTAAGGAATCCAATGGTGAAATTGGATTTTAATTTTGACCATGTTTGACCATGAAATTTACATAAAAACCCAATTTAGGGCAAATAATTGACTGAGATCCCAATGTTGGTTAAACTAGGTCCTAAGGGCCAAATTGAAGGTTCTAAACCCTAGAGGATATCTTTCCATGAATTTTAGAGGGTTTAGGTGAATTTTATCTTACCCAGAACCTTGTTAAATTAAGTGGATCTGTTTTAGGGTTACAAGAAGTCATTTAATTCCCAGATTTCACATGAATCATTTTCTGTTTGAACCAACCCACATTTTATCTTATTAAGACCATTTGACCTGTGTTTAGCTCATGAGAAAATCCATTGTTGTATTATAATGGTAAAATTACAGTTTTACCCCTTCTTTCTTGCTTTTCTTTCAGAAGGGTTATTCCTTGAGTTAGGACCTCCAGTTGGTTATGTAGGAGCTTTTGTTCTCTTTTCTAGGTCAAAATGAGCTAGTTAGAGCTCATGATGGTGTTCCCATCACGACCCGCCTCGACCAATCCTAAGACCTAGTCGTCCAACGAGAAATAACCAAAAATAGGAAATAATTCATTGCCACACATGCAATGTAACTAAGTAGAAAGAAAATAAGAGACAATAAAAGAAACAAAGCGGAAAGTCTATCAATATTACAGGCCATCACACCTACGACAGAGAAAAGTACAATAGAAAAGTAAATGAAACAGTATTATACAGAACAAAATACTCACTACTACAACAGAAGCTAAGGAAATAGTAAGAAAACGCAGCTAAGGCTGGGCTCGACTGGGCCCAGCTCCCTCTGCAGTCGATGGTGCTGGATGCTCAACTCTCTGACCTAGACAAGGTTATAAAATTTCCAGAGTCAGCGAACGCTGAGTAGAGTGGTAATTTAGCCATTTACATGTAATTGAGATAAGCTATTAATTAATGTAATTAAGTAACTATCCATTTTTATTTAGTTCAACCAAGTACTTCTAATATGTTGTTCCTTTATGCACTTAAATCATTTCTTGATCTGGCCTGTTCCTCATGGGAACGATCTTGAATGCAGTCTTTTCCATGATGTAGAAGGTACACGTGGTGCTCTCTTGGCTGGGAGAGTCCCCCGTGGTAGTCCTACACCCAATCAACCATCCCGAGGTCACGGTAGCGATGTAACAGTACTATGGCATGTGTGATAAGCGCGTGGGTAGCTATCCTGCACTGGCGCGTGGTTAGTCGTTTCTGTTAACAGGTACACCTAAAGGTACAACACGAAATAATACAGGACCATGCCCTCTCAGAACAGAATAGAACAGGGGTCTCACCCCCCCACAGTCAGCGTACCCTCGTCCGATTATCTCGGTTTGCCTAGTGGGTCTAACAAGAGTCGGTGTAGGGCGGCTAGTCCTAACCCTGGGCCCTTTGGGGCGGCTAGCTCCCTCCCTACACTAAGTAGCTCACCTCGGTACCATGTACACGAGGGCCAAAACAGACTCGGTGTAGAGTGTCTAGGCCTGACCCCGGGGCTCAACCCAACGGGCGGCTAGTACCCCTCTACACTAAAGGGACTGCAGGAGTTCTCCTCCTAATTCCCCGTAGGGTTCATGCTGGTATTCCTTTCGTTTCATATTCCAAACTTTCAGATATCTCTATTTACATTTCTGGTTCCATTCTTAAAATAGGCAGCTCGTGATTTCCTAACTGATAGGGCATCACATTAAAATAACCAATACATTTTCTAGCATTTAAAGTTTCACATGCATCTCAAGTAAACAGTATAGCTCAACTCTACTCATTTGTTCCTGCTCTAGGGTTCATTCTCATCCAAGGGTTCTACAAGTATCTCAAGTAAATAGTGTAGCTCAAACCATACTCATTTGTTCCTGCCCTAGGGTTCATTCTCATCCTAGGGTTCATTTAAGTTATTCTAAACATACAGTTCATTTATTAAATCATAATATTAATGTAAACCACTCTACCGGCAAACACGGGAGGAATGGGGGCTCAGATCGCAGATCCCGTTGCCTCCGCATACTCGATTGGATGGAGGCCTATACAATTAACCAACCACATCAAACAAGTCCAAAACCATATACAAGTGACACTAACTCGTAGAGAAACTCAAGCGAAAAACAACGGTAGTTTGTTTGCAGAAATTCGATTCTATTTTGGGCCCTAAACGGGCCAAAAACACTCACACTATCAAAAATCAGATGTCTGGGTCTAGTCCCAGTCGTCTTAAAAGACGTCAATACTCACCCTGGGTTTCCTGCGACTACCTCGGACGTCCGGACCCTTCCACGATCGTCTGAGGTGAGTCCCAGACGTCGAACTCTCCTTCCGATTGTCTAGAGGTACGGTCAGATGTCTGGCGATGTGTCCAGACATCCAAAAGCACCTCAAAGGGCACACCCCGCGCCTTTTCAATGCTCTGCTCCTGCATACACACGTGTAGAGCTAAATAAGGCTGGATAAATCCCTGCGGTAAGGCCTGCATGGTCGTAAACTGCACAAAAGCACGTACCTTAGCACTGAGCGTGCTTTCAGACATCCGGCTTCAGCTCCAGATGTCCTTCAACTATTCCAGACATCTGGGATGTGCTCCAGACGTCTGATACTAGAAAATATCCAGTCGCAGTACCTCCATGAGCCTTCTTCTCCGCGCGGAACCCCTGCGCGCTGCCCATAGCTATGACATCGGCAGCTTCAGGAGGCCGCGAAGCCCACCTTCGCGAGCTCCTCCTCCTCACGCACTCAACTCCTCCCGCATAAGCTCCTCAGAGCTCCCACGGCTCCTTTGCGAGCTCCTCTCCTCGAGCTCCTCCCATGCTCTCGCTTTCCTCTCCTCCTCCTCCGCATCCTGTCTCTCTTCTTCTCCCCTCGCTACGCTAGTGGTTGGGAGGAAGGTGGCAGCTGGCAGGAGGGAAAGGTGGAAGTGGTAGCTGGTGGAGATGGGGAGAGGAGGTGTGGGTGTGGGGTTTAAATAGGAAAAGGTTAGGGTTTAGGGGGAGGAGAGAGAGAGGTGTGTGTGTGCTTGCACGGAAAAGAAAGAAGGTACGGTTCTTTTTTACTTTCAGACATCTGGACAGACGTTTGACGGCTAATCCAAACGTCTTAAACAACCCAAAAGGGCAGTGGGTCATTTCAACATAACAAACTTAAAGGAAGTTTCATCCCTGAAACTTGAGCCAAGGTGCGGAAAAAGTTGCGTAAAAGCGCATAACAAACTTAAAGAGGATCAAAGTAGGTCAGAGAAGACGTACCCTCAAAAAGCTCTGGGTACTATTCTCACATTGCCGCCTCAGGCTCTCAAGTGACCTCTTCGTATCACTAGCTTCTCCATAGGACTTTCACCAGTGATACCTGCCTCCGTCTCAGACTCCGGACGACTCTGTCTAATATCTGTACTAGCCTCTCGGGATAAGTCAGGTCATCTCCCACTATGACGCTCTCGTGGCTCAGAACGTGGCTGGGATCGGCGGCGTACTTCCTGAGGTTGGACACGTGGAACACGCTGTGCACTCCAAAGAGCTAGGGATGAAGGGCAAGCCAGTAAGCAACGGGTCCAACCCGCTCCAAAACCTCAAAGGATCCCACAAACCTCGACACAAGCTTCCCTTGCACCCCAAAATGCTACAAGCCCTTCATGGGCGAAACACAGAGAAAGATGTGATCCCCAACCTCGAACTGTACCTCCCTGCACTTCCTATCGGTGTAGCTCTTCTGTCTACTCCTGACAGTGCCGAGTCGCCTGTGAATCTGCTCTATTACCTCCTGACTCTACCGGATCAGCCTAGGGCCAACCTCCCACTTGGTCCCCACCTCGACCCAACTCAAGGGCGCGGTACACCTCCATCCGTACAGAGCCTCATAAGGTGCCATGCCGATGCTCGAATGATGGTTGTTATTGTATGCAAACTCTGCCAGGGGAAAATGCCCCTCCCAGGAGCCTCTCCAGTCTACTACACAAGCATGTAGGAGGTCCTCGAGAGTCTATATGGTGTGCTCTGACTGCCCGTCGGACTGGGGGTGGTATGCGGTGCTGAACTTCAAACGGGTCCCCAATGCCTGTTGAAACTCTACCCAAAACTGAGAAGTGAAATGAGTATCCCTGTCGGATATGATCTCGCGAGGGACTCTGTGCAGGCGCATCACATCTCTGACGCATCTCTCTGCTAGCTGTGCTGGCTCAAAAGTGACTTGGATCGGCAAGAACCGTGCCATCTTTGTCAATCGGTCTACTATCGCCCAAATTGCATCGTGTCCCCGCTGGGTAACTGGTAAACCCACCACTAAGTCCATGGTGATGCACTCCCACTTCCACTCTGGCATAGAAAGTGGCTGTAACGGCCTTGGAGGCCTCTGGTGCTCATCCTTCACCTGCTGGCATACCAAGCATTACTGGACAAACTCACCAACATCTTGCTTCATCCCTTTCCACCAGAAGTCGCATTGCAAATCATGGTACATCTTTGTATTTTTGGGATGTATAGTGAACCGTGACCTGTGCGCCTCAGTCAGGAGCTCTCTCAATAACTCCTCGTCTCTAGGAACACATAGGCGTCCCCTCATGCACAGTATCTCATCTGAGAAGGAAAAGTCTCCTGGGTCCCCTGTCAACACCCTGTTTCGCAGTGTCTGTAAGTATGGATCAGCCATCTGTCCTTCAATGATGCGGTCTAACAGCTTTGGTCATGCCTGTTGCGTCACTGTCATTGCCCCGCAATACCCCTGTGACTCCCGGGTCACCAACTTCCCACCTCTTTCATGAGTCTCCAACTCAGATCCTGCAAGCTGGCCAAGTGGGCGACCGCCTTCCAGCTCAAGGCATCGGCCACCACATTGGCCTTCCCTGGGTGGTAGGAGATGCTGTAGTCATAGTCCTTCAAGAGCTCTAACCAACACCTCTATCTCAGGTTGAGCTCCTTCTGGTCAAATAGGTACCTGAGGCTCTTGTGATCAGTGAAGATCTCAAATGTCTTACCAGACAGGTATTGCCTCCATGTCTTCAGCGCGAAGACAACTGCTGCCAGCTCTAAATCATGGGTGGGGTAATTATGCTCAAGGGGCTTCAGTTGCCGCGAAGCGTAAGTGACAACGTGACCCCTCTGCATGAGCACACCACCCAACCCCTGCAATGATACGTCGGTGTAAACCACGAACTCGCCACTACTGTTTAGAATGGTAAGTACAGGAGCTGAAGTCAGTCTCTCCTTCAACTCTTGAAAACATGCCTCGCACTCATTGGTCCAGGTAAAGGGCACGTCCTTCTGGGTCAGCTAAATCATAGGATGCGTGATCTGAGAGAATTCTCTGATAAACCGCCGATAGTAGCCTGCCAGTCCCAGAAAACTGCGTACCTCTGTCACTGTATGTGGTCTCTCTCACTTGAGCACGGCCTCAACCTTGGCTGGATCCACAGCCAATCCGTCTCCTGATATCACGTGGCCTAAGAAAGTCACCTGTCTTAGCCAAAACTGGCACTTGCTGTACTTGGCATACATCCTACGTCGTCTCAAGGTATCCAGAACCATGCGTAAATGTTGTCCATGCTACACCTGATCCCGTGAGTAGACTAGGACGTCGTCGATGAACACTGTTAGGGCGGCGCTTGATCGTGCTTTTTTAAGTCAGTTGCATTGTAGTATAGGTGACCAAGCGTTGACAACAAATAAAAATTTATTACTTGAAAACCTAAGTATCTGAGGTCGAACACAGGGAGCAAATGGAATTTATTCACTAAAATTACTCAAAACTTAATTCAGAATGTAAATGCAAGAGTTTAAGAGTTAAAATTGTAGCAAAATAGAATTGGACGTCTAATCATAGGATCAGACATCTTAAAAAGATATCTCTCTTCTCTCCTATTTCCTGTCTGCTTTCTCTTCTTCTTCTTCTGACTTTCTTTCTCTGATTTTCCTCTTTCCTTAGCTCTTTTTCTTTTGTTCTTCTTTGGCCTTCTGCTTCTTCTTCCTTGTTTCTTCTTTATCCTGTGCTTTTGCCTTTCTCCTTCTTTTTCTATCTCTGCTTGTCTTTTTCTTCAACCGTCCTTCTTAGCTTTGGCTTTCTTCCTTCTCTTTGGCATAGTGTCTCTTTCTCCTTCTTCCTCTGCAAGTCTTCTTCTTTCTTCTTCCTTCTTCATCCTTAGCTCTGCTTGTCTTTCCTTCTTCTTATTTTGACTTCTCTTATCTGCGGCTAAGTGTTAGCTTCACTTCAGCTGTGCCTGCCTTCCCTTGGCTTATCTTCCCTGCTGCGCCTTTCTTCCTCCTTCTTCCCTGCATGCACTGAAGAGCAAAACCTACCCATCTACCTACCCCCGCATCTCTTTCTCTCAATTTCTCTCTTCATTACACTCTCCCAGAGTCGGGTAATCGGATTGGTCGCGTGCCTGGGTCCAGACGCACCGACGTGGGTGTGGTGCGCGAGGAGTGCTCAGTAGGTTAGTCGGGTCGGGTGCCAGGTCCGTGGGGGAGTGTTGCAAACGAGGCGTGGTAAGGGCGAGGGACCTCACCCCATGTGTGTCTCGAGGCGAATAACATAAAACACAAAATCAATTTATCGCATGCGCTGCGCTCATACGTTCACGAGGTGGGACTAAATGTCCCAACCGCTTCTGCGCTTTCGCCCATAGGCGGATGTCTTCTTCCAATTGCTGCAGCTAGAGGCCTCGTAGAGCTAATTGCCTGGATAGATGGATGCTCAAGACCAATGATGAGTCCATTAAAATGGACTATTATTAAGCCTAAGTATCTTTAATTATACAATTTAGATGTGTTAATAATGGTAATTAAGTTATAGAAGATTTGTACACCTCATAATTTAAGTTATAACATTCTATAACTTCATGCTTCTATTGTTTTTATGTGCAGGTAATAAAATACACAAAGTGCAAGGGTGGGGGGATAAAATTCCCCAAACAATCGCAACTCTCTTTCCCCCCTCCCCCACTGGACATTGGGCAAAACTTCTGGCACCGCCTTTCTCAACAGCCATGACCGGGGATTTGGGAAAATCCCTGAACTAACGCGGTGAGGGGAGAACTTAAAAAGAAGAGGCGGGGAGAGAAGAAGGGATCCAGAGAAAAAAGAAAAGCGTGCACTGTGCTGCACTGCGTCCTCTTTCCCCTTGCGGGGAAAAAGTCTCTCCGCCGGTGCATCCTCCTTGCGCGCTGCAGGCAACTGCGCGCCAGCCACAACACCCTCTCCATCGCCTGCAGACCTGCAAAGCCACGTCGCCCACAGCGCTCGCACGACCTCCTGGCTGCATCCCTGCAGCCTGCACGGCCATCTTCTAGCGCCTGTAGCCGCGCGCCATCACCTACTTGCACCCAACACCATGCCCGCACATCCTGCAGCGCATCCTCCTTGCATGCTGCAGAGCAACTGCACGCCATTCCCCGCACCTCAACTCTGCCTGCTCGCCATCTTCCAACCACTGTAGGCGCACACCAGTGCGCGCGCCTTCCTGCCTTCACCGCCCCCACGCCACAGCGGGCGCTCGCACCCAAGCCTGCACCTCTCCTCAAGCGCGCCCCACCGCCAGCTGCAGGCGCACTCCACCCTACGCGCCTCCACGCCACCTGCAGGCGCTCCCTGGCCGCACACCAGCGCGTGCGCGTGCCCGCTCGAACAACCGCAGCAGTAGCCGCCCTCCAGCAGACCGGCATTCTTCACCTCCGGCCACCGCCTCCGGCCACCTCCGCTGCCACCACTGCCACCGTCGGAAGCTCTCGACCTCGCCATCCTCTTGAGCCCTGCATCGACCCCCGCGGTGTCCTCTCTCTCTCGCAAGGAAGAGAGAGAGAGCAAATGCTCTGTTTTTGTTGGAATTAAAAATTACATTCAATGCCATTGCCACCAATTTGATTTTTTTTATTATTATTATATTATGGCAGAATTGCATTCAGCCCCAGCGTATCATATGCTGGAAGAAGACTAAACTCATTCTACCCTTGTTGGCCCCGGGTCAAGCGGCGTTGAATGGCATAGCAACCCGGGAGTGTTTATCTGAACTACTATAAACTGTTCCCTTTTCGGTCACCTAGCTGACGCTAACAGTTCCTACTTAGTAGGTCAACCTAGGTGGGTGACTGTGACTGAGTGATTACTTTGACTACCCTATGGGTCATTCCACCCCACCTTTCCCTTATAGATTCAGGTTGCTGTGACTGAGTTATTACTTTACCCATGGGGTAAGCCACTTCCATAGTTATTTATAATTGCATGGTATTGATAGTGGCTAGTTTAAAGGTTGATTTTGGACTTAATTTAAGTAATAATTGTATTTAGTACACATCATGTGAAAACTGCATGAATTCATCCTAAATTTATTGACGATTTCTGTGAGGGAAAACTGCACTTACACCCTTAACTTTTTAGGTTATTGCAAATTCACTTTCCTTCACATTTTAAGCCCTATCTGAAAAAGGATTTCGCACTATCTGAAATAACATTAAATAATTAAAGTATTGATTGCATCATTGCCTCCTTGTGGATACGACCCGCTCTTCTGCGAGTGGTTATTTTCATTGTTTTTGATTAGTCGATTTTTTCACCACTTAAATACTATAACGCTAAGCGAAAAGTCGACCGTCAACCAACCCAAGCCTTCCAGACCTGTGACCCTGGAGTGCTTCAGCCTGGAGCAAGCTTGTGACCTTCTCGAGCCGTCGCTAATGGCGGCTGGTGCTCAGATTTGCCACACATGAATACGGCCTAGTGGCCCCATTAAAATACATGGGAAGCTTCGCTGTGCGAAGGAGAAGGCAGGATGGTAGGTGGCAGGTTGCGGGGTGGCCTAGGTGTGCGTGCCTAGGTCACCCTGTGGCCATGCTTATGGGTTAGGTTGGGGGGCATTTAGGGAGATGTAGGCGGTCGATGGATGGGTGGAAGATGTTCGGTGGTCGATGGCGGAGGTGAAGAGGTTGGTGGCGAGACGTGTGGAGGTGTGGAGTGATGATGCGTCTCGCCGGAGGTTGGCCAGAGATGGGGAAGATGGCGGTGGACAGTGGCAGTTGAGGGGTAATTCGTGAAATAGATTGAGGGGAATTGAAGAGGGGATAGAGAGGAGTAAGTCTAACCTAATTAAGTGGACGAAGGGGAAGAGATGGCGACTGACAGTACCTTCTGTTGTCGGAGAAGACAACGTCCAGTGGAGGGAGACGGCGGCGATGACGGGGCTAGAGATGCTTGTGTGGGTGTTGCGCGATGCGGAGGAAGATGGTGAGGACAGCTCTGCCACTGGTATTATGGCAGAGAGACTAGAAAGAGGAGGGAGGCTCGCCGGAGCTCGCTAGACCACTTGACCGGAGGAGAAGAGGATGAAATTGGGGTGGATCTCTGGCTAAGTCGAGCTGAGGAGGTGCAGCCAGGGTTGAGGATCCTTTTATAGATGCTGGCAGGGGTTCCTGTGCTTGGAAGACAAGCTTCCAAGCGCACAAATCCTTTCCGGAGATGGAATCAGTTAGAGACCCAAATCTCTCGTGCGTTCGCATGAGAGATTGGGTTCAAATCAGAGATTAGGATCGGGCTCAGATGGAAGGGAATTCCTCAGAGAATCTCCCTTCTAAATCTGGGAGGAGATCTCTGAGGAATTAGGGAGTACTCCCCCTCCATTCCTCGTCGGAGTAGGATTTCTCCTCATTAATGGAGGAGGGACTTGTTTGTAAGAGTGGTGAGGAAGTTAGGGGGGTTTGTGCAATGATTTTCAAAAGGTAGGGGCCAAAATGTAATTGGGTGTACTATTTTGCAAAGTAGGTCAAGATGACCTCCCCTTAGGTCCAAATTTTGGTACAAACCTAATTTGGACATAAGGAATCAAATGGTGAAGTTGGATTTTAGGTTTTACTATGTTTGACAGGATATTTTACGTAAAAACCCAAATTAGGTCAATTGATGAGCTAGGATCCCAATCTAGGTCAAAATAGGTTCAAAGGCCAATTTGAAGGTTCTAAACCTTAGGGGATATTTTTTCATGAATTTTAGAGGGTTTAATTGATTTTTATCCTGACCAGAACCTTGTTGAATTAAGTAGGTCTATTTTAAGGTTACAGAATGTCATTTAATTCCTAGACTGTACATTAACCCATTTCTGATTAAACCAACCCACTTTTTATCTTATTCAGACCATTTGACCTATGTTTTGCCTCTGAGAAATCCCGTTTATGTACTGCAATGGTAAAATTATAGTTTTAACCTTTATTTCATGTTTTCTTCTCAGAACACTTATTCCTTGAATTATGCCCTTCTCTAGGTTATGTAGGAGTTCTTATTCTCTTTCTTAGGTCAAAATAAGCTAGTTGGGGCTCATGATGATTCTCTCATCCACAAACTGGTCTAAATACGGTATGAAAACACGGTTCATCAAGTCTATGAAAGTAGCGGGGGCATTGGTTAGCCCGAACGGTATGACCAAGAACTCGTAGTGCCCGTACCGAGTACGGAAAGTTGTCTTGGAGACGTCGGTCTCCTTGATCCTCAAATGGTGGTAACCCAACCTCAGATCTATCTTAGAGAACACTGTGGCATCTCTCAACTAGTCAAAAAGGTTGTTGATACGAGGCAGCGGGTACTTGTTCTTGACGGTAACCCAATTTAGCTGTCGGTAGTCGACACAAAGTCGTAGGGTACCGTCCTTCTTCACAAACAACACGGGGTCTCCCCATGGGGACGCACTGGGCCTCACAAAGCCCTTCTCTAACAGGTCTTGTAACTGTGACTTGAGCTCTTGCAGCTCAAGTGGTGCCATCTTGTACGGTGCAGTAGAAATGGGGTTAGACCCTGGTACTAGCGAGATCTCAAACTCGATCTCACGTTCAGGCTGTAGTTCTGGCAACTCCTTTGGGAAAACATCGGAGTACTCGTAGACCACCGAAATACTCTGAAAGTCAACCATGGGACTAGGCTCTACTACAACACAATCCAAGAAGCCCTTACACCCCTTGCCCAAAAGCTTCGCTGCCCGAAGTGCGGAGATGCACCTAAAACCTCCATCCACCGACTGGCCGTGAAACTCGAAGGGAGGCAACCCTGGTATGGAGAAGACGATCTTCCTCCTAAAATAGTCTACCAAAGCATGGTAGGCAGACAGCCAGTCCATCCCTAAAATCACGCCAAAGTCCTCCATCGGGATTACAATCAAGTCGGCGGGAAGATTGTGTCCCCCTATAATGACCTTGTAGTCTGTAAAGACCTCCTCTGCTATGAACAACTATCCATTTGGCCCTCTAATTAGGAACAAAATCTCTAACAGTACACTGCCCGATCCCAAAATGACAGCAAAACTCGAGGAGACAAAGGAATGTGTGGCACCAGAATAAAAAAGAATGTAGACTAATCTGCCAGAAACAGTAACTATACTTGCCACCAGAGAACCTAAAGCCTTGGCATCTCTATGTGTTAGGGTATTGATGCACCCCTTAGCCCTAGGTGCAGACAAAGCGGCCACGCTCTGGGTCGGGCGGGCAATAGCTGGCTGGTACCCTCCTCGTGACTGTTGTCCTCCTTCACATGCCTGGTGACCGCGGCTGCTAGCTCAGCCTCCAGCACTCGGTGCGGGGAGCATCTACTGTGCTCCGACCCTAGATGGGTAGTCCTCCTAATGTGGCTCGGCTGGCCACACTGGTAGCAGAGAGGAACACAACCTCCTCCCTCAGTCGGCCTCTGCTGGTGGCGTGGTGGGGGTCTGGTGTTGGCAGCTGGTCCCTGTTTGGGGCTCCCAAAGGCCACTGGTGGCCCCATAGAATGAGGGGACTCTCCTACAACCACCGTGTGCCTCCTCTCCCGATGGCTCTATGAGTACTCTGGCTAGTAGGGCTTCTTCCGTTTGTCGTCAATGTGTCGCACGGCCGGATTGGTCTCCTCATAAGTCATGGCCGCCTCAACCACACGAGAGAAAGTGGGTAACTTCAGGGGTTTCACATACCCCCGAATCGCAGGTTGAAGGCCATCAGTAAACCTCCACAGGCGCTCCTCCTCAGTAGATGCAGTTGTCAGGGCAAAGCGTGACAGCTCCAGGAAATGCGTGCGGTACGCGCTAACTGTCATTGCCCCCTGGAGGAGAGTGCGGTACTCCCTCTTCCTCTGGTTCTACCAAGTCTGCGGGAAGTACTGCTCATAGAAGAAAGCCACGAAATGGTCCCACGTTGACTCTCTCCCCTCCTAGCCTCTGACTACCCTCCACCACCTGTGGGCTGCGCTCTCCAACTGGTACGTGGCAAAGGCCATGTGGCACTCTGCAGGAGGGCGGAGGGTGTCGAACACCTTCTCTATCTGCTCCAGCCAGTCCTCTACCTCTGACGGGCTCTCATCCCCTTTGAAGGAGGGGGGCCTCAGCTTTCATAACTAGCCGAAAAGCTCGTGGTGGAGCTGCAATGGGGGAACAGGTACACCTCCGGGCAAGGCTCGTGCATAGAAGTGTCTGAGGGTGATGGGGGTGGTAGAGGATCACCCCCTCCCCCTCCAGCTCGTACGGCGCTGCAGTGGTTCCCCTGTCCCACGGAGGACTCTCCCTCCACATCCTTAGGGAGGGGTGGACGAGGAGGCTACTGGAGCTCCTCCCGTACGATATCTCGGATCATCTGGGTGAGATCCTGGGCCTAGATGCCTGGAAGGAGAGGTGGGTCGGCTGGTGCCTCAGGTCCAACACGTCCACCCCTTCGACCCTGCCCACGGCCACATCCGCAGCCTGCCTCGAGAACTCCCTGACGAGGCATCTACTACAAGGAGACACAGGAAAAAGAGCAAGGACTGTCAATGATAACATATTACATCAAGAGATAAGACTCGAAGTGAAAATCAAAGTGATGCATTGTGATGGCTATCCTAGTTACATGCATGTGGGTGACCAGTTCTCAAACCATTTGGTTCATTTCTCGGGGCGACTTTGCTTTGATACCATCTTGTTACGACCCGATCCCAGATTCCTACAGGACCCAAGATTGGCCCTCCTCGACTAATCCCAAGACCTAGTCGTCCAACGAGAAATAACCAAAAGCAGGAAATAATTCACATCCACACATGCAATGTAACTAAGTAGAAAGAAAATAAGAGACAATAAAAGAAATAGAGAGGAAAGTCTATTAATATTACAGGCCATCACAACTACGACAGAGAAAAGTACAACGGAAAAGTAACTGAAACAGTATTATACAGAACAAAATACTCACTACTACAACAGAAGCTAAGGAAACAGTAAGAAAATGCAGCTAAGGCTGGGCTCGACTGGGCCCAACTCCCTCTGCAGCCGATGGTACTGACTGCTCAACTCCCTGACCTGGACAAGGTTATAAAATTTTCGGAGTCAGCGAACGTTGAGTAGAGTGGTAATTTAGCCATTTACATGTAATTGAGACAAGCTATTAATTAATGCAATTAAGTAACTATTCATTTTCATTTAGTTCAACCAAGTACTTCTAATTTGTTGTTCCTTTATTCACTTAAATCATTTCTTGATCTGGCTTGTTCCTCACAAGAACGATCTTGAATGCAGTCTTTTCCATGATGTAGAAGGTACATGTGGTGCTCTCCTGGCCGGGAGAGTCCCCCGTGGTAGTCCTACACCCAGTTAACCACCCCGAGGTCACGATCGCGACGTAGTGGTGACTATGGCACGCTTGATAAGCGCATGAGTAGCTATCCCGCACTGGCACACGGTTAGTTGTTTTCGCTAACGGGTATGCCTAAAGGTACAGCATGGAACAATACAGGGTCGTGCCCTTTCAGAATAGAACAGAATAGGGGTCTCGCCCCTCTACAGTTCGTGTATCCTTGTTCGACTATCCCGGTTTGCCCAATGGGCCTAACAAGAGTCGATGTAGGGCGGCTAGTCCTAACCTCGAGCCCCCTCGGGCGGCTAGCTCCCTCCCTACACTAAGTAGCTCACCTCGGTACCACATACACGAGGGCCAAAATAGAGTCGATGTAGAGTGTCTAGGCCTGACCCCGGGGCTCAACCCAACGGGTGGCTAGTACCCCTCTACGTTAAAGGGATAGTGGCTCTCCTTGGTACCGCGTACACAAGGGCCAGCTTACTTCCCATCTACAGGGGTTCTCCTAATTCCCCGTAGGGTTCATGCGGGTATTCCTTTCATTTCATATTCCAAACTTTCAGATCTCTCTATTTACATTTCCGATTCCATTCTTAAAATAGGCAACTCGTGATTTCCTAACTAACAGGGCATCACATTAAAATAACCAATATATTTTCTAGCATTTAAAGTTTCACATGAATCTCAAGTAAATAGTATAGCTCAACCCTACTCATTTGTTCCTGCCCTAGGATTCATTCTCATCCAAGGGTTCTACAGGTATCCCAAGTAAACAGTGTATCTCAAACCATAATCATTTGTTCCTACCCTAGGGTTCATTCTCATCCTAGGGTTCATTTAATTTATTCTAAGCATGCAGTTTATTTATTAAATCATAATATTAATGTAAACCACTCTATCGTCAATCATGGGAGGAATGGGGACTCGAATTGTAGATCCCATCACCTCCGCGGCTCTTGCGTACTCGATTGGCTAGAGACCTATACAATTAACCAACCAAATCAAATGAGTCCAAAATCGTATACAAGTGACATTAACTCGTAGAGAAACTCAAGCGAAAAACTACGATAGTTCGTTTGCGGAAATCCGATTCCGTTTGGGCCTTAAATGGGCAAAAAATACTCACACTGTCCAAAATCAGATGTCTAGGTCTAGGTCTAGTCCCAGATGTCTTAAAAGACATCAATACTCACCCTGGGTTTCCTACGGCTACCTCGGATGTCCAGACCCTTCAGCGATCGTCTGAGGTGAGTTCTAGACGTCGGACTCTCCTTCCGGTTGTCTGGAGGTACGGTCAGACGTCTGGCGATGTGTCTAGACATCCAAAAGCACGTCAAAGGGCGCACCCCATGTCTTTCCAATGCTCTGCTCTTGCGAACACACGCGTAGAGCTAAATAAGGCTGGACAAATCCCTGCGGTAAGGCCTGCATGGGCGTAAACTGCACAAAAGCATGTACCTTAGCACTGAGCGTGCTTTCGGATGTCCGGCTTCAACTCCGGATGTCTTTCTGCTCTTCCAGACGTCTGAGATGTGCTCTAGATGTCTGATACTAAAAAATATTCAATACGCAGAACCTCCGCAAGCCTTCTTCTCCGCACGGAACCCCTCTGTGTCGCCTGTAGCTACGATGTCGGCAGCTTTAGGAGGCCATGAAGCTCACCTTCGTGAGCTCCTCCTCCTCGTGCACTTGACTCCTCCCGCACAAGCTCCTCTGAGATCCCACGGCTCCCTTGCAAGCTCCTCCCACGCTCTCACTCTCCTCTCCTCCTCCTCTACGTCCCATCTTTCCTCTTCTCCCCTCGCTACGCTGGTGGCTGGGAGGAAGGTGGCAGCTAGTAGGAGGGAAAGGTGGTGGTGGTGGCTGGTGGAGATGGGGAGAGGAGGTGTGGGTGTGGGGTTTTGTTACGACCTGATTCCCGAATCCCTACAGGACCTGAGACCGGCTTGACTCGATTAATCCCAACACCCAGTCGTCCAACAAGAAATAACCAAAAAGTAGGAAAAATAAACCACATTCATAATGCTATGCAATTAACAGTAAAAAGAGTACAAGCAATAAGAAAGTAAAAGCTACTACAGTACATATCACCACCACAACAGTAGAAAAATAATAAGGTACAGGAACATAAGTACAGAACGTCAAAGTGCAGAACATAAAGGTACAAGAGTCTAACTCACTACTACAAAAGGAGTACAACAAAGAAACTACTGATGCTGGGCTCTACTGGGCCTAGCACCCTTTGCAGTCGTAGACTCTGGCTGCTCAACACCTGGACCTGAAAAGGGTTATGAGTACGCAACGACAGCGAACGCTGAGTAGAGTGGCAACCAACTAACTAAAGCAGAAAAAATGGATAGGTAGCTGTTGTTTTTCACTTTCTTTCTTTAACTAATTATTCTTTTTCACCACTTGGTTTATTTATCAGGTCTCTTTCTTGATCTCGAATGTTCCTCGTGGGAACGATCTTGATTGCAGTCTTTTCCAAAGAGTAGAAGTTGTACGTGGTGCTCTCCTAGCCGGGAGAATCCCCTGTGGTGGTCCTACACCCAATCAACTACCCCAAGGTCACGGACAGACATAACGGTGACTACGGCACACGCGATGAACGCACGAGTAGCTACCCCGCACGGCCAGTCGTTTCAGTTAACGGGTGCACCCAAGTACAGCACAGAACAGTATAGGGCCTAGCCCTCTTAGTAATAGGGGTCTAGCCCAAAAGAACCAAACAGGGGTCTCGCCCCTCCACAGTCTGTGCACCCTCACCTGACTACCCTGGTTTGCCCAGTGGGCCTAACAAGTCGGTGTAGGGTGGCTAGCTAAACCTTGGGCCCCGTGGGGTGGCTAGCTCTCCCTACACTAGTAGCTCTCCCCGGTACAGTGTACTCGAGGGCCACGAAGTCGGTGCAAAGTGGCTAAACCCACCCCAGGTCTCAACTCTAAGGCGGCAAGCTCCCCTGTACTCTAAGAGGGAACATGCGCTCCCCTTGGTACCACGTACTCAAGGGCTAGCACAATTCCCGTTACATTTCCAGATCCATTCCATATATTTCCAAGAGCTCTACTCCTACTTTCTTCGTAGGGTTCATGCTCATGTTTCTCATGCCATTCCATACCGGGTTTCACCATTCACATTTCCATTTCCAGGTTATACACATGCAGCTCGTATTTTTATCATTCACATTTCCATTCACAGGTCATACACATGCAACTCGTATTATATCATTCTCATTTCCATTCACAGGTCATACACATGCAGCTCGTATTATATCATTCTCATTTCCATTCTCAGATTATACACATGCAGCTCGTATTATATCATTTAACGTATACAACAGGAAGGTTATGTGCAACTGTTTCACTAGCACAGTTAATTCATATTTCACAGGTAGCTCTTGGTTATTAATAGGCAGTTGTTTTCTATCTACTCATTCAGGATTGCAAAACACGCATACAGACATTTCAATTGTTTCTCGTCCTAGGATTCATGCCACATCCTAGGTTCTACTCATTACATGCATTCAGGTTTATAATTAAATTCAGGGAAGCTACTCTACCAGTCAACCTAGGAGTATTGGGGGCTTGAACGGCAGGCTCACGTGCCTTAGCAAGCCCCGAACCCGCAATGGAACGAAGTCCTATCACAAGGAATAATCACAAGGGAACATTTAGAATAGTATAGAAAGCCCTCTAACAAGTAGAGGAACTCACAAGGAAAACATCGATATCCTATTTGCGTCAAACGGATCCTAAACGGGTCAAAAACAGTGCTGTTGACTCAAATCAGACGTCTGGAACAACTTCCAGACGTCTTAAAAGTGTCCAGAAATGCACCTCAATGCTCTGCATCGTCCTCAGACATCCAGGAACTCTGCTGGAACGTCTGGACCCAGCTCCAGACGTCCGACCACCTCTCCGGACGTCTGGAAGTGCTTCCAGCCATCTGGTAAGCCGCCCAGACATCTGAACTGCGTGGGAGGGAGTGTCCCGCACCTTCTCGAAGTAAATCCTTCACGCATCCACCAAATCGTCTCAAAATAGGTATGCAAAAAGGGCACCCGTGGACCGCCCATCATGGCCGTATCCGTAAGGAGAACGTACCTTTGCGAGACTCTCTCCTTAGACGTTTGGAACCGCCTCTAGACGTCCGCTCCGTCGTCTGGGCGTCACTCCAGACGTCTGATTCTGGGAAAAACCCAGAACCAGAACCTGCTCCCGCTCGTTCTCGTCACGCGCGGTCGCAGCTCGCCCCTCGCCTGCAGCTCCGGCTGCAGCAATGTCGGGGAGGACTCCCCTGACGTACTCCTCTTTGTGCATGCGCCGCTCCGGCTGTGTGCTCTTTGGTGAGCTCTTACGCGAGCTCGCGAGCTCACTCTCCTCCTCCTCTCCTCATGTTGCTCCTCCTCGTCGCCGCTCTTGCGCTCTCTCGCTTGCGCTAGGGTGAAGGGGAAGGGCAGAAGCGGCTGGAGTGGTGTGAACAAGAGAGGAGGAAGGGGGTTTATAAGGATGAGGGTTAGGGTTCTTTGGAGGGGGAAAAAGAGAGAGAGGAGGAAAAAGAGAGTACTATCTGCATGCAGCGTGCGTGCAGACGCGAGCTCATACTTAAAATTTTTGATTTCTAGACGCCTGGGAAGGTGTCCAGACATTTGACCAGACGTCTGACCGACAGTCCATACGTCTTAAAAGGCTCAAACAGCACGGGTCTTAACAGGTTTAAATAGGAAAAGGTTAGGGTTTGGTGGGAGGAGAGAGAGGTGTGTGAGTGTGTGCTCTCACGAAAAAGAAAGCAGGTACGATTCTTTTTTACTTTCAGACGTCCGACCCTCCATTCAGACATCTGGACAGACATCTGACGGCTAATCCAGACGTCTTAAATAACCCAAAAGGGCAGCGGGTCATTTCACATAATGTGCTTGTTATCCAATAGGAAGATTTGTGGGATACTCTTGACTTGGTCCAAGCTATTGAGTGTGTTTTATCTTCTCTGGCCATGTCTTCAACTCCTAAATCTATGCAGAAGCTCAACTTCATCCAAGATGGGTATAGGACATGCAAGAAGCGATGGGAGATCCTATAAAGAATCAAACATGGGAGATTGCGGGCATTCCTATTGACATCGATATTGTGGAAGCAAATTGGGTATATATAATTAAATATAAAATTAATCAATCTATCTACAAGCATAAAGCAAGGTTGGTTCAAAGGGGTTCATGCAAAAATATTGAATAAATTATTTGGAAACTTTTGCACTTGTAGAAAAGATAAACTTTGTTGAATTGGTGTTGGTCGTAGCAGTTTATTTCTTGTAGAAGCTACATTAGTTAGATGTAAAGAACATTTTTTTGAATTGGACACTACAAAAGGAAGTTTATTGGCATATGCCTCCTACGTATGAGTAGACAAGAAAGTGTTGTAGGCTCAAGAAGGTACTAAATGGTCTAAAACAATCACTTCGTGCTTTGTTTGAAAGGTTAATGGTGGTAATGAAGATGTAAGGCTATAAATAGGGAAATGTATATCACACCTTATTTATGTGTAGGACCAGTGGTCATGTCACCCTTTTTCTAGTGTACATGGATGACAGTTATTATGAGTGATGAGGAGGAAGAGATCAAGAATTTGAAGAATAGACTTGCATAGGACTTTGAGATCAAAGACTCGAGGAGATGAAGTATTTCCTCTGCATTGAGACAGCAAGATCCATAAATTCTCTTGTCATTTGCCAAAGAAAGTATGTGCTTATTTCCACACAAATAGAGGTAAATTACAAGCTTAGCTTGAAGGATGCTGAATCGCTTGTCAAAGAAAAATAGGTATCAAGGTGGCTAGAAAATGGATCTATGTTACTTTGACAAAGCTAAACATTTCCCATGATGTGAATGTTCCAAGTCAGTTTATGCATGCTCTCATAGATGTGCACCTTAAAGCAGTATATAGTGTGTTAAGTTCCTTGAAAAGAATCTAGAAAATGGTCTATTGTATACAATGGGTGACGAACTCAATGTTGAGGCTTACACTAATGTTGACTAGACAGGCTTTCCTCTTGATATTGTTTACACCTTGGAGGGAATCTCATCATTTGGAGAAGTCAAAGACAAGCTATTAGGGTTAGATCAAGTGTAGAGGCAGAATATAGGACTATATAACTCAAGGATGCCAAGATGCTTTGGCTGAAGATTTTCCTTTTGATGTTGGTGTAAAAGCAACTATTTCTATGAATCTCCATTGTGATAATAAGTCAACATATAAATTAGCAAATGAACCCAATTTAGGATGATTAAACAAAGCATGTGGAACTAGATTGTCATTTTAGTAGGGAAAATATTATTTCCTAACATGAAATCCGAGGACCAAGTTGCAAATATCTTCACTAAAGGCCTCTCCACTACAAAGTTTGAGGTGAATGTTGGCAAGTTGGGTATATTGACATCTGCGCCCAACTTGAGGGAGAGTATTGAGCGAAATTATTAAAATTGGATATACGAATCTTAGGTATGGGTCCATATAATCTCTTCTTATATAAGTGTAAACACCTAGTTTCAATTTTTGGCCTTTAGTGAAGTAACCCTAGCCTCCAAAGAGATACAAATTAAGAACTAGGGCGGTGTCAATCTTGTGATTTTCTCTCTCCTATTGAGGAGTGCTACCTTGTAAATTGATGAGCACTTGTGTGATGATCTTGGTTATGATTTGCTTTTATTGTATAATTGTGTTTCTACACATTTGCATTCAAATTATTTTTATTTTTGTTCTTGATTTTCAAACATTCACTAGAAATCAAGAAAGTTTTAAATAAGTAATTTTCTCACATTTCAGTGATACAAGTCTGATGTACATACCAACAAAGGTAGTAGCCAGCCATGGTCAGACAAGGCTAGACCACAATGAGCGACTAGGAGGTCATGATTGCAATGATCGAAGTGACAATGGAATCTAGAAGAG
The DNA here is from genome assembly GCA_037157565.1 of Thalassia testudinum. Lineage (NCBI taxonomy): Eukaryota > Viridiplantae > Streptophyta > Magnoliopsida > Alismatales > Hydrocharitaceae > Thalassia > Thalassia testudinum. Next base: position 98,887,188 of record JAZHRO010000031.1, on the reverse strand, counting down.
TAGATCTTTGTGATTGCAGGGTGGACACAACAATAAGAAACGCAAATGGAGATGAAAAGAGACGAGAAGGTAATGGAAGGAGTGGACAAAGAAACATAAGTAACCATGAATTTTCAATATCATGTGAGAAAGGGGAGAGAAACGGAACAATCAACCTTGGCCAACTCTTTGGTATGTGTCTCATGTAGTATTGGCACAAACTCTTTGGTATGTGCCTCAACTAATCAAGTCGTTGAAGTTTGTTCCGTTAGGTAGAGTGCAAAAAGTAAACTTCGTCATACATAATTAGGAATTTGTGACCAATCAATGAGACACAATCAATTTTTATTCTTTAACGCATGTAATTTGGGTTAACGGAAAAATGATAAGAGTTGGTAGTCTATGTCGCAACCTTTTTGTGGATTTGGTGACATGCTTGTCAAACTTTGCAAACATGAAAGGAGAGAGTTAAAAATAAGGCAACAAAACTGGCTGTGAGCTACTTATGGGACCAGGAAATCTTGGGATTACGCAACACAGATCTATCACCACTAGTGGCATCTTCCCCCTTTGAGAATGGAGAGTAACTTTGTTTTAAATATTGAAATTTTTATATAAGTATCCATGTAATTTTTTAAAAAATAAATGTACAATTGATGTCAAGTAGGTCTACTATTGAGGTAATATATCTTTTGAGACGCATGATGGAGACATACAAAGTGAAGAGAAAGGATTTACATATGATTTTTATTGATTTGGTGAAGGCCTATGATTCTGTCCCAAGAGATATCTTATGGAGAATTTTGGAGAAGAGACAAGTACCAGTTATATATATCAACCTCATAAAGGATATGTACTATGGAGCAACAGCTTGTGTAAAGACTAAGGATGATTTGACATACTACTTTGATATCACCATTGGTCTGCATCAAGGTTCGACTTTAAGCCCTTATGTTTTTGCCTTGGTCATGGATGAGTTGACGAAGTATATCCAAGTTGAGGTGCCTTGGTGCATGCTTTTTGCTGTTGACATTGTGTTGGTTGATAAGACAAGAGATGGAGTGAATAGAAAACTTGAGCTTTGGAGAGAGGCCCTGGAAGATAAAGGATTACGCATAAGTAGGATGAAGACTGAGTATATGGAATGCAAGTTTAGTAGTAGAGGGAACAATGAAAGGATTGATGTAAAAATTGGAGAAGAGTGTATTCCAATGAAAGATATTTTTAAGTACTTGGGATCCATTTTCCAACATGATGGTGGAATTGATGGAGATGTTACACATAGAATTAATGCAGGGTGGTTGAAATGGAGGGGTGCTTCTGGTGTTCTCTGTGATAAGAGGGTTCCTTTAAAAGTCAAAGAAAAATACTATCGAGCTATGGTAAGACCAGCTATGTTGTATCGTTCTGAATGCTAAGCTATAAACTATAGGCATGTACAGAAGATATTTGCGGCAGAGATGAAGATGTTAAGATGGATGTGTGGTCATATAAAAAAGGACAGTATTTCAAATGAGTTTATTAGAAACAGGGTTAGGGTGGCACCGATAGAGGATAAAATGAGAGAAGCCCGTCTAAGATGGTTTGGACATTTACAAAGAAGGCCACTAGATGCTCCAGTTAGGAGATGCGAGAAGTTGGAGGCTGAACTCGCTAAGAGGGGGCGAGGAAGACCAAACAAGTGTTGGAAGGAAACTATTAAGTATAACCTCAATTACTTTAATTTAAGTCTTAAAATGGCTGAAAATCGATCTATATAGAGGCAAAGAATCAATATAGCCGACCCCATTTAGTGTGGTAAAAGACTTAGTTGTTGTTATTGTTGTGAAATGTACATACCTCTATTTATTTTGTATGCATTTATATACCTCTATAAATATTTACTTGCTTATTTAGATGTCCTTATCAATTTTGTCAAGTAAAAACTCAAATAATTTTATATAAAACTCCATTTCCTTTATTTCCCTTTCACCAACTCCTCCACCTCCTCTCTTCGCCATCTCATCCTCATCCACCTCCTCCTCTAGCAACCCTCCTCTCCTTTGCCCCTCTCCAACCCTCCACCTTGATGCATTGGTCATCTCCTCAACCCATCCTCCTCACCCCCTCATCAGCCTCCCCCGCTCCTCCTGCTCCCTTCTTGTCGTTGTCATCTCCATCATAGCCATGGCTACACAATGGGGGAGGAGATGAAGCATGGGAGGTGTAGGAGGTGAGAGATGAGAGATGGATGATTGATATAGAAAAAAGATAGGAAACTTAGGAGTTGTTGAAAAATATTTAAATTTTTACTCTAATATTTTTTTTTAAGAGTATGTAACTTAATAAATTAAAATCTATGAAGATATATATATATTAATACAAAGGATATGTACATATATATAAAATAAGTGGCAGCATATATGTATTTGTCAAAATTTACGGGAGATATATACTTAAAAAAGCTGTTAAATCTGTAGCTAATATGTCTACCTGTAGATTTTAGAAGCGTTGAATAAAAAGTGTCCCTATGGCTAAACCGAGTTCGGTGACGTTGCAACAAAATGTATTAAGTTTTCGTTTCACTTCAAACCATGTCCAATAGCTGGACGAGAGAAGTGGAGCAACATGCTGTTGCATTTAGAAAGAGAATACATGCAGACGTCACCTTCCGCGTTTCGCATTGGGGTGGTGCCGTTGCATTAGCGAGTCATCGTCCGTGACAGAGTTGAGAAATGTTTGAGGTAGAATGCGAGTAACGAAGTATGTGTTGAAATATACCGGTAAAAATTAATTGATTAAAAATTTAATAATTTAAAATATGTTCGTTGGAAATAAGTTTTAATAAGGTAAAAATTAAATTATATTGATTGAAAATAAAAATATATCGATATATTTTATTTTTTTATAATTGAAAAATAAATTTTTATTTGAAATGTAATTTTTCAATTATAATGAGTGATTTTTAATTAGTAAAAAATAATTTTCACTGGTAAAAATTTAAAATATATCGATTAAAATTATTATGTTCATATGTTTGTTGTAAAATATATAGTGTTACGATCCGATTCTTAAATCTCTATAGGACACGGGATTGGACCGACTCGACTGATCTTAAGATCCAGTTGTCCAACGAGAAAGTAACAAAAAATTAGCAAAATAAACCACATTCACCATGTAAGTAACTAACAGTAACAAAAGTACAGTAGTAAAGAAGTAAACTACTACAGTACGCACCACCACAACAGTGAGGAAGTAAACTAGTATAGGAATATAAGTTTACAATAAAAGAGTACAGAAGTGTAACAAATTACTCACTACAACAGGAAACGGAGTACAACAAAAAGCTACAACTACGGGGCTCTACTGGACCCAACACCCTCTGCAGCTGTAGGCTCTGGCTACTCAACACCTAGACCTGAAAAAGGTTATGAGAACAAAACGTCAGCGAACACTGAGTAAAGTGGCAACCAGCTAACTAAAACAGTAAAGGTGGACATGTAGCTGTTGTTTTTCAATTTCTTTCTTTCTTTAACTAATTGTTCTTTCTTTCATCACTTGGTTTATTTATCAGGTATCTTTCTTGATCTCAAATGTTCCTCGTGGGAACGATCTTGATTGCAGTCTTTTCCAAAGAGTAGAAGTAGCACGTGGTGCTCTTCTGGCTGGGAGAGTCCCCCGTGGTGGTCCTACACTCAGTCAACCACCCCAAGATCACTGACAGACGTAACGGTGACTACGGCACGCGCGATAAAAGCACGGGTAGCTACCCCGCACTGGCACGCAGTCAGTCATTTTCGTTAACGAGTACGCTCAAAGCACAACACGGAACCAGTATAAGGCATAGCTCTCTCAGTAACAGGGGTCTAGCCCCTAAGAACCAAACAAGGGTTTCGCCCCTCCACAGTCCGCGCACCCTCGCCTGACTACCCTAGTTTGTCCAGTGGGCCTAACAAGTCAGTGTAAGGCAACTAGCTGAACCCCAGGCCTCGTGGGGTGGCTAATTCTCTCCCTACACTAGTAGCTCTCCCCGGTACTGTGTACGCGAGGGCCAAAAAGTCGATACAAAGTAGTTAATCTTAACCCTGAGTCCCAACCCTAGGGCGACTAGCTCCGCTCTGCACTAAACAGGGGGACAGTCGCTCTCCTTGATACCACGTACTCAAGGGCCAGCTCACTTTTCCATTCACATTTCCAGTTCCATTCCATTTATTTCCAGGAGCTCTACTCCTAATTCCTCGTAGGATTCATGCTCATGTTTCTCAGGTCAAGCCATACTAGGTTTCATCATTTCTAGTTCAATTTCTCAGGTTCTACACATGTAACATGTAGCTTTATTGTTCACATTCCAGGTTTATTCGTAGGTAGATCGTGTTTCCAACATTCAATCTTTCATTTATAGTTCATATACATATAGCTCATATTATGACATTTAATGTAAACAACAGGAATTTACATGCAACACAAGTACTTTACAATTTGCAGGCAGCTGTTATTCATTTACAAGCAATTGTTATTATTCCATCTACTCATCCAAGACTGCAATTCATACATTCCATACAAATATTTCAGTATTTCTAGTCTTAGGATTCATGCCAGACCCTAGGATCTAACATTCATTCCACATATGCATTCAAGTTGTAATTAAACTAGGGGAAGCCACTCTACCAGTAAGCCCAGGAGCAATGGGGGCTTGATCGATAGGTCCACGTGCCTCACCAAACCCCAAATCCGCAACGGAACGAGGTCCTATCACAAGAATCAATCACAGGAGACCACTCAGAACATGATAAAAGTATTCCAACAAGTAGAGGAACTTCTGCGGAGAACAACGAAATCTTAATTGCGGAAATCAGGCATCAAATGAACCCTAAACGGGTCAAAAACAGTAATCCTGATTCATATCAGACGTTTGGAACACCTTCCAGACGTCTTAAAAGAGTCAAGAACCATACCTCACCTCCTGCGCCACTCCTCAGACGTCTAGGAACTCCGCTGGACGGTCTGGACCCAGTTCCAAATATCCGACCACTTCTCAGGACGTCTGGAAACTCTTCCCGCCGTCTGGTGCCTCGCCTAGACGTCTGAACAGCGTGGGAGGACATGTCTCGCGCCTTCTCGAAACAAGTCCTGCACGCATCAACGCAAATCTCCTCAATATGGTATAGAACAGTGCCTCGGCGGAATGGCTTGCATGGCCGTATCCGCAAAGAAGGTGTACGTTGCAGAACTTACCTCTCAGCTATCTGGAACCTCCTTCAGACGTCATCTGTGTCGTCTGGATGTCGATCCAGACGTCTGATTCTGGGAAAATCCCAGAACCTGAAGCTGCCTTCGCCTTCTCACGTCGTGTGCGGCTGTGCCGCGCCCGCTCACCCGCTGCTCTGGCTGCAGCAGTGTCGGGGAGAACCTCCTCGACGCACCTCTTCGCCTCGCGCATGCACGACCGGCCGTGAGCTCTCCGGCGAGCTCCCTCGTGAGCTTGCGCGCGTGCTCTCCTCCCTTCCCCTCGCTACTCCTCTCCTTCCACGCCGCTCACACCCGCTCCACGCTACTCACCGCTCACCGCTCTCGCTGGAGGAAGAAGAAGGATGGCTGAAGGTGAGGTGAACGAGGGAGAGGAGGGGGGTTTAAGTAGGTGCTGGGTTAGGGTTGTGTCGGCGAGAGGAGAGAGGAGAGAAGAAAATGAGGCTGCGTACTGTCTGCGTGCATCACGTGCACAGATGCGAGGACGTACATGAAAAATTTGATTTCCAGATGCGTGGGAAAGTATCCAGACATATGACCTAAATCCCAGACATTTTAAAGGACTCTAACAATACAGGTCTTAACATATAGTAAATTATTTTTATTTACTTTATTTTTCTTTTTTTTCCTCTAAAAAAATCCCACCTAAAAATTCACTTCCCCGACCAAAATCAAGGCTACTAACTTCAACTTTATCTTATTCTTACATTTTACCTTATTCTCCCATGAGTGAGTTGTGGGGGTGGGAGGACTCAACCCATTTCACAGGCCGACTAGGTGACGTGGCCGGATTGGGCAACCAACTCTTTCCAATATATGGTTGCACCAATCCGGTGGGCTTTAGCAATATAACATATGCAATGTTACCTCGAAGATTCCCGCTGCTTGGGAACAGAGGTGGACAATTCGAGCCACCAAATCTAAAGTCTTTTCATCATTAAATACGATTAGGCAGCATCAATTGTTTACTTCCGCCACGGTCCCGAGTGCCTCAATCCGGTCATCTCATTTAAGGCTCACCCTCCAGCATGAGCATAAGGAAAAGAAAAATGATAAATCTCCGTTTCTGTCCACCGCCGAACCCACATCCTTGTCTTCTTATAAAAATAGGTTACATAGACTTTTCTTTTTTAATAACCTAAAATTTCATGTGAGTGAACGAAAAAAAAATTAATTATTTTTCACGTATCAATCCTTTTAGGTAACGTAACAATGACAACTTAAATCTGAACCTTCTACCAAGATCAAGAACCTTCACCGTTCAACATACCCCGGTAGGCATTACGCAAACATTTTTTTTGTTTTTTCACACTCATCGAGGCATCCGCGAAGTCGTCGCTCGTTTGACAGAGAACAACGAGTGGGGAAGCAAAATTTTGGGTAACATTTATTGCAAGTGAACGTTTTAGGTAATATTTATTGTAAGTTAATTAAACCGACCACGGGCGATCGCACATCCCTGGAGGGTACCAATCCACGTCAATAATCAAATGATCACGGAAGTGGAATCCGAAGATGCCGAGAGTGCGAGCATCAGAGCCGATGCGAGAAAAAAGGTGGGCTTCCCCGAGATGTGGCCGTAACACATCCCTTCTTGTTTTTCTTTCTATACAGATGAATGTGCGCTCGAGAGACAACTTGTTGGCCACATTGGATTCTCATCTGACGTACGGGACGCTTGGGATATCAGGTTTCTCATCATCTCAAGAATTTTAACAGGAAAGAAGGAGCAATAAACCACGTTCACGCCTATTCAACCCAATTCATCATATCTTCATGAACCCCTGACGCTTGACGGCGTAGTAAAAGCTCCTTCCGCCTCTCCGTGCTGAACCATTCGTCCGTCAAACACCAATTGCCATCAAGACCCCATGTTATACAGCGAATCTTATACTGTCCGCGTGAGAGACAGAAACAATGCCGGTCAAGTGACACGGTTTCAAGCAGCACGGTTCACATGCAGGCCACCAAAATCGACGCACCACCAACCATTGGCTGCCATAAATCAACTCTCTGTTTTTTTTTTTTTTTCGATTCAACTTCGCTTCCGCACCTTCTCTCACGTCCCTTTCTCATTTGCAAAAATGGGTTAGTTATGTATATGTCCCTACGACAATTGCCCAAAGTAGGTAAATTCCCGTGTATCACCTCCACCACAACTAACGTGGTGCAAACGCAACGGCCAGCCGCATCCCGCCTCTTCCCCCTTGAGACCTCAAAATCCCTAGTTGGCATGGCACCTCGATTGGCATGATCGCACCCCCACCACCCCCCCCATGCCTCCTGCTCCCTTCCTCAAGCCTTCAGCTTCGATGATCGAAGACTTCTGCTGACATGCAAGCCCACACGCCGCTCGTTGGCTGTGATCACCATATGTCACCGCGCGTCACTCCATTTGCCCTTTGTTGTTCGTTCGCTGTTTATCAACTAGAGGTCGACCTTGGTCGGTAGCACTCACAGCCGTTACTCGTTGCCGGTTCCTCGTGTCTGCCAATCTTGGTCGTCGGCCGACGACTGTTGCATCCACGGTTGTGGTTGTCGAGGCGTTCGGGTGGGTAGCTTCGTGTGACGAAGGTTACGTTGGGGTTGATGGTGGCGCAGACGCCGGTGGCTTCGAACTTGTGTTTTTGTGATTTGTATTCAACTGCAGGAGTTGCTTGATTTTTTTTTTATTTCTTTTGTATCATTTTATAAGTTGGAAATCACGTGTGACCTTTTATACTCGTCTCATTGGTGGATCAATTTTTGATCTTGGGACGTTTTTTTTTTTTATCTTAATTTTTTATTTTTTATATTCCCTCGTTTTACGATATGTATTTCCCCCTTTGTTACCGATGTTTCTTTGTCTTTTCATTTTCCTCTAAGATGTATCTCTTGTATGGGATTCTTCCGCTGAGTAAAAGTTTTCTTTCCAAAAAGCGAAAAAAAAAAAAAAAAAAACACAACTTATACAATTACTTCTTGTCCCTCCCCTTCATTGAAGGAGGAGAAGCGAGAAAAAAGATACATGTGTAAAAACAGTTTATTATTTAGTTCGGATGAAAATCACAAATGATTTTCTTTTAATATATATATATGTGTGTGATAGACATGTATTTATACGTCTTTGATGATAAATGCAGGGATATATACGTGTAATTAACCCATACAAAATTATTCCATGGATCCCTATCTCATCCATCCAATCAGGCAACCCCATTTACTACGTACTTCCCCAGAAAACAAACCAAAAAAAAAAACACACACACACACACACGATATAAGAATTAACATCAAAAGCAAGACGATGGGATTGCCAAACTACAGCAGCATCAAGAGAATTAGCAGAGCTCAAAAAGAGAAAAAGTCAAGAAAAAAAAAAAAAACACCAAATATCACCACATGTTACAAGACCGAGGAAGGAACACTTTGTCGTACAACAAACCCCTCACGCGATCCCAAACGCGTATAGGGATCCTCCGCCCACCAAACCCTAAACGGAGAGAAAGAATGGCGGACGGTGGCGGCTTTAGGGTTGCTGCTGCTGCTGCTGCTGCTGTTGCTTGGGGGAGGTGAGGGGGAAGAGGGGTAGGAGCTCGGGGGGGTTGGGATCGGAGCCGCGGGGGGAAGGGTGGAGGTAGAAGAAGCCCTTATCGGCGACGGCGCGGTCCTCGTCGGTGGGGGCGGGGGAGGGGAGGGCGCCGGGGGAGAGTGGGGTAACGGGGGACTTTGGTAGGGTTGAAAACGAGAGCCTGGAGTGGGAGAGCTTGATCTCGAGCTTGCGAGCGGCTGAGGGGCGGCGGTCCTGGAGCTTGAAGGGGGGCCGGCGAGGGGGCACCGGGGATGGCCGGTGGTGGCTGGCGGTCACGGGGAGTTTCGAGGGGGAGTCGCCGGCGGGGGCGCCGGTCAGCCGCTGCACCACGTCGCGGAAGGTCCGGGGGTCCGCCTGGACGAACGTCGTCGGCGGGAGGGCCGTCGCCGGGGGAGGGGGAGAGTTAGGGTTAGGGTTTGGGGGAGATGGAGAGGAGGACTCCATTGGTGGTCTTGTGTTGTCTGTTGAGGGATGTGGGGAAGGAAGGGGTTTTAGAGAGAGTGGGAGAGTGGGAGAGGGAGGGGGGGTATCTGGTTCTGGTTCTGGTTCTTTTGTTTCTTTTGTTTGGGAGGAGTGGGGATTGGGTACCGTGACTGGGAGATGGGGGAATTATTGTGTGGGGGAGGTGAGAGTTGACTACTGGGAAAGTGGGTGCGGGGTGGCGCCGTTGGGGTTGTGATTCGATTTCGGGGGAGGAGGTGAGAGGGACCCTTGGTTCTGAGGAATAAAAGGGTTTTTATGCTTATTTGGCAATTTTTGTTCCACTGGTTGAGTTATTCTTTTGTCTTTGACAGGCTTAAAATTAGTTAACATGTGTTTGGGGACATAAAAAGATGCCCGCTGAAACCATCATCAGCCAAGTGGTAGATTTTTGTTGATCGACACATTGTGTAGAGAAGTTTGAAACATTCAAATGTTTGAAAGATTTAGGAAGTAGTGTTAAAAAGTTATGAAATTGATATTAATTTATAATTATGTTTATTTGTATAGTAGTGTTAATATTAATTTATATTTACTTGAATTAATGTTAAGTTACGATGGTAATCTTTATGATATTTATTTGATGGCAATGTTACAGAATATGAAATGTGAGGAGTGTTAAGGGTGTAAGTAGTGTATGACTTTAATATAGATTTAGTTAACATAAGTAAAAATTAGTGTTAAACAAACCTATGTTAAATTACCTAAATTCAGGTTATCAGATGATATGTTAAATAGCAAAGTAAGCGGGGGTTAATTCTTCAAGTAAATTAGGCCATATTTGCTTGCATCATGAAGCTTAAGCATGTGGAATTCAAGCTTTGAGGAATGGGTGAGGATGTGGCAAGTAGTCCAACTAATAACTCAACTTCAAAAGGCCAAAATGTAATGTAAGGAGCTGTAAATGTGGTATCCACTTGAGATATCTGATGTAAAGAAATAAAAGAACATAAGTTCTGTTACGTAGCATGCTCACCCAACTAAAAAAGGCTACCACTTCTTTGAACCAAATTGTTCAGGTATAAAATGATTTTGCACAGATACAATCTTATTTGGCACAAGTACAAAATGATTACAAAAGCCACAGGCACCACTTTAAATCCAAATACACAGGTGTAATTTAATTTTGCATCAGTGTAAAATGATTCTAGAGTGATTTTGCACTAATATATAGTGATTATAAAGGTGGTCTAGTGGTTTTACATTGGTGTAAAATGATTTCAAATGTGATTTCAATGGTTTGCATCAGTACAATATTGTTTCAAAGGTGATTTTAATTGTTTGCACTGGTGCAAAATGATTCTGCTGTTGGTTTGAACAATAGCAAACCCCATTACATGTTAGTACATTTTTGCGTAAAGGGAAGACATGTCAAGTGGGAACTACATTCACATCTTGCGTTACAAAATGTGTCACCTTCTACGTTTTCATGCCCGCATGCCTTCAAAAAGTAGGTCTCATCCAATGAAGGCATTGATATTGTAACGTCTTGCATTGCTATAGATATCTATGGAAGCAATGGATAAAAATTTTTAAAAAGAACACAAGTACAGAAATGCACATTGCAGCGTGTTTTGTAATATGTGGTCAGAATTAATCGGTTGAAAATCAGAATCAACCAATTGAAAATGCAAAACAATCAATTGAAAATTAAGCAAACTAAAACACATCGATTGGAAATGATTTTTAACTAGTTAAAAATTAAAACATGCCAGTTGAAAATCATAACATACCAGTTGAAAATGAAAATACACTAGTGTATTTTATTTTTCTATTGATGGTAAATGGATTTTCACTTAGAACTATATTTTTTACTTATGTGAAGTGATTTTTCATCTATAAAAAGTGATTTTCACTGATAGAAAACTAAAATACATTGGTTGAAACTACTACTCTCACTTGTACGCTACAAAACGTAATGCGACGTGCATTTATTTACTTTTCACTTAAAAAAATTAGGTGCAAAGTAGTTTATCACTGGTGTAAAGTTTTTTATCACCTGTGCATTTTAGGTTAAAGTGGTATGGTGGTTTTTTTGAATTAATGGGGACTATCACGTAACAAACCTTTCGATCTTTTATTTTTTTACATTAAATATCAATTATTAAGTGGGCCAATGTTCTAAACACTATGTAAAGTATGATAATAATATCTTACATCACTTTTTACGTCAAAACCTATATTTTCCTACTATTTGGCAAACTAAAAAAGGTATGCTCCCACGTCACATATCTCCCAAGTGTAATTTTGGGATCAAACATATGCTCTCTTGTCGAAAGCAAGGATGCGAACCCTCACTCATCTGACCTTGTTCCAATAGATAAAAAAACACTTTATACATTTAGTTTTTAATTAAGCTCGAATTTAAGATTTCTTTAACCTGCATTGTCAAGAGTGCAACATTTTGATGAGTGAATCATCTGGTTATCAAGCATTGATGTTAGGACCTGGTTTCTAGATCCTTACAGGATCCGAGATCGACTCGCCTCGACTAATCCCAAGATTTAGTCGTCCAACAAGAAATAACCAAAAGCAGGAAAATAAACCACATTCATACATGCAATATAACTAGCAGAAGAAAAGTACAAAGCAGCAAAGAAAGTAAAACAACTATCACAGTACATGCCATCGCAACAATAACAATTGGAAATGGAAATGAAACAAAAGTAGTGGAAATAGTGAATTAAGTATCCATTACTTACTACAACAGTAAGGAAAATAGGAAGTACTGAAAAAACAACTACGGCTAGGCTCAACTGGGCCCAGCACCCTCTGCAGCCGGAAACTTGGGCCGCTCAACTCCTGGTCCTGAACAGGGTTACGAAAAAGACAAAGTCAGCGAATGCTGAGTAGAGTGGTGTTTACATTAATTAAGTGCTATTACAGTAAAAGCAATAACAAGTTTATTTCTCATTTCTATGTATCTCTTTTATGTGTTTCTATTTCTCAAGTATCCAGGTATTTCTTGATCTTGTATGTTCCTTGTGAGAACGATCTTGATTGCAGTCTTTTCCGTAGAGTAAAAGGTAGACGTGGTGCTCTCCTGGATAGGAGAGTCCCTCGTGGTAGTCTTACACCCAGTCAACCACCCCAGGGTCACCGTCGAGACGTAGCGGTGGCTACGGCATGCGTGATAAGTACAGGGTAGCTACCCCGCACTGACACGCGATCAGTCGTTTTCGCTAGTGGGTACACCAAAGTACAGCATGGAACGATATAGGGCCTTGCTCTCTCAGAAAAAGGGTCTCGCCTCTTAGAATCAACCAGGGGTCTTGCCCCTCCATAGTCCGCGCATATTCGTCTTACTACCCCGGTTTGCCCAGAGGGCCAAAAAAAGTCGGTGTAAGTTGGCTAGCTTAACCTCGGGCCCCGTGGGGTGGCTAGTTCCCTCCCTACACTAGTAGCTCGCCTCAATACTACGTACGCGAGGGCTGACAGGAATCGGTGTAGAGTGTTCAATCCTAACCCTGAGTCACAACTCAAGGGAGGCTATCTCTGCTCTACACTAAAAGGGGACAGTTGCTCTCCATGGTACCACGTACACAAGGATCTACACACTTCCCATCTACCATTCCATATTCCATTTATCTGTAGGAGTTCTACTCCTAATTCCCCGTAGGGTTCATGCTCATGCTCACCTCATTTATCCAGATTCAGATCTCATCTTTCATAATTCCTTTCTCATCCATATACAGACAGCTCGTGTTTTCATGATTCAATTCTCAGTGCATGCAATTGGTGGCTTCACAGGTACTTATTCATTAACTACAGGCAGCTCATATTCTAATAGGCAACTCCTAATTATAATACAAGCATTTACTAGCAATTTACCTTAATCACACATGCAAATAAACCATACAGTACAACAAGTTCATTCATTTTCCTACCCTAGGGTTCATTCTACATCCTAGAGTTCCATTCGGCTATTTCAACCAAGTTCATTCTCATTTAACTATTAATAACTAAATTAAACCTCTCTACCAGGTATAATGGGAGGAATGAGGGCCTGTGCCGCAAATCTCGTAGCCTCCGCAGGCCTCGAACACGTTACTAGCTAGTAACTTGTACCAGCGACCAATTACATTAGATGAGGTCAAAATAGTAGATACTCAACACGAAAACGTAGAGGAACTCAAGTGGAAAACAACGATACTTCATTTGTAGAAATCCGATTCTGTTTAGGCCTTTAAATAGGTCAAAAACACGGTTTCTGATCAAAATCAGACGTCTAGGACTCTTCTCAGACGTCTTAAAAGATGACAAACTCACCTTATGTTCTCTGTAGTTGATTGAGACATCTAGACTCCCTCTGTGGCTGTCTAGGAGCAGTTCCAGACGTTGAACAAGGTCTCCGATCGTTTGGAAGCACCTCAGTACGTCTGGTGATGTGATCAGACGTCCAAAAGTGCCTGGGAAAGCCTACTGCGTGCCTTCCCAAAGTTAGCCCTGCGTACAAATGACGCAGAAACCAAATCAGTCGCACAGCTCCTGCACTGAGATACTCTGCATGGCGGAGATCAGCGTAGGAACGTACATACCTCGCGCAACTCGTGTTTTCCGACGTCCGACCTTAGCTTCGGACATCCAGGTGCCTCGCCAGATGTCTGCTCCTCACTCCAGACGTCTAAGACTGGAAAACTTCTAGTATCAGAACCTGCTCCCAGCTTGCTCCGCTCATGCCTCCGCTCGCAGCGGCACCTCTAGCTGCTACAGGGGCTTGGACAGCTCCCCGCCAACGTCCTCCACGTGCGTACGCACCTGCCGCCGGCCGTGCGAGCTTCGCCAAGCTCCTGAAGGTCCTCCGACCTTCCACGCTCTCTTCCTTCCTCTCTCTCATTCTCCCTCGCTCACCCCCTCTCGCCATTCCTGTCTAGGCTCGCCGCAGCCACACAAGAAACTGAAGGTGGTGGTGGCTGTGGTGTGAGGAGTGGAGAGGAGAAAGGAGGGGGGTATATATATATATAGGATAGGGTTTAGGGTTTGGGTGAGGTTGCGGGGAGAAAGAAGGAAGGGCCTCTGTGCACCGCTCGCGCGCAGAGCGCAAAGCACAGTACGAAAATTTCTACTTTTAGACGTCTGGGAACGTGTTCAGACGTCTGGACAAACGTCTGACTGATACTTCAGACGTCTTAAAAGGCTAAAAGGTAACGGGTGATTACATCATAACAAACTTAAAGGAAGTTTCGTCCCCGAAACTTGAACTAGCTAGGGTGCGGAAAAAGGAACATAAAACGCATAACAAACTTAAAGGGGACCGAAATAGGTCAAAAAAGATGTACCCTCAAAAAGCTCCAGGTACCACTCTCACATCACTGCCTTAGGCTCCCAGGCCACCTCCTCGAACCGCTGGCTTCTCCATAGGACCTTCACCAGTGGTACTTGCTTCCGTCTCAGACTCCAGACGGCTCTGTCTAGTATCTGCACTGGTCTCTCGGGGTAGGTCAGGTCGTCACCCACCTCGACGCTCTCGTGGCTTAGAACGTAACTAGGATCAGCGACGTACTTCCTAAAGTTGAACATGTGGAACACGTCGTGCACTCCAGAAAGCTGGGGAGGAAGGGCAAGCAGGTAAGCAACGGGTCCTACCTGCTCCAAGACCTCAAAGGGTCCCACAAACCTCGGCGTAAGCTTCTCGTTCACCACAAAACGCTGTAGGCCCTTCATGGGTAAAACACAGAGAAAGACGTGATCCCCAACCTCGAACTGCACCTCTCTGCGTTTCCAGTCAGCGTAACTCTTCTGCCTGCTCCTGATAGTGCGGAGTCGTTTGTGAATCTGCTCTATCACCTCGTGACTCTACCGGATCAGCCTGGGGCCAACCTCCCACTTGATCCCCACCTCGACCCAACTCAGGGGTGCAGTACACCTCCATTCGTACAGAGCCTCGTAAGGTGCCATGTCGATGCTTGAGTGGTAACTACTATTGTATGCAAACTTTGCCAGGGCAAATGCTCCTCCCAGGAGCCCCTCTGGTCCAGTACACAGATGAGCAAATGGTCTTCAAATGTCTGTATGATGCACTCTGATTGTCTGTCCGTCTGGGGGTGGTAAGCGGTACTGAACCTTGAACGTGTCCCTAAAGCCTACTGAAACTCAACCTAGAACTGGAAAGTAAAACGGGTATCCCGGTCGGATACGATCTCATGTGGAACTCCGTGCGGACGCACCACATCTCGGATGTATCTCTCTGCTAACTGCGCTGGTCCCCAGGTGACTCGGATCAGCAGAAAACGTGCCATCTTCGTCATCTTGTCTACTATCACCCAGACTGCATCGTGTCTCCGTTAGGTAATTGGTAGACCCACCACCAAGTCCATGGTGATGCTCTCCCACTTCCACTCTGGCATAGGAAGTGGCTGCAACGGTCCTGTAGATCTCTGATTCTCGGCCTCCACCTGTTGGCATACCAAACATTGCTACACAAACTCACCAACATCCCGCTTCATCCTTTTCTACCAAAAGTAGCATCTCAAATCATGATACGTCTTTGTGTTCCCGGAATGTATGGTGAACTTGGACCTGTGCGCCTCATCTAGGAGCTCTCTCAACAACTCCTCTTCCCTAGGAACGCATAAGCGTCTCCTCATGTGCAATATCTCGTTTGTAATGGAAAAGTCTCTTGGGTCCCCTGTTAACACCTTGTCTCGCAGCGTCTGTAAGTACAGATTTGTCATTTGCCTTGCGATGATGCGGTCTATCAGCTCTAACCGCATTTGCTGCGTCACTGTCACACAGTACCCCTGTGACTCCCGGGGTCGCCAACTGCCCAACTCCTCCATGAGTCTCCAACTCTGTGCCTATAAACTGGCCAAGTGGGCAGGTACCTTCCGGCTCAAGGCGTCAGCCACCACATTAGCCTTCCCTGGGTGGTAGGAGATGCTGCAGTCGTAGTCCTTCAGGAGCTCTAACCAACGTCTCTATCTCATGTGAATCTCCTTCTGGTCAAGCAAGTACCCGAGGCTCTTACGATCTATGAAGATCTCGAAAGTCTCACTGTAAAGGTAGTGCCTCCATGTCTTCAGCGCGAAGACAACTGCTGCCAGTCCCAAAAGTTATGTATCTCAGTCACCGTGCATGGCCTCTCTCACCTAAGTACGGCCTCTACCTTGGTTGGATCCACATCCAATCCATCTCCTGAAATCATGTGGCCCAAGAAAGTCACTTGCCCCAACCAAAACACCCACTTGCTGTATTTGGCGTGTAGCCTGCATCGCCTCAGGGTGTCCAGGATCATGCATAAATGCTGCTCATACTGCGCCTGATCCCGCGAGTAAACGAGTACGTTGTCGATGAACACCACCATGAATTGGTCTAAGTACAGCCTGAAAACACAGTTCATCAAATTCATAAAGGTTGCGGGGGCATTGGTCAGCCCAAATGGCATGACCCAGACTCGTAGTGCCCGTACTGAGTATGGAAAGCTGTCTTGGAGACGTCGGTCTCCCTGATCCTCAACTGGTGGTAACTCGACCTCAGATCTATCTTGGAGAACACTGTGACATCTCGCAATTGGTCGAAGAGGTGGTCAATCCTTAGCAGCGGATACTTGTTCTTGATGGTGACCCTATTCAACTATCGGTAGTCAACACAAAGTTGCAGGGTACCATCCTTCTTCTTCACAAACAGTACAGAGGCTCCCCACGGGGACGTGCTGGGCCTCACAAAGCTCTTCTCCAACAGGTCCTGTAGCTATGACTTGAGCTCTCATAGCTCACGTGGTGCCATCCGGTACGGTGCAGTAGAAATGGGGCTGGTCCCCGGTACTAGTGAGATCTTAAACTCGATCTCACACTTAGGCGGTAGTTTTGGCAGCTCCTCTGGAAAAACATCGAGGTACTCGCAGACCACCGGAATACTCTAAAGGTCAACCATGGGGTTAGGCTCTGCCACCACATAGGCCAAGAAGCCCTCACACCCTTGGCTCAAAAGCCTTGCTGTCTGAAGCGCGGAGATGCATCTAAAACCTCTATCCACCGGCTATACGTGAAACTCAAAAGGAGGCAACTCCGGCATGGAGAAAATGATCTTCCTCCCGAAATGATCCACCAGGACGTGATAGGCGGACAACCAGTCCATCCCCAGTATCACGTCGAAATCCTCCATCTGGATCACAATTAGATCAGCAGGAAGGCTGTGTCCCCCTATGCTGACCTCGCAGTTCGTGTAGGCCTCCTTGGCTATAACTCGCTACCTGGCCTCTGATCACAAACGGATCATCTAATAGAGTGTATCGGACCCCAAACTGGCAATAAACTTGTGAAGCAAAGAAGTACGTTGTACCAGAAACAAGAAAAATACGTAATCCAAAAGGCCAGAAATTGTAACTATACCTACCACCGTAGAAACTGAAGCTCTGGCATCTCCGTGAGTCAAGGTGTTGGGATGCCTCTCAGTCCAAGGTGCAGACAAAACAGCCAAGCCCAGAGTTGGGCGAGTGACAGCTGGTCGGTATCCTCCTCGTGGCTGGAAGCTATGGCTGCCAGATTGGTCTCCAATACTCGGTGCTGGGAGCATCTGGTATGCCTTAGTCCTAAAGGGACAGTCCCTCGTCAAGTGGCCCAGCTGGCCACACTGATAGCAGAGAGGGACACGACTTCCTCCCTCAGTCTGTCCCTGCTGGTGATTGGCAGGGGTCTGATGTTGATAGCTGGTCCCTATTTGGGGTCCCCAAAGGCCACTGGTGACCCCACAGAATGACACGGCTCTCCTACGGGTGCCGTGTGCCTCCTCTCCCGACGGTCCTGTGAGTATGACAGCTGGTAGGGCCTCCTTTAATCTCCCCTTACTCGCCTGGTGCTACGGTGACTCTGCCGTCTCATGGAAGGCTCCCCCTCCGCACACTCGGAAGGAACATGAGGGGGCGGCAGAGTAGGCGGAAGCTAAAATTCTTCTCAGACGACCTCTCGAATTAACTGGATGAGGTCCTGAGACTGGACACTCAGGAGAAGAGACGGGGCAGCACCGATCCCAAGCCCAACACGTCTGCCCCTTCGCCCTCGTCCACGGCCACGTCCACGGCCTGCTCAGGAACTCTTCGATGAGGCATCTCCTGCAAGGAGACGCGAAAGATAGAACACGAGTGTCAACGATACTGGATTACATCGAGAAAAGACTCGGAAATGAATATCAAAATGGTTCATTGTAGTGGCTATCCTAGTTATATTCCTGTGAGTGGTTATTCTCAAGCCAATTGGTTCATTTCTAGGGGCAACCTTGCTCTGATACCATCTTGTTACGACACGATTTTCGGATCCTTACAAGACCTGAGCTGGCTCACCTCAACTAATCCCAAGACCTAGTCATCCAACAAGAAATAACCAAAAGCAGGAAAATAAATCACATTCATACATGCAATATAACTAGTAGAAGAAAAGTAAAAAGTAGTAAAGAAAGTAAAACAACTGTCTCAGTACATGCCACCACAACAATAACAACTGGAAACGGAAAGGAAACAGAAGTAGTGGAAACAATGAATTAAGTATCCGTTACTTACTACAACAGTAAGGAAAATAGGAAGTATTGAAAGAACAACTACGACTAGGCTCGACTGAGCCCAGCACCCTCTACAGCTGGAAACTCGGGCTGCTCAACTCCTGGTCTTGAACAGGGTTACGAAAAAGACAAAGTCAGCGAACGCTGAGTAGAGTGGTGTTTACATTAATTAAGTGCTATTACAGTAAAAGCAACAACAGGTTTATTTTTCATTTCTATGTATCTCTTTTATGTGTTTCTATTTCTCAAGTATTCAGGTATTTCTTGATCTTGCACGTTCCTCGTGAGAACGATCTTGATTGCAGTCTTTTCCATAGAGTAGAAGGTACGCGTGATGCTCTCCTAGCTGGAAGAGTCCCCCGTGGTAGTCTTACACTCAGTCAACCACCCTAGGGTCACCGTTGAGACGTAGTGGTGACTACGGCATGCATGATAAGTGCACGGGTAGCTAGCCCGCACTGACACACGGCCAGTCATTTTCGCTAGCAGGTACGCCAAAGTACAGCACGGAATGGTATAGGGCCTTGCCCTCTCAGAACAGGGCTCTTACCCCTCAGAACCAACCAGGGGTCTCGCCCCTCCACAATCCGCGTACCCTTGTCTTACTACCCCAGTTTGCTCAGAGGGCCAAAAAAAGTTGGTGTAGGTTAGCTAGCTTAACCCTGGGGCCTGTGGGATGGCTAGCTCCCCCCCTACACTAATAGCTCGCCTCAGTACTGCGTACACGAGGGCCGACAGGAGTTGGTGTAGAGTGTTCAATCCTAACCCCGGGTCACAACTCAAGGGAGGCTATCTCTGCTCTACACTAAAAGGGGACAGTTGCTCTTCATGGTACCACGTACACAAGGACCTGCACACTTCCCATCTACCATTCCATATTCCATTTATCCGTAGGAGTTCTACTCCTAATTCCCCGTAGGGTTCATGTTCATGCTCACCTCATTTATCCAAATTCAGATCTCATCTTTCATAATTCCTTTCTCATCCATATACAGACAGCTCGTGTTTTCATTATTCAATTCTCAATACATGCAACTGGTGGTTTCACAGGTACTTATTCATTAAATATAGACAGCTCATATTCTAACAGGCAACTCCTAATTATAATACAAGCATTTGCTAGCAATTTACCTTAATCACGCATGCAAATAAACATACAGTACAACAGGTTCATTCATTTTCCTACCCTAGGGTTCATTCCACATCTTAGAGTTCCATTCGGCTATTTCAACCAAGTTCATTCTCATTTAACTATTAATAACTGAATTAAACCACTCTACCAGGTATAACGGGAGGAATGGGGGCCTGTGCCGCAGATCTCGTCGCCTCCGCGGGCCCCGAACATGCCACTGACTAGTAACTTATACCAGTGACCAATTACATTAGACGAGATCAAAATAGTAGATTCTCAACATGAAAATGTAGAGGAACTCGAGTGGAAAACAATGATACTTCGTTTGCGGAAATCCGATTCCGTTTGGGCCTTTAAACAAGTCAAAAATGCGGTTTCTGATCAAAATCAGTCGTCTGGGACTCTTCCCAGACATCTTAAAAGACAACAAACTCACCTTATGTTCTCTGTAGTTGATTTAGACATCTAGACTCCCTCTGCGGCCATTTGGGAGTAGTTCCAGACGTCGAACAAGGTCTCCGGTTGTCTGGAAGCACCTTAGGACGTCTGGTGATGTGATTAGACGTCCAAAAGTGCATGGGAAAGCGCACAACGTGCCTTCCCAAAGTCTACCTTACGTACAAAGGACGCAGGAACCAAATCAGTCCCACAGCTCTGATGAGAGCCTCATCATGAGCCATAACTAGCTCATTTTGACCCAATAAAGAAGATAAAAGCTCCTACATAACCTAGAAGAAGGCCTAACTGAAGGAACAAGTGCTCTGAGAAGAAAACATGAAATAAAGGTTAAAACTGCAATTTTACCATTGTAGTATGTAAACGGGATTTCTCAGAGGCAAAACATAGGTTAAATGGTATAAATGAGATAAAAAGAGGGTTGAGTCAATCAGAAATAGGTTCATGTGCAATCTAAGAACTAAATGACACTTGGTAACCCTAAAACAGACCCGCTTAAATTAACAAGGTGCCGGTTAGAACAAAAAGCAAGTAAACCCTCTACAAATCATGGAAAAACATACTCTAGGGTTTAGAACACTTAATTTGGCCTTTGGAACCTAGTTTGACCTAGATTAGGGTCCTAGCTCTTCAATTAACCTAATTTGAGTTTTTACGCAAAATGTCCATTCAAACGATGTCAAACCTGAAATCCAACTTCGCCATTGGATTCCTTAGGTCCAAATTAGGTTTATACCAAAATTTTGATTTAAGGAGAGGTCATCTTGACCTACTTTGCAATTTAGTACACCTAAATCACAAATTGGTCCCTATCTTTTGAATACTGTTGCAAAGAACCCCCTAGGTTCTTCGCCTCCTTTGTAAACCGGTCCTGCCTCCATTGCTAGGGCAGAACCGAGCTCCGGCGAGGTTCGGAGAGGGATTTCTCTCTAATCCCTCAGAGATTCCCTCCCAGAAATGGAAGGAGGATTCTCTGAGGAATTCCCTTCCATTTAAGACCGATCTCAATCGCTGGTGTGAACCCAATCTCTTCGTGCGAACGCACGAGAGATTTGGGTATCCACCTTCCTTCCATCTCCGGCGAGCCGGCAGCGTTGATTGCGCAGTCTCCACGTGCTGGTAGGTGCGGCCAGCACCTATAAAAGACACCCCACAACTCCGACCGAAGAGGCTGAGCTTGATTTGGCCGAGTTTCCCCCTTCAATTCCTCTCCTCCTGCCCGGCCAAAAACCCCCAGCAAGCTCCGGCGAGCCCCCTCCCCTCCCTCTTCGCTCTTCCACAAAACCAGTGGCAGAGTTAGCTTCCTGACCTCCCTCCGCGTCGCGCAGTACCAGCGCACGCCGCCTCAGCCCCGTCGTCGCCGCCGTTCTCCCCCCACTGGGCGTCATCTTCTCCGGTGACAGCAGGTACTGCTGTCCGCCTTCCGTCCCCTTTCGTCCTTACAATTAGGTTAGAACTCTTCTCCACCCTCTCCTCTCTCTTTTCCCCCAACTATTTTACTTGATTACCCGTCGACAGTACCTAACCGCCTCCATCTTCCTCGCCTCCGACCGCACTCTGGCGAGCCGCCCACACCACTCCGCCACTCCACACGGCTCGCCAACCACCTCGTGAGCTCCGCCTCACCACCAGGAACTCGCTCCACCCCACAACTGCCACTCCAGACCTCCATAATCACCCCCCGAACAACCCACCATCTCCGGCCACAGGTTGACCTAGGCACGCACGCCTAGGCCGACCTGCGGCCTGCAGCCTCGTCCACCGCCTTCGCCGTGCCACGGCGAAGGTCTCTAGCTGATCTGATTGGCCGTGAGGCTCGTTTTGTGTATGACAGTGTTTGAGCCGCTGCCGCCATGGACGACCTCCGGTGAAGCTCCAACGAAGCTCCAGGCATCAGGCTTCCCAGGCTGCAGATGTAGGAGACTCACGCGAGTGTCGCGAGGTGAGAGAGCCCAGCCAGTAGCGCCAGCAGAGCCATCAGCTTGGGCAATTGCATACGAGAGTCTGCGAACGCGTGCAAAGGAAGGGTGGAACCTTTAGTCCCACATCGTGGAATCTCAAGGCACAGGTATGGTATAAAGTGTATTTGTGCATTAGGCTGGTTGCCTCCGTAAGCACAGGGGTGAGGTCCCTCACTGACCCCACACCCGCCTCTTCCGCGGCTTGACCACGCGGATCTGGCGCATCCGACCCGATCTATACCTATGCACTCCTCGCGCATCATCACCTGCAGGTGCGCCTGGTCCTGGGTACGACCCGACCCGATAATGGCTGTGGCTCTGGGAGAGCATCCCTGAGTGAATTGCTTGAGAGAGAGAGAGACGCGTGGGTAGAGGGAGAAGGGTTAGGTTTTGCTCCTGTGCAGGCCAGGCTGAACGCAGGAGAAGGACTTGGCCGCTACAGAAGAAGGAAGGTAAGGCAAGGCGAAGAAGAAAAGAAAGAAAGAAGCCTTCGCACGAGAAGAAGGAAAGCAGAAGAAGAAAGAGCAAGACATAGAGAACAAGAGAGGCAAAGAAAAGATTAGAAGATCAAAAGAAGAAGGCTTCGCAAGACGAGAAAGAAAGAAGAAAAGGAGAAATACTTTTAAGACGTCTGATCTTGTGATCAGACGTCCAATTTCATATTTTTGTCCTAATTATTTTTAATTGCATACATTCACATTTGAATTGATATCTTGAGTAAATTAGAGTGTTCAATTACATTTTGACTAGTAGTAAATTTCATTTGCTCCCTGTGATCGACCTCGGATACTCCGGTCTTCGAGTAATAAAAATCTTTATTTGTTTGAACGCTTTAGCGGCTATACTACAACGCGATATTATCTTTTAACAAACCGCACAAAAGCGTGACGAACAAGCTCCTACGCTGAGATACTCTGCATGGCGGAGATCAGCATAGGAACGTACATACCTCGTGCAACTCGTGTTTTCAGACGTCCGGCCTTAGCTTTGGACGTCTAGGTGCCTCTCCAGACGTTTTCTCCTCACTCAGACGTCTAATACTGGAAAACTTCTAGTATCAGAACCTACTCGCAGCTTACTCCGCTCTCGCCTCCGCCCACAGCGGCAGCTCCAGCCGCTGCATGAGCTTGGATAGCTCCTCGCCGACGTCCTCCATGCGCGCATGCACTCGCCGCCGGCCGTGCGAGCTCCGCCAAGCTCCTGAAGGCCCTCCAACCTTTCACACTCTCTTCGTTCCTCTCTCTCATTCTCCCTCGCTCGCCCCCTCTCGCCGCTCCCGTCTTGGCTCGCCGCAGCCGCACAAGAAACTGAAGGTGGTGGTGGTTGTGGTGTGAGGAGTGGAGAGGAGAAAGGAGGGGGGGTATATATATATATAGGATAGGGTTTAGGGTTTGGGTGAGGTTTCGGGGAGAAAGAAGGAAGGGCCTTTGCATGCCGCTCGCGTGCAGAGCGCAAAGCGCAGTACGAAAATTTCTACTTTCAGACGTTCGGGAACGTGTCCAGACGTCTGACTGAAACTTCAGACATCTTAAAAGGTTAAAAGGTAATGGGTTATTACAATTGACGAAGGGAAATTATGATTTTTTTTCTTTGAAACATGAGATACTTTGTCATTGGAAATGAGAGATTGCATGAGGACATAGCCTCCAAGGTGAAGAAAGAAGGGAAAAATTGGATCACCTACACAAAGGTGAGGAAGGTAAGCAGGAAACACCCCTACGTATACGGAAATAAAATTTTTCGAAGAAACTAAAAAAGATAAATAAACAATAAAGAAACATCTTCAAGTAAATCAACTCACAACGAATGTCGCTCCATGTCGAACGATGACGACTCTGCCATCGAAAACAAGGTTTCGACGATCTAAAGATCTACGCAAAAGAGATTCGATGATCCAAAGATCCGTGCAAACGAGAATGGACAAGCCGAAACAAGTTGACAAAATCTCAGTTGTATTGATGCGATCTATAGCATAGTCCTATCAAAAGGCCACGAGGGTGGAGAGTAAAATCCACATCCAAGGATGAGGTCACCACGATATGGAAGAAAGTGAACCTCTACCTAAAAGGAAGTGAATAAATGAGAATGACGGAGAAAATGAGAGGAGGGCCCCGATCAGCGTCAATCTGTCGATCAAGGTCCTGAGTGGAGGGGACCCTGGAGCCTTGAGAGAGGAGGTCGCTGGTTAGTTGCAAAAGGATAAGTTAGTAAAGTAAGGAAATTATGATAGTAACTGAAAAAAAACATATATCATATACGTTCATATATATATTCGCATACTAATGATATCAATATTCATATTTATTCGCAATTGTAATCAATAAATTCCGATTCGAGTATATTTGACCAAAGATAGACCCCTTATTTTCAAATAGGTACCACCTTTATTTCTAAATCATAAATCTTGAAAAGAAGACATGAGACTTAATATCCATACAGGCAATAATGTACATCGACACCAAATCAGATGCCCTTTTTGGCCATTTGTGATAAGGAAAGCAATATACAATATTCTATCTGCTACAACCGCGTGGATTACCCTGGTCATGTACAGTGCTACGTGGGTATAAATCTCGTGTAGACTGCCGATGTGGAGTGAAACTATATATCTTAGATAATCTCTTTGATAATTCTGGAGGGTGCAAACTAGGTTTCAGATCTCAATTAATTTCTTTAATGCCTGAGATGTTGTTTCATAAATTCAAGAAGTTATACTCTTCTTTAGAGCTCTTACAGATTTCTAATGATACAAAAAATAAAAATTTCTTCTTGAGATTATAGCATTTAGCTCCATGGTCTTCGCCAAGTGCTCACAGCCTGATGGATACATACATCCGAGGACCCCAGTAAGGAAAGAAAAAACAATTCTCAAGTACCTCCTTGAAAGAGAAAAAAAAGATAAACGCTCTTCCTAGTTTGATCTTGGAAGAGTCCTTCAAATGTCTAACACTCTGAGAGGACCAATAAGAATCTTCTTGAAATATATGGAAACAAAGGAAAAAATTGGAAATTAAGCAAGGATATGGACTTCCAGTTTTTCTAATATTTATCCAAGTTAAGTCATGTCTACTGATTTCATCCATAATACATTGAGGATCATCTCATATTTAGACTACCGGAATAAGGAATATTTATGTAGTCATCCAATAGCTTAAAGAGTTGGTCGGACTATTCATCAAGAAGAACTTAGAAAGGAGTATAGAAGTCAGAATATGTATCATAGGAGCGATTGCTTAGCAAGTCTAGTACAATGAAGCCAGACATAAGAACATCTAAGTTCATTACAATAAAATCATCACATTCTCAACAGAATTCTTCCACATGTTTAAACGAAACCTCAAATGAAAGATTAGAGTTTTGAAGAATTTTTAAAGTTCCTATCATGTCATTAGATGTACATCAACTTTAACCAAGTCAATGAATCACCCCATTAGAGAAGGGGCCTTACACTATTCAAGCCTATAGGTAGAGCTCAATTCCATGAAAGACCCATCTTTTTTATCATTTCCATTATTCTCCTTTCTTCTCCTTTAGCTCTAGCACGAGCTCTTGAGCAAAGTAAGGGATTACTTTAATCTATGGTTAATTTGATATTGATCAAGATTTGATGATCTTATCATGTTTTCTTTGTGATTGATTATGGATTCTGTTGGCTTTTGTGTGCCCTGGGTGAGCATTTTGAATAATGTAATGAGATTACATTTGTATATGAATAAAAGAATTAGATTATTTTTCAGTAAACAAATTACGTCCCTTAATACAAATATGGTGACGTACTTAGTCAAATTGAACAAACCTGATGTGTGTTTATTCGAATATCTAAATGGTTTAAATGATCCACTTGTACATCAAGAAACCATCTTATTCAACCAATTGTTTCTAGTCTAAGTTAGGATGATAATCTTCTTTAGAGGTTATCACTTGATTGATATTCCTAAATAGAGATTCAGGAACTGTCACGTGAGTCAAGTTAAGGAGTTAATCTGATAAAACAGAAGATAGTTGAAGTCCTTCTCTAATGAAATAAGAGATTCAAGAACTGTCAAGTGTTGAATTGTAATTACTTTAGGTTTGGATACTTGATCCAAACATCCCATAAGTTATCATGGGTTTATCTTGCAAAATTCAAGTAGAATTTGAACCCTACCCTTGGATAGAGATCCAAGGATTGCCATCAAATTAAGGTTAGAGTTGAAATCCCTATAAATATCTCCCAAGTGCAAACCCTAACTCTAAGTTCCATAATTCCCACACAAATCTCGAGAGCTACAATCGCCAGAAGAAGGTAGCAATCGTTCCTTCACAAGCCAGACATCCAATGGCCTAGTTGGATGTCTAATCCAGTACTAGACAAGCGTCCAATTTCAATATTGGACATCCGGTTACTAAAGGGTCTCCACATCATGGTTAGACGCTTCTCCAACCAGTTGACCAACACATCTTGTAGTACAGGGTCATGGTTTCACAATCCTTATAGAGGGTTTCCCGTCATGTGCCTGAGGTTTTAAGGCAAGGGTCACTTCGAATTCGTGCATGGTTCATGGATTACGTCTAGGATTGGAACTTCTTGACACAAAGGGTCTCATCTGCCCAACAAGGAGGAGTTTTAGGTCTACTGCGACTTGTTTGAGGAGGTACCAAACATAGGGTATGATTGCATAGCAATCATACGACCTAATCTACTTGAATTAAGTTAGATTCTAGCATAACTTATGAACAATGCATGCATAAGCATCATAAATTGCATGGTAGACAGTTTGGTAGCTTTATAAATAACATTGCCATTTTATGCCCTAAAAGAGTGACAACATTGATTGTAGATGATTCAAGGCCACGGATGACAAATCAGACCGTATAGATCTGATCAGGACGATGACGAGAGCCCAGCGCTTCTGAAATCATCTTGATTAAACGACCATAGCAGCACATACAACCTGTAGAAGATCAGAGGCCAAGGAGTCATATAGCACAAATTGAAGCCTCAGATTCAAATCCCACCGCATGGATGGATTCAAATCAACCATCGCAGTCCAATGGTGCAAAGATCAATCCGATCGGAGCTCCGTAGCACCAACTACAAAGGCAGAAAGATGAATGGCCAGGATAGTGCCACGTGGCACCATTCCAGCAGCCCCTCATCGCTACCCCAATCTCTGAAGGAAAAAATGGTGGCCGTTGGATCATTATCCAATGGCCATGAAAGAGCCACGTCGCCCCCGCCTCCACACTCCATCAATTGAGAAGACATCTTAGCCATTGGATCTCCATCCAACGGCTGAGATATCCAACGGCTGAGATTGGATGTGCCTACAAACCTAAATGTAACACAAGGAGCGGAGTAGCGTGTTGATTCACGTGCTCGCACGCAAGCGCGAGGCATAGGATCGACTCACGATCGGCATAAATTTGGGAAGGTCGGTGGCTCTCGAGCGTGATTGACCATTGGATCAGATCAAGCAGCACGGATGTAGCTGCATGGTGCGACAAGAACCATCGGATGCGGCGGTGCGAACGTACGTACGGTTGGACGCCTAACCAAATGCCTCAATGCACTTGCTTTCTTATGGTGATGCGGCGTGCGACGAGAGCCGTTCTATTATCAGATCGGACGGTTGAGTTTGAGAGCGTGCGATCACGCGCATGAGGAGTGTGAGGTGAGCAAGCGAGTGCCGCGGATCACAATCGAACGAGCGGGAGCACGCCACGTGTCAGCTGCTGAAGAATCCGACCATTGA
Organism: Thalassia testudinum; assembly: GCA_037157565.1. Taxonomy (NCBI): domain Eukaryota; kingdom Viridiplantae; phylum Streptophyta; class Magnoliopsida; order Alismatales; family Hydrocharitaceae; genus Thalassia; species Thalassia testudinum. Next base: position 98,859,156 of record JAZHRO010000031.1, on the reverse strand, counting down.
AGGCACGTTTGAGGTTATTTTGGGACACGATCAGAGCCGTTGATCTCCCGATCGACGAATCTAGTCAAACCAAGGTTGCACGATTTTGGGGGCTAAAATGCCTACTTTGTGCCTCATTAAAGCTATAAAAAGAGCATCAGGGCCCCCAAGTTGAGAGGCAACGCCCACCAGACAAATTTTCAGCCTCTCTCTCTGCAACTTCTCTCCGATTTTTCTCTTGACACTCTAAATTTGAAGTGCTGCCGCACTTCACACAAGCATCTCACAAGTGACATTGTCCTTCATCTGCTCTCTCTCTCTCTCTCTCTCTCTCTACTTCTTAGCATAGTTACATTAGATTTATGAGACATCTTCTTGATTAGTAAAATGTTTGTCCGATCTCATGAATGCTTGTCTATATATACATATATAAATATATAAATATTTGCTTAGAATGACTTTTTTAAATGCTTTTGCATAGAAATCATGTTTTTACCTCCCTGCGAATGACTCGGTACTCATCCAAAATCTATAAATGTTATTTATTCCAACACGAATTGCAACTACAACGACAAAACTAATCTTTTATGCATCTTGTGATTGAATAGGGTACTGTACCATGCATATCACCCATAAGGTATATCTTGTTGTCTCGTGGGATCATAGGACAATTGGAAATTAGTTCCAAACATGTTGTTCCAATTTTAAGGCATTTTATTTCACATCCTTGGTCAAGTTTTTAGCATGAATTCAATTTTGTGCTTTTGAAAATTTTAAATGCTTGTTTTTACACTTCTGTAACGCCCCAGGTCAATGTGATCGATTCCTTTTAGATTCTTCATGATTTTGGCAAATTTCTATTACTCTTGTGGGGGTCAAAGGCTTAATCTATAATAGATGTGATACTTGGTCTTTCAATAGCCACTCCGTTATAGATATCCTCAGAGTCAAACTTCATGAAAATAAAAAATAATACTATTTTCTTAATCTTAAAGTATCATCAGTAGCAAGCTATATCTCATACTTAATATAAGATTTTAAAATCTCAACTCGGAAAATCATGAAATGTCAACTATTGGATCCCATTTTTAAATTATGAATTTGAATATTATAAGTGTTTTGATGAACAAATCTAGCATAGTAGATCAAAGTCATAATACCAAAAAACGTTATAACAATGATTTGAAACTCAAAATTCAAGATTAACTCTTCTTCTTCTTCTTCAAAAAAAAATGAGGATTAACTCTCACAGTCGGAAAATTTATATAAGTATTCAAAGATATTTTGATATTAATTTTAAAATATTAAATCCTAAGACAGACAATGATGTCAACATCATGAAACTAGTGTCATGAACAAAATTTATCACTAACACATGTAAGTTAAACTCAAAAATCTTTAAGCATGCTATAATACAAATCTATAAAAGTTGACTCTATTCGTGAGATATATTTAGTCTAGGTAAATAATTTTCTATAATCAATTAAATTTAAAATCTACATCTAAAAGTTGACTCCCATTGTAAGAAACATTTATAATCATGCTATAGACTAATCTCAATATTCCATTCTTTAGAAGTAGAAGGGAGGTAAGAATATATTCTCAATTACTTAACTCAATTTGATAGAATGAGAGGTACTAAATCACTCTTTTGACTTTGGTGGATAATCCTTGGTGATTGATTAAATGTGAGCAATCCCCTTCTTAAGTTAATCATCTTGTTCCTTTATTCAAGATGATTGGAAATTTCCAAGACTTCTTAAGTTAGAGCACAAAAAGCAACAAACTAGGATGAAGACCAACGAAAGGAATGAGTAAATAAGAATCAAAGAACTTGGATGAGAAGTAGCAATCTACCTATCATCTCTAATAAATTGATCTTGAGAATTTGATTTTTGTTAACATGAATAGACTCTTTCTCCAATTTGATAAATGTTGGCTGTATACATATATTGATCGAATCATCAATCCTCTGATGGAAAACAAAACAATAAGACATATCAAGTTAAGCACACAAAATGGACACTAGCAAGTTGGTAACCTAGTTCCACCTTGATAGGTGTACATCTAGATTAGGGGATCTAACTCACAAAGTTTCATTAATCAAGATTAAGAGAAAGTGTAAGTAGGCAAAATGCTTTGTACAATGCTCATGGGATATATTTATAACACAATAAGTCCTTGAAATCATTAGGATTCTCGATTAGGAATGTAATCCTCAACAGATCCTGTAATGGTCCTGCTTATGGGGCGTGTTTCCTATTCCAACTCCATTGGTTTTTCACCACATGGACTTTCCTTATCAATTTAGTGTAGACCCGTCAAAAGATCCCAAAGATCTTGTTTACTACAACTGCCATGGTATCTCCTGGTAGGTTCCTCTCAAGTGGGTGACCTCTCTCACCAAAATCTACCAATTGCCTCCAATAAAGGGTCTGGTAAGACTTTTGGGCTTGGGCTTGTAGCCCTCTTGGGCCTATTTTCTAAGTGTTCATTTTCTATTCTCATGGGTCTTTTTTGTTAGGATGTTGCTTTGGTTATTCTTAAGTTATTCAAGATATGATGTTGATACTCTGATCATTTTTATATTATGGATAGGTGTAGGACAATTTGATTATATAAGTTGAATGTTTTTTATTTGATTATTCGCATTTGCCACTTTAGCTAAGAGAGGAACATTTTCCTACAAATGAGAGCTTACTCTTTCAAGGATTGTTCCTAGAGTATTAGGGTTTGAACTTTCTTGGTTTCAAGGATTGGTTAGTGGAAGACCTAAGAGGGCTAGTAATAGGGATTAGATGCAGCTTAAGAGGCAAGTGAACCAATATAGTCTCTTGTGCATATCATGGTTGAATGCTTATGATATTGTAAATGATTGAATATTATATATCTTTCTAGCTACATTTGTTTTTGGTATTCGAGGGGCAGTATTCACCCTCTAGTAGCATCTATCCTTCAACATTGTGGTCCTATCGTGTCGTCATTACATGTCAATGCCACCATCACATCATATCATGTGTTACACGTAAGGCACTTGCATTACCACTTCCACCTGTGTGCTTTCCTTCTTGTAAGGAAAACCTCTCTCCCCTCTTATTTATTTCCTTCTTTCTCTCATTGAAAACTACACTGCCTGTAATGACCCGTCACACTTTTAGCCTGTTAAGACGTCTGGAGTCTTAGTCAGAAGTCTATCCAGACGTCTAGGCCCTTTTCCGGATGTCTGAAAATGAAATTTTTGTACGCACACTATGCCCTGCGTGTGGGCGATGCGCAGGACCCTCTTCTCCTCTCTCCCTTCCTTTTCTTCCCAAACCCTAACCCCTCCCATGCCTTCTATATAAGCCACCCCCCTCCCATCTCCTCTCCACTCCGCACACCAGCCACCACCACCACCACCACCTTCAGTGCTATGCGATGGAGAGCGAGAGGGGGGTGAGCGGAGGAGAGCGTGTGAGGAGGAGGAGGCCGAGGTCGGTGGAGCTTCGGTGGAAGCTCGGCGGAGCTCTCACGGTCACCGCGAGAGCGTGCGAAAGGAGGAGAGAGCTTAGGGAGGTGGCCTCCCAGTCCTCTGCAACGGCTGGAGCTGCGGTGGTGCAAGGCAGAGCAAGCAGAGAGCGCTGGAAGGAGTTCTTGATACTGGAAGTTTTCCAGTATCAGACATCTGGAGTGGAGTCCAGACGGCTGACGGGGTACCTTGACATCTGGAGCTAAGGCCAGACGTCTGAAAGCTCATTTATTGTGAAGGTACGTATCCCCCTACGCCATGCATATCACAACGCAGGGATATATGCCGGCTAATCGCGCCTGTGGAGTCATATGCAGGTGCAGCCTTGGGAAGGAGTGTGGAATGCTTTCCTACGCGCTTTTGGATGTCTGATCATATCACCAGACGTCCAGAGGTGTGTCTAGACGACCGGAGGTATTGTCCGACATCTGGAACTGCCTTCAGACGATCGTAGAGAAGGCTTGTATGTCTGAGGATACCACAGGGACATAAGGTAAGGATCTGGCACCTTTTAAGACATCTCAGAGTATCCCCAGACGTCTGATTTTGAATAGTAGGCACGTTTTTGACCCGTTTGGGGTCCGATAGGGGTTCGTTTTACGCAAAGGAAATACCTGTATTTTCCTCGCGAGTTCCTCTACGTACTAGAGTTCTTTGTACGCTGTTCTAAACTCTCCTTTTGTAATGTATTCCTTGGTATAGGGTTTCATCCTACTACACGTTTGGGGCTCGCAGAGACACCTGGGTCTGCGGTTCGAGCTCTCATTACTCCCGTGTCACTTGGTAGAGTGGTTATTTCTGTTAATAATATTTAAATAAGAATGTGCTTGTGGAAATAGCCGAATGGAACCCTAGGATGCGGCATGAACCCTAGGATAGAGAAATGAATAAACCGTTTATGCTGTATAATGTACTTGCATGCATGATTGACATAAACAGCTAGCAAATGCCTGTAGTAAAATTGTGAGTTGCCTGTAATTAATGAACAATTGCCTATGAAATTACCAGTTGCATGTATCGAATTATGGAAACACGAACTGCCTGTATATGCATGAGAGATAAATTGTGAATGGTGAAATCTGGATTGGAATGAATGAGGTGAATATGTGCATGAACTCTACGGGGAATTAGGAGTAGAACTCCTGTGGGTAGTTGGAACCTTGGAATGTAGATGGGAAGTGTGCTGGCCCTTGAGTACGTGGTACCAAGGAGAGCAACTATCCCCTTTTTGTGTAGAACAGAGCTAGCCTCCCTTGGGTTGAGACCTGCGGTTAAGATTGGCCACTCTACACCGACTCCTGTTGGCCCTCGTGTACGTGGTACCGAGGTGAGCTACTAGTGTAGGGAGAGAGCTAGCCACCCCACGGGACCCGGGGTTCAGCTAGCCACCCTACACCGACTTGTTAGGCTCTTTAGGTAAACCGGGGTAGTCAGACGAGAGTGCGTGGACTGTGGAGGGGCGAGACCCCTGTTTTGAGAGGGCAAGGTTCTATACTATTTCGTGCTGTACTTTGAGCATACTTGCTAACGGAAATGACTAATCGCGTGTCAGTGCGGGGTAGCTACCCGTGTGCTTATTGCACGTGCCGTACTCACCGCTACGTCTTGACAATGACCTCAGGGTGGTTGATTGGGTGTAGGACTACCACGGGGGACTCTCCCGGCTAGGAGAGTACCATGTGTACCTTCTACTCTACGGAAAATACTGCAATCAAGATCGTTCCCACGAGGAACATGCAAGATCAAGAATATCTGGATGTTTGAGAGAAATGGGTGAAACGGAAATACATATAAATAGATAAATAGAAATGAGAATTAAACCTATTTCTTTTTACTATTTTTAGATAATATAGATACCACTCTACTCAGTGTTCGCTGACTTTGTCTTTTCATAATACTGTTTAAGACCAGGAGTTGAGTAGCCCGAGCTTCTGGCTGCGGAGGGTGCTGGGCTCAGTCGAGCCCAACCGTAGTTTTTCAGCACTTCCTTTTTGTTCCTTTACTGTTGTAGTAAGTATTGGACCTTTAGTTATTATTTGTCTCTACTATTTACTCCCATTTTTCGTTGTTTTTGTTGTTGTGGTGTTATGTACTGAAACAACAAATTTACTTTCCTTTACTGCTTGTATGTTTCTTCTGCTTAGTTATATTGCATATGTGAATGTGGTTTACTTTCCTGGTTTTGGCTATTTCTTGCTGGACGACTAGGTCTTGGGATTAGTCGAGGCGATCCGGTCTCGGGTCCTGTAGGGATCCAGGAATCGGGTCCTAACAAGATGGTATCAGAGAAAGGTTATCCCGAGAAATGAACCAATTGGCTTGAGAATAACCATTCACGTGCATATAACTAGGATAGCCACCACAACATATCACTTTGATATTCGTTCCGAGTCTTTTCTCGAATAAATTCAGCATCATTGACCCTCTTGTTCTGTCTTTCGCATCTCCTTGTAGGAGATGCTTCGTTGGGGAGTTCTCGAGGTGGGCCTTGGTCACGGCTGTGGATGGGGTCGGAGGGGCGGATGTGCCGGGCCTGAGGTACCGGTTGACCCACCTCTTCTCCCGGGCGTTCAGGCCCAGGATCTCGCCCAGCTGATTAGGGACATTGTGCGAGAGGAGCTCCACCGCCTCCATGGGCACCTCTCCCTGAGGACGTGGAGGGGGAGTCCTCGGTGGGACAGAGAGACTGCTGCAGCGTCGGACGAGCAGGAGGGGGTGGTCCTCCACCACCCCCACCGCACTCTGACACTTCCGGGCATGAGCCCTCTGCTGGTGGGCTAGTTTCGTCTTTATGTTTATTATGGTCGTTGTGGTATATGACAAAACAGCTACCAGATTACTACAAATTTTTTACTCTGAATAACAAGTTTTCCTGAGGTCGAACTCAGGGAGCAACTATGATTCTAGAAGCATAAATGTTCACAATTATGTTACAAAAATTAAGAGATAGAGAGAGAGAGGGAGAAAAAGTCTTTTTGCTGGCTTCTTCTTCTTCTCTCTTCCTCTTCTCTTCCTCTTCTTCTTCTTCTTCTTCTTCTTCTTCTTCTTCTTCTGCTTTGGCCATTCCTCTTCTTCTTCTTCTTTTCTTCCTGCCTTCTTCTTTCTTCTTTAGCCTACGGCTGTGGTGATCTTCTTCTTCTTTCTCTTCTCTTTCTCAGCCTGCCTTCTTCTTTCTTCTTCTTCTTCTTCTTCTTCTCTGCTACCTTCTTTCTTTCTTTCTTCTTCTTTGCGCTCTGGCTGCTGCCCTTCCGTCGTTTGACTTGGTGTTCAGACGACTTAACTATGGGTTTGCTACAGTGCGACTTCTTTTCTTCTTCTTCAGCTCCTCTCCTTCCTTTCTTCTTCAGCTGCTTAATGCGGCTAAGGCTTCGGCCGCTCCTCCTCTCTTCTTCTTTCTTTCTTCCCTACGCATACACACAAGGGTCAGTGCAAAACCTACCCCTACCCGTTCCCCACATCTCTCTTTCTCTCTGAATCTCTCTTAGGAATGGTCTCCCAGAGCCGGGCATTCGGGTTTGGGTAGCGCGCCCGGGACCAGGCTCACCGGCGTGCGGTGGTGGGCGAGGAGTGCTTGGTTTGGTAGTCGGATCCGACCCGGACCTGCGGGGCGTGAGCGCAGGTGAGGGTGAGCAAGCAAGCGCGTGGCGCACTACGTGCGTGTGAGGGACCTGACCCTTGTGTATCGAAGGCAAACAACCCGATACACTTTTTGAATTTAAGTGTGGGCGCGCGGCCGCACACTTAAGAGGTGGGACTAAAGTCCCACCTCCAGATTGCACACCTGCAGTTGAGGAAGCCGCTGCCAATTGGGGCAGCTGCGAGGCTCGGAACCCAAATCGCAAGCCTGGGTGCCTTCGCGGAATTAGTCCGTGTTGCCTGGAGCGCGCGCCTGGGCTGGAGATGGCCTGGAGCTGCGAGCGAAGGAGCTGCAGCAGCTCAACAATGGCGGCGAGCGGGCACTCACCTGAAAACACAATGATGGCCTCTCGGCCACATCAGATAACGTGGGAAGCTTCGCCAGGGTGTGGCGAAGGCAGTGCGAGGGTCGGCGAGGTGCGAGAGCGCCTGTGGCGGTGGATCTAGGTCAGACTGTGTGCGCGGAAATGGGTCTATTCGGGGGGTGGTCAGGCGGTGAGTGGCAGTGTATGGAGTGGGGGAAATGGTTGAGTGGAGTGAGGGGGAGCTTCTGGGCTTGTCGGTGAGGGGTGAGGTGGTCTGTGAAAGTGGAATGGCCTCGCTGGAGAAGGTGATTGGAGATGGAGCAGATGGAGGTGGAAGTGGTGGTCGGTGGAGTAAAAGGGTAAATCAGGAAAGGGAAAATGTAAGGGGGAGAGAGAGGAAGATTTCTACCTACTTAATCGACGAAGTGGAAGAGGGAGGCATCCTGCTCGTGCCTGCCGGAGCTGAGGACGAAGATGCCCAGGAGGAGGTTATCAGCGACGAGGAAGGGATCTGAGGATGCCAGCTGGTACGGCCTGGCGCGGACGACAGGGCAGAGTGAACTCTGCTGCAGGTAGGGCAGCAGAGCGACGAGGAGGAGGAGGAGGAGAAGATCACTGGAAGCTCAGGCGTTCTGACTAGAGAGGGAGGAGATGAAAAGTAGGGTTTCTCTTAGCCAGAAGAAGCTTGAAGGAGACGGCAGACCCTGCCGCTCCTTATAAAGGCCTTGGCGAGGAGAGGGGATCGAGGAGGTGACGTGCCTACCTCACCGGAGAGTGGCCAGAAAGAATACCCATGCCTTTCGTGCATTCGCACGAGAAGCATGGTCGGTTGCAGAGGTCAGGGGAGGGTCCCTGCGATAGAGGACGTCGTAGGGAACCCCCTGTCTGTTCCTGAGGACGGCCGCCCTGTCCTGCGCGGCGCCATCCTCCGCGCAAGGTCGTCGGAGGCATGGAGCTGTGCAAAAATGCCAGGGAGGACCGTTCTGCAAAGAATGACGAGAAGTTAGGGGGTTGAATAAAAGGGTTTCAAAAGATAAGGGTCAAAAAGTAAATTAAGAGGACCAATTTGTAAGGTCGGTAAAGATAGTCTTTTCTTAGGCCCAAATTTTTATACCAGACTAATTTGAACCTAAGGATTTTAATGGTGAAATTTGATTTTATGTTGGACCATGTTTGACTAATCAATTTATGCAAAAACCCAAATTAAGTCATTAATTGGGCATGGTTCTCATTTTAGGTCAAAATAGGTTGCAAAGGCCAAATTGAAGGTTCTAAACCCTAGGAAATATTATTCTATGAATTTTATAGGATTTAGTTGACTTTATCCTACCTCAAACCTCGTAAATTAAAGTGGATTTATTTTAGGGTTACAGAATGTCATTTAATTCCTAGAAGTTGCTATAACCCTTTTCAGATTAGATCATCTCACTTCCCTCCTTATTAAGCTCGTTTGACCTGTGTTTGGACCCTTAATTACCCTATTTGCATACTGCGTTGGTGAAATTACAATTTTACCCCTTATGATTTATTTTATTCTTTAACTTAGAATTCTCTGAGTTAAGCCTCTCTTTGGGTTTTGTAGGAGCTTTTTCACACTCATTTGGATTAAATTATGCTAGTTAGGGTTCATGATGAGGTTCTCATCACCCTCCTTGCCTGGAGGTGTGCCTGTTCCCCCACTATAGCTGCACCATGAGCTTTTCGGATAGTTCCGGAAGCTGAAGCCCCCCTCCTTCAAGGGGTATGAGGACCCGTCTGAGGCAGAGGATTGGCTGGAGTAGAAAGAGAAGGTGTTTGATACCCTTCGCCCTTCCGCGGAGTGCCGCGTGGCCTTTGCCACATACTAACTAGAGAGCGTGACACACAGGTGGTGGAGGGTAGTCAGAGGCTAGGAAAGGAGAGAGCTGACATGGGACTAGTTCGTGACTCTCTTCTGTGGCAGTACTTTCTGCAGACCTGGCAGGACCAGAGGAGGTGGGAGTTCCACACTCTCCGCCCGGGGACGATGACTGTTAGCACGTATCGCACGCGTTTCCTGGAGCTATCACGTTTTGCCTCGACAGTTGTGGCTACAGAGGAGGAGTGCCTATGGAGGTTTTCTGAGGGGCTTTGACCTACTATTCAGGGGTATGTCAAACCCCTGAAGCTGCCCACCTTCTCATGAGTGGTTGAGGCAGCCATGACCTACGAGGAGACCAACCTGGCCGCACGAGACACCGACAGCAGACGGAAGAGGCCCTATCAGCCATAGTACTCTCAAGGCCTTCGGGAGAGGAGGCTCATGGCACCCACAGAAGAGCTGTCTCATTTTGCGGGCCCATCAGTGGCCTTTGGGGGCCCCAGACAGGGGCTAGCTGCCAGCACTGGACCCCACCCAATCGCCAACAGGGACCTATTGAGGGAGGAGGTTGTGTTCCCCTCTGCTACCAGTGTGGCCAACCTGGCCACATCAGGAGGGACTGCCCATCTAGGGTCGAAGCACAGCAGATGCTCCTCGCACTGAGCATTGGAGGCCGAGCTGGTGGTCGTGGTCCCTAGGCGCGTGGGGGAGGGTAGCAGTCACGAGGAGGGTATCGACCAGTGGTTGCTCGCTCGACCCAGAGTGTAGCTACTTCGTCTGCACCGAGGACTGAGGGGTGTATCAATGCTCTGGCACACAAAGTCGCCAAGGCTTCCGGTTCAGTGGTGGCATGTATGGTTATCGTTTCTGGCAGATTAGTGTACATACTTTTTGATTCCGGCGCACATACTCTTTTGTTGCTGCGAGTTTTGCCATCAGTTTGGGACAGGGCAGTGTACTGTTAGAGGATCCATTTGTGATCAGAGGCCCAGGTGGCCAGTTGTTTGTAGCTGAGGAGGTCTACATGGACTGCGAGGTCAGTATAGGGGGGCACAGCCTCCCCGCTGATTTGATTGTGATACAGATGGAGGATTTTGGCGTGATCCTAGGGATGGACTGGCTGTCCGCCTATCACGCCCTGGTGGATTGTTTTGGGAGGAAGATCATCTTCTCCATACCAGAGTTGCCTCCATTTAGTTTCATAGATAGCCGACGGACAGAGGTTTCAGATGCATTTCCGTGCTTCGGACAACGAGGCTTTTGACCCAGGGGTGTGAGGGCTTTTTGGCCAGTGTAGTGGCAGAGCCTAGCACCATGGCTGACTTTCAGAGTATTTCGGTGGTTTGTGAGTACCCCGATGTTTTTCCAGATGAGTTGCCAGGACTACCGCCCGAGCGCGAGATTGAGTTCAGATCTCACTGGTACCGGGGATCAGCCCCATTTCTACTGCACCGTATCGGATGGCACCGCTTGAGCTGCGAGAGCTCAAGTCACAGCTACAGGACCTATTGGAGAAGGCCTTTGTGAGGCCCAGTGCGTCCTCGTGGGGAGCCCTTATTGACGGAGAGATTTTCGCTTATTTATGAAGATGATAGCAATAAATTGATATGTCGTTGTGTTTTATTTGGTGGAAAATCTCTCAATCAAAAATTAAAATAAATATCAAATTTAACCACAATAAAAATGTCGCATTCACAGGGAGGAATAGAACCAATAAATTCATGAGTAGAGGATTATAATGTTTGCAAACAACTTCGCGACTTCAATGCGAGGAATATGCTACTCTAAATGGAGCTTGCAATTTCCTTAAAAGTTCAAGGCTATTTATGCAATTTTCACGTCAGGAATTAAGCTCCCTAAAGTATGTATAGGATGCAGGTGTAGTGGCATATCATGTAAATTTGACTTGCATGCAAATCTGATTTGAATTTCAATGTTGAATGATGCACATAACACAAGTTAAGTAAATTCATGAAACTATAAGTGCATCCATGCAATGTGGCCTGAATAAAATAATAATATTAAAGTGGCAATGGCATGCAATGTAAATTTTAATTGGGGCAAAAACAGAGGATTTCTCCTCTCTCTTCCTCGCTTGAACAGCCGTGCGTGGTTGGCGGCGAGAGTCGACGGGATGGTGCACCTCGTCGAGTGCTTCGCGATGGTGGTGACGCGGCGGCTGGACAATGGAGGAGAGCACCAGCCTGTTGATGGAGAAGATGAAAAGCTGTTGCCTACAGGCATGCAGCTGCTTGATGGGCGCACGCACAAGGGCGTGTGAGGGCAGCACAAGAGTGGGAGAAGGTGCTGCACTGCCTGCGGGCGGTTAGGCTGCACGCAGGCGGTCTGCTTGCTTGCGGGCGTGCTTGGCTACCTGCGGGTAGCTGGGCAGCGCGCGTGGGTGTAGTGAGGGTAGCATGCAGTGGGGGGTGCGCTGCAGTGTCTTCTTTATGCGCGCTGGTTGCGGAGGCGGTGTCTGCGGGGGTGACAGGCTGGAGAAGATGAACAACGCTCTCGTTGGAGGGGGTGGGGCTACACACAAGGGTGCTGCGAGGGTGGGGCAGGCCTGCAAGGGCGCGCCTGCAGGGTGCATGGTGGGAGGATGGTGCAGTGCCTGCGCTCTCGGTGGGAGAGGCTGGAGTGCGCGCGCGGTGGGGCAGGCCATGGCAGTGCGGTTGCTTGCAAGGCACGTGAAGGCTATGGCAGTGGGTGGTGTTTGCTTGGTTCCACAATGCACGCCCTCTCCACGGTGGGGAAGGTGGAGATGATCCCTGCAGGGGGGAAAAGAAGACCCCTTTTCTCTCGCCAAGAGCATCCCTTTTTTATCTCCTCCCCCCTCCCATCCGCAAGTTAAGGGATTTTCAAATCCCTTACTAAACTTAGTCGACAGTTGTTGGGGGAGGTGTTGTTGATGCCGGTGACTGTTGGGGGAGGGAAAATTTATTTCACCCCCCTCATCTCTTGCAAATTATTCCTACAATAATGAAACATAAAATAATTACATAATAAGTTATAGAATAAATGTAAACTTAAATAATGATGCATGCAATTATTTAATGACCTAATGTGGTTATTAACAAACATAAAATGTTAGAATAGAATTACTTAGGCGTAACAATAGTCCATTAAAATGGACTCATTAAATACCCCCATTCCTAAGATTTGCTAGTTCCTAGCAAAAAATGAAAAATAATAGAAGTAATTAGAAGATTTCTTCTTTTCTTATTTCAAAACTTTAGAGATCCAGACAAATGTGATGTGATAATAGCTTAGGTAACAGATCCAAGTGAAAAGCTAATTCGTATTGGGAGTTCGTACTTCACCCTTGGTAAATATATTTCTGTCGAGATAGGCAACTACTTCCCTCGGGGATGAAGCAAAAGATAATCTGTAATTTGACCCCAGCTTTTGGCTTAGGTAGGAGATATTGAGTTGAATGGATTTGTATTTGGTGGCACACACTCATCTGGTGCTACATGTAATCTAGTACTACAGACTCTAGATCTCTAGACTATTAGACAAGTCAACTCGAAAAGAGGCTAAACAACTATGCTCTCTTGATGTTCCTTGGCACTCACTCTTTTCTTTCTTTTCTTTCTAAGATCCCAAATCTCGCCAGATTTATTAACTGTACTCACTGTTTGGTGGCCTCACATGGCATTCACACTTCAATTAAAATCCTAACAACTCTACAACTAAGTTAGAGTCGTCAACCAATATTCGGGCGATCAGAAATACTGAAAGGTAGGTATGGGTCATATTTGGTGGATCGCGATAGGTGTTTTTGTTGCCTCAGAAACAATGTTACAAAGATAAAATTATAAACTTGAACTCTTTTCTTTTTCTTTTCTCTCTTTCTTTTCTTCTTCTCTCTATTTTTTTTCTTTAATATAATTGTTTCTTCTTATTTTTTTTTCCCTTTTTCTTTCTTTATCAATCAACGACATAGACTTTTATTTATGAGGCACTATTAGGGATGATGATGGTCAAGAGGATATTGTGTGGCATATTTGGTGGAAGTGCCTATTCTCGACACCGGGAAAGAAATGAATAAAACAAGCATATTTCTGACCTTTGACACTATTACCTTCCTTCAGCCGATGACTCTATGAAGGACGGTCGTAACCATCCACCATAGTCATAGCTTTATTAAGACTCAATCTCTGTGTATCTACCTTATTTGGTGACTCTCAGGAATTCACACAAAGTATACACGTAGGAACAGAGAGCGAAAACTATGCTTAACTCTGAAGTATCATCATCTAATTGTCCAAAACTTAAGAGTCCTTGCACTAGACTTAGTGTACCAGTAATCTCTCTACTTTCTTCTCATAAATATGTGGTGGATCTACTAGAAGATAGTATGCCTGACTCCCTATTAATTGTCCAAGGGTTCAGTAGACTAAAAATGCTTATTGGTTTCCTTTGAAGATCCATTACCCAGTCTACGTTCACGTGAAGTACATGTACCGGATTCTAAACTTAAGAAATAATTCAAGAAGAAAAACCTCCAATGACAAAGATATTTTGCTAGGAACTAACCCATTCAGCTCAAGAAAAGATAATTTTTTTTATATGCTAACCTAAATGCATGAATACTTCCTAAAATGCAAAATGCACCCCCCCATTCCTAAATCCTACAATGTCGTCATTGTAAAAATTAAAATAGGGGGAGAAAGGAAGGAAATCACTTGATGACGGTGCTATTCAGAACACTGGGTTGCCTCCCAACAAGCGCTGCATTTTCTGTCAGCAGCCAGACTTATAACCAACCTGTAAGTCTGGTTCCAGACAGAAAAAGTTAGGCCCTAAAAATATGCGTAACAGCGCAGGCCTAGAAAATAGGTAGCCACGGATGTTGGCGAGCTAATGATGTAATGTAATCCCAAATTCTCTCCAGAAGGTATGAAAGTAGAAAACCTCTTTGGCTACCTGGGGAGGTCTAGGAATAACAAAAGGAAAATGAAAAGGGACCTCTTAAAACGAAATAAGTGGAGGATAATAAGGATCCTCCAAAGCAGGATGGGTTTTAAAAGATATAAACATTATTATTTCAAACCCTTGAATGGCAAGACTAAAAGTACAAGCATCAATCCACACTCGCCATTCTACCCGAGGGTGTATTGGCCTGATATGTTCTCTAGAAAGAATGTACACGAGCAGAGATCTGAGCCAAGGATTGGTTAAGGAGTGTAAGGGTTGTTTGTAGTGTTGGAAGGTAATGATTAAGTCCAATGAGGGCTTAGTTGGTGTTAGGTCCAATTCCAACAACGATTTAGATTGTGTATTCTCCCTAACAATTGTAGACAACTTCATGTTACCCTGCCTAGCATTAATGATCGGAGTCATATTTTCACCTTCCAGTATATGTGAATCAATGGTGGACTCCAAATTATATTCCTTTGATGGCAGGGTCGAAACAACAGAATCATTAATCTCATCCCCGAATTCTTTTGGTTCACTCAAATTTTTGTCGGGGTGTGAATGTGATTCATTAGTAAAGAAAGGAGTTGCTTGAGTATCATCAATTATTTCTGACGGAGGATCCATCTTAATGTTTTGGAGTAATCTTATATCAAGCAATTCTTTATTCTTCTCGGGACATAAATCCTCAATTGATGTGTTTTGTCCCCGAGAGTCTCCCCTAGGCTTCTCACTATTGTGTTTGTCCTCCTCTAATATCAACTCCTATTTTGATGGAGGATGACTCTCAAAAGAAGGGAGGAATCTGGATTTCATCATATTATTTATATCCTCTGGGGGTAAGTCCTCAAATAACAAATAATCCTCCCGTGATTCACTCCAGATTTTCAGTCTGGATTCCTCCATTGGGGCATCCTCATCCTCTGAAATAGACTCTTTATATCCCTGAGATCAAAATTGATCTAATTCATCCTCCATTCCCTTAAGGTCACCTTTATTGGGTTCATTTAAATCCTCAGGATGCTGAATGGTAGGTGTTGATTCCCTAAGTGGAGGATCAGGAGTAGGCTCACTAAGGGTAGAATGAGATTCCACCAGATAATCAATAGGGGAAGTGATAGGAATAATACAACCTTGACCCGGGTTAGTAGGGGTAAGGAGAATACTGTCATTGGGGTCAAGGTCCTCAAGTGGTACCATCTTCCCTTGCTTTTGACTCCAATATAGCTCAGGTGGATAATCATTAGGATCATTCTCCTCCAGTGGTCGTGTCTCATTGGGAGAGTCTAAGTGATAGCTACATAAAACTGGATCCCTGTTATCATTGGTTTCCTCAGAATTATTTTTATGATCACGGTCGTATGGGTAGGGATCAGAATTACTGGGAAGAGCATAGCAAGCTATCTTATTTCTTTGTTTAATTGTTAACTATTCCTCAACATCTCTCCCATAGATTCCATCATTTCCTTTTGCTGTTTTTCCATTTCTATCATAAAAGAGGAGAGGCTACTACTATCGGGTTGGGGAGGATAGTCAATTTCAGGCTTTGGTTCCCTAGGGGTATCGGTCCAACCTCGATATGGAGAATCATGAAGGGTCAGAGGGTTGGGTGTTTGCATAGAAGTAGGGATTGCAGGGTTACAAAATATTGCTCCTAGGCTCTGCTCAAAAGTGGGAGTTATCGGGTCAGTACTCCCAGGATAAGAATAAGAATGATCCCATGAATTGTCAATGTACCCATCAAAGGATGAATACTCTCGGGGTATGGGATCCTGGTTAAAATATGGGAAATATTGACTCTGATAATCTAAATGATAGGAGTAAGGGTGATCTATTTCATTAAGCCAAACAGTTTTAACTCTCTTAGGATTTAGAAGAATTCAGAACACAAGTAGAAACTTCCTAGAGAGTTCTATTGTTGTCAAAACAAACGCAAATTCAGTGGGATCTATTTTTAGTAGATTGTAGGTCTTAGAATTAAATGTTCAGTTAGTGGCCAAACAAGTTTGCAAGAATTACGCTTCCTAGGCCAACCTTCATTGGTGCCTATAACCTACTCGCAAAGGATGGAAGTCTTAAATCGAGCCCACGCACGAGGAACCGAAGTAACTTGGTGGATAGGCTTGTTGATTTCTGACTAACTTCCCTTGTGGTGCAAAAAGGAGAGGTAGAAATTTATCTAGTGACCTTATGTGTGAGGTGCACAATGTCTTAGGTGTGCAATCATACGTTCGTGTTTTGAGTTTTGAAATCTCGCAAACAAGATCCTTTTGCACATAATTTTAAGTCACAGATTTTAAGGTCCAACTTCTTAGCAGTCCCAATTTTTAAAGTGACCACTGAATTAATTCGATTCAAGCACTTTAGTTGTCTTAGATTTAGGTTCATTGCAGATGCATGACAGGTAATTGATGCTCAAAAGAAGACGTACCTTACTCCAGCTTTCTTTGTGCAAGTATGTATGTAATACAGTAAAGATAAACTAGATGCTACTCATTCAGTCTTAGATGGTTGTCCTATAGATATGTAGCTTCTAGCAGGCAGTTCGAATATTTTTATTTTTATTTTATTATTTTATTTTATTATTTTTAATAATAATAATAAGCAAACAAACCTAATTTAACTAACTAACTGACATGTAGTTCAAATAATTTGAATAATCCTATAATCTAAATAAATGGGAACACACTCCTGAAAATGCACTCCCGCATACAAGAGTGATAAGAAATAAAGAAACACCAGGAACACATTCCCAAAAATACCCGACAAGGGTCTAAAAGATAGAAATTAAGTTCTAATATCTATCTAAACTAAATCTAAGCTAAGATCTAATGACTAAATCAGAAACAGGCTCCTCCGTAAGCCTACGTCCATGGGATCAAGGCCCACGTGCTCCTGTTGCTGGCCCCCAGGTGGCGTCAAGGTCCACCAAAAAGATCACCTCCGCCATGCGTGCCTGCCGTGTTCATCATTCAAGATCGATGTCGTCGCTCTGCTGTGCCTGTCACCCCGTTAGATTCCTTGCACAATAAGATAAAGAATGATAAGATAGTTGTGCAACTCAGAACACTCAAAAATAATAAAGTGAATCTATTGCATCTGTTGCCTCCTTGGCAATGACGTCATTTGATGGAGAGATTTTCGCTTATTTATGAAGATGATAGTAATAAATTGATATGTTATTATGTTTTATGTGGTGGAAAATCTCTCAATAAAAAATTAAAATTAATATCAAATTTAATCATAATAAAAATTTTGCATCCACAGGGAGGAATAGAACTAATAAATTCACGAGTAGGGGATTATAATGTTTTCATTTACTGCTTTATACGTTTCTTCTGCTTAGTTATATTGCATATGTGAATGTGGTTTACTTTCTTGCTTTTGGTTATTTCTTGCTGGACGATTGGATCTTGGGATTAGTCGAGGCAAGCCGGTCTCGGGTCCTGTAGGGATCCAGGAATTGAGTCGTAACATTGCCAAAGAACAAAATAGACATATAAGAAATCTTAGTAGCCTATTTATAGGCTCTAATGGCATATTAGAATTAGGAAACCCAAGTTTATTTATACTTGAAGCCCTTATCTTATATCATGTGACTTAAGCTATGCACTTCAAATTTCTATGAAACACGATCGTTAGAAAGCTTGTGAGATTGATGAGCTGTGGCTCATCATAGCTAAAATGCCTAAGTTAGTCTAGAAACTATGTTAAACACTATCTTATTAACATAATAAATGGGTTAAGTGTGGGAATTAATGAAAATGACCTAAAACACTAAACTTGTGTTAAAAATGCATAATTAGGTCAATTTATGAGATATTCTATTCATAAACACAAATTGATGATTCAATTGCTAGATTTAACACATTTCTGAGCTTAAGAGTTCAAATCAAAGGTAAAATTATATTCTAATATGTTCTATTAAGCTCTAATAAAAATCTCATGGCATTTGGACATCAATAGGACCTTGGATATAGAGTTTCATATCTAGGTCCTCATTCCATAACATTTCATTACATATAGAAGTCGTAGGGCATACTTGCAAACCTCCAGGGACCGTTCTATTATGATTGTTATCACTTATGGGTTCTTACGCTAGTTTTCTACCCCTTTGCTACTTGGGCCTGGGTGCAAAAGTGCCATTACACCTGCACCTACAGGCTCTTCTTCTCCTGTTCATCGAGCAAGAAAGTAGCAGTTAGCAGCCATCCATCTTGCAACCCATTGATCCAATGGTGGATCCATCTTCACTCACTGATCCCTTGCATGTGAACCGTCGTCACCCCCTTTAGACCCCATCTAATGGTGGGATTTCATCTTGAGCTTTCTCGAGCACCTTTCTCATCTAATGCCATCTTCCAAGCCTTAATCGCCTAACCTCAAATTGTAGTGACCATAGCCACTTAATTGCCTACTTAAGTAGCTACCCTGACCCCTGCGTGTGAGGATCAACTCCTCTCTGACTTTCTTGAGTTGATCACTCCCTTCAGTCTCCCCTCCTCATCAGACCTTGGCACCATTGCTGCGACAGTGGAGCTTTACCCTCTTCGGCCTTCCTCGCCGCTAAGGATCCCATAACACCTGAGGGCGACCCTGAGCTCCACTAGAGAGCTTTCACTCTGCTGGAGTTTTCTTCCTCCATTCGTCCTCTCCATCCACTTGGTGGAGATCCAAAGGTCCCTTTCTTCCAAGTAGATTAGGTTTTAAATGCTTTCTAGGATAGTTCTAATGCTTTCAAGTTTAGTGTAGATCAATTAGAGTAAAATTAGTTAGCAAATTCACTGTTTGATTAGTTTAGTTAGGAGTAGATTAGCTTAGATCGATTTTGCCCTCTCTGATCAATTCAGATCAAAGAGGTGTTTTGTCACTCTCATTTCGATCCATTAATCTCCCTCTACATCTCATAATTCGTATTCACTAATTTCCTCAAGGTTTTAATCCACAATCCACCCCATCCCCCCAACATATCTCGATCCAAAGTTCTTAGACTTCGTGATCTAGATAGTGTTCACAATCACCTGGGGGTCTTCTCATTCACTCCATATGTTCACAAGGACCCCCGATCTCATTTTAATTGACTTAATTCGCTTGATTCTTTCAGATTTGTATTTCACACCCAATCTTACGATTTGGAGTTAATTCGGGTTTAAATAGGTTTAATTGAGCGATTCGAGTTTGGATTTGCTTAATTGGGTATAATGCAATGAGTTTGATGTGATTTAATTGGATTTTTATTATTAAATGAGCATTTGACCAGTTTGAGCTTTGATTTGGGTAGTTTAGCCAAGGAGAATCAATGATACTGATTTGAGGCCAAACAATGACCCAATGGATTTTTGTGGGATCATTAGATCACCTTGAACACCAACCAATGGTGTGCACGGTGATCAAGTGATTAGATCACCTGAGAGATCTGAAACTAAAAGCCCAAAACAAGGCCACATGAGTTTCTAAACTGAAATGAGTTCAATCTGATTTTCAGGGTTCAAATGAGTTGTTAAAGACTTCTAATGACATTTTCATTCATGTGAAGATGAATTTGATACCTAGTTTGATCTATTACCCTTACATTGTCTATAATGTAAGGTAATAATCAAACTAGAGTTCTTAAGGGTTTTTGGACTTGTGATTTGAGTCAAATGAGTTTGAGATCTTCTTTGGAGGTTTTACAACATATAAGATTTGAATTTTCAAAGATGAAAGTTGATCTAGTATGTGAAGAATTTTTATGTGGATCTGCATGTCTGATTTCAGTGGATCTGAGGATGAAGGCTTTTCAAGAGGGTTATTGCTCTCAGATCTGAAAAATCAGATACGAGAGTGGCCTTTGGAGTTTTGTTTTAGACCTTAATGGTCTGATTCAGCTGCTGAACAGGTCAACATGTAGAAGCAGCAATTGTTGCTATTGGTTTGGGCAGCAATGTGGCTACTAAAGAGTAGCAGTAGGGTTTGGAATGTGGCCATTTGAAGGGGAATTTGATGTGAATTGGGGATTAAAAGGAGTTAGAACTATTGTATTGTTAGAAATTCATACCTAAGCATTCATGTACAAGTTTGGACTCTAATTTAATCTGAAATAGCTTGTAATCATTTTTTGAATTCAATGTCAGCAATTCTAAAATGGCATAATCTATCCAACTTTGATTTTTAATGAAATTTACAGTGAAAATCATGTTTCTTGGTTCAAAAATATTCTATGATGTTTTCTGGATGTGTTTGAATGCCTATACTCCTGTTTCAGCATGTAGAACTAACTTTGAGGTCTTTGGTTCTTTGTCTTAGACTCATTTAGACCTTGTTTTGGGTGAAATTGGAAATACATTAGAACATTAAAAATATTGTAAAAAAATGAAATAAGAGTGTATTGAGTAGGATTAGGTAGTTTTCGAAGTGTAAGCAAAATTTTAAAGTATTCTGAACCTTCTAACTGGTAGAATATACCGGTAGATAATTCAATATATTCTAAAACTGAATAAAAGAAATCAACATGAAAAATACAAAAAGAATTCCTCTTTCTCTCATTTCACTTTCTCTCTCTCTTCTCCTATCTCTATAAAATATAAAAATACCATAAAAGCTCAAAACTACCCAAAAACACCTAAAAATACCTTGTATATAGTATGTATGCTTGTAAATATCAATAAATTAATAAGTTATATGTAAATAATGTAACATGTGTATTTAATGTACATAAATAACTTATATATGTATTATATATATTCAAATAAATATTTAGGTTGAGTTATTGTATATATAACTTAATTATATAATTATATAGTAATTTATAATAGATTATTTGTACTTAAATTAGGATAATTATAAATAAATATGTAAACTTGTATAATAGTATCTGAAATGTACATATGTATTTAAGTATTTATTATATATTGTATTATACCTGTATATTGATTTATTTAATTATATATTGTATGTAATTAAGTTATTAAGTTAAATAGCTAAATGACTAAGTTAAAATAAAATAAATTAGTAATTTAACTTATAACTGAGATAACTTATATTGTATATTTGCATATAATAATTTTAAATATTTTTGATCTATTTATGATGTATTTATACTATATAATAAAATATATAACTAAATTATGTGTATATCTAATAAAAACGTGTGTGTAATTGTATATAAATTAAAAATATGTAATAAATACCTTATTATGTAAATTAACTAATTTATAGTTCAATTGAATAATTAATTTATCAATTTATACATTAATTAAGGATTTAAGTTCTAAATTAATGTGTACAAATCACTAAGTTTAAGAAATTTTTAAATATAATTAAATAAGTTATTTTTGTAAATTGACTCTACAATTGTATAGCCCTATGTGAGAGCTTTTTAATGGTATAATTTAATTAGAGGTCAGATCACATTAGGGCACTCAAATCAATGCCCAAAGTTGACCAAATCGCACGGCTTAGCATTAGATTGCGCGCTAATTAGACATTGAGGTTAGTGCCACATCGTTGGCACTCGAGCTTTCTCGTAGCCACTTAACTCCTAGCACATGAGATCCTTTCGGTCGATAGCGTTAGACGCACATATATGAGCATATGCATACATTCTCAATATGCGTGCGCGCTTGCGGGCGTGTGGGTGCATGCGTGGACACGTGCCTGCAGGTGCACGTGTGCGTGTCGGTGGTTGGGAGCCGTAGGCCTATTGGGTCTGTAATTTGATAAAAATATACCTAATTAAAACTAGGGCCTCGGCCTAGTAATGATCTGATTCGACCCACATCCCGCGAAAAGCCTTCAGCCCACCCATTAATAAAATTTCTACTAAGTTAAGTAAGTGTTGAGTGTGATAGTTGTGTGTGTGTTGTGTATATATGTATATGTATATGTACATAGTATATAAGTACATGTATAATAAGTATAGTATATGTATATACTTAGCATATAAGTAGAAGATAAGTATGAGTGTTCTTCTGCCTTTTATGTATATAAAGTATTTAGTGACATTTTTGAAGGCTTTAGTGACACTTAAGTTTGTCAGTGTTGATATGTATAGTAATTTAGTCTAGTTTATATATATATAGTTAGTTAGTTAGTATATAGATTAGAGTTAGAGTACTTGTTTGCCTTAGGGTGTATATAGTTTATCAAAGGTTTAATATTAGTTAGTATATTTGTATATATGTTAGTAAAGCATAGGTGTGTATATTTAGTTAGTATTTTTGTACCTACACTTATATATTGATTAGTATAGTTATAGTAACTAACACACAGTAAATTAATTAGTTTTTCATCCCTATTTAGTTGTAAATATGTTTGAAGCATTTCAATTAGCATTAATTGATTCTTTTTGTACATAATTAATTCAATTCATTCTTTCTTTGATTCATTGATTCAACTGTAAATAAATTTAACATATTTGGAATAAAATAGCATTTTTGGATAATAGAGAGTGATGTAAATCAATAACTGCCTTCCAGTAAACGACCTAGAATAAATTAGTAAAAATTATGTAAATAAATAATGATTGATCATCCATTTGGATTGTGACTTTACTACAATAACGACACAATTAATTAGTGATCTAGATATGAATCCAACAGTATCACATATAGCTTGTTTTGCATAGATTTGATTAACATATGACCAGAAAACATGAGTTTTCATGTCTTATGAGATATGGTGACCCAACCATATGGGTATAAGTGACCTCATTGCGATGCGCTCAATTCTAAAATTACTTAGGAACCTAGATTTGAGGTCTTTACATGTATACCATGGAAAAAGTTGACCCTTCATGCCTTTTATGATGAGAAAGAATGTATAGTCTTAGGTCCTAAGAAGTTAAAGGAGTTGAGAATCATTCTGAGCCTATTTAGAGTATTAACCATCAAGTTAGTGATTATAAGCCATGGATCATCCCACCTAGATGAGGACCTTACTCATTTCCAATAACTCAGCATAGTTAGAATTATGTTAATGAGTAATATCCATCTTGCTTATGCTACTAGTGTCTTTCTGGCCTTCCCAGGTGATTGAGCCAATTGAACTTGACAGGAATATAAGGGAAGGGGCTATTGCAACATGCCATCAAACCACGATAGATAGCGAATTGGTGACCCAGTTTCACCTCAACGGTATACGTCTAAGGTGGAGATTTAACCCTCAATTGTTCACTAGAGTATGGTTGAGTATACATTACTCCTCTGGGGACCCCTTGCTTAGGAAGCATAAGGTGTCCTTATACAAGGGGTCCTTGGGAAAGAAAGAAACAATAATGATTTACATGCACACAACTGTTGCCTGCCAGATTCAATCATTAATTGTGTTGGTACCTTTATTCTTATGCCCTCGCTTTGATTCCCGAGCCACTATCTTGGTCTTTATTTCCTAGGTCTTGGTGGTGTCCATAGTCTTTTACACTTGGGTTGTTAGCACGCTGATAAATGCATGATAATTAATGTTAATTTGCCTGGATTATTGTAGTCTCCTGGATAATTACATTATAAATACCTGCGTATTAGGTTTAGAGCATGCATTTAGCTCAAAAATAATTTATGACTAATTATTTTGTTTTGTATATATGTAAGATGTAGCTGGAATAAAGTTGGAGTAAATAAACAATAAAGTGAAGAAGCTCAAAGAAAAGGGACACATGGCATCACCCTACTCTTTCTAGACCTCCACCCTAAGACAATTGACCCAATTCCAAAAAACCCATGTCCTAAACTTATTTTTGGAAACCCACGAGCACATCCCCACCTTAGATCCTGCATCCTAGGGCTTAAGAATAACTTGTTAAAAATAGCCAAAACTAACCGACCACCATAGGTTCTATCTCCACCCTCCATGTGCCATCCTATGACTTAGTTTAAATTTGATCTACCAACAAAAATGATATTATCTTTACTTGGCCATAAGGTGCCTAATCCTAGCCCTCCATTTTGCCTACACTTCTATCTCCACCCACCATTCAAGTCTAACTAAACCTAATTATCCTAACCTTCCAATTTAAACCTCTTAATCCTAGCTCTTCATTCACCTCAATCCATGGACAAACCTATGGACCAATCATCTTCACCCCCCCTATTTCTATAAATACACCTAGCCTCCCACCATTTCGTGACATTCAATTCACTACCTTAACTTAGTCTACCTAGTCCACCAAACTTAACCCTAGCCATCCACTTTCTCTCCCTTCACCTTGATCTTGAGGTCTTCCTCTAGGTCAAGGTGACCTCATGCCACTGTTGGTGTGGAGGTTCTACCGGGTGTGCCTTCACATTCGCTACTTCGCCTATCTACGATTCCTCTAGGCTACACCTTTGTGGGCACTACTGCTTTCATTTTCTTTGTTTTCTTTCCTAACTTTCCTATAGTTGTAATTTTATTATCTTAATCATTAGTTCAAACTTAGTTTGTAATAGACATTATTGATTATCAATAAAACAAAGTTTTTATTTCTATCCTTATTTCTTACTCTATTGGCTTTTAGTTGATAGGCTTATCTCTGATTTTGATTTATAAACAAAAATCACAAAAAAATCATAAAATAGAAATAAAAGAAAAAAATAAACTTAAAAAACATAAATATTCAATTGCCCCCCGTTGAGTCAATCCGACCTCCAATCGTAACTACGATTTTTTGAATTCGATAAACAAATCTTTCTAAAGTCCTTACACGATTTTTCACTACAACGAACCTGTTTCCACATGTTAGTCTTCGTGTAGATCACCTTTTAGCGTCATTTCCTTGTGAGCACCATGCATATTCTCGCTTTCTTTTATGTGTTTTTGAGTTGATTCTAACCTACTTTTGTCTCTCGGTCTTTGTGTACGTAGGAAGCCGCAGAAAAATGAAGCGCAAGAAATGGATTGCCAAGTGACCAAGACCAAGTGTGGCTGAAGAGTTCAGGTAAGGGTATCTTTATCTTACACACCACAAAAAATAATTTAAAAAAAATTCTGAAAAAAAACTTTCTTTATCTTCTGGTTTAATGCTTTGATCACTACGGTGCTCGGGTTTGTTTGCTAATCCGATTTGAAAAATTTACTCTCCAGCAACGGTGCCAAAATGTTGACGTGGTCTCGATCGTGTTTTAATAGTTAATTACGTCGTAGTATAGATGATCAAGCGTTGTCAACAAATAAAAGTTTTATTACTCGAAAATTTAAGTATTCGAGGTCGAACACAGGGAGCAATTGAAATTTATTATTAATCTCAAGAATGTAATTGAACACTTTAATTACTCAAAACTTAATTCAAATATAAATGCATGAGTTTGAAAAGTAATTGTGGCAAAAAGAAAGAATTTGGATGTCTGATCATGGGATCAGACGTCTTAAAAATGTCTCCCTTCTCTTATTCTTCTTCTTCTTCTGATTTTCTTCCTTTCTTCTTCTTTGTGCTTCTTTCTTCTCTGCAATTGCTTTCTCTCTGTGGGTCTTCTTCTTCTTCCTTGGCTCTGCTTCCTTTGCTTCCTTCCTTGATTCTGTTTCCCTTTGGCCTCGCTTCTTCTTCTTTGCCTTGCCTTTCTTTTTCTCTTCTTTCTTCTTCAGTTCCTCTTTTCTTTTTCCTTCGCTTCTTCCTTTCCTTCTCTTTTTCCTCTACGAAGGCTTCCTTCCTTCTTCTTCCTTTTCTTTGCTAGCAGTGGCTAAGTGTTAGATTCTTTTCTCCTATCTGCCTTCCCTGCACAAACCACAGAGGAGCAAAACCTATCCCTCTACCCACACCCACGTGTCTCTCTCTCTGTAAACCACTCTTCAACATGCTCTCCCAGAGCCGGGTAAACGGGTCGGATCGCGCGCCCGGGTCCAGGTGCACTGGCGTGAGGGTGGTGTGCGAGGAGTGCTTAGGGTAGTGTCGGGTCGGGTCGCCAGATCCGTGTGGTGAAGTCATGGATGAGGCGGTGAGAATAGGTGAGGGACCTCACCCCAAGTGTAACTAGAGGCAACGAAGCTATAACACAAAAACAATATAAATCACTCCAGCGCTTTGTGACTTAACAATGTGGGACTAATGTTCCACCTCTATTTCACGCGCACTCGTAGGAGTCCGTCCTGCAATTGCCACTACTGCAGACTTTGCAGCGTCTCTTGTTGGAACAGAAGTCTTCGGATACCTCCCCGAGCTAGTTGGACCTAGAGCCCTGAAGAATTGCAGCCTGGAGCAAGCAAGAAGCTTCTTCGAGTCACCGGTAATGGCGGCCGAGGCGTGAAATCTATCTGACACGGAAAGAGCCTTGCAGCCTAATCAGATCACCGGGGGACCTTTGTCGTGTCACGATGAAGGTGAGGAGCTAGGTGGCAAGCTGCGGGGCAGCCTAGGCATGCGTGCCTTGGTCGCTCTGTGGCCGGACTAATGGGTGTGTTCGGGGGGTTATTGTGGAGGCGTAGAGGGTCTATGGATGGGTGGAGGTTATGCGGTGGTCGGCGAGACATGTGGGGCTGTGGAGCGACAGGAGCATTGATGAGAACCTCATCATGAGCCATAACTAGCTCATTTTGACCTAATACAAAGGATAAAAGCTCCTACATATCTCAAGGAAAGGCTTAACTTAGAGAATTCTGAGTTTGAGAAGAAAACAAGTCATAAGGGGTAAAAGTGCAATTTTACCAGTATAATCTGCATACAGGGTAATTCAGGGCCCAAACATAGGTCAAAGCAGCTTAATAAGAATAAAAGTGGGATGAGATGATCTAGCAAGGGCTACAGCACTTCCAAGAAACCAAATGATAATCTGTAACCCTAAAACAACCCACTTCAATTCACAAGGTTCGAGGCAAAGTAAAAATAGAATAAACCCTCTAAAATTCATAGAAAAATAATCTCTAGGGTTTAGAACCTTCAATTTGGCCTTTAGAACCCATTTTGACCTACATTGAGAACCATGCCCAATTAATAACTTAATTTGGGTTTTTACGCAAATTGACCGGTCAAACAAGGTTTAATATGAAAATGAAATTCACCATCAGATTCCTTAGGTCCTAATTAGTCATGTATAAAAACTTGAGCCTAAGAAGAAACCTCCTTGACCGACTTTACACTTTGGTCCTCATATATTTACTCTTTGGCCCTCAACTTTTGAACCCTCGCATTTCGGCCCCTAACTCTCCTTCGTTCTTTGCAATCAGGTCCCTCCTGCAAAACCTGCCAGCACCATGCTCCGGCGACCTTGCGCGGAGCATGGCGCCGCGCAGGGTGAGGTGGGGGACCTGGCAAGTAAACCGGGGGTGCCCTGCGTCGTCAGCCGTCGCAGGGGCACCCCCCTGGTCATTGTAGCCCACCATACCGGCCGTGCGAACGCACGGACGGTATGGGTTCGTGTTTCCGACCATTCTCCGGTGAGGGAGACACGTCGTCTCCCTCCGCCTTCCTCCTTGTTTCATCCCTATAAATAGCCCCCGCTGCTCCACCGACCAGAGCAGCCTGGATCTGACGGAGAAAACCCCCAACTTTCCTCTCTTCTCACTCCGGCAGACGCCCACCAGCTCCGGCGGTTCTTCCTCCTCCTCCTCTTCGCTCTGCCGCAATACCAGCAGCAGAGACTTCTTCCCCTGCTCTTCCCGCGTCGCGCAATACCGGCGCGCGCTGCCTCTGCCCCGTCGTCACCGCCGTCCTCCCCCCACTGGGCATCGTCTTCTCCGGCGACAGTCGATACGACTGTCGCCCTGTTCCTCCCCTTTCGTCCCTGCAAGTAAGCTAGAGCTACTCCCCTTCTCCTCTTTCTTTCCCCGCTTTCAATTTAGTCAATTAAGCCCTCGACCGACCCTGACCACCTTCACCCCCTTCGTCTCCGACCACCCTCCGGCGAGCCGCTCCCATCACCTCAGCGACCCACACGGCTCGCCAACCACCGTAGGACCTCCGCCTCCTCACCCTGATCAATCTCCGCCCTACCACTTCCCCCACATCACCCTCTGCAACTCCACCGAACAGACCCATCCTCCGACCCACAGTCCGACCTAGGGCAGCCCTCGCACGCCGCCCCGCGCCTCGCCACCACCCACACGAGCTTCGCCGCACCCTGGCGAAGCTCCTGGCACTCTCTGATTAGGCCGAGAGGCCGTTTTCTTGTGGACAGGCCACCCGACCTCCGCCGCCATTGACGTGCAGGAGGACCTGCTTCCGCCTGCAGCTACAGGCACGCCACGCTCAGCGCCAAGCCCAGATTCACTCCCAGGCCTTGCGAGGAGTTTTGGCAAAACACCAGGTTCGCAGCCGAGGAAGAAAACTCCGCGTGACGCTGCCATCTCCTGCTGAATTCCCCGCTGCGGGCGCGCAATTGAGGTGGGCCGTTTAGTCCCACCTCGGAAACGCCTGAAGAGCCGCAGCGACATAAGATGCAAAAGTGCAGTAGCCTTACTGCCTCAGTACACGGGGTGAGGTCCCCTTCACCCGCCCGGTTACCCGGTCTCGTCCGCGCTCACGCCCCGCGGACCTGACCCGAACCGACCCGACCCGACTCGACTGACCTGCACTCCTCGCCGACCACGCACGCCGGTGGGCCTAGACCCGGGCCTGATCCGAACCCGGTTACCCGGTAGCTCTGGGAGAGCTTTCCTATGAGTGGTTTCAGAGAGAAAGAGAGACGCGGGGGGGGAGGGTAGAGTAGGTTTTGCTTCTGACGAGAAACTCTGAAGTGTGCAGGCGAAGAAGAAGACCCGCGGAAGAAGAAGTGCAGGCGAAGAAGAAGGAGCTGCACTGTAGCAAATGCATGGTTAAGTCGTCGAAGCACCGGGTCAGACGACGGAAGGTCAGCAGCCAGAGCAGGAAAGAAGGCAGGCTGAAGAAAGAAAGAAAAGAAGAGCAACGGCCAAAGCAGAAGAAGAAGAAGAAAGGAAGACTTAGTAGCTGAAGGCAGAAGCTCTGCAGCCATAAAGAAGAAAAGGGAAAAGAAAAAGGATCACCACAATTGCAGAAAAAGAAGAAGAGAGGCCAAGACAGAAACCAAGGAAGAAGAAGAAGAGCATCACCATTGCAGAAGAAGAACATCACCTCTACAGAACAGAGAGAGAAGGAGATCTAAAGAAAGAGAGAAAGAAGAGCATCCCCTCTGCAGAACAAAGAGAAAACAACAAATTCTTTCCCTCTCTCTTTCTTTTTGTAAAAGAAACATGTATATCTCTAGAATACGACTTGCTCCCTGAGTTCGACCTCGGGAACTCTTTCATTTTCCGAGTAAAAAAATTTATATTTGAAATGTTGGTAATAACCGGCTTTACTACAACGTTATAACAAAACCAAAACCCTCAAACCCAGTTGCCGCGACGTTTCATTATTTTGGCGCCGTTGCCGGGGAGCAACGGCTATTCTAGAGGTAAACATTCCTGTTTCTTTTAAGTTCTGATAATCTCCTCTCTTTTGTGCAGCTACAGGAACTCAAGGAGACAAGCAACCACACGACAACCACTCCGAAGACAGGTAAATTTTTCCTCTCACTATTAACCCCTAAACTCTAAAGAGGAAGAAAAGAAAAGAACAAGCAATATAGGGCTAACCTGCCTTCCATACTTAGTAACCATAAAGAGTTGCATGTTTTCAACTCATCACTCCTGCACACTATTAAGGGTATTTAAGGGCTAACACATTCTTGCTTGAGCCCTAATTGCCCAACAAAGAGTTAAATGGACCAAGTAGAGCCAACATAAGGTCAAACATTAGGATTTCAGTAGAGACACACCCCTTAATCAAGAATTGAGGAAATCCAAAAGAGGTGTGCCCAAGCCATTGATTGAAAATAATTAACAAGAAAAATCCTAAACAATTGGCTCTCTCTAAACACTTGAACCCTAAAAGAAAGGACCCAAAAAGCTCTCAAAAACAAGAGGTAAAGTTGACCCCTTTGGGTTAACCAACCTTAAATTAGGTCACTCTTTGCACTTAAAAAGACTAAAGTTCAAGTGAAACCTTAAGCACCCTGATCTTAAAATTGGTAGACTTAAGAGGTCAAGATCCCCATTCTGGTCTACCTGGAACCGCAGTGACAAGAGAGGTCGGGTGGGGGAAACCCTGTAACCCGTGGGGACGCTCTACCGTGTAGGGGTCTTCGAGGGACTCTCCCTCTCTGGCTGCCCAGGTAATTCTCAGGTGGACGCTCTTTCTGATCAAGGGGTCCATCTGCCCCGAACCTCTATAGTCACCCAACAATTTTTGGGTGTCTTGATTGGGTCCAGCACCTGCTTATCTCATCCAGTCCTTCAGTATTTTGCAGGAGGTCCTTGAAACCTCCTATAGAAATTCACTCTCCCCGAGGCTAAGCCTCGGCTCCTTTGTTTTTGCAGAAATCATTCACATAGCCCCTCTTTCCTCTGATTCTGAACAAAATCCCCTTCTTCCATCTTGATTCAAACTTTGATTCTATATCTTGATTCCACCACCTGATTCGAAGATGCAGCCTAATTACCTAGCAAGACTACCATTCAAAAAACCTGAATATCTGAGATCCATGAAAGATAAGATGATTGAGGATGCCCTTGAAATCTATGAAATCAAACCCTCAACACCAGTAGAAAACATTCAGGTTGATGTCCCAACAACCACAGCTTTCATCATAAACTGTGCCCAAATTCTATTGACTGAAATTTCAAAAGGATCAACCCGAGATATGCTCATGACAGGATACATTGAGATGGAAAAATTACACCAATCTGAATACCTTCAATGCTTGACAAATCCTGTACTTTGGGAACAATACCAAGATGCCCTTATGAAACGGGTAGAAATGATGAAATCAGTAGAACAAATTATCAACCAGAAATACCCGTATATACCAGAAACAGAGGATGAACCATCTTGGAACAATATTAAGGAACAATCCAGTTTCCCAGATCTCGGGATTGAGGCACAAAGTGGTTGTAAAATCCCAACCCAGATAGAAGACAATGTTGAATTAGGTTGGGATATTGCAGGAGAACACAATGATGAGCCAAACTTAGACCATGAATTGCCAAGCCTAGAATTTCAAAACTCCTGCAATAATGAGATCAGAACTGAACCTTCTGAGGGTATAAATTCCGCCCCTTATTTTGATAAGGTGGCCCTCGAAGGTTATTCGGACTTAGGTTCTAATAATTCTACCCACATCCTAAGCCTAGAACCTAGATCTGAAACTTATTGGGAAGATTATGAGGCCCCTTACGAGAAAAATCAAATTTTTACAGAATATGATTCCGGGCCTCTATTTGATGAATATCCCTCTCCAACATCCTCAGGAAATCTGATCGATTTTTCAGAAAACATGCCAATTTATGATACAGAAACTGAGGAGTTGGATGAGCAAGGTTTTAATGGGGTCTATCCTACCAGCTTCGAGCTTGAACAGAACACCTTTTTGAGCCCAGAATTGACATATAGGCTAGAACCCAGTCAGGCTGCTGATTCCACATTTGATGATTTTTGCTGTGGTGGAATTCATGATCATGAATCTCATTTTCGCCAACTCTCCGACAATTTCAAATCTGACTATAATTGCGGAGAGATTCCCCTTCCTGAACACGCCAGGCCTATCTACAACCTCAGTTCTCATGACTCTAACTCCGACTCTGAGGTCCTGATTCCCGAGATCACCGATAACACAGAATCATTCCTTTTCGATCCTCAGGAACCAAAAACAGAAAATGCCAAGAGTAATTGCAACCAAGAATCCAAATTTTTTCTCGAATCCGATTCCTTTCATCCTACAAACACTCTTCCGGCATTTGATAGTTACCCAGAGGACTCTCTACAGAAAACCACCTATCATCTGTTTCTAGAAGAGCCCTCGTACACAATGGCCACCTCGTCCGCACACACAGAACGGATCAAAACCTCTCCCAAACCCCGACCCGCAACCGGACTCAATTTCTATGCAGATTCACCTCTCACCGAGCCGATTGCATTTCCACATCGGGTTTCGAACATTGATCAGACTACATACCATGCTCTATCATTCTCTGATCACCCCTGTAGGGTTCCTGCATCAACCACTGAT
The DNA here is from genome assembly GCA_037157565.1 of Thalassia testudinum. Classification (NCBI taxonomy): domain Eukaryota; kingdom Viridiplantae; phylum Streptophyta; class Magnoliopsida; order Alismatales; family Hydrocharitaceae; genus Thalassia; species Thalassia testudinum. Next base: position 98,827,017 of record JAZHRO010000031.1, on the reverse strand, counting down.
TATCCTACGGGTCCCTACTCTGACCAGGCTGATTCGGCTCAGCCAAACCCTGCGTTTGCACTTCCACATCCATCTGAGCTTCATAGTTTATGGTGGGCTCCACACCTTTTTATCCACATCTATCAACCCACCAGATTGATTGGGTTTGGGGTGCATCATCAGCCTGTTGATCTGAACAAGCACCTGGTTGGACCAACCAGGCTCTTAATCAAGGTGCTTGTCTTACAAAACTCCGCTGATTTGACCATCCCCTCTCCATCGCATTTCCCGCTTGGCTGAAGGCATCAAATTTAGCGCTCAACGGGAGGCAGCCCGTCATTCTCTTTGAAAACCTGAAACTTGTTCTAACAGCTTTTTGCACTTGAAGTTCACACCTTAGGACAGCCGACTCCACCTCAGGTGCTTGCATCTGAGATTAGAAATCGTCCGCAACAGTCATCCCGACCCATTCACTCATCAAAACAGCTATCCTAATGTATGAACTTAGTTGAATAAAAAACCCCTAGGTTACAATGAGGACATTGCAAATCTTAGGCATGGGGGGGGTATGAAAGTGCAAAAACTTGTAAGAAAAGGTTTCAAACAAAAAATTCACATATGCCAAAAATACCATAAAAATTAAAAAATTTTTCGAAAAAGAATAAGAGGAAAAGAGGAGAAGGAAATTTTGTGAAGGAGAAGGAGAAAAGAAACAAAATGAAAAAGGAGCACAAAATTATGAGAAAAAGTGATAGTCATTAGTAAGGAACTAAGGAATTAACCTAAGTTCTAGACCTCATTCAAGAAAAGTGCACAAAAAAGATTAGTAAAGAATGCAAACCTTAGGCATTCTTGAATAGACTCTTAGTACCCATTAAGATCTGGACACTCCTCAAGAGGTTGAGGAAAATGAAAAGCTGAAGTATTAGGTCTAAGGCTTAGGGAGTATTCGGCCTCGTTAACTAATTTTTGGTTTACGGGACTCAGTAACCTAAGCACCCTAATCTCACACACAGCCTGGTTCAGTAAGCGTAAAAATCAGAATCACGCAGAAGCGTCGCAAAAATCTGAAAAGAACACCTAGAATAGGAGCGGCCGATCAACACAAGTTGATTTGGAAGAGTTCCCAGCGCAGAGAGGCGGGAAATCCCCTCGAAGATGCGTAACAAAATATCATCTCCTCGGTGCTTGTCTCTTAGGATATTTACATATCCTACGGGGGGCATGTAAGCACTCTGCTGGTTCAGATTCCATGGATGGCATTATCTCGAAGTGTCAATTGCCAGGGTCTGGATTCGGCCACGGAATACCATGGATGGGATTATCTCGAAATCTCAATAGCCAGGGTTCCGGGGGTTGCCATGGGCGGTGCTATCTCGAAGCATCGATCGCCAGGAACCCTTAAGGATTGATGATGGGAGCAAGGAATCTGATACAGACCGTGTTGAAAAGCCAATCCTAGGCTAGAACTAAAAAGAAAAAGAGAGAGAAAACTGTCCAAACAGAAAAACTTTCTATCTCTCTCTTACAAAACGCACTGCGAACTGAGCCAGGGCTAAAATCATTTCAAGCACGGGTGCTTTAACCACGAAGTCCAATAAACCTTAGGTTAGTTCTTGTGGGCCTTAAAAACCTTTGCTAAAAGACTGAGGCTAAGGCTAGACAGATTTGGATCTTGATTGGTACTAGAGTACCTTTTAGGCCTATGGTCAGCATTCTAACCTAATCTATGCTCAAATAAAAAAGGCACTTATCTAAAACTATTAAAAACTTCATGGTCTAGAACAAGGGTTGAAACCTTAAGTTTTTGCTAAGGGACTAGCAAAAGCTAGGCATGGGGGTATGATGAGAACCTCATCATGAGCCATAACTAGCTCATTTTGACCTAATACAAAGGATAAAAGCTCCTACATATCTCAAGGAAAGGCTTAACTCAGAGAATTCTGAGTTTGAGAAGAAAACAAGTCATAAGGGGTAAAAGTGCAATTTTACCAGTATAATCTGCATACAGGGTAATTCAGGGCCCAAACATAGGTCAAAGCAGCTTAATAAGAATAAAAGTGGGATGAGATGATCTAGCAAGGGCTACAGCACTTCCAAGAAACCAAATGATAATCTGTAACCCTAAAACAACCCACTTCAATTCACAAGGTTCGAGGCAAAGTAAAAATAGAATAAACCCTCTAAAATTCATAGAAAAATAATCTCTAGGGTTTAGAACCTTCAATTTGGCCTTTAGAACCCATTTTGACCTACATTGAGAACCATGCCCAATTAATAACTTAATTTGGGTTTTTACGCAAATTGACCAGTCAAACAAGGTTTAATATGAAAATGAAATTCACCATCAGATTCCTTAGGTCCTAATTAGTCATGTATAAAAACTTGAGCCTAAGAAGAAACCTCCTTGACCGACTTTACACTTTGGTCCTCATATATTTACTCTTTGGCCCTCAACTTTTGAACCCTCGCATTTCGGCCCCTAACTCTCCTTCGTTCTTTGCAATCAGGTCCCTCCTGCAAAACCTGCCAGCACCATGCTCCGGCGACCTTGCGCGGAGCATGGCGCCGCGCAGGGTGAGGTGGGGGACCTGGCAAGTAAACCGGGGGTGCCCTGCGTCGTCAGCCGTCGCAGGGGCACCCCCCTGGTCATTGTAGCCCACCATACCGGCCGTGCGAACGCACGGACGGTATGGGTTCGTGTTTCCGACCATTCTCTGGCGAGGGAGACACGTCGTCTCCCTCCGCCTTCCTCCCTGTTTCATCCCTATAAATACCCCCCGCTGCTCCACCGACCAGAGCAGCCTGGATCTGACGGAGAAAACCCCCAACTTTCCTCTCTTCTCACTCCGGCAGACGCCCACCAGCTCCGGCGGTTCTTCCTCCTCCTCCTCTTCGCTCTGCCGCAATACCAGCAGCAGAGACTTCTTCCCCTGCTCTTCCCGCGTCGCGCAATACCGGCGCGCGCTGCCTCTGCCCCGTCGTCACCGCCGTCCTCCCCCCACTGGGCATCGTCTTCTCCGGCGACAGTCGATACGACTGTCGCCCTGTTCCTCCCCTTTCGTCCCTGCAAGTAAGCTAGAGCTACTCCCCTTCTTCTCCTCTTTCTTTCCCCGCTTTCAATTTAGTCAATTAAGCCCTCGACCGACCCTGACCACCTTCACCCCCTTCGTCTCCGACCACCCTCCGGCGAGCCGCTCCCATCACCTCAGCGACCCACACGGCTCGCCAACCACCGCAGGACCTCCGCCTCCTCACCCTGATCAATCTCCGCCCTACCACTTCCCCCACATCACCCTCTGCAACTCCACCGAACAGACCCATCCTCCGACCCACAGTCCGACCTAGGGCAGCCCTCGCACGCCGCCCCGCGCCTCGCCACCACCCACACGAGCTTCGCCGCACCCTGGCGAAGCTCCTGGCACTCTCTGATTAGGCCGAGAGGCCGTTTTCTTGTGGACAGGCCACCCGACCTCCGCCGCCATTGACGCGCAGGAGGACCTGCTTCCGCCTGCAGCTACAGGCGCGCCACGCTCAGCGCCAAGCCCAGATTCACTCCCAGGCCTTGCGAGGAGTTTTGGCAAAACACCAGGTTCGCAGCCGAGGAAGAAAACTCCGCGTGACGCTGCCATCTCCTGCTGAATTCCCCGCTGCGGGCGCGCAATTGAGGTGGGCCGTTTAGTCCCACCTCGGAAACGCCTGAAGAGCCGCAGCGACATAAGATGCAAAAGTGCAGTAGCCTTACTGCCTCAGTACACGGGGTGAGGTCCCCTTCACCCGCCCGGTTACCCGGTCTCGTCCGCGCTCACGCCCCGCGGACCTGACCCGAACCGACCCGACCCGACTCGACTGACCTGCACTCCTCGCCCACCACGCACGCCGGTGGGCCTGGACCCGGGCCTGATCCGAACCCGGTTACCCGGTAGCTCTGGGAGAGCTTTCCTATGAGTGGTTTCAGAGAGAAAGAGAGACGCGGGGGGGGAGGGTAGAGTAGGTTTTGCTTCTGACGAGAAACTCTGAAGTGTGCAGGCGAAGAAGAAGACCCGCGGAAGAAGAAGTGCAGGCGAAGAAGGAGCTGCACTGTAGCAAATGCATGGTTAAGTCGTCGAAGCACCGGGTCAGACGACGGAAGGTCAGCAGCCAGAGCAGGAAAGAAGGCAGGCTGAAGAAAGAAAGAAAAGAAGAGAAACGGCCAAAGCAGAAGAAGAAGAAAGGAAGACTTAGTAGCTGAAGGCAGAAGCTCTGCAGCCATAAAGAAGAAAAGGGAAAAGAAAAAGGATCACCACAATTGCAGAAAAAGAAGAAGAGAGGCCAAGACAGAAACCAAGGAAGAAGAAGAAGAGCATCACCATTGCAGAAGAAGAACATCACCTCTGCAGAACAGAGAGAGAAGGAGATCTAAAGAAAGAGAGAAAGAAGAGCATCCCCTCTGCAGAACAAAGAGAAAACAACAAATTCTTTCCCTCTCTCTTTCTTTTTGTAAAAGAAACATGTATATCTCTAGAATACGACTTGCTCCCTGAGTTCGACCTCGGGAACTCTTTCATTTTCCGAGTAAAAAAATTTATATTTGAAATGTTGGTAATAACCGGCTTTACTACAACGTTATAACAAAACCAAAACCCTCAAACCCGGTTGCCGCGACGTTTCATTAAGCATCTCGTTGGAGGGTGGCCGAAGATGAGGAAGGTGTTGGTGATCAGCGGCGGTCGAGGGGCGTTTGATGAAATAAAATGAGGGAAATGAAAGAGGGGATAGAGAAGAATAGTTTTAACCTAACTAAAGGGACGAAGGGGACGAGAAGGCGGCTGGCAGTACCTGCTGTTGCCACAAAAGAAGACGTCCAGTGGGGGAAGACGGCGACGACGACGGGTCTAGGGCAGCTCGCGCGGGTGTTGCACGACGCGGAGGAGGATGAGGACGGCTCTGCCACTGGTTTTGTGGCAGAGCGAGGAGGAAGAGGAGGGGGGCTCGCTAGAGCTTGCTGGACCCCTTGGCCGGAGAAGAAGAAGAGGAATTTGAGGTAGAATCCCAGCCAAGTCGAGCTGAGGAGGTGCGGTCGGAGTTGGGGGTTATTTATAGGTGCTGGCCAAGCTTCTGGTGCGTGGAGGGCACTCCTTCTGCCACCGACGTCTCACCGAAGATGGAAGGTAGTTAGAAACCCAAATCTCTTGTGCGTTCGCATGAGAGATTGGGTGCAAATCTGGGATCATGATTGATTTCAGATGGAAGGGCATTCCCTAGAGAATCTCCCTTCCAAATCTGGGAGATCTCTAAGGAATCAGAGAGTATTCCCTCTGCCTTCCTCGCCAGAGAAGGATTCTCTCACCAATAATGGTGGAGGGACCTGATTGTAAGATTGGCGATAAATATAAGGGGGTTTATGTGATGGTTTTCAAAAGATAGGGACCAAACTGAGATTGGGTTACTAGATTGCAAAGTAGGTCAAGATGACCTCCCCTTAGGTCCAAATTTTGGTACAAACCTAATTTTGACCTAAGGAATCCAATGGTGAAGTTGGATTTTAGGTTTTACCATGTTTGACTGGATATTTTACGTAAAAACCCAAATTAGGTCAATTGATGAGCTAGGACCCTAATCTAGGTCAAACTGGGTTCCAAAGGCCAAATTGAATGTTCTAAATCCTAGGGGATATTTTTACATGATTTTTAGAGGGTTTACTTGATTTTTATCCTGACCAGAACCTTGTTGAATTAAGTGGGTCTGTTTTAGGGTTACCAGATGTCATTTAATTCCTGGATTGCACATAAACCCATTTATGATTGAATCAACCCACTTTTTATCTCATTTAGACCATTTGACCTATGTTTTGTCTCTGAGAAATCCCGTTTATGTACTGCAATGGTAAAATTACAGTTTTAACCTTTATTTCATGTTTTCTTCTCAGAACACTTATTCCTCCAATTAAGCCCTCTTCTAAGTCATGTAGGAGCCTTTATTCTCTTTATTAGGTAAAAATGAGCTAGTTATGGCCCATGATGAGGCTTTCATCAACTCTCAACCTCCTTCCTCCAGCCACTAGACGGACAAATCAAGTGGTCCTCCTTCTTCGCCTTCCTCAGCTCCTCGCTAGCCACAGCAGTAGTTCCAACCCCTTTCATTGTCGCCATCTTCCTTCAATGGAGATTTCACCTTCTCCGATGCTGGCCAATCACAGCCAGTGGCAATTTCTCCCCCGTTCTTCCTATAGCTTGGACCAACCTCTTCCATTTCCTCTCTAGATTAGGTTCAACTCCTCCATCCCCTGTTTTGACGAACTATCGACTACCTCCCCCATCATCTTCCTCTTCTCCGACCAAGCCTCCGACAAGGCCTTCCGCACTCCACATCGAGCCAAGTTCCATTCGATCACCTCCAGAACCTCTGCCAGCACACCACGACCAAAACCCCCTACCTATTCAACATTCCATCCACTCAATCACCCCATCAAACTCCGTCTCCTCCGCACAACCTCTGCGACTCTGCTTGACCTCCACATCCCTCACACCAAATTGCCACTGCCACCACCTTCGCCATCCTCTGGCGATCCTCCTGGACTATCTAATTGTGGCGTAGTGCCTGTATTCGTGAATTGCAGGTCTTGCTGTTGTCGCCTATCGCCACCACGATCTCCGGTTTCGCCCACCGTACTCCAATTGCCATCCTCACCAGCATTGCCCCTAGCTGGAGCAGGACACCTTCACGAAGCCATCCAGGTCCCTAACTGAAGAGAAGAGCGCCAACAACTGCTTCAATTAGAGAGATGACCTCGACTGCATCACGCAAAGGTGGAGCGAGGGACTTAGTCCCACATCATAAGACGAAGAGCAGCTACAGCGGGATAAAGTGAAAAAGTGTCTTAAGCTTTCCACCTAAGAACATGAGGGGTCAGGTCCCTCCCACGCACGCCCTCATGCACTCCTCGCCTCCGATCACACCCACGAGTCTGGATCCTGTACGTGACCCGTTTACCTGCATGTATGCCCAATTAGGCCTGGGTTTGAGAGAGAAGAAGAGAAGGATTTGTGAGAGGAGGGGGGAGGGTTTTGCTTCATGGTTCATCTGCCTCAGGGTGCATGCTAAAGAAGAGGCTTTACACTTAGCCTATGAGAGAGTTGGCTCTTATGTTGTGCTTGAGAAGGCTTGGAGAAGAAAAAGCTATGCTTGAGAAGGCCTTAAGAAAAGAAGAGTCACCCTTATGTGCTTACCATGGTCTAATGTTTAAGTCGCTTGAGAATGTGGGGCGACGTCTGATTGAGCCTTTGGTTCTGATACTGTGTAAACATTTAAGTTCATAAGCTGACGTGGATTATCTGATTGAGAGCATTGTTGGATTATTTGAGTTTCTTTGAATACTTGGGATGCATGCTAAATTAAGAAGAATAATTAGTGATTTAAATCACCATTATTTTTATATTCTCTTATTCTTTTTATCCTATTATTCTTGATATATATTGGTCTAAGATTGAATATTATTTTGAGAAGATTTATTCATTGCATATCTTTTACTATACTAATTTATTCTGAATTGAGATTAGTGTGTAAATTCCATTTGCTCTCTGCAAATGACCTCGGACTCCAACTAGATTCTGAGTTTTATAAATTTAAATGTCTATTGTGCATTTTAAGGAATGTGCTACGATGATCATTTCATAAATCTTTTCATTCGCCCTCCAACATGCGTACAATAGGTAGAGAGAACATCTTCCCCGGAGTCCTCCGCTCCTTGCCGTACCAAGTAGGATTTGCCTCAACCTTTCCTCCTCGCCGTCTATCCTATCGGAGCATTTACCCTGTCTGGTGTCAGCCAATCACAGCTGACGCCAATTCCTCCCCTTTCTTCCCTCTTAAGTAGTCGTTCTTCCTCCTCTACTTCATTAGGTTAGATTCCACCTCTTTTCTCCTCAATTTGACCAACGAATCACCCTCTCCCTCACCATCTTCTCTGCCTCTGGCCATTCCTCCAGTGTGGTCACCTGACCACCACACACACCCAAACACCATGCCACCACTCCCAAAAGCTTGACCATGACTCCACCATCAAAAGCCCTCTCATTGGCCCTTCCATGCGCCAAAACTCCCTGACAAACAAACCCACCACCAGACTCCATTGCCAACTTTGCTCGAGCTCCATAGATCCCCAAACACCAAGGCATCATCGCCGTCACCCTCCTCGCCTCACGGTGATGCTCTAGAACCTTTTAATTTGGGTTTATAGCCCATATTGTGATATTTCAACTGTTGCCGGCGAGCTCCACTCCTCCGCTTCTGTCCATTGTGCTCCGTCTGCCATCGTCACTAGCAACTCCCTCACAAAGGCATTTGGGCTAGTGATTAAGGAATAGAGCAGCAACAACCACTCCAGCTCTAGCTTCGACTCTCTGCAGCTTCACGTGAGGAAGGATATAGGATTAATCCCACATCAGATACTGATGAGGCACTGATGAGAGCCTCATCATGAGCCTTAACTAGCTCATTTTGACCTAAGAAAGAGAATAAGAGCTCCTACATAACCTAGAGAAGGGCCTTAATAAAGGAATTAATGTTTTGAGAAGGAAACCTGAACTAAAGGGTTAAAACTGCAATTTTACCATTGCAGTACATAAATGAGATTTCTCAGAGGAGAAACATAGGTCAAATGGTTTGAATAAGATAAAGAGTGGGTTGGTTCAGTCAGAAATGGATTATTGTGCAATCCAAGAATTAAATGACATTTTGTAACCCTAAAATAGACCTGCTTAATTCAACAAGGTTCTGGTCATGATAAAAATCAACTAAACCCTCTAAAATTCATGAAAATATATCCCCTAGGGTTTATAACCTTCAATTTGGCCTTTGGAACCTATTTTGACCTAGATTGGGGTCCGAGCTCATTATTTGACCTAATTTGGGTTTTTATGTAAAATATCCAGTTAAACGTGGTCAAACCTAAAATCCAACTTCACCATTGGATTCCTTAGGTCCAAATTAGGTTTGTACCAAAATTTGAACCTCATGGGAGGTCATCTTGACCTACTTTGCAAAATAGTCCACTCAATTACATTCTGACCCCTAACTTTTGAAAACTCTTGCATGGACCCCCCTAACTTCCTATCCACTCTTACAAGCAGGCCCCTCCGCCATTAATGGGGAGAAATCCTACTCTGACAAGGAATGGAGCGAGAGTACTCCTTGATTCCTTGGTGATTTCCTCCCAGATTTGGAAGGGAGATTCTCTAAGGAATTCCCTTCCATCTGAGCGCAATCACAAGATCTGAATCGCACCCAATCTCTCATGCGAAAGCTCAAGAGATTTGGGTATGCAGCAGATTTCCTACTCCAACGAGAACTCTTGTGCTTGGAAGCTTATCTTCCAAGAACAAGAGCCCCTGCCAGCATCTATAAAAGGAGCCCTGGTCCTTTGCGCATCTCCCAAGCTTGATTTGGCCGTCGATACCCTCTCAATTTCTTCCCACCTTATCTCCAGTCAGAATGCTTGCAAGCTCCGATGACCTCCCCTCCCTCCCCTCGTCGCTCTGCCACCATACCAGTGGCAGGGTTCGCTTTGCCTCGTTCCTCTGCGTTGCGCCGCACTAGCACACGCTTCCCTGACCTCCTCCTTGTTGCCATTATCTCCACCTCAGAGCCGTCTTCTCCGACAATGGCACATATGCGCCGTTCGTCTCCTCTGCCTCCCCTTCGCTCCAATCACCACAGATAAGCTCCTCTTCTCCTACTCTTTCTTTTTCCTCCTTTTATTTCATAAACCACCCCACGACTGCCACTGTCCACCCTCATCTTCCTCATCTCCAGCTGATGTTCGGCAAGACGCATCCATCACTCCACACCTCCACATGTCTCACCGCCAACCTCTTCACCTCCGCCATCACCCACTGCTCACTTTCCTCCCCTTCAGTGACCGCCACACATGCTCCACACTTCCACCGAACAACCCCACCTTCACGGCCACAGCATGACCTAGGCATGCACGCCTAGGCCGTTTTGAGCCACGCCAACCCCCGCCTCACCTTCGCCGTGATACGACGAAGGTTTTCCTATTGTTTGACAGGGTCGTGAGGTCGTATTTGTGTTGACAGGTTTGACCCCTCGTTGCCATTAGAGAAGCAGCGAAGCTTTCTCCCAAGCTTGCATTAGGTGGCCCCTCTCCAGGAGACCAAGTCCCAGGTGTGTGGTTTTCCTCTGCGAACCGCATCAGCCATCTATCGAGGGCCAAAGCACTCCGCAGTTGCAGCAATTAGGAGACATCCCCTGCGGAAGCACACGAAGAAACGGATGGGACTTTGAGTCCCACCTCAGTAAGTTTCGAGCTGCCTGTGTGATATAAGTTGTTTTTGTGCTTTCTGCTAATCCCCTCAAGTAACACAGGGGTGAGGTCCCTCGCCCTCACGCCTCATCCGTGACCTACCCCACGGACCTGGCACCAGACCCAATTACCTAAACCTACCACTTCTCGCGCATCACACCCACACCAGTGATCTTGGACCCAGGCATGCACCCGACCCAATTACCCAGCTCTGGGAGAGCATACCGAAGAGAGAAATAGAGAGAGAGAGAGCTGCGGGAGGGGTAGGGGGTAGGTTTTGCTGCGTGGTGTTGTGCAGGAAGGAAGAGGTGCAACAGAGAAGAAGAAGAAGGTGGTAGCTGAAGGACTTAGCAAGGAAGAAGGTAGCCACCACAAGGAAGGAAAAAGGTGGAGGGGAAAAGAGAGGCACTATAGCAGAGGAGCGGCCATGCAGAAGAAGAAAGTAGATGGTGAAGAAGAGAAGCAGGGACTTAGCTGCAGGAAGACAAAGAAGAGAAAGAAGAGAGAAAGCAAGGGCAGAAGAAAGAGAGAAGCAGGAGCAGCCAAGCAGAAGAAGAAGAAGACAAGGAAAGATAAAGAAGAAAAGTAGAAGAAGCCAAAGAACAAGGCAGAAGAAGCACAGCCGCAGAGCAAAGAGAAAGAGAAAGAAGAGAAAAAGAGAAGACATAGAAGGCCAAAATCACAAATCAAAGCACTGTACCAAGATTTTTTAAGACGTCTGATAAAATATCAAACGTCCAATTCTTTTGAGCATTATTTTTACATAACATTACTCTTCAATTTTGGTTGAATTAGTTGTTGCTTTTTATTGAGAGTTGTGTTCTTAAGTTTTGAAATACCCAATTGCTCCCTGTGTTTAACCTCGGATACTTTGATTTTCGAGTAATAAATTCTTATTTGTTTTCGTGGCGATTTCATCTATACTACAATGTGACATCTTTTAAAACACGATCTAGTTGTGTAAATAGGTGACCACTGCGTATAAAGTGATTTTATGTCATTATCTCTTTGCCTCAGACACGGGGGTGAGGTCCCCTCATCTCATGTGCCTCTCACACCTCACTCTACACCACACCAGCGAGTCTAGTCTCTTATTCACAATCCGATTACCCATATACCTGACTACCTAGATTTGAGGAGGAAAGAAAGAGAAACTGAGGAGGGTAGAGGTAGGGTTTTGCCTCGAGATGCCTGCATGCTTGCACAACACTTGGCGTCTTGAGAGGTAGTGTGCTCTAGTTTTGTGTTGTGGTTGGTGATATTTAAGCCGTCCGATCTCCCTTAGCGATGTCTGTTGAAGCCTTGTGCTTGGCTTGGGCTAGTTCTGAACACTGGGGACATATTTGATCTCTGTGTTGATGTGGATATTAAGGCATTAGTGGTTCTAACCACTGTAGAGAAATTTGAGATTGTGATTACATTGGGGTAAGTTCTTAATTGGTGGATATAATTGGTGATTTAAATCACCATTCTTATAGTTCTTTATATTTTTTTATCCCATCAACTTTTGAGATACTATTGATTATTATTGAATATCATTTTGAGTAGATCATATTCATTGAATATCTCTCTTGTGTTTAATTAAATGTGCTCATTATTTCTAATTTTGATTAGTGCGTGAATTCCACATTTGCTCCCTACGAACGACTTCAGACTTAATTCTTGTTTTCGGGCACTTTATAAATTTTAAATGTTGTAAAGAGATTTTCGTCGACTATACTACGACGCGATACATACTTTAAATGACGACTCTTGTTCCATTCAACACTAACACAACGCAACCACCCTAAATTATACCTAGCAGAACCCGAACCCTAGACCCTAACCCAAACCAAACGTACAAACCATAGCCGAAGTCAAATCCTAAACCCTAAACCCTAACCCAAACCAACTGCCCAAACCCTAGCCCAAGTGTTTCGAGCGTTGAATCGGTATTTAAGAAGGTTGTGCTGTAGTATAGTCGAAAAAGCATTCGAAACATTTTGGCATCGTTGCCGGGGAGCGATGCATAATTCACCACTATTCTCTGCATTATTTGATTATATTTGAGCACTAACTTGCCCTATTTGCTTTATTGTGATTGTGTGAGGTACTTCACGAGGAGATCTCTCGCTCAAATCAACCACTCTAGGGCAAGTAACTTCTCTATTCTTCCCTAATCAACCTCCTAATCTTGGAAAGACAAAAAGGAAGAAATCAATTAGGAATCAACTACCTTCTTTTTCATAGTAAACATCATTTAAAAGGCAAGCTTCCTAATTTTTGAAATTTTTTTCAAATCTCATTGAGGTTGAAGTGATTTTTAGAGATCTTACCCCAAAATTCCTGTGCCTATTAGGGATTATGCTTAATTTCTAATCTTCTTGGACTTTGCACTTCTTGTTTGAAGCCCAAGGAGAATGTTTTTTGAAAATCAAAGAGGACTAGGAAATAAAGCCAATTGGGGTTTCTACATTAGGGTTTTGAAGTGCTAGTTCACACTTGGCTGCATAAAAGGAAACAAACCCACCCGCATTTGTGTGCTACCTAAGCCCTTGATTGAAAAGATCTATTCAAGAAAAACCCTAAAATTAGGCTCTAAAATCACTTGAACCTTAAAATCCTTGGACCTAATAATTTGGGAGTCAAATCATGGTGATTTTTAGGTCTTCACCTAGAGTCATTCTGCCATCTTTAGGGTAGGTCAGGTAAAGTTGGGTTACATTGTTGGCCAACCAACCTCCAAATTAGGTCACAAGTCAAATCAATTGCTAATTCAAGTGAAATCAAAGGCACAAATTAGGATATAAAACTGGTAGACTTAAGAGGCCAAGTTATTCATTCTGGTCTACCTGGACCCTTAGTGACAAGAGAGGTCGAGTGGGGGAAACCCTGTAACCCGTGGAGGCACTCTAATGTGTAAGGGTCTTTGTGGGACTCTCCCTCTCTGGCTGCCCAGGAAATTCTCAGGTGGACAACTTTTTAATCAAGGGGTATTATCAACCTCGAACCTCTATAGTCATCCAAAAATATTTGGGTGCCTTGATTGGGTCAATATCACACCCAGTCCCTCATCCCTTCTCTTTAGAGCACACACACATATTTTCATTGGGAATCTCTTTCAGATCAAATCACTTCATTCTAAACTTAAATTTTGATTCTACATCTTGATTCCACCATCTGATTCAAATATGTAGCCTGGTTACTTAGGCACACCATTCAAGAAACCTGAATCACAAAGATCCATGAGAGATAGAATGGTTGAGGATGCCCTTAAATTTTATGAAATTAATTACAAAACCTTAAAACGAGTAGAAGACATTCAAGTTAGTGTACCAACAATAATAACCTTCATCGTAAACTATGCCCAATTGTTATTAACAGAAACAACAAAAGGATCAACCCGGGATATTCTCATAATAGGATACATTGAGATAGAAAAAGTGCATAACTTTGAATATCTCCAATGTATGACAAATTTTGTACTTTGGGAGAAACACTAAGATGATCTTGAAAAATGAGAAGAGATCATGAAATTGTTGAAACAAATTATCAATCAAAAATACCCATACATGCCCCAAACAGTTAATGAAACATCTTGGACTAATATTGAGGATCAATCTGATTTCCCAAAACTCGGGTTTGAGACACAAGGTTGTTGTGGATTCCCAACCCGGATGGAATATAACATGCCTGATCTAGAAGTAGGTTGGGAAGTCCCGATTGCAGGAGAACATGATTTTTAGCCAGCCCAAGAAAACCAACACCCTGGTCCACCAACCATGGAATTTCTAGACTCCTGTAACAATGAGATGAAAGCAAGACCTCTCGAGGGTGTAAATTCCGTCCCTTATTCTGATAAGGTGACCCTCGAAGGCAATTCTGACCTAGATTCTAGTAAGTCAAACCACATCCTCAGCCTAGAATCTGGATTTGAATCTTATTGGGACAATGACAAGGCCTCGTATGTCGAAGTTCAAAGTTTGAATTGGGATTATGATTCTGGGCCTTTGTTTGACGAATATCCCTCTCCAACATCATCAAAAATACAGATCAATTTTTCGGAAGTCACACCAATCTACGATATAGAAACCAAGGAGTTGGAAGAGTGGGGTTTTGATTGGGTCTTCCCCATAAGCCAAAAGCCTGAGCCTAGACCCTATAAGGATACCTTTTTGAGCTCAGAATCTAAGAATAGACTAGACCCAAGTCAGGTTATTGAGTCTACATCTTTTGATTTATTCTATGGTGGAACCTCTGATCTCAAATCAAATTCAGAACTTGATTCTCGCAATTTCTTTGACGATTTCGAATCTTACCATGATTTCGGAGAACCATTATTTCCTGACTACTACGAACCAATTTACCACCTCAGCCCACATGATTTGTTCTTCGACTCTGACTCTGAGGTCCCTAATCTCGAGATCATTGATTTAAATTCAGGTTTCATTGAGATGGAATAATTTCTTTTTGATCCTTAGGAATCAAAATCAGAAAGAGCCAAGAGTGAGTACAACCTAGAATTCAAATCTTTTCTTGACCCAGATTTTCTTCATCCTATAAACACTCTTCAGGCATTCACTTTTGAATTTGGTGGCTACTATAAGGACTCTCTAAATGAACCTACCTGTAATTCCTTTCTAGAAGAGCCCTCATACACAATTCTTATTGAGGCCACCTCCTCTACATATACAGAACCCATCTAAACCCATTTTCAACCCTGACCCACAACCGGACTCAATTTCTATTCTGATTCCCCTCTTACTGAGCCGATTTCAAAAGATTTGCCTCCACATCTTTTTTAGGTTTTGGACATTGATCAGACCGTAAATCATGCCCCATCATTCTCTGATCACTCCTGTAGGGTTTCTGCATCAGCCACTGATTATTTTGAGGATCTCTACTCTGACCAGGCTGATTCGACTCAGCCAAACCTTGGATTCACACTTTCGTATCATTCCGAGCTCCATAGTATATGGTGGGTTCCACACTTCTTGATCTACATTTATCAATCCACCAGATTGATTGGGTTTGGGCTGCATCATCAGCCAGTTGATCTGAACAAGCACCTGGTTGGACCAACTAGGCTTCTGATCAAGGTGCTTGTTCTACAAAACTCAGTAGATTTGACCACTCCCTCTTGTTTTAGCGAGGCGAGATCAGTGTTAAAATTAATGCGTCATAGTATAGTTGAAATCGCTCGAAAATAAATAAATTTTATTACTCGAAGTTTTAAGTCTGAGGTCGAACACATGTAGCAAATAGGGGTTTAAAAATCAAGAGCACAACTTTCAAATTGAATATAATATGCAATGAAAAATCTGAGTTGATGCAAAATGTAAATATAGTCACAAAATATCAATGTATATGAAGAGCACAAAAAATTGGATGTCTGATTTTGTGAATCAGACGTCTTAAACTAGTGATTGCTATAGTGTTGTGCTATTTCTCTTCTTCTTCTCTGATCTTCTGTCTCTGATTTGTCTGGCTTCCTTCTTCTTTTCTTCTTTGATTTCTTCGTGCCTTAGCCTTCTCTTGCCTTAATTTTCTTTTGCCTTTAGCTTTGGCTTCTTCTTCTTCTTCTTCTTCTTCTTTCCTTCCTTCTGTCTCTGCGGTTTCCCTTTCTTCTGACTTCAGCTCCTTCCTCCTTTAGCTATTCCTCTTCAGCCTTGCCTTCTCCCTCCTTAGCTCCTCTGGCCTCCTCTCCTTCCTTGGTTGCTTCTTCTTCTCCTTCTCTTTCTTCCTACGAGAGAGAAAAACCTACCCCTACCTGCCCCCGTGATCTCTCTTCTTCTTTCTCTCTTACGCTCACTCTCCCAGAGCCTTCTCGGGTAAACGGGTCAGGTATGCACGCTCGGGACTAGGCCCACCGACGTGCGTGGTGGGCGAAGAGTGCAGGTCGGGTATATGGGTTAGGGCCAGGTCCATGGGTAGTGGGTAACAGACGAGGCAATGAGGGCGAGTGGGACCTCACCCTATGGTCAGGAGGCGATAAGCCTTTGTCACTTTTGCAATTTATCTCACAACACCAGCTCACTCACTTCCGAGGTGGGACTATGTTGTCCCACCTTCTTTGCGAGCGCCTGTAGCAGAAGCTTTCCTAATTGCTGTGGCTACGTGGGGTGTCAATGACAATTGCTTGGCTGAGCTGGCGTGAAGGGAGTCCGCATGACTTGGGACCTGTATCCTGGAGTGAGGAGATCTGGGAGAAGCTCCTAAGCAAGCTCTTTGCTGCGTCAATGGCAGTGGAGACCTTCAACACCCGTCAATAGGAAAATGGCTTTGCAGCCACATCAGAAGGTTCAGACAGCTTCGCCTAGACACGGCGAAGGTAGTGCGAGGGTCAGCGTGGCGTGGGGTGGCCAGAGCGTGCGTGCCTAGGTCACCCTGTGCGTGAGAAGGTGGGTGTGTTCGGGGGGAGTTCTTGGGGCTTGGCGTAGTGAGTGGAGTGAGGGTTTAAGGTCAGTGAGGTGTGGCGGTGCTTGTGGGGTAGTTGGCGAGGCGGATGGAGGGGTGGAGCGGCGGGAATGCCTCGCTGGAGGTATGGCCGGAGGTGGAGAAGGTGGTGGTGACTTGTGGCGTCGAGGCGTGTTTGCAAGAATAAAAGATAGAAAAATGATGAGAAGGGAAAGAGGACTTAGCTGAGTGTGGATAGACGAAGGGGGATGCAGAGGAGGCGGCCAGCTCGTATTGTTGTCTCCGGAGATGAAGTACTCAGTGGGAGGAGGACGGCGACGATGGAGGGGTTGTAGGGACGTCGGCTGGTGTGGTTCGACGTGGACGAAGAGGATAAAGAGAACCCTGCCACTGGTATTGTGGTAGAGTGACGAGAGAGAGAGAGAGAGAGGGGCCGTCGGAGCTTGCTGAGTTATTGATCGAAGGGGAAGAGAAGAAATAGAGGGTTGCTCGGGCCAATTTCAAGCTTAGAGGTTGCGGGTTGATTTGGGCATGCTTTTATAGTCTCTAGCAAAAGGTCTTGATTTTAGAAGCCAGGCTTCCAAGCACGGCAACCTTGCCAGAGTTTGAAGGTTGAAGGTGACCCAAATCTCTCATGCATTCGCATAAGAGATTGGGTGGAAAATCAAGCCTCTACTGTGTTCAAACTGGAGGAGATTTCTCAGAGAATCTCCCTTTCAAATTTGAAGGGGATTCTCTGAGGAATCAGGGAGATCTTTCCCTCGATACCTCATTGGAGTAGGATGATAGCGGAGGGACCTAATTCAAAGAACGACGAGGAAGTTAGGGGGTTTCTATAGAGGTTTTCAAAAGATAGGGGTAGAAATGTAATTGGGCTGGACCTGTTTGTAAAGTAGGTTAAGTTGAATTCCCCTTAGGTCCAAATTTTTGTAGAAACCTAATTTGGACCTAAGGAATCCAATGGTGAAGTTAGATTTTAGGTTTGACCATGTTTGATTAGGTAATTTACACAAAAACCTAATTTAGGGTAAATATTTGACTGAAACCCCAATTTAGGTCAAAATAGGTTCTAAGGGCCAAATTGAAGGTTCTAAACCCTAGGGGATATTTTTCCATGATTTTTAGAGGGTCTAGGTGAATTTTATCTTGAACAGAACTTAGTTAAATTAAGTGGGTCTGTTTTAGGGTTACAAGAAGTTATTTAATTCCCAGAATTCACATGAATCCTTTTCTGTTTGAACCAACCCACTTTTTATCTTGTTAAGATCATTTAACTTGTGTTTAGCCCATGAGAAATCCCATTGTTTCACTGCAATGGAAAAATTACAATTTTACCCCTTATTTCTTGCTTTTGTCTCAAAAGGTTTTTCATTAAGTTAGGACCTCCAATTGGTTATGTAGGAGCTGTTGTTCTCTTTTCTGGGTCAAAATGAGCTAGTTAGGGCTCATGATGGTGTTCCCATCATACCCCCATGCATAGCTTTTGCTAGTCCCTTAGCAAAATTTTAAGGTTTTAACTTCTGTTCTAGACCATGAATTCCTTGATGTTCATAATTTATGATGTGTGCTTTTTTTCTTTTTGATTAGGTTAGAATGCCGACAGTCGGCCTAGAGGTACTCAAGTACCAAACAAGATCCGAACCTGACCAGCTCTAGCCTCGGTTCTCCGCGAAGGTTTTTAAGGCCCATAGGAACTATCCTGGGGTTCGTTGGATCCGCGGTTAAAGCACCCGTGCTTGCAATGTATTTTAGCCTCGGTTCAGTTTGCAGTGCGTTTTTTGTAAGAGAGAGACAGAGGATTTTTTTGTTTGGAGAGTTTTCTCTCTCTTTTCTTTTTATTTCTAGCTTAGGATTGGCTTCTCAACACGGTCTGTATCGGATTCCTCATCCCCATCATCAATCCTCGAAAGGTCCCTGGCAATCGATGCTTTGTGATAGTATTGCCCATGGCAACTCCCAGAACCCTGGCTTTCGAGATTTCGAGATAATCTTGCCCATGGCGTTCTGTAGCTAAATCCAGACCCTGGTAATTGACATTTCGTGATAATGCCTCCTATGGCATCTGAACCAGCATAGGGTGCTTACGTGCCCCCAGTAGGATATGTAAATATCCTAGGAGACAAGCACCGAGGAGATATTATGTTATTGCGCATCTTTGAGGGGAATTTTCCGCCTCTCTACGCTGGGAACTCGTCCAAATCAACTTGTGTTGATCGGCCACTCCTAATCTAGGTGACGTTTTCAGAACAGTTAAACGCTTTTGCATGATTTTGATAATTATGCGCACTGAACCAGACTATGTGTGGATTGGGGTGCTTAGGTTACCGAGTCCTGCAAACCAAAGGTTAGTTAACGAGGTCGAATACTCCCTAAGCCTTAGACCTAATACTTAAGCTTCGTATTTTCCCCAACCTCTTGTGGACTATCCAAATCTTAGCGAATACTTGAATTTTTAAGCCTAAGAGTCTAGCCCAAAAGGCCTAAGATCAGCGTTCCTACTAATATTTTTTGTATCTCATTAGCACTTTTTCCTTCATTTTTCTTTTTATTGATATGGTCTAGAACTTCAGTTAATCCCTTAATTTCTTACTAATGACTATCTCTTTTTTTCTTTTTCATTTTGTGCTCCTTTTTTTTGGCATTTTTCTCTTTTCCTCCTTATTTTCTCCTCATGATTTGTATGACCTCAAAATTCTCTCCCCTCATAATTTTTTTGTTCTTTTTCAATATTTTTTCATTTTTTTTGGTGTTTTTGTGATATGTGATTTTTTTCTTGAAACCTTTTCTTGTAAGATGAGTTTTCTTGGTGTTTTGCACTTTCATAGCCCCCCATGACTACGATTTGCATTTTCCCCATTGTAAATTAAGTGGGTTCGAATTCAACTTAGATCATTCATTAGAACAGGTTTTGGGTGTGTGAACGGGTCGAGGTGACTGTTGCGAACGAATTCTAAACTCGGGTACGGGTACTTGAGGTGGGGTCGGCTATTCTAATGGATGAACCCTAAAGTGCAATATGAATTCAACATAGGAATGTCAAGAAAGGTTTCGGGTTTTTCAAGAATGACGGGTTGCTTCCCGTTAAGCGCTGAGTTTTACGCCAACGGCTGGGCGCGATGAGCTCAGGGAGAATGGAGGGTAAAGGATATCTCAGCCAAATTTGTATTGATCAAGTCAATGAATGATTTGAGTCTCTGATCATTCACGACGAAAGGTTCCGAATCGTGGCTAAGCGGACTGATTTTAATGGCTCCATTTCCAAAGATTCATCGGACGAGGTAGGGTTCGATCCATTTTGATCATAGCTTTCCTAGGAACAGTTTAAGCTTGGCATCAAAGAGTAGGACTTTTTGACTAGGATGGAAGATCTTTTTGGATATGTGCTTGTCGTGAAAGGCCTTAACCCGCTCTTTGTAGATTCGTGAGTTCTCATAAGCGTCGTGGCGTAATTCATCGATCTCGCTCATTTGAAGCTTTCTGTGGGTTCCTGCCTTAGAAAGATCTAGTTTGCAGTTCCGTACTACCCAATAGGCTTTGTGCTCCAATTTGACGGGGAGGTGACATGCCTTCCCGTACACCAATCTGAAGGGAGACATACCTAATTGGGTTTTCTGGGCGGTCCTATAAGGCCACAAAGCTTTCGGAGGTCAGGATGTCCAGTCCTTCCTGTCAGGTCGAACAGTAACCTGGAGGATTTTCTTGATCTCCCGATTTGATAGCTCAGCTAGGCCATTAGTTTGGGGGTGGTAAGGAGTAGAGATTCAGTGTGACACCCCGTATTTGGTCATCGATGACTTGAACTGAGCATTAGTGAAATGGGTCCCTCCGTCAAAAATTATAGCACGTGGAATCTCGAACCGTGAAAAGATGTTCTGATGAATGAATTTGATAATCACTTTATGATCATTGGTTTGGGTCGGTGTGGCTTCGATCCATTTGGACACGTAATCAACAACGAGTAAAATGTACTTGAAGCCATCCGAAACAGGGAAGGGTCCCATAAAATCAATCCCCCATATGTCGAAGATTTCGCATACCGGAATCGACTGTAAGGGCATTGATGAGAACCTCATTATGAGCCATAAATAGCTCATTTTAACCCAGTAAAGAAGATAAAAACTCCTACATTACCTAGAAGAAGGCTTAACTGAAGGAATAAGTGCTCTGAGAAGAAAACATGAAATAACAGTTAAAACTACAATTATACCATTGCAGTATATAAACGGGATTTCTCAGAAACAAAACATAGGTCAAATGATCTAAGTTAGATAAAAATTGGGTTGAGTCAATCAGAAATGGGTTTATGTGCAATCTAGGAATTAAATGACACTTGGTAACCCTAAAACAGACCCGCTTAAATTAACAAGGTTTCGGTCAGGGTAAAAATAGAATAAACCCTCTAAAAATCATGGAAAAATATCCTCTAGGGTTTATAACACTCAATTTGGCCTTTGGAACCCAGTTTGACCTAGATTAGGGTCCGAGCACTTTAATTGACCTAATTTGGGTTCTTACGCAAAATGTCCAGTCAAACGAGGTCAAACCTAAAATCCAACTTCACCATTGGATGCCTTAGGTCCAAATTAGGTTTATACCAAAATTTGGACCTAAGGGGAGGTCATCTTGACCTACTTTGCAATTCAGTACACCCAAATCACAATTTGGTCCCTATCTTTTGAATATCTTCTCAGAGAGCCCCCTAAGTTCCTCGCCACCTTTGCAATCAAGTCCTTATACCATTGTTAGGGCAGAACCGATCTCCGGCGAGGTTTAGAGAGGGATTTCTTTCTAATCCCTCAGAGATTCCCTCCCAGAAATGGAAGGGAGAATCTCTAAGGAATTCCCTTCCTTCTAAAGCCAATTACAATCTCTGGTGTGAACCCAATCTCTCGTGCGAACGCACGAGAGATTTGGGTATCCACCCTCTTTCCATCTCCGGCGAGCTGGCAGAAATTGATTGCGCGATCTCCACGCGCTAGAAGGTTCGGCCAACACCTATAAAAGGCTCCCCAGACCCGGTCGCAGATCCTCAGCTTGATTTTGACGGAGATTCCCCCAAATTTCCCTCTCTCCCATCTCCGGCCAAGAGACCCGCAAGCTCCGGCGACCTCCTCCCCTCCTTCTCGTCGCTCTGTTGCCATACCAGGAGCAGAGTCAACTCCGCCTCTTCCTCTCGCATTGTGCAGTACCAGGTGCACGTGCCCCTGACCTCGTCTTCGTCGCCGCTCCTTCCCTCAGGGTGCTTCTTCCCCGATGACGGCAGTTACGCGCCATCCACACCGCTGCCTCCCTTCCTTCCAAACCACTCTAGATACCTTCTCCATCTTCCTCTCTCTCTTTTCCCCCTATTATTTTAGTTAATTGCCCCCCGACAGTGCCTGACCACCTCCACCTTCCTCGCCTCCGACCGACCTCCAGCGAGCCGCTCCCACCACTCCACCCCTCCACACAGCTCGCCAACCCTCTTGTAAGCTCCGCCTCACCACCAGGAGCAACTTCCGCCCATCCATCATCCTTCTACACCTCCGCCATAGTTCCCCGAACAACCCCACACTTCCAGCCACAGGTTGACCTAGGCACACACGCCTAGGCCGTCCCGCAGCCTGCATCATCGTGCACCATCTTCGCCGTGCCACGGCGTAGGTGCCCGACTAGTCTGATTAGGCCAATAGGGCATGTTCGTGTTCGACAGGTTTCAGCTCCTGCCGCCATTGACGGTCGAAGCAGCTCCAGGTGCAGCGGCTCCAGGCGCAGCATCTCCAGGCTCCAGGCGCAGCAGGCTCGCGCGGGTGTTGCGAAGTGATCAAGGCCTGCAAGGTGCGCTGCGAAGCCCCCAGCCTTGGCAATTGCACGAGGACTCCTCTGCGGGCGCGCACGAAATTGGGGCGGGCCAGATAGTCCCACATCGTTGAAACGCAACGCGCAGGTATGGTTTAAATTGTTTTTGTGTTTTATGTTTACCACCTTCGAAAGCACAGGGGTGAGGTCCCTCACCTGACCCACGCCTGCCTCGTCCACGGTTTCACCTCGCCGATCTGGCGGGATCCGACCCGACCCTAACCTACGCACTCCTCGCGCATCACCCACTTGTAGGTGCGCCTGGTCCCGGGTGCTAATCCGACCCGATTACCCGTGTGGCTCTGGGAGAGCGTCCTTGAGCGAATTACAGAGAAAGAGAGAGACGTTTGGGTAGAGGGACGGGGGTAGGTTTTGCATTGGCTGTGGTTTGCGCAGGAAAGGAGTAGAGGAAGAAGCGAACACTTAGCCACTGCAGCAAGGGAAGAAAAGAAGGAAGAAGAGGCTGAGTGTAGCAGAGAAAGAAGGAGAAGCCCTCGCAGAGAAGACAATGAAGGAGAAAACTTCGAAGGAAAGCACAAAGAAGGAACAGGAGCATAAGAAGGAATTCTGAAGAAAGGAAGCTGAGAGATGGAAGGACTGCAGAAAAGCCCAAAAAGAAAAGGAAGACAAGAGTGGAACAAAGGCAGGAAGAAGAAGCCTTCGCAAGAAAAGAAGTAGAGAAGACAAAGAAGAAGAAGGCAGAAGAGAGAAAGAAGATTACATTTAAGACGTCTCATATAGAAATCAGACGTCAAATTTTGTTTTCTTTTAGAAATTCTTTTTATATAACTCTCTCTTTTAAGCAATTACTTTCATTTAAAAGTTGTATTCTTTGGGTTTGAAAGTACTGAGATTGCTCCCTGTGTTCGACCTCGGAGACTCTAGTTTTTCGAGTAATAAAATTCTCTATATTTGTTTGAACATTTTGTCAGTTATACTACAACGTGATATTCTCTTTAAAACCCGCACAAAAGCGTATGAACATTTTGGCGCTGTTGCCGGGGAGCAACAGGCACTTTTAAAGCTTTTGATTACAACATTTTTATCCAATATTTGACCTAACTCCTCTGTCTTGTTGTGTTCAAGCATGGAAAGCAGAACAAAAAGGAAAGAAGGGCTGCTGCACAACAGACACTCCAAGGAACAGGTAATTTCCATAAGCCCTCTCTCTTAACCCTCTCAAAATCTAAAAAGGAAAAAAAGAAAGAAAAATCAACGTAGGGCTACCTGTTTCATATTTAGTAACTCATCAAGTTGCCTGATTTTCATTTCAACACACTTTTTGTCTATTCATCCAACTGAGGCAACTAGGGCTAAAACGTTCTTGATTGAGCCCTAGGTGCTAATTTCCGAGGCAACTAAATTGGACCCACTCGAGCTAATTTAAGGATTACAAAGCTAGGGTTTTTAGAGACACATCTTCTCTTATACAAAGAAATAAATTTTTCCAAAAAGAGGTGTGCCTAAACCTTGTTTGAAAAGATCTATACAAAAGGAACCCTAAGCAAATCAGGCTTTTAATCCATTTTGAACCATAAAAGAAAAGGACCTAAAAACTCTCAAAGGAACAAAAGGTGAAGTTGATCCCTTGGGTCAACCAACCTTAAAATTAGGTCACTTTTTCACTGAAAATACCTAAAAGTTCAAGTGGAACATTAAGCATCGTGATCTTAAAGTAAAAAAGGTAGACTTAAGAGGTCAAGTTCCCCATTCTGGTCTACCTGGAACCGTAGTGACAAGAGAGGTTGGGTGGGGGAAACCCTGTAACTCGTGGGGACGCTCTACCTTGTAGGGGTCTTTGCGGGACTCTCCCTCTCTGGCTGCCCAGGTATTTCTCAAGTGGACGACCTTTCTAACTAAGGGGTCCATCCGCCCCGAACCTCTATAGTCACCCAACCATTTTTGGGTGTCTTGATTGGGTCCAGCACCTTCTAATCTCATCACATCTTTCGGTGCATGTTCGGTAGGAGGTCCTTAAGACCACCCTTAAGACCTACTTTGGAAATCCACTCTCGTCGAGGCCAAGCCTCGACGCCCTTGTTTGTGCAGCAACCCCACTACATAAATCTTTCATCTGATTCAGACCCTGGTTCTCCTTCTTCTTCCATCATGGCACAACCCATTGAAGAGGAGAATAACCTTGAACACCAACTTCAACGCCTTAACGATCTCTTTCAGAACTTTGTAAACCCACCGCAGCGACCTATGATGTGAGATCACTATAATCCCGCTGTGGTGGCGATCGAACCTCGAGTACGAATCCCGATTGGAGGTCCTGATTCTGAACTGAAGCCCAATATGATTCATGCCATGCCAAAGTTCCATGGGCTTAACTCTGAGGATCCATTCCAACACATTAAATAACTCAAGCATCTGGCCCAGACCTTCGGGTCAGATGTACAAAATCGGGACATCCTACTCATGAAAATATTTTCATTCTCCCTCATGGACAAGGCCGCACACTGGTATCAGACTCAGATCCGTCCGATCAACACATGGGAGGAATTGCAGTCCAAATTTTTGAAAAAATTCTTCCCCGTTGGCCGGACGAATGCCTTGCGCCACCAGATCACTCATTTCACTCAACAACCGGGAGAACCTCTTCACGAAGCTTGGGATTGATTCTTAGATCTCATGCGGAAGTTCCCTCATCACGGAGTTCCTACGTGGGAACAAGTCCAGTCTTTTTACCAGGGACTCCGTGAAGATATTCGTTTATTCGTCAATGCAACGTGCAGAGGAAACATCATGGGTCAACACGAGGACACGATGTGGGAGATTCTGAAAACATGTGCGAGAACTCCATAAATAATGACTCCATGGGCTTATTCTACAGGACGAATGCTCGCGCATCGACGAATCTGAGAGGGACACATGAGATGCAGGACCTATCCAATTCTGTCGACTTGGAACTAATGGTCAGTCGGTTGGACAAGGTTTCTATCATAGAAAAGAAGGTGGACGAGCTAACTCGGCATTTGCAGCAAGCCACCTCTGCGCAAAACTCTTTTGCACGACCTCCTCTGGTAAGAGACACTGTGCAAAACATCTATCACCAATCTGCTAAGGGGATGGATCCATATCCACCCCCGTCTACCTCTCGGACCGGAGTGACCTCTGATCCATTCTACTCGAGTTAGGGAAACTCTGAACCCTCGTATTCTGACTTTCCTGAGGCTCCTCAGAACTGCGAGGACCTCAACGCCATCCAGAATGACCCATTCTCCAATACCTACAACCCTGGATGGCGAAATCATCCTAACTTTCAGTGGACGGGAAATTCTCAAAGACCACCATATCAACCCCGTCCACAAGCCTCTCGTCCATATCAGCTGCCTCAGCCTCGACCCAATCCCACCTACCAATCTGGGCAAAACCAGGATCAAATGACTCTTATCCTTCAAGCACTGGCTGACATTCAAAAGACTAATGCGGCAATGCAAAAACAGCATAAGGACGAGATCACAGAGGTTCGCAACCAACTGGCCCAAATGGCAAATTCCCGCCAACCTGGTACCCTTCCCTCGCAACCTCTACCCAACCCAAATAACGTGCTAACCTAGAAGCGCGTTATGAATCCAAATTCAGGCCAAACACATGTGATTTATCAGGCCCCTACTGCTCCATTGCCAAACGGGATGGAAGCTTCAACATCGTATGCGGGATTTCAGCAGCAGCCACCCCTCCTACCTAACCCAAATCAGGCCGGATTGAACTCTGTAACAACACGTAGTGGTAGAACAACCCAAGACCCACATTATCCAAACCACTCCAAGCATGATAATAGCCAAGACCCTAGGATAGTTATCCAAGATACCACTGTCCTAGATCAAGAACCTGGACCTATCTTAGAGGAACCAACTAGGATCCCATTTCCTGAGGCTTGACCAAAGGAAAAAGAATAACCAAACCTGTGGCTCCCGAGGAGGATTTGATCAAGCTCTTTGAACAGGTCCAAATAAACATCCCATTGATGGATGCAATTTGCCACATACCAGCTTACACAAGATTCTTGAAAGACATATGTACCACTAAACGTAAGCCGCGAACCAAGGATGGGAATCCAATCGTACTGTTAGAGCAAGCCATCTCTGTCATCTTGAGCAAACTCCCACCCAAGGCTAAAGACCCAGGAACTCCCTTGATTTCTTGTAAAATTGGTGCAACCCAATTTGATAGAGCCTTACTAGACCTAGGTGCCTCTATAAATTTAATACCTACATCCCTCCTTGACCACCTTGAAGAATCTGAACTTAAACCCACTGAGGTGACATTGCAATTAGCCGATCGATCCATCAAGTCACCTAGAGGAATACTCGAGGATGTCATTGTTAGGGTACGAGATTTCTATTTCCCGGTGGACTTCATAGTACTAGACATGGATGCACCTAAGAACCCAAGGGACACACCAATCATATTAGGGAGACCCTTTTTGGGCACTGCTAGGGCCAACATAAACTGCGAAGAGGGCCAGATAGAATTAAAATTTGGGAACCAAAACCTGAAAATTGACATTTTTAAGGCCCAACAAGGGATTAATTATGGGGTTATAGAGGAAATATGTGATGTGAAAGCCGTGGTTGATGAATTGCATATAGAAGACAACCTGAATATCCCTGATCAACCACTTGAGAATCAAAACTTGCTAACAGAGAAGTGTGAACGTGATCTAGACACACCTATCACTCCTACCATTGCTCCTGATACAAACCCCGAACCGCCCGCTGCTGCTGAAAATCCTGCCATGGAACTCAAGCCCCTTCCTGAACATCTGAAGTACGTCTTTTTGGATTCAAATCAGACGTTTCCTGTGATTATCAACTCTCGACTCCAACCTGACCAGGAACTCCGTTTGATTTCTGTTCTCCAGCAACATCGAAGAGCCATTGGATGGACTCTCGATGATTTGACTGGTATAAGCCCTTCATACTGCACACATTGAATCTACACAGAAGAAGGCGCACGACCTTCAAGAGAAATGCAAAGATGCCTAAACCCTAATCTACAAGAGGTCGTGAAAAAGGAGATCATAAAGTGGTTACATGCAGGGATCATCTACCCGATCTTCGACAGTCGTTGGGTGAGTCCAATACAAGTGGTGACTAAAAAGGCAGGACTTACCATTATCACGACGGAAACCGGAGAAGTCATTCCAACCCGAATAGCTAACTCGTGGAGAGTCTGCATTGATTACAGAAGACTCAATTCCTCCACGAAGAAGGATCATTTCCCACTACCGTTTATTGATCAGATCCTTGAAAAACTAGCGGGAAATAGGTTCTTCTGCTTTCTTGACGGGTACTCCGATTACAATTAGGTGGCAATCCATCCAGAGGACCAAGAAGAGACCACATTCACCTGCCCCTTCGAGACGTACGCATTTCGAAGGATGCCTTTCGGTCTCTGCAATGCACCTGCAACTTTTCAGCGGTACATGCTTGCCATATTCTCAGATATGGTAGGTGATTATCTGGAAGTCTTCATGGATGACTTTTCAGATTTTGGACAATCATTCGACGATTGCCTCCAACACTTGGTCCAAATACTCAGGCGGTGCATTGAGGTGAATTTGGTTCTTTCCTGGGAAAAGAGCCATTTCATGGTGCCTGAGGATCATTTAATCTCGGAGAAAGGCATCCAAGTGGATCGAGCTAGGGTTAACCTGATTTCCAAGCTCCCTATGCCTAGCTTAATTAAGGACATCCGATCTTTTTTGGGGCACGTCGGTTTTTACCGTCGATTTATCCCTGATTTCTCCAAAATCGCGCGCTCCCTGACTAATCTTCTCTCCAAGGATGTGCCTTTCGAAATTTCTAAGGAATGCACTCAAGCATTTGAGATCCTACGTGACCGAGTCACCCAAGCCCCGATCCTACAGTCCCCTGATTGGTCTCAACCCTTTGAGATCATGTGAGATGCATCTGACTTCGCTGTAGGAGCAGTTCTGGGGTAGAAAATTGATGGGAAACCTGTGGTCATTTACTACGCCAGCAAAACATTGGATGAAGCTCAGCGTAACTATACGGTTACTGAGAAAGAGCTGCTGGCCGTAGTATTTGCCCTGGAAAAATTTAGATCATACCTTCTGGGTTCCCGTGTTATCATATACTCGGTTCACACAGCTGTGAGGCATCTCCTTGCAAAGAAGGATACGAAACCTCGAGTAATCCGATGGATCTTGCTGTTGCAAGAATTTGACCTCGAGATTCGCGATAAGGCAGGAAAGCAGAATGTGGTAGCTGATCACTTGTCCCGCCTTCCTTCTGAAATAATCGACCCTTTCGGACCTATTACAGAACATTTTCCTGATGAGCACCTCCTGACTATCAGTACAAGTCTTCCATGGCTCTCTGATATAGTTAATTACCTGGCATCAAATCAGACTCCGCTCGATTGGCCGAAGGCCAAAAAGGATAAATTGCGTTCCGATGCCAAGTATTACTTATGGGAAGACCCGTATCTATTCTGCATTGGTGCTGATCAAATAATTTGACGGTGCGTCGTGGAAGTGGAAATCAAAGACATACTCTCATTCTGCCATGACTAGGCATGCGGTGGACATTTTTCAGGACATAAAACCGCATCAAAAGTCCTCCAGTGCGGCTGTTACTGGCCCACAATTTTCAAGGATGCATACGATCACTGTAAGGCATGTTCCCGTTGCCAGACTCTGGGCAACATGAGCCATCAAGACATGATGCCTCTACAGCCGATCTTGGTATGCGAAATTTTTGATATTTGGGGGATTGATTTCATGGGACCCTTCCCGATCTCGGACGGCTTCGAATACATCTTACTCGCAGTTGACTATGTTTCCAAGTGGATAGAAGCCATTCCGACCCGAACCAACAATCATAAAGTCGTTATAAAATTCCTTCATCAAAACATTTTCTCAAGGTTCGAGATTCCACGTGATATAATTTCCGACGGAGGGACCCATTTTACAAATGCTCAGTTCAGGTCACTGATGACCAAATACGGGGTGTCACACCAAATCTCTACTCCTTACCACCCCCAAACCAATGGTCTAGCTGAGCTATCTAACCGAGAGATCAAGAAGATCCTTCAGGTTACTGTTCGACCTGATAGAAAAGATTGGTCTTCTCGGCTTCCGGAAGCATTGTGGGCCTATAGGACCGCCCACAAGATCCAATTAGGAATGTCTCCCTTCAGACTAGTGTACGGGAAGGCATGTCACCTCCCCGTCGAGTTGGAGCATAAAGCCTATTGGGCAGTACGGACCTGTAATTTGGATCTTTCTAAGGCTGGAACCCACAGAAGACTTCAAATAAGTGAGATCGATGAATTACGCCACGATGCGTATGAGAACTCGAGAATTTACAAAGAACGGGTTGAAGCTTTTCACGACAAACACATTTCTAGAAAGGTCTTTCATCCTGGTCAAAAGGTTTTACTCTTTGATTCCCGACTCAAATTATTCCCAGGAAAGCTAAGATCCAAGTGGGTTGGACCCTACCTAGTCCGACAAATCTTCAGAAATGGAGCCATTGAAATCAGCCCACTCAACCACAATTCTGAACCCTTTGTCGTGAACGGTCAGAGACTCAAGCCGTTCATTGACATGACCAATATAGATTTGGCTGAGTCATCCTTTACCCTCCATTCCTCTTGAGCTCATTGCGCCCAGCCGATGGCATAAAACTCAGCGCTTAACGGGAGGCAACCCGTCATTCTTTGAAAAACCCGAAACCTTTTCTGACATCTCTATGCAGAATTCATATTGCACCTTAGGGTTCATCCATTAGAACAGCCGACTTCACCTCAGGTATCCCTACCCGAGACTAGAAATCATTCGCAACAAGTCATTTCGACCCATTCACTCACCACACACCTGTCCTAATGAATGAACTAAGCTGAATTCGAACCCACCTAATTTACAATGGGGACATTGCAAATCTTAGGCATGGGGGGGTATGAAAGTGCAAACTGTCAGGAAATTCATATCAAGAAAGGGTTTCAATAAAAAAAACAAAAGACTTGATAGAGGGGAGGAACAATTCAGGGTCATACAAATGAGAGAAGGAAAAGAATAAAATGACAAAAAGGAGCACAAAATGAAAATGAAAAGAAATAGTCAGTGGTAAAAGATTAAGGGGTTAACTGAAGTTTTAGACCGAATCAAGAAAAAGGAAAGAAAGTGCTACGAAGATACAACAAGAGATTAGCGGGAACGCTGGTCTTAGGCCTCTTGGGCTAGAATCTTTAGCTTAAAAATTCATGTATCCGTTAAAATCTGGATAATCCTCAAGAGGTTGAGGAAAATGCGAAGCTTGAGTATTAGGTCTAAGGCTTAGGAAGTATTCGGCCTCGTTAATTGACTTCCGGTTTGCGGGATTCGGTAACCTAAGCACCCCACATTCACACACAGTCCGGTTCAGTGCGCATAAACATCCAAATCATGCGAAAAGCATTTAATGTTCTGAAAAAGTCACCTAGATTAGGAGTGGCCAATCAACACAAGTTGATTTGGACGAGTTCCCAGCGCGGAGAGGCGGGAAATTCCCCTCGAAGATGCGTAACAGCATATCGTCTCCTTGGTGCTTATCTCTTAGGATATTTAAATATCCTACTGGAGGCATGTAAGCACTCTGCTGGTTCAGATAACATGGGCGGCATTATCCCGAAATGTCGATCGCCAGGGTCTGAATACGGCCACGGAACACCATGGGCAGGATTATCTCGAAATCTCGAAAGCTAGGGTTCTGGGGGTTGCCATGGGTGGGATTATCCCGAAATCTCGAAAGCTAGGGACCCTTGAGGATTGATAATTGGAACGAGGAATCCGATACAGACCATGTTGAGAAGCTAATCCGAAGCTAGAAATAAAAAGAAAAGAGAGAGAAAGAGCTCTCCAAACAAATTATTCTATCTCTCTTACAAAAAAATGCACTGCAAAACTGAACCTAGGCTAAAATTGTCTCAGCACGGGTGCTTTAACCGCGGAGTCCAACAAACCCTAGGTTAGTTTCTATGGGTCGTAGAAACCTTTGAGGAGGACTGAGGCTAAAGCGGAACAGGTTCGGATTTTGGTTGGTACTTGAGTACCTCTAGGCCTATTGTCGGCATTCCTACCTAATCATAAAAGAAAAGGAGAAGCACTTATCATGATGGATGACAGACACTCAGGGTCTAGAACGGAAGTTAAAACTTTGAAATTTTGCTAAGGGACTAACAAAAGCTAGGCATGGGGGTATGATGAGAACCTCATCATGAGCCATAACTAGCTCATTTTAACCCAGTAAAGAAGATAAAAGCTCCTACATAACCAAGAAGAAGGCTTAACTGAAGGAATAAGTGCTCTGAGAAGAAAACATGAAATAACAGTTAAAACTGCAATTTTACCATTGCAGTACATAAACGGTATTTCTCAGAAACAAAACATAGGTCAAATGTTCTAAGTGAGATAAAAATTGGGTTGAGTCAATCAGAAATGGGTTTATGTGCAATCTAGGAATTAAATGACACTTGGTAACCCTAAAACAAGCCCTCTTAAATTAACAAGGTTCCGGTCAGGATAAAAATCGAGTAAACCCTCTAAAAATCATGGAAAAATATCCTCTAAGGCTTAGAACACTCAATTTGGCCTTTGGAACCCAGTTTGACCTAGATTAGGGTCCGAGCACTTTAATTGACCTAATTTGGGTTTTTACGCAAAATGTCTAGTCAAACGAGGTCAAACCTAAAATCCAACTTCACCATTGGATTCCTTAGGTCCAAATTAGGTTTATACCAAAATTTGGACCTAAGGGGAGGTCATCTTGACCTACTTTGCAATTCAGTACACCTAAATCATAATTTGGTCCCTATCTTTTAAATATCTTCGCAGAGAGGCCCCTAAGTTCCTCGCCACCTTTGCAATCAGGTCCTGCCGCCATTGTTAGGGCAGAACCGATCTCCGGCGAGGTTTAGAGAGGGATTCCTCTCTAATCCCTCAGAGATTCCCGCCCAGAAATGGAAGGGAGATTCTCTGAGGAATTCCCTTCCTTCTAAAGCCAATTACAATCTCTGGTGTGAACCCAATCTCTCGTGCGAACACACGAGAGATTTGGGTATCCACCCTCTTTGCATCTCCGGCGAGCTGGCAGAAATTGATTGTGCGATCTCCATGCGCTAGAAAGTTCGGCCAACACCTATAAAAGGCTCCCCAGACTCGACCGCAGAACCTCAGCTTGATTTTGACGGAGATTCCCCCAAATTTCCCTCTCTCCCATCTCCGGCCAAGAGACCCGCAAGCTCCGGCGACCTCCTCCCCTCCTTCTCGTCGCTCTGCTGCCATACCAGCAGCAGAGTCAACTTCGCCTCTTCCTCCCGCGTCGCGTAGTACCAGGCGCGCGTGCCCCTGACCTCATCTTCGTCGCCGCTCCCTCCCTCAGGGTGCTTCTTCCCCGACGACAGCAGTTACGCGTCGTCCACACCGCTGCCTCCCTTCCTTCCAAACCACTCCAGATACCTTCTCCATCTTCCTCTCTCTCTTTTCCCCCTTTTATTTTAGTTAATTGCCCCCCCGACAGTGCCTGACCACCTCCACCTTCCTCACCTTCGACCGACCTCCGGCGAGCCGCTCCCACCACTTCGCCCCTCCACACAGCTCGCCAACCCTCTCGTAAGCTCCGCCTCACCACTAGGAGCAACTTCACCACATCCTTCTACACCTCCACCACAGTTTCCCGAACAACCCCACACTTCCGGCCACAGGTTGACCTAGGCACGCACGGCTAGGCCGTCCTGCGGCCTGCAGCATCGTGCACCATCTTCGCTGTGCCACAGCAAAGGTGCCCAGCTAGTTTGATTAGGCCAATAGGCCGTGTTCGTGTTCGACAGGTTTCAGCTCCTGCCGCCATTGACGGTCGAAGCAGCTCCAGGTGCAGCGCCTCCAGGCGCAGCATCTCCAGGCTCCAGGCGCAGCAGGCTCGTGCGGGTGTTGCGAAGTGATGAAGGCCTGTAAGGCGCGCTGCGAAGCCCCCAGCCTTGGCAATTGCACGAGGACTCCTCTGCGGGCGCGCGCGAAATTGGGGCGGGCCAGATAGTCCCACATCGTTGAAACGTAACGTGCAGGTATGGTTTAAATTATTTTTGTGTTTTATGTTTACCACCTCCGAAAGCACAGGGGTGAGGTCTCTCACTTGACCCACGCTTGCCTCGTCCGCGGTTTCACCTCGTGGATCTGGCGGGATCCGACCCGACCCTAACCTACGCACTCCTCGCGCATCACCCACCTGCAGGTGCGCCTGGTCCCTGGTGCGAATCCGACCCGATTACCCGTGTGGCTCTGGGAGAGCGTCCTTGAGCGAATTGCAGAGAAAGAGAGAGACGTTTGGGTAGATGGACGGGGGTAGGTTTTGCATTGGCTGTGGTTTGCGCAGGAAAGAAGGAGCAGAGGAAGAAGCGAACACTTAGCCACTGCAGCAAGGGAAGAAAAGGAGGAAGAAGAGGCTGAGTGTAGCAGAGAAAGAAGGAGAAGCCCTTGCAGAGAAGACAAGGAAGGAGAAAACTTCGAAGGAAAGCACAAAGAAGGAACAAGAGCAGAAGAAGGAATTCTGAAGAAAGGAAGCTGAGAGACGGAAGGACTGCAGAAAAGCCCAAAAAGAAAAGGAAGACAAGAGAGGAACAAAGGCAGGAAGAAGAAGCCTTCGCAAGAAAAGAAGTAGAGAAGACAAAGAAGAAGAAGGCAGAAGAGAGAAAGAAGATTACATTTAAGACATCTCATATAGAAATCAGACGTCCAATTCTGTTTTCTTTTAGAAATTCTTTTTATATAACTCTCTCTCTTTTAAGCAATTACTTTCATTTAAAAGTTGTATTCTTTGGGTTTGAAAGTACTGAGATTGCTCCCTGTGTTCGACCTCGGAGACTCTAGTTTTTCGAGTAATAAAATTCTCTATATTTGTTTGAACGTTTTGTCGGTTATACTACAACATGATATTCTCTTTAAAACCCGCACAAAAGCGTACGAACAGGCATCATATCATAGTGGCTCATGTTGCCTAAGGTCTGGCAACGAATATATGCCTTACAATGATTATACACGTCTTTGAAAATCGTGGGCCAATAGAAGTCGCACTAGAGGACTTTCGCTGCGGTTTTATGGCCTGAAAAATGTTCACCGCATGCTTAGTCATGGCAGAAAGACAATATGTCTTGAATTTCCACTTCCGTGACACATCGTCGAATGATTTGATTAGCACCGATGCGGAAAAGATACGGGTCTTCCCGGAAGTAATACTTGGCATCGGAAAGTAATTTGTCCTTCTTGGCTTTCGGCCAATCGGATGGGATCTGATGTGATGCTAGGTAGTTTACTATATCAGCAAACCATGGAAGCCCTGTATTGATAGTTAAAAGGTGCTCATCAGGAAAATGTTCCGTGATGGGTTTGGAAGGGTCGATGATCTCAGAAGGAAGACGGGATAAGTGATCAGGTACCACATTCTGTTTTCCTGCTTTGTCACGAATCTCGAGGTCAAACTCTTGCAATAGTAAGATCCAACGGATTAATCAAGGTTTTGCGTCCTTTTTCGTAAGAAGATGCCTCACAGCTGTGTGTCTGAGTAAATGATAGCACGGGAACCTAGGAGATAAGATCTGAATCTTTCCAGGGTAAATACTAGGCTAGCAACTCTTTCTCAGTAACTGTGTAGTTACGTTGAGCCTCTTCAAGTGTCTTCCTGGCATAGTAGATGACTATGGGTTTCCTGTCAATTTTCTGCCCAAGTACCACTCCTACAGCGAAATCAGATGCATCGCACATGATCTCAAAGGGTTAAGACCAATCAAGGGACTGTAAGATCGGGGCTTGGGTAACTCGATCATGGAGGATTTCAAATGCTTGAGTGCATTCCTTGGAGATTTCGAAAGGTACATCCTTAGAGAGTAGAGAGGTCAGGGGACGCATAATTTTTGAGAAATCAGGAATAAATTGACGATAAAAATCGACGTGCCCCAGAAAAGATCGAATGTCTTTGATTGAGCTAGGCATAGGGTGTTTGGAAATCAAGTTCACTTTGGCTCGATCGACTTGGATGCCCTTTTCTGAAATGAGGTGTCCCAGGACAATTCCTTCAGGTACCATGAAATTGCTCTTTTCCTAGGAAAGAACCATATTCACGTCAATGCATCACCTGAGGATTTGGACCAAGTGCAGTAGACAATCATCAAATAATTCTCCGAATACTGAAAAGTCATCCATGAAGACTTCCAAATATTCACCTACCATATCTGAGAATATGGCAAGCATGCATCGCTGGAAAGTAGCGAGTGCATTGCAGAGATCGAACGGCATCCTTCTGAACGCGTATGTCCCGAAGGGGCAAGTGAAAGTGGTCTTTTCTTGGTCCTCAGGATGGATTTCCACCTGGTTATAACCAGAGTACCTGTCCAAAAAGCAGAAGAATCTATTTCCTACTAGTTTCTCGAGGATCTGATTAATAAACGGTAGTGGGAAATGATCCTTCTTCGTGGAGGAATTGAGTCTTCTGTAATCAATGCAGACTCTCCACGAGTTTGCCACATGGGTCGGTATGACTTCTCTAGTTTCAGTCGTGATAACGGTGAGTCCTGCCTTCTTAGGCACAACCTGGATTGGACTCACCCACCGACTGTTGGAGATCAGGTAGATGATCCCTACATCTAACCACTTAATGATCTCCTTTTTCATGACCTCCTGCAGATTAGGATTTAAATGTCTCTGCATTTCACGGGATGGTCGTGTGCCCTCTTTGGTGTAGATACGGTGTGTGCCGTAAGAGGGGCTGATACCAGTCAAATCATCGAGAGTCCATCCAATGGCTCTACGATGTTGCTGGAGAACGGTGATCAGATGGGATTCCTGGTTAGGTGTGAGTCTAGAGTTGATAATCACAGGAAACGTCTGATTGGAACCCAAAAAGACGTACTTCAGATGGTTGGGAAGAGGCTTGAGTTCCAGAACGGGGTTATCAGCAGCAGCGTGCGGTTCAGGGTGTGTGTTAGGAGCAAGGGAAGAAGTTATGGGTGTATCTAAGTCATATTCGGACTCCTTTGATTGCGGGTTTTGATCTTCTTGTGGTTGATCAGAAGTAATCAGGTTATCCTCAATATATGGTTCATCAACCATGGCCTTGATATCACATATTTACTCTATAACACCGCAATTAATCCCTTGTTGGGCCTTGGTTCCCAAATTTCAGTTCAATTTGGCCCTCCTCACAATTTGCATTAGCCCTAGTAGTGGCCAGAAAGGGTCTCCCTAGTATAATTGGTGTGTCCCTTGGGTTTTCAGGTGACTCCATATCCAAGACTATAAAATCCACCGGGAAGTAGAAATCCCATACCTTAACGATGACATCCTCGAGTACTACTTTAGGTGACTTAATAGATCGGTCAGCTAACTGCAATGTCACCTCTATCAGTTTCAGCTCAGATTCTTCAAGGTGGTCAAGGAGGGATGTAGGTATTAGGTTTATGGAGGCACCTAAATCTAATAAGGCTCTGTCGAATTGGGTATCACCAATGGTACATGAAATCAAGGGAGTACCTAGGTCTTTAGCTTTGGGTAGGAGTTTGCTCAAAATTACAGAGTTGGCTTGCTTTGATAGTATGATCGGACTCCCACTTTTGGTTCACGGCTTATGCTTGGGTGTACACACATCCTTCAGAAATCGTGCGTAAGCCAGTACATGGCGGATTGTATCCATCAAGGGGATGTCTATATGGACCTGTTCAAAGAGCTTGACCAGATCCTCCTCAGGAGCCATGGGTTTGTTTGTCTTCTTTCTCTTGTCAAGGCCTCGAGAAATGGAATCTTAGTTGGTTCCTCTATAATAGGTCCAGGTTGTTCATCTGGGATAGGGGTGTCCTGGATAACTATCCTAGGGCTTGGGTTACTACCAGGCTGAAAGGGGCTTGGATAAGGTGGGTCTTGTGTTGTTTTACCACTATGGGTTGTTATAAAGTTTAGTCCTACCTAGTTTTGGCTTGGGGTTGGTAAAATAGGTGGCAGCTGTTGAAATCCCGCATAAGATGTCGAAGCTTCCATCTCGTCGGGTGATGGAACAAAAGGTGCCTGATAAATCATGTGGGCATGGCCCGAATTTGGGTTCATAACGTGCCTCTGGTTCGGCACGTTATTTGGATTCGGCAGAGGTTGCGAAGGGATTGTGCCAGGATGGCAGGATTTCGTCAACTGGGTGAGTTGATTGCGAACCTCTGTGATCTCATCCTTGTGTTATTTTTGCATGGCCGCATTCATCTTTTGAATGTCAGCCAGAGTCTGAAGGATAAGAGTCATTTGATTTGCTTGGGTTGGCCCAGATTGATAGGTGGGGTTGGGCTGAGGCTGAGGCAGCTGATATGGACGAGGGGCTTGTGGACGGGGCTGATATGGTGGTCTTTGATTCTGATTATTTCCTGCCCACAGGAAGTTGGGATGATTCCGCCATCCAAGGTTATAGGTGTTAGAGAACGGGTCATTTTGGATGGCGTTGAGGTCCTCACAGGTCTGAGGAACCTTAGGAAAATCAGAATACGAGGGTTCAGAGTTCCCCCAACTAGAGTAGGTCGGATCGGAGTTTCCTCTGATCCTGGAGTCAGGCGGGGGTGGATACGGGTTCATCCCCTGAGAAGATTGGTGATAGATGTTATGCACAGTTTCCCTCTCAAGAGGTGGCTGTGCAAATGGGTTTTGCACAGAGGTGACTTGCTGCAGATGTTGAGTCAGCTCATCCACCTTCTTCTCTATGATAGAGACCTTGTCCAACCGACTGGCCATCAGTTCCAAGTCGATCGATGCGGACAGGCCCTGCGTCACATGTGCTCCCCTAGGATTCGTCGATGCGCAGGCATTCGTCCAGTCGAATAAGCCCATGGAGTCATTATTGATGGAGTTCTCTCACATATCCTTAAGAATCTCCCACACAGTGTCTTCGTGTTGACCCACGATATTTCTTCCGCAGGTTGCATTGACGAATAAGCAGATGTCTTCACGGAGTCCCTGGGAAAAAGACTGGACTTGTTCCCATTTAGAAACTCTGTGATGGGGGCACTTTTGCATGAGATCTAAGAAATGGTCTCATGCCTCATGAAGAGGTTCTCCAAATTGCTAGGTGAAGTGTGTGATTTGCTGGCACAAGGCATTCGTCCGACCAACGGGAAAGAACTTTTTCAAAAATTCGGATTGTAGTTCAACCCACGTGTTGATTGGACGCGTCTGAGTCTGATACCAATGAGCTGCCTTGTCCATGAGAGAGAAGGAAAACATCTTCATAAGAAGAATATCCTGGTTTTGTACATTTGACCCGAAGGTTTGGGCCAGATGTTTGAGTTGTTTGATGTGCTGGAAAGGATCCTTGGAGTTAAGCCCATGAAACTTTGGAATAGCATGAATCATGTTGGGCTTGAGTTTAGAATTAGGACCTCCAGCTGGGATTTTGACTCGAGGTTCGATTGTCACCGCAGCGGGATTATAGGACGCTGCAGCGGGTTCACAACATTTTGAAATAGATCATTCAGGCGCTGGAGTTGGTGTTCAAGATTGTTCTCTTCTACTGGTTGTACCATGATAATGGAAGAAGGAGAATTGGGTTCTGATGAATAAGAGGAGATGTCTATGTGGTGGGGTTGCTGCACAAACACAGACATCGAGGCGAGTGGATTGCTAAAGGAGGTCTTAAGGACCTCCTACCGAACATGCACTGAAGGTTTGGATGAGAGTAGAAGGTGCTGGACCCAATCAAGACACACAAAAAATTTGGATGACTATAGAGGTTCGGGGCGGATGATACCCCTTAGTCAGAAAAGCCGCCCACCTGAGAAATACCTAAGCAGCCAGAGAGGGAGAGTCCCGCAAAGACTCCTACACGATAGAGCGTCCCCACGAGTTACAGGGTTTCCCCCACCCAACCTCTCTTGTCACTGAGATTCTAGGTAGACCAGAATGGGGACCTTGACCTCTTAAGTCTACCACTTTTATTTAAGATCAAAGGTGCTTAGGATTCCACTTGAACTTTAGATGTTTTGAGTGCAAAAGTGACCTAATTTCAAGGTTGGTTGACCAAACAAGGGGCTCAACTTCACCTATTTGTCCTTTGAAAAGCTTTAGGTCCTTTCTTTTAGGGTTTAAGTGAAATTAAGAGCTTGAGTTTTTAGGGTTTCTTTTTAATAAGTCTTTTCAATCAAGGTTTAGGCATACCTATTTTTGGGAAATGTTGATTCTTGCTTAGAAAGATGTCTCTAAAACTTGAAATTGGAATCCTTAATTTGGCTCAAACTTTGGCCCAATTTAGTTGCCACAAATATGGTATCTAGGGCTCAATCTAGAAGGTGGTAGCCTTAGATACCTTAAATGGATGCACAAATCAATATTTGTTGAAATTAAAATCATGCAACTTTGGTGACTTAGCTAAATACGGAAAGATGGTAGCCCTAAATTGATTTTTATCTTTGTTTTTCCTTTTCAGAATGAGGGGCTTAAGGGAAAGGGCTAATCAGAGATTACCTACCCCGGGTGTGGTTGTTGTGCGGCCGTCTTCCTTTGAATCTTTTCCCCTAAAACAATCACAACAAAAGAGATGTATCAAGTTAGTATCAAATCAGAAATTGTGATCAAGATTTCTAAATCGCCCGTTGCTCCGCGGCAACGCCGCCAAAATATTTTAACGAGGCGAGATCAATGTTAAAATCAATGCATCATAGTATAGTTGAAATCGCTCGAAAACAAATAAACTTTATTACTCGAAGTTTTAAGTCTGAGGTGGAACATAGAGAGCAAATAGGGGTTTAAAAATAAAGAGCACAACTTTCAAATTGAATATAATATGCAATGAAAAATCTGAGTTGATGCAAAATTTAAATATAGTCACAAAATATCAATGTATATAAAGAGCACAAAAAATTGGACGTCTGATTTTCTGAATCAGACATCTTAAACTAGTGATTGCTACAGTGATGTGCTATTTTCTCTTCTTCTTCTCTGATCTTTTGTCTCTGATTTGTCTGGTTTCCTTCTTTTCTTCTCTGATTTCTTCGTGCCTTAGACTTCTTTTGCGTTAATTTCCTTTTGCCTTTAGCTTTGGCTTCTTCTTCTTCTTCTTTCTTTCCTTCTATCTCTGTGGTTTCCCTTTCTTTTGACTACAGCTCCTTCCTCCTTTAGTTTTTCCTCTTCAGCCTTGCCTTCTCCTTCCTTAGCTCCTCTGGCCTCCTCTCCTTCCTTGGTTGCTTCTTCTTCTCCTTCCTGCGAGAGAGCAAAACCTACCCCTACCTACCCCCGTGATCTCTCTTCTTCTTTCTCTCTTACGCTCGCTCTCCCAGAGCCTTCTCTGGTAATCGGGTCTGGTATGCACGCTCGGGACCAGGCCCAATGACGTGCGTGGTGGGCGAGGAGTGCAGGTTGGATATACGAGTTAGGGCCAGGTCCATGGGTAGTGGGTCACGAACGAGGTAGTGAGGGCGAGTGGGACATTACCTCATGGTCAGGAGGCGATAAGCCTCTGTCACTTTTGCAATTTATCTTACAGCGCCCGCTCACTCACTTTCGAGGTGGGACTATGTTGTCCCACCTTCTTCATGAGCGCTCGCAGCAGAAACTTTCCTGATTACAGCAGCTACGTGGGGCGTCAGTGCTAATTGCTTGGCTGAGGCTACGCGCGAAGGGAGTCCGCATAACCTGGGACCTGTAGCCTGGAGCGAGGAGACCTGGATGAAGATCCCTAGTAACCTCCTTGCTTCGTTAATGGTGGTGGAGACCTTCAACACCTATCAATAGGAAAACGGCCTTGCGGCCTTGTCAGAAGGTTCAGATAGCTTCGCCTAGACATGGTGAAGGTAGTGCGAGGGTCAATGTGGCGTGGGGTGGCCGGAGCGTGCATGCCTAGGTCACCCTGTGCATGCGAAAGTGGGTGTGTTCGGGGGGAGTTTTGTGGGCTTGGTGTAGTGAGTGGAGTGAGGGTTTAGGGTCAGTGAGGTGTGGCGATGCTTGTGGGGTAGCTGGCGAGGTGGATGGAGGCGTGGAGTGGCGAGAACGCCTCACTGGAAGTCTGGCCAGAGGTGGAGAAGGTGGTGGTGACTTGTGGCGTCGAGTCGTGTTTGCAAGAATAAAAGATAGAAAAATGATGAGAAGGGAGAGAGAACTTAGCTGAGTGTGGATAAATGAAGGGGTATGCAGAGGAGGAGGCCGGCTCGTATTGCCGTCGCCAAAGACGAAGTACTCAGTGGGAGGAGGACGGCGGCAATGAGGGGCTTGCAGGGACGTCGGCTGGTGCAGTGGGACGCGGACGAAGAGGATAAAGAGAACCCTGCCACTGGTATTGTGGCAGAGCAACGAGAGAGAGAGAGAGAGGGGTCGCTGGAGCTTGCTAAGTTATTGACCGGCGGGGGAAGAGAAGAAATAGAAGGTTGCTCAGGCCAATTTCAAGCTTAGAGGTTGCGGGTTGATCTAGGCATGCTTTTATAGTCCCTCGCAGAAGGTCTTGTGCTTGGAAGCCAAGCTTCCAAGCACGGAAACTTTGCCAGAGTTGGAAGGTCGAAGGTGACCCAAATCTTTCATGCATTCGCATGAGATATTGGGTGCAAAATCAAGCCTCTGATTGTGTTCAAACTGGATGAGATTTCTCAGAGAATCTCCCTTTTAAATTTGAAGGGGATTCTCTGAGGAATCAGGGAGATCTTTCGCTTGATACCTCGTTGGAGTAGGATTCCCTCCGCTATGATGGTGGAGGGACCTAATTGCAAAGAATGACGAGGAAGTTAGGTGGGTTTCTGCAGAGATTTTCAAAAGATAGGGGTAGAAATGTAATTGGGTTGGACTTGTTTGCAAAGTAGGTCAAGATGAATTTTCCTTAGATCTAAATTTTGGTATAAACCTAATTTGGACCTAAGAAATCCAATGATGAAGTTGGATTTTAGGTTTGACCATGTTTGACTGGGAGATTTACACAGAAACCCAACTTAGGGCAAATATTTGACTCAGACCCCAATTTAGGTCAAAATAGGTTCTAAGGGCTAAATTGAAGGTTCTAAACCCTAGAGGATATTTTTCCATGATTTTTAGAGGGCTTAAGTGAATTTTATCTTGACCAGAAACTTGTTAAATTGAGTGGGTCTATTTTAGTATTATAAGAAGTTATTTAATTCCTAGAATTCACATGAACCCTTTTCTGTTTGAACCAACATACTTTTAATCTTGTTAAGACCATTTGACCTGTGTTTAGCCAATGAGAAATATCGTTGTTGTACTGCAATGGTAAAATTACATTTTTACCCCTTGTTTCTTGCTTTTCTCTCAGAATGGTTATTCATTGAGTTAGGACCTTTAGTTAGTTATGTAGGAGCTTTTGTTCTCTTTTCGTGGTCAAAATTAGCTAGTTAGGGCTCATGATGGTGTTCCCATCACCTCTCCAGACCATTTCCCGCTCGGCTGAAGGCGTTGAATTTAGTGCTTAACGGGAGGCAACTCGTCATTCCAAAAACCCGAGATCCTTCTGATTATCCTTCTGTAGTTCACGTCGATTACACCCTGAGTTCAATTTTAGAACAGTCGATCCCACCTCTGGCACACATGCCAGAGCCTGAAATTGTCTGCAACAGTCATTCCCGACCTGTTCACCCACCCGATAAATCTTGTTCTAAATCCTTGAACCCAAAACTGTTTCACACCCTCCATTTACAATGAGGACATTGCAAAACTTAAGCATGGGGGGTAAGGTGCAAAAATACAAAAATCAAATATCGGAAGGACTCTCACAAAAAAAATCACATATCCCAAAAATACCAAAAAATAGAAATTTATGAAAAAGAACAAAAAATTATGAGGGGAGAAAATTTTGAGGTCATACAAATCTTGAGGAGAAAAAAGGGAAAAGTGAAAAATGTCAAAAAGGTGCACAAGTTGAAAAGAAAATGAAAAGAGATAGTCATTAGTAAGAGATTAAGGGATTAACTGAGTTCTAGACCATATCAAGAAAAAGAAAATGAAAGGAATGAAGTGCTAATGAAACACAGAAGAGATTAGTAGGAACGCTGATCTTAGGCCTCTTGGGCTACACTCCTAGGCTTAAAAATTCAAGTATCAACTAAGATCTGGATAGTTCTCAAGAGGTTAGGGAAAATGCGAAGTATAAGTATTACGTCTAAGGCTTAGGGAGTATTCGACCTCGTTAACTGACCTCTGGTTTGTGAGACTCGGTAACCTAAGCACCCCAATCCATACACAGTCTGGTTCAGTGTGCATAAGTATCAAAATCACGCAAATGTGTTTAAATTATTCTGAAAAAGTTGATTCGGACGAGATCCCGACGCGGAGAGGTGGGAAATTCCCGTCGAAGATGCGCAATAACATATCGTCTCCTCAGTGCTTGTCTCCTAGGATATCTACATATCCTACTAGAGGCATGTAAGCACCCTACGTTGGTTTAGATGTCATGGGCAGCATTATCATGAAATGTCGATTTCCCGTGTTTGGATTTAGCTACAGAACGCCATGGGCGAGATTATCTCGAAATCTCGAAAGCTAGGGTTCTGGGGGTTGCCATGGGCGGTGCTATCTCGAAGAATCGATTGCCAGGGACCCTTCGAGGATTGATGATGGGGACTAGGAATCTGAGACAGACCGTGTTAAGAAGCCAATCTGAAGCTAGAAATAAAAAGAAAAAGAGAGAGAAAACTCTCCAAATAAAGAAAATGCCTCTGTCTCCCTCTTAAAAAAATGGATTGCAAATTGAACCGAGGCTAAAAAATGTTACGGGTGCTTTAATCGCGGAGTTCAAC
The DNA here is from genome assembly GCA_037157565.1 of Thalassia testudinum. Classification (NCBI taxonomy): domain Eukaryota; kingdom Viridiplantae; phylum Streptophyta; class Magnoliopsida; order Alismatales; family Hydrocharitaceae; genus Thalassia; species Thalassia testudinum. The sequence continues at coordinate 98,782,745 of JAZHRO010000031.1, read as the reverse complement.
AAACCTTAGGATAGTTCCTGTGGGGCTTGAAAACCCTTGTGGCAGACTGAGGCTAGAGCTGGTCTGGTCCGGATCTTGGTTGTTACGTAAGTACCTGTAGGCCTACTATTGGCATTTTAACCTAATCGACAGAAAAAAAGCACACATCACGATTTTGAACATCAAGAAACTCATGGTCTAGAATCAAAGTTAAAACCTTAAAATTTTGCTAAGGGACTAGCAAAAGCTAGGCATGGGAATGTTTCGAGCGCTGAATCAGTATTTAAGAAGGTTGCTGTGGTAAACATGTTTACATTACATAAGATGTCTATGCATGCATGTTCTTTAGCATAGAATTGCATTGCATACCATAAATTTTGCATAACATTCATCATCTTGCATTTAGATTAGTTTGAATAAAATGGAGGTTAATTGTCTCCTTTTATATTCAGGGACAGGGAAAAATTTTTATCGAGGCCTTGGATCAAAGATCCAACCATACAGATGTGATCAGGGCGACGATTGGAGTTCAACGACTCCAAGATCGCCTTAATCAGACATTTATAGCATCAGATAGAGATCGGGGAACCCTAGAAGATCAAGGGCCAAGATGGTGTGAATCTGCACTTCAAACGACAAATTCGATCGCATAGATGGATTTGGATCGACGATCGTAGCCAAACGACGTGAAAATTGACTCAATCCGACACAAATGGCACCATCTACATCATCTAGAAGATGGACGGCCAAGATGGCACCATGTGGCACCATCTCAGCCGCCCAATCAACAATCTTCAACTTCTAAAGCCGCTAGCATCCACGCATCTCCACCGTTGGGTCAAGATCCAATGGTTGAGAATGCATCGCAACCGGCACGCCCATTCTCTGAAGCATCATCTGAAGAGCTGCCTCGACCGTTGGATCTTAATCTAATGGTCCTGATCGCGCGCGCATGAGTTAGCCCGCTCGCCCATCCACACGCGTAGCGCAGTTGGTTGAGCGCTTAAACGAGAAGTGCAGGCACGTGTTCGAGACCGCTGGATGCCTCACTTGGAGCAGATGTGCATGTGCATTCGACTGCACGATGAAGATCGAGCGGCTGCGCGCGCCCAATCAGATGAACGCGCTATCGCACACCCACGCGTAATGCGCCATCAGACGTGGGCATTGCGGCTTGAAGAGGTGCAGTGAGGGCACGTCTTAACCGTTCGATCTCACGATCGGTGAGATCGAACGGCCGAGAAAGGAAGGATGTGGGAGGCACAGAAGATGAGAGGGTGGCGAATGTCGCCCACACTTGGGGCTTTAGCGATGGTTTTAGCCATCACTAAAGACCCCTTATTTAATTTATTCAAATTAAAATGACCAAATTACCCTCACTCCTTGCAACTATAAAAGGAGACCCCCGCCATATGAAATTCTCATCCCTTCCTTCTCTCCTCTACCTCTCCAAGGCACAAGAGAGGCTTGTCCCACACCCAGGATGCTCCTCGCGAGATAAAGTCAAATTTTCGCTCTCATTTCGAAAGTGGATCCCACGATGATGACGACGTGCTACCCCGTTCTCGTTCCTCCTGCTTTGACCTTCTTCTTCTCGCTCCGTCCTCCTTCGTTTAGGCGGCGTCTCGTCCGGCTCATCCTCCAAGCAATCATCGAGGAGGATAACTTCTCTCCCCCATTCTTCTTTACAGCTTTCTAGAGTAGAATTTTCCTGCTTTCTAGTGTAGCTAATTTCTCGCTTTCTAGTGTAATTCTTCTCTGATTTTATTGTATAAACAATTTGAATTATTAAATGCATGTTTTTTCTCTCTCTCTCTCTCGTTTATTCTGATTGTTAATATTACTTCATTGTAATTACATCGCTTCACTTTTCAACAAAAATTCTAAAAAAAATATAATTGAGAATATAGATTGACGTAGCCTCCCTGAGTTCGACCCGGGATTTCTATTCCGGTATAAATTTTATTTGTTGAACACGAGTTCTTCGCTTTCACACTATGACGACATGTTTTTTTATAACCAGACACGTTAGCATAGCAACTCATAGCTTCAACAGTTACGTTGTAGTACAGCCGAAAACGCATTCAAAATAAATACAATTTTATTACTTGAATATATTCCAAGGTTGAACACAGGGAGCAAATGGTATTGATGCACTAATCTCAACAATAAATGTTAATTGAGCACATAATACTACTCAAAATCTAATTAGGAGTGAAGAGTAAAAATAATTGTAAATAAAACAATGGAGAGCTTATGAAAAATTGGACATCTGATTATAAAATTAGACGTCTTAAAGGTTATGTGCTACAGTGCCTTCCTTTCCTTATCTTCTTTTCCCTGATTTCTCTTGCGAGCTCTCTTCTTCTTTCTCTTCCTTCTTTCTGAAGCTTTCTCTGTCTTCTCCTTCCTTTCCTTGCTTAAGCCTGCGGTCCTTCTTCTTCAGTTTCTTCCTTTCTTCTCTGGCCCTTCTCTTTCCTTCTTCTTCTCTGCCTGACCTCTTCTTCTTCAGCTTCTTCCTTCTCTGACTTTCTCCTTCTTTCTTTCTCTTCCTTGGCTTCTTCCTTCTTTGGCCTTTCTCCTTCCTTCTTTTTCTTCGCTGCCTGACCTCTTCTTCTTCTTCTCTGAATTTGGCTAAGTGTGGAGCGAAGCTTTCCAAGGCAAAACCTCCCTTCCCCTGCATAGCGTTCCTCTCTTTCTCTCTTCTGTATTTCAGGTTCGCTCTCCCAGAGCCACAACTAGTTCGGGTAATCGGACCTAGTGGAGACCCGGGTCCAGGCTCACCGGTGTGGGTGGTGAGTGAGGAGTGAGTTGGTCGGGTAAATGGGTCGTGGCCAGGTCCGCGTGGGCAGTGCCTCAGACGAGGCTGTGAGAGGGGGAGAGAGGGACCTCACCTCGTGATTTGGAGGTGATAAGCTAGTGGTGCAAATTCAATTTATGCGCACTCGGCTTCTCGTCCAGTTCCGAGGTGGGACTAAATGTCCCACCACCCTTGCACGCAGCAGCAGCAGATGTCTCCTTCAATTTGCGAAGCTGCAGCTGCCTTTGACTCCAATTGGGAACCTAAGTGCACTCGTGCCTCAAGTCTGCGTCACCTGGGACTCTCGCCTGGGGCAACAGCACCTGGAGGATAGCAAGCGAGCTTCAAGCTTCTTCGTCCATGGCGGCCAGTGGTCGGGTACCTGTAAACATGAAACCGACCTTGTGGCCACGTCAAATCATCCAGGGAGCTTCTCCAAGGCACGATGAGTGTGATGCGGTGGTTGGCATGGCCTGGGGATGGTTGTGGAGGCATGCCTAAGGTTCTCTGTGGGCGTGTGAGTGGGTGCTTTTGGGTGGTCAATGGAGTGAATGGAGTGGAGGATTATGATCAGTGAGTCATTGCAAGGGTTGTAGGGTGGTTAGCGAGGTGGATGGAGGTGTGGAGCGACAGGGCCACCTCGCTGGAGGGATCACCGGAAGTGGAGAAGGTGATGGCGATCAGTGGCATCAAGGGGTGTTTTTGAGAAATAAAGAGAGGGACCGGGAGTAGAAGAGAGAGGGAAGCTAACAAACCTAATCAAAGGATGAAGGGAGAGGGAATCCCATGCCGGTATGGTCGCCGGTCGTGGGGAAGATGAATACCTTCGTAGGTGAGGCGACAGTGAAGATGGGACAGAGGCAGCGTCGGCCGATGTTGCACGACATGGACGAATGAGAGGAAGACAACCCAACCACTGGTATTGTGGTTGAGTGATGATAGAACGAGGGAGGAGTCGCTGGAGCTTGCAGAGGTGTTACGGCCGACGAGGAGAGAAGAATGTGGGGGATGTTGACCTAATTCCAAGCTGAGGGAATGCGGTTGGATCAGGGCTTCTTAAATAGGCCTTTGGAGAAGGATTTGTGCTTGGAAGCCAAGCATCCAAGCAAGGTAGGGTCATTGGAGTTGGAATCATCAAAAGGCCTAAATCTCTCATGCATTCGCATGAGAGATTGGGTAGGAATTAGGGGTCACAAATGGGTTCAGATTGGAGGAGATTACTCAGAGAATCTCCCTTCCAATTCTAGGAGGGATTCTCTGAGCAATCAAGGAGAATCGTCCTTCTAAAGCTCGCCGGAGCAGGATTCCTATGCTATAATGGTGGAGGGACCTATCTGTGAAGATGATAAGAAAGCTAGGGGGCTGATTGTAAGGATTTTCGAAAGATAGGGGTAAAAATGTAATCAAGTTGGACCTATTTGAAAAGTAGGTCAAGATGAGTTCCCCTTAGGTGCAAACTTGGTAAAACCTAATTTGGACCTGAGAAATCTAATGGTGAAGTTGGATTTTGGGTTTGACCACGTTTGTCTAGGTAATTTATGCAAAAATCCAATTTAGGGCAAATATCTATCTGAGATCCTATTCTAGGTCAAGATGGGTTCTAATGGCCAATTTGAAAGTTCTAAACCCTGGAGAATATTTTTCTATGATTTTTAGAGGGTTTAAGTGAAATTTATCTTGACCATAACCTTGGTTAATTGAGCGGGTCTGTTTTAGGGTTTCAAGAAGTTATTTAATTCCCAGAACTCACACGAACCCTTTTCTGTCAAATACAACCCACCTTTTATCTTGTTAAGACCTTTTGACCTATGTTTAGCCCTTAAGAAAACCCGTTGTTGCATTGCAATGGTAAAATTACAGTTTTACCCCTTGTTTCTTACTTTTCTCTCAGAAAGGTTATTCAGTGAATTATGACCTCCAGTTGGTTATGTAGGAGCTTTTATTCTCTTCTTTGGGTCAAAATGAGCTTGTTAGGGCTCATGATGGTGTTCCCATCACCAATTCAAATCCTAAACCCTAAACCCTATCCTAAACCAACCGTTCAAAACTTAGCCCAAGTCAAATCCTAAACCCTAGCCTAACCCAACCAACCTAACCCTCACCCAACTCTAACCCTAAAACCCTAGCCCAGCACCTTATACACAACCTAATACCAAAGCTAAACAACATATAGTAAACCCAACTCGACACAAACCAAACATCATCCAATGCAAACCCCAACCTTAAGCTAAACCCCATGCAACTTCATAGCCATCATCCAACTCCAACCTAATACTAGGCATCATACTACCCAAATCCTAACAAAACTTGACCATAACCTAATTAAACCCCAACCAACCAATATATTGAACATTAATGAATTTAAAAAAAATTTGACAGAGTTTCTCCTTAAATATTTTATTTCTCACGTAAAAGTGCATTTGTAAATATCACACCACCTAATAAAAGTGGGCACACTCCACCGTAAAAGTGCAACAAATAAAATGCATAAATGGATATGTAAACACATAATAGATAATATGTGAGCACGCCCCACATCTATTAAAATCCTAAATTGCCATTCAAAAAATAAATAAAAGTGGGCACACCCTACCATCAATTTAACAAAAATACATAAAAGACTATATGTAGGTACACCTCACATCTAACATGATCCTAAAATATCAAGAAAATAACTTTTAAAAATTGAAACTATATCTCTGAAGCATCCAAGAGTGATCGTCATCAACTACCTTCAATTTCAATAACAAAAAATTAATTAAATGCCTACCTATTATGGTTTTAATAACTTAAGTACTTAATTTAAAATTTATGAGAAGGAAATTAAGGAAGAGGAGATGGAGATGGCAGGAGGGAGGGGATGATGGGGAGGTTGGCATAAGGGTGGGGATTTCAGACTCCCTCTTCCTGCATCGAACCACTTGATGATCTCCTTTTTCATGACCTCCTGGAGATTCGGGTTAAGGCTTCTCTACATCTCTTGAGAAGGTCATGAGCCTTCTTCAGTATAAATACGATGAGTGCAATAAGGACTTATTATAGTCAAGTCATCAAGAGTCCAACCAATGGGTGTACGATGTTGCTAGAGGACAGAAATCAGCTTCATTTCCTGACCAGAAGTGAGTCAAGAATTGATAATCACTGGAAACGTCTGATTTAAACCCAAGAACACATACTTCAGATGGTTCAGGAGAGGTTTCGGATCTAGAACTAGGTTATTAGCAATGTGTGGGGATTCGAGGTTAGCCTCAGAATCTCCTTCCTTGTCACCACGGATCCAAGTAGACCGAAGTGTGCAAATTGAGCCCTAAGTCTACAAATTTTAGACCTAATTGTGCCTTGAATTATCACTTGAACTAGAGATTAATTCAAATTGTGACCTAATTTGAGGTTGGTTGATTCACAAAGTGAACCAACTTCACCTGACCTACCCTAAAGTTAAGGATGGAATTTGGGTCAAGTCACCCGAACCACCCTGCTTTGGTTCTCAGCAGGTTAATTGGTCCCAACTTTTATGATTCAAGTGAACTTAGAGCCTTGATTTTAGGGTTTGAAGCTAAGATCAGTTAATTCAAGGGCTTAGGTAGCACACAAATGCAAGAAGATTTGTTTCCTTTATGAATGGCAAGTGTGTACTAGCACTTCAACCCTAAGGTGAAAACTTGAATGGGCTCTATTTCCAAGTACAAATTGATTCCAAATTTGTCACCTTGGACTCAAACAAGAAGGTGAGTGGCATAAGGTGCTTTATGTCCCTAATAGGTGCAAGTTGCAAGGAATTGGTGCTCTGAATCAAATCAAATCTGACCACAATCAATCAATTGAGATAATAAAGAATCTTTTGCCTTGAATGATATTACTAGAAAAAATAAGGCAGGGTTGGACTCCTAATTTCTGCTATTTCCTTTTTCATCTTCCCAAGAGAGAGAGGGGATTAGGGAAGAAAAAGAAGATGACCTAGTGTGGTTGCTCCAAGCGAATGATCCTGTGTGCTTGATTCACCTCGAAAAAATCAAACAAGACAAGTTAGAAATTGAATCAAAATGAATACGACTTGTGGTGAAACTGCGCGGTGCTCTCCAGTAATGGCACCAAAATGTTAATGTGCTTTCGTTGAGTTTAGGAGATGTGTAGTACATTGACTAAAGCGACGAAAACATTTAAATTTATAATCTCAGATGGTTGATTTCCGAGGTCATCTCAGAGAGTAAAATAATTGCAATTTAAACCATTAATCAGAAGAGTATAAAAAGAGGCACAACAACTTGATGTAAAAATAAACATATGACTTAAAGAATGTTGCTATCAATACTAAAAAATAAATGTAAGTGTTAAGGCAAAAAATTGGTTTTCAACTCAAGTAAGGTCAACCTCAACACTTAAGCAAATTTCAACCAAAAAGAGCCTCTAAAAGCCACAGCCTTTAGCCGATCCAAGCCCAATCAAGAGCCAGCCCAAAGCCTTGCAAAATCGACCCTTTAGTCTGGGCCCAAACATGAACCAATGGCCCTCAAATCTCTCTATGGAAAATCAAGACCAGGTCTGCCCAACTTGTGTGTATGGACAGACTAGTGCTCATGCATATGGGACATGACCCCCTACTTCTAAGCGAGGGGTAAGTGAACAAGAATCCTGATATAGCGAGTTGGCGCTCCTTCGATCAACGAGGTAGGACTAATGGTCTCGCTTCTCCTTCGTGTTTCACAATGAGGAAGCTACTGATCAATTGAAGCTTAATTGGCCGTCGATCTTGAAATCCACAGCCTAGATTCCTTCCCACAGTGGTTTTGCGTGAGGAGAGGGTGTTGCTTGTGTTGGTGCAAGAGCACCACGATTGTTTATTTTGATGATAACAAAACACTTGTCATTTAACATTTGCTTTTGAGTCCAAAGATTTTAGGTCGATTGCAAATGGATACAATTGTGAAGAGCTCGCATCCATGGTGGATTGGAGGAGCTTGACGAAGAAGAAGGACCTTCGCCTGGAGCGAAAGCTTGAGGAAGGAGATGAAGAATAGGATAGATAGATTCCTTTTTCATGTATTTCTTTTGTTGTTTCTTTTGCTCTTTATTTTTGTCTTAGAATATTTGTTAAAGAGTCTCAAAGTTACTTAACAGTAGTCCTAGGAACACTTGCACAATTCTAGGATACTTAGGTTTCTCGTAGAGGACTTAGAAAACCAGATTAGGCTTCAGACAACCTTATTAGACGTCCAATCTGAAAATCAGACGTCTAATATTTAACTTTAAGATGTCTGAATGTTGAATCAGACGTCCAAAACATTTAGGTTGGAGAACCACTCTCTGTCTGCCTTTTATAGACGTCCAGCCCTTAGTCCAGACATCTTAGCAGACGCCTGATGACCTTATGAGACGTCTAATTAGGGGAACGTTGGCTTAGAAATTTGATCGTTAAGAAACAACCCTTGATCTTCTATCAGATGTCCATAGAGAACCTCAGACGTCAGATAAGTGAATGTTGGCCTTGATTGAGCCAAAATCACTTATCTTCTGTTATCTTGCTGTTTATGCCTTGGGAAATCTATTCCAGTAGTAAATTAGGTTTCCAGACGTCCAGACCTCATGCTAGACGTCCAACCTGTCGTCTGACCCTCTTTCACAAGAACCTTGTTCAGGTCTGACTCAAGTCAGGAAGTAAACCCGTCTGAAATTAGACATTTGATATTAGGTCCAGACATCTTATAAGTGACTTCCAGACGTCTAATACTTTTCCCAGATGTTTGATGACCCTGTCAGAATCATTAATGATTTTGATTGCAGCCTGATTTGCCTTGGGATAATTCCCAACGGCTACCTGAGGCTTCCACAACCTTCCTAAGATAACTATAAATAGGAGAGGCCCCTTCCTTTGTTAGACACACCTTGAGAAATATTTCCACATCATATTGTGTCCTTTTGATCATTAGAAGTGATCCTGCTCTCAAAGCTTTAGTTCGACATCTTGAGAGCACCACATTCGTTGTGCACCTGCTCTCCCGCCATCGATTACGAGAGCAATGTAGTGCCGTTGCGTGGTTTGTGCACCCACGTCATCAAACCGATGCACTTCCAGCAAAGGGAAGTATCCTTTAACTATAGTAGCTAGGTTTCAATATTTGTGGCTCTATAGGTTGTGTTGTAATATTTTTTTATTTTTTGGTTAGGTATTCGCTTTGTGAATTCTTGTCTCCTTCACGAGACAAGATACTCCTTGTGAAGAGGAGGGGTTTGAGGAACGCTACCCTCGTACATAGTAACGTGGTTGTAAGAGGTTCAGTTACCCTCATTTAAGTGACTGGCTTAGTTGATTTGATCGACTAGGTCAACCGAGAAATCCTAAGTCGAGAGGCTTAGGTGGTGGTGTTTACTCGGGTTTGGGTTTCCACCTTAAAATCGATTGTGCATTTGTGTGAGATTGATATTTTAATTCTGAATTTCATATTATATCCTGCATATCTCACCCTCTCCCGTGGTAGAAATTATAACTTGTTTGATAGCTCTCCGAAGGTGATCGTTCGACATCGAAGAAGGAGGTGAAGCTGACAGACACCTGCAAGAATGAATACTGGCTTTTGACCCCAATTAAACACTTAGGAAGCTTTAGTGTTAGTTGCTAGAGCAAAGCCCTCAACCTATTATAGGCGAGGGAGGCTGGAGCGAGCTATCGGAGAAGCTTCTTCAATCATCAACAGCAGAAGGGGGAAGAAGGTATTGTAAGAGATTAACCTCCAAATTAATCTACCCTCAAGCTAAACCTAATTGCCTAGAATGAAAACCCTATGCTAATTGAGTGAGAGAGGTGGAGGGAACCTGTAGTGGTGGTAGGCTTGCAGGCGACGAAGGGGGGTGGTGGTTGGAGCGATTGACGGCGAGGGGCAGCTTGAAGCTTCGTAGGAAGCTTCGTCGAACAAAGAGGAAGGAAAGCCCTTTGTCTATTGCGAGGATAGGGCTACGGACGATCGGGTTAGAGGAGCTCCAAGGTGCTTAGTAATGGCATTGGAGGAAGAAGAGAAAGAGTGGATTTATCATCAAATTTCTCACGAAGCCTTCTTCCTAAGGCTTACACGCTTAAATAGAATTGATCAGAGCACAAATTAGACTCAATTTGCTCAGATTTGTCTACGAAATTAGTGGGTTTTTGACTCACCAATATCGGCCAAATTGGAGGAGATTTGCCCCAAATGGGAACTCCGGACACTGCTTGCTGGATAGAGGAAGATCTCACGACCAATCCCACCAAATTTGGTGGGATTTAGTTAAGATTTGATTGACCAAATCGTCAATCAAATCTCACCATTGAAGATTGTTGTAGATGTTGCTTGTTTAGACAGGGGAAGAAGAAGGTCGGCTGATGTCATCGTGATGTCAGCCAGGACCTTAATGCAAGAAATTTTGAAGCAGAATGCAAGAAATTCAAAAGTTAGGGACTGTTTGCAAACTCAAAGAAGATAGGGACCAAAGAGTCTCAAGTTTTTAGGGTGATCAAATTTAGACCCAAGGAATCTAGTGTGACTTTAATTTTGTATTTTTGACGAATTTGACTGGTCAATTTACTGTTTAACTCAAAATGTATTGAATATTAACCTTGGTTCCTATTTTAGAACAAAAAGGGTTCATTTGGTTAAAGTGAGTGTTGCAAACCTTATAGAATTATATTCAATGATTTTTAGAATGTTAGATTGCATTTATTTCCACCAGAACCCTTTCTATTAATGTGAGGCTACAATTACGTTTTTTATTATTAAATTAATCTTCAAATCTCAGAAACCTTGATTCAGTCAGTTCGAGCCCACTTCTTGGGAATTTAAGTTCATTTGATCTTAGATTAGGCACTGATTAACCCGTTAGCTAACCTGCATTCGTGATTTCTTGTTTAAATAACAAAATTAACTTGATTTTCCATTTTCTTCCACATTCAACATAGAACTGAATTATGCCCTTCTTCTGCTTATTAGGGAGCATTTAGTCTTGGAATTAGGCTAAATTGGGCCAATTATCACAGATGATGGTGTTACCATCATCAGGCCCTAATTATTATGGGAAGACCATTCTTGGAAACTGTGGAGGCCCTGATTGACTGTAAAGATGAAAACATGCAAATAGCCTTTAAGGGAAAAAAGATGAAATTAAACCTTTTCAAGGCTATTGAAGATTTTAAAGAAAGTTGTAGGCTTATTGAAGAACTTAATAAGGTTGGGATTTGATAAAAAATAAAGAAAATGTCTCTTTGAAGTACTCGGGATCTAAGGAAGTAGTGGAACATGCAAATGAATCTAAGTTTGAGACATTTCTTTTTGAGGATAAAATTTCTAATGAATCTAAACTTGAAAGGTTCACATTTGATTTTGAGGAAAATTCCCAATCTAAAGTAGGTGAAGCACAAAGATTTCAATTTGAACCCGATGAACCTTCAATGACTAGTTTCATCTTTACATCAATCTGGAAGAGCCTAAATTTGAATCATTTCATTTGGAGTTTGATTACACATCTGATGTAACCAAGTCAGATTTTAACTTCTCTGATTCAAATGACTTGAACTTTATGGGAGAAAATGAAGAAAAATAAATAAAAGAAATCAAAGAGGTAGTGGAACTAAGAGAGAATTTTCATGGAAATAAAATTTAGGATTTTAGGGTGCCTATATTTTTAAAACCTCTAATTCTCTATAAGGACCCTCATGGTCTGACTAAATTAGGATTTGGTCAACCCAAGCTGGCTTAACATCTAGACCCTCTCTTCAAATAGCACTATCATTGGGCACAGAACTCTGTTAAGCACAAATCTTTTGCATTTAAGTTACATAACTCAAATTGTAAGTCTACACCTCATTACCTATACGCTAAAAGCCACTGAGTACAACTTCACTTGATTTATCTATCCTATACCAAACCTCTTGAAATGGGGTTACACAATCAGCTAGTCCACTTATGTGGACATTCTATACCTGCATGCACATATTTTACTACTGCACTGCTTCTAGCTGCAAACAAAAAATTCAATACTTGTTGGGAGGCAACCCAACAGTTCAGGTGTGTGTTATGAGATCTAGTGACTTGCACATACTTTTGGTCTAATTCAGATCTAGAACTGACTAAGCCATCTCGAGTAGACTCCTACATTTTCAGGTGATATCTATTCTTATTCTTATGTTTACTGCATGCATTGAGGATACTACATCAAATAGGCATGGGGGGAGTAGATAATTATGATTAAGTCACTTTATGGAGTCTCAAGGTTTTTGTATTTATATTTTGTAGGAAAAAAAATGAAAAATTATAAAAAAAAAAATTCAATGTTTTTAAAGTTTTAAGCTAAGAAAGATTGAAATTTTTTGATTTTGTTGATTCATCGATCTTAGAAAATGCACAAACAAAATCTTTCTGCTTAGACTCTTCAGGTCATTTTTTGACTTAATTATCTTGGGTATTTACTAAAGTACAAATCTATTTCCCAAGTCTTTGACGAGATTTGAAAATGCCGAAACTATTTAGTCAAGGGAGTAATAAGTATATGACTTATCTTCTCACCCTCTAGTTTGAAGAGTCTTATGAAAATTAAGCAATCTACACTTACACTTATGCACCTACTCATCTTTTGGATGACTTACTGTTAAAACCTAAGTGGTCAATAGGGCTTAAATTGTGGGTCAATTGATCATTCTGGGTATGGTTAGCATATTGCACTGGGGTCGCCCCTAGATATCAGATGTCCATATTGTTAAAGCGGTGAAATCGATGTTTTAAGATAATCGCGTTGCAGTATAGTCGAAATCAATTTGAAAACAAATACAATTTTATTACTTGAAAAGATTTCCGAGGTCGAACACAGGGAGCAAATTGGTATTTAGAAATCAAGATCACAATTAAGAATTAAAAGAGTATGCAATAATATCAGTATCAAAGTGCAAAAATATGGGAGTAAAATGGTGATTTAGATCACCAAATACTCCTACAATATCACCAAGGAACTCAATGTATAAATATGCAATGTAAGCTAATGATCTGTCGTCTGATGAAGGAATCAGATGACTTAAAGTGTCTGATCCTTCCTTCTCTTTCTCTACCTTTACTTCTTCTCCTACCCTTAGCTTTCTCTGTCTTCTCCTTTCTTCTTCTTCCTTCTTCTTCCTTTTCCTTGGCTTTCTTTTGCTCTGCTTTCCTTCTCTTTCTCTTCAGCTTCTGCCTTTGGCCTTCTCTTCTTCTTCCTTCTTCTTCCTTTGCGAGCCTTCAACCTTGGCCTCCTCTTCTTCAGAATCTGCTGAGTGTCAGCTAGAGATCCCTGTAGCAAAACTGATGGAAACACCATCATGAGCCCTAACTAGCTCATTTTGACCTAGAAAAGAGAACAAAAGCTCCTACATAACCAACTGGAGGTCCTAACTCAAGGAATAACCCTTCTGAAAGAAAAGTAAGAAACAAAGGGTCAAACTGCAATTTTACCATTGCAGTCCAACAACGGGTTTTCTCATGGGCTAAACACAGGTCAAATGGTCTTAATAGGATAAAAAGTGGGTTAGTTCAGATAGAAAAGGGTTCATGGGAAATCTGGGAATTAAATGACTTATTGTTACCCTAAAATAGACTCACTTAATTTAACATGGTTTTGGTTAGGATAAAATTCACCTAAACCCTCTAAAATTCATGGAAAAATATCCTTTAGGATTTATAACCTTCAATTTTACCCTTAGAACCTATTTCGACCTAACTAGGGATCTCAGTCAAATGCTTGCCCTAAATTGGGTTTTTATGTAAATTTCCTAGTCAAACGTAGTCAAACCTAAAATCCAACTTCACCATTGGATTCTTTAGGTCCAAATTAGGTTTGTACCAAAATTTGGACCTAAGGGGAATTCACCTTGACCGACTTTGCAAACAAGTCTAGGCCAATTACATTTCTACCCCTAACTTTTGAAAACATCTACAGAAACCCCCCTAACTTCCTCATCATTCTTTGTAATTACGTCCCTCTGCCATTACAACGGAGGGAATCCTACTCCGGCGAAGTATCGAGGGAAAGAATTCCCTGATTCCTTAGAGAATCCCTTTCAAATTTGAAAAGGAGATTCTCTGAGAAATCTCCACTCATGTGAACCCATCATCAAGCCCTAATTTCTACCCAATCTCTCATGCGAACGCATGAGAGATTTGGGTCTCTCTGAGTTTCCAACTCTGGCGAGGTTGCCGTACTTGGAAGCTTGGCTTCCAAGCATAAGACCTTCTGCAAGGGGCTATAAAAGGATGCCCAGATCATTCCGCACCTCCCAAGCTTGAAATTGGCCTGAGATACCTCCCAATTCATCTCCTCCCCTCCGGTCAACCACCCACCAAGCTTCGGCGTCCCTTCTCTCTCTCTCTCTCATCGCTCTGCCACAATACCAATGGCAGACTTCTCTTTATCCTCTTCGTCCGCGTCGTGCCTCCCCAGCTGACATCCTTGCAACCCCCTTGTCGTCGCCATCCTCCTCCCACTGGGTCCTTTGTCTCCGGCGATGGCAGTACGAGCTAGCCTCCTCCTCCGCATTCCCCTTCGTCTATTCACCCTCAGTTAAGTCCTGTCTCTCTTCTCATCATTTTTCTATCATTTATTTCTGTAAATACGCCTCGACGCTCGCAAACCACCACCACCTTCTCCACCTCCAGCCAGACCTCCAGTGAGGTGTTCCCACTGCTCCACGCCTCCATCCACCTCGCCACCTACCTCACGAGTACCACCACACTTCACTGACCCTAACCCCTCTCTCCATCTACCTCGCCAAGTCCCCAAAACGCCCCCCGAACACATCCACCTTCGCACCCACAGGGTGACCTAGGCACGCACGCTTAGGCCACCCCATGCCACACTAACCACCTTTCCACCTTCGCTGTGTTCAAGGGAAGCTCCCTACATTTTTTGACGAGACCGCAAAGCCATTTTTTTGCTGACAGGTTTGAGACCTTCGCCGCCATTGATGAGGCATGAAGCTTGCTTGTAAGCTTGTTCCAGGTCGTGCAAACTATCCTCGCGCACATCTTCAGCCCAGCAATTGGAGTCGACGCCCACGCAGCTGCTGCAATTCGAGGGAGCCTCTGCTGCGGGCGCTTACGACAAAGGTGGGACAACATAGTCCCACCTCGGAAGTGTAGGAGCGGGAGCAGCCAAATAGAGTGGAAAAGTCACAGAGGCTTATTGCCTCCTGACCACGGGGTGAGGTCCCACTCTCCCTCTGCCTCATCTGTAATCCCACTGCCTGCGGACCTGGCCCTGACCCATATACCCGACTAGCCTGCGCACTATTTACGCGGCTAGATCGTGTTTTAATAATTAATGCGTTGCAATATAGACAAAATTTCCGCGAAAACAAATAAAGATTTTATTACTCGAAAATCGGAGTATCCGAGGTCAAACACAGGGAGCAATTAGAATTTACTACTAATCTCAAGAATGTAATTGAACACTTTAATTACTCAACTTTAATTCAAAATGTAAATGCATGAGTTTAAAAAGAAATTATGATAAAAAGAAAGAATTGGACGTCTGATCATGAGATCAGACGTCTTAAAAGATGTCTTTCCCTTCTTCCTCTGTAGTGCCTTGCTTTTCTTCTGCCTTCTTTCTTTCTTCTCCTGCAGTATCTCTCTCTGCTTCTTTCCTTCTGTCTTCTACGGGTCTTCTTCTTTGGCTCTGCTTCCTTCAGTCTTTGCTTCCTTGGCAGAACTTCCTTCCCTCGTTTCTTCTTCCTTTCTGCTTTGCCTTTCTTCCTTGGCAGAGCCTCTTTTCCTTGCAGCGGCTAAGTGTTGGCTTCTTCCTCCCTTCCTTCTTTCCTGCACACACACCACAGCCAAGGCAAAACCTACTCCTCTAACCACACCCATGCGTGTCTCTCTCTTTGCAAACTGCTCACAGGAAGCTCTCCCAGAGCCGGGTTAACGGGTCGGATCGCGTGCCCATGACCAGGCGCACCGGCGTGAGAGTGATGCGCGAGGTGTGCTCAGGACAAGGTCTGGTTGGATCGCGCCAGATCCGTGAGGTGAAAACCACGGAGGAGGCAACGTGAGATAGGTGAGGGACCTCACCCCAAGTGCATTCGGAGGCACTCAAGCCATATCACAAAAATAATATAAAGCATGCCAGTGCTTTGTATGTTACCGATGTGGGACTATTGGTTCCGGCCTTCTCTCGCGCGTGCCCGTAGAAGACCACGCCTTCAATTCCTTCAACTGCAGGATCTGTGGTGTCGCTCACTGGACCAGATATCTTCGCAATGCCTCCCCGAGTGAGCTGCACCTGAAGCCTTGCGGTCCTGAAGCTTGGAGCAACCTTGGAGCTTCTTCGAGTCGCCGTCAATGGCGGCAGGGGCTGGGAACCTACTTGCAAGGACGAAGGGGGTGGAGAAGATACTCGCCGTATCGACTGTCACCGGAGAAGAAGCTGCCCAGTGGAGGAAGACGGTGGCGACGATGAGGCTGAAGCTGCACGCGCAGGTGTTGTGCGACGCGGAGGAGAATGAGGAAGAAGTCTCCGCCACTGGTTTTGTGGCAGAGCGAAGAGGAAAGGAAGGAGAGCTCGTCGGAGCCCACTGGACACCCTGGCTGGGAGGGAAGAGAGGAATCTGAGGTAGAATCCCGGCCAGGTCGAGCTGAAATTGAGCGGCCGGGTTTGGGGGTTCTTTTATAGGCACAGGCCATGTGTTCTGGAGCGTGGAAGGCAAGCATTCGTCACCGACGGCTCACTGGAGAAGGAAAGTGGGTGGATACCCAAATCCCTCGTGAGTTCGCACGAGAGATTGGGATCAAATCAGGGATCATGACTGGCCTCAAATGGAAGGGAATTCCTCAGAGAATCTCCCTTCCATTTCTGGGACGGGATCTCCGAGGAATCAGTGAGTATTCCCTCTCTAATCCTCTCCGGAGCAGGATTCTACCCCAATAATGGCAGAAGGACCTGATTGCAAGGTTGGCGAGGAAGTTAGGGGGCTCTCTGCGATGATTTTCAAAAGTTAGGGACCAAACTGTGATTGGGTGTACTAAATTGCGAAGTAGGTTAAGATGACCTCCCCTTAGGTCCAAATTTTGGTACAAACCTAATTTGGACCTAAGGAATCCAATGGTGAAGTTGGATTTTAGGTTTGACCATGTTTGATTAGACATTTTGCGTAAAAACCCAAATTAGGTTAATTGATGAGCTAGGACCCTAATTTAGGTCAAACTGGGTTCCAAAGGCCAAATTAAGTGTTCTAAATCATAGAGGATATTTTTCCATGAATTTTAGAGGGTTTACTTGATTTTTATCCTAACCGGAACCTTGTTGATTTAAGCGGATCTGTTTTAGGGTTACCAAATGTCATTTAATTCCTGGATTGCACATAAACCCATTTCCGATTGACTCAACCCACTTTTTATCTTATTTAGACCATTTGAGCTATGTTTTGCCTCCGAGAAATCCCGTTTATGTACTGCAATGGTAAAATTACAGTTTTAACCTTTATTTCATGTTTTCTTCTCAGAACACTTATTCCTTCTATTAAGCCTTCTTCTAGGTTATATAGGAGCTTTTATTCTCTTTATTGGGTCAAAATGAGCTAGTTATTGCTCATGATGAGGCTCTCATCACGCACTCCTCACCCACTACGCACATCAGTGGGCCTGGTCCCGGGCGCGCATACCCGACCCGATAACCTGAGAAGGCTCTGGGAGAGCGAGCCTAAGAGAGAAGGAAGAAGAGAGATTGCGGGGGAGGGTAGGGGTAGGTTTTGTTCTCAGGAGAAGAAGAAGAAACCAAGGAGAGGGAGGCAACCAGAGAAGCTAAGGAAGGAGAAGGAAAAGTAGAAGAGGAGAAAGCTGCAAAGGAGCTGAAAGCAGAAGAGAAGGAAGGAAGAAAACAGAGAAAGAAAAGAAAGAAGAAGACAAGGGCCAAAGAAATCAAAGAAGAAAGAAGAAGAAGAAGCCAAGAAGAAAGAAGGCCATCAGAGGCAGAGAAAGAAAAGAAAGAAGAAGAAGGAGATCAGAGATAGAGATCAGATAGAAGACAAAGAAGAGCACTGTAGCAACCTAATATTTAAGACGTCTGATTTCCAAAATCAGACTTCCATATTTTTTGTGCTTCTATTTACATTGATATTTTGTGGATCTATTTACATTTGTTGCATTATAACTCTGATTTTTCATTGCATATTATATCCAATTTGAAAATTATCTTGATTTTTGAACCCCAATTTGCACCCTGTGTTCGACCTTGGACTTAAAACTTTGAGTAATAAAATTCATTTGTTTTGAATGTTTTTTGGACTATACTACAATGCGACCTTTTTAAAAACCCCGTCAAATGCTCTTAACATTTTGGCACCGTTGCTTGGGAGCAACGGGCGGTTTAGAAATCTTGATCACAATTTCTGATTTGATACTAACTTGATACATCTCTTTTGTTGTGACTGTTTTAGGGGAGAAGATTCAAAAGGAAACAACTGAACAACAACCACACTCGGGGTAGGTAATCTCTGATTAGCCCTTTCTCTTAATCCCCTCATTCTGAAAAGGAAGACAAAGGTAAAAATCAATTTAGGGCTACTTGCTTTCCATATTTAGCTAATTCACCAAAGTTACTTGATTTTGATTTCAACAAATATTGAATTGTGCATCCATTTAAGGTAACTAGAGCTACCACCTTCTTGATTGAGCCCTAGATACCATATTTGTGGCAACTAAATTGGACCAAAATTAGAGCCAACTTAAGGATTCCAATTTAGGGTTTTAGAGACACATCTTTTCTAACAAGAATCAACTTTTCCAAAAAGAGGTTGAAAAGACTTATTCAAGAGAAACCCTAAAAAATTCAAGCTCCTAATTTCACTTGAACCCTAAAAGAAAGGACCTAAAGCTCTCAAAGGACAAATAGGTGAAGTTGACCTCTTGTTGGGTTAACCAACCTTGAAATTAGGTCACTTTTGCACTCAAAACATCTAAAGTTCAAGTGGAACCTTAAGCACCTTTGATCTAAATAAATGTGGTAGACTTAAGAGGTCAAGGTCCCCATTCTTGTCTACTTGGAATCTCAGTAACAAGAGAGGTCGGGTGGGGGAAACCCTGTAACTTGTGGGGATGCTCTACCATGTAGGGGTCTTTAAGGGACTCTCCCTCTCTGGCTGCCCAGGCATTTCTCAGGTGGATGGATTTTTTGACTAAGGGGTATCATCCATCCCGAACCTCTATAGTCATCCAAATTTTTTGGGTGTCTTGATTGAGTCCAGCACATTCTACTCTCGTCTAAACCATCAGTGTATGTTTGGTAGGAGATCCTTAAGACCATCCTTAAGACCTCCTTTAGCAATCCACTCCCGCCGAGGCCAAGCCTCGATGTCCGTGTTTGTGCAGCAACCCCACCACATAGTCATCTCCTCTGATTCATCAGAACCCAATTCTCCTTCCATCATCATGGCACAACCAGTTGAAGAAGAGAACAATCTTGAACACCAACTCCAGTGCCTGAATGATCTATTTCAGAACTTTATAAACCCGCCGCAGCGTCCTATGATGCGAGATCACTATAATCTTGCTGCAGTGGCGATCAAACCTCGAGTCCAAATCTCGGGTGGAGGTCCTGATTCTGAACTCAAGCCCAACATAATTCATGCTATTCCAAAGTTTCATGGGCTTAACTCCGAGGATCCTTTCCAGCACATCAAACAACTCAAACATCTGGCCCAAACCTTCGGGTCAAATGTACAAAATCGGGATATTCTCCTTATGAAGATGTTTTCCTTCTCTCTCATGACAAGGCAGCTCATTGGTATCAAACTCAGACACGTCCAATCAACACGTGAGTTGAACTACAATCCGAATTTTTGAAAAAGCTCTTCCCAGTTGGTCAAACGAATGCCTTGCGCCACCAGATCACACACTTCACTCAGCAATCTAGAGAATCTCTTCATGAGGCATGGGACCATTTCTTGGATCTCATGTGAAAGTGCCCCCATCACAGAGTTCCTAAATGGGAACAAGTTTAGTCTTTTTACCAGGGACTCCATGAAGACATCCGCTTATTTGTCAATGCAACCTGCGGAGGAAATATAATGGGTCAACATGAAGACACTGTGTGGGAGATTCTCAAGAATATGTGCGAGAACTCCATCAATAATGACTCTATGGGCTTATTTGACCAGACGAATGCCCATGCATCGACGAATCTTAGGGGAGCACATGAGACACAGGTCCTGTCTGCATTCGTTGACTTGGAATTGATGGCCAGTCTATTGGACAAGGTCTCTATCATCGAGAAGAAGGTGGATGAGCTGACTCGACATTTGCAGCGAGCCACCTCTGCACAAAACCCGTTTGCACAGCCACCTCTTGGGAGGGAAACTGTGCATAACATCTATCACTGAGCTTCTCAGGGGATAGACCCATATCCACCCCCATCTGACTCCAGGACCGGAGGAAACTCTGATCCGACCTACTCTAGTTGGGGGAACTCTGAACCCTCGTACTCTGATTTTCCTGAGGTTCCTTATACTTGCGAGGACCTCAACGCCATCCAGAATGACCCATTCTCTAATACCTATAACCCTGGATGGCGAAATCATCCCAACTTCCTGTGGGTGGGAAATAATCAAAGACCACCTTATCAACCCCGTCCATAAGCTCCTCGTCCATATCAGCCGCCTCAGCCTCGGCTCAACCCCACCTATCAATCTGGGCCAACCCAAGCAAATCAAATGACTCTTATCCTTCAGACTTTGGCTGACATTCAGAAGACGAATGCGGCAATACAAAAATAGCATAAGGACGAGATCACAGAGGTTTGCAATCAACTCTCCCAGATGGCGAATTCCCGCCAACTTGGCACACTCCCTTTGCAACCTCTGCCGAATCCAAATAACAAGCCGAACCAGAGGTGCATTATGAACCCAAATCTAGGCCAAGCTCACATGATTTATTAGGCCCCTTCTGTTCCATCACCCGACGGGATGGAAGCTTTGACATCTTATGCGGGATTTCAACAGCAGCCACCTATTTTACCAACCCCAAACCAAAATCAGGCAGGACTGAATTCCGTAACAACCTGTAGTGGTAAAGCAACCCAAGACCCACCTTATCCAAGCTACTCTATGCTTGGTAGTAACCCAAGCCTTAGGATAGTTATCCAGGACACCCCTATCCCAGATCAAGAACTTGGACCTATTCTAGAGGAACCAACCAAGGTTCCATTTCTCGAGGCCTTGACCAAGGGAAAGAGGACAAACAAACCCATGGCTCCTGAGGAGGATCTGGTCAAGCTCTTCGAACAGGTCCATATAAACATCCCCTTGATGGATGCAATCCGCCATGTACCAGCTTACGCACGATTTTTGAAGGACGTGTGTACACCCAAGCATAAGCTGCGAACCAAAAGTAGGAGTCCAATCGTACTATCAGAGCAAGCCAGCTTTGTAATTTTGAGAAAACTCCCACCTAAGGCTAATGACCTAGGTACGCCCCTGATTTCATGTACCATTGGTGATACCCAATTCGACAGAGCCTTATTAGATTTAGGTGCCTCCATAAACCTAATACCTACATCCCCCCTTGACCACCTTGAAGAATCTGAGCTTAAACCGACAAAGGTGACATTGCAGTTAGCTGACCGATCTATTAAGTCACCTAAAGGAGTATGACGTGGCGACAACTAGGTTTTGTTATAGCGTTGTAGTATAGCCAGTTATTGCCATCATTTCAAATATATAATTTTTTTACTCGGAAAATAAAGAGTTCCCGAGGTCGAACTCAGGGAGAAAGTTGTATTTTAGGGGTACAAATTCTTATTACAAAAGATAAAGAGAGAGAGAGAGGGAGAGAGATGAAAATCTTCTTCTTCTCTTCTTTCTTCCTCTTTGTTTTCTCTTCTCTTTGGCTTTTGGTTTCTTCTTCTTTGTTTATCTCCTTGTGGTCTTCTTCTTCTGCCTTCTGTTCTTCAGATCTTCTTTTTACTTCTTTCTTCTGATCTTCTTCTCGTGCTCTTCTTCTGCTTTTGCTGTCAGGACGTCGTCTCTCCTTCTTTCTTCTTTTTCTTTCTGTCCTCTTTATCTGCAGCAGTGGTGATGTTCTTCTTCTTTCTTTTCTGCCTTCAGAGCGTCGTCTGATTTTCCACTCAGACGACTTAAGTCGCCGCTGCTACAGTGCCGCTCGGTGCTCCTTCCTTCAGTCTTCTTCTTCTCTTCAGCCCTTCCGCAGTCCCTACACCTGTGCCTGCACACTCAAAGTTCCAATCAGAGATGGCAAAACCTACTCTACCCTCCCCCACCCGCGTTTCTCTCTCACAGAAGCCGCTCTTAGGAAAGCTCTCCCAGAGCAACCAGGTAATCGGGTACGCGGGTCGCGCCCGGGTCCAGGCCCACCGGCGTGCGGTGGTGGGCGAGGAGTGCAGGTCGGGCTTAGTCGGGTCGGGCCAGGTCCGCGAGGCGTGCGTGCGAATGAGGCCGGGTAGTCGGGCGGGTGAAGGGGACCTCACCTCGTGAACTGAGGGGAATAGCTTAAGGCACTTTTTGCCTTTAAGCGCCCGTTCGCCTCAGTGGCTTTCCGAGGTGGGACTAAATGTCCCACCCCAATTTGGATGCCTGCGCGGAGGAAGCAGCGGCAGTCGAGGCGAAGCGCGGGGGCTTCACGCGAGAGCTTCGCCTCAACTGCAGCCTGGGACTTCGCGAAGACGCCTCGCACTGCCTGGGAGCGTGACCTGGGTGTGGCGCACCTGGGGCAGCAGGTGAAGAAGCTGCTTCGCTTCAACAATGGCGGCGGCGAGCGCAGGTACCTGCCCACAGAGAAATGGCCTCTCGACCCAATCAGAAACGCGGAGGACCTTCGCCGTGGCACGGCGAACGTGGTCGGGGGGTGTGCAGGCGGCGGGGCGGAGCCTAAGGGCCGCCCTAGGTCAAACTGCAGGTTGGGAGATGGGTTTGTTCGGTGGAGTTGCAGAGGGTGATTTGGGGGAAGTGGAAGGGCGGAGGTTGATCAGGGTGAGGAGGCGGAGGTTCTGCGGTGGTCGGCGAGCCGTGTGGGTTGCTGGAGTGATGGGAGCGGGTCGCCGGAGCTGGGGCCGGAGGTGGAGAAGGTGAGGGCGATTGGTCGGATCGGGGCAACAGTAAAGATGTAAAGTGAGGAAAAGGAAGAGGGGAGGAAGAGGAGGAGTTCTACCTACTTAGCAGGACGAGGAGGGGCCGGAACAGGCGACAGTCGTATCGACTGTCGCCGGAGAAGAAGCTGCCTAGAGGAAGGAGCGACGGCGAGGAGAGGGCTGGAGAGGCGCGCGTTGGGTGCGGCGCGACGCGGGAAGAGCAGGGGAAGGCAGCCCTGCTGCTGGTAGTGCGGCAGAACGACGAGGAGGAGGAGGGAAAAACCGCCGGAGCTGGAGGGCTTCCTGTCGGAGTGGGAAGAGAGTGAAAAGAGGGTGTTTCTCCGTCAGGACCGAGCTGACAAGAACGGCAGAGCGACAGGGGTATTTATAGGGGCGGAATCAGAGAGGAGGGCGGAGGGAGACGACGTGTCTCCCTAGCCTGAGGACGCCGGAAGAAGGAGACCCATACCGTCCGTGCGTTCGCACGGCCGATATGGTGGGTTGCAGCGACCAGGGGGTGTTCCTGCGACGGCTGACGACGCAGGGCACCCCCATTTGACTTGGCAGGCCCTCCCCCTTACCCTGCGCGGCGCCATGCTCCGCGCAAGGTCGCCGGAGTGTGGTGCTGGCAGGTTTTGCAGGGAGGACCTGAATGTAAAGAACGAAGAAGAGTTAGGGGCCAAAATGCGAGGGTTCAAAAGTTGAGGGCCAAAAAGTAAATAGATGAGGACCAAAATGTAAAGTCGGTCAAGAAGGTTTCTTCTTAGGCTCAAGTTTTTATACGTGACTAATTAGGACCCAAGGATTCTGATGGTGAATTTTATTTTTAGATAAAACCTTGTTTGACTGATCAATTTACGCAAAAACCTAAATTAAGTTATTAATTGGGCATGGTTCTCAATGTAGGTCAAAATGGGTTCCGAAGGCCAAATTGAAGGTTCTAAACCTTAGAGATTATTTTTCTATGAATTTTAGAGGGTTTATTCTATTTTTACTTTGCCTTGAACCTCGTGAATTGAAGTGGGTTTGTTTTAAGGTTACAGATTATCATTTAGTTCCTTGGAATTGCTGTAGCCCTTATCAGATCATCCCACTTTCCTTCTTATTTGGTTTGTTTGACCTATGTTTGGACCCTGAATTACCCTGTATGCAGATTATACTGGTAAAATTGCATTTTTACCCCTTATGACTTGTTTTCTCCTTAAACTCAGAATTCTCTGAGTTAAGCCTTTCCTTGAGTTATGTAGGAGCTTTTATCCTTTGTATTAGGTCAAAATGAGCTAGTTATGGCTCATGATGAGGTTCTCATCATACCCCCATGCCTAGCTTTTGCTAGTCCCTTAGCAAAAACTTAAGGTTTCAACCCTTGTTCTAGACCATGAAGTTTTTAATAGCTTCAGATAAGTGCTTTTTCATTTAAACTTAGATTAGGTTAGAATGCTGACCATAGGCCTAAAAGGTACTCTAGTACCAATCAAGATCCAAATCTGTCTAGCCTTAGCCTCAGTCTTTAGCAAAGGTTTTTAAGGCCCACAAGAACTAACCTAAGGTTTATTGGACTTTGTGGTTAAAGCACCCGTGCTTGAAATGATTTTAGCCCTGGCTCAGTTCGCAGTGCGTTTTATAAGAGAGGGATAGAAAGTTTTTCTGTTTGGAGAGTTGTCTTTCTCTTTTTCTTTTTAGTTTTAGCCTAGGATTGGCTTTTCAACACGGTCTGTATCAGATTCCTTGCTCCCATCATCAATCCTCAAGGGTTCCTGGCAATCGATGCTTCGAGATAGCACCGCCCATGGCAACCCCCGGAACCCTGGCTATTGAGATTTCGAGATAATCCCATCCATGGTGTTCCATGGCCGAATCCAGACCCTGGCAATTGACACTTCAAGATAATGCCATCCATGGAATCTGAACCAGCAGAGTGCTTACTTGCCCCCAGTAGGATATGTAAATATCCTAAGAGACAAGCACCGAGGAGATGATATTTTGTTACGCATCTTCGAGGGGATTTCCCGCCTCTCTGCGCTGGGAACTCGTCCAAATCAACTTGTGTTGATCGGCCGCTCCTACTCTAGGTGTACTTTTCATAATTTTGTGACGCTTCTGCGTGATTTTGATTTTTACGCTTATTGAACCAGGCTGTGTGTGAGGTTAGGGTTCTTAGGTTACTGAGTCCCGTAAACCAGAAGTTAGTTAGCGAGGTCAAATACTTCCTAAGCCTTGGACCTAATACTTCAGCTTTTCATTTTCCTCAACCTCTTGAGGAATGTCTAGATCTTAATGGGTACTAAGAGTCTACTCAAGAATGCCTAAGGTTTGCGTTCTTACTAATCTCATTATGCACTTTTCA
The DNA here is from genome assembly GCA_037157565.1 of Thalassia testudinum. Lineage (NCBI taxonomy): Eukaryota > Viridiplantae > Streptophyta > Magnoliopsida > Alismatales > Hydrocharitaceae > Thalassia > Thalassia testudinum. The sequence continues at coordinate 98,757,561 of JAZHRO010000031.1, read as the reverse complement.
GTTATTTTCTTGAATGAGATCCAGAACTTAGGTTAATTCCTTAGTTCCTTACTAATGACTATTACTTTTTTCTCATATTTTGTGCTCCTTTTTCCCTTTTGTTTCTTTTCTCTTCTCCTTCACAAAATTTCCTTCTCCTCTTTTCCTCTTATTCTTTTTCGAATTTTTTTTTTAATTTTTATGGTGTTTTTGGCATATGTGAATTTTTTGTTTGAAACCTTTTCTTACAAGTTTTGCACTTTCATACCCCCCCATGCCTAAGATTTGCAATGTCCTCATTGTAACCTAGGGGGTTTTTATTCAACTTAGTTCATTCCTTAAGACAGAAATTTGGATGAGTGAATGGGTCGGGTTGAATTTTGCGGACGATTTCTAATCCCAGATGCAAGCATCTGAGGTGGGGTCGGCTGTCTACAAGGGTGAACCTTAAGTGCAAAAAGGTGTCAGAAAAAGTTTTGGATTTTTTTGGAAAATGACGGGTTGCCTTCCGTTAAGCGCTGAGTTTTACGCCATCGGCTGGGCGCAATAAGCTCAAGGGGAATGGAGGATATAAGATGCTTCAGCCAAATCAGTAGAAGTCACATCAATGAACGGCTTGAGTCTCTGACCGTTCACAATGAAAGGTTCGGAATTGTGGCTGAGTGGACTGATTTCGATAGCTCCATTTCTAAAAACTTGTCGGACTAAATATGGTCCGACCCACTTGGATCGTAGCTTTCCTGGGAAAAGTTTGAGTCGGGCATCAAAGAGTAGGACCTTCTGACCAGGATGAAAGATTTTTCTCGAGATATGCTTGTCGTGGATGGCTTTAACCCGCTCCTTGTAGATTCACGAGTTCTCATACGCGTCTAGGCGTAATTCATCGATCTCGCTGATTTGAAGTTTTCTATGGGTTCCAGCCTTCGAAAAATCTAGATTACAGTTCCGTACTGCCCAATAGGCTTTATGCTCCAGTTCTACGGGAAGGTGACATGCCTTTCCGTACACCAGTCTAAAGGGAGACATGCCTAATTGGGTTTTGTGGGCGGTCCTATAGGCCCACAATGCTTCCGGAAGTCGGGACGACCAGTCCTTCCTGTCAGGCCGAACAGTGACTTGCAGGATTTTCTTGATCTCCTGATTAGACAGCTCAGCTAGACCATTAGTTTGGGGGTGATAAGGAGTAGAGATTCGGTGAGACACCCCGTATTTGGTCATCAGTGACCTAAACTGAGCATTTGTGAAATGGGTCCCCCCATCAGAGATTATTGCACGAGGAATCCCGAACCTTGAGAAAATGTTTTGATGAATGAATTTGAGAACAATTTTGTGATCACAGGTTCGGGTCGGTATGGCTTCGATCCATTTGGACATGTAGTCCACAGCCAACAGAATGTATTCGAAACCATCCGAAACAGGAAAGGGGCCCATAAAATCAATCCCCCAAACATCAAAGATTTCGCATACTAGAATCGGTTGCATAGGCATCATGTCGCGATGGCTCATGTTGCCCAAAGTCTGGCAACGACTGCATTCCTTGCAGTGACTGTACGCGTCTTTGAACAGTGTGGGCCAGTAAAAGCCGCACTGGAGGACTTTTGATGCTGTTTTATGCCCGGCGAAATGGCCACCGCATGCCTGGTCATGGCAGAAAGATAGGATATTGCTGATTTCCTCTTCCGGGACACATCTCCGGATGATCTGATCAGCACCTATGTGGAAGAGGTACGGGTCTTCCCAAATGTAATACTTGGCATCGGAGCGTAATTTGTCCTTCTTGGCCTTCGGCCAATCGGACGGGATCTGATGAGATGGCAAGTAATTTACTACATTAGCAAACCATGGAAGGCTAGTACCGATAGTCAGCAGGTGCTCATCGGGAAAATGTTCCGTGATGGGTCCGGAAGGGTTGATGATATCAGAAGGAAGACGGGACAGATGGTCGGCTACCACATTCTGCCTTCCCGCCTTGTCGCGAATCTCAAGATCGAATTCTTGCAATAGCAAGATCCAACGGATTAGTCGGGGCTTCGCGTCCTTCTTGGCAAGGAGATGCCTTACAACCGTGTGATCCGAGTAAATGATGACATGGGAACCCAGAAGATACGATCGGAATTTTTCAAGGGCAAATACTACGGCTAGCAGCTCTTTCTCCGTAACCGTATAGTTACGCTGAGCCTCGTCAGGTGTCTTGCTAGCGTAGTAGATGACCACGGGTTTCCCGTCAGCTTTCTGCCCCAACACCGCGCCTACAGCGAAGTCGGATGCATCGCACATGATCTCAAAGGGTTGAGACCAATCAGGGGACTGTAGGATCGGGGCTTGGGTTACTCGGTCACGCAGGATCTCAAATGCTTGAGTGCATTCCTGGGAAATTTCGAAAGGTACATCCTTGGAGAGAAGAGTGGTCAGGGGCACGCGATTTTTGAAAAATCAGGGATAAGTCGTCGATAAAAATCGACATGCCCCAAAAAAGATCGGATGGCCTTGATCGAGCTAGGCATAGGAAGGTGAGAAATCAGATCAACCTTAGCTCGGTCCACTTGGATGCCTTTTTCCGAAATTGAGTGTCCCAGGACAATTCCCTCAGGCAACATGAAATGGCTCTTTTCCCAGGAAAGGACCAAATTCACATCGATGCACCGCCTGAGTATCTGGACCTTGTGTTGGAGGCAATCGTCGAATGATGCTCCGAAAACTGAAAAGTCATCCCTGAAGACTTCCAGGAAATCACCTACCATATCTGAGAATATGGCAAGCATGCACCGCTGAAAAGTAGCGGGTGCATTGCAAAGACCGAAAGGCATCCTTCGGAAAGCATACGTTTTGAAGGGGCAGGTGAATGTGGCCTTTTCTTGGTCCTCAGGATGGATTGCCACCTGGTTGTAACCGGAGTACCCGTCAAGAAAGCAGAAAAACCTATTTCCCGCTAGTTTCTCAAGAATTTGATCAATGAAGGGTAGTGGGAAATGGTCCTTCTTCGTGGGGGAATTGAGTCGGCGGTAATCTATACAGACTCTCCACGAGTTGGCTAATCGGGTAGGAATGATTTCTCCGGTCTCAGTCGTTATAGTGGTGAGTCCTGCCTTCTTGGGTACGACCTGAATTGGGCTCACCCAACGACTATCGGAGATCGGGTAGATGATTCCGGCATCTAACCACTTGATGATCTCCTTTTTCATGACCTCCTGCAGATTGGGGTTTAAGCGTCTCTGCATTTCACGAGAAGGTCGTGTGCCCTCTTCTGAATAGATATGATGAGTACAATAAGAGGGACTTATTCCAGTCAAATCATCGAGAGTCCACCCGATGGCTCTGCGATGTTGCTGGAGGACAACAATCAGACGGGATTCCTGTTCAGGACTGAGGTTGGAATTGATAATCACAGGAAGGGTCTGATTAGAACCCAAAAAGATGTATTTCAAGTGAGCAGGAAGGGGCTTCAGTTCGAGGATGGGGTTATCAGCAGCAGCGGGTGGTTCAGTATAGATGTGAGGTTCAAGGGTGGGAGTTACTGGGTTGTTCATATCTGGATTCGACTCCTCAGTTTGCGGATCAAGATCTTTCTGCGGTTGATGAGGTATAATTAGATCATTCTGGAAGTGTGTTTCATCAACCAAAGTCCTAATGTCACAAATCTGTTCGATGACACCGCAATTGATTCCTTGTTGGGCCTTAAATATATCAATTTTCAGTGTTTGATTCCCAAATTTGAGCTCTATTTGGCCCTCCTCACAGCTAATGTTGGCTCTAGCAGTAGCCAAGAAAGGTCTCCCTAAGATGATTGGTGTATCCCTAGGGTTCTCAGGTGCGTCCATATCTAAGAATATGAAGTCTACAGGAAAATAGAAATCCCGCACTCTCACAAGAACATCCTCGAGAATCCCTTTTGGTGACTTTATAGATCGATCTGCTAATTGTAATGTCACCTCAGTTGGTTTCAGCTCAGATTCTTCTAGATGGTTAGGTAAGGATGTGGGTATCAGATTTATGGAAGCACCCAAGTCTAGCAATGCTCTATCAAATTGTGTATCACCTATCTTACAGGAAATCAGGGGAGTACCAGGATCTTTAGCCTTGGGTGGGAGTCTGCTTAGGATTACAGAGCTGGCTTGCTCTGACAGAACAATTGGACTCCCACTCTTGGTTCGCGGCTTACGCTGGGGTGTACACACATTCTTTAAAAATCGTGCATAAGCCGGTACATGGTGGATTGCATCCATCAAGGGGATGCTTATGTGGACCTACTCAAAGAGCTTGACCAGGTCCTCCTCAGGTGCCACGGGCTTGGTTCGTCTCTTCCCTTTGGTTAAGGCTTCAGGGAATGGGACCTTGGTTGGTTCTTCTAGGATAGGTCCGGGTTCTTGATCTGGGACAGTGGTATCTTGGATAACTATCCTAGGGTCATGGTTATCAGGCTTGGAGTGGTTCGGATAATGCGGGTCTTGAGTTGTTTTACCACTACGTGTTGTTACAGAATTTATTCCGGCCTGATTTTGGTTTGGGTTTGGTAAGAGGGGTGGCTGCTGCTGAAATCCCGCATAAGAAGTTGAAGCTTCCATCTCATCTGGAGATGGAGTAGTAGGGGCCTGATAAATCCATTGTGCGTGGCCTAAATTTGGATTCATAATGCGCTTCTGGGTCGGCACGTTATTCGGGTTAGGAAGAGGTTGGGAAGGGAGTGTGCCTGGCTAGCGATAATTTGCCAACTGGGCCAATTGAGTTCTAACCTCTGTAAGTTTGTCCTTGTGTTGTTTTTGAATAGCCGCATTCATTCTTTGAATGTCAGCCAGAGTCTGAAGGATTAGGGACATTTGATCCTGATTTGGCCCTGATGGATAAGTAGGGTTGGGCCGAAGCTGAGGCGGCTGGTAATGACGAGAGGGCTGTGGGCGGGACTGAAAAGGTGGTCTTTGAGTTTGGGAATTTTCCGCCCACTGAAAATTGGGATGGTTTCGCCATCCAGGGTTGTAGGTGTTGGAGAATGGGTCGTTCTGGATGGCGTTGAGGTCCTCGCAGGTCTGAGGAACCTCTAGAGAATCTGGGAAAGGGGGAATGGAATTCCCCGGGCTGGTGTAGATAGGATCGGATGATCCTCCGATCCGAGAATCAGATGGGGATGGATATGGATCCATCCTAGGGGAAGATCGGTGGAGAATGTTTTGCACAGTTTCCTGTGTGGAAGGAGGTTGTGCAAAGGAGTTACGCGCAGAGGTGGCTCGCTGCATGTGCTGAGTCAGCTCATCCACGTTCTTCTCAATGATTGAAACCTTGTCCAATCGACTGGCCATTAATTCCAGATCGACTGATGTGGACAGGCCCTGCGTCTCATGTGCTCCCCTAAGATTCGTCGCTGCGCGGGTATTCGTCCTGTCGAATAATCCCATGGAGTCATTGTTGATGGAGTTCTCGCACATGTTTTCGAGAATCTCCCACACGGTGTCTTCATGTTGACCCATGATATTTCCTCCGCAAGTTGTATTGACGAAAAGGCGGATGTCCTCACGGAGTCCCTGGTAAAAAGATTGGACCTGTTCCCATTTAGGAACTCCGTGATGGGGGCACTTTCTCACGAGATCCTGAAAACGATCCCATGCCTCATGGAGAGGTTCTCCTGATTGTTGAGTGAAGTGTGTAATCTGATGGCGCAAGGCGTTGGTCCGACCAACGGGAAAAAACTTTTTCAAAAACTCGGATTGAAGTTCTTCCCAAGTGTTGATCGGCCGGGTCTGAGTTTGATACCAATGGGCGGCCTTGTCCATAAGAGAAAATGAGAACATCTTCATGAGAAGAATATCCCGATTTTTCGCATCTGACCCAAAAGTTTGGGCCAGATGCTTTAGCTGTTTGATGTGCTGGAAGGGATCTTCGGAATTAAGCCCATGGAATTTAGGTATACCATGAATCATGTTGGGCTTCAATTCGGAATCAGGTCCTCCAGTCGGGATTCTGACTCGAGGCTCAATAGCCACCGCAGCAGGATTGTAGTGGTCCCGCATCATAGGACGCTGTGGTGGGTGCACGAAGTTTTGGAAGAGGTCATTGAGTCGCTGGAGCTAGTGCTCCAGATTGTTTTCTTCCTCAACTGGCTGAGCCATGATGGGGGAAGAAGAAGAACTTGGTTCTGAATCAGAAGAGAGAATAATGTGAGGGGGTTGCTGCACGAATACGGGCGTCGAGGCTTGGCCTTGACGAGAGCGAATTTCTAAAGGGGGTCTTAAGGGTGGTCTTAAGGACCTCCTACCGTACATGCACTGTTGGAAGAGATGAGTTTAGAAGGTGCTGGACCCAATCAAGACACCCAAAAATGTGTCAGGTGACTATAGAGGTGCGGGGCAGATGGACCCCTTGATTAGAAAGATCGTCCACCTGAGAATTACCTGGGCAGCCAGAGAGGGAGAGTCCCGCAAAGACCCCTACACGGTAGAGCGTCCCCACGGGTTACAGGGTTTCCCCCACCCGACCTCTCTTGTCACTGCGGTTCCAGGTAGACCAGAATGGGGATCTTGACCTCTTAAGTCTACCAATTTTTACTTTAAGATCAGGGTGCTTAAGGTTTCACTTGAACTTTTAGTTCTTTGAGTGCAAAGAGTGACCTAATTTAAGGTTGGTTGACCCAAGGGGGCAACTTTACCTCTTGTTTCCTTTGAGAGTTTTTGGGTCTTGTCTTTTAGGGTTCAAGTGTTTAGAGAGCCAATTGTTTTAGGTTTTCTTTGAATAGGTATTTTTAGACAAGGGCTTGGGCACACTTCATTTGGTTTTCTCAATTCTTGCTTAAGGAGTGTGTCTCTAAATCCCTAGTGTTGGATCCTAGGTTGGCTCTACTTGGTCCAGTTAGCTCTTTGTTGGGTAATTAGGGCTCAAGCAAGAATGTGTTAGCCCTTAAATACCCTTAATAGTGTGCAGGAATAATGGGTTGAAAACATGCAACTTTTTATGGTTACTAAGTATGGAAGACAGGTTAGCCCTATATTGCTTGTTCTTTTCTTTTCTTCCTCTTTAGAGTTTAGGGGTTAATAGCGAGAGGAAAAAATTACCTGTCCTCGGAGTGGTTGTCGTGCGGTTGCTTGTCTTCTTGATTTCCTGTAGCTGCACAAAAGAGAGGAGATTATCAGAAACTAAAAAGAAACAGGAATGTTTACCTCTAGAATAGCCGTTGCTCCCCGGCAACGGCGCCAAGAAATGACATGGCGACAACTAGGTTTTGTTATAGCGTTGTAGTATAATTTTTTTACTCGGAAAATAAAGAGTTCCCGAGGTCGAACTCAGGGAGAAAGTTGTATTTTAGGGGTACAAATTCTTATTACAAAAGATAAAGAGAGAGAGAGAGGGAGAGAGATGAAAATCTTCTTCTTCTCTTCTTTCTTCCTCTTTGTTTTCTCTTCTCTTTGGCTTTTGGTTTCTTCTTCTTTGTTTATCTCCTTGTGGTCTTCTTCTTCTGCCTTCTGTTCTTCAGATCTTCTTTTTACTTCTTTCTTCTGATCTTCTTCTCGTGCTCTTCTTCTGCTTTTGCTGTCAGGACGTCGTCTCTCCTTCTTTCTTCTTTTTCTTTCTGTCCTCTTTATCTGCAGCAGTGGTGATGTTCTTCTTCTTTCTTTTCTGCCTTCAGAGCGTCGTCTGATTTTCCACTCAGACGACTTAAGTCGCCGCTGCTACAGTGCCGCTCGGTGCTCCTTCCTTCAGTCTTCTTCTTCTCTTCAGCCCTTCCGCAGTCCCTGCACCTGTGCCTGCACACTCAAAGTTCCAATCAGAGATGGCAAAACCTACTCTACCCTCCCCCACCTGCATTTCTCTCTCACAGAAGCCGCTCTTAGGAAAGCTCTCCCAGAGCAACCGGGTAATCGGGTACGCGGGTCGCGCCCGGGTCCAGGCCCACCGGCGTGCGGTGGTGGGCGAGGAGTGTAGGTCGGGCTTAGTCGGGTCGGGCCAGGTCCGCGAGGCGTGCGTGCGTGCGGATGAGGCCGGGTAGTCGGGCGGGTGAAGGGGACCTCACCCCGTGAACTGAGGCGAACAGCTTAAGGCACTTTTTGCCTTTAAGCGCCCGTTCGCCTCAGTGGCTTTTCGAGGTGGGACTAAATGTCCCACCCCAATTTGGATGCCTGCGCGGAGGAAGCAGCGGCAGTCGAGGCGAAGCGCGGGGGCTTCACGCGAGAGCTTCGCCTCAACTGCAGCCTGGGACTTCGCGAAGACGCCTTGCACTGCCTGGGAGCGTGACCTGGGCGTGGCGCATCTGGGGCAGCAGGTGAAGAAGCTGCTTCGCTTCAACAATGGCGGCGGCGAGCGCAGGTACCTGCCCACAGAGAAACGGCCTCTCAGCCCAATCAGAAATGCGGAGGACCTTCGCCGTGGCACGGCGAACGTGGTCGGGGGGTGTGCAGGCGGCGGGGCAGAGCCTAAGGGCCGCCCTAGGTCAAACTGCAGGTTGGGAGATGGGTTTGTTCGGTGGAGTTGCAGAGGGTGATTTGGGGGAAGTGGAAGGGCGGAGGTTGATCAAGGTGAGGAGGCGGAGGTTCTGCGGTGGTCGGCGAGCCGTGTGGGTTGCTGGAGTGATGGGAGTGGGTCGCCGGAGCTGGGGCCGGAGGTGGAGAAGGTGAGGGCGATTGGTCGGATCGGGGCAACAGTAAAGATGTAAAGTGAGGAAAAGGAAGAGGGGAGGAAGAGGAGGAGTTCTACCTACTTAGCAGGACGAGGAGGGGCCGGAACAGGCGACAGTCGTATCGACTGTCGCCGGAGAAGAAGCTACCCAGAGGAAGGAGCGACGGCGAGGAGAGGGCTGGAGAGGCGCGCGCTGGGTGCGGCGCGATGCGGGAAGAGCAGGGGAAGGCAGCCCTGCTGCTGGTAGTGCGGCAGAACGACGAGGAGGAGGAGGGAAAAACCGCCGGAGCTGGAGGGCTTCCTGTCGGAGTGGGAAGAGAGTGAAAAGAGGGTGTTTCTCCGTCAGGACCGAGCTGACAAGAACGGCGGAGCGACAGGGGTATTTATAGGGGCGGAATCAGAGAGGAGGGCGGAGGGAGACGACGTGTCTCCCTCGTCGGAGGACGCCGGAAGAAGGAGACCCATACCGTTCGTGCGTTCGCACGGCCGATATGGTGGGTTGCAGCGACCAGGGGGGTGTTCCTGCGACGGCTGACGACGCAGGGCACCCCCATTTGACCTGGCAGGCCCTCCCCCTTACCCTGCGCGGCGCCATGCTCCGCGCAAGGTCGCCGGAGTGTGGTGCTGGCAGGTTTTGCAGGGAGGACCTGAATGTAAAGAACGAAGAAGAGTTAGGGGCCAAAATGCGAGGGTTCAAAAGTTGAGGGCCAAAAAGTAAATAGATGAGGACCAAAATGTAAAGTTGGTCAAGAAGGTTTCTTCTTAGGCTCAAGTTTTTATACGTGACTAATTAGGACCTAAGGATTCTGATGGTGAATTTTATTTCTAGATAAAACCTTGTTTGACCGGTCAATTTACGCAAAAACACAAATTAAGTTATTAATTGGGCATGGTTCTCAATGTAGGTCAAAATGGGTTCCGAAGGCCAAATTGAAGGTTCTAAACCCTAGAGATTATTTTTCTATGAATTTTAGAGGGTTTATTCTATTTTTACTTTGCCTTAAACCTCGTGAATTGAAGTGGGTTTGTTTTAAGGTTACAGATTATCATTTAGTTCCTTGGAATTGCTGTAGCCCTTATCAGATCATCCCACTTTCCTTCTTATTCGGTTTGTTTGACCTATGTTTGGACCCTGAATTACCCTGTATGCAGATTATACTGGTAAAATTGCATTTTTACCCCTTATGACTTGTTTTCTCCTTAAACTCAGAATTCTCTGAGTTAAGCCTTTCCTTGAGTTATGTAGGAGCTTTTATCCTTTGTATTAGGTCAAAATGAGCTAGTTATGGCTCATGATGAGGTTCTCATCAGAGTACTCGAGGATGTCATCGTTAGGGTATGGGATTTCTACTTCCCGATGGATTTTATAGTCTTGGATATGGATGCACCTGAAAACCCAAGGGATACACCAATTATACTAGGGAGATCCTTTCTGGCCACTGCTAGAGCGAATATAAATTGTGAGGAGGGACAAATTGAACTGAAATTCAGGAACCAAACATGAAAATTGACATCTTTAAGGCCCAACAAGGGATTAATTGCAGTGCTATAGAACAAATATGTGATATCAAGGCCATGTTTGATAAACCGTATATCGAGGACAACTTGATTACTCCCAATTAACCACAAGAAGATCCAAACCCGCAATCAGAGGAGTCTGACCCTGATCTAGATACTCCCATAACTCCTTCCCTTGCTCCTGACACACACCCTAAACTGCCCGCTTTTGCTGATAACCTCGTTCTGGAACTCAAGAGTCTTCCTGACCATCTGAAGTGCATCTTTTTGGGTTCCAATCAAACGTTTCCTGTGATTATCAACTCCAGACTCACACCTGACCAGGAATCCTGTTTGATTACTGTTCTCCAGCAACATCGTAGAGCCATTGGATGGACTTTCGATGATTTGACTGGTATCAGCCCCTCTTACTGCACACACCGTACCTACACTGAAGAGGGCACACAACCTTCCCATGAAATGTAGAAACGTTTAAATCCAAATCTACAGGAGGTCGTGAAAAAGAAGATCATTAAGTGGTTAGATGTAGGGATCATCTACCCGATCTCCGACAGTTGGTGGGTGAGTCCAATCCAGGTTGTGCTGAAGAAGGCAGCACTCACCGTTATTACGACTGAAATCGGAGAAGGTATACCGGCCTGTGTGGCGAACTCATGGAGAGTCTGCATTGATTACAGAAGACTCAATTCCTCCACGAAGAAGGATCATTTCCCCTTACCGTTTCTTGATCAGATCCTCGAGAAACTAACAGGAAATAGGTTCTTCTGCTTTTTGGATGGGTACTCTGGTTATAACCAGGTAGCAATCCATCCTGAGGACCAAGAAAAGACCACTTTCACCTGCCCTTTTGGGACGTACGCGTTGCGAAGGATGCCGTTTGGTCTCTGCAATGCACCCCTACTTTCCAATAGTGCATGCTTGCCATATTCTCAGATATGGTAGGTGATTATTTGGAAGTCTTCATGGATGAATTTTCAGTATTCAGGGAATCATTTGACGATTATCTCCTGCACTTGGTCCAAATCCTCAGGTGATGCATTGACGTGAATCTGGTTCTTTCCTAGGAAAAGAGCCATTTCATGGTGTCTGAAGGAATTGTCCTGGGACTTCTTATTTCATAAAAAGGCATCCAAGTCAATCAAGCCAAGGTAAACTTGATTTCTAAACTCTCGATGCCTAGCTCAATCAAGCACATCCGATCGTTTCTGGGGCACGTCTATTTTTACCATCGATTTATTCCCGATTTCTCAAAGATTGTGCCCCCCCTGACCACTTTACTCTCTAAGGATGGACCATTCGAAATCTCCAAGGAATGCACTCAAGCATTTGAAATCCTCCATGACCGAGTTACCCACGTCCTGATCCTACAGTCCCCTGACTGGTCTCAACCCTTTGAGATCATGTGCGATGCATCTGATTTTGCTGTAGGAGCAGTGCTTGGGCAGAAAATTGACGGGAAACTTGTGGTCATCTACTACGCTAGCAAGACACTTGACAAGGCTCAGTGTAACTACACAGTTACTGAGAAAGAGCTGCTAGCCATAGTATTTTCCCTGGAAAAATTTAGATCTTATCTCTTGGGTTCCCGTGTTATCATTTACTCGGATCACAGAGCTGTGATGCATCTCCTTGCAAACAAGGATGCAAAACCTTGATTAATCTACTGGATCTTGTTGTTACAAGAATTTGACCTCGAGGTTCGTGACAAAGCGAGAAAACAGAACGTGGTAGATGATCACTTGTCCCGCCTTCCTTTTGAGATCATCAACCCTTCCGGACTCATCACGGAACATTTTCCTGATGAGCACCTTTTGACTATCAATACAGGGCTTCCATGGTTTGCTGATATAGTAAACTACTTGGCAGCACATCAAATTCCATCCGATTGGCTGAAAGCCAAGAAGGACAAATTGCTTTCCGATGCCAAGTACTACTTTTGGGAAGACCCGTATCTTTTCCGCATCGGTGCTGATCAGATAATTCGACGATGTGTCGCAGAAGCGGAAATGCAAGACATATTGTCTTTTTGCCATGACCAAGCATGCGGTGGACATTTTTCAGGTCATAAAACCGCAGCAAAAGTCCTCCAGTGCGGCTTCTATTGGCCCATGATTTTCAAAGACGTGTACAATCACTGTGAGGCATGTACTCGTTAACAGACCTTCGGCAACATGAGCCATCGTGATATGATGCTTTTACAGTCGATTCTGGTATGCGAAATCTTCGACGTATGGGGGATCAATTTTATGGGACCCTTTCCTGTCTCAGACAGCTTTGAGTACATTTTACTCGCTGTTAACTACGTGTCCAAATGGATTGAAGCCATTCCGACCCAAACCAATGATCATAATGTGGTTATCAAATTCATTCATTAGAACATCTTTTCACGGTTCAGGATTCCACGTGTTATAATTTCTGATGGAGGGACCCATTTCACTAACACTCAGTTCAGGTCACTGATGACCAAATACGGGGTATCACACCGAATCTCTACTCCTTACCACCCCCAAACTAATGGTCTAGCTGAGCTATCAAATCGGGAGATTAAGAAAATCCTCCAGGTTATTGTTCGACCTGACAGGAAGGATTGGTCATCCCGACTTCCGGAAGCTTTGTGGGATTATAGGACTACCCACAAAACCCAATTAGGTATGTCTCCCTTCATATTGGTGTACGAGAAGGCATGTCACCTCCCCGTCGAATTGGAGCACAAAGCCTATTGGGCAGTACGGAACTGCAATCTAGATCTTTCTAAGGCAGGAACCCATAGATAGCTTCAAATGAGCGAGATCGATGAATTACGTCATGACGCATATAAGAACTTGCAAATTTACAAAGAACGGGTTAAGGCATTTCACGACAAGCACATATCTAGAAAGATCTTCCATCCTGGTCGAAAGGTCCTACTCTTTGATGCCAAGCTTAAACTGTTCCTAGGAAAGCTGCGATCAAAATGGATCGAACCCTACCTCGTCTGACAAATCTTTGGAAATGGAGCCATTGCGATCAGTCCACTCATCCATGATTCTGAACCTTTCGTCGTGAACGATCAGAGACTCAAACCGTTCATTGACTTAACCGATACAAATTTGGCTGAGATATCCTTTAACCTCTATTCTCCCTGAGCTCATTGTGCCCAGCCGATGGCGTAAAACTCAGCGCTTAACGGGAGGCAACCTGTCATTCTTGAAAAACCTGAAACCTTTCTTGACATTCCTATGCTAAATTCATATTGCATTTTAGGGTTCATCCATTAGAACAGCCGATTCCACCTCAGGTACCCATACCTAAGTCTAGAAATCGTTCGCAACAGTCACCTCGACCCGTTCGCCCACCCAAAACCTATTTTAATGAATGATCTAAGCTAAATTCAAACCCACCTAATTTACAATGGGGATATTGCAAATCGTAGGCAGGGCGTATGAAAGTGCAAAACACCATGAAAACTCATCTCACAAGAAAAGGTTTCAACAAAAAGATCACATATCACAAAAAACACCAAAAAAAAAAGAAAAAATCTTGAAAAAGAACAAAAAAATAATGAAGGGAGAGAATTTTGAGGCCATACAAATCATGAGGAGAAAATGAGAAGGAAAAGAGAAAAAAAATGTCAAGAAAAAAAATGAAAAGAAAAAAAGAAAGTCATTAGTAAGACATTAAGGGATTAACTGAAGTTCTAGACCATATCAAGAAAAAGAAAAATGAAGGAAAAAGTACTAAATGAGACACAAAAGAGATTAGTAGGAACGCTGATCTTAGGCCTCTTGGGCTAAACTCTTAGGCTTAAAAATTCAAGTATCCGCTAAGATCTAGATAGTCCTCAAGAGGTTGAGGAAAATGCAAAGCTTAATTATTAAGTCTAAGGCTTAGGGAGTATTCGACCTTGTTAACTGACCTTTAGTTTGCGAGACTCGGTAACCTAAGCACCCCAATCCACACACAGTCTGGTTCAATGCGCATAATCATCAAAATCATGCAAAAGCATTTAACTATTCTGAAAAGGTCACCTAGATTAGGAGAGGCCGACCAACACAAGTTGATTTGGACGAGTTCCCGACACGAAGAGGTGAGAAATTCCCCTCGAAGATGCGTAATAACATATCGTCTCCTCGGTGCTTGTTTCCTAGGATATTTACATATCCTAGCGGGGGCACGTAAGCACCCTATGCTGGTTCATATGCCATGGGAGGCATTATCATGAAATGTCGACTGCCAGGGTCTGGATTTAGCTATAGAACGCCATGGGTAGGATTATCTCGAAATCTCGAAAGCCAGGGTTTTGGGGGTTGCCATGGGAGGTGCTATCACGAAGCATCGATTGCCAGGGACCTTTCGAGGATTGATGATGGGGACGAGGAATCTGATAGAAACCATATTGAGAAGCCAATCCGAAGGTAGAAATAAAAAGAAAAGAGAGAGAAAACTCTCCAAAAAAAAAAAAGAAATCCTCTGTCTCTCTTACAAAAAATGCACCGCAAACTGAACCAAGGCTAAAATACATTTCAAGCACGGGTGCTTTAACTGCGAAGTCCAACGAACGTTAGGATAGTTCCTGTGGACCTTAAAAACCTTCGCGGAGGACCGAGGCTAGAGCTGGTCAGGTCTAGATCTTGGTTGGTACTTGAGTACCTCTAGGCCTACTGTCGGCATTCTAACCTAATCAAAAAGAAAAAAAGCACACATTATAACCAACTGGAGGTCCTAACTCAACGAATAACTCTTCTGAAAGAAAGGTAAGAAACAAGGGGTAAAACTATAATTTTACCATTGTAGTGCAACAACAGGTTTTCTCATTGGCTAAACATATGATCTTAACAAGATAAAATGTGGGTTGGTTCAGACAGAAAAGGGTTCAGGTGAAATTTGGGAATTAAATGACTTCTTGTAACCCTAAATTAGACTCACTTAATTTAACAAGGTTCTGGTCAGGATAAAATTCACCTAAACCCTCTAAAATTCATGGAAAAATATCCTCTAGGGTTTAGAACCTTCAATTTGGCCCTTAGAACCTATTTTGACCTAAATAGGGGCCTCAGTCAAATGTTTGCCCTAAATTAGGTTTTTGGGTAAATTGTCCAGTCAAAAGTGGTCAAACCTAAAATCCAACTTCACCATTGGATTCCTTAAGTCCAAATTAGGTTTGTACTAATATTTGGACTTAAGGGGAATTCACCTTGACCTACTTTGCAAACAAGTCCAGCCCAATTACATTTCTACTCCTAACTTTTGAAACCTCTACAGAAACCCCCTAACTTCCTTGTCATTCTTTGCAATTAGGTCCCTCCGCTATTACAGCGGAGGGAATCCTACTCTGGCGAAGTATCGAGGGAAAGAATTCCTTGATTCCTTAGAGAATCCCTTTCAAATTTGAAAGGGAGATCCTCTGAGAAATCTCCTCTCATGTGAACCCATTATCAAGCCCTAATTTCTACCCAATCTCTAGTGCGAATGCATGAGAGATTTGGGCCTCTTTGAGTTTCCAACTTCGGCGAGGTTGATGTACTTGGAAGCTTGGTTTTCAAGCACAAGACCTTCTACTAGGGGCTATAAAAGGATGCCTAGATCATTCCGCACCTCCCAAGCTTGAAATTAGCCTGAGATTCCTCCCAATTCATCTCCTCCCCTCCGGTCAACCACCCAGCAAGCTCTGGAAACCCTTCTCTCTCTCTCGTCACTCTACCACAATACCAGTGGCAGAGTTCTCTTTATCATCTTCGTCTGCATCGTGCTACACCAGCCGACATCCCTGCAATCCCCTTGTCGTCTCCGTCCTCCTCCCACCAGGTCCTTCATCTTCAACGACGGCAGTATGAGTCAGCCACCTCCTCCGCATCCCCCTTCGTCTATTCACCCTCAGTTAAGTCCTCTCTCTCTTCTCATCATTTTTTTATCATTTATTTCTGCAAATACGCCTCGATGCTCGCAAACCACCACCACCTTCTCCACCTCCAGCCAGACCTCCGGCGAGGTGTTCCCACCGCTCCATGCCTCCATCCACCTCGCCACCTACCTCACGAGCACCGCCACACCTGACTGACCCTAACCCCTCACTCCATCCACCGCGCCAAGCCCCCAAAACGCCCCCCGAATACCCCCACCTTCTCACCCATAGGGTGACCTAGGCACGCACACTCAGGCCACCCCACGCCACGCCGACCACCGTGCCACCTTTGCCGTGTTTAGGCAAAGCTCCCTGCGTTTTCTAACAAGGCCTCAAGGCCGTTTTCTTGCTGACAGGTTTGAGACCTTCGCCGCCATTGACGAGGCATGAAGCTTGCTTGAAAGCTTGTTCTAGGTTGTCTCGCTCCAGGCAATCAGTTCCAGGTCGTGCGAACTATCCTCGTGCACATCTTCAGCCCAGCAATTGGAGTCGATGCCCACGCAGCTGTTGCAATTCCAGGGAACCTCTGCTGCAGGCGCTTGCGACAAAGGTGGGACAACATTGTCCCACCTCGAAAGTGTAGGAGCGGGAGCAGCCGAATAAAGTGAAAAAGTCACAGAGGCTTATCGCTTCCTAACCATGGGGTGCGGTCCCACTCGCCCTCTACCTCGTCCGTGACCCCACTGCCCGCATACCTGGCCTCGACCCGTATACTCGACTAGCCTGCGCACTCCTTGCCCACCACGCACACCAGTGGGATTAGTTTCGGGCGCGCATACCCGACCTGATAACCCGAGAAGGCTCTAGGAGAATGAGCCTAAGAGAGAAGGAAGAAGAGAGATCGTAGGGGAGGGTAGGGGTAGGTTTTGCTCTCAAGAGAAGAAGAAGAAACTAAGGAAGGAGAGGGCAACAGCTAGAGAAGCTACGGAAGGAGAAGGCAAAGTAGAAAAGGAGAAAGCTGTAAAGGAGCTGAAAGTAGAAGAGAAGGAAAGAAGAAGACAAGGGCCAGAGAAATCAGAGAAGAACGAAGAAGAAGAAGCCAAGAAGAAAAAAGGCCATCAGAGATAGAGAAAGAAAAGAAAGAAGGAGATCAGAGATATAGATCAGACAGAAGACAAAGAAGAGCACTGTAGCAACCTGATATTTAAGACGTCTGATTTCCAAAATCAGACGTCCATATTTTTTGTGCTTCTATATACATTGATATTTTGTGGATCTATTTACATTTCTTGCATTATAACTCTGATTTTTGATTTCATATTATATCCAATTTGAAAGTTGTGTTCTTGATTTTTGAACCCCAATTTGCTCCTTGTGTTCGACCTTGGACTTAAAAGTTCGAGTAATAAAATTCATTTGTTTTGAATGCTTTTTCGACTGTACTGCAACGCAACCTTTTTAAAAACCCAATCAAGTACTCTTAACAAAAACCCTCCCCCTACCCGTGCGACTCTCCTCTCTTTCTCTCTTAGGATCTGCTCTCCCAGAGCCACACAAGTATTCAGGTTATCAGGTCAGGTGATTACCTAGGACCAGGACCACAGACGTGCGGTAGTGGGCAAGGAGTGCAGGTCAGGTCAGGTCAGCCAGGTCCGCGGGAGCATGTCGCGGATGAGATCGGGTCAGGTGTGTGGGACCTCACCTCGTGGTACTGAGGCGAACAACTACAGGCACAAAATCAACTTATGCAGGTGTAGGTGCCCCTTCGTTTCCGAGGTTGGACTATCAGCGCCCCCTCTTCTCGCATGCCTGCAACAGAGGTTGTTGCATCCAATTGCAACAGCTGCTAAGGCCTTCGACTGGAATTGAAGGCCTGAGTGCATGCGCGAAGTAAGTCCGCGTAACTTGGGACTTCAGCACCTGGGACAGCAGCACCTGGAGCGGCTTCAAGAAAGCTTCAAGCTAGCTTGCCAATGGCGCATGGGGCCTAAACCTGGAAACACAAGAACGGCTTCGCAGCCACGTCAAATCGTTCAGAGAGGATCGTCGGAGCACGGCGGATGTGCTGGGGGTGGTGGCGTGCCTAGGGTGTACTGTGTGCACGTGAGTGGTCATGTTTGGTGGGTGGTTTGGGTGAGTGGTGCAATGAGTGAAGTGTGGGAAAGTGCTTAGTGAGGTGTCGCGAAGGTCGTGAGCTTGTTGGTGAGGGTTTTTGTGGCCTGTGGAGGTGGGATAGCCTCACCGGAGGTGGTGGTCGGAGATGGAAGGGATGGTGGTGCGATGGGCGTCAATGGTGGATTTTGGGTAATAAAGAGAGGGGAGGTAAATAGAGGAGACAAGGAACTTAGCTAGCGCATTAAGGGATGAAAGGGGGCAGCGAAGGTGTCAGGTCTGGTATGGCCAACGTCGAAGACGAAGGCGGCTCCGGTGAGGTGGGAACGGCGAGGACGAAGAGGAACGGGCGCCTGCTGGTACGATGAGGCACGGACGAAGTCAAGGAGGAGGAATTCGCCGCATGTATGGCGGTCGGATGACAAGGAGGAGCTGGGAAGGTCACCGGATGTCGAGGAGTCTACGGCCGTGAGGAGAAGAGAAGAATTTGAGGTATTCGCAGTTGAAATCGAGCGTGGAGGAGTCGGGGAGATCTGGGCTTCTTTAAATAGGGCTCTGAAGGTTGGTTAGGGCTTCGGAAGCAAGCTTCCCAAGCTTGGAAGGTCTCCAGAGATGGAATTGTTAGGATACCCAAATCTCTCATGCATTCGCATGAGAGATTGGGTGGGAATCAATGCTCAAAGATGGGTTCATACTGATAGGGATCTCTTAGAGGATCTTCCTTCCAATTTTGAAAGAGATCCTCCAAGCAATCAAGGAGATCTTCTCTGTCAAAGGTTGCCGGAGTAGGTTTCCTCTGCGATAATGGCGGATGGACCTACTTGTGAAGACGACGAGAAAGCTAGAGGGCTGTTAGCAAGGGTTTTTGAAAGTTAGGGGTAGAAATGTAATCAGCTGGATCTTTTTGCAAACTAGGTCAAGGAAAACTCATCTTGGGTCCAAATTTTGGTAAAAATCTAATTTGGACCTAAGAAATCCAATGGTGAAGTTGGATTTTGGGTTTGGCCATGTTTGATTGGGAAATTTATGCAAAAACCCAAATTAGGGTAAATATATGTTTGAGACAACATTCTAGGTCAAGATGGGTTCTAATGGCCAAATTGAAGGTACTAAACCCTAAAGAATATTTTTATATGATTTTTAGAGGATTTAAGTGAATTTTATCCTGACCAGAACCTTGGTTAATCAAGTGGGTCTGTTTTTAGGATTTCAAGAAGTCATTTAATTCACAAAACACACACAAGCCCTTTTCTATCAAATCCAACTCACTTGTTATCTTATTAAGATTATTTAACCTTTGTTTATCCCTTGAGAAAACCCATGGTTGTACTACATTGGTAAAATTACAATTTTACCCCTAGTTTCTTGTGTTTCTCTTAGAAAGGTTATGCAATGAATTATGACCTTTAATTGGTTATGTAAGAGCATTTATCCTCTTCATTTGGTCAAAATGAGCTAGTTAGGGCTCATAATGGTGTTCCCATCACATATCCTAGCCTCGCATCTTTACCTTTTCGAGCCTTTATGTAGGAGATGTTTTTTAATAAGATTCCAAAGAAGCCACCTACCTAGAAAAATGAGTGAAAAGGAGAAAAAGGGTAAAATAAAGTAGGAGGAAGAAAAAAAAAGAATTTCCAAAGAAAAATAAAAATGTGTGCATTCAAATAACATGAAAACCTACAAAGAGTGAGTTGTAGCAATAAGAGATCAAATGATTTAGCCAGGGAGATATACACTATAGGTTCACCTTGGTGTTGACCTCGGGATAGAAAAAGGTAGGAGAAAGTGATCGCGAATACGCGATTTGTTAATTAGGCAATTTAGTGTCGTTTCAACACGTAAATCTACTTTCGCTTTTAAAATTTATAAGACCTCGATAGGGAAGTATCTAGGGTCATCCAAGGAGACAACTTTTTGATAAATCAATCTCTTGCTTCGAAATACGGAAATCACCTTTCTTTTTGTATTTTTAAATATGTAATTTTTTTTAGGTTTTTGAAATAAAGGGGCAATCGCAAGTTGGTGGTAGAAAAAGATTAAATCTAATTTAACAACTAGGTGACAAGAAAGACCTCTTCTGAAGCTCACCCTAGGCGCGTGAAGGCCTAGGATAATTGAGAAGAGGGAGTGAAAGTGCTAAAAAAAAACTAAAGTAAAGAAGAAGGTACACCAAGTAGAAAAGGAAACTTAATATTAAGGGGATTTCTGTTTTACAAATGTAGAGGAAAGCTTCTACAAAAAGTAAAACTACAAAAAATAAAACACAAATCCTGGATGATGATGGTGAAGAGGGAAGGCTCCTTGCTCCAACTGCATCTGCTCTTGCAGTTAAAAAGGGGTCCTCCTCCTTTCTCTTGAACCAGAGATAGTCTACTCCTAGCAAGCCCTTGAAGGGCGTGCCTTCTCCTTCCTAGAGTGGGTGGCTCCCACTCCAAGAACTCCTCTTGAAGGTGGCGTGGACCACCTTTGATTCCTTCTCCAGGGGTGGTAGTGTACCACCCTCAAATCCTCCACTTCCTAGGGCAAGAGTGTACCCTACGTTGTCCTTCAATGCCTGGCTTCCTTCCTTGGCTGGAGTGGGCACAAGAGAGAAGAGAAGAGGGGAAGGCAACAAGGGGATAAAGTATCCCCTTAATCTTCTTCTTCTTCTCTTGACCTTCCATGTAGGTGGAAATATGGGTAGAAAAATTATAGCCAAGGGTGAGTTTTAATGGTGGTGGTAGGGGGTTTATATAGGAATGGTAGGGGGTTAAGGGTAGTTAATAGATGGAGGGTTAGGATGGCTTGTTGGTAGTAGTTAAGGGATCCTAGGGTTGATAATGGTTGGCACCAAAATGGGGGGGTGTAAGGTT
This sequence comes from Thalassia testudinum, assembly GCA_037157565.1. Taxonomy (NCBI): domain Eukaryota; kingdom Viridiplantae; phylum Streptophyta; class Magnoliopsida; order Alismatales; family Hydrocharitaceae; genus Thalassia; species Thalassia testudinum. Next base: position 98,736,684 of record JAZHRO010000031.1, on the reverse strand, counting down.
TTTGGCGCCAACCCTAAGGGAGGACTAGGGTTAGGATTTAAGGTGGTAGAGTTAGGTGGCGTGTAGGTTATGTGTAGGGTTAGGATGGTGTTGTTGGGTGGTGGTTATGGGATGGAGGGTAGATATAGGGTGATGCCAAAGAGGAGGGTTGCTTGAGGTAGTAGTTATGGTGGAGTTAAGGGAGTTGGCACCACTTTAGGTGGGTTAAAGGGGGGGTTTAGGTGGCATCACTAGATGGAGGGTTAGGATAGGTTGGGGGGTAATATGTAGGGTGTAGATGGGAGGAGGTGTTGGCGCCAAATGAAGGGATGTAGGGGGTGATTTTTGGTGCCAACTAGGGTAGGGTTTAGGGTAGTTATGGGGGGTTAGGTTTGGCGCCAAGTGTCGGTTTCTAGAAGGGGTTAGGTGTAGGGCTAGGATAAGGGCTTGTGTTGGCACCAAAATGAAGGGGTGGCTATGGTATTTTGGCGTCAAATTGAAGGGGTGTTTAGGTTGGTAGTTATGGTGGGTTGGCGCCAAAAGGGGTTGGGTTAGGTTAGGGTTGGTTAGGGTTAAGGTGGAGTTGTGGTCAGCCACAGAGGTTTTGGTGGAGTAGAGTTTAGCTAAGCTAGTAGAGTAGAGCTGTAGGAGTTAGGGTTTCATGGAGGAGAACTGAGGAAGAGTATTCTGGAGCTGGTATCAGGTACTCTGGAGCTGGGGCTACTGAGGTAGCTTCAAGGGGAGCTCAACTACTGAGCTTAGCTACTTAGTTCTTATGCAAGTAGCCAAGCTTGGGTAGTTGAGCTCAGTTGAGCTGGCCTCAACCTAGCTGGAGCTAGGTTGAACTGGAATTGCCTTTGACGAGAACTCTGGAGCTAGCTAAGCTACTAGTTGACTAGTAGCTCAGCTAGCTTAGAGTTAAGCTACTATGAGCTGGCTAGAGTTGAGCTTGAGCTAAGGTGAGCTGAGCTTAAGCTGAGGTGAACTCCAGTCAACTTAGTTGAGCTAGCTAGAGCTTCTAGTGAACTGATGGGAGCTGAGATGAGGTAGACTCAACTAAGTTGAGCTGGATCTGAGCTGACCTGAGCTAGGGTGAGCTAAGATGAGCTCTCTTGAGCTACCATTTAGCTAAGGTGAGCTGAATGGAGCTAACCCTAGTCCAAGGGAGCTGGTATCTAGCCATGATGAGTTGGAACTAGCCGAGTCCTAGCTTGATTGAGCTTCCTCTTCAACAGTTGCCTTCCCGAGTGCTAGGGTTCTAGGGATCTGACTCCCTGCTTATCCCTAACACTCCAAGAAACACATCAAAAATAAAATAACAAATGCAATGTATGCCTAACCTAATTTATGCCTAAATACAACCCAAAAACTTGTTTGCGGATCAAAATCCTAAGAGCTAGGTTTGTTTTAATGCATAAGAATAATGATAAATTGACGTTTATCAGAAAGCTACCAATCCTTAGTAAGTGATGTGGGACGAAAATTGCCCTCACGAAATACGTTTAATCAGCTTGTGATTAGACCAGTTGAACCCACTTGACTTGGTTCGCACAGGAAGGCGAGGAGGCACGATCCACGGAATAGTTACAACTTCCCATAATATCTCTCAATAACTCCCCATAATATCTCTCAACAAACTCTCCATTATCTCTTCGTAACAACCTCCCTCTCATGTATTCTATAAATAGTCCCTATGTACACATGGTACGGGGCCCCAAACCTGGAAGGGAGGAATCCAAGGCTCTTAGCCTACCACCCGATATGTATTTTTCCCACTAATAGTGGATATTAAGGGTTAAATCCCCTTTCCAGATGTACACCCCTTGAGGTGGAACTGGGTCAACAATCGCCGTGTGCATGTGATTGGTTGTTTATTTTTATTCTCATGTGGTTATGTTACGTTTCGTATACATAAAAATTATTTGATGGCCTTCCAAGGTACATCAAATGGCGCCGTCTGTGGAAAATTTTAACAAAAATGACATGTTCTTTATATTAGGGTTGTGTTTGTCCTTGCTATGAATTGGTGGAATGGCAAGGCACAAACAGACCACCCAACCGGAGGTGGGTCCTAGTTGCTTGGCTACTACCAACATGAGGTGTCCTCAGCCTGAGCCCATCCCTTACCTGGAAACCCCACTTAGCTGCACCGTCCAACCGGTACTCTCTCCACCCGACAAGAACTCCCCTTCACAGATTCTCTCCTTGGCAAGTTCAGCCTGACAAGCCTCCTGCCAGTAGTGGTGGCTACCTAAAACTTCACCTCCCGCCTATGAGAAGGGCACTATCAAACCCTTCCCGCAAGCACCTCTTGCACTACCCAGGCTCAATGTGACTCCCTTGTGCATTATGCTAATTAGAAGTAGGGAGCTTCGATCTCCTTGTTCCCATGCACCCACAACGATGTCCGCGGGCTCTATTCCGAATATCTTCTTCTCATCACCATACAATGCATGGCCTCCGATCATTCTGGGAGGGGCACGTATGCCTGCCAAAGTTGGTTGCCTGCCTCGATTATGCAAGCCTTGCATTTGGAGTGTATATATGTATATATCTCCCCCACGGCAAAGAGAGAACTCATACAAGGTTACACTGCCGGTGGGGATGATCCCACCCGATAGCTCCCCTCGATGGCACATCACCACCCTGCTCAATTGTCAGTGTCTCCTTGTTGAAGCCTCGCTCACCTAAGGGCATTGGTGGCTCCACCTAAGTGGCCCTTCTAGCTCCTCCACCTGAGAAATGGTCAGCCCTTTCGAGTGTTATCGACCTGTTTAAAGGGTAGCCCCTGAGGCTCGCTGGAGGGGCCATATGACTTAGGCACTAGCCGACCCCTCTTACCATTCAGTCTATTTCTTGCCTCTCTGCCAGAGGGGGCCACCGACTGAGTCTCTTTGACGCTTGATCAAGTCAGCCCATAGCAAGGATGTCCATTCACATGCACAGATAAGTAAAATTTTTCTATTTCATAAAATAGATGTTTACTTTTACACAAATTATATACCACTCATCTCTAAACTCGGCTGCGAACTAGTACACGTTGGGACATAAAAACACCCTCACATTCACCATAAGCATGTGCCACCCGCACGGGATAGGCTGCTAGTGGGTACCCAACCAGAGTGGACCTCAGGCCCCCTGCGAGTGTTGGTTTTGTGTAAGGAACCTTGGTGGGAGAGTTTGGGTACACAAGTCTCACTAATGCGAATGGGGGGTCGAGATCGAGTTCGAAGTTGAGAACTGAATTCTTGCACTTCCATTGCGACTTATATTTTACTAATCAGCTATTTTTTTAGAAAACGATTAGCAAACAACCCCTTCCCAAGAGGCGAGCGGGGCAATGAAACACCTATCCCCCAGCACTACCGACCAATAGGTGCTAGGGGGCAAGGGTGTACCCTCCACGTGAGGGCAAGGAGAAAGAAGTCTACTCTCGTAGTCGACATTATCGGACTACGAGAGTGAGGGCATCTGATGTGGGATGAAAATTGCCCTCACGAAATACGTCTAATCAACTCGTGATTAGACCGGTTGAACTTGCTTGGACTCGGCCCATGCAAGAAGGCAAGGAGGTGCGATCCACGTAGCGGTTACAACTTCCCATAATATCTCTCAATAACTCCCCATAATATCTCTCAACAAACTCTCCATTATCTCTTCGTAACAACCTCCCTCTCATGTAGTCCCCTACGTACACATGATACGGGGGCCCCAGACCCAGAAGGGAGGAACCCAAGGCTCTCAACCTGCCACCTGATATGTATTTTTTCCACCGATAGTGGATCTTGAGGATTAGATCCTCTCCCCAGAGGTACACCCCTTGAGGTGAACTAGGTCAACAATCACCATGTGCATGTGATTGCTTATTTATTTTAATTCTCACGTGGCTATGTTACGTTTCCTATACATATAAATTCTTTGATGGCCTTCCGGGACACATCAGTAAGGTAAATATGAAAATAGGGTCCATCAGAGTGAAGAGACACTCTTTTCTCTAGTGAAACCATAGAGTTCAATTTAGTTGCCCATTTGATAAGTTACATTTATACAAACGAGATGCTTAATATTTTAATTTTAATTCAAACTTTGCGTCGGCTAACATATCTTCAAAATGTTTCTCTTGAGACCCAACTCTTAAGCTAATAAAAATCTCTAATAAGGCTTAGGGTGTACGTATTTAAGCCAATATCTTAAAACTATTGAGTCTTTGATGTTAAGGTTTTATGTACGATTTCCTTCGAATTGGTGAAAAATCATGTTGATATTCTTAATCTTGATTAGCTCAAATTCATGTCTCAATTTTCTGCAAAATCGTTCATCTTCTGTTTTGCTAAGGGACTAGCAAACGATAGGCATCGAGGTGTGATAATTACATGATAATTAATGTTAATTTGCCTAGATTATGTTAACCACCTGTCCAATTGCATTATAAATAGTTGCATATTAGGCTTAGAGCATGTATTTAGCACAAAATTGATTTATGACCAATTATTTTGTTTTGTATATATATAGGATGTAGCTGGAATAAAGTTGGAGTAAATAAAGAATAAAGTGAAGAAGCTCAAAGAGAAGGGACACATGGCATCACCCTACTCATTCTACACCTCCACCGTTGGACAACCTACCCAATCCAAAAACACCCATGTCCTAAACCTATTTTTGGAAACCCACAAACACATGCCCATCTTAGATCCTTCATCCCAGGGCTTAGGAATAATTTGCTAAAAATAGCCAAAACTAACCCACCACCATAAGTTTCATCTCCACACTCCAAGTTTCATCATATGGCCTAGTTTAAATTTAATCTTCCAACAAAAATGGTATTATCTTTACTTAGACATAAGGTGCCTAATCCTAGCCCTATATTTTGGCTACACTTCCATCACCCTCCATGCAAGTCCAACTAGACCTAATTATCCTAGCCTTCCAATTTAAACCTCCTAATCCTAGCCCTTCATTCACCTCAATCCGTGGCCAAACCTACAGACCAATCACATGCATTCTCCATTTCTATAAATACTCCTAGCCTCCCAACATTTCGAGGCATTCAATTCACTACCTTACCTTAGTCTACCTTGGCCACCAAACTTAACCCTAGCTATCCACCTTCTTTCCCTCCTTCACCTTGACGTTGAGGCCTTCCTCTAGGTCAAGGTGTCTCCACGCCACCTTTGGCGTGGAGGTTCTACCAGGTGCGCCTTCACCTCCACCACTTCTCCTCCTCTCTGCGATTTCTCCGAGCTACGCCTTTGATGGTAACACCATCATCTTCTTTATAGAACTCAAATTGACTAATTTACAAGGTTAAATTCACTGAATTAATGTATTGAAATGGTATAAGTCAATCTTGGCCAAATTAAGAAGAATTAACGTAAATTGGGCTAATTCTACAATTTTAACTGACAAATGCAACTGCAAAGTAACTCAGGGGTAAACCTATGCCTAATTGAAGGTCAATCGAGCTGAAAATTCAAATTAGTGAGCTTGCATTGACTGATTTAGTGTTTATCTGAAAAGTAAGAGCTAATTATATTTAAAAACCCTAACTCCAGTCTTACTTTAATTTAAGGGGTTCTGGTTAAAATAAATGTAATTTAAACCTTCTAAAAATCATTGAACAATATTTTATAAGGTTTAGGACAATGTATTTGACAAAATGGATCTATTTTGACCTAAAACAAAAACATAAGCGAATATTTAAAACATTTTGGTTAAAATGTAAATTGACTAACTAAACCTTATCAAAACCTAGAATTGAAGTCACCCATGGATTCCTTGAGTTCAAATTAGGTTACTCTAAAAATTTGAGATCAATTGGACTTTATCTTAATCAACTTTGCAAAACAGACCTCAACTTTTGAATTCCTTACATAATGGTTCTAAATCCTTTCATTGTCGTCCTTGGTTGAGTCATGTTGGCACCAGCCTTCTCCAATGTAGGGGCTACAGTAGCAGGCTTCTCCTCGCAACGAGCTCAATTTGCAACCTTGATTGGTTGAGATTCTCACAAGGAAATCCTACCAATCTGGTGGGATTGATCCCCAGATCTTCATCAACACAATAAACACATCTCCAGCTTCTCAAATGGCAAGAATTGCCATTATTTCGGCCACAAAATTAGGAGTTCAACCCAACAAATTGACGACCAATTCTTGCGATTTTGACTCAAATTGATGCTTGGAGTGCATCTATTTAAGTCCCTAATCTTGGTCGTTCATGAGTGTGTGAATTTGGATGTGAATCTCCTCTTCTTCACACTCCATTGAAGCACCTCGGAGCTTGTTCAACCTCCTCATCTGCCACTCTGCCACCGAAATTGGCAAAGGGCTTCTAACTCTTGACATCCCATGGAGCTTCAAACGGAGCTTCATGCAAAGGTTCATGGCTTATTTCTTCTTCTTTGGCTTCGATTACTTCATCATCTTCTTCCTCGTCATTCCTTCTTCGCTAGGTAATTCTTCTCTTCCTTTCACCAAATTAGGTTAGGGCTTTGCGTAGTTCGGATTCCAATTAGATATTTGGAGCTTTGTAGCTCCATTCATAGCCTCCTCCACTCTCCCCGTCGACCACCATTAACACCCACCAACACCTTCACCATCATCACACTCCACTCGCCCACACTTTAAATTAGGATGGGGGTTTCGTTCCATTCACCTTCATCGACATTTCCCCCAACCTAATTGGATTTGCTGATGTCCATGCTGCCATCCACCAAACCCACCATTAACGTCGTTAGTTCTCATTGTCCAACATAGCTGCCTATAAGGTTAGGGCCTTGCTCTAACGTGCCACGCCAGAGCATTTGAGATCTTAATCGAGGTCGAAGACCAACGTTTTGCTCGTGTAGGAACTCACCATTCTCCATGTCTTCGCCGCCGTCGTTCGTCGTCTCCACCCCTCTGATCAGACAACTGTCGCCACCACTACGTCGACGACAAGCCGGTGATGCTACTCTGCCCTTCATCGGAGCTCAGCACTAGCCAGAGCTCGACTCCGACCAAACTCCAATGACCCTCATCGGTTGCATGGAAGGGCCCTTTACTGGGGGACCTATTTCAAATAAAAATTAAGAATTCAAGGGCCTAATCATGAACTTTCAGGGACTAATTTGAAGATATTTCTGAATAGTTGAGCATTTATGTTGATTGTTGGCCATTTGGCTTTTGTATTGAAATCTTATACCCTAAACATTAACAACTTGGTAATTTTAGTGCTTATTCATATTATTCATTGATTATTCTCAATTAAGAATTTATTAAAATATAATTTCTTCAATTGTAGTATTGAGTTGAGAGATCAACTTAAATATTTCTGAACTAGACTTTGTGTGTAGAAAATCAAATTTATCGTTCTAGTTCCCAAACTAATTTTTAGCGAAATCTTCATAATGATAAGTCATGCATTTCTGTTTGCTCCTTGCATTCGATCTTGGAATATTCCTTTATTTCATCTATAAATCTAAAAGTATTTTCATACATTTGACTCTATTACAGCATGTGTTTTATTAAATATCGATTCAGGCGCAATAGCCTTCAAGGCCACTATTACTTTCATTTCCTTTTTTTCTTTTCAAGCTTTACTTTAGTTGTAATTTTATTATCTTTGTCATTAGCTCAATCTTAGTTTATTATAGACATTTTTTATTATCAATAAAAGCAAAGTTTTTATTTCTATCTCTATTTCTTACTCTAGTTGGTTTTAGTTGATAGCCTTATCTACAATCTTGCTTTATAAAGAAAAATCATAAAAAATTATAAAATAGAGAAAAAGTAAAAAATGAACTTAGGAAGTGTAAATATCCAATTGCATCCCAATGGGATGACCCAGACTCTAATTTCAACTAGGATTTTTTGAATTCAGTAAACGTTATTTACATGATTTTTCATTACTACCAGCATGTTTTCACATTTTAATCTTTGCGTACATAGATCACACTCACTTTAGAGAGGCAAGCCAGTTGTTGAATTTAGGGGCCCGATTTGGCGATAGGCTCTAGGCGAGTAAGCCGACAAGCTTTTGCTTGGCTAGGTTTGTTTTGCCTCTAGGTAGATTGGGTTTTTAGGCTCTTTGGTGGCCTTTCTTGAACTTCTTTTGTGGGGGTTCATTCCTTCCCTTGTTGATTTCCCCCACTCTCATAGCCAGACTATATTGACTACAAGAATAAAAATTTTCTCCTTCTTTGCATGCCCCCTCCTTTGGGGGTTCCCCTTACCCCAAGCAGCTACCACTTGGTTGCACAGGGGGGCAGGTGCTCCCTTGACCCCTCTCTCTTTCTCTGCTCGCCTTTTGGGGAGTGAGATCGAGGGGGGTGGGTGCACTTCAGACGATGCTCTTGGGGTTTTGCCCCTTGCATCTATATTGATTCGATCTTGATCCACGCACTATGCTAGCAATATCGAAGCACCTAGCTTCTCTCTAGGGCTTCCAACAGCTGGGCTCAGGTGTACTGAGGGGAGGTGCTTTTTGTGCCATCTATTGAGTTTGGAAATGGTTGCCTATACTTGGGTATTTTCCTCTTTCAAGTGTATCTGTTAACAAGGTGGGCTCTGATTCCTACCTCTATGGAAACCTTCCCCATTTGTTGTTATGGTGATTTTCTGGTTTCAATGGCCTCTTATCCGTTTAGGTGGGGGGGTTTCCTTTCCAACTTCTTATCTTTCTTTAGGCTGAATTCTTAACCAGTCGTTCCCCCTATTTGCTGAGGCAAGAGTTCCTTCTTTCTCCCTTAGGGATGGTTTTGTTTAGCTTTCCACCTTATATGCAATGTTAATGGGTCTTGGCCTTTTCCTCATTATTCTAGGATGGCTAGGTCTCTTATCTTCTCTCTTGAGGGAATTTGTTTTTGGAGGTCCTGCCACCTCCTTATTTAGGCAACTAGGACATTGCCTTCTTCCTCTCTTAGGGAGTGGTTGTTTGTACTAGTGATGGGAACACCATCATGAGCCCTAACTAGCTCATTTTGACCCATAAAAGAGAACAAAAACTCCTACATAACCAACTGGAAGTCCTAATTCACTGAATAACCATTATGAGAGAAAAGTAAGAAACAAGGGGTAAAATTGCAATTTTACCATTGCAGTACAACAACAGGTTTCTCAAGGGCTAAACAAAGGTCAAAAGGTCTTAACAAGATAAAAAGTAGGTTCCTCTCTCTCTCTCTCGTCGCCTTATTCGTCTCTCCTCGTCGGCCACAACATCTCCGCAAGCTCTGGTGGTTCCTCTCTCTCTCTCGTCGCTCAACCACAATACCAGTGGTTGGGTTGCCTTGCTCTCATTCATCCGCATCGGCCATACCAGCCTTGACGCCGCCACTGCCCTCATCTTCGTCGTCGCCTCATCTACGGAGATCTTCGTCTCCGACGTCAACCGTACCAGCGCAGACGCCTCTCCTGCCTCCTTCATCCTTAGTTTAGGTCTGGTAGCTTCCCTTTCTCTTGTACTCCCGTTCCCCCTCTTTATTTCTCAAAAGCACCACTCGACTCCACCGATCACCATCACCTTCTCCATCTCCGGCCAAACCTCCGGCGAGGTGCCCCCATCGCTCCGCACCTCCACCCACCTCGCCAACCACCCTACGACCTCCACAACACCCCACTGGTCATCTCCCACTACTCCAATCTCTCCGTCGACCACCCAAAAGTGCCCCCGAACACACCCACTCACACGACCACAGTGTGCCCTAGGCGTGCTCCCACAGGCATTGCCACGCCACGCCGACCACCGCCACCTATTCGCCGTGCCTTGGCGAATCTCCCTAGATGTTTTAACATGGCCACAAGGCCGTGCTCATGATTTCAGGATTGCATAACACCGACCGCCATGGACGAAGAAGCTTGAATCTACTTCCTGTGTTCCAGCTACTGTTGCTCCAGGTGTGAGTCCCAGGTGATGCAGACTTGAGGCAAGAGTGCGTCCAGGTTGCTAATTGGAGTCAACAGCCCATGTAGCCTCTCCAATTAGGCCAGACACCTGCTGCTGCAGCACGCGCAAGGGAGGTGGCACGTTTAGTCCCACCTCAGAAGTGGGCGAGCGGGTGTATGCACATAAATTGATTTTGTGCGTAAGCCTTGTTGCCTCCTACTCACGGGGTGAGGTCCCTCTCTCCCCCTCTCATGGCCTTGTCCGCGGCACTGCCCACACGGATTTGGCCACGACCCGTTTACCCGAACAGACTCACTCCTCGCTCGCCACCCACGCCGATGAGCCTGGACTCGGGTCTTTGTTAGGTCCAATTACCTGACTCGAATGTGGCTCTGGGAGAGCGAACCGAAATAGAGAAGAGAGAAGAGAGGAACACTACGCAGGGGAAGGGGGGTTTTGCTATGGAAAGATTGCCTCCACACTTAGCCAAATCCAAGGAAGGAAGAAGAGGAAGGAAAGAGAAGAAGCCAAGGAAGAAAAAAGAAGTGGAGGTTCGCAAGGCTAAGACCAGAGAAGAAGAAGAAGAAGAAGAAAGGAGAAGAAGCTAAGGTAGAGAAGGCAGAAGTCAAAGGAGAAGGAAGGAGCTGAAGGAAAGAAAAGAGCCGCAGAGAAGCTAAGAAAAAGAAGGAAGAAAGGAAGAAGGAAGATACCAAGGAAGAGAAAGAAGAAAGAAAGAAGTAATTAGAAGAAGAAGAAGAGGGAAGGAGATGCTAGAGAACAAAGAAGAAAGAAGATAAAGAGAAAGAGAAAGAAGTAGAAGAAAGGAATTAGAGAAAAAGGCACTGTAGCACATCATTTTTAAGATGTCTAATTACAAATCCTTCATAAGTCCTCCATTATATTTTTAGCTACATTTATTCTTATATCCATATACTCATGCTTTATATTTTTAATTAGATTTTTGAGTAGTATTATGTGTTCAAATTGCATTCATTATTGAGCTTAGTGCATGAATTCCATTTGGTCCCTGTGTTCGACCTCGGAGTTTAAATTCGAGTAATAAAATTATATTTGTTTTCAAAGCGATTTCGACTATACTACAATGTGATTATTTAAACGTCGATCTTGCTACGTAAACAACTAGTCCCGCTAACTCCTTATTTGGGTAGTTGGGCCTTTCTCCTTCTCCCTCTCTTAGGGGGAGGTTTGTTGGTAGTGGTCCTATCGCCTCCTTATTTGGGTGGCTAGGCCTTTCTCCTCCCTCGCTTAAGGGGAGAATTGTTTATAGTGGTCCTTGGTGGGCATTTTGCAACTTTGGGCACCGTTAGGTCCTCACACTCTCTTGGGGAGTGCTGCCTGTGTCATGAGATTCGTCCACTTGGGATCTAGGGCAGATGGTGGCCAACCATCACCTCATGCCATCAACCGGTAGTGGTTGGGCTAATAATGGGACAACATTAGTTGGGTGTCCTGAGGCCTAAGTTATGGCATGTGCCACATACTCCTAGACTAATGATTTTATGTGAGTTGAATCGCATTTAAGTGCTGACAAGGCAACCAGTAGTTGATGGAGGGGATGTGTTCCTTCGCCTTCCTCTTTCCCTTATATAGAGTAGGGCTCGCTGAGGGTGGGTCGTGCACACTCACTCTTCCCCAAGTTTGTTTGAGACCTATCGCTACTTTTGTTGGTCGGCCACTGCTAGGTTTAGGTTGCTTGAGTTGTCTATTATCCTACGGGTGGGATGTCATCCATCAATCGAGCTAAAGAAAGGGCCTCTTAATTTGAGGTGATTCAACAATTGGTTTGTCTTTTATTTCTAGGAATATATTTGTTGGAAAAGAGGGGGTTTATGCTCCTTGCAGTTTTTAGGTAGTTAGCTGAGCAGTGTTTCCTCGTGTGAGGAGAGTAATTACCCTTTGTGGGTCGTGACGTCCCTCTCCTGCCTCTATTAATTGCAACTTCTTTCTTTCGCTTGCCTCTTATTGTTGGTTCATTTTAGGGATTGCTTGACTTTGTTGGTTTACGGGTTCTCAAACGAGCCCTTGATATCAAACGAGCCCTTGATAGCGATGTGGTTCCATCATGGTGGCTTCTTTTCTAGGGGGTTTCCTGGAAAATCCCTATTCTCATTTCCTACCCAAATGCTCTATAGAAGCCAACATTAGGTATGGTCATCAGGTTAGGTTTTTTCCTGATGTCAATTTGTATCTTGCAACTTTTCTTGCACTCTGAGACTTGTTCCCTAAGGGGTCTTCATCTAGAAAGAGGGGCTCTTGCTCTACCTTGGCTGGGGAGGGGCCCACATTGAAAAGGCTGGGGAGGGGCCAGCGATTCTGATGCCAAGTCCACCTTGCATCAAGGCTCTATGTCGAAGTAGGCACATCATGATTCTCTTGGCAACATGCTAGAGCAAGCCCCTTAAATGGAGATGGATTTCATTCTTCTTGGTTCCTCTCGGATTGAAGCTCCAGTCGACCGGTTTGGCTGTTTAGCCCTGGATCAAGAGGGGGCCCACACAAGAGTGCCCATTAATGTTGAAGCACTCTCTTCAAGTCGAGGTGCTGGCTTGCGATTACCTAAGGGGGAGGCCTAGTGAGTCTAGCCGTCTGTCTCTCATGGGCCCCCTCTTCCTCTCCATGAGGCATCAGACCCTTGTACGAGGGCCAGGGGTCTCCTTCCTCGCCTCTCTCTGGGTTTTTTGACCTTTAGGTGGGTGAAGGTGATTGTGCCTTCGCAGTTACCTCTATTGCGCCTTCCTTCCCCCTTATCGTTTGGGGGTAAGGAGGTGGAGGCATGTTTTGAGTGGGAATAGAGGGAACATGAGGTTGTCTGTCCATTGGATGTTGGGGTTGCTTGTCCAAGGAGGTTGTGATTCCCCAACAATCATATGTGTCATGGGAGCAAGCTTTTGGAGTTGATTCATCCCATGAATTTCTAGTGGTCCTCTTAGACACTTTTAAGCTGGATGACCTCTAGAGAGAAAATAAGGTGTTGGAATTACTTTCATCCAACCTTGACTGGCCATCTTTGCCACGTGTGCCTACTAATTTGTGGAATGTGTATTGAAATTAACTCTAGCTGGTATGTCTTCTTAGCTGTGGCCTTCCTTGTGCTTATTGATTTTAAGTTTTCTTCCCTACTTGTTTTGTAGGTTGAGGTGATTCGGTAGGACATCCTTTATGGCAATGTCTTGTTCGTGGCCCCTAGAGCAAGGTTTGGGTGATGCTCCTCCTTTACTTCCAAATAGGTCACATCTTGGGCAGATGCAGCCTACTGCGATGCCTAGGCCTTATGTGTTGAGTTGGACTAAGCGGTGGTTGCTCAAGGGAAGGTCAATAATGAGAGTGCAGCCTTAAAGAGTCAAGATGGGGCAGACTTTTCCCTCATGTATTGCACCCTCACCAAGGTGGAACATAAGACTTCTTTTTACTGGGACCAGTTGGCTGTGTAAATTGTTTTACAGAGGGAGGTGAGGTTTGCATAAAACAAATAAAATGCAAAATATATAAATAGTCTCACAACAAGCAATCAATCACAAGTACATAAGGATTTTTAGGTGGAAACCTAAACCTAGGTAAAATCCACCACCTAAGTTTCTTGACTTAGGATTTCCCGATCGACCGAGTCGATCAGATCCACTAACGTACTACTTAAACGAGAGTAGTACAACCTCAATACAACCACGCTACTTTGAACCCGAGGGTAGCATACCGTAAACACCTCCTCTTCATGAGAAGGTTTTTGTCTCACGATGGAGACGAGAATTCGCAAAGCGAATATCCAACCCAAAGACAATAAACTACAATAGTCCTATAGAGCCAACAAAGTGAATAAATGAATCTAGCTACTATAGGTAAAGGATCTTCCCTTTGGTGGAAGTGTGTTGGCTACCAACACGGATGCGTGATCTACGCAACGGCATAATGGCGCTCTCGTAAGTAACAGCAGAAGAGCGGGTGCACAGGTAGGATGGTGCTGTCAAGGTAGATGGAGGTTTAGAGAGCAAGATCTCTTCTAAAGGTGTCTTGGACACAATTTGATGTGGAAGAGGTATTCCTTGGTGTGTGCTTGCAAGGCAAGGGTACTCTTCTATTTATAGAAGGCCTAGGAAGGCTTAGGAAGGCTGTGAAAGGCTTAGGTAGCCGTTGGGAATTATCCTAAGGTAAATCAGGCTGCAATTAGAATCATTAATGATTCTAACAGGATCATCAGACGTTTGGGTTTAATATCAGACATCTGGAAGTCACTTATAAGACGTCTGGGCCTAATATCAGATGTCTAATTCTAGGCGGGTTTCCTTCTTGACTTGAGTCAGACCCAAACAGGGTTCATGTGAAACGTGGTCAGACGACAGGTTGGATGTTTGGAAACCTAACTAACTGCGGGAATGGATTTCCCAAGGCACAAATGGCTATTAGATCTATGCAAAGTGATTTTTCCTCAATCGAGGCTAACGTCTATGTATCAGACGTCTGGGGTCCTCTATGGACGTCTGATAGAAGATTAAGGGTCGTTCTTCAATGATCAAATTTCTAAGACAACGTTCCAGTAATTGGACGTCAGGCAAGGTCATCAGACGTCTGCTAAGACATTTGGACTAAGGGCTGGATGTCTAAAATTGGCAGACAGTAAGTGGTTCTCCAACCTAAGTGTTTTGGACGTCTAATTAAACAGTTTGACATCTTAAAAGTCAAGATCAGATGTCTGATTTCCAGATTGGACGTCTGATCAGGCTGTTTGATGCCTACTTTGGTTTTTTAAGTTCTCTAAGAGTTTTCTAAGTGTCCTAGGGTTTAGAAGGTGTTCCTAGGACTATAGTTTAGTTACTTTGAGGCTCTTTAACATATAATCTAGACAAAAATAAAGAGAAAATAGAAACAACAAATGAAAATAGATTACAAGAACAAGAATAGAAAAGACTTTTATCCTATTCTTCATGACTATAAGCTTCTGCTCCACGCGAAGCTTCTTCTCCTTCAGTGAGCTCCTCCAATCCACCATGGATGCGAGCTGAAGCTCCTTCACACTTGTTTCCATTTGCAATTATTCTAAAATCTTAAACTCAAATGCAAATGTTAAAACACAAGTGTTTTGTTATCATCAAAATTAACGATCGTGGTGCTCTTGCACCAACAATCTCCCCCTTTTTGATAATGACATATCGTACATAGAAATCCATAAAAATCTCCCTCTTTTGGACATTATCAAAAAGATTTTATTAATTTTAATTCTCCTGAATTCCCCCTTAAAACATGCTCTTCTAGTTTTGGGTTAATTTCTTTTAACAAGAATGATATTTTCCTTTTTTGTAACAACAAGATAGCTATATGATCATCTCCCCCTTTCTAAAAGAAATATAGCTAACTATCAAGTTCTCCCCTTTAATGATGGATAAATGGCTTATCAATTTTAAACTCCCCCTATCTAAATGCTATAGATAAAAAATAAGATCAAGGTTGTACCTCACCTACCATGGCCAATAGAATGGCCCATATGGAGGTTGATAAAATGGATGTGGCTCCCATCTGAAGCTTGGAGGTTCAAGCATCGGTGCCGATCTCCAATTGGGTGGTCGACGCGAGACGGCTTGGTTATTCGTTCGTCGTGTCATCATTCTCCTCTTCTCCTTCCTCGGTCTACTCCTTGGTCCTCCAAGCTTGAGTAGACCATTCTTGAGCTTCTAAGTCCAATCCCCAGTATTGTAATCTCCCTTGAAACCTACAAAATAAGATTCTGATTGAACTTTTGATATCCAAGTTAGCTTGGATCTAGATTTGTTAGTTGGTCTCCTTGAAGGAAATCCTTTCTCAACCTTAGGGCTATACAAATATCTACTTTGTTGATCAATTTGTTAGAATTTTCCTGAGACATGCAAGCTCATCTTCTATAACATGCATTTTAGTTTTTAAGCTAGAAATTTCTAATTTTAAACTTGTATTCTCCTCAAGCAACTCACTATTTTCATTGATTAGGTTTTTATTTTCTAAAAGTCATCATCTTTAGGACTAGAACTAGTTTCTAGATCCTTATGTTTTATCTCCAATATTTCATTTTCTAATTTAAGAAAACTAAAATTATTTTTCATGCTATTGTCTTCTATTTTTAGTGATTTACTAGCTCATACAATTCATTAAAGGCATCTTGTAATTCAGAGTTTATTTCATCGTTGTCGTCGTCGCTATCGCTTGCAATGGCCATGAAACCCATGCAAGCAGTTTCATTCTTCTTCTCAGGATCTTCGACTTCTTCCTCTGAGCTCGAGTTATCCCCAGTAGCTTGGAATGCTTTCTTCTTGTACTTCTTGTCCTTCTCCTTCTGCTTTTCTTTCTTTAGAAGAGGGCATTCAGGTCTAATATGCCCCTTCTTGTTGTAATAATAGCAACGATTTGAACTTTCCTTCTCCTTCTTCTCCTTCTTGTTCTTCTCTTTCTTTGACTCCCTAAAAACTTACAAAATCTTTTAAATAAAAATCTAAGATCCTCATCGTCCGAACTTACCTCGCTATCCCATGCAGCTTTGAAGGCCAAGCTCTTCTTTGGCTTCGGCTCCAGTGTGTTCGTCTTCTTCTTAAACTTCATCTCATAAGCCACAAGGTTGCGTAAGAGGTCTTCCATGTTGATCTCTTCAACATTATTCGCCTCCTCGATGGCGGTGACCTTCTATTCTAATTCGTGTCCGAGGGAACAGAGAAGCTTTCCTTGAATCTTCCCTTTAATAAAGGTCATTCCTAAGGCTTTCAAACTATTAACAATGAGAGTGGACCTAGTGTTCTCTTAGTTAAAGACTCATTAGATCTCATAGAAAAAGACTCAAATTCTTGAGATAAAACAGTAATTTTAGAGGCTTTTACCTTAGAGGTACCCTCATGAGTTACCTTAAGTGTATGCCAAATCTCTTATGCGGTGACGTATTGCGAGATTCGATTGAACTCTTCCAGGTTCAATGTGAAGCAGAGGGCGTTCATCGTCTTGGCATTGAGAGAGAGCTCCCGGACTTGCTGCTGCGAGTAGCCCCCCGCAAGTGTCTCTGGGATGTCAAACAGTGTCTCGCACCTAGCCTAAATTGTGAAGTCGTTGGCTTGAAGCCATATCTTCATTCTAGGCTTCTAGTATGGGTAGTTGCTCCCGTCGAAAAATGGTGGACGGGTGGTGATTGCACAGCAAGCTACGCCTATAGATATGACATCTTATGTTATTTCCTAACATTACCCATACATTTTAGGTAGCCATACTTGCATTTGTAAATATTGATTTGCATGCATTTTTAAAGGGGGGAAGAAAGTGAGAGCAAATGCCTATTCAATCCACTTCAATTTCATAACAATCCATCCCATCTCAAACACACTTAATAATTAACATCTTCATTATGTGCGTGCATTGCAATTTCACTATCCTTATCTTATTTCACTCTCTCACCTACGGCTGTTTTTTGCAGGGAGAGGTGCACACTCCCTCGTACCATTTGCAGGGAGGGGCACACTCTCTCGCTATAAAAGAGAATGCACCCCTCCCCTGCAGGATGGTCGGCACCCATAACTCCCCACACCTTCAGCCATTCCCTCCACCTCCATATCCCACAAACTCACACACATCACAGCCGGCAACTCTCCACAACTCTCCTTTCTCCCTCTCTCCCTCTCCATACACAGCCCTTCCTCTCACCAGTTGAAAAGAGGCATGTTGTGTGCAGGAGAAGCTCCCCGTGGTCCCAATCACCACGGTGAGCTCCACCACCGCCCAGCTCCTTCGCAGGCAGGTGGGCGTGGTGGATTCTCATTTTGGTTTTCCTTGTTTTGTTACTTTGATTTTCTTTGTTTTCTTTTTTTCGCCTCTGTTCATCGCCATTAGAGCAGCAGAGCTTCAAGCTTTGAAGCTTACGCACAGCTACCGTGCCCACTCAGCCACCTCCGTGTGCCTTCGCGTGCCTCAGGCAACCTTTCCACGTGCTCTACGCGCATCCCCTGCCGATCCTCACCCTTCTTCGTGCGCCCTGCCGCTTCTTCCTACGCGCTGCTCAACCGGTAGCGTCGCGAGCTACCCAGTCACATTTTACCCCTGCCACTGTAGCCGTGACCTCACGTGGCTACAGTGCGTGACCGGGGAGCTTCTCAGTTATCCGACCACTCGGTGCTCTCTCTCTCCTCGTGTCACCCGCTCCAGCCAGTCACCACGCCCTCACTCTCCGCGTGCACTCCACTACCAGATGACTTAACACACACTCTCTCTAACACACAAACACTCACCCATACACACACATCTCACACAGACACCTATACACACATAAATACTCACATATTTATACACATATACACACCCGTATACACACACCTACACGCATATTTATATACATATATATATTCACATATTCACACCTCCCCATCTCAATACATACACACACATATATATTTATATACATATGCATATATAGTTATATATACTTATATATACACATATATACACATATATATCCACATTCCCACGTACACACACTCACCCCATATCTCCTACTCACAAAACTGTGCACCTACCCTTCACCACGCATCGTATCGTGGGAATATTTGCACCAATTGCAAATATTTCCCGATATTCGCGCTAAGCAAGCCTTCCACCCCACACTCACACACATCCGGTCCACAATCCATGCGCACTTAGTCATGTTGGTTGTGTCTCGCTCGATGTGGATCTATTTAACACCGTGCTACATCCCATCCCATTTCCATCTCCACCCCTATTGTATCTATATAATTATATATATTCTATATCTATTTACATATCTACTATATACATATACATATACTAAGCTAAGTATCTCTTTGCATTTCTTTCCTTGCATTTTATTTTGCTTTCATTTGTCTTTTATTCTTGCTATTAAAAATACCAAAAAAAAGTATAAAAGAGAAAAGATAATTCCTATCTTGCAGGTATCCGATTTTGTGAGTGACAAGATAAATCTTGGAACCCTAAGTTGGCTTCAAGCCAAGGACCATTTGGCTTAAGGTCAAGGACTTCATTTTTTAGGGTGTGCCTAAAGAACAACATTATCACAAAAATCTTAAAAGTAGAAAAAAACAAAAAACATAATAAATGCAAGGAAGAGATATGTTCTAGGAAAAGTGTAGAAACTTTGTAATCTCTTAATTCCCACCTCCCTGAGAATGACTCTAGGCCTAAAAGTGACCAAGATAAAATCAAATAGGCCAGGTTAAAATTTTTGTGAAACTAGTGTAGACTCGATTTAGGTTAACTCACTATACTAATTTCGACGATAATATCACCATATTAAATAAGCCTATTCAAGTCTGCATCACGATTTTTTGGCGCCGTTGTTGGGGAGGCGCTATTCGGAGTAAGTTTCTATCTTCTTCCATTAATCTCTTCTTCTTCTTCTCCCACCCTTCTTTTCCTGGGTGTTTTGCTTGTATTTGTAGGTAGGTGTACCATGTACAAGGAGACACGAAGAGGAGGTCGAAGACGTGGGCAAATCTGAGGTGGGTTTGCAAAAGCGTGAAGTTGCCAGTGCCACATAGGAGTTTGCCCACGTTGCTGAGGGGGTAGGTGCCTTCCTCTTAGTAATGTAAGTCATCTGTCACCTTGAAAAATATAAAAAAATCAAAAACCCTAGAAAAATCTCCTTGGGACTTCTTAGGCGAGTGGATTAAAAATCCACTATTTGATTCTTCCTGTCACCACCACCGCCCTTGATTTTCCACTTTTTCATGCACAAAATCCGAGAATTTCAATTCTTATTTATTTCATGATGCGAAGTTAGGATTGAGGCGAATTAAATCAATTGTTTGACACATCTTATTCGCCTCATTATTTCACATTCGGGATACAAACTTTGGTTGGAGAGCCTTGGAATTGATTTGACTCCAACCCCACCACGACCCTAAAATTGCCTTGATTTGATCCCGAATATCAACCCTAATATATTCATATTCAATTTTTACATACTTTGGTGGTTGAGACTTGTGTGGATTATCATCTTGGTGATTGGGAGCACTTGAATTGAAGTGCTTTGGCTCCCTCTCACATTGAGCTAAAATTGACTCGTGCATCCACACCTAGAAAATTCTAATTGGGGGCCCATTTGCATTATAGCATGCATTAACTAAACCAAATTTAAGAAGGGTTGCGTGGGTGCAAAAAGAACTTGTATTTTCTGAAAACCTGGAGATTGGTTGAATTGGTAATTCAGTGAAATCATAAAATTCATACTACCTAAGATTTGAATTCTAAAAGCCATTCACCATCTAAAACTTCAATTCAGGGTGATTTCCCCGTTGCATGCTTGCTTTACACACTCAAAGAATTGACAGACTTGGGCATTACCCATATACAACACCCTTCACATTCTAAAGCACTTGAATCCTAACCCTCTTAATTAAAAAAAAAATGGTAGTAACTTGACCCCCATTAAGGTTTGGAGGTCTGAATACTTGCGTGTAGCACTTACGTGCTGGTGTGGGTTCCCGCATGCTATCAGGTGTCTAATAGTATGGCAATGGCCTTTCAATCTGGCTCGGTGGTTCCGCGGTGCTCGTATTCGATTCTATAAGTTGCGATAGCAGGTAACTTAGATCTTTAGGTCTAAGGGACACATTTAGAGGTTAGGACCTTGATTGAATTGATTTGTCATTAAGTGCACCTATTCGGCATCATCTCTCTTATCCCCTTCTCTCTTCTCATCACCCCAATTCTTCTGTTGGTAGTGCATGTTTGGAAGGAGGTCACAAAACCCTAAACTATTTGAATTGTCTGAAAACTCTAGAAGGGTAGAAGCTAGTGAATCATCTTCTTCCTCCTCTGTAAACATGGTTGCTCGCCCACCCTCAAATCCCGAGGGAGGAAATCACCCCCTCCAAATCCACCAGGTGGTGGAGCCGTTGACCCATTAACCTGCCTCCAGGATCGAATGGAATTGTATAATGAGCAGATTGAAGCCATTAGGGAAACCTTGGAGGAAATGCAGACCCTCCCGAACGGGAGAAGCCCAGGTCTCTTAGCTTTTATCAGAATGCCGCTGCTATGGAAACTCGTGGGCATATTCGTGTCCCTGCGGGTGGGGAGGATTTCAAACTAAAATCGAATGTAATTAGCCTAATTAACTTCCATTACCATGGATTGGCCAGTGAAGACCATTTTCTTCACCTGGAGGACTTAACCCATTTAGCTGAAATGATTAAACCAAGAAACATCAGGTTGTGTATCGTCCTCATGAAAATGTTCCCGTTTTCGTTGCGAGACAAAGCAGTGCAATCATTGCACACCATTGAGAAATCTCTCTGAACTTGGGAAGAGATGCGTACAACGTTTCTCAAGAAATTTTTCCCAATCGGGTGCACCAATGCGCTTCGCCGTGCTATTACTTCTTTCACGCAACAAAATAGCGAGCAGTTTCATGAGGCGTGGGAAAGGTATAATGACCTCCTTAGGAAATGTCCACACCACGGTCTGCCTAAGTGGCATGTAGCCCTGATCCTCTATTATGGGCTAAATGAAGCTTTGAAGCTGATTACAGACGCTTCCTGCAGAAGGAATTTTATGAATAAAGACGAGGATGGAGCATTTGAACTGTTTGAAAATATGAGTGAGAATTCTATAAATAACGCTTCCATCATCGCCTTTAATCGTACCAGCGCACCTTGTAGTGGAGCTCACGAGGTTGACACGGGACCTTCCCACTCATCCACTAACTTAAATGTTATTGAACAAAAATTGGATGAAGTCTCCCTCGCTCACAAGAAGCTAGACGAATTTTTGGCCAACCGTTCTCACCCCGTGGCTCACACACCGACTCCTTCACCACATCACAAGCCCAATCCTTCCCAAGTCAGGATGATTTCCAAGAATTTCGCACGACCTGCACCATCCTTACCGAGCATCGCGCCAAGTGACTTGGTAAGTAATGTGGATCTGGCTTCTGCTAGCCAGTATTATGACATGAAGGACCAAGCCTCCATGTACTCGGATGCAGTACCATTTGCGAACTCGTCTTCTGAATTTGAAGATGTGTGCGCCCTAGGGATAACCCATATTCTGCTACTTATAACCCAGGGTGGCGCAACCATCCAAATTTTGCATGGTCCAACAACCCTCAGTGCCAAAACCCACTGGAGACCAATGCGACCGTCTGCTTCCATCATTCCAAGGGTTCAATATAATCCTTCGACAAATCTGCCGCCAGGCCCTTGCATACCTCAAATGGAACATGCATCAAGTCCTCTTGATAAATTGACGTGAATGATGATGGAAATGTCCAAGCGCCTTGAAGAAAACATGACCTCTCTTCAACACCAATTGGCGCAGCAGAATGCTGAGATCAATCAACTACGCATGATGACTCGATCTCAGGGCACTCTTCCAGCCCAACCTGTTCCTAACCCACGAAATTTTGTACCTCGTGGTCAGCAACCACAAGGACGACCTTCTCAGGGGCATGTTCATCAGATTCTACAAGCTCCAGGTACTTCACCGGGATTTCAAGCTAATCCTGTAGTAGCACATCACCCTTATGTCCTTATTGCGAACCCTCCTTCGCCTTATGATCCCATTGGACCTACGACATCCAATGTGATTATTATGAGTGGCAAACAAATAGTCAATCTGCCTCTACCTGATCCTGGTCCATCTACTTCTTCGCCCTCTCATTTGGGATGCACACCGCATTCTTGTGAGGACGATACACCCAAACTGGTGCCAGAATCGGTCCCATTCCCTGAGGCTCTACTAAAGGATCCAAAAGGCAAAAAAAAAGAACATGCAGACCTTTGATAATCTGCGCGATTTATTCAAGGATGTTGAAATCAAGGTTCCCTTGTTAGAGGCGATCGACCACATCCCTATTGTCACCCGATTCTTCAAAGACTATACTACACCCAGGCGATAGTCAAAGAAAATAAAGAATATGGTGGTTCTCTCACCTTATGCGAGTTGTGCTATACTGTCAAATCTACCACCGAAGCAGAAAGATCTGGGTGCACCGCTTATTTCATGTAGCATCCAAGGTTGCAATTTTAACCGTGCCCTACTTGATCTAGGATCTTCCATCAATCTTATACCAACCATCATGCTCGAGAAATTTGCCTTAGGAAATTTGAAACTTACCCCTATCACATTACAATTAGCAGATCGTTCTTTCAAAATCCCAAAAGATGTGGTGGAAGACGTAGTGGTTACGGTCAACAGTCTCTGTTTTCCTGTTGACTTTCTTATTTTGGATATGGAAGTTCCTAGCTCACTTTCAGATTGTCTGATCATCCTTGGTCATCCTTTCTTGGCCACAGGCCCTGCCCATATCGACTGTAAGTCTGGTTGCATTGAGATCGCCGTAGGATCTGAGAAGCTCAAGCTAAATATTTTCAAGGCTGCCAAGAACTTTGATGGCGATTGCATTGAGCATGACACGTCTGATGAGGACATGGCCGTTAGTGCGTGTATCGAACTAATAAGGACCTATTCTAACTGCTGTGGATTGCCCCTAGACACAGACCATCACCTGACAAATTTATACTGTGACATTTCCCCACCCCTCCCCTCACCCGTATCTTCTCCTGAATATACTTTTGAAGAGGTTTTCTCCGCTTCCCACACCTCGTGGTCTGAATCTTATCCAGGCTACTCACCGTCGATCCACCCTCTTGAAGATCGGATTGCCCTTTCTTTCCCACCAAATCAAGCGGTAATGCTACTCCACACTGGGACCTTAAGCCCAAATGCTGATCACTGGGGAGCCCCTCTCTTGGATCCATCAATCTAAGATGCCCCTCTTCTTGGCCAATCTAAGAGCCAACTTCTTTCTCCTACCCTTCTTTCTTCTGATCCTTTTGGGACACTCTCGTCCCAAGAAATGCCAGATCTTTCACCATCCACTCCCAAGATGAAAGCATTGCCTGACATGCTTAAATATGTTTTTCTGGGACCAAATGAAGCGCTCCCCGTAATTATTAGTTCAAAACTGACCAGGGAGCAAGAGTGCAAGCTAATGAAGGTCCTCAGAGAACACAAGGCAGCCATGGGATGGTCCTTATTCGATTTAACTGGCATTAGCCCTTCCTACTGCACTCACTGTATATACACGGAGGAGGAGGCTCAACCTTCTCGCAAGATGCAGTGACATCTCAACCCTAACATGCAGGAGGTTGTAAAAAGGAAATTATTCAGTGGCTGGATGTGGGTATAATCTACCCGATCTGGAACTTTCTTGATGGAGGCCAACCCTAGGGCAATAGGAGAGAGGGTCCACGGTGATGAAGGATGGACAACCTGGAGGTCTAGGGCTTAGAGGAGGAGGAGAGAAGAGGTCCGATGGCCATTGGAAGATGGGTAGTAGGCAGAAGTCGAGTTAACAATGGCAAATCATGGGGCAACAAGGAAATTATGTGTTTTCGATGTTGACGTCGAGGGCATATGGTGATGGTGTGCTACTTCCCTTTGGTCTGCCTGGTGTGTAAGGGACATGGCCACAAACGAGACTCTCGCACGACTAGCCATGGACAAGCAAGGGGAAGGACGAGCATGCACAATAGGGCAACAAAGTTTGGAATGCAGCCACTTCCACCTTTGCCTCCACCTACTTATGGGGAACACACGGTGGATGTGGAGATCTCTATGAGTGATGACATCAAGATGGAGAAGCTTGTGCTACAAGGGGCTCTAGTCGGAGAGGTGATGACGGGCAGTCCTTCCCTGGAAAGGATTCATTAGTTAGTAAGTTCGCTATTCTTGTCAATTGGTGGTTGGAAAATTACGTCTCTTTCCCCTACATGTTTTGTGCTCTTTGGGTTGGGGATGATGGATGTAGAACACTTGTGTTTCCGCTCGAGTGCTCTAGATGGATTGATGGTGATTTAGAGGCTAGTTTCCCCCTTTGATGGATCCTTGCCTGATCGGCCACCCCAGAGAGTAGCTTCTAGATCGGGGAAGCTGGGAATTAAGGGCCTACCGTTACATCTAAGATCAAAAGAGGTGGTGGCAGCTATGATAGCAGGGTTTGCTACATTGGTTGAAGATACTGAGATTGAATTGCTGGAGGGTGATGGCTGGGTACTGAATGTTTGGGTTGATGTATTCAAAGCTGGTTCTATGCTAGAGAAGCTTATCCTCCACTGTGGGAGGAGTTCATGGCTATTGATTTTGAGTTTCACAATGGACGGTACTTATGGGGGACTCAATCAGAATAACGCATCTTATGCGGAGGTTGTAAATCCTGAGGTAGCCTCACAACAGCCAGGCCGTGGGACCCCTGATGAGGTGCCTGAACCTAAAAAATGCAAGGATCATCACCGCACAGAGGAAATGGAGGAAGGGATGGAAGTGGTATTGATAGAAGTTGTGGTAGAGGAAACAAACATTGCTATACCAAGGGCAGATACATCTGATCAGTGTGTATTGCAAGAGATTCCTGTAAATTCCTTAAGTCTGCAACCTAGCTTGCCAGTAGTAGAAGGGCTAAAATTTGGTGCAGGGTCGCATCCAGGACTATCATGGGTAGATCTCCATATAAGCTCAGACAGAGGCGACAAAAAGCAACGTTGAAACTTGATGAAAATGCCATTGCGGCTGCGATGAGGGTTGGCAGAGCCCCAAACTCCAAAAAGGGGGGCACCCAAGAAACTTAATGAGGATTCTCTCTTGGAGCGTGCGTGGGCTATGCGACAAAAGCTGGAGGGCTTCCCTTTTGAGATATATGAGAGAATGGGAGATAGAATGTGATATTATTCAAGAGACACATAGAGAGTGAGGAAGATAGGGCTTGGGCTGATATGAAGGTTGGTGGTGCAAATGACTATGTGATGCTCAATTCACATGGTAGGTCTGGGGGTATTGTTATGTGGTGGAGGACAAATGTTCTACAAATGTTGGAGGTCTCTATAGCTAGACATATGATGACTTGTAAATTCAAAAGGAATCAGGGGGGAGTGACTTCTACATTACAAGGGTCTACGGCCCTTGTGATGCCTCTACAAGGTAGGAGATGTGGGAAGATTGGAGTGAAGCTGCTGATTTTGTGAATGGGGCTGCATGGCTTGTGGGAGGAGACTTTAATTGTGTCCTGACGGGGAGGGACAGACCAAATGGCATGGTGGACAGCGCATCCACTGGGTTCCAACTGATGGTTCAGACACTAGGCTTGAGTGAATATCCCTCTTCTGGAACTGAATTCACTTGGAGAAATGGTGGCAGCCTCATGTCAAAAATTGATAGATTCTTTGGTAATGCTGGGCTGCTAGATATGTTTCAGTTGTCCTCTGTGTATGGGTTGGAACGTCCCTTTTATGACCACATGCCCCTGGTTTGGGATAGTGGGGAACAAGTGCTTGCTGGCTCTTATTTCAAGTTTAGAAGATCCTGGTTGAGAGAATTGGGATTTCATGAGATGCTTGAAGACTGGTGGATGGCCAAATGTGTAGATGGATTGGCCACTATCAAGCTTGCATCCAAGCTGACTGCTATGCACACAATGCTGAAGGAATATGGGGTTGCAGTGTCTATTGTGCGACACTAGAGGCGCAATGAGGCACTACTGGAAATCCAAGGCCTTGATGCAAAAGAAGCAATTTCTCCTTTAACTGACCAGGAGCTCAAAGCTAGAAAAATGCAGTAAGATGTGGTGGCTGAGGAGGATTTAAAACTAGAGATGCATTGGAGGGAATGATCCAGGAAACTTTGGCTTAAAGAGGGGGATGCCAACACTAAATTCTTTCACTTGGCTGCCATCTCTCGTAGAAGGATCAACTTAATTTCCTCCATAATCAAGGACGATCAGAGAATCTCCTCTATGCCAGATATTAGAGCTAAGGCCATCAAGTATTTTAGAGACTCGTCATGAGCAACAGGGAGAGGTTTTTGGAGAATGGCGGCAAGTGACTCACCTAGAGTCTCTGGGGTACAAGTATCTAGTTTGATAGCAACCATCACTGAGGAAGAAACAGTGGCTGCCATTAAAGATTTAAATAATGAAGGCTCTCCTGGTCCTGATGGTATCCAAGTTTTTTTTTATAAGGAGATGTGGGTTGTGGTTGGTAAAGAAGTGATGGATGTTATTAAGAAATTTGAGGGGGTCAACTCTGGCTTTGATAAGATCAACATATCTTTTCTTTTCTTGCTACCAAAGACACAAGGTGCAGAGAATTTCCAGGATTTCAGACCTATAGCTCTCTCGAACTCCATTTATTTGGTGGTGAGCAAATTCTTGGCAAATAGGGTACGGCCTGTCCTGCAGGACTTGATTCATCTAGTCCAATCAGCATTCCTCCCTAACAAATCCTTACAAGAATCATTCATTATGGCCCAGGAGATGGTGTGTGGTTGGCACAAAAGGAAATGTAAAGCCTTTATGTGGAAAGTTGATTTCCATAAGGCCTATGATTCTATTTCGTGGCCGTATTTGTGGGAGGTTTTCAAGAGAAGAGGATTTCCCCCTCTCTAGATTCAATGGATGAAAAGGTGCATCACTACTACTTCTTTCACTCCCTTGATCAATGGGAAGCCTTGTGGGGCCTGGATTCAACTGCAGAGTGGTGTAAGGCAAGGATGCCCTTTGGCCTCTTTGGTTTTTAACCTTGCTGTTGATGGTCTGGCAAGATATGCTTGCAAACTTTCTGAGGCAGGCATTATCAGAGGATACTCTCTTTCTAACAGGATAGCCATGGCTCCTATTCTCTAGTATGCGGATGATACAACCTATTTCGTGGAGGGCTCAGAGGGTGAAGTCCGTGCACTAGGTCATATGGTTAATATCTTTGGTGACATTTTAGGTCTAAAATTAAATAAAGAGAAGTCCAATCCGGTATGTTTTGGTCTGAATGAGCAAGAACAAGAAGCTATTTTGGATAGTTTGGGGACTCCATGTACCAACATACCCATCAGATACTTGGGGATGCCCCTAAGATGTTCAAAAATGAAAAAATGTGACTAGAACATTCTTTTTGATAAAATTTCAGTCAAGTTGAAAGGGTAGAATAGCAGGTTCTTATCTAAGGGTGGCAGACTCATCTTACTGAAATCTGTTATTACCTCAATCCCCATTTTCTAATTTTCCCTCTTGAAAGCTCCGAAGTCTATCTGGAAGTGCATGGATTTAATGTGAAAGAGGTTTTTCTAGAAAGGTGCCAAACACGAAGGTAGATTTATGCAGTCTTTGAAGTGGGAGCAAATCTGCGACCTAAGGAAAGTGGTGGACTGGGAATCAAAGCTTTGAAAGAATTTAATGAGGCCTTATTGATCAAATGGGCTATAAAAGTTCTGAATGGGGAAGAGAAGCCATGGGCCGAGTTAATTAAAGATAGCTATGGTCAGTCCAACAGCGCGTTGAAGAGGTTATATCCTACCAGGCCCTCACCATTTTGGCAGTCTCTAATTCAGGCTCTTAAATGTAATTGGCATCTACTGCAACCCATGCTAGGAGACGGCAGGACATTTGATTTCTGGTGTGAAGAAAGTGTTGGTGGTAGAGCACCACGATCATTTGTTTTGATGATAACAAAACACGTGTTATTTAACATTTGCACTTGGAGTCTTAGATTTCAGGTCAGTTGCAAATGTAGACGTGTTTAGACAGAATTCGAGCTCGCATCCAGGACGGATTGGAGGAGCCTGATGGAGAACAGAAGAGATTCGCGAGGAGCGATATATTGAAGAAGGAAGGAGATGAAGAATAGGATAGATTTCCTTCTCTTGTACTCATTGTATTTTTCGTTTATTTTGCTTGCTCTTTTTATTTCCTTAGAACATTATGTTGAAGAGCCTCAAAGTACCCTAACAGTAGTCCTAGGAATACCTGCACAACCCTAGGGTACTTAGGTTTTCTGTAGAATACTTAGAAAACCAATATAGGGTTCAAACAGAGTTTTCAGACGTCTAATTCCCAAATCAGACGTCTGATAAATTATTTTAAGACGTTTGATTGTTGTTTCAGACGTCTGATAACAATTAGGCTGGAGTTAAGTAGCGCTGTCTGATGAAATCAGACGTCCAGACCTTAGACCAGACGTCTTAGGAGACGTCTGATGACTTTGCCAGACGTCCAATTAGTGGACCGTTGGCTGGCTTAGCGAACAGTCAAGAATGTGACCATTAGAGCCTTATCAGACGTCCATAGGACTTTCCAGACGTCTGATAATTGACCGTTTTGCCTCGGCTGACCCAAAATCTCTTCTCAAAGATTTTCTAGCCGTTGCAATGTTTGGAAATCCATTCCCACGGAAAAAGTAGGTTTCCAGACGTCCAGACATAGTGTCAGACGTCTTGTATGTCGTCTGATGGACTTGCACAAGAACCCTGTTTAGATCTGATTCAAGTCAGGAAGAGACCTGCCCAAAATCAGACGTCTTAAAGTGAACTTATAGACGTCTGATGCCAGAATTAGACGTCTGATAAGCCTGTCAGTGCAATGATTGTTCCTGATTTCGGGCTGATTCACTTGGGCTTTGTACCCAACGGCTATGGAAGCTTTTCTAAGCCTTCCAAAGCCTTCCTAAGGCCTCTATAAATAGAGGGGAGCCTTTAGACACCTAGATACA
Organism: Thalassia testudinum; assembly: GCA_037157565.1. NCBI lineage: Eukaryota > Viridiplantae > Streptophyta > Magnoliopsida > Alismatales > Hydrocharitaceae > Thalassia > Thalassia testudinum. Next base: position 98,707,321 of record JAZHRO010000031.1, on the reverse strand, counting down.
CAAGACACACTAAGAGAAACTTATACACACCTAAGCAACATAGTTCCACTCTTTTGTGTCCAAGAAAACAAGCCCTTGCTCTCCAGGCTCAAAGTTCTACATCTAGAGAGCATCAAGCCTTCGTGCACCCGCTCTCCCGTCGTTGTTCACGAGAGCGACGTTGCACCGTCGCGTGGCACACGCATCCGCGTCGTCGACGCACTCCTTTCAAAGGGAAGCATCCTATTTCCTATAGAAGCTTAGGTTAAATATTACTTTGTTGGCTCTATAGGATTACTTGTTGTATCTTTGTTATTTGGTTGGGATTCGCTTTGCGAATTCCCGTCTCCTTCGCGAGACAAAATCCTTCTCGTGGAGAGAAGGGGTTGAGGTACGCTACCCTCGTTTAAGTAGCATGGTTGTATTGAGGTTGAATCACCCTCGTTTAAAGTGATTCGGTTTAGTGGATTTTGATCAACTTGGTTGATCGGAAAACCCTAGCTCGAGAGGGTTAGGTGGTGGTTTTCACCCGGTTTGGGTTTCCACCTAAAAATACTTTGTGTACTTTGTGTGATTGTTATTTTGTGAAGATTGTTTATTATTTCAATTCCGCATTTTTTACGTTACGCTGATCTCACCCCCTCCAAGTACGAAACTTTCAGAAAGGTCCCCACTGGGCCCTTTAAAGGAATCCTACCCGAGGGTATTTGCTACAGTAAGGGATAAAACAGGTGTTGTGAACTACTACTGGTCTGAAACAAATGACTGCTGGCAATTGAACGAAGCTGAATCTATCAGGGAGGGCACCCGAGTGTGGGAAGAAAGACTGAACATGATTTCAGACCTGGAAAGATTCAAACCCAGACCTGACGTGGAAGATAGCTATGATTGGGATGGAATACATACAGTCCAATGTGCTTTTGGAAGGATTATGGATGATGGCAGAGGTTGGGGCAATGACCACATTGATAAAAAAATTTGGCTCTTGAAGATCCCCCTCAAGTCACAAATTTTTCTTTGGCTATGCAGAAGGGAGGGCTTGATAATAGGTGATCTAAGGCACAAAAGGATGGGAGCAGCTCTTCATGAATGCCACTTATGTGGAATGCACACCGATAGTCTCAGCCACATTTTTTCTTCTTGCTTGATTACTGATGTGATATGGAGGAGGATTTGTCAAGAACCACTCCCCCGATGGGATTCATTGTGGCACATTTCTTTAATTTCGGAGGCCACACCTGCGCATGGATGCAACACTTTGGTGCGTGTGGAGGGCGAGAAATGAGAGGTTATTTCAGGAGAGACTAGTATGCTGTGAGCAAATTGTAAATGAGTGCTGGTCCCTCATACATAGATAGGGATCTGATTTGTAATTTTTTTATTTATCTCCTTATCAATAAAATGCCCTTCTGGATTGCTATCATAACACGATAGCTTTCCTCTTAGTTTCAAAAAAATTAATCTACCCGATCAGTGACAGCCCCTAGGTGAGCCCGATTCATGTCATGCCCAAAAAGGTGGGACTCACCATTCGTGTTAATGACAGGGGTGAATCCATCCCTACACGCACTCCTACATCTTGGAGAGTGTGTGTAGATTATAAGAAATTGAATGCTACAACAAAGAAAGACCATTTTCCACTACCTTTTATTGACCAAATCTTGGAGCAGTTAGTAGGAAATAAAATTTTCTGTTTCCTGAATAGATTCTCTGGATATAACCAAGTGGCTATTGACCCCCGAGACCAAGAGAAAGCCACCTTCACCTGCCCCTTTGGCACCTTCGCATTTAGAACAATGCCATTTGGACTCTGTAACGCGCTAGCAACTTTCTAGAGATGTATGCTAGCAATATTTCACAATATGTGGGTGATTTTCTTGAGGTCTTCATGGACGACTTTTCGGTCTTTGGACCCTCATTTGATGATTTTCTAGCCAACCTGACTCGTATTCTCAGAAGATGTATTGACGTGAACCTCGTGCTTTCTTGGGAGAAAAGTCATTTTATGGTACACGAGGGGATTGTTCTCAGTCACATCATCTCCGAATAGGGTATTGAGGTGGACAAAGCTAAGCTTGAGGTGATTGCAGAATTACCTATGCCTAACTCTGTCCCGTAAATCCGCTCCTTTTTAGGACACGTCGGTTTCTATAGGAGATTCATCAAAGACTTTTCCAAGATTTCTAGACCTTTAACTCATCTCCTATCAACCAACGTACCCTTTGATACGATCCTCGACTGTATACGAGCATTCACACAGCTGCGTGAGGCTGTCACTAAGGCCCCTGTTCTCTAGCCACCTGATTGGTCCCTCGACTTTGAACTCATGTGTGATGCCTCCGACCTTGCAGTTGGAGCCATCCTAGGACAAAGACACGATAGACACCCCTTCGTGGTGTAGTATGACAATAAGACACTGGACGAGGCCCAGCGTAATTATACGACTACTAAGAAAGAATTACTAGCGATCGTCTTCGGGCTGGAGAAATTCCGTTCTTACCTTCTGGGCTCGCATGGTACTATATTCACTGAACACACTGCCAATCGTCATCTCATGCACAAGAAGGTTGCCAAGCCTAGACTAATTCGTTGGATCCTTCTGCTCCAAGAATTTGACCTTGAGATACATGATAAGGCCGGAGCTAGAAATGTTGTTGCTGATCATCTCTCGAGATTGGACCCTGACCACGTTGGACTTACCTTGCCGATTAATGAGGTTTTTCCTAATGAGCACCTATTGGCAATTAATGTGGCAAGTGGAACTTGGTATGCCGACATTGCCAATTACCTTGCCTCTGGCTCCCTTCCATGTGGCTGGCCTAAAAACCAGCGTGAGCATCTCATCGCAGAGGCAAAGTATTATTTCTGGGATAATCCACTACTTTTTCGAGTAGGTGCTGATCAGATCACCCGTTGCTGTTTTCCTGACAGTGAGTTATCCAGTATGCTATCCTTTTGTCACGATCAGGCCTACGGAGGCCATTTCTTTGGGAGGAAAATAGCAGCCAAGGTGTTGCAGTGCGGTTTCTTTTGGCCCTCCCTTCACCAAGATGCACACAATTATGCTAAATGGTGCACTAGGTGCTAGTCACTAGGATCAATGTCACGTTGTGACATGATGCCCTTGCAACCCATCCTAGTTATTGAAATCTTTGATGTTTAGGGAATCAATTTCATGGGTTCGTTTCCTCCTTCCAACAACTTCGAGTACATTCTCGTTGCTGTTGATTATGTTTCGAAATGGATCAAGGCTATTCCTACGCGCCATGCTGACCATGTCATATCTACTCGATTTGTCTAAGACCACATTTTTGCGCGCTTTGGGATCCCTCGAGCCATTATCTTTGATGAAGGAAGTCATTTTACCCATGCATCTTTTCAAGCACTTCTAAGGAAATACAGAGTCCACCACCATATCGCATCTCCGTATCATCCTCAAACTAACAACCAGTCTAAAGTGTCGAATCAGCAAATTAAGCAAATTCTCCAGAAAACAGTTTGGCCTGACCGTAAGGATTGGTCCGACAAGCTGATTGACGCACTTTGGGCTTATCGAACCGCCTTTAAGGCTCCCCTTGGTATGTCTCCTTATAGAATTGTTTACGAGAAGCCTTGTCATTTGCCCGTGGAACTAGAGCACCGCACTTATTAAGCTATTTGCCAATGTAACCTCGACCCAGACCTGTATGGTCGAGAAAGGAAACTCCAACTCCAGGAGCTGGAAGAGCTTCGTTGTGAGGCCTACGATTCTTCCTTAACTTTCAAACAACGCACTAAGGCCTTTCACAACAGCCGCATTCGGTGGAAGGAATTTGAGCCATCACAGCAAGTTTGGCTTTACAATACCCAACTCAAATTCTTTCCAGGAAAATTGAAGTCCAAATGGACTGGTCCCTACTTGGTCTCGAGACCATTTCCCAACAAGGCCATCAAAATTGAAGATCCCATATCTGGGCATAAATTTACGGTCAATGGGCAGTGGTTAAAATCCTATCTTACTCATGAACCTACCCCCATTAGAGAAACTATTGCCCTACTAGAGGGTAACTGACTTCGTGCCTCACTTTAAGTCCAATTGGGGACGTTAAAATGCAGCGCTCATTGGGAGATACCTCAGCAACACTCCTCTTCCACTTTCGCCTTCACATTCCATTTCCCTTCACTTCACTACGCACTTCTTCATTTTTTTCACCACCCACCATCCACCCGCCCTGCCACCCTACTGTATACCTCGCACCTCAACTCTTATACTAAGACCCTTGGACCTTGCTTAACCCTGCATGCATATGAGGACAAAGCATCATTTGGCATGGGGGGGTGGATAGGCATCCATAGGATTTGGATAGTATATAGGTATCATGCAGATTTTGCATCCATTATACATATCCATCTACAAATATGTACATGCCTAGTTGTTTCAAAAAAAAAAAACATAAAAAAAATGGGGGGGAGGGGGTGATGGGACACCATCATGAGCCCTAACTATCTCATTTTAACCTAATGAAGAGAACAAAAGCTCCTACATAACCAACTGGAGTCCTAATTCACTGAATAATCATTCTAAGATAAAAGTAAGAAATAAGGGGTAAAATTGTAATTTTACCATTACAGTACAATAGCTGATTTTTTCAAGGGCTAAACACATGTCAAATGGTCTTAACGAGATAATAAGTAGGTTGAATCAGACAGAAAAGGGTTCGTGTGAATTCTGGGAATTAAATGACTTCTTATAACCCTAAAATAGCCTACTTGATTAAATAAGGTTCTAGTCAGGATAAAATTCACCTAAACCCTCTAAAAATCATAGAAAAATATTCTTTAGGGTTTAGAACTTTCAAATTGGCCATTGGAACCCATTTTGACCAAGAATGGGGTCTCAAACAAACATTTGACCTAAATTGGGCTTTTTATGTAAATTTTCCAGTCAAACGTGGTCAAACCCAAAATTTAACTTCACCATTGGATTCCTTAGGTCCAAATTAGGTTTTTACCAAAATTTAGACCTAAGGTAAACTCATCTTGACCGACTTTGCAAATATGTCCAACCTGATTACATTTCTACCCCTATCTTTCAAAAACCCTTGCATTGGCCCCCTAGCTTTCTTATCATTCTTTGCAAGTAGGTCCCTCCTCCATTATAGCAGAGGAATCCTACTCCAGCGAACTTTAGAAGGCGATTCCTCCTTGATTGCTTAGAGAATCCCTCCCAAAATTGGAAGGGAGATTCTCTGAGTAATCTCCTCCAGTCTGAACCCATCACTGAGCCTTAATTTGTACCCAATCTCTCATGCGAACACATGAGAGATTTGGGTCTTTTTGAAGCTTCCAACTCTGACTAACATACCTTTCTTGGAAGCTTGGCTTCCAAGCATAAATCCATCCCCAAAAGCCTATTTAAGTAGCCCCTGATCCAGCCGCATCTCCTCAGCTTGGAATTGGATCGGTTCCCCCTCAATTCTTCTCTCCTCACCGGCCACAACACCTCCGCAAGCTCCGGCGGTTCCTCCCTCTCTCTCTCTCTCGTCGCCCAACCACAATACCGGTGGTTGGGTTGTCTTCCTCTCATTCATCCGCGTCAGCCATACCAGCCCTAACGCCACCTCTGCCCTCGTCTTCACCGCAACCTCATCTACGAAGATCTTCTTCTCCGACGTCGGCCGTACTAGCCCAGGCGCCTTCTCTGTCCCCTTCATCCTTAGTTTAGGTATGTTAGCTTCCCTCTCCCTTCTTCTTCTATTCCCCCACTTTATTTCTCAAAAACACCCCTCGACGCCACCGATCACCATCACCTTCACCACCGGCGAACCCTCCAGCGAGGTGCCCTCGTCGCTCCGCACCTCCACCCGCCTCTCCAACCACCCTACAATCTCTGCCTCAACTCACTGATCATCTCCCACCACTTCATTCACTCCATTAACTGCCCTAACATTCCACCAAACACACCCACTCACACGGCCACAGTGTGCCCTAGATTCGCCACCACAACCATCCCCGCGCCACGCCAACCACCGCCGCACACTCGCCGTGCCTTGGCGAATCTCCCTGGATGTTTTGACGTGGCTGCAAGGCCGTGCTCATGATTTCATGTTCAGGCACACCGACCGCCATGGATGAAGAAGCTTGAAGCTGCTTAATGCGCTCCAGGCGTAAATCCCACGCAACGCGGACTTGAAGTGTTACGACCCGGTTCCCAAATCCCTACAAAACACGAGATCGGCTCAACTCGACTAATCCCAAGACCCAGTCGACCAACAAGAAATAACCAAAAAGTAGGAAAGTAAACCGCATTCACTATGCAAAGTAACTAACAGTAAAAGAGTACAAGCAGTAAAGGAAGTAAAAACTGCTAACAGTACATATCACCACCACAACAGTAAAGCGAAAATAAAGTATAGAAACATAAATGGTAACAAGAGTCTGAACTCACTAACAAAAAGGAACTACAACAACACGAAACTACTGCCGGGCTCCAACCCTAGACGAGTAGTTGTTGACGCGGCTAGATCGTGTTTTAACAATTAATGCATTGTAATATAGATGAACTTTCGGCGAAAACAAATAAAGATTTATAACTCGAAAATCATAGTATCCGAGGTTGAACACAGGGAGCAATCTAAGTACTTCCAAAACTTAAGAACACAACTTTTTTAAATGAAAATAAATGACTAGTTCAATGAGAGTGATGTAAAAAGAAATTGCTCAAAAGGAACAAAAATGGACGTCTGATACAATATCAGATGTCTTAAAATAAAGCTCCTTTTCTTCTCTTGATGCTTCTATTTCTCTTCCTTTATTTCTTTTCCTGTTGCGACCAAGGACTGGCTTTCCTCTCTCTTTCTTCTTCCTTTTCTTTTCCTTTGCCTTCTTGAATCTTTGTCTGCCCCTTGTCTTCTTCTTCAGTTCTGTTCTCCTTGGCCTTGCTTCTTCTTCTCTGCCTTCCTTGGTTCTGTTCTTCTTCTCTCCCTTGCCTCTCTTGCTTCCTTGGAAGAACTTCCTTGCCTCGTTTCTTCTTCCTTTCTGCCTTGCCTTTCTTCCTTGGCAGAGCCTCCTTCTTTCTTGCAGCGGCTAAGTCCCTGTGTCCTGCACACAACTACGCATAGCAAAACCTAACCCTCTACTCGCGCGTCTCTCTCTCTCTGTGTAAGCCACTCTCAGCACGCTCTCCCAGAGATGGGTAAATGGAACGGATCGCATGCCTGGGACCAAGCGCACCAGCATGAGGGTGGTGCACGAGGTGTGCTCAGGATAGGGTCAGGTCGGGTCGCACCAGATCCGTGTGGTGAACTCACGGACGAGGCATAGTGAGATATGTGAGGGACCTCACCCCAAGTGCGTTCAGAGGCAACCGGCTAATATGATAAAATCAATATAAAGGATATGAGCACGTCGTGAATTACCGATGTGGGACTAAAGCCGACTGCTTTTCCTCGCGTGCCCGCAGCAGACCGCGCCTTCAATTCCCTCCACTGCAGGCTCTGTTGGCTTCACTTGCTAGTTAGCTACCTTCGCACGACCTTCCTAAATTTGCAGCACCTGGAATCTTGCGGTGCTGAGGCCTGGAGCGAGCGTGGAGCTTCCTCGAGTTGCCGTCAATGGCGGCCGGAGCTTGAGATCTGTCTGACACAAAAATTGCCTCGCGGCCTAATCAGATCACTGGGGGACCTTCGCCGTGTCACGGCGAAGGTGATGAGCTATGTGGCAGGTTGCAGGGCAGCCTAGGCATGAGTGCCTAGGTCGCTCTGTGGCCGGACGGGTGGGTGTGTTCGAGGGGTTGTTGTGGTGGTGTAGCAGGACTCTGGATGAGCGAAGGGTGATCAGTGAGGTGAGGCGGAGGTTATGCGATGGTCGGCAAGACGTGTGGGGTTGCGGAGCGACAGGAGCGTCTCGCCGGAGGGTGGCCGGAGATGAGGAAGGTAGCGGTGGACAGGGACGGTCGAGGGTCGATTGTGTGAAATAAAGTGAGGAAATGAAAGAGTGGAAGATGGGGAACTTATCTGGACTGTTGGGAGAGAAAGGGGGCAGCGGAGCGTCTGTGCCGTCGTCGGAGAAGATAACCTTGAGGGAGATAACGGCGATGAGGAGGAGGTCGGGGAAACATGCGCTTGGTGTGGCGCAACATGGGAAGATGAGGTGAAGTAGACTCTGCTACTAGTATGGTAGTAGAGCGACAAGGAGGAGAGGTAATCGCCGGAGTTTGCAGGTTTCTTGGCCGGAGAGAGGAGAGAAGAATTTTGGAGGATTCTACCGCCAAGACAAGACTGAGAGATTTCGCAGAGGGTCGAAGGTCTTTTTATAGGTGCTGGCCAGGCTTCTGGTGCGTGGAGGGCAAGCTTTTAGCCACCGTTGTCTTCGCCGAAGAAGGAAGGTGGTTGGGATCCAAATATTTCGTGCGTTCGCACGAGAGATTGGACAGGAATCAGAGATCATGATTGAGCTCAGATGGAAGGGGATTCCTCATAGAATCTCCCTTCCAATTCTAGGAGATCTCTGAGGGATCTGAGCGTATCCCCCCTATCAATCGCGTCGGAGAAGGATTCTGCCCCAATAATGGCGGAAGGACTTGATTGTAAGATTGGCAAGAAAGCTAGGGGGGTTTATGTAATGATTTTCAAAAGATAGGGACCAAAATGTGATTGGGTGTACTAAATTGCAAAGTAGGTCAAGATGACCTCCCCTTAGGTCTAAATTTTGGTACAAACCTAATTTGGACTTAAGGAATCCAATGGTGGAGTTGGATTTTAGGTTTGACCATGTTTGACTGGATATTTTGTGAAGAAAACCCAAATTAGGTCAATTGATGAGCTAGGACCCTATTCTAGGTCAAACTAGGTTCCAAATGCCAATTTGAATGTTTTAAATCCTAGGGGATATTTTTCCATGAATTTTAGAGGGTTTACTTGATTTTTATCCTGATCGGAACCTTGTTGAATTAAGCGGGTCTGTTTTAGGGTTACCAAATGTCATTTAATTCCTGGATTGCACATGAACCCACTTCTGATTGATTCAACCCACTTTTTATCTCATTTAAACCATTTGACCTATGCTCTGTCTCTGAGAAATCCCATTTATGTACTGCAATGATAAAATTGCAATTTTAACCTTTATTTCATGTTTTCTTCTCAGAACACTTATTCCTCCAATTAAGCCCTCTTCTAAGTCATGTAGGAGCTTTTATTTTCTTTATTAAGTCAAAATGAGCTAGTTATGGCTCATGATGAGGATCTCATCATACCCCCATGCCTAGCTTTTGCTAGTCCCTTAGCAAAATTTCAAGGTTTTAACTTTTGTTCTAAACCCTGAGTGTCTGTCATCAATTATGATAAGTGCTTCTCTTTTTTCTTTTGTGATTAGGTCAGAATGCCGACAATAGGCCTAGAGGTACTCAAGTACCAACCAAAATCCGGACTTGACCCACTTTAGCCTCAGTCCTCCGTAAAGGTTTTTAAGGCCCACAAAAACTAACCTAGGGTTTGTTGGACTCCGCGGTTAAAGCACCTGTGCTTGAGACATTTTTAGCCTAGGTTCAGTTTGCAGTGAGTTTTTGTAAGAGAGAGATAGAAGATTTATTTGTTTGGAGATCTTTTCTCTCTCTTTTCTTTTTATTTCTAGCTTCGGATTAGCTTCTCAACACGGTCTGTATCGGATTCCTCGTCCCCATCATCAATCCTCAAGGATCCCTAGCCATCGAGATTTCGAGATAATCCCGCCCATGGAACTCCCAGAACCCTGGCTTTCGAGATTTCGAGATAATCCCGCCCATGGCATTCCGTGGACGAATTCAGACCCTGGCAATCGACATTTCATGATAATGCCGCCCATGGTATCTGAACCAACAGAGTGCTTACATGCCCCCAGTAGGATATTTAAATATCCTAAGAGATAAGCACCGAGGAGATGATATATTGTTACGCATCTTCGAGGGGAATTTCTCACCTCTCCGCACCGGGAACTCGTCCAAATCAACTTGTGTTGATCGGCCGCTCCTAATCTAGGTGACTTTTGCAGAACATTAAATGCTTTTGCGTGATTTGGATATTTATGCGCACTGAACCAGACTGTGTGTGAATTTGGGGTGCTTAGGTTACCGAATCCCGTAAACCGAAGGTTAGTTAACGAGGCCGAATACTTCCTAAGCCTTAGACCTAATACTTAAGCTTCGCATTTTTCCCAACCTCTTGAGGATTATCCAGATTTTAGCGGATACATGAATTTTTAAGCTAAAGAATCTAGCCCAAGAGGCCTAAAATTAGCATTCCCGCTAATCTCTTTGTTATGTCACCTTAGCACTTTTTTTCTCTTTTCTTGATCTGGTCTAGAACTTCCGTTAATCCCCTAATTTTTTACTAATGACTATTTCTTTTTCTTTTTAATTTTGTGTTCCTTTTTTGACATTTTACTTTTTTTCTTTTCTCATTTTCTATGACCCTGAATTGTTTCTCCCCTCCTTCAAGTCTTTTTTTTTTTCTGAAACCCTTTCTTGATATGAATTTTCCTGACATTTTGCACTTTCATACCCCCCCATGCCTAAGATTTACAATGTCCCCATTATAAATTAGGTGGGTTCGATTTCAGCTTAGTTCATGCATTAGGACAGGTGTGTGGTGAGTGAACGGGTCGAAGTGACTTGTTGCGAACGATTTCTAATCTCGGGTAGGGGTACCTAAGGTGAAGTCGGCTGTTCTAATGGATGAACCCTAAAGTGCAATATGAATTCCGTATAGAAATGTCAGAAAAGGTTTCGGGTTTTTTAAAGAATGACGGGTTGCCTCCCGTTAAGCGCTGAGTTTTACGTCATTGGCTAAGCGCATTGAGCTTAAGGGGAATGAAGGGTAAAGGAAGACTCAGCCAAATTTGTATCGATCATGTCAATGAACGGTTTGAGTCTCTGACCGTTCACAACAAAGGGTTCGGAATCATGGCTGAGTGGGCTGATTTCAATGGCTCCATTTCCAAAGATTTGTCGGACTAGGTAGGGTCCGACCCACTTAGATCATATCTTTCCTAGGAATAATTTGAGTCGGGTATCAAGAGTAAAACCATTTGACCAGGATGAAAGATCCTTCTAGAAATGTGTTTGTCGTGAAAAGCTTCAAACCGATCTTAGTAAATTTGCACGTTCTCATACGCGTCGTGGCGTAATTCATCGATCTCGCTTATTTGAAGTCTTCTGTGGGTTCCAGCCTTAGAAAGATCTAAATTACAATTCCGTACTTCCCAATAAGCTTTATGCTCCAATTCGACCGGGAGGTGACATGCCTTCTCGTACACTAGTCTGAAGGGAGATATTCCTAATTGGGTCTTGTGGGCGGTCCTATAGGCCCACAATGCTTCCGGAAGCCGAGAAGACCAATCTTCTCTGTCAGGTCGAACAATAACCTGAAGGATTTTCTTGATCTCTCGGTTTGATAGCTCAGTTAGACCATTAGTTTGGGGGTGGTAAGGAGTAGAGATTCGGTGTGACACCCCGTATTTGGTCATCAGTGACCTGAACTGAGCGTTTGTGAAATGGGTCCCTCCATCGAAAATTATTGCTCGTGGAATCCTGAACCTTGAGAAAATGTTTTGATAAATGAATTTGATAACAACTTTATGATTGTTGGTTCGAGTCAGAATGGCTTCTATTCACTTGGATACGTAGTCAACTACGAGTGAGATGTATTCGAAGCCATCCGAGACCGGGAAGGGTCCCATAAAATCAATCCCCCATATATCAAAAATTTCGCATACCAAGATCGGCTGTAGAGGCATCATGTCTCGATGGCTCATGTTGCCCAAAGTCTAGCAACGAGAACATGTCTTACAGTGATCTTATGCATCCTTGAAAATTGTGGGCTAGTAAAAGCCACACTGGAGGACTTTTGATGTGGTTTATGTCCTGAGAAATGTCCACCGCATGCCTAGTCATGGCAAAATGAGAGTATGTCTTTGATTTCCACTTCCACGACACACCGTTGAATTATCTGATCAGCACCAATGCGGAATAGATACGGGTCTTCCCATAGGTAATACTTGGCATCGGAACGCAATTTGTCCTTCTTGGCCATCGGCCAATCGGACGGAATCTGATGTGATGCCAAGTAATTTACTATATCTGCGAACAATGGAAGACCTGTACTGATAGTTAGGAGATGCTCATCAGGAAAATGTTCTGTGATGGGTCTGGAAGGGTCAATTCTTTCAGAAGGAAGACAAGATAAGTGATCAGCTACCACATTTTGCTTTCCCGCTTTGTCACGAATCTCAAGGTCAAATTCTTGCAACAGCAAGATCCATCGAATTAATCAAGGTTTCGCATCCTTCTTTGCAAGGAGATGCCTCACAGCTGTGTGATCCAAGTATATGATAACACGGGAACCCAGAAGGTATGATCTGAATTTTTCTAGGGAAAATACTACAGCTAGCAGCTCTTTCTCAGTAACTGTATAGTTATGCTGAGCCTCATCCAGTTTTTGCTGGCGTAGTAAATGACCACAGGTTTCCCATCAATTTTCTGCCCCAAAACTGCTCCTACAGCAAAGTCAAATGCATCGCACATGATCTCAAAGGGTTGAGACCAATCAGGGGACTGTAGGATCGGGGCTTGGGTGACTCGGTCACGTAGGATCTCAAATGCTTGAGTGCATTCCTTGGAAATTTTGAAAGGCACATCCTTGGAAAGAAGAGTGGTCAGGGGGCGTGTGATTTTTGCAAAATCAGGGATAAATCGACGGTAAAAACCGACGTGCCCCAAAAAAGATCAGATGTCCTTAATCGAGCTAGGCATAGGGAGCTTGGAAATCAGTTTAACCTTAGCTCGATCCACTTGGATGCCTTTCTCCGAGATTAAATGTCCTAGGACAATTCCCTCAGGGACCATGAAATGACTCTTTTCCCAGGAAAGAACCAAATTCACATCGATGCACCGCCTGAGTATTTGGAACAAGTGTTGGAGGCAATCGTCAAATGATGCTCCAAAAATTAAAAAGTCATCCATGAAGACTTCCAGATAGTCACCTACCATATCTGAGAATATGGCAAGCATGCACCACTGAAAAGTTGCAGGTGCATTGCAGAGACCGAAAGGCATCCTTCGAAACGCATACGTCCTGAAGGGGTAGGTGAATGTGGTCTTTTCTTGGTCCTCTAGATGGATTGCCACCTGGTTGTAACTGGAGTACCTGTCAAGAAAGCAGAAGAACCTATTTCCCGCTAGTTTCTCAAGGATCTAATCAATAAACGGTAGTGGGAAATGATCCTTCTTCATGGAGGAATTGAGTCTTCTATAATTAATGCAGACTCTCCATGAGTTAGCTATTCGGGTAGGAATGACTTCTCCGATTTCAGTTGTGATGATGGTAAGTCCTGCCTTTTTAGGCACCACCTGTATTGGACTCACCCAACGACTGTCGGAGATCAGGTAGATGATCCCTGCATCTAACCACTTTATGATCTCCTTTTTCACGACCTCCTGTAGGTTAGGGTTTAAGCATCTTTGCATTTCTCTTGAAGGTCGTGCGCCTTCTTCTGTGTAGATTCGATGTGTGCAGTATGAAGGGCTTATGCAAGTCAAATCATCGAGAGTCCATCCAATGGCTCTACGATGTTGCTGGAGAACAATAATCAAATGGAGTTCCTGGTCAGGTGTGAGTTGAGAGTTGATAATCACAGGAAGCGTCTGATTGGAATCCAAAAAGACATACTTCAGATGCTCGGGAAGGGGCTTGAGTTCCATGACAGGATTGTCAGCAGCAGCGGGTGGTTCGAGGTTTGTATCAGGAACAAGGGTCGGAGTCATAGGTGTGTCTAGATCATGTTCGCACTCCTCTGTTGGTGGGTTTTGATTTTCTAGTGGTTGATCAGGGATAATCAGGTTGTCCTCTGTATGCAATTCATCAACCACGGCTCTGATATCACATATTTGCTCTATAACCCCGCAATTAATCCCTTGTTGGGCCTTAAAAATGTCAATCTTCAGGGTTTGATTCCCAAATTTTAATTCTATCTGGCCCTCTTCGCAGTTTATGTTGGCCCTAGCAGTGGCCAAAAAGGGTCTCCCTAATATGATTGGTGTGTCCCTTGGGTTCTCATGTGCATCCATGTCCAGTAATATGAAGTCCACTGGGAAGTAGAAATCCCGTACCCTAACAATGACATCCTCAAGTATTCCTTTAGGTGACTTGATGGATCGATCGGCTAACTGCAACGTCACCTCAGTTGGTTTAAGTTCAGATTCTTCAAGGTGGTCAAGGAGGGATGTAGGTATTAAATTTATGGAGGCACCTAGATCTAGTAAGGCTCTATCAAATTGGGTTTCACCAATTTTACAAGAAATCAGGGGAGTTCCTGGGTCTTTAGCCTTGGGTGGGAGTTTACTCAAGATGACAAAGCTGGCTTGCTCTGACAGTACGATCGGGTTCCCATCCTTGGTTCGCGGCTTATGTTTAGGTGTGCATACGTCTTTCAAGAATCTTGTATAAGCCGGTATGTGGCAAATTGCATCCATCAAGGGGATGTTTATCTGGACCTGTTCAAAGAGCTTGACCAGATCCTCCTCGGGGGCCACAGGTTTGGTTATCCTTCTTCCTTTGGTCAAGGCCTCAGGAAATGGGATCCTAGTTGGTTCCTCTAGAATAGGTCTAGGTTCTTGATCTGGGACAGTGGTATCTTGGATAACTATCCTAGGGTCTTGGCTACTACCAGGCTTGGAGTGGTTCGGATAATGTGGATCTTGGGTTGTTTTACCACTACGTGTTGTTACAGAGTTTAATTCGGCCTGGTTTTGGTTTGGGTTTGGTAAGAGGGGTGGCTGCTGCTGAAATCCCGCATAAGATGTCGAAGCTTCCATCCCGTCCGGTGATGGAGCAGCAGGGGCCTGATAATTCAAATGTGCATGGCCTAAATTTGGATTCATAACGTGCCTCTTGGTCGGCACGTTATTTGGGTTTGGCAGAGGTTGCGAAGGAAGGGTGCCAGGTTGGCGGGAATTTGCCATCTGGGCCAGTTGGTTGCGAACCTCTGTGATCTCATCCTTGTGCTGTTTTTGCATTGCCGCATTCATCTTTTGAATGTCAGCCAGTGCTTGAAGGATAAGAGTCATTTGATCCTGGTTTGGCCCGGATTGGTAGGTGGGATTGGGCCGAGGCTTAGGCGGCTGATATGGACGAGGGGCTTGTGGACGAGGTTGATATGGTGGTCTTTGAGTCTGAGAATTTCCCATCCACTGAAAGTTAAGATGATTTCGCCATCCAGGGTTGTAGGCATTGGAGAATGGGTCATTCTGGATGGCGTTGAGGTCCTCGCAATTCTGAGGAACCTCAGGAAAGTCAGAATACGACGGTTCAGAGTTCCCCCAACTCGAGTAGAATGGATTGGAGGTCACTCCGGTCCAAGAGGCAGACAGGGGTGGATATGGGTCCATCCCCTTAGTAGATTGGTGGTAGATGTTTTGCACAGTTTTCCTTGCCAGAGGTGGTCATGCAAAAGAGTTTTGCGCAGAGGTGGCTTGCTGCAAATGCCGAGTTAGCTCGTCCACCTTCTTTTCTATGATAGAAACCTTTTCCAACCGATTGGCCATCAGTTCCAAGTCGACGGAAGTGGACAGGTCCTACATCTCATGTGCCCCTCTCAGATTCGTCGATGTGCGGGCATTCGTCCTGTCGAATAAGCCCATGGAGTCATTATTTATGGAGTTCTTGCACATGTTTTCGAGAATCTCCCACATCGTGTCCTCATGTTGACCCATGATATTTTCCTCCGCACGTTGCATTGACGAATAATCGAATGTCTTCACGGAGTCCCTGGTAAAAAGACTGGACTTGTTTCCATTTAGGAACTCCGTGATGGGGGCACTTTCGCATGAGATCTAAGAATCAGTCCCATGCTTCGTGAAGAGGTTCTCCTGGTTGTTGAGTGAAATGAGTGATCTGGTGGTGCAAGGCATTCGTCCGGCCAACGGGAAAGAATTTTTTCAAAAATTCGGACTGAAGTTCCTCCCATGTGTTGATCGGACAGGTTCGAGTTTGATACCAATGGGGGGCCTTGTCCAAGAGGGAACGAAAACATTTTCATGAGTAGGATATCCCGATTTTGTGGATCTGACCCGAAGGTCTGGGCCAGATGCTTGAGTTGTTTAATGTGTTGGAATGGATCCTCAGAGTTAATCCCATGAAACTTTGGTATGGCATGAATTATATTGGGCTTCAGTTCAAAATCAGGACCTCCAATCGAGATTCGGACTCAAGGTTCGATCGCCACCGCAGCGGGATTATAGTGATCTCGCATCATAGGTCGCTACGGTGGGTTTACAAAGTTTTGAAAGAGATCATTCAGGCGTTGAAGTTGGTGCTCAAGGTTGTTCTCCTCTTCAATGGGTTGTGCCATGATGGGAGAAGAAGGAGAACTTGGTTCTGAATCAGATGAAAGATTTATGTCGTGGGGTTGCTGCACAAACAAGGGTGTCGAGGCTTGGCCTCGACGAGAGTGAATTTCTAAAGGAGGGCTAATGAAAATTACCTGTTCCTTGGAGTGTATGTTGTGCAGCTGCTCTTCCTTTCTCTACTTTCCCTAAGACAAGCATAATACAAGAGAGGAATTAGGTCAAATATTGGATCAAAAGTTGTGATCAAAAGCTTTAGAAGTGCCCGTTGCTCCCCGGCAATGGCACCAAAATGTTGACGCAGCTAGATCATGTTTTAACAATTAATGCGTTGTAATATAGATGAACTTTCCGCGAAAACAAATAAAGATTTATAACTCGAAAATCAGAGTATCCGAGGTCGAACACAGGGAGCAATCTAAGTAATTCCAAAACTTGAGAACACAACTTTTTTAAATGAAAATAAATGACTAGTTCAATGAGAGTGATGTAAAAAGAAATTGCTCAAAGGGAACAAAAATGGACGTCTGATACAATATCAGGCGTCTTAAAATAAAGCTCCTTTTCTTCTCTTGATGCTTCTGTTTCCCTTCCTTTATTTCTTTTCCTGCTACGACTAAGGATTGGCTTTCCTCTCTCTTTCTTCTTCCTTTTCTTTTCCTTTGCCTTCTTGAATCTTTGTCTGCCCCTTGTCTTCTTCTTCTTCAGTTCTGTTCTCCTTGGCCTTACTTCTTCTTCTCTGCCTTCCTTGGTTCTATTCTTCTTCTCTCCCTTGCCTCTCTTGCTTCCTTGGCAGAACTTCCTTGCCTCGTTTCTTCTTCCTTTCTGCCTTGCCTTTCTTCCTTGGCAGAGCCTCCTTCCTTCTTTCTTGCAACAGCTAAGTCCATGTGTCATGCACACAACTACGCATAGTAAAGCCTAACCCTCTACCCGCGCGTCTCTCTCTCTGTGTAAACCACTCTCAGCATGCTCTCCCAGGGACGGGTAAACGGAACGGATCGCGCGCCCGGGACCAGGCGCACCGGCGTTAGGGTGGTGCGCAAGGTGTGCTCAGGACAGGGTCGAGTCGGGTCACACCAAATCCACGTGGTGAACTCGCGGATGAGACGCAGTGAGATACGTGAGGGACCTCACCCCAAGTGCATTCGGAGGCAACCGGCTGATATGATAAAATCAATATAAAGGATATGAGCGCGTCGTGAATTACCGATGTGGGACTAAAGCCCACTACTTTTCCTTGCGCGCCCGCAGCAGACCGCGCCTTCAATTCCCTCAACTGCAGGCTCTGTTGGCTTCACTTGCTAGGTTAGCTACCTTCGCATGACCTTCCCAAATTCGTAGCACCTGGAATCTTGCGATCCTGAGGCCTGGAGCGAGAGTGGAGCTTCCTCGAGTTGCCATCAATGGCGGCCGGAGCTTGAGATCTGTCTGACACAAAAATTGCCTCGCGGCCTAATCAGATCACCGGGGGACCTTCGCCGTGTCATGGCGAAGGTGATGAGCTATGTGGCAGGCCGCAGGGCAGCCTAGGCGTGAGTGCCTAGGTCGCTTTGTGGCCGGACGGGTGGGTGTGTTTGGGGGGTTGTTGTGGTGGTGTAGAGGGACTGTGGATGAGCGGAGGGCGCTCAGTGAGGTGAGGCGAAGGTTATGCGATGCTCGGCTAGACGTGTGGGGCTGCGGAGCGACAGGAGCGTCTCGCCGGAGGGTGGCCGGAGATGAGGAAGGTAGCGGTGGACAGGGACGGTCGAGGGTCGATTGTGTGAAATAAAGTGAGGAAATGAAAGAGTGGAAGATGGGGAACTTATCTGGTCTGTTGGGAGAGAAAGGGGGTAGCGGAGAGGCGGGAGCGTCTGTGCTGTCGTCGGAGAAGATAACCTTGAGGGAGATAACGGCGATGAGGAGGAGGTCGGGGAAACATGCGCTTGGTGTGGCGCAACATGGGAAGATGAGGTGAAGTAGACTCTGCTACTAGTATGGTAGTAGAGCGACAAGGAGGAGAGGTAATCGCCGGAGTTTGCAGGTTTCTTGGCCGGAGAGAGGAGAGAAGAATTTTGGAGGATTCTACCGCCAAGACAAGACTGAGAGATTTCGCAGAGGGTCGAAGGTCTTTTTATAGGTGCTGGCCAGGCTTCTGGTGCGTGGAGGGCAAGCTTTTAGCCACCGTTGTCTTCGCCGAAGAAGGAAGGTGGTTGGGATCCAAATATTTCGTGCGTTCGCACGAGAGATTGGACAGGAATCAGAGATCATGATTGAGCTCAGATGGAAGGGGATTCCTCATAGAATCTCCCTTCCAATTCTAGGAGATCTCTGAGGGATCTGAGCGTATCCCCCCTGTCAATCGCGTCGGAGAAGGATTCTGCCCCAATAATGGCGGAAGGACTTGATTGTAAGATTGGCAAGAAAGCTAGGGGGGTTTATGTAATGATTTTCAAAAGATAGGGACCAAAATGTGATTGGGTGTACTAAATTGCAAAGTAGGTTAAGATGACCTCTCCTTAGGTCCAAATTTTGGTACAAACCTAATTTGGACCTAACGAATCCAATGGTGAAGTTGGATTTTAGGTTTGACCATGTTTGACTGAATATTTTGTGAGAAAAACCCAAATTAGGTCAATTGATGAGCTAGGACCTTATTCTAGGTCAAACTAGGTTCCAAATGTCAATTTCAATGTTTTAAACCCTAGGGGATATTTTTCCATGAATTTTAGAGGGTTTACTTGATTTTTATCCTGACCGAAACCTTGTTGAATTAAGCGGGTCTGTTTTAGGGTTACCAAATGTCATTTAATTCCTAGATTGCACATGAACCCACTTCTGATTGATTCAACCCACTTTTTATCTCATTTAGACAATTTGACCTATGCTATATCTCTGAGAAATCCCATTTATGTACTGCAATAATAAAATTGCAGTTTTAACCTTTATTTCATGTTTTCTTCTCAAAACACTTATTCCTCCAATTAAGCCCTCTTCTAAGTGATGTAGGAGCTTTTATTCTCTTTATTAGGTCAAAATGAGCTAGTTATGGCTCATGATGAGGCTCTCATCAGCAGTCCCTCCTGATGTGGCCCAGCTAGCCACACTGATAGCAGAGGGGGACTCGGCTACCTCCCTCGGTAGGTCCCTGCTGACAGCTAGAGGCCGAGTAGGTGGTCGTGGTTCCCAGGCGCGTGGGGGAGGATAGGAGTCATGGAGAGGGCACCGGCCAGCAGCTACCCATCCGACGCAGAGTGTGGCTACTTCTTTTGCTCTGAGAGCGGAGGGGCGTATCAACACCCTGACACACAGAGACGCCAAGGCATCAGGTTCAGTGGTGGCAGGTATGGTTACAGTTTCCAGTAGATTGGTTTACGTACTTTTTAATTTCGGCGCCACACACTCTTTTGTCGCTGCAAGTTTTGCTGTTAGTTTGGGACATGACTGCGTGTTGTTAGAGGATCCATTTGTGCTCAGAGGTCCAGGTGGTCAGCTGTTTGTAGCTGAGGAGGTCTATACAGACTATGAGGTCAGTATTGGGGGATACAACCTCCCCACTGACCTGATCGTGATACCGATGGAGGACTTTGGCGTGATTCTGGGGATGGATTGGTTGTCCACTTACCATGCCTTGGTGGACTATTTTGCGAGGAAGATCGTCTTCTCCATATCGGAGATGCCTTTCTTTGGGTTTCTCGAACAGCCGGTGGACGGAGGTTTCAAGTGCATTCCTGCACTTCGGGCAGCGAGACTTTTGGGCCAGGGGTGTTAGGGCTTTCTAGCTTGTGTAGTGGCAGAGCCCAGCCCCGTGGCAGACTTTCAGAGCATCCCAATGGTCAGAGAGTACCCCGACGTGTTTCCAGAGGAGCTGCTAGGACTGCCGCCTAAGCGTGAGATCGAGTTTGAGATCCCACTAGTACCAGGGACCAGCCCCATTTCTACGACACTATACCGAATGGCACCACTTGAGCTGCGAGAGCTCAAGTCACAGCTGCAAGACTTGTTGGAGAAGGGCTTTGTGAGGGTCAGTGCGTCCCTGTGGGGAGCCCCTGTGTTATTTGTGAAGAAGAAGGATGGTACCCTGCGCCTTTGTGTTGACTATAAATAGCTTAATAGGGTCACCATTAAGAACAGGTATCCGCTGCCGAAGATTGATGATTTGTTTGACCAGTTACGAGGTGCCACAGTATTCTCCAAGATAGATCTGAGAACAGGCTACCACCAGTTGAGGATTAGGGAGACCGACGTCATCAAGACAGCTTTTCGCACCCGGTACGGACACTACGAGTTTTTGGTCATGCCGTTTGGGCTAACCAACACCCCCACTACCTTCATGGATTTGATGAACCAAGTGTTCAGACCATATCTAGATCAGTTTGTGGTGGTATTTATTGATGATGTGCTCGTTTACTCGTGGGATCAAGCACAACTCGGACAGCACTTGCGGATGGTCCTGGACACTTTGAGACGGCGCAGGCTGTATAACAAGTACAGCAAGTGCGAGTTTTGGTTGAGACAGGTGACCTTCTTAGGCCATGTGATTTTAGAGGATGGCTTGGCTGTGGATCCAGCCAAGGTTGAGGCAGTACTCAGGTGGGAGAGGCCATGCACAATGATAGAAATACATAGTTTCTTGGGACTAGCAGGCTACTACCAGTGATTTATCAAGGGTTTCTTGTAGATTGCTCGTCCTATGACTCAATTGACCCAGAAGGACGTGCCCTTTGCTTCGACAAACGCTTGTGAGGCGTGTTTTCAGGAGTTGAAGGAGAGACTGACTTCAGCTCCTGTGCTTACCATCCCAGATAGCAGTGGCAGTTTTGTGGTTGATGTAAATATGTTTACATTGCACAAGATGTCTATTTATGCATGTTCTTAAGCACAGAATTGCATTGCATATTATAAATATTACATAACATGCATCATCTTGCATTTAGATTAGTTTCAATAAAATAGAGGTTAATTGTCTCCTTTTATGTTCAGGGATAGGCCAAAATTTTTATCGGGGCCTCAGATCGAAAATTCAACCGTACAGATGTGATCAGGGCGACGATTGGAGTTCAACGACTCCAAGATCGCCCTAATCAAACATGTGTAGCATCAGATAGAGACAGGGGAGACCTAGAAGATCAAGGGCCAAGATGGTGTGAATCTGCACTTCAAACGAAAAATCCAACTGCACGGATGGATTCGGATCGACGATCGCAGCCTAACGACGTGAAAATCGACTCAATCCGACAACCGTGGCACCATATACATCAACCAGAAGATGGATGGCCAAGATGGCGCCACGTGGTGCCATCTCGGCCGCCAAACCATCCGCATGCACCCGCTGAAGGATCTGTATCAACGTTTCCCCGTTGTTGGATCAAGATCCAACGGCTGGGATGCATCCACGCTTAAGTTAAGCGCCCGCCCATCTGCACGCGTAGTGTAGTGGGCGAGAGCGCTTAAGTAAGGCGCAAGCGCGGGTTCGAAACGTAGGAGGCAGGCGAGCGGGCGCGAGGAGCGTTGGATTGCGATCGAGCGATCGTGAGTGCTCAATAGCACCCGCGCCTTACGTGAGATCAGACTCGGAGTACGCGATAAAGGCTCGACGAGGGGCGAGATAAGTCGTTCGATCTCACAATCGAACGGCTAAGATTGGCACAACGTGAACGTTTGTTTCACGTGTGAGCAAGCGAGCAGGCGTGCGTGCCTTGCCCCACTGCACCCACGATGGGTCTTTAGTAACAGTTTTATCTGTCACTAAAGACCCCTTATTTAATGTTTTGAGATTTAAAAGACCAATTTGCCCTCATTCCTTGCAACTATAAAAGGTGGCCTCCTCCATACGAAATCTTCATCCCTTCCTTCTCTTCTCTACCTCTCCAAAACTCAAGAGAAGCTTGTCCCACACCTAGGATGCTTCTCGCGAGATAAAGTCAAATTTTCGTCCCCCTTTCGGAAGCGAATCCCGTGATGACGATGACGTGCTGCCCCGTTCCCATTCTTCTCGCTTCGTCCTTCTTCGTCCTACTCTATTCCCCGTCGTCCAGGCGTCGTCCCGTCCAGCTCTTCCTCCAAGCGACCGTTGAGGAGGATATCTCTCTCTCCATTCTTTTTACTGCTTTCTAGAATAGATTTACTGCTTTCTAGAGTAGATTTACTACTTTATAGTGTAATCATTTTTCCGCTTTCTAGTCGTAATGTTTAGTGTAATGAACAATCCTTCTGATAATGAATTCCATGTTCATTCTACGTCTCTTTTTGATTTTTGTTCATAATATTCTCTCTCTCTCATTCTCTCTCTCTCTTCTATTTATTGTAAATAGATAGATAGTTTCTAATCAATTATTCTACTTCGTGACAAATAAAACAAACACGTATTTTTAAATCAAACGTCCGCCTCCCTGAGTTCGACCTGAGATTTCTATTCCGGTATAAGTTTTATTTGCTGAACACGAGTTCTTCGCTTTCACACTACGACAACAGATTTTTCAAAACCAAACACGTTAGCATAGCAACCTGTAGCTTCAACATTTTGGCACCGTTGCCGGGGAGGCGACGCTCTTTGATTTTTTTTCACGTTTTCCAACTTACGAATCATTTACCTCACTTCTCTCCTTTCTTATTGTGATTGTAGGTACTCTTTTAAGACGAGCAAAAGCGGTAGATTGGAGTAAAGTGCTGTTGAAGGTTCTGTAAGTTATTCCCTACCTCCCACCCATTAGTTTTCATTTCACCACATAATAACACAAACATCAATCAACCTAGGTGTTCTTATAAACTCTAAGGTTAGTTTTGTTTGTTTGTTTGACACCCACACCCGCCTCAACCTTCACATTTAAAAAGAAAAATAAAAAAAAAATCTTACAGAGGTACACAACCTCATCTGATTTTCAAACTCAACCGGTAAACTGATCTTTGGAGTCGGTACACACATCCAAACACATAATTGAGTAGAAATCAGATTAGGTAATCGCTTGTGTGCCTAATTAAGTGGTGCAACAGGCCAATTGTTTGAGTTGATTGGGCCGCACCACTTCAATTAAAATCAACTCATCAAGTAGCTGCCGATTAGGTTCAACTCTTAGGGATTACCAGGCACTCCACATTCTTTTAAGTTTTAAAGAAAAACATCTTCACCTGTGCTTTCAAAACCTGGTGTGCCAACAAAACTTGTTTAAAAAAACTTAAAGTTGAATCCTAAAAGCTCAAAGCAAGATTTGAACCCTAAAATTCACCGCATCAAAAGTAATCTTGCTTGAAAACCACTGGTTGTGCACGCACACACACATCAATCAATCATTAAGGGCACAACCCAGATAAAGGGCCCATCACATTCCAAAGCACATTCAAACCTAGCCCTAAATAAAACATAGTAGACGTTGGCCTTAAGGATTCGACTCGCTCTTCAGAGCCCAGAATGAGATTATTTTTGATTAGTCTGTTTCTACTGTTCAATCTGATGTCTAGCTAGGGGAGCAGAGTCAAACGATCATGGCTGGGGGTACACTAGGAACCGAAGGCGCAAACTGAAGGAAGAACCTTCTCCCTAGTCCCTCCATCTAACTGGTTGGATTGAACAGACAAAAGTAGATCAAATTGTTCCTTTATCTCAAGACGGGTTGTGGGAGTCTGTAGGTCTTTAGGCTAGCCCACTTAAGGGCAGGTTTGATTTCTTGTATTGCAGGGCACCTTTCTTCCTCTCGTTTATCATGAATCCTTCCACATATTATACGCATTCTCGCTCTTTCCCTCTTGTTTTGAATTATCCTCAACATGACGATTATCCCGACTTGTACTGTAATCAACCATCAATTAGTTGGGATAACTCGAATTGGGGATACAGTTCTGGACCTCTGTGTTTAGGGTCTAACCCTAAACACTATGATTGTGATTTCTATCCTTCTCAAAGCCACATCGATTATCGGTCGTCAACCTGTCATGGACAATCTAATTCGATCTACAATCAAGAAGGATACACTGATCCTTACCCATCCTATGATTACACTGCCTTTAGGTCATCACCACCTTTTGAACAATCCGAAATGACCTATTATCAGGAAAGGTATAACGAATCTCAATTCGTTAACTCCTCTACACTGATCCCAAACCCACCCAACCCTAAACCAACTCATTTGGTTTAGGATAACCAGGTTCAAGATAAGGTTCTGGCTAACTTGAGGAATATCAAACAAACTTTAGAAGTTCAACCAACACCTTCCATTGAAAGATTGGAGCCCTTGATTGAAAAGATTGATGATTTAAACAAATATTTGTTGGATTGGCTCCAGGATGTTAAGGATAAGAACCCGGGTGAGTTTCTACTTGGGAAGTTAGTGAAATTGAGGATGAGATTTGTGGTTGCTTTAGTTCAGTCGTGGGATGATTCCCAGAATGAACTCCCTTCAGGAGAGTTAATGTCAGAACCCGCTCAGGCACCTGTTGGGGGGGACGTGTTACAAGGCTGACCAAATTGAATTAAAGCAACCAATTAAGGATGATCTGATTTCTTCACCTGAGATCCCTAAGCCAGGGTACGAGGAAACATATGTTTCCATGGATCAGAAAGTAACAGATGATTTTAGGGCATACATTAATACGGATCTTGATTTCTTTGATCCTGATGGTGAAGATTCAATTTGTGAAGTCTTACAAGAGTTTACAGAATATTATTTCTGTAAGACGATTGGACCTAAGGAATCTGATAAATCATTTGATAGCCCAATAACTGAGGAAACTGATCTAATTGAGGCTCACATTACGGATCCAGAATCGCATTTTCTGGAGGATTCAATCCAATGCCCTGATTGTCAGTTACACCCCATTGAGCTTATCAATGATTCTGCTTTTGAGATAACTAGACCCAAGTCAATTCTGATTCAGCCACATCTTTTAGACTTGGAAATTTCGGACAGGGTGATTAATATGCAGGAGGTCCCGGAATTTGACATTCTGAATGAGGAGGATAGGAGTTGGGAAATTTTGATTTGGGAAGCAAATTCTGAAGGAAATAGAAGACTGAGTCGAAGGGTTCCAATTAAGCTGAAACCATCAAACCAAGACCCTTACGACATTTGTTCTGAGGATGTCGAACCCAAGCACACATTCAATGATTATCCTTTTGATCTTGAATTCTATGTTACCTGACTTTTTGTTCTTGGGTTACATCCTCATAAATTGCAGGCCCACCTGTTTGCATAATGATTTTAGGTTTTGGGTAATTTTTATCCAGAACCTTAGATATTCTCGATTATGGGGTATGGGTCTACACCATAATCTGGTCCATATCTGTGGACATCTGCTGGCAGGTCTGAGGTTTCATCTTTTTATTTTGATTCTGACCTACACTTGTGAATTCTTTATTTCTCTTCTTTGTATAGTGTGTTTTGCTGAAAGCACTAAATTCAACATGTATACAGTTCTTTTTAGTTTTTATCTCAGAGCGGACCCGACATTCACGCAATTCAGCTGCTTTCTACTCTATTCCACTCTGTTTTATGTCTTTTTAATACAATGAGGACATTGCATTAGATAGGCATGGGGGGTGGATATTCATCGCTGAATTATTTAGTCAGCTCCGTAGATTTGTTTTATTTTCTTTTATTTATATTAAAAAAAATTTATGGAATTAGGAAAGAGAACTTGGGTTTAAGAAAATTTTCAATCTTAGTCAATACTGCATTATAATTTGAATACAAAGACACTTCAGGTCTTCAGACTTAATCAGCCTATGTATCTATTAAAATGTGGATTTGTCTTTCGAGTCCTCGCCATCTTAATTCTATCATAATTGGAGTAAATAAGTTTGGGTGATAAGTACAGGACTTATCAACCCGTCCTCTGATTTGAGGGAACTTTAAGCCTAAAGCATCTACACACTATCTTGTCACAGACTTGTTAATTGGCGATTCTAACGGAAATTAGGTAGCTAATGAACCTTCTAGGGTGATATGGCTGGTAAGTTATCGTGGGTAACAGCCCATAGGTAGGTTGTCCAAAGTCCAGTCACAGGACCTTTCTCTTTTTGCTGCCTTTAGGTAAATCTTTGACCAGGGAAGCCACCTACTTGAAAAAAAGAGAGAAAAAGAAAGTCAAAAAAAGAAAAAGAGAAAAGGAGAAAAGAAAAAAAGAAATAAGCCACACTTCGCCGCACGAGTATGGCTAGCAAGTTGTTGGTGGTAACAGCTCATCGACTGGTTGTCCAGAACCCAGCTCAATAAATGCACTGAAAATTCCCAAAGCACTTAGGAAGAAGCGGAGAAGTAGAATAAACTGAGGAGATATACACTGGATTCACCCTTGTGTTGACCCCGTAAAAATAAAAGTAGGGAGAAAGCTACCGATTGTAAAGATACACCTTTAGGCAGAATTCTCTTTTTAAGGTCACCTAGAGGCGTAGAAATCCGAAGTCCATTTTTACTACCGGTCAATAAGTCTATCACATTCACAATAAGATCCTTAGAACTTAGGGTTCTCATCAAATCTTGGGTGAGTTGAATAGCCACAGAAAGCCACTCCTAAACCCTAAAACTAGAAAATCCAAAAAAAAATTAGAAAAGAATAAAAAGAGAAAAAGAAATTTTTCTTTGAATAAGGCGAGGGCTTGAGGCAGTCTGCATTTTGGTAGATACCTGGGCACTGTTGTGTCTTTGAAAGTTCAGATCCTAAGTAAATATTTTCTTAATGATTGAAAATAACTCATGCCCAAATAATCCAACCTGATTCTTTTATAAATAGCATATAGTTTTTGCTAGGGACTAGCAAAAGATAGGCATGGGGGTGCCATGTAAACATGTTTACATTGCATAAGATGTCTATTTATGCACGTTCTTAAGCATAAAATTGCATTGCATATTATAAATATTGCATAACATGCATCATCCTGCATTTAGATTAGTTTCAATAAAATGGAGATTAATTGTCTCCTTTTATGTTCAAGGACAGGGCAAAATTTTTATCGGGGTCTCGAATCGAAAATCCAACCGTACAGATGTGATTAGGGCGACAATTGGAGTTCAACGACTCCAGGATCACCTTAATCAGACATCTGTAGCATCAAATAGAGATCGAGGAACCCTAGAATATCAAGGGCCAAGATGGTGTGAATCCACACTTCAAACGACAAATCCGACTACATCGATGGATTCAGATCGACGATCGCAGCCTAAGGATGCAAAAATCAACTCAATCTGACAACCGTGGCACCATCTACATCAACCAGAAGATGGACGGCCAAGATGGTGCCACGTGGTGCCATCTCGGTCGCCCAACCTTCCACACGCATCCACTGAAGGCATCTGTATCAACGTTTCCTCGCCGTTGGATCAAGATCCAACAGCTAGGACGCATCCGTGCTTAAGTTAAGCACCCACCCATCCGCGCGTGTAGCACAGTGGGCGAGAGCACTTAAGTGAGGCGTAGGTGCGGGTTCGAAACGCAGGAGGTGGGCGAGCGGGTGCAGGCGAGTAGATGCGAGGAGCTTCGGATCACGATCGAGTGGTCGTGAGTGCTCAATAGCACCCACGTGCTATCACACGCCCACGGCTCACGCAAGATCAGACGTGGAGCGCGCGATAAAGGTGCGGCGAGGGGAGAGATAAGCTGTCCGTTCATAAGATCGACAGAACATGAACGCGTGTTTCACACGTGAGTAGGCGAGCAGGTGCGTGCGCTCTGCCCCACTACTCCCACGATGGGTCTTTAGCGACGGTTTTCTCCATCACTAAAGACCCCTTATTTAATGTTTTGAGATTTAAAGGACAATTTGCCCTCATTCCTTGCAACTATAAAAGGATGCCTCCTCCATATGAAATCTCCATCCCTTCCTTCTCTTCTCTACCTCTCCAAAGCTCAAGAGAAGCTTGTCCCACACCTGGGATGCTTCTCGCGAGATAAAGTCAAATTTTCGTCCCCCTTTCAGAAGCAGATCTTATGATGACGATGACGTGCTACCCCATTCCCGTTCTTCTTGCTTCGTCCTTCTTCGTTCTGCTCCGTTCGTCGTCGTCCAAGCGTCGTCTCTTCCGGCTTGTCCTCCAAGCGATCGTCGAGGAGGATATCTCTCTCTCCATTCTTTACTGCTTTCTAGAATAGATTTACTGCTTTCTAGAGTAGATTTACTACTTTATAGTGTAATCATTTTCCTGCTTTCTATTCGTAATGTTTAGTGTAATGAACAATCCTTCTGATAATGAATTCCATGTTCATTCTACATCTCTTTTTGGTTTTTGTTTGTAATATTCTCTCTCTCTCTCATTCTCTCTCTCTTCTATTTATTGTAAATAGATAGATAGTTTCTAATCAATTATTCTACTTCGTGACAAATAAAAAAAATGCATATTTTTAAATCAAGCATCCGCCTCCCTGAGTTCGACCTGAGATTTCTATTCTGGTATAAATTTTATTTGTTGAACACGAGTTCTTCGCTTTCACACTACAACGACAGGTTTTCAAAACCAAACACATTAGCGTAGCAACCCGTAGCTTCAACAGTGGCCTACACGGACGCTTCATTGCAGGGGTTAGGGTGTGTGCTCATGCAGTAGGGTCACGTTGTCACTTACGCTTCGCAGCAACTGAAGCCCCTTGAGCATAGCTACCCTACCCATGACTTAGAGCTGGCAGTTGTTGTCTTTGCGCTAAAGACATGGAGGCACTACCTTTACGGTGAGACCTTTGAGATTTTCACGTATCATAAGAGCCTCAGGTACTTGTTTGATCAGAAGGAGCTTAACATGAGACAGAGACGTTGTTAGAGCTCCTGAAGGACTATGACTGTAGCATCTCCTACCATCCGAGGAAAACCAACGTGGTGGCAGATGCCTTGAGCCAGAAGGTGCCCGCCCACTTGGCCAGTTTACAGGCACAAAGTTGGAGACTGATGGAAGAGCTTGTGTCCGTGAGCTCGTAGGAGCTCGCCGGAGGATGCACGGCCAGAGCGGCGCATGCGGGAGGAGGAGTGCGTTGGAGGAGACATCCTCGACACTTTGCTGCAGCTGGAGCTGCAAGCGAGGAGAGGCCGCGGCTGGACGTGGTGAGAGGAGCAGGAGGTCGATCTGGTTCTAGATTTTTTCCAGAATCAGATGTCTAGCGTGTCGCCCAGACGACGGGTTGGACGTCTGGTGACGACACCGGACGTCAGAAAATAGAGCTTCGCGAAGGTACATTCCTCTTGCGGTTACGGCCATGCAGGTCGCACCATAGCTTCGATCTGCATGGCTAAAAGTGGGTGATTCGCCTATCGTGTGTAGGGATAGCTTCGGGAAGGCATGGGGCACGCCCTCCCACGCATTTTGGATGTCTGGACAGCTTACTAGATGACCGGAAGGACTCCTAGATGACTGGAGGAGAGGTCGGACGTCTGGAGCTGGGTCCAGATGGTCAAGTAGGGGTTTTGGACGTCTAAAGTCGACGTAGAAACCTGAGGTGAGACTCTGGTTACTTTTAAGACATCTGGACCTTGTGCCAGACATCTGATTTAGGTCTGCAGTTCTATTTTTGACCTATTTAGGGTCCGTTTGAGGTCCATTTTATGCAAACAAGATATCGGTGTATTCCTTGCGAGTTCCTCTACTTGTTAGAAGGCCTTTTATACTATTATGAATGTTCCATTGTGGTATGTTCCTTGGTATAGGACTTCGATCTGTTGTGTGTTTGTAGCCTACAGAGGCACGTGAGCCTACCGTTCGAGTCCCCAGTACTCCTGGATTATCTGGTAGAGTGGTTTCTCCCTATTTTAATTATAAAACCTGAATGCATTTGTGAAATTAGATAACTAGAAACCTAGGATGTGGCATGAATCCTAGGATGAGAAGTACTTACACTGTTTGTATGCGTGTTTTAGATTACAGTCTTAAATGAATGAAAAGAAATGTGAACAACTGCCTATTAATAAACAAGAGCTTCCTGTGAAATATGAAATGCTTGTGCTAGTTAGATAGATACGTGTGACATTTCTTATTGTATATGCAAATTGTGGGAATACGAGCTACATGTGAAAAATCTGAGATGGAATTGTGAATGACGAAACCTGGTATGGAATAACATGGGGAATACGAGCATGAACCCTACGGGGAATTAGGAGTAGAGCTCCTATGGAAAAATGGAATGGGTTTAGAAATGTGAGTGGGAAGTGTGCTGGCCCTTGAGTACATGGTGCCAAGCAGAGCGACTGTCCCCTATTTAGTGTAGAGCAGAGCTAGCCGCCCTTGGGTTGGGACCCAAGATTAGGATTGGCCACTCTACACTGACTTCTTTGGCCCTCGCGTACACTATACCGAAGAGAGCTACTAGTGTAGGGAGAGAGCTAGCCACCCCACAGGGCCTGGGGTTCAGCTAGCCACCCTACACCGACTTGTTAGGCCCACTGGGTAAACCAGGGTAGTCAGACGAGGGTACACGAACTGTGGAGGGGCGAGACCCCTGTTTGGTTCTGAGGGACTAGACCCCTATTACTGAGAGGGCTAGGCCCTATACTATTCCGTGTTGTACTTTGGGCATACCCGCTAGCGGAAACGACTGACCGCATGCCAGTGTGGGGTAGCTACCCGTGCGCTTATCGCACATGCCGTAGTCACCACTACGTCTGTCCGTGACCTCGAGGTGGTTGACTGAGTGTAGGATCACCACGGGGGACTCTCCCATCCAGGAGAGCACCACGTGTGCCTTCTACTCTTCGGAAAAGACTGCAATCAAGATTGTTCCCACGAGGAACATACGAGATCAAAACAGAGATCTGAAAAGTAAACCAATGGGTGAAAAGGAATGACTTGTAAAATAAAATAATTGGAAAAGATAAATTACCTGTTAGCTTTTACTGTTTTAGTTAGTTTGGTTACCACTCTACTCAGCGTTCGCTAACTTCATTTTTCCCGTACCCTTTACAGGTTCAAGAGTTGAGTAGCCCGAGTCGCCAGCTGCAGAGGACGCTAGGCCCAGTCAAGTCCAGCAGTAGTTTCCTGTTGTTGTACTTCCTTTTTGTTAGTGAGTTCAGACTCTTGTTACCGTTTATGTTTCTGTACTTTGTTTTCGCTTTACTGTTGTGGTGGTGATATGTACTGTTAGCAGCTTTTACTTCCTTTACTTCTTGTACTCTTTTACTATTAGTTACTTTGCATAGTGAATGTGGTTTACTTTCTTGCATTTTGGTTATTTCTTGTTGGACGACTAGGTCTTAGGATTAGTCGAGTCAAGCCGATCTCGTGTCCTGTAGGGATTCGGGAACCGGGTCGTAACATGAAGCATGAGCGCACTTAGGTTCCCAATTGGAGTCAACAGCCCACGCAGCCTCGCCAATTAAGCCAAGCTTCTCTGTCGTAGGCGCGTGCAAGGGAGGTGGGACGTTTAGTCCCACCTCAGAACTAGACGAGTGGGCGATGCACATAAATTGATTTTGTGCATTAGCCTTGTCGCCTCCTACTCACGGGGTGAGGTCCCTCTCTCCCCTCTCACAGCCTCGTTCACGACACTGCCCACGCAGACCTGGCCACGACCCGTTTACCCGACCGACTCACTCCTCGCTCACCACCCACTCCAGTGAGCTTGGACCCGGGTCTCCGTTAGGTCCGATTACCCAACCCAGATGTGGCTCTGGGAGAACAAACCGAAATAGAGAAGAGGGAAGAGAGGAACGCTACGTAGGGGAAGGGTGGTTTTGTTGTGGAAAGATTCGCTCGACACTTAGCCAAATCAGAGAGGAAGAAGCCAAGGAAGAAGGAAGAAGCTAAGGTCCGCAAAGCACAGGAAGAAGCTAAGGCAGAGGAGGTCAACCAAGGAAGAGAAAGAAGAAAGCTAAAGAAGAAGGAAGAAGCTAAGGATGAGAAGGCTAAGGAAGAAGCTAAGAAAGAAAGATAGAGCAAGGCAAAGAAAAGAGAAGAGAAAGAGAAGAAGGAAGAAAGGCAGAGCAAGGCGAAGAAAAGAGAAGATAGAGAAGGAGCCAACGACAGAGAAAGAAAGGAAGGAGAAGCCAGAGAAGAAAGAGAAGAAGAGAGATTGCAAGATAAATCAGATAAAGAAGAAGGAAAAATCAGAAGAAAGCATTGTAGCACATCACTTTTAAGACATTTGATTTTATAATCAGATGTCCAATTTTTCATAAGCTCCATTATTTCTAGCTACAATTCTTTTTATGCTCCATATACTCATGCTTTACATTCTTAATTAGATTTTGAGAAGTATTATGTGCTCAATTTGCATTTATTATTGAGATTAGTGCGTGAATTCCATTTGCTCCTTGTGTTCGACCTCGGACTTCAAATTCGAGTAATAAAATTGTATTTATTTTCAAAGTAATTTCAACTATACTGCAACGTGATTATTTAAACATTGATCTTGCCACGTTAATAGAGGGGTAAAGTGTTTAGCTATGATCTAAAAGCTGAAACAAAAATATAATGTGTTTATGGATATTCAACCTCTGCTTTAAAGACTTTCCGGGCAATAGAAGCTTGACTTGCTAAGACTTTGGCTTAATTCACTCGAGCATTGATAAGATAGATCAGAATCTCTCCTAACTTAGGATGTATTCTTGTACCTGAGTTACCAATACAGGATTCGTTGGTTTGCTTCTATTTGAGAGCCTAAGTAATCTTGGTTCTTATCGAGAAAGACCAGGTGAACATAAGATCCAACCCTAGTATTCATTAGGGAAGGTGGAGTCCTTACCTGTGAACGCAAGTAGACTTTTTATCCCAGTCTTTAGCCTTACGTTTAGGAGAAACACTTTCCACCAAAAAGTACTCACCCACCAAATAAGTGTGCTCTTCCAAATAAAGTTGTAGGAGATATACTGACACTTGTTAAAAAAAAAAAAGAAAAAATCTTGAGAATAAGTCAGTATATCTTCCAACAGTCTATAAATTCTTCTCCCCAAAAGTTTTCAAGGTGTGTTACAAATTCCCTGTATTCTTTGAGCCACAAACAAAAACAATAAAAGTGGGGTTGAGTTTTTCCATCAATTTTTTAGGGTTAATCCAAAGACATAAGCTGAAGGTGGGATCAATCTGGACTTAAAAATTTGTGAAACCCTGGGTTTAAGCCTTAATGTTCATTTGGTCGGTCTTGATTCATCACTATGAACAAACCATAACCTCTTAGCTCTCGAGTATGGTGAAACCCTTTGAGTCCTGGAAATCGCACTTATGTTTTAAAAATCAAGAGTTGAGGATAGTCGAGAGATGGTCTATATCATGTAAGACTTGAGTACCAGTAGTTTTCTCTGCAATTGGTTCTCACAATGTCCCACAGATAAACACATTAATGGCTTCAGAAAAAATCTTCAGCTTAAGATTATTTCTAAACAAGATACAAATAAATATTTTGCTAAGGACTAGCAAAAGATAGGCATGTGGGTATGATTACACAACAAGCTACGCCTATAAATATGACATCTTATGTTATTTCCTAGCATTACCCATACATTTTAGGTAGCCATACTTGCATTTGTAAATATTCATTTTCATGCACTTTTAAAGAGGGGAAGATAGTAAGAGCGAATGACCATTCAATCCACTTCAATTTCATAACAATCCATCCCATCGTAAACACACTTAATAATTAACATCTTCATTATGTGCGTGCATTGCAATTTCACCACCCTTATCTTATTTCACTCTCTCACCTACAGCTATTTTTTGCAGGGAGAGGCGCACACCATCGTACCATTTGCAGGGAGGGGTGCACTCTCTCGCTATAAAAGAGCATGCACCCCTCCCCTGCATGATGGTCAACACCCATAACTCCCCACACCTTCAGCCATTCCCTCCACCTGCATATCCCACAGACGTAGACACATCACAGCTGACGACTCTCCACAACTCTCCTTTCTCCCTCTCTCCTTCTCCATACGCTGCCCTTCTTCTCACCAGTTGAGAAGAGGAGCGTTGTGTGCAGGAGAAGCTCCCTGTGGTCTCAAACACCACGGTGAGCTCCACCACCACCTAGCTCCTTCACGAGCAGGTGGGCGTGGTGGATTCTCATTTTGGTTTTCTTTGCTTTCTTACTTTGATTTCCTTTGTTTTCTTTTTTTTGCCTCTGTTCATCGCCAACAGAGCAGCAGAGCTTCAAGCTCTGAAGCTCGCGCACAACCACCGTGCGTGCTTAGCCACCTTCGTGTGCCTTCACGCGTCTTGGCCAACCTTTCCACGTGCTCTACGTGCGTCCCCTGCCTGTCCTCGCCCTTCTCCACGTGCCCTGCTGCTTCTTCCCGCGCGCTGCTCAGTCAGTAGTGTCGCGAGCTACCTGGTCACATTTTGCCCCTGGCACTATAGCCGCGACCTCACGCGGCTACAGAGCATGACCGGGGAGCTTCTCAGTTATCCGTTCACCCGACGCTCTCTCTCACCTCACATCACCCTCTCCAGCCGGTCACCACGCCCTCACTCTCCACACGCACTCCACTATCAGACGACTTAACGCACACTCTCTCTAACACACAGACACTCACCCATATACACACATCTCACACAGACACCTATACACACATAAATACTCACATATTTATACACACATACACACCCATATGCACACACCTACACGCATATTTATATACATATATATATTCACATATTCACACCCCCCCATCTCTATACATACATACACACACACACATATATTTATTTATTTATTTATATATATATATTTATATACATATGCATATATAGTTATATATACTTATATATACACATATATACACATATATATCCACATTCCCTCATACACATACTCGCCCCATGTCTCCTACTCACAAAATCGTGCACCTACCCTTCACCGTGCATCGTATCGTGAGAATATTCGCACCAGTTGCGAATATTTCCCGATATTCGTGCAAAGCAAGACTTCCACCCCACACTCACACACATCCACTCCACAATCCACGCGGCACTTAGTCCTGTTGGTTGCATCTCGCTAGACATGGATCTATTTGACACCATGCTACATCCCATCCCCATTTCCATCTCCACCCCTATAGTATCTATATAATTATATATATTCTATATCTATTTACATATCTACTATATATATACATATACTAAGCTAAGTATCTCTTTGCATTTCTTTCCTTGCGTTTTATTTTGCTTTCATTTGTCTTTTGTTCTTGCTATTAAAAAGACCAAAAAAAAGTATAAAAGAGAAAAGATAATTCTTGTCTTGTAGGTATCCGATTTTGTGAGTGACAAGATCAGTCTTGGAACCCTAAGTTGGCTTCAAGCCAAGGACCATTTAGCTTAAGGTCAATGACTTCATTTTTTAGGGTGTGCCTCAAGAACAACATTATCACAAAAATCTTAAAAGTAGAAAAAAATGAAAAACATAATAAATGCAAGGAAGAGATACGTTCTAGGAAAAGCGTAGAAACTCTGTAATCTCTTAATTCCCGCCTCCCTGAGATCGACCCTGGGCCTTGATGAGAGCCTCATCATGAGCCATAACTAGCTCATTTTGACCCAATAAAGAAGATAAAAGCTCCTACATAACCTAAAAGAAGGCCTAATTGAAGGAGTAAGTGCTCTGAGAAGAAAACATGAAATAAAGGTTAAAACTGTAATTTTACCATTGTAGTACATAAATGGGATTTATCAGAGGCAAAACATAGGTCAAATGGTCTAAATGAGATAAAAAGAGGGTTGAGTCAATCAGAATTGGGTTCATGTGCAATCTAGGAATTAAATGACACCTGGTAACCCTAAAACAGACCCGCTTTAATTAACAAGGTTCCGGTCAGAACAAAAAGCAAGTAAACCCTCTAAAAATCATGGAAAAACATCCTCTAGGGTTTAGAACACTTAATTTGGC
The DNA here is from genome assembly GCA_037157565.1 of Thalassia testudinum. Lineage (NCBI taxonomy): Eukaryota > Viridiplantae > Streptophyta > Magnoliopsida > Alismatales > Hydrocharitaceae > Thalassia > Thalassia testudinum. The sequence goes on along the minus strand of JAZHRO010000031.1, from coordinate 98,671,233 downwards.
CTTTGGAACCTAGTCTGACCTAGATCAGGGTCCTAGCTCCTCAATTAACCAAATTTGGGTTTTTACGCAAAATGTCCAGTCAAACGAGGTCAAACCTGAAATCCAACTTCGTTATTGGATTCCTTAGGTCCAAATTAGGTTTATACCAAAATTTGGACCTAAGGGGAGGTCATCTTGACCTACTTTGCAATTTAGTACACCTAAATCATAAATAGGTCCCTATCTTTTGAATATCCTTGCAAAGAGCCCCCCAAGTTCTTCGCCACCTTTGCAATCCGGTCTTGCCGCCATTGTTAGGGCAGAACCGAGCTCCGGCGAGGTTCAGAGAGGGATTGCTCTCTAATCCCTCAGAGATTCCCTCCCAGAAATGGAAGGGGGATTCTCTGAGGAATTCCCTTCCTTATAAAGCCAATTACAATCGCTGGTGTGAACCCAATCTCTCATGCGAACACACGAGAGATTTGGGTATCCACCTTCCTTCCAACTCCGGCAGGCCGGCAGACCTAATTGCGCGCTCTCCACGCGCTGATAGGAGCGGCCAGCACCTATAAAACACCCCCAGACCCTGCCGCAGGACCCGAGCTTGATTTGGTCGAGTGTCCACCCCCAATTCGTCTCCTCCTGCCCTGCCAAAAGTCCCAGCAAGCTCCGGCGAGCCCCCCTCCCCTCCCTCTTCGCTCTGCCACAAAACCAGTGGCAGAGTTAGCTTCCTGACTTCCCTTCGCGTCGCGCAGTACCCACGCATGCCGCCTCAGCCCCGTCGTCGCCGCCGTTCTCCCCCACTGGGCATCATCTTCTCCGGCGACAGCAGGTACTGCTGTCCGCCTTCCATCCCCTTTCGTCCTTACAATTAGGTTAGAACTCCTCTCCATCCTCTCCTCTCTCTTTTCCCCCTGTTATCTCATCTGATTACCCCTCGACCGACGCTGACCACCCTCATCTTCCACATCACCGACCGACCTCCGGCGAGCCGCTTCCACCATTCCAGCCCCCCACACGACTCGCCAACCACCTCGAGAGCTCCGCCTCACCACCAGGAACTCGCTCCACCCCACAACTGCCACTCCAGACCTCCATAATCACCCCCCGAACAACCCACCATCTCCGGCCACAGGTTGACCTAGGCACGCACGCCTAGGCCGACCTGCGGCCTGCAGCATCGTCCACCGCCTTCGCCGTGCCACGGCGAAGGTCCCTAGCTGATCTGATTGGGCCGAGAGGCTCGTTTTGTGCAAGACAGTGTTTGAGCACCTGCTGCCATGGACGACCTCTGATGAAGCTCCAACGAAGCTCCAGGCACCCGATCTCCCAGGCTACAGGTGCTGCATACTCGTGCGAGTGTTGCGAGGTGAGTGAGTCCAGCATGGAGCGCCAGCAGCTGTGGCGTTTGCACGCAGGTCTGCGGGCGCGTGGAAAGGCAGGGCGGAACCTTTAGTCCCACATCGTGGAATCGCGAGGTGCGGGCATACCATAAATTGAATTTGTGTTTTACTCTCACTGCCTCCGTAAGCACAGGGGTGAGGTCCCTCACTGACCCCACACCCGCCTCGTCCGCGGCTTGACCACGCGGATCTGGCGGATCCGACCCGGCCTAAACCTACGCACTCCTCGCGCATCACACCACCTGCAGGTGCACCTGGTCCCGGGTACGTTCCGACCCGATTATGGCTATGGCTCTGGGAGAGCGTCCCTGAGTGAATTGCTTGAGAGAGAGGGACGCGTGGGTAGAGGGAGAAAGGATAGGTTTTGCTCTGTGTAGGCACAGGCTGAACGTTGAGGAAGAAAGACTTGGTCGCGAGAAGGAAAAGAAAGAAGGAAGAAGGAAAGGCAGGAAGAACAGAGAGACCAAAGAAGAAAGAAAGAAGCCTTCTCAAGAGAAGAAGAAGGAGCAAGACAGAGAAGAAGAAGAAAGAAAGAAAGAAGCCTTCGCAGGAGAAGAAGAAAGAGAAGAAAAGAAAGCAAACACAGCAGCAGAAAAAGAAGAAACAGAGAGACTGCAGAGGAAGAAGAATAATCAAGAAGAAAAGGGAACATACTTTTAAGACGTCTGATCACAAGATCAGACGTCCAATTTCATTTCTTTTTGTCCTAACTACTTTTAATCGCATACATTCATAGTTGAATTGATATTTTGAGTAAATTAGAGTGTTCAATTACATTTTGACTGGTAGTAAATTCCATTTGTTCCCTGTGATCGACCTCGGATACTCCGATTTTCGAGTAATAAAATTCTTTATATTTGTTTAAACGTTTTGTTGGTTGTACTACAACATGATATACTTTAAACCCGCACAAAACGTTGACAACAGGCCTAAAAGTGACTAAGATAAAATCAAGTAAGTCAGGTTAAAATTTTTGTGAAACTGGTGTAGACTTGATTTAGGTTAACTCACTATTCTAATTTCGACGATAATATCACCATATTGAATAAGCCTATTTGAGTCTGCATCAAGTGGTAGACTGCCCCTTAGATATCCTTGTCGCGAAGCTACTTCCCTCCATCAGATCCTTGTCGGGTTGTTATGTCAAAATGCAAGAACCTACTTTGATACCAATTGTAAATTTCCCTATGAAGGAGGGTGAGATTTATGTGAAACAAATAATATGAGAAAATATATAAACAATCTCACAACAAGCAATCAATCACAAGTACACAAGGATTTTTAAGTGGAAACCCAAACCCAGGTAAAAGCTATCACCTAAGTCTCTCGACTTAGGATTTCCAGATCGACCAAGTCAATCAAATCGACTAACATACTACTTAAACGAGGGTAGTATAACCTCAATACAACCACGCTACTTTGAACCCGAGGGTAGCGTACCTCAAACCCCTCCTCTTCACGAGAAGGTTTTTGTCTTGCGATGGAGACGGGAATTCGTAAAGCGAATACCCAACCCAAAGATAATAAACTACAACAGTCCTTTAGAGCCAACAAAGTGAATGCATGAATCTTACTACTATGGGTAAAGGATCTTCCCTTTGGTGGAAGTGTGTTGGCTAGCAATCAGGCTTAGGAAGGCTTAGGTAACCGTTGGGAATTATCTCAAGGCAAATCTGGTCGCAATCAAAATCATTAATGATTCTGACAAGGTCATTAGACGTCTAAAAATCACTTATAAGATGTCTGGGCCTAATATCAAACGTCTAATTCTAGGCAGGCTTCCTTCCTGACTTGGTTAGACCTAAATAGGGTTCTTGTGAAAGGTGGTCAGACGACAGGTTGAACATCTGGCACTAGATCTGGATGTCTGAAAACCTAATTAACTATGGAAATGGATTTTCCAAGGCACAAATGGCTATTAGATCTGTGCAAAGTGATTTTTCCTCAATCTAGGCCAACGTCTATATATCAGACATCTAAGGTCCTCTATGGACGTTTGATAGAAGATCAAGGGTTGTTCTTCAACAATCAAATTTCTAATCCAACGTTCCAGTAATTAGACGTTTGGCAAGGTCATCAGACATCTACTAAAATGTCTGGACTAAGGGCTGGACATCTAAAATTGGCAGACAGTAAGTGGTTGTCCAACCTAAGTATTTTGGGTGTCTAATCAAATAGTCAGACGTCTTAAAAGTCAAGATTAGACGTCTGATTTCTAAATTGGACATCTGATTAGGCTATCTGATGCCTACTTTGATTTTCTAGGTTTTCTAAGAGTTGTCTAAGTGTCCTAGGGTTTAGAAGGTGTTCCTAGGATTATAGTTTAATTACTTTGAAGCTCTTTAACATATAATCTAGAAAAAAATAAAGAGCAGAAAGAAACAACAAATGAAAATAGATTATAAGTAACAAGAACAGAAAAGACTTCTATCATACTTTTCAAGACTATAAGCATTCTCTCCACACAAAGCTTTTTCTCCTCAAGCAAACTCCTCCAATCCACCATGGATGCGAGCTGAAGCTTCTTCACACTTGTATCAATTTGCAATTATCCTAAAATCTTAACTCAAATGCAAATGTTAAAACACAATTATTTTGTTATTATCAAAATTATCGATCATGATGCTCTTGCACCAACAGACTGGTGCCCATGAGGTGTACCTTGAGTTGGACCACCTCCTAAGGTGTCAAGATGAAGCCTCGCTAAGCTAGTTTCCAAGCTAGAGGCTTATTCTAATAGGTTGGATGAGGCTATCTAGCAATCCTTGAAGCTACAGGATGTCATCGGGTAGCTGTTGCATCAATTCTAGATTTAGAAGGCTTTATATGAGAGGGCTTGCACTAAACTCGCAAATGTTGTGCAGGTGGTGTGAAAGGAAAGGGATGAGACTAGGGTGGCCACCTTTCACCCTGAGGAGAAAATTGAGCTGCTAAAGAAGGACTTCAAGGTGGCTACAATGGGGCAAAGAATGGTGGAAGGAGACCTACCGCCTTAATCATGAGGCACAAGAAGGACTCCATCCTGACCTTGTGATGGAGTTCTTTGTTGTTGGCTACTATTCAATCCATCTTAGTAGATGGCCACAGGTCTAAGGAGGACATTCTTTCGTGGTTCGAGTAAGATCTTAACTAGGTTCACGCTGAACAACTCCATTCCAGAAAAATTATGGATCGTCGCCCTGTCGAGTCTCATCTTGGGGACGGGTAAGCTTTGCATCCTTGCTGTTACCTGGTTGGATCCTTGTCGAGGCGTATGCTCGAGGTCCTTGGTTTTTTGGATGACCCAGCTTTGTTCTTCTGGCTTCCCCTTTTTTTTAATGACTATATCGAGTATTCTGCCTCACCCTTGCAAGGGTGTTCAACCACATTTGTTGTAATGGAAGGGTGCCCTGTTATTAATATTTGAGTGTTGTGGTGTGCTTGCGGAGGTTTTGGTGTTTCAATTGGGTAGCTTTTGCATGGCTTGTTAGAGAGGTACGATTGTCACAAGGTGTGGGCCACTTTGCGGGTAAATCGGTTTAGGTGCCATGGTTGCTCTATCCTCTCTCTTAGGGGCCCATGTCATTGCTTACAGGTTCGAGTTGGGAAGGAGGGAGGGGGTAGGGATCTACACGGCTGGCACTGGCGGCGCCGCTATGCCTCAGTCCCTTATGAGTCATCCATGGGTGGCTTGCCTCTCAAAGTTGGCCTGGGGTGAAGTGATTTTCTTTGGCCACCTCTCTTGGACCTTCTATTTGGGGAAAAGAGGTCGTGATCTTTACAGCTTCTTCTGGCCTTCCCACACGAGTTGGGTATTGTCTTATAAGGTTGACCTAACGTAAACGACTTGCCGCCTATCTACAGATGGGAGCATCGTGCCTGGTGTCTCACTCTGGTGGCACGAGGCACATGCATTAGTTGAGGTCGCAACTGAGGATGTTGTCTTCCTTTGAGATGACATTTTAGGAGTGAGAGTTCTGAGTGTTGCCTCTAAGTTACAAATACTTCTTATGATTTGTCCTGCTCCTGGCTTCGAGCGTCGTTCCTTGGAAAGGTTGCATAGCTGCTTCGTAAGTTGCCTTATGTTTGTCTCCAATGTTGGATCTCGATTGGGAGTGTGTCTGCCTGGTGCCTTGCCCTGGGGGGGGGTTGGCCTGCTAGGGTGGCTTTATGGGTTAGTCTCGCTACAAAGCATGCCAATTGGTTCTGCCTTGCCTAAGTGGCTCCTTGGGAGGGGGTTTGTCGAGGATCTGATTTTGGTTTCTCTTTCATGCACAGGTATCGTGCCACTGCTCTGCTAAGAATGAGAGCTAGTCATTTGTTGTCAGATATTTTCTACACCTTTCAGGCGTTTTGTCTTTGTAATGTTGTGGCCTTCCATTAGCCTGATCTAGGCTTGATGCCATTACTTGTCGTAATGAAAAAAGAGTTTTTGTATTTCATTTTGTGTGGAAAGATTCCATATTTTGGCTTGGGCCCTACTTTTGCCGCTTACGTAAGACTTTCAAGGAATAGTAAAGGAATGTGGGGGTGCTTCCTTTATTCTCCACTCAGCGCCAACTCAGCGTCCGGTTGATTTTATTTGGGGCATTAATCCCCACTAGCAAGGTAAGGAAAGGAAAGAGGGGGGGGGGGTTCACTGCTCCTCCTCTTCAGTTAGTCCTTGGCCTCTTCATCCTGAGTGTTCTAGCTTCTTGAGGCTTGAGTTTCTCAAGCCCACTCTCTTGGTGTGTGACCCTTCATAAGACAATGATCCTTCTTTTGGCCTATCTCTGAAGTGTCGAGGGCGCTTATATCATAAGGGTTGCGACCCCTTGGGGGGTTTGAAATCTTGCTAGCCTTTTGTCCTCGCATCCCCACATTGTGTACCTTCGAGGCTGGTAGGCTCCCTCCCATGTCTCTGAGAGAGGGAGCACGCTCGATGGGGGGGGCCTATTGTGTCACACTCGGTAGGGGAGGCTGGCCTAATCGCGTCGCTCTCAAGAGAGGAGGTGAGGCTGGCAACATCACCCTCGAGGGAGGAGGCAGGGCCAGCTACGTCTCACTTGGGTGGGGAGGCAACTCTCATAGCTAGGATAACGGATACTTGGGGGAATTGGTCGCAACACTGCATAAGGCGCGTGCGCAGCCTCTGGGTACTAGTCAGCCCTACAATGAGGGCAATGTCTAGGCAGGGTGTCATGGGAGTATCGTATGCTCCTCCTCATGTTCTCCTCTACCCAATTGCCTTGCCACAACCAAGAAGGTGGCCCATAGAACTTTTCGATCAGGAACTCTTGTTGCAGTAATCGTGTAGGATTGTGTGTTTCGATCGAGGTAGCCTCTACCGTTAAGCACCTAGCCTTCTGATATGTAACCCAGTCTATCGTGTGATCCTTGAGAGATAACGTCCATACCATATGCTTTAGGGAGGAATGTGGTGCGAGAAGATCGTACCTCAAGGGTGGCGGGGCATTTGCTCGGGCACTCTAAGTTGGGGAACATGAATCACTCTTCGTCTCAAGTTTTGTCCTCCAGGTTGGGGGGGGGGGGGGGGGGTGGGGGGGGCTAATGACTCTGCCGTCGTCTTGCCACTGTTGGGAAGAGGGAGAGTGGGTTTTCTCTTTGTCGCCTAAGCATCCATTTGCTGAATGCCCTTACCACCAGGAGGAGAGGTCATAGTGCCTCCCTTTTGCATCTGTGAATTCCCCAATCCTCCAAGGAAAGGGGCGTAGGTCCTCCTCGAGGTCGCGTTCCCATATTTTTGGTACCTATTTGCAGTTTGTTCGGTCGGGTCTGCTATTGACGATCGTCCTGGTGCGAAAGGGACCGATCACGGTCTCAACTTGGATGGGAGTCATGTCCAATGAATGTGAACGATCGGATAGACCCTGCTAAGGGGATGGCTTTTTGTCATGCATTTCCTACAAACAACGCCAACTAATCAAGCTGATTAGACTCTACTTGAAATATAAGGGAAGGAACTATTACAACATGCCATCAAACCATAACAAACAGTGAATTGGTGACCTAGTTTCACCTCAAGAGTATACGTCTTAGGGAAGATATAACCCTCAATCGTTCACTGGAGTATGGTTGAGTATATGTTACTCCTATGTGGACCCCCTACTTAGGATGTATAAGGTATTCTTATATAAGGGGTCCTTGGGGAAAGAAAGAAACAATAATGATTTACATGCACATGACTGTTTCTCGCTGGATTCCATTGTTAACCATGTCGGTGCCTCCATCCCTATGTCATTGCTTCGGCTCTCGAGCTATCGTCTCAACCTTTATTTCCCAGGTCTTGGTGGTGTCCACAATCCTTTGCAGTTGGGTCGCTAACACTCTCCTTGGGTTAGTGAGTCAGCTAGTAGATTCTAGGGGGTTAATTTGGCCAGCGGATTTTGGGCAAGTAAGCCGGTAAGCTTTTATCGAGCCGAGCACGTTTTGCCTCTAGGCAGATTGGATTTTAGGCTCTGGTGAGGTTTCTTGGGCTTATTTTTTGAGGGATCGTTCTTTCTCTCATCACTAGAGGTGATTAGATTTTTTTGTGAGACAATGTATGGTAACATTGATTTTAGTGAGGCTATGTTTCTCCCATAAATACTTGAGGAGGTAATCAAATATCGTTGGCTGAAAGAATTGTATTCGTAATAAGAAGAGATAGCGAGGCTCATACTCTAGTCTTCCGTAATTCCACCTCTTACTTCGTCAGGCATTGTTTGCTTCTTGAGTAGGTGGTGATCCCTTGACCTCGGCCAAGTTCATCAAGGGATTGGGAGATGTCAACTTACGCTTTCTTATCCTAAAATAAATCAATTCCAATTTTGAAGTTCAATAAGTTTGTTATTTTGACTTATTCTTTGAATTATTTAAATTATATTTACCAACTTATAGTGTAATATAAAAATATATTTTATGATACCATTATGACCTCCTATCGTCAAACCAAATATTCAATTACATTTATTTCTTGATTTAACCATAATCGTTGCCCAGGTAATCTGAAATAAGTTCATTTATCGTTAATTTGTTTACTAGAATTGCTAATCCTCCTCTACAAACAATCCCATAGAAAATTCCAACGAGAGCAGCTTGCTTCGATCTTGTTGATTGTTATTTCAAATAAATGGAAGGATAATAATATTTAATTTTTGAAACATGTCATAGGGAGCTGGAGGTTAAGAGCTTATTCCAACTATTTTGCTGTTCGGAGGAATACATCACAAAAACTTCAACTAACCGAAAGAAAAGAATTACTGAAAGGAGATGAAAGGATTGGATACAAATGAAAAACAAAGCCCTAAAGCCAGAGGAATAAAATGGATCGATATCCTACCACTTGGAAGTTTCTCCACGCATTCAAATGGTGTCCCAGATATCTTCAGTGTTCCACTAACTTATCTTTACCTTCAATGGGATCCATTATCCTATAATGATATTGTATTTTAAACAACTCATCGATCTGTGTGTGTAATAGAGAATAAGTTCCGTCCTTTTGCCATATTTAATACCTTACTTTCCATCATCCTAAAATAGAAGCTAAGCTATTGTTTGCTTTGTGGAATAAGTGAGCTTGTTTTTTACTTGGTAAATAACCGAGAAGCTTCGAAATAGGACCCTTCATTTAGGAAGAAATTTATTCCATCCTGTAACAAAATAAGTTCATTCTTAAAGGATGTTAGAATCTAGAATGCTTATTATTTGATCCATCCAACAAATTAAGGATAGACTTAAGGAGGAAGTCGAAAAGGTAACCAATTATACAAATAAATACAAAGGTTTTCTAGATTCATTCTTTTTCAATACTTCCGGTTAAGGAAAATAGTCTCTAAGGCTTAATTTACGGTAGGAGTTAACCCAACTTCACTTTATCTCTTAAACCTAAGATAAACTAATGCAGGATTAATGGAAAGTCGAGTTAAGCCTCCTTCCTAATCCACATTTTCTCTGTCTTCACCTTGATACATTATTCTTATTATACCCTTTCTCTTATATTTGGTAGGTTAATATATTTCGATTAATAAATAATTTAATATAGGTAGTACATAATCAAATAGTTAACTTTATTTTAACATATACTTAAATCATAATACTCTATACAACCTAACAAATAATCATATTTTCACTATTATAAAATAATTAGTGAATACTGTTGTATATACTTCTTAACTAGCATATAATCAAAACATTATAACTTAACTACTATTACAACGTAATTAGCATTTGCAATTTAAAATAATTACTTTACGATAACAACAAAAATTATTATTTATTTATCAAATTAGTTTGTAATAATTAATATATTATTGGAAACCATAGCTACTACATAATTATAGTATTAATCTATTTATAATTTCAACATATAGTTAAATCATATTATTATCACTATAAATTAATTAATGACTAATGAAATTACTACATACTTCCTAATTAACAAATAACATAATTACCAATTACAATATAAGATAATTAGCATTTAATAAATAAAATAATTACGACTATGTTTCATTAATATAAACTAAAATATCCTCTGTCAAGTGATATTTGATTCTAAATTGAAATATCATCTATGATATTATATAAAAATGATTCATTAATGGATTTATATTATATTTATTTAATATAAAAAAATAATTCACCAACTAATATGCCTATCATATCAAGGGCAAACATGTCTTTTCCACCTTTAACCTCTATTTTAACTCTCATAACTAAGTAAACACCCATATTTTACATCATAAGTTAACCTCTATTCTTAACCCCCATTTAGTAAATACAAATAAGGGTTATCTTCTGTTGCAAAGATGTCAACCCATGTTAGCTAAGCCCTACCATAAACTAGTCATAAGGTGGTATTTGGTAAGGGGAATAGACTTGTAGAATTAGTAGAGAAATAAGAAAGGCATGGAATAAAATAACTGAATAAGTGAGTTTTGATGATGATGTTCATCCCGAGTGAGGGGGATAAATAATTAGCAAGCCTATCCCCCCAGGTTAGCCAGGGTTCGAATTGGGGACCTATTGTTCTCACTTAAGTGGTATGAGCCTACTCACCAGCTGAGCTACTCAATGAGCTCAAATAAGTGAGTTTTGATGTTTGGATATTTAGGCAGGTTAAACTCATTTCATAGAGGAGGTGGAATAAGTTTGTGTCTGGTTAAGTTCGCTTAACTCGATGCAAATGGGTGGAGGATTAAGTAATGAACAAATGCATGTTAAGTGCGTGAACCTACCTACCAAACATGGCCTAACTATGCTATATGTAAAAGCGTACAAGTGTTGATTGCCCTTACCATGCATGCTGCTTACAAGAGGAGTTCATGACCTCTCATATGGAAGAGAGAATTAGTTCATTATCCTTTCTTGCCATGTTGCCTATTGACTATTGGATGTGAATTCAAAATCTTAGACAAAAATGACCATTCTGTATTTTGAAACATTAAATGTCCCACTATGAAGCCATGGTTGCAAAGATTATGGTGATCATATGTATCTAAGTAATCCCCTAGTTAGTCATGTTGAAGGTAGGCAGTCTCATTCTTTAGTTATCATAGTTAGACTTAAAACTCAAGCTTGGCTAAGTTTGTAGAACTTCCCCAATTTCCAAACTTGGAATGCCTTCCTAGTTAGAGAGTTAGGCTTCAGGTCTAGCTGAGGTCAGAAAGTCTTTGGACTTTCAAGGTGAAGCAAGGGTAAGACTTGTATTGGAATCTACTCAAGCATGCATGACCATAAGTCAAATGTTTTCATTTGAACCCTAACCTCAATTTTCACATATTTGGATATCCAAAGATTTTGTCAAATTTTTCTTATTGAAGGTGACTATTTTTCTCAATATATTCATCCATGACCTACGGACGTCTACGTCCAGTAATTCCCTTCTCTTACTTATTTTGTATGATATAAGTGTAGTCATTTTGTATTGTATGAGACGTCAAGTATAACAATTTAAGCTATAAATATCTCTAATTCTTTAAACCAAAAAATTACTGTAAATTTATTCTTTGATAAGCCTTAAAACACTATTTAAAAAGGGAAATAAAATATTTTTTTATTTGCATTGCTTTATTCCTCAAAAAAATAATTCCGTAGCTTACTTTTAACCATGTCTGAAGTTACCATTTGGTGGGGGAATAGGTACCCTTTACCTTGCATACATTAGAATAGGGCACCTTTAATTCGAATAAGATTGTTATGACCTAGTGATAAAAATAAGTTTATTCCATATAATTATTTTTTATGTAATATGAATTATGCTTATTTTCTCTTAGAAGAGACACAACGTACAACTAATCAAAGTGTAAGTTCATCTTATTTCTCAAGGTCATTCTTCTTTTTGTTGCGTTACTGTTTACACCTTGTTCACATAGCATCTCCCCCCACCCCGCAAAAGAATATTTAGGAGAATGTAATTGTTGTACTTGAATTGGTTGATGGATAGGGACTCTCATTCAAATTTTTGGTATGTGGATTCCGACATGATGAGCCAACATCATATTGCAATAAAAATGATGTATTAATGGTATCATTATCATAATATAGTTATCACAATGCAAATGTATATTACCTTATTTTATTTATTTACATAATTTTTACTTATTTATTCTAGGTTATTCACTGGGAGGCAGTTATTGATATATATCACTGTCTATATTCCAAAAATGTTAATTCTATTTACAAAAATGAATTAATGAATCAAAAAATGAAAGAATTAGTTAATTAAATACAAAAGAATCAATTAATACTAACTACAATGCCTTAAACATATTTACAACCAAATAGACATCAAAACTAAGTATGACTACTTTATGTTAGTTATATACAATTATTCTAAATAATACCTAAGTATAAATAACTATTAATGTACATTAGACTAAATATACTAATATATACTATTAACTCTAATAACATATACTATATATACAGTAACATAAATAAGTGTTACTATAGCCTTGGTAAAAGTATGTACAAATTTAAAGCAAAAGAATTATATTTACTAACATAAATATCTACCTACAATGACGAATATATATATCACTAAAGAAACCTTACAAAAATATATATACATAATAAAGTTTATACTAATCTATTCTCTTATACTCTACATATATATATATATATATATATACATGCTCACACAACACAACACATACACGACACACACAGCCCCACAAACACTTAGAATTTTTTTCACGCTTTCCCCTCTCACACAAGCAAACACATCGTTCCAACACCTAGTCAATTTCTCGATTCCTCTCTTTCACACACACTCTTTACTGTTCACTTACACAAAAATTATTTCTTTAGTGGATGAACCAACTTTTTGTGGGATACGCAGCACCCCAAAAGGATGGGATCAAACTACTACTAAGTTGGTCCTAGTTTTTATTTAGGTATTTTAGAGTGCAATCTCTCATGCCCATTCAATCCCAATAGAAGGCCCACACTGTGCACGGGCTCCCAGCCCATACACAAATTCTATACGCTCAATATGCTCGAGGAGAGGAGAGAGTGGGTATAATGGTTAGGTTTGCCCTGCACTCGTGACGACTAGGTAGCCATCAGATCGAAATCAACTTATATTGCATAGAGTGCCCGCACACGCTCGATGTAGGACTAAAGCGCAATAGATTGAGAGCATGCATGCTTACTGTAGCATGGTCTGAAGCTAGTTTTGGTCCGTAATTTGAGGGACGAATTTAGATCTAATTTCAAATTAAATTATATAATTACAAAGCCCTTATATAGAACTACTCAATTGTGTAATTAATTTAGAATAATAACTTAATTAGTTATATTTAAAAATTACCTAAAGTTAATTATGCAAGTTAAATTCAAGCTTAATTACTTAATTAATGTACAAATTATTAAATTAATGATACAATTGACTTAATAATTAGTTAATTTATATAATAATTTAATTATTGCACATTTTTATTTTATTTTAGAGCATTTATTTTAATTTATGTACATTTATATACACGTTTTAATTAGATATATACATGATTAAGTTATAAATATTGTAATATAGTATAAATATGTTATAAATAGGTTGAAAATATTTAAAATTAATATATATACATGTATAGCATAAATTACTTCGGTAATAACTTAATTTACTAATTTAGTTTATTTTAACTTAATAATTTACCTAATTAACTTAATACCTTATTACCTACAATAAATACATAAATAAATTAATGTACATGTATAATTAGGTCTATAATAAGTACTTAAATACATATGTCTAGTAACAGATATGGTTATAGGTATGTACATAGTTTTTTTTTTTTTGAAAGGAGGTATGTACATAGTTATTTATAATTACTTGGTATTATATACATTTATTCTAATATAAATTATCATATAATTATATAATAGAGTTATCTATATAGTAAATCATTCTAAATACTTATTTAAATATATATAATACAATTTTAAGTTATTTATGTACATTATTTACATATACTATAATATTTACATATAGCTTAGTATTTAGTATATTTACAAGTATAAATACAATGTACACGATGTTTTTAAGTATTTTTGGGTTTTTCTGGATTTTTATGGTATTTATATATTCTATAGAGGTAGGAGAAGAGAGAGATAGGGTGAGATGAGAGAAGAAGAGAGTCTTTTTGATGTTTTTAGATTAAGCTCTTTAATTAAGTTTCAAAGTATACCAAATCATCGACTGGTATATTCTACCAAGCTGAAGGTTCAGAATACTTTACAACCACTTAAAGAAATACCTGATCTTACTTAAGATAGGTTTCTTTTATTTATTTACAAATTTTTTATATTTTTCTATTCATTTTCAATTTGGCACAAAAAAGGCTCAAATGAGGATTGAAATAAGAACCTAAGGCCTCCAAATCAATTCTAATGGCTAGAGAAATTCTATTTGCATTCAAATTTGTCCAACACATTACATGCAAGATGTTTGAGCATTTAAATAAGATTTTGACCTTTAATTTCACTCAAAACACACATTGGACAGTTAAATCAATTTCATTAGCTAACAAAGAATTTCAAAAGAAACTTACAAGAAATTCTCATCAAAGTAAGTTCCAATTCGAGTGCATGAATGATTGTACATTACTATTCTACAAATATATATAGAGTCAGCTCTTTAAAAACCTCAAAACCAAAAACCCAGCCATCAAGGGTTGATCTGCTTCTGACGCAGCCCTTGCTACTGCTGCTCAATTTCAGCTACACAATTAAGTGCTTGCAGCTTAAATCAGGCCTAATCCAAGGCCTTGAGTATCTCTGCAAAACTGTAACACCTAGAACTAGGTGTCCTTAAGCTCATAACAAAATCCTCAAATCATACAATCACTTGAAATCAGGGTTTAATACCAAAGAATGTAGCTACTATGTAGCCTTTTATGTACTAATATGGGAGAATTAAACAAAAGTTGCATGTTCAAACAATTGTCTAAGACCTGATCATGCTTTAAAATCATTTCAAAATCAAATCCAAACATTAAAATCTTCATCAAATGTCCTTGAAATCTAGATCTCATCTCAGATTAGGACTGTAAAATTACATCCCAGATTTGAGATGAGTGATTGAAACTCAAGAAAAGAAACTCTCTTAATCATCTTGAAAACCAATGAAATTCAAATTTATCTCCCATAAAACATTGAAAGCTTGATCTGATTCCATCTTACACTATAGATAGTGTAAGATGTACATTCATCTCAAGGTTTCAAAACATGAAACTTAATCTCCTATTCATTGCAAACCATTTAGGATAGATCTCAACATATCCAAATCAAAATTAGAGCTCATAAAACATAAAAAAACCCTAATCTAATGTGCCTTTCATGCCATAGACAACATGAAGAAAAGAGCTTAGATCAGGCCATTCAATCAATCACAATTCATTCCAAAGCTCTGATCAGTATCAAATCAAGACCAAATCTAAGAAAATCTACAACTCGACTCATTCAAAATCATAATAGGGTCATTGTGAACAAGTGTAATGAATGGAATGATCCTTAGATGATTTTTGGCGACTAAATCAGATCTGGATGATCAAAGCATCGGGTCTGATTTAATGGCTTGATGCGTGGGTGATTGGCGACAAAAATGCAAGGAAAACATGTAGAAGTGAGTGTGAAGTGAGGGGAAAGAATAAATGAACATGATGAAGGGATGAATTCGTCTCCTCTGATCTAAATGGATCAGAGGAGGTGGCATGGCATTACGCTAATCTACTCCTATTTAATTACCAAATCCGTGGATTAACTAGCTAATTCCACTCCCATCTGATCTACACTACATTAACGAAAACTACAATAATCCTATAAAGCAAGGAATTCTACTCCAATTGGAGGAATGGGTTGCCTAGATCCATAGCGGGTTGCTGTGGCGACAGAGGGGGATTGCTATGACCCTAGCATCAAACGTCGTTTAAGATGTCTGGGAATTGGTCCAGATGTCTGGAATTTAATTTTTTCGGCGTACGGGTTCGTGTCTGCAAGCATGCGTGCACAGATTGAACCACTACCCTCCTCTTGTAGATTCTTCCCTACCAGGAGGGGTGACGTAATAATTGCGGAAATAAAATATAAACAATCTCACAAAATACAATCACACAAAGTAAACAAAGATTTTTAGGTGGAAACCCAAACCGGGTGAAAACCACCACCTAACCCTCTCGAGTTAGGATTTTCCGATCAACCAAGTTGATCAAAATCCACTAAATGAATCACTTTAAACGAGGGTGATTCAGCCTCAATTACAACCACACTACAAGTGCGAGGGTAGCGTTCCTCAACCCCTTCTCTTCACGAGAAGGATTTTGTCCCACGAAGGAGACTGGAATTCGCAAAGCGAATACCCAATCAAATAACAAAGATAAAATAACAAATAATCCTATAGAGCCAACAACGTAATTTTAAACCTAAGCTTCTATAGGAATTAAGAAACTCCCCTTTGCAAGGAGTGCGTCGGATCGATGACGCGGGTGCGTGAGCCACGCGACGGTGCAATGTCGCTCTCGTGAACTACGGTGGGAGAGCGGGTGCGCGAAGGCTTGATGCTCTCTATATGAAGAATTAGAGCTTAGAGAGCAAGAGAGACACAAAATGGTTTAAAAGTGTATTGCAAGGTGTGTCTTGTGTATCTAGGTGTGTGTTGGTGTGCAAGAGGTTCCCCTCTATTTATAGAGGCCTTAGGAAGGCTTTGGATGGCTTAGGAAAGGCTCTATAGCCGTTGGGTGCAAAGCCCAAGTGAATCAACCTGAAATCAGGAACAATCATTGCACTGACAGGGTAATCAGACGTATAATTATGGCATCAGACGTATGGAAGACCACTTTAAGACGTCTGAAAATAAGGTCAGACGTCTGATTTTGGGCGGGTCTCTTCCTGACTTGAATCAGATATAACAGGGTTCTAGCGCAAGTCCATCAGACGACATACAGGACGTCTGGCACTATGTCTGGACGTCTGGAAACCTACTTTTTCGTGGGAATGGATTTGCAACGGCTAGAAAATCTCTGAGAAGAGATTTTCAGGTCAGTCGAGGCAAAACGGTCAATTATCAGACGTCTGGAAGGGCTTAAGGACGTCTGATAAGGCTCTAACGGTTATATCCTTGAACATATGCTAGGAGAGCCAACGGTCCACTAATTGGACGTCTGGCAAAGACATCAAACGTCTCCTAAGACGTCTGGTCTAAGATTTGGACGTCTGATTTCATCAAACAGAACTGACTATGTCCAGCCTAAATGTTATCAGACGTCTAAATCAACAGTCAGACGTCTTAAAACACATTATCAGGCGTCTGATTTTGGAATTAGATGTCTGGAAATGTTGTTTGAACCCTATATTGGTTTTCTAAGTTCTCTACAGAAAACCTAAGTATCCTAGGGTTGTGTCGGTGTTCCTAGGACTACTGTTAGGGTACTTTGAGGCTCTTTAACATAATTTTCTAAGGAAATAAAGAGCAAGAAAATAACGACAAACGTACATGAAAGGAATAAAATGGAATTCTATCCTATTCTTCTTGTCCTTCCATCTTCAATCTATCGCTCCTCGCGAATCTCCTCTGTTCTCCATCAAGCTCCTCCAATCCGTCTTGCATGCGAGCTCGAATTCCGTCTAATCACGTCTACATTTGCAATTGACCTGAAATCTAAGACTCCAAATGCAAATGTTAAATAACACGTGTTTTGTTATCATCAAAACAAATGATTGTGGTGCTCTAGCACCAACAGTCTCCCCCTTTTTGATGATGACAAAACCATAAATAATAATGCAAAAAATCCTCCCCTTTTTTGACATTATCAAAAAGGTTTGATTGATTTTAAATTTTCTATAACTCCCCCTTAAAACATGCTCTTCTATAAATTTCTTTCAACAAAGGTAATGTCCTCCCCCTTTTTTATAACAACAAGATAGCTATTATTTTTCTCTCCCTTTCTAAAGGAAATTTAGCTACCTTATATCTCCCCCTTAAAAAATGACAATTAGCTTATAATTTTTTGCTCCCCCTATCTAAATGCTTATGATAAAAGGATAGGGTAAAGGGTTTTACCTCACCTACCATGGCCAATAAAATGGCCCAAATGGTGGTGGTGGATGCCACATCAGATGGGGCTCCCATCCGTAGCTTGGAGGCCCGGGCATTGGTGCCGGTCTCCAGTCTGGTAGTCGATGTGCGGCGGGTCCATCGTTTGTTCGCCGTCTCATCGGTCTTCTTGTTCTCCTCCTTGGTCTACTCCTTGGTTCTCCCAACTCGAGTTGACCAACCTTGAGTTTATAGGTCCAGTCCTTTGTGTTGTAGTTATCCCTGAAACCTACAAAACAAGATTCCAATTCTTTTTTCGGTATCCAAGTGGGCTTGGATCCGGATCTGTTAGCGGGTCTCCTTGATGGAGATCCTTTCTCAATCTTAGGACTATATAAATCATCTACTTTGTTGATCAATTTGTTAGAGTTTTCCCTAAGACATGCAATTTCTTTTTCTATAAATTCATCTTAGTCTTTAAATCACAGATTTCTAACTTTAAACTATCATTTTCCTCAATCAATTTATTATTTTCATTGATGAGGTTATGATTTTCTAATAATAGGTTATTATCCTTAGGACTAGTGCTACTTTCTAGGTCCTTAAGTTTTATTTCTAACCTATCATTTTCACTTCTAAGAAAACTAAGATTCTTTTTCATGCTATTGTTTTCTCTTTTTAGTGATTTACTAACTTCAAAAAGCTCATTAAAAGCATCTTGTAAATCCGGGTTTACCTCATTGTCGGAATCGCTTTCGCTGTCGATGTCGTTTCTCCTATTGCCATGAAACCCATGCAAGCGGTTTCCTTCTTCTCGAGATCTTCTTCCAAGCTCGTCTCCTCATGAGTGCCTTCCAACCTCCTCCATATCTTGTGGGCAGTGGTGCACTCTTGGATTCGTTCGAATTCCTTCGGACTCAACGTGCAATACAGGGCATTCATTGCCTTTGCGTTAACTGAAAGCTCTCGAATCTGCAGCTGCGAGTAGCCTCCTTGGGGTCACTTCGGGATCTCATATGGGGTTTCGCAACATACCCATATCTCGAACTCAGTGGCTTGGAGCCACGTCTTCATCCTCAACTTCCAATATCCGAAGTCCCTCCCATCGAAATAGGGTGGTCGGACGGTGGACTGCCCTTCGGAGATTTTGATTGCGGATATGCTCCCCTCCATGATCTTCTTACCAGGTTGTTACGCCGAAACAGCAAGAACCTGCTCTGATACCAACTGTAAATTCTTCCCTACCAGGAGGGGTGACGTAATAATTGCGGAAATAAAATATAAACAATCTCACAAAATACAATCACACAAAGTACAAAAAGATTTTTAGGTGGAAACCCAAACCGGGTGAAAACCACCACCTAACCCTCTCGAGTTAGGATTTTCCGATCAACCAAGTTGATCAAAATCCACTAAACGAATCACTTTAAACGAGGGTGATTCAACCTCAATTACAACCACGTTACAAGTGCGAGGGTAGCGCTCCTCAACCCCTTCTCTTCACGAGAAGGATTTTGTCCCACGAAGGAGACGAGAATTCGCAAAGAGAATACCCAATCAAATAACAAAGATAAAATAACAAATAATCATATAGAGCCAACAACGTAATTTTAAACCTAAGCTTCTCTAGGAATTAAGAAACTGCCCTTTGCAAGGAGTGTGTCGGATCGATGACGCCGGTGCGTGAGCCATGCGACGGTGCAACATCGCTCTCGTGAACTACGGTGGGAGAGCGGGTGCACGAAGGCTTTATTCTCTCTAGATGAAGAATTAGAGCTTGGAGAGCAAGAGAGACACAAAATGGTTTGAAAGTGTATTGCAAGGTGTGTCTTGCGTATCTAGGTGTGTGTTGGTGTGCAAGAGGTTCCCCTCTATTTATAGAGGCCTTAGTAAGGCTTTGGATGGCTTAGGAAAGGCTCCATAGCTGTTGGGTGCAAAGCCCAAGTGAATCAACCCGAAATCAGGAATAATCATTGCACTGACAAGGTAATCAGACGTCTAATTATGGCATCAGACGTCTGGAAGACCACTTTAAGACATCTAAAAATAAGGTCAGACGTCTGATTTTGGGCGGATCTCTTCCTGACTTGAATCAGATCTAAACAGGATTCTAGCGCAAGTCCATTAGACGACATACAGGACGTCTGGCACTATGTCTGGACGTTTGGAAACCTACTTTTTCGTGGGAATGGATTTGCAACGGCTAGAAAATCTCTGAGAAAAGATTTTCAGGTCAGTCGAGGCAAAACGGTCAATTATCAAACGTCTGGAAGGGCTTAAGGACGTCTGATAAGGCTCTAACGGTCATATCCTTGATCATATGCTAGGAGAGCCAACGGTCCACTAATTGGACGTCTGGCAAAGACATCAGACGTCTCCTAAGACGTCTGGTCTAAGATATGGACGTCTGATTTCATCAGACAGAACTGACTATGTCCAGCCTAAATGTTATCAGACGTCTGAATCAACAGTCAGACGTCTTAAAACACATTATCAGACGTCTGATTTTGGAATTAGATGTCTGGATATGTTGTTTGAACCCTATATTGGTTTTCTAAGTTCTCTACAGAAAACCTAAGTATCCTAGGGTTGTGTCGGTGTTCCTAGGACTACTGTTAAGGTACTTTGAGGCTCTTTAACATAATTTTCTAAGGAAATAAAGAGCAAGAAAATAACGACAAATGTACATGAAAGGAATAAAATGGAATTCTATCCTATTCTTCTTGTCCTTCCATCTTCAATCTATCACTCCTCGCAAATCTCCTCTGTTCTCCATCAAGCTCCTCCAATCCGTCTTGGATGAGAGCTTGAATTCCGTCTAATCACGTCTACATTTGCAATTGACTTGAAATCTAAGACTCCAAGTGCAAATGTTAAATAACACGTGTTTTGTTATCATCAAAACAAATGATCGTGGTGCTCTAGCACCAACACCTCTTTCCTTCCTCCCTGCAAGTGCAACCACCTTTTCTCTCTCTCTCCCCACGGCAGCCTTCAAATACCCCCTCTCCTCTCCCTCACCCTCACTCCACCGCCGTCTTCTTCTTCTTCTTCCTGTCAGCCAGAGAGTGAGCAGCCGAGGGCAGCAGCAGCTGCTGCTGTGAGTGCGTGGGGAGGAGGGGCTACTGCAACAGGGAGAGAACTAGATCGCAAGGGTGCGAGCTCGCCAGAGCAGCCAGGGCGGCCGGCGGGTGCGCAGCGGAAGCGTGGTGTTGGGAAGGAGCTGCTACAGCTCAGGTAGTAGGCGAGCGCGGCGCGGCAAGGCCGTGCGCTGCAGGCGGAGGGCGAGGAGGTCCTGATTCTGGGAAAATTTCCCAGAATTAGACGTCTGGACATACGTCCAGACGACGCAGGAGACGTCTGGAGGAAGGTCCAGACGTCTGAAAGGTACAATATTTTTCCACCCTTTCTATTTTCGCGTGTACGGCCATGCAGCCATCCCGCCAAGGAGTTCTGCCTCATTTCGTGTTGAGGACGATTGCGTGTGCGTGCGGGTCTCGTTCGGGAAGGCACAAGGGCATGCCCTCCCACACAGATCGGACGTCTGGGCACAGCACTAGACGACGGAGAGGGTCTCCAGACTTCCGAAGTGACAATCGGACGTCTGGAAACTAAGTCTAGACGGTTCAGCGGGATTCTGGAGGTCTGAAGGACAGCGCAGGATCAAGGTATGACCTGAGCCATCGTTTAAGACGTCTGGAAGATGTTCCAGACGTCTGATTTTGGGCAGACTTGTTGTTTTTGACCTGTTTAGGGTCCATTCGAAGTCAGTTTTCTGCGTTTCAAGTTTCGTTCTTCTCAGATTTAGTTCCTCTTTTTACAGTAATTGTATCCTATTCTAAGTAGCTTCTTGTAATTGATCCTTGTGTTAGGATCCCGTTCCGTTGCGGCTCTAGGGGTTGCAGAGGCGCGCGGGCTTGTCGATCACGCACCCAATACTCCTGATTTTGCAAGTAGAGTGGCCCCTTTAATTATTTATCAAAAATTATGTACTTGTGAAATAATTAATAGATTCTAGGGTATTGCATGAATCCTAGGACTGAAAAACTAGATTGAATGATAGATTCTAGGGTATTGCATGAATCCTAGGATTGAAAAACTAGATTGAATGATAGATCCTAGGGTATTGCATGAATCCTAGGACTGAAAAACTAGATTGAATGGTTGATCCTAAGATATGGCATGAATCCTAGGACTGGAAAACTAGATTGGATATATATATTGCAGTCTTGGAAAAGTAGAAAGGAAAATGATAACTGCCTATAATTGGTTAACAGTTGCCTGTTTATGAATGGATAATTACTATCGAGAACATGGGCTATATGAAAATTAAAGCTGAAATGATGAAACCTAAATTGGCTGAGTTAAAGAAAAATGAGCATGAACCCTACGGGGAATTAGGAGTAGAGCTCCTGAGAAGTGAATGGAATAGAATTGGGGAAGTGAGATGGCCCTTGAGTACGGAGTACCAAGGAGAGCGACTGTCCCCCGGCTTAGTGCAGAGCGGAGCTAGCCGCCCCAGGGACCCGAGGCTAGGTCTGGCCACTTTGTACCTACTTTTGGCCCTCATGTACACAGTACCGAGGAGAGCAACTAGTGTAGGGAGAGCACTAGCCACCCCACGGGTCCCGGGGTTTTGCTAGTCCTCCTACACCAACTTGTTAGGCCCACTGGGCAAATCAGGATAGTTAGGCGACGGTGCGCGGACTGTGGAGGGGCTGGACCCCTGTTACTGAAAGGGCTTTGCCCTATACTAGTTCCATGCTGTGCTTTGGGGCGCACCCGTTAACGGAAACAACTGACCGCGTGCCAGTGCGGGGTAGCTACCCGTGCATTTATAGCGCATGCCATAGTCACCATTACGTCTGTCAGTAACCTTGGGGTGGTTGACTGAGGGTAGGACCACCACGGAGGACTCTCCCGGCCAGGAGAGTACCACGTGTTACTTCTACTTTTTGGAAAAGACTGCAATCAAGATTGTTCCCACGAGGAACATTCGAGATCAAGAGAAAGATCTGAGGAATAACTCAATAACGAGTAAACGGAAAATAAAGAAAGAGATTACAAATATAACAGCTACTGTCCACCTTACTGTTTTCTTAGCTTTTGGTTGCCACTCTACTCAGCGCTTCGCTGACGTGTCACCTTTGTCACCTTTTCAGGACCAGGTGTTGAGCAGCCAGAGCCGGCGGCTGCAGAGGGTGTTGGGCCTAGCAGAGCCCAGTAGTTTTTACTTGTGTAGTACCCACTGTACCTTTCCTTCTGTTGTAGTGAGTAGTTTCTGTTACCACTGTACTCTTTTATTATAAGCATCATGTTTATGTACCTGTTTATCTCTTTACTGTTGCGGTGGTGTATACTGTAGTAGTTCTTTTCTTTACTGCTATATTTTGTTACTGCTAGTTATATACATGGTGAATGTGGTTTATTTTATTGCTCTTTTAGTTACTTTTCGTTGGACGACTTGGTCTTGGGATCAGTGGAGTCGGTCCGATTCTCGTATCTCGTAGGGATTCGGGAATCGGGTCGTAACAGGGATGCGGGGGTCTCCAGCAAGGAATGGGATCCTTGGGCTGCAACTGGTCGCTACACCAATGAATTGGAGGAAGAAATACCACCCCTATCACCGACGATTGACGAATGTAACGACCCGATTCCCGAATCCCTACGAGACACGAGAATCGGATCGACTTGACTAATCCCAAGACCTAGTCGTCCAACGAGGAAGTAACCAAAAGAGCAGTAAAATAAACCACATTCACCATGAATATAACTAGCAGTAACAAAATACAGCAGTAAGAAAAGGAAATACTACAGTATACACCACCACAACAGAAGGGAAATAAACATGTACATTACATAAAGTTTTTGATAAAGAAAGTACAGGGAGTAACAAAGAAAACTACTCACTACAGTGGAAGAAAAGTACAGAAAGAACTACAGGTAACCCTACTGGACCCTACTAGGCCCAGCATCCTCTGCAGCCGCTGACCCTGGCTGCTCAACACCTGGTCCTGAAAAGTAACGAGGGTAACACGTCAGCGAAACGCTGAGTAGAGTGGCAACTAAAAGCTAAAGAAGTAGTAGAGTGTACAATAGCTATTATATTTTTACTTTCTTTATTTACGTCTTTCTATTATTTCACTATTGATTTATTTCTTAGATCCTTCTCTTGATCTCGAATGTTCCTCGTGGGAACGATCTTGATTGCAATCTTTTCCGAAAAGTAAAAGTGACACGTGGTGCTCTCCTGGCCGGGAGAGTCCCCCGTGGTGGTCCTACCCTCAGTCAACCACCCCAAGGTCACTGACAGACGTAACGGTGACTACGGCACGTGCGATAAGCGCACGGATAGCTACCCCGCACTGGCACGCGGTCAGTCGTTTCCATTAATGGGTGCGCCTAAAGCGTAGCACGGAACCAGTATAGGGCAGAGCCCCCTTAGTAATAAGGGTCCAACCCCTCCACAGTCCGTGCACCCTCGCCTGACTACCCTGGTTTGCCCAGTGGGCCTAACAAGTCGGTGTAGGAGGGCTAGCAGAACCCCGGGGCCCGTGGGGTAGCTAGTGCTCTCCCTACACTAGTAGCTCTCCTCGGTACTACGTACGCGAGGGCCAACAAGTCGGTGTACAGTGGCCAAACCCACCCCGGTCTCAACCCGAGGGCGGCAAGCTCTCCTCTATACTAAGAGGTAAGGTGTGCTCTCTTTGGTACCATGTACCCAAGAGAAAACACACTTCCCTGTTTCACTTTCTCAGTTCCATTCTATTCTCTTTCCAGGAGTTCTACTCCTAGTTCCCCATAGGGTTCATGTTCTTTTCGTTTGGCCATTTTAGGTTTCACCGTTCCAGTTTTACGTTCATACAACCCATGTTCTCAATCATATTTATTCATTCATAACAGGCAGCTGTTAATCAATTTACAGGCAGCTATTATTTCCTTTCTACTTTCCAAGACTGCAATATCTGTATATTCAACTAGTTTTCCAGCCCTAGGATTCATGCCATATCCTAGGATCTATCATTCAATCTAGTTTTCCAATCCTAGGATTCATGCAATACCCTAGGATCTATCATTTAATCTAATTTCTCAGTCCTAGGGTTCATGCAATGCCCTACACTCTATTAATTGTTTCAGAATTGTAACCAATTTTGTTAAATAAAATTAAAAAAAAACCACTCTACCAGCGAAACCAGGAGTACTGGGGGCGTGGTCAGCAATCCTGCATGCCTCCGCAACCCCCAAGACTGTAACGGAACGGGATCCTAACACAAGGATCAATCACAATAAGTTTCTCAAAACAGTATACAATTACTGTAAACAAGCAGAGGAATTTATTTTGGAAAGAACGCAACTTGAAATGCGGAAAACGGACTCCGAACGGGCCCTAAACGGGTCAAAAATGACGAAACTGTCTAAAATCAGACGTCTTAAAAGGTGGGTCAGGTCGTACCTTAGTTCTGCGTAGTCCTTCAGACGTCCAGAAGCCCACTGGGACGTCTGGCTTGGTTTCCAGACGTCCGATTATCTCCCCAGATGTCCAGAGGTTCTCTTCGTCGTCTGGCACTGCGGCCAGACGTCTGATTTACATGGGATGGAGAGCCCTCGCGCCCTCCCGAGCAGAACCTGCGCACACACACACCTGCTCTTAGCACGACGAAACGTAGACGAAGTCGCGGTGGACGGCTGCATGGCCGTACACGCGAAAAAGGGAGAAGACAGAAATATCTTACCTATCAGATGTCTGGACAGTCCTCCAGATGTCTTCAGCATCGTCTGGTCGTAAGTCTAGACGTCTGATTCTGGAAAATTTTCCCGAGCCCGATTCGCTCTCCGCCCGGGACGCACGGCCGTGCCGCGCCGCGTCCGCCTGCTGCCCGAGCTGCAACAGCCCCTCCGCGACACCCCACGCCCGCCGCTCCCCCGTCGGCTGGCTCTAGCTGCCTCGGCAAGCTCGAACCCTCGCGGTCAAGCTTCTTCCTTACGCTCGCAACCCTCCTTCCCGCACGCTCGCCGCGGCCGCTGCTGCCGCCGCTCACTCGCTCGCACTCTCGCACTGGCAGGGAGAAGGAGAAGAGGAAGGCGGAGGAGATGAGGGTGAGGAAGAGGGCGAGGGTGTCTTATAAGGCCGCGCAGGGAGAGAGAGAAGAGAGCGGCGTGCCTGCAAGAAGAGAGAGAGGAAAAGAGGAACGAAAGCGGCGGGTGCAGTTTGCACGCGCACGCGCGCAGATGCAACCCCGTACACCGAAAAAATTTATTACCATACGTCTGGAAAGGGTTCCAGACGTCTGGACAGACGTCTGGGCCACTTCCCAGACGTCTTAAAAACCCGTCTGATGCCACGTTCGTAACAACGAAGGAGGAAGAAGATCTGGAGACTTGGATGCAAAGATCGGCTCAAATGGGGAGGGTGCTTGTCATCCACGCACGAGGATTTAAGGAAGTAGGCTCACCAGTGGATCAGGTGACCATGAGGTGAGTTTAGGCTCAGTTAAGTTTAACGGTGGATGAGAGGAAGATGGGAACATGGGAAGGTCTAAACCAAAGGACCACCATCAGATGGGATCTAGGTGAGGCTGCGATTCTCCGCGTGAAAGCGCACGAATAGAGGATGTAGATCCGTCGTTAGATCAATGAAGCCAAGAATCAACGGCTGCTGCTGCAGCTGTTCTTCATGAATGAACAGTGTCAGGTGCGTAGCAACAGGTGTATTGGTGAATTTGCACCAAGACCCTCAAAGAATGAATCGGTAGAACAATTGCGAGAAAGGCTCATTAGTGATAACAATCATTGCAAAGAGGTCATTGAAGTCTATGAAAAAGGTCCCTGGCAGTTTTTCAAATATTCCTTTGTATATTTTATGCGTGAATAAAATGTTATGCATTAGAACCTAAATGTGAAAGTCTAAATGCAAGGCTTTATTGATATCCAAATGCAATGAGATTTTTATTGGGACTTAATTGAACATATTAGAATAAAATTTCACTCTTAATTTGAACTTTTAAACCGAAAAATGTATTCAATTGACAATTGGATCATCATTTTGTATTTGTGAATAAAATATCTCATTAATTGACCTAAATTTACATTTTTAACCCAAATTTGATGTTTTAGGTATTTTTCCTTAATTTCCACACTTAACCTTTTTATCATGTTAATAATGTAGGGTTTAACTTAGTTTCTAGCTTAACCTGGGCATTTCAGTTATGATGAGCCACACCTCATCATAGAGATAGAAAAAACCTCGAGGTAAGAAGGTAGCTTTTAACTTGTGTGGAATTGCATTAAGCCAATTAGGTCATGGAGGAAAGAAAAGTGTTTAGCTCAAGCTAAAAGCCAAGACAAAATCCATGCCCTCCTCTTTAGGAAGAAATTGGCACAAATCCCGAAAGGAGAATTTACTGTCGAAAGGAGATGTGCTACGGGAAGGAATGGTTGGGATGAGTAACTTGAAGAAAAGCCTGGACTTTGACTTGGGTAAATCATTACTCTTAAATGCCTTTCTTGCTTTGCACAATCGCTTCCTGACAGAGACTTGGCTGTGAATGGGTACATGACCATTGATAATTTTTATCTTAGAAAAAAGCATTTGAAAAGTAGAATTAGGGTTTGGAGTTTGCATTTGGCAACTCCAATTTTAGAATTCATTGTATAGATAGTCTCACGTAAGAAATGGAATTATTCCTTTCCTACCAAATATTCCCTAATGTAATATTTATTTTCTTCATGTGATATTTAATTCCTTAATATGATGGTCGAACATAACAAGAATCTAATTTTTCTTATGATTTCATTTTTCATAATTCCTCTCCTAATTGCATTTTTCTTGTAATTTTACATAGGCTTAGCATCGATACTCGTTGAGATTAGTTGAGTCCTAAGATGCCAAGTATTAAATCAGTAACCTTTAGGTGTTGGTACTGTGCCTAAGTACTGGTACTAGTGTTGTCAAAAAAATTTTATGTTCAATATTTGTTTAGGTTCGATTTGTTAAAAGTTTAGTTTAGATTTGATTCGTAAATAAACGAACTAAACCTAAACTTAGTTTTAGAGTCGTTTAAATAAACGAATCGAACCTGAACAAGGTGGGTTCGTTTAGGTTCGATTTGTTAAAAGTTTGATATATATATATATATATATATATATATATATATATATATATATATATATATATATATATATATATATATATATATCCAAACCTACACAAGGGCCACAACTAGTTACCATTATTGCTACTGTCGCATTCTCGTCCCTAAAGTAGAGACTCTTCAACTCCTAAGATTGGAACGTGCGATGGCAAGGCAACTAAAAAGACACACCCTTTTATATTTTGTAGACTATGGAGGTATTTTTTATTATTGATATTTTTTCTTTTGAGAAACATGTCTAAAAATGCTTATGATATAATTTGTATATTTTTAAATTTTTTGCTCCATGTTTTATTTTTTCTTAATTATGATTTATTATGTTTGCATTTATAACAAAACATTATACTTTACAAGAATCATAAACAAACCTTTAAATGCACTCTAAATGAATCGAACTTAAATTACAACATTTCAAACTTTACATTTAAATGAACCATAAACGAACTAAACTGAATTGTTGATAACAAAAACGAATCGAACCGAACCTTACTCTTATTTTTTCTTATTGAACCCGAACCTTGAAAAACTGTTATCGAACCGAACCAAACTTACGTAGATTCACTCAGGTTTGATTTGTTTACACCCCTATCTCTTGGTACTTCCCTTCTACACATCCTTCTCCAATTGTAGTCGCTATCTCCCCCTAGAATAACCCCCTCCTCCTCTATAATAGCTCAAGAAGGGAATGTCTGTGATTGTTATTCTTCTTTAATTAAGAGTTATGATCTCTCATTGCATATGATTGTCAGTAGAATGTAATGCTTGCAAATTAGTTAATAGCTTTTATCTTAGAGTTCATTTCATATGATTGTTTAAATGAACTTTAAACGAACCGAAGCTAAACAAGATAGGTTTGCTCAAGTTCGATTCGCAAAATAAACGAGCCGAACATGAACAAAGGTTTAGGCTCATTTAGATAAATGAACATAACCTAAACAAGGTATGTTCGCTTGAGTTCAACTTGTTTACACTCCTAATTGGTACATCCTGATTACTGGTAAAGCATGTCAATTAGATAAGGAATCCTAAACAAAATACTAATAGTACCTGTACTAGTTCTTGGTACCGATACTCTTTGGATGTGGGGTCCTAACAATATTGACAGTAGGTCAATAGTACCAGTATCATTATATGGTACCAGTACTCATTGAGTTTATTGAACAACTACCTTAGGTTAGTGTTCAGGTCCATCATTGGTTCAGGTGAGTTAATTGAATTTAACCCCAACAATATTCACCTCCCCTATACCCCATGGTGAAAATAGAAGCTAGAAAACTTATGAGCAGGCTTGACTTTAGCTCTTGGGCCATAGCAAACAGAGATTAAAGGAGTCCTTACAAGCAAGTTTTTACAACTTTCATTGATAGCAAGGTTCCTCCAAGCTGGTTTGGTATCACTAGTGAGCGCACCCTAAACCTTTAAATGTTGTGTCAACAAGATAAATCAATTCAACTATTGACATTGTGGCTTCATTCCCTTCAATTCAACGTGTATCTATCCTCTGATCCCACCATCCTTTCCAAGGTGATCTCCTATGGGAAGAGCATCATTTATATCTTTCCCACATGGAAACCTTTACCGTTGGAGTCAGCTATTGCTTTTCCCATACGAGTTGGCTCCATTTTAATTCCTCAATGTCTAATGATCTGCCATCTTGAATTTGACTCCAAAAGGCTGACTTCACAGTGAATAGGCCCTTCCTATGTGGTGCCCACACCATGCATCTTGCCTTCCAGGTTCATATTAGAAGGGATGGTGATCGAGCCTCTTCAAACAGAGAACTCGACTCAAGAGAAATCACATAGAAAAAAGGTAGAGATTGATGACCCAGTTCCTCCTTAACTGGTATACGTCTAGGGAGAGTGTGAGACTCTCAGAATTCATTATTGATTTTTGTGGATATAGAATACAAGAAAAAGTTCTCTCTTTCCTTTTCTCTCAGATTGCGTAACCCCATCCACTTGAGCAACCTTGGTTTATATAGGTCATGCAAGCCTTGAATGTGGAGATCATGGTCAATTAAGTAAATGATCATGGGCCTGAAACCACAATCCCACGATCCCCTTCAATAATGAGAACGCGCCCTTGAAATAATCGTCATGGCCATCTACCTTTTGGGTAGTCAGAGCGAGCTAGCCTATCAGGTATTTGAATGAAGATCCACCTCTGGGCAGCTAGACTTAGCCAGGCTACTGAGCTGGCCGGTGAAGATCTATGTTTGGGTAGCTGGACTTAGTCGAGCTACTGAGCTAGGTAGCCAGATCTAGCCAGGCTATCGGGTAGGCAGGTTGTCAAACTAGGTCCATACAAGCATCCTAAAACGAGTTTATTTCCTTTAATGGGCCTTGTTAGCAAGGCCCAACTGAGAGGATTTTTTCTTACCTCATCAGATGGTTTTCTTCATCTTTGCCACCACCAAGTCAAGTCATGGAGATGTTGTCAATTGCTTCCTTCTATTACAGGACACTCAAGATAAACCTCATTTTTAAATTCTGCTTTGATTCCCAACAACCCCTTTCTTCAATCTCCTCAACCTCCGATCCACTCCTCTTGACTAAAAAAGATACGCGACTTGTCAATGTTGATCTTATGCCCTGAATAGGCACAATATATAGTGGGATAAAAGGTGCATTGGCTTGGTTGTTTCCACCAACGTAGCCTGCCCAAACATCATCATATCATCGGCAAACATCAAGTGTGTGATTGGTAAGAGAGATCCTCAGAAGGAGTAACCATGAATATGTCCAGAGGCTATAGTGAGAAACCTAGTTAAGACACAAAGAATGAAAAGAAAGGGTAATAAGGGACATCCTCACCATATTCCCCGTCTTGGCTACATTGTACTAGTGGGTGATCCATTAGTTAGCACATCAAATGTGAAGGTAGTAATACAAGACTAATTAAAAGAGATGGGATACCAATTCAAGCCAATCGAAGGCCTTTTCCATATCTAACTTGAGGTCCATTATGTGTGTTTTCACCTTCTTAGTGCGCATAAAGTGGACAAGCTCCCATACATTAATAATGTTGTCAAAGACGAGTCGACATCTTAGGCAAGCACTTTGATGTGGGGAAATAATGTGATTCAAAATGGGCTTCAGTCTATCTGCAATCAACTTTGTA
Organism: Thalassia testudinum; assembly: GCA_037157565.1. Taxonomy (NCBI): domain Eukaryota; kingdom Viridiplantae; phylum Streptophyta; class Magnoliopsida; order Alismatales; family Hydrocharitaceae; genus Thalassia; species Thalassia testudinum. The sequence continues at coordinate 98,640,088 of JAZHRO010000031.1, read as the reverse complement.
ATTAGCTTACTGTGTTGGTGAGGCTTTTCGGATGGAACTCCTTAGCCTCAACGGGGTGGTCTTTTTTCAGAACAAGCACAATAAGAGTGTGCATGTGGTTAATACCTTCAGGTAGTGTCCCCTCATTGAAGGATGCTCGCACCATCTCTGACGCATCTCCTCCAACAATATCCCAACTTTTTTTTGAAAGGAAACAAGGGGAAGCCCATCCGACCCGGGGCTCTTGTGCATCAACATCTTCATCATGGTATTTTTAATCTCCTCCGCATCTGGAATTGATGTACCGAATTTCTTTTCAGCCATTGAGATTCTATATGCATTACCAAATACCGATGGTGTAAAGGGTTGCCATTTATTTCTCCAAAGAAGCCTATATAAAACTCAACAGAGCAAGGTTTTATTTCTTTCTTCGTTACCCATATACTCCCCATTGGAGTAGCGTATGCAAGAAGTATCATTTTTCCTCTTTCTATTCAGGCCATATATGTGGTAAAACCTTGTGTTGAGGTCCCCCTGAGTGAGCCATTTGTGTTTCGCTCGTTAAAGATGCCCAAATATCTCCTCCTCTAGTAAAGCTTTATTATACTCCTCTCAAAGTTTGGCTTCCTCCCGATGGCTAGCCGCACTTCTAAACCTCAATCTGTAGCTACTCGAATTTTTGAGTAAAAAGGCAAATTTTTACTCTTAGTTTATCAAGTACAAGTACAACACTCCCAATTCACATACAATCTACGGGGGCATCAACTCTAATGTCCTTCTACAGACTGCATCGGGGTTGTGTGCCTTATCGAGATACATCCGGGAGTTTCTCTCCTTCTAGATCCTCCAAACGGATGCACATATGAGCTTGCCCAGATAGGCGTCCATCCCATGGAAGGACTACGAGGACAGGAGCAGGGCTTCCACAACGTGTGGAAGCCCACAACCCCCAGGGCATGCATCACGTCATTCAGACCATCCTGCTGAAGCTGTAATCGAAGAAAAGATGATTGATAGACTCCTCATTCTCACAAAGAGAGTAGCTAGAGGGAGGGATCTGCCACTCCCCACGAGCAGATCCTATCCCATGTGGGTAGCCGGCCATGCAACGCTAATAGAGTGCGAGCTAAACATCTCAGTGCACACCCCTTGGACCATACAATCACCGTAAGAATATTGAGTATTGCCGACTTTAAATAATTGTCAAAAAAAAGAGTTGAGGAATGTACCGTCACTATTGAATTTTCTCGACTGTTTTAAAACAATACTGTCGGGAAAAAGGTGAACCAGCACTTGACATTTTCTTATTTCTCTCGTCTATTTTCGACGATCGAGAAAACTTTTTCTCGACCAAAACAAATAAATCGTCGACGAAATTATTTATTTCGACCGGTATTTAAGCAGTCGACTAAGATCACATTCTCAATAATTTATCAATAACAGTCGAGAATGTTTGTATTGTCGTCCGTTTGTAAATGGTCGAAAATATTAATATTCTCGACAGTTCGTATATAACGGTCAGAAATTTCAATATTCTCGTCCGTTTTCAAATAGTCGAGAATATTAATATTATCGACGTTTCTTAAATAACAGTCGACAATACTAATTTTGTCATCCATTAAAAATAGTCAAGAAAGTTTTTTTTTAGATGTGTTTAATTTATGTGGAAGAGTTGTAAAGAACTACAAATCTAGTAAAAATATAATCAATCACACAGCTTAAAACATTTTTGCATCTAATTAGAACACACGAAATCAAAATAAAAATTTCACATATGAAATAACGTATACAGAGTTCATTACAAACGATAATATATATAAAAAATATAATCATGCTATCGCACCAATGCCTCCGACATCGCTACCACCTAAATCGTCGTCATCACAACGATCTCTATACTAATGAAGGGACGGGGGGTCAATACCTCCCTTCTGAAGTAATGCCAGTAGGTCCTTAATGGTCTTGTTGGATTCCTTGATTTGCATCGCATTATCCCTAACTAGCGTCATCAGCTCATCGATCCGCTGGGCATTCTCCTCGTCTTTGCAGCGTAATGCTGCAATCTCTTTTCTCATCTCATACACCTCAGCTGAAGAAGATGATGCTCCCCTTCTCCCATACCACCCCGAGACAGTCTCGCTCCTCCCTACGCTACGGACGTATCCGCCATGCTTAGGTGGCATGACAGTCTGATAGGCCTCCTCTGATGTTAGTGGCTACTGAACTGTAGCAGAGTTAGCATCTTTAGGAGGATGCATTAAATTGATCATATTATCCTGAAAGATATTGAATTACGTTAAGTAATTTCATTTAATTATATAATTACGAACTCAAATAAAAGTATTATCTTTTGTAACTTACGTGTCTCTGTTGTTATGTGTCATGAAGCCACTCTCTACTTTCTTCATCACTCATCTTGCTATGAGTGGCCTCATATATACCCACCCGATAAAGCTGGGCACCTTGATGCATGGCGAACCACAATAATTTGAAATAGTTAATTTTAACAAAATTAGAAATTTTTGTGAGGCTTAAAAGAAAATAATAATTAAAGGTACCTACATACGTATATAGATTTTATTGAGCCTATGCTCCTCCTACCCAAGGCATGGGTCTTCGATGGAGCCTTAACCCTATTTTCCTTATTCTTTTTTGCTTGCTCCTAAAATAAAGGTATAATTTATTAACTTAGAAATTAGTTAAATAAATGATAACATATGAAATATTTTTACCTGCATCGCTAGATCATGCCAATGCTTGCACACTTCCTTCCAAGTATGCAGTTGTATCAAAAGAGGCGCATTATGCAATTCCTCATCATGATTCCTATTCTTATAATACTAAAAAATATAATTGTAATATTAGAAATAATATTTGAATTATGGTAAAGGAATAAACAAATACAGTTAAAATTTATCTTTTACCTTATTTTTCATCTCCAATCTCCAATCTTTATGAATCTTCGCTGCGTGCTTAAGGATATATTTGGCGATGTTCGGATCATCGCCCCAATCGAAGGTGGCCTGCATTAGTAAGAGAACAGAAATTGTTATGTAATTTAAACTTATATAATGCAATGAGCATAAGTTATTAATTTTTACTAATTACCTCTAACTCTCAAATGAGCTGCATTTTCAGCTTGTTTGGCACCTTCCTCCAATCAAAGTAGAACAGTGGGATGATCGCCTTCATCAGCGTACCCAGTCTACTAACGTGTGGAGAATAATCCACTGCTTCCCTCGCTGGTGTGATCCACACTGAAATGCAGTCCCCATGCGAAATTCTCTCTAAGTTCCTGTTCCGTGTGGGACCTCTTCCCCTACGTGCACCTATAAGATAGAATTATAACATAAAATTAAGTAACAAAGAAATAAATAAATTGTAACATTTACCAAACCTTAAGTTCATACCTAAACTGCGGAAGGGTAGTGGTAATGCAGAACATCCCGGCTAAGAAGAATCCTCTAGCTGATCATCCAAGCCAATGTCCTCCTCATCAACTGAAGTATTATCCTCCTCCTCATCCACGGCTGCATCCTCATCGTAGTCAAAATCCTCTACTGGTAGATTCGTCAGAGGAGGCATTGGACTCTTCCCCTTCCCCCTACCTCCCCTCCCCTAACTCTGGAAATATCGAGTCACATCTCCTGACCTCAAAAACTGCTGGTGAGGTGCATGGGGCTGAGTGGGCTGCTGTCGGCGATGAGCTTGAGGTTAAGGCTGAAGCTACTGGCGGGGGGCCTCAGGCTGCTGGGAGGCCTGAGCCTCCTCCCTGCGACTCCTATTAGCCTTCTTCTTGAAAATAACTTACGTAAAAATATCACAAATAATCATATTTTTTAAAAAAAATATGGCAACATTTCCTCTATATATTGTGATATTTCAAAAATCCCATATAAAATAAGCATACAAATAAATGAAAATGAAATAAGCATATATAAATAAAACTGAAAATGAAATGACATCTCCCTTCCCCTTTCCCCTTCCCTTCCCCTCCATTTCCCTCCCCTTCTCACTTCTTTCTTCTCCTTCTCTTTTTCTCTTCCCCTTTCCCCTTCCCATTCCTCCATTTCCCTTCCCCTCCCCTCCATTTTTCTTATCTTCCCCTTCATTTCACTCCACTTCTCCCTTCCTCTTTCTTCTCCTTCTCTTTCTCCCTTCTCATTCCCATCCCTCCATTTCCGTTATCCACCCCTTCATTTCCCTCCACTTCTCCCTTCCTCTTTCTTCTCATTCTCTTTCTCCTTCCCCTTCCCCTTCCCATCCCTCCATTTCCCATACCCTCCCCTTCATTTCCCTCCATTTCTTCCTTCCTCTTTCTTCTCCTTCTCTTTCTCCCTTCTCCTTTATCCTTCCCATCCCTCCATTTCCCTTCCCCTCTCCTCCATTTCCCTCCACCTTTTCATACCTCTTCTCTTTTCCTCCATTCTCCTCTCCATTTCCCTTTCTCCTTATTCTTCTCCACATTCAACATAAAACATTCAATATATAAAAAATAAATAAATGCATCATTCCACACAAAAAATAAACCTAAGTGGGCACACGTTTAACATGATAACAACATTTTAAAGAAAAAAGTAGTAAGAAAATCACCATAGTAACAAAATAGTCCACAAACTGTGCACAAACAGTAGGAGAATGGGAAGAATCTATATGAGAAGTCAATAAAATAAATTTCAGTTTTGAAATATAAATGAAAATAAGCTTTGATAAAAGAAAAAATAATTTAAAGGAAATTTAAACAAAACAGACCACTAAGAATTTCTTAAATTATTTATATTTATGGTTATGTATTAATACATTTGGCAAATTACCTTATATGTCAATGTCAGTTGCACCAGGGGCAAGTTCTTCACTTTGTGGATTTTGTTGATATGCTTCAGATTCAACATCTGGGTGTAGATCTTTTCCTACATCGTATTGTTCACGCGTTTGAGTTCTAACTGGTACAATCCACCCATTTCTACTATTATCAGGCACATAGAATACTTGTGCTATCTGACAAGCTAGTGTGAATGGTTCTGAGGATTGGAGGATGCGACGTTTCTTGCTTAAGCTTAAGAAACCGTATTTTTTATCGACTTTGAATCCAATTCCTTCTTTAAAAATATCAAACCAATCATACTTGAATAAAACCACCTTACGGTCAAACCTGAAACTTATTTCCACAATCTCTTCAATTTGACTGTAATACCCATCACAACCAGTGCTTAAGTCACAACTGACAACTCCCGCTTGTTGTGCGACTTTCGCACCATCAATGGATTGTACTTTGAATCTAAGACTGTTACTAATGTATCCCGAATGGTAACATCCATATGTCAAATGTGTATCAGCAATTACATCAAAATCCTGTACCCACCGTTGATCCCCATCTTTCAGTTTATTTACACAATCTTTGAACCAATCAAGGAACTGCAAGTCATGTGTAGATGATACAGAGGATTCTTTGAATTCATTGTAAAATTCATCCACTTCTGGAATTTGCTTTTGAATGTACAAGTGTGCCAATCGTCGGTCCATTTTCGAGATGGGCTTAACCTTTGTCCGGAGGATGGACCTTCCTCCGATATTAAATATGGATAGACAATCTTCATCATTACCATTAAATTCTCCTTCATAGTTTCGTTCAAGACGATTAAATTGATTGTTTGTTTCATTCATGTACATGGCACATAAGTTAATACATTCTTCTACAAGATAGTCTTCAACGATTGACCCTTCTGGCCTAGCCTTATTCAAGACATAATCTTTCAGCTTTTTCAAATATTGTTTAATTGGATACATCTATCTGTACTACACGAGTCCAACCATTCTTGCTCCATTCGAAAGATGAAGCGTGACATGAACCATCACATCAAAGAATGTAGGTGGGAAAATATGCTCCATTTTATAAAGTGTGATCACAATTTGTTTATCCCAATAGTCTAGAAATTCGGGTTCTAATATCTTTGAACAAATGACTTTAAAATATCTGCTCATCTCCATGAAAGAATCAACTACCGGATCAGGCATCATTCCACGTATCGCTAGTAGGAATAAAATTTGCATGTACACATGAGAATTATGACTTTTTAACCCAGTAATCTTCTTTTACGCTTCATTTACGCAACATGAAAGATGCGATGAATATCCATCTGGAACCCGAATGACTTTAAGGAACGAGAAAATCCTTCGCCTCTGCTCTCCATAAGACTGTATATAGCTTCTGGAAAGTGAGACCCTCCTTTTTCAATGTGCAACTTAGGATGAATACCCAAAATTTTCATATCATTCCTTATTTTAACTGTATCCTTTGGGCTATTTGTTAGGTTTAATACATCAAGAATGTTGTCCATTACATTCTTCTTGATATGCATAACATCTAAATTGTGTCGCACTGTAAAATCCTTCCAATATGAAAGCTCTATAAAAAATATGCTTTTCTTCCTAAACCCTAAATGTCGCAAGGAAGCCAAGTCATTCTTGAAAAGATGACCCAAATGTATTTCTCTGAGCTGTTGCAATGTCTCCATGATTTTCATCCCCGACAGCCTAATAGAACATGTACTGAGTTTATTCTTCGGATTCCTCGACGAATGCCGACATGCTTTACCATTAAATCCGTCCTTGAATTGTGACATTCGCCATCTATATTCATTGGGCAAAAACCTATGGTGCCTTAAGTAACAGAACTTCTTTCTTTCAGGCAATCTCAAGTGACGAGTATCATCCATACTGATTGGACAGGAGAACTTCCCCTACGTACTCCATCCTAACAAATTTGCATATGGAAAGTCATTGATTGTCCACAGTAATGCTGCGTGTAACTGAAAGAATTATTTCTTCTATGCGTCATATGTTTGAACACCACTGTACCACAAGACTTTTAGTTCAACAATCAAAAGCTGGGGATAAACATCTATTGCATTTTCTGGTTACTTGGGTTATGGGATAAGGAGTGTCAACATCATGAATGCAGATCGCATGCATAGCCATGGGAGTAAGTGATAAGTTACCATGACCACCGGCCATATGGAATATGATGGATATATGTTCTTGAATGGGTTGAATCCATCACTTGCAAGACCTAGTTTCACATTTCATGCCTCCTCTGCGAATAATGCGTGATTCTCGTTAAATCTGTTCCCCTCATCGGAATCTGTTGGATGACGGATGCGTCCATCTTTTTATTTATTATCCTGATGCCACAACATCAGTTTTGCTGTTTTACTAGAAATGAATAGGCGTTGTAGCTTAGGGATCAGTAGAAAATAACGAGGAACCTTCTCCGGTTGTTTCTTGCTGCTGGTGTTTGTTGACTTACCCACCTTATATCTCTATTCACCACGTTCAGGACAGTTAGTCAACCCTGAGTACTCATTTCTGTACACGATACGGTCATTACGACAAGCATCAATCTTCTCGCATTTCAGTACGAGTCCACGTATCTACTTCTACGCATCATACCATGACTTAGGATACCCAGCAAGATTATTCAGCAGATCTCCAATGAATTTCAAAACCTCAGACATTAATTTCGTTGTGGCTCTATTCATCACTTTCATCTGAAACAATTTCAGAAGGAATGACAACTTTGACATTGACGTTATTCCAGGAGCAATAGGATCCTCTGCTGCCTTGACTGCATCATACAACTCATTACAATCTTGTAATGTCTCATTATCATCTGCATCATCATGGCCTGTTGCTCTCATATCATGTAACATTTAATCTAATTCATCTCCTTGATTATCATCACTTCCTTCGAAGGCTTCAATTCTCTCATTTCTAACTTCTCTCATTTGCTCACCATGAGCTGTCCAATTTACATAATGTTGTCACCAATCGTTACATATCACATGCTCCAAAATGGTGTCTCGGTCATAGAAAAACCCATTCAAATAGAGTCCACATGGGCATAAAATCAGCTGAAAGAATTCACATCGTGTAAATGTCTTCCTATCATCATGAAATGCCCACTCCAGCAACAAATCACTCCACTCTTATATTCGTGGTAATTTGAATTCTTCATTCTGATCCATGACTTATTGATAAACGCCAATTTATCATTATTCTTATGTATTAAAACAAACCTAGCTCTTAGGATTATGCTCCGCAAACGGGTTTTTGGGTTACATTTAGGCATAAATTAGGTTAGGCATGCATTGCATTTTTTATTGTGTTTTTAATGTGTTTTTGTGAGTGTTAGGGATAAACAAATTGCCAGATCCCTAGTACCCTAGCACTCAGGAAGGCAACTGGTGAAGGAGAAGCTCTCACCAGCTGGAACTCAGCTTAATCCAGCTCACCATAGCTGGAATTCAACTCACCTGAATTAGGGTTAGCTCATCCTAGCTCCATTCAGTTCATCTTAGCTTAATGGTAGCTCAAGAGAGCTCATCTTAGCTCACCTTAGCTCAGGTCAGCTCAGATCCAGCTCAACTTAGCTAAGTTTAGCTCATCTCAGCTCCCATTAGTCCACAAGGAGCTCTAGCTAGCTCAGCTGAGTTGACTAGAGCTCACCCCAACTCAGGTTCAGCTACATCCAGCTCTACTCAACTCCAGCCAGCTGAAGATGACTTAGCTCAAGTCTAGCTCCCGATGACTCAGCTTAGCTCAACTCAGTTGAGCTAAGCTACCTTAGCTGCCTCAATCAGCTTGATCCTCCCCGGGAGCACCAGACCCAGCTCACCTCAGCTCAATTCAGTAGAAACCAGCTCACTTTAGCTTGGCTTAGCAACTAGCAAAGAACCAGCCAGCTAAGCCAGCTAAAGTAGCCCCATGCTAGCCTCTTCAACAGCTACCAGCTCCAATTCAGCTCTGGACTTTTCATATCTAGCTCCTCTCCTCAAACCCTAGCATCCATTGCCTACTCCTCTACTCCACTACTAGCTAAGCTAGCTTAGCTAGGCTCCAGCTCCCTTGGCTTTTACCACCTAAAAATCCTACCTAACAACTCCACCAACTAGCTCCACCTAAGCTCCACATAAGCTAACCCTACTTCCACCTCACCTTGGCGCCAACCTAGCCTACCCACTACCTCCAAAAGACACCACTAAATGGCGCCAAAATCACCTATAACTACCCTTGTTTTGGCGCCAAAAATTTGCTCCAAAAATCCTCCCATCCTAACCCTACACCTACCCATATAACCCATCCTAGCCATCCACATACCCCCTTCTAGAACCCTAAGGTGGCACCACCTAATAGCCTTCTAGAAGGCCCATTTTGGCGCCAATTCTAAAGGACGCCAAAGCCATAACTACCCCCTTAGCACCCCTTAGGTGGCACCATTTATCCTTAGCCCTAGGATCCCCAACTACCCCCCATATCCTATCCTAGCCATCCATTCCAAGAGCCACCTATGCCCCCCTTCCTACACTATATATATAGCCACCACCTAACTTCCCACATTTTCTTCATCCTCCATTAGTGTTTAATTCCACCTAAACCCACCTACACTTACGGCCAAGAAGAAGGAGTAGAGAAGAAGATTAAGGGGGCACATCACCTACCCCTTTGGTGCCTTCCTCTCCCCACTCTCTTCAACTTGTGCCACGCCAAGGAGGAGGAGCATTCTACTTCAAGGAGGACGGCCAGGCAAAGGAGAAGGACCTAGGGTGGATGTCCACCCTTGGAGGAGGAGAATTAAAGGTGGTAGCTTCCACCTTGGAGGACACCATCTTGGAGGAGCATAGCAAGGAAGGAGAAGGAGGAACCCTTTTCAAGCCTAGGAGCCACTAAGCTTGGAGCAAGGAGCTTCCCCTCTTCACCAAAAATTCAGGAGGATTTGTGTTTTATTTTATTTGTTGCAATTATCTAGTAGTAGAAGCATTCCTCTACTAGGGTTTGTAAAACATTTTTTTTCCTTGAGTAAAGTTGCCTTTTTTTAATTATTTTCTTTTACTTTTACCTTAGTATAATCACACCCTCTCTCTAATTACTCTAGGTTCCCACCTACCTAGGTGAGCTTAGAGAGAGGAATTACTTGTCACTTAGGTTCTAGTTTAGTAAATTTATGTGTTAGCCATCTTCCCACCATCAATTTTATGTTGCTTTTGTTATTTCAAAACAAAAATTAAATATTTTAAAACACCAAAAAGAAAGTTGAGATTTATTTTCCAAGCAAGACATTTAATTTCTGCAAACTTGCCTCCTTAAACGACCCTAGATACCCCACTATCTAGGTCTTATAAATTTTAAAAGCGAAAGCAGAATTACACATTACAATGACACTAAATTGCCTAATTAATAAACCGTATATTTTCGCGATCACTTATCCATGAGAATTAACCTAAATGTAAAAGACAACCACTCATAAGTTGGACTCGAATAAGGTAAAAATGTGTATTTTAATATCACTCATAAGTTAGACTCAAATAACGAAGAAATGTGTATTTTAAGAAGATTTTAACTTGATAGCCCATCCTTGAAGATTTGATCACAACATTATTTCTTACATGCAACCAGTGTTTGGAGAAATTTCGATAGCATTTCCCTGCACTTCTCTAGTATACCCCCCAAGACTAACCTTAACTACATCCCCAATAGCCCCCAGTAAAGGGCACTTCGGGAATGGAGCTAAGATTAGTTGGTATACCGAAGAAGAATGAGGAAATGCAATCGAAATTTCTCTAAATACTAGCTACATGTAAGAAGTAACCTTAAGTTGTGATCAAATCTTCAAGGACCCCCCTTTGTTCAGAACCTCTCTGAATAAAGGACGATGACACTTATGGCATGTTATAAAGACAGTGCACCATGCATGTAAGTGAGGTATACACACACTCTGCATTGTCCGTATAACATATGGGTTAGTATTTTGACACAATTATATCCCTCCCACAACCTGTTACCTAGGGGTTAGAATTTCTATTGTTTGTCATCAAGTGCATCTAAGTTTGTGCAAGTGTGTGTATCTACAAAGTTGTAATAAAAATTTCATAATCAAATATAAATATCAAATAATTCAAACAATTTGGAAACACAATTCAAACATGCAGTTTAGAATTATTGAAAGAAAGATCCCCATTTTCCAATTTTTTTTCCTTTTAAGGTGTTGAAAATAAGTAAGATTTCTTTAAACGGTCTTCTTATTTCGTAATGTTGGTATTTTCTTTTCGAAAGGGATACAACTTGCTTACCTTTGCATAGAGGAGGAAAACTCAGCCCATGGAAGGTTTGGACTCATTAAAGATTCAAGCTAGATTTTCACACTTTTAATTTCTAGGAGGAGGTCGTACAAGCCATGTAAGGAAGTATGGCAATGCTCTCACATTTGCGAGCATGTCGCTTGTCCAGTGTACTTATTGTAATTTGGAGAACTATAGAAGAACCATGATTTGGAGATAAGAAGAATTGAAAGGGTGTAAGGGGGCGTGATTTTGCAAGAGCCAAGCAAAGGAGAGGAGGGTGCTTGCCTACGATTGAGATTGTGATTGTAAAAATTGTCAACACTGATGGAGCTTGATCATTTATTATGACCATATAAGGTGAAGTTTTATAGCAACAACTACATTAACTTAGAAGTGTGGAAGAACTGGCTTGAGCACCAATCCATGCTTTCAAAAATCAAACTTTGGGAGCTAATCTAACCTAATTTAGCATATGATGGGGGTATGACGTCATCACCATCATTCGCTATATCTAACCTAATTTGGCTAAGTTCTAAGGTTAAATTCATCTAATTGACATATTAAAAGGGTATAACCCAATCAAGGCTGAAGAGAGAGGAATTAATAAAAAATGGGGTTAATTATGCAGTTTTCACGAACAATTATGAATGCAGAATGGCTGAAGGGTGAACTTATGATTAATTAAAGGTCAATTGAGCTTAAATATCACAAAAGTGGGTTTGTATTGAGTAGTTCAGGATTTGCATTCAAATTGAATGTTTAATTTTAATTAAAACCCTAATTTCAACCGCACTTCAATTAAAATAATTTTGATAAAAATAAATGCAATATAAACCTCCTAAAAATCAATTAAAAATATTTTATTAGGTTTGGCATAGTCAATTTGACAATTGGAACTCGTTTTGACCTAAAACAGAATCAGAGATAGGTATTTGGTATAAGTTAGGTCTAAATGTAAATTTACCATGAAAATGATATAAAAATCCAAAATTGAAGTCACCATCAACTTCCTTATATCCAAATTAGGCTACCATAAAAATTTGGGTTCATTTGGACTTCGTCTTGGTTAATTTTGCATTTAGTCCGTAATTCCTTATTTCTTTACAAAAACCCCCCTAGCTTTTTCACTTTCTTGCGATTAGCCCCATATCTCTTCATCTTCTTCACGGGAAGGTCCCTTGACCTTTAGGCAGCCATGGCACGTGGTTGGGTGAAGTTTGCATGTGAATTACGACCACCTCAAACCTCGGTTGCACTCGACGTTTGAAGGATGTATGCTCTACTCGCCGTTCCGCATCCGCCGATGGTGATTTCATCGTCGGAGACTCCCTCAGCCATCTGCAATCATCGATCAAAAGCTTCGTGGTTGTTGTGAATTGTTGCAAGCTTTTCTCACAACCTTCGGTCGCCGCATGCTCCAGAATCGCTCTATAACTACACGCGCGACTCCTACGATCATTTCGTCCAGAGATAACATGCGCAGCCACCTCCTTCCTCCCACATGCACAGCCATTGAAGGACCTCGGAGCTTCTTCGACCTCTTCCTCCACTACTCTCTTGCCGAAATTGAGAGAAGGCTTCCACTCTCCTTCCTCGCACGAAGCTTCACACGAAGTTTCAGAGCTTCCCACCTCCTCCTCAGCTCTGATTTCATCTCCAACCTCGTCATCCATGACCCTCACTAATAGGTTGCCTCCTTCCCCCTTTCATCCAATAGTTATAGGGCTTTTGTTCCTCTAGGTAGGTAGAATAGATCTAAAGCTTTAGGGCTTCATCCCTCAACTCCTCCCCCTTCACCGGACCCGTCACCATTAACAGCGAGCAAGCTTCTTCGCGAAGCTCACCCACCGACCATCGCACCCAATCTCTTGAGGGGTTTTCTTCGATGTGACACACCGAAGCTTCCCTTGTATTTAATCTAGGCCAAAAGGCCATGTTTCATGTGTTAGGTTCTCGCCAGAGCTAAACTCGACCACGCCATTGCCGACCCTTCTCTAACCATCAATCAAACATGAAGCCATCGCTGTCTGGTCGGCCATACACCAAAGATACCTGTCCGCCCTTCGCCGAAGCAAGCCGGCCACGCTAGCCCTATTCCGACCACTTGCCGGCAAGCTCCACCGAAGAAGAAGTAGCGAAGGAGAAGAACAAGGAGGGTGTCCTCCTTTCAAAGAAAAGGTGCGAGGACCTTTCTGAAAGAAAAGGACCAACTTGAAAGAATTCCCAAGGACCTAATTGGAATCTGCAGGGGTCTAATTGTGACAATTCAAGGACAGAATTGAAAAACAGTGTTTATTCTTGATCTTAAGTCTGTTCTGAGTAATTCTAACTACAGTAAACTGTTAAACATTTTTTTTAGAAGTTCATTTATGCTTAAATTGATGAATAGTTAATTATCATTGATTATTAATTTTTATTGAGCTTTTAACAAATATTATTCGCGCTCACATATATATTCTCTAATTGCTGAAGTTTGAGTGCAATAGCGAACTTGTTCTATTTTTGTCAGTTCATTAAAATCACTTGGACAAAATAGTGGTAATCGCGTATTTGATTGCTCTCAGAGACGACCTCGGATTTTCTTCTTTAATTCAAGTATTAAAAATTTTAATGTTTGGTTTGCTTTGATCACTATACAATGACGCGACGTATTTTTGAAACGATAGAAGTGAGCCTAGTAGATGTGAATGTGCCTAAGCCACTCCCTCAGTAGGGTCACCCTTTAGGGTCTGTCCCAGCCCTTCGAGCCCATACCAAGAGCTTAGACTTAACATGCTTCAACTTTTAAATGCACGTGTAGAGGGGGTTCCCCTCCACAAGCTGATTCTAGGTGTCTCAGACAAGGTCCATGAACACCTCATGGTCCACCCAATGGTTGAAGAACTAGAAGGGTCTTCGTTTGCCCCCACCCTCCTCCAAATGGATGTGCATTAGTGTGTGATCACTATACTCCACCGGTTCATGGAGGAGTTAGACAAGTGGGAATGGTTCAAACTAAGGGACATTCCTAAGGACTCTATCTAGACATTGTTAGGAACTTTAGGGGTTTAACTATAATTAACCCACCTCTAACTTAGGACAAACTTGTACCATAACTCATCTCATCTGGACTTAATACTGATTGGTTGAAGACCAAAAGGGTCTTCGTTTGCCCCCACCCTCCACCAAAGGGATGTGCATTAATGTGTGATCACTATACTCCATCAGTTCATAGAGGAGTCAAACAAGTGGAAATAGTTCAAACAAAGGGACATTCCCAAGGACTCTATCCAAACTTTGTTAAGAACTTTAGGGGTTTAACAATAATTAACCCATCTCTAACTTAAGATGGACTTGTACCATAACTCATCTCATCTAGACTTAATACTAATTGGGTACCAATACTAATGGACCAATACTGGTATCTCATATACTGAGTACCAGTACTAGTGAAACAATATCGATATCCCTGAGTTACAGGTATGTGTTCTATATCCCAATGGGTATCGATACTAATGCCAAGTTCTGGTACTCATAGGTTACAGTTTAAAACTCATGTCTAGATGGGTACTTTTCTAGTACTCACTGTGTACCCGTACTTGTAATGAGTATCGATACTCATTGAGTACTGGAATCACTCCAGGAATAGACTGACTTCAACGAGTACCGATACTCATGAGGAGTACTGATACTTGTTAAGTACTGGATACCTTGCCTGTAGTTAACCAGTACCGGTACTTGTAAGCTATAGGTCCTGGTCACTTCAAGCCTAAAACCAGATCTGGGACTCATGTATACCGGTACTCATGACTAGTACCAGTATATGCAAGTCCTAGATTTTGGACTTAAAAGACCTGGAGCCAAATCTGTAGATTGCATGTACCGGTACTCATGAAGAGTACCGATACTGGAAACCTATAGTTCGAACTAGAGTCCAAATCTATGTCTTGCATGTACCAATACTTATCATGAGTACCAGTACTTACATTAGTTACAAAATGCATGATGGTAACACCATCATTCGCCATAACCAGCTTGATTTAGTTAGAATCAAAAGATAAATGCTCCTAAATGATTGCCTGAGGATAGTAATTTTGTATTAAGTTACCTGATGATAACATCATCATTAGCCATAACTAGCTTTAATTAATCATAATCAAGTGACAAATGCTCCTACATAATTGCCTAAGAGTCGTAATTCCCTACACATCCATTCTAAGAAAAATACATTAAAATAGGATTAATTCTGTAGTTTTAACAACATATCATGAACGCAAAGTAATCACAGGATTTCCTAAGGGTTAATCTATGGTCAAATGAGCATTAAAATCTAATAAGAGAGGCCGCACAAACAAAAATGAGGTTTCCTACATTTCGAGAATTGATTCAGTACCCAAAACCCTAATATCTAACCTGTTGAAATTACAGAGGTTCTGGTCAGGATAAAATTCATCTAAACTTTATAAAAATCATATAAAAATATTCCTTGAGGTTTTATATCCTTGATTTGACCATCTGAACCTATTTTGACCTTGAATAAGAGTCTCAGACGGATTTCTACCCTAATTTGGGTTTCTACGCAAATTACCTAGTTAAACTTACTCAAAACCAAAATCTAACTTCACCATCATATTCCTTGGGTCCAAATTATGTTTGTATCAAAATTTGGGCCCAATCAAAATCCATCTTGACATAGTTTACATTATAGTCCCTTAAAACTTTGTTCTTCACATCCAAGCCCCTAACTTTTGAAATCCTTGCAAATGGGCGCCTAACTTCCTTATCTTCCTTGTAAACAGGTCCTTGCCGCCATTGAAGATCAACCGATTTCCAAGAAGCATTTGGCTGCACCTAATCCTACTCAAAACAAGGCCAAATCCCCCCAAATTTGGTGGGATTGATGTTTACATTGTGAGGAATCCTCTGAAGCCAATTCGAGATCCTAAATCATACTGAATAGCCCTGGCGAACCCATGAGATTCGTCGATGTCTTGTGCTTTAATCACAAGCCAAATTGGGCTTATTTCTTGATCAAGAGCTCTGTTAGGAGCTCTATAAAAGCTTCAGAACCTCGTACCATGCTCCTTAATCATTTCTAGGTCAGAAATCTTCATCTTCCCTTCTCTCCGACCTCGAGCTCCACCGACTCATGGTCGTTGGAGCTCGTCAGAGCTCCAGTGAAGGTTGGAATTTGCAATCAGGGATAAAAACTCCATGAAACAGATCAAAAATTATCTTAAAAGCTTCCTGAGGTTACAAGGAACCTCATGAACGAATCAATTAATTCAATCAATGATGATTCATGTGAATTTTTTGAAGAAACTCGGTAGAAACACATCTTGAGTTCACATGTACTCAAGAACTGCCTTCTTTTTGAATGGAGTGAGGGGAAATGTTCAAATAGGTAGCGCGATAGTGTGTGTGTATTCAATTAGGTGGACTAACTCCTTCTGAGCTGCCATTGACAGCGAGCTTAGAAGGTTGAAATGGAATTGGGCATTTTGTATATGATGAATAATAGATCAAATTAAGAGGTGGAATAGGGACCTAGTGTTGTGGATATGTGAGGGAGGTCCCTAAATGGATGTGAATTAGACTAGTGACCTCGACTATAGACAGCGAAGGTACTCCAGTGAAGGTGGAGTGGATCTATGTGGATAGATGATCGATTGATACAATTAGTGGCATAGAAATGAACATGAAACAGTGAAGAAGGTGATTGGCAATTTCAAATGACAAAAGAAGGCTCTAGTCAAGCTCAAAGAAGCTTGTTAGAGTCGAGGAAGATGATATGAAAATAGCATTTAAACTATGCTAAACTAACTATCTAACTATCTACACTAAGAATCTAATTCTAATATTACTTAGAAGAAAGAGGTCAGAAGATTCCGTCGAAGGTGCTTAACGGAGGAAGAAATCAAAGGGGAAGGATCAGAACTCCGACGGAGATGAAGTACAACATATAGAGGAAGAAGATGATGGCGTTGCCTCATCCAAAGACGCGGTGGAGGACGACGAAGAAGAGGAGGAGGTCGAACTCGGCAAAGAGCGACAAAAGAATTAGGTAGAAGTCACTGAAGGAAAGGAAGAGTAGCCTAGGGCAAGTCAGTATGGGGAAGAAGGCTAGGGAGTTGATAACGTAGATCGAAGGTGGGATGGGGTATTTATAGGTGGCGGCGAGGGTAGAGGGGGATGTATCAGGATGGTTATAGGTCTAAGTTCAATGTAACCATCGACATCATAGGTTAAATGCCTAGGTGAATTAGGATTTCCATGAGATCTAATCCGTCGAATGTGGAGAGGGAGGCAAGAGGAGGCTAAACGACAATGGTGGTGTCTTAGCAACACTGGATAGGCCATGATCATGAGGTACGGATACTGGAGGTCGTGGACCATCCGAAGCTGAAGAAGATGAAGACAATGTGTTCACAGGGGCATAAGTGTAATAAAAAGGACCTGATTAAAATATGAAGTACTCAATTGAAATAGAAGTTAAGGACCTAAAAGTAAATAATGACTTTTAAGGCTTATTTTAATTTATTTCTTTCTCATCTTTTTATATATTATCATAAATTAGATAAAGATTATATTTATGTCTTGAAATTATATTTTTTCCCTTATTAGATATATTTATTTAAATGATATGATTAATTAAATTAATTATGTATTTAGTTCTTTAAATTAATTAAGCTAATTTAAATACTTACTATATAGCTAAATGATGATTATGAATTGAGTCCTAATTATTAATTGAATTATTATTAATATTAATTGATCCTTAATTATATATTTTTAACTTATGTTGTAGGTCCTTGCTATTTTTACCCCTTTATTATAATTAACCCTATATTTAATGTATTCTTAGGTAATTAGCTAAGTAAACTAGCTAATTAATGTTAATTAGAAGCCATGATGAGTCTCTTATCAAACTACTCTTGAAGAAGATTAAACTATCTCCTCCATCCGTCCTTCTCCCTTAGAGGTCTCTCTGAGTTCTCCTCAAGGTCACAATGGGGTTAACCCTGAGAATCAGTTGTGGGTCTGATAGAGACCATAACCCCCTTGAAAATGAAAATTAAGCACAGTAATGGCCTAGATGATTTTCACTTCCGCCCATTGAGGAGGTGTTAATCACCAATAGGTCTCTGCACATATATAAACATAACCACACCATCCTTTTACATTTTAACCCATATAAAATCAATAACCTTATTTGATCACTTTAAGTTATGAGCTTTAGATGACAATCACAACACTTATTGTCATTTGATTATATCTATATTCTTATTTACATGTATTAATCCATACGTTGGATTTTAATCCAATAAACATTAGGCAAGGTTTCCCCTACATATCAGTTTGACCAAGTGTGCCTTACACCCATAGCCGACATCTCTACCAAGTCGAAGTCCAGAATGCAATGATTGAAGTCCTTTGATCCCTGCGTGACCAAGACATTTCCCCCGAACTTCTCATCTGTGGCCCTGACCACATTGAAAGCACCAAGTACTAGCCATGGAGCATCATGCTTACCGTAATTCTCTGTAATTGGCCCCAAAGGGCTCATCTTCCCTCAGGGTCCTTCACGGCATATTCGAAGGAGATATAAAATGAACATCCCCCTCTATTCTCAGCTCTATCCAGATCATCTGGTAGAGGATTCGACCTTGTCCACCCTCCAAAGATCAAAACACCATGCCAACAAGATACTAAGGTTACAAGCCTCCTCCAAATTGGATGGGTGTTCCCACCGAGTTGGGAGTGGTTGTTGAATCTGCGGCCACGACTCACTTCAGATTCTCGTCTCTAGCGAACCAACGATTTCTGAGTGCATGATGGTCTGGAGAATCCGCCATACACCGCTCCATTTAGCGAGGTCACAGAGACCCCTGGCGTTCCCTACAGCGACCATCATTAAGGGGGCGTGGGGTGAGACGCGCTCCCCGTCGCTTGCCTTCCACCAGTGTCGTCCATGGGGTCGAAGGGGTCGGAGGTCGTAACTTTAGTACTTTCCTTTTTCCCTACAGACTTGCCATCCTAGATCTCCTTTCCTTTTCCCTAGGTACATTTTCATGCACATTCTCACCCTCCATAGATGGTTGAGGTTTCGCACCCGTAGAGACGTAAAAATTGGGGATATGGTGGGATGTGTTTGCATGGGGCGCTTCGAATTTCGGACGAGGTGACTCTTCTCCCACATTGCTAGAGTGTGATCCCACCTCTTCATCTTTCGGTGGTTGGTTTCCCATGGCATCGCACCCGCTGTTCGGCAGAGGGGTTCTCATTGAGGCTGCACACCAATCCTCCGTGTGTCCGAAAGAGCAGCATTTCCCACACCTGGGAGGAAGCCACTCGTTGGACACACTTGCAAACTCTGGGAGCTCACCTTGCATGTGAATGGGAATGTGCTGTGGAGGGGCCCTCCTTGCGAAGACCTCCACACGGCCCCTCACAAAGTTGAGCCAGCTCTCCTTGTTTGTCTCTCGATCGACGTAAAGGGCCTTGCAATGGTGCTCAGGACCTTGCTGATGATCTATTGATAAACGCTAGTTTATCATCATCGTTAGCATCCATTCACATCTAGTTCCTAAGATTTTGTCAACTACATTACATTATGTTGTTACATTTAGCATGCATATGCATTTAGGGTTTAGAGCATACATTAGTATTCATTTCACATTATCTCATGTAGTTTCCATTTGATTGCTAGGAATGAATGCATTGGAAATCAGAGAAACCCTACAGTATGGAAGGCACTTGGAACATTTGTGAAAACTGAAGCTCCAGTAGTTGGACTCCAACTGAACTCAGCTGGATCCAACTCAAACCCAACTCCTACCCTACTCCCTTTCCACCTTAATGGCCGTCCACTTACAATAAAACCACCAACCATTGGTACCCTTTCACATGGCACCAAGGAAACTTCCTTACCATCCTCATTGGCACCCTTTCACATGGCACCAAGGAAGCTTCCTAACCACCCTCCTTGGCACCATTTCACATGGAACCAAGGAAGTTTCCTAACCACCCTCCTTGGCACCCTTTCACATGGCACCAAGGAAGCTTCCTAACCACCCTCCTTGGCACCATTTCACATGGAACCAAGGAAGTTTCCTAACCACCCTCCTTGGCACCCTTTCACATGGTGCCAAGGAAGCTCCCTAACCACCATCCAAGCCACCCTCCTTAGTACCCTTTCACATGGTGCCCAGGAAACTTTCTTACCACCATCCATACTAGACTTTAAAAAGACCCCCATCCTACCATTCAAACGATCCTTGGCAAGCAACAATTCTTCCTATCAAACACCTATAGCCACCCTACATCCCATGCCCAAGAAAGGAGAAGGAGTGAAGAAAATTAAGGGAGTAACCTATCCACTCCCTTGGTGCCTTCTTCCTTTTCTCTATCCTTCCTTGTGCCACTCCAAGGAGCAAGCTTCCACCTTTGAGAGGAGCAACTCAAGGAGCTAGAAGGAAGTCTTCTTCAAGCCTGGGAGCTACCAATTTTGGAGCAAAGGCTGCCTCAACTACTTAGGAGAATTTTCTATTTTTTATTTTGTTGCATTTTAATTCCTATTAAGCATTCATCTACCTAGGGATTAACTAAATGAAACCTCTGCTTAGTTGACCTCCTTAGGTACTTTGTAAACATTTCTTCTTAATAACAAAGTTCCTTTCTTCATTCTTGAATTTTCAATTTCAAGTAGCAACTTTATTTATTTTAGTGCTTGTTCGGGCAAAATTATTGTTGTTTAAGGAATGCGTTGTAGTATAGGACAAAATCACTCAAATCATTTAAATTTATAAACTTAGATTCAGAAAATAAAGTCCGAGATCGTTCGTAAGGAGTAAGTATGTAATTTAAATTTACCAATCATAAGAAATATATATGTGATTGAAATCAATGATATTCAAAATGATATTTCAATAAGATCAGAATGATAGTGCAAAAAGATTGGGTTAAAATGATGATTTAAATCACCAAATTAACCCTTCAAAGTTATGCTCACAACCACTTAAATATTTCAACATTAAATCACAACTAATAATCCGCAGTAATCAAGTTATTCAAATGATGCCACAGTAACCAGCAGGAGGCCTCTGATGTCAGCCTAAGTATTAGACGGCTTAAGAGGCACAAGGTCCTCTCCTCTTCACGAACACAACAGCAGCAACCAAGGCTCAAGGGCCTCTTCAGAATTTCTCCAAGTGTCACAAGAGAGGGCAGGCTCCAAGGTCTCAGCAAAGCAAAACCCACCCCCCTCTATCTCACAAATTTCTCCTCTCAGCTTTTCTCAGGCCCCAGTGTAATCGGGTTCAGTTCGGGTATTCGGATCCAGGCAAGGGACCAGACCCATGTGCATGTAGGCACGGGTGAGGTGTGTGTGAGCAAGTGAGCAGGGACCCAACCCCTGTGTTCTGGGTGATAAGCGGATATCACAGAATCCACTTATATGTTGTCGTCTGCTTCTCATCCACCAATGTGGGACTAAATGTCCATATCTTCTTTTCGTAGCAGCAACTGGTGGAGCTTCTTCAATTGGAGCAACTGCTGGTCCTCCCTCACTCAATTGAGGGTCTGGACTTCATTAGGATGCCAAGCTGCATCGAGTGAAGGTGGAGGAGAAGCTTGTGGGTGTTGAGCAACGACTGACAGTGTTGGGGAAGACGACCGACGACGGCGACGGTGACCTTCATAATAATACGGCCTAGGGCCTAATTAAATGGCTGAGAACCTTCATCATGGTGTGGCAAAGGCAGTGGTAGATGTGATTTGGTGTGAGATGCAGTGAAGTGGCCGGAGTGTGAAGGTGAGCGGAGCTCCGGCAAATGGAGTCAGAGAAGGTGGTGGCGTTGTTGAGGTGCTAAATTAAGTTGGGTGAAAGCATAGTGGAGGTGTGCGTGAGCTTTTGCCCAACCTAATTTGGGTGGAATAGAGCAGGGGATTTCCAGCGATGAAGATGATGAGAGACTCATCATGGCTCTTAAATATCCCTAATTAACTAGTTTCCCTAGTTAATTAACTAAGAATATGTCTAATTAGGGTTTAATTATGATATAAGGGATAAAATGCTAACGGCCACAAAAATAAGCTAAAACACTAAATTAAACATCAATTAATATTATTGGTAATTTAAATAATAATTTGGACTCGAATTATAAACATTTAGATAATTAATACTTAAATTAACATTATTAGTATTTACACCTAAGTATATAAATAACTTAAGTAATTTAATTACTTATATAAATAAAACTAAATGGGTCAAAAACATAATTTCAAGGCATGAATATATTATTTACCTAATTTATAATCATATATAAAAAGTTGAAAAAGAATTAAATTAAATTAACTTAAAATGCCTTATATTACATTTTGGTCCTTAAGATTCATTTCAATCAAGTCCTTTTCTTCCAATAAGGTCCCTAGTTTTCATTGCATTTTCATCCTTGTGAGCACAGCGTCTTCTTCCTCTCTTTTCTTCTTCATTCGTCTGGACGGTCCTCACTAGCCGGTCACCGCACCACTTGATCATCGCCCATCCACCATCAGAATCCTTCGCCAAGCTTCCAAAGCTTCAGCTCACTCTCTCCTTCACATCCAACGGTGTGGGCGTGCCTATAATCCTAATTTAGGTTAGAGGTTACCTTGAACCTAGACCTATAACTGTCCAGGTACACCCCCCTTGACTACCACCGCAACCTATAAATAGCCTGCCATACCTCCGATTTCAAGGGTTTGCTCCCTACTTCCTTCCCCAAACCGTAGCTAACTGATAGGCTATTCATTCCCACTCCGGCGACCTATCCCCATTTCCACTGACCATCTCTAATCCTTTCCACCATCTGCCGAGCTCCGCCGTCCTCTGCTACACCTCTGGACAAGGCGACGACTCCGGACTCCTCTTCCACGCCGCGAACCCGCCCACAGGATTTCTTCCCCTACCCCTCTGTTTCCTCCGTTACGACCATCAACAAAGTTCTCTTTAATCCCTTTGTCCAAGTAACAGTAGATTAGGTAAGTTAGAGTAGGTTAGTGTAGTTAATTAGGTAGATAGTTAGTTGTAATGTTAGTTTTTCTTCCATCATCTTCAGCTCCGACGAGCTCCTTAAGCTCATCAGGAGCATGCTTTGGTCTATTTAACTCACTGAACACCTTCATTCCTCTTTCACAGTTCCATATCACTCCTTTCCTTCTACTTTGATCAACTTTATCACCTAAACCACCTCCACCTTCACCGATGACCTTTGTTGTCCATGAAGGAGGTCCCTGAGCTTAGACTGCACTCACTGGGGCCCTCCATCACGTAACCATCATCTAAGGGTCCCGATCGTTGCATTAATTTGAGAAATAACCACCTAAATCATAAACACCCAAATTTCTTTCAACCTCTGAGCTCACTATCAATGGCAAGCTCAGAGGAGTTAAATCATCTAATAAATCACATATTCATCATTGCCATACACCACTGAGCAATTCCCCTCACTCAATTGAGTAAGAGGAATTATTCTGAGTTCCAGCAAACTAAAACTTTTGATTTTATTGAACTTAAGCTTATCTTCTGATTTACTCTTTACTTGAGTTAATTGTTGAGTTCCTGAGGTTCCTTGTTACCTCAGGAATCTTTCTAGATTGATCTTAAGTAATATCATGGAGTTTTGAACTCTGTTCCCATATTTTTGAGTTCATCAGAGCTCTGGCAAGCTCTGGCGAGTCGATTTTGAGTTCAGCCCCTAACTCGTCCTAAGAAGCTCTAGTTAGATTATTTTAGACTTAGGGAATAATTTCTCAAGTTAGATTTGTGTTTTAATGTCTAGAGCTCTAGTTTGATCTCTGTCTTCTCCAACTCCGGCAGAGTTGGAGAGACAAATCTATTAGGGTTTAGATTATGGGAATAGGTCTAGAAGCTTCAGTGAAACCTAGGTAATACATTCTAGGTCTTTAATTGGACTGGAAACCTATAGATCGCTCTGCCGATCACACCTCCTTCCCAACCCAGGTGACAGTGCCTGTAAGCACTCAAGGTAGGCTCAAAACTTGATTTTGGAATGCGGAAACGATTCATTGAGTTGATTTAAGGACATTTAGGTCTTTAATTTGAAGCTGTGGTGATTTGTTTTAAAAGTCAACTACTAAGCTTTAATGGTCAAACTTGGAGTGAATTCGAGGATTAGATTGTTGAATCTCTGATTGAATGGGCTGATTATGTTTCTGGAAAAATTTAGAATGTTTTTAGGGTGACTTGTTAGGATCTTATTGAGGATTACTTTATTTCTTACCTACTGCACAGTTTGGACGAATTAGAACCTAAGGTTTAGCCTAAACCTAATTGGAGGGTAGAGAGAGAGAAGCCCTACGGTAATTGGATGAATGGAGGTTTGGGGAAGCTTGCTGGAGGTACATCAGAGCTGTGGACGAAGGAGGTGGAGATGGAGTCAATGAGGAGGTAATTGGGCCACCTTCTTTGTCCACAAGCATGACGATGAGGAGTTGAGAAGGAGCCCTCTCCCTATTGTATGTGGGAGCGGTCGAAGAAGAGGGTTGGTGAAGCTCCAGGTCGTCATTAATGGTAGTGATGGAAGAAGAAGAAGGGAGGAGTTGCTCACCAAAAACTAGACAAAGATGGCTTGAGTGGATGTGGCCGCTTTTATAGATGAGGCTTCCCTCCTCTGAAATGCCTATTTGGAAGGTGTCCAAAGCTTCCTGAAGACTTGATTTTCTTGAGCTCGCCGGTGCAATTTCTAGCCATGATTGGCCTCAAGAAAGACCTTAGTCGACACGGATTGATCTGAAGATCAATTTCACCAAATTTGGTGATTTATGGTTGAGATTCCATCAATCAACTTGCCGAAATCAATGAAGCGGGTTTGGGTTAGTTCTTGCTTCTTTCCCAATTTGATCGCAAGGAAGAAGATGGTGGTTGGAATTGTTTGCAAGAGAGACGAGAAGCTAAGGGCCTCTTTGAAAGGAAAAGATGAAAGCTAAGGGTTTTAGTGCAAGGAATAGAGGTCTGGGGACTGAGTTGCAAACTAGGTCAAGATGAACTTTGATTGAGCTCAAATTTTGGTACAAACCTAATTTAGACCCAAGGAATCTAGTGGTGAAGTCAGATTTGAGTTTTGACCAAGTTTGACTGGAAAATTTGCACAGAAACCTAAATTATGGTAGAATTTCATCTAAGACTTTGTTCAAGCTCAAAATAGGTTTCAAAGGTCAAATTTGTTAGTGGCACAAGATGGGGGGGTTGAATTGTGCAACAGAATTAAAATTCAAACAAACATAGCAAGAACACAAGTATTTAGAGAGAAAACCCTTGCGAGAAAAACCTCTACCTAGATCTCTCAATCTAAGATTTTACCCCTACCCAAGTAGGAATTACTAACAACGAATAATATTACAAAATCCCTCTTCTTGGACAAACCCCAAGAAGAGTTTTGCCCATCTACTAAGAGGAAACGAGAAATCCACAAACTGGGTGCCCAAATAAACTATCAAAAAGCAATATAAATCTATAAGCCTTGAATGAAAGAATTAGAATACTCCCTTTTTCAAACCTATGAGCAATAGGAAGAAAAGTTGCTCTCAAAAACAATAGCACAAATGAAGCACACAAGAGAGCACAAATGAGATCAACAGCTTTCAAATGAGTAGAATGTGAATTTCTTTGTTGTAAATTCTTAAGGCTACCTATAGGGGGTATATATAGGTGTAGGAGGTCATATTTGAGGTTAGGTAGTCGTTGGAATTTGAATTGAATTGGAATAAATTGAGATAGAATGGCTATAAAGCATTAACTCAGGTTTTGACTATATCAGATGTCCAGAAAACAAGGACAGACGTCTGAAAATACTATTACAGGAATCTGAGAATAAACCAGAACCTCTAACAAAACTTCAAGAAAGCAAAGTGGTTATTGGATCAAATTTAGAGACATCTAAATATAAATGTTCAGACGTCTGAAAATGAAATTGGACGTCTGAAAAAGCATCAGGGATAGAGTGCTCGTTACTGGAATGAAATTAAACCCAAATAGGGATCTAGAGAAAAATGGTCAAACATCTTAAAAAGAACTAGCAAACGTCTGAAAAAACTTAAGGACGTTTGATAGTCTTCAACGTTCCAAAATCAAAGTAAAACGGACATACTTAAATACGATCAATATAAACGTTGGAAAGAAAGTGAACATTGGACAGATTTAGACGGCTCAAGACAATGTCAGACATCTGAATAACTCCTAAGATAATGACCGTTGCTTCAAAGAGTTAAAGAGATTATCAAAATCTCAAGGAGGCGTCTGAAAGTTAAAGAGGCATTTGAAAGTCAATAAACCAGACATCTGAAACAAATAGTAGACATCTGAAAAACTCAGATGACAGAGGTTGCAAGATACGGCAATGAATATAGGTTCTGGACATGATCCTAGATGTCTAGAAAAATGCATTAGACGTCTTAAAAATCAAATTCAGACATCTGAAGGTAAAGAGAGACATCTAAAAAACCAACAGAAATAAGACTTTAAAGAATGTGAGTAAGAATATGTAATGACCCGTTACATTTTTAGCCAGATAAGACATCTAGAGTTTCCGTCAGACATCTGTCCAGATGTCTGGACACGTGCCCGAATGTCTGAAAGTGAGATTTTCGTACTGCGTTTTACGCTCTGCACGCGAGCGGCGTGCAAAGGCCTCTCTCTCTCTCTCCTTCACCCCCCGAACCCTAGCTCCCCTCTATATAAACCCCCTCTCTTCCCCTCTCCTCTCCTCCTCACACCACTCAAGCCACCACCACCTCCACCATCTCCTGCAACGGTCGTTCCCCTCCGTCTCTACTACAGCCGCGGCAAGGAAGGAGAACCACCTACAAGGGAAAGTGGGGAGCGAGAGTGAGAGAGTGTGAGGGAGTGAGAGCAGGGGAGGAGGGAGACAACCGCGGGAGCTTGGTGGAGCTCGAGGAGGAGCTCGTGGGGGATAGGAAGAGCCAGTGACGAGCTGCTCAAGCTCCTGCAGCTACTGGAGTTGCCACTGCAGGAGGAGGGTGAGCAGAGTAAGCGATGTGAAGAAGTTTTGATATTGGAAGTTTCTAGTATCAGACGTTTGGAGTGAAGACCAGACGACTGGAGAGGCACTAGGACGTCCGGAACTGAGGCCGGACGTCTGAAAGCATGTATCGCGCGAGGTACGTATGTTCCTACGCTGATTTCCACCATGCAGAAGATCTCAGCGTAGGAGTTGTTGAGCTAAAATCATGCCTGCATTTTCGTATGCAGGGCAGGCTTTGGGAAGGCGTGCAGTACGTTTTCCCAAGTACTTTGGACATCTGATCAGTTCGCCAGACGTCCGGAGGTGCTTCCAGACAACCGGAGACCTTGTCCGACGTCTGGAGCTGTCCCCAGAAGGTCGCAGAGGGAGTCTGGACGTCTAATCAGCCACAGGGAACACAAGGTGAGTTCTGACATCTTTTAAGATGTCTGGGATTAGTTCCAGACGGCTGATTTTGATCGGTAGCTGAGTTTTTGGCCTGTTTAAGGCCCAAACGGAATCGAAATTCTGCAAACGAAGTACCATTTTTTCCACTCAAGTTCCTCTACGTGTTCGTGTTGAATATCTACTATTTTGAGCTCATCTAATGTACATTGGTCGCTGGTACAAGTTACCAGCCAGTGGCGTGTTTGTAGCCCACAGAGACGACGAGATTTGCATCACAGGCTCCCATTCCTCCCGTGATACCCAGTAGAGTGGTTTAACTCAGTCTTTAATAGTTAAATAAGAATGTACTTGGTTGGAATACTCGGATTGAACTCTAGGATATGAAATGAACCTTAGGGTAGAAATGAATGAGCTTGTTTGAGCTGTACTGTTTACTTGAATGCATGGTTAAGATAAACTACTAGCAAATGCCTTTAATATAATTACAAGATGCATGTTAAAATACGAGCTGCCTGTATGTAATTGAGAAATTACCTATGAAACCACAAGTTGCATGTTATTGAGAATTGAATTATGAAAACATGAGCTACCTGTATATGGATGGGGAACGAATTATGAAACATGAGATCTGGACCTAGATAAATGAGATGAATATGAGCATGAACCCTATGGGGAATTAGGAGTAGAACTCCTGTGGATGCAAGGAAATCTGGAATGTAGACAGGAAGTGAGCTGGCCCTTGTGTACGTGGTACCAAAGAGAGTAATTGTCCCTTTTTAGTGTAGACCGGAGCTAGCCTCCCTTGGGTTGAGACCCGGGGTTAGGCTTGGCCACTCTATACTGACCCCTATTAGCCCTCACATACGTGGTACCGAGGTGTGCTACTAGTGTAGGGAGGGAGCTAGCCACCCCACGGGGCCCGGGGTTCAGCTAGCCACCCTACACCGACTTTGTTAGGCTCTCTGGGCAAACTGGGGTAGTCGGTCGAGGGTACGCAGACTGTGGAGGGGTGAGACCCCTGTTCTGAGAAGGCAAGGCCCTATGCTATTCCGTGCTGTACTTTGGGTGTATCTGCTAGCGGAAACGACTGACCACATGTTAGTGCGGGGTAGCTACCCGTGAGCTTACCACGCGTGCCGTAGTCACCGCTACATCTCGACAGTGACCTCGGGGTGGTTGACTAGGTGTAGGACTATCACGAGGGACTCTTCCGGCCAGGAGAGCACCACGTGTACCTTCTACTCTACGGAAAAGACTATAATCAAGATCGTTCCCATGAGGAACATGCAAGATCAAGAAATACCTAGATACTTGAGAAATAAATGAACTAGAAACACATAAACGAGATAAATAGAAATGAGTAATAAACCTGTTGTTGTTTTACTGTACTTGCTCTTAAATAATGTAAACACCACTTTACTCAGCATTCGCAAACTCTGTTTTTTCAAAACACTGTTCAGAACCAGGAGTTGAGCAGCCCGAGTTTCCAGTTGCAGAGGGTGTTGGGCCCAACCGAGCTCAACCGTAGTCATTTTTCAGCACTTTCATTTTCTACTGTTGTAGTGAGTAATGGACACATGCTTTACTGTTCCTGCTACTTCCTGTTCCTTTCTGCTTTCTGTTGTTGTTGTGGTGGCATGTACTATGTTGTGAGACAGTTGTTCTATTTTATTTACTGCCTCATACTTTTCTTCTACTCAGTTATATTGCATGTGTGATTGTGGTTTATTTTCCTGCTTTTGGTTATTTCTTATTGGACGACTAGGTCTTGGGATTAGTCGAGGTGAACCAAACTTGGGTCCTGTAGGGATCCGGGAACCAGGTTGTAGAATAGTAAAGATAAAAAGACATCAAGGCTTTTTACATTCTAAAAATTTAAAATAGAATAGAAATAAAATCTTTTGCCCTTCCTTTTCCTCGATCCTTATCTTTAAGTCCTTCCTTCACTTTAAATTCTTCCTACAACATGTTAGTCTTTTCTAAGAAATAGTTCATTTGTCATTATCAAAAAATACAATTATAACAATAATCTCCCCCCTTTTATTTATAATGACAAAAATATTGATATGACATACTCTCCCGAAATAAAAGCTTATGAGCTCCTTATAACAATCAATCATGTCTCCCCCTTTTCTAGCATTAGAATATAAGACATGAAGATATGTGATGGGAACACTATCATGAGATATAACTAGTTCATTTTGATCTAATTAAGTCAATAAATGCTCCTACATGACTGCTAGAGAGCCATAAAGTCTGCATAATCATTCTGAGGAAATAACAAGAAACTAGGGTTAAAACTATAATTTTACCATCATAACTTGAATACAGTACAACCACGAGTTTTCTCAAGGACTGAATGAGGGTTAAATGGTCTTAAAAGAATAACAAGTGGGTTAGAACAAATAGAAAAGGGTTTGCACGTATTTTGATAATTAAATGACTTTTGAAACTCTAAAAATAGACCCGCTTAATTAACTAAGGTTCTAGTCAGGATAAAATTCACCTAAACCCTCTAAAATTCATATAAAAATATTTTCTAGGGTTTGAAACCTTAAAATTGGCCATCAGAACCCATTTTGGCCCAAAATAGAGTCTCAGATAGACATTTACACTAATTTGGGTTTTTACATAAATTACCTAATCAAACGCGGTCAAAACCAAAATCCAACTTCACCATTGGATTCCTTAAGTCCAAATTATATTTGTACCAAAATTTGGACCCAAGATAAAATTGTTATGACCTAGTTTGCAAATTGGTCCTGTCTCATTACATTTAGGCCCTCAACTTTCAAAATCCTTACATAGACTCCTAACTTTGTCATCGTCTTCACAAACAGGTCCATACCGCCATTACTCCTATTCCTACAAGCATTGGTGACCTTGAAATGGAAACAACTCCTTGATTCCTTGACAAATCCCTTTCAGATTTGAAAGAAAAGTTCGTCAAGGAATTCCCTTCCTTTTGAGTCACATCTTGGGCCCCAATTATCGCCCAAATCCTAATGGGAATGCATGAAACAAATGGGTTTCCTGCTCTGACAACAATTCCAAGCTTGGAAGCTTGGCTTCCAAACTTAAGATCCTTCCTCAGCCCTATAAAAGAAACCCTAGGGCACGGCCATGCTCTTAAGCGAGTTTTGAGGCTAGAAACCCTCTTCTTCTCCATCTCCAGTCACCTTCAAACTTAGCTCCAGCGACCCTTCTCCGCCCTCCTCCTCCGGCCATCCAACCATCAAATTAGACGGCCGACAATCCCCCCTCGTCTTTGCGAACCTCTCCTACCGACGAGAAGTCATGCCTCTCCCTCAGTCAACGTCATCGCTTTGCCGCCCCTTCTTCCTTCTCCTGCTCTGGTCGACCAACACCGGAACCCTCCATCTATCTATCGCATCCCTAAGTTCCTCTATCTCTCTCTTTCTTACTATACTTTCTCTTCCTACTCTCACAACGCACGCACAACCACTGATTCTCCCTCAACACCATCACCTTCTTCCGCTCCAGCAAAGCTCCGGCGACGCCTATCCACCGCGCCACTACATGAATCTCACCTCTACAACCCCCACCAGCTCTGCCATCACTCCATGAACAAAAGCCCTAACCTAATTCCACCTATCTCATACCCAAACTCGCCCTCGAACACACCCACTCTCACGCACATAGTCTGACTCCGCCTCGCACACACAGACCTTGCCACAACTCACAACCACCACCGTTGCACTCACCATGGTCCGGCTATCCTTCTTGAACGTTACGACCCAGTTCCCGAATCCCTACAGGACATGAGACCAGCTCGACTCGACTAATCCCAAGACCCAGTCGTCCAACAAGAAATAACCAAAAAGCAGGAAAGTAAACCACATTCACTATGCTAAGTAATTAATAGTAAAAGAGTACAAGCAGTAAAGGAAATAAAAGCTGCTAACAGTACATATCACCACCAGAATAATAAAGTAGAACAAAGTACAGAACAGAAACGGTAACAATAGCCTAAACTCACTAGCAAAAGGAAGTACAACAAAAACAGGAACTACTGCTCGGCTCGACTAGGCCTAGCACCCTCTACAGCTGGTGGCTCGGGCTGCTCAACTCCTGGACCTGAAAAGGGGGTTATGAGTAAATAGAGTCAACGAACACTAAGTAGAGTGGTAACCAACTAACTAAAGCAGTAAAGGCTAATAGGTAAATTATCTTTTCCAATCATTTTATTTTTACTAGTCATTTCCTTTTACTTTCAGATCTCTTTCTTGATCTCAAATGTTCCTCGTGGGAACGATCTAGATTGCAATCTTTTCCGAAGAGTAGAAGGCACACGTGGTGCTCTTCTGGCCGGGAGAGTCTCTCGTGGTAATCCTACACCTAATCAATCACCCCGGGGTCACTGTCTAGACGTAGCGGTGACTACGGTACGTGCGATAAGCACATGGGTAGCTACCCCGCACTGGTATGCTGTCAGTCATTTCCACTAGCGGGTACGCCCAAAGTACATCACGGAATAGTATAGGGCCTAATTATCTCAGTAACAGGGGTCTAGCCCCTCAGAACCAAACAGGGGTCTTACTCCTCCACAGTCCGTACACCCTCGTCTTACTACCCCAGTTTGCCCAGAGGGCCAAAGAAAAAGTTGGTGTAGATTGGCTAGCATAACCCCAGGCCTCATGGGGTGGCTAGCTCCCTCCATACACTAATAGCTCTCCCCGGTACTGTGTATGAGAGGTGTTTCGCGTACATTTTATCGGGTTTTTAAAGGATGTCACATTGTAATATAGCCGAAAAAACGTTCAAAACAAATAAAGATTTTTATTACTCGAAAATCGGAGTATCCGAGGTCGAACACAGGAAGCAATCTAGGTACTTTTAAAAACTTGAGAATACAACTTCATTTAATTGAAAAACAATTGGTTTAATGAGAGAATTATAAAAGATGAATTGCTAAAAAGGACAGAATTGGACGTCTGATTTTTGTATCAGACGTCTTAAATGTACGTCTTCTTCTGTCTTGCTCTTCTTCTTTTGATTTTGTCTTCTGTTAGTCCTTCTTCTTCTCCTTGGCAGGTCTTCTGATTCTGTCTGCCTTCTTCTTCTTCTGAGTCCTCTTTCTTTCTCTACAGTCTTCACTTCTGCTAAGGCTTCTCTTTTCTTCTCTGTTCTTCTTCTTCTTCCTTGGCAAGCCTTTCCCTCTGCTCAGCTTTTCTTCTTCAGCTTCTTCTCTTCTCCTTCCTGCGGCCAAGTGCTGAGCTTCTTCTCTTCAGCGCTCTGTCTGCCTGCACACAAGGCAGCAAAACCTATCCCTTCCTTCTACCCGCGCGTTTCTCTCTCTCTGCAAATCGCTCACAGGAAGCTCTCCCAGAGCCGGGTTAACGGGTCGGGTTGCGTACCCGGGACCAGGCACACCGGCGTGATATGGTGCGCAAGGTGTGCGTGGGTAGTGTCAGGTTGGATCCGCCAAGTCCGCGTGATGAATCCACGGACTAGACGGGGGTGGGGCGTGGGACCTCACCCCAGGTGTGTTGGAGGCGTAAGGCCTTATTCACAAAAGCAATTTAAACCAGGGCAGCGCTCTGTGAACTCACGATGTGGGACTATCCTGTTACCTCTCCTCGCGCGCACCCGCAGGAAGACCTCTTCGCAATCTTCTCAGCTGCAGCCGCTGTTGGTGTCAAGTGCTGAGGCAAAAGTCTTTACAGAAATCTCCCCAATCCACAGCACCTGGAGCGCAGCTGTCTTGAAGCCTGGCACCTGCTCGGGAGCTTCTCGAATCATCAACAATGGCGGCCGGGGTAGTAGAACTTTCATGCACGAATACAGCCTCACGGCCTAATCAAACTACCGGGAAACCTTCGCCGTGGCACGGCGAAGGTGGTGCGATGTGCAGCAAGCCGCGGGGTGGCCTAGGCGTGCGTGCCTAGGTCAACCTGTGACCGGAAAGTTGGGTGTGTTCGAGGGTGAGTTGTGTGAGTATGGAGGGACTGTGGAGGGGCGGAGCGTATTCAGTGGGATGAGGCAAAGCTTCTGGGTCGGTCGACGAGTTGTATGGAGCTGCGGATCGACGGGGGAAACTCGCCGGAGGTTGGCCAGAGGCGAGGAAGGTGATGGTGGTCAGGTGTGGTCGAGGGTCGATTTGAATGAAGTAATGTGGGAAAAGAAAGAGGGGAAAATGGGGAGTAGTTCTAACTTATTTGCAAGGACGAAGGGGGCTGGAGAGGCAGGTAGTCGTATCGACTGTCGTCGGAGAAGAAACACCCAGAGGGAGAGAGCGGCGACGAGGAAGTGGGCAGGGAAGCGTGCGCTTGGTACGGCACGACGTGGGAAGACTAGATGAAGCAAACTATGCTGCTGGTATGGCAGCAGAGCAACGAGAAGGAGGAGGAGTGGCCGCCGGAGCTTGCGGGTTTCCTGTCGGAGGAGGAAGAGAGGAAATGTTGAGAGATTCTCCGCCAAGACAAACTTACCTCAAGCGGCTGGTCCCAGGGTTTCTTTTAAAGGCACAAGCAGAGGGTCAGATGCACGGAGGGTGAGCAAGGCTCTCACCGAAGGTCGCCGCAGGTACAACACCCATACCTCTCGAGCGTTCACACGAGAGGTATGGTGCGAATCAGGGCATGGGGAGCTGCTCAGGTGGTAGGGGACTTTTCAAGGAACCCCCCTTTCACACCTGGGAGCAGCTCCCTGGGAAAGCGAGGAGAAATTCTCCTCGAAACTTCGCCAAAGTATGGGTCTTCTGCTGCATTGGCAGAGGGACCGGAATGCAGAAAGTGACAAGAAAAGTTGGGGGGGTTTTCGCAAGGGTTTTCAAAATTTAGGGACCAGAATGTAATTGGGTGGACTATTTTGCAAAGTAGGTCAAGATGTCCTTCCCTTAGGTCCAAATTTTGGTACAAACCTAATTTGGACCTAAGGAATTCAATGGTGAAGTTGGATTTTAGGTTTGACCACGTTTGACTGGATATTTTGCATAAAAACCCAATTTAAGTCAATTGATGAGCTAGGACCCTAATCTAGGTCAAACTAGGTTCCAGAGGCCAATTTGAATGTTCTAAACCCTAGGGGATATTTTTCCATGATTTTTAGAGGATTTAATTGATTTTTATCCTGACCAGAACCTTGTTGAATTAAGCGGGTCTGTTTTAGGGTTACCAAATGTCATTTAATTCCTAGATTACACATGAACCCATTTCTGATTGATTCAACCCACTTTTTATCTTATTTAGACCATTTGACCTATGTTCTGTCTCTGAGAAATTCCATTTATGTACTGCAACGGTAAAATTACGATTTTAACCTTTATTTCATGTTTTCTTCTCAGAACACTTATTCCTCCAATTAAGCCCTCTTCTAAGACATGTAGGAGCTTTTATTCTCTTTATTAGATCAAAATGAGCTAGTTATGGCTCATGATGAGGCTCTCATCACGAGGGACAACAGGATTCAGTGTAGAGTGGCCATTCCTAACCTTGGGTCCCAACCCAAGGGCGGCTAGCTCCACTCTACACTAAAAAGGGGACAGTCGCTCCCCCTTGGTACCAAGTACTCAAAGGCCAGCACACTTCTCACTCACATTTTCAGATCCATTCCATTTATCCACAGGAGCTCTACTCCGAATTCCCTGTAGGGTTCATGGTCGTATTCACCATGTTGTTCCACACCAGGTTTCATCATTCACATTTCCAGTCTCATATTATACACATGTAGCTCGTATTTCCATAATTTAACGTATACAACAAGTATCATCACAGATAACTGTTTAACTAGCACAGGCAGTTGTTTACAATTCTATTCATTCATTTATAATTGCAATCTCAAACACGCATACAAACAGTGCAAGTACTTCTCGTCCTAGGATTCATGCCACATCCTAGGTTTCTAGTTACCCAATTTCACATATACATTCATGTTTTATAATTTAATACAGGGGAAACTACTCTACCAGACAATCCGGGAGTACTGGGGGCTCGAACGGCAGGCTCACATGCCTCCGTAGGCCTCGAACACGTAACAGATCGAAGTCCTATACCGAGGAACATACCACAATGGAATGCTTAGAATAGTATAAAAGGATTTCTAACATGCAGAGGAACTCACAAGGAAACCACAGATATCTCGTTTGCGTAAAACGAACCTCAAACGGACCTTAAATGGGTCAAAAATAGGACTGTAAACCTAAATCAGACGTCTGGCACAAGGTCCAGACGTCTTAAAAGTCACCAGGGTCTCACCTTAGGTTCCTGTGTCGACTTCAGACATCCAAAACCCCTACGTGGCCGTCTGGACCCAGCTCCAGACGTCCGACCTCTCCTCCCGTTGTCTAGGAGTGCTTCCGGTCGTCTGGTAAGCTGTCCAGACATCCGAAACGCGTGGGAGGGCATGCCCTGCGCCTTCCCAAAGCTATCCCTACATGCGACAAACGATATCTTCTACTTTTAGCCACATAGATCGTAGATGCGGTGCTGCCTGCATGGCCGTAATCGCAAGAGGAATGTACCTTCGCAAAGCTCTGCTTTCAGACGTCTGGTGTCGACACCAGACGTCCAACCCATCGTCTGGTCGACATGCCAGACGTTTGATTATGGGAAAAACCTAGAACCAAACCGACCTCCTCCTCTCGCCACACGCGGCCGCGGTCTCTCCTCCTCATCTGCAGCTTCGACTGCAGCAGAGTGTCGGGGACGTTTCCCCCGATGTGCTCCTCCCGCATGCACCGCTTCGACCGAGCATCTTCCGGTAGGCTCCCACAAGCTCGCGAGCTCAAGCTCTTCCTCCTCTCTTCACGCTGCCTCTCCTCCTCATCACTCGCTCTCGTGCCCTGGCTCGCGCTCATCCCTCTCACTGCAGTGGAGAGGAAGGAGGAAGGTGGTGGTGGTGGAGTGGAGAAGAGAGGAAGGGGGGAAGAGGGGATATATATGAGGGAGTAGCTAGGGTTCGGTGGAGGAGAAAGAATAGAGAAAGAAGAGAGAAAAGTTGTCTACGCGCAACCAGCATGCAGACCTGATCGTGCGTACAAAATTTTCAATTTCCAGACATTTGGGAAGGGGTCCAGACGTCTTAAAAGGCTCAGAACATAATGGATCTTTACACTGAACCTTCTGACACGGTCGAAAGGCCTTCTTGCTTATTTCAGGTGCTCGTCTCCTCCGCCATTGGAGCAGCTTCTTCATGCAAGCTTCAAGGCTGCTCCAGGGTGCCTTAGCTCCAGGCAACACTTTCAGAAGCAGCAGACTTCATCTAGGAATGCAACAAGGGGATCAATTTGGCCCTTTGACCGAATGTTTGACTAGAATTAGACGCAACATCTGCTACAGCCAGCATGAAGAGAAAGGGTAGGACTTTAGTCCCACCTCGGAAGCTGAAGAGTGCACTGAGGCGCATAAATTGAAAAAGTTTCTAGGGCTTATCGCCTCAAACACAAGGGGTGAAGTCCCTCAAACCCCTCACGTGCCTCATCGCGACCTCTCCTCCGCGGACCTAGTACACCCGACCCACCTAAACCCACACCTCGGCTACCACCCATGCCAGTAGCCCTAGTCCTGGGTGTGCTCTAGGTCCGAAACCCGATTATCCGGTATTGTGGAAGGCTCTAGGAGAGCGTGACCCAGAGAGAGAAAGAGAGATAGCGTGCGGGGGCAGGGGGTTTTGCTACAAAGAGAAACGGCTGACACTTAGCCGTTTGAAGGACCTTCCCCCTCTGCGTGAAGAAGGAGAATAAAGAAAGAAAGAAGAAGAAAGGAAGGCCTGAGCAGAAGAAGAGAAGAGAAGGCGTCGCACAGGAAAAGGAGCAGAAGAGTAGAAGAACAAAAAAGAAGAGGAGAAGCTCAGAGAAAGAAAGGAGCAGAAAGATCCTTGAGTCTCCAGCATTGTAGCACAAGGCTATTTAAGACGTCTGATACATTTTCTTACATCTATTTGAGTCTTTGTTTTAAGTGTTATTTGTGAGGATTAATTGGTGATTTAAATCACCATTTTACTCTATTCTTTTTGCATATTAATCGTGACATTATTCTTATTGCAATCTCTATTCTTAATTTAAATTGTGATATTGAGTTCTGAATTCCATATTGCTCCCTGTGTTAGACCTCAAACTTAAAATTCGAGTAATAAATTTATTTATTTTCAAAGTGATTTCGACTATATTACAACATAGTTTTTAACCTCGATTTCGCCGCACAAACATTTTGACACCGTTGCCAAGGAGCAATATGTAATTCAAATCTCTTTATTGCAATATCTGAGTCAATACTAACTTGCTCTATCTCTTTTGACTTTAATCTATTACAGGGATTCATCAAAGAAGATCAGCCGCACATCAACCACTCTAGAGACAGGTAAAACTCCATTCAAAACCTTCCAAACCCTTGACTCTGAGAAAACTAAAAAAGAAAGAAATCAATTAGGGCTAATTGCATTATATTCTTAGATTAATCATCAAGTTGCCTAATTTGATAAATTCTACAAACATTCAAACCCTGATCTATGCACCCATTTGAAGCTAAGGTATCTAGGGCTATCACATTCTTGTTTGAGCCCTAGGTACCACATTTTGACAAACTAAATTGGACCAAGTTAAAGACAATTAAGGATTCCAGTTTAAGGTTTTAGAGACACACTTGCTTAATCAAGAAATTATCTCTCCAAAATAATGTGTGCCTAGACCTTGATTGAACTGATCTATTCAAGCAAAACCCTAAAATCAGGCTCTTAAATTCATTTGAACACTGAAAGAGGGACCTAAAATTCTCAAGAGGACAATACAAGTGAAGTTGACCCACCTTGTTGGGTTAACCAATCTTCAAATTAGGTCACTTTTTCACAAAAACATCTTAAAAGTTCAAGTGAAATCCTAAGCACCCTTGCTTTTAATTAAAACTGGTAGACTTAAGAGGTCAAGTCCCCATTCTGGTCTACCTAGAACATCAGTGACAAGAGAGGTCGGGTGGGGGAAACCCTGTAACCCGTGGGGGCGCTCTACTATGTAGGGGTCTTTGCGGGACTCTCCCTCTCTGGCTGCCCAGGTAATTCTGAGGTGGACAGCTTTCTGACTAAGGGGTATCATCCGCCCCGAACCTCTATAGTCATTCAAAATTTTTGGGTGTCCTGATTAGGTCCATCACATTCTACCATTCATCTACTCCATCAGTGCATGTTCAGGAGGAGGTCTCTAAGACCATCCTTGAGGCCTCCTTTAGCTACTCATTCACGTCAAGGCCTAGCCTTGACCTCCTTGTTTGTGCAACAACACAATTCTATTGATACCTCCTCCGATTCATCTGAACCTGATTCTATTTCATCCATCATCATGGAACAACCCACAAAAGAAAATAATCTTGAAAATCAACTTCAGCACCTCAATGATTTATTCCAAGCCTTTGTAAACCCACCATAGCGTCCAATGATGCGAAATCACTACAATCCGCTGCAGTGGCAATCAAACCTTGAGTACAAATCCCCACTGGAGG
Source organism: Thalassia testudinum (assembly GCA_037157565.1). Taxonomy (NCBI): domain Eukaryota; kingdom Viridiplantae; phylum Streptophyta; class Magnoliopsida; order Alismatales; family Hydrocharitaceae; genus Thalassia; species Thalassia testudinum. The sequence goes on along the minus strand of JAZHRO010000031.1, from coordinate 98,601,133 downwards.
ACCTGACACTAAACTCAAACCCAATATGATTCATGCCATTCCCAAATTCCATGGGCGTAATTCCGAAGATCCTTTCCAGCATATCAAGCAACTCAAGCATCTGGCCCAGACCTTTGGGCCAGAAGCTCAAAATCGGGATGTTCTACTCATGAAAATGTTCTCCTTCTCTCTCATGGATAAAGCTACTCACTGGTACCAAACCCAAACACGTCCAATCAACACCTAGGTGAAACTTCAATCCGAGCTTTTGAGAAAGTTCTTCCCTCTTGGTCGGACAAATGCTTTACAGCACCAGATCACACATTTCACACAACAAGCAGGAGAACCACTTCACAAGTCATGGGATCGTTTTCTGGATCTCATGCAAAAGTGCCCCCACCACAGAGTTCCTAAATGGGAACAAGTCCAATCCTTTTACCAGGGACTCCATGAAGATATTCGATTATTCATCAATGCGACCTTGAAAACACCACGCAAGGGGGTAGTAATTAGGTTGAATATGGCCCATCTTTAGAATAAAAGGCATAACATAAAGTAGAATAGGAGCATTGCATGCATCAAGTACCAAGATTGCTTATAAACTGCATTAATGGCTATTTGTGTAAAGCATGTGTCAAAGCAGGCCTCAGATGAGCAATTGGACCGCATGGATGTATTCAGAACGACGAATGGAGTCCAACGGACTCAAGATCGGCCAAATCCAACATCCGGAGCTCCCACAATGGGCCCAAGAAATTCTGACCGTTGATTTGGAGATCAACGGCCCAGAAAGCACCACGTCGCCCCGCCCCCACCGCTCGCACGCCCTCAAGAAAGCCAAGGATGAATCTCAACCGTTGATCTTCGATCGAACGGCCGAGATCCGCGCGCTCACCCGTGATCGCCGCGACAAAGCGCAGGCGTGGCGCAACGGCTAGCGCGCACGCCCGCATCGCAGCGACGCTCGTTCGAATCGCGCGGAGCGGAAATCAAGCGAGAGCGAAGGGCGCGGCAAAATTGGACCGCCCGATCAGCAGTGGGCGGCCAGGATCGCGCCACGCGGCGCGATGACAGCTCCCGAACGCCCACGCGCGCGCGCACGCGCACCCGAGGCGCGATCTAAGCGCGGGCGCAGGAGGATCTCAGCCGTCCGATCTTCGATCGGACGACTCTCGTTCAAAGTCCACGGATCACGCATGGAGAGAGAGCGGGGCAGGCAGCTGACCGGCGGCAGGAGGGCTTCACCGACGTATCTGGAAGCGGTTTTAGCGACGTTCTGGATGTCGCTAAAGCACATTCTTCTTTTAGGAAGCCCTTAACTCTATTTAAACCCCCTTCTACCACCATTCAAGGATCCTCTCCCACTTGCAACTACTCCACTCCTCTCCTAGCTAGTTTTAGGAACTCTTGTAATCGCCGGAGACGACGAGCCGCCGACGAAGCCTCCTCCACCGCCGTGGCTGCCTCGTCGCTCTCCACTCTCTCTCTACCTCTCTCTCTCTCTCTTTTAAGCTTTCATCTACTTTTGTTGAAGCATGTATTTAATGTTGTAAACCATGAACTATGAATGCATGTTTAATGAAATTATTTTCCATTTAGTCACCATTTTAATTTCTGCTTAAAGTGCATGATCAAAACCAAGAGCTTTCTAACCCTAAATTCTCTCTATCTCTCGCTTTTCAAAATCGTCTCTTTCGCAAGCACAACTCCGCCTTTTTCGTGACAACAAGTGGTAAACAAAATTCGATTTCCACGCCTCCCTGAGACCGACACTCGGACTCACCTCCATTTACTTCTTTTAAAATCGACGTATCAAGTGCAACTACGACGACACCTCTTAACACACACGCACGAAGGCACGTCAGACCTACTGAGGAAACATCATAGATCAACACAAAGACACTGTGTGGGAAATTCTCGAGAATATGTGCAAGAACTCCATCAATAATGAATCCATGGGCATGTTCGACCAAACGAATGCCCATGCATTGACGAATCCAAAGGGAGCATATGAGACGCAAGGCCTGTCCTCTTCTGTTGACTTGGAACTGATAGCCAGTCATCTGGACAAGGTCTCTATTATTGAGAAGAAGGTGGATGAGCTAACTCGACATTTACAGTGAGCCACCTCTACGCAAAACACATTCACGCAACCACTCTCTGGCAGGGAGGCTATGCACAACATCTATCACCGATCTTTTCAAGGGATGGACCCGTATCCACCCCCATCTGATTCTAGTTTCGGAGGAAACTCTGGACCCACCTACTCTAGTTGGGGGAACTCTCAACCCTCGTATTCTGACTTTCCCAAGGTTCCATAGACCTACAAGGACCTCAACCTCATTCAGAATGATCCATTCTCAAACACTTACAACCCTGGATGGCATAATCATCCCAATTTCACGTGGTCAGGCAATAATCAAAATCAGAGACCTCAATATTTGCCCCGACCACAAGCTCCTTGTCCATATCAGCTACCTCAGCCTCGGCCTAACCCAACTTATCAATCTGGGCCGAACCATACAGATCAAATGACTCTTATCCTATAGACTCTGGCCGACATTCAGAAGACAAATGCAGCTATGCAAAAATAGCATAGAGATGAGATCACAGAGGTTCGCAATCAACTTGCCCAGATGGCAAATCCTCGCTAACCTAGTGCACTTCCTTCACAACCTCTGCCTAATCTGAATAACGTGTCGAACCAGAGATGCACTATGAACCCAAATCCAGGCCAAGCTTACTTTGTTTATCAGGCCCCTTTTACTCCATCACCCAACGAGATGGAGGCTTCGACATCATATATGGGTTACCAGCAGCAAGCACCTCTTTTACCCACACCAAACCAGAACCTGGCGGGATTGAATTCTGTTACTACCCGCACTGGCAAAACAACATAGGACCCACCTTATCCAAGTCACTCCCAGCCTGGTAATACAAACCCTAACCCTAGGATAGTCATCCAGGACACCTCTATCCCAAATCAAGAACCTGGACCTATTCTAAAGGAACCATCTAAGGTTCCATTTCTCGAGGCCTTGACCAAGGGAAAAAGGATAACTAAAACCGTGGCACCTAAGGAGGACCTAGTTAAGCTCTTTGAGCAGGTCCATATAAACATCCCCTTGATGGATGTGATACGTCACGTACCGGCTTACGCACGATTTCTAAATGATATATGTACACCTAAGCGTAAATCACGAACCAAAAATGAGAATCCGATCGTACTACCAGAGTAAGCCAACTTTGTCATTTTAAGCAAACTCCCGCCTAAGGCGAAAGACCCAGGCACCCCTCTGATCTCCTATGAAATTGATGATATACGATTTGATCGAGCTTTATTAGACTTAAAAGCCTCCATAAATTTGATACCCACATCCCTACTAGACTACTTCGAGGAATGTGAGCTTAAATCGACTGAAATGACTTTACAACTAGTCGACTGATCAATTAAGTCACCAAAAGGAATTCTCGAGGATGTCATAGTTAGGGTATATGATTTCTATTTTCCAGTAGATTTTATTGTCTTAGACATGGATGCTCCTGAGAATGTGAAAAATACATCAATCATACTAGGAAGACCCTTTCTGGCCACTGCTAGGGCCAATATCAATTGTGAGGAGGGCCAAATTGAATTAAAATTTGGGAGCAAGACACTAAAAATCGACATCTTTAAGGCCCAACAAGGAATTAATTGCAGAGTCATAGAACAGATTTGTGATATCGAAGCTGTGGTTGACGACTTTATCGAGGAAAAACTAACTATTTCTGATCAACCACAAGAGGATCAAAACTCGCAATTAGAGGAGCCCGAACTCAACCTAGACACACCCATAGCTCCTTCCTTTGCTCCCGACACCCACCCTGAACCAGCCGCTATTGCTGACAACCCAATTTTGGAATTAAAGCCTCTTCCCGATCATCTCAAGTATGTCTTTTTGGGTTCCAATCAAACGTTTCCTGTGATTATCAACTCTCGACTCACACCTGATCAGGAAACACGCCTGATTTCTGTTCTTCAGTAACATCGAAGAGCCATTGGATGGAGTCTCGATGATCTGATTGGTATCAGCCCTTCATACTGCACACATCACATCTACACTGAGGAGGGCTCACGACCATCCCGTGAAATGTAGAGACGTCTGAATCCAAATCTACAGGATGTCGTGAAAAGGGAGATCATCAAGTGGTTAGATGCAGGGATCATCTACCCAATCGCCAACAGTCGGTGGGTGAGTCTAATCCAAGTTGTGCATAAGAAGGCAGGGCTCACAGTCATCACGACTGAAATCGGAGAAACCATACCGACCCGTATAGCAAACTCATGGAGAGTCTGCATTGATTATAGAAGACTCAATTTCTCCACGAAGAAGGATCATTTCCCACTACTGTTCATTGATCAGATCCTCGAGAAACTAGCGGGAAATCGATTCTTCTGCTTTTTGGATGGGTACTCTAGTTATAACCAAGTCGCAATCCATCCTGAGAACCAAGAGAAGACCACCTTCACCTGCCCCTTCAGAACATACGCATTCCGAAGGATGTTGTTCATTCTCTGCAACGCACACGTTACTTTTCAGCGGTGCATGCTTGCGATATTCTCAGATATGGTAGGTGAATACCTTGAAGTCTTCATGATGACTTCTCGGTATTTGGTGAATCATTTGACGATTGCCTCCTACACTTGGTCTAGATCCTCAAGCGATACATCGATGTGAACTTGGTTCTTTCCTGGGAAAAGAGCCACTTCATGGTACTTGAGGGAATTGTCCTGGGACATCTCATCTCTAAAAAAGGCATCCAAGTTGATCGAGCTAAGGTAAATTTAATTTCCAAACTCCCTATGCCTAGGTCAGTCAAAGACATCCAATCCTTCCTGGGGCACATTGATTTTTACCATCGATTCATTCCCGATTTCTCGAAAATTGTGTACCCCCTCACTAATCTTCTATCTAAGGATGTCCCCTTTGAAATCTCCAAGGAGTGCGCTTAAGCATTTGAGATCCTGCGTGATCGAGTTACCCAAGCACCTATCCTGCAGTCCGCTGATTGGTCTCAATCCTTTGAGATCATGTGCGATGCATCTGATTACGCTGTAGGGGCGGTACTTGGGTAGAAAATAGACGAGAAACCCGTGGTCATCTACTACGCTAGTAAGACACTTGATGAGGCTTAGCGTAACTATACAGTTACTAAGAAAGTGCTGCTAGCCGTAGTATTTGCCCTGAAAAAATTCAGATCATATCTTTTGTGTTCCCGAGTTATCATATACTCAGATCACATTGTAGTGTGGCACCTCCTTGCGAAGAAGGACGCGAAACCTCTACTAATCCGCTGGATCTTGCTATTGCAAGAATTCAATCTCGAGATTCGCAACAAAGCGGGAAAATAGAATGTGGTAGTTGACCACTTGTCCTATCTTCCTTCTTCCGTCATTGACCCATCGAGTCCAATCACTGAGCATTTTCCAGACAAGCACCTGCTAGCCCTTCACAATCTCCCTTAGTTTGCTGATATTGTAAACTACTTGGTTACGTGGAAAGTTCTGCTAGATTGGCCGACTTCCAAGCGGGACAAATTGATTGCCGAGGCTAAGTATTATATTTGGGAGGAACCATACCTTTTCCACATTGGCAATGATCAGGTGATCCGGAGATGCATTCCTAACGACGAGGTCAATGACGTAATGTCATTCTGTCACGACCAGGCCTGCCGTGGCCATTTCTCTGGGCATAAACCGCAGCAAAAATTCTCTAGTGTGGGTTCTTTTGGCCCACTTTATTCAAAGATGCATAGATGTATGTAGGGCACGCGCTCATTGTCAGACCCTCGGCAACATGGGCTCGCAGGATATGATGCCCTTGAACCCGATTATTGTGTGCAAAATCTTTGACATATGAGAATTGATTTCATAGGACCCTTTCACAGATCTAACGACTTTGAATACATTCTACTCGTTGTTGATTATGTCTCTAAATGGGTCGAAGCCATCCCCACGAGAACGAGTGATCATAAAGTTATCCTCCGATTTATCCAGGAGAACATCTTTACCAGATTTAGGGTTCCTAAAGCCATCATCAGCGATGGCGGGTCTCATTTTACCAATGTACACTTCCAGTTCCTGATGAAAAAGTATAGGGTGTCGCAACGTATCTCAACACCTTACCACCCCCAAACTAATGGACTGGCAGAATTGTCGAATCGAGAGATCAAGAAGATCCTTCAGGTCATTGTTCGTCTTGATCAAAAAGATTAGTCTACTGGCCTTTCAGAAGCCTTGTGGGCTTATAGGACCGCCCACAAGACCCAATTAGGCATGTCTCCCTTCATATTAATGTACATTAAGGCATGTCACCTTCCCGTTGAAATGGAGCACAAGGCTTATTGGGCAGTACGAAAGTGCAATCTGGATCTAGTGAAGGCTGGAATACACTGCCGGTTGCAATTAAGTGAGAACGAGGAACTACGCAATGACGCATATGAGAACTTGCGTATCTACAAAGAGCGGATTAAACCCTTCCACAACAGGCACATTATGCGAAAATATTTCCACCCTGGTCAGAAAGTTCTACTCTTTGATGCCAAACTTAAATTGTTTCCAGGAAAACTCAGATCAAAATGGATTGGACCATTCTTGGTGAGATGAATCTTTGGAAATAGAGCTATTGAAATCAACCAACCTAGCCTTGATTTATAACCCTTTGTCGTGAACGGTCAGAGACTTAAACCGTTCATTGCACTCACCAATGCGAACAGAGCTAAGGTATCTTTTGATCTCCATTCTCCCTGAGCTTATTGCACCCGGTTGATGGCATTAAACTCAACGCTTAATGAGAGGCAACCCGTCATCTTTTTGAAAAACTCGAAACCCTTCTTGACACATCTTATGCTGAACTCATATTACACTTTAGGGTTCATCTATTAGAACAGCGAACTCCACCTCTGGTACCCATACTCGAGTTTGAAATCGTTTGCAACAGTCACCCCGACCCATCCACCCACCCAACACCTGTTTTAATGAATGACCTAAGCTGAACTCGAACCCACCTAATTTACAATGAGGGCATTGCAAATCGTAGGCATGGGAGGGTATTAAAGTGTAAAACGCCGTGAAAATCACTTCACAAGAAAGGGTTTCATTAAAAAAAATCACATATTCCAAAAAAAATCAAAAAAAAAAAATTAAAAAAGAACAAAAATAGAAGGGAGGAAATTTTGAATTGATTGCATATCATTTATTGAGGAGAAAAGGGGAGGAGATAACAATGTGAAAAAGGAGCATAATTTGTAAAGAGAAAAAGAGATAGTCATTAGTAAAAGATTAAGGAATTGACTTAGTTCTAGACCAAATCAAAAGAAAGAAAATGAAAAACAAACAGTGCTAAGAGACAAAAGAGATTAGTAGGAATGCTAATCTTAGGCCTCTTGGGTTGCGATCCTAGGCTTAAAAATTCAAGTATCCGCTAAGTTCTGGATAGTCCTCAAGAGGTTGGGGAAAATGCGAAGCTTTAGTATTAGGTCTAAGGCTTAGGGATTATTCAGCATCGTTAACTGACCTCTGATTTGCGAGACTTGGTAACCTAAGCACCCCAATCCACACATAGTCTGGTTCAGTGCGCTTAAATATCAAAATCATGCAAAATGCGTTAAATATGTTCTGAAAAAGTTACCTAGATTAGGAGCGGCTGATCAACACAAGTTGATTTGGATGAGTTCCCGACGTAGAGAGGCGAGAAATTCTCCTCGAAGATGCGCAATAACATATCGTCTCCTCAGTGCTTGTCTCCTAGGATATCTAAATATCCTACCGGGGGCATGTAAGCACCTTGTGCTGGTTCAGATGCCATGTGCGGCATTATCATGAAACGTCAATTACCAGGGTCTCGATTTAGCTACAGAACGCCATGGGCAGGATTATCTCGAAATCTCGAAAGCCAGGGTTCTGGGGGTTGCCATGGGTGGTGCTATCTCAAAGCATCGATTTCCAGGGACCCTGCAAGGATTGATGGTGGGAACTAGGAATCCAATACAGACCATGTTGTAAAGCTAATTTGAGGCTAAAAATAAAAAGAAAAGAGAGAGAAAACTCTCCAAAAACAAATAAAAATTCTTCTGTCTCTCTCTTACAAAAATGCACTGCAAACTGAACCTAGGCTAAAACATGTTACAAGCACGGGTGATTTAACCGCGGAGTTCAACGATCCTTAGGTTAGTTCCTATAGGCCTTAGAAACCCTCGTGGCAGACTGAGGCTAGAGTTGGTCAGGTCTGGATCTTGGTTGGTACTTAAGTACCTCTAGGCCTACTATCGGCATTTTGACTTAATCTACAAAAGAAATCACACATCAGAATTTTAAGCATAGAAAGGCATATGGTCTAGAATTAAAGTTAATACCTTAAAATTTTTCTAAGGGACTAACAAAAGCTATGCATGGGGGTATGATGGAAATACCATCATGAGCCATAACTAGCTCATTTTTATCCAATTAAGTCAATAAATGCTCCTACATGACCGCCAAAGAGCCATAAAGTCACTACATAATCATTTTGAGGAAAAGATAAGAAACTAGAGTTAAAACTATAATTTTACCATCATGACTTGAATACAGTACAACCACGGGTTTTCTTAGGGACTGAATGAGGGTCAAATGGTCTTAAAAGGATAACAAGTGTGTTAGAACAAACAAAAAAGGGTTTGCATGTGTTTTGAGAATTAAGAAGACTTTTAAAACCCTAAAAACAGACCTGCTTAATTAACTGAGGTTTTGGTTAGAATAAAATTCACCTAAACCCTTTAAAATTCATAGAAAAATATTCTCTAGGGTTTGAAACCGTCAAATTGGTCATCAGAAGCCATTTTGGCCCAAAACAGTCTCAGATAGACATTTACCCTAATTTGGGTTTTTACATAAATTACCCAGTCAAACGTAGTCAAAACCAAAATCCAAGTTCATCATTGGATTCCTTAGTTCAAATTAGGTTTTTACCAAAATTTGGACCCAAGCTAAAATTGTCTTGACCTAGTTTGCAAATTGGTCCTGTCTGATTACATTTATGCCATTAACTTTCAAAATCCTTACAAATAGACCCCTAACTTTGTCATCCTTTTCACAAACAGGTCCCTACCGCCATCACTCCTATTCCTACAAGAACCGATGGCCTTAAAATGGAAACAACTCCTTGATTCCTTGACAAATCCCTTTCAGATTTGAAATGGAAGTTCGTTAAGGAATTCCCTTCCTTTTAAGCCGCATCTTGGGCCCCAATTCTCACCAAAATCCTAATGGGAATGCATGGAACAAATGGGTTTCTTGCTCCGACGACAATTCCAAGCTTGGAAGCTTGGCTTCCAAGCTTAAGATCCTTCCTGAGCCCTATAAAAGAAACCCTAGGGCACAACCATGCTCTTAAGCAAGTTTTGAGGCCAGAAACCCTCTTCTTCTCCATCTCCGGCCACCTTCAGACTTAGCTCCGAAGACCCCTCTCCGCCCTCCTCCTCCGGCCGTCCAACCATCAAATTGGATGGCCGACAATCCTCCCCTCGTCTTCACGAACCTCTCTTGCCAACGAGAGGTCGTGCCACTCCCTCAATCGACGTCACCACTTCGTCGCCCCTTCTTCCTTCTCCAGCTCCGATCGACCAACACCGAAACCCTCCATCTATCTATCGCATCCCTAAGTTCCTCTATCGCTCTCTCTCTTACTATACTTTCTTTTCCCACTCTCACAACACATGCACAACCACTAATTCTCCCTCAACACCGTCACCATCTTCCGCTCCGACGAAGCTCCGGCGATGCCTATCCACCGCACCACTGCACGAAACTTGCCACTACCACCCTCACCAGCTCCGCCATCACTCCACGAACAAAAGCCCTAACCTAATTCCACCTATCACTCACCCAAACTCGCCCCCGAACACACCCACTCTAACGCACACAGTCTGACTCCACCTTGCATGCACAGACCTTGCCACGCCTCACAACCACCACTGTCACACTCGTCGTGGTCCGGCGATCCTTCCTGAACCTTCTAACGCGGTCGAAAGGCCTTCTTGTTGATTTCAGGTGCTCATCTCCTCTGCCATTGGAGCAGCTTCTTCAAGCAAGCTTCAAGGCTGCTCCAGGGTGCCTTAGCTCCATGCAACACTTTCAGGAGCAGCGAACTTCGTCCAGGAATGCAACAAGGGGATCAATTTGGCCCCTTGACCGAACGTTTGACTAGAATTAGACGCAACATTTGCCGCAGCCAGCACGAAGAGGAAGGGTGGGACTTTAGTCCCACCTTGGAAGCTGAAGAGTGCACTGGAGCGCATAAATTGAAAAAGTGTCTAGGGCTTATCACCTCGAACATAAGGGGTGAGGTCCCTCACACCCCTCACGTGCCTCATCCGCGACCTCTCCTCTGCGGACCTGGTACACCTGACCCGCCTAAGCCCACACCTTGGCTACCACCTACGCCGGTAGCCCTGGTCCCGAGTGCGCTCTAGGTCTGAAACCCGATTACCTGGTACTGTGGAAGGCTTTAGGAGAGTGTAACCCAGAGAGAGAAAGAGAGATAGTGCACGGGGGCAGGGGGTTTTGCTACAGAGAGAAATGGCTGACACTTAACCATTTAAAGGACCTTTCCCCTCTGCATGAAGAAGGAGAACAGAGAAAGAAAGAAGAGAGGAAGGCCTGAGTAGAAGAAGAGAAGAGAAGGCGCCGCACAGGAAAAGGAGCAGAAGAGTAGAAGAACAAGAAGAAGGGGAGAAGCTTAGAGAAGGAAAGGAGCAGAGAGACCCTTGAGTCTCTAACACTGTAGCATAGGGCTATTTAAGACGTCTGATACATTTGCTTACATCTATTTGAGGCTTTGGTTTAAGTGTTATTTGTAAGGAGTAATTGGTGATTTAAATCACCATTTTACTCCATTCTTTTTGCATATTGATCCTGACATTATTCTTATTGCAATCTCTATTCTTGATTTAAATTGTGATCTTGAGTTCTGAATTCCATATTGCTCACTATGTTAAACCTCGAACTTAAAATTCGAGTAATAAATTTATTTGTTTTCAAAGCGATTTCGACTATATTACAATGCAGTTTTTAACCTCGATTTCACCGTGCAAACAATATGAAAGTTAGAAAAATACATCAAAGACAAAAACATGAATATTTGAAAGTTAAAATAAAATGATAATCATAACAGAGGTTTTGATAACAAGGATAGTAAATTCCTAATTGCACAAAGCAGCCATTTAAAGACAAGAATCAAAGTTTCTTCTTTCCCTTGGAGTAAGCAGACTCCAAGTTCTTCATACGGTCTTCAAGATGAGATAGTTGCATAGCATATTGATTGGTGAAGCTCCTTAGATAGTTATGATCTTCATGTTGCCTCTTCATTTGAAGGTTCGTCCCATCAAACATGGCCTTTTGAAAACCTTCTTGATTTCCCTATACATTCTCCCAAGAGTAATCCCAAGAAGTGGAATAAAAGGAATGAGTAGAAGGATCAGGAAGCATGAGAGGAACTTGTGAGGCAGTAGGAGAAGGTGGAGATTGAGGAACTTCTAACTCTACTTGTTCATCTTCAATTCCTTTCCTAAGACCCATAAGAAGTAAAGTAGTGCGGTCAAACTTCTTAACAGATTCATCTACTAACTGGCATTTCAAATCAAGGTTAAAATGGAAAAGCATGTTGGAAATAAAGGCACCTAAAGAAAGGTTCCTACGGTGTGTACTACTTAATGTGTCCATGATTAAATCACACCAATTCCATTTGGTACGGTTTAATAAAGCATATAGGATGTAGGCAATCTCCCTAGAAATGTGATCAAGTGATCCTGATTTTCCATGTAAGTTCCAAGAGACAAGTCTAGCTAAAATGCAAGGTACAACCTTAAGATGATGAGATTCAAGTTTCATCCCTTCAAAATAAACATCATCTTTAACTAATGTTTTTGTAAAAATGGGGAAAGTAACTTCTTTTGCAATGTCCCGCCAATGAACTCCAGAGTCAACAATGCAAACAATCGAAGAAATTACTTCATTAGTAATAGTAAAGGATACATTCAAAACACTAGATCTTAGGACAGAGATAATAGGTGAGGAGTCATTCACTAGATTGGTATAAAATAATTTTACAAGCTCAGGAAATATACTAGGAATTTTTCCACCAGGAAAAAATTCCTCAACAAAGAAATGTTGAATTCCTTGAGCTTGAGATTGGGCTAGGAAACCATAATCCTTAAAATCATCCCATATAATTGGTCTGCCACACCTAGCCTTAAATTTCTCAAAATTGTTAAGTTTTTGGGAGGCCTTTTTGGTTAAAAAAAATTGTTCCATTACATTAAGTAGTTCTTCTTCTACAGGAGGTGGGTTACTAGGTACAGCACTCTTTTGCTTCCTACGAGGCATAATGAGGAGATGAGAGAAGAACAAGTTTTTAAGACACAGAAACAACCTCAATCAGACATCTGTAATGCAAGTCGGATGTCTGAAATCACAAATTAGAAGATCGAAAAAGAAATCAGATGTCCAAAAGTTTGAGAAAAAGAAGTCATAACAATAGACGTCCGAAATGTAACAAGACGTCCGAATAGAAAGAATTATAGCAACAAGGAAGAAAATAACGGAATTCCCAAAAATCAAACCAAAAGAATCAAGGAAGAGAGTTAATGACAAACACAAATGTAACCTCATACAAGTTTGTATTAGAATAAAATATAAGATCTAGATGTGAAGATGTAGTGATTACCAAAGGAAGAAGATATGATCTTCCATAACAAGAGGGCTTTGTAGATAAAGAGATGAAGATATGGCTATAGACGTCCGGTGAACACAGAAGACATCTGATGAGACACAGGAGGCGCTTGGTGATGATCAGGAGGCGTTCGGTGCTCTCAGGTGCTCTTCAATGGAGAAATATGGAAGAATATGAAAGTGGAAGAGCTCCTTTGAGTGTGGTAGAAAGTAAAAAGATATGGGAATGACCATGAGGTGGTGTTGCACTTTCAATAGAGCATATTTCAAATTTCAAAAAGAGGTCACATATCCATTGGGTAAAAGAAAGATGTTCTTTCAAATTTCGAATCCAAGAGCATTCAAAAAAATATCAGACGTCTTTTGATAAAGACAGACATCTAAAATTAAATAGTTAGACGTCTAACAGATGAAAAAGACATTTGAAAGGCCATTTGAATTTGAATTCAAAACACTTCATTTGAAATTCAAAAAGATGACCTTTGAACAATCAAACAGTGCAAAAAACAACGATCAGATAGAAACACAGACGTCTGAAATTCCCAAAAATTCTTTTCAAGGAAGAAAATTGCATACACAAGATAATAAGACATCTGATATGGACATTCAAGCATCCAAAAAACTTAGTTTTCTAAATCTTTCAACTTGCAAATTCCTAGATGCCTTCTAATGTGACTATATCTTTCTAAACTAAGTGGTTTTGTCAAGATATCTGCAAGTTGGTCCTCAGTGTTTACAAAATCTAACTTAATTTCTCCTTTTAATACATTATCCCTAAGAAAATGATGTCTTACATCTATATGTTTGGTTCTAGAACGATTTACAGGATTTTTGGATAAATTTTTAGCACTTGTATTATCACAACATATTTTAGTTTGTTTAAAATCTAATCCTAAGTCAGATAATGTTTGTTTCATCCAAAGTACTTGAGAACATGCCAAAGCAGTTGAAATATATTCAGCTTAAGTGGTGGGTAATGCAACACAATTTTGTTTCTTAGAAAACCAAGAAACAAGTGCATTACCCAAACAAAGATATAGCACAAACTTATCCTATGAATATCCTATGATTATACAAATGAATATCCTTCTTTACTTCGGGATGAATATGTAAAATCTTTCTTTACTTCGGGATGAATATCCTATGAATATACATTCATTTCCTTTAGCATCAAACTTATGAAGATTTTCTTTAGTGATAAGCATATAGCACTTACTTCCAAATATTTTGAAATAACTAATTTTAGGTATTCTATTATAATAAAGTTCATAACTTGTTTTATTAAGTATAGGCCTAATTAGCACTCTATTTAGTACATAGCAAGCCATGTTAGTGGCTTCAGCCCAAAAATACTTTGGAAGACCAGATTAGAAGCGAAGACTTCTCTTGTCACTTAGGTTCCAGTTGTTAGGCGTAGTTTCTTTAGCGTAGTTCTATCTTCGTATTCATATCCTGCTTATTTCCAAACATAAAATTTACAAAAATCAAAATACAAAAAGAGAAGTGTTGATTTGAGAGGTAAGAGAGAATCACTTATTTGACTAACAAATTGGCCTCCTTAGACGACCCTAGATACCACCACTATCTAGGAATATAAATTTAAAAGCTGATCAATTTTGCGCATTGCAACGACATTAAAACCCCCATTTATAAAATCGTGCAAATCTCGCATCATCCACTTGGATATGAACTTGAGGTTTAGGTCGGTGAGATGCACCCACACCAGACTAGATGAGAGGTGATCCTTTATCAACTTCAACTCCGGCATCTAGCATCTCGTTACAAGAAACTTGCCTCCTTTGAGGAACCAAGATCCTTGTTCAATCACCAAGATACAACCCACCTCTGACACAAATGTTACAAGGAAGAAACCATCCTCAAGGGTGAACACTTTAAAGGGAGACTTAGGTTGCTAAACCAGCCTGACAAACCTATCAAGCACCACCACGACATTCTCTCATTTCGTCATAGTGCCCTTCGCCTCCTCAATACCAACCATGACCCCCTTCGGATGGTTCTCTGGGGGGAGAAATTCCAACGAGGCATCTACACCAACAGCTTCCTCGAATGCTACATCAAGCCAAGACTGATGGGTCTGCTCTTGTCCTCTTCCACCATTGCTCCAATTGCTTCCATTCGATTTGCACCAGTCTCGCTCCTGCGCTCCGACACCCTCTCCCTCGTCCTCTCTCATATCGCTCTTGCCCTCTTAGCTACTTGATTTTTCGTAGCTCAACTTTATGCTTCGACCATGTTTTCACCTCCTTGGCGACCCATCTTGAAATTTCAAATCACACATCACTTAGCTTCTTTGTTGATTATGCCTTGAACAACTATGACCCAATTATGATCTGACACATAAAATTAAATGGATCTTGGCGGTCTGATAAATAGGAAAGTCCAAGTTGTACCATATATATGTGTGTGTTAGGGTTTTGTGGAGGGTTGTCTCCTTTTCTTTTTCCGAGAGAGCATTATTCTTGGTCTCTCTTAGCATTTTTATGTGGATTTGTACCCCATATTTTACTCCTCTATACTGCAATCTCTCTCTCTCACTCTCTATACTTGTGGTTTTTCCTCTCTATACTGGAGGGGTTTCCACATGAATCCTTTTTACCTTATGGTTGATTATTTTTGATTGTTTATTCAAACGATTTTCCAATAGTCTTGCACATAAATTGGGCTTCCTTTTTTTACGTCTAATAGGCTGGTATCTTGTCATTAGATTGAGCTTCTTGTAGCCACCATGCCTAGAACTTCCATGTACGCCTCTTCTTGGTTTCCTTTTTTTCTAATTTAATAAGGATTGAGCAATAGTCACACCTAATGGCTAGTAAGTGTAGCACCCCTACTTTAGGAAAGGATCTCACCAAGTGAGTGACATGAAAGCTCGATCCAATCGCTCTTTGATTAGTGCATGCATATCGCGTCTATTCAATGATGTAAATATAGGACTAGCTTAGCTTAGATTATGTAGGCCAACTTTAGAAACAAACTCGCATAGATGGCCTGTCGTAGCTGCTACGACTTCTTTGCCCCCAATTTTATCTTCCAGATGTAATATTGCATTGAAATCTCCCAAAACCAATAAATTTTTTTAAATGGATAATTCTATAGTAGGAACCCCCAAAATACTTCCTATCTTCTTTCACACAGGCTCCATATGTACAACATAATGTGCAACACTCAACCCCTAGTCTCCATACTCTTTTAATGATTCAATTCATACTAAATATTGCTTGCTTCCAATAACGCTAGACCCCCTGCTTGACCATTTGAGTCCACTCTATACCACTGATAATTATCAAATTTTGATGGCAATGCATCCAAATATTGTCTCATGCAATGAGTTTCTGAAATAAAACAAAAAGATGGCATCATTGAGTAGAGAAGATTTGCTACGTGACAAATTGCTAAGGCTTCCCACAATCCTCAACAATTCCATGATGGTATGTTCATTGTTCTCCATGCAGTTGTTCGAGGTCAGTTGCTAGAGCCCCTTTTTCATTGTAAATCATGCCAACAATGTCACTGTTACTGTGTTGTTGGCTTTCAATTTGGTGCTTTTTTATAGTTCCATTGACTACAGGTTCATCAATGTCCATCAATATGACCCCCTTCAAGCTGCATGGCCGGTTCCTTAGTGATCTGCCTTGCTTTATGCTTCAACGATTTCTACCTCTTTTTCAAACCCATAAGTGCATGTAATTTCATCTCATTCTTAAATAGGAGTGATGATAGGTGCTTAACAAGGGAATGATGGGTATGCCATTTTGGTGGAGTTATTTGGGAGGTCATGGCTTTTGGTGATGAGAATGGGTCGGTGGGGATAGAATTGGCTTTTGGGTTGGAGGATGTAGGGATATTGGTGGAGGATTTTCCTTTTGAGGGTGTAGAGTTTTTTGGGTTGGTTGGTGGATGTTTAATATTTTTGGTGAACTAATGGAAGTAGGCCCAATGGTGCTATTAGAATACATAAGAGGGATGGGGTTTATTGGATTTGTGCAAGGTATTGGTAAAGGATGGAGGGGATGTGGCAAGCCATCAAGGGGCAAGTAATGGAGGTTTTTGTGGTGGGGTCGAGGTAAGGCTGAGTACAGGGTTAAATCCTTTAAGGCCAAGCATGGTCCAGCCAAATTCATTTAAGTAGTTAGGCTCATGGACCTGGTCTAGGTCCTTTTAATTTGTAAGAACTTGACTTAAGCCCAAGCTCAAGTCCAACCCAAAGTAAATGTGCCAAGGCTAGACCAGGCCAAACTCATTTATTATTCAAAAAGAATGTTGAACTCAACAATTTACTGTACTCTAAGTGTGTAGGCATGATACCAAGTATATGAGTCAGCTAGAAATCCTAAGAATTATGGGATTAAGAAGATTTGTATACTTTGATTAATTGAAAACAAGTATGAAAGTATTTTACTTGTTAGAATAATAAATTGAGTAAAGACATAAACTTTTACATTTAGTATACTTACTTGCAGCTATAACAATAAAACAAAGTTTGAAATATTTGTAGAGTATAGACCAAAAAGTTAGTTGTGCTTTTTGCAAAGATGTCCATGGAATTTAGTTTTCTAGGTATGCAAGCAAACTATCTTTTATTTACTATCGATACATACATTATACCTATTTATGCTATACAAGCCTTCAAATGGGTAGGGCCCTTAGGTTGGGTCTATAACTAAGTTGGACTTGGCTGACCTAAGCCGTGGCCCATTTAATAAATGGGCTAAATTCTTAGCCTAGACCCAACCCTAATAGTTATAAGCTTGGACTTGGATTAGGCCTAGTGGGCCAGGATCGATGCTCAACCCTAGGCCAAGGATGAGCTAGGGGGGTGGAAGAGGGTGGATGAGGTCGTCGGTGTAGTGGGTGATCGGTTATGGGTAGCTTTAGGTATTAGGTGGTTATGATTTTGGGATGGGGAAATATCAAATGGGGGATATTCTTGTAATTTTTGTGGTTGAGAAGTTCTGCCCTCCAAGGGCGACACTGTATGGACCTCGACCAATGTTGTTCCAGCAATGGGCAGTGCAACACCCAAGATGAAACCAATACTTCCATCCTTGATGCTTCCACAATGAGGAGAAATCATCATGCAAACATGAATCCTAATACATGGTCGTAACTCCATCACCCAAACTTGGACCACCCTCAATTTTCCTATTTGGCTCTGTGCTATTAACTCGCCCTCCCTTAATGAACAAGGAGTTGGCCCAAAGCTCATCTCCATACTTCAAAATAAGCACACTTGCACTACCTCCTTTTGTAGTGCTTCAATTTTGATGTGTGGGAGCTTGCTTTTGATCTTAGAAACTTTTTTGCACCAAATGTAAAAATGGCTGAAAAAACCACATAATGAACAGAGTCGTGGTTCTTAGTGGAAATAACAATGCTCTGAGGTCAGTACCTCAGTTGTGACTACTCTAGTATTTATAGATGATTGTCTCAATATCAATGTTTTAAAAATTAAATCGACCATTGAACCGGTTAGGTGCTAGTTTGTTTTTTTAGTGGTTCAATTGGCGGTTGTACCGATTGAACCGATGATGACGTCAGCATGATATCAGCAAGTCAAAAAATCAAAAAAATCAAACTGTAAGACCTTTAGATTAGTTTGTATTGGTTTAACTAAGTGTAACCGGTTTGAACCGGTGTTCAATAAAAAATTATTGAAGACATGTAGTAAGAAAAGTTATTTTGCAACTCTAATTATACTGAAATTGACACATTTTTATCAATATTAAATGAAATTAAAGGTATAATCAAAATTGAAAGCTTAACCTTGAAGAATACATAGATCTTTGAATCCCTGTTTCAAGTTCTAAAGTCACATGCATTTTCTTTTTTTTTTTAATTTTTTAGCTCTTAAGAGAATGGTCAAATCGGATGACTGGTTTAACTAAACTGACCAGTCCAACCCGATTTTGATCGATTTACACCGATTTTAATGTTTATCACCCACACTAGTAGGTTCGACCAATAAGGTATCGATTTTCGGTTGAAGGTAATATATTGATTTTCGGTTGAACCAACTAGTTCAGTTCGATTTTTAAAACATTACTCAATATGGTTACAATAAATTCCAGCTCATCTCTCAACAACCTTACAATACAATTATAGCAATACCCTATAACAACACCCTTTACAATAATCTCAATAGTCTAACACCTCCCCTTAAACCAAATGTTATGGAAAAACAAGAAGTTTGTTTTTAAGTGTAGAGAAGTGCTCAACTAATAGTGGCTTGGTCATCAAGTTTGCAACTTGATTAACACTAGGAAGAAATCGCACCAAAGAGATCTAGCAACAACTTTATCTCTAATAAAGTGAAAATCTACTTCAATATGTATTGTTTTTTATTGAAATATATATTGGGTTTGAAGTCATATATTTTGCCCCAATATTATCACAATAAAGAGTTGGTGGTCGAGCAAAATTAATGCCAAGCTCAAAGCAAAGAGACAAAATCCAAGTTAACTCCGCAGTAGCATTTGCAATCACAGATGTTCAGCCTTAGTGCTTGATTGTGCAACAATTTGTTGTTTCTTTGATGCCGAAGATATTCAGGAGTGACCAAGATAAATAGCATATCCTAAAGTAGACTGCCGATCATCTAGTGAACTAGATCAATCCACATCTGAATAAGCGATAAGTACATCTGGTGACCCTTTGGAAAAGCATAGAACATCAACAATAGTGTGTCTAAGATACCTCAAAAGTCTTTTAAGAGCTTTAAAATTGTAATGACCCATTACATTTTTAGTCGGATAAGATTTCTAGAGTTTCAATCAGACAACTGTCCAGACGTCTAGACACGTGCCCAGACGTCTGAAAGTGGGAAATTTCGTACTGCGCTTTGCGCTCTGCACACGAGCGACGCGTAGAGGCCATTCTCTCTCCCACACCCTCACCCCAAACCCTAACTCCCCTCCTATATAAACCCCTCACATCTTCTCCACACCCCCTCACACCACTCAAGCCACTGCCACCTCCACCTTCTCTTGCGATGGCCACATTCCCCCTCCCGTCTCTACTGCAGTCGCGGCGAGGAAGGAGAGCCACTGGCGAGGGGAAAGCGGGGAGCGAGAGCGAGAGAGTAAGAGGGAGTGAGAGAGGGGGAGGAGGATGACAGCTGAGGGAGCTCACTGGAGCTCGAGGAGGAATCGTGGGAGATAGGAGGACGTCGGTGACAAGCTGCTGGAGCTGTCGCTGCGGGCGAAGGTGCGAGTGGGGCGAGCTGCAAGGAGGGTCTGATACTGGAAGTTTTCCAATATCAAACATCTGGCATGACTTCCAAAAGGCTGACAAGGCACCAGAACGTCCGAAGCTGAGGTTGGACGTCTGAAAGCGCAATATCGTGAGGTACATACCTTCCTGCGCTGCTTGACGCCATGTGAGGTGGGAGTGGCGCATTTGTTTAGAAGAGTCGTTATAACTTGTGCTCACAACATCGATTTTAAAATAAAGAAATGGACGTGAGTCCGAGTGTCGATCTCAGGGAGGCGTGAAAATCGGATTTCTCTTATTGCAAAATGTCACGAAAATAATGGGTTTTTGCTTACGAAAAGTCATGGGTGAAAAGTGAGTGAGAGAGAGAGAGAAGAGAGAGATTAGGGTTAGAATTGTTTCATTCCCAACATGCAACTTGAATAGAAAATAGAGCAAGCAATTGAATAGAAAATAACTTCATTTAACATGCAACTTTAATTCATAATTACAACACTAGATAAATGCTTGAACATAAGTACAGTAAAGCTTAAAAGAAGAAAAGAGAGAGAGAGAGCGGGGATGGCGAGGCAGCCACGGTGGTGGAGAGGGCTCCGTCGGCGGCTCATCGTCTTCGATGATTACAAAAGGACTTAAAGGTAGCTAGGAGGGAGATAGAACACTTGCAAGTGGAGTGAATGCCCTTCATGGGTGGTTGGAAGGGGTTTAAATAGGAAGAAGGGCTTTCCAAATGAAGAAGGGGTTTTAGAAACGTCGCTAAAACCCTTCCAAAAATGTCGATGAAGGCCCTTGTCCACCGGTCGCTTCCCCGTGGCTATGCTTCCTCGCACCTGATCCGCGTGCACGCATCATAAGCTGTCCGATCGAATATCGGATGGCTGAGATCCCGCGCAGGACACGCGCCTGGATCGCGCCCACGCCCCCCCGCGTCATCGCGGGCGTTAGCTTTGGATGCGCGAGATTACGCCACATCGCTCCATCCGCGCGATCTGCTGCTGATCGGGCGGTCTAATTTCGCCCGTGCACGCCTTCGCCTTCGATTTGGTGTGCGGTGCGTTTCAAACCCGCACCCCCTGGTTGCAAGTTTGAGGCACTGACCGTTGCGCTGTCGCAGTGGATTATTGCGGCGAGCGTCGAGCGTGCGGGCGTCCTCGACCATTTGATCGAAGATCGATGACTGAGATTCGTCCTCCGGGTGAAGGTGGAAGCGGGCAACGGTGGAGATGCGGTGATCGAGTGCCACATGGCATGCTGTGAGCTGTTGATCATTAGATCAACGGCCAGGACTTCGTGGGCCCATTGCAAGAGCTCCGGATGTCAGATTGGCCGATTTCGAGTCCGTTGGACTCCATTCGTCGCTCTGAATCCATCTGTGCAGCCCGATTGCTCATCTAAAGCCTGTTTTGACAAGAGCTCATACAAATGGCTATTAATACTATTTTATAAGAAATCTTAATGTATGATGCATGCAATGCTCCCATTCCTATTTATGATGTGTTACCTATGCATTTTGTTCTTAAGATAAACCCCATTTAATAGAGTTATCACCCCGAGATGCAGTATTATCATACCCCCATGCTTACTCCTTGCTAGTCCCTAACAAGGTTTATTCTAGCCTTTATTTCTAATCAGAATTTAAGAAGTAATCTACTTAGACATTTTGTCACTTGTCAATAGGAGGAAATATACTAAGATCTTAATCTACAAAGACTAAGCAGCGCCCGAGTGTCTACCAAAATATGAATTACCTGAATCCTTGCTTTAATATATGTAGATATATATATATCTTATTTTTAGGTTTTTTGGAATTAAGAGTGGGTTGGTAACTTTTTACGGCTACCCAACCCACCCAAAACTCGGATAAAATTCTAAGTGCTAAGCATCTTGGTGTGAAGATCGTGATAGACTTACTCAACGGTAATTTAGACAGACTCCAGGTTTCTACGCCCCTAGGTGACCAGAAGATGAAGTGTTTTGCCTGAAGGTATATTTGTTCGATCGGTAGCTTTCTCCCTACATTTGTTTTAATTGGGGTCAACACAAGGATTTTTCCAGTGTATATCTCCTCAGCTTGTACTACTTCCCCGCTTCTTCCTTTAGTGTTTTGGTTCTTTTTGTGCAATTATTGAGCTGGGCTCTGGACAACCGACCAATGGGCTGTTACCCACGATCACTTGCAAGCCATACTCGTGTGGTGAAGTGTGGTTTATTTTGTTTTCTTTCTTCTCCCTTTTTTTATTTGGTAGGTGGCTTCCCTGATCTCAAATTTACCTGGAGGTAATGAAGAAGAAGTGGTCCCGTGGCTGGGCTCTGGACAACCTGCCAATGGGCTGTTACCCACGACAACTTGCCAGCCATACCACCCTAGAGAGTTCATTAGTTACCCAATTTCTATCAGAATCTCCAAGGAGTGAGTCTGTGCAAAAATGTGTGTAGATGCTTAGACTCAAAGTCTTTCTGAGTTAGAGGGTGAGTTGATAAGTCGTATACTTATCACCTTATTTAGTTAGAGGATTAGAGTAGCTTAAGGTTGCAAGGATTTGAAGCAAAATCCATATTTTAACGGATACCAAGATGATTAAGCCTGAAGGCCTGAAAAGTCTAAGTGTTCAAGTTCTTTTTGTATTATTTCCCACTATTGACAAATTTCTAACGCCTAAGTTTCTTCCTAAATTCATTTTTTTTAATTTTATTCTATTCAGACTGATTAAATGAGCTCAAGATCATGCAATTTACCACCCTTCCCCATGCTTAAGTTGGACAATGTCCTCATTGGCAAATACATGGATGCAACAGGGGTTCAAAAAGATATTACCTGAGTGACGTAGAATACCGGATCAATCTGAATCCTCTGGGTTGCCTCCCAGGAAGTGCGGAGTTTAACGCCTCCAGCTAAGCAGTGCTTCGTGTCATCCCTCAATGAAGGTGACACTCTCCTTTGGGGGAACCTGGGCTAGGAAGTGTTTCAATCTTTGGCCATTGATTGTAAAAGTGTGCCCAGTGTTCGGATCAGCGATTTCAACCGCCCCATTGGAGTGAGGCTTAACCACCCTAAATGGTCCTGTCCACTTGGACCTAAGTTTTCCTGGAAAGAGTTTTAGGCTGGCATTGAAAAGCCAGACTTGCTAGTTAGGCTCAAAGGTCTTTCTATAGATGAGTTGGTCGTGGACGGCTTTCATTTTCTCATTATACAATCGACTGTTCTAAAAGGTGTCCCGACGAATTTCTTTAAGCTCAGAGAGTTGGAGCGTCCTCTACGCACCGGCTAATTGGGAATCCATGTTACACTACTTGACAGCCCAGTAAGCTCGATGTTCCAATTTGACAGGAAGATGGCAGGCTTTTCCAAAGACTAGACGATAAGGCGACATGCCTATCAGGGTTTTGAAAGTGGTCCTGTATGCCCATAGGTGTCAGGACTCGAACAGGTTGTGTTAATATGATGAAATTATCGTTGAAGTGAGTATAGTGGCTAACCTAAATCAAGCCTAGCCATCTTTTTACAAAAAAATTTTTTACCTGGCCTACTTAATTTTATCTAGGTCACTTTTAGGCCCAGGGTCGATCTCAAGGAGGCAGGGATTAAAGGTGAAGAAGTTTCTACGCCTTACCTAAAACGTATCTCTTCCGTGCGTTTATTATGTTTTTGGTTTTTTTCTATTTAAGATTTTTTTGCTGATAATTTTGTCTTTGAGGTACACCCTCAATATCAGGTCCTTGGCTTTGAACCAACTTAAGGTTTCCAAAAAGACTAGTCCTGCTATTTGCAAGACCGAGTACCTACAAGGCAAGGATTATCTTTTCTCTTTTACTATTTTTTTTATCTTTTTAATAGCAGGAAACAAAAGAGAAATAAAAACAAGAGAGGTTGCTTGTAAAGAAATAAATATAGTCTATATATATATAGATATATATATATTATATATATAGGGGTGGGGGTGGAGGTGGAAATGGCAGGTAGCACAGTGTTGAGTTGGTCCACGTCTAGAAAGACGCAACCAACAAGATGAAGTGCCGCGTAGAGTGTAGGATGGATGTGTGGGAGTGTGTGCGGAGGCACTTTCTTTACGCGGGTATCGGGGAATATCAGCAACTGGTGAAGATATTCCCGCGATATAACGTGTGGTGGAGTGACTAGTGCGTATAGATACAGGTAGGTGATATGAATGTAAATATATATATGTATATATGTAAATATATATTTATATGTATATATATAGATAGGGTTGTAACTATATAGGTGTATATGTAGTTATGTATATATAGATATGTAAATATATATAGGTATATATATATTTATAACTAGATATATATATGTATATATATTTAACTATATAGATATAGATATATATATGTATTTTTATCTATAGATATATATGTATATATGTATGTATATATGTATATATGTATAAATATATATATATATATATATTTATGTATGTATGTAGATATACTTATATATAGTTGTATAAGTATGAATATGTATATATATATATATATGTATGTATGTATGTATATATGTATGTATATATATATGTATATATATACAAGTATGTATAGGTGTGTACAAGTGAGTGTGAGTGTACAACTGTGTGTGTGTACGAGTGTGGTGTGTACGGGTGTGTGTGTCTGCTGGAGAGTGTGCGAGAGAGAGAGCGGGCGAGTTTAAGCTGCCTGGCGGAGGCAAGCGTCGTCTGGATGTGTGGGCACGCGCAGGCGCAGGTGCGCAAGGGGCTACGTGTAGGAGCTGGAGGGAGCGCGCGGTACTATTGTCACGCACCGGCTAGTGTGGGAGCGTGAGAGAGAGCGCAATGCAGTGCACTGCGTAGCACAGCGCACTGCGTTGCGAGCTAAAATGGGAGCGGGTGCAGGCACGGGCACTGGTGCTTGAGCGGGCGACTGGCTGGAGGCGGTAGCGGTGAATAGAGAGAGCGCGCGGTGACCGGATAAGTGAGAAACTCTCCGGTCACCGCACTGTAGCTACAGTGTCGCGCTGAGAGGCATGAACAGTAGCTACAGTGCCGTGCGAGATGAATAACCGGTTGCAGCCGATTCTGCATGCGCGGGCACGCTGGAAGGCGCCTGCGCACGTAAAAAGGGGCTACGGACGGTGCTGGCATGCATGCGGGTGCTTGCGCGGCTGCTGGAGGCCGTTGCTGCTGCTAGAGCTTCAGACCTTGGAGCTCTTGACAATGGCGATGAGGGTGTTGAGCAGTGGAAACAGAGGGCGAAACCACCATGCCCACCTGCTCACAAAGGAGCTGAGCAGTGGTGGAACTCACAGTGGTGGTTGTGGGACCATTGTGAGCTTGCTCCTGCACGTAGTGTGTCTCTTCAGTGCGAAGAGAGACTGCATATGGAGGGGAGAGGGGAGGAAGATGGCCTAGAGGAAGGTGTCTGCGGGTGTGTGTTCCCGGCTCCCCCTCGCAAGGAAGATGGCCAAGCTTTTTAAAGAAGCGGGAGCCTACCACAGCCATGCTGCAGGTGTGGATGACCAGCCATGCTGTAGGGCAGAGGAATGGCGCGAAGAGATGCCAGCCCCATGCCCTGAGCCGCGCGAGGGAGACAATTTCAAAGGCAAAATAAATAAAAAAATGAAGAAGGTGAAATTGTGAGGCAGCACTTAAAGAAGATGTTATTTACATGGCCAAATATTTGCATTATCCTCCCCTCTCAAATAAATGCATGCATGTGTCAATTTTACAAATGCAACTATAGCTTCCTAATATGCAATGGCAGTGCTAGAAAATAACACAAGATGGCGTATTTATTGGTGTATTTTTGTTGTGCAATCATACCCCCATAATTATCTTTTGCTAGTCCCTAGAAAAACATTTTGTATTGTATTTCGAAATGATCTTAAGCTGAAGATTTTCTTCTGAGGCGACATGGGTGTGTTTATTTGTTGGATATTGTGAGAACCAATTGTAGAGAAGACTACTAGTACTTTAAGTCTTACGTGACATAGACCATCTCTCGACTAACCTGGACTCTTGATATTTTAAACCTTAAGTACGATTTCCAGGACTCAGAAGGTTTTTGTCGTACTTGAGAGCTCAAGAAATTATGGCTTGTGCATAGTGAAGGATCAAGACTGACCAGATGAACATTAAGACTCAAGCCCAGGGTTTCACGAATCTTTAAGTGCAAGTTGGTCCCAGTTTCAGCTCATGTTTTCGGATTGACCCTTAAAAAGTTGACAGAAAACTCAACCCTCATTTTTTTTTTCTTTTGTGGCTCAAAGAATATATGGTAGAAACAGGGTATTTGTAACTTGCCTTGAAAAACTTTATAGGGAGAAGACTTTACAAATATTTGCGAGATATACTGACTTATTTGCACAGATTTTTTTTTTAAACAAGTGTCAGTATATCTCTTACAACTTTATTTGAAGGAGCACACTTTTCTTTTGGTGGGAGAGTTCCTTTTTGGTGGAAAGAGTTTCTCCTAGACACAAGACTAAAGCCTGGGATAAAAAAGTCTACCCGCACGCACAGGTAAGGACTCCACCTTCCCTAATGAACACTAGGGTTGGATCTTATGTTCAGCTGGTCTTTCTTGATATGTGTAGTATGAACCAAGATTACTTAGGCTCTCGAGTAGAAGCAAACCAACGGATCCTATACTGATGTCTCAGGTACAAGAATACGTCCTTAGTTAGGAGAGATTCTGATCTATCTTGTCAATGCTCAAGTGAATTAAGCCGAGCCTGAGTGAATCAGGCTTTTGTGGCCTGGAAAGTCTTCAAAATAGTGGTTGAATATCCATAAACACTTGTTGTATTTTTGTTTCAGCTTTCAGATCATTACTAAACACCCTTTTTTTTTTATGCTATGTACATATTTATAGATGGAAGGAAGCTACATGATACCATATAATACCCAGATCCTATGGATGCCTATCCACCCCCCCATGCCAAACGATGCTATGTCCTCATATGCATGCAGGGTAGGGTAGAGGAAGGTCCAAAAATTGGGAAACGAGAGCTGAGGTGCAGGGTATATAGCAGGGTGTTAGGGTGGGTGGATGGTGGGTGGTAAAGTGAAAAGGTGCAAAGTGAAGTGTATGTGACAGTGGAGGAGTGCTGCTGGGGTGCCTCCCAATGAGCGCTGAATTTAACGTCCCCACCTGGACTCAGAATGAGGCACAAAATTAGTTACCCTCTAGCAGGGCAACATTTTCTCCAACGGGGGCAGGTTCATGAGTAAGATAAGGTTTTAAACGCTACCCATTGACCGTAAATTTATGCCCAGATTTAGGATCTTCAATTTCAACGGCCCCGTTGGGAAATGGTCTCGAGACCAAGAAGGGACCAGTCCATTTGGACTTCAATTTCCCTGGAAAGAATTTGAATCAGGCATTGTAAAGCCAAACTTGCTGAGATGGCTCAAATTCCTTCCGCCGAATACGGCTGTCGTGAAAAGCCTTAGTGCGTTGCTTGAAAGTTAAAGCAGAATCATAGGCTTCACGACGGAGCTCTTCCAGCTGTTGGAGTTGGAGCTTCCTTACTCGACCACACAGGTCTTGGTCGAGGTTACATTGGCAAACCGCCCAATATGCGCGGTGCTCCAGCTCCACGGCCAAATGACAAGGCTTCCCGTAAATGATTCTATAAGGAGACATACCAAGGGGAGCCTTGAAGGCTGTCCGATATGCCCAAAGTGCATCAATCAGCTTGTCCGACCAATCCTTACAGTCAGGCCGAACCATTTTCTGGAGAATTTGCTTGATTTGTCGGTTCGACACCTCCGCCTGGCCGTTCGTCTGAGGATGATACGGAGATGCGATACGATGGTAGACTCCATATTTCCTTAGAAGTGCCCGGAAGGAAGCATGGGTAAAATGGCTTCCTCCATCCGAGATAATGGCTCGAGGGATCCCAAAGCGTGCAAAAATGTGGTCTTTGACGAATTGAGTGGATATGACATGGTCAGCATGGCGCGTGGGAATAGCCTCAATCCATTTCGAAACATAATCAACAGCAATGAGGATGTATTCGAAGCTGTTGGAAGGAGGAAAAGGACCCATGAAATCGATTCCCCAAATGTCGAAAATTTCAGCAGCTAGGATGGGTTGAAGGGCATCATGTCACGATGTGACATTGACCCTAACGACTGGCACCTAGTGCAATGTTTGGCATAATTGTGTGCATCCTGGTGAAGGGAGGGCCAAAAGAAATCGCACTGCAACACCTTGGCTGTAGTTTTCCTCCCAGAGAAATGGCCTCCGCAAGCCTGATCGTGGCAGAAGGATAGCACACTGGGGAATTCGCTGTCAGGAATACAGCGACGGATGATCTAATCAGGACCTATTCGAAAAAGAAGTGGATTATCCCAGAAATAATACTTTGCTTCTGCAATGAGACACTCGCGCTGGTTTTTAGGCCAACCACGTGGAAGGGAACCAGAAGCAAGGTAATTGGCAATGTCGGCATACCAAGGTCCACTTGCCACATTAATTGCCAATAGGTGCTTATCGGGAAAAATCTAATTGATCGGCAGGGTAAGTCCAATGTGGTCAAGGTCCAGTCTAGAGAGATGATCAGCCACAACATTCTGGGCTCTGGCCTTATCGCGGATCTCAATGTCAAATTCTTGGAGCAGAAGGATCCAACGAATCAGTCTAGGCTTGGCATCCTTCTTGTGCATGAGATGGCGAATGGCCGCGTGGTCAGTGAATACAATAACATGTGAGCCCAAAAGGTAAGAGCAGAATTTCTCCAGCCCAAAGATGGCCGCTAGTAGTTCTTTCTCAGTGGTTGTATAATTACGCTGGGCCTCGTCCAACGTCTTACTGGCGTAGTACACCACGAAGGGGTGTCTATTGCGTCTTTGTCCCAGGATGGCTCCGACTGCAAGGTCGGAAGCGTCACACATGAGTTCAAAGTCGAGGGACCAATCAGGTGGCTGGAGAACAGGGGCCTTGGTGACAGCATCACGCAGCTGCGTGAATGCTCATATGTAGTCGGAGCCCATATCAAAGGGTACGTCGGTCAATAGGAGATGAGTTAAAGGTCAAGAAATCTTGGAGAAGTCTTTGATGAATCTCCTATAGAAACCGACGTGTCCCTAAAAGGAGCGGATTTGTTTGACAGAGCCAGGCAAAGGTAAATCAGCAATTACATCAAGCTTAGCTCTATCAACCTCGATACCCCTATCGGAGATGATATGCACAAGAATAATTCCCTTGTGTACCATAAAATGACTTTTTTCCTAGGAAAGCACGAGATTTACATCAATACATCTCCTAAGGATACGGGTCAGGTTGGCAAGACAGTCATCAAAGAGGGTCCAAAGATCGAAAAGTCATCCATGAAAACCTCGAGAAAGTCACCCACCATGTCATGGAATATCGCCAGCATACATCTCTAGAAAGTTGCTGGCACGTTACAAAGTCCGAACGGCATCCTTCTAAATGCAAAGGTGCTGAAGGGACAGGTAAAGGTGGTTTTCTCTTGGTCCTTGGGGTAAATTGCCACCTGGTTATATCCAGAGAATCCATCCAGGAAACAGAAAAATTTATGTCCCGCTAACCGCTCCAGGATTTGGTCAATGAAAGGTAGCGGAAAGTGATCTTTCTTAGTTGCAGCATTCAGTTTCCTATAATCTACACATACTCTCCAAGATGTAGGAGTGCGGGTAGGGATGGATTCTCCCCTGTCATTAATACGGATGGTAAGTCCCACCCTTTTGGGCACGACGTGAATTGGACTCACCCAGGGTCTATCGCTGATCGGGTAGATTATACCCACATCTAGCCACTTGATAATTTCCTTTATAACGACCTCTCGCATGTTAGGGTTGAGACGTCGCTGCATCTCGCGGGAAGGTCGAGCCTCCTCCTCCGTATATATACGGTGAGTGCAGTAGGAGGGGTTAATGCCAGTTAAGTCTGATAAGGACCATCCAATGGCTGCCTTGTGTTCCATAAGGACCTTTGTTAGTTTGCACTCTTGCTCCCTGGTCAATTTTGAACTAATGATTACAGGGAGCATTTCATTTGGTCCCAAGAAAACATACTTAAGTGAATCAGGCAACTCTTTCAGCTCGGGAGTGGATGGTGAAGGATCTGGCATTTCGTGGGACGAGAATGTCCCAAGTGGATCAGAAGAAAACAAGTCAGGAGGAAGAAGTTGGCCCTCAATTTGGCCAAGAAGAGGGGCATCTTGGATAGATGGATCCAAAAAGGGATAGCCCCAGTGAGTAGTATGTGGGCTCAAGGTCCTAGTGTGGAGTTGCAATTCCGCCTAATTTGGCGGGAAAGAAAGGGTAATCCGGTCTTCAAGAGTGTGGACCGGCGGTGAGTAGCCCGAATATGACTCAGACCACAAGGTATGGGAAGCAGAGAAAACCTCGTCAGAAGAAGGTACGGGAAAAGGGAGGGATGGGGGAACGTCACAATATGTGTCGGTCGGGCAATCGTCTTTGTTTAAAGGCAATCCACAGCAGTCAGAATAGGTCCCAATTAGTTCGATACATGCACTGACGGACATGTCCTCGTCAGACGTGTCATCCTCGATGCAATCGCAATCAAAGTTCTTGGCTGCCTTGAAGATGTTAAGCTTGAGCTTCTCAGATCCAACGGCAATCTCAATATAGCCCAACTCGCAGTCGATATGGGTGCGGGCTATGGCCAAGAAAGGTCGATCAAGGATGATCAGACAATCAGAAAGTGAGCTAAGAACTTCCATATCCAAAACAAGAAAGTCAATAGGAAAACAGAGACTGTTGACCCTAACCACCACATCTTCCACCACACCCTTTGGTATTTCAACAAAATGATCTGCCAACTGTAACGTGACAAGGGTGGGTTTCAGATTTCCTAAGGCAAATTTCTCAAGCATGATGGTTGGTATAAGACTGATGGAAGATCCTAAATCAAGTAGGGCACGATTAAAATTGCAGCCTTGGATGCTACAAGAAATAAGTGGTGTACCCGGATCTTTCTGCTTCGGCAGTAGATTTGACAATATAGCACAACTCGCATGAGGCGAAAGAACCACCGGATTCTTTGTTTTCTTTGATTGTCGCCTGGGTGTAGTGTAATCTTTAAAAAATCGGGCGACAGCAGGTATGTGGTCGATAGCCTTTAACAGGGGTACCTTGATGTCAACATCCCTGAATAAATTACGCAGGTTATCAAAGGCTTGCGCATCCTTTTTCTTGCCTTTTGGCTCCCTCAATAGAGCCTCAGGGAATGGGACTGATTCTGGCACTAGTTTAGGTGTATCATCCTCTCGCGAATGCGGAGCGCATCCCGAATGAGAGAGTGATGAAGAAGATGGGCCAGGATCATGTCAAGGCGGATCGACGATTTGCTTACCACTCCTCATAGTAATCGCATTGGACGTCGTGGGTCCAGTGGGATCATAAGGCGGAGGAGGGTTCACAATAGGGACATAAGGGTGAGGTGCTGCTGCGGGATTAGCCTGAAATCTCGGTGGAATGCTCGGAGCCTGCAAAATCTGATGAACCTGCCCCTAACAAGGTCGTACCTGTGGTTGAGGACCACGGGGTACGAAATTTCGCGGGTTGGGAACAGGTTGGGCTGGAAGAGTGCCCTGAGATCGAGTCGCCATGCGTAGTTCACTGATCTCAGCATTCTGCTACGCCAATTGGTGCTGAAGAGAGGTCATGTTCTCTTCATGGCGCTTAGACATTTTCGTCATCATTCGCATCAGTTTATCAAGAGGACTTGATGCATGTTCTGTTTGCAGTATGCAAGGACCCGATGGCGGATTCGCCACAGGATTAGACTGGGCCCTTGGGATGACGAGTGCGGACTGTCACATTGGCCCACTCGTGGGGTTTTGGCACTGCGAGTTATTGGACCATGTGAAGTTCGGATGATTTCGCCACCCTGGGTTATAAGTGGTAGAGAACGGGTTGTTCCCCAGGGCGCAAGCATCTTTTGAGCCAGAAGACGAGTCCGCATGTAAATATGCATTCGAACACACAAAGGCTTGGTCCTCCATGTCAAAATACTGGCTTGCAGAAGCAAGATCCACATGACTTACCGAATCTCTCGGTGCGATACTCAGTAAGGAAGATCTCACAGGGTTTTCAGGGATAAGCCTGACGTTGGAAGGATTGGGATTGTGACGAAGTGGTGAGGTGGGGGTGTTTGCCATAGAATGGGCGGGATTGGCCAGAAGCTCGTTCAGCTTCTTGTGCATGACAGAGACTTCATCCAATTTTTGTGTGATAAGGTTAAGATCAATGGATGAATGGGAGGGTCCCGTGTCAACTTTGTGAACATTACGGGGTAGGCTGATACGATTAAAGGCGACAATGGAGGCATTGTTCATTGAGTTTTCGCTCATGTTTTCAAATAATTCGAATGCTCCATTCTCGTCTTTATTCATGAAATTCCCTCCGTAGGAAGCATCTGCAATCTGCTTCAAAGTCTCATTTAGCCCATAATAGAAAATCTGGGCTATATGCCACTTAGGAAGATCATGGTGCGGACACTTCCGGAGGAGGTCATTATACCTCTCCCAAGCCTCATGAAACTGTTCGCCGTTTTCTTGCGTAAAGGAAGTTATAGCACGGTGAAGCGCATTGGGAAGAATTTCTTGAGAAATGTTGTTCGCATCTCTTCCCAAGAATGGATGGTTCTCCCAAGGGTGCGTAACCATTGCGATGCTTTATCTCGCAACGAAAACGGGAACATTTTCATAAGGACAATTGATAACCCAATGTTTCTTAGTTTAATCGTTTCAGCCAATCGGGTTAGGTCTTCCAAATGAAGAAAAGGATCTTCACTTGCAAGACCATGGAAGTGAAAGTTAATTAGGCCAATTACATTGGGTTTCAGATCAAAATCATCCCCGCCCATGGGGACCTGAATTTGTCCTATGGTCTCTGTAGCAACGGGATTTTGATAAGAGCTAAGAGACCTAGGCTCCTCCCGTTAGGGAGGGTTCTGCATTTCCTCCAATGTTTCCCGAATGGCTTCAATTCGTTCATTATACATTTCCATTTGGGCTTGGAGGCGGGTTATGGGATCTAAGGCTCCACCACCTGGTGGGTTTTGAGGGCGGTTTCCTCCCTCAGGATTTGGGGGTGGGCGTGCAGCCATGTTTGTGGAGGAGGATGACGATTCAATTTCTGTCCTTCTAAAATTATCAGACAATTCAAACAATTCAAGGTTTTGTGACCTCCTCCCAAACATGCACTACCGCAGGAAGAATTGGGGAGATAAGAAGGGAAAAGGGGATGAGAGAAATGACGCCGCCAAGGTACACTTGATGACAAATCAAGGCAATCAAAGTCCTAACCTCTACAGTGTGCCCTTAGACCTAAAGATCTAAGTTACCTACTATCGCAACCTACGAAACCAAATGCGAGCACCGTGGAACCACCGGGCCAGATTGAAAGGCCGTTTGACCCAGTCTTAGACACCCGATAGCACGCGGGAACCCGCACCAGCACGTAGGCGCTACACGTAGGTAGTTAGAACTCTAATCCTTAATAAGGGTCAAGTTACTACCAGTTTTAATTAGAGGCTTAGGATCAAGTGCTTTCAGGAATGTGAAGGGCGTTGTATATGGGTAATGCCCAAGTGCGTTGATTTTTAGAAAGTGTGTAAACCAAGCATGCAACGGGGAAATCTCCCCGAATTGAAGTTTTAGTTGGTGAATGATTTTTAGAATTTCAACCTTAAGTAGTATGGATTTTAAGATTTCGCTGAGTTACCAATTCAACCAATCACCGAGTTTTGAGAAAATATAAGTTCTTCTATGCCCAACAAACCCTTCTTCAATGTGAGTTAGTTAATGCATGCTAAAAATGCACTAGGCTTTCCTAGGTGGAAATTTCTATGTGTGGATGCATGAGTCAATTTAAGGTCAGTGTGAAAGGGAGCCAAAGCACTTCAGTTCAAGTGCTCCCAATCACCAAAATGATATTCCACACACAAGGCTCAACCACAAGATAATGTAAAGAAAATCCAAGTGTTGGGGTTAAAATATTCGGGATCAAATCTAAGGCACGTGAAAGGTCGTGGTGTGGTTGGAATCAACTCAATTCCAAGTCTCCCCATCAAAAAATGTGATCCCGAAATGCAGATAAATGAGTCAAGGAGGGATGGCAATCAATCTATTTAATCTTGCCTCAAAGAATACTTCACAAGACGAAAGATTCAAGAATCAAGATTCTTGCATCTTCTCTATGCGAAGTTTGGCGGGAAATCTCGAGGCGGTGGGAGTGATGGCAAACAATCAAGCAAGTGATTTTTAATCCACTTGCCCCCAAGAAATCCCAAGAAGTTTTTTTTTTATTATTAAGGTGACAAGTTGACCTGAGTTGTAAGACAGAGACCTACCTTTTCTGCAACGTGGGCGAAGCTCCAGTGCAGTGCCGGCGACTTTACGCTCTCATTCCCACCTTGGATCTGCCCATGTCTCCGACTTCCTCTACTTGCCTCCTCCTTGCAACTGGTTCACCTGCACACTAGCAAACAAAAACACCTGTGAAGAGAAGGGTGTGAGAAGAGAAAATCAAAGGAATGGAGTAGAAACTTACCTCAATGCGTACCTCCCCGACAACGGTGCCAGAAAAAGGGTGTGTCAAGACTCGAACAGGTTGTGTTAATATGATAAAATTATCGTTGAAGTGAGTATAGTGGTTAACCTAAATCGAGCCTAACCATCTTTTTACAATTTTTTTTTTTATCTGGCCTACTTAATTTTATCTTGGTCACTTTTAGGCCCAGGGTCGATCTCAGGGAGGCGGGGATTAAAGGTGAAGAAGTTTCTACGCCTTACCTAAAATGTATCTCTTCCGTGCATTTATTATGTTTTTGGTTTTTTTCTATTTAAGATTTTTTTGCTGATAATTTTGTCCTTGAGGTACACCCTCAAAATCAGATCCTTGGCTTTGAGCCAAATTGCTCTTGGCTTTGAGCCAACTTAGGGTTTCCAAAAAGACTGGTCCTGCTATTTGCAAGATCGAGTACCTGCAAGATAAGGATTATATTTTCTCTTTTACTATTTTCTTTATCTTTTTAATAGCAGGAAACAAAAGAGAAATAAAAACAAGAGAGGTTGCTTGTAGAGAAATAAATATAGTCTATATATATATATAGATATATATATTATATATATAGGGGTGGGGGTAGAGGTGGAAATGGCGTGTAGCACAGTGTCGAGTTGGTCCATGTCTAGAAAGACGCAACCAACAAGACGAAGTGCCACGTAGAGTGTAGGATGGATGTGTGGGAGTGTGTGCGGAGGCGCTTTCTTTACGCGGGTATAGGGGAATATCAGCAACTGGTGTAGATATTCCCGCGATATAATGCGTGGTGGAGTGACTAGTGCGTATAGATACAAGTAGGTGATATGAATGTAAATATATATATATATATGTATATATGTAAATATATATTTATATGTATATATATAGATAGGGTTGTAACTATATAGGTGTATATGTAGTTATGTATATATAGATATGTAAATATATATAGGTATATATATATTTATTTATAACTAGATAAATATGTATATATATTTAACTATATAGATATAGATATATATATATAGTAATATATGTATATAGATATATAAATGTATATAGATATATTTGTATAAGTATCTATGTATATAGGTATATATAGATATATATATATATATGTATTTTTATCTATAGATATATATGCATAAATGTATGTATATATGTATATATGTTTAAATATATATATATTTATGTATGTATGTATATATACTTATATATAGTTGTATAGGTATGAATATGTATATATATATATATATATATATATTTGTGTATATATATATATATTTGTCTATATATATAAGTATGTATAGGTGTGTACAAGTGAGTGTGAGTGTACAAGTGTGTCTGTGTGTGTGTACGAGTGTGGTGTGTGCGAGTGTGTGCGCTTGCTGGAGAGTGTGCAAGAGAGAGAGCGGGCGAGTTTAAGCCGTCTGGCGGAGGTAAGAGTCGTCTGGATGCACAGGCACGCACAGGCACAAGCGCGCAAGGGGCTACGCGCGAGCGCTGGAGGGAGCGCGCAGTACTGTCATCACGCGCTGGCTGGTGCGGGAGCGTGAGAGAGAGCGCAACGCAGCGCACTGTGTTGCGGGCTGAAACGAGAGCGAGCGCAGACACGGGCGCGGGTGCGGGTGCAGATGCGGGCGCTGGCGCTGGAGCGGGCGACTGGCTGGAGGCGGTAGCGGCGAGGAGAGAGAGCATGCAGTGATCGGATAAGTGAGAAACTCTCCAGTCACCGCACTGTAGCTACAGTGTCGCATTGAGAGGCGTGAACAATAGCTATAGTGCCGCGCGGGATGAACAACCGGTTGCTGTTGGTTCTACGTGTGCGAGCGCGCTGGAAGGCGCTTGCACGCGCGGAAAGGGGCTGCGGACCTTGCTGGCGTGCGTGCGGGCACCTGCGCGGCTGCTGGAGGCCGCTACTGCTACTGGAGCTTCAGACCTTGGAGCTCTTGACAATGGCGGCGAGGGTGTTTAGCGGTGGAAACAGAGGGCGAAACCACCACGCCCACCTGCTCACAAAGGAGCTGGGCGGTGGTGGAACTCAGTGGTGGTCGTGGGACCATTGTGAGCTTGCTCCTGCCCGCAGTGTGTCTCTTCAGTGTAAAGAGAGACTACGTATGGAGGGGAGAGGGGAGGAAGATGGCCTGGAGGAAGGTGTCTGCGGGTGTGTGTTCCCGGCTCCCCCTAGCAAGGAAGATGGCCAGGCTTTTCAAAGAAGCGGGAGCCTGCCACAGCCATGCTGCAGGTGTGGATGACCAGCCATGCTGTAGGGCAGAGGAATGGCGCGAAGAGCTGCCAGCCCCATGCCCTGAGCCGCATGAGGGAGACGATTTCAAAGTCAAAATAAATAAAAAAAATGAAGAAGGTGAAATTGCAAGGTCGCACTTGAAGAAGATGTTATTTACATGGCCAAATATTTGCATTACCCTCCCCTCTCAAATAAATGCATGCATGTGTCAATTTTACAAATGCAACTATAGCTTCCTAATATGCAATGGCAGTGCTAAGAAATAACACAAGATGGCATATTTATTGGTGTATTTTTGCTGTGCAATCAACAGGGCATCATCTAGTCGTGTGGACCAGTCTTTCCTATCAGGTTTAACAGTCTTCTATAAAATGTTTTTGATTTGTCTATTTGAGACCTCGGTCTGCCCATTTGTTTGAATGATACGGGGTAGCAATGAGATGGTTAACCCCATATTTTCTAAGTAGGGCACAGAATTGGGAGTAAGTAAAATGACTTCCACCATCACTAATCATGGCCTTTGGTATTCCAAGTCAAGAAAAGAAGTTCTCCTTAACAAAGTCCATGACAGTCTTATGATCGCATCGGCGAGTGGCAACGACTTCAATCCATTTAGAAACATAGTCTACTGAGACTAGGATGTACTCAAAGCCGTTGGATGGTGGAAAGGGACCCATAAAATCCATACCCCAAACGTCGAAGAGTTCAACAATCAAAATGGGCTGGAGGGGCATCATATCTTTTCTGGTCATGGTCCCTAGTGTTTGGCAGCGCAAGCAAGTCTTGGCAAAGTTGTGTGCATCCTTAAATAAGGAAGGCCAGTAAAATCCAGACTGCAGAACCTTCGCAGCCGTTTTCTTTCCTGAGAAGTGGCCACCACAAGCTTGGTCATGACAAAAAGATAGCACACTCTGAACTTCATTCTCGAGGATACACCTCCAGATGATCTGGTCGGCACAGAGGCAAAACAGCATGGGATCATCCCAGAAATAGTGCTTGGCCTCGGCTAAGAACTTGTCCCATTGCTGTCTGAACCAGCTGTGCGGGGTCTATCCTACAACCAGGTAGTTGACATAGTAAGCATACCAAGGCAGTTTCTTGTCTTGCACAGCCAGAATGTGTTCATCGAGGAAGGTGTCAGATAAAGGCAGGGAGGGTCCAATGTGGTCTAGGTGAAGTCTAGACAAGTGGTCAGCCACCACATTCTTTGATCCAGCTTTGTCGCAGATTTCCAGGTCAAATTCCTGCAAGAGCAAGATCCATCTGATGAGCCTGGGCTTCGCGTCCTTTTTAGCCAACAGGTGTCGGATGGCTAAATGGTCAGTATAGATGGTCACGTGGGATCCCAGCAAGTAAGGTCGGAACTTCTCAAGTCCGAAAACTACAGCGAGCAATTCTTTTTCTGTGACTGTATAATTTCATTGGGCCTCATCCAACGTCTTGCTCGCGTAGTAGATCACCACGGGTTTCTTGTCTTGTCTTTGTCCCAGGATAGTGTCTATGGCAAAATCTGATGCATCACACATAATCTCAAAGTCCTGGGACCAATCCGGGGGCTGAAGTACATGTGTTGTGGAAACTAAGTCCCAAAGGGTGTGATAAGCCTGGATGCAATCAGAGGTCATGTGGAATATGGCATCATTGGCCAGAAGGTCGGTTAAGGGTTTGGAAAGCTTGGAGAAGTCTTTGATGAACCTTCGGTAGAAGCCAATGACGTGTGCGTGACGCGTTTGTTTAGAAGAGTCGTTATAGCTTGCGCTTGCAACATCAATTTTAAAATAAAGAAACGGACATGAGTCCGAGTGTCGATCTCAGGGAGGCGTGAAAATCGGATTTCTCTTATGACATAATGTCACGAAAATAACGGGATTTTGCTTGCGAAAAGTCCTAGGTGAAAAGTGAGTGAGAGAGAGAGAGAGAAGAGAGAGAAATTAGGGTTAGAATTGTTTCATTCGCAACATGCAATTTGAATTGAAAATAGAGCAAGCAATTGAATAGAAAACAACTTCATTTAACATGCTACTTTAGTTCATCATTACAACACTAGATAAATTCTTGAACATAAGTAAAGTAAAGCTTAAAAGAAGGAAAGAGAGAGGGGGGACGGCGAGGCAGCCACAGTGGTGGAGAGGGCTCCGTTGGCGGCTCGTCATCTCCGGCAATTACAAAAGGGCTTAAAGGTAGCTAGGAGGGAGATAGAACACTTGCAAGAGGAGTGAATGCCCTCCATGGGTGGTTGGAAGGGGTTTAAATAGGAAGAAGGGCTTTCCAAATGAAGAAGGGGTTTTAGTGACATCTGCGACGTTGCTAAAACCCATCCAAAAACATTGGTGAAGGCCCCTGTCCACTGGTCGCTCACCCGGGGCTGTGCTTCTTCGCGCCTGATCCACGTGTGCGCGTCGTAAGCCGTCCGATCAAAGATCAGACGGTGGAGATTCCGCACGGGGGCGCACGTCTGGATCGTGTCCATGCCCCCCGCATCATCACGGGCGTCGGCTGTGGACGCGCGAGATTGCGCCGCGTCGCTCCATCCGCGTCGACCGCTGCTGATCAGGCAGTCTAATTTCGCCCGCCGCCTTCACCATCGATTTGGTGCGCGGTGCGTTTTGAACCCGCACCCCCTGGTTGCGCGGTTGAGGCGCCGACCGCTAAGCTATCGCGGCAGATTGTCGCAACGAGCGTCGGGCGCACGGGCGTCCTCGGCCGTTCGATCGAAGATCGACGGCTGAGATTCGTCCTCCGGGTGAAGGTGGAAGCGAGTAGCAGTGGAGATGCGGTGATCAAGCACCACGTGGTGCGCTATGGGCCGTTGATCATCAGATCAATGGCTAGGACTTCTTGGGCCCATTGCAAGAGCTCCAGATGTCAGATTTGGCCGATTTCGAGTTCGTTGGACTCCGTTCGTCGCTCTAAATCCATCCGTGTGGTTCGATTGCTCATCTGAGGCCTGTTTTGACAAGTGCTCTTACAAATGGCCATTAATACTGTTTTATAAGCAATCTTAATGTGTGATGCATGCAATGCTCCCATTCCTATTTATGATGTGTTATCTATGCATTTTGTTCTTAAGATAAACCCCATTTAACAGAGTTATCACCCCGAGATGCAGTATTATCATACCCCCATGCTTACTCCTTACTAGTCCCTAGCAAGGTTTATTCTAGCCTTTATTTCTAGTCAGAATTTAAGAAGTAATCTGCTTAGACATTTCATCACTTGTCAATAGAAGGAAATATACTATGATCTTAATCTACAAAGACTAAGCAGCGCTCGAGTGTCTGCCAAAATACAAATCGCCAGAATCCTTGCTTTAATGTATGTAGATATATATATATTTCTTTTTTTTAGATTTTTTAGAATTAAGAGTGGGTCGGTAACTTTTTACGGCTACCCAACCCACCCAAAACTCGGACAAAACTCTAAGTGCTAAGCATCTTGGTGTGAAGATCGTGATAGACTCACTCAACGGTAATTTAGATAGACTCCGGGTTTCTACGCCCCTAGGTGACTGGAAGATGAAGTGTTTTGCCTGAAGGTGTATTTGTTCGATCGGTAGCTTTCTCCCTACGTTTGTTTTAATTGGGGTCAACACAAGGATTTTTCCAGTGTATATCTCCCCAGCTTGTACTACTGTTTGCACCTCAAAACACGCCTATAAGAACGCCTTCTTATGCTATTTTCTAGCATTAACTATGTATATTATAATCCTATAGTCGCATTTGTAAAAACGCTTGCATGCATGCATTTAATTGAGAGGAGAAGAGAATGGAATAAATGGCTTGCATAATTATTTTCTTTATCAAGTGTTTCTTTGCAAAAGTCCCTTCTCTATTTTTATTTTCATCTTTCTTTTTTTTCTCATTCCCGCGGCTGCCTTCTTCCCGCAGCCGCATGCAGCACCCCCGCCTCTCCCTGCTGTCCTTCCCGCGCCTCTCCCTGTTGTCCTTCCCGCACCTCTCCCTGCAGCTGCCATTCTCCCCCATTCCCCGCATGCCCCGCCATGCTCTCCTCCTCTATAAAGCCGCAGCTCTTCCTCGCGACA
This sequence comes from Thalassia testudinum, assembly GCA_037157565.1. NCBI lineage: Eukaryota > Viridiplantae > Streptophyta > Magnoliopsida > Alismatales > Hydrocharitaceae > Thalassia > Thalassia testudinum. Next base: position 98,560,373 of record JAZHRO010000031.1, on the reverse strand, counting down.
AGGAAAGGGGGGACGTTGCTGCAATACGCAGCTGCGGCAGCTGCTGAAAAATCGCCACGCTGCAGTCCACCACCTTCCTCGCCCGTTCTCCCCTCCCATACGCCGGCCCTCCGTCGAGGAGGCACCCGACGAGCAGGAGAACCCACTGTGGTGCACACCACCACAGTGGGAGCACCACCGCCCAGCTCTTCAACGAGCCGGTGGGCGTGGTGTGTTCTTTTCTCTTCGTTTGCATCTCCACGCCATTGCTGCCGCTTCAAGGTCCGAAGCTTGAAGCAGCAGCAGCATCAGCAGCCCAGCGGCGACAGCAGCAGCAGCAGCACCCCCGCCTCCTCCGCGACCTTCCCCGCAGGCGCGCAACCCCCCGCGCGCGCCTGCAGGCCCGTTCCCCGCCTCCCTCTCCGTTCTGTCCACGCCGCAGTTGCAGCCGCAGCAGGCCGCTGCGCGCACTGCAGCGGCCGGCTACGGCCTCGCGCCGACCCCCGCGACCCTCCGCGACCACTGCAGAACCTCCCCTCGCACCTCCGCGACCTTCCCCGCAGGCGCTCAACTCTCCGCGCGCGCCTGCAGGGCACTTCTCCGCTCAGTCCTCTGCTCTGTCGCCTCTGCCATTCCACCCGCGACCGGCCGCTGCGCGCACTGCAGCGGCCGGCCAGGCCTTCTCGCCGCCCCCTGCCAACCTCTGCAACCCTCTGCGACCGACTGCAGACTCCCCGCCGCCTTCTCCGAGCGCGCCATCGCCCGCTCTCCGTCCTCGCACCCGGTCTGCAGGAGACGTCTCACGTCCACTGCGCGAAGGCGCGGTGCACCGCGACGTCAGACGTCCGCCGCCGCGAGCAGACGCCTTAACTCGCTGCCATCGTCCGCGCTCGCGATCTCTCCCGCCCGCTCTTTCTCTCTCTGGCGCTCTCTCTCTCTCTCACGTATTCTCTATCTCTCTCTCTCTCTCTCTTTTTTCACTTACAGCAACACACACACACCCATTCACCGACACACACACACACACTCATAGTAACATATATACATATATATATATATATATATATATATATATATACATATATATATCTATATATATACTTATATATACATAGTATATCTATATAGTTATGTATACATACATATAATATAATATATATATACATATACATATATAATATATATATATATATATATACACATACTCATATACATATATATATATATATACATATCTATATACTTATACATATACACATATATATATACATATATATCTAGATACATATATACTTATATACATATATATATATATATATCTATATAGTATTATATATACTTATATACATATATACATAGCTATATACATATATACATACATATATATATATATATCTATATATATCTATACATATATACTTATACATTTATATACATACATATGTACATATACTTTCATGTTATTTATTATACGCTGTATCGCGGGGATATCTGCACCAGTTGCTGATATTCCCTGATACACGCGTACAAAAAAAAGCGTGGTCCCATACATCATCCATCCTCCATCCACACTCCACGCGGCACCTAGTCGTGTTGGTTGCGTCTCTCTAGACGTCGGCTGACTCGACATAGTGCTACACTCTATCGTCACCTCCACCCCCACCCCTTTATATATATACTACATATAAATATATATCTATAGCTACTATATTTACTTTCTATCTGTTAGCTTCCTTCTTAGTAAAAAGATAAAAAAAAAGGTATAAAAGTGAAAAGATAATCTTTGATTTGCAGGTACTTCGTCTTGCGAGTAGCAAGGCGTGTTTTGGAACTCTGTTTTGGCTAAAAGCCAAGGACACAATTTTTGAGGGTGTGCCTCAAGAACAAGGATTACCAGAAAAAAACCTAAATAAGAAAAATACCAAAAACAGAATAAACGAACGGAAGAGACGCGTTTTAAGGAAAACGTAGAAACTCGACTTGAACCCCACTTCCCTGAGTTCGACCCTGGGCCTAAAAGTGACAAGATAAAATCAATTAGGCCAGGTTAAAAATTTTGTAAAGAGATGGTTAGGTCTGAAATAGGTTAACCACTATACACATTTCAACGATAAAAATATCATATTAACAACCTATCCAGGCCGACCATCATAACTTTTCTGGCGCCGTTGCCGGGGAGGTGCACTTTCGAGTAAGTTTCTATCCAATTCCTTTAAATTTGTCTCTTCTCTCTTCACGGGTATTGTTGTTTTTGGTGTGCAGGTGAACCTGGTGGAAGGAGAAGAAGGCTGACGAAGTCGAGGACGTGAGCAGATCCAAGGCGGGAACGAGAGCGTGAAGACGCCGACATCGCATTGGAACTTCGCACACGTTGCCGAGCAAGTAGGTTTTCTTTTCTCATCAAATTAGGGTTAACTTGCCACCACACAAAAAAAAAAAAATTTAAAACTAAAAATTAGAAAAACTTCTTGGGATTTCTTGAGGGCAAGTGGATTAAAATTCACTTGATTGATTGGTTGTCTTCACTCCCACTGCCCTGGGATTTCCCGCCTTACTTCGCATAGCGAAAATTCTAGAATCTTGATTCTTAGATTTTTCGCCATGGGAAGTATTCTTTGAGGCAAAGAAAAAGATTGCTTGTATCCCTCTTTTGCCTCAATTATCTTTAATTCAGGATCACATTTTTGGTGGGGAGATTTGGAATTGAGTTGATTCCAACCCCACCACGACTTTTCAAACTTGCCTGTGATTCGATCCTGAATACTTCAACCCCAACAATTTTACTTTCTTTATCTGTTGGTTGAAGCCTTGTGTGTGGATATCTTTCTGGTGATTGGGAGCACTTGAATTGAAGTGTTTTGGCTCCCTTTCACATTGGTATAAAATTGATTCGCGCATCCACACATAGAAATCTCCATTTAGGGTAGCCCATTGCATTTTAGCATGCATTAACTAACTGATAATTGAAGAAGGGTTTCTTGGGCTTTAGAAAGAAAACCTGTATTCTTGCAAAACCCGGAGATTGGTTGAATTGGTAATTCAGCAAAATCCTAAAATTCATACTACTTAAGGTTGAACTCTAAAAACCATTCACCAATTAAAACTTCAATTCGGGGAGATTTCCCCGTTGCATGCTTGTTTTTACACACTCTTAAAATCAATCACTTGGGCATTACCCGTAAACAACGCCCTTCATATTCCAAAAGCACTTGACCCTAAGCCTCTAATTAAAACTGGTAGTAACTTGACCCTTACTAAGGATTGGAGGTCTAACTACCTGTGTGTAGCGACTACGTGCTGGTGAGAGTTCCCGCGTGCTATCGGGTGTCTAAGACTGGGGCAAACGGCCTTTCAATCTGGCCCGGTGGTTCCGCGGTGCTCGCATTCGGTTCCGTAGTTCGTGATAGTAGGTAACTTAGATCTTTAGGTCTAAGGGCACACTGTAGAGGTTAGGAACTTGACTGTATTGATTTGTAATCAAGTGTACCTTTGCGGCGTCATTTCTCTCATCCCTTTTCCCTTCTCATCTCCCCAATTCTTTCTGCGGTAGTGCATGTTTGGGAGGAGGTCACAAAACCCTGAATTGCTTGTATTGACTGATAAATCTAGAAAAAGAGCCGAATCATCCTCCTCCTCCACAAACATGGCACACACCCCCGCCTCACCACTTCGTCACAATTTCAATTCTTTCAACACCAGGCTTATCCCTGGAAACCCTGCAAGACCTTCCTTATCGAGTGTCGCGCCAAGCGACTCGGTAAGTCATGTGGAACTGGCTTCTGTGAGCCAGTATTTCAACACGGAGGACCAAGCCTCCGTGTACTCGGACACATATGCGGACACGTCTTCTGGCATAGAAGATGCCTGCACCCTGGGGAATAACCCATTTTCTGCCACGTATAACCCAGGGTGGCACAATCATCCCAATTTTGCATGGTCCAACAACCCGCAGCGTCGAAACCCCGCTGGTGGACCAATGCGAGCGTCTGCACCCGTCATCCCAAGGGCCCAGTCTAATCCTATGGCAACTCTGCCATCAGGCCCTTGTGTACAGAAAACCAAACACGCATCAAAACCTCTTGATAAATTGATGCGAATGATGACGGAAATGTCAAAGCGCCATAAAGAAAACATGACCTCTCTTCAGCATTTGGCGCAGCAGAATGCTGAGATCAGTCAACTAAGCATGGTGACTCGATCTCAGGGCACTTTTCCCGCCCAACCTGTTCCAAACCCGCAAAACTTTGTACCCTGTGGTCCGCAACCACAGGTACAACCTTCTCAGGAACAGGCTCATCAAATTCTGCAAGCTCCGAGTATTCCTTCGGGATTTCAGGTTAATCCCGCTGCCGCACCGCACTCTTATGATGATAGTAATCACATCAAGGATGACACGTCTGACGAGGACGTGACTGTCAGTACGTGTATCGAACTAATTGGAGCCGATTCAGACTGCTGCAAATTACCTGACGACTGCCTGACCAACACAAACTGTGACGTTCCCCAATCCCTCCCTATTCCTGTACCTTCTCCTGACCAGACTTCTGACGAGGTTTTCTCCACTTCCCATACCTCGTGGTCTGAGTCATTGCTGGGCTGCTCACCGCCGGTCCACACTATGGAAGACCGGATTGCCCTTTCTTTCCCGCTAAATCAGGCGGATTTGCAAATCCACACTGGGACCTTGAGCCCACATCTTACTCACCGGGGCTATTCCCTTTTGGATCCATCTATCCAAAAAGCCCCCCTTCTTGGCCAATCTAAGGGCCAACTTCCTCTTCCTGATCTGTTTTCTGATCCGCCTGGGACACTCTCGTCCCAGAAAATGCCAAATCTCTCACCATCCACCATTACTTTTCACGCCTCTATCGCGATTACTTCGCTTTTCTCTTCACCACCCACCATCCACCCACCCTTCCACCCTGATTTATACCCTGAACCTCAGCTCCTGTTACCCGATCTGTCGTCCGTTCTCTGCCTTTCCCTGCATGCATATGAGGACATAGCATTGTTTGGCATGGGGGGGTGGATAGGCATCCATAGGATCCGGGTATTTTATGGTATCAGACAATTACCACCTATTTATAAATATGCAAGAAAAAGAAAAAAGAAAAGAAAAAAATAAATAAATAAATATATATATATATTAGTAATAAATGGTGTTTAGTAATGATCTAAAAGCTGAAACAAAAATACAATAAGTGTTTATGGATATTCAACCTCTGTTTTGAGGAATTTCCAGGCCACAGAAGCTTGATTCGCTCAGGCTCGGCTTAATTCACTTAAAGCATTGACGAAATAGATCAAAATCTCTCCTAACTAAGAACGTTTCTTGTACCTGAGACACCAGTACAGGATTCGTTGGTTTGCTTTTTCTTGAGAGCTTAAGTAAACTTGGTTCACACTACACATATCAGGAAAGAACAGGTGAACATAAGATCCAACCCTAGTGTTCATTAGGGAAGGTCGAGTCCTTACCTGTGCGCGCAGGTAGACTTTTTATCCCAGGCTTTAGTCTTGTGTTTAGGAGCGACTCTTTTCACCAAAAAGAAACTCTCCCACCAAAAAAAAAAAAAAAAAAAGTCTGCTCTGTCAAAATGTGTTGTAAGAGATATACTGACACATGTTTCAAAAAAAAAAAAAAAGAAAAGAAAAGAAAAAAATATAAAAGAGTCAGTATATCTCATAAATGTCTGTATACTTTATTTTTCGGTGAGCCAAAAAAAAAAAAAGAAAAAAAAAAAAATCAAAAATGGGAGTTGAGTTTTCCGTATTCATCTTAAGGGTCAATCCGAAAACACGAGCTGAAACTGGGACCAACCTGTACTTAAAAATTCGTGAAACCCTGGAATTGAGTCTTAATGTTCATCTGGTTAGTCTTGATCCATCACTATGCACAAACCATAACCTCTTGAGCTCTCGAGTATGGCAAAACCTCCTGGGTCCTGGAAATCGTACTTAAGGTTTAAATATCAAGAGTCCTGGTTAGTTGAGAGATAATCTTTGTCATGTAAGACTTAAAGTACTGGTAATCTTCTCTACAATTGGTTCTCACAATATCCGATAATAAACACACCGATATCATCTCAGAAGAAAATCTTCAGCTTAAGATCATTTCTAAATACGATTTTGCTAGGGACTAGCAAAAGATAGGCATGGGGGTATATGTTTGCACCTCAAAACACGCCTATAAGAACGCCTTCTTATGCTATTTTCTAGCATTAACTATGTATATTATAATCCTATAGTCGCATTTGTAAAAACGCTTGCATGCATGCATTTAATTGAGAGGAGAAGAGAATGGAATAAATGGCTTGCATAATTATTTTCTTTATCAAGTGTTTCTTTGCAAAAGTCCCTTCTCTATTTTTATTTTCATCTTTCTTTTTTTTCTCATTCCCGCGGCTGCCTTCTTCCCGCAGCCGCATGCAGCACCCCCGCCTCTCCCTGCTGTCCTTCCCGCGCCTCTCCCTGCTGTCCTTCCCGCACCTCTCCCTGCAGCTGCCATTCTCCCCCATTCCCCGCATGCCCCGCCATGCTCTCCTCCTCTATAAAGCCGCAGCTCTTCCTCGCGACAAGGAAAGGGGGGACGTTGCTGCAATACGCAGCTGCGGCAGCTGCTGAAAAATCGCCACGCTGCAGTCCACCACCTTCCTCGCCCGTTCTCCCCTCCCATACGCCGGCCCTCCGTCGAGGAGGCACCCGACGAGCAGGAGAACCCACTGTGGTGCACACCACCACAGTGGGAGCACCACCGCCCAGCTCTTCAACGAGCCGGTGGGCGTGGTGTGTTCTTTTCTCTTCGTTTGCATCTCCACGCCATTGCTGCCGCTTCAAGGTCCGAAGCTTGAAGCAGCAGCAGCATCAGCAGCCCAGCGGCGACAGCAGCAGCAGCAGCACCCCCGCCTCCTCCGCGACCTTCCCCGCAGGCGCGCAACCCCCCGCGCGCACCTGCAGGCCCGTTCCCCGCCTCCATCTCCGTTCTGTCCACGCCGCAGTTGCAGCCGCAGCAGGCCGCTGCGCGCACTGCAGCGGCCGGCTACGGCCTCGCGCCGACCCCCGCGACCCTCCGCGACCACTGCAGAACCTCCCCTCACACCTCCGCGACCTTCCCCGCAGGCGCTCAACTCTCCGCGCGCGCCTGCAGGGCACTTCTCCGCTCAGTCCTCTGCTCTGTCGCCTCTGCCATTCCACCCGCGACCGGCCGCTGCGCGCACTGCAGCGGCCGGCCAGGCCTTCTCGCCGCCCCCTGCCAACCTCTGCAACCCTCTGCGACCGACTGCAGACTCCCTGCCGCCTTCTCCGAGCGCGCCATCGCCCGCTCTCCGTCCTCGCACCCGGTCTGCAGGAGACGTCTCACGTCCACTGCGCGAAGGCGCGGTGCACCGCGACGTCAGACGTCCGCCGCCGCGAGCAGACGCCTTAACTCGCTGCCATCGTCCGCGCTCGCGATCTCTCCCGCCCGCTCTTTCTCTCTCTGGCGCTCTCTCTCTCTCTCACGTATTCTCTATCTCTCTCTCTCTCTCTTTTTTTTCACTTACAGCAACACACACACACCCATTCACCGACACACACACACACACACTCATAGTAACATATATATATATATATATATATATATATATATATATATACATATATATATATATATATATATATACACATATATCTATATATATACTTATATATACATAGTATATCTATATAGTTATGTATACATACATATAATATAATATATATATACATATACATATATAATATATATATATATATATATATATATATACACATACTCATATACATATATATATATATATACATATCTATATACTTATACATATACACATATATATATACATATATATCTAGATACATATATACTTATATACATATATATATATATATATCTATATAGTATTATATATACTTATATACATATATACATAGCTATATACATATATACATACATATATATATATATATCTATATATATCTATACATATATACTTATACATTTATATACATACATATGTACATATACTTTCATGTTATTTATTATACGCTGTATCGCGGGGATATCTGCACCAGTTGCTGATATTCCCTGATACACGCGTACAAAAAAAAGCGTGGTCCCATACATCATCCATCCTCCATCCACACTCCACGCGGCACCTAGTCGTGTTGGTTGCGTCTCTCTAGACGTCGGCTGACTCGACATAGTGCTACACTCTATCGTCACCTCCACCCCCACCCCTTTATATATATACTACATATAAATATATATCTATAGCTACTATATTTACTTTCTATCTGTTAGCTTCCTTCTTAGTAAAAAGATAAAAAAAAAGGTATAAAAGTGAAAAGATAATCTTTGATTTGCAGGTACTTCGTCTTGCGAGTAGCAAGGCGTGTTTTGGAACTCTGTTTTGGCTAAAAGCCAAGGACACAATTTTTGAGGGTGTGCCTCAAGAACAAGGATTACCAGAAAAAAACCTAAATAAGAAAAATACCAAAAACAGAATAAACGAACGGAAGAGACGCGTTTTAAGGAAAACGTAGAAACTCGACTTGAACCCCACTTCCCTGAGTTCGACCCTGGGCCTAAAAGTGACAAGATAAAATCAATTAGGCCAGGTTAAAAATTTTGTAAAGAGATGGTTAGGTCTGAAATAGGTTAACCACTATACACATTTCAACGATAAAAATATCATATTAACAACCTATCCAGGCCGACCATCAACTACTTCCCCGCTTCTTCCTTAAGTGTTTTGGTTCTTTTTGTGCAATTACTAAGCTGGGCTCTGGACAACCGACCAATGGGCTGTTACCCACGATCACTTACCAGTCATACTCGTGTGGTGAAGTGTAGTTTATTTTGTTTTCTTTTTTCTCCATTTTTTTTTTTGGTAGGTGGCTTCCCTGATCTCAAATTTACCTAGAGGAAATGAAGAAGAAGTGGTCCCGTGGCTAGGCTCTAGACAACCTGCCAATGGGTTGTTACCCACGACAACTTGCAAGGCATACCACCCTAAAAAGTTCATTAGCTACCCAATTTCTGTTAGAATCTCCGAGGAGTGAGTCTGTGAAAAATGTGTGCAGATGCTTAGACTCAAAGTCTTTCTGAGTTAGAGGGTGAGTTGATAAGTCGTATACTTATCACCTTATTTAGTTGGTTGATTAGAGTAGCTTATGGTTGCAAGGATTTGAAGCTAAATCCATATTTTAACGGACACCAGGGCTAATTAAGCCTGAAGGCCTGAAAAGTCTAAGTGTTCAAGTTCTTTTTGTATTATTTCCCACTATTGACAAATTTCTAATGCCTAAGTTTCTTCCTAAATTCAATTTTTTTTTATTCTATTCAGACTGATTAAATGAGCTCAAAATCATGCAATTTACCATCCTCCCCCATGCTTAAGTTGGACAATGTCCTCATTGGCAAATACATGGATGCAACAGGGGTTCAAAAAGATATTACCTGAGTGACGTAGCATACCGGATCAGTCTAAATCCTCTAGGTTGCCTCCCAGGAAGCGCTGAGTTTAACACCTCCAGCTAGGCGGTGCTTCATGTCATCCCTCAATGAGGGTGACACTCTCCTTTGGGGGAACCTGGGCTAAGAAGTGTTTCAATCCTTGGCCATTAACTATAAAACTATGCCCAGTGTTCGAGTCAGCGATTTCAACCGCCCCATTGGAGTGGGGCTTGACCACCCTAAATGGTCCTGTCCACTTGGATCTGAGCTTCCCTAGAAAGAGTTTTAAGTGGGCATTGAAAATCCAGACTTGCTGGTTAGGCTCAAAGGTCTTTCTACAAATAGTCAGTCGTGGACGGCTTTCATTTTCTCCTTATACAATCGATTGTTCTCCAAGGCATCCCGACGAATTTCTTTGAGCTAAGAGAGTTGGAGTGTCCTCTACGCATCGGCTAACTGGGAATCCATGTTACACTGCTTGACAACCCAGTAAGCCCGGTGTTCCAATTTGACAGGAAGGTGGCAGGCTTTGCCAAAGACCAGGTGATAAGGCGGCATGCCTATCGGGGTCTTGAAAGCGGTCCTGTATGCCCACTGGGCAACATCCAGTCGTGTGGACCAGTCTTTCCTGTCAGGTCTCACAGTCTTCTGTAAAATGTTCTTGATTTGTCTATTTGAGACCTCGGTCTGCCCATTTGTTTGCAGATGATACGGGGTAGCAATGCGATGGTTAACACCGTATTTTCTAAGTAGGGCACGGAATTGGGAGTGAATAAAATGACTTCCACCATCACTGATCATGGCCTTTGGTATTCCAAACCGGGAAAAGATGTTCTGCTTAACAAAGTCCATGACAATCTTATGATCGCATCGGCGGGTGGCAACGGCTTGAATCCATTTATAAACATAGTCTACTGAGACTAGGATGTACTCAAAGCCATTGGATGGCGGAAAGGGGCCCATAAAATCCATACCCCAAACGTCGAAGATCTCGACAATCAAAATGGGCTGGAGGAGCATCATATCTTTTCTATTCATGCTCCCCAGTGTTTGGTAGCGTGAGCAAGTCTTGGAAAAGTTGTGTGCATCCTTAAATAGCGAAGGCCAGTAAAATCCAGACTGCAGAACTTTCACAGCCGTTTTCTTTCCAGAGAAGTGGCCACCACAAGCTTAGTCATGACAAAAAGATAGCACACTCTGAACTTTGTTCTCGGGGATACACCTCCTGATGATCTGGCCAGCATAGAGGTGAAACAGCATGGGATCATCCCAGAAATAGTGCTTGGCCTCGGCCAAGAACCTGTCCCGTTGCTGTCTGGACCAGCTGTGCGGGATCTATTCTACAACCAGGTAGTTGACAAAGTCAGCATACCAAGGAAGTCTCTTGTCTTGCACAACTAGAATGTGTTCATCGGGGAAGGTGTCAGATAAAGGTAGGGAGGGTCCAATGTGGTCTAGGTGAAGTCTAGACAAGTGGTCAGCCACCACATTCTTTGATTCGGCTTTGTCGCGGATTTCCAGGTCAATTTCCTACAAGAGCAAGATCCATCTGATGAGCCTGGGCTTCGCGTCCTTTTTAGCCAACAGGTGTCGGATGGCTAAATGGTCAGGATAGATGGTCACGTAGGATCCCAGCAAGTAAGGTCGGAACTTCTCAAGTCCGAAAACTACAGCGAGCAATTCTTTTTCTGTGACTGTATAATTTCGTTGGGCCTCATCCAATGTCTTGCTCGCGTAGTAGATCACCACGGGTTTCTTGTCTTGTCTTTGTCCCAGGATAGTGTCTATGGCAAAATCTGATGCATCACACATAATCTCAAAGTCCTAGGACCAATCCGGGGGCTGAAGTACATGTGTTGTGGAAACTAAGTCCCAAAGGGTGTGATAAGCCTGGATGCAATCAGAGGTCATGTGGAATATGGCGTCGTTGGCCAGAAGGTCGGTTAAGGGTTTGGAAAGCTTGGAGAAGTCTTTGATGAACCTTCGATAGAAGCCAACATGTCCCAGGAATGAACGGATCTACCAGACCGAGCTAGGAGGAGGAAGTTTGGAAATCAGATCAACCTTAGCTCGATCTACCTCAATGCCCCTATCGATACGATGTGACTGAGGACGATTCCTTCTTGAACCATAAAATAGCTCTTTTCCCAACTTAACACCAAATTAACCTCGATACATCGTTTCAGGATTTTCTCCAAGTTGCTCAAATAGTGGTTGAATGAATTCCCAAATACAAAGAAATCATCCATAAAGACCTCCAGGCATTCACCCATCATTTCTGAAAAAATGGCTAGCATGCAATGTTGAAAGGTAGCAGGTGCATTGCATAACCTGAACGGCATACGACGGAATGCAAACGTGCCGCAAGGGCAAGTGAATGTGGTCTTCTCTTGATCTTCAGGAGCAATTGCGACTTGGTTATATCCTGAATATCCATCCAAGAAGCAAAAATACTTTTGCCCTGCCAATCTTTCAAGGATCTGGTCAATGAATGGCAAGGGGAAATGATCTTTCTTGGTTGCTTCATTGAGCTTCCTGTAATCAATACACACCCGCCATGAGGTGGTGGTGCGGGTGGGGATGGATTCGCCATGCTCATTGGTAACAACGGTGAGCCTGACTTTCTTTGGAACTACTTGAGTGGGGCTCACCCAGGGGCTATCAGAGATGGGATAGATGATGTCAGCGTCAAGCCACTTGATTATTTCTTTCTTAATGACCACCCGCATGTTTGGGTTTAACCGTCTCTGCATCTGGCAGGAGGGTCGTGCCCTGTCTTCCAGGTAAATCTTATGAGTGCAATAGGTGGGGCTAATTCCTCTCAAGTCTGAAATGGTCCATCCAATGGCAGCCCGATGTTCTGAAAGGGTCGCGGTCAACCTGAGTTCCTGATCCTTAGTTAAATGAGAGTTAATAATTGCAGGGAAGGTCTGGTCAGGTCCCAGGAAGACATAATTGAGATTCTCAGGTAGTGGCTTGAGTTCGGGTGCAGGTGGAACAACAGTCAATGGGAAAGGGAGGAGTTGATCAACATCAATCTCCTCAAATGGTGTTGTTTGATGGTAATCAACCCTACAGAGGTCCATGGGTAGAGATGGTGATGGGTCAGAACAGTCGTTACAGGATTGGTGGTCTGAGACAGAACTAAGGGTAAGGCATTCCTCAACCAGTGGGTTCACGGGATCATGTTCCTCAACACAATCGCAATCAAACGACTTGGTCGCCTGGAAGATATCCAACTGCATTTTCTTATCTCCGAAGGTGATTTCCATACATCCCGTGTCACAATCGATGTTCGCCTTAGCCGTAGCTAAGAAAGGTCTGCCTAAGATTATGGATGCATTCTGTAGTTTTTCGGGGACTTCCATGTCGATCACCAAGAAGTCGACCGTGAAATAAAAGTCCTTGACCCGCACAATCACGTCCTCGACAACCCCCTTCGAGGTCTTCACAAATCTACCAGCCAGCTGGATGGTGATAGGTGTGGGTGTCAACTCTCTAAAACCAAATTGGTGGTACAAGGTTGATATCAGATTGATGGAAGCACCTAAGTCCAGGAGTGCTCTATCAAATGTCATGTCCCCGATATTGCAGGATATCAGGGGTGCTCCTGGGTCAGTTCACTTGAGCGGAAGGTTGCTTGATATTACGGAACTTGCTTGATCGGAGAGCACAACTTTCCTAAATGCTTGAGGTCTTGGCTTACATTTGGGTGTACAGGCATCCTTTAAAAACTTGGTGTAAGCCAGGATATGTTTAACGGGTTCAAAGAGCAGAATATTAATTTGAACCTGCTTAGAGATCTCCAAAAGCTCCTCAATTTCCACAACACCTTTCTTCTTCTTCATTATCTCCAAGGCCTCAGGGTAAGGTGTCTGAACATAGATAGGGTCTATTTCGGGGTCCATGGGTTTTTCTAGTGCATCTTTTGAGTTGGGTATTTCAGCTGGTGAAGTCTCGGGGAGAGTTGGCCATTTGGGCTCCTGGGTTTTGGTGCAGCTTCTCAAGGTTACTGCATTCGTAGAGGCATTGGGACCATGGGTTGGTCCTTGAGAAGACAAAGATGAAGAAGCACCAAACCCAGGGGGTGTTTGTGGGGCTGGCTTGACCATGTGAGCCTACCCGGGATTGCCTTGGAACCCTTGCGAATTGGGACCTCTGTTAATCATGTTTCGCGGGTTCGATTGTGGCTAGGAAGGTAGGGATCCTTATTGTTTATAATCCAATAGTTGGCTTAACTGTCCCTTTACTAAGGCCATTTCCTCTTGATGTTTCTGGTTCATTTCAGCCATCATCTTAATCAGGGTGTCCATTTGGTTCTGTGGGGCAGGGGCCACCCTGTTCTGATTATATGGGGGTCTAACTAGTGGCCCTTGCTGATAGGGGACAAGTTTGGCTGCTGGTTTGGCCTGGGCTGGTTCTGGAATTGAGGTGGTTTCTGGTTTGTCCAACCAAAGTTGGGGTGATTACTCCAGCCAGTGTTGTAAGTGTTGGAGAAAGGGTCAGGTTTAGAATAACCTTGGACAGCTTGCACATCTTCAAGGATATCAGATGTCAATGGGGAGGGAAGAGAGTAATCAAGGGTTAAGGGAGCAAAGGTCCCTCCCTGGAACGTGGTCAAGGGTTGTTCCAGGTTCAATTGGCTCAAGAGCTAGACCAAGTCAACATTGTGAGCTCCCTTTGCTAGGGAGAAGGTCTGTAATGGGTTCCTGGTCGGGTTCAGTAGCTCATCAATCTTTTTATCCACCAATTCCACTCGATCTAATTTCTTGGCAATGATGTCCATGTCAACCATTCCAAAATTTGCTTGTACCTCATAAATCCCACCATGGGGTTGACTGGAACGGTTAAACTAGGTCATGGAGGCATTGTTGAGCAAATTTTCGCTCATAGACTCAAAGAGCTCAAATGCGCTCTCCTCATCTTTGTTTAGGAAGTTTCCCCTGCATGAGGCATCGACGAAGTTCCGTAGGTTGCTGTCCAGACCATGGTAGAAGATCTGGGCCAATTGCCACCTTGGTACTTCGTGGTGTGGGCATTTCCTCAAGAGTTCATTAAATCTTTCCGATGCCTCATGGAACTATTCCCCACCCTAGAGTGTAAAGGTAGTAATGGCTCTTCTGAGGGCATTCGTCTTTCCTATGGGGAAGAATTTCTTCAAGAATGCATGCCTCAGTTCTTCCCAGGTGGTGATGGGTCTACCTAGGGTTCTAAGCAAGTGGGATGCCTTGTCTCCTAGTGAGAAGGGGAACATCTTAATCAAAACAATGTCAAGGCTAATGTTCCTAGGTTTCACAGTTCGGGCTATCCGGTCAAGATCCTCTAGGTGCTGGAAGGGGTCCTCATTTGAGCTTCCATGGAAGTGGCTCTGAATCAGACTCAAAACATTTGGTTTTAGCTCAAAATCATCTCCCCCTTCAGGGATCCTAAGGTGCGGCTCGACTCTAATAGTGGAAGGATTGTAGAAATCATGGAGGGGCCTCAGTTCGTCCTGGAATGGTGGTAGATCAGGTGGCGGTTGCCCTTGTGGGCCTTGGAAAGATGGTGGTGGTTGCCCTTGTGGGTTCTGCAACCGATGTATGGCTTGCATGATAGTGTGGATCTGTTGCTGCTGAAACTGGTGGTTTGCGTTAATCTGGGCTTGGATGATGGCCATTGTGTCTGGTGGGGGTTGGTCCTCAACCTCATCTACCCTAGGTTCAGCCATGTTTTTAGCAGAATCAAGTCTCCTGGATTCCCATCCCAAAATAAACAACTCGGGATGCAGTGAGCATCTCCCGTGCATACACTAGAGAAGAACAGGAGGGGATGCAGAGAGAAACAGATGCGAGAAGTGTGTGTTCAATAAAGCAAACAAGCCTAGTCCTTATGGTGTATTCCTTAGGAGACCTAGAAATCTCAAAAGGGTGATTAAGTCCGTAAGCACTGGACTCCCCTTCCCAAAGCTAATCTAGCCAGGTTGATTACGAGGGGATTGCAGGGAAGGTTCTTCCTTTGGCTTGCGCCGTCGGTTCCATAGACCCCACAACCGCGGTCGTTTGACACTGCCCCGTAGCCCAGTCACCAGATTCTACTAAGGGAATGAAAGCCAAGTGCCCAGCGAACAAAACCTCACCTCTCGAGACTTAACCCAGTCCTGCCTAAGGCACGTCTACTCTATTTTAAAAGGCTAGGTTAGTGCCTGTGCTAGAGTTATGTGATGAGGCAATGATTGGGGTAGTGCCTCTTAATTTTCCACTTTCAGTGTGTGTGCTCCTATCAAAATATGATTTTCAAGCAAGGATTTTTTAAGATGTGGTGCCTTTTAATGTTTTATCCTTAGTGTCTTTTAGGATTGACGTGTCTTAACATTTTCAGACAAGTTTTAGTGGGCACGTCAAGTTTTGCACACAATTCGGTGAAAGTAGATTTTCTTTTATTGTGTAGAGGCTCTAAAACTCTAATATACTCATCCTAATGATCATGCAGCTTCTATTAGATGAGTCATTTTTAGGGTTGAGTGGTGCGGCCCAAGTCAATTCAAGGTGGCTTCGCAAACACCACTCAAAAAGAGAAAAGAACACTCCAAGAATTTATTCAGAATGTTAGAGTGTATTCTTTTTGTTGGGTGATGTGTTAAGGATGTAGGTCTGGCAATCGTACACCACGCCAATTTTTTTTATATTTTCAAGCAAGCATGAGTGAAGAAATACTCACGACCAGTCCTTGTTGCGCTTACTCCCTCGTTACCGTCACGAGTTGCACTGCTTCGCCGTCCAAGCGCTAAATTCCTGCAACCATCAAGTAGAAGGTGACAAGGCGTTAGACGATGTGAGCATGGATGTAAAATGGAAGTGACAAAACAAATCCATTGCCTCCCTGGTAACGGTGCCAAAAACTGACGTGTGCGTGACGCGTTTGTTTAGAAGAGTCATTATAGCTTGCGCTTGCAACGTCGGTTTTAAAATAAAGAAACAGACGTGAGTCCGAGTGTCGATCTCAGGGAGACGTGAAAATCAAATTTCTCCTGTCACTTAATGTCACGAAAATAATGGGTTTTTGCTTGCGAAAAATCATGTGTGAAAAGTGAGTGAGAGAGAGAGAAGAGAGAGAGATTAGGGTTAGAATTGTTTCATTCGCAACATGCAACTTGAATAGAAAATAGAGCAAGCAATTGAATAAAAAACAACTTCATATAACATGCTACTTTAGTTCATCATTACAACACTAGATAAATGCTTGAACATAAGTAAAGTAAAGCATAAAAGGAGAGAGAGAGAGGGGACGGCGAACCAACCACGGTGGTGGAGAGGGCTCCATCGACGGCTCGTCGTCTCTGACGATTACAAAAGGGCTTAAAGGTAGCTAGGAGGGAGATAGAACACTTGCAAGTGGAGTGAATGCCCACCATGGGTGGTTGGAAGGGGTTTAAGTAGGAAAAAGGGCTTTCCAGATGAAGAAGGGGTTTTATTGACATCCGGGACGTCGCTAAAACCCTTCCAAAAACGTTGGTGAAGGTCCCTGTCCACCGGTCGCTCGCCCGCGGCTGTGCATCTTCACGCCTGATCCGCATGCGTGCGTCGTAAGCCGTCCGATCGAAGATTGGACTGCTGAGATTCCGCGCGGGGCACGTGCCCGGATCGCGCCCACGCCACCCGTGTCATCGCGAGCGTCCGCTGTGGACGCGCGAGATTGCACCACGTCGCTCCATCTGCGTCGTCCGCTGCTGATCGAGCAGTCCAATTTCGCTCGTGCGCGCCTTCGCCTTCGATTTGGTGCGCGGCGCGTTTCGAACCCGCACCCCCTGGTTGCGCTGTTGAGGTGCCAACCGCTGCGCTGTCGCAGCGAATTGTCGGGGTGAGCGTCGAGCGCGTGGGCGTCCCTGGTCATTCGATCGGAGATTGACAGCTGAGATTCGTCCTCCGGGTGAAGGTGGAAGCGAGCAGCGGTGGAGATGCAGTGATTGGGTGCCACATGGCGCGCTGTGGGCCGTTGATCACCAGATCAATGACTAGGATTTCTTGGGCTCATTGCAGGAGCTCTGGATGTTGGATTTAGCCGATTTCGAGTCTGTTGGACTCCGTTCGTCGCTTGAATCCATCCATGCGATCCGATTGCTCATCTGAGGCTTGCTTTGACAAGTGATCATACAAATGGCCATTAATACTGTTTTATAAGCAATCTTAATGTGTGATGCATGCAATGCTCCCATTCCTATTTATGATGTGTTATATATGCATTTTGTTCTTAAGATAAACCCCATTTAACAGAGTTATCACCCCAAGATGCAGTATTATCAGCCAACATGTCCCAGGAATGAGCAAATCTGCTGAAGCGAGCTAGGCGGAGGAAGTTTGGAAATCAAATCAACCTTAGCCCGATCAACCTCAATGCCCCTATGCAATATGATGTGATCGAGGATGATTCCTTCTTGAACCATAAAATGGCTCTTTTCCCAACTTAACACCACATTAACCTCGATACATCGTTTCGGGATTTTCTCCAAATTGCTCAAACAGTGGTCGAATGAATTCCCAAATGCAGAGAAATCATCCATAAAGACCTCCAGGTATTCACCCACCATTTCTGAAAAAATGGCTAGCATGCAACGCTGAAAGGTAGCAACTGCGTTGCATAACCCAAACAGCATACGATGGAATGCAAACGTGTCGTACAGGCAAGTGAATGTGGTCTTCTCTTGATCTTGAGGAGCAATTGCGACTTGGTTATATCCTGAATATCCATCTAGGAAGCAAAAATACTTTTGCCCTACCAATCTTTCAAGGATCTGGTTAATGAATGGCAAGGGGAAATGATCTTTCTTGGTTGCTTCATTGAGCTTCCTGTAATCAATACACACCCTCCATGAGGTGGTGGTGCGGGTGGGGATGGATTCGCCATGCTCATTGGTAACAACGGTGAGCCCGGGTTTCTTTGCAACCACTTGAGTGGGGCTCACCCAGGGGATATCAGAGATGGGATAGATGATGTCGGCATCAAGCCACTTGATAATTTCTTTCTTAACAACCTCCCGCATGTTTGGGTTTAACCGTCTCTGCATCTGGCGGGAGGGTCGTGCCCCGTCTTCTAGGTAAATCTTATGAGTGCAATAGGCGGGGCTAATTTCTCTCAAGTCTGAAATGGTCCATCCAATGGCGGCCCGATGTTCTGAAAGGGTCACGGTCAACCTGAGTTCCTGATCCTTTCTTAGATGAGAGTTAATAATCATAGGGAAGGTCTGGTCAGGTCCCAGGAAGACATACTTGAGATTCTCAGGTAGTGGCTTGAGTTCGGGTGCGGGTGGAACAACAGTCGATGGGAAAGGGAAAGGTGGGAGTTGATCAACATCAATCTCCTCAAATGGTGTTGTTTGATGGTAATCAGCCCTACAGAGGTCCATGGGTAGAGATGAGTCAACACAGTCATTATAGGATTGGTGGTCTGAGACAGAACTAAGGGTGAGGCTTTCCTCGACCAAAGGTTCCACGGGATCATGTTCCTCAACACAATCGCAATCAAAAGACTTAGCCGCCTGGAAGATATCCAACTGCATTTTTTTGTCTCCGAAGGCAATTTCCATACATCCCATGTCACAATCGATGTTCGCCTTAGCCGTAGCTAAGAAAGGTCTGCCTAAGATTATGGGTGCATTCTAGAGTTTTTCAGGGACTTCCATGTCAAGCACCAAGAAGTCGACCGGAAAATAGAAGTCCTTGACCCGCACAATCACGTCCTCGACAACCCCCTTCTGGGTCTTCACAGATCTATCGGCCAGTTGGATGGTAACAGGTGTGGGTGTCAACTATCTGAAACTAAATTGGTGGTACAAGGCTGTTCGAATCAGATTGATGGAAGCACCAAAGTCCAGGAGCACTCTATCAAATGTCATGTCCCCAATATTGCAAGATATCAAGGGTGCTCCTGGGTCAGTTCGCTTGAGGCGAAGGCTTCTTGATATTACGGAACTAGCTTGCTCGGAGAGCACAACCTTCCTAGGTGCTTGAGGTCTTGGCTTACGTTTGGGTGTACAGGCATCCTTTAAAAGCTTGGCGTAAGCCGGGATGTGCTTAATGGCTTCGAGGAGTGGAATATTAATCTGAACCTGCTTAAAGATCTCTAAAAGCTCCTCAGTTTCTACAATAGTTTTCTTCTCCTTGATTGTTTCCAAGGCCTCGGGGTAGGGCATCTGAACATAGATAGGGACTATTTCTAGGTCCTTGGGTTTTTCTAGTGCCTCTTCTGAGTCGAGTGTTTCAGCTGGTGAAGTCTCGGGAAGAGTCAGCCATTTGGGATCCTAGGTTTTGGTGCCGCTTCTCAAGGTTACCGCTTTCGCAGAGGCATTGGGACTATGGGTTGATCCTTGAGAAGACGAGGACGAAGAAGCATTGAACCCAGGGGGTGTTTGTGGGGCTGGCTAGACCATGTGAGCCTGCCCGGGATAGTCCTGGAACCCTTGCGAATTAGGGCCTCTGTTAATCATGTTTCACGGGTTCGGTTGTGGCTGAGAAGGTAGGGATCCTTGTTATTTACAGTCCAAAAGTTGGCTTAACTATCCCTTTACTAAGGCCATTTCTTCCTGGTGTTTCTGGTTCATTTCAGCCATCATCTTTATCAAAATGTCCATTTGGTTCTGTGGGGGAGGGGCTGCCCTGTTCTGATTGTATGGGGGTCTAACTGGTGGTCCGTGATGATAGGGGGGAAGTTTGGCTGCTGGTTTGGCCTGGGCTGGTTCTGGAATTGAGGTGGTTTCTGGTTTGTCCAACCAAAGTTGGGGTGATTATGCTAGTCAATGTTGTAAGTGTTGGAGAAAGGGTCAGGTTTAGCTTAACCTTGGACAGCTTGCACATCTTCAAGGATAGCAGATGTCGATGGGGAGGGAAGAGAGTAATCAAGGGTTGAGGGAACAAAGGTCCCTCCCTAGAACGTGGTCAAGGGTTGTTCCAGGTTCAGTTGGCTTAAGGGCTGGACCAAGTCAACATTATGTGCTCCCTTTGCTAGGGAGAAGGTCTATAATGGATTCCTGGTCTGGTTCAGTAGCTCAGCAATCTTTTTATCCACCAATTCCACTCGATTTAGTTTCTTGGCAATGATGTCCATGTCAGCCATTCCAGAATTTGCTTATACCTCATAAATCCCGCCACGGGGTTGACTGGATCGGTTAAACTGGGTCATGGAGGCATTATTAAGCGAATTTTCACTCATAGACTCAAAGTGCTCAAACGCGCTCTCCTCGTCTTTGTTTAGGAAGTTCCCCGCACATGAGGCATCGACGAAGTTCCGTAGGTTGCTATCCAGACCGTGGTAGAAGATCTGGGCCAATTGCCACCGTGGTACTTCGTGGTGTGGACATTTCCTCACGAGTTCATTAAATCTTTCCCACGCCTCATGGAACTATTCCCCACCCTAGAGTGTAAAGGTAGTAATGGCTCTTCTGAGAGCATTGGTCTTTCCTATAGGGAAGAATTTCTTTAGAAATGCATGCCTCAGTCCTTCCCAGGTGGTGATGGGTCTACCTAGGATTCTAAGCCAGTGAGAAGCCTTGTCTCTCAACGAGAAGAGGAACATCTTAATCAAAACAATGTCAAGGCTAATGTTCTTAGGTTTCACAATTCTGGCTATCCGGTCAAGATCCTCTAAGTGCTGGAAGGGGTCCTCATTTGAGCTTCCATGGAAGTGGCTCTGAATCAGACTCAAAACATTTGGTTTTAGCTCAAAATCATCTCCCCCTTCAGGGATCCTAAGGTGTGACTCGACTCTAATAGCGGAAGGATTGTAGAAATCACAGAGGGCCCTCAGTTGGTCCTGGAATGGTGGTAGATCAGGTAGCGGTTGCCCTTGTGGGCCTTGGAACGATGGTGGTGGTTGCCCTTGTGGGTTCTGCAACCGGTGTATTGCTTGCATGATAGTGTGGATCTGTTGCTGCTAAAGCCGGTGGTTTACGTTAATCTGGGCTTGGATGATGACCATTGTGTCTGGTGGGGGTTGGTCCTCAACCTCATCTACCCTAGGTTCAGCCATGTTTCTAGCAGAATCAAGTCACCTGGATTCCCATCCCAAAACAAACAACTCGGGATGCAGTGAGCGTCTCCCGTGCATACACTAGAGAAGAACAGGAGGGCATGCAGAGAGCGACAGATGCGAGAAGTGTGTGTTCAACCAAGCAAACAAGCCTAGTCCTTATGGTGTATTCCTTAGGGGACCTAGAAATCTCCAAAAGGGTGATTAAGTCCCTAAGCACTGGACTCCCCCTCCCAAAGCTAATCTGGCAAGGTTGATTACGAGGGGATTGCAGGTAAGGTTCTTCCTTTGGCTTGCGTCGCCGGTTCCATAGACCCCACAACCGCGGTTGTTTGACACTGCCCCACAGCCTAGTCACCAGATTCTACTAAGGGAATGAAAGCCAAGTGCCCAGCAAACAAAACCTCGCCTCTCGAGACTTAACCCAGTCCTGCCTAGGGCACGTCTACTCTATTTTAAAAGGCTAGGATAGTGCTTGTGCTAGGGTTATGTGATGAGGCGTTGATTGGGGTAGTGCCTCTTAGTTTTCCACTTTCAATGTATGTGCTCCTATCAAAACATGATTTTCAAGCAAGGATTTTTTTTTTTAAGATGTATCTTTTAATATTTCATCCTTACTTTAGTGTCTTTTAGGATTGACGTGTCTTAATATTTTCAGACAAGTTTCAGTGGGCACGTCAAGTTTTGCACACAATTCAGTGAAAGTAGATTTCCTTTTGTTGTGTAGAGGCTCTAAAACCCTAATGTACTCATCCTAATGATCATGCAGCTTCTATTAGATGAGCCATTTTTAGGGTTGAGTGGTGTGGCCCTGTAGATTCCCTACTAGGAGGGGGTGACGAAATAAATTACGGAAAATATAATATAAACAATCTCACAAAAATTCAATAACACAAGGTACACAATTATTTTTAAGTGGAAACCCAAACCGGGTGAAAACCACCTCCTAACCCTCTCGAGTTAGGATTTTCCGATCAACCAAGTTGATCAAATCCACTAAATGAATCACTTAAACGAGGGTGATTCAACCTCAATTACAACCACGCTACAAGTGAGAGGGTAGCGTTCCTCAACCCCTTCTCTTCACGAGAAGGATTTTGTCCCACAAAGGAGACGGGAATTCGCAAAGCGAATACCCAAACAAATAACAAAGTAAAATAACAAATATAGTCCTATAGAGCCAACAAAGATTTAAACCTAGCTTCTATAGGAATTAGGAAACTCCCCTTTGCAAGGAGTGCGTCGAATCGATGACACAGGTGAGTGAGACACGCGATGACGCAACGTCGCTCTCGTGAACTTCAACGGGAGAGCAGGTGCGCAAAGGCTTGATGCTCTCAAGATGTAGAACTTGAGCTTGGAGAGCAAGAGCTTTTCTTGGACACAAAAGAGTGTGAAAGTATATTACTAGGTGTGTCTTGTGTATCTAGGTGTGTGTTTGTGTGCAAGAGGTTCCTCTCTATTTATAGAGGCCTTAGGAAAGCTTTGGAAGGCTTAGGAAAGCTCCCATAGCCGTTGGGTGTAAAGCCCAAGAGAATCAGGCCGAAATCAGGAACAATGATTGCACTGACAGGGTTATCAAACGTCTGATCCGGGCATCAGACGTCTGGGAAACCAGTTTAAGACGTCTGAAAATAAGGTCAGACGTCTGATTTTATGCGGGTTTCTTCCTAACTTGAATCAGATCTAGACAGGGTTCTAGTGCAAGTCCATCAGACGACATATAGGACGTCTGGCACTATGTCTAGATGTCTGAAAACCTACTTTTCTGCGGGAATGGATTTCCAAGAGAGTGCAACGGCTAGAAAATCTCTGAGAAGAGATTTTCGGGTCAACCGAGGTAAAACGGTCATCTATCAGACGTCTGGAAAGGCTTAAGGACGTCTGATAAGGCTCTAACGGTCATATCCTCCCGTGTTTGCTAAGGCAGTCAACGGTCCACTAATTGGACGTCTGGCAAAAACATCAGACGTCTTCTAAGACGTCTGGTATAAAGTCTGGACGTCTGATTTCATCAAACAGAGCTAACTAAGTCCAGCCTAATTGTTATCAGACGTCTGAATCAACAGTCAGACGTCTTAAAACATATTATCAGACATCTGTTTCTGGAATTAGACGTCTGAAAAGGTTGTTTGAACCCTATATTGGTTTTCTAAGTTCTCTACAGAAAACCTAAGTATCCTAGCGTTGTGCTGGTGTTCCTAAGACTACTGTTAGGGTACTTTGAGGCTCTTTAACATGATGTTCTAAGGAACAAAAAGAGCAAGGAAATAAAGACAAAAGTACATAAAAGAAATAAATAGAATTCTATCCTATTCTTCTTGTCCTTTCATCTTCAATCTATTGCTCTTCGCGAATCTCCTCTGTTTTCCATCAACCTCCTCCAATCCATCCTGGATGCGAGCTCGAACTCCGTCTAATCACGTCTCCATTTGTAATTTGCCTAAAATCTAAGACTTCAAGTGCAAATGTTAAATGACACGTGTTTTGTTATCATCGAAACAATCGGTCGCGATGCTCTAGCACTAACAGGCCCAAGTCAATTCAAGGTAGCTTCGCAAACACCACTCAAAAAAATGAAAGAAGAACACTCCAAGGATTTATTCAGAATGTTAGAGTGTATTTTTTTGTTGGGTGATATGTTAAGGATGTGGGTCAGGCAATCATACACCACGCTAATTTTTTTTCAGTTTTACAATTTTTTTAGATTTTTAAGCAAGCAAACAACCATGAGTGAAGAAATACTCACGACCGATCCTTGTTGCGCCTACTTCCTTGTTACCGTCATGAGTTGCGCTACTTCACCGTCCAAGCGTCGAATTCCTACAACCATCAAGTAGAAGGAGACAAGGCGTTAGACAATGTGAGCATGGATGTAAAATGGAAGTGACGAAACAAATCCATTGCTTCCCCGGCAACAACACCAAAAACTGATGTGGGCGTAGCACGTTTGTTTAGAAGAGTCGGTATAGCTTGCGCTCGCAATGTCGTTTTTAAAATAAAGAAACGGACGTGAGTTCGAGTGTCGATCTCAGGGAGGCGTGAAAATCGGATTTCTCTTGTCACTTAATGTCACGAAAATAATGGATTTTTGCTTGCGAAAAGTCGTGGGTGAAAAGTGAGTGAGAGAGAGAGAGAAAGAGAGAAGAGAGATAGATTAGAGTTAGAATTATTTCATTCGCAACATGCAACTTGAATAGAAAATAGAGCAAACAATTGAATAGAAATCAACTTCATTTAACATGCAACTTTAGTTCATAATTACAACACTAGATAAATGCTTGAACATAAGTAAAGTAAAGCTTAAAAGGAGAAAAGAGAGAGGGGGGGACAGCGAGGCAGCCACGGTGGTGGAGAGGGCTCCGTCGGCGGCTCGTCGTCTCCGACGATTACAAAAGGGCTTAAAGGTAGCTAGGAGGGAGATAGAACACTTGCAAGTGGAGTGAATGCCCTCCATGGGTGGTTGGAAGGGGTTCAAATAGGAATAAGGGCTTTCCAAATGAAGAAGGGGTTTTAGTGACGTCCGGGACATAGCTAAAACCCTTCCAAAATTGTCGGTGAAGGCCCCTGTCCACCGGTCGCTCGCTTGCGGCTATGCTTCTTCGTGCCTGATCCGCATGCGCGCGTCGTAAGCCATCTGATCGAAGATCGGACAGCTGAGATCCCGGGTAGGGCGCGCGTCTGGATTGCACCCACTCCCCCCACGTTATCGCAGGCGTCGACTTTGGATGCGCGATATTGCGCCGCGTCGCTTCATCCGCGTCGTCCACTGCTGATCAGGCGGTCCAATTTCGCCCGCTCGTGCCTTTGCCTTTGATTTGGTGCGCGGTGCGTTTCGGACCCACGCCCCCTGGTTGCGCGGTTGAGGCGCCGACCGCTGCGCTGCCGCAGCAAATTGTCGAGACGAGCATTGGGCGCATGGGCATTCTCGGCCGTTTAATCGAAGATCGACGGCTGAGATTCGTCGTCCGGGTGAAGGTGGAAGCGGGAAGCGGTGGAGATGCGATGATCGGGTGCCACGTGGCATGCTGTGGGTCGTTGATCATCAGATCAACGGCCAAGACTTCTTGGGCCCATTGCAGGAGCTCCGAATGTCGGATTTGGCCAATTTTGAGTCTGTTGGACTCTGTTCGTCACTCTGAATCCATACGTGTGGTCCGATTACTCATTTGAGACCTATTTTGACAAGTGCTCATACAAATGGCCATTAATACTGTTTTATAAGCAATCTTAATGTGTGATGCATGCAGTGCTCCCATTCCTATTTATGATGTGTTATCTATGCATTTCTTTCTTAAAATAAACCTCATTTAACAAAGTTATCACCCCGAGATGTAGTATTATCACCATGCAGAGGATTTCAACGCAGGAGTTGTTGGGCTAAAATCATGCCTGCGCTTTCGTACACAGGTGAAGGCTTTGGGAAGGCATGCGGTACGCTTTTCGAAGCACTTTTGGACATCTGATCACATCGCCAAACGTTCGAAGGTGCTTCCAAACGACTGGAGACCTTATCCGACGTCTGGAACTGCCCCCAAACAGTAGCAGACGGAGTCTAGACATCTGAATTAGCCGCAAGAAACACAAGGTGAGATCTGACGTCTTTTAAGACGTTTAGGACTAGTCCTAGACGTCTGATTTTGATTAGTAACCGTGTTTTTGGCCCGTTTAAGGCCCAAATGGAATCGATTTTCTGCAAACGAAGTACCGTTGTTTTTCACTTGAGTTCCTCTACGTGTTCGTGTTGAGTATCTATTGTTTTGAACTCGTCTAATGTACATTGGTCACTAGTATAGGTTACCAGTCAGTGGCGTGTTCGAGGCCCGTGGAGACGATGAGATCTGTGACACAGGCCCCCATTCCTCCCATGATACCCGGTAGAGTGGTTTAATGCATTTATTAAGAAATGAATAAAGAATATGCCTGCTTAGATTAAATTGATTAAAACTCTAGGATGTGGAATGAACCCTAGGGTAGAAATGTATGAGCATGATATGGAATTACTCTGGTTTACTTGAGATGTATGTTAAAATACAAGCCGCCTGTATGTAAATGAGAAATTGAACTGTGAAACCATAAGTTGCATGTTTATGATTGAAAACTGAATTATGAAAACACAAGCTGCCTGTATATGGATGAGGAACGAGTTGTGAAACATGAGATCTGAATATAGATAAATTAGGTGAATATGAGCATGAACCCTATGGGGAATTAGGATTAGAACTCCTGTGTATGAAAGGAATCTGGAATGTAGACAGGAAGTGTGCTGGCCCTTGTGTACACGGTACCAAGGAGAGTAACCGTCCCTTTTTAGTGTAGAGCAGAGCTAGCCTCCCTTGGGTTGAGACCCGAGATTAGGATTGGTCACTCTACACCGACTTCTGTTGGCCCTCGCATACGTGGTACCGAGGCGTGCTACTAGTGTAGGGAGGGAGCTGGCCACCCCACGGGGCCTGGGGTTCAGCTAGCCACCCTACACCGACTTTGTTAGGCCCTTTAGGCAAACCGGGGTAGTCAGACGAGGGTACATGGACTATGGAGGGGTGAGGCCCCTATTTGATTCTGAGGGGCGAGACCCCTGTTCTGAGAGGGCAAGGCCCTATACTATTCTGTGCTGTACTTTGGGCATACCCGCTAGCGGAAATGACTGACCGCATGTCAGTACGAGGTAGCTACCCGTACGCTTATGATGTAAACACATTTACACTACTTAAGATGTCTATTTATGCATGTTCTTAAGCATAGGATTGCATTTCACGATATAAATATTGCATTACATACATCATCTTGCATTTAGAATACTTTGAATAAAATGGAGGTTAATTGTCTCCTTTTATGTGCTTGGATAGGACAAATATTTCATCAGGGCCTCAGATCAAAGATCCAACCGTATGGATGTGATCAAGGCGACGATTGGAGTTCAACGACTCCAAGATCGCCCTAATCAGGCATCCGTAGCATCAGATAGTGACCCAGGAACCCTAGAAGATCAAGGGCCAGGATGGTGTAAATTCGCACTTTATTTGATAAATCCGACCGCACGGATGAATTCGGATCAACGATCGCAGCCCAACGACACAAAAATCGAGTCAATCCGACATCCGTGGCACCATCTACAACTTCCAAAAGATGGACGGCCAAGATAGCGCCACGTGGCGCCATCTCAGCCGCCCAAACGGCTGCGTGCGTCTTGTGAAAGCCCCGCGCCCAATCGCTCTCCGCCGTTGGATCTTAATCCAACGGCTGTGGGCGCTCGCATTTAAAAACGCCCGCTCGACCATCCGCGCCCCATAGCGTAGCGGTCGAGCGCGCTATCGCGAGCGCAGGGCGCGGGTTCGAGCCGTGGCGAGGAGCGGCAGGCACGAGCAATTGGAGCGTCGGATGGAGATCGGACGGCCGCGCACGCCCGATAGCGCCGATGCGCGATTGGACGCGCAATCGGACGCGCAATCAAATGCGCGGGGGGCGCGTAGCGCGCAGGCTCGGACGCATCTTAAGCCGTCCGATCTCGCGATCGGACGGCTGAAAAGCGGCGAACGTGAGTGGCCGTTGAGCGCGCGAGCAGGCGAGGAGGCGCGCGCGAGCCAGCCACTATGCCCACGTTGGGGCTTTAGTGACGAATTTATCCGTCACTAAAGACCCCTTATTTATTGTTTTGAAATTGTAATGTCCATTTTGCCCCCACTCCTTGCAACTATAAAAGGTGACCCCCTCCATATGAAATTCCCATCCCTTCTTTCTCCTCTCTACCCCTCCAAAGCTCAAAAGAAGCTTGTCCCACACCCGGGATGCTTCTTGAGAGATGAAGTCCAATTTTCATTCCCCTTCGGAAGTGGATCCCGCGACGACGATGGCGTGCTGCTCCGTTCCCGTTCTTCTGCTTCGTCCTGCTTCGTTCTCCTTCGTCCAGGCATCGTCCCGTCCGGCTCGTCCTCCAAGCAATCGTCGAGGAAGATAATTTCTCTCTCCCATTCTTATTTACAGCTTTTCTAGTGTAGAATTTTCCTGCTTTATAGTGTAATTGATTTTCCGCTTTCTAGTGTAACTTTTATAAACAATTGAAATATTGAATGCATGTTCTCTTTCTCTCTCTCTCTCTCTTATAGTTTGATAGCTCCATTGTAATTATATCGCCCTGCTTATAAAAAAAATCCTAAAAAAAATATAATTGCGAATATAGATCAACGTAGCCTCCCTGTGTTCGACCTGGAATTATTTTCGGTATAAATTTTATTTGTTGAACACGAATTCTTCACTTTTTGAACTACAACGACAGGTTTTCCAAAACCAATCTCATAAGCGTAGCGATTCGCGAAAAATACCATTCAACAGCTTATCACGCGTGCCGTAGTCACCGCTACGTCTTGACAATGACCTCGGGGTGGTTGACTGGGTGTAGGACTACCATGGGGGACTCTCTCGACCAGGAGAGCACCACGTGTACCTTCTACTCTACGGAAAAGACTGCAATCAAGATTGTTCCCATGAGGAACATGCATGATCAAGAAATACTTAGATACTTTGAGAAATAGTTGAACCAGAACACATAAATGAGATAAATAGAAATGAGAAATAAACCTATTGTTGTTTTACAGTACTTGCACTTAAATAATGTAAACACCACTCTACTCAGCGTTCACTGACTCTGTTATTTCGTAACCCTGTTTAGGACTAGGAGTTGAGCAGCCCGAGTTTCCGACTACAGAGGGTGTTGGTCCCAACTGAGCCCAGTCGTAGTTGTTTTTTAGCTCTTTCATTTTCTACTGTTGTAGTGAGTAATGGACACATTTTACTATTCATGTTACTTTCTGTTTCCTTTTCGTTTCTGTTGTAGTTGTGGTGGCATGTACTATGTTTTGAGACAGTTGTTCTACTTTCTTTACTGTTTTGTTCTTTTCTTCTGCTTAGTTATATTGCATGTGTGGATGTGATTTATTTTCCTACTTTTGGTTATTTCTTGTTGAACGACCAGGTCTTGGGATTAGTCGAGGCGAGCCGGTCTCCGGTCCTGTAAGGATCCGAGAACTAGGTCATAACAAAAATGTTTACCAGTAGGAGTGCTCATAACTTGGGAATGTTTATTGACTAAATAAGATACATTTGGATTGGTGAAATTAGGATACTGAAGGTTGCCTATAAATTGGCGAAAATTAGTGGGATTTTCCAAAGGATTCCCATTTCCTTTAATTACTTGTTCAAAGGAACTTGTAGCCATAGGTGTTTTGATGGGTTTTAAACCACCAAACCCATATTTGGAGAGGAGGTCGGAAATATACCACTGCTGTGATAATGCAAGCCCATCAATTGATTGTTGCAATTCAATGCCAAGGAAATAAGTAGTCCTTAAAATCACATATAGGCTAGGGAATTCTTTTGAGAGTTGCCCAAGTATATTTTGTAGAAGCAAAGAGTCAAATGAGATGATATTTAGATCATCTACATAGACAAGTATGATATGGAACTACCAATTTTAAGAATGAATAGAGAAGTATAAGTTTTGGATGGTATAAAACCATTGATTGTAAGAAATGAAGACAACATGTAAACCAAGCACTAGGTGCTTGTTTCAACCTGTAAAGGGACTTCTTTAACTTGCAGATGTGGTCAGAAAAATCAGGGTGAATGAACCTTTGTGGTTGAGACATAAATGTAGTTTCATTCAAATATCCATGAAGAAATGCATTTTAGACATCCAATTGCCTTAAATGCTAGCCATGATGCATTGCAAGAGTAAGAAGTAATCTAATTATTGTTGCTTTAACCATATAGCTAAAGGTATCAGTATAATTGTAACCTTCCACTTTGTGATATCCTTTTGCCACTAATTGTGCTTTATAACAATCAATATGGCCATCAGGAGTTTGTTTAATGTGATATACCAGTTTGTTTCCCACAATGTTCATGTTGTCTTAGCAAGGAACTAATTCCCAAGTAGTGTTGGCTAATAAGGCATAGAATTCATCAGCCATGGCATTCTTCCAATGAGGATTTTTATTTGCAACAGTAAGGCTATACCCAAGGAAGATCGAGGTTGTAATTTTTGATGTGTATATGGTTTTGAATCAGGCAAGCAGGCACAACCAAAAACTTTAAGAAATGTATAATCTGGAGTGATGTTAAAAAGGAGCTGATGAGGTGTAGCATTGTTTATGACAAGTGATGGAAGGATATTAATGAGGTAGATGGCAGTGTTGATGGTAACATCATCATTTGTAATAACTAACTTGAATTAGTTGGAATCAAATAATAAAAGCTCCTAAATGGTCGCCTAAGAACAGTAATTCCACTCAAATCCATTTTGAGAAGAAAATAATAAAAAGAGCTAATTTTGCAGTTTTAACATCACATCACAAATGTAGAGTAACCATAGGATCACCCAAGGGTTAATTAAAGGTCAAATGAGCTCAAAAATCCAAGAAGTGGGCCAACACTGACAAAAACGGGGTTTCATGCATTTCGAAAACTAAAACAATATACAAAACCTTAATTATCAACCCTCTTAAAATAATGAGGTTGTGGTCAGAATAAAATTCATCTAAACCTTCTAAAATTCATATAAAAATATTCTAAGAGGTTTGCTACCCTTAGTTTGACTATCTAAATCCATTTTGACCTAGAATAGAGTTTCAGACAATATTTTGCCCTAATTTGGGCTTCTATGCAAATTTCCTAATCAAACATGGTCAAAACTCAAATCCAAGCTCACCATTAGATTCCTTGGGTCAAAATTAGGTTAAGGCCAAAATTTGGCCCCAATCAAAGTCTATATTAACCTAGTTTGCACTTCAGTCCTTAAAACCTTTATTTCTTACACTCAGACCCCTAGCTTTCAAAATTTATTTCAAATGGGTCCCTAATTTTTTCATCTTCTTCACATTTAGGTCCTTGCCGCCATTATTGGGTCAAATCCTACACTGCCACCTTTGACCAACTAAAAACCCCAGCAAATCAACACCAAATCTCACCAAATTTGGTGGGATTGGTGTTCAGACGGTGAAGAACAATTCAATCAAGATCATGGAGCCTGATTTGAAGCACAAAGACCATGCGAGCTCGAGATTTCAGGGGATCTTTTTCCCCTAAAACCATGAACAAATCACGCCTCTTCATTTAAAGCTCAGTTTTGAGCTTTATAAAAGCTCCTGAAGGTCTTAGCGTTTGATTCAACCTGGTTTAGGCCATACAACATCTTCTCCTTCCTCCAGCCACCTCCAATGGTGGCTCCTGTGAGCTTCCTCAACTCCTTCCTCAAGTTGACCAACGACCAAATTGACTGATCCCTCTTCTCCCTCAACCTCGTTCGCACTTGGTGGGCCAAAGCCAGGGCATCCTCCCCTCATCTTCGCCGCCATTCCTCTCACCGGAGGGTTCACCTTCCCCGTGTCCGACCATCACACCGGCACGGTTTCGCTACCCCTCTCAACCAAATAGCTAGCCTACTTTCTCTTTCTCTCTCCCTAGATTAGGAATTACCCCTCAACATCTCGATTCTACCACTGTTTCACAACCTACCCCTCCATCTTCCTTAACACCGGCGAACCTACACACACACCGCAATGCATGAATCCACACCCTACCACCTCCACGAGCTCCACCTCACCATTCCGTCAAATGCCCTAACCCTATTTTAGGTTTCAAGCACTTGATGCCTCCACCGAACACCTATGCCCTCTATCACCCTCTCCGACGTCGACCCACCGCAACACACATGCACTCACTCAAATAACACCATCGTTACACTCCTCAACATACGGTGATCATCCTGCGCTGGTTTAATTGGGTCGTAAGGCCATTTTTCGTGCTTCAAGTACTCTCTCCGGACGCGTCTTCACCGTCGATCATTCCGCCACTATTCGTCGCCCCCTGACCAACTTTGACCTTACTCTGACCACCAACGACTGCGGAACACCCTCATGAAGGTGTTTGGGCTTGTGATTGAAGAGCAGAGCAGCAACTTCGACCTCAGTTGGAGAAACCATCCATAGTGGCAACTCACGAAGGGAGTTGCAATCTTTAGTCCCACATCGTGTGGGACAAATTCACAGCAGTGCATAAAATCAAATCCTACCGTGGCCTTTACACCTCTTCACACAGGGGTGAGTCCTTGCCTCACTCTACCTCTCTCACTCCTCACCCGTGCCCACATGCACATGGGTCTAGACCCCTATATTTGATCCGATTACTCGAGATTAGATCTGATTAGAGGAGGAATTTCTAAGGAGGGTAGGGGTAGGTTTTGCCTTAGGATGCATGCACACGTGCCTTGAAATGCGTGCTTATGTGCTTAACACTTAGCGAGAAGTTGAGAGGCTTCTAACTCAATGTTGGTGATCTTGTGCCTTGTGCTGCTTGGAGAGACTTAAGGCATCTGGTCTCTATGGACAACATCTGATTTGGGTGCCGTTGGTATATTTGAGGGTGAATCTGATAACTGGCTAACATGGAAATTGAGACATAAGTGGTTCTATCCACTGTTGAGAAATTGAATTGAGATATTTGAGATATGTGCTTAATGTGAGAGATTAATTAGTGATCTAAATCACCATTTTTAGAGCTCTTATATTCTTTTTATTCCCTTATTTCTTAAGATACAATTTGGGATATTATTGAATATATTCTAATTAATTGATTCTCATTTTTTGTGCTCATTATTTCTAAATTGCGATTAATGTGTGAATTCCAAATTTGCTCCTTGCGAACGACCTCAGACTCACTTGTGTTTTCGAGTTTATAAATTTAAATGTTGTTGCGACTTTTATCACTATAGTACGATGCTATACATTCTTAAAACGACGATTTTCGCGAAGCAACGAGTGTGCATAGCATGGGTCTAGTATGGCAGTGGAATATTGGCAAGGAATAGAAGAGCACAAGTCATTTCACCAATGTGCTTATTCTTCATCTCAACTACCCCATTTTGTTGTGGAGTATGGGGATGCAATGAAGAATGCCTTACTTCTTAAACCATAAATGGGCCTTGTAATATTCATGTCCTCTATCACTATGAAAGGCCTTTGTTTGTTGACCAAATTGTCTTTGAACATAAGCAAAGAACTGAAATATAACATTAGCAGCATCGGATTTTTGTCGAAGAGGAAACATCCGTGTATGTTTGGTACAATCATCAATAAAGGAAATCATATACTTGTATCCCTCAGTAGAAACAACTAGAGATACCCAAACATTAGAGAATATTAGTTCAAATGGTTTGTTGATGATAGAGTATGTAGAACATAAAGGAAGTTTGTGAGGCTTTGTTGCATAATAGGTGGCACGCACTTTATTTGCAATAGAAGAAGAGCATGTGAGGTTATTTTGAGACAATGGTTCCTCTAGAGTTTTGAAGTTGACATTCCCTAATCTTTAATGCCAAACATCCAAAGAAGCAGAGGACACTGAAAGATCATGTATCGCCAGAGTTGAGGGTGAATTACTACAACAATCCTTCAAAGAAGTGACATCCAAAGAAGAAGCTTGTTGAGGAATAGGAAGCATCAACTAGTATAAGGCCTATTTAGTTTGGCCTTGAAACAAGATTGTGTTTCTTCGAAGGTTCTTCACCACCAATGAATCCAGATGGAGATTAACATAACAATTGTTATCATTAGTAAATTGATAAACTGAGAGAAGATTATTAGACACATTTGGTACTCGTAAAATATTCTTAAGACATAGTTGTCTTGAGCCAGTAGAAAGAAAGTTATGACCAATGTGGGTGATCTTCTCACCTTTCCCATTAGCAAGAGAAACCTTATCAGAACCACCATCATTTGTAGAAATATCCAAATTGCTCGATGAGTTGGTAACATGATGTAAAGCTCCAGAATCAGTTAACCATGGAGTTCAATCAGTCACAACAATGGCTGCATTGGCTTGAGTAAAGGGTGAGGACTGCAAATCATAATGATGATAACAAGTTAAGGCCAAGTGGTTATAGTGGCCACAAATTTGACATTGGACACCTGCTACAAAACCACTCTAAGTTCTTGCTCCAGAGCTTCCTCCTTGATGATTTTTATCAAAGAAACTTCGAGCACTAGCTCAGGCTTGACCTCCTTGGGTTCAACCACCTCAATAAAAAAAGGTGTGAACAAAAAAATTGATTGCAACATCTATAGTTGCTTTGTAAATGGAGAAGGTGTTTCTCATGACTTAAGAGCAGACTGAGGACTTCAACTAGAGATATGAAGTCTCTAGAGTTGATAACAAGCACAACAAGAGTGTAATCAAGGGGTAGGCCATTAAGAATGGAAACTATGAGATCATCATCATCTAGCTTAGCAATGCGTTTTGCCTTGTTAACAAACTCTATAATGGAGAGATCACCTTTTTTGAGGGAATGTAATTGAGACAGGTACTAAAAAATTTGAGAATGAGACTAAGTAACGAAGCTACAGTCAAGATATATCCATACATCTCATGAGGATGTGAGATCAGATATTTGCGTGCAAATATCTTCATTGATAGAGCTAATTAACCAGCTTAAAACAAGTTGATCTTTCTTGTGATAGAGAAGATAATCCTCATTGAGCAGTTGGGTCATCTGATCGCTAGATCCATGAGGAAGAAACTTACGAGGATAGGAAATAGTACTATCAATGAAGCCTATGAGATCATAGGCATGAAGACTATGCTCTCCATGTGGATAAAATGGTGGATGTAAGTCGGTAGAGTGCATTATGTTGAATATTAGTAGGTAATCGAGAATTAAAACCAGAAGGAACAGAAGTGTGACCAACATTTAAGAGAGAAGTAGATGAAGAAGCCATTAGCATTGAAATGAACAGAAGACAGAGAATTAGAAGACAAACTTTGTCAAAGAACAGAGACAATCACACAGAATCGATGGGGATTGGAGTTCGCGCAAGAACAAGTGATTATCGAAGAAGAAGCATGGTCTAACGAAGAGTTGTTGCAATCTGGCGGAGAATCGCAACAACCTGCAGGAGTTGTGAGAGGATTTGACGGAAAATAAAGGTGTCCATCACGCAGAGCTCGGAGAATTAACTCTTGACGCCATCTTAGTGGAAATAACAATGCTCTGAAGTTAGTACCTCAGCTATGACTGCTCTGGTATTTATAGATGATTGTCTCAATATGGTTACAACAAACTCTAGCTCACGTCTCAACAACCTTACAGTACAATTACAACAATACCTTACAGCAACACCCTTTACAATAATCTCAATAGTCTAACAGTGGTAACTCTTCATATTTGACGGGAAACTCCATCTTCGTTCCATCATTCCAATTCATTCTCGTGGTGCGTTGAAGAGGCCTATTAATCTTCAGCTGCACCTTCACTTTAACCACATTATTCCTTTGTTTCCTGGATCGAAATCTATAGCTTCTCCAAGATAAATAAAAGGTAATCTTCTCCCTAGTCTCCTATTGCAGAACTAAGTGGGCACCACATCGTACATGAACCCATAAAGGAACCGTGGCAAAGGCGTACTCCTGAGGATTTGTCCTTCTCCAGTAGTATTAAATCTCTTTTGAAATGCCATGGTGCACGGTCCCAAATAAGATTAGCTTCCCATTTTGAATCGAACATAGTAAGCCAACGATCATGCTCAGTGTCTTACCATATTTGGTGGGAATGATAATTTGATCCGGGTTAAAAGGACTTAACATGGGATAAATAGTCACAAGTTAACCTACCAGGAGAACCTTCCAAATAAAAATGGAGGATAACTTATCTGTAAAAAAGTTATTCTATGAAATCTATCTCTCCATCCAAACTAGTCCTTAGTGATTGGAGCCCTCTTGTCGAGTCCTATTAGATTCGAAATAAGATGAGGATCCAATCAAGAAAAATCAAACACAAACACATTAAGATTGGTAAACCAATTCCACCTTCAGTTGAGGGTGTACATTTAAGGAGATAATTTTACCCTTAAAGTTCCCGCTAAGTATGTGAAAGAAAAACGGAATAAAGGGTATAAGTAATCTCTCTCTTTTGTGTTGCATATATACCTACAATGTGGGTAGCCCTTGTCCTCGCATAGAAGTTGTCCTCGATATTTCCAATAATTGGAATTTGTTATCGAGATATTTGGAATTGTCTATCAATAATTATGCAATATCTTTGAGATTATCTTTCCATAACAATCTTGAGATTTCCAACCCGTAACATCTTTGGGGTTATCATTTCATAACAACCTCGAGATTTCTGGTGCATGATATATTTGTTGTTGAGTTCTTGTAAGGGTTGGATTTGACAGTGCTATTCTTACCCAACAAGGATTATGGCGGTAAGGCACCGCCTGGTGTATCATTTGGCAAGGCCTCCCCACCTGACCTTCCTACCGATGCTCCAGCTAGTCCTTTCATCGAGATCAACGACCACTCTATTGGTCGGGAATTTTAAGTTGTCCAATTGGATGGCCATCTAACCTTTCTTGCTAGGTCCCTTCATCGGGGAATCAAATCCACCAGCTCCATCGCACAATAGATCCACCAACTTCGAAGGGAGAGTCTGGATTGCCAGATCCCTTTGTCAAGCAAGGGGTCCGCCTATCTCAAGTGGGTAGTTGACATCTATTATTTACCTTCCGCCTTGAACTTATTCTCGGACTTGTAATCTATGGACCTATAAGCACTTCGTTTTTGTTCAACTTAAAAGAGAACTTTTCCTCCTTCGTTGCTTAGCAAGCATTTTCAGGAGCCCTTTCCTCTCCTTCGTACTCGTTCTGTACGGGTAGGAAGGTGAAAAGCCCCCCTCAAGAATTTGGAAGCCACCTTCGATAACCCTGCAGGACTCGGTGAAGTTCCAACATAAGACCAAGAGACTATTTAACCACCCTTCAAGAATTGACATCTCTAGGGAAAAGAAAAGAAGGTTCCCGATGAAAGCGACCATGTGACTCAAAGATGGCAAAAAAACTAGCCAATTTATAAGGACAAGGATGGTTGACTCCTTTGCTGAAACATTCATTTAGAACAAACGATAAGACCGAACATGCACGAGTGCATCTAGATGAGGTGCATGAAAGGAGAAAGCAGGACTCAATCCTATTGAAATGTGCCATTAATCTCACACGTACCACAATATTGCCTCAGAGGGAAGGACTTACGCTCCGCTTAGTTACAAAAATTACATGCCCTATTCTTTATTTGGATACGTAAATTTTAGAAGTAAATAATATCAATTATTTCAGAATAATCTTTTTCTCTCTGGTAATTTTACGATGCGATAATTTTTTCTCCCAAACATCTATTTTAATTCTGACTTTTCTCCTGAATACAACAATCACTTAATTCTCTTATTTATTTCATAAAGTCATAATTTCCTGTACAATTTCTTTCTTTTACTTTCACCTGCCAAACGGGCCCTACGTGAATGCTAGTTGTGGCAAGGATGGAGCAGCCATCGGCCGGAGGTGGTCTTGGCGGCTACCGCCGAGGATAGAGGCTTTTTGTTGTTGGGGAATTTAAACAATAGATTATAGAATTAAATATCACCACATTAGAGAGTATTTGAGAGAGGTAAGAAATTCCGCCACTTATCTTATCTCGGACTTAAGAGGTAAATTCCGGGATAACTGAATTTTGAAAACAACTAAAATTGAAATTAGGCCTCTTATTTCAGAATAAAATAAGAAATAAATAAAATTAAAATTGAACCTCTTTCACGAGCCAAGTGAAATTATTTAATTCTTTTTATTTATCTCTTTTAATTCCATGACATGACTCCCTTGTTCCCCCCAAACACCTATTTTAATTTTGACTTTGCACTCGAGTACAAAAATTATGTAAGTTTTTAATTTATCTTACAAATTCATGGTTACTTATGCAATTTGTTATTTTTACTTCCTCCTAGCAAAGGAATCCTAAAGGAAGACTTTGGTGGCCCTTTTGTGGTTCATCTAGGGAAAAGGAATACTAGATTGATGATGGGTAGAAGATCCACCGCTTTTGGGTCGGCTTCAGAGATCGTGCATTTGCATAATTTAATTTAATTTGCATGCGTGAGTCAAGAAAAAGCAAGTGACCTGATTGGTCTTCATATTTCCAGTGCCATTCTTTTGACTAATATTACCTTCCTACTCAAAAGCAAAGTGGAAAAAGAAAAAGTTTCGAGTAAAGGAGTGCGTCTCCTTTATTTGTTTGTGGTCAACGTAAATGTGGAAAGCG
The DNA here is from genome assembly GCA_037157565.1 of Thalassia testudinum. NCBI lineage: Eukaryota > Viridiplantae > Streptophyta > Magnoliopsida > Alismatales > Hydrocharitaceae > Thalassia > Thalassia testudinum. The sequence goes on along the minus strand of JAZHRO010000031.1, from coordinate 98,521,789 downwards.
GCGGCGGATGGCAATTGTCCATGTGAACGAACTGAATGCATGGAAGTTCTCGTGTTTGAAGTGAGTTTTACTTCAACAATAATTTTTTATTTTAGGATTTATGATATAGGATTTATGGTTATTAAATATTAAATTTTAAATTTTAAGTTGGAAAATTTATTTTTAAGTATAAATTTATTTATCATAGGTAAAGAAATATTTAAAATTTAATTTTAAATTGATATAATATTACTTTAAATTATTTTAGTAAAAATTTTAATTAATTTTTTTTAGATTTTTAAATTCAATAGGAAACGGTGGCCGCAAATTTTGTACAAATCACAGGCATACAAAAATCACAATAATTCTTAATAGATGGAAAAATCACTTTCTATTTTTAGGTCTGGCACCCATTTAGTGCCTGATTTTAAGAAAATATTCCACATGAGTTTGTGTCTCGAATCTTGGGGCATGAAGTCTTATTTGGCTACCTACTAACAAGCGCAATTTGACGATATTTGGGAGTTCCTAACCTATTGAAACAAAATTTTAAAGATGAACCAAGACTCCGGACAGACCGACGAAGATGACAAAAAGGGGTCCTAAAGGTTCTACTAAAGGGGTTCACAAGGAGGATGGCACGTGTAGGATTCAGAGGGTATGGTAAATATTTTAAAGGTGATTTGAACGAGATAACATGGAGAACAACTTCCTCTAGGCTTAATCTATCCAAGAAGCCACTATTGAGAGTACAATCCGACTCAAAGATTCATTCCTTAACTTGTACTATCTTAGGTAGTGACTTCATGACTATAGATCAATTCAATCTTCTAACTACTCCCACAAGATGCATATATCTCATTTAACGATTAAGCTTACCATCTATTTATCCCCCCCGCCCCCCCCCCCTCACCTCAAGAGAAAAAGAATTAGCCACACATTGAAAAGTTAGCATGTCACATATCAACAAAAATAATCATTTTTATTAAGCACAGATGCAATTACAATGGTTTCTCACAAAACAAAACAAATGAAGCAGAGTAAATCGAATGTCCTACGTGCAACGTGTCCTCTTGAGGGCAACAAAGAAGAAACGGACAAAAGATGGTTTGACATGAAGCCCAATGCTCGACGAGTCCTTCACCTCACACCTTGCAATGTCTCGTTCAAGGAGGAGATCAAGGTGATGGGAGGAACTAATGGTGGTAGGCAGCTTAGGTTGTGGAGATGGTGGTCGTCGGTGGTGGTGTGGTGAGTGGCTTGGGGAGGGGAGGGAGAGGAACGTGAGGTAATGTTGGAATATGTACAGGGATGGGAGGTGGAGTGTGTGATGATGGATTGGAAAGGATGCGTTGGTCTTTTTTTTTCGGTGGATGGAGGGGAGTGCGTTGAATGAGGAGAATTGGGAAGTGATTCGCGTGGAGTTTTCAATTAGGAGCAGAGGTCCACGCAAATTTGAATTTGGGAGGATCTCCTCTGGATTGGGAGTAGGTGAGGGAATTTTATGGAGAAGACCAAGACCTCGTGGAATTTCCTTTGGAGATGGGAGAGAGGGTGCATGGAGTAAAGGTGGGAGAAGACTGCATATTAAGGTAGAGAGTGGGGAAAAAATATTAATTCAAGAATTCTAACTCTTTCTTAAGTCTTCATTCCGCATAGTCATGCAAGGAGGAAAAGCCACTTATTACAATTTATAATATAAAAAATCTACATGACACATAATTGACCCAAAATGCGTGTAAATCTAACTCAATGCACATGTATGTAGAGTGCAACAATGCTAATATGATAATGTAATTATTTATGTGGTACTAACATAAAGTAAGCATGGATTACGTAAATATTTATAAGTTTATCATACCCTCAACAAGAAAAATACATGCTGTAGAATTCAAGCTAGGTTTCATTTATTAAAAGGTATTAGTTATCACTAACTTAAAGAAATACATTTGAAATCCTAATACGAAGACTCAACAGTACTAAAATACCGACCAAGATACAAACCACCTTGTCCTATTAGATTCTACTCTACCTTAGTGTCATGTCCCACAACAACAACCCTTGGAGATCGGTGTTACAGCCATGTGACCACAACCAACTGCCTCCTGAATACTTAAGGCCTCTTCTAAGACACTTAGAAACAAGCTTGAGGAAAGTTGCTAAGATGAAAGAAGAAGAAAAATTCGATAGAATTTTCCCTTATTTTTCTTACTTTCTAAAATTCCTATACCTGTACGGAAAGATGAACACAACTGGGAAAGTAAAAACAAAGTGGATACACACCACTTGAACCTTCTTTCAAAAAATAAAAATCGCTTCATGCATAAGACCTATCAATTATACAATCCTCCTCTAGTTTATTTATATATACATATAAATATAGATATAGCAAAAATGTGAGATTTCATGTGGATGGCAACCTCCCTTGTAAAATTGCAAAGTCTTATAAGGGTTGAATTTTCACGCATTGGTACCCGCTGCCATGCATGCTGCATGGGCAGCATCACATGGCAACAACACGTAGCCATTTTAGGGTCAAGTTGGACCCAAACTCAAGTCTAAACCTGTCCCAACTCAATCCACGAGTTCCCAACATAAGTTCACCATCCTACTTAGTAATGGTGTGCTTCCTTAACCTAGACTTTCTTAGTTCAACAAAACTAATAAGAGTCAAATAAAATAGGAAGGGGAACAAAACTACCCTACTACAAGCCACGTCGGGTCTCGTCGCACAGTGCCTCCTACGGGGTGCTGCTCGCTTTTGACACTTCTTGTAGGCCACAAGATGGGAATGGAAACACCCCATTAATTAACACCACATATTACAAGGAAAAATTATAAAAGAAAACGAACACTAGGTAAAAAGTTAAAGAGAAACACCACTTCACCTCACCTTCCTTGCCGACCTCGAATGGCCAGCAGTGCGGCGCAAGTTCCAACCGCCCGAGGGGAGGCCCGATGCTGCCACCGCGAGCTCTAGCTATGGCAGAACGAGGGAGATAGGGAGCTAATGCACGAGAGGGAAGGAGAGGGGGAGAGTCAGAGTGCGAGGGAAAGGAGTGGGGAGGGAGATCGAGAGATTGGGAGAGGGAGGGGGGCACGCTGAGATCAAGTGGGAAGGAGAGGTCGATGCTAAGGGAAAGAAAGAGAGAGGGAGAAGATGAGATCGAGGGTGGGGGGGTAGGTGGGGTGTCAGGGCAAGTGGGGGGTGTTACGACCTGATTCCCGAATTCCTACAGGACATGAGACCGGCTCAACTCGACTGATCCCAAGACCCAGTCGTTCAACAAGAAATAACCAAAAAATAGGAAAATAAACCGCATTCACTATGCTAAGTAACTAACAGTAAAAAGAGTGCAAGCAATAAAGGAAGTAAAACTGCTAACAGTACATACCACCACCACAACAGTAAAGCAGAAACAAGTATAGAATGTAAACAGTAACAAGAGTCTGAAGTCACTAACAAAAGAAGGTACAACAAAAGGAAGACTACTGCTACTGGGCCCAGCACCCTTTGCAGCCGGTGACTCGGGCTGCTCAACACCTGGACCTAAAAAGGGTTATGAGTAAACAAAGTCAGCGAACGCTAAGTAGAGTGGCAACCAACTAACTAAAGCAGTAAAAGCTAACAGGTAATTTATCTTTTCCAATTACTTTATTTCACAAGTTATTCCTTTCCCCCATTGGTTTATTTTTCAGATCTCTTTCTTGATCTCGAATGTTCCCCGTGGGAATGATCTTAATTACAGTCTTTTCCGAAGAGTAGAAGGCGCACGTGGTGCTCTCCTGACTAGGAAAGTCCCCCGTGGTGATCTTACACCCAGTCAACCACCCCAAGATCACGGACAGACGTAGCAATGATTATGGCACGTGCGATAAGCGCACGGGTAGCTACGTCACACTGTCACGTAGTCAGTCATTTCCGCTAACGGATATGCCCAATGTACAGCACGGAACAGTATAGGGCCTAACCCTCTCAGTAACAGGGGTTTAGCCCCTCAGAACCAAACAGGGGTCTCGCCCCTCCACAGTCCGTGCACCCTCGTCTGACTACCCTGGTTTGCCCAGTGGGCCTAACAAGTCGGTGTAGGGTGGCTAGCTGAACCCCGGACCCCGTGGGGTGGTTAGCTCTCTCCTTACACTAGTAGCTCTCCCTGGTACAGTGTACGCGAGGGCCAAGAAGTCGGTGTAGAGTGGCCAATCCTAACCCTGGGTCCCAACCCAAGGGCGGCTAGCTCCGCTCTGCACTAAACAGGGGACAGTCGCTCTCCTTAGTACCACACACTCAAGGGCCAACACACTTCCCGCTTACATTTCTAGATCCATTCCATTTATTTCCAGGAGCTCTACTCCTAATTCCCCGTAGGGTTAATGCTTGTATTTCTCATGCCATTCCATACCAGGTTTCATCATTCACATTTCCATTCTCAGGTATATACATGCAGCTCGTATTTCCATCATTTAACATATACAACAGGTAATGTCACATGTAACTATCTAACTAGCACAGGTAATTCATATTTCACAGGCAGTTCTTGTTCATTAACAGGTAGTTGTTAACATTTCTATTCATTCATTCAAGACTACAATTCCAAACACGCATACAGACATTTCAAGTATTTCTCGTCCTATGATTCATGCCATATCCTAGGTTCTAATCATTCAATTCACATGTATATTCAGGTTTTATAATTAAATTATAGGAAGACCACTCTACCAGATAACCCAAGAGTATTGGGGGTTCGAACGGCAGGCTCTCGTGCCTCAGCAAGCCCCAAACCCACAACTGAACAAGGTCCTATAACAAGGAACATACCACAATGGAATATTCAGAATAGTATAAAAGGCCTTCTAACAAGTAGAGGAACTCACAAGGAAAACACCGATATCTTGTTTGCGTAAAACGGACCTCAAACGAACCCTAAACGGGTCAAAAATAAGGCTACAGACCCAAATTAGATGTCTGGCACAAGGTCTGGACGTCTTAAAAGTAACCAGAAGCTCACCTTAGGTTTTGCGTCAACCTCAGATGTCTAGGACCTCTTCTAGACTGTTTGGACCTAGCTACAGATGTCCAACCTCTCCTCCGGACGTCTGGGAGTGCTCCCGGTCGTCTGGTAAGCTGTCCATGTAGATTCCCTACTAGGATGGGGTGACATAATAAATTGCGGAATAGAATATAAATAATCTCACAAAAAATTCAATTGCACAATGTACACAATTATTTTTAGGTGGAAACCCAAACTGGGTGAAACCACCACCTAACCCTCTCGAGTTAGGATTTTCCGATCAACCAAGTTGATCAAATCCACTAAATAAATCACTTAAACGAGGGTGATTCAACTTCAATTACAACCACGCTACTTTATACAAGGGTAACGTACCTCAAACCCCTTCTCTTCATGAGAAGGATTTTGTCCCACGAAGAAGACGGGAATTCACAAAGCAAATACTCAACCAAAGTAACAAAGATAAATAACAACAATCCTATAGAGCTAATAAAGATTTAAACCTAGCTTTTATAAGAATTAGGAAACTCCCCTTTGATGGAAGTGCATCGAATCGATGACGCAGGTGCGTGAGCCACATGACGGTGCAACGTCGCTCTCGTGAACTATGGCGGGAGAGCGAGTGCGCAAAGGCTTGATGCTCTCTAGAAGAAGAACTTGAGCTTGGAGAGCAAGAGCTTCTCTTGGACACAAAAGAGTGGAAATGCTTGTTCTTAGTGTGTTTAGGTGTATGTTGAGTGGCAAAGGCTCCCCTCTATTTATAGAGGCCTTAGGAAGGCTTTGGAAGGCTTTGGAAAGCTTTCATAACCGTTGGGTGCAAAGCCCAAGAGAATCAGGCCGAAATCAGGAACAATCATTGCATTGACAAGGTTATCAGACGTCTGATCCTGGCATCGGACATCTGGAAAATCAGTTTAAGACGTCTGGGAACAAAGTCAGACGTCTGATTTTAGGCTGGTTTCTTCCTGACTTGAATCAAATCTAAATAAGGTTCTAGTGCAAGTCCATCAGATGACATATAGGATGTCTGGCACTATGTCTGGACGTTTGGAAACCTACTTTTTCTGCGGGAATGAATTTCCAAGAGATTACAACGACTATAAGATCTCTAAAAGGAGATTTTGGGTCAGCCGAGGCAAAACGATCATTTATCAGACGTCTGGAAATACTTACGGACGTCTGATAAGGCTCTAACGGTCATATTCCTCAGTGTTTGTTAAGCGAGCCAACGGTCCACTAATTGGACGTCTGGCAAAAAATCAGACGTCTTATAAGACATCTGGACTAAGGTCTGGACGTCTGATTTCATCAGACAGAACTAAGTAAGTGCAGCCTAAATGTTATCGGACGTCTGAATCAACAGTCAGACGTTTTAAAACTCATTATCAGACGTCTGAAAAGGTTGTTTGAACCCTATATTGGTTTTCTAGGTTCTCTACAGAAAACCTAAGTGTCCTAGGGTTATGCAGGTGTTCCTAGGACTACTGTTATGGTACTTTGAGGCTCTTTAACATGATGTTCTAAGGAACAAAAAGAGCAAGAAAATAAAGACAAAAGTACGTGAAAGAAATAAACGGAATTCTATCATATTCTTCTTGTCCTTCCATCTTCAATCTATCGCTCCTCGCGAATCTCCTCTGTTCTCCATCAAGCTCCTCCAATCCATCCTGGATGCGAGCTCGAACTCCGTCTAATCACATCTCCATTTGCAATTGACCTGAAATCTAAGACTCCAAGTGCAAATGTTAAATGACACGTGTTTTGTTATCATCAAAACAAACGATCGTGGTGCTCTAGCACTAACAGTCCAGACATCCGAAATGAGTGGGAGGGCATGTCCCGCATCTTCCCAAAGCAATCCCTGCATGCGACAGCCAAATCTCCTATATTTAGCCATGCAAAACATAGCCGCGGTGCGACCTGCATGGCCGTATCCACAAAAGGAACGTACCTTCGCGAAGATCTGCTTTTAGATGTCCGTTGCAGTCACTAAACGTCCACCCCGTCTTTTGGACGTCACGCCAGGCATCTGATTCTGGAAAAATCCCAGAACTAGAGCCTCTTCCTGCTCTCCCTCACCGCACGCAGCCGTGGCCTCGCCTCCTGGCCTGCAGCTTTGGCTGTAGCAAGTGTCGGGGATGGCTCCCCCGACGCACTCCTCCTCCCGCATGCGTCGCTCCGGCCGTGCATCCTCCGACGAGCTCCCACGAGCTCACGAGCTCAAGCTCTTCCTCCTCTCCTCACGCCGCCTCTCCTCCTTGTCGCCGCTCTCGCACTCTCTCTCGCGCTCGCTCCTCTCGCTGTGGTGGAGAGGAAGAGAAGGTGGCTGGCTGTGGTAAAGTGGGGAAGAAAGGAAGAGGGGGAGAGGGGTTATATAGAGGTGCATTAGGGTTCGGTGGAGGAGGGAAGAGGGAAAGAGAGAGAAGGGTACTCTCTGCGCGCAGCCCGTGCGCAGACGCGAAGTCATGTACCAAAATTTCTATTTCCAGACTTTTAGGAAGGGGTTCAGATGTCTGACCGACAGTCCAGACGTCTTAAAAGGCTCATGACAGAATGGGTCTTTACAGGGGGAAAAGGTCATGGGTGCCCTCGTATTCACGCCCCCCCCCCCCCCCCCCATTTTTGTTCCACTAGCCTTCACACTCAGACTTGGGTCCCAAGCTCAGGTTTCTTCGGCTCAATAATCCATCCAAGGGTTTGTATGGACTTAGAAGAATTCAGTATCTATGCATGTGATACTAGCTGGGCAAGTGGGCAACTCAATTTAGAAAACTAAGCTTTCTTTGAGACACAAGACTATTCGTCACTCCTCAAAACCCTGCTTTCGAGTTTACATTACTAAAGACTAGTAGCTTTCTCCCTACCTATTTCTATCTTGAGGTTAACACTTAACTGAGATCCATGTATATCTCCCCAGCTAGTTCATTTGGCCTCTTTTTGTTTATACCTAATCCTTGGTCAACACTAGAGATGGGTCCGTGTATATCTCCCAAGTTATACTTTTTGGTATCTTTTATTGCCTTTCTATTTTTTCTTTTTTTAATAAAACTTCCTATACTATTTTTATTCTCAACTCACTCTTTTACTCCCTTTTCTTTCATTTTTCTAGGTAGGTGGTTCCTTCGAGTCTTGTTCAAGAACATCCTCTAAGTAAAGGCTCAAAGAAGATTAGGATGCAAGGTTGGGATCTGAGCACCTTATGTTGGGCGAGCACACCTAATGTAACATGGCAACCATATCTTGCAAGGGTCTTTAAGTTTCATATAAAATTAAGTTCGATTATTATAGACCCTAAGTTCTTACACCTCTTAAAAAACCTAACTTTCAATTATTAATTTCCCATAAACTAAATAGTGTGCAAATGCAAGAGGTGAGATACTCAGACTTCAAAATCATTCAATCCAAAGGGTGGAAAGACAAGCTATGAACTTCCTATGCCATTGATTTAATACCTTAGCAAATCAAACTCCTCGAAAACTCAAAGATGTATTCATATCTTAATAAATACTCGAGTTAATTAAGTCAAAAATAACCTAAAGAATCTAAGTAAAAGAGCTCTCAAGATTCTTCAAGTTAACAACTCCTAAATACCTAATTCTCATGATCTTTTCCTAACTCAAATCATGCAACATGCAACCTTTTTATCCATGTATTTTTTTCCTTTTTTTTTGATAAATGAATGATGCATGCAAACTAATGAAAAATGCTAAGCATGATGCTAGATGTTGCCTCCCCCATGCTTAAATTTTACAATGTTTTCATTGTACGAATAAATGAAAAGGGTGTAAAGAGTGAGAGCAGCTGGGTATTGTTTGTGTCATTGGCAAGCGTTGGGTTGCCTCTCAACGAACGTTGTATTTAATGTTAGCAGCCAGACAATGTGATGTGGAATCTTGAAGAGTAGGTTCCGCAGATAGAGGTGTAACCCCCACTACTGAGCATAGTATGACGAGCCTACAAAAGAGGTAGCCAAGAATCTTTTCAAGATAATAATGAAGCATGATACCAAATGCTTGCCAAAAAAGGTTAATACAAAGAACCTCACAGGCAACCCTAATAGGTTTATGATGTAAAGTATTACCAACGACCTCTTGAAAGTTAGAAAGTGGAGGATAACATGGATCCTCAAAGGCACTAAGGGTTCCTAAAAGTTTGCACCATTTAAATTCCAACCCTTGAATGGTGAGGTTAAGTTTACAAGTATCAATCCACACTTGTCATTTGTTACGAACAGGCGCTCCAGACGTATTTTAAGACGTCATACCAGACGTCTGGAATCACTTACAGACGTCGGACCAGACGTCTGGAATCATTTCCAGACATCTGGGATCATTTCCAGACTTCTGGAAATTGGTTATTTTGGCACGCTACTGTTCAGGCGCGCAGACCAGCGTTTTCTCTCTCTCTCCCTCTTTTTCCCTCTCTCCTGCGGCCGCAGACGCCTCTGCCGCGTTCTCTCTCTCCTCGTCGCGCGGCCTTAAAAGGGCCACGCCTCTCCCTCACTCCCGTCACCTCCGCCTCCTTCCTCTTCTCCTTCAACCAGTGCGCGAGAGCGAGCGCGAGGGTACAGCGGCAGCGACAGTCGCGGTGAGCGTGGGAGGAGGTGCTGCGCGTGGGAGAGGCACTCGGCCGTGAGGGCGAGCTCGCCGGGGCTGCTACGGCCGGCCGACGGGGGGCGCAGCGGGCGCGGAGCGACGCGGGAGGACTGCTGCGGCTCGAGCAGCAGGCGGAGCACTCACAGCGCGGCCGGGCGTCGCGAGCGGAGGGCGAGAGGCGCCCTGGTTCTGGAAAATTTTCCAGAATCAGACGTCTATGCTTCTAGCTAGACGACGGGAACGACGTCTGGAAGACTTTCCAGACGTCTGAAAGGTGAGTTTTTCCCCCTTCTGCCTTCCCTTCGATTGACCGTACTAAGAGAGAGGAAATGGGTACGCGCAGGGTCGGAGATTCGCATCCAATGCGAATCAGACGTCTGGCTGTAGTGCCAGACGGCGGGAACGACTTCCAGACGTCCTGGGTGACCATCGGACGTCTGGGAACTAGGCCAGACGCCCCCGCAGGCTTCTGGACGTCTGAGAGCCCACGCAGAGTGAGGTAATTCCCTTATTCACTTTTTAAGATGTCTGGATGAAGTTCCAGACGTCTGATTTTGCACTGTTTCGTCGTTTTCGACCCGTTCGGGCTCCGTTTTCCGCATTTCGAGTTACGTTCTTTTCGGAATTACATCCTCTACCTGTCTACAGTAGCTGTATACTGTTTTGAGAAGTTCCTTGTGTTTGATCCTTGTGATAGGACCCCGTTCCGTTGCAGTCTCAGGGGTTGCGGAGGCACGCGAGATTCCCGACCACGCCCCAGTTCGCCTGTTGTAACTGGTAGAGTGGCTTTAAGTATAATCTGTTAAATTATGAAACCAAAAATAGAACCTAGGACATTGCATGAATCCTAGGAATGAGAAATAGATGGAATGGTAGATCCTAGGGTGTTGCATGAATCCTAGGGCTGGAAAACTAGATTGTATGATAGATCCTAGGATATGGCATGAATCCTAGGATGGGAAAACTAGTGGAATGTATGAATACTGCAGTCTTGGAAAATGTAGAAAGGAAATAATAGCTGCCTGTGAATTGAATTAACAGCTGCCTGTTATGAATAAATGAACATGATTAAGAATATGGGATGTATGAACGTGAAACTGGAATGGTGAAACTGGAATGTTCTGAGTTAAAGAGCTGGAACCCTACGGGGAATTAGGAGTAGAACTCCTGGAAAGTGAATGGAATAGAATTGGGGAAGTGAGCTGGCCCTTGAGTACGGAGTACCAAGGGAGCGACTGTCCCCCCTGTTTAGTGCAGAGCGGAGCCAGCCGCCCCAGGGACCCGGGGTTAGGACTGGCCACTCTGTACCGACTTGCTGGCCCTCGTGTACGTAGTAGCGAGGAGAGCTACTAGTGTAGGGAGGTACTAGCTACCCCATGGGCCCCGGGGTTCTGCTAGCCTCCCACACCGACTTGTTAGGCCCACTGGGGCAAACCAGGGCAGTCAGGCGAGGGTGCGCGGACTGTGGAGGGGCAAGGCCCCTGTTTGGTTACTGTGGAGGGGTTGGACCCCTGTTACTGAGAGGGCTCTGCCCTGTACTGGTTCCGTGCTGTGCTTTGGGCGCACCCGTTAACGAAAATGACTGATCGCGTGCCAGTGCGGGTTAGCTACCCGTGCGTTTACCGCGCGTGCCGTAGTCACCGTTACGTCTGTCAGTGACCTTGGGGTGGTTGACTGAGAGTAGGATCACCACGGGGGACTCACCCGGCCAAGAGAGCACCACGTGCTGCTTCTACTGTTCGGAAAAGACTGCAATCAAGATCGTTCTCACAAGGAACATTTGAGATCAAGTGAAGGATCTGAGAAATAGATAAATTGTGAAACAATAGAAAGACGTAAATAAAGAAGAAAGAAAATTTAAAACAGCTACTGTACACTTTACTGTTTCTTTAGTTTAGCTGTCACTCTACTCAGCGTTTTGCTGACGTGTTACACTCGTTACCTTTCAGGACCAGGTGTTGAGCAGCCAGGGTCAGCAGCTGCAGAGGACGCTGTGCCGAGTAGGGTCCAGTAGAGTTACCACTATTCTCTTGTACCTCTTTTTGTTCCGTTATAGTGAGTAGTTCTTATTTCCGCTGTACTTTTCTTTACTTACAGTTCATATTATGTTATGAATGTTGTTCTACTGCTGTGGTGGTATATACTGTAGTGGTTTTTTTCCTTACTGTTGTATTTCCTTACTGTTAGTTATATTCATGCTGAATGTGGTTTATTTTACTGCTCTTTTAGTTACTTCCTCGTTAGACGACTAGGTCTTGGGATTAGTCGAGTCGGTCCGGTTCTCGTGTCTCGTAGGGACTTGGGAATCGGGTCGTTACACCATTCCACCCTAGAATGAGTTGGTTTAATGTTCTCCCTAGAGATAATAGATATCAAATATTTCTATAACCAAATATTTTCTAGGGACTCTAAATTTTTTATTTGTTGTTGGGTACTAATTAAATCCAAGTATGGCTTTGTCTTATCAGATTCAATTCCCAACCAATTTTCCAATTCTTCAAGACCTTCCCTAATAGATTTGGTAAATGCTTCAAAATCTATTTTATCTTTTTTGTATTAAACTGGTAAAACTACATTCAAAAACTTATGTTGTAAAATTTTCATTCATTCTAAACTTTTACATTTTGGAATATATATTGTTGATTGTGTATGAATATTATTGGTTCAATGCTATATAAATTATATATATGTTATGTGATGGAATACAAATTATATACATATTATGTGATGGAAGACATTTATATATACATAGGATATATGTGGGTTCATATTTACTTTTTTACTATTTAGAATTTACATTGGCAGTTATGTAACCATCACCAATGCCAAAAATTGCAAGTCAACAATCAATAATCGTTTCCAAAAAGTTGTCAATAAGAGGTTTTGAAATTGTCTACAAAGATTTCTATTGCCAACGATTCATGTTTGCAGCGATTTTTAACGTACATCGATAGTTTCGGTATCTATATCGATAGTGAATTTGTCGTCACTTTATAGCATTAGTTTTAGATATTTTGCTAACGATTTTAAACCCCCACTAAAAGCTTAATTTCCCATAGTGATCAATCAAGCAACAATTTCATGAGAAGATTTCTATCCCAACTCAAATTAGAAATAAATGATCGAATCAGATGATTTCATGACGTGTTATTGTATCATCTAAATCATTTAGATTTTCAAGTCATGATACATCGGACTTATTCAATTTAGCTAAATACATTACCCTAATTATACTAAGAGACCCAATTCATATATTATAAAATAATTTAACTTTTTTATTTAGTTTATTTAGATGACTCATTCAGGGCACACAAAATTCAAGGGGAAGGGAATGTTAAAAGTATGTTTGGTTACAATTTTTTAAAAGGAGAGGAAATGAGAGGGAATGACGAGGATTGAAAAGGTAATTTTTTAGGGCATGTTTGATTTGAGGAATAAGATTTTGAGGAATTGTACATGAAATTAGTATTTGGTGGAATAAATAGAGAAATAAGTTACTTTTGATGTTTGGGGCCATGAGAAAGAATAAAGGGCTGGTGTTCCACATTTGGAGGAAGGGAGAGCAGAATACAATCATTCCATGTGCCCCCTGAAATAACTTTATGTCGAGGTAAGTAGGTTACAAAAGACCTTATCTTATTCCCCTAAGCAAACAAACACTTAGAGATTTGTTCCCCTCACAAACAGGACGGATTGGAAGAGAGATGAAAGGATTGTATATCATTTTATTTAAATATCTCTTTTATCCTCTCTAAAATAAATGTCTTACATATCACTAAGGAATCTAAAGATTATATTATTAAAATTTTTATCAAAATCCTTTTTTTCTTTTTCTTTCACTTATGTATCTAACCATATAATACCTCTTTTCCTTCCCTTCCCTTTCCTTCTTCATCCTTGCAAATATAGACATAATAAGTAGTGTATACAAAGAACCCCAATCATCGGATTAGGTGGGACTCGAATGAGGCACTCCTTGTTTGGCAAAATCTTAAAGGTCTATTTTTTCATGGGATAAATTTTAAGAGATAAATTTTATAGGTGGTGAAATTGAGGAATAAATCTGGAATAAATTGATTTTGATATTTGAGAGAAGTATGAGTCAAATCAATAAATAAGAGTGTTTGAGAGGATAAGTGAGGTTGATATCTCACAAAGAGAAAGATAAATTTATTTCACCTCTTAGAATAAATTTATCTCGAATTTTGAAACTTTCCCCCGAGATAACTTTATCCCAAGATAAAACTTGCAAAACATGAGATAAGTTATTATATCTCACATACCAAACAAGACCTAAGAGTTGGGTTACCCAAGATCGAGTTTCCCATACTCCCCTTTAAGAACAATAATTTTAGTAGGAGAAAAAATAAATAACTTTTTATGGTCCCATCAAAAAGGATACTTGGCCAAAAAAAGAATAAAAGAAAGAAAAAGACTGCAACATTGTAACTGGCGTAAATATAAAGATGGGATTCCCCTTTGTCATCAAGAACAAAGAATACATTGTGGTATATGGCTTATGGCATTGATTTCCATCCTTGTTCCTTTCCACGCATGTTCCCGCTCTTACCCTTGAAATTTGAACCTCCATAGAGATGGAATCCTTACTACCAAGGAATTGGGGCATCATTTGCTAACCATAAGAAAGGAAACAAACTAAGGGTGGGATGATATTCTCCATTCACGTCCCAAATATTGACTACACGCTGGATGCAGGTAAAACATGCATTTTGAGCACCCTCCATGAAGGAGATGCACACGAACCAAATTATTAGCCTCAAACAAAGAGTGAAGGTGAGTGAGAGAATGTTCCTCCACTTAGCCTAATTGAGTGTTTTTTTTATCTAGCCGGGTATACTTTGAGACGATTACAACCCATACTTCATGATCCATAGAATCAAGGAACATCTACATTCTTATTTTCCAGTATCCACAGTTTGTTTCATCCAATGGAGGTCTTACAGCAAATTACCCCTTAGCGTAGACGTTAGTAAAGAATAGCCCCGCTCTGATATCAAAGTAAGTACCTACAAGATCTAAGGTTCTACACTAGAAATGAGTGAATAATGTAGTATGTAAAAATATGATAAACTTTTAAACATATTTAAACCACAAATAGCATTACATGAATACACTTGAATTTACAGCGAAAATTCTTTCGAGTAAAAACTACTACCTAAGTTTCTCAACTTAAGATTTGTTTGACTAAATAGGACTAGCTAATTCACAAATATGCACCACTTGAACGAGAGTGGCATAACCTCTTATAATGAACCTTCCTGGTACACCCTGAGAGAAGATAAACAACTACAGGATTCCCAAACAACTTGCATCCCAAATTAAACAAAGAAAATACATGCTTTATATCCTAAGGAACCTTAAATAAGAATTGAAATTGAACTTTTATTTTCGTGGTAATGCAAAGCGGAGTGCTTTGGAAAGCATAGAAAATGAGCATATAAGCACTTGAGAATGAGAGAGTGAAAGCACTTTTTCTCTTTGAAATTTGTTCTTTTGAGGTGTGTAGAAAAGGGATGTCGAATAGTCTTATTTATAGTTGGAAAGCGACTAGATTTGGAAATAATGTAAACCTCATTGGTCGATCAAAAGAAGTTGTTGGTCAATCAAATCATAAGTTGGTCAATTAATTAATGGTATTAAGCGATCAACTTTTGATTGATTGATGAGTTATTTCGATTAACTAATTTATGAAAATCAAAATACCTTATTTAGAGAGTTTGGTCAATCAATCATTTTTTTTTATCGATCAAATGGTTGTGGTTGATGGTTGATGAAATCATTAAATCATATGTAAACAAATGTTTTTAAATTTACTTGAAATATTTGAGGTTCTAGTGAATTCTAACTAGTCATCTTTCGTTGACTTATTCAATAACGAGAGAGAAAGATCATGCTGATGTGTTTGAAAGATTAGTCTACAAATAAAGCATAAATAAAGATATCAATATGCACAACCGTAACCATAGGCTCTCAGTGATATCCCTAATCTTGACAAGGTGATCATCTAAAATCGAGGAGGAAACGTCATTTGAAGTGGGTGAATAAGGCGAGAGGGGATGAAAGCACAGACATGTAATGAAGGGAGAAAGGGGATTTTGGCTAAATTCAATTGGTCAATCAGAGCCTTAGTTGTGACACTAAGGGAGCTTAGGGTTTAGGATGGAAAAAGAAGGTGAGTCACATAAGACTCTTAAAGGGAAATGCAATTTGAACCGTTAAGGTGTATGGATTACTTTTCTTTAATGTAAATATTCTAGCAAAGCTTGCATTTTGTTTTGTTTAAACTAACATGTTCTCCTGCAGCATAAACAGTATTGTCATTTTTTTGTTTAGAAAATTAGAAAATTGCAATTCATATAATTTTTTAGATGATTTATTTTTTAAGTTTACTTGTGTGATAACAATCTAACTTGTTTAACACAATAATTCAATTAATCTCGTTCAATTTTGATCTCGAACCCGGATCAACTTGGATGCAATTGAGTCCAAGATCGTGCCAAGTAGTGTAACACACCCGGCCTCATCATTTTATGCTCTAATATTGAGCAGGATCAAGGTAAAGATGAGTGGCGCTTGAAATGGGAAATGGACGGCAGGGATGGACTCTTTGAGCCTAACAACAAAAGGATAACCACCGCAATCTCGAGCTCACACATACCCACATAGAAAAAGAGCACATATAGCCAAACGCATAGCACTGCCAAAGCTTTGGAAGAACGGAAGGCAGAGATGGCCGCCTCCTCCTCCTCCACCTCCACGTCCATGTGTTGTGCTCTGAGGCTCCTCCCATCTCCCAGCCCGCACCGCCCCCATGCACTCCTCCGCCTCTCCTCCCCTTCCCTCAACTTCATCTCCATCTCCCTCGGTAGGAACAACAGCAGCAGCAGCCTCTCTTTCTGCAAATACCTCTCTGCGTTCCCTCTCACTCTCCCCACGTTGCTGTCCCCGATCCCTTTTGGGGAACAGAAGCAGAAGCAGAAGCCTCTCACAGTGTTCGCAAAAAAGGGGTACAAGATGAAGACCAACAAGGTATGGTCCCCCTTTTTGAAGGAAGTAATGGTACCCAATTGATAAAGGAGGGATCTTTGGCAATGGCAGGCCGCCGCGAAGAGGTTCAGGGTGACCGGGAAGGGGAAGATCGTGAGGAGGAAAGCTGGCAAGCAGCACCTCCTCGCCAAGAAGAACAGCAAGAGGAGGAACAGGCTCTCAAAGATGGTAAATCTCTCTCTCTCTCTACCCCCTTTTTTTGAGTGATCTTTTCTTCAAAAAAAGAGCTTTTTGGTTATAAATTTGCTATCGGCTTGTTAGCTACGGGTTGTTGTTTTATTGTCACTGCAAACCATTAGTTGGTTTTGTTCATTGTGGGTTGTTTCTGGGAGGTGTGTCATGCCTATGGGTTTAGATATAAATTTGTTTGTAAATTTCTGAGAAATGGGTGTCAATGCACTTCTAATCATGAAGCCATCCATTTGATTCACCCATTTTGGTCGAAAAGTGGACCGCACACGAGTGGAGGATGGTGCGGCATCAGTGGATGATTGGTTTGGTGTGTACTTGATGAAAATGGGATCTACTTGCTTAATGCTTGTTTGGTTTAGAGTCAGACATTCTTATGGGGCACTACGGTTCTTTTGACCTAAGAATTGAAAGGGTGGTAGTGAAAGCTTTGTGGAGTTTAATGAAGGCTTTTGGCTTATCATGTCGATTCTCAGGAGGTTGTCTAAAAAATCTATGGTTCTTAAAAAAGAACAAAATTATTCCTTTATGCATTTCATGCAAGTTTCTTGATAGTCCTTTTTCTTACAATCAAAATACTTTTTAAGATGTGAATGATTTGCCTTTCACGTAATGGTTATAGTTGACAGAATAAAATGACTTATTTTTCTCTTAGAAACTCTACCTCTCTTTTATAAATAGAGGTAGTGGCAAAATACAACACAGCTATTTATAAAATAAACACATACAAAATACACCCTCACAAAGGGTAAATTAAGTCTCTTAACATTCTCCATCAAGTTGGAGCATAAATATCAATCATGCTTAGCTTGGAACAACAAAAATCAAATGCTGAATGGTTGAAAGGATTGGTGAAGATGTCTGCAGCCTGATCACTAGTAGTGACTGGAGTTGTGTGTAAATAGCATTTCTAGATGAGGTTTCATGTGTAATGATAATCCACTTCCATATGTTTAGTATGCTTGTAGAATATTGGATTGTTAGCAATATAGGTAGCAGCTACATTATCACATCGCATCTCCATAGATCAATATGAACATGCAAATCGACAAGAAGGGACTTCATCAACATAAGCTCTGCAGCTGCCTGTGCCATAGCTGTATATTTAGATTCTGCGCTAGACAGGGAAACAACAGCCTGTTTTTTACTTTACCAAGTCACAAGATTGCCAACTACATATGTTCAGAATCCTGTAGTAGATTTCCTATGTGTCAAGCAGCCTGCATAATCTGCATTAGAATAGGCAACAACTGACATAGCAATCTCCCTAGTAAACAAAAGACCATGTCTTGAAGCTTTCTTGACTTATCGTAAGACCATCACTGCAGCTCCCAGTGTTGCCTGGTAGGTTTGGCCATAAACTGACTCAACCTACCAACAACAAATGAAAGATCTAGTTTAGTAATGGTAAGATACAACAGCTTGCCTACTAGCTGTCTATATTGTTTGCTGTAAACAGGTGGTATCTCAGGATCATACAAATGAGCCTTCGGATCTATAGGAATGTTAGTGGGTTTCGCTCCAAGCATACTAGCCTCCTGCATAATATCAAGAGCATACTTTCTCTGAGATAGAACAACACCTCTCTAGCTACGTGCTACCTTTATCCTGAGAAAGTACCTCCAAAGACCTAAGTCTTTCATCACAAATTATTCTGCTAAGCGTGCCTTAATGGGCCTTATCCCACCAATATTATCTCCTGTAACAACAAGATCATCCACATACACAAGAATGACTACCACTCCTTTGTCTGTTTTCTTGACAAAAAGAGAGTGATTTGCAGACAACCTTTAAAATCCGTCAACCTCAACAACCTGGGATAATTTTTGAAATTAGGCATAGGGCCTCTGCTTAAGCCAATAAATGGCTTTCCTTAGACGACATACACTCCCCCTGCCTCTCATAATTTGGTGGCTGCTGCATATATACTTCTTCCTGTAAAACACCATACAAGAAGGCATTCTTGACATCCAATTGGTGAAGCGTCCAATTAAAGTGTACTGCCACTACAATAAGTATCTGCATTATCGACAAATGGGCAACATGAGAAATGTGTTAAAGAAGTCTGCTCTATATGTCTGAGTAAACCCCTTTGCCACTAAACGAGCTTTATATCTGGCAGTCGATCCATCTGGATTGTATTTCAGAGCAAACACCCATCAGCACTCAACAACACTAGCTCCCTTAGGCCTGCTGATGTACCACGAGACTACAGAGCAACCATCTCATCTTCTATGGCCTAATACCACTTTGGATCAAGCATGACCTGCTGATGAATGGAGGGAATTTCTACAACAGAAAGAGCGAAACAAAACCTGCCAAAAGTAATTCCTAGATCATCTATAGGGACTGCTCCTATATAAGGATATCTGGGGCAGTGATGAGGTGCCTTCTGTATGGCAATCGGAAGGTCAAGATCATCATGTAAGGTCCCTTGCAAA
Organism: Thalassia testudinum; assembly: GCA_037157565.1. Lineage (NCBI taxonomy): Eukaryota > Viridiplantae > Streptophyta > Magnoliopsida > Alismatales > Hydrocharitaceae > Thalassia > Thalassia testudinum. Next base: position 98,502,508 of record JAZHRO010000031.1, on the reverse strand, counting down.
GGCTCTAAGGTAGAAACTGGATCTACTAAACCTGTAGAATCACGATTAGGCACAGAGTTGTCAGTATCAAAAGAACTTAAGCTCACTTGAGGTTGAGAAACTAATGTCGGTGAAGGAGGGGGCACCTGGAAAGTAGTATGAGGCCGTTGATAAATAACTATAGGCTCATTATATTTTGGTTTGGCAGGAGTAGTAGCAGAAACATGCTCAGTATTAGGTATAACACCAAATGGAATATGAGGAATGGGCATAGGTGCATCCTCAGAACATGGAGATAACTCACTCCCAAACATAGAAAAGAAAGGTATAACCTCATGAAAAGTAACATCGGTACTCACACAATGACGTGAATTATGGGGTTCAAAACACTTATACCCTTCATTTTTCCAAAAAAAAAAACACCTATACCCTTTTTGAGTTTGAGAGTACCTCAAGAAAACACACTTGACAATCCTAAGTGCTAATTTATCCTGTCCTGTACCTTGAATATGGACGAAGCCAATGCACCCAAAAACCCATGGAATCACACGAAATAATGGACTATCAGGATACAAACGTTGCAATGGAATCTGCTGATGAGTAGCAGCATTCGGCATCCTGTTTATCAGAAAACAAGCTGTAAGAACATCTCCCCAGTACAAAGCAGTCACAGAATGGTGTATCAATAGGGTGCGTGCCACATTAAGAAGATGCATGTGCTTCCTCTCAATAACACCATTCTGCTGAGAAGAATGAACACAAGTGGTCTAATGAATGATACCATAAACACCAAAAAACTAACGTAGATGAGCAGTAGTAAACTCTAAGGCATTAAAAGATCGAAACATTTTAATAATAATAGAAAATTGGGTCTTTATTTCAGCAACAAAATTTTCAATAACACTCCCAACATTAGATTTATTTTTAAAAGAAACAACCAGGTAACTCTAGAAAAATCATCAACTAGAATAAAAAAGTAACGATGATCAAATGATACGACTTGGCCCCATGCATCCATGTAAACCAAATCAAAAACATGGGAAGACCCTTTTAAAAAAGATAAACATGGGAAGACCTAAAGTAACGGGAAGCAGGAAAGCTATCATGGTGGTGCTTGCCAAGTTGACAGGCATTACAAGTAATGGTAGCACTGGCAAGTATGTGGGGTAATACCCGCTTAAGTCACTCCAAGGGAATATGGCCCAGATGAAGATGCCATTGGATAAGAGATCCAGAAGCCAAGGTAGCCTCCCCTTGACCAACAGCTACTACACTAATAGGTGAATGACTCAAGCGGTGAACACCCTGTTCGTTACGTCCTCCACGAATCATCTTTTCCATGAGACGGCCCTGCAAGACACAAGATTTAGCATCAACAATTGCCCTACAATTAAGTTCCCGTGTAATTCTACTAACTGAAAGAAGATCGAGTAGGAAATTAGTCACATATAACACATTCGGTAGATTTAGGCTAGAAGAAAGAGACACCTACCCCTTTCTAGTAACCTGGGATAACCTGTTGTCAGCAACTTGTACTATCCTGCTTGGGGGAATAGGTTTCAATTATGAGAATTCACCATGATCACCATACAAATGTCTGGAAGCACCTGAATCAACTAGCCAACCATTAGTGCTATGAGTAGTAGAACAAACAACCTTTATACTTGAAGTAGTACTGTAGCTGCCTCTAGAGGAGGAGCTATCTGGGATAGCTGGTTAAACTTCTGTAGTAACTCATCAAACTCTACCCGTGAAATGGTGTCTCCAGAAACATCTACCTCAGTAGCCTGATGTGCAGTAACTAGCTTCCCGTGCCTCTACTAGCACGTAGCCTCAAATGGCCTAAACGACCACAATAGGTACATGGTGAACGAGAACGACCTTCTGATGCACACCCACGACCTGGAATAGAAGGGTCAGCTCTCCCACGACCAAAAGCAGTAACCAAGGCAGTAGTTTGGCCTATGGTCTCCACTAGAGGAACAGAAACAACAATCTTGCTCTGTCTACTATATGTTTCCTCCAAAGCGAGAAGCTTAAATAGGGTAAGTATCTGGTCTCGTGTTGCAGCAAAACTCGGACCCAGACCAGAGAGGAAGAGAGAAACAGCCAGCTCCTTCCTGAACTCATGCCAAGAAGAGTAAGCACACCCCGGTCTGTAAGAATTGTGTCTCTCCAATAGACCCTTCATTTGTGAGTGGTACTTAGCCAATGACCGACCCTTCTTTCGTAGTTGAAATAGCTCGTGATAGATCTGAAACACGCGTGTAGAGTTCTCCTGAGAATAGGTCTCAGCCAAAGACTCCGACATTTGCTTGGTAGTTGGATAGTATATGATCTTATCACCTATCCTAGGAATAACTGAGTTCATCATCCATGCATAAACTATAGTGTTGTCTCTATCCCAAAAAGCATTGACACCTATCTTGTCTATTGGTTTAGGCTGTTTTAGAATCTTCTCCTTGCCATGACCTCAAATAGCCATAAAAAATATCTAGGACCACCGCGGATAATTGATCTCATCAAACTTGATCATTGGACCATAAAAAGGACTCTTGTAACTCCCAGTGTCCATAAGGGAGTCCGATGTAACGAGCTCGAAGATGCCATGGTGTTACAACCCAACCTCCAACACACAAGAATGGAGCCTCAAACAATTTTCATATTTGAAGGGTCATAGAATATGAGATCTGAACAGGGTATTCAGATTATGAAATTCCTTTTAATATTTTACTAAGTAAAGAGAGTCTCCTTGTACAGAGGTCCTACAAGAGGGCTAAAGGATTACCTCGAAGGAGAGGAAGACTGGGATGCACTTCAATAGCCCCCTATTGTAGCAAATGGCAATGAGGGGCAAAGAAGTTGCCAACGATGTGGTAAAGCGTTGGTCCTGGTCATGCAGTACTACAGCAGTGCTACTAGGCAACGTGGATGGGTGCAATAGCGATAGAGAGAAGGGCAAAGGGGTGGTGGCGCCACTGGTGGGTTGCGAGCAGTAAATAGGCAGTGCTACCGGTGGGCCATGTGTAGCAGGTCAACGGTGGTACTGGTGGGCCACACGTAGCCAGGCAACGACACTATTAGTGGGGAGGCTTGCTGGTGGTGATGGGCCATACGTAGTAGGTCAAACCTGGTGCTCTAAGGGAGGGCGACCTCGTAGGAGATTTGCTGATGGCAATGGGCCATGCGCAACTGATCCGATGGCCGGCAGAGAGGCCACACCCAACCCAGAGGCCAGTGGCGGTGAAGAGAGACCTCCAAGAAGAGGTTAGAATTTTTTTTACTTGGTAGGAAAGAAAGGTTATGGGAATCAAGAAGGGTATCAGGCCTGGTTTAGGACCGCACTCTGATACCAAGTTGACAGAATAAAATGGGTTATTTTTCTCGAAGAAACCCTGTGACAACTCAAGTCCCGCTAAGCGATGAAACCCGGGTCGTCGTGTGCTAACAACCAGCATAACTCACACACAAGATCACAGTTACCCATCACATAATCATAAAATATAAATATAGCCAAACAAACTAATCATATTGCATAAATTAAATGAACATTAATTGAATATTGACCAGAGGATTTACCGCAGAACATAAGTATATAAGTCCAAGGAGATACACAATCGAAATCACTTTATGAACTGTCAAGTATACTTGAGTACGGAACCAAAAAGCACGTTAGTAAAAATTGAGTAGAGTAGAAATAGCAACAGTAGAGTGCAACAGTAACCGAGAACTAGAGAGAATGTGTACTGTAGCTTTAATTAATCCATTTATTAGACACCTCGTCATCCAGTTCTGTTTTATATATTGGAAGCCTAAATTATTATTGTCCATAATCTGCCAATCGGTGTCTTAAGGCACAAGATGATTTTGTGTAACTTCCTGCAATGTAAGACTGGTATAAGCCACCCTCCTGCCTAAGAAGACGGTTTATACCCATCTAGTCACCACTTTCTGTCACTTGGGGTCATTGCGGAAAGAGGTGGTGGTTACATCGTGTAGTTGAACACATACAAGCGCTACGTACGCTGAACCATAGATAGCTAATGACCATCCTCCAGCCGAAAAAGAATCACACCTTGAGTCACGCATCCCGCTATCCTAGTTAGCCGCTAAGCCTAACCACTAAGTCGTAGAGAGGTCAGCAACTTCCTAAACCAACCTCTAAAATCGATCTAAAAGATCAAAGTTACAGTCAAAATTCGATGAGTAGTGAGGTTAAAACCAGTTATCTAATTATTTTAATTCCCGACAAATCCATCATACTGATTATTTGATCATTTCCAAGTAAATGTATCAATATCCATTAATTAAGCTATAATTCTCATCATTTTAAACCATTGATCTAATGTTATGAAAAGAGTTTAGATCACATCATTTCAAAATTTATTGATAAATGACTTAGTTTCCAACTCCTGATCGGGGTTCCAATCAAATTTATTTAACCATCTTGATGATGTCAGTTTTTCTAAAAGTAGAATTCATTTCGTAGATGCGATAATAAGACTACATCCCATATTCTAAGTGTTTCATAATTTAATTTACGAACATGATCTAATAATTTGTTGTTAACTTCTTTTAATTTAGTAGCTAATATATCAATTTGATTATTCACATTTCAAGTTAACAACCTGATTTACATCATCGATATTTAATATTTTCGTACTCAGGATAGCAAGAAATATGCAATGGGTTTGATCCCAGCAAGAGGTAAGAACACACACTAAATAGTGTAATACGTGAAAGAAATTACCATGTGGACAAACTATATGGAAAAAGAGATTATTCTACCTAACATCGTCAGAGGGTCACGACGACTCCGCAAAAACAAGTTGGAGAATTCCAACACCACATGTGTCTCTCAATTCTGCAGCTCGGAAATCGGAGTGGAAAATGCCTAATATAACTGTACAGATATGTTTGGCACACTTGAGAACCACAAGATCGACTCCTAGATCACCTAGTTCCGATCTCGGAGACCCTTGATCTAAGTAAAACAAATCTGACCATTAAATGTTTAGTAACACACTAATTCCCTTTATAGGGACCTATACGTAATATTTAAAAACTTTTATTTTTAATCTACAATTTCTCTACCTTTTCAACTCACCCTCTTCTTCCCTTTCGCTTCTTCTTCCTCCTTCGTATTTCTTCTTCACGCATCCAGATGCTATGGCTACCCATGCAGCATGTCGTCCTTGCACGCTTTGAACTGACCACGTCCGACGATCGCGTCGAACCCCTTCGTCAGATGCTGGATGCCCAATAGTAGCCCCATCCTCCCCTTCTTTCTCTCTTCCTGTTCAGTCTTTCCCTTGCGTGCATTGTTCATGTGCACGCAAGGCACTTACCTTTATCGACGATCCTCCTCCATCGCCACCTTTGATTGGCTTCGTCGGATGCTGGATGCCCAACAGTAGCCCCATCCTTCCCTTCTTTCTCTCTTCTCATTGTTCAGTCTTTCCCTTGCATGCATTGTTCACGTGCACGCAAGGCACTTGCCTTTATTGACGATCCTCCTCCATCACCACCCTTGATCGGCCGTCAACCTCTTGCCATCGTCATACTAGCTTGTGTCGACCACCACTGGCTGCCAATAGCCGCGCTATCTCCTACTATCGACGGTGACATGCATGCATGGGGGGAACCCATGCATGCATGCTTGCTGATCATGGAGGTCACCCAATCTCACGTTGTTTCTTCCATGAGGTCGATTGAAGCTTGTGTCGACCACCACTGGCTGCTAATAGCCGCGCTATCTCCTACTATCGACGGTGACATGCATGCATGGGGGGAACCCATGCATGCATGCTTGCTGATCATGGAGGTCACCCAATCTCACGTTGTTTCTTCCATGAGGTCGATTGAAGCTTCCGCCGAGCTTACGACAAGCCTCCCTGTCGACGCCTTGTTCGGTGGGGTACTCAGCCTCCCCCCCTCCATCTCTCTGTCACTTTCTCTCCCTCTCCTTTCTCCTAAATCCTCTCAATCTCTCGATCTCTTATCCTATTTATATATATTCCCACATTGATTTATTACAAACAAAACAACCCCATTTATCCCTTATAATAATAATAATTATTATTATTATTATTATTTTACATATATAAACCCCCATTATGTAGTTTTATATTTTTTCACGTAACTTTCGCTATGTAACTTGGATTTTCGCAAAATGGATATCGTTGGAAAGCTTGTGACGAGGAAAATTTAATGACATTAATTTTAATGTATTTTGAGCACGTTTTCCCAGTGCTGACCTTATTTGATCAAAAATGTAATTTTTCCCACTTTTGAAATACACGAATCCAATTCACACTTGGAAAGTGTCAACGGATTCGTCTTAAAATGCTTAATCTGAAATGACTCGAAAATCCATGTTCGGACCTTTACAAACCTTAACTCTCTTTTACAGAGAGAGGCAGTGGCAAAATACAACACAACTCTATAAAATAAACACATACAAAATACACCCTCACAAAGGGTAACTCAAGCCTCTCGACAGTTATGGAGTACTTATTGTATTCTTAGTGCCATAATCTAATATCCAGAGCCTACTTGTTTTTCTTTCTTCCAAGTTGAGCCTATCTATTTTCCCTGGTAGGAAACATGAACAATGAACGAACATTAGATGTAACTTATATATACTTTGATCTGTACATCAACGTATAATGGTTGTTTGTGCAGGTGTAATTTAAGCGTGCTTTGATCTGTTTATTAATGCCTAATGTCAGTTTGTGCTTGTTTGCAACCCTCGTCTAATTTGGCTTCTAATTTGAACTGGTTTTAAGAACTGTGTTGCTCTGTTGGACATCTTTGCTTGAAAAGTATTTGCATCAAGCAATATGCTGTTCTTCTAGAGCAAGGTCAGGGAAGTCAGAAGGTTGAGTTTGAACCCTACTCTTCAAATTGAGACCTTAACATATGGGCTGTTATCATTGGGCCATAGTTTTGCCTACTTTTAACAATAAATACACTTTAATATGGTAGGGTCTCAACTTTTTTCCAGTAGGTGAAGTTATCGTTTTAATCTAATTTCTTCTTCAAAAAAGAAAAAAAAATCATTTTACTCCTGTGAATTTCTAATCAGCAATACTATAATTTTCTAAAATTCAATATATAATCAAAGTACAACTTTAAGGTTCAAAATTACAGGATTTAATGTAAGCATGGTAGTAAAAATCTGGAATTGTAACAAAATGAGGTTTGATTATCTTTAGGTGACAAGCTATGGTAATTGCATCACATGGTATATACTTAGATTGTGGTCTTTTTGCTGCATCTTTTTTGAAAGTGAACTTTTAGCTGCAAATCTTTGGCATGCATAATGTAAGAAATCTTAAATGATAGAGATTTCATTTTGTACCTAGTTAAAAAATGTATAAATATGAGTGTACAACTTCAAATATCATGTCTGATGCAATTGTCTCTATTAAGGTTGAAGCATGACAATAGATATCATGCAGAATGAGCATAACATTTTAGTTATAAATACACTTAGTGCAATGCATAATTTCAATGCATAGTTTTACTTGTTCCCGATAACTAAAACACTTGCCTCGAAGTTAGCTACCGTCCTTGATAACCTTATTAATTCAATGTCGTTGGTATTCATTAGAGGTAGTTTTATATGGAAAATTTTATTGTGGCTTTTGAGGTTTCCTTGACTTAGAAAAGAAATTGTACACAAGGCTTTTGCTAGAAAGTTAATTTCTCCAAAGCTTGCGATAGCCATGACTAGTGTCAGGAAATAAAATTAGAGATATGTTGAGTGTCCTTCTATTTTAGTCCTTGTATTTTTAGTAGACAAGTTATTGTAGTTTCCCTATATGCTTAAGTCTTTTCTCTATATAAAGAGGACCAATGCCTTATTTTCAATATAGCAAAAATCACTAAGTTGATTTTCTTAACATGATATTAGAGCAGTAATCCTAAATCGGTGATCTGATATCCCACCAAATATGGTTCGATCACCAACGACTTGGTGATCCATGAAGACAATCGACGAGGAGATCACTAGCAACAACACCATGAGGAGATTCGACGATACTATCATTGCCTCCACCTTTTGCCACATGCCTGCAGCGCCGCCGGTTAGAGGAGAGTCCATCGATGGTTTTCTATCCATGGTGCCCATGTGATGAGCCTTCTTTCATGGGATACCCTGAAGTTGATGAGGGTAATGAGTCTTTTCTCACCACTAGTGAAGACTTTTTCCCTTGTTAGCATATGAGCCTTCTCTCATACAACTTAAGTTTGTTTTGCCAAAGAAAAAGGAAAATTTTAAATCTGGTTAGAGTTGGTTTCTTTATTCTAGAAGGATCGAGGAGCGATAGGAGGCTCAGACCATGGGTAATTGACTCTGATGCCTCGATTCATCTTATCGAAAGAGTAAATGAGTTGTAGAATATTGTCAGGACACAGGGAATTCGAAAGATTCAGGTGACTAATGGATCAAACTCTCTGATTACTGTAGTTGGGCAAATTTAGGTTTCCCTTACTATGAAGATTGCAGATGTGTACTGTGCCCTAGAGTTTCTCATGAGCCTATTGTCTATTAGTCGGATTTGCAGAGACCACCAATGCAGGGTTGTTTTTTATGACATGCACTACTACTTCCAGGATAGACACACCAACGAGATCATTGGTGGTGGGATAGAGAGAGACAATCTTTATTATCTAGACACACCAATACTATTTGTTGGAGCTATGTCCATAGCTAGTGACCTCTTGCTTTGGCATAGACGACTCAGGCATCCCTCGATCGGGAAGATGCACCAAATGTATCCTAAGTTACTAGCCTCGTTTATCCTGGATTGTGAGGACTATCAGATCACTGGAGCACCTATTCCTCGAGGCATGATGGTGTAAGCACCACACCCTTTACACTAGTCCACCGTGACGTCTAGGGATCTGCGTAAGTGTAGACTATAGGAGGACACATGTATTATGCAGTATTTGTGGATGATTATAGTTGTCTTACCTGGGTTTTCCTGATCAAGGCCATGTTAGAGATTCCACTGATTATCCAAAGATTTTTTGCAGAGGTACAAACACAATACTCTACCACAGTTAGAGTTTTTTAGAGTAATAATGCTCTAGAATTTGTTTAGAGGGAGATGTAGTTCTTTAGTGTCCATGGGACCATTCACCAAACTTTTTTTTCTCACACATCCCAGCAAAATGGTGTGGCTGAGTGCAAGTTGAGGCATTTTCTTGATATTGTATATACATTGATGATCCACATGTAAGTTCTGGATGATGCTATTATCACTACTGCATACCTGATCAACAAGGTTCCCTCTTCAGTGCTTCATGGGTGCATCCCATATCAATTATCAGGTATTGCATCTTGAGTGTGATAGGCATTTCGCCTTACCTTTGTGAGTATTCGAGAGTACGCGTTTTGTTTAGGCGTAGGGTAGCCAGGATAAGTTCTCATCACATGCAACAAAGTACATATTTTTGGGTTACTTGTGGATCTAGAAATGCTATAGATGTTATGACCTTGTGCATAGGCATTACATAGTAACTGCAGATGTGACTTTCTTTGAGAAGGTACCTTACTATTCTGAGGAGAGCTCTAGCATAAAGTTGGCTCCCAGGGAGACTCAGGTTTACCATGTAGATTAGCCGCTGCTCCTACTATCCCTCCAGATTTCTCCCAAGCTATATAGACAGTAGATCCAGAGCTATCGGACCCTGGTGATGATAGGCCTGTAGTCGAAAGGAGGTTCAACAGATCTTGCACTCTGCATCTTATGTCTCATTACACTAGGATCTCCCACCTGGAAGGGGAGACTAGACAGTTTTCCTCGACCATCACCACTGTAGTTATTCCCAGAGACTACAGCTAGGCTTCCCAGGATCCTAGTTGGTATGCTTCTAATACCCTCTAGATACTTGAGGAGGTTGGCTTACTATGAGCCAAGCCCTCTGACATTCCTGTTGAGGTGCGACAGGTTCATAGTACTGAGGAGGATGATCCTCCCTACGAGGATGTCTCTAGATATTGCAGCTTAGTTGGTCGCCTTTTGTACTTGACCATCACTTGACTTGGTATTAGTTTCACTGTTAGTAGAGCTGGTTAGCACATGTAGGCGCCACGCATAAGGTATGCCTTATTCTGAGATACCTTAAGGGAAGTTCGGGTCGGGGACTTTACTATAGAGAAAATTGGTCCATAGACATCATGGCCTATTTTGATCCTGACTACACTGGGTATATTGAGGATCATCGGTCTACCTCGGGATATGCCTTGTTTCTTGGTGGAAACCTTGTTTCTTGGCGAAGCAAGAAATAGAATATGGTTGCTCGTTCCAGTGATGAGGCTGAGCATTGCGCCATGGCCATGCTACATGTGAGATCATGTGGGTTGTGGGTTTCCTACGGGATCTAGGTGTGGAGGTGTAGCTACTAGTTTCGCTGTATTGTGATAATCAGTAGGTGATATATATAGCATCCAACCTGGTTTTCCATGAATGCACTAAACACATCAAAGTAGATTGCCATTTCATTTGAAATGCAGTCATAAAAGGGAGGATTAGCACACCATATATCTCCTCAGATCTACAGTTGGTAGATATTCTCACCAAAGCCCTTAAGAAGAAGAGGCATGATTTTTTGTGTGACAAATTGGGACTTGCTAACATCCATATTCCAACTTGAAGGAGAGTTAGGAAATAAAATTAAAGATATGTTGGGTGTCCTTCTATTTTAGTCCTTGTTATTTTTAGCAGGTAAATTATTGTGGTTTCCTTGTATGCTTAAGCCCTCTCTCTATATAAAGAGGGCCAAGGCCTTATTTTCAATACAACAAAAATTACTAAGTTGATTTCTTAACAACTAAAAATCTCTTTGATCTACACAAGGGTTTTCTTCTATAGTGGATTCAATGGGTGAAGACTTGTGTCTCCTATGCCTTATTTTCTGTTCTCATTAATGGATGCTCCAAAAGTGGATGGCTGCAGTCAAGTTGGGAAAGAGATCAGGTAGGGACACCCTCTGGTGCCCATGCTTTTTGGGTTGGCAGTTGACTTCTTGGCAAACACTCACTTCTCTTGGTGCTTGGCTAACGAGATCAAAGGGTTTGGAGCTAGAAGAGGGGGAATCATGGTTCCTACTCCCCAATGTGCTGATGACACCGTATCGTGGAGGGTTTTTCTGTAGAGGTACAAAAGATTAAGGTCCTGCTGGAGCAATTCAGAGAAGTCTCATGCTTGAAGGTCAATTTTGGAAAGTCTGGGTTCCTTCCTTTTGTCATGTCTTCAAAGAAGCTTCCATTTTTGGTGAGATTTTGGGTGTCTAGGAGCTGTAGCTTCCATTTAAATACCTGGGCCTTCCACTGATAATGGGGAATATTACATTCAGGTTGGTTACCATTCTTGGAGAGTATGGAAAGACAGATGTAGGGGAGGTCAACTTCCCTGCCTTCTGGAGGAGGGAAGCCAGTCCTATCTTCCTTTGCCCTCTCAGCTTTGCCAATCTACTAACTTTCTCTACAGAAGGTGTCAGGGCATGTTCTGGACAAGATATAGTCTATTAGAAAGAAGTTTCGTACGTCTTCAGGTTCCAATGACTCGTTTGTGCCTCTTGTGTCCTACGGCCATGCATGCAAACTGAAGAGCATGAAGGTTTAGGAGTCATTATTCTAGGGAAATGAATGATGCACTCACAAAGTGGATTCTGCAGGTTGTTGGTTCCCATTTATCATTTTAGAAAAGAAATTTGTGCGACCCATATTTTGACCTAACTGATTGGGATGAGATAAGAGTGGTCATCAAAAACTTGTCTTTCTTTTGGAAAGGTTTCTTGAAGCTTTCAAGGAAAATGCAACCATACTGCAGGAGTGCTCTTGACGATGGACATAGATTCCGCTTTTGTACACATCATTGGAATTCTTTCAAGATCATTGGTAATGCATACCCATTGTTGGTGGTTAGAACTAATGACATTGGTGGCAGAATGCTTTCAACGGCATCCTGGTTGCATGCCTTACCCCACCCAGTGTCCAATGCTAGGGCAGAGGAGCTGGCCTAACCTTACAGGCCCTCCATGGTATCAATCTAGGCGAAGGAAGAGATGGGTCAATGTGGAAGTATGGGCACTTCTCTATTAAGAAGGCTTATAGTTGCTTCATGGAGGCCTTGTCCCAGACTGAACCACCTTTGAGGATGGATTGTGCTCTAATTTAGAAGATTTGGGTGCCTCTCAAGACCTGCTTCTTTTTGTGGCTCCTAAGGAGAGACTTGTCACTCAGGTTTTTAGGTGTCGCTGGGCACCCAATGCAATTAATGATTGCATCTGCTGCATCTCTGCTTTGGAGGATGTTAGCCACCTGTTCTACCCTTTTGATAATGACTACTGGCTTCAATTTGGTGGATGGTATTTGAGTCACTCATTTTGGAGGCTTTCTATGAGAGTATTCATTCCATTGATGGTGAAAAGACTAGGAGAGCCTCTATCTGGATTTGGTCCTTGTGGTTGGAGCACCATGGGGTGATTTCAAGAGGAGAAAGATATCATTTAGCTGGTGTAGTTCATCACTTTGACTCACTTTGTATTGCTTGGAGCAGTTTAACTCTCCTGATTAATGAATTAGGGGGGTTAACAACCCCTGTTAACCCCTTTTTCTCAGCTTCAGAAGAAAAGAAATAATTTGGTGTCACATTTTTAACTCAAGATGCACTTGGTATTCAATGCCTGCTCCATTTTTATTCTCCTTGCAATAATGCTAGGAACTTGCCAGCCTGGAGGTGTCGCTGGTTATCTGTATAATTCCTACTTCGAATTCGTTATTCATGCTTTTTGGCTTTACAATTAAGGTACAACACTTCTGCCAATAGAAATCAGATGGCCAATGGTCTCAAGTAGTCATCCTTTTCACGTTTAGAAAAAAAAGGCATAACACATTTAGATATATGGAATGATTTGTACAAGAAAATGATACAGGGAAGATTTTAAAAAAATGGTCAAATCAGATAAGTTGTTCTCGTAATGGCTGGACTTTGTCAGTTGACAAGAAATTTACATTTCCATTGGAATTGCGGGCTTATTCATGGCTGATGGGACTTGGAGGCCGTCGAGGGCCATCAAAAAAATTTATATATTGCTGGAGGCGTAACATAGTCATAAAATATCGAAATTGACAATCAACCTGCGATTTAAATGCCGACGGCATGCCGCCGGCATGCCCTTGGTAAGGGGATTTTCGGAGGGTGGGCATATCGACACAAATATAGTGTCAGTTTATAGGGAAACCGTTGGCATGCCGAAGATTTCGGCGGCATGCCGACAATTACCGACGAAACGTCGGCATGCCGATGGTGGCTGAGCGGCGAGAAACTTGAAAAGGTTGGGTGGGAAGTTTTTGGGCGGGCAGGAATGGGGGCAAGGGAAAGAGCGCGGGGGGGTCTGGGAGGGAAGGTCACACACACACACGCACGCACGCACAAAATAACCTGTTTTTATTATAAAAAAACCTGTAAAACGTTTCTAATATCTTGATTTAGTTGTCTTTCAAATATTAATCATTTCTGTCAGCATGCACCGGCATGCCTTGAAATGTCATTTTTTCGGGCCGTCGAAATCATCGAAATCTGCCATCGAAAAACGGGCATTTCCACGTGCCCACGAAATGCATACCTACAATTTTATCGGCACGGCGTCGAAATCGGCATTTCGAACCTTGCAATCAACCACATGAACACAAGTTGTTAACCCAATTTCACCCTCGAAGGGTGTATGTCTGAAGAGGGGATCTAACCCTCAATATCCACTACAGGTGGGAATGATACATGAGGCAGTGGGCTGAAGAGCCCTTGGGTAGCCCCCCATTGGGTGTGTCCTTTCATGTGGGTATGGAACCCAATTTATAGAATGCAAATGTGGGAGGTTACATGTTTGGAGATGTAACTACCACAATATTGGGGAGTTATTGCGTTGACTCATAAGTCGTAACTGCTCTATGGTGCATGCCTCTTCGTATTCCTGCATGGATCGAGTCCAAGCGGGTTCTGCTGATCTGATCACGAGCCAATTAGACTTATTTTGTGAAGACAATTTCTTCCCTCATCAATGGCTTTTTAAAGCTTAATCCAGAATGATATTACTGTACACCTCCTTTGAAGAGGAAGCTTGTGCTTCCCACTATAACCTTTCCACTTCTGTGTGATTTTGTGTCGCTCCATGTTTATAAACTATTTGGCCCTGACATAATCTGATGCATTCCTCAGCTATTGTTCGAAGATGATTGATGATTACCATGGTGTAAGATGTTGGAGCCTGTACATTTCTTTCTGTTTTTCTGTTTTCTACTTGTTGCTTTGTTTGGCCTTAAATATGTAGCTTGTAAGCTATGAGAACTCAATATAGTGCAAAACGTCCGCGATCATGGTTGAAGGAGATGCCATCGTTTTATTCCAATTCGACAACCCCACATAAGGAGGGAGAAGTTGTCTACCATTCCCCCCTGCTGCCTTGGATTAATTTGGTTTTTGTTTTTTTTTGATAGAATAATTAATTGAAATGTTACATAGCCTTTTTTATTTTTAATATTCTGTAGGTAATGCTCTCAAGTTTTGCTTCCTGACACTATTTGCAGGTTGTTGTTAACCGAACTAACTACGACAATGTTATTGGTGCACTTCCCTATCTCAAAGTTAATCGCAAAGTGACATGATGTGGGCTCTCTTTACCAAAATGTTTGTGGTTTCCCAAAGTACATTTGTTATCATAGAGATCCAGTTGATTTCTCCAGGTCGTATTGTACTGCAAGAGTTATTTCTCAAGTAGAGAAGCGGTTGCCCAACTTACAATCTTCAATATTTTTAATCGATCACTTCAGTTGGAGTTAATGCCTCACATTCGTCTCCCCTTTTATTTGAATGGTATGGTATCTTAAAGCTCACCTGACCTTCTATGATGCTCTTATTTGGGTTTGCATTCCGTGGCAGGTTGGTGTGCATTGGCGGCATTTTTTGTGCCATCTGATTCTTGGGCATGCATTGCTTGTTTTATCATAAAAGCTTATGGTTACAGCAACAGGTCCTCGAGGAGAGAACTACGGTCTTCTAAGTTCTAACTATACCAAGCCTATGCATCGTCATGTTTTTTCATGCCTTGATTTCCTTTGTTGGTGCATTGCTAGGTTCTCTTGAAATGTTATACTTGGTCGTCTTTTTGCAACGTTTACAAGTTAACGAACAGATGTTGTGAACCTCACTCAAGTTGGAGACCTACAGGCATTTTGCGCCTGTGATTTTACGTAGAGGAGATGGGAGGAGTCACAATTTCAGAACTGTCCTTGTGGAGCTTAGCTAGGCCCTTATGATGTCAAATAAGCTTTGCTTGGGTCATTTGTCTTTAATTAGTGTGAGGTGACGTGTAATTAGGGGGGGGGGGTGGATCTACATCCTTTTAAGGTTAATTTACTTGAGAGGTTAAAAAAGTGATGTTAAGAAATGTGAAATTGATGTTAACTTGTAATTGTGTTTACTTGTAGAATAATTTTAACATCAGTTTGTATTTATTTGAATCGATATTAAGTTGTGGTTATTTGTTAGTGATGTTACGAATATAAAATGCAAAGGATGTTAAAGGTACTTTAACATAAATTTAACTACCATCGATAAAAAATTGATATTAGATAAATTTATGTTAAAGTTATCAAATGATGAGCTAAATAGTCAAATAAACATTAAACACCTTGGTATTCTTGGTGGAGGGATCCAACAAAGAGGGTAATCTTTGCTCGTCGTGTATTTGCTTGCCCCTATGCTTGGTGGAATGATGCGATTAAGAGGGAAACTCTTGTTACGCCTCAACCATGCTAATCCACAGAAGGATGGAAAAAGAGTGGGCTCTTAAGCTAAGTGTCATCTTCGATGAGGTAAAGCGACCAACCACGTACGTAGTTGGGATCTGTGTTTAAACAATTAATATCGAATCTCAAGAAACTTGCGGAAAATCGATTGATTGCATGCACCCGATTCATGCTCTGCACGTAGGTTGCAGTATACCTAAGACTCCTTGCAGGTTTAGGGACCTGTGCATGAGGGTATTAATATTCCTTGAGATACAAGTAGACGCTTACATGATAAGGGCACATCAAGCATGGGTCGAAAGGGTCATTTTCGAGTCCCCAACTCATAAGAAGTATATGATATGGGAACATCAGTATTTTTTCTTGGTATAGTATTTTGCTCATGCCTTGGCAGATAGCAGGTTGGGTAGCTGGTGCCATACTTGCAGTTCCTTTAAATGAGAAAAGACAATCAAAGATCTAATTAAAATATAGAGTCAGATACTGCATATGTTCTCATATGTGAACTACTTTAATCCTACGGGCAACTAAAACTCAAATTATGCTTTTAGTTATGATATCACGAACACAAAAAGGGAGCATATACTTTTAAGTGTAGGAAAAGTTTCCTACAAAGTGAGCATGTACTTGAATGTTGGAAATGTTTCCTACATCCATGCCTATAATTTTGTTTGCGTGTAAAAGTTTACAAGTAATATTTTAAAGTAAAACTTGAAGGATTTATATTATTTCAAATAAAAATACCATATTTCTAACTACAAACTAATCCAACACTTCTAACCCTTATGTCAAAGATGATCAATTTTTAACAATTGTCAATAGTTTATATATTGTTAAAGAGTTAGGAGTGTTCATTTTGGATGAAATTTGAAATGCATATGGTTGTTAGTTAATTTTAAAATATTAATCATAGGAAAATATAGAAATGTAGATATAGAAAAATTTTCCGGCGCTAGAGTGTAGGTTCCTGGACCACCATCAAGAATCATTAAAAGCATGCCCTTGAAGGCACCGTACAAAAGGGTTAAAGTCCATTACCAAATAAGAACAAATCGTCAATGCTGATATATTGAAATTATAAACGGCATAGATGACATGGTAGTCATGAAATAAAATGAAATATTTGATTTGGTTGTGGTGAGGCCCCAATAAAAGATTTTTAGTATCTCCTTTTTTCGCCTATTGGAGGCATCTAACACCAAGCAACAATGAAGAAAGGAGAATCTATAACAGATCCATTAAGTTGAAATCTTGTGCTCAAGCAACACCACTCAGATTGAAGAAAGTTTGTAGTACTAATTCATCCATTCAACAAGATTAGGTCAACGCTCGTGACTTGGACGTAGTAGGCATGGATTAGGACAGTCACCAATTAGGCTAGATAGGGGATCAACTTTCAACTAGGTTGAGCCTTTGATTAGTTTGGATGGGTAAATGTTGGAGTAGACAAAGAAACAAGGTCTCTAGTTAGGCTGGAGTTTTGATTAGGGTAGAGGTCATCCATACTTGGATTAGTTCAAACTTCATGTTATGCTAACCAGATGTGCTTGTAGTGCCTTTAATCAAGCCAAATCAAGGACCCTACATCAAATCATCAGAGTCAAGGCAAGATTGAAGCAAATCTAATCTATTTTCTATGGTCAAGTCAAAGCAATCCTTCAAGCACCAGGTGTAAAAACCCCCAAATCAGGGTCCTTGAGTCATTTTAAAGTCGAACACACTGAAATGACCCTATTGGTATCCATGTACATTGTAAACTACAGAGGCTCATGTTTTCATTAAACCTCAAGTAGACCTATCCAAAATAGGTCATAAATGGTATTATTGGATTCTTTTCATCATAAGTTTTCCAATAGATCTTGTTTTGTGACAATCATTAGCTTAAGTTACAAAACAACACACAAAATTGGGAGAACATCATTAAACAAAACTTGGATCATCACATATAGTGTTAGAACAAGGCCACTTTACTAATCACAAAAGAGTTTAGGAAAAGCCTTACAAGCAATTTATATTGTGTTAATGACAAGGTTTATTGACCATGTAGTGATGTAGTACCATGGTCGACACTTTTCACATAGTTTAAATCGTACTTCCATTCAAGTTATGATTCTCAAATGCATTGTTGACTAAGTCCTTGAACTCTATAGAGGATGCTTCTATGATGTTTGATTCAAGGAGGAAATGGCAAATATATAAGTTGGGAGTAGCAAATGACCTGCCTCAATAGGCCTTCTTCTAGATGCTAGAGCAAAGGTTGCCTCTGTTGCCTCAAGCTAAAGGAAGACAAAGAGAGGCTAGTGTATTAGTCGGGTGTCCATGGATCTAGTGGAGAGGAGGTTAAGGAGAATCCAAAGCGACCACCACCTCTAGACAAGTAGCCAGATCTCCTACACCAATAGTAGCAGCATTTTGCCAATTTTGTGGAGCTAAAGCTCCCCAATCTTCAAAGACAATCAGTGTAGTGCCTCGGATTTGCCAACTCGAAACACTAACTTGTAGATCATTTGTAAACATCTATACTTGTACCATTTTGCATGTACACATCCATGCACACTGATGACTCTACAAATGATAACGTTAATTACATCAATTAAAGTCATTAAATCAATTAGAGTCAATTTCAAGGGCACAAGTACAAAAATATTATAATATCATGGACCTGGGAGCATGCATGCATATAATATAATATTTATATTAAGATTGCTTGAAATTAACGTTTAATGGCCAAGTTGTATAAGTGTATATTGAAACAGGTCTCAGATGAGCAATCAGACCGCACGGATGGATTCAGGACAAAAATTGAAGTCCAACGGATCCGAAATCGCCCCAATTCTACCTCCGTAGCTCCCACAATGAGCCGAAGAAGTCATGGTCGTTGATCTGATGACCAATGACCCACGATCTGCCACGTGTTAGACACACAGCCACCCATTGCGTGTAAGCAGCGTGCACTACTTTTCCTCATAGCACAAGCACAAGTGATCTCCACTGTTTGATCTCCATTATACGCCTCACGTCTCACCCCTCCCGCAATCACATGATCTCAGATGGACTGTCGAGATTCGTCCGCACCTTGCGTAGCACGGTGGATAGGATTCAGTCATCAAGCATGGCAGATGCAGGATTGAATCGTGAGTCGTGCACCCCTCACTCGTGAATCACACGCCAATTCAGCCATTCGATCAAACATCAACGACTTGGATGTGGCCATGTCTACTTGCGTGATGAGCGCAATCTAGTCGTCCACCTCCAAGCGAGATCCAGTCGTCCACACGCTATCCTCGCGCACACACTACGCCATGTGAGCAGCCTGGATGGGTGCGATCGTGATCGCACAATGAGGGGCACGATGAAGGTGTGCCAGCGGGCACCCCGTAGCCGTTGGATTTGAAGATTGACGGTTCTCGCGAAGACACGCCAGCCCCGCATGCGTGACCTCGTGCACGCGAGCGTGTAGCAGCTGGCACCGGTTCAACGTACGATCGGCGATCCAGACCAGCCCAACGCGTTTAGAGGCACGATTTAGGGCGGTTCAGGGTCAATTTATGGTGCTTCTTCACCTATAAAAAGCCCTTAAGACCCCATTGCAACACATCTTCAAAGCTAAGCTTCCTACCACCTTCTAGAGCTCAAAGCAAGGTCCCTAGAGTCATTGAGCCGTCGATGGAAGCATCTCCACTACCGTGGCTGCCTTTCCTCTCCACTGTTCACGCTTATTTTCTAGTTTCTTTAGCTTTATGTCCATGTTTTCTTTAAGCATTCATCTAGCACCATTGTTTGTAGTGTAAGACTATTTTGCTTACTGAATATATTAGTTTTCCATTGTTATTATTGTTGCCTCATCTATCTAAAGTAGATTTCGTTCATGCCATCCATGATTCTAATATGACATTATTCTATCATAGTTAGCAATCACAGTTATGACGAATTTCTAACCATATTCTCTCTCTCTCTCTCTCTTTCTTCTCTTTCATGCAAGCAAGCAAAATCACCATGTGGCAAAAAGTGACTAATTGATTCGATTTTGTGTCTCCCTAAGATCGACACTCATACTCATCTTTCCATTTTTCTTTAAAATTGATGTCGTAAACATACTACTACAATGCAGAAATTATCTTACCTCATTTTTCGACGTCACACACAATAATGAAAGTGAAAGAGAAAAATAAACATGCATAAAAGAAATATATATCCATACCCATCATCACAACTATTCATCACCATAGTTATAATTACATGCCACCATAGACTACATTAGTAAATGTACTTCTTAAGATTTAATGGTTACAAAAGGGATCACATATATTATATATAAAGATCTAGCTATCAGAAAAGTACGATCAATGTCTCTGGGTATCGATACCAGCATCCTAGCTATCTCTAAGTGATCCCTTCAGTGCTTGGTGCATCGCTGTAAAGCCCGTATCCTGAGGCAGCATGGTACCCTCGCACCTGCCATCTTGTCCTGAAAAAGGAAACATGACGTATTTTTATTAGCATAGGTGAAGGGGTATATGTATGTAAAATTCGTACTTAATTAGCCTGGGAATTTTCTCACTCTATCTGTATACTTTGACTACCTTTATTCCCACCTTGATCTATTTAAACCCATAAATGACCTACTGGTCAACTTAAGTGATAATCATCCCTCATATTAAATTGAGGTAGATATCGCATGCATACTCCCTTAATCAAGGTTCGAGGTTGGCCTACCTTGACCTTCGGTAACTCAATCCCCTAGACACAAGTTTAGAAGTCACCCGAGATTACTATAATAAGTCATGTCCTCACCTGATAGGTGATGGCCACTTCCCATCATGTAGGTGATTCCTTGTAGAGACATCACCGAACGACCCTAGGTGGCTACCTTCCCAATGCTCCATCGAGTCACCTTACATATCCATAGATTTGGCCCGTACTCTTTGGTATGACTCATCGGTCACCCTATCCCGTGGTAATAAAGGTCCAACCTCTTATCAATCGATCCACATTGATCCCATAACTATTTCAAGTGTTCCCCACTTGTGGTTGAATTCACAAGTTAGTCCTTCAAGGCATATGTATAGCCATAGCTAGGTGATTCCCCATAGAGACATCACCAGGCACCCCCACGTAGGCTACCCTTCTATCACTCATCTTTCTTGTTGTAGATTAGTGTGGTCGATCAACATTCTTACCTGGCGGGAGAATGCTACATCCCACCATTTGGGTGATTCCTCATAGAGACATTACCAAGTGGCCTCAGATGGCTGCCTTCCTGCTCTTAAGTTGCCTAGCATACCTATGGCTTTTGGCTCGCACCCTCCAATACGATTCATCGATCCCTTGTCTCAAGTAATAGAGGTCCAACCTCCTATCTAATTCTGACCCCATTGATCACCAAGTTCACCTTTATGGGCTCCTCTTGTGGCTAGATCTATAACGTAGACAAGTTCGAAATGATCCTCACATAAGCTTGGAACTATAGGGCAAGCCTTAGGATTAAAGGCCATAACTCAACTATGGCTTACCCTCCTGATCATAAGTTCAACAACTTCATTTGACTTCCTGGTCTCTTTTTTCTGACATCCAACAACTTCATTAGATGTTTAATACAACGCAATAAGATGTCCAACACCATCATTGGACGTCTAGACTATCCTCTAGACTTCTATACATGGGGTCAGACTTCTGCTATGAGTCATTCCAAGACTCTCTATCTCTCACTAGACATCTAGGCCTCTTGTTGGACATCTAGGGCTATCTTTCAAGATGTATAATCACTAAATTAGACACCCCCTCAAAAGGAGCTAAGCACCCCTCTCTTCAGGCATTACATTAGATGTTTAGATTGAAAGTCTAAATGTCCAAATCCTTCTCTAGACATCTAACCATTTGGTTAGACTTCCAATGGCCAACACCCCTCAGTTCCAGAACCTCACCCATCCAGAATCAGATGTCTAATTTGGCTGTCAGACATTGATGAGGTATGACTTATTATAGCTAAAGTGTCAAAGTTAAGCTAGAAACTAAGTTAAAGCATTATCAATTAACTTAAGAAAAGGATTAAGTGTGAGAATTATGAATATTGACCTAAAACACTCAAGTTGCGCTAAAAATGTAATATTAGGTCACATTGAAGAGATTCTATATCTAAGTATATAAATGGTTATACCAATTATCAATTGAACACCAAATTGAGCTTAAATTCACAAATCAATTATTGGAATAATATTTAATATATTCAAATTGTATGCCATAAAAAGATCATGGAGTTTTGATATCATTAGGGCCTTGGAACTAGTGAATTACATTTAGGTCCTTCCTATTTAACATTACCTTCAAATTTTCTTAAGCCAAAAAGTCATAAGTTTCACACAGTTTCGCTATAAAGACCTTTGGTGTAAAAACACCAAAAGACCTGTAGCTCTTGTAATTTCCCTTACTCAGAGGGGGTGAGATCAGCGTGACGTAAAAATGCGAAATTAAAATATACAATCTCATAACAATTAGTGTGATGACCCGATTCCCAAATCTCTACGAGACACGAGAATCGGACCGACTTGACTGACCCCAAGACCCAGTCGTCCAACGAGAAAGTAACCAAAAGAGCAGTAAAATAAACCACATTCAACAGGTATATAACTAGCAGTAACAAAATACAACAGTAGAGAAAAGAAATACTACAGTATACACCACCACAACAGTAGAGAAATAAACATATACATAAACATGAAGCTTACAATAAAGATAGTACAGGGTGTAACAGAAACTACTCACAACAATAGCAAAAAAGTACAATGGGTACTACAAGTGACACTACTGGGCCCTACTAGGCCTAGCGCCCTCTGCAGCCGCCGACTCTGGTTGCTCAACACCTGGTCCTGAAAAGTAACAAGGGTGACACGTCAGTGAAACGCTGAGTAGAGTGGCAACTAAAAGCTAGAAGAAGCAGTAGAGTGGACAGTAGCTGTTATATTTTTTTTACTTTCTTTCTTTATATTTCTCCATTTATTCACTATTGATTTATTTCTCAGATCCTTCTCTTGATCTTGAATGTTCCTCATGGGAACGATCTTGATTGCAGTCTTTTCCGAAAAGTAGAAGTAACACGTGGTGCTCTCCTGGCCGGGAGAGTCCCCTGTAGTGGTCCTACCCTCAGTCAACCACCCCAAGGTCGCTGACAGCCGTAACGGTGACTATGGCACATGCGATAAACGACGGGTAGCTACCCCGTACTGGCACGCGGTCAGTCGTTTCCGTTAACGGGTGCACCCAAAGCACAGCACAGAACCAGTATAAGGCAGAGCCCTCTCAGTAACAGGGGTCCAACCCCTCCACAGTAACCAAACAGGGATCTTGCCCCTCCACAGTCCGCGCACCCTCGCCTGACTACCTTGGTTTGCCCAGTGGGCCTAACAAGTCGGTGTAGGAGGGCTAGCAGAACCCCAGGGCCCGTGGGGTAGCTAGTGCTCTCCCTACACTAATAGCTCTCCTCGGTACTGTGTACGCGAGGGCCAAAGGTCGATACAAAGTGGCCAGACCTAACCCCGGGTCCCTGGGGCGGCTAGCGCCGCTCTGCACTAAACAGGGGGATAGTTGCTCTCCTTGGTACTCCGTACTCAAGGGCCAGCTCACTTCCCCAATTCTATTCCATTCACTTTCCAGGAGTTCTACTCCTAGTTCCCCGTAGGGTTCATGCTTTTTTAACTCAGCCAATTTAGGTTTCACCGTTCTAGCTTTATATCCATACAATTCATGTTCTCAACCGTAATTATCCATTCATAACAGGCAACTGTTAACCAATTTACAGGCAGTTATCGTTTCCTTTCTACTTTTCCAAGACTGCAATGTTTATATATTCAACTAGTTTTCCAGTCCTAGGATTCATGCCATACCTTAGGATCTATCATTCAATCTAGTTTTCCAGTCCTAGGATTCATGCAATACCCTAGGATATATCATTCAATCTAATTTTTCAGCCATAGGGTTCATGCAATGCCCTAGACTCTATTAATTATTTCCTAATTTATAAATAATTGAAAAGGCCCCTCTACCCGCAAACCGGGGAGTACTGGGGGCGTGGTCGGCAATCCCATGCGCCTCCGCAGCCCCCAGAGCTGCAACGGAACGGGGTCCTAACATAAGGATCAACACAAGGAGTTAATCAAAATAGTATACAATTACTCTAAACAGGTAGAGGAAATAAATCTGGGAAGAATGAAACTTGAAACGCGAAAAACAGACTCCGAACGGACCCTAAACGGGTCAAAAATGACGAGTCTGCCCAAAATCAGACGTCTGGAACTTCTTCCAGACGTCTTAAAAGGTCGATCATGCCATACCTTGGTCTGCGCAGTCCTTTAGATGTCCAAAAGCCCGCTGGATCGTCTGGACTTAGTTTCCAGACGTCCGATTGTCACCCCAGACGTTTGGAGGTCATCTCCATCGTCTGGTACTATGTCCAGATGTCTGATCGGTGTGGGATGGCGAGCCCTACCACCCTCTCGAACGATTCCTTCACACACATTCGCTCTCATCACGAAGGCGTGCAGAAGAACGTGGCGGACAGCTACATGGTCGTACACACGTAAAAAGGAGGAGATAAGAAAATATTGTACCTGTCAGACATTTAGACCTTCCTCCAGACGTCTTATGCGTCGTCTGGACGTAAGTCCAGACATCTGATTCTGGGAAATTTTCCCAGAATCAGAACCCTTCTCGCTCTCCGCCCGCAGTGCACGGCCGTGTCGCGCCATGTCTGCCTGCTGCCCGAGCTGCAGCAGCTCCTTCACGACACCCCACGTTCGCTGCTCTCCCGCCGGCCGGTTCTAGTTGCCTGGCAAGCTCGTACCCTCGCGGTCGAGCTTCTACTTCCTCTCACAACAACCCCTCCCTTCCAGCACGCTCGCAGCAGCCGCTGCTGTCGCTCTTGCTCGCTCGCGCTCTCGTTGGCAAGGAGAAGGAGAAGAAGAAGGCGGTGGAGTGAGGGTGAGGGAGAGGGGAAGCATATTTGTAGGCAGCGGGGCGAGAGAGAGAGAGGAAGGCTGCGTCGTTTGTAGGGAGGGAGAGAAAAAGAAGAACGAAGGCGGCAGGTAGCAAACCCGTACGCCGAAAAAATTTAATACCAGACGTTTGGGAAGGCTTCCAGACGTCTAGCCAGAAGTCTGGGCCAATTCCCAGATGTCTTAAACAACTCTTGATGCCCAGGTCATAACAATATAACAAACTCAAAGGAAGTTTCATCCCCGAAATTTACGCTAACTAGGGTGCGAGAAAGAACAATATATACATAACAAACTCAAAGAGGACCGAAGCCGGTCCAAAAAGAAGTACCCGCTAAAAGCTCCGGGTACCGCTCCCGCATCGCTGCCTCAGGCTCCCAGGTGGCCTCCTCGTACCGCTGGCTCCTCCATAAGACCTTCACCAGGGGTACTTGCTTTCGTCTCAGGATGAGGATGGCTCCGTCCAGAATTTGCACTGGCCGCTCAGGGTAGGTCAGGTCGTCGCCTACCTCGACGCTCTCGTGGCTCAGGACGTGACTGGGATCGGCGACATACTTCCTGTGGTTGGACACGTGGAACACGTCGTGCACACCAGAAAGCTGAGGAGGGAGGGCAAGCCTGTAAGCAACTGGTCCAACCCACTCCAGGACCTCAAAGGACCCCACAAACCTCGGCGCGAGCTTCCCTCTCACCCCAAACCGCTGCAGGCCCTTCATGGGCGAAACATGAAGGAAGACGTGGTCCCCAACCTCGAACTGCACCTCTCTGCGTTTTCGATCCGCATAGCTATTTTGCCTGCTCCTGACAGTGCGGAGTCGCCTGTGAATCTGCTCGACTACCTCCTGACTCTGCCCGATCAGCCTGGGGCCAACCTCCCACTTGGTCCCCACCTCAACCCAACTCAAGGGTGCCGTACATCTCCGTCCGTACAGAGCCTCGTAGGGTGCCATGCCGATGCTCGAGTGATAATTGTTATTATATGCAAACTCCGCCAGGGGCAAGTGCTCCTCCTAAGAGCCCCTCCAGTCCAGTACACAGGCACGCAAAAGGTCCTCACGTGTCTGTATCGTGAGCTCAGATTGTCCATCCGTCTGGGGGTGGTAAGCTGTACTGAACCTCAACCGCGTCCCCAGGGCCTGCTGAAACTCAGCCCAAAACTGGGACGTAAAGTGGGTATCCCGGTCGGATACGATCTCTCGCGGAACTCCGTGTAGACGTACCACGTCGCGGATATACCTCTCTGCCAACTGTGCTGGTCCCAAGGTGACTCGGATCGGCAAGAAACGCGCCGTCTTCGTCAATCTATCAACGATTACCCAGATTGTGTCGTGTCCTCGCTGGGTAACAGGTAAGCCCACCAACAAGTCCATGGTGATGCTCTCCCACTTCCACTCTGGCACTGGAAGAGGCTGTAGCGGCCCTGCAGGCCTCTGATGCTCGGCTTTCACCTGCTGGCACACTAAACACTGCTGCACGAATTCACCTACATCCCGCTTCATCTCCCTCCACCAAAACTCGCGTCTCAAGTCGTGGTACATCTTCGTGTTTCCGGGATGTATGGTGAATCTGGAACCATGTGCCTCAGTCAGGAGCTCTCTCAACAGCTCCTCATCTTTAGGAACGCACAAACATCCCCTCAGGCGCAGCACCTGGTCTGTGAAAGAGAAGTCCCCCGGGTCTCCTGACAGTACTTTGTCACGCAAAGACTGCAAGTACGGATCAGCCATCTGTCCTGTGATGATGTGATCTATCAGCTCTGGCCTCGTCTGTCGTGTCACAGTCACTGCCCCACAGTGCCCTCGTAACTCTAGGGGTCGCTAACTGCCCATCTCCTCCAAAAGGCTCCAACTCTGCACCTGTAAACTGGCCAAGTGTGCGGGCGCCTTCCGGCTCAAGGCGTCAGCCACCACGTTGGCCTTTCCCAGGTGGTAGGAAATGCTGCAGTCATAGTCCTTCAGGAGCTCCAACCAACGTCGCTGTCTCATGTTGAGCTCCTTCTGATCAAAAAGGTATCTGAGGCTCTTGTGATCTGTGAAAATCTCGAAGCTCTCACTGTACAAGTAGTGCCTCCAGGTCTTTAGCGCGAAGACAACAGCTGCCAGCTCCAGGTCGTGGGTAGGGTAGCTATGCTCATGGGGCTTCAGTTGCCGCGAAGCGTAAGCGACAACGTGACCCTTCTGCATGAGCACACCCCCTAACCCCTGCAAGGAGGCGTCCGTGTACACAACGAACCCGCCACTACTGTCAGGGATGGTGAGCACGGTGACGTGCCTTCGTGCGTGTGTGTTAAGAGGTGTCGTTATAGTTGCACTTGATACGTCGGTTTTAAAAGAAGTAAATGGAGGTGAGTCCGAGTGTCGATCTCAGGGAGGCGTGGAAATCGGATTTTGTTTACCACTTGTTGTCACGAAAAAGGCGGAGTTTTGCTTGCGAAAGAGACGGTTTTGAAAAGCGAGAGATAGAGAGAGTTTAGGGTTAGAAAGCTCTTGGTTTTGATCATGCACTTTAAACAGAAATTAAAATGGCAACTAAATGGAAAATAATTTCATTAAACATGCATTCATAGTTCATGGTTTACAATATTAAATACATGCTTCAACAAAAGTAAATGAAAGCTTAAAAGAGAGAGAGAGAGGTAGAGAGAGAGTGGAGAGCGACGAGGCAGCCACGGCGGTGGAGGAGGCTCCGTCGGCGGCTCGTCGTCTCCGGCGATTACAAGAGTGCCTAAGACTAGCTAGGAGAGGAGTGGAGTAGTTGCAAGTGGGAGAGGATGCCTTGAATGGTGGTAGAAGGGGGTTTAAATAGAGTTAAGGGCTTCCTAAAAGAAGAATGTGCTTTAGCGACATCCAGAACGTCGCTAAAACCGCTTCCAGATACGTCGGTGAAGGCCTTCTGCCGCCGGTCAGCCACCCGCCCCCTCTCTCTCTCCAAGCGCGATCCGTGGATGATGAACGAGAGCCGTCCGATCGAAGATCGGACGGCTGAGATCCTCCCGCGCCCGTGCTGAGATCGCGCTTCGGGCGCGCGTGCGCGCCCGCGTTTCCGCCTGGCGTGCGCGTGGGCGCTCGGGTGCTGTCGTCGCGCCGCGTGGCGCAATCCTGACCGCCCGCTGCTAATCGGGCGGGTCAATTTCGCCGCGCCCTTCGCTCGCGCTTGATTTCCGCTCCGCGCGATTAGAACGCGCGTCGCTGCATCGCGGGCGTGCGCGCTAACCGTTGCGCCACGCTCGCGCTTTGTCGCGGCGACCGCGGGCGAGCGCGCGGATCTCGGCCGTTCGATCGAAGATCAACGGCCGAGATTCGTTCTTGGCTGGCTTGAGGGCGAGAGAGCGGCAGGGGCGAGGCGACGTGGCGCGTTCTGGGTCGTTGATCTCCAGATCAACGGTCATGATTTCTTGGGCCCATTGTGGGAGCTCCGGATGTCGGATTTGGCTGATCTTGAGTCCGTTGGACTCCGTTCGTCGTCCTGAATCCATCCGTGCGGTTCGATTGCTCATCTGAGGCCTGCTTTGACAAATACTTTACACAAATGGCCATTAATACGGTTTATAAGCAATCTTGGTACTTGATGCATGCAACGCTCCTATTCTACTTTATGTTGTGCCTTTTATTCTAAATATGGGCCATATTCAACCTAATTACTACCCCCTTGCGTGGTGTTATCATACCCCCATGCTTACTCCTTGATAGTCCCTAGCAAGGATTATTCTAGCCTTTATTTCTTTGGAGAATTCAAGAAGTAATTGCTTCGGCACTTCGTTACTCGTCAATAAGAGGAAATATACGAAGATCTTAATCTACAAAGACTAAGCAGCGCCACAGTGTCTTCCAAAATACGAATTGCCCGAATCCTTGCTTTGTATATATAACTATACATATGTATACATATATATCTATATATGTCTTTTTAGAATTTTCGGAATTCAGTGTGGGTTGATAACTTTTTACGGCTACCCAACCCACCCAAAACTCGATCAAAACCCTAAGTGCTAAGCATCTTGGTGTGAATGTTGTGATAGACTCACTTAGCGGTAATTGAGACAGACTTCGAGTTTCTACGCCTCTAGGTGTCCGGAAAAGAAAATAAATTTTTGCCTGAAGGTGTATTTGTTCGACTGGTAGCTTTCTCCCTACGTTCATTTTACTTGGGGTCAACACAAGGATTTTCCAGTGTATATCTCCCCGGCTTGTACTACTTCCCCGCTTCGTCCTTAGGTGTTTTGGTCTTTTTTGTGCAATTATTGAGCTGGGCTCTGGACAACCGACCAATGGGCTGTTACCCACGATCACTTGCCAGCCATACTTGTGCGGTGAAGTGTGGTTTATTTTCTTTTCTTCTCTTTTCTTTTCTCTTTTTTTTTTGTTTTTTTTATTTTTGTTTTTTTTCGTAGGTGGCTTCCCTAATCTCAAATGTACCTAGAGGCAGCGAAAAAGAAATGGCCTGTGGCTGGGTTCTGGACAACCTGCCAATGGGCTGTTACCCACGACAACTTGCCAGCCATACCACCCTAGAGAGTTCATTAGCTACCCAATTTCTGTCAAAATCTCCGAGAAGTGAGTCTGTGCAAAAATGTGTGTAGATGTTTAGACTCAAAGTTTTCCTGAGTTAGAGGGTGAGTTGATAAGTCGTATACTTATTACCTTATTTATTAGGTGGATTAGAATAACTTAAAGTTGCAAGGATTCGCCGCTAAATCCATATTTTAATGGACACCAGGGCTAATTAAGCCTGAAGGCCTGAAAAGTCTAAGTGTTTAAGTTCTTTTTGTATTATTTCCCACTATTGACAAGTTTCTAATGCCTAAGTTTTTCTTCCTAAATTCAATTTTTTTTTTTAATCAATTAATTTATTCATTCAGACTGATTAATTAAGCTCAGGATTATGCAGTTTACCATCCCCCCCACGCTTAAGTTGGACAATGTCCTCATTGGCAAATGCATGGATGCAGAAGGGTTCAAAAAGATAGTACCTGAGTGACGTAAACTACCAGATCAGTCTGAATCCGCTGGGTTGCCTCCCAGGAAGCGTTGAGTTTAACGCCTCCAGCTGGGCGGTGCTTGGTGTCAGCCCTCAACAAGGGTGACACTTTCCTTGGGGGGTACCTGGGCCAGGAAATGCTTCAATCTTTGACCATTGACTGTAAAGGTGTGCCCGGTATTAAGATCGGCGATTTCGACTGCCCCATTGGAATAGGGCTTGACCACCCGAAATGGTCCTGTCCATTTGGACCTAAGTTTCCCTGGGAAGAGTTTCAGGCGTGCATCAAATAGCCAGACTTGTTGGTTTGGCTCAAAGGTTTTCCTATGAATGAGTCGGTCGTGGACGGCTTTCATTTTCTCCTTATATAGCCGACTATTGTCAAAGGCGTCCCGACGAATTTCTTCAAGCTCAGATAATTGAAGAGTCCTTTGCGCACCAGCTAACTGGGGATCCATGTTACATTACTTAACAGCCCAGTAAGCCCGGTGTTCTAATTTGACAGGGAGATGGCAAGCTTTGCCAAAGACCAAGCGGTAAGGTGACATGCCTATCGGGGTCTTAAAAGCGGTCCTGTATGCCCACAGGGCATCATCAAGTCGTGTGGACCAGTCTTTCCTGTCAGGTCTCACAGTCTTCTGTAAAATGTTCTTGATTTGTCTGTTTGAGACCTCAGTCTGCCCATTTGTTTGTGGATGATACGGGGTGGCAATGCGGTGGTTTACCCCGTATTTTCTAAGTAGGGCACGGAACTGGGAATGGATAAAATGGCTTCCACCATCACTGATCATGGCCTTGGGTATTCCAAACCGGGAAAAGATGTTCTTCTTTACAAAGTCCATGACCGTCTTGTGATCGCATCGTCGGGTGGCGACGGCTTCAATCCATTTGGAAACATAGTCTACCGAGACCAGGATATACTCGAAGCCGTTGGATGGTGGAAAGGGGCCCATAAAATCGATACCCCAAACGTCGAAAATTTCGACAATCAAAATGGGCTGAAGGGGCATCATATCTTTTTTGGTCATTGTCCCTAGTGTTTGGCATCGTGAGCAAGTCTTGGCAAAGATGTGTGCATCCTTGAATAGGGACGGCCAATAAAATCCAGACTGCAAAACTTTTGCAGCTGTTTTCTTGCCAGAGAAATGGTCGCCACATGCTTGGTCATGACAAAAGGAAAGCACACTCTGAACTTCGTCTTCGGGGAGGCACCTCCTGATGATCTGATCAGCACAGAGGCGAAACAGCATGGGATCATCCCAGAAATAGTGCTTGGCCTCAGCCAAGAACCTGTCCCGTTGCTGTCTGGACCAGCTGTGCGGGGTTTGTCCTATAACCAGGTAGTTGACATAGTCAGCATACCATGGCATTTTCTTGTCTTGCACGGCTAGGATGTGTTCATCAGGGAAGGTATCAGATAGAGGTAGGGAGGGTCCAATGTGGTCTGGATGAAGTCTTGACAGGTGGTCAGCCACCACATTTTTCGATCCGGCCTTGTCTTGGATTTCCAGGTCAAATTCCTGCAAAAGCAGGATCCATCTGATGAGCCTGGGTTTTGCGTCCTTTTTGGCCAACAGGTGCCGGATGGCTGAATGGTCGGTGTAGATAGTCACGTGGGATCCCAGCAAGTATGATCGGAATTTTTCCAGTCCAAAGACTACAGCAAGCAACTCTTTTTCTGTGATCGTATAATTACGTTGGGCCTCGTCCAACGTTTTGCTCGCGAAGTAGATCACCACGGGCTTCTTGTCTTGCCTTTGTCCTAGGACAGCGCCTATGGCAAAATCTGATGCGTCACACATAATCTCAAAATCCTGGGACCAGTCTGGGGGTTGAAGTACAGGTGCGGTGGAGACTAAGTCCCGGAGGGTATGATAAGCCTGGGTGCAATCAGGAGACATGTGGAAAGTGGCGTCGTTGGCTAGAAGGTCGGTCAAGAGTTTGGAAAGTTTGGAAAAGTCTTTGATGAACCTTCGGTAGAAGCCAAGATGTCCTAGGAAAGAGCGAATCTGTCGGACCGAACTAGGTGGAGGAAGTTTGGAAATTAAATCAACCTTAGCTCGATCTACCTCGATGCCCCTATGCGAAACGATGTGTCCGAGGATAATTCCTTCTTGAACTATAAAATGGCTCTTTTCCCAACTTAACACCAAGTTAACCTCGATACATCGTTTCAGGATTTTCTCCAAGTTGCTCAAACAATGGTCGAATGAATTCCCGAATACAGAGAAATCATCCATAAAGACCTCCAAGTATTCACCCACCATTTCTGAAAAAATGGCTAGCATGCAACGCTGGAAGGTCGCGGGTGCGTTGCATAACCCGAATGGCATTCGACGGAATGCAAACATGCCATACGGGCAAGTGAATGTGGTCTTTTCCTGATCTTCCGGAGCAATTGTGACTTGGTTATATCCTGAATATCCATCCAGGAAGGAAAAATACTTCTACCCTGCCAATCATTCAAGGATTTGGTCAATGAATGGCAAGGGGAAGTGGTCCTTCTTAGTGGCTTCATTAAGCTTCCTATAATCAATACACACCCACCATGCGGTGGTGGTGCGGGTGGGGATGGATTCGCCATGATCATTAGTGACAACGGTGAGCCCAGCCTTCTTTGGAACCACTTGAGTGGGGCTTACCCAGGGGCTATCAAAGATGGGGTAGATGATGTCGGTGTCGAGCCACTTGATAATTTCTTTTTTAACGACCTCCCGCAGGTTAGGGTTTAATCGTCTCTGCATCTGGCGGGAAGGTCGGGCCCCGTCTTCCAGGTAAATCTTGTGGGTGCAATAGGTGGGGCTAATTCCTCTTAGATCTGAGATGGTCCAACCAATGGCGGCCCGATGTTCTGAAAGAGTTGCAGTCAACCTTAGTTCCTGATCCTTGGTTAGATGGGAATTAATAATCACTGGGAAGGTCTGGCCAGGTCCCAAGAAGACGTACTTGAGATTCTCGGGCAATGGTTTAAGTTCAGGTGCGGGTGGGACCACAGTCGATGGGAATGGAAAGGGCGGTAGTTGATCAACATCGATTTCTTCAAATGGTGTCATGTGATGATACTCAGCCTTACAGAGGTCCACAGGTAATGATGGTGACGAGTCAGAACTACGGGTTTGGTGGTCTGAGACAGAATTGAGGGTAAGGCATTCCTCGATTAAAGTTTCCACGGGATCATGTTCCTCAATGTAATCACAATCAAAAGACTTTGTTGCCCGGAAGATATCCAATTGCATTTTCCTGTCTCCGAAGGCGATTTCCATACATCCCGTGTCGCAATCGATGTTTGCTTTAGCCATGGCTAAGAAAGGTCTGCCTAAGATTATGGGTGCGTTCTGTAATTTTTCAGGGACTTCCATGTCGAGCACCAAAAAGTCGACTGGGAAATAGAAGTCCTTGACCCGTACAATCACGTCCTCGACAACCCCCTTCGGGGTTTTCACTGATCTATCCGCCAGCTGGATGGTGACAGGGGTTGGTGCCAGCTCCCCAAAACCAAATTGGTGGTACAAGGTTGTGGGAATTAGGTTGATAGAAGCACCTAGGTCCAGGAGCGCTCCATCAAATGTCATGTCCTCGATGTTGCAGGAAATCAGGGGTGCTCCTGGGTCAGTTCGTTTGAGTGGAAGGTTGCTTGATATCACGGAACTGGCTTGCTCAGAGAGTACAACCTTCCTAGGTGCTTGAGGTCTCGGCTTACGCTTGGGTGTACAGGCATCCTTTAAGAACTTGGCGTAAGCGGGGATGTGTTTGATAGCTTCTAGAAGCGGAATATTAATCTGTACTTGTTTAAAAATTTCCATCAGCTCCTCAGTTTCCACAGTATTCTTTTTTCTCTTGATTGTTTCCAAGGCCTCAGGATAGGGTGTCTGAATTGGTTCCATGTTTGGGTCCTTGGTTGGTGTTTCTTCTAAGTCAGGTAAAGTCTCGGGGAGAGTCGGCCATTTGGGATCCTG
Source organism: Thalassia testudinum (assembly GCA_037157565.1). Classification (NCBI taxonomy): domain Eukaryota; kingdom Viridiplantae; phylum Streptophyta; class Magnoliopsida; order Alismatales; family Hydrocharitaceae; genus Thalassia; species Thalassia testudinum. The sequence continues at coordinate 98,468,789 of JAZHRO010000031.1, read as the reverse complement.
GGTTTTGGTGCCGCTTCTCAAGGTCACCGCATTCGCAGAGGCATTGGGGCCATGGGGTGATCCTTGAGAAGACGAGGATGAAGAAGCGCCAAACCCAGGAGGTGTTTGTGGGGCCGGTTGGACCATATGAGCCTGCCCGGGGTTGCCTTGGAACCCTTGCGAATTGGGGCCTCTGTTAATTATGTTTCGCGGGTTTGGTTGCGGTTGGGAAGGTAGAGATCCTTGCTGTTTACAGTCCAAGAGTTGGCTTAACTGTCCCTTTACCAAGGCCATTTCTTCCTGATGTTTTTGGTTCATGTCAGCCATCATCTTTATTAGGGTGTCCATTTGGTTTTGTGGGGGAGGGGCCGCCCTATTTTGGTTATATTGGGGTCTAACTGGTGGTCCTTGCTGATAGGGGGGCAAGTGTGGCTGTTGGTTTGGCCTGGGCTGGTTTTGGAATTGTGGTAGTTTCTGGTTTGTCCAACCAAAGTTGGGGTGATTACGCCAGCCGGTGTTGTAAGTGTTGGAGAAAGGGTCAGGTTTTGCATATCCTTGGACGGCTTGCACATCTTCTAGAATAGCCGATGTTGATGAAGAAGGAAGGGAGTAATCAAGGGTCGAGGGAGCAAAGGTCCCTCCTTGGAACATGGTTGGGGGTTGTTCCAGGTTCAGTTGGGTGAAGGGTTGGACCAGGTCAACATTATGTGCTCCGTTTGCTAGGGTGAAAGTCTGCAAGGGGTTCCTGGTCTGGTTTAGAAGCTCTTCAATCTTCTTGTCCACCAATTCCACTCGATCCAACTTTTTGGCAATGATGTCCATGTCAACCATTCCAGAATTTGCTTGCACCTCATAAATCCCACCACGGGGTTGACTGGACCTGTTAAACTGGTTCATGGAGGCATTGTTGAGCGAATTCTCGCTCATAGACTCAAAGAGCTCAAACGCGCTCTCCTCGTCTTTGTTTAGGAAGTTTCCCCCGCATGAGGCATCGACGAAGTTCCGTAGGTTGCTATCCAGACCGTGGTAGAAGATCTGGGCCAATTGCCACCTTGGAACTTCGTGGTGTGGGCATTTCCTCAAAAGTTCATTGAATCTTTCCCACGCCTCATGAAATTGTTCCCCACCCTGGAGTGTGAAGGTAGTGATAGCTCTTCTGAGGGCATTGGTCTTTCCTATGGGGAAGAATTTCTTTAAAAATGCATGCCTCAGTTCCTCCCAGGTGGTGATGGGTCTACCTAGGGTTCTAAGCCAATGAGAAGCCTTGTCTCTTAATGAGAAAGGGAACATCTTGATTAGAACAATGTCAAGGCTAATGTTCCTAGGTTTTACTGTTCTTACTATGCGGTCGAGATCTTCTAGGTGCTGAAAGGGGTCTTCATTTGAGCTTCCATGAAAGTGGCTCTGGATTAGACTTAATACATTAGGTTTTAGCTCAAAATCGTCTCCCCCTTCGGGGATCCTAAGGTGTGGCTCGACTCTAATGGAAGAAGGGTTATATAAATCACGGAGGGGTCTTGGCTGGTCCTGAAATGGTGGTAAATCAAGTGGTGGTTGTCCTGGTATGTCATTGAAAGGTGGTGGTTGTTCTTGCGGGTTCTGTAACCGTTGTATGGCTTGCATGATGGTGTGGATTTGTTGTTGCTGAAGCCGATGGTTAGCATTGATTTGAGCCTGGACGACAGCCATAGCATCTGGTGGGGGTTGATCTTCAGCCTCATCTACCCTAGGTTCAGCCATGTTTTCAACAGAATTACGTCGCCTAGATTCCTGCCCCAAAACACACAATTCGGGATGCAGTGAGCGCCTCCCGTGCATACACTAGAGAAGAACAGGAGGGGATGCGGAGGGCGACAGATGCGAGAAATGTGTTTCAATCAAGCACGCAAGCCTAATCCTTATGGTGTATTCCTTAGGAGACCTAGAAATCTCACAAAGGGTGATTAAGTCCGTAAGCACTGGACTCCCCTTCTCAAGGCTAATCTGGCCAGGTTGATTACGAGGGGATTGCAGGGAAGGTTCTTCCTTTGGCTTGCGCCTCCGGTTCCATAGACCCCACAACCACGGTCGTTTGACACTGCCCCGCAGCCTAGTCACCAGATTCTACCAAGGGAATGAAAGCCAAGTTCCTAGCAGACAAAACCTCACCTTTTGAGACTTAACTCAGTCCTGCCTAGGGCACGTCTACTCAGTTTTAAAGGGCTAGGATAGTGCTTGTGCTTAGGGTGATGTAATGAGGCGTTGATTGGGGTGGTGCCTCTTAATGTTCTACTTTCAAAGTGTGTGCTTCTAGCAAAACATGATTTTCAAGCAAGGATTTGTTAAGATATAGTGTCTTTTAGTGTTTCATCCTTACTTAAGTACTTTTTAGGGTTGACATGTCTTAATATTTTCAAACAAGTTTCAGTGGGCACGTCAAGTTCTGCACACAACTTAGTGAAAGTAGATTTCCTTTTATTTTGTAGAGGCTCTAAAATCCGAGTGTACTCATCCTAATGATCATGCAACTTCTATTAGATGAGTCAGTTTTTAGGGTTGAGTGGTGCGGCCCAGGTCAACTCACGGTGGCTTCACAAACACCACTCAAGAGAAAAAGAAAAGAACACTCCAAGAATTCGTTCAGAATGTTAGAGTGTACATTTTTTTGTGGGGTGATGTGTTATGGATGTGGGTCAAGCAATCATACACCACGCCAATTTTTTTCAGTTTTTTATAATTTTTTTAGCTTTTTCATGCAAGCAAACAATGAGAGAGAGATTGCTCACTATCAGTCCTCGAGGCGCCTACTCCCTTGCTACCGTCGTGGAATGCGTCGCTTCGCCGTCCATGCGCCGAATTCCTGCAACCGTCAAGTAAAAAGGAAAATAGGGCATTAGATGATGTGAGAATGAGTGTGGAATGGAGGTGATAAAACAAATCCGTTGCCTCCCCGACAACGGCGCCAAAAACTGACGTGCCTTCGTGCGTGTGTGTTAAGAGGTGTCGTTATAGTTGCACTTGATACGTCAGTTTTAAAAGAAGTAAACGGAGGTGAGTCCGAGTGTCGATCTCAGGGAGGCGTGGAAATCGGATTTTGTTTACCACTTGTTGTCACGAAAAAGGCGGAGTTTTGCTTGCGAAAGAGACGGTTTTGAAAAGCGAGAGATAGAGAGAGTTTAGGGTTAGAAAGCTCTTGGTTTTGATCATGCACTTTAAACAGAAATTAAAATGGCAACTAAATGGAAAATAATTTCATTAAACATGCATTCATAGTTCATGGTTTACAATATTAAATACATGCTTCAACAAAAGTAAATGAAAGCTTAAAAGAGAGAGAGAGAGGTAGAGAGAGAGTGGAGAGCGACGAGGCAGCCACGGCGGTGGAGGAGGCTCCGTCGGCGGCTCGTCGTCTCCGGCGATTACAAGAGTGCCTAAGACTAGCTAGGAGAGGAGTGGAGTAGTTGCAAGTGGGAGAGGATGCCTTGAATGGTGGTAGAAGGGGGTTTAAATAGAGTTAAGGGCTTCCTAAAAGAAGAATGTGCTTTAGCGACATCCAGAACGTCGCTAAAACCGCTTCCAGATACGTCGGTGAAGGCCTTCTGCCGCCGGTCAGCCACCCGCCCCCTCTCTCTCTCCAAGCGCAATCCGTGGATGATGAACGAGAGCCGTCCGATCGAAGATCGGACGGCTGAGATCCTCCCGCGCCCGTGCTGAGATCGCGCTTCGGGCGCGCGTGCGCGCCCGCGTTTCCGCCCGGCGTGCGCGCGCGCGTGGGCGCTCGGGTGCTGTCGTCGCGCCGCGTGGCGCAATCCTGACCGCCCGCTGCTGATCGGGCGGGTCAATTTCGCCGCGCCCTTCGCTCGCGCTTGATTTCCGCTCCGCGCGATTCGAACGCGCGTCGCTGCGTCGCGGGCGTGCGCGCTAACCGTTGCGCCACGCCCGCGCTTTGTCGCGGCGACCGCGGGCGAGCACGCGGATCTCGGCCGTTCGATCGAAGATCAACTGCCGAGATGTGTTCTTGGCTGGCTTGAGGGCGAGAGAGCGGCGGGGGCGAGGCGACGTGGCACGTTCTGGGCCGTTGATCTCCAGATCAACGGTCATGATTTCTTGGGCCCATTGTGGGAGCTCCGGATGTCGGATTTGGCTGATCTTGAGTCCGTTGGACTCCGTTCGTCGTCCTGAATCCATCCGTGCGGTTCGATTGCTCATCTGAGGCCTGCTTTGACAAATACTTTACACAAATGGCCATTAATACGGTTTATAAGCAATATTGGTACTTGATGCATGCAATGCTCCTATTCTACTTTATGTTGTGCCTTTTATTCTAAATATGGGCCATATTCAACCTAATTACTACCCCCTTGCGTGGTGTTATCACACGGGAGCCGAAGTCAACCTCTCCTTCAGCTCCTGGAAACACGCCTCATAGGCGTCTGTCCAAGTGAAGGGCACGTCCTTCCGGGTCAACTGTGTCATAGGACGTGCAATCTGTAAAAAGCCCCTGATAAACCGTCTGTAGTAGCCTTCCAGTCCCAGGAAACTGCAAATCTCAGTAACCGTACGCGGCCTCTCCCACCTGAACACTGCCTCGACCTTGGCTGGGTCCACTGCCAAGCCATCTCCAGAGATCACATGACCTAAGAAGGTCACCTCCCTCAACCAGAACTCGCACTTGCTGTATTTGGCGTACAGCCTACGTCGTCTCAGTGTGTCCAGAACGATCCGCAAGTGCTGTCCGTGCTGCATCTGATCTCGAGAATAGATGAGCACACCATCAATGAATACCACCACGAACTGGTCCAAGTACGATCTAAACACCTAGTTCATCAAGTCCATGAAGGCAGCGGGGGCATTGGTCAGCCCAAACGGCATGACTAGAAACTCGTAGTGTCCGTACCGGGTGCGGAAAGCTGTCTTGGAGACGTCTGCCTCCTTGATCCTCAACTGGTGGTATCCAGACCTCAAGTCAATTTTGGAGAATACCGTGGCACCTCGCAGCTGGTCAAACAAGTCGTCGATCCTCGGCAACGGATATCTATTCTTGATGGTGACCCTATTCAGCTGTCGGTAGTCCACACAAAGGCGTAGGGTACCATCCTTCTTCTTTACAAACAGTACCGAGGCTCCCCAGGGAGACGCACTGGGCCTCACAAGATCCTGTAACTGGGACTTGAGCTCTCGCAGCTCAAGTGGTGCCATCCTGTATGGTGCGGTGGAGATGGGGCTGGTCCCTGGTACTAGTGAGATCTCAAACTCGATATCACACTCGGGCGGTAGTCCTGGCAACTCGTCTGGGAACACGTCGGGGTACTCTCTGACCACCGAGATACTCTGGAAGTCTGCCACAGGGTTGGGCTCTGCCACCACACAAGCTAGGAAGCCCTCACACCCCTAGCTCAAAAGTCTCGCCGCCCGAAGTGAAGAAATGCACCTGAAGCCTCCGTCCACTGGCTGACCGTGGAACTCGAAAGAAGGCAACTCTGGTATGGAGAAGACAATCTTCCTCTCAAAACAGTCCACCAAAGCGTGGTAAGCGGACAGCCAGTCCATCTCCAGAATTACGCCAAAGTCCTCCATCTATATCATAATCAGGTCAGCGGGAAGGCTATGTCCCCCAATACTGACCTCGCAACCCGTGCATACCTCCTCAGCTACAAACAGCTGACCACTCGGATCTCTAATCACGAACAGATCCTCTAACAGCATGTAATCCTACCCCAAACTAACTGCGAAACTGGCTGCGACAAACGAGTGCGTAGCACCGGAATCAAAAAGTGTGTAAACGAGTCTATCGGAAACTGAAACCATACCTGCCACCACTGATCCCGAAGCTCTGGCATCCCTGTGTCAGGGCATTGATATGCCCCTCAGCCCTAGGTGCGTACGAAGTAGCCACACTCTGCGTCGGACGGGTAGTTGCTGGACGGTACCCTCCTCATGACTGCTGTCCTCCTCGCGCCTGGAAACCACGGCCTCCTGCTCGCCCTCCAATGCTCAGCGCGGGAAGCGTCTGCTGACCTCCTGCCCTAGACAGGTAGTCCCTCCTGATGTGACCCGACTGGCCACACTGGTAACAGAGGGGAACCCGACTCCCACCCTCAGTGGGTCCCTGCTGTCGGCTGGGCGGGGGTCCGGTGCTAGCAACTGGCCCCTGTCGAGGGCCCCCAAAGGCCACTGATGGCCCTGCAAAATGTGACGGCTCTCCTGCGGACGCCACGTGTCTCCTCTCTCGCCGGCCCTGTGAAAAGTCTGGCTGGTGGGGCCTCTTCCGCCCGCTGTCAGTATCTCACGCGAACGGGTTGGTCTCCTCGTAGGCCATAGCTGCCTCCACCACCCTCGAGACATAGGCAGCTTCAGGGGTTTAACATACCCCCGAATCGCAGGTCGGAGGCCCTCGGTGAACCTCCAAAGGCACTCCTCCTCAGTGGCTACTGCTGTCGCTGCGAAGCGGGACAGCTCCAGAAAATGCGTGCGGTATGTGCTCACGGTCATCGTCCCCTGGCGGAGAGTGTGGAACTCCTGCCTCCTCTGGTCCTGCCACGTCTGGGAAAAGTACTACTCGCAGAAGAGGGCGACAAACCGGTCCCAGGTCAGCTTGTCCCTCTCCTGTCCCCTGACCGCCCTCCACCACCTGTGTGCTGAACTCTCCAGCTGGTACGTGGCAAAGGCCATGCGGCACTCCATCGGGGGGTGAAGGGTGTCAAAAACCTTCTCGATCTTCCCGAGTCAGTCCTCCGCCTCGGTCAGGTCCTCATCCCCCTTGAAGGAGGGGGGCTTCAGCTTCTGGAACTACCCGAAAAGCTTGAAGTGGCGCTGCAGTGGGGATGCTGGTGCACCTCCAGGTAAGGAAGCCTCGTGCACAGAAGCGTCGGAGGAAGGTGGGGGCGGTGGTGGCCCATCCCCTCCCCCTCATCCAGCACCGCGTCCGTCGCGTGGTCCCACAGAGGACTCCCCCTCCGCAGCCCCAGGGAGAGGCGCTCGAGGCGGTGGGTGGAGCTCCTCTCGCACTATGTCCCTTATCAGCTGGGCGAGGTCCTGGGCCTGAATGCCCGAGAGCAGTGGTTGGTCCACTGAGACGTCGACCGCAACACGCCCACCTCGCCGACCTCGTCCTCGGCCGCGCCCGCGGCCCGCCTCGCTAGTCCCTCGTCGAGGCATCTCCTGCAAGGAGACGCGAAACAGAACGGAAACACGTCAATATGGAACGATATCTAACGAAGAAGTCTAAGAGCTCATGTCAAAAGAAATGTTGTGGTGGCTACTCTAGTTACAGACACGTGAATTGGTTATTTTCCAGTCAGTTGGTTCACTTCTCGGGACGACCTTGATCTGATACCATCTTGTAACGACTCGATTCCCGAATCCCTACGAAACACGAGAATCAGACCGACTCGACTGACCCCAAGACCCAGTCGTCCAACGAGAAAGTAACCAAAAGAGCAGTAAAATAAACCATATTCAACAGGTATATAACTAGCAGTAACAAAATACAGCAGTAGAGAAAAGAAATACTACAGTATACACCACCACAACAGTAAAGGAATAAACATATACATAAACATGAAGCTTACAATAAAGAGAATACATGGGGTAACAGAAACTACTCACAACAATAGCAAAAAAGTACAATGGGTACTACAAGTGACACTACTGGGCTCTACTAGGCCCAGCGCCCTCTGCAGCCGCCGACTCTGGCTGCTCAACACCTGGTCCTGAAAAGTAACAAGGGTGACACATCAGCGAAACACTGAGTAGAGTGGCAACTAAAAGCTAGAAGAAGTAGTAGAGTGGACAGTAGCTGTTATATTTCTTTTACTTTCTTTCTTTATATTTCTCCATTTATTTACTATTGATTTATTTCTCAGATCATTCTCTTGATCTTGAATGTTCCTTGTGGGAATGATCTTGATTGCAGTCTTTTCCGAAAAGTAGAAGTAACACGTGGTGCTCTCCTGGCCGGGAGAGTCCCCCGTGGTGGTCTTACCCTCAGTCAACCACCCCAAGGTCACTGACAGACGTAACGGTGACTACGGCACGCGCGATAAACGCATGGGTAGCTACCCCGTACTGGCACGCGGTCAGTCATTTTCGTTAACGGGTACGCCCAAAGCACAGCACAGAACCAGTATAGGGCAGAGCCCTCTCAATAACGGGGGTCCAGCCCCTCCACAGTAACCAAACAGGGATCTTGCCCCTCCACAGTTCACGCACCCTCGCCTGACTACCCTGGTTTTCCCAGTGGGCCTAACAAGTCGGTGTAGGAGGGCTAGCAGAACCCCAGGGCCCATGGGGTAGCTAGTGCTCTCCCTACACTAGTAGCTCTCCTCGGTACTGTGTACACGAGGGCCAAAGGTCGGTACAAAGTGGCCAGACCTAACCCCGAGTCTCTAGGGTGGCTAGCTCTGCTCTGCACTAAATAGGGGGACAGTTGCTCTCCTTGGTACTCTGTACTCAAGGGACAGCTCACTTCCCCAATTCTATTCCATTCACTTTCCAGGAGTTCTACTCCTAGTTCCCCGTAGGGTTCATGCTCTTTTAACTCAGCCAATTTAGGTTTCACCGTTCTAGCTTTATATCCATACAATTCATGTTCTCAACCGTAATTATCCATTCATAACAGGCAGCTGTTAACCAATTTACAGGCAGTTATCATTTCCTTTCTACTTTTCCAAGACTGCAATGTTTATATATTCAACTAGTTTTCCAGTCCTAGGATTCATGCCATACCTTAGGATCTATCATTCAATCTAGTTTTCCAGTCCTAGGATTCATGCAATACCCTAGGATCTATCATTCAATCTAATTTTTCATCCCTAGGGTTCATGCAATGCCCTAGACTCTATTAATTATTTCCCAATTTATAAATAATTGAAAAGGCCACTCTACCCGCAAACCGGGGAGTACTGGGGGCATGGTCGGCAATCCTGCGCGCCTCCGCAACCCCTAGAGCTGCAACGGAATGGGGTCCTAACACAAGGAGTTACTCAGAATAGTATACAATTACTGTAAACAGGTAGAGGAAATAAATCTTGGAAGAATGAAACTTGAAACGCGGAAAACAGACTTCGAACGGATCCTAAACGGGTCAAAAACGATGAGTCTGCCCAAAATTAGACGTCTGGAACTTCTTCCAGATGTCTTTAAAGGTCGATCATGCCATACCTCGGTCTGCGCAGTCTTTCAGATGTCCAGAAGCCCGCTGGATCGTCTGGACTTAGTTTCCAGACGTCCGATTGTCACCCGGGACGTTTGGAGGTCCTCTCCGTCGTCTGGTACTGTGTCCAAACGTTTGATCGGTGTGGGATGGCGAGCCCTATTGCCTTCCCGAATGATTCCTGCACACACACACATTTGCCCTCATCACGAAGGGGTGCAGAAGAACGCAGCAGACGGCTGCATGGCCGTACATGCGTAAAAAGAAGATAAGAAAATATTGTACCTGTCAGACGTTTGGACCTTCCTCCAGACGACTTATGCGTTGATTCTGGGAAATTTTCCCAGAATCAGAACCCTTCTCGCTCTCCGCCCGCAGCGCACGGCCGTGCCGCGCCGCGTTCGCCTACTGCTCGAGCTGCAGCAGCTCCTCCGCGACACCCCACTCTCGCTGCTCTCCCGCCGGCCGGCTCTAGCTGCCCCGGCAAGCTCGTACCCTCGTGGTCGAGCTTCTACTTCCTCTCGCAACAACCCCTCCCTTCCCGCATGCTCGCAGCAGCCGCTGCTGTCACTCTCGCTCGCGCTCTCGCTGGCAGGGAAAAGGAGAAGAAGAAGACGGTGGAGTGAGGGTGAGGGAGAGGGGAAGCATATTTGTAGGCAGCGCGGGGAGAGAGAGAGAGGAAGGCTATGTCGTCTGCAGGGAGGGAGAGAAAAAGAAGAACGAAGGCGGAGGGTTCAGTCTGCGCGCGCAGGCGCGTAGACGCGAACCCGTACGCCAAAAGAATTTAATACCAGACGTCTGGGAAGGCTTCCAGACATCTAGCCAGACGTCTGGGCCAGTTCCCAGACGTCCTAACTGTTGATGCTAGAGCACCACGATCATTTGTTTTGATGATAACAAAACACGTGTCATTTAATATTTGCGCTTTGAGTCCTAGATTTCAGGTCAATCGCAAATGGATACGTGATTAGACGGAGTTCGAGCTCGCATCCAGGACGGATTGGACGAGCTTGATGGAGAGTAGAAGAGATTCGCGAGGAGCAATAGATTGAAGATGGAAGGAAATGAAGAATAGGATAGATTTCCTTCTTTTGTACTTGTATTTTTCGTTTCTTTTGTTGCTCTTTATTTCCTTAGAAAATTATGTTAAAGAGCCTCAAAGTACCCTAACAGTAGTCCTAGGAACACCCGCACAACTCTAGGATACTTAGGTTTTCTGTAGAGAACTTAGAAAACCAATATAGGGTTCAAACAAAGTTTCCAGACGTCTAATTCCCAAATCAGACGTCTAATAAAGTATTTTAAGACGTCTGACTGTTGTTTCAGACGTTTGATAACTGTTAGGCTGGACATAGCTAGTTCTGTCTGATGAAATCAGACGTCCATACCTTAGACTAGACGTCTTAGGAGACATCTAATGGATTTTCTAGACGTCCAATTAGTGGACCGTTGGCTGGCTTAGCAAACACTCAAGATTATGACCGTTAGAGCCTTATCAGATGTCCTAAGGCCTTTCCAGACATCTGATAAATGACCGTTTTGCCTCGGCTGACCCAAAATCTCTTCTCAGAGATTTTCTAGCCGTTGCAACGTTTGGAAAATCCATTCCCACAGTAAAAGTAGGTTTCCAGACGTCCAGACATAGTGCCAGACGTCCTATATGTCGTCTGATGGACTTACACTAGAACCCTGTTTAGATCTGATCCAAGTCAGGAAGAGACCCGCCCAAAATCAGACGTCTGACATTGGAATCAGACGTCTTAAAGTGAAGTTCCAGACGTCTGATGCCAGAATTAGACGTCTGATAAGCCTGTCAGAACAATGATTGTTCCTGATTTCGGGCTGATTCTCTTAGGCTTTGTTCCCAACGGCTATAGAACCTTTCCTAAGCCTTCCAAAGCCTTCCTAAGGCCTCTATAAATAGAGGGGAACCTTTGCAACACAAAGACACACCTAGACACACTAAGAGAAACACAAGACACACTTAAGCAACATAGTTCCACTCTCTTGTGTCCTAGATAGCTCTTGCTCTCTAATCTCAAGTTCTACATCTTGAGAGCATCAAGCTGTTGCGCACCCGCTCTCCCGCCGTTGTTCACGAGAGCGAAGTTGCGCCGTCGCGTGGCTCACACACCGCGTCATCAACTCGACGCACTCCTTGCAAAGGGGAGTTTCCTAATTCCTATAGAGGCTAGGTTTAAAATTACTTTGTTGGCTCTATAGGACTTGTTGTTTCTTTTATCTTTGTTATTTGGTTGGGTATTCGCTTTGCGAATTCCCGTCTCCTTCGCGAGACAAAATCCTTCTCGTGGAGAGAAGGGGTTGAGGTACGGTACCCTCGTTTAAGTAGCGTGGTTATATTGAGGTTGAATCACCCTCGTTTAAAGTGATTCAGTTTAGTGGATTTTGATCAACTTGGTTGATCGGAAAATCCTAACTCGAGAGGGTTAGGTGGTGGTTTTCACTCGATTTGGGTTTCCACCTAAAAATTCTTGTGTACTTGTGTGATTGCTTATTTGTGAGATTATTTATATTTCAATTCCGCATTTTTTACGTTACGCTAATCTCACCCCCTCTAAGCTCGAACTTTCATTAACAACTCTTGATGCCCAGGTTGTAACAATTAGCAGTCACACAATGTACACAATTATTTTTAGGTGGAAACCCAACCCGGGTGAAAACCACCACCTAACCCTCTCGAGTTAGGATTTTCCGATCAACCAAGTTGATCAAATCCACTAACGTGCTACTTAAACGAGGGTAGTACAACCTCAATTACAATCACGTTACTTTATACGAGGGTAGCGTACCTCAAACCCCTTCTCTTCATAAGAAGGAATTTGTCTCACGAAGGAGACGGGAATTCGCAAAGTGAATACCCAACACAAGCAAAGTAACAAATACAAGAACAGTCCTATAGAGCCAACAAAGTAATTCTTAAACTAAGCTTCTATAGGAGATAGGATGCTTCCCTTTGCAAGAAGTGTGTCGACGACGTGGATGTGTAAACTACGCAATGGCACAACGGTGCTCTCATGAACTACGGTGGGAGAGCGGGTGTGCAAAAGGACTGAAGCTCACTGGAAGGTGAACTAAGACCTGAGGGCTAAAGCTTCTTCTAGAGATCAAATTAGACACAAAGATGTGGAAATGCTTGTACTTGATGTCTTAGTGTGCAAGGGGTCTTCCTCTATTTATAGAGGCTCTAGGAAGGCTTTGGAAGGCCTTGGAAGGCTTCCATAGCCGTTGGGTGCAAGGCCCAAGAGATTCAGGCCGGAGTTGGAAATAATCATGATTCTGACATGGTCATCAGATGTTTGGTCCTGGCATCAGACATCTGAAAAACTCATTTAAGACATCTAGGAACTAAGTTAGATGTCTGATTTTAGGCAGGCTTCCTTCCTGACTTGAATCAGATCGAAATAGGGTTCTAGTGAATTGTCATCAAACGACATACAGGACGTCTGGCACTAAGTCTGGACATCTGAAAACCTACTTTTCTGCGAAAATGGATTCCCAAGGGAGTGCAACGGCTAGAAAATCTCTGAGAAGAGATTTTGGGTCAACCGAGGCACAATGGTCATGTATCAGACATCTGGGGTCCTTTACGGACGTCTGATACGAGGTTAACGGTCATTTTGTCAATGTTTATTAAGGCAGCCAATGGTCCACTAATTGGACGTCTGGCAAAGGCATCAGACGTTTGCTAAGACGTCTGGACTATGGTTTGGACATTTGATTTCATCAGACAGAACTAACTAAGTTCAGCCTAAACATTATCGGACGTCTGAGTCAACAGTCAGACGTCTTAAAAGTCATTATCTGACGTCTGATTTTCAGATTAGACGTCTGATTAAGCTGTTTGAACCCTATTTTGATTTTCTAAGTTCTCTATAGAAATCCTAAGTATCTTAAGGTTGTGCAAGTGTTTCTAGGACTACTGTTAGGGTTCTTTGAGGCTTTTTAACATGAATCTAAGAAAAAAATCAAGTGCAATAAAAGAAACAAAAAAATACATAGTACAAAGGAAAGAAAATCTATCATATTCTTCATCTCCTTTATTCTTCAAGCTATCACTCCTCGTGAGGCTCCTTATTCTCCATCAAGCTCCTCCAATCCGCCATGGATGCGAGCTCGAACTTCGTCTAACCACGTCTCCATTTGCAATTAACCTGAAATCTAAGACTTCAAGTGCAAATGTTAAATGACACGTGTTTTTTTATCATCAAAATAAATGATCGCGATGCTCTAGCACCAATAGCTCTCACCCTTTGGACATGATGAGCTTGGAGCTCGTGGATCGTCCATCTTCTCACCATTTATCTAACGGTGTTCTCGTCATATTGGCAAACTGACGCGAGTGGAACACGTTTGTTTAATTATGCCATTGTAGTATGCGTTCGCGACGTCAGTTTTAATTTAAGATGTGGATTTGGTGAGTCTAAGTGTCGAACATGTAGAGGCATAAAATCAGATTAGTTCGTCGCTTTAGTTGTCACAGGAATGGTGGGTTTGCTTGCTTGAGAGAAACACGAGAGAGAGAGAGTAGGGTTAGAGATTGTATTTAAAACATGATAATCATTCTAAAAGGATGTGAGCTATGATATATGAAAGATCATCAACATATAGCATGCGATTAGAGTTTGTTTACAACTATAACAATAGATGAAAGCTTAAACAAGTGCAACATAAAATTAAAGTAAAGAGAGTGCGAGGAGGCAAGACGGCCACGACGGTGGAGGGGGGCTCTATCGGCGGCTTGACAACTCCGGGGTGGGTATGGAGTATTTGATGGAGCTAGGAGAAGGATAGAGTGGCATGGAGAGTGTGTGTGTATTGAATGCCTTTGAATGGGGTGGTTGAGGAGGTTTATATAGAGAAGAGGGGTTTCCAAACTAAGTAAGGGTTTTAATGATGTTCGGGACATCGCTAAACATGTTCCAGAAGCGTCGGTGAAGCCCCTCACCCGCCAGTCTAAGTGCGCGCGCATGCTTCCTTCGCTTGCGCGATCCGTGTGCGTGCCATGTGAGTTGTCCGATGGATGATTGGACGGTCAAGAGTTCGCGTGGGTGCGCATTGTGGATCGCACCTTGAGCACGTGTGGACGATGGTGCGCATCCAGAGCACCACGTAGCCGCTATCTGCACCATTCACGCCTTCATCTATGGCTGAATTTTCCTCGTGTGCACCTCCATTGCCAATTTGAGCCCTACCCCGGCTCGAATGCACGTATGCGTGCGTGGATTTGAGGTGCTAACCACTATGCCAACAATGCAATATGGTTGCATTCTTCGCAAATCCTCAGTCGTCCGATGGGAGATCGAATGACCATGGTTTCTCCTGTGCGATGAAGAGAGGTGGTGGATGCAGGCAAGCGAGCGCCACATAGCATGTTTTGGGCGGCTAGAACTTCTTAGGCTGGTCGAGGGAGCTCCGGATGTTGGATTTAACTGATTTCGAGTATGTTGGACTCCATTCATCGATCTGAATCCATCCATGCGATTCGATTGCTCATCTGAGGCCTATTTCAACATGCACTTATACATATGGCCATTAAACATTGATTTATAAGCAATCTTAATTTACAATGCATGCAGTGCTCCTATGCCCATCATGATATGTTATTAGTGCGCATATATTCTCAAAACTAACCCAGTTGTCGAAATTATCATCATTGAATGAAGAGTTATCCTTTCCCCATGCTCATCCCTTGCTAGTCCCTAGCAAGGTTTATCCTAGTCGTTATTTTCAATTGGAATTAGGAATCGATTACTTAGACATATGTTTCCTGTCAGCGGGAGGAAATATACTAAGAGCCTAATCCACAGAGACTAAACAGCGCCCATGTGTTTGCCAAAATGCAAACCACCCAAGTCCTCGCTTTAAAGCATATATACAGAGACGTATATTTTTTCCTTTTTCATCTTTTCTCATTTTTTTGGATTTTTTGAGTTGAGAATGTGTTGGTAACTTTTTACGGCTACCTAACCCACCCATAACTCGAAAAAGACTCTAAGTGCTAAGCATCATGGTGTGAAGATTGTGATAGACTCATTGAACGGTAATTAAAACATACTTTGGGCTTCTACGTCCCTAGGTGACCAGAAAAGAGAATGCTTGCCTAAAGGTGTATCTGTCCGATCGGTAGCTTTCTCCCTACTTTTATTTTGAGTGGGGTCAACACAAGGGTGTTTCTAGTGTATATCTCCCCGAATTGCTTTATTTCCCCGCTTCTTCCTTAAGTGTTTTGGGCTTTTTCGTGCATTTAGTGAGCTGGGTTCTGGACAACCGGCCAATGGGCTATTACCCACGACCACTTGCCAGCCATACTCATGCGGTGAAGTGTGGATTTTTTTTTTCTTTTTCTATGTATTTTATTCTATTTCTTCCTTTTTTCTTTTTTTTACTTTTTCTTTTGTTGTTTTAGTAGGTGGCTTTCCTGATCTAAGATTTACCTAAAGGCAATAAAAGAGAATGGTCCTGTGGATGAGCTCTGGACAACCGGCCAATGGGCTGTTACCCACAACAACTTACCAGCTATACCACCCTAGAAGGTTCATTAGCTACTCAATTTCTATTAGAATCTCCGAGGAGCGAGTCAGTGTAAAAATGTGTGCAGATGCTTAGTCTAAAAGTTCCTTTGAGTTAGGGGGCGGGTTGATAAGTCATATACTTATCACCTTTCTTTATTGATCTGATTAATGTAAATTATGGTTGCGAGGATTTGGGGCTAAATCCACATTTTAGTGGACACCAGGGCTGATTAAGCCTGAAGGCCTGGAAAGTCTAGGTGTTTTAGGTTCTTCTCATATTATTTCCTACAGTTGACAAGCTCCTAATGCCTAAGTTTTCCTTCCTAATTTTTTTTTATATAATTCAGGTTGATAATATAAACTCAGAGAATGCGAATTACCACCCCCTATTCTTAAGTTGGATAATGTCCTCAATGGCAAATAAATGTATGCAAGGGGTTACAGAAAGAAATCACCTGAGTGCCACAGTTTACTTGATCAGTCTGAATCTTCTGGGTTGCCTCTCAAGAAGCACTGAGTTTATTGCCTCTAGCTGGGCAAAGCTCCATGTCAACCCTCAATGAGGGTGACTACTTCCTTTAGGGAAACCTGGGCAAGATAATGTTTTAATATCTGGCCATTTATTGTGAAGGTTTGCCCAGTGTTAGAATCTGCAATTTCAACTGCCCGATTGGGATAAGGTTTGACCACCTGATATGGTCCTGTCCATTTTGATCTCAGCTTCTTAGGGAAAAGTTTAAGTCTTGCATCAAAAAGCTAGACTTGCTGATTGTGCTTGAAGGTTTTCCTATGAATGTGTCCATCGTGGACGGCTTACATCTTTTCTTTGTAAAGTCAACTGTTCTCATAGGCATCTCGACGAATTTCCTCGAGCTTAGAGAGTTGGAGTGTCCTTTATGCTCTGGCCAACTGGAAATCCATATTGCACTACTTAACTGCCCAGTATGCCCGGTGTTCCAATTCGACTGGAAGGTGGCAGGCTTTGCCAAAGACCAATCGATAAGGCGACATACCTATTAGGGTCTTAAAAGTGGTCTTGTATGCCCAAAGGGTATCATCCAATCGTGTGGACCAATTCTTCCGGTCAGGTATCACGGTCTTTTATAAAATATTCTTGATATGTCTCTTAGAGACCTCGGTTTGCCCATTTGTTTGTGGGTGATACGAGGTGGCAACGCGGTGAGTAACCCTGTATTTTCTAGGTAAGGCACGGAATTGGACATGAATAAAGTGACTCCCATCATCACTGATCATGGCTTTCGGTATCTCAAACTGAGAGAAGATGTTCTACTTAACAAAGTCCATGACAGCTTTATGGTCACATCTTCGAGTGGCTACATTTTCGATCCACTTTGAGACATAGTCCACTGAGACTAATATGTACTCGTAGCCGTTGGATGGTGGGAAGGGACCCATAAAATCGATGCCCCAAACATCAAAAATTTCGACAATTAGAATGGGTTGGAGGGGCATCATATCCTTTCTAGTCATTGTCCCTAATGTCTGGCATTGAGAGCAAGTCTTCGCAAAGCTGTGTGCGTCCTTGAATAAGGATGGTCAGTAAAATCCAGACTGCAAAACTTTTATAGCCATTTGCTTCCTAGAAAAGTGACCACCACAAGCTTGGTCGTGACAAAAGGACAACACACTTTGGACTTCCTCTTCAGGAATACACCTCCTAATGATCTGGTCAGCACAGAGTCTAAACAGCATAGGATCATCCCAGAAATAGTACTTGGCTTCAGCCAAGAACTTATCTCGTTACTGTCTGGACCAGCCGTGCGGAGTCTGTCCTACCACCAAATAGTTGACTAAGTCTGCATACCAGGGTAGCTTTCTTCCTTACACGGCTAGAAGTTGTTCATCAGGGAAGGTGTCAATCAAAGGTAATGAGGATCCGATGTGGTTCGGGTGAAGTCTTGAAAGGTGATCGGCTACGACATTTTTGGACCCGACTTTATCACGTATTTCCAGGTCAAATTCCTGTAAGAGTAGGATCCATCGGATGAGCCTGGGTTTAGTGTCCGTTTTGGCCAAACAAATGTTGGATAGCCGAGTGGTCGGTGTAAACCATCACATGGGATCCTAGAAGGTATGATCAAAACTTCTCTAATCCAAAGACTATGGTGAGCAGTTCTTTTTTTGTGACGATGTAATTCCTTTGAGCCTCATCCAACGTTTTGCTCTCATAGTAGATCACCATGGGTTTCTTCTCTCTTCTTTGTCCTACGACTGTGCCGATGGCAAAATCTGATGCATCACACATAATCTCAAAGTCTTGGGACCAATCTGGGGGTTGTAAAACAGGTGCAGTGGAGGTTGTTTCCCTAAGAGTGTTGTAAGCCTTGATGCAATCAGGTGTCATGTGAAAAAGGGTGTCGTTGGCTAGAAGGTCAGTCAAGGGCTTATAAAGTTTGGAAAAATCCTTAATGAACCTTCTATAGAAGCCAACATGTCCTAGGAAAGATCGGATTTCCTTGACCAAGCTAGGGGGTGGAAGTTTGGAAATTAAATCAACCTTAGCTCGATCCACTTTGATGCCTTTATGCGAGACGATGTGATCGAGGACAATCCCTTCCTGAACCATGAAATGGCTCTTTTCCCAGCTTAAAACTAGGTTGACCTCGATACATCGCTTCAGGATCTTCTCCAAGTTGCTAAGACAATGGTCAAATGAGTTCCCGAACATGAAGAAATCATCCATAAAGACCTCCAGGTATTCACCCACCATCTCTGAAAAAATGGCTAGCATGCAACATTGAAAGGTCGCGAGTGCGTTGCATAACCCGAATGGCATATGACGGAATGCAAACGTGTCATACGGGCAAGTGAATGTGGTCTTCACTTGATCCTCGATGCAACAGCAACTTAGTTGTATCTTGAATATCCATCCAGGAAGCAAAAATATTTCTGCCCTGCCAATCGCCCGAGAATCTGGTCAATGAATGGCAGAGGGAAATGATCTTTCTTCATGGCCTCATTAAGCTTCCTATAGCTGATACACACCTGCCATGTGGTAGCGGTGCGGGTGGGGATGGATTCGCCCTAGTCATTGGTGAACACTGTGAACCTGACTTTCTTGGGTACCACTTGAGTGGGGCTCACCCAGGAGCTATTGGAAATCGAGTAAATGATATCTGCGTCAAGCCATTTGATCATTTCTTTTTTAACAACCTCTCGCATATTCGGGTTTAATTGCCTTTGCATCTGGCAAGAAGGTCGAGTCCCATCTTCCAAATAGATCTTATGAGTGCAATAGGTAGGGCTAATTCCCCTTAAGTCAGAAATTTTCCATCCAATGGCTACCCAATGTTTAAAGAGGGCTGCAGTCAACCTAAGTTCTTGATCCTTAGTTAAGTAGGCATTGATAATCACAGGGAAGGTCTGGTCAAGTCCTAGGAAGACATACTTGAGATTATCAGGTAAAGGCTTTAGTTCGGGTGTAGGTGGGACAACATTTGATGGGTAGGGGAAATGTGGGAGTTGATCAACATCAATCTCCTTGAATGGGGGTTGGTGAAGGTAATCAGCTCTACACAGGTCAACCTCCATAGGCTGGAGTGGGTCAGGGTAGTCATCAACTAGTTGAGTCAGATGGTCTGCTGGAGAGCTAAGAGTAAGGCATTCTTCAACTAGAGGTTCCACGAGATCATGCTCCACAACCCAGCCACAATCAAAAGACTTAGCCACCCTGAAGATATCCAATTACATCTTCTTATCTCCAAAGGCGATTTCCATGCATCCCGTGTCGCAATCAATGTTCGCCTTAGCCGTAGCTAAGAAGGGTCTGCCCAGGATGATGGGTGTGTTTTGTGGCTATTCGGGGAATTCCATGTCGAGTACCAAAAAGTTGATTGGGAAGTAGAAGTCCTTGACCCGAACAATTACGTCTTCAACTACCCCCTGTTGGTGCTAGAGCACCACGATCATTTGTTTTGATGATAACAAAATACGTGTTATTTAACATTTGCACTTGGAGTCTTAAATTTCAGGTCAATTGCAAATGTAGACGTGATTAGACGGAATTCAAGCTCGCATCCAGGAAGGATTGGAGGAGCTTGATGGAGAACATAGGGGATTCGCGAGGAGCGATAGATTGAAGATGGAAGGACAAGAAGAATAGGATAGAATTCCATTTTATTCCTTTCATGTACATTTGTCGTTAGTTTCTTGCTCTTTATTTCCTTAGAAAATTATGTTAAAGATCCTCAAAGTACCTTAACAGTAGTCCTAGGAACACCGGCACAACCATAGGATACTTAGGTTTTCTGTAGAGAACTTAGAAAATCAATATAGGGTTCAAACAACATTTCCAGACGTCTAATTCCAAAATCAGACGTCTGATAAAGTGTTTTAAGACGTCTGACTGTTTATTCAGACGTTTGACTATTTATTCAGACGTCTGATAACATTTAGGCTAGACATAGTTAGTTCTGTTTGATGAAATCAGACGTCCAGACCTTAGACCAGACGTCTTAGGAGACGTCTAATGACTTTGCCAAACGTCCAATTAGTGGACCGTTGGCTGGCTTAGCGAACACTCAAGAATATGACCGTTAGAGCCTTATCAGATGTCCATAGGACTTTCCAGACGTCTGATAATTGACCGTTTTGCCTCGGCTAACCCAAAATCTCTTCTTAGAGATTTTCTAGCTGTTGCAACGTTTGGAAACCCATTCCCACAGAAAAAGTAGGTTTCCAGACGTCCAGACATAGTGTCAGACGTCCTATATGTCGTCTGATGGATTTGCACAAGAACCCTGTTTAGATCTGATTCAAGTCAGGAAGGAACCCGCCAAAAATTAGACGTCCGACCTTGAAATTAGACATCTTAAAGTGATCTTCCAGACGTCTGATGCCAGAATTAGACGTCTGATAAGCCTGTCAGTGCAATGATTGTTCCTGATTTCGGGCTGATTCTCTTGGGCTTTGTACCCAACGGCTATGGAACTTTTCCTAAGCCTTCCAAAGCCTTCCTAAGGCCTTTATAAATAGAGGGGAACCTCTTGCACACAAACACACACCTAGAAACACCAAGACACACCTTGCAATACACTTTCAAACCATTTTGTGTCTCTCTTGCTCTCTAAGCTCAAGTTCTACATCTTGAGAGCATCAAGCCTTCGTGCACCCGCTCTCCCGCCGTAGTTCACAAGAGCGAAGTTACGCCATCGCGTGGCTCACGCATCCGTGTCGTCGACGCACTCCTTTCAAAGGGAAGCATCCTAATTCCTATAGAAGCTTAGGTTAAAAATTATTTTGTTGGCTCTATAGGATTACTTGCTTGTTTTATCTTTGTTATTTGGTTGGGTATTCGCTTTGCGAATTCCCGTCTCCTTCGAGGGACAAAATCATTCTCGTGAAGAGAAGGGGTTGAGGTACGCTACCCTCGTCTAAGTAGCGTGGTTATATTTGAGGTTGAATCACCCTCGTTTTTAAGTGATTCGTTTAGTGGATTTTGATCAACTTGGTTGGTCGGAAAATCCTAACTCGAGAGGGTTAGGTGGTGGTTTTCACCCGGTTTGGGTTTCCACCTAAAAATATTTTGTGTACTTTGTGTGATTGCATCTTGTGAGATTGTTTATATTTTATTTCCGCAATTATTACGTCACCCCCTCCTGGTTAGGGAAACTTCACCCCCTTCAGGGTTTTCACAGATCCATCAGCCAATTGGATAGTCACAAGTGTGGGTTTCAATTCTCCAAATCCAAACTAGTGATAAAGGGTAGTCGGGATGAGGTTGATCGAAGCACCTAGGTCCAAGAGTGCTTTATCAAATGTCACGTCCCTGATATTACAAGAAATCAGGGCGCTCCTGGGTCAGTTTGTTTGGGAGGCAGGCTACTCAATATCACTGAACTAGCTTGTTCTGAGAGCACTACCTTCCTAGGTGCTTGGGTTTTCGGCTTAAGCTTCAGCGTACAGACATCCTTCAAGAACTTAGCGTAAGCCGGGATATGCTTGATTGCTTCGAGGAGCGGAATATTAATCTGAACTTGTTTGAAAATTTCCAACAACTCCTCATTCTCAACTAAAGCTTTCTTTTTCTTCCTTTTCTCCAAGGCCTCAGGGTATGGTGTTTCGGTTTGAATCGGGTCAGTCTCCAGGTCCTTGGGTTCCTCCCGCTCATCCTCAGAATCAAGTTTCTCAGGAAGTGAGGTCACGGGAGGGGTCGGCCATTTGGGGTCCTGGGATTTAGTGCCGCTTCTCAAGGTAACTACGTTGGTTGAGGCATTGGGACCATGGGTAGATCCTTGAGAAGAAGAGGAAGAAGAAGCACCAAACCCAGGGGATATTTGTGGGGCTTGCTGGACCATGTGGGCATGCCCAGGATTGGCTTGGAATTCTTCAGAATTGGGGCCTCTGTTGATCACATTTCGCAGATTCGATTTTGGTTGAGAAGAAAGGGATCTCCGTTGTTTGCAATCCAACAGCTAGCTCAACTGTCCCTTCACTAATGCAATTTCCTCCGGATGTTTCTGATTCATATCAGTCATCATTTTTATCAGCGTGTCCATTTGGTTTTGTGGGGGAGGGGCCACCCTATTATGATTATAGGGTGGTCTAACTGGTGGACCTTGCTGATAGGAGGGGCGGATAGGCCTGGGTTGGTTCTGGAATTGGTTCGATTTTTGATTCATCCAGGCAAGATTCTGGTGATTACGCCATTCGACGTTATAGGTGTTGGAGAAGGGGTCAGGTTTGGAGTAACCTTGGATGGCTTGGACATCTTCAAAGATAGAAGTTGCCGAGGGGGAGGGGAGGGAGTAATCAGGGTTTGAGGGAGCAAAGGTCCCTCCCTGGAACATGGTTAGGGGTTGTTCCAGGTGTATCTGGTTCATTGGCTGCACCAAATCTACATTGTGAGCTCCCTTTGCTAGGGAGAGGGTTTGTAGCGGGTTTCTGGTTTGGTTCAACAGGTCATCAATCTTTTTGTCCGCCAACTCAACTCGATCCAACTTTTTGGCTATAATGTCCATGTCAATCGTTCCAGAATTGGTTTGTACTTCATAGATCCCACCACGGGGTTGACTGTATTGATTAACTGGGTTATGGAGGCATTGTTGAGCGAATTCTCACTCATGGACTTAAAGAGTTTGAATGCGCTCTCCTCATCTTTGCTAAAAAAGTTGCCTCCAAATGAGGCATCAACAAAGTTCCTAAGGTTGCTGTCCAGACCATGGTAGAAGATCTGGGCCAATTGCCACCTTGGAACCTCATTGTGTGGGAATTTCCTCAACAATTCATTAAATCATTCCCACACCTCATGGAATTGCTTCCCACCTTGTAGTGTAAATGTGGTAATGGCTCTTCTAAGAGCATTGGTTTTACCCATAGGGAAAATTTTCTTCAAGAATGCATGCCTCAGTTCCTCCCAGGTGGAGATGGGTCTCCCTAAGGTTCTAAGCTAGTGAGAAGCTTTGTCTTTTAGTGAGAAAGGGAACACCTTAATCAAAATAATGTCCAAGCCGATGTTCCTGGATTTCACAGTTCGGGCAATCCGATCTAGGTCCTCAAGGTGTTGGAAAGGGCCCTCATTTGAGCTCCCATGAAAGTGGCTCTGAATTAAGCTCAGGACATTAGGTTTCAACTCAAAATCATCTCCCCCTTCGGGGAACCCTAAGATGTAGCTCGATCCGAATAGCAAATGGATCGTAAAAATCACAGAGAGGCCTAGGTTGGCCCTCATGAGGTTGTGGTGGGTTAGGTGGGTTTAGTGGGGGTTGCCCTTGATGGTTTTGTAATCAGTGTATGGCTTACATCATGGTTTGGATCTTTTGTTGTTGAAGCTGGCTGTTGGCAGAGATTTGGGCCTGAATGATGGCCATAGCATTGGGTTGGGGTTGATCCTTGATCTCATCAATTCTTGGTTCAGCCATTTCCCTTGTAAAATCAAGTCACCTCCTGATTTCCCTATCTAAAACAAATAGCTCAGGATGCAGTGATCGTCTCCCGTGCATATACTAGAGAAGAACGAGGAGGGATGCGGAGAGAGATAGGTGCGAGAAGTGTGTGCACAAACAAGCAAGTTTAGTCCTTATAGTGTATACCTTAGGTGACCTAGAAGCCTCAAAGGGAATGATCAGATCGGTAAGCACTTAACCACCCTTCCCGATGTTAATATGGCCAGGTTGATTACGAGGGGATTGAAGGGAAGGTTCTTCCTTTGGTTTTCGCCGTCGGTTCCGTAGACCCCACAACCGCGGTCGTTTGACACTTCCCCGCAGCCTAGATACTAGATTCTATAAAGGGAATGAAGGCCAAGTGCCTAGCAAACCTAATCACACCTTCAAGACTTAGACCAGTCCTGCCTAGGGCACGTCTACTACATTTTAATGAGGGCTAGGTTAGGGCTTGTGCTCAGGATATGTGATGAGGCGTTGTTTAGGGTTGTGCCTCTTAGTTAACCGATTTGAGCATGTGTGTGCACTTAACAAAATATGGTTTTCAAGCAAGGATTTTTGGATGTGGTATCTTTTAATGACTTGTCCTTGCTTTAATGCTTTTTAGGGTTGAAGTTCCTTAATGTTTTCAAATAAGGTTCAAGTGGGCACATAAGGCTTTGCACACAATGGGGGAAAGTCAATTCCCTTTAGAATGATGTGGCCCTAGAAAAACAACCCTAGTGTATTCACCCTAGTGTTCATGCAATTCTACCAGGTGAGTTGATTTTAATTATGGTGAGTGGTGCAGCCCAAGTCAAGTCATGGTGGCTTCACAAACACCACTCACAAGAAAGAAGAACACTCCAAAAAGCTTATCACTTCAAGAACATTAGAGTGTATTTTTTTTTGTTGGGTGATGAGTTTGGAATGTAGGTCAAGTAGCCATTCACCATGCTAATTTTAGATTTTGTTATTTTTTTTTGTCTTTTTTTTTTTGGAAAGCAAACAATCAATGGGTGGAGTAATACTCACAACCATCTTCACAGCACTTCACTCTTAGTCCACTGTCTTGGATCGCGCTCCTCCGTTGCCCAAGCATCGAATTCCTGCAACCAATCAAGTAGAGAGAGCAAAATGAGTTAGAAGATGTGAATATAAATGCGGGATAAAAGTGATAAAAAATATGTTGCCTCCCCGGCAACGATGCCAAAAACTGAAGTGAGCGAAACGCATTTGTTTAATTATGCCATTGTAGTATGCGTTCGTGATGTTGGTTTTAATTTAAGATTGGATTTTATGAGTCCAAGTGTCGAACATGAGGAGGCGTAAAATCGGATTAGTTTGTCACTTTAGTTGTCACAGGAATGGTGAGTTTGCTTGCTTGCGAGAAAACGCGAGAGAGAGAGAGAGTAGGGTTAGAGATCGTGTTTAAAACATCATAATTATTCTAAAAGGATGTGAGCAATGATATATGAAACATCATCAACATATAGCATGCGCTTAGAGTTTCTTTACAACTATAACAATAGATGAAAGCTTAAACAAGTGCAACATAAAACTAAAGTACAGAGAGTGCGAGGAGGAGGCAAGGCGGCCACAGTGATGGAAGGGGGCTCCGTCGGCGGCTTGACAACTCCGGGGCAGGTATGAAGTATTTGATGGAGCTAGGAGAAGGCTAGAGTGGCATAGAGAGTGTGTGTATTGAATGCCTTTGAATAGGGTGGTTGAGGAGGTTTATATAGAGAAGAGGGGTTTCCAAACTAAGTAAGGGTTTTAGCAACATTTGAAATGTCGCTAAACCCATTCCAGAAACATCGGTGAAGCCCCTCGCCCGCCGATCCAAGCGCATGTGCGTGCTTCCTTCGCCTGAGCGATCCGTGTGCATGCCATGTGAGTCGTCCGATGGATGATTGGACGATCGAGAGTTTGCATGGGCACGCACTGTGGATAGCGCCTTGAGCGTGCGTGGACAATGGCGCGCATCCAGAGCACCACGTAGCCGCTATCCGCATCGCCCGCGGCTTCATCTACGGCTGAATTTCCTTCGTGCGTGCCTCCGCTGCCGATTTGAGCCCTGCTCTGGCTCGAACACATGTCTGCATGAGTGGATTTGAGGTGCTAACCACTATGCCAACGACGCAATATGGTTGTGTTCTTCATGAATCCTCAGCCATTCGATAGGAGATCGGAAGGCCATGGTTGCTTCTGCACGATGAAGAGAGGTGGTGGATGCGGGCAAGTGACATGGCGTGGGGCGCATATGTTTAAAAGAGTCGTTATAGCTTGCGCTCGCAACGTCAGTTTTAAATGAAGAAATGGACGTGAGTCCGAGTGTCGATCTCAGGGAGGCGTGAAAATCAGATTTTTCTTGTCACTTAATGTCACGGAAATCACGGATTTTTGCTTGCGAAAAGACGTGGGTGAAAAGCGAGTGAGAGAGGGAGAAAGAGAGAGAGAGAGAGAATAGGGTTAGAAGTTTTTTCTCATTCACAACATGCAGCTTAAACATAAAAGAGGGCAAGTAGCTAGATCGGAAACAACTTCATTTAACATGCAACTTTGGTTTTACAATTACAACACTAGATAAATGCTTAAACACAAGTAAAGTAAAGCTTAAGATAAAGAGGGAAAGAGAGAGAGAGAAGACGGCGAGGCATCCACGGCGGTGGAGAAGGGCTCCGTCGGCGGCTTGTCGGCTCTGACAATTACAAAGAGGGCTAATGGTAGCTAGGAGTGGGGTAGAGCACTTGCAAGTGGAATGAATGCCTTGAATGGGTGGTTGGATGGAGTTTATATAGGCAAAAGGGTTTTCTAATTCAAGTATGGGCTTTAGTGACGTCTGGGATATCGCTAAACCCATACTAAATCCGTCGGTGTAGCCCCCTGCACACCGGTCGCCAGCGCGCGCGCGTGCTTCCTCGCGCACAATCCATGTGCGCGGTTTGAGAGTCGTCTGATCGCGGATCGGACGGTTGATGTCGCTTGTGGGGCGTGCGCCTAGATCGCGGCCACGCCCATCGCGTCATCACAGGCGTCGGCTTTGAACGTGCGAGATCGCACCATGTCGCTCCATTCGTGTCGTCCGCTGCTGATCGGGCGGTTGAATTTGAGCGCACAGAATTGGGGAGTGGTGGGCATTTCAAACTCGCACCCCTGATTGCGAAGTTGAAGAGCCGACCGCTGAGCTACGGGGGCGGATTATTACGGCGAGCGTCGCGGCGCGGCCGTTCTCGACCGTTTGATCATCAGATGCGGGTGCCACGTGGCGCGTCGTGGGCCATTGATCATCAGATCAATGGTTAGAACTTCTTAGGCCCATTGCAGGAGCTTCGGATGTTGGATTTAGCCGATTTCGAGTCCATTGGACTTCGTTCGTCTCTCTGAATCCATCCGTGTTGTCCGATTGCTCATCTGAGGCCTATTTTGACATGTCCTTGTACACATAGCCGTTAATAATGCATTATAAGCAATCTTGATGTGCAATGCATGTGATGCTCCTATTCCTATTTATGATGTGTTATTTGTGCATTTTGCTCTTAAGATAAACCCCAATTGACAGATTTATCACCCCGAGATGCAGTGTTACCAGCAAGCGGGTGCCACGTGGCATGTGGCCAGAACTTCTTGGGCTGGTCGAGAGAGCCTCGGATGTCGAATTTAACTGATTTTGAGTCCGTTGGACTCCATTCGTCGTTTTGAATCCATCCATGCGGTCTGATTGCTCATCTGAGTCTTGTTTCAACATGCACTTATACATATGGCCATTAAACATTGATTTATAAGTAATCTTAATTCTCAATGCATGTTGTGCTCGTATGCCCATCATGATATATTATTAGTATGCATATATTATCAAAACTAACCCTAGTTGATGAAATTATCGTCATTGAATGCAGAGTTATCACAAACACCGATGCAACCACCTTCCCACCCATTCCTAGGTCTCATCTAGCGACTCACAGTTAACCTAATCTATCTCGCACCCTCCTAATCCCATCTCCACCATTCACTCTTAACGGCCATGACCTTCTAATCTAAGTCACCCGAGCTATCCCTGAGCCGTCCTTGAGCCTATATAAACACCCCCTCCTCACTAATGCGACCTTTACCAGCTCCCACCCTCTTATTGAGTTGGTGGCATCCTCCTCTTCCAATTCCTCCTTCTCCTTCGCTCTTGACTTGTGCATAAGCCAAATCCTCCTCTTAAGCCTTCATCCACGTTGGTAAGTGTCACACAACACCTAAGGACGTCTATGAGCTCCATCTCTTGGGCTTTCGATCACTGGAAGCATCTTCCTCCCTTCGTCACTGTAGTCACTAGCTGCAACTTTCTTGAGGTCCCTTTCATCTGATTAGATTGACTTTAATGCTTTCCTAGAGTAGATTTATCGCTTTCTTAGGGTAGATTAGATAACTTAGATTAGATTTAATCATCTAATTATGTTTGATTAGTAGATTAGAGTAATTTGGTTCTTGTTGATCGGCCCTCTCTAACCAATTCAGATTAGAGAGGCGAATTTCCACTTCCATTTCAATTCACTAACCTCCCACACCATTTCACGATCACATTCTTCCACCTCCTTCGTTGTTTTAATCCATTGATCACCCCATCCACTAGAGCCACCATGAGGACTGAACCTCCTTAGCTATCAGGCCCGATGGTGAGTTCAAGACCATGGAGGGTACATCCATCCATTCCATTGGATCACAAGGAGCTTCCCGATGCTTGGAACTAAGCTAATTTTTTTATTGAACTTGATTTAATTTCTGATGTTGATGGTGAAATTATTGAAGAAATTGTGTTCTAATCTATTTTAATTGACCAAATTGAGTTAATATATGTTTGATTGGATTACTTGTGATGGGTTTGAACTATTTTGATCTAATTTTCATCATCTATTGAGCTCGGGCCCAATTTTATCCATCGGTACTATTTTTCTTCATTACCTAGGTAGCATGGACCTATGAAACTCGTGCACTGAGTTGAGATCCTTGCAATGATCCAAATAGTTTTAAAGGATCCCATAGGCTTCCTGAGAACTAATCAATAATGTGTAGGAATCCTAGATGACCAAGCCATCATGGTGATCACACATCAAATGCCTAGGTAGGTAACAACTTGATTCCATCGAGATCGATTGTAATATGATTTTTGAGAGTTTGATTAGGTTTAAAAGGTATCAATGAAGGCCTGCATTTGGTTTTAAGATGATTTCAATGCTTGAATTGAGCTTCCTCTTTCACGTTGTCTATAGCGAAAGGAGGGAATTAGTCTAGGGTTTTAGAGGTCTATTGGGTTTTGAATCGATTTATATAAATTCTAGATTCCTGTATACACACTTGCGACGATCTAGAATGGTGTTTTAACACTTTGAGTTCGATCTAGAATGTGTGACTTTACTGAATAGGTTCCAGGTTGCTCTTGGCATTTTGGGCACCAATTTGTGTTTTAATGATTTGGCAAGAACTTGAAGATGAAATTTGAAGTTTGTAGAATATATTTGAATAATCACTTTAAATAATCACTTTAGAGCTTTGAGCATGAATTGTGTCTAATTTAATGTTGTTATCAACACTTGATTTGAAATGATTTTTTATGGTTCAACTTGTATGAATTGTTTTGAAGAGATATCACTCTTTTTAAATTTCAAAGTCATGAAGAGGGATTTTTGAACACATGGATCAGGCTTAAGATGGTTTGATTCACAATTAGACAGCAGCAACAATACTCGTACTGTTAGGCAGAGTTGGATTGAAGTTTTAATAAAGCTCGTGATGTTATCTTGATTCTCAGAGAGCTTTTCCAGATAATTAGATGTTAGATCAAGTTTTCGAAGCATTCATGTACTGTTGATAGATCTGAACTTGAATTGCTAAACATTGTAAATCATTTGGAATCCATTGTCAGCAAACATGTGACCTGCTAACTGCATAAAATTGAGTTGAATATAATTTCAATGATTTAATCATGATCTTGAGTTTATTTTTGGTACCTATTGATTCCTAGATGTTTACATATGTTAGATCCTTTATTCCCAACATTTTTATATGATTTTCTATGCCTAGTTTTAATTTCTAACCATTTATGAGTCTTTTCTAGCATTTTATACTGAAAATAGTGTGAAAAATACAAAATTATGTACATAAATAAATAAAAATTGTAGTGAGTGAAATTTGTATATATGGAGCATGTGTATATAGTTAGATTTAGATTTTAAGGTCTTTAGCATATAGAAAACACCAGTAGAAGTTTATGTTTCTTCATTTAGTTAGGAATAAAAATCTTAAAAACAAAAATCCAAAAAAGAGTTTCATTCCACTTTCCTTGGCTTTCTTTCATTTAGTTTTCCCTTTAAAAACTCAAAAACAAAACAAAAATAAGAAAAACTACAAAAATCCCTAAAAATTCGATATGTATATAGTGTATATAATGAAATACAGTATATTATACTAACTGATATGTACATATGCACATAAACTATGTATACATTATATATATGTATTTATATGTAAATAGGTTATAATGTATACTAATAATAGTAATTCTAATTTATCTTATCTATTAAGCAATAGTGTATGGTATTATATATGGAAGCTAAATTATATACATGTATATATTGTACATAATTTATTTTTATATACATGAATTATGTGTGTGTATTGATATATGTGTATAACTAACTTAAAACTCTAACTAAAGTATTTATTATGTAAATTAACATATGTATAATTTATTTAACTAAAGTATGTATATGTATATATAGTAATCTAAGTTATTAAATATACATTAGTAATTTAATATAATTTAAGTTAGTAAGTTACTAAGTAAGGAACTAAGTTATATTGTATATTATATTTTAATTTATTTTAAATATATTTACACACACACACACACACACACATATATATATTGTATTATAGTAAATTTATAATAGGTAACTTATGTATATGTATATTATGTGCATGGTAAGTATATGTATATAACAGTGTATAATTAGTAATAAACCTAAGTAAATAACTTAAAAATCTTAATTATATTATTTATTAGGTAAATTAATCTATTTATAATCTAATTATGTACTGTACAAAAGTATATATAATGTACATAATGTATATTACTTATATAAGCTATACTGTACTTATATAACATCCTATGTAAATATGCATAGAATATGTAATTACAACAACAACAACAACAACAACCAAGCCCTTTTCCACACCAATCGGGGTCGGCTATATGGACTATTTGCCTCCACATAGATCGATTTTGAGCTATTTCATGACTTAAATTAGAGTAATCGAGATCATACTTAATAGTTTCCTTCTAACACTTGTTTGGTCTTCCTCGGCCCCTCTTAGCAGGTTCAGCCTCTAACTTCTCACATCTCCTGACTGGAGCATCTAGTGGCCTTGTTTGCAAATGTCCAAACCATCTTAGGCATGTCTCTCTCATTTTATCCTCTATCGATGCCACCCTAACCTTTTCTCGAATAATCTCATTTGAAATATGGTCATTTCTTGTATGACCACACATCCATCTTAACATATTCATTTTTTCCATAGACATCTTCTGCACATGCTTATAATTGATAGCCCAACATGCAGAACCATACAGCATGGTTGGTCTTATCGCAGCTCGATAGTACTTTCCTTTAACTTTTAAAAGAACCCTCTTATCACAGAGAACACCAGATGCACCCCTCTATTTCAACCACCCTACATTAATTCTATGTGTAACATCTCCATCAATTCCACCATCTTGTTGGAAAATGGATCCTAAGTACTTAAAAGCATCTTTCATTAGAATGCACTCTTCTCTAATTTTTACATCCATCCCTTTATTGTTTTCTCAACTACTAAACTTGCATTCCATATACTCAATCTTTGTTTTGCTTAGGTATAGTCCTTTAGCTTCCAGGGCTTCCCTCCAAAGCTCAAGTTTTCTCTTCACTCCATCTTTTGTCTCATCAACCAACACAATGTCATCAGCAAAAAGCATACACCATGGCACCTTGCCTTGGATATGCTTCGTCAACTTATCCATGACCAAAGCAAAGAGATAAGGGCTTAAAGTCGATGCTTGATGCAGACCAATGGTGATATCAAAGTAGTCTGTTAAATCATCCTTAGTCCTTACACAAGCTACAGCTCCACAGTACATATCCTTTATGAGGTTGATATATAAAATTGGTACCTTTTTCTTCTTTAAAATTCTCCACAATATATCCTTTGGGACAGAATCATAGGCCTTCTCTAAATCAATAAAAATCATGTGTAAATCCTTCTTCTTGACTTTGTAGGTGAAATGACCCGCTGCCTTTTTGGGTTATTTAAGACGTCTGGATTAGCCGTCAGACGTCTGTCTAGACGTCTGAACAGAGTGTTGGACGTCTGAAAGTAGAGAACCGTACATTCTTCCTTTCCGCGCGTGTATTGCACGCGTATTTCCTCTCTCTCCTCACCCCAAACCCTAACCCTCTATCTATTTAAACCCCCACTTCCCCTCACCCATGCCACTCTCCACCAGCCACCACCACCTTCATCCTCCCCTCCATCCTTCACCTTCCTCCCTTCCTTCCATCACGGCAAGATGAGAGGAAGAAGAGAGAGAGAGATGGGATGCTAAGGAGGAGGAGAGGGGAGCAGGAGCGTGGGAGGAGCTCGAGAGGTGGAGCTCGTGAGGGAGCCACGAGAGCGTGAGAAGAGCTTGGAGGAGCTCATGCCGGAGGAGGAGCTCGCGAAGGTGAGCTTCACGGCCTCCTGAAGCTGCCGACATAGCAACTACAGGCAGCGCGGAGGGGTTTCGCGTGGAGGAGAAGCTTGCGGAGGTTTTGCGTACTGGATATTTTCCAGTATCAAATGTCTGGAGCACATCCCAGACATCTAGAGTAGTAGAAGGACATCCGGAGCTGAAGCTGGACGTCTGAAACCATGCTCTGTGCTAAGGTACGTGCTTTTGTACGGTTACGGCCATGTAGGCCTCACCGCAGGGATCTTGTTCGACCTTTTCTGAGGTCTGTGCATACATACGCAGGGGGCAGGCCATTGGAAAGGCATGGGGTGCGCCCTTCGAGGTGCTTTTGGACATCTGGACACATCGCCAGACCTCTGACCGTACCTCCAGACGATCAGAAGAAGAGTCCGACGTCTGGAACTCACCTCAGACTATCGCGGAGGGGTCCGAACATCCGAGGCAGCTGCAAGGAACCTAGTGTAAGTGTTGACGTCTTTTAAGACGTCTAGGATTAGACCCAGACGTCTGATTTTGGACAGTGTGAGTGTTTTTGACCTTTTTAGGGCCCAAACGGAATCAGATTTCCGCAAACAAAGTACCATTATTTTTCGCTTGAGTTTCTCTACGAGTTAGTGTCACTTGTATATAGTTTTGGACTTGTTTGATGTGGTTGGTCAATTGTATAGGTTTCCTGCCAGTCGAGTACACGGGAGCTGCGGAGGCGACAAGATCTATAATCCGAGCCCCCATTCCTCCCGTATTTGCTGGTAGAGTGGTTTACATTAATATTATGATTTAAATAAATGAACTACATGTTTAGAATAACTTGAATGAATCCTAGGATGAGAATGAACCCTAAGGCAGAAACAAATCGTTGAGCTATATTGTATACTTGAGAAACATGTAGAACCCTAGGATGAGAATAAACCCTAGGGTAGAAACAGATGGTTGAGCTATACTGTATACTTGAGAAACATGTAGAACCCTAGGGCAGAAACAGGTGGTTCGAGCTATAATGTTTACTTGAGTTTCCTGTAAAACTTTTAAATGCTAGCAAATGTACTGGTTACTTAGTATGATGTCTTGTCAGTAGAAAATCACAAGCTGCCTATTTTAAGAATGGAACCGGTAATGTAAATAGAGAAATCGAAAAGACTGGAATATGAAACAAAAGGAATATCAGCATGAACCCTATGGGGAATTAGGAAGAGAGCTCTTATAGACGGGAAGTGAGCTGGACCTTGTGTACGTAGTACTAAGGAGAGCCACTATCCCTTTTATGTAGAGGGGTACTAGCCACTCGTTGGGTTGAGCCCCAGCGTCAGGCCTAGACACTCTACACAGACTCTATTTGGCCCTCGTGTATGTGGTACCGGGGTGAGCTACTTAGTGTAGGGAGGGAGCTAGTCACCCCAGGGGGCCTGGGGATAGGACTAGCCGCCCTACACCGACTCTTGTTAGGCCCACTGGGCAAATCGGGATAGTCGGACGAGGGTACGCGAACTGTGGAGGGGCGAGACCCTTGTTCTGTTCTGTTCTGAGAGGGCAAGGTCCTGTACTGTTCCGTGTTATACCTTTAGGCATTCCCGCTAGCGGAAACGACTAACCGCATGCTAGTGTGGGATAGCTACCCATGCGTTTATCATGCGTGCCATAGTCACCGCTACGTCACAACTGTGACCTCGAGGTGGTTGACTAGGTGTAGGATTACCACGGGGGACTCTCCTGGCTAGGAGAGCACCACGTGTACCTCCTACATCATGGAAAAGACTGCAATCAAGATCGTTCCCGTGAGGAACAGTCCAGATCAAGAAATGATCTAAGTGAATAAAGGAACAACAAATTAGAACTACTTGGTTGAACTAAATGAAAATGGATAGTCGTTTAATTGCATAAATTAATTGCTTGTCTTAATTACATGTAAATGGCTAAATTACCACTCTACTCAGCATTCGCTGACTCAAGAAATTTTATAACCTTGTTTAGGTCAGGGAGTTGAGTAACCAGCACCACTGGCTACAGAAGGAGCTGGGCCCAGTCTAGCCCAGCCTTAGCTGTGTTTCTTACTGTTTTCCTTAGCTCCTATTGTAGTAGTGAGTATTTTTGGTTCTATGTAATATTGTTTCAGTACTTTCAGTTGTACTTTTCTCTGTCGTAGTTGTGATGGCCTATAATATTGATAGACTATATCACTCTGTATTTATTTCTACCTAGTTACATCACATGTGTGGTTGTGATTTATTTCCTGTTTTTTGTTATTTCTTGTTGGATGACTAGGTCTTGGGGTTAATCGAGGTGGGCTGGTCTCGGGTCCTATAGGGATCTGGGATCGGGTCGTAACAAGATGGTATCAGAGCAAGATCTTCCCGAGAAATGAATCAAATGGTTTGAGAACTGGTCACCCACATGCATGTAACTAGGATAGCCATCACAATGTATCACTTTGATCTTCACTTCGAGTCTTATCTCCTGATGTAATATGTTATCATTGATAGTTCCTACTCTTTTTCTTGTGCCTCCTTTTAGGAGATGCCTTTTCAGGAAGTTCTCGAGGTAGGCCGCGGATGTGGCCGTGGGCGGGGTTGAAGGGGCGAACGTGCCAGACCTGAGGCACCAGCCGACCCACCTCTCCTTCCAGGCATTCAGGCCCAGGATCTCGCCCAGATGATCCTAGATATCATACAGGAGGAGCTCCAGCAGCCTCCTCGGCCACCCCTTCCCAAGGACGTGGAGGGAGAGTCCTCCATGGGGCAGGGGAACCTCTGCAACGTTGTACGAGTTGGAGGGGGAGGGGATGATCCTCCACCACCCTCAGACACTTCTGAGCACGTGCCCTCCTTGCCTGGAAGCGTACTTGTTCCCCCGTTGCAACTCCACCACGAGCTTTTCAGCCAGTTTCGAAAGCTGAAGCCCCCCTCCTTCAAGGGGGATGAGAGCCCGTCTGAGGCAAAGGACTGGTTGGAGTAGATAGAGAAGTTGTTCGACACTCTCCGCCTTCTTGCAGAGTATTGCGTGGCCTTTGCCATGTACCAGCTGGAGAGCACAGCCCACAGGTGGTAGAGGGCAGTCAGAGGCTAGGAGGGGAGAGAGCCGACGTGGGACCAGTTCGTGGCTCTCTTCTGCGAGCAGTACTTCTTGAAGACCTGGCAGGACCAGAGGAGGCGGGAGTTTCACACTCTATGTCAGGGGGCGATGATAGTTAGCGCGTACTGCACGCGTTTCCTTCTTGCCCATGCTTCTCCCTCTCTCCTTCTCTGTCTTGAGCTCCCCTCTTTCCCCTACTCGTGGTTGCAAGGGGACGGGGAAGAGGAAGGGAGGCCGTCGGTGGCAATGGTGGTGGAGTGAAGGTGGAGGTGGTGGTGGTGGTGTGGAGATGGAGAGGGTGGTGGTGGTGTTAAATAGGGAGAGGGTGAGGGTTTGTGGGGAGTGTGTGCGTGGGTGTGTTGTGTGGGAAGAGAAAGAGGAAAAATTTGTGAGATTTCCCCCACAAAGTTTCCTCTTTCCCGCAAAGCCCACAAATTTAAACCCAGGGAGTTTAAAATTACACTTACACCCTTACCCTTTAGGGAAAATCTCGAACGACCGTTGGGAAGGGTCATTTCAATATATAACTAGATTTAGCCTCGCTACTCACTAGATTTTGACTGTAGCTTTGGTCTTTCAGATCAGTTTCAAGTGTTGGTTTACGGAGTTGCTGGCCTTCGTACAACTCTTTGGTTAGGCTTAACGGCTACCTAGGACAGCAGGATGCATGGCTCAAGGTTTGGAGTGGTTCTTTCTCGATCGGTAGGTGGGTCATTGGCTATCTATGGTTCGGTGTACACAGCGCTTGTGCGTGTTCACGCCATACGACGTAGCTGCCACCCCTTTCGCAATGACCCTAGGGTGATGGAGAGCGGAAACTCAATGGGTATAAGCGGTCTTCTCAGCTAGGAGGATAGCTTATACCAGTTTTGCATCACAGGAAGTCACACGAGATTGTCTCGTGCCCGAGACAGCGATTTATGGATCAAAAACTATAACATGGGCAAGGTACATAAATAGAATTGGATAAGAGATAAATTATAAATGGTTGAATTTTTAATGTAGTGCCTTTTTTTATGCTTCTGTTACTGTTACCACTTGTTTCATTATTCTACTTTACTCAGTTTTTATTGACATGTTTTTGGGTTATGTACTTAGGTATATTTGGCAGTTCGCAAGGTAATTTTCATTGTACATCTCTTTGGACTTATATGCTTACGTTATGTGGTAGATCCTCTAGTTAGTACTAAATTTCTGTTCATTTAATTAATGTAATATGATTAGTTTGTTGGATATGTTTATATTTTATGATTATGTGTTGAGTGATTGGGATCTTGTGGGTGATTTGTGCTAATTGTTAGCACACGGTGACCTAGGTTTTGTCGGTTGGTGGGACTCGTGTCGTTACAGTTGCATTCTAAAGGGATTAATAAAGAGTAAAATGTCCTACTTAATGCTTCCTTGCAAGTTGTTGCTACTGCTACTCTTCTTCTTCCTCTTCCTATTGTGGAGCTCCAACAGTCCCCTAAGGCAATGACAATTCCTGTGGTTACTCCTTCCCATCGATGGTTTTGTGGAGGGTTGGATATTCTCTCCAGCTTTTCGCTCTTCCACGACAATGGACGTTAATGGCTTGACATTGTAGATGTTATCTCCTCCTCCTCCTAAAGGATAAGAACAATAGGGATATATTATTGGAAATGGAGATGAGTGAGGCATCACAAGGGTGAGGGTGCATATAAGATAAGGGAAAATTTATAAGTTATCCTTCCCTTTTCTCCTCTTTACTTGCACCTCATCCAAACAACTTCCTTTTTGCCTCCAAGTCCTCCTTAAGGCAATTTCACCTCCTACTTAAGCTTTTATCCTTGATAACCCTTAGGTCCTTTACTAAAGATTTTAGGCTTCCAATTTCTTAGCCTAAGTAATTGAGATCATCATTCTTATTAGAGGGTTAATTTCCTTTTATACCCTCACAACCTCTTAATTAGTGTATAATTAACAATAGTCTCCTAATAAGGGATTAACAAGGAATCATCTCAAGTTGGTAGTTATAGTATTTGCCTTAAAGATCTAGGGGCATTGTCTATGATGAGACATTTGAGATCTACACTTACCATAAGAGTTTAAAGTGCTTGTTTTTATCTTGCTTTGAAGCCTTATCAATAGTTGTCAATTTGACACTCCTGTTTTAAAGAAAAAATTCAAACTAATTTAGATTAAATCAATTTGGCTACATCACAACTCAAATCCACCATTGTACATTTCTTAATGTTGCAAGATTATTTAAGAAACATTTTAACAAACACTATACATTTTTTATTACCTTGATTGAAATAAATTTTTTTTATGAATAAAAAAAGTAGAAAATGGGTGACCAAAGAAGGGATGCTTTTTATATGAGTTGAGGGATGTATTGACTTTTGAGTTTGAAACATGGCAAATAAAAATAAGATACCAACGCATGAAACATTGGAAATATTAGTTAAAAGATTGTATTACTTGTGAGAGAGAGAGAGAGCCATACCTTTAGGACCTATTTAGAACTCGGTGTTGGGCCCTTTAACCTGCGTTTGGGCCCAAATATCCCAAGTGCGATTTACCCCGTTGGAGGGGCTCAAATCACGAGATAAGAGTCAACACGCGGCCCCCTCGTGTTGACAATATCCCGAGCCATTTCCATTGGCCATATGTCAAGGTAAAGTTTGCCCTTGTGAGGAACAGTGGGAGATTGTTGGAACCCTCGGCATCACGGAGCCGACAATGATCGTGGAGGTGATGGTGTGGCGAGTAAGGAGCTTCGACGATGATCGCATTTGGCGATTGTGAGGGGAAATGAGACAATCGTAGCTGATGTTCGTCAGTGTTGATCGATCAAGTTCATGGCTAAGGTGATGTTGTCCCTTTTCAAGTCCTTTCGGTGGTTTTCGACAGTCGAAGCGTGGCATCTAGCATGAGGTTTTCATGAGGCTTTGATTGGTTTTTTTCCCTACAATTCCCTCGTCATCTTTTGATGTATAATCAGCTTTTGGGTCGTTGGCTTCTTATGGGTGAAGGAATCTATCCTTCCTCATCCGGTGGTAGGTGTAGCTTTTACTCATGGTATAAAGACGTTTAAAACCCTCGGTCGATGGATTGTTCTGTTTATGACCATCGGGTGATGGATTCTCATGGGTCTAACGAGGGTTTCTTTTCCTGCTATCACGGAGCTCTAGTCTCTTCATGGCAAACTCACGATGCTCTCATGTCTCTAGCATCAGTGGTGGCAAATGGAGGAGGATATGTAGTGCTGTGAGGAGGATAAGGGCCTATAAGAAGACCCTTCAACTCCAATGCTGAGCACTCATCCTTGTTGGTGCTAGAGCACCACGATCATTTGTTTTGATGATAACAAAACACGTGTTATTTAACATTTGCAATTTGAGTCCTAGATTTCAGGTCAATTGCAAATGTGGACGTGTTTAGACGGAGTTCGAGCTCGCATCCAGGACGGATTGGAGGAGCTTGACGGAAAATAGAGGAGGTTCGCGTGGAGCGAAAGATTGAAGATGGAAGGAAATGAAGAATAGGATAGATTTCCTTCTTTTGTACTTGTTGTATTTTTCATTTCTTTTGTTGCTCTTTATTTCCTTAGATATTTCATGTTAAAGAGCCTCAAAGAACCCTAACAGTAGTCCTAGGAACACCGGCACAACCCTAGGATACTTAGGTTTTCTGTAGAATACTTAGAAAACCAATATAGGGTTCAAACAGACTTTCCAGACTTCTAATTCCAAAATCAGACGTCTGATAATGTATTTTAAGACGTCTGACTGTTGTTTCAGACGTCTGATAACTGTTAGGCTGGACATAGTTAGTTCTGTCTGATGAAATCAGACGTCCAGACCTTAGACCAGACGTCTTAGAAGACGTCTGATGGATTTGCCAGACGTCCAGTTAGTGGACCGTTGGCTGGCTTAGCAGACACTCAAGAATATGACCGTTAGAGCCTTATCAGACGTCCATAGGACTTTCCAGACGTCTGATAAATGACCGTTTTGCCTCGGCTGACCCAAAATCTCTTCTCAGAGATTTTCTAGCCGTTGCAACTTTTGGAAATCAATTCCCACAGTAAAAGTAGGTTTCCAGACGTCCAGACATAGTGCCAGACGTCCTGTATGTCGTCTGATGGACTTGCGCAAAAACCCTGTTTAGATCTGATTCAAGTCAGGGAGAAACCCGCATAGAATCAGACGTCTGACCTTGGAATCAGACGTCTTAAAGTGGCCTTCTAGACGTCTGATGCCATAGTTAGACGTCTGATGACCCTGTCAAATGCAATCATTGTCCTGATTTCGGCCTGATTCTCTTGGGCTTTGCCCCAACGGCTATAGAACCCTTCCTAAGCCTTCCAAAGCCTTCCTAAGGCCTCTATAAATAGAGGGGAGCCTTTACACACCTACACAACACAAGATATACACTTAGAAAAACACAAGACACACTTAAGCAACATACTTCCACTCTCTTGTGTCCAATTGAGGCCCTTGCTCTCCAAGCTCTAGTTTCATTTTCTTGAGAGCATCAAGTCTTCGCGCACCCGCTCTCCCGTCGTTGTTCACGAGAGCGACATTGCGCCGTTGTGTGGCTCACGCACCCGCGTCATCCTCGACGCACTCCTTGCAAAGGGGAGTTTCCTTATTCCTATAGAAGCTAGGTTCTTAATTACTTTGTTGGCTCTATAGGACCTGTTGTTTTATTTTATCTTTGTTATTTTGGTTGGGTATTCGCTTTGCGAATTCCCGTCTCCTTCGTGGGACAAAATCCTTCTCGTGGAGAGAAGGGGTTGAGGAACGCTACCCTCGTACTTGTAGCGTGGTTGTACTGAGGTTGAATCACCCTCGTTTTAAAGTGATTCGGTTAGTGGATTTGATCAACTAGGTTGATCGAAAAATCCTAACTCGAGAGGGTTAGGTGGTGGTTTTCACCCGGTTTGGGTTTCCACCTAAAAATACCTTGTGTACTTGTGCGATTGTTTTTTTGTGAGATTACTTTATATATTATTTCCGCAATTATTACGTCATCCCCTCTTCGTAGGGAAGAACCAACAATCCTCATCTTGTTGATCCTCCTCTACAAGCAAGGGGAAGAAGAGGATAAACAATCTAAGGTTTCAGAGGGTGAGTCAAGTAAAATTCGGTGGGGGAACACTGTTGACAGTGGAAAACTACGCGTTCATAGTTGGATTCGAAAACCCACCGTCGTAGTTTGAGTCGCGAAGAAATCCGTTCAACAGATAAAATTTATATTGAAAGTCATAAAGAAGTTCCGGGTCGAACATAGGGAGGTAGACGTTAGATTAAAAATACACGTTTTATTTGTTTGTCATGAAACATATTAGGTGGTCGAAAATTAGCTATCTATTTAATAAATAATAAAAAGAAGGGAGAGAGAGAATATTACAAATAGAACCTAAAGAGAGGTAGAATAAACATGGATTTTATTATAAGAAGTTGTTCATTACACTATTCATTACAACTAGAAAGTGGGAAATCTACACTAGAAAGTAGTAAATTTACTCTAGAAAGCAGTGAAGAGAATGGAGAGAGAAATATCCTCCTCGACGATTGCTTGGAGGACGAGCTGGACGGGATGACGCCTAGAAGATGAGGAATGGAGTGGGAAGAAGGAGGATGAAGCGGGAGGAATGGGAATGAAGCAGCACGTCGTCGTCGTCGTCGCGGGATCCGCTTCCCGAATGCAGAGAAAGGACAATCGTGGGATGCTCCACGAAGGGGGACGAAGGTGGAAAAATTACGATTTCTACTCTAGAGGAGCATCCCGGGTTTGGGACAAGCTCTTAGAGCTTTGGAAGGGGTGAGAGAAGAGAAGAAGGGATGAAAAAGTCCTAAGGTAGGGGTATCCTTTTATAGTTGCAAGGAGTGGGGGCATTTTAGACATTTTAACTTCCAAAACAATAAAGAGGGGACCTTCAGCGACGAACTTAAACGTCGCTAAAGGTCGGTCGTGGACGACGTGAGCGTGCGCCCGCTCCTCTTCCGCACCCTAAACGCCCAAGCACGTTTAGACGATATCAGCCGTCCAATCTCAAGATCGAACGACTTGAAGTCGTCCTCGCCCCCGCCATGCTTCATCTTCGCACCACTTGATCGCACGTCAGATCGGGTGTAAGGCGAAGCGTCTGATCCCATGTACGCCTGATTGGGCGGTCTAGACTGTCCGCAGCTGATTGCACGGTCTAGATTTAACGCGTTCGCGCAGCGGATCATGAGTCGAACCCGCACTCCACGCTCA
Organism: Thalassia testudinum; assembly: GCA_037157565.1. Lineage (NCBI taxonomy): Eukaryota > Viridiplantae > Streptophyta > Magnoliopsida > Alismatales > Hydrocharitaceae > Thalassia > Thalassia testudinum. The sequence continues at coordinate 98,427,209 of JAZHRO010000031.1, read as the reverse complement.
TGCAACGCCTTGTGACCGCTGCGCTGCGTCTTCATTTGTGTCGCGCGGAGGTTTTAAGTGACGCGCACTCATGCCCGTTGGACCAAGTCCAACGGCCCAGATCACTCCTTGCCGTGCCTTCAGAAAAGGAGAGTGGTAGGTCCCTAGGGCCGATCGGGTAGCTGAGATGGTGCCACGTGGTGCCATATTGGTCGTCCAACTTCTGTGTGTTGCAGATGATGCCACGGGTGTTGGATTGGATCGATCTTCGCACTGTTAGGCTGCGATCGTTGATCCGAACCCATCCGTGCGGCCGGATTTGTCGTCTGAGGTGCGGATTAACACCATCTTGGCCCTTGATATCTAGGCTTCCTTAGACTATATCTAGTGCTACGGATGTCCAATCAGGGCAATCTTGGAGTCGTTGAACTCCCGTCATTGCCATGTTCAGATCCGTACAATTGGATCCTCAGTCCAAAGCCTTGATTAAAAAGTTGCCCTGTCCTTAGTCATAAAAGGAGATAATTAACCTAAATTTTATACAGACTAACCTAAATGCAAGATGATACTTGTTATGTACTATTTATAATATATGATGCAATTTTATGCCTAAGAACATGTGTAAATAGACAGTTTATGTGATATACACTTGTTTGAATCACACCCCCATGCCTATCTTTTGCTAGTCCCTAACAAAACTACATGCTATTTATAAGAGAATTAAGTCAGATTTCTTGGGCAATAGTTATTTTCAACACTTACAGATTTCAACTAGGACGTAAACTACAGAGACACAACAGCACCTGGGTATCTACCAAAACACAGACCGCCTCAAGTTCTTGCCTTATTCAAAGAGGGATTTCTTTTTCTCTTTTTCTTCTTTTCTAATTTTTTTTTGGATTTTTGAGTTCAGGGTTACAGAGCGACTTTCTACAGCCACTCAACCTACCCAAGACTAAATAAGAACCCTAAGTTCTAAGCATCTTTTTGTGAAAGTGATAGACTTGTTGATCGGCAATCAGAACAAGCTTCGAGTTTCTTCGCCCCTAGGTGACCTTAAAAAGAATTCTACCTAAAGGTGTATCTATACGACCGATAGCCTTCTCCCTACTTTTATTTTTTATCGGGTCAACACAAGGGTGAATCCAGTGTATATCTCCCCAGCTTACTCTACTTCTCCGCTTCTTCCTAAGTGTTTTAGGAATTTTTACGTGCATTTCTTGAGCTGGGATCTGGACAACCTACCAATGGGTTGTTACCCACGATAACTTGCCAGCCATACTTGTGCGGTGATGTGTGGCTTATTTCTTTTTGTTTCTTTTTCTTTCTTTTCTCCTTTTCTTTTTCTTTTTTTGGACTTTTTCTTTTTTTAAGTAGGTGGCTTCCCTAGTCTAAGATTTACCTAAAGGCAACAAGAAGAGAATGGTCCTATGACTGGGCTCTAGACAACCTACCTATTGGTTGTTACCCATGATAACTTGCCAGCCATATCACCCTAGAAGGTTCATTAGCTACCCAATTTCCGTTAAGACCGCCGAACAACGAGTCAGTGCGAATAATGTGTAGATGCTTAAACTTACAGTTCCCTCAAGTCAGAGGGTGGGTTGATAAGTCGTGTACTTATCACCCAAACTTATTTAATCAGATTGAAATAGAATTCAGAATGGCGAGGACTCGATAAACAAATCCACATTTTAGTTGATACCCGAGCTGATTAAGCCCAAAGACCTAAAGGGTCTTCGTGTTCAAGTCATACTATTTTATTTCCTAAGATTGAAAATTTTCTAAAGCCCAAGTTCTCTTTCCTAATTCCATAATTTTTTTTTAATAAAAGCAAAATGAATCTACGAAGCTGACGAAATAATTCAAAGATGAATATCCACCCCCCATGCCTATCTAATGCAATGTTCTCATTGTATTAAAAAGATGTGAAATAGAGTGGAGTAGAGTAGAAAGCACCTGAATTGAGTGAATAACGGATCCGCTCTGAGATAAATAGAAACTGTATACGTGCTAAATTTAGTGCCTTCAGCTAGGCATACTATACAAAGAAGAAATAACGAAATCACAGGTGCAGGTCAGAATCAGAATAAAAAGATTCACCTTAGGACTTGCCAGCAGATGTCCACAGATGTGGACCAGATTGTGGTGCAGACTCAGCCCATGGTCGAGTATATCTAAGGTTCTGAATAAAAATTACCCAGAACCTGAAATCAGTATGCAAGCGGGGTCGGGTCTGCGATTTATGAGGATGCAACCCAAGACCAAAAAGTCGGGTTACCGAGAATTCTAGATCAAAAGGATAATCAATGAATGTGTGCTTGGGTTGGACATCCACAGAACAAATGTCGTAAGGGTCCTGGTTTGATGGTGTCGGATTAATTGGAACCCTTAGACTCGGTCTTCTGCTTCCTCCGAAGTTAACTTCCCAAATCAATATTTCCCAACTCCTATCCTCCTTCAGAATGTCAAATTTTGGGACCTCCTATATATTAATCACCCTGTCTGAAATTTCAAGTCTAAAAGATGTGGCTGAATCAGAATTGACTTGGGTCTAATTATCTCAAAAGTAGAATCGTCAGTAAGCTCAATGGGGTGTAACTGACAATCAGGGCATTGAATTGAATCCTTCAGAAAATGCGATTCTGAATCCGTTATGTGAGCCCCAATAAGATCAATTTCCTCAGTTATTGGGCTATCAAATGATTTAACCGATTATGCAGGCCCAATCATCTCATAGAAATCGTGTTCTATAAACTCACGTGAGACTTCGTAAATTAATTATTCACCCTCAGAATCGAAGAAATCTGAATCCGTATTAATGTATGTCCCAAAATCATCCATCACTTTCTAATCCATGGAGACATACGTTTTCTCGTACCCCAACTTAGGGATCTCAGGTGAAGAAATCATATCATCCTTAATTGGTTGCTCTAGGTCAATCTGGTTAGCCTCGTAACACGTGTCCCCCCAACAGTTGCCTGAGCGGGTTCTGACATTTGCTCTCCTGAAGGGGGTTCATCTTGGGAATCATCCCATGATTGAACTAAAGCAACCACAAATCTCATTCTCAATTTCGCTAACTTCCCAAGTAAAAACTCACCCGGGTCCTTATCCTTAACATCCTGGAGCCAATCTAACAAATACTTGTTCAGATCATCAATCATTTCAATTAGGGGCTCCAATTCTTCAGTGCAAGGTATTGGCTGAGCTTCTAAAGATTGTATAGTATTCCTCAAGTTAGCCAAAACCTTATCTTGGACCTGGTTAACCTGAACCAAATAGTTTGGTTCAGGGTTGGGTGGGTTTGGGATCAGTGCAGAGGAGTTAACGAATTGAAATTCGTGATACCCTTCTTGATAATAGGTCATTTCGGATTGTTCATAAGGTGGTGATGACCTAAAGGCAGTGTATTCAGAGGATGGGTAAGGATCAATGTATCCTTCTTGATTGTAGATCGTATTAGGTTGTCCATGAAAGGATGGCGATCTATAATCGATGTGGCTCGAAGAAGGATAGAAATCACAATTATGGTGTTCAGGGTTTGACCCCGAATACGGAGGTCTGGAACTGTATCCCTAATCCAAGTTATCCCAACTAACAGATGGTTGATTACAATACAAGTCAGGATAATAATCATCATGTTGAGGATAAGACATAACAGGAGGGTAAGAGTAAGAATGCGTGTAGAATGTGGAAGGATTCATGACAAATGGGAGGAAGAAAGGTGCCCTGCAATATAAACAATCAAACATGTCCTTAAGTGGGCTAGCCTAAAGACCTACAGACTCCCAAAACCCGTCTTGAGAGAAAGAAACGATTTGATCTACTTCTTTCCGTTCAATCCAACCAGTTAGAGGGAGGGACTGGGGAGAAGGTTCTTCCTTCGGCTTGCACCTCTGGTTCCTAGTGTACCCCCCAGCCACGATCGTTTGATTTTGCTCCCCTAGCTAGACATCAGATTGAACGGTAGAACAGACTAATCGAAAATAATCTCATTCTGAGCTCCGCAGAGCAAGTCCAATCCTTAAGGTCAACGTCTACTCTGTTTTATTTAGGGTTAGGTTTGAATGTGCTTTGGAATTTGATGGGCCTTTTATCTGGGTTGTGCCCTTAATGATTGATTGATGTGTGTGTGCGTGCACAACCAATGGTTTTCAAGCAAGATTATTTTTGATGCGGTGAATTTTAGGGTTCAAATCTTGCTTAGTAGATTTTAGGATTCAACTTTAGGTATTTTCAATTAAGTTTTGTTGGCACACCAGGTTTTGAAAGCAAAGGTGGAGATGTTTTCCATTGGAGCTTAAAAAAATGTGGAGTGCCTGGTAAATCCCTAAGAGTTGAACCTATGTGGTAGCTACTTAATAAGTTGATTTTAGTTGAAGTGGTGCAGCCCAATCAACTCAAACAATTGGCCTGTTGTACCACTTAATTAGGCACACAACTAATTACCTAATCTAATTTCTACTCGATTATGTGTTTGGGTGTGTGTATCGGTTCCAAAGATTGATTTACCGGTTGAGTTTGAAAATCAGATGAGATTGTGTACCTCTGTGAGATCTTTTTAATTTTTCTTTTTAAATGAGGAGGGTAAGGTGGGTGTAGATGTCAAACAAACAATCAAAACTAACCTTAGAGTTTATAAGAGCACCTAGGTTGATTTATGTTTGTGTTATTACGTGGTGGAATGAAAACTAATGGGTGGGAGGTGGGGGTAAACTTACAGAACCTTCAACAGCACTTTGCTCCAATCTACCACTTTTGCCCGTCTCAAAAGATTACCTGCAATCACAATAAGGAGAGAAATGAGGTAAATGATTTGTAAGTCAGTAAACACGAAGAATCAAAGAGCGTCGCCTCCCCGGCAACGGCGCCAAAATGTTGACAGCGAAAAACTACGCGTTTGCAGTTGGATTCGAAAACCCGTTGTTGTAGTTCGAGTCACGAAGAAATCCGTTTAACAGATAAAATTTATATTGAAAAGTCACAAAGAAGTTTCGGGTCGAACGTAGGGAGGTGGACGTTTGATTAAAAATATGCATTTTATTTGTTTGTCATGAAATATATTAGCGGGTCGAAAACTAGTTATCTATTTAATAAATAATAAATAGAAGGGAGAGAGAGAGAGAATATTACAAATAAAACCAAAAGAGAGGTAGAATAAACATGGATTTCATTATAAGAAGTTCATTACACTACTCATTACGACTAGAAAGAGGGAAATCTACACTAGAAAGTAATAAATTTACTCTAGAAAGTAGTAAAAAGAATGGAGAGAGAAATATCCTCATTGACGATTGCTTGGAGGACGAGACGAACGGGATAACGCCTGGAAGACGGGGAACAGAGTGAGAAGGAGGACGAAGTGTGAGGAACAAGAACAAAGCAACACGTCATTATCGTCGCGAGATCCGCTTCTCGAATGTAAGGAGAGGACAATTGCGGGATGCTCCACGAAGGGAGACGAAGGTGGAAAAATTATGATTTCTACTCTAAAGGAGCATCCCGGGTTTGAGACAAGCTCTTAGAGCTTTGGAAGGGGTGAGAGAAGAGAAGGGATGAAAAATTCGTAGGGTAGGGGTCTCCTTTTATAGTTGCAAGGAGTGGGGGCATTTTGGACTTTTAACTTCAAAAACAATAAAGAGGGGACCTTCAGCGATGGACTTACGTTGCTAAAGGTCGGTCGTGGACGACGTGTGCGCACGCCCGCTCCTCTTCCGCACCCTAAATGCCCACGCATGTTTAGACGATATCAACCGTTCGATCTCAAGATCGAACGGCTTAAAGTTATCCTCGCCTGCGCCACACTTCATCTTTGCACCGCTTGATCGCTCGTCAGATCGGGCGTGAGGCGGAGCATCTGATCCCACGTACTCCCGATTGGGCGATTTGGATCGTTCACAGTCGATCGCACGGTCCAGATTTAACACGCGTGCGCAGCGGATCGCGAGTTGAACCCGCTCCCCACGCTCGCGCAACGCCTTGCGACTGCTGCGCTGCGTCTTCATTTGTGTTGCGCGGAGGTTTTAAGTGACGTGCACTCTTGGCCGTTGGACCCCAGATCACACCTTGCTGCTCCTTCAGAAGAGGAGAGCAGCAGGTCCTTGGGGCCGATCGGGCAGCTGAGATGGTGCCATGTGGTGCCATCTTGGCCGTCCAGCTTCTGTGTGTTGCAGACGGTGCCACGGGTGTTGGATTGGACCGATTTTCGCACCTTTAGGCTGTGATCGTCAATCCGAACCCATCCGTGCGGTTAGATTTGTCATTTGAGGTGTGGATTAACATCATCTTGGCCCTTGATCTCTAGGCTTCCTTGGACCATATCTATTGCTACGGATGTCTGATCAGGGCAATCTTGGAGTCGTTGAACTCCCGTCATCGCCATGGTCAGATCTGTATGGTTGGATCCTCAGTTCGAAGCCCTGATTAAGAAGTTTCCCTATCCTTGGCCATAAAAGGAGACAATTAACCTAATTGTATACAAACTAACCTAAATGTAAGATGATGCATGTTATGCACCATTTATAATATATGATGCAATTCTATGCATAAGAACACACGTAAATAGACAGTTTATGTGATATAAATATGTTTACATCAAGCACATATCATATTTTCTCTGTATGAGTGACAATGTTGGTTGTATTACGTAATGTAGTTTTTTCTGAAATTATGTTGGATATTGAGCACTTAGATCCACTTCTGAGATCTGTCCTAATCTGCTATTAAGGATGCTCTTTGGGGGGTGTGGGGTTGTGGTGGGTTAACTCAATATGCATGCATGCTGCTGGCAACCTCACTGTCGAGATGCAATATTAGACATCCTGATTAAGTATATTAATTAGGAGTAGAAGCCATGATCCTTTAGCTTGTGGTTTACTTAAGGTAGAGTAAGAAATCGATACAGGAGGGCCATGAGACAGTAATGCGAATGTGAGGAGGACTAGCTTTATTAATTTCCTTTTTGAGGTTCGAAAACCCATAGAGAAGCACTTGCTAGGCAGCAATGCACAAAGCCAGCATCTAGATATAGTGGTTCTTTTGTATTTTGATTAAAGCTATAAAAGATTAGTTGCACTAGAACAAAACACAAGCTATGGCAAGATGCCATACGTGACAAAATACCTCAAATCCTTTCACACCTATTATGTACAAACACAAGCTATTATGTACTTTGCATGACATGTTCATGACTTAAACATTTGTTGATCAGTGATTTCTTTATAAGTTCAGACAGTTATGGCTGAAAAAAATAAATAGAAAAAATTAACTACTTAAATATAGATTTTATAGGGGAATGAGAAAGTTAGAGAAATTACGCTTAGAGAAATATAAGTTTGTTCTTGAAGGGTCTTTGAAGTTTATTTTTAGATGATTTTGTAATAAGCCATTTTACAACGATTATTAGGTGACTTGTGGGAGGAGGTTGTCTCAGTTCACTCAATTTGTTGTGCCCGAAGGTTAGTTATTTCTTGTTGAATATTTCTTCTTTGAATACAATGTTTCTGGTATCGATAGGATAAAGTAAAGTGTGAAATGTAAGGCACCCTTTCAGCTTTTTTTACTTCAATACTACTTTTATGAACCGTAGATAACCCTTTCCATGTTCAGATTCCACTTGGAATTGCACATAGGTCTATATTACATAGAAATAACTTCCAGTAGCGTATTTCCTAGTGCAAGCATGATTATAATGAGTGGATTTTTTTGTCCACCGTTACGTAGAGTGACATTGTTTCAAGTTATGAATGACATGTGTAGAATGGCAACATCGAATACGGGATCTTCCAAGACGAATAAGTGTAAGAATTAGAATTACGAGCTGACAAATGAGTTACTTAAGATCTTAAGGAGGCACTATGACGTTGGTCATTGGAGGGAAGGATCGTTTAGTAAAAACGTATGAAATGAGATCGATGTGGAGTTTGAAGTTGTGACACACATGAATTACTCACACGTCCAGATATTGAATAAATGGAAGGAACTTAAGAGGAAACATAGCCAATACGTTCAACTGTTGAGCAAGAGTGGGTGGGGTATGGATCCAATGACTAATTGCCCAGTTGCACCATCTCCAGATGTGTGGGATGAGGTAACATTTATCCATTTCCACCAACATGTTTGAGCAAGAGTAGATTGTAATTCCCTATTGGAGGGGGTGAGATGTGCGTGGCATAAAAAATGCAGAATAAATTAAATAATAATCTCACAAAAAAGCAATCACACAAATGGCATAATTATTTTTAGGTGGAAACCCAACCCGGGTGAAAACCACCACCTAAGTCCCTCGACTTAGGATTTTCCGATCGACCTAGTCGATCAAATCCACTAACTGAATCACTTAAATGAGGGTGATTCAACCTCTTGCAACAACACTACTTTGAACGAGGATAGTGTGCCTCAAACCCCTTCTCTTCACGAGAAGGATTTTGTCCCTTGATGGAGACAGGAATTCACAACATGAATACCCAACCAAATAGCAAAGTAAAAGATACAAGAATAGTCCTATAGAGCCAACAAAGTAATTCTTAAACTAAGCTTCTATAGGTAAAGAAACTTCCCTTTGCTTGGAAGTACGTCGAATTGGTGACACGGGTGCATGAACCACGCAACGACACTTTGTCGCTCTCTTAATCATGGAGGGAGAGTGGGTGTGCAAATTGGATGAGGCTCTCAGATGTGGAACTAGCCTTTGAGAGCAAGTGCTTCTTCTACTTCAATTTGACACAAATGAGTGGAAATATTTTTGCAAGGTGTATTTCTACAAGGCAAGGGTTCTCCTCTATTTACAGAGGGCCTAGGAAGGCTTTAGAAGGCCTTGGAAGGCTTTCATAGCCGTTGGGTGCAAATCCAAGGCAAATCAAGTCGGAATCAGGATCAATCATGGCTCTGACAGGGTTATCAGACGTCTTGACTTAAGGTCAAACGTTTGGGTTGTCGTCTGATTTTAGAGTCAGTCGTCTGATCTAGGTAGGTTGATCTTCTTGGATGATGTTGAATCAGAGCAGACGTCAAAAAAAGTCTTTTAAGACGTCTGGACATAAGGTCAGACATCTAATTCTAGACGGGTATCCTTCTTGTTTTTGTCCAGACCTAAACAGGGTTCTAGGTCTAAGTGATCAGACGATAGATCGGTTGTCTGGCACAGGATCTGGACGTCTGGAAAGTAAGTTAACAGCGAGTATAGATTTCCAAGAGAGTTTAACGGCTATGAGATCTAACATAGGTGATTTGGTGACTAACGAGGCTTAACGTCTATTTATCAGACGTCTGGGAATCACTACGGACGTCCGGAAACTAATAAAATTGCAAACTAACGTAAACTCTCTAATAATAGGTTGCTAAGGCCAATGATAGTCTTATTGGCCGTCTGGCAAAGGCATCAGACGTCTCCTAAGGTGTCTGGACTAAGGTCTGGACGTCTGATTTTAACAGACAGAACCTATTAAGTCCAGTCTAAATGTTTTGGACGTTTGATCAAACATTCAGACGTCTTAAAAGTCACTATTAGACGTCTGATTTCCAGATTGGATGTCTGATAAGCCTGTTTGAACCCTATTTTGGTTTTCTAAGTTCTACAGAAAACCTAAGTATCCTATGGTTTGTGCAAGTGTTCCTAGGACTACTATTAGGATACTTTGAGGCTCTTTAACAAGAATCTAAGAAATAGAATAAAGAGCAACAAAAGAAACAAAATATAAAATATAATAGAAAGGAAATCTATCATATTCTTCATCTCCTTCCTTCTTCAAGCTTTCGCTCCTCGCGAAGCTCCTCTGCCTCTGTCAAGCTCCTCCAATCCACCACGGATGCGAGCTCGAACTCCGTCTAAACACCTATCTTCATTTGCAATTTGATCTGAAAACTAGGATTCAAAAGCAAATGTTAAAAGACACGTGTTTTGTTATCATCAAAATAAACGATCGTGGTGATCTAGCATCAACATAGATATGATGCTTCTGAGTCATATTAAGGATGCGGCTGAATCAGGTGAATGGTACCTTCGCACTCTCACCAGTCAAGGATGGACTGTAGCAGGTGAGAACTACAATGCACAGAACTTTGTGAACTTGCCACTACTTACATTGTTCCAAAGGTGGAAGCACCTGAAGAAAAAGTTCCTCCTTGCTTGTGAACTCTTCCAATTGGAAGGGTAGTTTTGGGATGACACCACCAACCTTATTCTCCCACCCGATGAGGGTGCGTGGGATACGGTACGTACTACTTACTTCTCTACATTCATATATAGATGAAACAAAAGTAACATAACATATATGTTAACTCTTGTAGGTCGATGAAATGTTTTGCGACACTCTGAAGGATGTTCCCTTCCCACAATTTCTCATCCTTCTAGATATATTTCTTCTCTAGCTACAAGTATAGATTGCATGTGGGAGTACTATGTTATGTAGTAATGTTTTTAGGGCTTGTCATATGTTAGGGCAAGTTGTTATCGTAACATGTTGCACTTACCATATCTATTTGCATTATTTCTATGTCAAGTGTTAACTTTCGAACTTCTGATAACTTATATAGCTATCTTATATGTTTAATGCATCTTTAATTGTTTTATATAATTTTTCTTTCATTTTCAAGCACCCTCAGATTCGTAAATTGGGCAATGATAAAAGCTAATTGAATACATTTCAAATTTATTCAATCAATGGAGACATGCACTATAAAATGGTAGGAAGGTGTGACTTTCGTCACACAACCCCATTTTATAGGTTAGTTAGGATGCAAACAAGTTTGCCTAGATTTTTTTATTTGTTAGCAAAACCTGTTGTGGCATCCTAGTGAATGCATTATCTATATATGAGATTGTTTAAAAGCAACTAAGCTAATTGAACCCAACCCCTTCTCAAAAACAATGGTTTCATACAATTACCGTGTAAGACATGGTAAGTTACGTAGTTTTCTATTGAAAAGTTCAACTCTTGGTTAACTTGTCATATTTTAATTGATTGGTTGAATGCTATGTTATAGGAAATTTCTTCTATTTGACGCCAAACTCACTATAAGTGGTCCATGTCAGGTAAGTTTTTGAACTCATGCCTTCCAATCTTCTTTTTATTTTCAATGACTTTTTCTTTCCTTTATTGTAGGTCAAGAATTGCACTGCTTTACAAATAAAAATAAAACTCAATTGTAATATCCTAATCAAAGCAAGAGAAAAAAAAATTACACGACTATACATGTAAAAACCTCAAGAAAAATTTCTATGGACATAACCATCTTGAATATATGCAATACAGGCCAACTTATAGTAAGGAGCAAAATTTCAAATGTTTTCATTGTATTTAAGACAGCATTCAACTTCACAGTTGATGATTTTGGTTCAGTTTTTTTATTAGAGTTACTTTTATTCATGGTTGGTTCGAGCATGACATTATTTCTATCTCTGATTGCTTACATTTCTAATTTAGCGAGACCTCGTTGCTCTTCTTCTTGCCTCAAGTTTTGAACTTTCTCTACTCCTGTCCACAGGTACTTACCAAACTTGAATTTGTAGACCTCAATTCACCTAGTCTAATCATTTTTGCCATTTCCTTTTTCTTTTTTCACTTGTAACAGCTTTTCAAGATCATTCCCTGTCCACAGCACCACCTACCAAAGTTAGTTTTTTGGAATTCTTAGCTACAATTTCAAAAATAGTCATGCACGTATTACTGGACTAACATTTGGAATTTCACAGGGTTGATCCCAAGAATGGTTTACTAATGGGAACAAAAGATGGAACCCTTGTAAACCTCTTTCTTCGTTTGTTTGGTCATTGTTCAGAAAAATCACTATGCATCAAGCTCCTGCTTTTCCAAGTAATTAACTTCCAACATCAATCATCTCTTACTACATGTTAACTGGAATTATGTGGTACCTGTTGCCTCAGAATTCAGAAGCCCAAATAATTTCCATTATAGAAGTGGTACTAAATAGCAACGCTTCATGTACAGAAAATCAGTGGCTCTGTAAACATTAGAATTTGAAGGAAATGGGGATAGTTTTCTCTTCTAAGAAATATGTGCAACACAAAGCATGAAGAGAGCCAGTAGTTCTATTTAGCTGCTGAGTAGTTAATATCCCAATGGGTCAAACCTTATTCTCATCTTTGGAAAAAAAGTAAGTCTATCACATGGTCTGTTAAATGTCAAACCAGGAATAAAAAGCAAATGAAAATTTATTTCTTCCTATTTGCTTTTGAGTATGTTAAACACTTCTTAGCCATTTCCAATCAGTTATACAGTCTACTCTTTTCATCTCGATTCACAGTCTTGTAGCAATTTATAATCTTGATTTGCTTTTTCCCTTCATGTGGACTTCATTATCTTCTTTTTTTTTAAGGACTTAATTATCTTATATTGAATGTTCTTGGCGAGCTTTATCATGCGCTTTCTGTTTTTGCCCAAGGCATGTTCCTGCTGGATGGTATAAATGAAGAAGAAAAATCCTATAGGCAAGTCTTAGTGAATACGAACTTTGGTTGATGAATGGGATTGACTACTATAGGGAAAAAATTTCGATAGAAATCATTCTTCCTTTACTACCCTTGTATTTATTTGTAAACAAAATCTTCAAATTTTGACAAAAAAGCTTCATTGTTGCTGTGAAAATATCAAAATTTTGACAATTTGTACACCTAAATAGAGTTTGGATGCTCCAATTATGGGACAGATCTTATTTTTGATTTTATCTTTGTTATGAATTGCATCCTCTTATTGATGCTTGCATGTCTGCATTGTAAATCGAATGGAACTTGGACACTAGATTGATACATCCAGGTCGATGTTGGTCCTCCATCCTTTGATCACATTCGTTTTCATGCAAGGGGTTTTGTGTATCAAATGAACAAAGCTTTTCCAATTCAACCACTTTACCTTACCAGGCGTGGAAGATTTTGTCAAGGAAATTCCTTCCCACAATCGGCATTTGCATTTAACAAATTGAAGAATTTGTAGGTCCCAACAGAACCAAGACTTGAATAATAGTAGAATTTGGGGAGTGCATTTTAGACCAAATGCAAGTATAGGTTGCATAAATTTGGACCCCTCGGATCTTACTTGTTTAATAGATTTTTCCTTTTGGAGAAAACATAAGCTTGTTCATGTTTTAATCTTTTCAACCTAATAAATTTTACCTTGTCATACAACATTTCAACCTTTATCGTAAATAACCTTCCCACCGTAAGGGCAAGATGGTCAAAAACTTAACTTTCCAACTACCTTTCACTCATTTTTCACCACATAACAATTAATTTATCTCACATGTAAAATCCTCAAACAAACACCAAATGAAGAATACCTTACCTTTATCCCTCACTATCACCCCAGGTTCAACCAAACATCAAAACTCATTTATCCCTCACTTTTCACTCAATCCCTTGCCCTACAAAATTTATCCCCTCCTATGTATCCTACGTTAGGGAGCAGTAGTATGGATGTGTTGAGGGGTGGCAGAGAGATGTAAAGTATAAAGAGAAAATGGATTGAGGGGATCAATGTGAGATGGGCTGTCTGGTCATAACTTTTTAGGAGGAGATGATTTTGGGTTTTATGTTTTTTTTGTGTGTGTACCGCATAAGGTAAATAAGGGCAAGGTTACTGTGGAAGGGAATAATGTAGGGGGTAATACAAAGGGAATTTTGGGTGGAGTGTGGGCACATGCCTACTCACCTCTTAAGTTCACTATGCATACATGGACACATCCATTGGAGAAGAGGTAGGATTAGATGAAATGGAGAGAAATGGGGATAGAATTAAATGAAATATATTAGAAAAGATTCTATGAAATGAGGAAAATAAGGTTCTACCTCTCTTCATATAAAGGAGAGTAGTGAAGTTGTGATTGTATAATTTCCTCCATGAACCTTAAGTTGTCTTTTAAGATAGTAAATGGGCTTTGTCTTTTATCTTTACTCAGTGAAGTGACACATGTTGATGAATTTATCTCTCATCAACGGCATCTATTGTAGGGCTAGGTGGTCTCGTAACATTATTGCATGTTAGTTGTAGATAAAAGAGAAGAAAGTTGGTGGATGATCAAGTTAGTGAATAATCATTCATCGACTTCAAGTCTCTTCTTAAATCCGGATCAAGTTAGGTCATCCTTTTACCTTTTAGAGAGATTCAACAATCTTCTTAATAGAATTTTCAAAATATGGCATGTAATTTTCAAAAATCATATATAAAATATTTAAATGTTATCAAATAATAATATCTTTAAATTATTTCCTTATTATTATTTAAAATTGGCATTATTCTTGCTTCCCTCTTTTACATGTAATTAGTGTGTTTGGCTTTATGCTTCGTTACCGAACGAATGAGGGGGAAAAAAATAAAGAGAAAGAGAGATGTTGGAATCCACGCAAAGTTGGTAAGGCATGCACGCATTAGTATTAAATTTGAAAATAAATATGTAAACTCAACTAAACTTGACCCTATTTACATCCCTATATCCTATACCATTAATGTATAATGTACAATACTCCATACAAAGCAAATTATTCTATAAAAAGAAAGTAGTTGTCTTGCCTATAAATAAATATATAAATAAATAAATGAAGAATGCCTGCCACACATGTGGAGCAATGCAATTAAATCTATCTTTAGAACACATTAAAATTATTTATCCAAAAAAAATCACACAAAAATGTATAATTTATATTTTAGGATTATAGTTGAATGGGAAATAGTTATTAGGATTAGGTGGTGCATGCCATTGAATTTTTTTTCTTCACCTTTAATTTGATGAGAGGAAAAAATCAAAGCTAACTACATTTCTTTTTTCATTCACCTATAATTTAAGGTAATTGCATTTATTTTTTCATTCACATATAATTTAAGCCAATTACATTTCTTTTTTCGTTCACCTATAATTTGATGAGAGAGAGAGAGAGAGAGAGCAGGGGCAAATTTGATGGGAGGGGAAAAGAAGAAGAAAAAACTAACTGAGCAAGTGAAGGGGAGAGAGAGAGAGAGCGAGGGGAGGGGTGTGATCGAGTGTGGGGGTGAGGGAGAGAGAGATTGGGGGAGCGGGGAGAGAGGCAAGATGGGGGTGGAGGGCCAACATGTGACCAGCCTAAACCTGCCTTTAGTATTATACTAGTGTTTAGTCCTGTGCTTCGCTGCGAGACCGATGAGGGGAAAAAAATAGACAGAAAGAAAGATGTGAGAATCCGTGCGAGAGATCGAACAACACCGACCATGTGAGCGACGAGATTCACTAAGAATACATGATGTGTGCAATATATATGGGAAAAACTAAAAGGGTCCTAACAACATTCATGGTTATGACCAGAAGTTTTATTAAGAAACCTATATGTAAAGGTATAGCTAGAAATGTTTCATATGTTGGTAAAAAAAATGTAATTTAATATATAGATGAACAAAAATTTACTTTTTTACAGTAGCACAAATAAATGATTGGTAAATAATCTTCAATATTTTTGCAAGGAAATATAGATTTACTTCTACAAAGTTTGTAAATTGAGAGTTATTTTCATATTAAATGCGTTGGAGAGGAGAGAGAGATTAAATGAGATTAAATGTAATGAATAAATACTAAATAGGTATCCTATGAGTAAATACTAGATAGATACACCATGCATGAGCAAATGACTTTAGATATGGATTTGTGATTTAGAAATCTGATGGGTAAGTGATTAGAGCATGCATGCATAGGTATTGAATTTGAAATTAAATATGTAAATTACAATTTTTGTTTAGAAGGATAATCACATCAGACTTGGGAATATTTGATTCCACGCTTTATCGAGCTCTATTATTCTACCAATTTTTTGGTAATTAATGTAATTGTTACATCTCGAAGCATAATTATATGGTTGTTACATTTCAAATATAATTAGTGATTGTCTCAATAAAGTCAAGAGGATGAAAGGCAAGTAAAAGCCAATGATCGAGCAATGTAATTAACAACTCACCTATTGTAACTATAACATCCCAAAATCCAGGTTCCAAGTCATGTCAAGGCAGTCTGACTCAATTCAAACCCGGAAACCTAGCTATAGTTCGGTACTGATGTCAGCACCTTCATAAATTACCAAAAAATGCATATTTCAAGTTAACCCCTAGTCAAATGTTGTCAAAAGTGTGCCATGTATGGTATTGTTGGATTCCTTTTGTCGTAAGCTTTCTGGCGACGCTTGTTTCGCTCAAATCTGAGGTGTATAGCTCTAGTTATGGCCAAAATAAGTTAAGAAGGACCTAAATATAAGGTGGACCCAACCCTAGGGATGTTTTGGGTATTTCGCCCTACAAAACCTATTTGCAACAACTTTTGGGCCTATAAAAGGACTCTCTGGGTCCTTCGGTCATCATTAGCTCTTAAACCACTAAAAATCTAAAAAGAAAAAGGAGAGAAGAATTAGGATTTCATTAGAAATCCTAATTCAAAAATCACAGGGTCCTTATCACGACTTCGAAATCTTCGGGCTTCCCATCGC
Source organism: Thalassia testudinum (assembly GCA_037157565.1). Taxonomy (NCBI): domain Eukaryota; kingdom Viridiplantae; phylum Streptophyta; class Magnoliopsida; order Alismatales; family Hydrocharitaceae; genus Thalassia; species Thalassia testudinum. Next base: position 98,410,774 of record JAZHRO010000031.1, on the reverse strand, counting down.
AAAATTCATGACGGTGGTGGCGGTGTGTAGCAAGCATGTGACGCGTGGTGGCAGCGTGGCACCTGGGGGCAATGTGTGGCAAGGCTTGCATGTGTGTTTTTGTGCAATCGCACTAAGCGACGAAGCGTGGTGAGGTGGATTGCTAACGCGTGTTGCAATCCAGCAGCGTTGGGTGAGTGTGACCTGATCTTGTGGTCTACGCATGGATGAATAAAGTTGCGACACGTGTCATGCAAACGGCTTGCGCTGGGGGGTGATTGGTTTGAGTGAATTGGTTCGATTAAGGACCCCCTTGCGTTGTTTTGTCAGGTTTGAGGCCTTCCCGACTTCGAAATTCGACAAATAAGGTATCGTTGGAATTGTATCGATGCATACTATATGTTGGTGTGATTTATTTTCACTTTTGAGTATTGTTCCTTTAGTTAAAAATCAGAAACATAACTAGGACTCTTTGACCCTATTTTTGGTCCGTGTGAACCAAGTTTTACCCTCGGTGCGTGCATGAATCCTGAGGCAGGTGCGGAGGCTGCCCCTAGGCCCTGTGTGCATGGTTTGGAGTCATCGTGACCCTCCGGTGACATTAGGTAGAGTAGTCTACCCCTCTTGATTCCGTCTGATTTTCTAGTGCCTATGGACTTGTCGAGTGTAATTTCTCGCATGTACTGCTTGATTAACGTATGCCCTTCTTGCTGAGTTTGGAATCCCTCTGGTACTTTCCCTGATTCATGGGCACTTTAGAGGAAAATTAATTTTTTTTTTATGCAAAATAGTAAAGGTTAATGACCACATGTACCCTTGTCATTGCATGCATAAAATGAACCCTGATTTTCCGTGAAACAAGTTTTGTGATGTTCGTTAATTGATAAATAATATGGGACCACTATTATAAATTGAAACTACTTGTGACCGTATAAGTTGGAGGATAATGTGAATATTTGTTAATCCTGGAATTATTAAGGATGGCTTGATTTGGTAAAAATAAAAGATATAGTTATCTGGAATGAATTTAATACAACTATTTAGTCAGAAATGAAAGGATAGATAATTGGTTTTAGTCCTGCTACTCACCAGAGTTTTGCTGTAGCTTTGGTCTTTCAAACTGGTTTCAGGGGTTGGCTTAAGGAGTTGTTAGCCTCCTTACGACTTTTTGGTTAGACTTAGCAGCCAGCTAGGATAGTGGGATGCGTGGCTCGAGGTTTGGTTCTTTCTCGGCTGGTGGGTCGGTCATTGGTTGTCTATGGTTCAGCATACACAACGTTTGTACGTGTTCATGCCATATGATGTAGCTGCTACCCTTTTCCGCAATGACCCTAACGTGATGGAGTGTGGCAACTCGATAGGTATAAGCATTCTTTCCGGCCAGGAGGATGGCTTATACTGATCTTACACCGCAGTAAGTTACATGAGATCGTCTCGTGTCACGAGACATCGATTTACAGATTGTGAACTATAAGAACATGGGTAAGGTACATGAACATAATTAGATAAGAAATAAATTATAAACGAATGAACTGTTGATATAGTGCCCTTTTCTGTATTTTCCTGTTACTGTTACCACTTATTTTGTTATCTACTCTACTCAGTTTTCACTGACGTATAGTTTCGGGTTCCGTACTCAGGTGTTGCTGAGCAATCGGATGCAGCAGCTACCGTCGGTCAGACTTCTATGGAACCGAGTCCTACATTAATAGACGGTCCATACTGAGCCAGTGGCTTGTAGTAGTATGTTTCTTTCCGCTATTAGATTTTATTTTCCAGTCTTTTTGGTGATTGTAGGAGACTCTAGTTACTTTCTGTTTTATGGTGCATTTTAATTATATTGTCAGTACTTTGGTTTTCTTTTATTTAATGCATCATGAATGAATGATGGATATTGATGTTTCATGGCTATGTGTTGGGTGACTGCGATCTTGTGGGTGTTTGTGCTAATTGATAGCACATGGTGTCCAGGATTCTGTTACTTGGCGGAACTCGAGTCGTCATAGTAATTAATCTTTTTCATTTACCAAGACAAGAGGTTTTCACGTTACATGTCTGCTCGACTTGCTCTGATCGTATTTTAAAATTGTCGTGTCGTAGTATAGTGATCAGATCGAATCAAGCATTTGAATTTATAATACTCGAATTAGAAAGAAATCCGAAGTCGTCTCTGGGAGCAAGTAATTACGCAAATAGCACTATCCAATTGAGGCTCAGGAACTAGTTATAATTAATTTGATTTTCTATGCATGCAACTTAGTTCAAGAGAATTAATTACGTAATTCTATTTTAACTAGTGCTTAATTAAAAATAATCAAGATATGATGCAATCAAGTACTAATATATCTAATCACTAACAATTAGGCATGAAATCTTAATATCAATCATCAACAATTAACAATCAAGTTAAACAAGTAATCATTCAAACACATATTCAATTTAGTCCCTAGAAACTTGATTGTCTTACACTCAGATCCCTGGAGATTTTCATTTAGGTCCCTGTGAGAATTTCCTTCTTTCAACAAGGTCCCTACCTCTCTTCTCCTTCTTCCTTCTTTTGCAGGTCGTTAATGGAGGAGCTTCAGAGGGAGATCAACGGCAAGCTCTAACTGTTGGATGGGGCTGAGATCGGTCAATGTGATGGTCCCCTTGGATCGACGATCGGATGTGGCGATGGAGGTGTCAAGGATGGAGAGGATGGGTTTGAGGGTGGCAGAGGTCTCAGCGATGGAAGTGTCGAAGCTTCAAACCAAGGTGTCGTCAAGCTCCGGTGAGACTTGCTGGAGGAGATGGCGATGGTTATTAGCTGCGACGATGTCAGAGGAGGGCGGCCGGAGTCAAAGAAGGCAGCGGCGGGCGTAGGTGTCAGGTGGGTAGTTGGTGGCGACGAACCCCTCAATAAGTTGAGGGGTTTTTCTCCTCGTGGTGCGGCGGAGGTTGTGAGTGGTCGGCGTGTTATGTTGGTGAATGTGGCGATGGGGCGTGCTCGCCAGAGTTGGCGCCGGAGCGTGGGCGGGGCTCGTCGTGAATAGGGAAGACGATGGAGAAGCGGATGGTGTGGTGGTTGAATCCTAGGTGTAAAGGGGGGAAGCTATTCTATACGGAAAGGAGAAGGTCAGGGGGTACCTATGAGGAGTGAGGATGGTTGGGAAGAAGGGTGGTGAGCTCACCGAACTTGGAGAAGAAGGTGAAGTCCGACAGGTGTCGTTTGGAGCGAGGAAGAGGCTCGGAGGACCGTCTTCTGTGGTAGGAAGAACGGCGAGGAGTTGGGGAAGGTAGTCGTGCCCTTGGTTGGTGGCGAGGGACCGGCGGCGAGCGGGACGAAGGGAAGCTCCAAGGTGCTTCAATGGAGGTGATCGAAGGAAGAGAAGGAAGGGGAGAATCCGGCCAAATTGAGCACGACTTAACTCGGAAGAAGTTTGCTAATATTTATAGACCTATAGCCGCGCGAGGTTGGGAAGCTTGTGAGAAGAACTTTGAGAAAAGTGAGTTAGGTGCAGCTACTTTGGAGGTGGATTTCGGCGAGAAGAGTTGGCCGTTGACGAAACAAACGCCTCAGTTAGATGCGAGGAGGATAGGAGAGTTGGTCCTCCAAATTTCGCGGAGGGAGGTTGAGGGAAGCGGCAGGAAAATGAGATCAAATTTCTCCTTCCCACACACCATTGATGGGTGAAGGTGGAGGTGCTGGCAGGGGTATAACTGTGAAGAAGATAAGAATTAGGGGGTCTTTGTAAGGAAATTAGAACTTAGGGACCAAAATGCAAAGTTGACCAAGATGAAGTCCACATAAACTCAAATTTTTATGGTAGCCCAATTTGGATATAAGAAAGTTGATAGTGACTTCAATTTTGGGTTTTGATGTTGTTTGTATGGTCAATTTACATTTAGACCCAAATTATACCAAATACCCGTCTCTGATTTTATTTTAGGTCAACATGAGTTCTAATTATCAAATTGACTATGCCAAACCTTATAAAATATTTTAAATTGATTTTTAGTAGGCTTATATTACATTTATTTCCATTGAAACTATTTTAATTGAAGTGGAGTTGAAATTAGGGTTTTAATTAGAATTAAACATTCAATTTGAATGTAAATCCTAAATTACTTAATACCAACCCACTTTTAAGATGTTTAAGCTCAATTGACCTTTAATTAATCATAGGTTCACCCTCTATCCATTCTGCATTCATAATTATTCGTGAAAATTACAGAATTAACCCCATTTTATAATAATTCCTTTTTCTTCAGCTCTGATTGAGTAATACCCTTTTAATATGTTAATCAAATGAATTTAACATTAGAAATTAGCTAAATTAAGTTAGTTATAGAAGATGATGGTGATGCCATCAATGCCTTAGCTACCTTTTGCAAATCTTTTATCTGGATGATGTGTAATAATTCACATGTACCAATACTGTTCAAACGACTCTTGTAAAGACTCGCTCTGTTCCGAGCCTTTTAAGACGTCTGGATTGTCAGTCAGATGTCTGGACCCCTTTCCAGACGTATGGAAATTGAAAAATCTGTACGCAAGGTCGGGTCTGCGCGCAGGCTGCGCGCAGACAGCTTTCTTCTCTCTCTCTTCTTTTTCTCTCCCCCTCACCGAACCCTAGCCGCTCTCTACATAAGAGCCCTCACCCCCCTTCCTCTCTTCTCCACTCCACCACCACCACCTTCTTCCCCTCCACTGTCGTGAGAGGAACGAGCGAGAGAGAGGGAGCGAGAGTGAGTAGCGAGGAGGAGTGGCTTGAAGAGAGGAGGAGGAGGTTGAGCTCGCGAGTTTGTGGGAGCTCGTCGGAGGGTGTACAACCGGAGCGGCGCGTGCGAAAGGAGTGTGTCGGGGGAGCCGTCCCTGACTTCCTGCTGCAGTTGGGCTTCAACGAGAGGGACGAGCCGCGGCTGCGCATGGCGAGAGGAGCGGAAGCTCGCTCTGATTCTGGGATTTTCCCAGAATCAAACATCTAGAGTGTCGTCCAGACGACGGGTTGGACGTCTGGTGACAACACCAGACGTCTGAAAGTAAGGTTTCGCAAAGGTACGTCCTTCTTGTGGTTACGGCCATGTAGGCCACACCGCAAAGCCAATCTGTTTGGCTAAAATGGGGAGATTTTGTCTGTCGCACGTAAGGACAGCTTTGGGAAGGCATGTGGTAGCCCTCTCATGCATTTTGGACGTCTGGATAGCTTACTAGACGACCGGAAGCACTCCCAGACGACTGGAGGAGAGGTCGGACGTCTAGAGCTGAGTCCAGAGGTCAAGTGAGGGTCCTGGACATCTGAGGTCGACGCAGGAACTTGAGGTGAGACCTTGGTGACTTTTAAGACGTCTGGACCTTGTGCCAGACGTCTGATTTGGTTCTGCAGTCTTGTTTTTGACTTGTTTAGGGTCCGTTTTACGCAAATGAGATATTTATGGTTTCCTTGTGAGTTCCTCTACACGTTAGAAATTTTTATATACAGTTTTGAACGTTCCATTGTGGTCTGTTCCTTGGTATAAGACTTCGATCTGTTGTGTGTTCGGGGCTTGCAAAGGCACATGAGTCTGCCGTTCGAGCCTCTAGTACTCCTGATTGTCTGGTAGAGTGATTTCCCCCTGTTTAAAATATAAAATATGAATGCATATGTGAAATTAGATAACTAGAAACTTAGGATGTGGCATGAATCCTAGGACAAGAAACGGTTGCACTATTTGTATGCGTGTTTGAGATTGCAGTCACAAATGAATGAACAGAATTGTGAACAATTATCTGTTAATAAATACGAGCTGCATGTTGGAATATGAAATGCCTGTGCTAGTTAAACAATTACCTGTGATATCACTTATTGCATATGTTAATTGTGAAAATACAAGCTGCATGTGTAAATACGAGAATGGAAATGTGAATGAGGAAACATGGTATGGAACAACAAGGTGAATATGAGCATGAACCCTACAGGGAATTAGGAGTAGAGTTCCTGTGGATGAATGGAAAGGATCTGGAGATGTGAGTGGGAAGTGTGCTGGCCTTTGAGTACGTGGTACCAAGGAGAGCGACTGTCCCCTGTTTAGTGTAGAGCGAGCTAGCCACCCTTGGGTTGGGACCCGGGGTTAGGATTGGCCACTCTACACCGACTTCTATTGGCCTTCGCGTACATCATAATGGGGAGAGCTACTAGTGTATGGAGAGAGCTAGCCACCCCACGGGGCCGAGGGTTCAGCTAGCCACCCTACATTGACTTGTTAGGCCCACTGGGAAAACCGAGGTAGTTAGACGAGGGTACGTGAATTATGGAGGGGCGAGACCCCTATTTGGTTTTGAGGGTTAGACCCCTGTTACTGAGAGGGCTAGGCCCTATACTGTTCCGTGCTGTACTTTGGGCGTACCTGCTAGCGGAAATGAATGACCGCGTGTCAGTGCAGGGTAGCTACCCGTACGCTTATCGCACGTGCCATAGTCACGCTACGTCTGTCCATGACCTCGGGGTGGTTGACTGGGTGTAGGATCACCATGGGGGACTCTTCCGGTCAGGAGAGTACAACGTGTGCCTTCTACTCTTCGGAAAAGACTGCAATCAAGATCGTTTCCACGAGGAACATGCGAGATCAAGAAAGAAATCTGAAAGTAAACAAATGGGTGAAAAGAAATGACTTGTAAAATAAAATAATTGGAAAAGATAAATTTACTTGTTAGTATTTATTGCTTTAGTTAGTTTGGTTACCACTCTACTCAGCGTTCGTTGACTCCGTTTTACTCGTAACCCTTTACAGGTCCAGGAGTTGAGCAGCCTGAGTCATCGGCTATAAAGGGTGCTGGGTCCAGTCGAGCCCAGCAGTAGTTTCCTGTTTTTGTTATACTCTTTATTCTACTAATGAGTTTTAGACTATTGTTACTTTCCTGTTCTGTACTTTTGTTCTACTTTACTGTTGTGGTGGTGATATGTATTGTTAGCAGCTTTTATTTCCTTTACTGCTTGTACTCTTTTACTGTTAGTTACTTAGCATAGTGAATGTGGTTTACTTTTCTGCTTTTTGGTTATTTCTTGTTGGATGACTGGATTTTGGGATTAGTCGAGTCGAATCGGTCTCGGATCCTGTAGGGATTCGAGAACCGGGTCGTAACAACTCTAAATTTAAATATGTCTAATATAAAATTGAATAGTAAAAATACTTTTCAAAAAAATTTAGCATATTAGAAATGCATGATGAAGAATTTTTTTTCCAAGACTCAAAGTATCTTTTCTCGTCTTAGGAATAATAGTAAAGAAAAATTATCGTAAATGAATGAAAATTATTGCAGAGGAAAGAAAGAATAATTAATCATTTGAAATACTACAAAAATTACATAGTCAAAAAGAGTGAGGGGGAGAGAGAGGAAGCAAGAAAGTGAATAAGGGTGGGGACATTTAATTAGAGAGAGAAGAGGTAGGGGAAGTTGGACTGGTGAATGATAAAATAATAATAAAAAATAAAAGAGAACTTAGATACGTGATCAAATAAAAATTTTATTTTAATATATTAATATAGATTTACATTATATTTTGAAATTCATTAAAACTTAAAAATATTATCTGCACTAAAAAGATCCGACCCGAACATCCTTTTCCATCTTTTTTCGACCATCGGAGATCTCCGTCCTGTCCGCCACATCCCACAACGTTGTGCTTCTCCCTCCTCCTGGAAGGCCCTCCCTAGACTAGAGCAACAGCAACAGAACACGCAGCGGTAACCGTGGACTCATGGACAAGGGCAAGGGTTTGGCCCGCCGCTGGGGGGTAGAGCTCGCCGATACCCCCTCCTCCTCCTCCTCCTCCTCCTCTTCCATCCCCGATCCCCTCGGTTTCTCCCGCTCCTCTTACGACCAGGTCGTCCCATAGATCTCTCTGCGTTTTTTTCCCCCTCTCTCTCGCCTCCTCTCGGTCGCTACCGATGTGTTGTTTGCAAATTGGGTTGTGGGAGTCTCATGTGCTGTTCTTTGATCAAATAGGACGATCCGAGCGGGAGGGGTCAGAGGAAGGACGCCGAGGCCGCCTGGAAGTCGCAGGTGAGTTCGTTGTTGTCTGGATGATGGATTTGGTATCCCTTGGATTGGATGTGTATTGCTACAAAGTTTGGATCTTGATGTGGGTTTCTGCTTCTATTTGAAAATTCGGCGTTGATTGGGGTCGGGATCTATCGTAGGTCCTCCAAAAGCTTCGAGCTTTGGTGTTGATTTTTGACTCTTGTGACCGTCTGTGCCCTTAATTGACTTCCCTCTCTCCCCTTTCCCCTCCTTTCCTGTGAGTTGATGCGGTTTTGTTTTGGAATGTGGAATTGTTAGGGTAGGGTGATTGGTGCTTCTTATTCTGGTTGGTGTTGATTTTTCAGCTATTGTATTGATTCTGGTAGAGCCGTGTGCTTTCTTGATTTGGGCATAGCCACGATTCCAACGTTACAAGAATGTGCTTGGTATGTAGAAACTGTGGTACTCCTTAGAGTAGATTTGGAGGTTTGCAATTGGGATATATATTTGGAGTGATTCCCTCTTGGGCGAATTGAAGTACTAGTGGGATGACACCTTGGTAAAGTAAAGTGGCAACTATTAACAATTATTTTGTAGTGACCATTGGCTTGTGTCAGGCCAAAATTTTCCACTTGGGCAACAACGTCCTGTTTGGATGGTGGCAGAACAAGAATGGGAAGGATGTATGCCTTTAGAAAACATTTCCATTTTTCCCTGCCTTTAAACTCCGCATGCATCTTTGCATGAAATTCTGAATCTAAACATCTTTGAACAGTTCCAACAAAGGCTGTGTTCGTCTTCTCTGTTCGTCTCATCCTTTTGTATTTCATTTGAAATATTTTAATGATTTCCATATGCATTTTTTATTCTATCCTTTGGGAGTTTAATTAGATATGAAATTTGTTTTTCTTTGAGGATTAGAATCAGGACTTGAACTCTACATAATTTTTTAGGATTAAAACTCTATATGAAGGGGTATTAGCCTTCATTCAAAGATACAAAACTGAATGAAGTTTAACTTTGCTTCCCTTTTGGGTGTTATCTTCTCTTTGTGCCTCCTCTTGTCTATGTACATCTTTGCATTTTCCTCACTAAGACCTCACATAACTTTATGTGCTTCTCCCATCTTTCATCCTCCATCACTTTCTTACCCCTACATTCTTTTATCTGCATGGTCCTCCTTTCCCTTCACTTAGCTCCATTGTAGTGCTCCATGTTATACCATTTTGCTTTCCATAGCTTAATCACCTTCTTGTTCTCCCTAAAGAGATGAAATGAAGTAATCTGGATTGGGAAGCATAGGGAACGAAAGGAAAATGCTCTCTGCTATAGGTGCCTCGGCTCAGGATTACACTGTAGAAATTGTGTAGGTGCTTGGCAGGATAGCAATGTTGAGGAGTCCCTGTAATAATGGAGGCTTGATTAGGTGACCGATAGGCTCAAGCACGCTTGTTAGAGAGAGAGGAAAGGGAAAGCACACTTTCCCCTCCCTCTTATGCAATGACACCATTGCAATGATAGATTTCTCAAATTGGTTATCTACTAAACGAACATTAACACACTTTCTCTTTCCCTGCCGTCTTATGCAGTGGCAACTATGGATTTCTCAAATTGGTTATCTACTAAACAAACATTTTGAACCTATCAATGCAACCAACTCTAACTCCTTTGTTTTCTTTGATCACAGCATCGCATGTTTCTGCATTTTCACCAAGGCTTCCCATCTATGCATTCAGACTCTATGCTTCCAACCTGATGAGATTGATACTGTTCACCATGCATCTTCCTACACAGTTACCACTTACCATTGCCACTGTGATGGACATTTGGGAAGCTGCAATAAGTATCCCCGATGACCATTCAACAACAAACTCAAATTTGACACCACTTATTTGTTGAAACAATTGTTGCTGATGCTTGCACCGTTTCAATCTTCTTTAACAAAAGTAGAGGTGGCCCCTTTCAAAAAACAAAAGTAGAGGTGGCCTAGCCACCACCTTCCTCCATTTCTTGTTGATGGTTTCATTGGACTTTTATTGATCTTCTATCACTACTGTAATCGCTTTCCCACTAGCATTGTGGCCTATGCCTCCATTGATAATCACTGCCCTTCCATTGTGAGTATTAGCATCGCCTCCATGGGTTGGGTCATGAGAACTACCATTGCACCATCAGGTTGGCAGTGCTGCCACTTCTGTAGCTACTAACTCCATCAGTTGCATCTGATGATAATTCTTGAGTCCTATGACTCTGTGACCATCCTTGTTGGAATGTAAAATTTTAGCTGGGTTAGGGTATTGGGCATCATTCTTTGGATGGTTTAGGATTTCACAGCAAAACCCAACCCCACCTTCCATTAGTTATAAGTTCACTAACTAGGGAAGCATCAAATGAGTCCTACCACTTTAGAAATCTAGCAAATCACTGGAACTTCAGGATTCGCAAGATGCCAAGAAGGACATAAAAGGAGAGAGGAATTGCGGCTGTGTAAGGTAGTTTGGGAAGTTAGAATCAGCTCAAAACCTTCAGAAATTGAAAAAAATCAGGAAGTGGGAAATTGCATAAAGAATCCAAGAAGTATGCAGTGCCAAGTTTCAGAGTGGGGAGCATTGATGCAGCATCAATTTGATAAGCACATTTTGAGGATTCAACTACATATTCGTCATGCTTCATTGTATTTGAGGGGTTTGGAATAATTTGCATATTTGAGACATGGAAAAGAGGTGGATCATCAATCTTGTGCGGTGGAGGTCCAAGTTTGAGCCTCCCTGATGTCAAGAAAAAAAAGTATTAGTTTGGAGTTTAATTAGGTAGTAAAGATGTCTTCTTTTGGATGATTAGGACTAAAACTCCATGTAATTTTAGTTGAATTCAAACTTCTCGTAATCCCCTTTATGTGAAGAGGTATTGGCATTCCATGAAGAATACATAATTGAGTAAATTAAGTTTGATTTCTCATTTAGGTGTTATTTTCCCTCTATTGGTCCCTCTTCTTGTCTACATGCATCTTTGCACTCTTCCTAACTAAGCCTCACAAAGCATGGAATGTTTTCACTTGTCTTTCTCCATCAACAAATTCTTCCATCTAAATGACATCCAAGCCAAATGTCATAATAAGACGATGGAGAAAGATGGTTTGGGGGGGGGGGGGGGGGTGTTTGATGTAGCCATGGAGATGTTTTACAATGATGCCTGTTGGCTCTATTACTGTTTTTCCTGGTGGTTGATGCTCTTAGCTTTGCTCCTTGCCTTCTTATGTCAGAGATTCATTCAAGGTTTCATCTTGGAAGGACCTTCAAATCCAGTTCATGTTTTTAGTTAAGAGGAAGAAGTCATCTTTTGTCAGAATGGAAGGTGAAGAGGCTTGCGGATGTCTCAAGGGTGATTTCCTTACTTTACTTGGGATTGCTGCATTTAGAGTGGACCTTGAGGTATGTTGATTGGCCACTTGTCGTGGGAAGAATGGAGAAGAGTTGATGAAATAGGGGTCTCTCCTTTTTTCAGGTGGGGTGGGGTTGTTTGTCCTTCTCTAGTTTGTTCTCAGCATCCCAAGTTTTCATATGCCCATGTTCTGTATGTTGACAAAGGTGGAGAATAGATTAATTGGTCTAGTGATATGGCTCTTTTGAGGTAGATTCTGAGGGAGGTTCCAGGGGCATTGCTTTGGCATCTTAGGACGTTTACTCTCCATTTTCTAACGGAGATTTAGGAGTGCTACATTTAGGGATTATGAATGAACATGGCTCTTTGGTCAGGTGAGTCACTGGACTTATGAGCTATGACATTGATTTGATCATGAGAATTTTGTAGGCTTCTTATGGTAGGCACCTTAACTAGGAGAATCACTTGGAGCTGGTACAGGGTGCCTCTTTCTTCTAGACTGGTTGATGCAGGTCATGACTTCTTTTATCCTGTTTTTTATGCAAGGTTTATTTTCATTTTTTGGCTGACAATTTGGTTTGAAGGGGAGACTGGTTGTACATTGGTCTCTTCATGTTAGATATTTGCAGGGGGGGTGTTGGGCTGCTGTACACCAACTTTTTGACTAACCTCTCTGATTAAAGGGTCCAGGATTTTCTTGAAGTTGCAACAAGGTTGCTGCATGAGTGGGCTTGGCAGGGGAGACGGCGATGTTGGGAGGGGGATTAGTTTATGGTAATGGTATCCTTTCAGTTGTTTAGGGCTTGTTGGGGGGGTAATCATTTTACAGTAATGGTATCCCTTCAGTTGTTTAGGACTTGTCAGGAGAGATTGTGATCTTATGTCCTTCATGCTGATTTGGGGAGATAAAGATGCCTCTGATGGTAAAAGTGTTTCCATGGTTGCTTAGAAGGGCACAGCTGATGACAAAGGTTTATAAGGGGAAAAGTTTTTCCTAGGAGGTTGTAAAAGTGCTTTGTATGGTAAAGGTTTTGAAGATGTTTGTCATTTATTCTTTGAAGGGCACATTTGATGACAAAGGTTTATAAGAGGAAATTTTTTTCCTAGGAGGATGTGAAAGTGCTTTATATTGTACAGGTTTTGAAGATGTTTGTCATTTGTTCTTTGAAGGGCACAGCTGATGACAAAGGCTTATAAGAGGAAAATTTTTTCCTGGGAGGATGTGAAAGTGCTTTGTATTGTACAGGTTTTGAAGATGTTTGTCATTTGTTCTTTGCATGTTCAGTTTCTAAGGTGGTATAGGAGAGAGTGGCTATTCTTTAGGTTGATGCTACCTCGGCCAACTCTTTTTGGAGAGCTTTTAGAGAAGGATGTCTGAGGCTAAGAATCATCTATTTTAGAGCATGGAGTGAAAGGACAACTCCTAGGGCTGTTTTGTGGTCTATCTCAATGGTTTTGTCTTAAAGGGGAAGAGAGCTTATACCGATAATGTTGTTTTTGATGTTTCTCTTTTAGGGACCAGGGGCACAGTGTAGAGGAAAGCTTGATATTTCTTTTGTAAATGTTACTTGAAGCCGTTTCATATAATGAGACGATCACTGACACTGTGTGATTGCCCCTTTCTCCTTACATAAAAAAAAACTTCACATTAGCTAGAGAGCTTGAAATCTAGGAGGGTTGTTACTTTCAGGCTGTCTTTATTGGATTTGTTATTTGGATTGTTACTGATTCCATTTAAATTCACTCCATTTACGAAATGCTAATGATCTTTCATAACATTGAACCTGTGAGGACACTGGTGCACAAGAGTGCTCTATCTCTATCTTCTTTTGCTTCAACAGAGCTTAGCCTTAAATGAAAGATGCCAAGTATGTTGCATATGCTGCCAACCATGGGACTAGGATCAATCCCAAATAAAGTGAGATTTACTAAATGGATTTTTAAAAATCTCATTCTAGTTATTTGGGTCACACTTAATTCTAGCTCTATTCCAAATAAGCAAAAAATAAAAAAAGATCATGCACAATGGTTTCCTTTAACACATTTTTTTGTTTTCTTGGCCTCTCCTGCAAGGCTCATGATCCAAAATCTGGCACTCTTGATCCCATAAAAAAAGGTCTTGCACTCTTGAGCTAGTTTATTTATTCCCTGTCTTTGTGAATGCCCAAATCACTTTAAACATGTTCCTCTTATCTTATTCTATTTGTGCCTCGTTGAAAATTTTGTTATGGAATTGAATTTTCAAGTTTCCTTTTTTAGCTGCAATTTTGACCAATTTCTGTCCAAAAGAGTTTGAAAAGTCGAGGCTTGCAGTTGAAATCTGCACAATGTTGAAATTTTGACCTGAATTTCAGCTTTCCAGAAATCCAGGTTTTATGCTTAAATGGAGAATGTTGTCTAATACTTGGGTCCAGGTTCTGCTTAGGTTTTCAATATAGTTTATCATCCTGTGTTGAGAAAAAGAAGAATATTAGAAGCTGGTGCTGCACACATATTATTGTTGCAAATAGCAACCAGATTTATCATTGGAAATGATGAAAACAAGATATCAGAATAGTGAATAGGCTATAATATTTTGCGGTAATTGTAGAGTATGCCAAACCATAAGTTATGCAACATGATTTAAGTTGTGCTACATTAAAATAAATAACACTGGAATTCTCTAACAGTATCTTCCGTTATAAAGCTAATGCCTCCTAAGCTTTAAGGCAGAGCAAAAATAAGGACATCAAAGATTATTAGTTTATGGAAAACATAAAATATTCTCAATTTATGTATCATTGTTCTTCCAACTTTTTGACCAACTCAAACTTGTTAATTGCTACGAAGTATGCCTTTTGGATGACTACGAAGTATCCTTGTATGTCTTTTGTATGTCTCAAACTTGTTAATTGTTATGAGATATATTTTTTTTATTAAGGTTTTGAATGTTGATTTTGATGCTGTTTCAATGATTTTAAAAATATCCATTTTGGAGGCACGTTGGAGGCATGTTGAGAAAATGGCAGAATTTCGATGACTTCAACACCTGAAAATAGGCATTTTGGAGACCCATCGTGGGCATGTTGAGGAAGTCTCTGAATTCTATCAGAATGACTAGAATTGCATTAAATTCATATAATTATGACAACAAAACTTGATAAATATCTAAACATTAATCCTCTTAAATAAATATTTCACTATTGAATCCTAAGATTCAACAATCTAACTCCATAAAACATATATATCAAACAATCATAAAACTAGTTAATCTACCATAAACTCATGGTTCTACATATGTAATTGTTAAAACTCATACTAGGATCAATAAATATGAGGATTGTGGTTTAAATCTAGCTTAGAGAATAAGAAATAAATGCTATTTAACTTTGGAGAAGCTAAATTACCTTAAAGATCTAACAAATAGGGAGAGAAGGAATTTGCAAGAGTTCTAATCACCCCACCAATAGTAATGGATACAAATGGGTTATTAGGTCACCTATATCGACCTTGAAATGTGGAAATAGTCTAAGATTTGTACTTAAAGCCACCCATCTTACTGAAATTGTCGACCTAATTACTTATATTTGGTAAAATATTGTTGATACTTTTGCATTTGACATTACATGTGTGTCGATATGTCTCTCTATCAAAAGAAGGCCATTTTGCTAGCACGTTGTGAACATGCTGTAGGCATTCAGAATGCTGTTTGCTATGTTCATGTTTTTCCTTATGTTGATGTTAGTTTCCTTTTAACTATGAGAATTTTTTGTTGTGTTTCAGTTTTAAGGCATCTCTAATATTGTGTAAGAATTGTTTTGTTGTGTTTATTAGTATTCATCAAATACCGGTAAGAACATGGTTGTCATCTGTTTACACTTCTGCATGCAATATCTTGATCATGAAATGCTATGTCTTTGGTAATCAGTTGAAGAAATACTATTGAAATAATTGTTAGATGATTCTCTTAAATGTTTTAGTCATCAGGTTTATGTAGGATGGTGTTCATTTGTTGAACATTTTAGCCTTTTTTGACATCGATGATTTATGAAAATGCCACTTCTTAGTGGAGGGGATAGGAATATCTAATTAGAATTGTGGGGATTTTTGTAATTGGAATTTCTTAATCTCAATCTTAATAAAAATAAATAAAGTTTATCTCTTTATATAAAGATGGATCAATCCTAATTCCAGTTCAAATCCTAAACATGGAAACAAATTAAATCTTAAACAAAACTAAAACATATCTCCTACAATTCGGAAAAGATAAAACATGGAAATAGATAATTCCTAAAATATAGAAAAAGATAATTTCTACTTTCCTAAATACTATTTTTAAATTAATCTCTGACGCTCCCCCTTAAGTTAGAGCGTACAACACTCGACTTGTAGGAGTAGTGCAGCAGGAGATCTTACCTGATCTGACGTAGTTTGGGGTTGGAGCAGGTAGGCAGGCAGGTGTGCAAGCAAATAGGAATGCATGTAGTCAAGCATCTACACAGATAGATCTTTAGCATGCAAATAGTCATCCTTTCACCAGTGAAAACCTAACTCCCTTGGATTTAGAATAAAAAACTAACAGACCTTCAGGTAGGAGGGAAGTGATCCCAATTAGGTTGTAGAGTAGAGGAGACAATTCTACGCAGTAGTTGAATAGGGGAGAGGATCCCAAGCATGCAACAAGATAAGGGAGACAATCCCAAGCAAGCAGTAAAGTAGGGGAGACAATCCCAAGCAATCACCAGAGTAGGGGAGACGATTCCAAGCAGTACTCGTTGCACATCAGTGAAAATTTCTTCTCACTAGAAGGCAAAACTGACGTAGGGCATTTAGTGATGGGGCTGAGCGTGTGGCTTAGTTGCCCTACTAGTCATTGGCATTTTCAGTGTCGATCAAGATGTGGCTTGAGGCTTCATTAGAGTTCTTCCTATTGCAACATTAGTAGTGGTCACAACTACAACCGTTGTGGGAGAGGATTCTTCACCCTTCAAAAGATTCCTGAGGCTGTTCAACTAGGCCTATGTGAAGGGCTGAGTAGTAGATGACCTGAGCATTGACTTGTTGGCTCAAGTAAGTCTTTCATACTTGTCCTAGCATTTATCGGATGCATGATTCGTAGATACATGGACTAAAGGATCAACCACATCGATCTTTGTCCACATCCTGCAGAGAAAGGTAGGTTCTCTTCTTCCAGAAGCTACTAGTGTAGAGGAGTCTTGGGATGTAGTCGACGTAGGAGTGGGAGGCTCTTCTATCTTGATCTTCTGAAGATGACTATATATCATCTCCAGATTTGGTACATCAGATGAGAGAATCTAATTACGTGTTGAGTGATATTGGGTGTACTAAGTCCTCCCATAAATTTGTAGGTTTACCATTGAGAATGCTTGACGATCTGCTTGTCATAATAGGCAAGCTGGTAGATGGTTAACTCCTCAAATAGACCCTCAAGGGTTGTGAAATACCTAACCAGGGTTATGTCACCCTGATTGGTATTCTAGATCCTCCAATATATGTCAGCTTGACGTAAGCTACTGGTTTTCTGGGAATACCTCTTCTTGAGGGTATCCCAAATCTCCTTTGTTGATTCACTGTAAACATGTTGCTAGCAATTAATTGGTCGATGCTATTCAGTTCATGACGAGAAAGTTATTTTCACCCACTTTTTGTACTTGGATATGTTTCAGGAGTCTGGTACCTTCTTTGTCGACATATGAAGTTTGCCCTATCCTCCTACGAAGATATAGAAGGCATGGGACCATAGTATATAGCTTGAGGAACTTGATAGTTTAATCGTGGTTCCTTGAACAAGTATCGAGGCGGAGATCTTGGCTTAGATGTCACTGTTGAAGACTCCATTTGCCATCACAATAATTAGGATCTCGTTGACGAACATGAAGGTTAGAAGTCGGTCAAAGAAGATGAGTGAATCACTGAACCTGGTTAAAGTTGGTTCCATGGCTTGTTCGGTCTTCACACGTGGCCTGGCTTGGTCATATTGCAGCCCTTGCGGCATGATAGGGGCCCACATAGTGGTGCAGGGAGTGGTTTGGTCCCCTTTGATTAGGGCTATGTTGAAGATAAACCAAACTTTAACACTTGGTAGTGCTTCGAGTGAGTAGAATTGAGTTACACACGGTGTCTTAGATAAGAGCCAAGGGGGTTGCACATGCACCTTGTGGTAGGGTGGTGTTGGCGATACCCTTAGGGCACAATGGAACACGTTGGGGTCCTAGGATGGATGCACTCTGATACCATGTAAAGATTTTTGTAACTGAAATTCATTAATCTCAATCTCAATAAAAATAAATAAAGTTCATCTTTTTACATAGATGGATCAATCCTAATTCTAATCCTAATCCTAAACATGGAAACAAATCAAATCTTAAATAAATTAAAACACATCTATAATTTGGCAAGAGATAAATCATGGAAAGAGATAATTCCTAAAACATAAAGGGAGATAATTTCTACTTTCCTAAATACTATTTCTAAATTAATCTCTAACAAGAATGAATGTGGATCATATAGGTCTTATTGAGTTAAATTAATGCCAAAAAATGTTTGCAAGTAACCTACAAAATGACTTATGTAGAATCCATTCTAGATCTTAAGTAAATGTTTGAAAACATCACACGGACCATATGCCGTCATTGCTAGCATATGTTTGTCCATTGAAATTTTAATGCTATTTCACTGCTGAAGACTTGCAGATATGCTATTTTTTTGCTTATCTCATGCCAAAGTACATTTTTCCCTGTTCATCTCTTTGTGCTGAAGCAACCATCTGACTATTCCTTTTTGTTTCTTTTGCATGAGAAGAAAGCATGGGAAGTTGCTCAATCTCCTTTGAAAAACTTGTTTATGATGGGCTTCATGATGTGGATGGCTGGAAATACTGTCCATTTGTTTAGTATTGGGATCACTTTCTCTGCTCTTTGGCAGCCTTTGAGTGCACTTCAAGCTGTTGGCAAGGGTAGGATTCATTGTTTTGATTTCTTTATCTTCTGTTAGTTCACATATATATTTTGCTGAAACTTGTTTATCATTTTGTCATAGATGAAATTGTCTCTTTTATATGCATAAACCTGATAGTAGTGGGTTCTATATGTTGGCAATGTAAAACTGCCTGACTGCCTACGTTTATATAATGGCGTGAGTTAGAAGATCCTCATGGTTCATTTTGGCTTGTGTAAGGCTATCATTATCTAGCATTCTTGCATAATCAAATGAATGTTGCATTTTCAATACTAGTCAATGTAATTCAATGATGATATGAAATAGTATCTTCAATCATTGAAGTTTTTTTTTCTTTTTTGAAGGGGAAAAGGACGATTACATGAGGTTAACGATCATTTACTTCAATAAAAAAGAAATGAGGGACGAGTTTAGAGATAAATTACAGAATGTTCTAGAGAGACAAGCCCAGAAATATCCCTATCTATGTTCTTAACAAATGGTCTTTCCTTTTTGAAGATCACACTGTTTCTTTGAAGCCAAATTCCCCACAAAATAGTAGAAGGATCCACCTGTTCCTTCCTTGATCTGAAACTGCCCTGATGCACAGACTTCCAAAAGCTCTCCCAAGAGTCTACAACCACCCAATTTGGTCCAGCCAATCTCCAAATTTCTGAAGCAAATTGGTAGCCAAAAAAATTGATGATCTACAGTTTCCTCCTGACTTCCATACAAAGGACAAGTCGGATGTTCTGCGGGGACAAACTCTCTTCGTCATGAGTCTCTTCCCTCTCACATCCAGCTGAAAAACTTTTTTTTTTATGGTATCTTAGCTTTCCAGAGCAGCTTGTAATCTCTAAACAGATGTTGGTCTCTCTCCTCAGTCAGGATGCATAAATACCTATAGGCCGATTGGACCAAAAAGGTGCCATATGCCCAAGCCCAACTATCAATTGCCTCAGTCACCGATCTTTGGTTGGCCAGAATACTTTGCAGATTTAGGAAGTACCGTAGCCTCCGATCAGAAAACGGGTTCACAAAAATAGGTGTCCAACAACCCCTATCATTGTCCCAATAATCTGCTACAGTTGCTAGCATGTTGGAAGCCAGAGGGAACATGCACAGATATCTAACTGCCAAGGTAGCAAAAGGTATCCTATCATCCATCCAGAATTTAAAAGTTCTACCATCATCCAAGTCATCGTAGAGCAAATATTTAACCAAAGGAATTATATGCATGATTCCCTTCTAACAATGCGATACCCTTCTAACCGAAAGAATTCTACCCACCCAATCTAGCTTTCCTGCAACCATAACAAGATTCCAATATTGCAATGACCAGACTTTTCTCTTTACCCAGCAATTGGCACACCCATTTACAGAGCAGAGCATCGTTCATGGTACGAAGACCCATGACACCCAGGACCCCCTGATCATAAGTCCTGTGGATCTCTTCCCAAGAAACCATGTGTAAAGATTTAGAGCCTTTCCCTGGCACTTTCCAGAAGAACTTCTAATTTTATTGAGCTCCATTTGTACTTGGCATCTCAAAAGCATACAAGTAGAAGAGAGGAATAGTGGAGAGGACTGATTTTAGAAGGACCAGTCTCCCTCCCTTCAATAATGCTTGTAGCTTCCATCCATCCAGTCTCTTATCCATCTTCTCAAGAACCACCTGCCAATCAACAAAATGTAGCAGTTGATCACTGAGGGAAGGCCAAGGTAAGTCATAAGGAGGGAGACTTGAGGTGTCATCGATACCAAAAGGCAACAAAAGAAGATTTCTGTCGATTAACCTGTAGCCCTAAAAAGTCAGCAAAGATGTCAAGCAAAATTGAGATGTTTCAAGCTGCCTGGATTTTCAAGTCTTGGACTTCCTGCACATGAAAATGCAATTAGAATTCAGTATGCATTGCAATGCCAATTTAATAAAATTGAAATGAATTATAAATAAATGCTTGGTGAACATAAAATCTTGTTAAGTCAACCATTAAAATAAGTTCCTACGTATTTGACTATTTGTCAAGAGAAATATTCTTATTTCATTACTAATTAAGTGAATGAGAATAATGTTTTATGCTATGAATATATTATGCTATAAACCTTATGATAAATTTGTGCAATATAAAAAACAGAAAAATTGCTAAGTAAAAAGAAAGGAAATTGTGCTTTAATATCATTGCCCCAATAAATTCTGCTCCATGTTTCTTTGCATTTATCTTGTTGTTCTAATATTATTTTGATGTTGCACTTTATATTTTATTATTGTCAACATGGTATCAAGTGCTTGATGGTCTAGGATCTTTTTTGAAGTTCCTGTTATTGTTCTTTAGTCTGATGCTGAGTTTTAAGGCCCTTGTGAATGATTTGTTGCATAGGCCTTGAAGACCTACGCCAAAGTTTCAAGTGCTGGTTTCCATGTTGAAGAATAGGCATGCCAATGGCATGTTCAAGGAATGTCAAGAAAATGTCAAAGAATGGATCAAAATAGCTATTTTGAGCACAAATTCAAAAATTAAGTTTTTAATGATTAATAACTGCATTTATAAACATTAATAGTACTTATCTACAACTTGTTAGGAAATTAAATATATCATGATTTTTTTTGGGTGTATTCTCATGCAAGTAAGTGATCTAAAGAGATACATTACTAATACATAAGAGTTTTTGTTCCAAAAATGTATATAAATGAGATGTTGTCAAGTAAGATAAACTTATTAACTTATAAATTATAGTAGTAGTAACACAATGGCAGCAATACCTGCATGAGGCTATTAATGAGCTTATTAACCCTGTTTGGTTGGTTTTTTATTAAGGGAGGCATCTGTTGCATAGGGTGAAAATCACTTATAAGATCTTGGCATATTGGAAAAGATTTGAGATGAAGGGTTTTGTGGAAACAGGACTTTACAAAGGCCTATGATTTTTGGATTGAGTGTTCCTTTGGGCTTCGTTATGTAGGTAAGGGCTTCCCGAATTTGTGGATCACTTGGATGAAGTAGTGCATTACCATGAATTCGTTTGCGGTCCTAGTTAATGGGAGACTAGAAGAAGGTTGGGTATGGGCACAATGTGGAGTTCATTAGGGCTGTCCCTTGGCGTCCCTTCGTTTTGTTTTGGCAGTTGATTCTCTGGCGGTGTGCACTTTCTCGGTTTGCAGGGAGGGGTTGTTGACGGGTTTCAGTCCAGGAGACACTCAGAATTTGCTTCCCCTGTTACAATATGAGGATGGTACTGGTTTTTTCATTGAGGGTGTGCATGAGGAAGCTTGGAATGTCTGCACCGTGCTTGAGATATTTGGTGGCTTCTTTGGTTTGCATATTAATAGGGAGAAATCTTCGCTTCTTCCTTTCCGAATGGAAAAGGAGGGTCAATTACGCAGTGTAGTGCTGGGAACTCCTAGTGTTGGACTACCTATGAAATACGTGTGTGTTACTCTGTCGGATAAAGCGTTGAAGAGCTCGGATAAAGCTCTGAAAATTAAGGATAAGCTTGCAGGTTGGAAGTCGAAGATGCTTTCCAGGGGTGGCAGACTGTGTTGCTTAAGTTAGTCCTTTCAGCTTTGCCTATTTTTCTTATCTCCATGTTTGTTGCGCCTTTGACAGTGTTGAAGAAGATTGACGCTGTGAGA
This sequence comes from Thalassia testudinum, assembly GCA_037157565.1. Lineage (NCBI taxonomy): Eukaryota > Viridiplantae > Streptophyta > Magnoliopsida > Alismatales > Hydrocharitaceae > Thalassia > Thalassia testudinum. The sequence continues at coordinate 98,388,866 of JAZHRO010000031.1, read as the reverse complement.
CGATGGTTCTTTTGGAAAGGGGTGAGGAATACTAATAGGAGGATCTCTTTGGTTGACTATGATGAAGTCTGCAGACCTATCACAGAAGGCAGTTTGGGAGTGTTGAATCTAGATGAATCAGTCTTTCCTTAAGTGGATATTTGGTGTTATGGGTAGGGAGAAATCCCTTTTTACAGATATTGTTACAGCTTGCTATGGAGGAAGTTAGGCTGGTCAGACAGGATGTTGCCTAGAAGAGGAGCTTCCTATTTCTGGAGAGCTTTGTTACATGAGATGTTGGTGGTTATCCTGTTCTTCTATCATGTCTTGGGAGATGGGAAGGATTTCTCATTTTGGTTGGATGACTGGACCAACCATGGTCCCCGTTGACATCTATCCCCGTCTCTTTGGACAAATGATGAAATCCCCGCTTCAGTGTCTAAGTTCTGGGATGGACACTCTTGGTCTTTGATGTTCCAATCTACTCTGTCTGATCAGAGGGTTGTAGAATTTTTGCAGCTACAGGGGACATTGGCCAATTTGGCACCTAGACAGGGTGTTAGGGACGCTTGGACATGGGAAGATGTCTCCTTTTCAGTGAAATCAACTTACATGAAACTTTTTCCTACCAGAGATATTTGATTGGAATCTGAGCAAACACTGTCGGTTAATTTGGGGATTGGCTATGCCTTTGAACGTGAAAATTTTTGCATGGCTGGTAAGGAGAAAAAGACTGATAAAGAAAGCATCTAGGTTGAAGATTGCTCCTCTTTCACATTCAACATGCATTTTTTGTGAAGAGGCTGAGGACAATTGTGAACATCTACTTTTTATGTGCTCTTTTTCTAAGGAGATTTGGGGGGGCATGCAGCAGTCAGTGGTTGTCTCATACTAGTTGGGATAATTTTTGGCAATCTTCTCAGGCTGGGCCATTCAGATGTAAGCGGGAACATGCAACTCCTTTAGCTATTCTCTGGGCTCTTTGGCTACAATGCTTCTATCTTTAGGGGTAGAGACACTTCATGGAAAATATTTGTAGGGATGCCTCCTTTTTCAAGGAGGCATTGGAAAGTATTTAATTTCTTATGTACTTTATTACTGTTGTAGCCATTTTTTATTAATGTAGCGGGATGATCACTAACCATATGTGATAGTCCTTTTTCTCAAAAAAAAAAAAAAAAAAAAAAAAAAAAAAAAAAACTAAGCCTTCTACATAAAGTGCGATTGAGCACACGGATTTTTTTGCCTCTACTTAGATCTATCTTGAGCCATTCTTGAGGTAAGATCAAAGTAATCAAGATCATGCTTGATTGTTTCCTTTGGTGCTTGTCATCCCCTGACCCCTCTTGGAAGACGTAGCATCCAATCTCATCTCTTCTCCAAACTGGGGCATGGGGCATCAATTGCCCTTCTTTGCTAATGTCTACACCACTTAAAATGCATCTCTCTTATTTATCTTCTATTGGTGCCATCCCTATCTTTTCTTGATAATTTGATTACAAACTCAATCATTCCTCATATGGCCACATTTCAACCTTACTATCTCCATTTCTACCATGAGCATTCTCTGTATATTCCTGCAATTGATAGCTTGATACCCAGGTCTATATAGCATGGCATGTCTCAGTCATGCTCTCTATTAATTCCTTTCTAACTTTCGGAGCAATCTTCTAGTCACAAAGTAACAATAATAAGTAATAAGTAACTAGTATTATAAATTTTAGTTATGGTACCCATACTAACTAGTTAGTACTTGCGAGTTACTAGTAAGTTTTTTTCCCAAGAAGGTGCTTACTAGTAAATAATCTAGTAAGTGATGCTAGTAACTCTCGTCTGGAAAAACCCATTGGTAACTGATAGGTAGTATGGACCAACTGTCTGATGTGGTAAACTTGTAGACCTGGTACAAGGTTGATACTAGTGATACTTAATGAAGAATAGAGAGTCTACGTAGGGAATGAACTTCCAAGAAATAAAGGTAGAGCATCAACAGATAAGAATAAGAGGAGAGTAAAGTCTTTAACAACTAAATCTACAAAAATGTGAAGCCATAACCCTCCATGCCATATGTGTCCCTTGCCCTCTCAAACAATTATTTGGGCAAAACAATTAAGGAAATATCACATTTGCCCAAAATCACGTCCCAAAATTTCCTTGAAATCCAACAAAAAAGAAATGACATGAAATTGACATGTTACAAAGCTGAGAATTATGCTTTTTGCTGCTACCTTGATTTGCAACTTGAGATTCATATTTGTGCCAAGATCTGGACAACAATCTCATTTACTTTTGAAGTGGTTGCCTCCTATTACTTATTTGAAGAGAGTTTATTCTTATTATTTGACATGGTTTACATGTAAAATCCACTATTATTGGACCTTTCCAAAATAAAAGAAACCACTATTATTGGAGATAACCATCTTTTCTTATCTTCTTACTATACTTGAGGTCCCTATATCAAAGAGACTCACTTTTCGAAGTCTCTAGTTTTTGATTCTATTCAACATTGCTCGATCTTCAATGTCTCTTTCTTAATGTTAAGAAGTCCAGCTCTCACGTCTTGATTACAGGGAATGTTTATCCACTCTTCTGGTAAGGTTTCTATTAAAGATGCTCTATACTTACAGAAGAAGGTCTTTGCCACCTAACTATTCAATCTGCAAGTAGCATGATGTTGTTTGAGTCCCTACTTGAAGTAGCAAACTCTCTTGGAGGACATCTTCAATAACAAATCTTTTCAGACTTCACTCTCACATCTTTGACTTATCTTCTTGGAGACTTTATAGTCCATCTACTTGATTGCATGGGGATCAATGCCGTAGCTCATTTGGCTGTTCCTTTTGTCTGAAGATTTACTGAGTGAGGGTGGTGTAGTTCTATATCCTGTGTAACAATATAAAGCTTAGCTCCTTCTTGAAGAGTTTGGAGGGGATTATCATATATGGGTTTGGTTCTACAACTATTACGATTATGGATGGTACTTAAATTGGAATTTAGAGTAAAGGTATGGCTGATAAAAGGACCACTATCATGCTATTATTTCTTTAAAAAAAACTATACTATTATTCTCTTGAGAAGAATCAATGAATCATCTGGCTCTCTAGGCCACTTTCGAATGGTTTTTCCCTTCGCATTTTCTATGTTATATCTTGGTGTTCTAGAATTATTTTATCGTTGTGCATACATTCCAACATTATCTCATCAACCTGATACAAAATAAACATTCATCTTGTTGACCTTATAGGGGTCTAACCTTTCCTTCGTATATAGCAGGGCTCCATGCATCAGGCTGCCCACTATAAAAGCACTTGTATTCAAGCCATTGTTGTGCCTACTGAGGATTAAGGTTTTGTTCAGCTCTTTGTTCACTAGGCAATATGATCGAACCAAGTTAGGGCCCTAGGCATAGGGCTTTGCAGGCCTTCCCTTCTGAATTAAATCAAGAATGCAAGCTAGGTCTAGCTGGGAAAATTAACTCTTGCTGAGTTTATTATTTTTTATTTAAATTCTACTGGCTATTCCTTTGAGAAGAAGATGCATCTTTTATGTATCATTCTTGTAAGATTTGCTCTTTCAAAAGAATACAATTGTTGCATTTGTGGAGATTTCGATAACTAGAAAATATTCATTATAAATCTCAAAGAAAACAAATAGAGTTCATCTCTTTATATAGAGAGGAATTATTCCTACTTCTAATCCTAATTCCTAAATATGGAAATAAATTACATCTCAAACAAACTATAAACAAATCCTTACAATTAGGAAATAGATAAACATAGAAAGAGATAATTCTACTTTCCTAATTTTAATTCCCAAATTATCTCTAACACTCTCCCCAAGTTGGAGCGTATAATGTCCAACTTGTAGTAGTGCAACATAAGAACTCCCCCCATTTGACATAGTTCGAGGCTGGAATAGGTAGGTAGGCATGCAAGTAGAGAGGCACACATACACTGGTCTGCAGATAGATGCCTCTTCACCAGTGAATACCCAACTCCTTTGGAGTTAGAACAAAAAAACTAACTTGAAGACTTTTAGTTGAAAGACGATTCCAAGTACCATAGAGGAGATGATCCCAAGTACTGATATTGAAATGGGAGACGATCCCAAGTACTAATACTGATACAGGAGACAATCCTAAGCACTAATTGGCACCTTACACCGGTAAAAAATTCTTCACATTGCAAGAGGACAAAAACCTGATGTAGGGCTTTTGCATATGAGGTTGAGCACGTGGCTCAGTTATCCCATCACTCATCGTCTTTAGTTTCGATCATGTGGCTTAAGGCTTCAGTAGTCCTTTGAGCTAGTAGAACTCCCCTTTAATACAAACAAGTGGAGGAGCGTGGAGTATTACTATAGCTGAGTTGTCGTAGAACACGGAGACCGTAGCAGAAGTAGCGGTCACACAATGGTTGTAGCAGTAGTAGTGACTAGACATGGGAAATATTCTCAAGCAGTAGTATTAGCCACAAGATTTGTGGCAACAAGATTTGTGGCAATAGTAATAGTAGAGGCCTCACTCAGAAGAGATTGTTGGTGCAACAATTTCCATGAAAAAAATGTTTCCAATTTTCAATGGGGTGTGTGCGGGTGGGGTTGAGCCCCCATGATATGAATCAATAGTAATAGGGGATTCTTAACATAGCTTCAGGCTACATGGATCTCATGTCAAGTGTGTTTGACCCACAACCACGTAGACGCAACGCAATAACACCGATAATATCATCAACACTACCATAGATTTAGGCGACGAAGGTGGTTGGACCAACTAGACTGTTGAACCGGGCAAAATCGCTTGGTCTTCTCAAGTGGTGTCATCTGGTCACGTAGCAGCCCTTGCTGCGTGATAGGGGCCCACACATTGATATATGGACCAAATTGGCCCCCCTTGATCAGTGTTTGCATTGGAGACAGGAAAAGCATTGATTCTTGGCAATGCTTCAAGCGAGATGAAGATTGATGCAGAGAAGAGAAGAACTGAGATGAAGATCTCAACAGTAGAGCGACATATGATGTTGCAGATATGAGCCAAGCCCCTGTACATGCACCCCAAGGTGGCGGGTCAATGTCAACCCTAGAGATCAGTGGAGCACGTTTATGTTTCAAGATGGGCTCACTTTGATATCATGTGGAGATTTTGATAACTAGAAAACATTCATTCTAAATCTCAAAGAAAAATAAAGTTCATCTTTTTGTATATAGAGAGATTATTCCTACTTCTAATCTTAATTCCTAAATATAACAAATCACTTCTCAAACAAACTAGTAACATATCATACAATAAGAAAATAGATAAACATAGAAACAGATGTTCATTCCTAAATTATCTCTAACCGCATTCAAAGTTAATTTTCTATTTTTACGTACTAGGCACAAAGGTTAAACCAAGGTCCTGGCCAAGGCCAGGTCATTTGGGGGTAGACTAGAACCTGACTTGGTCATGCCCACAGGAAACTTGTGAATTTAGAAGTTCATAGCTTTCTTCCACTTGTGGATGTTCCTTTCCCAGAAAATGCATTTTGTAGTGTAGCCCTCATTTTTTGAATAAAATACACTAATGACCATTATTGTCCCCAGAAGAGCTTTCACACTTGCACATTTGGTCACTTTATTCTTTATAATTTTTGTGAAATTCGCTGATTGAAAAGAACACCTCTCCTCTTACAAGTTTTATTTTCTTTTCTCTTTTTTAAAGGACTATTATAGCTCAACGTTATTTGATCTGATTCTGCAGTTTTTGAGCCTTACAAGGATCCGAAGGTGGATACACTAGCGCCAAAGTTGCTCTTCATTGCCTTAAATTTGGCAGGGTTGGGGTTAGGCATTTGGAAGGTAAGTCACAATATTTAAAGCAAAGAACATTGGGAGCCCCGATTTGCTTACTGTTGTTTTTCTCCAACAGCTGAATACTTTGGGACTTCTTCCCACGCATCCATCCGACTGGGTTTCATCGCTACCTCCTGCTCCTGTAATTCCCTTCTCTCTTCTGGCACATGAAAACTTGTTTCCTTAGGATCTTGATGTGCTGCTGGTGCTTCTAGTGAAACTATGCTTTTCTCAACTTGGATAATACGATGCCCCTTGTTCAAAGTGCTTTGCTTGGTTGTAGGAAATTGAATTCGCTGGTGGAGGTTTTCCACTATGAGTCTCCAGGCTCGCTATGATGTGCGCTCAAGACTTGATTCATGTGTTCATTAGGAGTGCAAATGCTGATCATCAATTTGCTGCTCGTTGCTTATTATTACAGCACTTCCATCAGAGTCCAGATGGTTTCTGCCTATTGACTAGCTCTTGATTCATTTACTGCAGTTTGGTGAAAAAATCTGTTCCTTTTTCCTACTGATCTTATTGTTATAGACTTACTGCTGCCGGAGCAGGGATCAGTATAAACCGTTTATTTTAGCATATACTCGCTTGTTTTTGACGGGGTTTTGGAGTGCCCCCCCATATATTTAAATGGGAACACGTTTATCACCAGCTGATTAATAGAACTTGGGTAATGATGGCATATATGATGGATGTACGATATTTTACCCTTCTGAACTCTGGACTTCTACCGCTCAGAGTAGGGGCGCGGTGGATTGCCCTATATCCTTGCTGCTTGAGTGCCATCTAGATCACAAGCCTAGGTTGGTTGAAGTGGGAGCAAAAAATCATCTGCACAGAGTTTCCATATCAATATAAAGTTAGTGGATATGGGGAAACACCAGGAAAAAAATTGTGCCCAAAATAAACAATGGTTCGGGTATCCTGAACCTGGACACGTTCAGCTAAGTCCTACTAGCAAAAACTTTCATTCGTCTACAGAATGGAAAAAAACTTCCTTTTTAGGATTATAAAGTGTAGATGCTTAAGGATAAAAACCAACAAAAAGACAAGTAACAGAAAGGAAAAACCTTTCCGATCGTATCTCATCCTAGGAAAATTTTCTATATGTTTTCCCTGTTCCTGGATGGGTGTCATTTGGTTGGTTCGAGGCATCTAAGTTTGGGGTTGGGTTGAGACTCAACAATAAGATTAATGTTGGTATTAGGTTGGCTCGTGGATCTAGTAATTTCAATCTAATCCATCTAAATAACTTGAAATTTCACTATGGGTGACCCGTGAGTGAGAACCATTCACTCAATCCATCCTGATGTTTCAAAAGTAATTGTTGGTTGTATCATTGAATTTTATCTTTGATTTTAATTTTAAAACATAATTATTTCTAATACTTGGCATTAGTTATTGTTTCGTTTGTTTTCGACTAACCAATATAAAAAAAGGTTATGAAGAATATAACAAATTAATTTTGTCAGCAAACGTGTGAAAGAAAGATTTGGATTTCACCTAACTGGATCAATCCAAATTGGTGACTCAAATAGCCTCATGCAATTTAATTCGTTCGGATCATGGGTGACTATTTTGTCGATCTATATACATCCAAACTGATTGAACACACCACCCTTTACCTTAGAAACGGAGAGATGCCACACTATGATTCAAGGACAAACTCCACCCAAATGTTATGCCAAACTTGTATGTCTTACAACGAATATGTTTTGCTATGACAGGCATTAACAATGGTAGTTGCAAACAGACAACAGTTGTAAAGCATCAAACACTAGAATAGAAACCTTCTACCAAAATGAGAAGAACAATCTATTGAATATTATTGCTTCCATCAACCTTATAGAGGACAAAGATGCCTATAGTATCACCCTTACATCTAGCCTATTAAAATTTGTTAGGAAACCACTTCCATCAGCAGCTCGGAAGTTCCATGAGAGAAACATAACCACAGACATTCTCCTCTCTGAGGGAGCGACCTTCTCGTCCATGAGGGTGCCTTATCCCTACTTAGGTGATAAAGAATATTTCCGCTCGCTTCTTGCTTCTTTCTTGCAATCATTAATTCCCTCCGGCACTCATTCATCCTTATGTCACACTTCATCTCATATAGTTGGCTCTCTTTTCTTGCTTTTGCTTTGTGTACTATTGTCCCATAGCATTGTCCTCGTCTATTTTGCTACTTTTTTCTCATCGGTAGCATTTATTTTTCAGTATTCATTTCACCCTTCTCTACCTACTTGCATTTAAGTCTATCTTCTAGGTATAGAATATCGCTCTAATTTGTTAGATGGACTAGGTGAAATTGGAGATTATCAAAAGCATTAGGAAAATGCTACGGAAGGATGAAGAAGAAACGGAAGTGGAGCTAACAGCCAATGACTTGAAGGATCTAAGGAAACGGTCCAAGTGTCTGTTCTTCTCCATTTTAACTGATAAGGAGGTTAATTTGAAGGCGTTGATTGAAGTGTTGTTAAGACCAGGGCTAGCAAGAAGCATCCCCAAGTATTTGAAGTTGCATAAGGAAGATGGATGGCTTACTTCCATGATGAGTCAAATATGAGGTCTGTCGTAAGAAAGTCACTTTAGCACGTTGATGGTGATTTGGTCTTAATCAAGATTGGTTAGCTAAGCACTAAGCCCACTGACTACATATTTGATAAAGCTAGGCATTGGGTTTAACTTTGTAATGACCTAAAATTTGATTTTGAGCCAATTTCAAAATTGAGTGCGTCAAAACAAACCCGTTGATACTTGTTGGGTGTAAATTAGGTTAGCATAACTTGAAAAATGGGAAAACAAGTGCTTTGGTCAACCTTGGTAAACTCTTGGAAAAAAATTGTTCAAAATAGGTCATATTTGGTACTGATGGATTCCTCTTGTCACAAACTTTCCAATGGATCCTATTTCGCGAAAATCCGAATTGTATAGCTCAAGTTACATGTAAAACAACTTAAGTGGGAATGCAAGCATATGTGAACCAAAACCAAGGGTGTTCTTGTCCATATTTGGATTTTTTTAACCTTAGTCCGCATTCTAAAAACCTATAAGAGATGGCCAAGACTTTTGTATCACCGTCAAATCATTTTTGGCATCCTTGTTTTTGAGGAGGAAGGAGAGTTGAGAGAGGAGAAAGGGAGAGAAAGAGATCACTTTTTCTCTCCTTTTCCCTTATTGCTGCACACACAAAGAAGGAGGTGACCACAAGCCCCACACCCTATTGGCATTGATGCATCATACGACAATGTAGGCAGTGGATCGACAATCGACTAACATGTAGGCATCACAGGAGGGAATGAGCATATGTGAGATTGGAGGCGTTGCGCACATTCAATCACACATGGGGATGAATCTATAGTCTGGATTGTGCCACATTAGCGATCCAAGGTGTAAGCAAGCACCCAATCGTCATGCGATGCATGGCAAGGTGACCCTATTCGAACGAACTGATCGATTTAGGAGGCATTTAGATCGGTTTAGGACCTATGACATCTATTTTGACTGGTTTGAAGCATTTCTAACCTCAAATTTGGACAAATAAGGTATTGTTAGAATCATTTTTCAACATATTATACTTCAATTAACTCTAAATTTCATTTTGACCCTTATTTATTTTGTGAAATCATAGAATAGCTTCTTAATGTATGTTTGGCTCTTTCTATTACATGTAGACCTAAAGAGGTAAGCCTCGGAGCAAGTGCAAGGCTTGAGGTGTCACAAGTAGTAGCAGGAGTCTTTGACTTGCCTTAACGGAGTTGCTGTGACCCCTTGGTGAGCCTAGGTAGAGTAGTCCTACCTTTCTCATACATGATTATGATCTGTGTGCATGTTTGAAACAGTGACTTGTTATCTGTCCACTCTCTGTGTGTACCTATTCTTTTGCTGGGTATGAGAGTTTAGGATCATTTATTGTGCCTATTGTTGTTTGGGTACTTGAATGACCTCATTAATACTTGCAAAAGGTTATGTAAAATTAGTTATGTACTCGATTAACGTTGCTATCATGAATTATGCTTGACATGATTATGTAAATAAATGGCTTGTGTCAAGTATGCTACTACATTCTTCATTTTCTAATTTTATAATTAATTTTGTGAATTATTGAGCAAATGAGCTAACAGGTGAATGCATTGAATTATACAGTCTAAACTATGGTAATAACTAGTTTAAATGAACAAGGTACATAAACTCATGTGAATGACAAAGGTGAAACTATAGTAGTATTCCTCATAATGAACAAGTGGGTATGTGAGATCATGTTGGTACTGGACAATGAGAATATGGGAAAATTCTGTGAAAGTAATCAAATAGTTTAGTCTCATGCCTACAAATTATGGCCTTGACTTGTGTTACGTGGCATCTTGAAACTAATTTAGGGAGTGAGATAGCCTTCTTGCGAGTCTCTTGTTAGGCTATTCAACCAACCGGGTAACTAGGTGTTTTTGGTACATGTTATTTAATTTAACATGAGATAATTTTGGTACCACTTTTTATACTTTGTAGTGGAGAGGACTAATTGTGTGCCAGTGCAGAATAGTGTCCCTCATGTGTAACACATGAGTTCGTAATCAGCATTTCACTTAGGTAGAGACCTTAGGGTGATTAATTGAGCTGTAGGATAGGTGTAGGTCATTCTCCTGGCCAAGAGAATGTCTTGCATTGATCTTCCTATTTGGATATCGCAACGATATCTCCTTACACCTTCTAAGGAAATGATTATGGGGAAATTATAATTGTAAAATGTGAAGGCACAAACAACTAGGAAATGGAGTAATAATTGAGTAATTAATGTAAACTAATATGAGTAAGTACCCATTTTTTGATTTCTTATAGCTTCTCTAATTTGCACTTTGTATTTTTCTTCTCTACTCAGTTTTTGTTGACTTTTCTATTTAGACTTTGTACTTAGGTTATGCTGAGTGGTAATCAAATTTTACGGTTGTGGGAGGAGACAATGCCGGTTGGCATTTTGTACTGTAGTTGGTCTATAGGTTCTATAGGACCTTTGTAACTAGTTTTAGTTTATTTTTTTGCTTTTCATGTCATTTAGTATTGTTTTCTTTAGTCTTGTACTCTTTTCTTTTGTTGATGGCTATAGATAATTACTTTCAAACTTCTAGACACTTATTTCTATTTCAATTTCCCTTTTCTTCTTTATGCTTCATGTGTGATGTTACTCGTTGTGCATATATTGCGCTTTATGGTTATGTGTTGGAAGACTGAGATCTTAGGTAAATGTTGAGAAATCGACTTGGGTCCCTGTTAGGGTGAGGGTCTAGGTCGTAACAAACTCTATGATTTTCCACTGGAGTGCAAGTGCAAATTTATGCTCTTGACTATTGGGTCAAAATTTGGAGATAGTTGATGTTGGTCCAAATGAAACTTTTAAGGGTCAGTTTATCAAATTAAAAATGGATCTTGACATTGAGAAATATCTTAATAGGATGGTTTATGTTAAAGGTAATGGGTGAATGTTACCCATCCTCTTCACACACGAGAGGTTCCCAAAACTTCATCTTTTTTGTGGCTTGTTGGGCCATGAAACTAATGGGTGTGACAAGTTAGCCAAAGCCAGATTGAAGCAAGAAGAGCTAAGAATAGTTAGACCAAAGAAATTGTGTAGAAGGAGATAACCTTTGATATGGTGATGATTTGAGGCTCCTAAACATGGTTGAGAAGGAATGTTTAAATTTTAGATTAGGTGAAAACACTAAACGATCTTACATTAGGAACAAAGTTCACAAATCCCTGATGGCTCCAACTTAGCCCCACCTTGAGCATCCAACATTAGGTAGTTTCTACCCAACATTAGATAGGCTAGAAATGGCCTATACTGAATTGTTTTCACCTCCCATCCACTATTCTCAGGTTATTAATCATTAATTAGAAAGCACTAGAGGGGGAGTAAATAGTACTTTAGGTGAAAATTAGAAGCTAATTTGAACTTGAGTAGAAATTAAACTAAAATAATTGAACTAAATTAAAATGGACAACCCACAACACAAGAATATATAGTGGAAACCCAAAATAGGGAAGACCACTATTTAGGTCTCCTAACTTAGGATTTTGCCTCAAGTTAATCTCGGAAAACTAACCAGTACTTGTAGGGTACCAAAGTCTTCTTACAACCACTCTTGATTCCCCAATCAAAAGGAGCAACCCCTCTCCCTTGAGAGGAAGGGGACTCACAACCTAGGCCCTTAGAATTACAGTAGACTAGACTAGAAATGAATAAGGACAACTCAATATATTCCTATGGACAAGCCCCCAAATAGATATGTAATTCTAATGCTTATGAGCTATCTAGGAAAACAAGAAATTACTCCTTTGGGGTGTAGGAGAGTGTAGCACAAAACATTGTTTAACATTAGATACTTAGGTGTAAAGTTTGTTATCTCCTAGATGCATACAATTGTGTAGGATACCTGACCTAACGTTAGGTAAATAATACCTAACGTTAGATATACAGGTTTATGCCTATCAAGGAGATTAAAGGGTTAAAATGAGCTCTAAAGAAGTCTAGATAATTATGACCACTTGATTTTCACTTCATGACCTAATTTAAGGTTAATTAAGTCTATTTGGGTCAAGTGTGGTGCTCTTGTGAAATTTGCATATGAGACCCCTATGTTTTTACTAATATGAACTATATTGGGGCTCTCCTTACATTCTATAAGGAATACAATTTCAACCCATTTTCCTATGTTACAAAGAGACCTAAGACTCAAAATCTTGAAGAACACTTCAATAGATTGGTCTCCTTCTTCTTGCCTTTGAATCTCATCAAATTGGCCCAATTCTGAAAAACATTCTCACAAGTGGAATACATATAATCTAATTTTAATCCCAATTATTTGATATGTTTGTTATTATGAAAACTATTAATTAAGGATAAATGTGGTACCTAATTACTTTTGCACCCACATAGTTGACCTATAATCAACCCTTAATGACTTAAGTGTTGATTAGACTAATTTAGGCTATGTGAGTGTGTCCTTGTGAATTCTATGCATGATGCCCCTAATTTTAGTTTAAAATGATCTAGAATGGGAGTCTCCTTACAATCTATCAAAAAGAAAGCCAAAATTACAATTCTAAGTCCTAAATTACATTATGACTTGATTGCAAGACCCTTTAAAAGAGCTCTTCAAACCTTATTTGATCTCCTTGACTTATTAGCCTCAAGTTTTCTCATTTCTCTTGAGTTTAACTAGGTTTCAAGTCTTTGTTCATTGAGTCATGAGTTTGTGATTCTTCTTCTTTGTGATACATGCTCATGCTCTTGAACCTGATTTGACCATCAATGCGTGCTCATGCTCTTGATTCTCACAATTTATCTCTTAGGATCCTTCCAATTGCGTGTTAGTTCTCATACAGGCACAATATACATATATAATATGACTATCCAATATTAATCTCGACATTTAGAGATGTTTTTTATCATCAAAACCACGTATTAGAGGTAATTAAGGTGTTTAATGACTTATGTACCTACATTAGGTTCCTTCAATGGTCGGTGGGGAGGAGCAGTGGCCAGAATGCACTAAAGAAGATGAAGCTAGATCGAGTTTTGAGGTGGTGGATGCTAGTTCAGGTGAAGTTAATGCAAAGTTGGGCATGGCAAAACTAGGAAGATCTTTGAAACCTACTATTGCCAAATTGGGTAAGAGCTCGAGTCCTATGCTGGAGAAGAAAGAAGATTTACCTTTCCCATGTAAATTCATCTCCCTATATGATGTATACAATAATTTAGGCAACCTGTCTCCCATGGGCTAATCCTTCCATTGACCTCTTTGGTGCTTCACATCAAAAACTACCCATTATTAACTCCACCAAAAAGAAATCGACTCCCTATATTATATCCCCCTTATTGCTGTGTGTGTCCCACCACTAACCTTGGTAAATGGTAATGCCCCTCCACTTATTCCTAATTTCTATACGGTTGAGGAGTTAAACCTGATCACCCACCCAATTGAGGCCACCAAAGAACTGAAGTCCACCTTTATCGGCTTGAACCAAAGCACAGTAACCAATCCTATGATTGGTCCATCCATTAATACCCTACCCATGTCCACTTTGACCAACATTCATACCCAAAGCTGTCCCATTAATGCCTATACTACTATACTTGATGCTATTATACCTGATGCAAAAACTTCTCTTCCCATTCTGATGACTAATGAGGAGTTTTCCACTTTAGAGCTAGAGAAAAATATTAACAAGCAAATGAATAGTTCTTAATCATAATCAATGGCACTCAAGAAGAGGAAAAGTTTTAAGAGGATTGCCTGTGGGAGTTGTATTCTCTAGGAAAATACCCCACTAGTGAAGGAGTTAAAAAGAAGTTTGTTTGGACTCGGAAGTACTTAAGACCATGCTTGGTAGGTGAAGCAATGAAGCCAAGGTTGGATATGTAGTAGTTGGAGATGAGGGCTATGTGGCTAGCTTGAAACAACTGCCACTGCCCAAATGAACATTCTATCTTGGAATTATACAGGGTTGGAGACTCCCTTGAGTTCAACATTTTAAAAGTCTCCTTTGATCAACCTTAGTGGATATTTCTTTCATCTCGGAGACTTACGTTTCGGTTAACAAAGTGAAGAAAATTACCACGAGGTATACAGAGGCTATGATGTAATTGCAGTGAGTGTGGAAGGTTGTTTGGGTGAGTTGACATTATTGCACAAATAGGGAGACAATGTAAATCTGGTTTACCTAGAATAACACTGCCTCATTTTGAAAAATTGGGTCGAGCTCTTCTTCTTGGCATTTGGGATGTACATATGGCACTCCAAGACACGAAAAGGAAAACTTTTTGGGTGAGCATGATTAGGTTGTTTGAGATAATCTTTTTTGCATTGGAGATTTCAATGCCATTTTGGGGAGGGACGATAAATTTAGGGGTGTGGCAATTCCAAGTAGAGAGTTTTGCTAATTAAAGAAGCTTTTTGGGCAAGCTAGGTTTGGTAGACCCTGGTTTTGTGGGGCAACCCTTCACTTGGTCAAATCGCAGAAAGCCACGTCACTTAATTATAGAGGACAACTTGCATAGTTTTTGTATCTAGTGGATGGAGTCTCATTCATCCTTCAGTTGGTGCAACCCACTTGTTTGCTATTGGAAGCGACCATAACCATATTCTTTTGAGGACGGGGAGAAGGAAGATTGCTAGAAACTCTATATGGAGATTTGAAGCAAGCTAGTTAGGTGTGCATGGGTTTAATAAGGTGATCAAATCCAATTATAATACTTTTGTATGGTATGCAAGGTAACTAATTTCAAACCACAAATTGTATTTACAATATTACAACATGCTTAAACTATTATGTTGTAAATGCAAGCAAATGAGAAAAGACAAGACATTTAGAAAATAATTAAAAGTAGTACTTTCATGTCAACAATTTTCTCACACCAAATAGAAACTAAATATAATAAATTTTATAATCAACTAGAGATCTTCATTGACAAGTTATTATTTTGTGATGTCAAGATAGGAATAAAGAGTGTGACAATATATGAAAATGATAAAAAGAAGACATGATACTATAGAGCGATTTTTACATAGATGCTATTAAAAACTATCGAAATTAATTTTTTACCATTGGATTGCAAATATTGCTAATAATGCTACTATGACACTTATGCCGTTAATGTAAATGCCATCCCATTATCTCTTCGTTAATTCACTAACTAGGGTTAGGGAAAAGTTGACTCGAGTTGAGTTAAAAGTGTTAATCTCAAAGGGAAATGGATGGTGCTGATTAAATCCATCTTTGGGGATGGATCGGATGGATATGATTTAATAGGATGAGAGTCCCACTCTCCTTCGTCTTCCTCCTTCCTCTTGACAACTCCATCACCGGCGTCGCAAGCTGCTCCTCTTTCCTCTTCCTCCGATCTTCTCCTTGTACTCGCTCCTCCTCCCTCTTCCTTTGACCTCCCCACTCCCCATTTAAAGTGTCACGACCTGGTCCAAAATCCCTACAGGATCTGAGATCGGCTCGCTTCGGTTAATCCCAAGATCCAGTCGTCCAATAAGAAATAACCAAGTAACATTCATTAAACAACAATCACACAAGTACAGTAGCTTAAGCAGAAAGAAATTTATAACAAGGGGAAAATGAACAGTAATATTATGTCATAATACAACCATCACAATAAAATGAGTACATGTAGCAGAAGACAAAGCTGTAGAAACTCACTATCAAATAATAGAACTAAAGCTAGGCTCAACTAGGCCCGACGTCCTCAGCAGTCGGTGGCTTGGGCTGCTCAAATCCCTGACCTGTACAGAATTTATTTAACTGGAGTCAGCGAACGCTGAGTAGAGTGGTGGCTAAGAAGTAACATGCATTTAACAAGTAGTTAACATAAACTTTTCCATTTTCCAATTATATTATACATGTGGGTGCATAGAGATCTCTAATTAGGATTTGTTAATTAATCTTCTTGTTCCCTATAGGAACGATTTTGCTTGCAGCTTTCTGTGATATAGGATGCCCACGTGGCACTCTCCTGGCCGGGGGAGTCCCACCGTGGTAGTCCTATACTCGGTCTACTACGATCGTGACGTAGCGGTGACTACGGCACACGTGATAAGCGCGTGGGTAGCTACCTCACACTAGCACGTGGTCAGTTGTTTCCGTTAGCGGGTACGCCTCAATGTACAGTGCGGAATAGTAAAGGGCCTTACCCTCTCAGAACAGAACAGGGGTCTTGCCCCTCAAGGGTCTCGCCCCTTCTTAGTCCGCGTACCCTCGTCCGACTACCTCGGTTTACCCAATGGGCTGACGAGAGTCGGTGTAGGGTGGCCATACCTAGCCTCAGGCCCCTTGGGGAGGATAGCTCCCCCCTACACTAAGTAGCTCACCTCAATACCACGTACACGAGGGCCAGTAAGAGTCGTCGTAGAGTGGCCAAACCCACCCCGGGTCCCAACCCAAGGGCAGCAAGCTCCCCTCTACACTACAAGGGATAGTTGATCTCTTCGGTACCACATACACGAAGGTCAGCTTACCTCTCTTAACAGCTACCCATAGGCAGTAAATTCCCAGAACCATCCGGTTCTCCGTAGTACGATGTTCTTGTTTACATTCCCCGTGGGGTTCGTACAGGAGTTTCTTTTTCACATCCGAGTTGGAATGTTCAGAACAAATAGTTCAATTTCCATTTTATTACGTAGGGCTCCATTTTTGATAAAAATAGGCAGCTTTTGATTACTCAATCATTCACATGTAGTTTCTTTTAACCCTAGTGTTCATGCCAAGACCTAAGGTTCAAGAATTTATTTTCGAGTATACGTTTATTCCTTCCTAGGGTTCATCTCAAGTCCTAGGATTACTTACTTACATGTATTAAATTAAAGATTTAAGGTTGTAACCACTCTACCTGGGTAACTGGGTGGAATGGGGGCTCGTACAGTGCCTCCCGACATCTCCACAAGTCTCGTACGCCCGACAGACTGGAGACCTAAAACATGGATTAATGGGCCAAAAGGTTCAGAAGGATATAAACAAGGTATCATTATACAGAGAAACTCGTACAGAAAACAGAGATGGTTCGTTTATGGAAAAGCGATAATAATAGGGCCTTGCATGGCCCAAAACACGCTGTCAGATGGAAATTAGATGTCTGGGAAAGGTCCCAGACGTCTTAAAATAGTTCTCAAGGATACCTCTCTTGGTGTTCCACTATCAGATGTCTAGAACTCAATGCCGACGTCCAAAGACTTCGTCAAACGTCTGGGGGTGCTCCCGGACGTCTGAAACTGCCTCGGCTACGCTCTTACCTTCTGACACATACACGTACGCTGTCAGGACTTGTCAGAAAGAATAAGTACGGAAAGTAGATCTCTATCTGACGTCTTTCTCTACCTTTGGACGTCCAGTAAGATGTCTGGGTGTCTCTCTGGCCGTTTGATTTCGTGGAAAAATGACTTCCGTGGAACCGCTCTGGCTCCCCTTGCCTGCAGGTGTTGCAGCAGAACGGTGCTCCACCCTCCGTTCTCGTGCTTCCTTTCACTCGGGCTCTCCGCTCTTCACTCGCTCTCGCCCTTGCTCTGCTCTCGGCTATGGGGTGGGCAACGAAGAGGAGGTGGAGAGGTTTATAAAGGGAGAGGAGGTGAGGGGGGCGGAAAGGTGAAGCATGGTGTGAAGTGGCGTCGCAGGAAGAGGTGCGGTGAGGGAAGAAGTATGGCGTGCGTACGTTCCACGCTGAAAAGCATTTTTAGACGTCTGGTGAACATCCCAGACGTCCGGACAGACGTCTGGTGAACATCCTAGACGTCTTAAATGGCCAAAGGGGGGTGGTGGGTCGTTTCAATATAACAAACGTAAAGGAAGTTTCGTCCCCGAAACTTGAACTGAGTAGGGTGCGAAAAATATAACATAGCAGCGTATAATAAACTTAAAGAGGACTGAAGTAGGTCAGAAGAGTCATACCTTCGAAGAGTTTTGGTTATTGCTCTCGCATCGCCGACTCAGGCTCCCAAGTTACGTCTTCTTACCGCTGGCTTTTCCATAGGACTTTCACCAGGGGTACTTCTTTCCGCCTCAACCTCTGAATGGCTCGATTTAGTATCTGTATCAGTCTCTCGAGATAGGTCAGGTCATCTCCCACTTCGATGCTCTCGTGGCTAAGGACATGGCTGGGGTCGGCGATGTATCTTCTGAGGTTGGACATGTGAAATACGTTGTGCACTCCAGAAAGCTAGGGAGGAAGGGAAAGACGGTAAGCGATGGGTCCTACCTGCTCTAAGACCTCAAAGGATCCCACATATCTTGGTGCAAGCTTCCCTCTCATCATAAACCGCTGCATGCCTTTCATCGGTGAAACACGGAGAAAAGCGTGATCTCCAACCTCAAATTGTACCTCCCTATGCTTCAGATCGGCGTAACTCTTTTGCCTGCTTTGGATAGTACGCAGTCGTCGATGGATCTGTTCGATCACCTCCTGACTCTGGCGTATCAGATGGGGGCCGACCTCCCACTTGGTCCTCACCTCTACCCAACTTAAGGGGGTCGTACACTTCCTCCTGTACAGAGCTTCATATGGTGCCATGCCAATGCTCGAGTGGTAACTGTTGTATGCGAATTCTGCCAGAGGCAAATGCTCCTCCCAGGAGCCTCTCTAGTCTAGTGTGCAACCGCGTAGAAGGTCCTCAAGGGTTTGAATGGTGTGCTCTTACTGTCCGTTTGTTTGGGGGTGATAGGCTGTACTAAACTTCAGACATGTCCCCAAGGCTTGCTGAAATTCTGCCCAGAACTGGGAAGTGAAACGAGTGTCCCTGTTTGAAATAATTTCACGGGGAACCCCGTGAAAGCGTATTATGTCTCTGATGTATCTTTCTGCCAACTGTGCTTGTCCATAAGTGACACGGATTGGCAGAAACCGTGCCGTCTTCGTTAATCTATCCATAACCACCCAGATTGCATCATGCCCTCTCTGTGTCACAGGTAACCCCACTACCAGATCCATAGTGAACTTTCCCACTTCCATTCTGGAATGGGAAGTGACTGCAATGGCCCTACAGGCATCTGATGCTCGGCCTTCACCTGCTGGCATATTAGACACTGCTAGATGAAAAGGCCAACATCCCGCTTCATGCCTCTCCACCAAAAATCACGTTGTAGGTCGTGATACATTTTCATGTTCCCGGGATGTATGGTAAATCTGGATCCATGAGCCTCAGTCAAGAGCTCCCTCAACAGCTCCTCATCTCTAGGAATGCACAAGCGTCCCCTCATACGCAGAACTCCGTCAGTGAAAGAGAATTCTCCTGGGTTCCCTGCCAATACTTGATCTCACTGTGCCCGTAGATATGAGTCCGTCATTTGTTTAACCATGATGCGATCCACCAACTCTGGTTGTGTCTGCCTCGCAACTGTCATTGCCCCGCAATACCCCTGTGTCTCCTGGAGTCGCCAGCTGCTCAACTCCTCCATGAGCCTCCAACTTTGTGCTTGTAAGCAAGACAAGTGGGCGGGTGCCTTTCAGCTCAAGACGTCAACTACCACATTGGCCTTTCCTGGGTGGTAGGAGATGCTGCAATCGTAGTCCTTCAGGAGTTCCAACCAACGTCTCTGCCTCATGTTGAGCTCCTTCTGGTCAAACATATATCTGAGGCTCTTATGGTCAGTGAAAATCTCGAACGTCTCTCTGTACAAATAGTGCCTCCAGGTCTTCAATGCTAGCATGACTGTTGCTAGTTCTAGGTTGTGGGTGGGGTAGTTATGCTCGTGGGGCTTCAGTTGCCACGAAGCATATGCGACAACATGACCCCGCTGCATAAGTACACCCCCCAATCCATGCAATGAGGCGTCTGTGTAGACAACGAATTCGCCGTTGCTGTCAGGGATGGTGAGTACAGGGGCTGAGGTCAACTTCTCTTTCAGCTTCTGAAAGTAAGACACACTCGTCTGTCCAGGTGAAGGGTACGTCCTTCTGAGTCAAAAGAGTCAGAGGATGGGCAATCTATGAGAACCCTTGTGTAACGACCCGGTTCCCGAGTCCCTACGAGACACGAGAACCGGACCGACTCTACTAATCCCAAGACCTAGTCGTCCAACGAGGAATTAACCAAAAGACAGTAAAATAAACCACATTCAGCATGAATATAACTAACAGTAAGAAAGTACAGCAGTAAGGAAAGAAACTACTACAGTAGGTACCACCACAACAGTAAAACAACATTTATCATATAACAAGAACTGCAGGTAAAGAAGGTACAGCGGAAACAAAAACTACTCAATAGAACAGAAACAAAAGAGGTACAAAAGACTGTGGTAACTCTACTGGACCCTA
Organism: Thalassia testudinum; assembly: GCA_037157565.1. Classification (NCBI taxonomy): domain Eukaryota; kingdom Viridiplantae; phylum Streptophyta; class Magnoliopsida; order Alismatales; family Hydrocharitaceae; genus Thalassia; species Thalassia testudinum. The sequence goes on along the minus strand of JAZHRO010000031.1, from coordinate 98,368,255 downwards.
CTCGGCCCAGCGTCCTCTGCAGCCGCCGACCCTGGCTGCTAAACACCTGGTCCTGAAAAAGGTAACGAGTGTAACACGTCAGCAAAACGCTGAGTAGAGTGGCAAACTAACTAAAGGCAACAGTAGAGTGTACAGTAGCTGTTATGTTCTATTACTTTCTTTATTTACATTTTTCAATTTTCTCACTATTTCATTTATTCCTCAGATCTTTTACTTGATCTCAAATGTTCCTCGTGGGAACGATCTTAATTGCGGTCTTTTCCAAAAAGTAGAAGTAGCACGTGGTGCTCTCCTGGCCGGGAGAGTCCCCCGTGGTGATCCTACCCTCAGTCAACCACCCCAAGGTCACTGACAGACGTAACGGTGACTACGGCACGTGCGATAAACGCACAGGTAGCTAACCCATACTGGCACGCGGTCAGTCGTTTCCGTTAACGGGTGCGCCCAAAGCACAGCACGGAACCAGTACAGGGCAGAGCCCTCTCAGTAACACGGGGTCCAACCCCTCCACAGTAACCAAACCGGGGCCTTGCCCCTCCACAGTCCGCGCACCCTCGCCTGACTACCCTGGTTTGCCCCAGTGGGCCTAACAAGTCGGTGAAGGAGGCTAGCAGAACCCCGGGGCCCGTGGGGTAGCTAGTACTCTCCTAACACTAGTAGCTCTCCTCGGTACTACGTACACGAGGGCCAGCAAGTCGGTACAGAGCGGCCAATCCTAACCCCGGGTCCCTGGGGTGGCTGGCCCCACTCTGCACTAAACAGGTACAGGTACTTCCCTTGGTACTGCGTACCCAAGAGACAGTACGAACAACATCTCAGTTCCATTCCTTTCTCTTTCCAGGAGTTCCACTCCTAATCCCCCGTAGGGTTCCATCCTTTAATCTCAGAACATCTTATGTTTCACTTTCCAGTTTCACGTTCTTACAAACCATGATTTCAGTCATGTTCCTTATTCATAACAGGCAGCTGTTAATTCAATTTACAGGCAGCTTTATATATTCCTTTCCATTTTTCCAAGACTGCAGTAATATACATTCCACTAGTTTTTCCATCCTAGGATTCATGCCATATCCTAGGATCTATCATACAATCTAGTTTTCCGGCCCTAGGATTCATGCAACACCTAGGAGCTATCATTCCACATATTTCTCATTCCTAGGATTCATGCAATGTCCTAGGTTCTAGTTATGGTTCCATACTTTAACAGATTTTATTAATACTTAAAGCCACTCTACCAGGTACAATGGGAGTAATGGGGGCGTGATCAGGAATCCCGCGTGCCTCCGCGACTCTCAAGACTGCAACTGAACGAGGTCCTATCACAAGGATCAAACACAAGGAGTGTCTCAAAACAGTGTATAGCTACTGTAGACGGGTAGAGGAATTAATTCTGAAAAGAACGCAACTCGAATCGCGGAAAACGGAGCCCGAACGGGCCCTAAACGGGTCGAACAAGGCGATACTGTGCAAAATCAGACGTCTGGAACTTCTTCCAGACGTCTTAAAAAGTGGATCAGAGAATTACCTGTTCAGGGTGGTTTCCCAGACGTCCAGAAGTCTGCGGGGACGTCTGGCCTAGCTCCTAGACGTCCGATGGTCACCCCGGACGTTTGGAGGTCACTCCCGCCGTCTGGTACAACTTCCAGACGTCTGATTCGCAAAGGATGGCGAATCAGCGAGCCTGCGCACAGCCAACTCCCTCCCTCAGTACGGTCAGTCAACAGGAAGGAAGAAGAAGGCGGAAAACTCACCTTTTAGACGTCTGTATGAACTTCCAGACGTCTCCCTCGCCGTCTGGCTATCAACCCAGACGTCTGATTCTGGAAATTTTTCCAGAAACAGGGCGCTGCTCGGCCTCCGCTCGCGACGCTCCCGCGTCGCACCCCGCGCGGCTACTGCTCAGATCGCAGCAGGTCCCTCTCCGCGTCGCTCCGTGCCCCCTGCGCCCTCCGCCGGCCGGCCAAGCCGCTCCGGCGAGCTCGCCCTCACGACAGAGCTCTGCCCTCGCACGCCGCACCTCCGCGCTCACTGCGGCCGCCGCTGCCGCCCTCGCGTTCGCTCGCTCTCGCGCACAGGAAGGAGAAGAAGGAGGAGACGGGAGGCGTGGCCCTTTTAAGGCCGCGCAAGGAGGAGAGAGAAGGTGCCAGGCCGCCTGCAGCCGCAGAGAGAGAGAGGGAAAAAGAGAGAGAGAGGAATCGCGGGTCTGCGTGCACAGGCGCGCAGACGAATCTCCCATGCGAAAATAACTATTTTCAAGACGTCTGGAAACGATCCCAGACGTCTGTTCAGACGTCTGGATGTGATCCCAGACATCTGGACCGACGTCTGGGCCACGCGTTCGTTACAATATAACAAACTCAAAGGAAGTTTCGTCCCCGAAACTTGCGCCAACTAGGGTGCGGGAAAAAGATGTCCAAATAACCATAACAAACTCAAAGAGGACCGAAGCCGGTCCGAAAAGACGTACCCGCGAAAAGCTCTGGGTACCGCTCCTGCATTGCCGCCTCAGGCTCCCAGGTAGCCTCCTCGTACCGCTGGCTCCTCCACAAAACCTTTACCAGGGGTACTTGCTTTCGTCTCAACCTGCGGATGGCTCGGTCTAGGATCTGCACTGGCCGCTCGGGGTAGGTCAGGTCGTCGCTCACCTCGATGCTCTCGTGACTCAGTACGTGACTGGAATCGGCTACGTACTTCCTGAGGTTGGACACGTGGAACACGTCGTGCACACCAGAAAGCTGCGGGGGAAGGGCAAGTCTGTAAGCAACGGGTCCAACCCGCTCCAGGACCTCGAAGGGCCCCACGAACCTCGGCGCGAGCTTCCCTCTCACCCCAAACCGCTGTAAGCCCTTCATGGGCGAAACACGAAGGAAGACGTGGTCCCCAACCTCGAACTGCACCTCTCTACGTCTGCGATCCGCGTAGCTCTTCTGTCTGCTCCTGACAGTGCGGAGTCGTCTGTGGATCTGCTCAACTACCTCCTGACTCTGCCGGATCAACCTGGGGCCAACCTCCCACTTGGTCCCCACCTCAACCCAACTCAAGGGTGCCGTGCATTTCCGTCCGTACAGAGCCTCGTAGGGAGCCATGCCGATGCTCGAGTGATAACTGTTGTTGTATGCAAACTCCGCCAGGGGCAGGTGCTCCTCCCAAGAGCCCCTCCAGTCCAGTACACAGGCACGCAAAAGGTCCTCAAGTGTGTGTATCGTGAGCTTCGACTCTCCGTCCGTCTGGGGGTGGTAAGCCGTGCTAAACCTCAATCTCGTCCCCAAAGCCTGCTGAAACTCAGCCCAAAACTGGGACGTAAAGCGGGTATCCCGGTCGGATACGATCTCCCGCGGAACTCCGTGTAGTCACACCACATCACGGATATACCTCTCTGCCAACTGTGCTGGTCCCAAAGTGACTCGGATTGGCAAGAATCGCGCTGTCTTCGTCAATCTATCCACTATTACCCAGACTGCGTCGTGTCCTCGCTGGGTAACAGGTAAGCCCACCACCAAGTCCATGGTGATGCTCTCCCACTTCCACTCTGGCACTGAAAGCGGCTGAAGCGGCCCTGCAGGCCTCTGATGCTCGGCTTTCACCTGCTGGCACACTAAGCACTGCTGCACGAACTCACCCACATCCCGCTTCATCCCTCTCCACCAAAACTCGCGTCTCAAGTCATGGTACATTTTCGTGTTTCCGGGATGTATGGTGAATCTGGAACCGTGTGCCTCAGTCAGGAGCTCTCTCAACAGCTCCTCGTCTCTGGGAACTCACAACCGTCCCCTCAAGCGTAGCACCTGGTCTGTGAAAGAGAAGTCCCCTGGGTCCCCTGATAGTACTCTGTCGCGCAAAGACTGCAAGTACGGATCGGCCATCTGTCCCGTGATGATGCGGTCTATCAGCTCTGGCCTGGTCTGCCGTGTCACCGTCACTGCCCCACAGTACCCTCGTAACTCTAGAGGTCTCCAACTGCCCACCTCCTCCAAAAGGCTCCAACTTTGTAACAGTAGACTGGCCAAGCGTGCGGGTGCCTTACGGCTCAAGGCGTCAGCCACCACATTGGCCTTTCCCGGGTGGTAGGAGATGCTGTAGTCGTAGTCTTTCAGGAGCTCCAACCAACGTCTCTGTCTCATGTTGAGCTCCTTCTGGTCAAAAGGATATCTGAGGCTCTTGTGATCTGTAAAAATCTCGAAGGTTTCACCGTACAAGTAGTGCCTCCATGTCTTCAGCGCGAAGACAATAGCTGCCAACTCTAGGTCGTGGGTAGGGTAGGTATGCTCATGGGGCTTCAGTTGCCGCGAAGCGTAAGCGACCACGTGACCCCTCTGCATGAGCACACCTCCTAACCCCTGCAAGGAAGCGTCCGTGTACACAACAAACCCGCCACTACTATCAGGGATGGTGAGCACGGGAGCCGAGGTCAACCTCTCCTTCAGCTCCAGAAAACACGCCTCACAGGCGTCTGTCCAAGCGAAAGGCACGTCCTTCCGGGTCAACTGTGTCATAGGACACGCAATCTGTGAAAATCCTCTGATGAACCGTCTGTAGTAACCTGCCAGTCCCAGGAAACTGCGAATCTCAGTGACTGAACGCGGTCTCTCCCACCTGAGCACTGCCTCGACCTTGGCGGGGTCCACCGCCAGGCCGTCACCAGAGATCACATGACCCAAGAAGGTCACCTCCCTCAACCAGAACTCGCACTTGCTGTATTTGGCGTACAGCCTGCGTCGTCTTAGAGTGTCCAGAACCATCCGCAAATGCTGTCCGTGCTGCGTCCGATCTCTAGAATAGATAAGTACATCATCTATGAAAACCACCACAAACTGGTCCAAGTACGGTCTAAACACCCGGTTCATCAGGTCCATGAAAGCAGCGGGGGCATTGGTCAGCCCAAACGGCATGACCAAAAACTCGTAGTGTCCGTACCGGGTGCGGAAAGCTGTCTTGGAGACGTCGGTCTCCCTGATCCTCAACTGGTGGTATCCAGACCTCAAGTCTATCTTGGAAAACACAGTGGCACCCCGCAACTGGTCAAACAAATCGTCGATCCTCGGCAGCGGATATCTGTTCTTGATGGTGACCCTATTCAGCTGTCGGTAGTCCACACAAAGGCGTAGGGTCCCATCCTTCTTCTTCACAAACAGTACCGGGGCTCCCCAGGGAGACGCACTGGGCCTCACGAAACCTTTCTCCAAAAGGTCCTGCAACTGGGACTTGAGCTCTCGCAGCTCAAGCGGTGCCATCCTGTATGGCGCGGTGGAGATGGGGCTGTTCCCTGGTACTAGTGAGATCCCAAACTCGATCTCACGCTCGGGCGGTAGTCCTGGTAACTCGTCTGGAAACACGTCGGGGTACTCTCTGACTACCGGGATGCTCTGGAAGTCTGCCTTAGGGCTGGGCTCTGCCACCACACAGGCTAGGAAGCCCTCACACCCCTGGCTCAAAAGTCTCGCCGCCCGAAGTGCCGAGATGCACCTGAAACCTCCGTCCACTAGCTGCCCGTGAAACTCGAAAGAAGGCAACTCCGGAATGGAGAAGACAATCTTCCTCTCAAAACAGTCTACCAAGGCGTGGTAAGCGGACAGCCAATCCATCCCCAGAATCACTCCAAAGTCCTCCATCTGTATCATAATCAGGTTAGCTGGCAGGCTATGTCCCCCAATGCTGACCTCGCAACCCGTGTACACCTCCTCAGCTACAAACAGCTGACCACTCGGACCTTTGATTACGAACGGATTCTCTAACAGTGTATAATCCTGGTCCAAACTAACTGCGAAACTGGCTGCGACAAACGAGTGCGTAGCGCCGGAATTGAAAAGCGTGTAAACGAGTCTACCAGAAACTGAAACCATACCTGCTACCACGGATCCCGATGCTCTGGCGTCCCTGTGTGTTAGGGCGTTGATACGCCCCTCAGCTCTAGGTGCGGACGAAGCAGCCACACTCTGCGTCGGACGGGTAGGTGCTGGCCGGTACCCTCCTCGCGACTGCTGTCCTCCTCCTCGTGCCTGGGAACCGCGGCCTCCTGCGCGCCCTCCAGTGCTCTGCACGGGAAGTATCTGCTGACCTCCTGCCCTAGATGGGCAGTCCCTCCTGATGTGGCCCGGCTGGCCACACTGGTAGCAGAGGGGAACCCGACTCCCGCCCTCAGTGAGTCCCTGCTATCGGCTAGGCGGGGGTCCGGTGCTGGCGACTGGCCCCTGTCGAGGGCCCCCAAAGGCCACTGATGGCCCTGTACAACGTGACGGCTCTCCTGCGGACGCCACGTGTCTCCTTTGAGTCCTCCTAACACGCCTAGTGTGGCGGCGAAAATCTCGTTCCACCACTAACTCCCCTGTCATACGCTCGGAAGGGGGAGGGGGTGGCGACGTGGGTGGAAGCTGAAATTCTTCTCGAACCACCTCTCGAATCAGTTGGACGAGGTCCGGAGACGGTATGCTCAGGAGAAGAGGAGGGGTAGTATGTACTCCAAGCCCGACACATCTGTCCCTCGGGCCCCGACCTCGGCCGCGGCCCACCCTCCTAGCTCCACGACGAGGCATCTCCTACAATGGAGATGCGAAACAAAACGAAAAACGTCAAAACAGACGGTACCTAACGAAACTTCTAAGAGCTCATGTCAAGAGATATGTTGTGGTGGCTACTCTAGTTATAAACCTGTGAATTGGTTATTTTCCAGTCAATTGATTCACTTCTCGGGACGACCTTGCTCTGATACCATCTTGTAACGACCCGGTTCCCGAGTCCCTACGAGACACGAGAACTGGACCGACTCGACTAATCCCAAGACCTAGTCGTCCAACGAGGAAGTAACCAAAAGACAGTAAAATAAACCACATTCAGCATGAATATAACTAACAGTAAGAAAGTACAGCAGTAAGGAAAGAAACTACTACAGTAGGTACCACCACAACAGTAAAACAACATTTATCATATAACAAGAACTGCAGGTAAAGAAGGTATAGCGGAAACAAAAACTACTCACTAGAATAGAAACAAAAGAGGTACAAAAGACTGTGGTAACTCTACTGGATCCTACTTGGCCCAGCGTCCTCTGCAGCCGCCGACCCTGGCTGCTAAACACCTGGTCCCGAAAAAGGTAACGAGTGTAACACGTCAGCAAAACGCTGAGTAGAGTGGCAAACTAACTAAAGGCAACAGTAGAGTGTACAGCAGCTGTTATGTTCTATTACTTTCTTTATTTACATTTTTCAATTTTCTCACTATTTCATTTATTCCTCAGATCTTTTACTTGATCTCGAATGTTCCTCGTGGGAACGATCTTGATTGCGGTCTTTTCCAAAAAGTAGAAGTAGCACGTGGTGCTCTCCTGGCCGGGAGAGTCCCCCGTGGTGATCCTACCCTCAGTCAACCACCCCAAGGTCACTGACAGACGTAACGGTGACTACGGCACGCGCGATAAACGCACAGGTAGCTAACCCGTACTGGCACGCGGTTAGTCGTTTCCGTTAACGGGTGCGCCCAAAGCACAGCACGGAACCAGTACAGGGCAGAGCCCTCTCAGTAACATGGGGTCGAACCCCTCCACAGTAACCAAACCGGGGCCTTGCCCCTCCACAGTCCGCGCACCCTCGCCTGACTACCCTGGTTTGCCCCAGTGGGCCTAACAAGTCGGTGAAGGAGGCTAGCAGAACCCCGGGGCCCGTGGGGTAGCTAGTACTCTCCTAACACTAGTAGCTCTCCTCGGTACTACGTACATGAGGGCCAGCAAGTCGGTATAGAGCGGCCAATCCTAACCCCGGGTCCCTGGGGTGGCTGGCCCCACTCTGCACTAAACAGGTATAGGTACTTCCCTTGGTACTGCGTACCCAAGAGACAGTACGAACAACATCTCAGTTCCATTCCTTTCTCTTTCCAGGAGTTCCACTCCTAATTCCCCATAGGGTTCCATCCTTTAATCTCAGAACATCTTATGTTTCACTTTCCAGTTTCACGTTCTTACAAACCATGATTTCAGTCATGTTCCTTATTCATAACAGGCAGCTGTTAATTCAATTTACAGGCAGCTTTATATATTCCTTTCCATTTTTCCAAGACTGCAGTAATATACATTCCACTAGTTTTTCCATCCTAGGATTCATGCCATATCCTAGGATCTATCATACAATCTAGTTTTCCGGCCCTAGGATTCATGCAACACCTAGGAGCTATCATTCCATATATTTCTCATTCCTAGGATTCATGCAATGTCCTAGGTTCTAGTTATGGTTCCATGCTTTAACATATTTTATTAATACTTAAAGCCACTCTACCAGGTACAATGGGAGTAATGGGGGCGTGATCAGGAATCCCGCGTGCCTCTGCGACTCTCAAGACTGCAACTGAACGAGGTCCTATCACAAGGATCAAACACAAGGAGTGTCTCAAAACAGTGTATAGCTACTGTAGACGGGTAGAGGAATTAATTCTGAAAAGAACGCAACTCGAATCGCGGAAAACGGAGCCCGAACGGGCCCTAAACGGGTCGAACAAGGCGATACTGTGCAAAATCAGACGTCTGGAACTTCTTCCAGATGTCTTAAAAAGTGGATCAGAGAATTACCTGTTCAGCGTGGTTTCCCAGACGTCCAGAAGTCTGCGGGGACGTCTGGCCTAGCTCCTAGACGTCCGATGGTCACCCCGGACGTCTGGAGGTCACTCCCGCCGTCTGGTACAACTTCCAGACGTCTGATTCGCAAAGGATGGCGAAATAGCGAGCCTGCGCACAGCCAACTCCCTCCCTCAGTACGGTCAGTCGACAGGAAGGAAGAAGAAGGCGGAAAACTCACCTTTCAGACGTCTGTATGAACTTCCAGACGTCTCCCTCGCCGTCTGGCTATCAACCCAGACGTCTGATTCTGGAAATTTTTCCAGAAACAGGGCGCTGCTCGGCCTCCGCTCGCGACGCTGCCCGCGTCGCACCCCGCGCGTCTACTGCTCAGACCGCAGCAGGTCCCTCTCCGCGTTGCTCCGTGCCCCCTGCGCCCTCTGCCGGCCGGCCAAGCCGCTCCGGCGAGCTCGCCCTCACGACAGAGCTCCGCCCTCGCACGCCGCACCTCCGCGCTCACTGCGGCCGCCGCTACCGCCCTCGCGTTCGCTCGCTCTCGCGCACAGGAAGGAGAAGAAGGAGGAGACGGTGGAGACGGGAGGGGAGGCGTGGCCCTTTTAAGGCCGCGCAAGGAGGAGAGAGAAGGTGGCAGGCCGCCTGCAGCCGTAGAGAGAGAGAGGGAAAAAGAGAGAGAGAGAGGAATCGCGGGTCTGCGCGCACAGGCGCGCAGATGAATCTCCCGTGCGAAAATAACTGTTTTCAAGACGTCTGGAAACGATCCCAGACGTCTTAAAAGGCGTCTGGGGCACGCGTTCGTTACACCTTGGATAAATCGTTTGTAATAACCAGCCAACCCCAGGAAATTGTGTATCTCTGTCATCGAATACGGTCTCTCCCACTTGAGTACTGCCTCTACCTTGGCTGGATCCACAGCTAAACTGTCCTCTGAGATCACATGGCCTAGGAAGGTGATTTGTCTCAACCAGAACTCGCATTTGCTGTATTTGACATATAACCTGTGCCATCTCAAGGTATCCAAGACCATGTGAAGGTGTTGCTTATGCTGCGTCTGGTCTCATGAATAAATGAGCACGTCATCGATGAAAACAATCATGAACTGATCCAGATATGGCCGAAAAGTGCGTTTCATCAAGTCCATGAAAGAGGTAGGGGCATTGGTCAATCCAAACGGCATGACCAAGAACTCATAGTGGCCATACCGTGTACGAAAGGTTGTCTTGGAGACGTCGATCTCCCTAATCCTCAGCTGATGGTATCCTGGCCTCAGATCTATCTTTGAAAATACCGTGGCATCCCTCAGTTGGTCGAAGAGGCCATCTATGCGTGGTAACGGGTACTTGTTCTTGATGGTGACCCAATTCAGCTGTCTGTAGTCAATGCACAGCCGAAGAGTACCATCCTTCTTTCTCATGAACAAGATGGGGGCTCCCCATGGAGAGGCGCTGGGCCTTATGAAGCTTTTTTCTAGCAGGTCCTGTAGTTGTGTCTTGAGCTCTCGCAGCTCAAGCGGGGCCATTCGGTATGGTGTTGAAGAAATGGGGCCTGTCCCCGATATCAGTGAGATCTCGAACTTGATCTCGCACTCAGGTGGTAGTCCTGGCAGCTCCTCTGGGAAGACGTCAGGGCACTCACAGACCATTGAAATACTTTGTATACTGTCCACGGGGCCAGGTTCTTCTAGGATGCAAGCAAGGAAGCCCTCACACCCTTGACTCAGTAGCTTCGCTGCCTGAAGTGCGGAGATGCATCTGAGTCCGTTTACAGGCTGGCCGTGGAACTCGAAGGGAGGCAGCCGTGATATGGAGAAGACAATCTTCCTCCCAAAACAATCTACAAGGGCGTGGTATGCAGCCAACCAGTTCATCCCTAAGATTACACCGAAGTCATCCATCGGAATCATGATCAGGTCTATCGGGAGACTGTATCCCCCTATCATGACCTCACAATCAGTGAGATTCTCCTCGGCAACAAATACCTACCCACCTGGTCCTCTAATCAAGAAGGGCTCCTCTAAAAGCACACTGCTCACTCCCGTGCAGACAGTGAAACTCGTAGAAACAAACGAATGCGTGGCTCCGGAATCGAAAAGAGTGTAGACGAGTTTGCTGAAAATAGTAACCATACCTGCCACTACGGAGCCCGAAGCTCTGGCATCTCCGTGGGTTAGGGCGTTAACACGCCCTTCAGTCCTCGGCGTAGAAGAAACAACCGTGCTTTGGGTCGGGCAGGAGGCAGCGGGCCGGTACCCTCCTCGTGACTGCTGTCCTCCACCTCGGGTCTGGTATCCGCGGCCGCCAGATTGGCCTCCAGTGCTCGGTGCTGGGAGCGCCGGCTGCGCTCTAGTCCTAGATGGACAATTCCTCCATATGTGGCCCGACTGGCCACACTGATAGTAGAGGGGTATGCGACTTCCCTCTGTCTGTTGTCCCTGCTGGTGACTGGGCAGGGGTCTGCTGCAGTCGGCTGATCCCTGTTGGGGACACCTATAGGTCCCTGGTGGACCCACAGAACGGGATGGTTCCCCTGCTGGTGTCTGGTGCCTCCTCTCCCGGTGGCCCTGTGAGTGCTCCTACGGGTAGGGCCTCTTCCGTCCTCCTCCATCAATATCTCGTGTGGACGGGTTGGTCTCCTCGTAGGTCATGGCAGCCTCAACTACGCGGGAGAAGGTAGGCAGCTTTAGGGGCTTTACGTACCCCTGGATGGTTGGTCGGAGACCCTTGGTAAATCTCCACAGGCACTCCTCCTCAGTCGATGCGACTGTCGGGGTGAAGTGTGACAGCTCTAGAAAACGTGTATGGTACGCGCTAACTATCGTTGCCCTTGGCGGAGAGTGTGGAACTCCTGCCTCCTCTGATCCTGCCAAGTCTATGTGGGAAGTACTGCTCTCAAAAGAGCATCACAAACCGGTCCCACGTCAGATCTCCCTCTTCCTGTCCTCTGACCGCCTTCCATCACCTGTGGGCTGCACTCTCCAACTGATACGTGGCGAAGGCCACGTGGCATTCTGCAGGAGGACAGAGGGTGTCGAAGATCTTCTCCATTTGTTCCAGCCAATCTTCTGCCTTAGACGGGCTTTCCTCCCCCTTGAAAGAGGGGGGCTTCAGCTTCCTAAATTGGCTGAAAACCTCATGGTGTAGCTGTAGCGGAGGAAGGGGTGTACCTCCAGGCAAGGAGGACTCGTGCCTCGAAGTGTCTGAAGGGGGTGGTAGAGGATCACTCCCTCCCCCTCCAGCTCGTCCAGCGTCGTGGTGGCTTGCCTGCCCCACGGAGGATTCCCCCTTTGCATCCCCAGGAAGGGAAGGTTGAGGAGGAGGCTGATGGAGCTCCTCCCGTATAAGACTCCGGATCAGTTGGGCGAGGTTTGGGGCCTGGATGCCCGGGAGGAGAGGTGGAGCAACTCTATCTTCGGCCATTGCTTGTCTTCCCCTATGACCACGTCCTTGGCCACGACCACGTCCGCGGCCCACCTCAATAGCTCCCTGGAGAGGCATTTGCTACTCAAAGATCGAGGAGGAACGAGATTATTGGTGCCTATTTGACCAAAGAGGTGACGTGAGACTCGAATATAATAACCAAGAGAAAATGTTGTGATGGCTATCTTAGTTACATGTATAAGTGTGGTGTTTTCCGAACTACTTGGTTCGTTTCTTGGGACGACCTTGCTCTGATACCATCTGTCATGACCCGGTCCCAAATCCCTACAGGATCTGAGATCGGCTCACTTCAGTTAATCCCAAGATCCAGTTGTCCAATAAGAAATAACCAAGTAACATTCATTAAACCACAATCACACAAGTACAGTAGGTTAAGCAGAAAGAAATTTACAACAAGGGAAAAAGGAACAGTAATATTATGTCATAATACAGCCATCAAAACAAAACGAGTACATGTAGTAGAAGACAAAGCTGTAGAAACTCACTATCAAATAGTAGAACTAAAGCTAGGCTCGACTAGGCCCAGCGTCCTCAGCAGCCAGTGGCTCGGGCTGCTCAAATCCCTGACCTGTACAGAATTTATTTAACTGGAGTCAGCTAACGCTGAGTAGAGTGGTGGCTAAGAAGTAACATTCATTTAACAAGTAGTTAACATAAAATTTCCCATTTTCCAATTATATTATACATGTGGGTGCGTAGAGATCTCTAATTAGGATTTGTTAATTAATCTTCTTGTTCCCTATAGGAACAATTTTGCTTGCAGCTTTCCGTGATATAGGATGCCCACGTGGCACTCTCCTGGCCGGGGGAGTCCTACTGTGGTAGTCCTATACTCGGTCTACTATGGTCGTGACATAGCGGTGACTACGGCACACGTGATAAGTGCGCGGGTAGCTACCCCGCACTGGCACGCGGTTAGTCGTTTCCACTAGCGGGTATGCCTCAATGTACAGTGCGGAACAGTAAAGGGCCTTGCCCTCTCAGAACAGAACAGGGGTCTTGCCCTCAAGGGTCTCGCCCCTCCTCAATCCGCGTACCCTTGTCCGACTACCTCGATTTGCCCAATGAGCTGACGAGTCGATGTAGGGTGGCCATACCTAGCCCCAGGTCCCCTGGGGCGGATAGCTCCCCCCTACACTAAGTAGCTCACCTCGGTACCACGTACACGAGGGCCAGTAAGAGTCGTCGTAGAGTGGCCAAACCTACCCCTGGTCCCAACCCAAGGGCAGCAAGCTCCCCTCTACACTTCAAGGGATAGTTGCTCTCTTCGGTACCACGTACATGAAGGTCAGCTTACCTCCCTTAATAGCTGCCCATAGGTAGAAAATTCCCAGAACCATCCAGTTCTCTGTAGTACGGTGTTCTTGTTTACATTCCCCGTGGGGTTCGTACAGGAGTTTCTTTTTCACATCCGGGTTGGAATGTTTTGAACAAATAGTTCAATTTCCATTTTGTTACGTAGGGGTCCATTTGTGATAAAAACAGGCAGCTTTTGATTACTCAATCATTCACATGTAGTTTCTTCTAACCCTAGTGTTCATACCAAGACCTAGGGTTCAAGAATTTATTTTCGAGTATACGTTTATTCCTTCCTAGGGTTCATCTCAAGTCCTAGAATTACTTACATGTATTAAATTAGAGATTTAAGGTTGTAATCACTCTACCTGGGTAATCGGGTGGAATGGGGGCTCGTATAGTGGCTCCCAACATCTCCACAGGTCTCGTACGCCCGACGGACTGGAGACCTAAAACATGGATTAATGGGCCAAAAGGTTCAGAAGGATATAAACAAGGTATCATTATACAAAGAAACTCGTATGGAAAACAGAAATGGTTCATTTGTAGAAAAGCGATAATAATAGGGCCTTGCATGGCCCAAAACACGCTGTCAGACGGAAATTAGACGTCTGGGAAAGGTCCCAGATGTCTTAAAATAGTTCTCAGGGATACCTCTCTCGATGTTCCGCTATCAGACATCTGGAACTCAATGCCGACGTCCAAAGACTCCGTCAGACGTCTGGGGGTGCTCCCGGACGTCTGAAACTCCCTCGGCTATGCTCTTACCTTCTAACACATACACGTACGCTGTCAGGACTTGTCAGAGAGAAAAAGTACGGAAAGTAGATCTCCATCAGACGTCTTGCTCTACCTTCGGATGTCCAATAAGACGTCTGGGTGTCTCTCTGGTCGTCTGATTCCGCGGAAAAATGACTTCTGTGGAACTGCTCTGGCTCCCCTTGCCTGCAGGTGTTGCAGTAGAACGGTGCTCCACCCTCCGTTCTGGCGCTTCCTTTCGTTCGGGCTCTCCGCTCTTCACTCGCTCTCACCCTCGCTCTACTCTCGGCTACGGGGTGGGCAACGAAGAGGACGGGGAGAGGTTTATAAAGGGAGAGGAGGTGAGGGGGGTGGAAAGGCAAATCATGGTGCGAAGTGGCGTCGCAGGAAGGGATGCGGTGAGGTGCGGTGAGGGAAGAAGTATAGTGTACATATGTTCCATGCTGAAAAGCATTTTCAGACGTCTGGTGAACATTTCAGACGTCCGGACAGACGTCTGGTGAACATCCCAGACGTCTTAAATGACCAAAGGGGGGTGGTGGGTTGTTTCATAAAGTAACCCATCGCAACCTCCCCCTTTTGATTTCCCCCATTCCTTTTCTTGTAAGAGAAAAAAAGTGTGAGAAAGGCCACCTCCTTCCTCCTCTCCAGTCCACCTTCCTGCTCTTCATTCCTTCCACCATCGATGACGTTACAATAGATGTCGTGCTTGTCGACGAAGAGGTCAGGGAGAGTGGTGGTGATGTATAGAAGGATGAGGGAGGAGAGGGAGGGTGGCGCCTTGACCTCGCCCAAGACATCTACCATTGGGCCTCCCTTTGCCCCAACCTCTGCCTCCACCATCGCCCTTTCCCTTTCCCCTTCTACACCATCCTCCACATCTCCAACCACCACTGCCACCTCTCCCACGTCATGTCCCTTGTCCTCGACCTTGCCCTAACCTGGAGCTCCTCCTCCTCCACATTGCCATTCTATTTTCCTCCTCCCACCTCCGCTTCCTCTCCCTCGACCTTGACCTCCTCGATCTCCTCCCTTGCCTTTGCCTTTGCCTTTGTCTCCACCCGTCTCCTCCCCATCCTCTCCACCATGTGATTCTACAGGGAGATGAGGGGAAAGGGGCTAGTGTTGAGGTCATAGGTCTACATGGTGCTCACTAACTACTTGTCGATGGAGCGGAGGTTCAAGAGGCGACCAAGGTGGTGAGGGACATGGTTACAAACAAGGCACTTGCCAAATGCTTGCTGGTGGTGGTGGTGTTATTGTTGTTGCTTGTTGTTGCTGCAGATTTTGTTGTCATGTTGTTGTTGCTGCTTTTGTTGTTGTTGCTCTTGTTGTTGATGGAGCTTGCAAATGGATTTCATCGAGATGAGGATGATTCAACATTGGAGCCTGAGAAACAAGCTCTTGCGATGCTTGTGTTTGTCGGGAAGAGGTTAATGGTAGAAACAAACGCTCGTTAACTTAATCAAATGAATCTTAAAGTGATACTTTTGTAAAATGGTTATATTTTTCAGTGGCATTAATAATAATATTTGCAACTTGGTGGCAAAAAATAAACTCGATGGTTTTCAATGGCATCTATGTAAAAATCCATACTATATACCATAATACATGATTACTTAAAGTGCACTTGTCAAGACTTCAAATCATATTCGAATATAATCTCCTCTATTGTAAACTTCTTTGAAACTTCTATCTTAATTTACGTAATTAAGTAATTTCGAAGAAATCATCTTCTATCTTGTTACAGAGTCTATATTTAATTATCTTTATAGCTGAAAATGCCATCTCTGTTATTGCAATTGAAATTGGAAGGGTTAAAACAAGTCAAATTAGTCTATCAATCAAATAATAATTTTCCACCTTTTGTCTTTCCATCAATTTTTGACAAAGATTTATCACATTGGCAACAATTTTCAAAATAGGATACGTGGTGACATTGGACTTGTAATGAAGCAATTATTTTTCTAAATTACATTTCTCATGATCTGAGAAGTTTTTTGGGTAAAAATCTTCTACCAACTTACATATGTTGGCACTGTTGAATAGCTTGTAACCATCCCTTGGATCTAGAGTTGCACTAAGAATAAGGAGATTAGTAGTGTCTTTACTAAATAGACTATTGAGTTCTAATAGTTGATAGTTAGCAATAGCAGTGAATGCCTACTCGATAATGATGAAGCAAAGTAATATGTGCTATTTGGCCATGAGATTTTACTTGATTTGTGCAACATAGAGAGAATCCATATTTGGTACATTGATTTCTCATATGTTACAAAATGATATAGCCTTTTTAAATAATGAATCCCAACCATTCTCTTTTAATTAATACTTTTTTGTTGAAGAAATAAGTTCCATAACATTCAAAATATTTAAATTCTTTTGTTGTAAGCCATGGTATAGATCATCTGCTATTCTCAAGATTTCTTCCACAATATGTAAGATAAGAACAAATTCAAGGGATGTAATAGCTTCAAAAACTTCATCTGCTTCTCCACGTTGTGAATAACTATCTCTGTCATCAAAATTTTCATAGGTCCCTTACATACTACACTGTACATTCTAATGAAGTTACATATTGATTTATAATGAGAACTCCAATGAGTTTCATCTGGACGTTGTAGGGTTCCAATTGTATTAAATTATGTACTTGATTTAATTTCATTTATAGAAAGTAAATATGAAATATCATTGGCATGAGTAGCTTGTAATTCATCAAGACGTTTAGAAGAAGCATTTACAATGTTAGCAATAAATGTTAACTTGTTAAAAAACTTGTGAACTGGGATTACCTCTCTGGAAGCTATGACAAGAGTTAATCGAAGGCGATGGGCTAAGCAATGAATGTAATATGCATATTTGCAGTCTATCATAATTAATGCTTGTAACCCATTCCATTCACCATGCATATTGCTAGCTCCATCATAACCTTGACCTCTTATTCCATAAATATCCAAATTATTCTGTAAAAGTACTTCAAATAATTTGTCTTTTAGAGTTAAAGCTTTTGCATCCGGTACATGAATTAAAGCAAAGAAATGTTCATGCAAGAAATCATCTTTATCTGCAAACTTGAGAACAATAACCATTTGCTCTCTCTTAGCCTCATATCTAGCCTCCTCAATTTTGACGCAGAACTTTGCACCTCTAATTTCTTCACATATAGCATCCTTTGTTTTCAAATATTTGAAGAATTTTTTTCTAAACATCAGGTGATATATATTTGACATTTTCTGGAGCATCCTCCAATACTACACTGTCTACTTTGTCATTATAAGAGGCTAGAAGTTTTATTCATTCAACAAAATTTTCTTGATTTCTTGAATATGCCCATTCATCATTACCCTTAAATGTGCATGCTCAACCATTGCACGGCATCTATTGTTGTCTTCAGATGTAATCGATTTTCCTAAATTTATCTTTAATCATGCTTTTGAAGTATATGCTATATGTGTTGTGGCTTATTTGGTTTATTAGAGAAAAGATAGCAAAGAAAATAGAACATAACATTTTTATAAGGAGAGTATTCTAACCGAGAGTCTTGTTGAAACCAAACTTTTTGAAACTACCAACGGCGCTTTTCATTGCTATTAAATTGGTATTTCTCCATTGGATATTGGAAAGCCCCCTGATTAATATAAGTATGGATAATATGCTCTTTTTTTCCACATGATACTCTTAAATCTACTTACGTAGTCTTGGATCACATTCTAATGAACAAACATCTATGTTATGAATTTTAGTTCTTTAAATTTTGGATGACAGAGCGTCTTGTTCTCTAGGATTGTCACAAATAGGTCAAATTTCTGAACCATCATTATTATCTTGTTTTTTCTTGAAATATGATGTAGTGATCCTTTTTTCCATGCTTTAACCTAAATAAATTAAAATAAAATATAATGGCAAACTTGAGCCATGAAATATGGTAGTACTATATAACTACAAGCTTGGTACGTATATTTCTAAAGAACCACAGTAAATCTAAAAAAATGCAGGATTTATTTGACAAGGCATGATGCTCTAAGATATATGTCAAGGCATAGATGACTATAGGATGAATGATATCATGTTGCAAATTAATCTATTATATAAAACGTTCATGGTGACTATTTATTATGTATATGTATTTTTTTCTCACACACAAACAATGCATATAGTCGTTCAAGGTGGACCAAAAAATGATGCGTATATATGCCCTTCTACCTCAATTTGAAACAAAGAACAACCTAATTAATGTTAGATTGCAAAAGTTAACAAAGGAAAATTGGCAAAGAAACTAAAATTTAAGACATTTTACTAGAGATTACTTGCATTTTTCTTCTTATCTCATGATACTATTCAATATATATATTTCGGTATTTGCAACTATTATCTATTAATGTTTTTATTAGAATCTCAGTTATGATCTCATTTATGATATTAGCACTCAAATTATGAACATAAAACATTGAACAAAAGCACACTCCCAAAATAAAAAGACACCAAATCTAGTTTTTCTAACTTGATACAAATTCACATATACGTAGAACAGGAAGTATCACAAATCTAATTATTCCCTCCAAAAAACATCCATTCCTTCCTTAATTACTAATATCATTGAAGTTTTGAACTTTTCAATACAACACCCCAATTCCAATTCTAAATACCTAAAAGTTGAACAAAAAACACTTTCACAGAACAAAAATGATTCCAATTCCAATATTTCCACCCTAAGACATTTATAGAAACACATAACACCCATCATCACAAATCTAATTATTTCCTTTAAAACCATTAAGACCTCTCCAATAATGCTAGCTCCATTGAACTTAATAAACTCCCAATCCAAAACATCCCAATTCCAATTCGGAACATAAAATACTGGATAACACAACCCAAAACCAAAGTAAATTTCAATTCCGATATTTACACCTTGACACAAATTTACAAAGAGACGCATAATAGAAATCTCCAAAATCTAATTATTCCCTTCAAAACAATTCTTTCCTTCCCATAATGCCAACACTACTAAACAATTCCAATTTTGAACACAACAAACTTAAGACAAAACACACTCCCAAAACAATACAAGACACCAAATCTAACTATTTCCACCCTGACATAAAATTTACGGAAACAAAGAACATCAACCAATTTTTTCCCTTTATTAAAAAAAAAAAAAAACAAGAGGGAAAGAGATGAGAAAAAAGTACCTGAATACTCGTGAGACCTGATAGGTTGACATTGTGACACGATGGATGGAGTTACATGGGTGTGGAGAGAGGTCATCAACGAATTTTCCAATGGTTTGGATGGGCATTGGCCAGATTTTGGAATGACCATTGGGATTCCTACAATCCTCATTTCCCAACGAAATGGGGGGGGGGCGGGGGGGCCAATGGGGGAAAGTAATTGGGGGAGGGAAGAACATGAAGTAAGGTGTTACTTTTGCATTTGCTTGGAGGTTGTCGCCTCACCCCCACCCCCTACCCCCCTCCCAATCTCCGTCACTGGATTGAATGGATCACTCTCCCATGTGGGGGAAAATAGGGGACCTTAAGAACATTAAGAAATGCTTTGTTCATTTTTATGATGTATCATGTAGATGTGAGTGGTTAATGGAGATGATTTATATTTGCTTTAGTAAGGATGATATGTTAGAATTATAATGCGAACCGTCATACATTATCACAGAATTATACGTTATCATATACATATGTATTTTACATCACGTTTGTGATTCTTAATGTGATCTACTTATATTAATTGACCACTCACATGTCATGAGGGTATAGGAATTAATACATAGAAATCATACGGGAAATGTAATTTTTTGATGGTTAGAATTGTCATTTCAAGTTTTAATGGTTTTGGTCCCCAGAGGGGTATGCGAGGAGTGGGCGGGTTTTGTTTTCTCTGTGCCCATCGTAGAGAAATAAGGAGCCCTTTGGAAAGAACTCAAGAGTCACTTCGTCTTTGCCTTCTTCCGCACTCTCTTGCTTCACTCTCTAGAAGTACCATCGCCATTGCCTCTCGTTGGAGAAGTAATCCCAGCGATTCGGAGGATCAGAATGTGCATCCCCTTCACATCTCCTGTTACGATGGATTCAGGTATATTTCCATCGTATCTCTCTTTTCTTTTGTTGTGGGTTGATGATTCATCGAAGGGTTGTTCTTGGGATTTAGAAAATCATTTGTTTTAGATTTTATTCAAATTAAATCCATCACGACAAAGTTATAGAACAAGAATGGAGGTGGTGCAGCTCTATCCCTGATGATGAAGAAATTAAAATTATTCTCTTCCATATGGACCCTTGCAAGAACCTTGGTTCGAATGGTTACCCTGCTTTATTTTATTAGAAGTATTGGTATGTGGTGGGTGTTGATGTGTGATTTTGTACAGGAATGCTGCACGTCCTGTACTATGCCTCATTAGATGAAGAATACATATTTGGCACTTAAGTAACCAAAAGGCTATCGCCAATTACTCTTACTATTAAGAGTTGTTGAGTTGTTTTTGTTATTTTCTTATTTTGTAAGGGTGACTTTGAAATTTACCCATTAGACCACTCTCTATATACGAGAGCTTAGGGTTTCTGAAATAAACTCAACTTTTTCATCCTACATGGCATCAGAGCAACGATCCTAGACTGGGCGCTTGGTATCCCATTGAGAACAACCTTCGTAACCCACCATTGTACCCCTCTCTCTCCCTTCTCTCACTAGTGCTTGTAGATCCAACAGCACAGCCACCCTAAGGGCGATCGACAGAGGTTGCTGTTAAGATCTCAGCATCAAACGTCTTTTAGGACGTTTGGGAGTTGGTACAGACGTTTGGTCAGATGCCTGGAAATTAATTTTTTCGGCGTACTGTTTTGCGTCTGCGCGGGCATGCGCACGCAGACTGAACTGCCGCCCTCCTTTCTTCTCTCTCTTTCCTCTCCGTCCTGCAGGTGTAGCTTTCCTCCTCTCTCTCTCCCCACGACACCTTCAAATACCTCCCCCTCTCCTCCCCCTCACCATCACTCCACCGCCTTCTTCTTCTTCTCCGTCCTGTTAGTGTGAGAGTGAGCGGGCGAGGGCAGCAACTGCTGCCGTGTGTGCGTGGGAAGGAGGGGTTGTAGTGAGAGGGAGGGAGTTAGAGCGCGAGGGTGCGAGCTCATCGGAGCAGCCAGGGCCGGCCGGCGGGCGCGCTGTGGGAGAGTGGCGCTGGGGAGGTGCTGCTGCAGCTTAGGCAGTAGGCAAGCGCGGCGCGGCACGGTCGTGCGCAGTAGGCGGAGGGCGAGGAGGTCCTGATTCTGGGAAAATTTCCCAGAATCAGATGTCTGGACCTACGTCCAGACGACGCAGGAGACATCTGGAGGAAGATCCAGACGTCTGAAAGGTACGATATTTTCCATTCCTTCTTCTTTTGCATGTACGGCCATGCAGCCATTCCGTCGAAGGGTTCTGCCTCATTTCATGTTAAGGATGGTCGCGTACGCGTGCAGGTTTCGTTCGGGAAGGCACAAGGGCATGCCCTTCCAGACAGATCGGACATCTAGGCACAGCACTAGACGACGGAGAGGGTCTCCAGACATCCGGAGTGACAGTCGGATGTCTGGAACTAAGTTCAGACGGTTCAGCGGGATTCTGGATGCCTGAAGAACCGCGCAGAGTGAAGGTATGACTTGAACCATCATTTAAGACATCTGGAAGACATTCCAGACATCTGATTTTGGGCAGACTTGTTGCTTTTGACCCATTTAGGGTCCGTTCGAAGTTGATTTTCGCGTTTGAAATTCCGTTCTTCTCAGAAATTGTTCCTCTACTTGTTTAAAGTATTTGTATCCTGTTCTGAGTAGTTCCTTGTGTTTGATCCTTGTGTTAGGACCCCATTCCGTTGCGGCTTTGGGGGTTGCGGCGGCGAGAGGGCTTGCTGATCACGCCCCCAGTACTCCCGATTTTGCGGGTAGAGTGGCTCCCTTAAATTATTTACCAATATTTATGCACTTGTGAGATAATTAATAGATTCTAAGGTGTGGCATGAACCCTAGGATTGAAAAACTAGATTGAACGATAGATCCTAGGGTATGGCATGAATCCTAAGACTAGAGAACTAGATTGAATGATAGATCCTAGGGTATGGCATGAATCCTAGGAACAGAAATGCCAAAACGAATGTCGTGAATATATAAATTGCAGTCTTGGAAAAGTAGAAAGAAAAATGATAATTGCTTGTAATTGGATAACAGTTGCTTGTTATGAAAGGATATTAACTGTTGAGAACATGGGCTATATGAATATAAAGCTGAAATGATGAAACCTAAATTGGCTTAGTTAAAGAAATATGAGCATGAACCCTATGGGGAATTAGGAGTAGAGCTCCTGAGAGGTGAATGGAATAGAATTGGGGAAGTGAGCTGGCCTTTGAGTACGGAGTACCAAGGAGAGCGACTATCCCCTTGTTTAGTGCAGAGCGGAGCTAGCCGCCTCAGGGACCCAGGGTTAGGTCTCGCCACTTTGTACCGACTTTTGGCCCTCGCGTACACAGTACCGGGGAGAGCTACTAGTGTAGGGAGAGCACTCGCCACCCCACGGGCCCCGGGGTTCTGCTAGCCCTCCTACACCGACTTGTTAGGCCCACTAGGAAAATCAGGGTAGTCAGGTGAGGGTGAACGGACTGTGAAGGGGCAAGAACCTGTTTGGTTACTGTGGAGGGGCTGGACCCCTGTTATTGAGAGGGCTCTGCCATATACTGGTTCTGTGCTGTGCTTTGGGGCGCACCCGTTAGCGGAAATGACTGATCGCGTGCAAGTGCGGGGTAGCTACCCGTGCGTTTATCGCGCGTGCCGTAGTCACCGTTACGTCTGTCAGCGACCTTGGGGTGGTTGACTGAGGGTAGGACCACCACGGGGGACTCTCCCGGCTAGGAGAGCACCACGTGCTACTTCTACTTTTCGGAAAAGACTTCAATCAAGATCGTTCTCACGAGGAACATTCAAGATCAAGAGAAAGATCTGAGAAATAATTCAAGAATGAGTAAATAGAAAATAAAGAAAGAAATTAAAAATAATAGCTACTTGTCCACCTTACTGTTTTCCTAGCTAGTTAGTTGCCACTTTACTCCGCGTTTCGCTAGCATGTCACCTTTGTCACCTTTTCAGGACCAGGTGTTGAGCAGCCAGAGCCGGCGGCTGCAGAGGGTGCTGGGCCTAGTAGAGCCCAGTAGTCTTACTTGTGTAGTACCTACTGTACCATTTTTATTGTGTAGTGAGTATTTTTCTGTTACCACTGTACTCTTTTATTATAAGCATCATGTTTATGTACCGTTTATTTCTCTACTGTTGTGGTGGTGTATACTGTAATAGTCCTTTTCCTTACTACTGTGTTTTGTTACTTCTAATTATGTACATGGTGAATGTGGTTTATTTTACTGCTCTTTTGGTTACTTTCTCGTTGGACGATTGGGTCTTGGGATCGGTTGAGTCGGTCCGATTCTCGTGTCTCGTAGGGATTCAGGAATCGGGTCATAACAAGATGGTATCAGAGCAAGGTCGTCCCGAGATGTGAATCAACTGGCTGGAAAATAACTGATAACGATGGCTTCGAGAGATAACCGGGTTTTATTGTTATGTCGTTGTAATATAGCCAGTTATTGCCATCATTTCAAATATATAATTTTTTTACTCGGAAAATAAAAGAGTTCCCGAGGTCGAACTCAGGGAGCAAGTTGTATTCTAGAGATATACATGTTTCTTTTACAAAAATAAAGAAAGAGAGAGAAAGAATTTGTTGTCTTCTTTTCTCTTTGCTTCTCCTCATCTCAGATCTTCTGTTATCTTCTTCTTCTGCAGAGGTGATGCTCTTCTTTCTTTCTTCAGATCTCCTTCTTTCTTCTTTGTTCTGCAGAGGTGATCTTCTTCTTCTTAGTTCTGCAGAGGTGATCTTTCTTTCTTCAGATCTCCTTCTTCCGTCTTTTCTTTTTCCAGTCAGGGACGTCGCCCCTCCTTCTTTCTTCTTTTCCCTTCAGGCCGTCGTCTGATTTCCAAATCAAACGACTTAAACTGCTTGTTGCTACAGTGTCTTCCTCAGCTTCCTTCTTCTTCACCTGTTCCTGCACACTTCAGAGCTTACGTCAGAGGACAAAACCTACTCTACCCTCTCCCCCGCGTCTCTCTCTCTCTGAAACCACTCTTGGGAAAGCTCTCCCAGAGCTGCCGGGTAATCGGGTACGGGTCGTGCCCGGGTCCAGGCCCACCGGCATGCGTGGTGGGCGAGGAGTGCAGGTCAGTCTAAGTCGGGTCGGGTCGGGTCAAGTCCGCGGGGCGTGAGCGCGGACGAGACCGGGTAACCGGGCGGGTGAAGGGGACCTCACCCCGTGTGCTGAGGCAGTAAGCCTCCAGCACTTTTGCGTCTTATATCGCTGCGCCTCTTCAGACTTTTCCGAGGTGGGACTAAATGTCCCACCTCAATTGCGCGCCCGCAGCGGGGAAAGCAGCGGGAGATCGCGGCGTCACGCGAAGCCTTCTGCCTTAGCTGCGAGCCTGGTGTTTTGTCGAAACGCCTCGCAAGGCCTGGGAGTCGAATCTGGGCGTGGCGCTGAGCGTGGCGCGCCTGTAGCTGCAGGCGGAAGCAGCTCCTTCTGCACGGCAATGGCGGCGGAGGTCGGGTGGCCTGTTCACAGAAAAACGGCCTCTCGGCCTAATCAGAAAGTGCCGGGAGCTTCGCCAGGGTGCGGCGAAGCTCGTGTGGGTGGTGGCGAGGCGTGGGGCGGCGTGCAAGGGCTGCCCTAGGTCGGACTGTGGGTCGGAGGATGGGTTTGTTGGGG
Organism: Thalassia testudinum; assembly: GCA_037157565.1. NCBI lineage: Eukaryota > Viridiplantae > Streptophyta > Magnoliopsida > Alismatales > Hydrocharitaceae > Thalassia > Thalassia testudinum. The sequence goes on along the minus strand of JAZHRO010000031.1, from coordinate 98,343,420 downwards.
GAAGCGTTACGGAGGTGTGGAGTGGCAGTGAAGGGGTGGGGGGTGCTCAGTGTGATGAGGCGGAGGTTCGGTGAGGGTCGGCGAGGTGTGTGAGGCTGTGGAGCGATGGGAGCATCTCGCCGGAGGGTGGCCGGAGACGAAGGGGGTGACGATGGTCAGGGTCGGTCGAGGGCTTAATTGAATAAATTGAAGGCGGGGAAAGAAAGAGGAGAAGAAGGGGAGTAGTTCTAGCTTACTTGCAGGGACGAAGGGGGAGGAACAGGGCGAACGGCTGTACTTGCTGTCGCCGGAGAAGAAGGTGCCCAGTGGGGGGGACGGCGGTGACGACGGGGCAGAGGCAGCGCGCGCCGGTATTGCGCGACGCGGGAAGAGCAGGGGAAGAAGTCTCTGCTGCTGGTATTGCGGCAGAGCGAAGAGGAGGAGGAAGAACCGCCGGAGCTGGTGGGCGTCTGCCGGAGTGAGAAGAGAGGAAAGTTGGGGGTTTTCTCCGTCAGATCCGAGCTGGGAAGAACGGTGGAGCGACGGGGGTATTTATAGGGACCGAATCAGGGAGGAAGGCGGAGGGAGACGACGTGTCTCCCTCGCCAGAGGACGCCGGAGATGGAAACCCATACCGTCCGTGCGTTCGCACGGCCGGTATGGTGGGTTACAGCGACCAGGGGGGTGTCCCTGCGACGGCTGACGACGCAGGGCACCCCCGGTTTACTTGCCAGGCTCTCCCCCTCACCCTGCGCGGCGCCATGCTCCGCGCAAGGTCGCCGGAGCATGGTGCTGGCAGGTTTTGCAGGGGGGACCTGATCGCAAAGAACGAAGGAGAGTTAGGGGCCAAAATGCGAGGGTTCAAAAGTTGAGGGCCAAAGAGTAAATATATGAGGACCAAAGTGTAAAGTCGGTCAAGGAGGTTTCTTCTTAGGCTCAAGTTTTTATACATGATTAATTAGGAGCTAAGGAATCTGATGGTGAATTTCATTTCTATATTAAACCTTGTTTGACCGGTCAATTTACGCAAAAACCCAAATTAAGTTATTAATTGGGCATGATTCTCAATGTAGGTCAAAATGGGTTCTGAAGGCCAAATTGAAGGTTCTAAACCCTAGAGATTATTTTTCTATGAATTTTAGAGGGTTTATTCTATTTTTACTTTGCCTCGAACCTTGTGAATTGAAGTGGGTTGTTTTAGGGTTATAGATTATCATTTAGTTTCTTGGAAGTGCTGTAGCCCTTGCTAGATCATCTCATCCCACTTTTATTCTTATTAAGCTGCTTTGACCTATGTTTGGGCCCTGAATTACCCTGTATGCAGATTATACTGGTAAAATTGCATTTTTACCCCTTATGACTTGTTTTCTTCTCAAACTCAGAATTCTCTGAGTTAAGCCTTTCCTTGAGATATGTAGGAGCTTTTATCCTTTGTATTAGGTCAAAATGAGCTAGTTATGGCTCATGATGAGGTTCTCATCAATAACCAATTCACGTGCCTGTAACTAGAGTAGCCACTGCAACGTATCCTTTGGCATTTGTTCTTAGACTTCTTCGCTTGATATCGATTTGTGTTGACGTCTTTTCTGTTCTGTGTTCGCATCTTCTTGCAGGAGATGCCTCGACGAGGCGATAGCGAGGCGGGCCGCGGGCGCGGCCAAGGACGAGGTTGGAGGGCTGGGCACGTTGAGGTCGACGCCTCAGTGGACCAGCCACTGCTCCTGGGCATTCAGGCCCAGGACCTCGCCCAGCTGATACGGGACATCGTACGAGAGGAACTCCACCCGCTGCCACGAGCGCCTTTCCTTGGGGCTGCGGAGGGGGAGTCCTCTGTGGGACCACGCGACGGACATGGCACTGGACGCGGGTGAGGGGATGGGCCACCACTGCCCCCACCTTCCTCCGCACTTCCGAGCACGAGGCTTCTTTACATGGAGTTGCACCAGCATCTCCACTTCAGCACCACTTTGAGCTTTTCGGATACTTCCGAAAGCTGAAGGCCCCCTCCTTCAAGGGGGATGAGGACCTGACTGAGGCGGAGGACTGGCTCGAGCAGATCGAGAAGGTTTTTGACACCTTTCGCCCCCCGGTGGAGTGCTACGTGGCCTTTACCACGTACCAGCAGGAGAGCGCAGCATACAGGTAGTGGAGGGCGGTCAGGGGATAGGAGAGGGACGAGCCGACTTGCTACTGGTTCGTCACCCTCTTCTGCGAGCAGTACTTTCCCCAGACATGGCAGGACCAGAGGAGGCGGGAGTTCCACACTCTCCGCAAGGGGACGATGATCGTGAGCGTGTACCGCATGCGTTTTCTGGAGCTGTCTTGCTTCGCAGTGACAGTAGTGGCCACTGAGGAGAAGCACCTTTGGAGGTTCACTGAGGGGCTCTAGCCTACTATTCGGGGGTATGTCAAACCCCTGAAGCTACCTATGTTCTCGAGGGTGGTGGAGGCAGCTATGACATACGAAGAGACCAACCCGTCCGCACGAGATACTGACAGCGGGCGAAAGAGGCCCTATCAGCCGGACTTCTCACAGGGTCGACGAGAGAGGAGACACGTGGCGCCTGTAGGAGAGCCATCACATTTTGTAGGGCCATTAGTGGCCTTTGGGGGCCCTCGACAGGGGCCAGCTGCTAGCACTGGACCCCCACCCAGCGGACAGCAAGGACCCACTGAGGGTGGAAGTCGAGTCCCCCTTTGCTACCAGTGTGGTCAGCCGGGCCACATCAGGAGGGACTGCCCATCTAGGACAGGTGGTCAGCAGATGCTTCCCGCTCCGAGCACTAGAGGGCGAGCAGGAGGTTGCGGTTTCCAGGAGCGAGGAGGAGGACAGCAGTCACGGGGAGGGTACCGGCCCGCAGCTACTCGTCCGACGCAGAGTGTGGCTGCTTCGTTCGCACCTAGGGCTGAAAGGCGTATCAACGCCCTAACACACAGGGATGCCAGAGCTTCGGGATTAGTGGTGGCAGGTATGGTTTCAGTTTCCGGCAGACTCGTTTACACACTTTTCAATTCCGATGCTACGCACTCGTTTGTCGTTGCCAGTTTCGCGATTAGTTTGGGGTAGGACTGTATGCTGTTAGAGGATCCGTTCGTGATCAGAGGTCCGAGTGGTCAGCTGTTTGTAGCTGAGGAGGTATACATGGGTTGCGAGGTCAGTGTTGGGGGGCACAGCCTTCTCGCTGACCTAATTATGATACAGATGGAGGACTTTGGCGTAATTCTGGGGATGGACTAGCTGTCCTCTTATCACGCCTTGGTGGACTGCTTTGAGAGAAAGATCGTCTTCTCCATATCGGAGTTGCCTTCTTTCGAGTTCCACGGGCAGCTAGTGGACGGAGGCTTCAGGTGCATTTCTGCACTTCGGGCGGTGAGACTTTTGAGCCAGGGGTGTGAGGGCTTCCTAGCTTGTGTGGTGGTAGAGCCCAGCCTATGGCAGACTTCCTGAGTATCCCGGTGGTTAGAGAGTACCCCAACGTGTTCCCAGACAAGTTGCCAGGACTACCGCCCGAGCGTGAGATCGAGTTTGAGATCTCATTCGTACTGGGGACCAGCCCCATCTCCACAGCACCGTACAGGATGGCACCACTTGAGCTGCGAGAGCTCAAGTCTCAGTTGCAATATCTTTTGGAGAAGGGCTTTGTGAGGCCCAGTGCGTCTCCTTGGGGAGCCCCAGTACTGTTTGTAAAGCAGAAGGATGGTACCCTAGGCCTTTGTGTGGACTACCGACAGCTGAACAGGGTCACCGTCAAGAATAGGTATCCGCTACCGAGGATTGATGACTTGTTTGACCAACTGCGAGGTACCATGGTATTCTCTAAAATTGACTTGAGATATGGATACCATCAGTTGAGGATCAAGGAGACAGATGTCTCCAAGACAGCTTTCCGCACTCGGTACGGACACTACGAGTTTCTGGTCATGCCGTTTGGGCTGACCAATGCCCCCGCTGCCTTCATGGATTTGATGAACTAGGTGTTTAGACCGTACTTGGACCAGTTCGTGGTGGTATTCATTGATGATGTGCTCATCTATTCTCGAGATTAGACGCAACACAGACAACACTTGCGGATGGATTTGGACACACAGAGATGACGTAGGCTGTACGCCAAATACAACAAGTGCGAGTTCTGGTTGAGGGAGGTGACCTTCTTAGGTCATGTGATCTCCGGGGATGGCTTGGCTGTGGACCCAGCCAAGGTCAAGGCAGTGCTCAGGTGGGAGAGACTGCGTACGGTCACTGAGATTTGTAGTTTCTTGGGACTGGCAGGCTACTATAGGCGGTTTATCAGGGGCTTCTCACAGATTGCACGTCCTATGATATAGTTGACCCAGAAGGACGTGCCCTTTACTTGGATAGACGCCTGTGAGGCGTGTTTTCAGGAGCTGAAGGAGAGGCTGACTTCGACTCCTGTGCTCACCATCACAGACAGTAGTGGCAGGTTCGTTGTGTACACGGACGCCTCTTTGCAGGGGTTAGGGGGCGTGCTCATGCAGAGGGGTCGCGTTGTCGCTTACGCTTCACGGCAACTGATGCCCCACGAGCATAGCTACCTTACCCACGACCTGGAGCTGGTAGCTATCGTCTTCGCGCTGAAGACCTGGAGGCACTACTTGTACGGTGAGACCTTTGAGATTTTCACAGATCACAAGAGCCTCAGATACCTGTTTGATCAGAAGGAGCTCAACATGAGACAGAGACGTTGGTTGGACCTCCTGAAGGACTATGACTACAGCATTTCCTACCACCCGGGAAAGGCCAATGTGGTGGCTGACGCCTTGAGCCGGAAGGCACCCGCACACTTGGCTAGTTTACAGGTGCAGAGTTGGAGCCTCTTGGAGGAGATGGGCAGTTGGCAACCCCTAGAGTTACGGGGGCACTGTGGGGCAGTGATTGTGACGCGACAAATGAGGCCAGAGCTGATAGACCGCATCATCATAGGGCAGATGGCCGACCTGTGCTTGCGGTCCTTGCGTGATCGAGTACTGTCAGGAGACCCTGGGGACTTCTCTTTTACAGACCAAGTGCTGTGCATGAGGGGATGTTTGTGCGTTCCCATAGATGAGGAGCCGTTGAGAGAGCTCCTGACTGAGGCACATGGTTCCAGATTCATCATGCATCCCGGAAACACAAAGATGTACCATGACTTGAGATGCGATTTTTGGTGGAGGGGGATGAAGCGGGATGTGGGTGAATTTGTACAGCAGTGTTTAGTGTGCCAGCAAGTGAAGGCCGAGCATCAGAGGCCTGCAGGGCCGTTACAGCCACTTCCAGTGCCAGAGTGGAAGTGGGAGAGCATCACCATGGACTTGGTGGTGGGCTTGCCCATTACCCAGCGAGGACATGACGCAGTTTGGGTAATCATTGACAGATTGACAAAGACGACGCATTTCTTGCCGATCCAAGTCACCTTGGGACCAGCATAGTTGGCAGAGAGGTATATCCGCGATGTGGTACGTCTACACGGAGTTCCGCGGGAGATCGTATCCGACCGGGATACCCGCTTTACGTCCCAGTTTTGGGCTGAGTTTCAGCAGACCCTGGGGACGCGGTTGAGGTTCAGTACAGCATACCACCCCCAGATGGATGGACAGTCTGAGTGCACGATACAGACACTTGAGGACCTTTTGCGTGCTTGTGTACTGGATTGGAGGGGCTCTTGGGAGGAGCACTTTCCCCTGGTGGAATTTGCATATAATAACAGTTATCACTCGAGCATCGGCATGGCACCCTACGAGGCTCTGTACGGACGGACGTGTACGGCACCCTTGAGTTGGGTTGAGGTGGGGACCAAGTGGGAGGTTGGTCCCAGGTTGATCCGGCAGAGTCAGGAGGTAGTTGAGCAGATTTACAGGCGACTCCGCACTGTCAGGAGTAGACAGAAGAGCTATGCAGATCGAAAATGTAGAGAGGTGCAGTTTGAGGTTGGGGACCACGTCTTCCTTCGCGTTTCGCCCATGAAGGGCCTGCAGCGGTTTGTGGTGAGAGGGAAGCTCGTGCCGAGGTTCGTTGGACCCTTTGAGGTCCTGGAGCGGGTTGGACCCGTTGCTTATAGGCTTGCCCTTCCTCCCTAACTTTCTGGTGTGCACGACGTGTTCCACGTGTTCATCCTCAGGAAGTACGTCGTTGATCCCAGTCACATCCTGAGTCACGAGAGCATCGAGGTGGGTGACGACCTAACCTACCCCGAGCAGCTAGTGCAGATTCTTGACAGAGCCATCCGCAGTCTGAGACAGAAGCAAGTACCCCTGGTGAAGGTTTTGTGGAGGAGCCAGCGGTACAAGGAGGCTACCTGGGAGCCTGAGGCGATGATGCGGGAGTGGTACCCGGAGCTTTTTGAGGGTACGTCCTTTTAGATTGGCTTTGATCCTCTTTGAGTTTGTTATGTATATATTATTCTTTTTCCGTACCCTAGTTAGCGCAAGTTTCGGGGACGAAACTTCCTTTGAGTTTGTTATTTTGTTAAGGCCTCGGCATCAAACGTCTTTTAAGATGTCTGGGAGTTGGTTTAGACATCTGGTCAGACGTTTGGAAACCTTCCCAGACGTCTAGAAATTAATTTTTTCAGCGTACGGTTTCGCGTCTACGTGCATGCACGCGCAGACTGAACCGCCACCCTCCTTTCTTCTCTCTCTTTCCTCTCTGTCCTGCAGGTGCAGCTTTCCTCCTCTCTCTCTCCCCACGGTGCCTTCAAATACCTCCCCCTCTCCTCTCCCTCACCATCACTCCACCGCCTTCTTCTTCTTCTCCTTCCTGTTAGCGTGAGAGTGAGCGGGCAAGGGCAGCAGCTGCTGCTGTGTGTGCGTGGGGAGGAGGGGTTGCAGTGAGAGGGAGGGAGTTAGAGTGCGAGGGTGCGAGCTCGCCGGAGTAGCTAGGGCCGGTCGGCGGGTACGCAGTGAGAGCGTGGCGCTGGGGAGGTGCTGCTGCAGCTCAGGCAGTAGGCAAGTGTGGCGCGGCACGGCCGTGCGTAGCTGGCGGAGGGAGAGGAGGTCTTGATTCTAGGAAAATTTCCCAGAATCAGACGTCTGGACCTACGTCCAGACGATGCGGGCGACGTCTGGAGGAAGATCCAGACGTCTGAAAGGTACGATATTTTCCATTCCTTCTTCTTTCGCGTGTACGGCCATGCAGCCGTTCCGTCGAAGGGTTCTACCTCATTTCGTGTTAAGGACGGTCGCATACGCGTGCAGGTTTCATTCGGGAAGGTGCAAGGGCACGCCTTCCCACACAGATTGGACGTCTGGGCACAGCACCAGACGGCGGAGAGGGTCTCCAGACGTCTGGAGTGATAGTCGGACGTCTGGAACTAAGTCCAGACGGTTCAGCGGGATTCTGGACATCTGAAGAATCGCACAGAGAGAAGGTATGACCTGAACCATCGTTTAAGACGTCTGGAAGATGTTCCAGACGTCTGATTTTGGGTAGACTTGTCATTTTGACTCGTTTATGGTCCATTCGAAGTCCGATTTCCGTGTTTGAAATTCTGTTCTTCTTAGAAATTGTTCCTCTACTTGTTTAAAGTATTTGTATCCTGTTCTGAGTAGTTCCTTGTGTTTGATCCTTGTGTTAGGACCCCATTCCGTTGCGGCTCTAGGGGTTGCGGAGGCACGCGGGCTTGCTGATCACGCCCCCAGTACTCCCGATTTTGTGGGTAGAGTGGCTCCCTTTAATTATTTACCAATATTTATGCACTTGTGAGATAATTAATAGATTCTAAGGTGTGGCATGAACCCTAGGATTGGAAAACTAGATTGAACAATAGATCCTAGGGTATGGCATGAATCCTAGGACTGGAGAACTAGATTGAATGATAGATCCTAGGGTGTGGCATGAATCCTAAGAACAGAAACACCAAAACGAATGTCGTGAATATATAAATTGCAGTCTTGGAAAAGTAGAACGAAAAATGATAATTGCTTGTAATTGGATAATAGTTGCTTGTTATGAATGGATATTAACTGTTGAGAACATGGGCTATATGAATATAAAGCTGAAATGATGAAACTTAAATTGGCTTAGTTAAAGAAATATGAGCATGAATCCTATGGGGAATTAGGAGTAGAGCTCCTGAGAGGTGAATGGAATAGAATTGGGGAAGTGAGCTGGCCCTTGAGTACGGAGTACCAAGGAGAGCGACTGTCCCCTTGTTTAGTGCAGAGCGGAGCTAGCTGCCCTAGGGACCCAGGGTTAGGTCTGGCCACTTTATACTGACTTTTGGCCCTCGCGTACACAGTACCGGGGAGAGCTACTAGTGTAGGGAGAGCACTAGCTATCCCACGGGCCCCGCGGTTCTGCTAGCCCTCCTACACCGACTTGTTAGGCCCATTGGGCAAACCAGGGTAGTCAGGAGAGGGTGCGTGGATTGTGAAGGGGTAAGACCCCTGTTTGGTTTCTGTGGAGGGGCTGGACCCCTGTTACTGAGAGGGCTCTGCCCTATACTGGTTCCGTGCTATGCTTTGGGGCGCACCCATTAACGGAAACGACTGAATGCGTGCCAGTGCGGGATGGCTACCCGTGCATTTATCGCACGTGCCGTAGTCACCGTTATGTCTGTTAGGACCTTGGGGTGGTTGACTGAGGGTAGGACCACCACGGGGGACTCTCCCGGCTAGGAGAGCACCACGTGCTACTTCTACTTTTCGGAAAAGACTGCAATCAAGATCGTTCCCACGAGGAACATTCAAGATCAAGAGAAAGACCTAAGAAATAATTCAAGAATGAGTAAATAGAAAATAAGGAAAGAAATTAAAAATAACAGCTACTTGTCCACCTTTCTGTTTTCCTAGCGAGTTAGTTGCCACTCTACTCAGCGTTTCGCTGACGTGTCACCTTTTTCACCTTTTCAGGACCAGGTATTGAGCAGCCAGAGCCGGTGGCTGCAGAGGGTGCTGGGCCTAGTAGAGCCCAGTAGTCTTACTTGTGTCGTACCTACTGTACCATTTTTTTTGTGTAGTGAGTATTTTTCTGTTACCACTGTACTCTTTTATTGTAAGCATCATGTTTATGTACTGTTTATTTCTCTACTGTTGTGGTGGTGTGTACTGTAGTAGTCCTTTTCCTTACTGCTGTATTTTGTTACTGCTAGTTATATACATGGTGAATGTGGTTTATTTTACTGCTCTTTTGGTTACTTTCACGTTGGACGACTGGGTTTTTGGATAGGTCGAGTCGGTCTGATTCTCGTGTCTCGTAGGGATTCGAGAATCAGGTCGTAACAGTTGCCTATTGCACTAGTAGCACCAACGAGTGTTGCTAGTGTTGTTTGTAGTGTTAGCAACAATGCCGCCGCCATCGCCAGCATCGCCAGAGCATCGCCAGCGTCATCTGCAGTGCCAATAGGGCCGACAATAGTGTCATCGCCATTGCCTGCACCGCCAGCAGCGCCTCTAGGTATGCCGTTGGTAGCCATGTGGTGTCTGATGGGACCGATCTTGGCTTCCTAGGTCTCTCCTTCTGCTGTTGTTGGGGTTAGGCTATGCCTTGGTAACATGTACACACCCTAGAGAAGCAGATCGCCCCTTTTTTGATGTAAAGTTGGTATTTTTAGGCCTCCTTATTTCTGTAGTCCTTTGATCATCATATGCAGTCCTAGCGACTTTGTTTTATTGATCAACACGAATTAGTTACCATGGCAGGTAGCAAGGAGATCGTTGGTGACTCCACTATAAAGGCGTCTACCACAAGTGTTTCGTCTCATATGTAGGGAACTAGTATTAAACTGGATGGTTCCAATTTTTTGCTACGGTCTACTTCTTTTGCAGGATTCATTGGATCTCATGGAAAGAAATATATTCTTTTGAGGGATGAACAAGAGGACTCCAAAAAGACTGATGACTGGGTGGAAAACAATGACTGGGTTGCAATTTGCATGTTGAATAGTATGAAAGAAAATATTGCTAAACAAGTTATGTCTTATGCCCTTGCGAAGAAAATGTGGGATGTGCTACATGACATCCACTCACAAAAGAGTAACATCGCTAGATTGTATCATGTTATTGAGGATATCCACACATTTAAATAGGAGACTATGCCCTTGACAGAGTCTTATGGGATGCTAAAAAATCTGTAGGATGAGCAAGATACATATTAGCCATTAACATCTGACGTCACAATTATGGCAAAACACAGGGAGGCAATCAGATTTGTACAATTTCTTACTACATTGGGTCTAGAGTATGGGTCTGTAAAGGATCAGTTGATGACTTTTGAGGAGATCCCCGCTCCTGCTTAAATCTACTCCCATCCCTCTAGATTAGAGATCTCAGAGCCTGTTCCTAGTTCTAATTCATCTGCCTTGGCATCCTTTGGTCTTGGTTGTGGTTTACTTGTTAGTGGTGGACGAGGTGCTAGAGGACGAGGCCGTGGCAGAGGAAACTTTGTATGTGAATACTACCATAGGGTTGGACATACCATGGTTTAATGCTAGATTAAGCATGGGTACCCTCAGAGCTAAGGTCCTCATGCTAATTAGGTTACCTCAGAGGAAGATGATGCACAGTCCCAAGATGTGGATAGTTCGATTACTATTTCCAGGGCAGAATATGATAGGTTGCTAACTTCTCAGACCACCACTACAGCTGGGGCGTCGGTTTCTCATCCCACAAGTACTAGTGCTTTATCAGCTAGTATTCGTGCGTCGGCATGGATAGCAGATTCAGGTGCTTCTCATATAATAGGAAATTCCACTCTTTCATCCCTTCACAGTCTTGCCACCCCTTTATAGGTAAGGGTGGTAGATGGTGGTTTATCCCCTGTTACAGGCCTTTGAGATATACCTCTCTCTTCCTCCCTTACTTTGTTAGATGTTATGCACGCCCCACGATTTGCTCTTAATTTGATATCCATTAGTCAGATTACTAAAGATCTGGGATGCCAAGTAGCTTTTCATGACCAATTCTTCTTTTTGCAGGATCTGCGGATGATGAGGAGGATTGGTAGAGGACTTGAGCAGAATGTCCTCGATTACCTTAGCCTACCACCTACCACCCCCACTACTGCTGCTGCTCTTACCACTACTCTACAATGGCACCTTCGATTGGGTCACCCGAGTATTCCCGTTCTTTATCGTTAGTTCTAGATTTAAAGTTTCTAGATTATTTTCCATGTGATGCCAATTAGCTTGGCAAACACCACCATCCTTCTTTTTCCAGTCAAAATAAGAAGTTTGAGTCTCCTTTTGATCTTGTGCATGCTAATTTATGGGGGCCATGTAGGGTTCGCAATGTTAGGGGTTTTCATTTTTTCCTCATTTTGTTTGATGATTGTACTCGTGTGTCTTGGGATTTTATGTTGAAGGAAAAATCTGAAACCCCTATACTTATTCAAAATTTCTTCAATGAAATAAGTGTTAGTTCAACTTTTCATATATAATATTTTGATGATTTTACAAAATAAATAAAATGAAATAAAAAAATAATAAGCGTAGCATATTGTTTTTCTCTGTAATAACATAATTACAGGTTTCATAAAGTTTTCCAAGACGGGAGATTAAAAGCGTGAAGACAAATAGCATAAGTATTAGGTCATAGGCTTTTTCATGTAAACTTTCAAAGGTTATAATTTTCATTTTATTTGAGTCTAGAAATGTTGTAAAGAGCTCCCAAACATAACCTATAAATAGATAACTTAGGCTCTCTACACTTAGGATAAATTAGAAACAAAAATCTAGCAGTAAGACTCTTATCAGATGTCTAGAACAATTGTCAGACGTCTGATTTTCCACTTTAAGACGTCTGACAGGTGTCTCAGACGTCTAACTTCCTATAGTTCTGCCTTCAGTTTCTGCCTTCATAAACATCAGTCGAAGCACTCCTCTATCAGACGTCTATAACCTCATCTAGATGTCTGATGCTTTACCTAGACGTCCTCAAACTAACCGTTAGACTAAGCACCTATCTTCGTTTTATAGATAACGGGCAAAAATGTATTTTCAGACGTCTGGACATGCTTCCAGACATCTACCTTTGGACCGTTGCCCATGTATTTCTGTGCATATCTCATTACGAACGTAAGATCTTTTGTTAGAAATCGTAGCGAAGTCTTTTTTGGTTTCCAGATGTCTGGTGGTTCCTTCAGACGTCCATAACGATGTTTGATTCTTTAAATCTAGAAACCTATTTGGATCTGATCAAAACAGGAATGAATTCACCCTTTATTAGACGTCCAATAAACTAATCAGATGTCTTATGTGAAAATATCAGACGCCTTTCTTTCGATCCAATGAAGTCAGTTAAGGATGGCCTACAGTATTAGACAGCCAAAATTATAATCAGACATCCTGTAAGACGTCTGACCCTAAAATTAGACGTCTGATATTGTTGTCAGACCTATCATTACCTTGATTTGTGATGATTTCGTCCCAATCTCTTAGGATTTGTCTCCAAAGGCTAGGAGAACTCTCCCAAGTGTTCTTGAAGATTCCAAACTTGCCTATAAATAGACTATAACTCCTCTTAGGAAAAACACCCCTTGAGATTCAATTCCCTTAGAAAAATCACTTGCTCACTACTCTAAACTTCATCTTTCCCTTGTGCTGTGACAACACTCTGATCAAAGGGCAAATCTATACTCCCGGCTCACTCCGTTCTACAAATCCTCAGGGATTTCTTTTTATGCTTAGTAGATAAGAAAGTAATTAAAGTATAGGGGTGCTCTATAGGTGTTGTTTTATTTATTATTTTTGTACTTTGGGTATCCGGTCTGTCGGGTCCCCGTCTCTTCATTTTGAAGGGAGAAACCTCCGTTTAGGGATCGGAGGTGGGATTTGTAATTGAGGTACACTACCCTCGTTTAAGTAGTGTGGTTAGTGGATTGATCACCTTGTGATCGAAAATCCTAAGTCAAGGGATTGGCTTAGGTGGTGGTTTTCACTCATCTTGGGTTTCCACCTAAAAATCTGGTGCCACCTTATGTGATTAAATTTTTTGTATTACAATATTATATAATTTTACTATTCACCCCCCTCTAGTACAATTTCATTTGGTATCAGAGTAGGTTTTTCACCTACAGGAGTAACATCTACGGAAAGATCACATGGAGGGGAAAGTCATTTCCACAGGCAGATTGGAGGGGCAATCCACCACTCGACCGCCACTCTTCAAAGGGACAAACTGCACTTATTGGAAGCTGAGAATGAAGATGTGGCTTCATCCAACAATTTCTCCATTTGGGAGAAATACGAATCTGCATACATCATTCCTGAGAAACCAGAAACAAGATACACAGTGGAGCAAATTCATCACCTTGGATTGAATGCTAAGGCAATGAACTCACTCTACTGCACACTCAGCTCGGAGGAATTCAACCACATCAGCCAATGCAAAATCACCCACGAGATTTGGAAAACCTTGGAGGTAACTCATGAAGGTGCGCCTAGAGTTAAATCCTCAAAGATAAATTTGTTATCGCAGGAATTCGAAGCCTTTTCTATGAAGGAGAATGAAAGACTTGGGGACATGTATACCCAATTCACGTTAATCATGAATAGCCTCAAGTCACTAGGAAAGAGGGGAGCTTCAAGGGAAGCTCCTTCGCTTCCTTGGACTCGAGTGGGAGCAAAAGGTAACGGCAATAGAAGAAGCCAACCAAGTAGAGGATCTAGACATAGAAAATCTATTTGGGAATCTCATGGCTTATGAATAAAAAATGGAGCAAAAGAAAAAGTCAATCTCATTGGAGCCAAAGAAGAAGACTTTAGCCTTCAAAGCTACTTCGGATGATGAGGTAAGTACCGATGACGAAGAATTCATTTTATTAGCTAAAAAGTTTAAAAAGTTTCTCAGAAATAGAAAAGAGATCAAGGGAAGGAAAAGAGAGGAAGAACCTCTAATTTGCTATAATTGCAAAAAGAGAGGTCACATAAGGAAAGATTGTCCCTTACTCAAAAGGGATGATGAGAAGAAACCCAAGAATCCTTTCGACTATAAGAAGATCTCCAAGTAGAAGGGATTCAAGAAGAAGGCGTTTCAAGCAATGTGGGATGACTCCACCTTCGAAAAAGAAGAGGAGGAAACAAATGAAGAACCGGCATACTTAGGATTAATGGCAACAATTGATGCTTCTGAGTCTGAATCTGAGGAACCTGAGGTAAACTCCTATTCTTTAGATGAATTGTAAGATGCTTTTGATTCACCATATGTAGGTCTTAAGAAAATAAAAACCCAGAGCAAGGTTTTAAAAGAAGAAAACTTAGAAAATAAGAAATTAATCAATGATCTTGAAGACAAGAATCTAATTCTTACAAAAGAAACTACTGCCTTAAATATGCAAATAAGAAATCTAATGATTGAGGAGTCATTAACAAATGATTTGTATATGGCAATGAGTGAACAAAAAATTCTAGATAGAGAAGAATTACTCGACAAAATCCATGTGCTTGAAAAATCAAACTCCTTTAAAAAGGATGAAAATAGCTTACTTAGAGTAGAGATTAGGGCACTAGATGATAAACTAGACATAATGAAAATAGAGATAAATCACCTCAAAGAAAAATCAAATCAACTTCTTGAGGACTTAGCCAAATTTACAAAGGGGAAAGATAACTTGGACAAGCTCATTGCCCATAAAAAACCTTCCTTAAGTAAATTTGGACTAGGCTTTTATGAACCTAGTCAAAGTGAGTCAAAAAAGGACCCTCCTCTAAAGGAGACTACTAACAAATACGGATCCACATTACAATGGATACCGAAAAGACAACTCTCACTTTATTTTGTAGGGATGAAAGGACATCATAATGTTAGAAATTGGATATACAAAATGAAGGATGGACGACTCAAATTAGAATGACCTATAGAAACACCAAGTCACCAACGAAGATCTTTTGTAGGAGGAAGGAGGTCTACAAGAAAGAAGACAAGGAGACCACCACCACCAAGAAGGCCGATGGGTGATGGACTCCGGATGCTCCAAACATATGATGGGAGACAAGCACCTATTTTTGGATCTCTCCCATCTCAAATGTTTCTTTAGTTAAAGGACTAAAACATAATCTTTTAAGTGTTAGCCAAATATGTGATAAGGGCTTTAAAGTAGTGTTTACTTCAAAAATGTTTGAAATTATGCATGCATTAACCAATGAAACCCTTCTTAAGGGAACTTGATTTAAAGACATTTATGTCGTAGAATTTGATAAAAATGGCACTTATGAATGTCTTATAGCAAATGATGAGTTAAGTATATGGCATAGAAGACTAGGACATGTTCATATGAAACTGGTTCAAAAACTAGCTAAACATCAACTAGTCTGAGGTCTTCCTAAAGGAAAATTTTTAAATGAGTGTATCTGTGATTCATGTAAATTAGGTAAAATTATGAAATCTAGTTTTAAAAGCAAAGAAGTTATATCTACATCAAGACCTTTAGAACTACTTCACCTAGATATGTTTGGACCTACAAAATATGAGAGCCTTAGTGGATGCAAATATTTCCTTATAATTGTAGATGATTTTTCGAGGTTTTCATGGGTCTCCTTCTTGAGATCCAAAGGAGTGTTTTCCGTCTTTTCTATTTTTTGTAGGAAAGTTCAAACTGAAAAAGGCTACCAAATCACTTGTATCCGTAGTGATCATGAGGGCAAGTTTGAAAATTCCTTGTTTGATGATTTATGTCAAGAGCATGGTATTGCTCATGAGTTTTCTTTTCCCCGAACACTTCAACAAAATGGGGTGGTTGAGAGAAAGAACCGTACTCTTTAAGAGTGTGCTCGAACGTTGCTTATAGACTTAGGGTTACTGAAGTACTTTTGGGCTGAGGCGGTTAATGCGGCTTGTTACGTGTTAGATTGTACCTTAATTCGATCCGGGTTGTGAAAAGTTTGTTTTGAACTATACTATGGGAAAATACCCAAAATTAGTTATTTTAAAGTTTTTGGATGTCGATGTTTTGTTTTGAATACCCGCTCTAATTTAGATAAATTTGATGCCAAAGGTGAAGAAGTCATCTTTATTGGTTATTCCTCGCGTAATAAGGCATATCGGGTCTTTAACAAGACCACATTAATAGTGGAGGAAACCCTCCATGTTTCCTTCGATGAATCTCCTTACTCTTCCTCCATTGACCGAGTCAATATGGAAGATGAAGATGATTCTACTATTGATGTGTCTAACATTCCAAACTTCAATATCCATAATCTTCCAAAAGATTAGATATATCAAAGGGATCATCCCGAAAGCAAGTCATTGGAAGTGTTTCCGATGGTGTTAAAACCTGATCTCGTTTTAGTTGCTCTTTTGGTCTCTCTGCCTTTGTATCTCAAGTTGAACCAAAGAGTGTTGAGGAAGCGTGCTCCGAAGAACCTTGGATGATGGCCATGCAGGAGGAACTCAACCAATTCCAAAGGAATGAAATCTGGGATCTAGTACATAAGCCTAAAGGGCAAACGGTAATAGGTACCAAATGGGTATTCCGAAATAAGTTGAATGAATCCGGTATAGTCATTCGGAACAAGGCTTGGCTAGTAGTACAAGGGTACAACCAAGAAGAAGGAATTGATTTTGATGAGACCTACGCTCCTGTAGCTCGACTCGAATCGATTCGCATGCTTCTTGCTTATGCCACCTTTCTTGGGTTTAAACTCTTTCAAATGGACATTAAGAGCTCATTTCTTAATAGATTCATTAAGGAGGAAGTTTTTGTAAAACAACCTCCTTGTTTTGAGTCTGATGATAAGCTTCATTTTGTCTATAAATTAAATAAGGCACTATATGGTCTAAAGCAAGCTCCTAGAGCTTGGTATGAAAGGCTCAAAGACTACTGGTTAAATGCAAAATTCTCTATAGGAGAAGCTGATTCCGCATTATTCATTAAAAGAAAAGGAAAAGGTATTTTATTAGTTCAAATATATGTAGATGATATTATATTAGGTGCTACTAATGAATCTATGTGTAGAAAGTTTTAAAAAATTATGCAGGAAGAATTCGAAATGAGTTTGATGGGTGAACTCAAGTTTTTCTTGGGTTTGCAAATCACTCAACTCGAAATTGGAACCTTTGTGTGTCAATCAAAATACACAAAGGAGATGCTGAAAAAATTTGAAATGACTAAAAGTAAAGGAAAGAACACTCCTATGAGTGTCACAACTTTCCTAGATTTGGATGAATCAGGTACGCCCATAGATCAAAAGCTCTATCGTAGCATGATTGGATCTTTACTGTATTTAACTTCCAGTAAAACGTATATTTTGTTTAGTACCTGCTTATGTGCTAGGTCTCAATCAAACCCTAAACAATCACACCTAAATGCTGTAAAACAAATATTTAGATATCTAGTTGACACATCTGATTATGGCTTATTCTACCTTAGGAGTCCACAATTCAACTTAGTTACATATAGCAATGTGGACTACGCAGGTAGCCGCACCGATAGGAAGAGTACTAGTGGGATGTGCCAATTCTTGGGCAAATCACTAGTCTCTTGGTTCTCAAAGAAACAATCTAGTGTAGCCCTATCAACTATGAAAGCTGAATACATAGCCGCCGCACTAGCATGTTCCCAAGTGCTTTGGATGAAAAATACTTTGAAGGATTTTAACTTGATATTTAATAAGATAACAATATTATGTGACAATACTAGTGCTATCAACCTCTCGAAAAATCCCGTACATCACTCTCGCACAAAACATATTGATGTTCGACATCAGTTTTTGAGAGATAATGTACTTAAGGGAGAAATTGAGGTTGAATTTATTTGTACTGAATTGCAATTGGTTGATATTTTCATTGAACCTTTGAATTATGATCATTTTAATTATATACATAGGAAACTAGGTATATGTAAGCTAAGTGATATTTGAAGAATTTAGTGACTTAATGGAACTTCCTTTGTCATGAGCATAGATGGAGCCTTGACTTTACTAAGTTAAAAGCCTTCATCCTCAGTTCAAACATCAAAATGCACATTCTGTGCAATATCAGACTAAGTGATATTTGAAGAATTTAGTGACTTAATGGAACTTCCTTTGTCATGAGCATAGATGGAGCCTTGACTTTACTAAGTTAAAAGTCTTTATTCTTAGTTCAAACATCAAAATGCACATCCTATGCAATATCAGATGTTTGATTAAACTATCAGACGTCTTATACTTAAAAATTCATCGTCTGAATATCTGGGATAGACGACGATTTTATATCTCAAAAGAGCTGATAAAAGAGCTATTTCAGACGACCGTCATCATTCACAGATGTCTGGGCCGTTGTCCAGATGTGTTGACAGACGTCTATCTGTGAGTCAAAACAAGTATTACAAGTTGGATGTCTGATGCTATGGTTAGATGTCGTATAGGTCGTCTAACAATGAAATTAGATGACCTTGTAACTTTAGAGTAAAATCCAGGAAGGTCTGTCTGCAGAAATCAGACGTCTAATTTTAGATTTAGATGTCTTGTATGTCATCTGATACAGAAATCAGACGACAACCTGGAGAATAAATCATTTTCCAGGAAGGGATGCCTGCAGAAATTAGACGTCTAATTTTTAAATTAGTCATCTTGTATATCGTCTGATGGTTAAAACAGACGACACCATCAAAAGGGTTAAAATCCCAAAAGTCTAATCCCGACGTCTGACGTCTCCAGACATTTGATCTGGGAAAAATTTGCGGTTTGCATCTGTCTCTGGATGGTTTGGAATGCAAATCTCCCCAACTTCAGGGGGAGACTTGCTCTAAGACCTTGGGATATAACATCCCTTTCGCAAGGTCCTACTCCCCTCTCTCAAATCCCTACAGCTCTCCCTCTCACCTGATGGCCCACAGCTGCAGTTGGCGACCTTCCTCTCATCGCCAGACGACCGTCGTGCCTCCTCGACGACTGGCGGAGCTGCTGCTCCCCTGCGCGCGTCCTCCCAGCTTCTCGACCGCGCATCTGGAGGTCTCCCTCCTCCCGTGGGTATACTCTCTTAACTTTTAGGGCATCTCCACATTTTTTTTTGCCCCACGATTACCTTTTCCCTAGCTGCATCTTGTTCTCCTTCTTGATCCACTCGGCCTACTTGTGTATTTCATGGCATTGTTAGCCTTAAAACCTAAACCCTTGGTCAAATCCTCTTGGAGCATAAAAGTTCTATATTTTTCGCAAGGGTATTACCTCACGAGATTCAAGCTGATATTTTAGTGGCTTGAATCCAAAGGTATATTGCCACAACTTCATGGCAGGTTGTATTGCCTCAAGGCATATTGCCACACGTTTTTATCAATGATGATTGCATATCTATTGAGTGAATCTGTGTAGTTGAAGTCTATTGGTTGAATGTTTTTGTATGGATGTTTTTGCAGGTATTTTGTCCTCAAAACACCACCCTTTTCTTCCAAAACCTACCCACCCATTCCACCAAATATGCCTCCCTGTAGGAAGCAAGCCGAGGGCTCTTCCACCTTCTCTTCCACCTATTTGGCAGATCAACTGTGGGGCGACATCTCTAGGCAGCGATTTCGTCGCTTCGCGAATGCCAAAGTTAAATGCCCTCATTTTATTGTTTGGAATGATTTTGCTCATTTTAACCTTCGAGAACACTTCGAAGCTCTCCATCTCTTCCAATATTTTGACCATCAGTTCCAGTCTGGTGTTGGAACTATTGGCGTGTTCCCTGATCTTTGCCGTCTCTTTTACGCCAACATCGATGAGGACTACAACAACGATGAACTTGAACTCCATACCCGCTTATTTGGTCAGGAAATCCACATCACATCCGAATCTATTTCCGACCTTCTAGCCATCCCCAATGAGGGAAATGACTTCAATGACATTTTGAGGCAATATGACTCAGAAGTCATCAATCAAGAATTAGTCCTCCCTAAAAAATATGTTGAAAATCTTGGCACCCTACCTTGCAAAATCCTCAAACCCCTTCCACGTCTCCTCTCTCGCATTTTTGGGTGGGACCTCCTAAACAAATTGGGAGGTTTTGATTACATCTCGTGCCAACACAAGGCGCTCCTTTTTGCGGCCGTCCATCATATTCCTTTCAATTATTGCCACCTCATTGTTCGCATTATGAATGAAGACCATGGGGCATCACTTCCGTTTGGGTCTATTCTATCCAAAATTTTTTCAACCCATCGGATTTCCACAACTGACCAGGCTGTTGACAAGAAAATTGAGCCCTACAATCGGGCCGCAGCCTCCAAGATGCATATACTTAGGGAGCATCTTGAGCCAGCCAACAATCCCATTGAAGAAGAGCCCCTTCCACCCTTTCCAGACTTCCATGAAGCACGACCCCTTCAAATAGAAGCTCCCCGCTTGAGCTTTGAAGAAGCATGGGATCCGGTCACAGATTCCCTCCCCTTCGGCGTCTCCCTCCTGCTGCGACGAACCGGCGAGATGTACACCTACATGGGAAGCATGCATCGTAACATCGATAAACTTAGATTAGACGTTCAAAATTTGCAGATGGGACATGGACCTGCTCGTCGCCGCTGCCGCCAAGATCAAGAAGAATAGTTTAGTTCTATTTTTCTATCTTTTTTTTTTCTTTCTTCCAAGTTTGTATTAAGGGGCCTTGACTCCATACTTAAATATTTCTTGGGAACAATAGCTAGCTCGTGCTTAAATGTTTCTATCTTCCATATTCTTAGTCGATTTTTCTTTAATGCTTTGTCATCTTTTATTAAGCATGCAATTTTATTAATGCCCTCCACTTTGTAGATGTCACTCTTGTAGTTTGGGTTTCAACTCCCTTTAAGTACCTTTCATGATGATATTCAAAAAGGGGGAGAAGAACGTAGGTAAAAACCTAGGAAATATTACAAAAACAAAAACTTCTCAAATAGATATAGACTACTAAGTACATCTTTCAGGGGGAGAAAATAAGAACCTCCAGCTATATTTTGAAAGTCATCAAAAAGGGGGAGATTGTTAGTTCAACTACTCATATATAATATTTTGATGATTTTACAAAATGAAGAAAATGAAATAAAAAAAATAATAAGTGTAGCATGTTGTTTCTCTCTGTAATAACATAATTTCAGGTTTCATAAAGTTTTCCAAGACGGGAGATTAAAAGCATGAAGACAAGCATAAGTATTAGGTCATAAGCTTTGTCATGTAAACTTTCAAAGGTTGTAAATTTCATTTTATTTGAGTCTAGAAATGTTGTAAAGAGCTCCCAAACATAACCTATAAATAGCTAACTTAGGTTCTCTACATTTAGGATAAATTAGAAACCTAAACCTAGCACCAAGACTCTTATCAGACGTCTAGAACAATTGTCAGATGCCTGATTTTCCACTTTAAGACGTCTGACAAGTGTCTCAGACGTCTAACTTCCTATAGTTCTGCCTTTAGTTTTTGCCTTCATAAACATCAGTCGAAGCACTCCTCTATTAGATGTCTATAACCTCATCCAGACGTCTGATGCTTTACCTGGACGTCCTCAGACTAATCATTAGAATAAGCACCTATCTTCGTTCTACAGATAACGGGCAAAAATGTATTTTCAGACGTCTGGACATGCTTCCAAACGTCTACCTTTGGACCGTTGCCCATGTATTTCTGTGCATATCTCATTACGAACATAGGATCTTTTGTCAGAAATCATAGCGAAGTTTTTTTTAGTTTCTAGACGTCTGGTGATTCCTTCAGACATCCATAATGATGTCTGATTCTTTAAATCTAGAACCCTGTTTGGATCTGATCAAAATAGGAACGAATTCACCCTTTATTAGACGTCCAATAAACTAATCAGATGTCTTATGTGAAAATATCAGACGTCCTTCTTTTGATCCAATAAAGTCAGTTCAGGATGGCCTGCAGTATTAGATGACCAAAATTATAATCAGACGTCCTATAAGACATCTGACCCTAAAATTAGACGTCCGATATTGCTGTCAAACTCATCATTACCCTGATCTGTGATGGATTTCATCCCAATCTCTTGGGATTTGTCTCCAACGGGTAGGAGAACTCTCCCAAGTGTTCTTGAAGGTTCCAAACTTGCCTATAAATAGACTATAACTCCTCTTAGGAAAAACACCCCTTGAGATTCAATTCCCTTAGAAAAATCACTTGCTCACTACTCTAAACTTCATCTTGCCCTTGTGCTGTGACAACACTCTGATCAAAGGGAAAATCTATACTCCCGGCTCACTCCGTTCTGCAAATCCTCAGGGAGTTCTTTTTATGCTTAGTAGATAAGAAAGTAATTAAAGTATAGGGGTGCTCTATAGGTGTTGTTTTGCTTCTTAGTTTTGTACTTTGGGTATCCGGTCTGTCGAGTCTCCATCTCTTCATTTTGAAGGGAGAAACCTCCGTTTAGGGATCGGAGGTGGGATTTGTAATTGAGGTACACTACTCTCGTTTAAGTAGTGTGGTTAGTGGATTGATCACCTTGTGATCGAAAATCCTAAGTCAAGGGATTAGCTTAGGTGGTGGTTTTCACCCATCTTGGGTTTCCACCTAAAAATCTGGTGCCACCTTGTGTGATTGAATTTTTTGTATTACAATATTATATAATTTCACTATTCACCTCCCCTCTAGTGCAATTTCAATAAGGACTCAATTCTCAACTTATATAAAGATTGTTCATTCTGATAATGGACTGGAATTTGTTATTGTCAAATTGACTTAGCTTTTTAGTTCTATGGGGGTGATTCATCAAACCTCTTTCATTCACACCTCCCAACAGAATGGGGTTGCTGAACGCAAATTACGACACTTGTTGGATGTGGTCGATCCATAATGTTTCAAGTGAATATTCCATCTCATTTTTGGGCTGATGCCATTCTTACTACTGCATTTCTCATAAATAGGGTATCTTCATCTGTGTTAAGGGGAAAGATTCTGTTCTGTTTCCTGGTAGGGATGTTTTTCCTCTGATTCCCATGGTGTTTGGTTGTGTCTGCTTTGATCATCTGTTTAAGGTGGACAAATTATCTCCTCGTTCTATGAAGTATATTTTCTTGGGATACTTGAGAACCTAAAAGGGATATCATTATTATGATCTGGTGGCTCACAAATTTTATGTCAGTGCCGATGTTAGTTTCTTTGAGGTGCTTCCTTTTTACTCCCATAAAGGGAGCTAGTCCTCGCCTACCGTGCCAAAAGATATCCCACTCCCTATATCATCTGTAGTGCCTCAAGTGCGCATTGAGCCAACCCATCCACCAAATACAGCTACACTTGATGCAGAGCCATTCAATTATTATCCACAAACTTTCCCCCACAAACTTAAAGACCCATCCACACGTGGAGGAGCCTCTCTCCACTATCCTTACACAACATGATTTTGCTCAGTACCATCTTCCACTCATGGTGCTGGTGATGTAAACACGTTTACACTACTTAAGATGTCTATTTATGCATGTTCTTAAGCATAGGATTGCATTGCATGCTATAAATATTGCATAAGATGCATCATCTTGCATTTAGAGTAGTTTGAATAAAATGGAGGTTAATTGTCTCCTTTTATGTTCATGGACAGGGCAAACTTTTTATCGGGACCTCGGATCGAAGATCCAACCGTACAGATGTGATCAGGGCGACGATTGGAGTTCAACGACTCCAAGATCGCCCTAATCAGACATCTGTAGCATCAGATAGTGACCGGGGAACCTTAGAAGATCAAGGGCCAATATGATGTGAATCTGCACTTCAAATGAAAAATCTGACCGCAGGGATGGATTCGGATCAACGATCGCAGCCTAACGGTGCAAAAATCGACTCAATCCGACAACCGTGGCACCATCTACATCATCCAGAAGATGGACGGCCAAGATGGCGCCACGTGGCACCATCTCAGCCGTCCAACCAGCCCTCAAGACTGCCGTCGCCTCTCCAAAAGAAGATCCAACGTGCGATGCTTGCGCCTTAAAACATTCACGCGACACATTCCACCGGGCAGCGCAACGGTGGCGAGTCGTTGCACGCTCACAGGACGTGAGTTCGACTCGCCATCTGCGGCGCACGCGCGATTAAAGGCGACCGCTCGATCGGCTGTGGATGGCTTAGATCTCCTGATAGCGCTTACGCGCTATTAGATGCGCGGTGAAGACTCAGCATCGCACGTGATGGGGCGCGTAGCGCAGGTGGGTGGAGGCACGATCTAAGTCGTCCGATCTCGCGATCGGACGGTTGAGATATGCTGGACGTGCGCGTGCATTGAACGCGTGGGCAAGCGAGCGGGCGCACACGCATCGCCCACTATGCCCACGTTTGGACCTTTAGCGTCTGTTTTATCCGTCACTAAAGGTCCTGAATTAATGTTTTTAAAGTTGTAATGACCAAATTGTCCCCACTCCTTGCAACTATAAAAGGAGACCCCCTCCACACGAAATTCTCATCCCTTCCTTCTCTTCTCTACCTCTCCAACGCTCAAGAGAAGCATGTCCCACATCCGGGATGCCCCTTGGGAGATAAAGTCAAATTTTCGTCCCCCTTTCGGAAGCGGATCCCGCGACGACGACGATGTGCTGCTCTGTTCTCGTTCCTCCTGCCTCGATCCCGTTCTTTTGCTTTGTCCTCCTTCGTCCAGGCGACGTCTCGTCCGACTCATCCTCCAAGCAATCATCGAGGAGGATAACTTCTCTCTCCCATTCTTCTTTACAGCTTTCTAGTGTAGAATTTTCCTGCTTTCTAGTGTAGTTGATTTCCTGCTTTCTAGTATAATTCTTATTTGATTTTATTGTATAAACATTTTGAATTATTGAATGCATGTTTTCTCTCTCTCTCTCTCTCCCTTTTGTTTAGTCTGATTGTTGTTATGGCTTCATTGTAATTACATCGCCTCACTTTTCAAGAACAAAATTCTAAAAAAAATATAATTGTGAATATAGATCGATGTAACCTCCCTGTGTTCGACCCGAGATTTTTATTCTAGTATAAATTTTATTTGTTGAACACGAGTTCTTCGCTTTCATACTACAACGACAGGTTTTTCAAAATCAAATACGCTAGCATAGCAACTCGCACGTTCAAAAGCTGGCTTGGAGCTTCCTATAGCATAGCGGAAGGCTCCATAGTTGTAAGCTTGTTACTCCTTAGCAGATTATATGACTATTGATCAGTTATCTACAGCAAGACAGTCACTTTCTTTTGCAGTTGATAGTCATCAGGTGCCACGCAATTACAAAGAGTCTCTTTAGGATCTTAACTAGACTCGGGCAATGGAGGAGGACATGTCTACTCTTCAATCTAGGGGTACATGGAAACTTGTTGATTTAGCTCCTAGAGCGACAATTGTAGGGTATAGATGGGTATTCACCATTAAATATCTCCCTGATGGTATAGTTTAGAGATACAAGGTGAGGCTAGTTGCCAAGGGTTGCACTCAGACCTTTGGCATGGATTATTTTGAGACTTGTTCCCCAGTAGCATGGTTGAATTATGTCAGGATTCTTCTTTCTATAGCAATCAAACAAAGGTGGCCGGTACATCAGCTTGATATAAAAAATGCTTTTTTGTATGGTGACCTTGATGAGGAATTATATATGGACCAACCTTTGGATTTGTTATTAAGGGGGAGTGTTACAAGCTGTGCAGGCTTCATAAGGCGATATATGGCCTAAAACAAACTCCTAGAGCTTGGTTTGACAGATTTAGCACTGCAGTTTAGAGTTTTGGATTTCTTCAATCTACTTCTGATCATTCTATGTTTACCAGGCATACACGGGTAGGATCTATTATTCTAATTGTGTATGTTGATGATATTTTGTTGATAGAAAGTGATTTGCAGGGTCTAGAAGAGACCAAGGCCTTCTTACATGCACAATTTGTTACTAAAGATCTTGGCTTGATAAATTATTTTCTGGGCATTGAGATACATCACATTGATGAAGAAATGGTCATATCCTAGAGGAAGTGTGTACTGGACATGCTTCGAGAAGTAGGGATGCTAGGGTGCAAACCTGATGGTATACCTTTAGATCTTGCTGCTCGCTTTGTGGATACTGATAGCCCGATTTTAGAAGATGTCACCAGATATAGAGCTATGGTTGGCAAGCTATTGTAGTTCATTGTGACAAGGCCAGATATTTCATATATTGTAGGGAGGTTGAGCCAATTTATGTAGGAGCCCAGAGAGATACACTGGGCTAAAGCATGCCAAATATTGAGATACTTGAAAGGATCTCCTAGAAAAGGTCTTTTCTTTCAGAGACATGGCCATCTTTAGGTATGTGGATATTCCGATGTAGGCTACGTTGGTGCTTACGAGGACAAACGATCCATGACAGAATATTGCACCTATGTTGGTAGCAATCTAGTTACATGGAGAAGTAAGAAGCAAAATGTTGTCTCCAGATCCAGTATTGAATCAGAATATAGGGCCATGGCTCACA
The DNA here is from genome assembly GCA_037157565.1 of Thalassia testudinum. Classification (NCBI taxonomy): domain Eukaryota; kingdom Viridiplantae; phylum Streptophyta; class Magnoliopsida; order Alismatales; family Hydrocharitaceae; genus Thalassia; species Thalassia testudinum. The sequence continues at coordinate 98,317,175 of JAZHRO010000031.1, read as the reverse complement.
CTACTCGTGAGCTCTACTGGATCAGATCTATTCTTTGCGATTTTGGAGTAGAAATTTTGGATCCCATACCTATGTATTGTGATAATAAGGTAGCTACCTTCCTTGCCAACAATCCAGCATTTCATGAAAGAACAAAACACATAGAAGTGGATTGCCATTTTGTTCGTGATGTGGTACTAGTTGGGTGTTAAACGCTTCTGTCATGTTTTAGAAAATTGATACGTCATAGTATAGGTGATTACGCACAATCATAGGACCTAACCTACTTGAATTAAGTTAGATCCTAGCTTAACTTAGGAATAATGCATGCATAAGTATCTTATTTTGCATCATAGTCGGTTTGTTAGCCTTGTAAATAATAATGTTATATTATGTTCTACTTGAGAGGTAATAATAATTGTAGGTAATTCAAGGCCGTCGATGATGAATCCAACTGTACGGATGTGTTCAGAAAGATGACGGGAGCCCAACGCTTCTGAGATCATCTTAATTGGACTCATGTAGCATCTTATGAAGTCTGCAGAAGAGCAAAGGCCAAGAAGCAACGTGATGCAAATCCAAACCTCATATACCAAATCCGACCACACTGTTGGATCCAGATCAATGATCACAACCCAACGGTGCAAAAATCAACTCGATCGGAGCCCTACAACACCATCTAAGATGGATAGCCATGATGGCACCACATGGCTTCATCATAGCAGCCCAAGGCCACCTGCCCATCCACTGAAGGACTTGCTACATGCTTTATGGGTCGTTGGATCGTGATCCAACAGCCACAAATGCACCATGTCTACCCGTCCCCACGGCCTCCATCAAGGAGGAATCAATCTCAGTCATTGGATCTTCATCCAACAGCTGAAAATAGTGGTGCATGAAATCAGAAACAAAACAATCCACGCCTGTAGCACGTTGGTTAGCAGGCTTGAATTTGAAGAGGCCGCAAGCGTTTGACTCGCGTGGAGCGCGAAATTGAAGAGGTGGTGAGGCGCGACAAAATTGGAGCATCAGATCTTGATCGAGCGGCATGGGTGCAGATGCGTGGCACGTGATCAGGTGTTAGATAAGGCTGTGTGGCGAATGCAGGGATGCACATGCGTGTCAATGGACCATTGTACGCAGGTCGATGAGGCGGTGTGACACACATTTTAAGCCGTCCGATTGTAAGATCGGACGGTTGAGATCAAATGCACATGTGTGCATGTGATGAAGGGCGTAAGGCAGTGGGCGAGCAGCTAAGTGGCCGACATGTGGCAAAATCCCATGCGTGGCGTGTATATAAGGCGCTATGAAGGCTATTTTGAGGCGAAATCAGAGCCATTGATGTTCCAATCGATAGATCTGATCGATCTAAGGCTGTTGCACGATTTTGAGGGCCAATTACCTGCTTTGCTCCTCATTTTGGCTATAAAAAGGATCCTAGAGCCCCCATCTGAAGGCATCTCCTTCCTCCATCTATCCCTCCAGACATTTCCAGATATGTCCAAGCACTCTCTTCCTCTGAGGTGTCCATCAAGATCACCTTGGTGCATCGCTGCTGCTCTCCTCAACCTCTCTAAAGGCCACCAAGGACCACCCTTGGTGCCCTTGTTCTAGTAGAACTAGATAGTTATTTTCATTTCCAGTAGTTGTAGTAATTTTTTTTAGTTTTAGTTCTAGTCTGAATAATTTAATCAGAACAAATTTTCTTCATATATATATATCTGATTATTCTAGCTCTAGTTAGTTCTAAATTAGTATTTGTAATCAAGTCATTTTCTACCTCTTTGAGTTCAATTGTGACTCACCATCTCATTATATTTATTTGTTTCGATGTATTTTTGTGCTATACTACAACTTAATCATCCTAAAATGCGATTTTACGCCCAAACAAATTTGCACCATTGCCGGGGAGGCACGGCGAATCGTGATTTAATAACTGATTTAGTATACTTCTCTTTGGTGTGCAGGCATGAAATGAGGATCCGCAAATGCATCGAGTGCAAGTGAAGACAATCAGGTGCACACAATTATCTTAGTAGGATTTTAGATTAGGATATGATTAGGATAGGAGTTATTGAAAAAAAAATTTAAACTTAGGATTGGATTTGTGATGAGAGCCTCATCATGAGCCATAACTAACTCATTTTGATCCAATAAAGAGAATAAAAGCTCCTATATAACCTAGAAGAAGGCTTAATAGAAGGAATAAGTGTTCTGAGAAGAAAACATGAAATAAAGGTTAAAACTGTAATTTTACCATTGCAGTATATAAACGGAATTTCTCAGAGGCAAAACATAGGTCAAATGATTTAAATAAGATAAAAAGTGGGTTGAGTCAATCAGAAATGGGTTTATGTGCAATCTAGGAATTAAATGACATTTGGTAACCCTAAAATAGACTCGCTTAATTCAACAAGGTACCAGTTAGGATAAAAATCAAGTAAACCCTCTAAAATTCATGGAAAAATATCCCCTAGGGTTTAGAGCATTCAAATTGGCCTTTGGAACCTAGTTTGACCTAGAATAGGGTCTTAACTCATCAATTGACCTAATTTGGGTTTTTACGCAAAGTCCAGTTAAACGTGGTAAAACCTAAAATCCAACTTCACCATTGGATTTATTAGGTCCAAATTAGGTTTGTACCGAAATTTGGACCTAAGGGGAGGTCATCTTGACCTACTTTGCAATTTAGTACACCCAATCACAGTTTGGTCCCTAACTTTTGAAAATCATCGCAGAGAGCCCCCTAACTTCCTCGTCAACCTTGCAATCAGGTCCTTCCGCCATTGTTGGGGCAGAATCCTGCTCCGGCGAGGATTATAGAGGGAATACTCTCTGATTCCTCAGAGATCCCCTCCCAGAAATGGAAGGGAGATTCTCTGAGGAATTCCCTTCCATCTGAGGCCAGTCATGATCCCTGATTTGATCCCAATCTCTCGTGCGAATGCACGAGGGATTTGGGTATCCACCCACTTTCCTTCTCCGACGAGCCGTCGGTGATGAATGCTTGCCCTCCACGCTCCAGAACACATGGCCTGTGCCTATAAAAGAACCCCCAAACCGGGCCGCTCAATTTCAGCTCGACTTGGCCGGATTCCACCCCAAATTCATCTCCTTCTTCTCTGGCCAAGGGTCCAGCGAGCTCCGGCGAGCTCCCCTCCCCTTCCTCTTCGATCTGCCACAAAACCAGTGGCAGAGCCGTCTTCCTCATCCTCCTCCGCGTCGCGCAATACCCACGCACGCTGCCCTAGCCCCGTCGTCACCGCCGTCTTCCTCCATTGGGCAGCTTCTTCTCTGGCTACAGTCGATATGGCGAGTCGCCTCTCCACTCCCTTCGTCCTTGCAAGTAGGTTAGAACTACTCCACATCTTTCCCTCTTTCTTTTCCCCACTATATTTCACTTGATTACCCCACGACCACGCCTGACCACCATCATCTTCCATCCCTCCGACAAGTCTCCCCCGTCGCTCCGCAACTCCACACGACTCGCTGACCGTCGCAAAAGTTCCGCCTCATCACACTGAACACACTCCGCCCCTCCACTGCCACGCTACACCTCCACAATGCACCCCCGAACACACCCATCTTTCCGGCCACAAGACGACCTAGGCACGCATGCCTAGGCCGCCCCGCGGCCTGCCGCACAGCTCAACACCTTCTCCGTGCCACGGCGAAGGTTTCCCGGTAGTTTGACTGGGCCGTGAGGCCGTATTCATGCATGACAGTTCTGCTGCCCCGGCCGCCATTGTTGACGATTCGAGAAGCTCTCGAGCAGGTGCCAGGCTTCAAGATAGCTGCGCTCCAGGTGCTGTGGATTGGGGAGACTTCTGTGAAGACTTTTGCCTCAGCACTTGACACCAATAGCGGCTGCAGCTGAGGAGATTGCGAAGAGGTCTGCTGCGGGCGCGCGCGAGAAGAAGTAACAGGATAGTCCCACATCGTGAGTTCACAGAGCGTCGCCCTGGTTTAAATTGATTTTGTGAATAAGTCTTTTCGCCTCCGACACACCTGGGGTGAGGTCCCGCGCCCCACACCCGCCTCGTCCGCGGATTCTTCACGCGGACCTGGCGGATCCGACTTGACACTACCCATGCACACCTCGCGCACCATGTCACGCCGGTGCGCTTGGTCACGGGTATGCTATTCGACCTGTTAACCCAGCTCTGAGAGAGCTTCCTGTGAGCGGCTTGCAAGGAGAGAGAGATACGTGCAGGTAGAGGGAAGGGATTGGTTTTGCTGCCTTGTGTGCAGGCAGACAGAGCGCTAAAGAAGAAGCTGACACTTAGCCACAGGAAGGAGAAGGAAGAAGAAGCCTTTGCATAAAGTAAAGGCTGCAGAGAAAGAAGAAGAGAGGCCGAGACAGAATCCAGAGAAGAAGAAGAAGACAGAAGGAAGACAGAAGAGAAAGAAGCAAGGCAGAAGAGAGAGGCTACAGAGAAAGAAAGAAATATCAGAAGAAGAAGAATAACACTTTTAAGACATCTGATCTTATGATCAGACGTCCAGTTTTACTCTTTTGTCTGTATTACTTTTTTTAAACGCATACATTCATATTTGAATTAAAGTTTTGAGTAAATTAGAGTGTTCAATTACATTTGAGATTAGTAGTAAATTCTGATTGCTCCCAGTGTTCAACCTCGGATACTCCGATTTTCGAGTAATAAAATCTTTATTTGTTTTGAACGCTTTTTCGACTATACTACAACGTGACATCCTTTAAAAACCCGATCAAAACATTCCGAAACAATTTGTTAGGTAGTTAGGAATTGCTTTGCTTTGAAAAAAAAGAAAAAAATTAGGATTGAAAAAAAAGTTGCTACTACTATTTTTAGAAATTTAGCCAGAAATTGGTTAAGAATTTGAAAATTCATTTGCTGCGTTTTTAGTGATCTAAAAATTTTGAAATTCTGGAAAGGACTAGATTTTCAAACTATCTTTCCAATGCCACCATTCCCAAGAAAAAAATCAATTTTTGAATTTTTGAAAAATATGTAGGGTACATAGGGGCCAGATAGACTGCAATATGAATTTTTCTTAACTTCAAAAATTATTTTCGAACAACACACGAATATGATTGACCCAAAAATGGCGCGGTTTGAAAGATAATCAAGTTAGCTTTCATTCTCATTTTTTTTTCAAATTTTTAAATCCATTTGAGACTGTTTCAAAAGGAAAAACCAACTCGGGGTCAAAATCTCAGATCTGACCACTTGTTGGTTAAAAATTCATAAATATTTATTTGAGATAGTAAAAATTCTGAAAAAATATTCTCTAAAAAGTTTATTAAAAAGGAATCTTCCTACTAATTTTCAAATCATTTGGATTCTAATTTTATCTGAGAGAGTATTTCTTTGATTTGTGGTCTGCTGCTTGAAAAACTTAGAAGTGGATTAGCACTAGGACCACATTGAACTAACCTAGACTCAATCGAGCCCAGTGATTAGTCGGTGAGTGGAGTCACCTTGTGGACCACTCACCACACACACATTGAAGAAAATGTTAAAAAAAATCATAAAGTATATCTTAATAACTTGCATTCGTCTTGTAACTATTGGATGGTTTCAACCTCATTAGCCAAACCTAGTTCCAAGCTTGCAAGGTAGTGTCAAACAACCACGTCTAAGGGGTATAAAGGAACCGGAGGCGAAAGCCAAAGGAAGAACCTTCTTCATAGTCCCCTCGTAAATAGGTTGGCTAGGTTAGCTTAAGAAGCGGGAATCATTTTCAATCGGTTTATAGATGAATTTTCTTCAACAATTTAAACCTGAATGAAAAATTTGGTCATTTGATTCTAAAGGACCAATTAACAAGGCCTTAGCCTTGTTTCACTTGGTTACACCAACCATTGTTGTTGGTGTCTGCAAGGAAGAAGGTCTTTAAGACCTAAACTAGTTGGACCTTGGGAACCAAGCTCGAGGCAGCGAAAGCGACTTTCGCCCGACCCTTCTTCCCAACCCTCATCCTCTTGATTAGTTGAGATGACTAATCCTGGTCCTGGACCTGGTTAGGGCATTGAAAATCTAGACCTAATGGCTCATCTGGAAGCCACAGTCGAGAAATCAGAATAGAGATATGAGCAGAGCATTGACAGGATTCTCACCACACTGGACAGGATGTAGCATCCACCACGCAGAGAGTTGTAGGACTTCTCTGATTTAGTGGCTACAATCGTGGCACCTCAAATTTGGATTCCTGTAGGCGGAGTGCATTTGAGTTGAAGCCAAACATAATAAGTCCAATCTAGACTCATTTCCATGGAAACTTGAATGAGGATCCCTTACAACACATTGAGGATCTAAGTCGAATCGCAGAATCAGTTCTACCCAAAAATATTGATATAGGGATTGTTCTCATGAAGCTTTTTCCATTCACTCTCAAGGATAAAGCTTCTTATTGGTTTAAGACCATCGGGAGGCCGATTGGAACCTGGGTGGAATTACGTTGTGAATTCCTCCAAAAGTTCTTCCCAATTGGTCGAACAAATGCGATGAGGTGTGCAATTACGACTTTCTCCCAAGGACATGGGGAGAAATTGCATGATTCCTGGGACAAATTTCATGACCTTCTCAGGAAATGCCTGCACCATGGTGTACCTAGATGGCACCTAGCATAAGTCTTTTAGCATGGATTGGATGACACACATTGGTACATAGCCGATGCATCTAGTGGCGGGAATTTGCTCACAAAGGATGAGCACAGTGCGTTCGAACTATTCGAGTCCTTAGTGGAGAACTCAATGAATGCTGCATCGATGAACCAATTCCAACGACCTAGATAGCAACGAGTTATTGTCCATGAAGCTCACGTCGAATCTGCCTGAGCTGATATGGACATTATCACCAAGAAATTGGATAAGGTGGATTTGCTCGACAAGAAGCTCGACGAAGTGATTCAAGCTCAACATGGATTTCCTAGCAGTACAGTTGCATCCCACTCTTCTTTCGCATCCTGAGTCCCTCTTGCTCGTTTACATCTACTCACTTGGGATGTATCTTTTCCATCTTCTTGGGATCCTACATATCAGGAACCCGTGAATAATCTAGATTTGGCACCATACAATCAGGGTTACGCACCCCATGATGATTCTAGCGCGTATTCCTTTGATGAATATGCATCTCAGACATCTTCAGCCTATGAAGATGTCAATGCTATCCAAGGTTACGGGTATAATAACCTGTATTCAGAGACATAATCCTGGTTGGCGCCAGTGATGAGCCCATATTTGTGGGCTTATTAGTTATTTAAATGCCTAGACATTAAGTTAATTTTAACATGCATTTAGCATGCATTAGGAAATAAATGCATTAATTATAGATTTGTTGCATGCATCGCATTTTTATGTAAATTAGGTCTTAGCATGCATGGTTTTTAATTTAGTTTGCATTTAGTGGGAATTATACATAATACATGCAATTAGATATTTTATAAGGATTTCTCTATAAATAACCCAATGTTTAGTATATTTCTCATCTTCTTTTTCACAGGAACAACTCTGCCTCTCCTCTAGCTATACCTCCTTAATGGCCGTAAGAAGTGGGTCTGCTCCTGCCTCTACATTTCAAATCCATGCAGGCGACTACAAGAGAGGGGGAGCTGCTATCGTGCTCGGGGAGACACCGCCCCACTCCATCATCGTGTACTCCACTCCACCACCATGGTCTCCAAGGTCGAGCTCCACCACACTGTGGGTCAGCGAGGTGACAGCTCGCTGTGCCAATCCGGCGAGCTCGACCATCATCGTGCGTGTGCATCTCCGACGGCCACGCAACCATCACTGTGCAACCACCAGATCACCTTCCCTGTCCACGCACCACCAACACCATCTTCTTCTTTTTTCTTCTTCTTCCTCTGTTTCTTTTCACCAAAAAGAACCCAAACTGTCATCACCATCTCTACCACCTCACCATGTGCATACCCTTCTCTCCGCACGCACCTGCAGAGCCACTGTGTGACGGAGCCACCCTCGCATCCGCGCCCAAGCAGGGCCAGTGTCCCCCTCGGTAACTCACTGTGCAGCCGCGCTCACGCACGCATGCCTGCTGTGTGCACAGCAGAAGCGTGGGTGCACGACTCTCCGCACCTCCTCGCCTCAACAGCGTGTGCGCACCCCTTCGAGAGCATCTCCACGTGTGCCGCTACCTCCTTCACTGCCTGCTCAACCATTCGCACGCACACGCACTAGTGGGGTTGTTGCGTGCACCGACCTCCACACTCCAGCTCCTCGCTGCACGCTACACCCTAGCCCCTAGCACATGCCCACCAGCGCCCCTCTAGCACACCCACTCACCTCTAGACCACACGCCCGCACCCCCTGCAACGTGCCGTCGATGCTTGTAGCAGCGACCGCACGTCGTCCACCAGCTCTGCCGGTGTGCGTTCGCTCGTTGCACCTCCACCTGCGAACACCTCCAACGTGCGCAGCAGGTAGCGCGTGCATTCCCTTGCACCTCCTCACCTCCAGCTCGTGTGTCCCTCTCGCCACCTGCACACACCTCCATTAGCATGCGCCACCGTCTCTGTAGCTGTCGCATGCCACCATCTCTGTTCCCTCCTCTTCGCAGGTAGCAAATAGGGGTTGCAGCCGGCACCCACCATCCATTCCTCCGCGCCGCCACCATCTCTAGCCTCCATTCTTCAAACCATCACCGCCATCAGAAGTGGCTCAGAGGTCTTATCCTTCACCGTGAATCTCGCCTCCAGCCGCGGCCTACCGTGCACGCAAGCCAAGCATGAAGGGAATCCCCTATTCCACTCTTAATTAATAATTACATTAGCTGCTATTGTAAGATTTTTATTAGTATTATATTGGGCCACATTGCAAAATATATCCTTCAAATGTGCATAATTGCTATTTCAGCATTAGCTTTTGTTGTTTACTTAATTTGAAAGCGATTTTGGCTTGGTTTCTTCGCGAAATTTATCGTGAACATCTATTTTTAATCCTTACAAGTTTTAATAGGCCATTGCCTCCCTGTGGATATGACCCACTCTTCTCAAGTGGTTAATTTTAATTCAATACTTTGATTAGTTGATTTTCCACCAGTTAGAAATACAAACGACAAATCTTCTTAATCATCATTTTCAAAAGCAAAAATCGACTCGTCAACTAGCATCCAAACTTTTCCTGGTCTGGTAACTCACAGAGTCCAAATCAAGATCCACACTACCAGACCAAACAATACAGGAATGCGCAAAACACATACCCAAGGCAGCAGCCATTCCTGTCTCAGCAGTAATCCCATTCTACTTATCAGCCATTGCATCAAGCTGTCAATCACCCTCCAAGGTGGGCTAAGTCTTTCGAGGCATTGAGAGAGGAATTGAAGGAATCTATGCGTCAATCGAATTATGACAGTTTGAAATTCATGAAAACAATGGCGAATCAGATTTAGAACATTCAGAATACACAGAACCAGCTGCTACAGGAGCATAGATCGTAGGGAGCCTTGCCCTGCCAACCTGTCCCTAACCCTAGATATGTATAGAACTAGGTGATTACGCAGCAATCAGAGGACTTAAATGACTTGAATTAAATTGGAACTTAACATAATTGTAGTATAATTCATGCATTAGTGGCATACATCGCATCACTTCTGCTTTACTTAAATAATCATGAAATAAAGTCATAATGTATTGATTAGTGTATTATGTGGATTGTAGGCAATAAGAAGCTTAGGAGATGGCCTGAAGCTGGATCTGAAGAAAGGACGAAGCTAGAGCTATAGTAGAGCTGGAGAAGAAGCCTTAGAATAAAGATGAAGACATAATGTAGGGAAGAGGTATACTACCTTACTAGTAGAATTTTAATGTATGAGTTAAATTATGAAGAATATAGGACCTTTCCTAGCCTTAGGATAGCCCTAGAGACCTTCCTAAACCCTAGCCGCCCTTAGATTAGGTCACCTTAGCCTAGAATACCTCAAAACCCTCATTCCAGCCTATATCTGGACATCTAGGTTGGTTGTTGGATGTCTAGGACCCTTAGACACAACCCGTAGAGCCAGACCCATTCTGCTAGAATATTACACGTCCGACAAGGTGTCAGGCATCCAATTTCTACAGAATTCCAAGACAGAACCTCAAATTCACCTTGACTCAACATTGGACATCCAAACCGGAGATGTGGACTTCTAATTTTGAAGTATAAGTCATTTGATTAATAAATCAGACATCTGGAACCCTTCTCCAGTTGCTGATTTTGAAATCAAGCTTAGATAGATCTTGATTTCCTAAGCCCCTAAACCTAATTCTACACCCTAGGGAACCTAAATTAAGGTGCCCTAAGCCTAGTACACTACCCTAAGACCCTCCTAAGAACCTAATTAGGTTATCACTAAACCTAATTGACTTGGACCTAAGTCAATTACACTTCACCTAGTCAATTAGACTCATAGAGTCCAATTAAGCTCAAACCTCAACCAACACAAGTCTAATTGGACTCAGTGAGAGTCCAATTAACTCAAGCTTGACCTAATTGGGAACTTTCTCTCCCAATTACACACACATCCACTCAATTAAACTTAGGATAAGTTTAATTGCACTTATCACTTTAGTATTAGGGTTTACAACCCTATTTCTAGAAACCTACATAAACCCAATCACCTAGACCTATAGGACTCAACCTAAACCACCTAGCCACACCTACACACTTACGCACACACACACACAGACACCACCACTTGGCCACCCAGTCTAGAGTTCTCTAGAAAGGTCTCCAAGTGGCACCACCTTGAAAGACTAAAAATAGTCTTTCAAGGAGTCCACAACCATTCCCATGAAATGAAGATCTAGAAGACCCATTTCAAATGGGTTGGCTGGCCACTTGAAAGGCTCTTCTAGAGAATGCCACACTTCTCTAGAGGGCCAATCCCTTGGTCTATTTAAAGACCCTCTTGGCCAACCATGCACACCATCTAGTTCTTGGACCCCATTCATGTGTACACACTCCCCACGAGCTCCATCACTTCCATCATCACCACCTTCACGTCCAAGGGGTAAAGCACCTCCACCACCCTCTCAAGAGGCTCGCTAGCCACCTTGGACATCCCCCTTTCCCTTCCCACCACCTCAGGCCACACAGCCATTGAAGACCACCTCCAATGTTTTGAGCTCTGTTAGTTAGATTAAAACTTCTTCATAGATTAATACTTGCATTATTTTCTATTAGTATAAGTAGTAATCCTCTGCCTTGATGTATGCATGCATAATCTTCCTTAGATCCATGCATGCATAACTTTTCTGATAGTTAGAATAGTATTTTCAAGCTTTCCTATACAAGCATTCCTCTACATTTGTTTGTAATGATGATCTTTTTGAGGAAATGAAATCACCAGTTATCTGATATCTGATTCATCTAACTATATTGCAATCATCAGTTGCCTACTTTATATTCGTATCTTGTTGCTACTAAAATGTCTGTTTCGGAAGATATAGAGGATTTAACGATTAATGAGTATTCTGTGGGTCGCCATCGTATAATTAAGATAGTGAGCATCGATACTCATACCTTCATGTTTATATTATTTTTGACTCATGCGCATGTCTTACGAGTTAACAACGCAACCGGTGAATCCTATATTCGTAGTTTAAATACTGGACTGCAATTTTAAGCAAGTAGAAAAATCAAATCAATTTCGCTCTTAAACACCTCCTTGAGATCAACCGGGACTCACCATCTCGTTACTTTATTTTTGTTTGAATTGGATTTCGCAGCTATACTACGACATAAAAATAATCAATTTCGCTATTTCTGACATGAACACCAAGGCGTCCAGCCTAGGTTCCAGGTACCACACAGACAGGTACATGCAGTATTACAAGCACCTCCTGTACCTCATGGTTATGTTTCAAGTCAGTTGACCTTATCATCGAATCCTTCCCAATCTGCTCCTTCTGCTCCTCCCCCACCTCAGAACGTATGCCAATGCAAATGCTGTTACACTAAGGAGTGGAAAAGCTACAAAGGACCCACCATGTAGGCAGGCGGGTCATGATACTTCTCAGGCCAGCTCCTCTTCCCATTCTATCCCTTCAAAGATGTAGCCTAAGGAAAAGAAATCAATCACTGAGATCACTAACATCCCTTTACCCTTCCCTGGAGCCTTAATACAAAAACCTAAAGGAAAGATAAATGGAATCAAAAGCAATGAGGACTTAATGGAAATCTTCAAAGATGTTCACATTAAGGTTCCCCTCCTTGATGCCATTGACCACATTCCTACAGTTGCTAAATTCTTTAAAGAATATTTATACACCCGAGCAATAGTCAAGGAAGACTAATAAGGTGGTATTGTCCAAGGAAGCTAGTGCAGTCATTTTGTCTGACTTGCCACCTATAAAGAAAGACTCAGGAGCCCCACTCATTTCCTATCAGCTACAGGATGCCCCTTTTGACCGGGCCTTGCTTGATTTGGGTTCAACCATTAATTTATCCCACACTGCTATTTTTGACCACTTCCAATTTAGGGAGCTAAAACCCACTTTGGTCATTATCCAGTTAGCTGACAGATCAGTCAAAGTGCCCTGAGGTGTGGTGGAGAATGTCATTGTAAAAATCCATGGGCTTTGCTTCCCAGCAGATTTTTTCATCTTGGATATGGACATTCGTCCCAGTCTCCATGATGCACCTATCATCTTAGGTCGCCCATTTTTGGTGACCGCCCAAGCTAACATTACCTGTGCATCCAGGGTATGGAGATCGCTCTAGGGGATGAGAAACTTAGATTGGATATTATCAGGGCAAACAAGGGCCCACATTGTAATTCTATCGAGGACTCAGATGATGAACCTGAGCACTGTGGGAACATAGAACTTCTTGGAGGATTGACTCCGCACATAGGTTCTAACAGGCTCATTGATTCAAGTTATAATGATTCTGACACTGTGGTGAACGCTGATCGGCTAAAGGCCATTGATGAGACACATGATTTAGATTTTGAGAGATTTAGAGTGGAATTGCCTAAAAGCCTCATGATAAGCTCAGATGATAAATACATCGATTTACATGAGATTCCATACATCCATGGGATTGATTTTGAATTGTCAAAGAATCTAATTGAAGTTGAGGAAGAATCTGATAAAAACCCCATCTATGATTGTGAGGAAAATTTGAAAGATATTGAGGCATTTTTGGATTTGGGGTCGAATGAATCTATCGCATCTTCTTTCACATCTTCGCTCTTGGATATCGAGGATTTCATAGAAGCCATAGAATGGAAAATGAAAGAATTTGAGGCTTTATTGCATCTAGATTCTGATTTTCCACACCTTGGGGATAATGAATTGTCACCCATTATATTTGAGGATTCCCACCATGAATAGAATTTGGGCGATTTGTATGAGATTTTTGACCAACCCAGGGATGAGAATGATTTGGGTGAATCTAGAGCGGTTGGGATGGAACACTGGATCTTACTCGACTCACCTGCTTTGCAACCACCCACAACTAGATCCATTCATGAAATGGCTCCTTATATCATTTTAGACTACACCACTCAGAACCCTCCTTTCATTTTCCATCGCTTTCAGGACCCATATGATTTGTTTCCTACTCCTGGCTCCTTATCCACCTCATTTGCATTACTCATACACCACACCCTGGCACTTTCTACCTTTCACCCTTGCACCCGATTTATTTCTCTTGTAGCACCAGGCTACAACCAATTCCAAGCCCTAATATTTTATTTTGCTGACCTTGTGGGCTTGGTATTCATGAACAGTTGCTCTGCATTTTTGGCCCGTTGATGACAATGGAACTCCAATTACTTACCATCTTAACTCTTTATCTTGCAATCATGGATCCATCTAATGGAGTTTCACCCAGCTGGAGTTATTAAACTTAGCATCTAGACATAGCATTTGCTTTATACATAGCATATTTTATTTTTGCATATTGTTCTGCATATTGTGATCATTATTGTAGTGTTGGCATGTGCTGAATGATGAATCAGAGCAATTCCAAGTGATTTCTATCCACCTATGCCTTGTCTTCTTTTATTCTCTTATTCATGCATGAGGACATGCAAGAACTTAGGCATGGGGGGTAGTGCATATAAACTGAAATTTTTTTTTCTGACAACACCTTAGGAAACAAATTTTTATCAAGAGGTGTTTAAGCGAATTCATTGTTGTTTAAGTAATTGCATCGTAGTATAGGACAAATGCACTCAAATCATTTAAATTTGTAACTAAGATTCGGAAAGAGTCTGAGGTCAAACACAAGGAGAAAGTAATAGCAATTTAATCTCAGCAATCACAATAAATATAAGCAATTATAATCAAAACTTGATTCAGAACAACTCATAATGATATATAAATGAAATCAAGTATCTCAATGCAAAAAGAATGGGTTAAAATGGTGATTTGAATCACCAATTAACCCTTTGAATGTTAAACTCAAATATATCAACAGTAATTATCAACCAATATTCCACGTCAACCAACTGAAATGAATCAATAGTATTTTGAACCAAGGCACAAGTAGATATCAGACGAAGGCATAAGGCATCAGATGCCTTAAGTACTCAGCTCAGCTTCATAGAACAGAGGCAAAGGCCTCTTCTTCGCTTCGTTCCTTCATGCCTAAAGGGGGAGAGGCAAGCATAGTAATACAGAGGCAATGGCCGCTCAAATTCGGTAAGTGCAGAGAGCAAGCAGTAGAGGGAACAACCCCCCCTCTCTCTTTCTTTTGTTCTCTTCTTTCTCTCAGAAACCCAGGGTTAATCAGGTGGGTAACCGGTCTAGAACAGTATCCAGGGTGCAGTCCTGTGGGCGCTGTTGTAGGCGAGCAGTGGGGTAGGCGGGTAAGTAGGTGAAGGTGTTGGGGACCTGACCTCCGTGACTTGGGTGAGGGGTTGGGGGAAGGAAATCAATTTATCCTGCACGACTTGCTTCAATCTTTATGATGTGGGACTATTTATCCTACAGTCCTTTGTCGCGTGCAGCTGGAATATGAGGGCTTCGATTGGGGTTGCAGCTACAGATGAAGGCCCTAATTGGGAACCTAGAGACGATCCTGATGGAAATCAGCAATGCTTAGGGAGGTTGCCTGGAGGTTTCGCAGCTGGAGCACTAAAAACAACGTTGGAGGAGTCAAGGTGGCGACGGAGGTTCGGTGAGTTGGTGCGGTGATGACGAGGAGGAAGAATGCCCCTACTATGGCTGGCGAGGAGCGGGGTCGATGGAGGAAGGTAGAGGGCTGTCCAATTTCATTGTTGGACGGTCGGAAGAGGAGGATGGAGAGGGGTCGCCAGAGCAAGCTATAGAGGTGGTTGGAGAGGGAAGAAGCAAGGTTTTCTTTGACCAAAACTTGCTAAGGAGCATGGTTAGAAGACCCAAGGGCTTTTATAGAGCTCGGGCAGTCTCTCAAGCTTGGAAACAAACTTGAAAAGCTCGAGAAATTAGGGAGAAAGATCCCTAAAATTATAAGGATTCGCATGAGCTTCTTGGAGGGATTTGGGATCTAGAATTAGGTTTAGATGATTAGGGATGACCTCAAGATCATCCCTTCCAATTTTGGAAGGGATTGGTTGAGAAATCAGGGAGGTATCCCTGATTGAAGCTCAGCTCCTTTGGGTTCACACTTGCCATGGCATCAGGGATCTATTTGAAGAAAATGAAGAGAAGTTAGGGGACTTTTTGCAAGGATTTCAAAAGTTAGAGTTGTGAATGAAAGAGAGAGTTAGGCTGGACTAAAATGCAAACTAGGTCAAGATGGACTTTGATTGGGTCCAATTTTGGTACAAACCTAATCTGGACCCAAGGAATTTGATGGTGAAGTCGGATTTAAATTTGACCAAGTTTGACTAGGTAATTTGTGCAGAAACCTAAATTAGGGCAACTTTTTATCTGAGACTCTGTTATAGGTCAAAATGGGTTCCAATGGTCAAATCAAGGCTACCAAACCTTATGTAATATTTTTCTATGACTTTTAAAAGGTTTAGATGGAATTTATCCTGACCAGAGCCTCTGTTATTTAAGTGGGTCTGAAATTAGGATTTTAGGTTACTGTTAATTCTAGAAATGAGCGAAAATCCATTTCTGTCTGCATGAATCCACTTATTTGACTTTAATGCTCTTTTGACATTTAATTCACCCCTAGCCAACCCTTTTGTTATTCTGTGTTCATGATATCCTGTTAAAATTACAGAAGTAACCTTGGTTTCTTGTTCTTTTCTCAAAATACAATATGGCGGAGATATAACCCTTAGATGAATATATAGGAGCTTTTATATTTTATTCTAGACTAACATGGACAAGTTAGGGCCTATGATGGAATTCCCATTTCTCTAGTTGATTCCTGAATTTAGAATCCAATACAATCTCACATTTACACGTAGAATTTGTAATGGTTCCATTGTGAAGACTGATAGACATCTTTAGTTTGTTGAGAAGAAACATTGCTTCTTTTCATAAACCCTTGGACAGTAATTAGGGAGTTAGGCAAACCATCTTCTAGTAGATCCACCAAACATTTGCGAGGTAAGAGTAGAGAGTCTACTGGTGCTCTAAGTCTAGTGTGAGGAATCTTAATTTCAAGATAATTGGATAATGATACTTGGAGTTAAGCAGAGTTTTTGCTCTCAGTTTCTGCATACAAATTCTTTGTGTGAATTTTGTGAGAGCCACCAAATAAGGTAAATACACATAGAGTGGGTTCTAATAAAACTAGGACTAAGGTGGATGGTTACGACTGTCTTTATGGAATCCTCGGCTAAAGGAGGGTATTAATGTCAATGTTAGAAATACGTAGTCCCATCCATTTCTTTCCTGGTGCCAACAATAGGTACTTCTACCAAATAAGCCACCCAATATCCTCTTGAACATCACCAATCCCAAATAATGTCTCGTGAATAAAGTGTGTATGTCATGTTGCATTGCATTATGTGAAAAAGATAATAAAAAAAAGAGAAAGAAACGAAAAAGAGAAAAACATAAAAAAAATATATATATAGAAAAAGAGAAAAAGTCTGAAAAAAAAGGAAAAAAAAGTGTTGAGTTGTATTTATTTCATGTCAAGCATATTGAGGCAACAATACCTACTACCCTCATGATTCACCACATACATCCTTGACCTATTTTTCTTGTATTTCTGACTGCTAGAATATTGGCTAAGAATTTCTGACTTAGTTATAGGGTTATCAGAACTTAATTGAAGTGTTAATGCCATGAGAGACCACCAAATATATTGACAAATTTGGTAAGATGTGAGCACAAAAAGAAAAAAGAAAAAAAAAAGAGAAGAAGAAAAGAGAGAGAGAATGAGTACAACTAAAGAGAGCATAATTTTCTGCCTCTCACTGAGTTGATTTATTTGATAGTCTGGAAATCTAGATTTTGTAGTATTAGTCTCTATGTAGCACCAGAGGAGCGTGAGCCACCAAATACAAGCCCACTTGACTCAGACATCTTCTACCTAAGTTGAAAGCCTAGGCTAAATTGGAAATTATTTTATATCCCCGAGGGAAGAAGATTGCCTATCCCAATAGAGTTTTACTAAGGGTCAAGTACGAGCTTTAGATGTGGATTGAATTTTCACTTGGATCCGTTGCATAGGCTACAACACTACACTTTCACGATTATTTGGATTTCTAAATTTTTGGATGAAAATAAAAGAAATAGATCACTAGTCAAACTCTTGGTAAAATACATTTAGTCTTGCGTTTACTAAGGACTAGCAAGATTTAGGCATGGGTGTATGATTGCGCAGCAATCATAGGATCTAATCTACCTGAGTTAAGTTAGATCCTAGCTTAACTTAGGAATAATGCATGCATACGCATCTTATTTTGCATCATAATCGATTTGTTAGCTTTGTAAATAATAATGCTATATTATGTTTTAATTGAGAGGTAATAATAATTGCAGGTAATTTGGGGCTGTGGATGATGAATCCCACTGTACGGATCTGTTTAGAACGACGACGGGAGTCCAACGCTTCCAAGATCATCTTGATCGGACTCCTGTAGCATCTTATGAAGTCTGTGGAAGAGTAAAGGCCAAGAAGCAAGGTGATGCAAATTCGAACCTCAGATGCCAAATCCGACTGCACGTATGGATTCATATCAACAATCACAACCCAACGGCATAAAAATTAACTCGATCGGAGCCCTACAGCATAATCTACAAAATAAAGAAGATGGATGGCTACGATGGTTCTATGTGGCGCCATCATAGCCGCCTAAGGCTACGGCCCCATCCACTGAAGGACTTGTTGCGTGCTTTGTGGGCCGTTGGATCATCATCCAATGGCCACAAATGCACCACATCTACCGACCCCTACAACCTCTATCAAGGAGGAATCAATCCCTGGGCTGTATGGTCTTTAGGGAGGTCTAGAGGTGATGTATTAGGATTAGGGCACCTTAATTTAGGTTCCTAGGGGGTTAGAATTGGGTTTAGGGAGCTAGAGATCCAAGATCAAGGCTTGAATCTCAAAATAGGGTCTGGAGGGCAGTTCTGGATGTCTGATAAAAGTGTCAGACGACTTATAGTGAAAAGTTAGAAGTCCATACTTCAAGTCTGGATGTCTAATCAGAGCCAGAAGGGATTCTAGGTTTTATCTTGGGTATTCTGCAGAAATTAGACGTCTGACCAAGTGTCTAGACATCCAATAACATTGCAGAAGTGGGTTTAAGGTGTGCGGGAGTTGGCCAAGGGTTCTGGACATCCTATAACTCATTTAGACGTCCAGATAGAGGCTGCAATTAGGGTTTTAAGGTTTCCTAGGGTGTGGTGACCTAATCTAAGGGTGGCTAAGGCTTGGGGAGGCTTCTAGGCAGTCCTAGGGCTAGGATGGAGCTAAGTTCTTCACAATTTACTACTTTATTCCAACTTATAGAATAGCATACCTTAAATTCCTTACATTATTATCTACTGCATCTAATCTAGGTCTTCCGCTCCAGCTCTGCTACAACACCAGTTATTCTTTATTCTTTAGATCCAGCTTTTAGATCCAGCTTTAGATCTAGCTTCTGATCAGCTTATTACCTGCAATTGACATAATGCACCTAATTAGTACATTATAGCATTATTTTATGCATAGCTAAAAGAAGCAGTAAAGGTGCTAGTAATGCTTATGCACGCGTGAATTACCCTAACTTATGCTAAATCCTAGCCTAATTTAGGTCAATTAAAACCTATGATTGTTGGAATGGTCATAGTTTGGACTGGAAAATGGTGTCTAGGGTTTGGGAGGGGGGCGATGGTTGGAAGGTGTGGAGGTCCAAGAGATGGCGCCAGAGAGAGAGGAGGGAAGAGGTAAGGACAACAAACGGGCAGCTTACGGGGTAGGTGATTTCTGGAGATGGAGTAGAGGAGCAAATGCTGATATAGTGTGCTTTAGATGCAGAGGAAGGGTGCATATGGCGGCGGTGTGCGGCAATCCGGTTGTCTGTTTGGCGTGCGGGGGAAGGGGACATAGGAAGGACTCGTGTAGAAGGGTGGGGTTTGTAGTTCAGAATGGAAAGAAGCAACAAAGAAGACACAGAGTGACGAGGATGACTCCCCTACCACTGCCGACAGGCATGGGATAGGCTTATGAAGTTTAAATCCCTCATTCTGAAGACATCAGGGAGGCGGAGATTGTGATAAGGGGCGCCCTTGTTGGAGAAATACTGACTGGAGCTTACTCACCAGAGAACATCCATTCTATGGTTAGATTTCTATCTTTGTCTTCTAAGGATTGGAAGGTAGCATAATTGGGGGGGTGTCGTTTTGAATTATTCAGCCTGGGCATGTTGCATGTGGAAGGACTTCGTTTTCATGCAAGTGTTTTTGAAGGGATGACTGTTCTTTGGCAGCTAGTTTCACCTTTTGACGGTGCGTTACAGGATCGTCCCCCTCAGCGAGCGGAGAGCAGACAGGGTATCATGGAAATATGGCATATTCCATTTCATCTTAGGACCAGAGGAGTGGTGGTCGGGGTGCTGGCGGGGTTTGCTGCCCTGATAGAGATGCTAGGGTTGGCCTCAGCGAGGGTGATGGCAGATCGATTAAGGTGGAGGTATCGATCCTGAGAAGGGGCCCAATTCCAGATAAATTAATCCTTAGAAATGGAGGTAGCTCCTAGCTTCTCAAATTGAAGCTTGCTGTGATGCAAGATAACAGGCATCAACCGGGGTCTTCTGAAGTACAAGAGGAAATGAACACTATGCCAAATGCTGACAGTGAAGGTAATACTGTGCAGCCTGGCCAACCGGAGGCTAAGAAGAGGAAGGAGATACATGTGTCTAAAGTGCTAGAGGAAAACTTCAGCGAGATGGATCACACACCTGTGAATGAAGCCATGGTTTAGGAGGCCAGAGTGGGAAGGGAGTTGGTGATTAGCAATATTGGTCGATAGGGGGAGGAGCTTGATAATCAGTTAGCAACACAAAAATCCGATCAACTCTCCTTCATGAAATCAGGGAGAGTGGAATATGTAGTGGGAGTTTCATCGAAAGGTAAACTTGTGCGTTCTCCTTATAAATTAAGGAAAATAACTAATGGTGTTGGACAGGATCTCATGGAAGGAAAGCTGGCTACCATTCTGAAAGTTGAGAAGAGGGCTGTGAGAAAGTCAGGGAATTTCTATTCTAGGGGATGAAAATCCTCACGTGGAATGTGCGTGGGTTGCATGACGGAGTCCGAAGAGCATCCTTGGTTCGATATCTTCGTGAATGGGAAGTCGACTATGCACTGCTACAGGAAACACATATAGAAGGAGGAGGAGAATCTCTTTGGCAATCCCTTTTGCAAGGTGGTCAGGCTGACATCAGGGTAGTGGATGCGCAGGGCAGGGTGGGAGGTTTGGCATTGTGGTGGAAAACTTATAAACTGATGTTTAAAGAGCTCTAAAAGGGACAGTTTCACGTGTCATGCAAATTCCAATCGATGGGGGGTAATCAAGATCTAATTATTTCCTATGTATATGGCCCCTGTGCGGATAATCTAAGGACTGATCTTTGGAATGAACAACGACAGATGGCAGAAAGAACTGGAGGGGTGCCTTGGCTTTTGGATGGGGACTTTAACTGTGTACTCTCTGAGAATGACAGAGGGACTAGAAGAATGGACCAAGCATCACTCGACTTCCAGATGCTGATCTCAGAGCTGGGTTTGAATGAATACCCATCTGCAGGAGTGAATTTCACATGGAGGAGTGGTAATGGGTTGGCCTCAAAACTGGACAGGTTCTTTGGCAGTGTAGAGTTGATAGAGAGATTTTAGCTCTCATTGGTGATTGGAATGCCCCAACCTTTTTCAGACCATACCCCACTGCTGTGGGATAGTGGGGATGGGTCTCATACCAATACGTACTTTAAGTTCAAGAAGTCTTCGCTTAAAGAGGAGGGGTTTAGAGAAATGATCACCAATTGGTGGAATTAGAAGCTGATTCATGGGTTGGCAACCTGCAGGTTGGCTGGGAAACTGAGGGACTTGAAGTCTATGCTGAAGGAGTATAGGTAGATTGTTGATATAATGAGAAGTCAAAGAAGAACTGAAGCTCTTGCAAATCTATGCATACTGGATCATAAATAAGATGCTGGAAGGTTAAATGAGGCTGATTTGGAGCAGAGAAAGCAGTGTGAAGAGGTGATTCATGTTGAGGATGGGGTGAGAGAGATGGACTGGAGAGAAAAATCCAGACGGCTATGGCTGAAAGAGGGTGATGCGAACACAAAGTATTTTCATATGGTTGCAAGTGCTAGAAGGAGGGTGAACCTCATTTCATCACTGAAGATAGACGAAACCATGATAACTTCTGAAGATGATATTCGAAGGGAAGTCATACGGTATTTCAGGGAGGCCACCAGAGCTATAGATAGGAGCTGCTGGAGATTGGCAGCATCTGGTTTCTCTCGGGTGGGCGAGCAGGCAGCAATCAGGCTGACAGCTGACATAATAGAGCAGGAGGTGTTAGAGGCTATGAATGGGTTGAATGCGGAAGGGTCGCTAGGACCAGATGGATTTCAAGTGTTTTTTTACAAGGAGTTTTGGCAAACGGTCAAAGGTGATGTCATGGAAGTCATTAAAGAATTCCAAGGTGGGAATTCTGGGGTGGAAAGAATAAACAAGTGATATCTATTCCTGCTTCCAAAAAGACATGGGGCTGAGAAGCTTTCAGAGTTTAGACCAATTGCCCTTTCGAATTCGATCTACCTAATCATTAGCAAAGTGTTGGCCAACCGGTTGAAGGGTGTTTTATCAGATCTGGTCAGTCCTGTACAGTTGGCTTTTCTTCCCAATAAATCACTACAGGAGTCCTTCATTGTAGCACAGGAGATGGTGGCAGGGTGGAGCAGAAGCAGTAAAGTGTATTTGTGGAAGGTGGATTTCAGTAAAGCCTATGACTTTGTTGCATGGTCTTATCTATGGGAGATCTTTAGAAGAAGAGGCTTCTTTTGTCCTCTAGTTAATGGAAGGCCGTGCGGGGTGTGGATACAACCACAATGTGGTGTGAGACAAGGGTGCCCACTGGCCCCATTAATTTTTAATCTAGTGGTGGATACGTTGTCTCAATTTTTGTGTAGGTTGGCCAATGCAAGCTTGGTGAAGGGTTACTCCTTGTCAAATTCCAGGGTGCTGGTGCCTATCCTACACTACGCTGATGACACGGTCTTTATTGTGGAGGGGGGAGAGAAGAAGCACAGATTTTATATACTATGGTCAACATTTTTGGAGAGATCTCGGGCCTTAGATTGAGTGGTTTGAAATCTTCATTGGTCTGCTTTGGCATGGCTACACAGGACAGGGAAGCAATTAGTTCCATCCTACACACGCCTGAGACCACCCTGCCTATAAGAAATTTGGGTCTACCCCTAAGAAGTGGGAAGTTGAAAAAAAGTGATTGGGCCAATTTATTCGAGAAAGTTTCAGCCAAGTTAGAAAATTGGAGCATCAAATTTTTGTCTAAGGGGGGAAGATTGATTCTTCTCACTTCAGTCATCACCTCCATCCCTGTCTTCTTTTTTTCTATGTTTAGATCGCCGAAGGCGGTGTGGAAGAGGCTGGACACAATGAGGAAGCGGTTCTTTTGGAAAGGCACGAAGGTTGATGGAAGATTTTTGCACCTAGTTAAGTGGCAGAAATTGTGTAAACCTCGATCACAGGGTGGCCTGGGGGTGCGTTCCCTCAAAGAATTCAATGACGCACTCCAACTGAAATGGGCAGTGAAATTGTCCTCTGATGATGGGAAAATTTGGTAGTAACTGATCAAGGATGCTCATGGATCCTCGATTGTGCAGCTTTGGTCCAATCCACCCCAACGCCCCTCTCCATTCTGGCATTCAGTATGGAATGCGATTGGTGAGAGCCTCATCATGAGCCCTAACTATCTCATTTTGACCTAAGAGAGAGAATAAGAGCTCCTACATAACCTGGAGGACCTAATTCAAGGAATAAGTGTTCTGAGAAGAAAATATGAAATAAAGGTTAAAATTATAATTTTACCATTGCATTACATAAATAGGATTTCTCAGAGGTGAAACATAGGTCAAATGATCAGAATAAGACAAAAAGTGGGTTGGTTCAATCAGAAATGGGTTAATGTGCAGTCTAGGAATTAAATGACATTCTGTAATCCTAAAACTGAGCTGCTTAATTCAACAAGGTTCTGGACAGTTTAAAAATCAACTAAACCCTCTAAAATTCATGGAAAAATATCCCCTAGGGTTTAGAACCTTCAATTTGACCTTTGGAACCTATTTAGACCTAGATTAGGGTCTAGCTCATTAATTGACCTAATTTGGGTTTTTGTTCAAAAAGTCCAGTCAAACGTGCTCAAACCTAAAATCCAACTTCACCATTGGATTCCTTAGGTCCAAATTAGGTTTTTACCAAAATTTGGACCTAAGGGGAGGTCATCTTGGCCTACTTTGCAAAATAGTACACCTAAATTACATTTTTACCCTTATCTTTTGAAAACTATTACAAAAACCCCCTTAACTTCTTCGCCACTCTTACAAATAGGTCCCACTACCACTAATGGGGAGAAATCCTTCTCCGACGAGGAATGGAGGGGGCGTACTCCCTAATTCCTCAGAGATCTCCTCCCAGATTTGGAAGGGAGATTCTCTGAGGAATTCCCTTCCATCTGAGCTCAATTGCAATATTTGATTTGCATCCAATCTCTCGTGCGAACGCACGAGAGATTTGGATCTCCAACTACCTTCCTTCTCCGACGAGGAGTCTGTGGTAGAAGGCTTGCCCTCCAAGCACTAGAAGCTCGGCCAGCAACTATAAAAGGATCCTCGATCCACTGCGAATCTCTTAAGCTTGATTTGGTTGCAGACTCCCTAAGAATTCATCTCTCCTCTCTCCGGCCAAGTAGCTCGCAAGCTCCGGTGACGTTTCCTCCTCCCTCTCATCGCTCTGCTGCCATACCAGTGGCAGGGTTCACTTCGCCTCGTTCTTCCACGTTGCGCCGCACCAGTGCACGCCTTCTTGTCCTCCTCCTCGTCGCTGTTATCTCCCCCTCAGGGTCGTCTTCTCCGAAGACAGCACAAACGCACTGTCCATCTCCTTTGCCTCCCCTTTGCTCCAAGTACCCCAGATAAGCTCCTTGTCTTCTACTCTTTCTTTTCCCTCAATCTATTTCACAAAACACCCCTCGACAGCCACTGCCCATCCCCACCTTCCCCATCTTCGACCAACCTCCGGCGAGATGCACCCATCACTCCACACCTCCACACGTCTCACCACCAACCTCAACACTTCCACCATCGACCGCTGAACATTTTCCACCCATTGACAGACCGCCACACTCACTCCACACTTCCACCAAACACACCCACTCACACGGTCATAGTCCGACCTAGGCATGCACGCCTAGGTTGGTCTGAGCCACGCCGACCCCTGCCTCACCTTCGCCGTGACCCGGCGAAGGTTCTCCTGTGGTTTGATAGAGCAGCAAGGCTTCTTTTGTGTCGTGAAGGGTCAAGCTCTCGTCCGCCATTAACAAGCACACGAGCTTGCTTGTTCTCCAGCTCTAGGCCACAAGCGTCAGGTTCCAGGCTTCCAGACTGCGCGGACTGAGTGCGAGAGTGAGTCCAGCCTAATAGTGGGTGTTGCGAGCCTGCAGCTGCGTCGATTGTGCAAAGGCAGTCTCCTGCAGGTCAGTAGAAGTGGGTGGGACTTTTAGTCCCACCTCGGTAAGTCTCGCGCTTCTGGAGTAGTTTAAATTGATTTTGTGTTCTTCCCTGTTTGCCTCAAAATCACTGGGGTGAGATCCCTTGCCTCACCTATCACGCCTCGTCCGTGACATTTAACCCGCAGACCTGGCACCCGGATCCGATTAACCCCTTCGTGCACTCCTTGCGCACCACACCCACGCCTGAACCCGAGCGCGCGACCGACCCGATAACCTAGCTCTGGGAGAGTGTATCGAAGAGAGATACACAGAGAGAGAGACGCGTGGGGAGGGTAGGGGAGTAGGTTTTGCTGTGTGGTGATTGTGCAGGAAAAGGAAGCTAAGGGAGGAAGAAGCGCAGCAAGAGAAGGAAGCAGAACTTAGCCGCCACAAGAGAAGGAGAAGAAGAAGAGAGACACATTGTAGCAGAGGAGCGGCAGACCAAGAGAAAGAAGAAGAAGAGAGAGATCAAGGGGCAGACGAAGCGGAGAAGTAAGAAAGAGAGGCCAAGCAAAGGAAGAGGAGGAAGAAAAAGAAGGAAACTAAAGAAAAGACAAGGCCAGGACTTAGCTGTAGGAAGAGAATCGAGAAGAGAGAAAGCAAAGGAAAAAGAAGAGAAGTAGGAGCGGCTAAGGAAGAAAAAGAAAAGGAGAACAAGAAACCATAGTTGCAGTAGGGCAAAGCAAACAAAAGAAGAGAAGATACTGAAGGCCAATTTTAAGACGTCTGATACAGCATCAGACGTCCAATTCTTTTTGAGCATTTTCTCCATAACATTATCCTGTCATTTTTGTTGAACTAGTTATTGCTTCTTATTAAAAGATGTGTTCTCAAGTTTTGGAATGCCCAAATTGCTCCCTGTGTTCGACCTCGGATACTTTGATTTTTGAGTTATAAATTTTTATTTGTTTTCGCAGAGAGTTCATCTATATTACAACGAGATATCTGTTAAAACACGATCTAGCCGCGTAAACATTTTGGCACTGTTGCTGGGGAGCAACGGGCACTTCTGAAGCTTTTGATCATAACTTCTGATCCAATACTGACTTAATTCCTCTCCTTTGTTGTGCTTGTCTTAGGGAAAGCAAAGAAAAGAAGAGCAGCCGCACAACAACCACACCAAGGAATAGGTAACTTTCATTAGCCCTCTCTCTTACTCCCCTTAAAGTCTGAAAAGGAAAGAAACAAAGAAAAATCAACCTAGGGCTACTTGTTTCATACTTAGTAATTCATCAAAGTTGCCTGATTTTCATTTCAACACATCTTGAACTGCACATCCAACTAAGGTAACTAGGGCTAAAACTTTCTTGATTGAGCCCTAGATACCAATTTTTGAGGCAACTAAATTGGACAACTAGAGCCAACTTAAGGATTGCAAAGCTATGGTTTTTAGAGACACATCTTCTCTTAAACAAAGAAGCAAAAAATTTCAAAAAGAGGTGTGCCTAAGCCTTGTTTGAAAAGATCTATACAAGAGAAACCCTGAGCAAATCAGGCTCTTAATCCATTTGAACCCTAAGAGAAAGGACCTAAATGCTCTCAAAAGAACAAGAGGTGAAGTTGATCCATTGGGTCAACCAACCTTAAAATTAGGTCACTTTTTTCACTTAAAAGGCCTAAAAGATCAAGTGGAACCCTAAGCACCTTGATCTTAAGTAAAAAAGGCAGACTTAAGAGGTCAAGGTCCCCATTCTGGTCTACCTGGAATCTCAGTGACAAGAGAGGTCGGGTGGGGGAAACCCTGTAACTCGTGGGGATGCTCTACCATGTAGGGGTCTTTGCAGGACTCTCCCTCTCTGGCTGCCTAAGTACTTCTCAAGTGGATGACCTTTTTGACTAAGGGGTATCATCAACCTCGAACCTCTATAATCGCCCAATAAATTTTGGGTGTCTCGATTGGGTCTAGCACCTTCTAATCTCATCACATCCTTCGGTGCATGTTCGGTAGGAGGCCCTTAGGACCATCCTTAAGACCTCCTTTAGAAATTCACTCTCGCCGAGGCCAAGCCTCGACGCCCTTGTTTGTGCAGCAACCTCACCACATAAACCTTTCATCTAATTCAGAACCAAGTTCTCCTTCTTCTTCCATCATGGCACAACCCATTGAAGAAAAGAACAACCTGAGCACTAGCTTTAGCACCTGATTGATCTCTTCCAAAACTTTGTAAACCCACTGCCGCGACCAATGATGCAAGATCACTATAATCCCGCTGCGGTGGCGATCGAGCCTTGAGTCCGAATCCCAGTTGGAGGTCCTGATTCTGAACTCAAGCCCAATATGATTCATGCCATATCAAAGTTTCATGGGCTTAACTCCGAGGATCCATTCTAGCACATTAAACAACTCAAGCATCTGGCCCAAACCTTCGGGTCAGATCCATAAAATCAGGATATTCTGCTCATGAAAATATTTTCTTTCTCCCTTTTGGACAAGGCTGCCCATTGGTATCAAACTTAGACTCGTCCGATCAACACATGGGATGAACTTCAGTCCGAATTTTTGAAAAAGTTCTTTCCCGTTGGTCGGATGAATGCCATGTGCCACCAGATCACCCATTTCACTCAACAAACAGGAGAACCTCTTCACGAAGCATGGGACTGATTCTCAGATCTCATGCGAAAGTGCCCCCATCATGAAGTCCCTAAATGGGAACAAGTCCAGTCTTTTTACCAGGGACTCCGTGAAGACATTCGATTATTCGTCAATGCAATGTGCGGAGGAAACATCATGGGTCAACATGAGGACATGGTGTGGGAGATTCTCGAAAGCATGTGCGAGAACTCCATCAATAATGACTCCATGGGCTTATTCGACTGGATGAATGCCCGTGCATCGACGAATCTGAGAGGGGCACATGAGACGCAGGACCTGTCTACATCCGTCGACTTGGAACTGATGGCCAGTCGGTTGGACAAGGTTTCTATCATAGAGAAGAAGGTGGACGAGCCAACTCAGCATCTGTAGCGAGCCACCTTTGCGCAGAATTCTTTTGCACGGCCACTTTTGGAGAGGGAAACTGTGCAAAACATCTATCACCAATCTTCTCAGGGGATGGACCCGTATCCACCCTCGTCTGACTCTCGGACCGGAGTGACCTCCGATCCATTCTATTCGAGTTAGGGGAACTCTGAACCCTCGTATTTTGACTTTCCTGAGGTTCCTCAGACCTGCGAGGACCTCAATGCCATCCAGAATGACCCATTCTCCAATACCTACAACCCTGGATGGTGAAATCATCCCAACTTTTAGTGGATGGGAAATTCTCAGACTCAAAAACCACCTTATCAGCCTCGTCCACAAGCTCCTCGTCCATGTCAGCCGCCTCAGCCTCGGCCCAATCCCACCTATCAATCTGGGCCAAACCAGGATGAAATGACTCTTATCCTTCAAGCACTGGCTGACATTCAAAAGACGAATGCGGCAATGCAAAAATAGCACAAGGATGAGATCACAGAGGTTCGCAAATAATGTGCCGACCCAGAGGCGTGTTATGAACCCAAATTTAGGCCACGCACATTTGATTTATCATGCCCCTACTGCTCCATCACCAGATGGGATGGAAGCTTCGACATCTTATGCAGGATTTCACAGCAGCCAACCCTCTTACCAAACCCAAACCAAAACCAGGCAGGATTAAACTCTGTAATACTCGTAGTGGTAAAGCAACCCAAACCCACATTATCTGAACCACTCCAAGCCTGATAGTAGCCAAAATCCTAGGATAGTTATCCAGGATACCCCTATCCCAGATCAAGAACTTGGACCTATTCTAGAGGAACCAACTAGGATTCCATTTCCTGAGGCCTTGACCAAAGGAAAAAGGATAGCCAAACCTGTGGCTCCCGAGGAGGATCTAGTCAAGCTCTTTGAACAGGTCCAGATAAACATCCCCTTGATGGATGCAATTCACCACGTACTAGCTTACGCAAGATTCCTGAAAGACGTATGTACACCTAAATGTAAGCCGCGAATCAAGAGTGGGAATCCGATCGTACTGTTAGAGCAAGCTAGCTTTGTCATCTTGAGTAAACTCCCACCCAAGGCTAAAGACCCAGGAACTCCCCTGATTTCTTGTAAAATTGGTGAAACCCAATTTGATAGAGCCTTGCTAGACTTAGGTGCCTCCATAAATCTAATACCTACATCCCTCTTTGACCACCTTGAAGAGTCCGAACTTAAACCGACTGAGGTGATGTTACAGTTAGCCGATCGATCCATCAAGTCACTTAAAGGAATACTCGAGGATGTCATTGTTAGGGTACGGGATTTCTACTTCCTTGTGGATTTCATAGTTCTGGATATGGATGCACCTGAGAACCCAAGGGACACACCAATCATATTAAGGAGACCTATTTTGGCCACTGCTAGGGCCAACATAAACTGTGAAGAGGGCCAAATAGAATTAAAATTTGGGAATCAAACTCTGAAGATTGACATCTTTAAGGCCCAACAAGGGATTAATTGTAGGGTTATAGAGAAAATATGTGATATCAGAGCTGTGGCTGATGAATCGCATACAGAGGACAACCTGATTATCCCTGATCAACCACTAGAAGATCAAAACCCGCAAACAGAGGAGTGTAAACCTGATCTAGACACACCCATGATTATGACCCTTGTTCCTGATACAAACCTCGAACTACCCGCTGCTGCTGATAATCCTGTCATGGAACTCAAGCCCCTTCCCGAGCATCTGAAGTACATCTTTTTGGGTTCCAATCAGATGTTTCCTGTGATTATCAACTCCCGACTCACACCTGACCAGGAATCCCGTCTGATTATTGTTCTCCAGCAACATCGTAGAGCCATTGGATGGACTCTCGATGACTTGACTGGCATAAGCCCCTCCTACTACACACCGCATCTATACTGAAGAGGGCACACGACCTTCCCGTGAAATGTAGAGACGTCTGAATCCTAATCTACAGGAGGTCGTGAAAAAGGAGATCATCAAGTGGTTAGATGTAGGGATCATCTATCCGATCTCCGACAGTCGTTGGGTGAGTCCAATCTAGGTTGTGCCTAAGAAGGCTAGACTCACCATCATCACGACTGAAATCAGAGAGGTCATTCCTACCCGAATGCTAACTCATGGAGAGTCTGCATTGATTACAGAAGACTCAATTCCTCCACAATGAAGGATCATTTCCCACTACCGTTTATTGATCAGATCCTCGAGAAACTAGCGGGAAATAGGTTCTTCTGCTTTCTTGACGGGTACTCCGGTTACAACTAGGTGGCAATCCATCTAGAAGACCAAGAAAAGACCATGTTTACTTGCCCCTTCGGGACGTACGCATTTCGAAGGATGCCTTTTGGTCTCTGCAATGCACCCGCGACCTTTTAGCAGTGCATGCTTGCCATATTCTCAAATATGGTAGGTGATTATCTGGAAGTCTTCATGGATGACTTTTCAGTTTTTGGAGCATCATTTGACAATTTCCTCCAGCACTTGGTCCAAATACTCAGGCGGTGCATCGATGTGAATTTGGTTCTTTCTTGGGAAAAGAGCCATTTCATGGTGCCTGAGGGAATCGTCTTGGGACATCTAATCTCGGAGAAAGGCATCCAAGTCGATCGAGCTAAGGTTAACTTGATTTCCAAGCTCCCTATGCCTAGCTCGATTAAGGACATCCGATCTTTTTTGGGACACGTCGGCTTTTACCGTCGATTTATCCCTGATTTTTCAAAAATCGCATGTCCCCTGACTACTCTTCTCTCCAAGGATGTACCTTTCAAAATTTCCATGGAATGCACTCAAGCATTTGAGATCCTTTGTGACCGAGTCACCCAAGCCCCGATCCTACAGTCCCCTTATTGGTCTCAACCCTTTGAGATCATGTGCAGTGCATCTGACTTCGCTGTAGGTGCGATTTTGGGGCAGAAAATTGATGGGAAACCCGTGGTCATTTACTACGCTAGCAAAACCCTAGACGAGGCTCAGCGTAACTACATGGTTACTGAGAAAGAGCTGCTAGCTGTAGTATTTGCCCTAGAAAAATTCAGATCATACCTCCTGGGTTCTCGTGTTATCATATACTTGGATCACACAACTGTGAGGGATCTCCTTACAAAGAAGGACGCGAAACCTCGATTAATCCGATGGATCTTGCTGTTGCAAGAATTTGACCTCGAGATTCGCGATAAAGTGGGAAAGCAAAATGTGGTAGCTGATCACTTGTCCCGCCTTCCTCCTGAAATAATTGACCCTTCCAGACCCATCACAGAACACTTTCCTGATGAGCACCTCCTGTCTATCAATACACAGCTTCCATGGTTCGTAGATATAGTAAACTACCTGGGATCACATCAGATCCTGTCTGATTGGCCGAAGGCCAAGAAGGACAAATTGCGTTCCGATGCCAAGTATTACCTATGGGAAGACCCGTATCTATTCCGCATTGGTGCTGATCAAATAATTCAACGGTGTGTCGTGGAAGTAGAAATCAAAGACATGCTCTCCTTTTGCCATGACCAGGCATGCGGTGGACATTTCTTAGGACACAAAATCGCATCAAAAGTCCTCCAGTGTGGCTTTTACTGGCCCACAAATTTCAAGGATGCATACGATCACTGTAAGGCATGTACCCGTTGCCAGACCTTGGGCAACATGAGCCATTGAGACATGATGCCTCTACAGCTGATCCTGGTATGCAAAATTTTTGACATTTGGGGGATCGATTTTATGGGATCCTTCCCTATCTCGGATGGCTTCGAATGCATCTTACTCGCCGTTGACTACGTGTCCAAGTGGATAGAGCCATTCTGACCCGAACCAATAATCATAAGGTTGTTATTAGATTCATTCATCCAAACATCTTCTCAAGGTTCGGGATCCCACGAGCAATAATTTCCGACGGAGGGACCCATTTTACAAACGCTCAGTTCAGGTCACTGATGACCAAATACAGGGTGTCACATCGAATCTCTACTCCTTACCACCCCCAAACCAATGGTCTAGCTAAGCTATCAAACTGAGAGATCAAGAAAATCCTCCAGGTTACTGTTCGACCTGACAGGAAGGATTGGTCTTCTAGGCTTCCAGAAGCATTGTGGGCCTATAGGACTGCCCACAAGACCCAATTAGGGATGTCTCCTTTCAAATTGGTGTATGGGAAGGCATGTCACCTCCCCGTTGAATTGGAGCATAAAGCCTATTGGGCAGTACGGAATTGCAACTTAGATCTTTCTAAGGTTGGAACCCATAGAAGGCTTCAAATAAGCGAGATCGATGAATTACGCCACGACGCATATGAGAACTCATGAATTTACAAAGAGCGGGTTAAAGCTTTTTATGACAAACACATTTCTAGAAAGATCTTTCGTCCTGGTCAAAAAGTTTTACTTTTTGATGCCCGACTCAAATTATTCCCAGGAAAACTACGATCTAAGTGGGTCGGATTCTACCTAGTCCGACAAATCTTTGGAAATGGAGCCATTGAAATCAGCCCACTTAGCCATGATTCGGAACCCGTTGTTGTGAACGGTCAGTTACTCAAACCATTCATAGACATGACCAATACAAATTTGGCTGAGTCATCCTTTACCCTCTATTCTCCTTGAGCTCATTGTGCCAGCTGATGGCGTAAAACTCAGTGCTTAATGGGAGGCAACCTGTCATTCTTTAAAAAACCCGAAACCTTTTCTGACATTTCTATGCAAAATTCATATTGCACTTTAGGGTTCATCCATTAGAATAGTCGAGTCCACCTCAGGTACCCCTACCCGAGATTAGAAATCGTTCGCAACAGTCACTTCGACCCGTTCACCCACCCAACACCTGTCCTAATGCATGAACTAAGTTGAAATCGAACCCACCTAATTTACAATGGGGACATTGCAAATCATAGGCATGGGGGGGTATGAAAGTGCAAAATGTCAGGAAAACTCTTATCAAGAAAATGTTTCAACCCCAAAAAAAAAAAAAACTGAGGGGGGAGAGAATTTTTGGGCTATACAAAATGAGAGGAGGAAAAGAGCAAAATGCCAAAAAAAGGAGCACAAAATGAAAAGAAAAAAATGGTCATTAGTAAAAGATTAAGGGATTAACTGAAGTTCTAGACCAGATCAAGAAAAGAGAAAAATAAAAGAAAAGTGCTAAGGAGACATAAAAAGAGATTAGCAGGAATGCTGATCTTAGGCCTCTTGGGCTAGATTCTTAAGCTTAAAAATTCATGTATCCACTAAGATCTGGATAATCCTCAAGAGGTTGGGGAAAATGCGAAGCTTAAGTATTAGGTTTAAGGCTTTGGAAGTATTCAGCCTTGTTAATTGACCTTCGGTTTGTGGGATTCGGTAACCTAAGACTCCAATCCACACACAGTCTGGTTCAGTGCGCATAACTATCAAAATCACGCAAAAAGAGTGTCAATGTTCTGAAATAAAAGTCGCCTAGATTAGGAGCGACCGATCAACACAAGTTGATTTGGACGAGTTCCCGGCACAGAGAGGCAGGAAATTCCCCTCAAAGATGCATAGCAACATATCATCTCCTCGGTGCTTATCTCTTAGGATATTTAAATATCCTACCGGGGCATGTAAGACTCTGTTGGTTTGGATACCATGGGTGGCATTATCTTGAAATGTCGATTGCTAGGGTCTGGATTCGGCCACGGAACGCCATGGGCGGGATTATCTCGAAATCTCGAAAGCCAGGGTTCTGGGGGTTGCCATTGGCGGTGCTATCACGAAGCATCGATTGCCAGGGACCCTTGAGGATTGATGATGGGGATGAGGAATCCGATACAGACTGTGTTGAGAAGCCAATCCGAAGCTAGAAATAAAAAGAAAAGAGAGAGAAAGCCCTCTAAACAAATAAATCCTCTATCTCTCTCTTACAAAAATGCACTGCAAACTGAACCTAGGCTAAAAATGTCTCAAGTACGGGTGCTTTAACCACGGAATCCAACAAACCCTAGGTTAGTTTCTGTGGGCCTTAAAACCTTTGCGGAAGACTGAGGCTAATGCGGGTCAGTCCAGATTTTGGTTGATACTTGAGTACCTTTGGGCCTATTATCGACATTCTGACCTAATCACAAAAGAAAAAGAAAAGCACTTATCATAACTGGTGACAGACACTTAGGGTCTAGAACAGAAGTTAAAATCTTAAAATTTTTCTAAGGGACTAGCAAAAGCTAGGCATGGGGGTATGATGAGAGCCTCATCATGAGCCCTAACTAGCTCATTTTGACCTAAGAAAGAGAATAAGAGCTCCTACATAACCTAGAGAAGGACCTAATTCAAGGAATAAGTGTTCTGAGTAGAAAACATGAAATAAAGGTTAAAACTGTAATTTTACCATTGCAGTATATAAACGGGATTTCTAAAAGGTAAAACATAGGTCAAATGATCTGAATAAGATAAAAAGTGGGTTGGTTCAATCAGAAATGGGTTAATGTGCAGTCTAGGAATTAAATGACATTCTGTAACCCTAAAATAGAACTGCTTAATTCAACAAGGTTATGGTTAGTTTAAAAATCAAATAAACCCTCTAAAATTCATGAAAAAATATCCCCTAGGGTTTAGAACCTTCAATTTGACCTTTGGAATCTATTTTGACCTAGATTAGGGTCCTAGCTCATTAATTGACCTACTTTGGGTTTTTATGCAAAAAGTCCAGTCAAACATAATCAAACCTAAAATCCAACTTCACCATTGCATTCCTTAGGTTCAAATTAAGTTTTTAGCAAAATTTGGACCTAAGAGGAGGTCATCTTGACCTACTTTGCAAAATAGTACACCCAAATTACATTTTGGCCCCTATCTTTTGAAAACCATTACACAAACCCTCCTAACTTCTTCGCCACTCTTACAAACAGGTCCCACTACCATTAATGGGGTGAAATCCTTCTCTGACGAGGAATGGAGGGGGCATACTCCCTGATTCCATAGAGATCTCCTCTTAGATTTGGAAGGGAGATTCTCTGAGGAATTCCCTTCCATCTGAGCTCAATTGCAATCTCTGATTTGCATCCAATCTCTCGTGCGAATGCACGAGAGATTTGGATCTCCAACTACCTTCCTTCTCCAGTGATGATTCGGTGGTAGAAGGCTTGCCTTCCAAGCACCAGAATCTCAACCAGCAACTATAAAAGGATCCCAGATCCTCTGCGAATCTCTCAAGCTTGATTTGGCTGCAAACTCCCTCAGAATTCATCTCCCCTCTCTCCAGCAAAGTAGCCTGCAAGCTCCGGTGACTTTTCCTCCTCCCTCTCGTTGCTCTGCTGCCATACCAGCGGTAGGGTTCACTTCGCCTCATTCTTCCACGTTACGTAGCACCAGCGCATGCCTTCCTGTCCTCTTCCTCGTCGCCATTATCTCCCCCTCAGGGCCATCTTCTCCTATGACGGCATAAACGCGCTGTCCGTCTCCTCTGCCTCCCCTTCGCTCCAAGTACCCCAGATAAGCTCCTCGTCTTCTACTCTTTCTTTTCCCTCAATCTATTTCACAAAACACCCCTCGACAGCCACTGCCCATCCTCATCTTCCCCATCTCCGGTCAACCTTCGGCGAGACGCACCCATCACTCCACACCTCCACACGTCTCGCCACCAACCTCAACACCTCTGCCATCGATCGGTGAACATTTTCCACCCATTCACAGACCGCCACATGCACTCCACGCTTCCACCGAACACACCCACTCAGATGGTCACAATCCAACCTAGGCACGCACGCCTAGGTCGGTCTGAGCCACACCGACCCCTGCCTCACCTTCGCCGTGACTTGGCAAAGGTTCTCCTGTGGTCTGATAGAGCCGCAAGGCTTCTTTTGTGTCGTGTAGGGTCAAGCTCCCATCCGCCATTAACAAGCACACGAGCTCGCTGGTTCTTCAGCTCTAGGCCGCAAGCGTCAGGTTCCAGGCTTCCAGACTGCGCAGACTGAGTGCGGGAGTGAGTCCATCCTGATAGTGGGTGCCGCAAGACTTGCAGTTGCGTCAATTGTGCAAAGACACTCTCCTGCAGGTCAGCAGAAGCGGGTGGGACTTTTAGTCCCACCTTGGTAAGTCTCGTGCTTCCTGAGTAGTTTAAGTTGATTTTGTGTTCTTCCTTGTTTGCCTCAAAATCACTGGGGTGAGGTCCCTCGCCTCACCTATCATGCCTTGCCCGTGACATTTAACCTGCGGACCTGGCACCCAGATCCGATTAA
This sequence comes from Thalassia testudinum, assembly GCA_037157565.1. NCBI lineage: Eukaryota > Viridiplantae > Streptophyta > Magnoliopsida > Alismatales > Hydrocharitaceae > Thalassia > Thalassia testudinum. The sequence continues at coordinate 98,280,937 of JAZHRO010000031.1, read as the reverse complement.
CCCCTCCGTGCACTCCTCGCGCACCACACCCATGCCTGGACCCGGGCGCGTGAACAACCCGATAACCTGGCTCTGGGAGAGCATACCGAAGAGAGATACACAGAGAGAGAGAGAGATGCGTGGGGAGGGTAGGGGAGTAGGTTTTGCTGTGTGGTGATTGTGCAGGAAGAGGAAGGTAGGGGAGGAAGAAGCAGAGCAGGAGAAGGAAGCAGGACTTAGCCGTCGCAAGAGAAGGAGAAGAAGAGAGACACACTATAGTAGAGGAGTGGCAGACCAAGAGAAAGAAGAAGAAGAGAGAGATCAAGGGGCAGACGAAGAGAAGAAAGAAAGAGCGGCCAAGCAAAGGAAGAGGAGGAAGAAAAAGAAGAAGGAAACTAAAGAAAAGACAAGGCCAGGACTTAGCTGCAGGAAGAGAATCGAGAAGGGAGAAAGCAAAGGAAAAAGAAGAGAAGTAGGAGCGACTAAGGAAGAAAAATAAAAGGAGAACAAGAAACCATAGCTGCAGTAGAGCAAAGCAAACAAAAGAAGAGAAGATACTGAAGGCCAATTTTATGACGTCTGATACAACATCAGATGTCCAATTCTTTTTGAGCATTTTCTCCATAACATTATCCTATCATTTTTGTTGAACTAGTTATTGCTTCTTATTAAAAGATGTGTTCTCAACTCCATGTGTTTGACCTCGGATACTTTGATTTTCGAGTTATAAATTTTTATTTGTTTTCGCAGAGAGTTCATCTATATTACAATGAGATATCTGTTAAAACATGATCTAGCCGCGTAAAGATCGATTCAAGACAATAGGGATGAATTCAATCCAGTTGTGGGTGATGGTAGGAACTTCAAGTTCTGGACAGACTGTTGGTCAGACTGGGGAAGGTTGTGTGTGGCCTTCTCGAGGGCATTTTCAGTGGTAGCAAACAACAGGAGCACCATCAGTGACTGTTGGGATGACAATTGCGGTAGATGGAACATTGCAGGTGCTAGATTGCACTATGGAGGGTGCACGCAGGTTGAACAGGAGCGCCTGCTGTCTGAAATTGAAGCTTTCCAGCTGGTGGGAGGGATAGACTCCTTCAGGTGGAAATGTGGCCTGTTCACCCTAGCCAAGGCATACAAAAATCTGATAGTTAACTCTAACATTAATCAGTCGAGGGAAGACAGGGAATGTGCCATAATTTGGTCCTTGAAGATTCCGCTGAAGATCAAAATTTTCTTGTGGTTATGTAGGCGTGATGGCCTAGTGACCGGTGATCTGAGAACAAGAAGGTTGGCGTGTCCCTCTCAAAATTGCCCATTGTGCAACCTCCCATCAGATTGTAGGATACATTTATTTTCCTCTTGTCTCATGACAGATCAAGTTTGGACGAAAGTGTGAGGGGAAGCTCTCCCCACATGGGAAGAATTATGGAGAAGAATTCTGACGAAAGGAGAGTGGCAAGTGAAGATGGCTGGAGTAATGTGGTGTGTGTGGCGTGCTTGAAACGACTGTTTGTTTAAAGGGAGTTCTATTAATTTTGGGAACATGTGTTGGGAGTGTTGGAAATTTGTAAAGGAGTGGAGTGATTCATTGTAATTTTTTTAAAAAAGGAAATTTGAATAAAATGTTCCCAGTTTGCTATCATCATCGATAGCATTCTTCAGTTTCTCTGATTGCTGCGCAATCGTACCCCCATGCCTAAATCTTGCTAATCCCTAGCAAATGTGGGACTAAATTATTCATAGAAGGGTCCCTAAGGGATTGATTATTTTATCAAGTACATGCTTAAATATTTTTCTCCTTTTTGTTTTCATCCTATGCTCTAGAAATCCAGACAAATGTGAAAGTGCTACTACGTAGCTTTTGCAACGGATTCGAGTGAAAGACTAGATTTGCCTCTAAAGCTTGTACTTGACCCCTAGTAAAAATTTTAGCGGGATAGGCGGACTTCTTCCCTCGGGGTATTCAAGATATTTTATGAATTCCACCTCAGCTTTAAGCTTGGGTAGAGAATGTATGAGGGATACGGGTGTTTATTTGGTGGCTCACTCTCAGTTGGTGCTGCATAGAGATTAGTACTTCAGAATTTAGATTCCCGGATTATCAAGTAACTCAACTAAGCGAAAGATGAGAAAAACTATGCTCTCTTCTGGTTCCTTTGTATTCATTCTCTCTCTGTTTTTTTTTCTTAGAGCTCACAATCTCAACAGATTCTCACGTATGATCCATATTTGGTGGCCTCACTTATCATTAACACTTTAATTGAGTTCTCATAACCTTAATACTAAGTTGGAATTCCTCAGCCAGTATTTGGGCGGTCAGAAACACAAAAATATAAGTTAAGGCCTTATTTGGTGGATCTTAAATTTATTTGGTGGTATTGCCTCAATGAAACTAAATATTCACACACTCTTTTTCTTTGCTTTTTTTTTCTAATTTTTTTTCTTTTTCAATTTTTCTCTTTCATTTTTTTTCTTTTTTTTATGTATATATATATATATATATATATATTTTCAACATAACACAAGCTAGCATACATTCACGAACTTTATTGAGGAGGCATTATTAGGGATTGGTGGTATTCAAGAGATATTGGGTGGCTTATTTGGTGGAAGTGCCTACTCACGGCACTGGGAGAGACGGATAGGATGGTGTATTTCTGACCTTGACATCAATACCCTCCTTCAGCTGAGGATTCCGTAAAGAAAGGTCATAACCATCCACCTTAGCCCTAGTTTTACGAAAACTCACTCTTCGCGTATTTACCTTATTTGGTGGCTCTCAAAATTTTGCACAAAGATGTATATGCAGGAATCGAGAGTGAAAACTATGCCTAATCTCTGAGTATCATCACCTAATTATCTAGGATTCTAGATTCCTTGCACTAATCTTAGAGCCCCAGTATTCTCTATTCTCATCTCACACTATTTGGTGGATTTTTGAAAGAAAATCTGCCTAGCTCCCAAAACACCATCCAAGGGTTCAGGAAAAGACGCACTGCTTCTTCTTGACAGACTAAAGACGTTTATCAGCCTTCACCATGAATCCATTGCAAATTCTACGTGTGTGTGAAAAATTTTACTAGATTCCAGATTACAGGAATCAACTAGAGGATAAAATCCCTAATGCATTCTCTTAATAAGATAATCTTATTCATGGATGCACTATGTAAATATGCTATAAACAAGTAACCTCTCTTATATATTCGTACTTCATGAAATTTCCCTTTCGGGTTACATTTAGCTTGACCCTAGATTTAGAACAAAAGGTGAGCGAGTGAGTCAGAAGTGGCTTTTGCGGACAATTTTTAGCTCCAATGTGAGCATTGGAGGTGGAGTCAGTTGTTCTTTTATTTAGGGTCCTAAAGTACGTTTGACATGCAGCTCCGAGGTTTTCCGAAATCTTGGCATAAAAATTTTCAATTTTGTCGTATCTACCCCCCCATGCCTAAGTTATTGCATGTCCTCATACATGAATATAAACTAAAATAAATACATCAGGGAGTAAGTGGGTAGAGATCAATTTAACGTTCAGCACTGGCCAACCTGACAGTATGTAAAATGCAAGAGAAATGTGCTTAAAAGAAAAATATGCTATGTATAAAAATGGTTATGTATGGATGATGGTAGAATGTGGGATATGCTATCTATACATGTTGAGTTTAACACCTCCAGCTGGGCGAGAACTTACTTAGATATCCTCAATAAGATGAATGAGTTCGTCAGTTGGAGGAGGTTCCTGGGCCGTGAATGGCTTGAGGCACTGGCCATTTATCATAGATACATGCCCAGATTTTGGGTCCCTGATTTGGACTGCCCCATTAGGATATGGGTGAATCACAACATATGGGCCAGTCCACTTGGACTTGAGCTTCCCTGAAAAAAGTTTCAGTCGTGAATCAAACAACCAGACTTGTTGGTTAGGTGTGAATGCTTTTCTCCGGATGTGGCGGCCATGAAAGGCCTTGGTCTTGTCCTTGTATATCAATGCATTCTCGTAGGCCTCCCGCTGGATCTCTTCTAATTCGCTGAGCTGGAGTTTCCGTTCTTGACCTCCCGCATCGAGGAAAAAGTTACATTTTCGCACTGCCCAAAAGGCATGGTGTTCCAGCTCTACAGGAAGGTGACAGGCCTTGCCATATACCATACGATATGGTGACATTTCGAGTGGGGCCTTGTACGCGATCCGATATGCCCAGAGTGCATCAACTAATTTATCTAACCAGTCCTTCCTATCTGGTCTAACCGTCTTCTAGAGAATCAGCTTGATTTGACGGTTAGACACTTCAGCCTGCCCATTGGTCTGTAGGTAATACGGGATGGCTATATGGTGATGTACCTCGTATTTCTTTAATAATGACCTGAAGTGGGCGTGGATGAAGTGGCTTCCCTCGTCGCTAATTAGAGCGCAGGGTATTCTGAATCTCGCGAAGATGTATTCCCGTACGAAAGAAATGGCGGTCTTATGATCAACCCATCTTCTAGGGATGGCCTCGACCCACTTCGAGACATAGTCAACAGCTAGTAATATGTACTCGACCATGCGAGTTCGGAAAAGGGCCCATAAAATCGATGCCCTAGACATCGAACACTTCTACAACCATGATGGGTTGGAGTGGCATCATTTCTCTCTTGGTCATAGAACCGATTGACTGGCATCATTTACAGTGCTGGGCGTAATCGTGTGTATCTCTGAAAATAGTTGGCCAGAAAAATCTTGACTGCAAAATTTTTGCAGTGGTTTTCCGTCCCAAGAAATGACCACCACAAGCATCATTGTGGAAAAAAGATAACACACTGGGGATCTCAGAATCTGGGATGCTTCTTCGAATAATCTAATCTGCTCCAATGTGGAAGAGTAGTGGGTCATCCTAGAGGTAGAATTTGGCCTCCGCAGTAAATTTGAGTTTCTGGTCCTTGGATAGGTTCGCGGGAATCTTTCCTGCAGCAAGATAGTTTATGATATCTGTGTACCAGGGGAACTCAACAGAGTAAACTGCCAAAAGGGATTCATCTGGAAATTGGTCATGGATAGGTAGGGAATAAGGAATGTGGGCTGGGTCCAGTCTGGATAGGTGATCCGCCACAACATTCTGCTTTCTGGCTTTGTCGTAAATTTCAATATCAAATTCTTGCAATAGAAGGATCCATCTGATGAGCCGGGGTTTGGCATCCTTCTTTGCCAACAAATGCCAGAGGGCGGAGTGGTCAGTGAAGATGATAACTTTAGACTCTAATAGATAAGATCTGAATTTTTCCAACTCGAATACTACTGCTAGCAATTCTTTTTTGGTGACAGTATAATTACGCTGAGCCTCATTCAGCATCTTGCTAGCATAGTATATGACAAAAGGTTGTTTCTCCTGACGCTGGCCTAAAATAGCACCGATGGCGGAATCAGAAGCATCGCACATCTTGAAATCAAGCGACCAGTCGGGTGGTTGGAGAATCGGGGAATTAGAGACAGTGCTTCATAAAGTCTCGAAGGTGCTGAAACACGAAGTGTCAAATTCTAATGGGGCATCGGCAACAAGGAGATTCATCAAAGGTGAAATTTTTGAGAAATCACGTATAAATCTTCGATAGAAGCCGACATGACCCAAGAATGATCAGATCTGCTTGACCAAGGTAGGTGGCTGGTCGGGCATGTTTCGCGTGTTAGAAATCAGGGTTATAAGTAACTTGTCATCGTAGTTGCAAAACACGTCGATCAGAGAAAATTTATACCGAAAATCCATGGGAGTCTCGGGTTGAACACAGGGAGGCGACGTTTACTTTAAGTGAAAACCGTGCTTCGATTTGTTTCTTTTTGGTATTTTAGGGTTTTTTTATTTTTTTGTATTTTTGTAAGAAAATAAGCAAACGAATCACAAGATAGAGATGTGGAACAAATCTGATATATATTACTTCCAATGTCAATTACAATAAACTATGAAAGCATAAAAAGAGAGGGGGTTGAGAGGAAATCTCCTGAATCGGCTATTCAATGAGACAACGGTGCTTGGAGGAAGCTCGGACGAAGGAGGTGAGGTGCAGGACGACGGAGGTGAGATGCAGAAGGACATCGGGTTGAGGAAAGCTTCAGCATGGCTCCGGAATGGAGGTGAGAAGATGGAGGTGATCTGCTATCGGAATGGAGGTGGGAGGACAGCTCCAAGGTGACCTATGAAGGGGGATGGGAAGTTGGAGGAGTATTTGGTGGGGCAGAGGTTTGCTACACTAATAGGCGCCTTGGGAGCTTGAGAACAAGCTCTAATGGAGCGTTGGTAGGCTTGCTAGAGCTTAGGAGTCGGTGGGAGTAGAGTAGGTAGAGATGGCTTGGAAGGGAGGGGGTGTAGGTTCTTTTGTAGTGGAGAAGAGGCAAAAAAATAGGTATGAGACCATTAGTGACGTCCAGGCCATCGCTGTAGGCAGCTCATGCTCGCTGGCACCCACAGCTGGCTTTGTTGGCATGCGATGAATTAGCACCGGCTGTAAGTGTCGTTGTAAGTCCAGCTCATGTGTCGTTATAGGTCCAGCCCATGCATAGTTGGTATTGTACTCCCTCGCCTTTGTAGTGCACGCACGCACCCACTTGCTAGCGCTGCGCTGTGCACATGCGCACTTGCCCACACCCATGCATTGGTGTTGCACTGTGCACATGCGCACCTGCGCGTGCACGCGCACTCGCACAGCGTGTCCGTGCACTGGGTGGCTTGGGCTACGCTACGTTGCGCAGTTTGTGCCGTCCATCTTCTTCTTGTTGCAGGGGCTTCTACAGAGGTCGGATTGAGTCGATTTTTGTGCCGTTAGGCTGTTGTCGACCCAAATCCATCTGTGTGGTCGGATTTGTCATTTGAAGCTTCAAATTATGTCTCCTAGTCCCTTCTCCATTGATCTTCCTTAGACTGCATATGGTGCTACGGGACTCCGATCGAGGCAATTTAAGAGGCGTTGGATTCCGATCGTCATTTTAATCAGATCCGTACTGTCAGATTGTCAATTCGAGGCTTCAAAATAAATACCCTTCTCTCCTAACCACAAAAAGGATGCAATTAACCTTAATTATATACAACTACTCTAAATGCAGAATGATGCATGCTATGCAATATTTATAACATGAAATGCAAATCTAAGCCTAGGAACATGCATGAATATGCATTTTACCCTCAATAAATGTGTTTACATCTGTGGCAGTAAGTGGGTAATAATCTCAGATTTAGCTCGATCGACCTCGAGTCCATTTTAGAGATCCTATGCCCTAGTACTATGCCATCCCTCACCATGAAATGGCTTTTCTCTCAGGATAGTACTAGGTTTACCTAAATACACCGTTTCAGGATTTTGGTGAGGTTATTAGGACAAGATGCGAAATCATCTCCGAAATCGGAGAAGTCATCCATGAAAACCTCCACATATTCCCCAATCATGTCAGAGAAGGTGGCCATCATACAACGCTGAAATGTTGCTGGTGCGTTGCAGAGGCCAAAGGGCATCCGCTTAAAAGCGAATGTTCCAAAGGGGCATGTGAATGTGGTCTTGTCTTGATCTTCTGGGCTAATCACTACTTGATTATACTCGGAGTATCCATCCAGAAAGCAAAAGAAACTGCGTCCGGCTAACCGTTCCTAGATCTGATCAATGAAAGGCAAAGGAAAGTGATCCTTCTAGGTAGCCATGTTCAGTTTCCTATAGTCGATGTAGACCTGCCATGCTGTCGCAATGCGGGTTGGGATGGATTCGCCTTGATCATTTCTCACTATGGTGAGTCTTGCTTTCTTGGGCACTATCTGGATTGGACTCACCCAATGGATGTTAGAGATTTGGTATACAATATCTGCATCCAGCCATTTGATTATCTCCTTCTTAACAACCTTTAGCATATTCGGGTTTAGCCATCTTTGAGGTTGTCTAGAAGGTTTCACCCCCTCATCCGTGTAAATGTGATGAGTGCAATACGAGGGGCGAATACCACGGACATCAGCAATGCTCCACTTTATAGCAACCCTATGGTCTTGTAAAATTGAAATCAGTTGATACTCCTGTTCTTGGGTTAAGTAAACACTAATAATGACCGGGTATGTCTCACTTTCTCCCAAGAACACATACTTAAGTGAGTCAGGTAAGGGCTTCAATTCAATCACGGGTGGGTCAGAGTCAGAACTGGGAATAGGAGTAGACTCAAAGGTGGGAATTTGATGATCCGGATGTGTGTGAATTCCTACTGATTCGCTACCTGTGAGATAATTGATTATGAATACATTAACAGGAAACCCGTTAGCTGTGGTCACGTCTTCCTGTAACAACAGGGGCGATCCAATAGTGTACGGATTAGGATAGCTAGATTTAGGGGTGCTGTGGTTAGAAACACACCCTAAACAATTGGATCCTCAGGGAGATATGTGCAGTGTAGTGGTCTCAGTCCCGTGTGGATCGAGGTCCAAGAACGCTGATAGTGCAGACGAATGAGACATTGGGTCGTCACAAAGGAGCTCAATGTTACCACAGTATGCCGAATCTTCATCTTGGACATCCTCCTCTATGTGATCACAATGATGCCTTGAATATGTCAAGTCGAAGTCGCTCATTACCTAGGGCTATCTCCATACACCCGGATGCACAATCAATGTTTGCTCGGGCTGTCGCTAGAAATGGGCAACCTAAAATGATTGGTGCATCTCGAAGATTAGGAGGAACTTCCATATCAAGAACGAAAAGTTTGCGGCAAAGCATAATCCACGGACTTTTACGATCACGTTCTCAACCACCCCCCTCGGTGTTTTTACTGATCTATTAGCCAGCTGAATCGTGACGGAGGTTGGCTTTAACTCCCCAAATCGAAATCGATCAAATAAGGTAGTGGGAGTCAGGTTGATGGACGAACCTAGATCTAGAAGGGCCTGATAAAATGGAGAATCTTGTAAGAAGCAGGATATGAGTAGGGTACCAGGGTCTTTCCTTTTTGACGGTAAGTCAGCTAGAATCACGATGCTAGCCTCTTTTGACAGTACCACCTATCGTCCAATTCTAGGCTGTCGCTTCGGGGTACAATAGTCCTTGAAGAACCTAGCGACAGCGGGGATGTGATCAATTGCCTTGAGGAGAGGGACCTGAATATGTACTTCCTTGAACATTGACTTCAGGTCCTCAAAATTCTGTGTGTCCTTCCGTACTATATTTTGCGTCAGAGCCTCGGGAAAAGGGATGGGAATTTCAGGGTCAAGTGGCCTCTTACCCTTATCTACTGTAGGTGGCTCCTGAGATGAAGGAGTCGAACCTGTGATTGTGCAACAATCATAGGTCCTAACTCACCTGAATTAAGTTAGAACTTAGCTTAACATGAACATTCTACATGCATACGCATCGTATTCTGCATCGTAGCTTATATATGTGTTTTATGTATTAAACTATGTTATTTGAGAGATATTAATGATTGTAGGTAATTTAGGGCTGTAGATGACCGATCCAACCTTATGGATCTGTTTGGAATAACGATGGGACTCCAACGCATCCAAGATCGCGTCAATTAGACTCCCGTAGCACCCTAGGGAGTCCAGAGAAGAGCAAGGGCCAAGGGGCATTGAAGAAGATCCAGACCTTAAATGACAAATCTAACCATATGGATGGATCTGGATTGACGTTCACAGTCCAACGGTGCAGAAATCAACTTAATCGGAGGCCTACATCATCATATATAAAGAGAAGAAGAACAGACGGCCATGATGGTGCCATGTGGCACCATCGTAGTCGTCCCTCGCTGTGCCCCCAACCCCTGAAGGCACCTCGCCTGGCAGCGTGGGTCGTTGGATCTTTATCCAACGGCCATGAACGTGCCACATCGCCACCCAGAATAGATTAATATAAATATAATTGAGCATATATTATAAGGGCTTTGCATAGCACGTTGGCTCACGCGCGTGCACGCGTATGCACGGCACGTAGGTTCGAGCCCTGCGTTGCGCAAAAATTGGTGCTGGTCGTGAGCGTGCATGTGCTGGCGGGCATGTGCGATTGGAGGGCCTAGAGGCATCCACGTGGCGCGATCGCGCGAGTTGTTGCGAGAACCGTGCATAGGATTTGAATGGCGCGATGAGCGTGTGTTTAAGTCATCCGATTGCAAGATCGGATGGATAAGATGATGAGGCGGGATTTGAAGATGAAAATGCGAAGAAGCTATTCAGGGTCGTGGGAGCCGTGCAATGCGAATCTGAGGGCGTAGATTTCGCCATGTGGCAGCACCAGAATAAACCAACCAAGAAGAAGGATTTGGGGAAGGATTTGCACGAGAAAAAAAACCTTATAAAAGGACATAAGGCCCCCCCCGGAAAGACAACTCACTCTTCATTCTTTTTCTTTTTCTTCCTTCTACCTCTCTTCTTCCCGTCTTCTCTACCTTTGTCTGAAAAATCCGTTGGGCCACTCTGTCGGATTGTTGCTGCTTCTCTCAACTTCTTCGAAAGGCCACCACGATCTACCTGTGGTGCCCTTGTTCTATTCCATAAGTAGTTTATATTCATGTTATCATTTAGTTAGTTTCATATATGAAATTCATGTTCAAACGCTCTATGTGATTTATATATTGTGATTCATTGTGTATTATTTAGTAATTAGATTTAGAATAAGTGCATGAAATCATTCTGCTTCCTTGTGATCGACCGGGACTCCCAGTTCCGTTAATTTTATTTGTTGAGATGTATTTTGCGCTATACTATGACATATTCATCTTTTATGCGACCTACGCCCCGAAGAACCCACCTGCAGCGAAGGGTGAGAAAGATCAAGACCCGCCTGCCTATGTGGTGGGTCGAATGTCTTCCTTCCACTCCTCAATGAGACAGCATTTGCATCGGCTTGCTGTCCAAGAGGTGGTGTGGGAGCGGAAGGGGCAGAGTATGCAGGGTTTTGCATCAAAGGCAGCTGGCCTTGAGTGTAACCAGGTGGTGTAGGAGGCACCTGTAAGATGGTGTGTGCCTGTCCCTGTGGTGCCTTAAACCTAGGTGAGGCGCCTTGGTTCTGCACATACCGTGGGTTCGGGACAGGGTTCGGGACAGGTTGGGAGGGCAAGGCTCCCTGAGTCTTATGCTCTTGCAACAGTTGATTTTGCATGTTCTGTATAGTCTGTATCTGGTTAGCCATTGCCTTCATTATCTGCAAGCTATCTTGCGTAGACTTCTTCATCGATTCTTGTAGCTCCTCTTTTAGTGCCTCTAGATGCATCCACGTGGCGCGATCGCACGACTTGTTGCAAGAACCACGCATAGGATTTGAATGGCGCAATGAGTGCATGTTTAAGCCGTCTGATTGCAAGATTGGACGGCTAAGATGATGAGGTAGGATTTGAAGATGAAAACACAAAGAAGCGATGTGGGATTGTGGGAACTGTGCGATGCGGATCTTAGGGCGTAGATTCCACCACGTGGAAGCACCAGAATAAACCAACCAAGAAGAAGGATTTGGGGAAGGATTTGCATGAGAAAAAAATCTTATAAAAGGACATAAGGCCCCCCTGGAAAGACAATTCTCTCTTCATTCTTTTTCTTCTTCTTCCTTCTACCTCTCTCTCTTCTTCTTCCTATCTTCTCTGTCTTTGTCTAAAAAATCCGTTGGGCCACCCTGTCAGATTGTCACTGCTTCTCTCAACCTCTCCGAAAGGCCACCACAATCTACCCGTGGTGCCCTTGTTCTACTCCATAAGTAGTTTATATTCATGTTATCATTTAGTTTAGCTTCATGTATGCAATTCATGTTCAAACGCTCTATGTGATATATATATCATGTTTCATTGTGTCTATTATTTAGTAATTAGATTTAGAATAAGTGCATGAAATCAAAAGCATTTTTCTGCCTCCCTGTGATCGATCGGGACTCCCAGTTCCATTAATTTTATTTGTCGAGGCGTATTTCGTGCTATACTACGACGTATTCATCTTTTACGTGATCTACGCCCCGAACAACCCACCTGCGGCGAAGGGTGAGAAAAATCAAGACCCACCTGCCTGTGTGGTGGGTTGAATGTCCTTTTTCCACTCCTCAATGAGACAACATTTGCATTGGCTTGCTGTCCATGAGGTGGTGGGGGAGCGGAAGGGGCAGAGTATGCAGGGTTCTACATCAAAGGCAGCTAGCCTTGAGCGTATCCAGGTGGTGTAGGAGGCGCCTGTAATATGGCGTGTGCCTATCCCTATGGTGCCTGAAACCTAGGCGGGGCGCCTTGGTTCTGCACATACCGAGGGTTCGGGACATGTTGGGAGGGCAAGGCTCCCTGAGTGCTATGCTCCTGCAACAACTGGTTTTGCATGTTCTATATAGTCTGTATCTGGTTAGCCATTGCCTTCATTATCTGCAAGCTATCCTGCGTAGACTTCCTCATCGATTCTTGTAGCTCCTCTTTTAGTGCTTCCAGATGCGTCCACGTCGTACGATCGCACGGGTTGTTGCAAGAACCGCGTGTTTAGATTGTCCAATTGCAAGATCGGACGGCTGAGATGATGAGGCGGGATTTGGAGACGAAAACATGAAGAAGCGGTGCGGGATCGCGGGAGCTGTGCGATGCGGATCTGAGGGCGTAAATTTCACCATGTGGCAGCACCAGAATAAACCAACCAAGAAGAATTATTTGGGGAAGGATTTGCACGAGAAAAAAAGCTTATAAAAGGACATAAGGGGCCCCCCTTGGAAAGACAACTCTCTCTTCATTCTTTCTCTTCTTCTTCCTTCTACCTCTCTTCTTCCTATCTTCTCTATCTTTGTCTAAAAAATCTGTTGGGCCACCCTGTTGGATTGTCACTACTTCTCTCAACCTCTCCGAAAGGCCACCACGATCTACCCGTGGTGCCCTTGTTCTATTCCATAAGTAGTTTATATTCATGTTATCATTTAGTTTAGTTTCATGTATGAAATTCATGTTCAAACGCTCTATGTGATATATATATCATGATTCATTGTGTCTATTATTTAGTAATTAGATTTAGAATAAGTGCATGAAATCAAAAGCGTTTTTCTGCCTCCCTGTGATCGACCGGGGCTCCCAGTTCCGTTAATTTTATTCATTGAGACGTATTTCGTGCTATACTACGATGTATTCATCTTTTACGCGATCTATGCCCCGAACAACCCACTTGCGGTGAAGGGTGAGAAAAATCAAGACCCGCCTGCCTATGTGGTGGGTCGAATGTCTTCCTTCCACTTCTCAATGTGATAGCATTTGCATCGGCTTGCTGTCCATGAGGTGATGGGGGAGAGGAAGGGGTAGAGTATGCAGGGTTTTGCATCAAAGGCAGCTGGCCTTGAGCGTAACCAGGTGGTGTTGGAGGCACCTGTAATATGGCGTGTGCCTGTCCCTGTGGTGCCTGAAACCTAGGTGGGGTGCCTTGGTTCTGCACATACTGAGGGCTCAGGACAGGTTGGGAGGGCAAGGCTCCCTGAGTCCTATGCTCCTTCAACAGCTGGTTTTGCATGTTCTGTATAGTCTGTCTCTGGTCAGCCATCGCCTTCATTATCTGTAAGCTATCCTACGTAGACTTCCTCATCGATTCTTGCAGCTCCTCTTTCAGTGCCTCCAGAGGGTCAGCCCGCTTTGGAGGGTGACTGATAGATTGGTGTAGTGGGTGGTATATAGAACGGGGTTGCGACTGCTGAGACGGGAATGGCTGCTGCCTAGGGTATGTGTTTTGCGCATTCCCATATTGCCTAGTCTGGTAGTGTGGATCTTGATGTGGTCTTCGTGAGTTACCTAACCAGGAGAAGTTCAGATGCTGGCGCCAACCAGGGTTATACATCTCTGAATATGGGTTATTACGCCCATATCCTTGAATAGCACTGACGCCCTCGTAGGTCGAAGATGTCTGAGACGTATATTTGTCAAGGGGATACGTATTATAGTCATCGGGTGGTGCGTAACCTTGGTCATATGGTGCTAGATCGGGATTGTTTACGGGATCCTAATATGCAGGATCTCGTAAATAAGGAGAGGATGCATCCCGAGTGAGTAGATTAACTTGAGTAGGAGGGGCTCGGGGTGCATAGGAGGGTCTTGGAGAAGCAGAGTTCAGGTCAGATTGACCCTGATTAATTTGGTCAATCATTTTCTCGATTAGGTTCATTCTATCCAGCTGCTTGACGATGATATCCATGTCGGCTCGAATAGACTTGGTGTGAGCCTCATGGACACCAACCTACTGCTGGCCAAGCCGCTGGAACTGGTTCATGGATGTGGCATTCATTGAGTTATCCACCAAAGATTCGAACAACTCAAATGTGCTGTTCTTGTCTTTCGCGAGGAAATTCCCGCCACTAGATGCATCTGCCAGATATCGATGTGTGTCATCAGCCCATGGTAAAAGATCTGAGCTAGGTGCCATCTGGGCACACCATGGTGCGGGCACTTTCGGAGAAGGTTGTGAAATCGATCCCAGGCGTCATGCAACTTCTCCCCAGCTCCTTGGGAGAAAGTTGTGATCACACGCCTCATCGTGTTCATTTGACCTATCGGGAAGAACTTTTGCAAGAATTCACGTCGTAATTCCAGCCAAGTTCCAATCAGCTTCCCAATGGTCTTGAACTAGTATGAAGCTTTGTCCCTTAGAGAAAATGGGAAAAGCTTCATCAGAACAATCCCAAGATCAACATTCCTGGGTCGAATCGTCTCTGCGAGTCGACTTAGGTCCTCTAAGTGCTGGAACGGATCCTTGCTTGAGTTTCCATAAAAATGACTATTGATCAAACCAATCACATTAGGTTTGAGCTCAAACGTGTCTCCGCCTATGGGAATCTAGACTAAGGGTGTGATGATCGGTGCAGCTGGATCATAGAAATCCCAAAGTTGTTCTCCTCGTGGTGGATGCTACATTCTCTCAAGTGTTGTCAAAATACGGTCCATGCTCTGCTAATGTAGCTCCTTTGATTCAACCATTTGGGCTTCCAGACGAGCCATTGGATCCAGATTACCAGCATCTTGACCCGATCTAGGTCCAAGTCCAGGATTAGGGTTAGCCATCTCAGCTAAGGGAGTAGAAGAAGTGGGGGAAGAAGATGGTCCTGGCGAGGTGACTCGCCCTCTTGGGAGCAGCTCCCAAGGTCCAACCAGTTGAGGTCTAAGTGACCTCCTTCCTTGCATACACCACCCAACCCCTTGGTTAGTGTAGCCACGCTAGATAAGGCTAAGGCCCTGTCAATCAGATGGTCCTTATGATCGGGTGACCAGATTTTTCGTTTTAAGTTCGAATTCCTAAAGAAAAATTCGTTGTACAAACGACTGAAAGTGATTCCTGCCTCTCAAGCTAGCCCAGCCAGTTTGGTTATGAGGGGACTAAGGGGAAGGTTCTTCCTTTGGCTCATGCCTCCGGTTTCGTTACCCCTTAGCTGCGGTCGTTTGACACTACCCTGTAGACTTTGTCACCAGGTTTGGCAAGAGAGGTTGAAGCCACCCAGTAATATGACAACGAATTCAGGTTTATTTCGTGTTTTAAAAATAATTTTAACCTATTTTTTTCAATAGGGTTTGTGGTGAGTGGCTTACAAGGTGACCAATTTCACCGACTAAACACTAAACACTAAACTTGACTAAGTCTAGGTTAGCCCAAATGTGGTCTCTAGAATGTAACTCTAAAGGTATAACTTAAGGTTCATGCAATTTTAGGATTTTTTTTCTTTCTTCTTTAGCAGACCAATGAAACACAAATAATTCTCTAGACAAAATTTGAATCCAAAATAAACTAAAATTTTGCAAGTAGATTCCTTTTTCAATTATCTTTTCAGAGAATATATTTTTGTGATTTTTATTATTTCAATCAAATTTCTAGGGATTTTGAATATCAGGGGGTCAGAATTGGAATTGTGACCCCTAATCAGTTTTTCAAATTGAAATACTATCAAATGATCTTCAAAAAATTGGGAAAAATATGGGAATTAAAGCTAATAAAATCAGCTTTCAAACCCCACCATTTTTAGTCAAAACAGATTCACAAATTACTCTGAATTGCTTTTTGAATTTTGAAAAATTTCAAATCTGGGTCAGTCTGACCCCCTCGCACTTCGCAAATTTTTAAAAATTTTGTACTTGGAAGTTTTTCAAATGAATGACGCCATTTTAAAGATGGTTTGAAAATGAAGGTAAAGCCCGAATTTCAGAATTTTTCGTTCATTAATTTTTTGGCAATTGAACTTTTAATTGGAAATTTGAAATCTGATCGAAAATCAGAGAATGGTGGGAAAGATTTTAAAAGGTGTTTGAATTCAAAATTCAAACTTTCCACCAAAATAATTTTGTTTTATTTTCAAAACTTTTGATTTTTTTTTTGAAGGGAAAAGATTTTTTTTTCCAAAAAAATTATTTTCTTTTTTTTTCTCAAGAAAACTAACCTAAGATTCAAATGGGAACCTAATCTAACTAAGACTTTTTTTTTGATTTTTTTTTGACGAAGATAAATAGGATTTTTTTTTTCAATTGAAATTGCTAGAAGGAAATCTAACCTAAGGTTCTAATAAAGCCTAAACTAAGAAAGATATGATGTGCACCTGGTATTTTTTTCGTGCTCGTTGTGTGCGCAGATCTCGTTTTTCCCTATTTTCTTGCACATCAAAAGGCAAGCAGAGGAAGATTTATCAGTGATAATTCTAGAGATCGAAATCGAAAATGATGTTGCCTCCTTGGTAATGACGTCATTTGACAAAGGGCGATTCTCGCGTGTGTTTTGAAAATAGAGATCTCGTCGTAGTACAGTGTGAGAAAACGCTCGTTAAAAATAATTTATAAAGATAATGAGACTTGAGTCCCGGTAGTTCATCTCTGGGAGGTGCTTATGGAAATGCAGATTTGAAATCGATCTCAATCACTCTACTTGCTTAAAATTGCATGCCAATTTCTAATCGTCGGATCAATGTTCGGCCACTTTCATTATTAACCCTAATTACGTGCGCATGTGTTAGGTAGATGACAAACGTAGAAGTGTGAGTTTCAGTACGCACGATTCTAGTTATGTGGTGGCTGTTTACGGAAAATGCATTAATAGTTAGATCCTCGATATTTTCAAGTATCGACATGTTAGTTGCAACAGATAGTAATTAAGAGCAGGCAACTTCAATCACACAAAAAATATTGCAACAAGGCTCATGGTGATTTTCTCAAATATATATATATATAGAAAAAGATTTTCATTGATTCATGATGATGTTTGCAACATAAAGCTCATGGAAAGCCTGTAGAGGAATGCTTAAAAACATAAATCTAGCTAACAGAAAATGATTGCATACATGAATCTAAGGGGGGATTATGCATGTATCATTGGGGGAGAATTTAGAGCTACACTATTAAGCAGTAAATAAAGCAGTAAAACTATGAAGAACTATAATCTAATCTATCAGAACTAAGGGCATTCAGAGGTGGGCTCTGATGGCCTTTGACTTGGTTGAGAGGAGAAGGAGGGGTGGCCAATGGTGCTTAGGCTGGCCCTTGGAGAGAGGTTGAGGAGGTGATCCAACATCTTGGAGTGGAGGTGGTGGTGGCCATGGTGAAGCTACTCATGAAGGTGGAGTGGAGGTGGAATGAAGCTAAGCTAAAATGGAGCCAATAGTGAATGGGTGCAAAGTGCCACCCCTTAGGTCTTTTTATAGACCTAAGAGAAGCTCTCTATAGAATTATGGAATTCTCTAGAGAAACCTATGGTGGAAGCTCATGGGAGAGTGAGAGAGAGGATGGATGGTGGTTTTTAAATCCACCAAATGTGGATCTGAAAATTGAATGGCTCTTGGTTGCTAATTTTAGCAACCAAGCCAACAACACATGGTAGAGAGTTCTAGAGAACTCTAGGCTAGGTATTTTCATGTGAATGGTGTATGTGGGTGTGTGTGGGTCGAAACTTAGGTGGCTAGGTTGATTAGGCTAGGTTCTAGTGGGTTTAGGTCAAGGTAGGTCTCAAATTAGGGTTGCAAAACCTTAATTCGCTAAGGCAAAGTGCAATTAAACTTAATACAAGTTTAATTGGGTGTGTGGAGACCTAATTGAGAGTAAAACAACTCAATTAAGGTATGACTAGGTCAATTGGACTCTCATTGAGTCCAATTGGACAGTGTGTGTTGAGATCAGGGCTCAATTGGACTCAATGAGTCCAATTGAATAGACTGAAGAGATTGACCATGATCCAAGTCAATTAGATTTGGTGAAGACCTAATTAGGTCCTTAGGGAAGTCTAGAGGTGATGTACTAGGGTTAGAGTACCTTAATTTAGGTTCCTAGGGGGTTAGAATTGGGTTTAGGGAGCTGGAGATCCAAGATCAAGGCTTAAATCTCAAAACAAGGTTTGGAGGGCAGTTCTGGACGTCTGATAAAAGTGTCAGACAACTTATAGTGAAAAATCAAAAGTCCATACTTCAAGTCTGGATGTCTAATCAAAGTCACAAGGGATTCTAGGTTCTGTTTTGGGTATTTTGCAGAAATTGGACGTCTGACCAAGTGTTTGGACGTTCAATAACACTGCAGAAGTGGGTTTAAGGTGTGCGGGAGTTGGCTAAGGGTTCTGGACGTCCTATAACTCATCTGGACGTCCAAATAGAGGCTGTAATTAGGGTTTTAAGGTTTCCTAGGGTGTGGTGACCTAATCTAAGGGTGGCTAAGGCTTGGGGAGGCTTCTAGGCTGTCCTAGGGCAAGAATGGACCTAAGTTCTTCACAATTTACTGCTTTATTCCTACTTAATAGAATAGCATACTTTAACTCCCTCACATTATTATCTACTACATTTAATCTAGGTCTTCAGCTTCAGCTCTGCTGCAACACTAGTTATTCTTTATTCTTCAGATCTAGCTTTAGATCCAGCTTCAGATCTAGCTTCTGATCAGCTTATTACTTGCAATTGACATAATGCACCTAATTAGTACATTATAGCATTATTTTATGAATAGCTAAAAGAAAGCAGTAAAGGTACTAGTAATGCTTATGCATGCGTGAATTACCCTAATGGTCGAGCATGTTTCGCGTGTTAGAAATCGAGGTTATAAGTAACCTGTCGTCATAGTTGCAAAACACGTCGATCAAATAAAATTTATACCGAAACTCCATGGGAGTCCCGGGTCGAACATAGGGAGGCAACGTTTACTTTACTTGAAAACCACACTTTGTTTTGTTTCTTTTTTGTATTTTGGGGTTTTGTTATTTTTTTTGTATTTTTGAAATAAAAGATAAGTAGAATGAATCGCAAGATAGAAATGGAACAAATATGATATATATATCAAGACAATGTCAATTACAATGAACTATAAAAGCATAAAAAGAGAGGGAGGTGAGAGGAAATCTCCCGAATCGGCTGTTCGGCGAGACGACGGTGCCTGGCGGAAGCTCGAATGAAGGAGGTGAGGAATGGGACGACGGAGGTGAGATGTTGGAGGACATCGGGTTGAGGAAAGCTTCGGCGTAGCTCCGGAATGGAGGTGAGAAGAGGGAGTTGATCTGTTACCGGAATGGAGGTGAGAAGACGACTCCAAGGTGACCTATGAAGGGAGATGGGAAGTTGGAGGAATATTTGGTGGGGCAGAGGTTCGCTACACTAATAGGCACCTTGGGAGCTTGGGAACAAGCTCTAATGGAGTGTTGGTAGGCTTGCTAGAGCTTGGGAGTAGGTGGGAGTAGAGTAGGTAGAGATGGCTTGGAAGGGAGGGGGTGTAGTTCCTTTTATAATGGTGGAGAAGAGGCAAAAATCGTATCTGGGTCTTTACTGACGTCCACAAACGTCGCTGCAGCTGTCGCTGAAGATCCACCCTTCAATTGTTCTTGCTGGCGCGCATGGGCCTTTAGTGACGTCCATAAACGTCGCTGCAGCTGTCGCTAAAGATCCACCTAACAAATCCTCTTGCTGGTGTGCACAGACCATTAGTGACAGCTGTAAGTGTCACTAAAGGTGTGTCACTGAAGATCCGCACTCCTCCCTGCTGGCATGCGCTCCGCTGGCGCTGCGTGCTTCGCGCACCCATGTCGTGCGCGCGCTGGCGTGCGCTGGCATGCGCGTGCACGTACGCCACGCTGCTGCTGAGCGGTTGGCAAAATTGGAAATTGGGGGGGCTACGGGGAGTCGAACTCGCGCCCCACCCTTGAGAGCTGTAGTCTGGACCATTGCGCCAAGTTTGTGGTTGTGTCGTGAGGAGTTTGGTGCAAAGCTTCCTAGCCGTTGGATCTTGATCCAATGGCTAGGATTCAAGGGTGCGGATGAAGGAGTTGGGTGGTGCTGTTGGCCGGTGTTGGGCGGTCTGGATGGTGCCACGTGGTGCCATCTGGGCCATCCATCTTCTTCTTCTTGTAGATGGTGCTACGGTGTTCAGATCAAGGTGATTCTCGCGATGCCGAACTGCGATCGTCACTCCGGATCCATCCGTACAGTCGGATTTTCCATCCGAAACCCGTATGGATGTCGCATTGCCCCCTGGCCATTGATCTTCCTCGGGTTTAATGTGATTCTACGGGACTTCGATCTGGACGATTTTAGAGGCGTTAGTCTCCGATCGTCGTCCCGATCAGATCCGTATGGTCTGATCGTCCATCCGAGGCCCTGAAATAATTCCTCTTTTCTCCTGACCATAAAAAGGACCTAATTAACCTAAAATATAAACAACCACTCTAAATGCAGAATGATGCATGCTATGCAATATTTATATCATGATATGTAGTGCTAAGCCCAGGAATTATCACAAATAAGCATTTTACGATGAATTTATACATGTTTATCACCTAACTTATGCTAAATCCTAACCTAATTTAGGTTAATTAAGACTTATGATTGGTGTGCAATCAATGGCACTGATAGAGCTCCTACGACGTACCGACAACAAGAAAATGGGCTAAGAACCCTAATTAGATAGCTCAGGATGATCGTCGGAGGATGGCGAGTCTAGTGGAGGTGCTGATCGTGTGTTTGCGTGTCTACGGTGATCTGTCGAAGGTGAAGAGGGTGTGTAGATGTGTGTTTGTTTGACTGAGAGAGAGAGAGAGAGAGTGACCACTAAGCTCAATTAGGTTGGGGCTTTTGGTCAGTAAGGTGTGAGGCAAGTGTGGGTGGTCGTCGTGTGTGGTTTCGTACTATGTAGCAGCCTGCGACCACGCTGCATACATGGCCAAAGTTGGGAAGATGGGGGGAAAAGCATCAATGTGTGGCTGATTTTACGATCATAGGGGCTCTTCCTATTCTAGAGAGGGAAAGGAAGAGAGTGGGAGGCTTATCTGAGTGAGAGGGAGCGAAACCATTGCCAGTGTTGGCCAGCCAAATGTGGGGAAGGAGTCAACGGTGAGGCGACAATGATGAAGAAGAGGTTGGATGCAACCTTGCTTTGGCCAGCAATGTTTGCGATGAAGAGGAGAGGTTGGTGGTGTCTGTTGGCAGAGAACACGCGTAGAGGAGGTTGGAGAGGGCTCTCTGGAGCTTAACAAATGGTGTATAGGGGAGGAAGGAAAGGGGTAATTCTAGTTATTTCTTGGCTGAATTCAACCGTGGAATGATGGGGAGTTTATATTGAGGTGTTCCACACCTTAATTGTAAAGGATTCATGGATTTATCATTGTGAAATTGGAGGATCCACATATAGAAGTTCTTGAGCTTTCCTGAGGTCTTGGCTTCAAATCAGGGCTTGGGATTCGATTTAATTGGAAAGGATTCTCTTCCTGATCAATCCCTCCAAATTTGGAGGTATTTGATTAATAAATCAAAGAGAAATCCGAGATTGAAGTTGGTGGATTGGGTTTGAAGCTTGTTCACACAGTTCATGGTGGCAAGGACTGAAATGTGAAGAAGACAAGAAAGTTAGGGGTGCCTTGGTAATAAACTTGAAACCTAGGGGTCTAAGTGTAAGAAATAGAGTTTTTAGGGGCTTGAATGCAAACTAGGTCAAGATGGACTCTGATTGGGTCCAAATTTTGGTTGTAACCTAATGTGGACCCAAGGAATCTAGTGGTGAACTTGGATTGGAATTTTGACAATGTTTGATGGGTAAATTGCATAGAAGCCTAAATCAAGGCACATTCCCGTCTGAAACTCTATTCTAAGTCAAAATGGGTTCAAATGGTCAAATTGAAGGTACCAACCCTCTTAAAATATTTTTCAATGATTTTTAGGAGATTTAGATTGATTTTACCTTAACCAGAACCTTTTCAATTTAAGTAGCGTTGATAATTAGGGTTTTCAATCCTGTTTTAGTCCTTGAAATGCATGAAACCCTGATTTAGTCAGCGTTGACCCACTTTTTAGTCTTTTATGTTCATTTGACCTTCAATTAACTAATGAGTAACCCTATGGTTAATCTGAAATTTTGGTGTGTTGTTAAAATAACAGAATTAACCAAGTTTTCTTACCTTCTTCTCAAATTAGATTATTGTGGAATTGTGACCCTTAGATGATCAATTAAAAGCATTTATCATTTGAATTTGACTAATTATGACTAGTTAGGACCCATGATGGTGTTGCCATCACTGGGAAGATCTCTACACCTTATATTTCTAATCAAGACCAGATTACTGACATCTTCACCAAGGCCTTAGCAAAGAAGAGACTAAAGTATCTTTTTCCAAGTTGAGCATGTCAGATATTTATGCTCCAGCTTGAGGGGAAGTGTTAAGAGTTGTCGAGTTGTTTTTGTTATTTTCTTATTATGTAAGGGTGACTTTGTAATTTACCCATTAGGCCTCTCTCTAAATAAGAGAGCCTAGGGTTTCTGAAATAAACTCTTTATACAATTTGGTTGAGATGCTTGTAGCTAGAAGGCTGAAATGTGTTCTTACAAGATTGATTGCTCTAAATCAAAGCGGTTTTTCGGCTAATAGGCATAAAGCGGATAATGTGATCTTGGTTAGGGAAGTTACTCATGTAATGAAGAATTTTATATAGAAGGAGGGGGTGATGGTAGTCAAGATGGACATGGAGAAAGTGTTTGATAGATTACAGTGGAATTTTGTTAGATTTTGTCCCTCTAATTTGCATTCTACACTTAATTTAGTCAATCTTATATGTATTGTGTGTCGGTAGCTTCCTTTCAAGTCATCATTAATGGCAGTACTACTAGATCTATTTTTCTTACATGTGGTGTGAGGCAAAACTGCCCCTTGTCACATTAGCCTTTTATTCTTTGTTCTAAGTTTTTATCTCGCTTTCTTTCCTTTGCTTAATCTTCTAACGCTATTCTGGGGATCAAAATCTCATGGAACTACCCTCCCTTAACATACCTCAAGTTTGTGGACGACACTCTCTTCTTTTGTCAAATCCATGCTTCAAGAGGCCAATGCATTGAAGTTGATTTTGAAGAGGTATCAAGCATGCTCAGGTCAAAACATGAATTTTTCCAAATCCTATGTACTTCAGCAAGAATGTTCCTGTGGATCAGCAGTCATCCATTTTAAAAGTATTTGAAGTTCAGATTATGAAGAAAGGAGAAATCTACTTAGGTTCCCCACTGTGAGAATCCAGGCATTAGTCAGACCTCAAGGGCTCAGTTTTATCCAAATGACATAAAAAAATCTTTCAGGTTGGAAAAGCAAGGCTCTTATTGAGGCAGAAAATCGTCGCAAAATGATTGAGTTTGGAAAACCCGTCGTAGTGCAATTTGCGAGAAAATCCACCAACAAATAAATTTACCGAAACTCAAAATGAATTTTGGGTTGAACATAGGGAGGCTACGTTGATTCGCAATCCACAATTCTATATATTTGTTGTAATTTTAGTTTTAAGATGGGATAATCACAATGAATCTACTTTACTTGCGATATTAACACTAGAAGAGAGAGAGAGAAAGAGAGAGAGAACAAAACACTTTTTATAACAGAGCTAGTGTTTTTACAACTAGAAAGTGGTAAAGAGAAGGGAGGTGAGAAATTATCCTCCTCGATGACTGCTTGGAGGATGAGCCAGAACGGGCGATGCCTGGAAGACGTAGAGTGGAGACGGAAGATGGAGAACGAAGCGGGAAGAATCGAGGATGAGGCAGGAGTCATCATCATGAGATCCACTTCTGAAATGAGGGTGAGAAGATGACCACAGGAGCTCCATGAACGGGGTGAGAAGGAGACAAAATTTTGATTTTAACTTTAGAGGAGCATCTTGGGTTTGGGACAAGCTTTTTTATAGCTTTGGAGAGGGAGAGAGATGAAAGAAGGGATGAAGAGAGTGTGGGGGTAGTAGGGCTTTCTATAGGTGAAGATTAAGGGGGGCTATTACATCATTTGCATCTTTTGAATTTAATGCACAGGCCTTTAGTGACAAATTTATTCATCACTAAATCCTAAACATGGCTAAAGCTCCGCACGCACGCCTGCCTCTTCATCTTCGATTCCTCAACGTTCATCACGTTCAGACGATCTTAGCCCTTCGATCACGAGATTGGATGGCTTAGATCACGCCTTGCCTATTCAGCTTCAACGCTTAAGCACGTAAGTGTGTGATCGCATGCTCGATCTCACGTCATCGCACGCGTGCGTGATCCATGATCATTCACGTGCCACATGGCTACATCTCCCGCCGCATGATCAAGATTTGATGGCCCAATTTGAGTTGCACTTGCATGCCCACGCGATTTGAGGTGGGGCGAGACTCGATCTCACAACCTGTGCTTCGCCCACAAGCACGCGACAACACGCCACACCCCCCTTTGTGTTGTGCGAAAGAATTAGGCGCTATCTGATTAGCCCATATTTGTGAGCTATTTAAGTATTTAAGTGCCTAGACATTAGGTTAATTCTAACATTTATTTAGCATAAATTAGGATGCAAATAGATTAATTCATATTTCTAATTCAATTACATAATTTATGCATCTTATTCATATTTAAATGCATTTAGAATTAACTTAGAATTGCATTAGTTAACTAATTAGGTACATTGCATGCATTAATTTAGGTTAACATAAAAGTTGAGGGTTTGTATATAAATAACCATAATATTTGATCATTATTTTTTATTCTTCTTCTACATGCAACGGCTACATTTCTTCCTCCAGCTGCCGCAGTGAAGAACCCAATCAAGGAGAAGCGGATGTGTTGGATCTGGTCGGGCAGTTGATTTCAAAAGAGAGGAGGAGGCAGCCGAGCTCACTAGGCCTCCACCACCGACCCACCATTGTGCAGAGAGTTCTTCTCTCTTCCATTTCACACCGCTGGCCTCAACCGTGGCGATGACCCTCCACCACCGTGGGTGTGTTGTGTGACAGGCCACACCGCCATCCAGAGATCGTCCGCATTACCGTGAGCACCTCAGCGTGCATCTCCCTCGCCGTCGTCACCAACAACCACCGCCGCAGCCACTGCATTTTCATCTTCTCGGTCAGTTAAGACGACTGGGAAATTTCCTGTATGTCTGAAGCTTCGACCCACACTCCAACAGCAACCGGCTGCTCCCTCCATGCCTGCGCCCCTCCGATTGCACACTTGCATCACCTCCTGCAGTAGCCACGCGCACACCCTGCTGCGCCCCAACGCCAAGCCCGCCAGCACCGCACGCTCTTCTCTGTGCGTGCATCGCCTGCACACTTCCGCCCCACCTCCTACAGCATCCGCTCCAACGCCAACCACCAGCCCACGCACACTTGCATCATCTCTAGCTTGCAGCCGCACCTGCTCCTTCTGCGCCTCACCGCTCATGCCTACCGCCTGTTGCAGCGCTTCCCTCTCATCTGCAGCACACCCACGCCTTCCAGCAGCAGCTGCAGCCTTCCCACGCCACGCCTACCGCCTGCAGCAGCACCACCTCCAGTGCACCACTCACGCACGCAGCAGGCGTGCGCTCCTCCCTACGTGCGCATCTGGTTGCACAAGTGTGCCTGCAGACTGCGCACAGCCTGCAGCACTTCTCCAATGCGCTCATGCCTACCGCCTGCTGCAGCGCTCCCCGCTCATCTGCAGCGCGCCCGCGCCTTCCAGCAGCAGCTGCAGCCTTCTCGCGCCACGCCTACCGCCTGCAGCAGCATCAACTTCAGCACGCCCACAACACTAGTACGTGCGCGCGCACCACCTGCAGCAGTGCTCAACGTGCACGCACAGCCGCCCCTCTTTCACCAGCTGCAGCCACCGTTGGCAGCACTCTCGCCGGAGCTCCGTCCGGACGACTCCAGCCACCGCTCGATGTGCGACTGCCACCACCGCGACGGCCTCGCTTCAACCACCCGCATGTGCGAACCTCTCCTCGATTGAACCTCTCTCCCGATCGCGAGGAGGAGAGAGGTAAAATGCTTTGTTATGGAGTTAATTAGTTATTACATTTCATGCCATTACCAGGAAAAAGAATTTTGGTTTATGAATATTTTATTGTGGTAAAATTTACAATTTCATACTCAAGTTCTCTTACAATTGCGTGGCTTTTGTAATTAACATTGTTTGACATTGGTTTTGGAATTTAAATGTGCATAAATTTTTTTTAATACATGTCAATGGAAAATTGCATAAAATCATCACATGTTTATTGAATATTTCAGTGAGGAAAAATTGCACATCTACCCTTATGTTTTTAAGATATTGTGCATCTTCTTTCCGTCGCATTTCATGTTAGATTTGACTACGGATTTCTCACGAGATTGAACAAATACGAAATAAGTGAGATATTATTGCATCATTGCCTCCCTGTGGACACGACCCACTCCTAATTGAGTGGTTATATTAATTGTTGATTAGTCGATTTTTCCACCACATAAAACTACAAACGACTTTAAAGCGAACAATCGACTTGTCACTATCCCTTCTCACCCTTTGGATCTTGATCTAACGGCTGAGATCAAACGATCGGTTGAGGAGAGAGAGACGGGGAGTTGGCCTTTGGCTAGTTTGGGTGGCTGAGATGGCACTACGTGGTGCCATCTTGGCCATCCATCTTCTGTGACTTGTAGATGGTGCCATAGATGTTGGATTGGAGCGATTTTCGCACTGTTAAGCTGCAATCGTCGATTTGAACCCATCAGTGCAGTAGGATTTGTCATCTGAAGTATGGTTTTACACCACTTGGTCCCTTGACCTCTGATCTTTCTTGGACGGCATCTGATGCTACAGAAGTCTGATCGGGGTGATCTTGGAGTTGTTAAACTCCGATCATCGCCTAAATCAGATTCGTATGGTTGGATCTTCAATCCGAGGCCTCAATTAAATATCACCCTGTTCTCTGACCACAAAAAGAGAAAATTAACCTAAACTTTATACAATCTAAACTAAATGCAAGATGATGCATGTTATGCAATATTTGTAATGTATGATGCAACTATACGCTTAAGAATGTGTATAAATAGATGATTTATGTAATATAAACATGTTTACATCACACCCCCATGCCTATCTTTTGCTAGTCCCTAGCAAAAATACATGCTATTTATAAGATAACTAGGTCAAATTTCATGGGCAAAAGTTATTTTTCAACACTTAGGGATTTCAACTAAAACCTGAACTGCAAAGACACAACAATGCTTGGGTGTCTGCCAAAATACAGATCGCCTAGAGCCCTCGCCTTATTCAAAAGTAGAAGCATCCTTTTCTTTTTCTTCTTTTTCTATTTTTTTTTTGGATTTTTGAGTTTAAGGTTTTGAGGCAGCTTTCTATGGCTACCCAAACTACTCAAGACTCGAAGAGAACTCTAAGTATTAAGCATCTTTTTGTGTATATGTGATAGACTCACTGATCGACAATTAGAACAGACTTCGGGTTTCTACGCCCCTAGGTGACCTTGAAAGGAATTCTGCCTAAAGGTGCACCTATTCGACTGGTAGCTTTCTTCCTACTTTTATTTTTATGGGGTCAACACAAGGGAGAATCCAGCGTATATCTCCCTGGCTTATTCTACTTCTCTGCTTCTTCCTAAGTGTTTGGAATTAAACATGTATTTTTGTGAGCTGGGTTTTGGACAACCGACCGATGAGCTGTTACCACCGACAACTTACCAGCCATACTCATGCGGTGAAGTGTGGCTTATTTCTTTCTTCTTTTTTTTTTCTTTTTCTCTTTTGGCTTTTCTTTTTCTTTCTTTTTTTTATGTAGGTGGCTTCCCTTATCTAAGATTTACCTAAAGGTAGTAAGAGAATGGTCGTGTGATTAGGCTTTGGACAACCGACCAATGGGCTGTTACTCACGATAACATGCCAGCCATACCACCCCAGAAGGTTCATTAGTTACCCAATTTCCATTAAAACTGCTGAAAAATGAGTCAGTGTAAATAGCGTGTAGATGGTAAGACTTAAAATCCCCTCAAATCAAAGGGCGGGTTGATAAGTCGTATACTTATCACCCCAACTTATTTAATCAAATTAGAAATACATTCAGATTGGTAAGGACTCGAGAAACAAATCAACATTTTAGTGGGCACCCGGGTTGATTAAAACTGAAGACCTGAAGGGTCTAAGTGTTTAGATCCTACTGTATTATTCCCTAAAGGTTGAAAAATCCTAATGCCCAAGTATTCTTTTCCTAATTTAAATTTTTTTAATAAATAAAGAGAAAAATAAGTAGAATTTATAAGAATTCCACAGAGCTGACAAAATGATTCAGAAATGAATCCACCTCCCATGCCTAGTTGATGCAATGTCCTCATTGAAAATAAAAGGCATGAGAAGTATGGTAGAATGAATAAGATATCACCTGTATTCCATGATGTTCAGGTCATCTCTGAGTTAGACTGTACAAGTACTGAGTTTAATGCCATCAGCTAGGTGGAGTCCAGCCAAAGAAGTCACATTAAGGTTAAAGCAACCTTGTTTGAGACGGGTTCTGGAATAACACGGTCAAGATAAGGTTTCAGACGTTGTTCATTGACCTTGAAAGAATTACCCATCCTTGGGTCAGAGATCTCAACGGCTTCGTTGGGAAATATTCGATCGATGATGAATGGGCCGTTCCACTTTGACCTAAGCTTGCTAGGAAAGAGCTTAATTCAAGAATCAAAGAGCCAGACCTTCTAGTTCGGCTCAAAGCTCTTGCAAGAAATTAGTTGGTCATGAAGAGCTTTGGTCTGAGCCTTATAGATCTTGACATTCTCGTATGCATCATTTCTAATCTCCTCCAACTCAGATAGTTGGAGCTTCCTGATCTTTCTTACTAAACTTAAATCAAAGTTGCATTTCTTGATTGCCCAGAATGCCTGATGTTCAATCTCTACGGGTAAATGGCACGTATTTCCATGCACCAGACGAAACGGTGACATGTCGATGGGTGTTTTGTACACCATACGGTAGGCCCAAAGAGTGTCGTCAAGCTTTTGGGTCCAATCTTTTTGATCAGGTCTAACCATCTTTTACAGGATATTCTTGATCTTCTGCTTGGAGATCTCGGCCTATCCGTTCGTCTGAGGGTGGTAGGCTGTAGAGATTTTGTGATTTACCCTGTATTTTGCCAGTAAATTATCGAACTAGGCATTTGTGAAGTGAGTACCACCATCACTAATGATGGCCCTTGGAATCCCGAGATGACTGAAGATATTCTTCTTGACAAAATCAATGACTACCTTGTGGTCATTGGTTTAGGTGGGAATAGCCTCGATCCACTTGGACACATAATCAACAGCAACGAGAATGTACTGGTGTCGAAATGAAGGGAGGAAGGGTCCCATGAAATGGATGCCCCAAACGTTGAAGATTTCGATGGGAAGTATTGGGTCTAGAGGCATCATATCTCTCTTGGTTATGCTCCTGAGTGCCTGGCATCGGGAACACGACCTCGAGAATTCCTGGGCATCCTTGAATAAAGACCACCAATAGAATCTAGATTGAAGAATTTTTCTAGCTGTCTTTTTCTGGGAGAAATGTCCACCAAATGCAGATGCATGGCAGAACTCAAGTATGCTTTGAAACTCATTCTCCGAAACACATCAACGAATAATCTGATCAGAGCTGATGCGATACAGTTTAGGGTCATCCCAGAAGTAATATTTGGCCTCAAATTTGAGTTTATCCCGTTGTTGCTTGGTCTAATCCTTGGGGATTTGACTAACAGCCAAATAATTTACTATGTCTACAAACCAAGGGGTTTGGACACCTGAAACTACCAGAATAGTCTCATTCAGAAAAGGATCAGTAATCGGAATATCTGGATGAGAAGAATCACTTAGAAGTCTCGAAAGATGATCCGCCACCACATGCTGTGCCTCGGATTTATCTTTGATTTCAAGATCGAATTCTTGAAGCAGAAGAATCCATCAACTGAGCTAGGGTCGGCATCCTTTTTGGCCAAGAGATGTCTCAAGGCCGAATGGTCAGTGAAAATTATGATGTGAGACCCTAAGAGATAAGCCCTGAATTTTTCTAAAGCAAATACTACAACTAGCAATTCCTTCTTAGTAGCAGTGTAATTCCTTTGGCCTCATCCAGAGTTTTGCTAGCGTAGTAGATGACAGAGAGCTTTCTATCGATCTTTTGACCCAAAACAGCCCCGACCGCGTAGCTAGAAGCGTCGATCATGATCTCAAATGGGGTTGTCTATACCGGTGGTTGCAACACCAGAGCACAAGTGACTGCCATTTTAAGAAAATCGAATGTCTTATGGCATGATTCATTGGAATCAAACGGTGTATCTTTGGCGAGAAGGTTGCTCAAAGGTTGAGCAACCTTGGAGAAATCCTCGATGAACCTCCTATAGAATCCCACATGACCAAGAAACAAGCGAATTTGTTTAATAGATGTTGGAGGAGGAAGTTCAGAAATAGCATCGACCTTAGCTTTGTCGATCTCAATTCCCCGTTCAGAGATTACATGACCCAAGACGATACCTTCTTGTGTCATGAAATGACTCTTTTCCCAGCTAAGGACCAATCTTGTTTTGATGCATCTTTTAATGATCAATTCAAGATTAGCTAGGCAAGATTCAAATGAATCTTCGAAAATGGAGAAATCGTCCATGAAAACTTCCATAAATTCTCCTTCCATGTCAGAAAAATGGCTATCATGCACCTTTGAAAAGGACCAGGTGCATTGCAAAGCCCGAATGGCATTCTACGGAAAGTAAAGGTTTTGTAGGGACAGGTGAAAGTCATCTTTTCCTGATCCTCGGGATAGATAGGGACTTGTTTGTATCCCGAGTAATCGTCCAGGAAACAGAAGTACTTTTTCCCGGCTAATCTTTCAAGGATCTGATCGATGAAGGGAAAAGGGAAATGATCCTTTTTGGTGGCTGTGCTCAGCTTCCTATAATCGATACATACTCTCTAGGAGGAAGCTAAAAAAGTTGTGACAGATTCTCCTTTCTCGTTAGTCACAATGGTAATCCCAACTTTCTTGGGAACAATTTGCATGGGACTTACCCACGGACTATTTGAGATCGGATAGATGATTCCTGCGTCAAGTCACTTAATGATTTCTTTCTTGACCACTTGCATATTAGGGTTCAGTCTCCCCTGCATCTGGAGGGAAGGGTGGGGTGGGATCCATCTTCCATGAAAATTCTATGATTGCAGTAAGATGGCTCAATCCCCTTAAGGTCATGGATGGTCAACCAATTGCCTTTTTATGTTCTTTTAAGACCTTGATCAGTTTTATCTCCTTCTCATTAGTCAAGCTAGAGCTGATAATCATAGGGAGCATCTTCTTAGGTCCTAAAAATTGATATTTCAAACTCTCAGGAAATGGTCAAAACAGACTGCAAAACCCCCAGTACACTTTAAATCATAAAAAAATAGAAAACATGCATTAAAAATTCTTGAAAAATATTTTATGAGTGCCTAGTTAGTGGTGCAAGAAGATCAATTGATTGCATTTCTTGGGTCTCATCACTTCTCTGAATTTGACTTAAAAGAACATCTAGAACTATCTATGTTTAGGATTTCACGCTAAGGATAGAACACACTTGCATTTCCATACTTAAAGGAAATCTATCAAACAAATTGGGATTTGCAAACTCTTGTGTGTCTCATCAAAACCTCGATTGAAAATACTATCTCAAGTGAACCCTAAAATGCATTAACATAAGCAATTGAATCTTAAAATTCACTTTATCATAAGAAATTGTTTGTGAACCCTATTTACCTGAGCACTTCATACATTTCAAACTCAATTTTAAGGGAAAACACCCCCTAATGCCCATCATATTCCAAAAGCACATCAAACCCACTCCTAAAACTGAGTACACGTGCCCTCAGCAGGATTAATAGACTTAGAGACTTGAAACTAAATTGGGCCAAGGTCAAGGTCTTGTCTACTTGGACCCACTAGTGACAAGAAAGGTCGGTGTGGTAACAACATTAACCTTTAGTGGTGTCCCGCCATGCGGGGTGTCCTAAGGGGTCCCACCCTTCTGGCCAGCCAAGTAATTCAAGGGTTGATCTAACCCAGTCGTGTTTTGGGGAGCCAAGATCAGGTCTATTTAGGGTTGACACTCTAAGGACCAGTTTGATTGCTTATATTGAAAGGGTGGGGTATTCTCTCATCTGTTTTCTCTCTCTCATCTATTAACTTTCTTTTGGTACATGGATGCTAAAAGGTCTCTGAACCCTGATTTGGTACCACCTTTAGAGAGTAAACTAAGAAGAAAACCTAATTTTTCTGAATACATTCCAATGACTAATTGCCATGAGGAAGAACTGAATGAAGAGGAAACCATGGACCCATACTCTTTTGCCTTACACTATTATCCCTATCCCAACCCTTCCCTTACTTCAACTTCTTCAGGATAGGAGAACTCTCCTCAACACTTGGGACTTGATTCCCTTTCCTACACCTCATATTCCCTAGGTATAGCTAGGCCTACCTAGAATCCTACATGAATTGATGGATATCAAGGATCTCTACAACCTCAAAAGACACTCTCCATGCAGGACCGGCACCTGATTGGCATGACCAACTATCTTGACCGGTTTAGCCAAACTCATCTTTTCCCAGATCAGGGATATGCCTCCAAATCCCGATACCTAGAATATCAATCCTATCCTCGAAATCACTTTACAAATTATCCTAATTCCACCCAAACAAATTTACCTTCTCATTGAGATAACCCTACAACACCAAACCAAGGATATGATTCTTACCCTAGGTATTCAGATGATAGATATTCTGATTCAATTGAGGAAAGAAATCCTGGAAATTATTATCCTCGACCTGATCAAATCCCTGACCATGGCGGTGATCCTGAGATCACCCAATTACTCCAAGTAGTCCAGGGGATGAGAGAAGCTAATAAAAGAAACACAGATAATCTGACAAACCGGCTCAATAGAATCCAAAAAGCATAAGGTTATAAATTGGTCCGAGTATGCCACAAGTTGGTGGTAAGCCACTCAAGGTTTAGGATCCAACCTTAAGGATGACATCGTACCCAATCCCAACCTCTACATACACTAAGCCCATCCACCAGCCCTGTGATTATGCAGAACAGATCCTACCCAAGCCTATAGCTGAACTAATAAATGATTTTGATATCCCATAAACTGATTTTGAGGAAGAAGACTCATTTGAAGAAATACATCTTGATTTAGGCCATGAATTACAACCATTCTATTTTGAGGAGTTAATCTATAGTGGGCTGGAGTATTAGTCCTTTACGTTTAAAGACACACAATTGGACTACATGGATGATTTGGGAGAATCAGAGCAAGATCAAGAAGATAGAAAGATTGGGAACACTGACACTCCCAGCCAAGCATGGTTGGATGGCTCTGATGTCATCTTGTCTGAGGATTACCATGATCAGATGTGCTTAAATGATTCGATATCTGGATTTGGCGATACTAATCATTCTAAGATATCCCATATAGAAGCTAAATCTGTTGTCACTTTTGTTTCAGCTAATTCGCACCCTTCTCTTCCCATCCACTAGAGTTCTGAAGAAAAATCTGACCCTTATCCCCAACATCTTCAGATTGAGAAAAATAGACAATCCCCTTATGAAAAAGATGTTCAAGAAATTGCATAATTACTGGGGATGACTTATGAAGATCTATTTGAGGAAGTAAAGAATTCAGCTGAATCATGGAATCCTGAGGAACTTGACTTGATTGATAAGAAACAGGAAGACATTCCCTTAGAAGATATAGTCCAAGAGAGAAACAATTGGGATCAAACTCAGAAGTCCACAAAACAAAAAGGATTTGAGGTGTTAACTAATCTAAACCCTGATCTTACTCCCCCTTGGGACTGTGATTCTAAGGAATAATGAATTTCCGTCCATTACATTTGAAGACTTGCATCATGATTTGGGTGACTTGATTGAGACTTTTGATCACCCCAGGGATGAGAATGAGGATTCTGATAAGTCCAAAACTATTGAGATGGACCACTGGATCTTATTTGACTCACCTACTCGACATCCATCCATACCTAACTTGAATTGTGAGGTGGTTTCCTATATCATTTTAGATTACACCACTCGGGTTCCTCCTTTCATTTTCCATCACTTTCAGGACCCATATGATTTATTCCCCATGGACCACACTGTATCCACCTCATCTGCCTTCCTCATACATCACATCTTAAGGTTGCCATTATATACTTTCCATTATGGCACCCTCACTAATATTTCTCTCTTTTGTAGCATCTGGCTGCAAATAGTTTCAAGCCTATTCACTTTATTTTTTTGACCTTTTGGGCTTGGTATCCACCATCAGCTGATCTGCATTTGTGGATCACTAATCCTTGCATTACTTGATCACATCTTCATTTTAATCTTGATTCAACCCATTTACCTGATCATTTATTTCTAGGTTTAAGTCCAGCAAATGACGTTAAACTTAGCGCTGCCTGGGACACAACCCAGTACTCTGTATAGGTAGCTCTGCATCCATACTGACCTGGATTAACAAGCATAGTCAAGTGATATCCCCTCCTCTTGCTTATTATAGTTTGATTTTCATGCATACATTTCAATGAGGATATTGTAATGAATAGGCATAGGGGGGTGGACATTGCATGTCTTATTTTTATGTAAAAAAAAATGCATTTAGGCATAAAGAATTTTTATTAAGGCTTTATTAGGGATTTATTCTTTAGTTGATTCCTGAGTTTAGAATCCAGTATAATTTCACACTTACACGTAGAATTTGCAATGGATCATCTGTGAAGATCAATAAACATCTTCAGTTTGTCGAGAAGAAGCAATGCTTCTTCTCCTAAACCCTTGGACAGTAATTAGGGAGTCCGACAAATTATCTTCTAACAGATCCACCAAACAAGTGTGAGGTGAGAGTAGAAAGTCTACTGGTGCTCTAAGGCTAGTATGAGGAATCTTAAACTCTGGATAATGAGATAATGATACTCAGAGTTAGGCATAGTTTTCGCTCTCTGTTTCTGCATATAAGTTCTTTGTGCGAGAGCCACCAAATAAGGCAAATACACAGAGAGCGGGTTCTGATAAAACTAAGACAGAGGTGGATGGTCACGACCATTGTTTACAGAATCCTAGGCTGAAGGAGGGTATTAATGTCAAGGTCAGAAATACATTGTCTTATCCATTCTCTTCCCAATGTTGAGAATAGGCACTTCCACTAAATAAGCCACTCGATATCCTCTTAAACACCCACCATCTCGAATAATGCCTCGTAAATAAAAGTTCGTATGCTATATTGCATTAGTAGATATTTGAAAAAAAAGAAAAAAAGAGGGAAAAAAAAAGAAATATATATATACATAAAAAATAGAAAGAAAGAAAAACAAGTAAAAAAAAAGAGTTTATAAGTATTTTTAGAATTTATTTTAAGTGTAATGAGGCAACAACACTTACCACCCTCACAATCCACCAAATACAGCCTTGACCTACTTTTCTGTATTTCTGGCTGTCTGAATACGAGTTGAGGAATTCTGACTTAGTCTTAGAGTTATCAGAACCTAATCTAAGTGTTAATGACAGGAGAGACCATCAAATATATTGATAAATCTGGTGAGAGTGTGAGCTCAAAAAGAAAAGAAAAGAAAAGATAAGAAAAAGAAAGAGAAAGAGAACAGAAGAGAGAAAATGAGTATAAAAGAGCTAAAGAGAGCACAGTTTCTCGCCTCTCTCTAAGTTGAATTATTTAATAGTCTGGAAACCTAGGTTCTAAAGTACTAGACTATGTGTAGCACCAGATGAGTGTGAGCCACCAAATACAAATCTACTTGACTCAGAAATCTTCTACCTAAGGCAAAAGCCGGGGCTGAATATACAGGTTACTTTATATCCCCGAGGGAAGAAGTTTGACTATCCTAATAGATTTTTACTAAGGGTGAAGTATGAGCCTTAGATGAGGATTGGCTTTCACTTGGATTCGTTGCATAGGCTACAACAAAACACATTCACGATTACCTGGATTACTAAAGCTTCGGATGAAAATAAAAGACATAAACCTTTAGTCAAACTCTTGATAAAAATTACTCATGTAGGACCACTTTGCATTTAGTCATGCATTTGCTAGGGACTAGTAAGATTTAGGCATGGGGGTGTGATTGCACAGCAATCATTCAACCTAAATCACTTGAATTAAGCTAGATCCTAGCAAAACTTAGGATTAATGCATTCATAGTCATCATAATTTGCACAATAGCTAGTTTATTAGTCATATAGATAATATCGTCATTTTATGGCCTAAAAGAGAGATGATTTTAATCGTAGATGATTCAAAGCCGTGGATGTCAGATCAGACTAGACAGATTTGATTAGAATGACGACGGGAGTCTAATGCTTCCAAAATTATCTCGATCAGACAACTAGGACACCTTGTGCAGTCCAGAAAAGAATGGTGATCATAAAGACAAAGGACAAAGATTCGAGCCTCAGATAAGAATCTAATCACACAGATGAATCTAGATCGACGATCGCAGTCCAACGACGCAAAAATCAACTTGATCGGAGGTCTACATCACTAGATATTAAAAAAAGAAGGTGAACAGCCATGATGGCACCACATGGTGCCATCACAGCCGCTCCCTCACCACCTCCCCATCTAGGAAGGCTGCATCGCACTCTATGTGCCATTGGATCTTCATCCAACAGCCACGAGCGTGCCACGTCGCCTGCCCAAACAGGATAAACATAAATAGAAACAAACAAATATATATAACAAAAGGTTTGCGTAGTGCGTTGGCTCACACGCACATGCGGAAGTGAGTGACGCACGTTCTAGCGGTGCACTGTGTGAAATTGAAGCGGCATTGGATGTGCAGGTGTGGGTGGGTGCAATTGCATGATCGGAGGGTGGAGGCGCGCCCACGTGGTGCGATTAGAGTGCGTTGTGGGCGGATGCACGATCTCACGTGCTTGCTTCGACACAAAGGCGACGGTGCTTGTTTTAAGTCGTCCGATTTGAATTTGGAATCACGTGGTCGAGGATTGGGCACTAAAACGAGGCATGCAGGCACGCGTGAGGAAAGCGGAAGCGGGCGAGCACGAGAAAATACCAGAGCCCTGCGATCATCATCCAAACGTCCAGAAGCCGCCACGTGTCAGTACCAGAGTGAATCGACGTGATAAGAAGGCTTTTGAAGGAGTATTGAAGCCTAATTAGAGACGTTGATCTCTCGATCGATGGATTTGATTAGCCAAGAGGTTGTTGCACGAGATAGAGGGCTAAAATACCCTCTTTGCCCTCCACAAAGCTATAAAAGAAGGCCCAGGGCCTCCCAGTTGAAGCATCTATCTCTCTCTCTTCCATCAACTTTAGATATCTTCCACCTTCTCTGCAACTCTCCATCCCTCTGCAACTCCACTCTGACCTTCGTCCCGGCTCTCTAGATCTGAGGTGCTATCGCATCTCACACAAGCATCCCATAAGCGACACCATTTCTATGCCACTTTCTCTCTCTCCCTCTCCCTCTCTCTTTTTTTCTATCTACTATCTATCTGTCTCTATTAGATTTTCTATTGTGAAAAACTTTATCTAATTGCAATAAAATTCTGATTCTCTGGATATCTGTTTTATACATATATACATATATACATCTAGTTAGAATTAGTTTTATTGAAACGCTTCTGCGTAAATTACGATTGCATCCTTACGAACGACCCGGTACTCACTGATTTTATAAATATTATTTGTCAACGTGTTTTTACACTATACAACTAAAATAATATTTCAAACGTGAATTATGCGTCGAACATAGCCTACTCGGAGAGTATCACCTTCCTCAGAAAAAATTCCCTTAGCTTACGCTTCTGGGTGCATAAATCCTTTAAGAATTTAGCATAAGCTGATCTGTGTTTGATAGCATCGAGGAGCAAAATATTGATTTCAACATTCTTGAATATATTCAAGAGCTCCTCATCACTATCAACAGGCTTCTTCTTCCTAGGTTTAATCAAGGCCTCAGGAAAAGGAACATGAGTTAGATCCTCAGAATCAGGTTCCTGAGCCTTGATTTCATCTTTAGAGTTCTCCTTTCTTTCCTCAAGCTCACCAAGGTTTTCTTGACTAGAGCAGGGTAGGTGTGGATCCTGGGTTTATCTTCCACTCCTCAAAGTAACGGAGTAGGTAGATGCGTACGGGTTTGGGTCATGGGGAGGGTTAGGAAAGATTGAAGGGGCTTGATTAGCCAGAAACTTCAGATTTGATGAAGAAGCAGAAGAGGAAGGACCCCACTCAACCACCTGAGCATGTGAGTATGGGTCCCTCTGATTCCCATACCCTTGGACTCGATTGCCTGGATTCTGTATGTTGCACGAGTTGGGTATTAGTTGAGATGGTAGAGATTTGGGCTGACGAGAGTTAGCAATGAGCCTGGATTGCAAGTTATCTAGCGATGTCTTCATTTGTTGCATGAGCTGAAGCATGGATCCTTGCATCTCTACCATCTGTCAGTTCAAATAAGCCTGCCCTACAGGTTGACGGGTATTCCAGGTTGGCTGATTGACCTGATTAGGGAGCAGCTGAGTGTATACATGACCTTGACCCATTGGTCTTTGTGGAGCATAGTTGTTAGGTCGGAATTGGTCTACTGCTCTGGAATTTTCCAGGAGAAGTTAGCATGGTTCCTCCAACCTGGATTATAAGAATTGGAATATAGGTTGGACCTAACATTCTTCTGTACAGCATAGACATCCTCATAGGGCGAGGATGGGGAGAAAGAAAGGGAGGGATCGGAGAAACTGGGATCAAAGGCCCCAGTTTGGAACCCGTGGGGTTCCGAGTAATGTTGGTTCATAGGTTGAGCTGCATCCAATTGATTCATGAACTCCTGTCCAGAAAGAGCTCGCAAATAATGGAATCCCGAATTCTAGGATTGAGTGGATCGAGAATTGTTCACAGAGTTTCTAGCCATCCACTCCTCCATCCTTTTGGTAACCAGGTTCACCTTATCTAGTTTATTACAAATCAGCTCCATATCGAATGAATGAGAGTCATGAACCTCATTAACATTCGATCTAGGTTGTTGGGACCAGTTAAACGTATCCATGGAGGCATGATTGATTAAATTTTCACTCATTTTCTTAAACAAATCATGCTCACTATCTACATCTTTGTTGAGAAAATTGCCTCCACAAGAAGCGTCCACATGATTTCTGAGTTGCTCAGTCAACCTGTGGTAAAAGATCTACATGAGTTGCCATTTCGGCACCTCGTGGTGTGGATACTTTCGCAATAGATCCTGGAATCACTCTCAGGCACCATGAAACTGCTCCCCTGACCGCTGGACGAAAGTAGTAATCGCCTGCCTCAGTGCATTGGTACACCGGATTGGGAAGAATTTCTTTAGGATAACCGATTTTAGATTGTTCCAAGTTGCTTTCAGCCTTCTTATAGTCCTATACCAATGTGCAGCCTTATCCCTAAGAGAGTGGGGAAAGAGCCTCATGATCATTTACTCTTCATTCACGTTTTGTGCTTTGGTGGTCAGGACCAAAGTGGTCAAGTCCTCCGAGTGCTAAAACGGATCTTCAGAGCCAAGCCCATGAAAATGTTTGATCAGGCTTAACACCTGGGACTTGATTTCAGTGTCTCCGGCTGGAATCTAGACACCGGGATGTTCTTGTAACTTGAAGGATTGTAAAAATCCTTCAAGGGTTGAGTGCTCTACATTCTCTGGAACCATTCCTGCATTTGCTGCATTTGTTCTGGTTGCCTTTGAAACATCTCATGTTGATTTTGAGGCAGAGGAGGTTCTTGGTTGGCCATGGGATCAATTTGACCAAAATCCAATTTACGCCTCCTAGAATGAACTAATGGTCCTTCCAATTGGGGATTCAGTGACCTCTTTCCAAGCATAAACTAGGAAGAGGTCGGAAGGACTGGGGCTAAGAACCCTGTAGCACAACAAAACAAACTTGTCCTTAAGTTGGGTAGCCTAAGGACCTAAGCTCCAAGATACATTCAAACTACAGTACGAATTTCATGTTGTCCTTAATCCAGAAGCTGGTTAAGTTGGGATGGAGAGATAGGGGGAGTGTGTCCCGAAGGGCGCTAATTATGCCAAACCCTTGCCTACTTAAGTCATTTGAGAGTCCAGCCACCCAACTTAGCACCTTCTGGAGAAAGCAGACGTCACAAATTCAGACCACAGTTTGGAAAATATCTTGAAATAGATAGTTGAGTCCTAAGGCCAACGTCTACTTGATTTTATATTAGGCGTAGGATTGTAGTGCTTATGGAATGTGGTGGGCCCTTAGAATGGGTTGTGCCATTAATGACTGGTTAAACACGTGTGAGTGCTTGTACAACCAGGGTTTTCAAGCAAGATTATTCAGATGAGTGAATTTTAACATTCAAATCTTGCTTAAGTAGCTTTTAGGGTTTAGAATTAGGTGAGTTCAAACAGAGGCAAACTAGATATTTCAATCATGAGTGAAGATATTTTCCTTTTAAAATTAAGAAAAAAGTGGAGTGCCTAGTATTGACCTAAATTGTAAACCCTAAAAGGAAGCTACTTGATGAGTTGTTTTTAAATTAAGTGGTGTGGCCCAAACAACTCAAACAACTAGCTGATAAACGACAGTTTATTATCATTCTTATGTGTTTAAACAAACTTAAATCTTAGAGTTTTGCTCCGCAAACGGGTTTTTGGGCTGCATTTAGGCATTAACTAGGTTAGGAATGCATTGCATTTTCTTTGTTGTTTTAATGAGTTTTTGTGAGTGTTAGGGATAAACAGATATACAGATCCCTAAAATCCTAGCACTCAAGAAGGCAAATGGTGAAGGAGAAGCTCAGACTAGCTGGAACTCAGCTTGATCCAGCTCACCACAACTGGAATCTAGCTCACTTGGACTAGGGTTAGCTCATCCTAACTCCATTCAGCTAATCTCAACTGAATGGCAGCTCAAGAGAGCTCATCTTAGCTCACCCTAGCTCAAGTCAGCTCAGATCCAGCTCGACTTAGCTGAGTCTAGCTCATCTCAGCTCCCATTAGTCCACAGGGAGCTCTAGCTAGGTCAGCTGAGTTGACAGGAGTTCACCCCAGCTCAGATCTAGCTACATCTAGCTCCACTCAACTCCAACCAGCTGAAGAAGAACTCATCCCAGCTCTGGAAGCTCAAGTCCAGCTCCCGGGGACTTAGCTTAGCTCAACTCAGTTGAGCTAAGCTACCTTAGTTGCCTTAACCAGCTTGATTCTCCCCGGGAGCACCAGACCTAGCTCACCTCAACTCCATTCAACAGAAGCCAGCTCACTTTAGCTTGGCTTAGTAGCTAGCAAAGAATTAGCAAGCTAAGCCGGCTAGAGTAGCCCCATGTTGACCTCTTCAATAGCTGCCAGCTCCATTTCAGCTCCAGACTCTTTAGATCCAGCTCCTCCCTCCAAACCCTAGCTCCAACACCTCCTCCTCTACACCACTATTAGCTAAGCTTAGCTATGCTCTAGCTCCCTTGGCCTTTATCACCTAAAAACCCTACCAAGCAACTCCACCAACTAGCTCCACTTAAGCTCCACATAAGCTAACCCTACTTCCACCTCACCTTGGCACCAACCTAGCCTACCCACTACCTCCAAAAGATACTATAAAGTGGTGCCAAAACCACCCTAACTACCTCCTTATTGGTGCCACTTTTTCCCTCCAAAATACCCCCACATCATGGCCCTACACATAACCCTACAACCCATCCTAGCCATCCACCTACCCCTCCTTCTAGAACCCTACTTGGCGCCACCTAAGCCCCTCTTCTAGAAGCCATTTCAGCACCAACATCAAGGGGTGCCACCACCCATAACCACCACCTAGGTGCCCCTTGGGTTGGCGCTAATTACCCTTATCCATAGGATCCCCAACCACCTCCATCTTCCCATCTTAGCCCTCCATTTCAAGAGTCACCTTAGCCCCCTTCCTACTCTATATAAACCCACTACCTACCACCATTTTACAGCATCCTCCATTAGTGTTTTATTCTACCTATACCCACCTACACCTACGGCCAAGAAGGAGTAGAGAAGAAGATTAAGGGGGCACATCACCAGCCCCTTTGGTGCCTTCTTCTCCCCACTGTCTTCAACTTGTGCCACGCTAAGGAGGAGGAGCATTCTACTTCATGGAGGACGGCCAGGCAAAGGAGAAGGGCCTAGGGTGGACGTCCACCCTTGAAGGAGGAAAATTAAAGGTGGCAGCTACCACCTTGGAGGACATCATTTGGAGGAGCATCTCACGCCAAGGAGAAGGAGTTGTCTTTTCAAGTCAAGGAGCTACTTGAGCTTGGAGCAAGAAGCCCTCTTCTTCACCATCTATCTAGAGGATTTGTGTTTTATTTTTCTTGTATTTTCAAGTAGAGTAGAAGCATTCCTCTATAGGTTTGGTGTGCACAATTTTGCTTTAATTCAAATTGCCTTCTTTCAATTTTTGGTTGCATAGCTTTTTACAATTTTTGCCTAGCAATTGTTTCACTCTCTCTCCCTAATTATTTTAGGCCTCCACGTGCCTAGGGTGAGCTTAGGGAGAGGCTCTACCTGTCACTTAGGTTTAGCTTTATTGAATTAGGTATTAGTTGTTTTCCAGTTATCAACAAAAAATTGCATGTTGCCTTTATTTAAAAAATCTATAAAAATTATATATTTAAAATACCAAAAGGAAAGATTGAGTTTCCCTTTAAAGCAAGAGATTTGAATTGCAAATTTGCCTCCATGAATGACCCTAGATACTCCCCTATCTAGGAATATAAATTTAAAAGCGTATGCGATTTTGCGTGTTACGATGACTTTAAAAACCCGCTTTTACAAATCACGCCAAATTTTGCATCACTGGCCTTGATGCAGCACTGAGTTAGGCACACTAATGATTACCTAATCTGATTTTTACTCAATTATGTGTTGGATGTGCGTGT
This sequence comes from Thalassia testudinum, assembly GCA_037157565.1. NCBI lineage: Eukaryota > Viridiplantae > Streptophyta > Magnoliopsida > Alismatales > Hydrocharitaceae > Thalassia > Thalassia testudinum. The sequence continues at coordinate 98,237,864 of JAZHRO010000031.1, read as the reverse complement.
ACCGGTTCCAAAGATCGGTTGACCGATTGAGTATGAAAATTAGAAGAGGTCGTGTACCTCTATGGTTTTTAGATTTTTTTGTTTGAAAATTAGAAGAGGGTTGATAAACGCCAGTTTATCATCATTTTTATGCATTAAAACAAACTAGCTCGTAGGATTTTACTCCGCAAACGGGTTTTTGGGCTGCATTTAGGCATAAATTAGGTTAGGCACCCATTGCATTTTTTATTATCTTTTTAATATATTTTTGTGAGTGTTAGGGATGTATAGATATACAGATCCCTAAAACCCTAGCACTCAAGAAGGCAAATGGAGAAGGAGAAGCCCAGACTAGCTGGAACTCAACTTGATCCAACTCACCACAGCTAGAACCTAGCTCACTTGAACTAGGGTTAGCTCATCCCAGCTCCATTCAGCTAATCTCAGCTGAATGGCAGCTTAAGAGAGTTCATCTTACCTCACCCTAGCTCAAGTCAGCTCAGATCCAGCTCAACTTAGCTGAGTCTAGCTCATCTCAGCTCCCATTAGTCCACAGGGAGCTCTAGCTAGGTCAGCTGAGTTGACAGGAGTTCACCCCAGCTTTGATCTAGCTACATCTAGCTCCACTCATTTCCAGCCAGCTGAAGAAGAACTCATCCCAGCTCTGGAAGCTCAAGTCCAGCTCCCGGGGACTTAGCTTAGCTCAACTCAGTTGAGCTAAGCTACCTTAGTTGCCTTAACCAGCTTGATTCTCCCCGGGAGCACCAGACCTAGCTCACCTCAGCTCATTATGGTAGAAGCTAGCTTACTTTAGCTTGGCTTAGCAGCTAGCAAAGAATTAGCAAGCTAAGCCAGCTAGAGTAGCTTCATGCTAGCCTCTTCAGCAGCAGCCAGCTCCAGCTCTAGCTCCAGACTTCTCCTCAGCTCCTCCCTCCAAACCCTAGCTCCAACACCTTCTCCTCTACTCCACCTTTAGCTAAGCTAGCTTAGCTAGCAACCAGCTCCTTGGCCATCCACCACCTTCAAATTCAACCTTAGCTAGCTCCACCAACTTATGCCTACCTAAGCTAGCTATCCTACTCAAGTTGGCGCCACCTCCTAGCCGCCCCTTCACCCCATTATCACCACCAAAAGACACTACAAGTTGGTGCCAAAAACTACCCCTAACCACCTCTATTTTGGCTCCAACTTTCAGCCCTTCATCCACCCTACACCTACCCACATAATCCATCCTAGCCATCCACCTAACCCCCCTTCTAGAATCCTTCTTGGCGCCAACTTAGACCCTCCTCTAGAAGCCATTTTGGCTCCAACATCAAGGGGTGTCAACCACCATAACCACCCGTTAGGTGTCCCTTAAGGTGGTTCCAAACACCCTTGGCCATTGGATCCTTAACCACCTCCATCTCCCCATCCTAGCCCTCCATTTCAAGGGTCACCTTAGCCCCCTTCCTATTCTATAAAAACCCACCACCTACCACCATTTTGGGGCATCCTCCCTTAGTATATTTTGCTACCTAAACCACCTATACCTACGGCCAAGAAGAAGGAGTGGAGAAGGAGATTAAAAGGGCACATCACTAGCCCTTTTGGTGCCTTCTTCTCCCCACTCTCTTCAACTTGGGCCACGCCAAGGAGGAGGACTCTTCCACTTCAAGGAGGACAGCCAGGAAAAGGAGAAGGACATAGGGTGGACGTCCACCCTTGGAGAGAAGCTTAGGGCATGCCCCCTTAGGGCTTGCCTTGGAGGACATCACCTTAGCGGAGCACAGCAAGGAAGGAGTTGAAGGATTCTTTTCAAGCTTGGGAGCCACCATCCTTGGAGCAAGAAGCCCTCATCTTCACCATCTATCTAAAGGATTTGTGTTTTCTTTTCTTTATTTTAATTTTTCTAGTAGTAGAAGCATTCATCTACTAGGCCTTTTTGTAAAATACTTTTTCATTTATCTAGTTGCCTTCTTTGCAATTTCTTATTTGCATTTCTACTTGCTTTATTTTTAGCATTCTTCACTCCCTCACCCTAATTATTCTAGGCCTCCACTTGTCTAGAGTGAGCTTAGGGAGAGGTTCTACTTGCCACTTAGAAGTAGTATTTTAAATTTGAAGTGTAAATCACTTTCCCGCCACCATTTCGCATGTTGTCTTAATTCAAAAACAAAAAAATGATATATTGATAAAATACCAAAAAGAAAGTTGAGATTTGTATTCCAAGAAAGAGAATCACTTTTGCAAACATTTGGCCTCCTTGGACGACCCTAGATACTCCCCTATCCAGGAATATAAATTTAAGAGTTGATCGATTTTACGCGTTACAATGACCTAATTAACAAACCGCGTGAAATCGTCATCACTTTTTGGCGCCGTTGCCGGGGAGGCACGGCTTTGCATTAGTTAATTTTCTCTTGCTTGAAGTAGATCTCATCCTCTTCTGTTTCTTCTTTTTCGTGTGTGTAGGAACTATTGCAGGAAGAAAGCGGGAATCTAGAAGCGAGAGCTCAATGTTCCTTTTCTTCCTGTGAAATTCAGGTTGGTTCCTCTTTCTGGTCACATAATTAATTAAAACTACCAAAAACATATTAAACTTGGCTTTCAGGACCATAAACAATTTAATTAAGTGGAGTGGTGCCCATATAAAATCCATTGTTTGCTTGAATGATTCTTTAACACCACTCCATTGCAAGTATTGGTGTTCTGTTTTTCGGGTCCAGATTTCTGTCCAGGCTTGAAAAATCGATTCCCGACACCACAGGCCTCTTAAAATCATACAATTTCATGCAGTGATTCCCAATTAAGTTAGGAACATCTGTTCCAAATTACAGATCAATTGGATCTATATTTAATTTTTAAAAATTCTTGGATTGTAGAGGGGTCACACCCTCTAATCTTCCTATTTTGCTACTGTCCACGAATTTCTAGAATTTTTATACTAATCCAATTTTTGTGAAATTTAGTTTCTTGGAATCTTTGTGAAATTTTACACATCATATAAAATCACAAGAATTTTCTGAGGCCGGTGGTAATACTGAAAAGTTCAAAATACCCATAGGTATCATTTCTAGACTTTAACACTAGTACAATTAAAAATTCAAAATAATTATCAAACAAATTCCTAAAATCTTACAAAAATTTTTTTTGGAATCCTTGTTTGATTTTATTTAAAGTAGTGGTGTTGTTTGACTTGTTTGGACCACTACTTAATTCAGAAAGGCTAAAATTAATTCATTGGTAGTAATTTTTTGTCTTAGGGATAATTGACTTAGGGTTTCTTTTTTTTTAAAGACTCACATTAAAGGAAAATAACCATCACCAATACAACTTGTCTTTCCTTTGATTGTGAAATTTCAAACTTGTTTGAAAATTTAAAGAGAAAAATCCTAAAACACATTTAATTAAATCAAATCCTAAAAGACAAAAATATAAAAAAATTGTGTGACAACTTGATTTTCATTAGAGCCACTCTCCAATTCCTGCACACACACAAAAAAAATCAAAATAACAGGGCAACAACACAATAAACATCCTCCACATTCCGTGTGCACTATAGCATCCTAGACCTAATTAAAATTTGTAGCAACTTGACCCTTAAGGCTTTATCAACTTAGGCTTGCTATTTAGGTCTTAAGTTTTCTTTAGTTAGTACCAATTCTATCATCTATATATGGTGTTCAGGCTGAGGGGCCATGTCAAACGACCAGGCGCGGGTTTGTACAAGCACCTGGGGTTTTCCCTGGGAAACGTTTGGGCCCAAACCTCCCCTTAAGAAACTTGGCTAGATTTGTTGATAGAACGAGTATTCACTATTGACTACTTATTTCCTATATAGACCAAGTCTTAGGTTATTATTAGGGAGTCACATTTAAGTTAGGTCTAGGTTTGTTTGTTTGAATTGCACACTTTCTCTCATCTCTTTCTCTTCTCCTCCCCTCCCGTTCTTCCATTTTATGCATGGGAGACGGTCGCAAAATCCGCACTTGGAAGGACCATTTGATTTCACCCCCCGCGCAAAAAGACCACTTTTTCTGTCTCTTCTCCTGAAAAAATGGAAACACAACAAAATAGGTCCACTGACCCTTCCACTTCCACCTCTAACCCCACCACTAACCCTAATTCTAACCCTTCCACCCAAAACCCTCCCACCATTAACTTCCCACACTTGGAGCTCCCTAATCTTGAGTTGCCCCAAACACAACATCAAGACCCCCTACCTGATCTTTTAAAATTGATGGCCGATCAGATTAATAAATTAAATTCCAATCAACAAACATTGACTAGGAACATCCAAAACCTAGCCAATCCAAGGCGAAACCCACCACCCCGTCAGCAGCCTGTTGTTCCTCTAAAAGATTTCTATGATCCGTCTTATTATGAGGAACGACCAAGGGTGGTCATACCAGAGAGGGACTTTGAGATCAAGCCTGCTGTCCTGAACCTAATTAAACACTTTCATGGCCTTCCTAGGGAAGACCCTTTCAGCCACCTTGAAGAGCTAACTCTTCTTGCACAGATAACCCGTTCCCGAAAAGTGCAAGAAGACATATAGCTAATGTGGCTTTTTCCATTATCTCTTAAAGATAAGGCCGCTTATTGGTTCAGGACCATTGGCCGACCCATCACAACTTGGCCTCAACTCAAGAGCGCCTTCCTCAAGAAATTCTTTCATAGGTCGTACCAATTCTTTGCGAAGATCTATTACGACCTTTCACCAAAAATCTGGTGAAACTTTCCATGATTCTTGGGAAAGATTTCAAGATCTTTTAAAAAGTTGCCCGCACCATGAGATTCCTTTATGGCAGCTCATGCAAATCTTCTATCATGGATTAGAAGATCAAATCCGACATTTTGTCGACGCCTCGTGTGGCAGCAACTTCTTAAATAAAGATACTGAAAGTGCCTACGACCTGTTTGAAGAAATGAGTGAAAACTCATCTAATCAAGCTTCCATGAACACATTTTGCAGAACCCAAAACCCGCAGTTCGGTGTTCATGAAATAGGCACTCAATCTATCCCTGTCACCCAAGACGATCTTCAATTGATTGCTCAAAAACTCGACCAGATGCATATTAATCAAAAGAAAATTGAGGAAAGACTGGCCACATCAACTCAAGCTCCACACCCACATCTAACCCAACCTAACTTTCCACGAAGAGAAAATTTGCGCAATCTCAACACTACTCCTACTGATTATTCTGAGGTTGCTCATGATTCACTGGGGAATTACAACTATCCAGATCTTAACCCCACTCAAAATATTTCTGCCATCCAGGAGCCCTTTAAAAATTCTTCCAATTGGAAAAATTACCCGAACTACTCCTGGAATACTCAAGTTTCCTCCCAACCATATCATTTTAATGGGTATGGGTCGAATCCAAACTTCCATCCTGGGCCATCCCAACAAGACATCAATGCCCAGATGCTGCGAACCCTGTAGGACATGCAAACAAAAATGACGGAAGTAACCCGCAACATCACAAATCTGAACAATCAGATTGGGGTTACTCCCATGCAAAGACCTGCAGGACATCTTCCGTCCCAACCCATGCCCAATCCTAATCACCAAGGGAACCATTATATGGGCAGAACTCCACACTATCCAAATCAGCCTCCTCCTAATCCACCACCTCAGCAGCCGCCCAGGTTTCTGCATTCACAGGCCCCCACACCTCCTCCAAATAATAATCCGACTACACATGCAGTTACTTTGAGGAGTGGGAAAACCACCACTGACCCCGGGCCTTCACACAAACCTGGTGAAATACCTGTGCAAATTGACTCCCCACCTCCCCATCAGGAAGAAAAAGAAATACAAAAATCTCAAGACAAGGTTCCTGTCCCTTTCCCTCAAGCTCTCCTCCCCACCACAAACAAAAAAAAGAAATCTGAGCCCACTACAGAAGAACTCATGGATCTATTTGGGCAAGTTCATATCAATATTCCTCTCCTAGATGACATCAAATATATACCTGCCTATGCTAAATTTTTGAAGGAGATTTGTACTCCTAAAAGGCAGGCCAAAAATCTAGGACAAGTGCATCTTTTGGAGATAGTAAGCTCTGTCATACAGAGTAAGCTGCCTCCTAAGATGAAAGATCCGGGGGCGCCTTTAATTTTTGTAATTATTGATGACACTACATTTAATCGCGCCCTCCTTGATCTTGGTGCCTTAGTTAATATTATTCCCACGAGTTTATTCGAAGAATTTCAAATCAGTGAATTAAAACCCATCGAGGTTACCGTGCAATTAGCCGATCGATCTACAATCAAACCTCGTGGGATTGTCGAGGATGTTTTAGTCAAGGTCCAGAATTGTGTCTTCCCTACAGACTTTCTGGTTCTTGACATTGAGGCACTTGAATCATTACTGGACTCCCCAATAATCCTTGGATGCCCTTTTTTGGCCACTGCAAAGGCAAATATCAATTGCCACACAGGCAAAATGGATATGAACTGTGTAGGCCAAACTATCACTTTAGATATTTTTAAATCCTCCAGGAGATTCCATGATGATAACTTCTTTGAGGACTCAGATACTGAAATTTCCAATATGGTGGAGGAGACAATGTTAATAGATACCCTTACCGACCATAATTTTTTTGAGGACTCTGATTCAGAATCAGTGGTCGGCGAAATATGTGATTCGGAAACTTGTCTTGACCCTAAATTTATTCCTGATACCCCCCCAAGCACCCTAACCCACCCACTATTCACGCACCTAATTTTTCCACACTAACTTCACCCAATCCTCACCATTCCTTCCCTAACTCCTTTCATACGGACCCTCCACCAACCCCGCTCGAGTTTGGCATCCAACCTGATTTGAAACCATGGCCAGACTCGGGTTACACTTATCATTTTCCATCCAACTTTGATCCCAATATTGCTTCTAATCAATTTTCTAGGGATCTAGAAGAAGACACCTTTTTTGCGGGCATCCAAGTGTCCAATTATTTACATGAATTTACGTCTTCCGTGCATACCTTCACGCCGGGCTGAATGGCGTAAAAGATAGCACTGGATGGGAGGTAACCCATCATTTTTTCTTGCTTTCCCTTTTTCTTCTTTTTTCCAGGTTTTGTTCATCCTAAACCCGACCATTCTTCACTATGGTGATCCCTTTTCCCTCCTAATGCATGAGGACATGGCATATCTTAAGCATGGGGGGGTATTTTTAAATTTGACGATCGATTTAGGATTTTCAAAACCTAAAAATATGCAATTTTCTTTAATTTATTTCCTGCTTGCATACCAAAAAAAAAATAATGAAAAAACTTTTTGAGGAAAAATTTTGAAATCGGGACTAAGTTCGAAAAATTCACTTTTGGTACAATGGGATTTAATCTTTAACAAACTAGGGATAAGGACATGGATCTGATCATTAGAATTCCAGGGTCTATTTTAGACTAGATTAGATATCCTACTCTAAAATTCCACCTGAACCCATGATAGTTCAGGTGACTTGGTCCTATTTTGTAATGTGGAAAGTATTTGACTTAGCTTTTGATTCAAAAACTTGCATGTTTTGAGAAACTTCTTGTGTCACTCTTCACACACAAGGAAACACTTAAAAATAACTAAAAATTTGAAAAACTCCCTTGTTTGGACATAGTAAAAGTCTGAAGCAGATCATTGGTTTGAGTTCCCACCTCCGAGGAGGAAAATGCCTCCTTTGAGGACGCGATGTCAACATGTTACCGCCTCGGCGCTACTCCATTCTATATTTCATATCTTTAAATGGAGCATTAAAGCGCATTTTAGCAGCTCAAGTGTCTTGGACGGTGCTCTACCTATAGTGTTGGAGCAAGAGCTTGAGTTTGCTTGGAGTGCCCCTTTTCACCGCATTGTGTTTTGGGGTTGTGAGCTCCTGGGTGGTGTCATGGACAGTGTTATCCCGAAGTACTGGTGCCAGAATCCCCTCGAGGAATGGTAACGGGAATGATGATCCCGACACATCTGCTGTAAGACTAAGCTAAAAATAAGCATGGGGGAGAAAAAATAAAAAATAAATAAACACGCCCTTGTAAATGTTGGCTTTTCACAAGCACAGACACGAGGTCTTAAAGGATTTTGCGAGTTGTGAATCAGATTCATGAGCCATAAAAATCCTAAAAATAAACATTTCAAGTCATCTGAATTAACAAGGGGTTAATTTGTGAATTTTCTAGAGGATATATTAATCCCGTTCTATCTAATGGTTGAATCCAAAAATAAATCCCGATGTTTATCTTTAACAAATCCTGTACCTCCTGTGTTTTAATCTACCAAAGTCCCTTAATCTCTTTTTCTCCTCAAAAATAAAAAAAATTAGATTTCCCAAAAATTTCATTTTCCAAAAAATTAAAGTTTTGCTATGAGACTAGAAAAAGATAAGCATGGGGGTGTGATAAACGCCAGTTTATCATCATTTTTATGCATTAAAACAAGCCTAGCTCTTAGGATTTTACTCCGCAAATGGGTTTTTGGGCTGCATTTAGGCATAAATTAGGTTAGGCATGCATTGCATTTTTTATTGTCTTTTTAATATGTTTTGTGAGTGTTAGGGATGTACAGATATATAGATCCCTAAAACCCTAGCACTCAAGAAGGCAAATGAAGGAGAAGCCCAGACTAGCTGGAACCTAGCTCACTTAAACTAGGGTTAGCTCATTCCAGCTCCATTCAGCTAATCTCAGCTGAATGGCAGCTCAAGAGAGTTCATCTTAGCTCACCCTAGCTCAAGTCAGCTCAGATCCAGCTCAACTTAGCTGAGTCTAGCTCATCTCAGCTCCCACTAGTCCACAGGGAGCTCTAGCTAGGTCAGCTGAGTTGATAGGAGTTCACCCCAGCTCAGATCTAGCTACATCTAGCTCCACCCAACTCCAGCCAGTTGAAGAAGAACACATCCCAGCTCTAGAAGCTCAAGTCCAACTCCCGGGGACTTAGCTTAGCTCAACTCAGTTGAGCTAAGCTACCTTAGTTGCCTTAACTAGCTTGATTCTCCCCGGGAGCACCAGACCTAGCTCACCTCAGCTCATTATGGTAGAAGCTAGCTTCCTTTAGCTTGGCTTAGCAGCTAGCAAAGAATTAGCAAGCTAAGCCAGCTAGAGTAGCTTCATGCCAGCCTCTTCAGCAGCAGCCAGCTCCAACTCTAGCTCTAGACTTCTCCTCTGCTCCTCCCTCCAAACCCTAGCTCCAACACCTTCTCCTCTACTCCACCTTTAGCTAAGCTAGCTTACCTTAGCTTAGCTAGCAACCAGCTCCTTGGCCATCCACCACCTTCAAATTCAACCCTAGCTAGCTCCACCAACTTATGCCTACCTAAGCTAGCTATCCTACTCAAGTTGGCGCCACCTCCTAGCCACCCCTTCACCCCATTATCACCACCAAAAGACACTACAAGTTGGCACCAAAAACTACCCCTAACCACCTCTATTTTGGTGCAAACTTTCAGCCCTTCATTCACCCTACACCTACCCACATAATCCATCCTAGCCATCCACCTAACCCCCCTTCTAGAATCCTTCTTGGTGCCAACTTAGACCCTCTTCTAGAAGCCATTTTGGTGCCAACATCAAGGGGTGTCAACCACCATAACCACCTCTTAAGTGTCCCTTAAGGTGGCGCCAAACACCCTTGGCCATTGGATCCTTAACCACCTCCATCTTCCCATCCTAGCCCTCCATTTCAAGGGTCACCTTAGCTCCCTTCCTATTCTATAAAAACCCACCACCTACCACCATTTTGGGGCATCCTCCCTTAGTATATTTTTCTACCTAAACCACCTATACCTACGGCCAAGAAGAAGGAGTAGAGAAGGAGATTAAAAGGGCACATCACCATCCCTTTTGGTGCCTTCTTCTCCCCACTCTCTTCAACTTGGGCCACGCCAAGGTGGAGGACTCTTCCACTTCAAGGAGGACGTCTAGGAAAAGGAGAAGGACCTAGGGTGGACGTCCACCCTTGGAGAGAAGCTTAGGGCACGCCCCCTTAGGGCTTGCCTTGGAGGACATCACCTTGGCGGAGCACAGCAAGGAAGGAGTTGAAGGATTCTTTTCAAGCTTGGGAGCCACCAACCTTGGATCTAGAAGCCCTCTTCTTCACCATCTATCTAAAGGATTTGTGTTTGCTTTTCTTTATTTTAATTTTTCTAGTAGTAGAAGCATTCCTCTAGTAAGCCTTTTTGTAAAATACTTTTTCATTTATCTAGTTGCCTTCTTTGCAATTTCTTATTTGCATTTCTACTTGCTTTGTTTTTAGCATTCTTCACTCCCTCACCCTAATTATTCTAGGCCTCCACTTGTCTAGAGTGAGCTTAGGGAGAGGTTCTACTTGCCACTAAGAAGTAGTATTTTAAATTTGAAGTGTAAATCACCTTCCCGCCACCATTTCGCATGTTGTCTTAATTCAAAAACAAAAAAATGATATATTGATAAAATACCAAAAAGAAAGTTGAGATTGTATTCCAAGCAAGAGAATCACTTTTGCAAACATTTGGCCTCCTTGGACGACCCTAGATACTCCCCTATCTAGGAATATAAATTTAAGAGTGATCGGTTTTACGTGTTACAACGACCTAATTAACAAACCGCGTGAAATCGTCATCAAGGGTGAGATGGGTAGAGGTGGAAATTAAACAATCAAGGCTAATCCTAGGGTTTATGAGAACACCTTGGTTAATTAGGTTTTGAATTAAGGTTATGAAATGAACTCTATGGAGGGGGAAGAATGGGGAGCACTTACAGTTGTCTTCAACTGCACTTTACTCCTTTCTACTGCTTGAAGATTCCCTGTCGAGGTACCTACAAAAGAGTAGAGAAGAAATAAAAGAGAGTTAGAAAATAGACAAGTGCGCATAAATGCGGAAAGGAAATTGAGATTCGTTGCCTCCCTGACAATGGTGCTAAAATGTTGTATCAGAAAATTGTTGCAAAAAGATTGAGTTTGGAAGACCCGTCGTTGTAGCATAATTTGCGAGAAAATCCATCAACAAATAAATTTACCAAAATTCAAAAGGAATTCTGGGTCAAATACAGCGAGGCTACATTGATTCACAATCCGTAATTATATATATATTTTTTGTAATTTTAATTTTAAGATGGGATAATCACAATGAACGTACTTTACTTGCGATATTAACACTAGAGAAGAGAGAGAGAGAAGACAACACTTTTTATAATAGAGCTATTATTTTTACAACTAGAAAGCTGGAAATATTACAACTAGAAAGTGGTAAATCTAATCTAGAAAGCGGTAAAGAGAAGGGAGGTGAGAAATTATCCTCTTCGATGACTACTTGGAGGACGATCCAGAATGGGTGACACTTGGAAGACGTAGAGTGGAGACGAAAGATGGAGAATGAAGCGAGAAGAATCGAGGGTAAGGCAGGACATTGTCGTAGCAGGATCTACTTCAGGACCGGGGGTGAGAAGATGACCACGGGAGCTCCACGAACGAGGTGAGGAGACAATTTTGATTTTAACTCTAGAGGAGCATCCTAGATTTGGGACAAGCTTCTTTAGTGCTTTGGAAAGGGAGAGAGATGAAGGAGGGGATGAAGATAGTGTGGGGGTCGTAGGGCTTTCTATAGGTGAAGATTAAGGGGGGCGAATAAGTCATTTGCATCTTTAAAATTTAATGCACAAGCCTTTAGTGACAAATTTATTTGTCACTAAACCCTAAACATGGCTAAAGCTCCGCGTGCACGCCTGCCTCTTCATCTTCGACTCCTCGACGCTCGTCACGTTCAGATGATCTCACGATCGGACGGCTTAGATCACGCCTCATGATAGGACCATTTTAGTGGACCAATTTAGTGCCTAAGCTCATCATTATTGAATTGAGAACTTGATCATAAGCATGCATTTCACTGAAAAATCAGTTAATCTTGTGTCTTGGGTGTTACAGCATTTTCCACGCTACAAGTACACATTAATGAATACCTCGTCTATTGACATTATTTTAAAGGGGTTGATTGAAGGGTCAATTGAGAATTGTCATCGTATTATCTAATTCTTTCAAGCATATTAACAAAGGAAGCAAGTGGACTTACATTTGCTGGCTCTTGGTTTTGATAAATGTCATTAAAAAAAGGAAAGTGGTGGCTAATGAAGAAAAAAATCCTAACATATTCTTTCCCAAAATTCCTTTTCCTCAAAATCAATCAAAGTCCACCACTTGCCTTTTCTTAATGCCACGTTAACACACACAAGGAAAGGTAAAAAGAAAAGAAAGAAAGAAGAAAAAAAGAAAGCACCTTCCTTATTTTCTCTCTTCCTCAATTTTCTATTCTCTATTTGGTAACATAGTGAAGAATCTCTTTCTCTCTTTGACTCTTTCCTTCTCTGACTCTCTCTCTCTCTCTCTCATTTTCTCCTTATATAACAGGGACGGTAAGACAACCAATCATCTCCTCTCTCACAAGAGGTGCCCCCTCTCCAGCATATTCCCTCCATGGGGAGGAAGCCCTCCTTCACCTCTCCTCCATGCAGGCAACTACCTTCACCGTGTGCCAACACCACCACCGTGAGCCTCCATCGTCGATGATTGCGACCTCCCACCACTGCATCTCACCTCCGATGACTCCATCACTATGGTCGGTGGTGACAGCATCGACACCCACAACCGCGTCCGCCACTGCATCTCTGACTTCATGACCGTACTCCGCCCTGACCACCATTGCGAGCCACCATCAGAACCCACAATCGTGTGCCATCTTGTTTCGTTAAGATGTCCAGGAATCTTCCTAGACGTCCAGAGATCGTTCCTGCCTTCTTCTACGTTACTTCTTCACCTTTTGAAACTACCCAACATCTCCACCTTCCGCAGCACCTCTCCTCACTGTCGACGCCCCACTGACGTCGCCATATGCCACGCATGCACGTGCAGTCTGCCTGCGTGCACCCTCGTGCCTGCCCTTATATTGCCGCAGCCACTCCAAGTGCTGTAGCAATAGAGCAGCCTATCGCCAGCTCCTCCTTCCCCGCCAGTAGCACTTACGCCGCGCACCCCCTCACACGCCTGTAGTAGTGCAATCTCCTCTCTGTGCATCTCCAGCCCCCTCGCAACCTTCCTGTTTAGCCACGCCAGGTGCACACGACACCCGCATGCAGATGCCCACGTGCCATGGTCACTCTGTCTTCTTCTTCCTCTCCGCCCAGCGAAGGTACCCAAAGCCACCAAAAATGCAGCCACATCCACGGGCCTCGTAACTTCGCATCGCCACCTCCATCGGATTCACCTCGACCCCCCGAGCACAACCACGGCTCCGGCCACACCAATCAACCACCCAATGGCTAGCCGGAGAGCCCCATCACCAGTGGCATCTTCCACTCCGACTGGCGACCACCGACCACCGTTCGGAGTGCCACCACCACCATCGGAAAGCTCTCATCGCTCTCAACCTTCCTCGCGCTCCTCAGCCTCCGCCATCACCTGCTCTTCGCGTGAGCTCAAGGGGAAGTAATCCCTTGTTTTGGGTTCTATTTAAATTTACCAATTATGCCATTGTGGAACACTATTCAAATATTTTGTTGGCTTAAATTATTGTGATGAAATTGCAACGGTACACTTATTTTTTCTCGTATTTAATTGGCTCTTGATATGCACATCAATTCTCATTGAAATTGGGCTCAGATTTGCATGCAACTAGAAATTTCATACTTTGCTACTACACATGCATCATTTACATATTTTTGAGAGCTTGATTTATGATGTGAAATTTACGTAAATAGCCCTCAACTTCTCATGAAATTGAAAGTTACATTCTGAGCTACAAATTCATTGAATTGATTTCATGAATGTTTCTGTGAACATGATGGCTCCATAGTCGTGAATCTATTGGTTTGTCCTCCCTGTGGATACGACCAGAATTGTGGTATAATTTCAATATATTTTTAGTAACTTTGATCGAGGGTTTTCCACCACATTATTTCCTATGACGCAGTATTTTTCTGACAGCATATTTGAAAAGCGAAAATCCTACCGATCACCTTGCCTATTTAGCTTCAACACTTAAGCGCACGTGTGTGAGATCGCACGTCATAGCATGCGTGCATGATCCATGCTCATCCCGCTCCCAATGTAGCAGCATCTCCCACCACATGATCAAGATCTGACAGCCCAATTTGAGCCGCACCCGCTCGCCTGCGTGATTTGAGGTGGGGTGGGGCTCGATCTTGCGACCTGTGCTTTTCCCACAGGTGCACGAACAACACGCTATGCCCCCCTTTGTGTCGCGTGGAAGAATTAGGTGTTGGCCCTTCTTAGCTGTTGGATCTTGATCCAACAACTGAGATCAAACGATCAATTGAGGAGAGAGAGACGACGAGTGGGCCTTTGGCTGGTTTGGGTGGCTGAGATGGTGCCACGTGGTGCCATCTTGGCTGTCCGTCTTTTGTGACTTGTTGATGGTGCCACGGATGTCAGATTGGATCAATTTTCGCGAGGTTGGGCTGCAATCGTCGATTCAAACCCATCCGTGTGGTAGGATTTGTCATCTGAAGTATGGATTTACACCACCTGGCCCCTTGAACTCTGATCTTTCTCGAACTGCATCTGATGCTACAAAAGTCCGATTGGGGCGATGTTGGAGTCGTTGAACTCTGATCATCACCTTGATCAGATTTGTATGGTTAGATCTTCGATCCGGGGCCCTAATTAAATATCACCCTGTTCGCTGACCACAGAAAGGAAAAATTAACCTAAATTTTATACAATCTAAACTAAATGCAAGATGATACATGTTATGCAATATTTATAATGTTTGATGCAACTATGCCTAAGAATGTGTATAAATAGACGGTTTATGTGATATAAACATGTTTACATCAGCTCTCTGTCAAGCAGGAAGGAATATTCTAATTCAATCCTCCTTGCAAGCAATTCCTATATATTTGATGTTCACTCAACTATTCTCAGAGAGCTATGCAAGGAGATTGATAAAATAGCTAGGGACTTCTGATGGGGCTTTACCGATAGTAGGAGGCATCTTTAAGTGAATAAGTGAAGGCTTGGAAAGAAATTGCAATTCGCATCTTGTGATTCTTGTCTTTAACACTACTGAGCTTTCAAAATGGAGGTTTTTTTTTATGAAAATGGATCGACAGTTGTGCCATGATGATGGGGGACTATGCTAGCTAGTCTATATTGAACAGTAAATATTTCCCTGAATGTTCCTTTTTTAAATTATTCTCCTAAACATCTGGTGAGATTATTGGGAATGAGACTTGGAGGAACCTATTCTCCCAAATTGCTCTAGGGGGCATCTCCCATGCAAGGTAGTGGAACTCATTGACTTCCTGAATGCTTCCTTGAAGGTGAGCTTTTCGAAGGAAGTTTCTTTGGCTGAATTAGTGCAGAAGATTTTTCCAGTTCCTCTGCATCATGGAAGAGATGACGAGTTGGTTTTGACTAAGAATCCTAAGGGGGAATTCTCTACTAAATCAGCTTATCACTCTTTGTTGCACCTGAAGGGTTTGGAAGGGTGGTCATTGCTGTCATTGTAGGGGAGAAATGGAATCATTGAGGTTGCAAAGGCAGAAATGGTTACTGCTAAAGATGCAACTGAAGTGGAGGCACATGCGATTCACCAAGGTGGTCGTTAATTTGTTTGCCTTGTAGTGGGAGCATCGAGGAGGTGCAGTTGTGAGTGATGCCCGAACTCTAACGCTCTAGATATTTGTCTGATTTACAACTGCATTGGAGAATAAGGCATATTATGTATCCTTGCAGAGAGACTTTGAAAACTTATCCATACTTTAGGTACCATTTGTTTCGGGAGATTGATTTTGTGGCCTAGTTTGCTTGGAGGTTAATCCCTCAAAAGAGAGGTTAACTTCCGTTTACTTTACTTAATCCCCTATTTGCTAACCTGGGTTTAGCAATTTTAACACGGATTTGTCGAACACCAATTTCAACTAGTGTTAGCCAAACTCGCATTAAAATTCTACACCACTAATGTCATTGACAGCCCTCATGTTTTATATACCTAATATCACTACCAAGTAAATGTCATAAGAGTTAACATCACAACTTAACACCAATTCAAGTAAACACAAATTGGTGTTAACACCACACAGTAGGTAAACACAATTGCAGGTTAACACTAGTTTCACATTTCTTAACACTACTTTCTTAACCCTGCAAGTAAACTAACCCTAAGGGATTAATTTTATAAGTAGTGTGATTGTGAGATAAGCATGGTAGTGTGAAGTTTTTGTGTTTGGAGGTAACTATGGGTCAAATCATGGGGTGTTTGGAGGGATAGGTGTAGGTGTTTTCTCACACAATCCCAGTATAAGTTCATCCCACCCTCTCCCTAGAATTAGATAATCCTAGGATTGTTATAACCCGTGATTGAAAGGCCCAAACGTAGCATTAATGACTTAATCCTTGCAAACAAATAGTGCGGCTATTTGTTTGAAGGGATTGAGTCATTTATGCTACGTTTAGATCTTTCAATCCCAGCTTATAACAATCCCAAGATAAAGCTCTCAATCTTAGGATTATTCAATTCCGGGGGTGAGGGTGGGATGAACTTATCCTGAGATTTTGTGAGAGAACACCCACGCCTATTCCCCCAAATATCCATGATTTGACTTATTTACCCCAAATACAAAAACTTCAGAATATCATATTTACCTCTCAATCCCACCACTTGAAAAATTATTCCCTCAAAATCAATCTCTCAAAACAAACGACACCATAGTCTTCTTAAGTTACCTAAAATCTGAGTTATTTTGGCTCATAATTTAACCAACTACTATTATGAGCATATTGTTTTGGATGTTTAGGATGACCTCACCTGATGAGGTTGTTTATCAATGAAATGCCTTTTTAACCTTCAAACAAAAAGAAAAAAAAAATCAGGAAAAAATACCAACTTGTGGTAAGAAAAGGAGGCCGGCATCTGTCCTTGATCTATACTCTGTGAAGAACAAGAAGAATCTTTTCAACAAATGCCGCTTCCTATGTCACCTCCTAATAGGGTTATCAAGAAGTTTTAGATTCGATATTTATTTAGGTTTGATTCATCAAAAATTTGATTTAGCTTTGACTTGTAAATAAATGAATCAAATCCAAACTTAATTTTAGGCTTGTTTAGATAAGCGAATCGAGCCTGAACAAGGTAGGTTCGTTTAGGTTTGATTCATTAAAAGTTTGATATATATATATATATTAAATTTGGACCTACAAGGGTCACAACAAATTACCACTACTCTCACTATTGTCACATTCTCATCCCCAAAGTAAACTTCACCTCTGAAGATTGGAACATGCGATGGCAAGGCAACTCAAGAGACACCTCCCTTATATATTTTGTGAACTATACAGGTTTTTTTGCTATTTATATTTTTTCTTTTGAGAAACATGTCATGAAATGCTTATGATATAATTTGTATATTTTTAAATTTTCTTCTTCATGTTTTCCTTTTTTTAATTATGATTTATTATGTTTGCATTTATAACAATACATTATACTTTAAAGAAATCATAAACAAACCTTTAAACGAACCCTTAAAATGAAATATAAATAAATTGAACATAAATTAACAACATTTCAAACTTTACACTTAAATGAACCATAAACAAATGAAATGAACCTTTGATAACAAAAATGAATCGAACCAAACTCACTTTTATTTTTTCTTATTGAACCCAAACTTTGAAGAACTGTGTTATAGAATCGAATAGAACCTACATAGTTTCGCACAAGTTCGATTCATTTACACCCCTATCTCTCAATTACTCCCTTCTCCACAACCTTCTCAACCCCCTCCTTTATAACAATTCAAGAAAAGAAAGTCTGTTACTATTATTCTTCTTTAATTAAGAGTTATGATCTCTCATTTCATATGATTATCAGTGGAATATAACGTTTGCAAATTAGTTAATAGCTTTTATCTTAGAGTTCATTTCATATAATTGATAGTGGAATTCTTAAATAAACCTTAAACGAACCAAACCTGAACAAGATAGATTCACTCGAGTTTGATTCGGGTTCGATTTGTAAAATAAATAAATAGAACCTGAGTAAAGATTTAGACTCATTTAGATAAATGAACTGAACCTAAACAAGATAAGTTCGCTCAAATTCAACTCGTTTACACCCGTACCTCCAACTAATTCTTGAAGAAACAAAGAATCCTTGAGATAACCTCAGTGTTTCGAATATCAACTCTTCTCAGCTCTACATAGCTACCTCGGTAGTAGCTATGTGGTTTTGCTGGAAAGTTCATTGCCAACATATATTTACATCCATACTACTAAACATAAGGCTAATCATATCCGCACCTCCCTATATTTCATTATTATATCGATACCCCATGACGATTATACCCTCAGGTTAAGTCTATGATAAATTTAAGGGAATATTTGTAGCTGGCTAACATCCATTGTAGTTGATGGTACACAGTTTGAAAATTGCATTAGTACACCCCTTGCAGTGAAATTGGGTCACCAATTCCCTTGTCTCTTTTTTGTGATTGCTTGTGTGTGATTGTTAAGTCTGATCCTTCATTTATGAAGGAGCCCGATCAGGCCCTTTGCCATTTTGAGGCCCTCAAGCATGTTATGCGCTATTAAAAAGGAACTATACATTATGGTATTCTGCTATGCCCATCTTCTTGGTCAGATTCTCTGATGCTGATTAGACTTCTTGGCCAAACAATAGAAAATCCACCACGACGCTTATTATCTTTCTTTGCAATTCCCTTATTTCCTAGAGCTGCAAGAAACAATCTAATGTTGCCCGCTCATCTACAGAGGCAAAGTACCATGCCAATGCAAACACAATTGACGAGATAGTCTGGCTATGGTCCCTTCTCTTCAAGAAATCAGAGTTCCTCGTTCCCAAGAACCAACAATTTATTGTGACAATGTTGGTGCAAAATACATGATCACAAACCCAATTTTTCATTCTCGCACCAAACATGGTGAAATTGACTATCACTTCATGCATGATTTGGTTGCTAAGAAACAACTATAGGTTCATTATACTCCAACACAAACCCAACTAGTAGACAAAACCCCTGTGTAAAGTGCAGTTTCAAGCTCTTTACAACAAGCTTGAGCTTCAACCATGCTTTCAGCTTGAGGGGCTATATTAGGAGCATTCTAGAACATTCTAGAAATGACAGTATGTGTAATTTTACTCATCTCCTTATACCCCTCATAGCTGCCGACATTACAACAAACCTGCATTCTCTTGTAAGCTCCTATAAATAAGGATGTGAGGTGTGTTGGTGATGGGCCTTGGAAGTCGTCGTTGAGGTTGCCAATGGTCATCAAAGAATTTGTAAACGCAGGAAATGAAACATGGCCATGAAAATAAAATAAGCATGCATCCACATAAAACAAGGGAGATTGTCGACCCAGTTCCACCCTGTATGGGTGTACATCTGGGGAAGTAATCTAACCCTCAATATCCACTATAGATGGGAATGATACGTGAGGTGGTAGGCTGAAGAGTCTTTGGGTTGCCCCCATTTTGTGTCTCTCTCCTTCCATGTGGGTATGGGACCTAATTTATATATTACAAAATATGGGAGGTTACATATTTGGAAGTGTAACCACCAAAATAATGGTGAGTTATTATGTTGACCACGTAACTGCTTAGTGGTTTGCGCCTCTTCGCATTCCCACACAGACCGAGTCCAAGCCAGTTTTTCTAGTCTGATGACGAGTTGGTTTGGCTTATTTTGTGAGGGTGATCTTTTCACAATGGAGGCAAGGGTAACCTCTGCACGAGGAAAAAAAGACAAAGAAGTCTACTCTCACAATTGACACAGCCAGACTATAAAAGTAGGGGAAATTGATGGTGGAAAAATTCACCCTTACAGAATAAGCCCAACCAACTCGTGATCAAACTAGAAGAACTCGCTTGGACTCGATCCGCGAAGAATACAGAGAGATGCGAACCACTGAGTGGTTACGTGGTCAACATAATAACTCACCATTATTCTCCCCTATTCATCAATAACTCCCCATTATTTCGGTGGTTACACATCCAAATGTGTAACCTCCTATATGTTATAATTTATAAATTGGGTCCCATACCAACATGGGAGGAGAGAGACACCCAATGGGGGCAATCCAAAGGCTCTTTAGCCTACTACCTCATGTATCATTCCCATCTATAGTTGATATTGAGGGTTAAATCTCCTCTCCAAACGTACACTCATACTAGGTGGAACTGGGTCAACAATCTCGTTTGTTTTATGTGGATGCATGCTTATTTTTATTTAAGTAGCTATGTTTCATTTCCCCCATTTAAAACTTCTTTGATGACCATCAGCAGCCTTGACAGCAACTTCCGAGGCCCATCAATTAGCAGTGTGGCCACCTCACCACTTTCCATCTCCTCTCCTCTTCTTTGCTCTCCCTCCTCTATCTTCTCCATTAGTGGTGTGATACCTTACATTGAGTGATTGAAAAGATCAACACCTTGTCATTTGCATTAGTTGGTGGGAGTCCAGTGGAGTAATGATGTAGTGTTGGCGATGATGGAGAGGTGTTTTTTTTGGGCAAATGAACACATGCTGTTGATGCCCAACTTTCTTGCAGGGCTTTCTAAGGTCATATGAGAATCGTGGTCTCTTTCGATTGTGGAATGAACTTTGGTTGCCAAGTGATGAAAGGTCATCACCTAATATAAATATGCCTATGGCTGATGAAAGTTATTTTACCAAGATAATGGGTTTCTTTGATTTTTTTCACACCGTATTCTTTACATATTGGCCTCTTCATTTAATTATAAACCAATTCGTTTATTAAATATTGATACAGAGGTCTGGCTTATTAGTCAACTTATCTTGTATCCTTCTAGTTGAATCTTCTATAAACATTAAGAATTAGCATGCCTCTACTTAAAGGAGCTAGTTATTTAATATGTTTGTAGACAAGAATTGGGATCTACTAAAACAATAAACTACTTTGTCCCAAGATTGTATGAACTTAAAACCCATTTTAATATCACTTGTGAACTTCAAGACTTTTTCAATGCATCCATGAACTTTGTTAAGAGTATCGGCATGATTCCCTTTTATTTACATTGAATGAATTTGAATTTATGTCTGAGGACAATCATTAATTTTTCTGACTTAGTGGAGGTGCTATGACGACCTGAGTCCTGCAAGTGACGGAACCCAGTGATGTAAACACATTTACACTACTTAAGATGTCTATTTATGCATGTTCTTAAGCATAGGATTGCATTTCATGATATAAATATTGCATAACATGCATCATCTTGCATTTAGAGTAGTTTGAATAAAATGGAGGTTAATTGTCTCCTTTTATGTGCTTGGATAGGGTAAACATTTTATTGGGACCTCGGATCGAAGATCCAACCGTATGGATGTGATCAGGGCGACGATTGGAGTTCAACGACTCCAAGATCGTCCTAATCAGGCATCCGTAGCATCAGATAGTGACCGGGGAACCCTAGAAGATCAAGGGCCAGGATGGTGTAAATCCACTCTTCAAATGACAAATATGACTGCACGGATGAATTTGGATCGACGATTGCAGCCCAACGATGCAAAAATCAAGTCAATCTGACATCCGTGGCACCATCTACAACTTCCAGAAGATGGATGGCCAAGATGACACCACGTGGCACCATCCCGACTGCCCAAATGGCCGCATGCAATCTCTGAAGGCCTCGCACCCAATGTAGCTGGCTGATTCGTTCCCGCGACCTTTTCGACTGCGTAGCACAGCGGAGATGAAGCGACAGGCGAAGCAGAGGTCGTGGGATCAAGTCCTGTGAGCCTTAAATCAGGCGTGGGCGAGCGGGCGCATGGAGTGTCAGATTGTGATCCAACAGCTGCGCACGCCCGATAGCGCCGACGCGCTATTAAACACGCGGCGTGACGCACGATCGCAGGCGCCAGGCGGGCGCACAACGAGTGGGTGAAGATGCGTCCTAAGCCGTCCGATCTCGCAATCGGACGGCTGAGATTCAGCGGACATGCGCAGGTGTTGCACGTGCGAGTAGGCAAGCAGGCGCGCGCAAGCCGCCCACGACACCCATGAAGGAGGCTTTAGTGATGGATTTATTCGTCACTAAAGACTCCTCATTTATTATTTTGAAGTTGTAATGACCATTCTGCCCCCACTCCTTGCAACTATAAAAGGAGACCCCCTCCATACGAAATTCTCATCCCTTCCTTCTCTTCTCTACCCCTCCAAAGCTCAAGAGAAGCTTGTCCCACACCTGGGATGCTTTTTGCAAGATAAAGTCCAAATTTTCGTCCCCCTTCGGAAGTGGATCTCGCGACGACGACGGCGTGCTGCTCTGTTCACGTTCTTCTGCTTCGTCCTCCTTCGTCCAGGCGTCGTCCCGTCCGGCTCGTCCTCCAAGCGACCGTCGAAGAGGATTTCTCTCTCCCTATTCTTTTTACTTCTTTCTAATATAGATTTACTGCTTTCTAGTGTAGTTTTGCTCGTCCTCCAAGCAATCGTTAAGGAGGACATTTCTCCCTCCATTCTTTTAATGCTTTCTAGAGTAAATTTATCACTTTCTAGTGCAATTGTTATATGCTTTCTAGTTGTAATGAACAATCTTCTTAATGATAAATTCTTTATTTATTCTACATCTCATTTTGATTTCTATGTGTAATATTCTCTCTCTCTCTCTTCTATTTATTGTAAATAATTAGATAGTTTTAAATTGAATTACTTCGTGACAAATAAAAAGAAATGCGTAGTTTTTAAATCAAACGTCCGCCTCCCTGTGTTCGACCCGGAATTTTCATTTCGGTATAAATTTTATTTGTTGAACACGAATTCTTCGCTTTCAAGCTACAACGATAGGTTTTCCAAAACCAAACACGTTAGCGTAGCGATTCGTTACGTTCAACATTTTGGCACCGTTGCCGGGGAGGCGACGATCTTTGATTTCTCTTCGCGTTTTGTAACTTACAAATCATTTACCTCACTTCTCTCCTTTCTTATTGGGATTGCAGGGACTCTTTTGAAATGAGCAAAAGCGGTAGATTGGAGTAAAGTGCTGTGGAGGGTTTTGTAAGTTATCCCCCATTCTTTCCCCCTCCATAGATTTCATTCACCACATTGAATCCAAATTCCAATTAACCTAGGTGTTTGTATAAATCCTAGGAATAGTTTGGTTGTTTGGATTTCCACTCACATTCATTCCACCCCCATTCATAAAAAAAAATAACAAAAAGATAATTTTGTGGGGCAATTTTCAACAAACACACAACGTACACCCACATTCAAAGGCACTTAACCGAATTAATTTGTTTCTACTCAACCAGGTTCTGATCTGTGGAACCGGTACACATAAAAGAGTAGAAATCATTCTAGGTTAACCATCTTTGTGTGCCTAACTTAGTGCTGCATTTGTGGCCAGTTGTTTGAGTTGTTTGGGCCGCACCACTTCAATTAAAATCAACTCATCAAGTAGCTGCCAATTAGGTTTAACTCTTAGGGATTTGCCAGGCACTCCACATTCTTTTTAAGCTTTAAAGGAAAACATCTTCACCTATGCTTGAAAAACTTGTGTGCCAACTAAACCTGTTTGAAAACACCTAAAGTTGAATCCTAAAAGATACTAAGCAAGATTTGAACCTTAAAATTCACCACATCAAAAAATAATCTTGCTTGAAAACCACTGGTTGTGCACGCACACACAAATCAATCAATCATTAAGGGCACAACCCATTTAAATGACCCATCACATTCCAAAGCACATTCAAACCTAGCCTTAAATAAAACAGAGTAGACGTTGGCCTTAAGGATTGGACTCGCTCTTCAGAACCCAGAATGAGATTATTTTCGATTAGCCTGTTTCTACTGTTCAATCTGATGTCTAGCTAGGGGAGCAGCGTCAAACGATCGTGGATGGGGGGTACACTAGGAATCGGAGGCACAAGCCGAAGGAAGAACCTTCTCCCCAGTCCCTCCTTCTAACTGGTTAGATTGAACAGACGGAAGTAGATCAAATCGTTTCTTTATCTCAAGGCAGGTTTTGGGAGTCTGTAGGTCTGTAGGCTAACCCATTTAAGGACAGGTTTGATTGTTTGTATTGCAGGGCACCTTTCTTCCTCCCGTGTCTCATGAATCCTTCCACATATTTCACGCATTCCCGCTCTTTCCCTCCTGTTGTGAATTATCCTCAACATCACGATTATCCCGACTCGTATTGTAATCAACCATCAGTCAGTTGGGATAATTCGGATTAGGGATACAATTCTAGATCCCCGTGTTTAGCGTCTAACCCTGAACACTTTGATTCTGATTTCTATCCTTCTCAGAGCTACATCGGTTATAGATCGTCTTCCTTTCATGAACAACCTAATATGATCTACAATCAAGAAGGATACACCGATCCTTACCCATCCTCTGATTTCACTGCCTTTAGGTCATCACCATCTTTTCAACAATCTGAAATGACCTATTATCAGGAAGGGTATAACGAATCTCAATTCATTAATTCCTCTGCATTGATGTCTGTAACGACCCGATTCCCGAGTCCCTACGAGACACGAGAACCGGATCGACTCGACTAATCCCAAGACCTGATCGTCCAACGAGGAAGTAACCAAAAGAGCAGTAAAATAAACCACATTCAGCATGAATATAACTAACAGTAAGAAATACAGCAGTAAGGAAAGAAACCACTACAGTATATACCACCACAACAGTAGAACAACATTCATAACATAATATGAAACTGCAGGTAAAGAAAAGTACAGCGGTAACAAGAACTACTCACTACAGTGGAACCAAAAAGAGGTACAAGAGAACAGTGGTAACTCTACTAGACCCTACTTGGCCCAGCGTCCTCTGCAGCCGTTGACCCTGGCTGCTCAACACCTGGTCCTGAAAGGTAACGAGTGTAACACGTCAGCAAAACGCTGAGTAGAGTGGAAACTAAAACAAAAGAAACAGTGGAGTGTACAGTAGCTGTTATGTTCTGTTACTTTCTTTAATTACGTCTTTCTATTGTCTCACAATTTATCTATTTCTCAGATCCTTCACTTGATCTCGAATGTTCTTCGTGGGAATGATCTTGATTGCAGTCTTTTCCGAACAGTAGAAGTAGCACGTGGTGCTCTCCTGGCCGGGAGAGTCCCCCGTGGTGATCCTACTCTCAGTCAACCACCCCAGGGTCACGGATAGACGTAACGGTGACTACGGCACGCGTGATAAACGCACAGGTAGCTAACCCGTAGTGGCACGCGGTCAGTCGTTTTCGTTAACGGGTGCGCCCAAAGAACAGCACGGAACCAGTACAGGGTAGAGCCCTCTCAGTAACAGGGGTCCAACCCCTCCACAGTAACCAAACAGGGGCCTTGCCCCTCCACAGTCTGCGCACCCTCGCCTGACTACCCTGGTTTGCCCAGTGGGCCTAACAAGTTGGTGTAGGAGGCTAGCAGAACCCCGGGGCCCGTGGGGTAGCTAGTACCTCCCTACACTAGTAGCTCTCCTCGGTACTACGTACACGAGGGCCAGCAAGTTGGTACAAAGTGGCCAGTCCTAACCCCGGGTCCCTGGGGTGGCTGGCTCCACTCTGCACTAAACAGGTACAGGTACTTCCCTTGGTACTACGTACCCAAGAGATAGCACACTACCACGTCTTTCTTTCTCAGTTCCATTCATTTCTCTTTCCAGGAGTTCCACTCCTAATTCCCCGTAGGGTTCCAGTTCTTTTAACTCAGCACATTCAGATTTCACCTTCCCAGTTTCACATTCATACATCCCATATTCCCAGACATGCTCATTTATTCATAACAGGCAGCTGTTAAACCAATTTACAGGTAGCTATTATTTCCTTTCCACATTTTCCAAGACTACAGTATTCATATATTCCACTAGTTCTTCCCATCCTAGGATTTATGCCATACCCTAGGATCTATCATACAATCTAGTTTTCCAGCCCTAGGATTCATGCAACACCCTTGGATCTACCATTCATTCTAGTTTCTCATTCCTAGGATTCATGCAGTGTCCTAGGTTCTATTTATGGTTCCATAATTAACAGATTATACTAATAAACTTAAAAGCCACTCTACCGGTTACAACAGGAGTATTGGGGGCGTGGTCGGGAATCCCGCGTGCCTTCGCAACCCCCGAGACTGTAACGGAACAGGGTCCTATCACAAGGATCAAACACAAGGAGTTTCTCAAAATAGTATACAACTACTGTAGACGGGTAGAGGATGTAATTCCGAAAAGCACGCAACTTGAAACGCAGAAAACGGACTCCGAACGGGCCCTAAACGGGTCGAAAACGACGAAACAGTGCAAAATCAGACGTCTGGAACCTCTTCCAGACGTCTTAAAAAGTGGATCAGAGATTACCTTTGCTTTGCGTGGTCACTCAGACATCCAGAAGCCTGCGGGGCGTCTGGCCTAGTTCCCAGACGTCCGATGGTCACCCCGGACGTCTGGAAGTCGTTCCCGTCGTCTGGCACTGCAGCCAGATGTCTGATTCGCGTTGGATGCGAATCTCAGAACTTGTGCGTACCCATTTCCTCTCTCTTAGTACGGTCAGTCGAAGAAGAGGAAGAAAGACGGAATAACTCACCTTTCAGACGTCTGGACAGTCCTCCAGACGTCCTCCCCGCCGTCTGGTTGTAAGCCCAGACGTCTGATTCTGGAGAAAAATTCCAGAATCAGGGCGCGACTTGCCCTCCGCTCGCGATGCTCGGCCGCGCCGCGACTCGTTCGCCTGCTGCTCGAGCCATAGCAGGCCTCCCGCGTTGCCCCACGTCCGCTGTTTCCCCCGCCGGCCAGCCCTAGCAGCCCCGGCGAGCTCACCCTCACGGCCGAGCACCTCTTCCCACGCGCAACACCTCCTCCCATGCTCACCGCGGCTGTCGCTGCCGCCGCTCACTCACGCCCGCTCTTGCGCACCGGTTGGAAGGAGAAGAGGAAAGGGGGCGGAGGTGACGGGAGTGAGGGGGAGGGCGTGGCTTTTTAAGGTCGCGCGAGGAGGAGAGAGAGAGCAGGACAGAGGGCGTAGGAGGGAGAGGGAAAAAGAGAGAGAGAGACGCTCGCAGGTCTGCGCGCTCAGGCGCGTAGACAAAACACGCGTGCCGAAAATAATCGAATCCCAGACGTCTGGAAGGGGTTCCAGACGTCTGGTCAGACGTTTGGGACACCTCCCAGACGTCTTAAAAACGTCTGAAGCCGCTCGTTCGTAACAATGTCAAACCCGCCCAACCCTGAACCAACTCGTTTGGTTCAGGTTAACCAGGTTCAAGATAAGGTTCAGGCTAACTTGAGGTATATTATTCAATCTTTAGAAGTTCAGCCAATACCTTGCATTGAGAGATTGGAGCCCCTGATTGAAATGATTGATGATTTAAACAAGTCTTTGTTGGATTAGCTCCAGGATGTTAAGGATAAGAACCCGGGTGAGTTTCTACTTGGGAAATTAGCGAAATTGAGGATGAGATTTGTGGTTGCTTTGATTCAATCTTAGGATGATTCCCAGGATGAACCTTCTTCAGGAAAGCCAATTACAGAACCCGCTCAGGCACCTGTTGGGGGACACGTGTTACGAGGATGACCAGATTGAATTAAAGCAACCAATTAAGGAAGTTCTGATTTCTTCACCTGAGATCCCTGAGCCGGGTTACGAGGAAACGTATGTCTCCTGGGAACAAAAAGTAACAACTGATTTTGGGACATACATTGATACAGATCCTGATTTCTTTGATGGTGAAGATTCAAGTTGCGAAGTCTCACGTGAGTTTTCTGAACATGATTTCTGTGAGATGATTGGGCCTGAGGAATCTGATAGATCATTTAATAGCCCAATAACTGAGGAAACTGATCTTATTAGGGCACACATTACGGATCCAGAATCGCATTTTCTGGAGGAATCAATTCAATGCCCTGATTATCAGTTACACCCCGTTGAGCTTATCGATAATTCTGTTTCTGAGATAATTAGACCCAAGTCAATTCTGATTCTGCCACATCATTTAGACTTGGAGATTTCAGACGGGGTGATTAACATGCAAGAGGTCTCGGAATTTAACATTCGGAATGAGGAGGATAGGAGCTGGGAAGTTCTGATTTGGGAAGTTAATTTTGGAGGAAATGGAAGATTGAGTCGAAGGGTTCCTTTTAAGCTGAAACCATCAAATCAGAACCCTTACGACATTTCTTTCAAGGATGTCAAACTCAAGCACACATTCAACGATTATCCTTTTGAGCTTCAATTCTCTGTAACCCAACTTTTTGGTCTTAGGTTGCATCCTCATAAATCGCAAGCTCGACCCCGCTTGCATTCTGATTTTAGGTTTTGGGTAATTTTTATCCAGAACCTAAGATATTCTCAATTATGGGGGATGGGTCTGCACCACAATCTGGTCCACATCTGTGGACCTCTTTTGATAGGTCAGAGGATTCTTCTGTTTATTTAATTCTGACCTACACTTGTGAATTGTTCATTTCTTTTCTTTGTATAGTGTGCCTAGCTGAAGGCACTAAACTCAGCACATATACAGTTCTTTTTCGTTTTCATCTCAGAGCGGACCTGACATTCACACAATTCAGGTGCTTTCTACGCTTTTCCACTCTGTTTTATGTCTTTTTAATACAATGAGGACATTGCATTAGATAGGCATGGGGGGGTGGATATTTATCTCTAAATTCATTCGTTAGCTCCATAGATTTATTTTATTTTATATAAAAAAAAATTCGAAATTAGGAAAGAGAATTTGGGTTTAAGAAAATTTTCAATCTTAGGAAATACTACATTATGATTTGAACACAAAGACCCTTCTGGTCTTTGCACTTAATTAGCCCATGTATCCACTAAAATGTGGATTTGTCTTTGAGTCCTTGCCATCTTAATTCTATCGTAATTGGAATAAATAAGTTTGGGTGATAAGTACACGACTTATCAGCCCACCCTCTGATTTGAGGGAATTTTGAGTCTTAAGCATCTACACACTTTCTTTGCACTGACTCGTTGTTTGGCGATTTTAACTGAAATTGGGTAGCTAATGAACCTTCTAGGGTGATATGGCTGGCAAGTTATCGTGGGTAACAGCCCATAGGTAGGTTGTTTAGAGCCCAGTCACTGGACCTTTCTCTTTTTGCTGCCCTTAGGTAAATCTTAGACCAGGGAAGCCACCTACTTAAAGAAAAAAAAAGAAGAAAAAAAAAGAAAAAAAAATCAAAAAGAAAAGGAGAAAAAAGAAATAAGCTACACTTCACCGCACGAGTATGGCTGGCAAGTTGTCAGTGGTAACAGCTCATCGACTGGTTGTCCAGAACCCAGCTCAGTAAATACACTAAAAATTCCCAAAGCACTTAGGAAGAAGTGGAGAAGTAGAATAAACTGGGGAGATATACACTGTATTCACCCTTGTGTTGACCCCATAAAAAAATAAAAGTAGGGAGAAAGCTACCGGTTGTAAAGATACACCTTTAGGCAGAATTCTTTTTGAGGTCACCTAGAGGCGTAGAAATCCGAAGTCCATTTTAACTGTCGGTCAACGAGTCTATCACAATCACAATAAGATGCTTAAAGCTTAGGGTTCTCATCAAATCTTGGGTGAGTTGAATGTCGTAGAAAGCCACTCTTAAACCCTAAAATTTGAAAATCCAAAAAAATTAGAAAAGCGTAAAAAGAGAAAAAGAATTTTTCTTTGAATAAGGCGAGGGCTTGAGGCGGTCTGCATTTTGGCTGATACCCAGGCACTGTTGTGTCTTTGAAAGTTCAATTCCTAAGTAGACAATTTCCTAATGATTGAAAATAACTCAGGTCCAAATAATCTAACCTAATTCTTTTATAAATAGCATATAGTTTTTGCTAAGGACTAGCAAAAGATAGGCATGGGGGTATGATGTAAACACATTTACACTACTTAAGATGTCTATTTATGCATGTTCTTAATCATAGGATTGCATTTCATGATATAAATAATGCATAACATGCGTCATCTTGCATTTAGAGTAGTTTGAATAAAATGGAGGTTAATTGTTTCCTTTTATGTGCTTGGATAGGGAAAACATTTTATCGGGGCCTCGGATCGAAGATCCAACCGTATGGATGTGATCAGGGCGACGATTGGAGTTCAACGACTCCAAGATCGTCCTAATCAGGCATCCGTAGCGTCAGATAGTGATCGGGGAATCCTAGAAGATCAAGGGCTATGATGGCGTAAATCCACTCTTCAAATGACAATCTGACCGCATGGATGAATTCGGATCGACGATTGCAGCCCAACGACGCAAAAATCAAGTCAATCTGACATCCGTGGCACCATCTACAACTTCCAGAAGATGGACGGCTAAGATGGCGCCACATGGTGCCATTCCAGCTGCCCAAACGGCCACATGCAATCTTTGAAGGCCTCGTACCCACTCCCTCTCCGTCGTTGGATCTCGATCCAACAGCTGTGGATGCAGCTGGCTGATTCATTCGCGCGACCTTTTCGACTGCGTAGCACAGCGGAGACGAAGCGGCGGGCGAAGTAGAGGTCGCGGGATCGAGTCCCGCGAGCCTCAAATTTGGCATGGGCGAGCGGGCGCATGGAGTGTCAGATTGTGATCCAACGGTTGCGCGTGCCCGATAGCGCTGACGCACTATTGAACGCGCGGCGTCACGCGTGATCGCGCGTGCCAGGTTGGCGCACAGCGAGCAGGTGAAGATGCATCCTAAGCTGTCCGATCTTGCCATCGAACGACCCACGACGCCCACGAAGGAGGCTTTAGTGACAGATTTATCCATCACTAAAGACTCCTCATTTATTATTTTAAAGTTGTAATGACCATTTTGCCCCCACTCCTTGCAACTATAAAAGGAGACCCCCTCCATACGAAATTCTCATCCCTTCCTTCTCTTCTCTACCCCTCCAAAGCTCAAGAGAAGCTTTTCCCACACCCGGGATGCTTCTTGCGAGATAAAGTCCAAATTTTCGTCCCCCTTCGGAAGTGGATCCCGCGACGTCGACGGCGTGCTGCTCCGTTCCCGTTCTTCTGCTTCGTCCTCCTTCGTCCTGCTTCATCCTCCTTCGTCTAGGCATTGTCCCATCCGGCTCGTCCTCCAAGCGACCGTCGAAGAGGATTTCTCTCTCCCTATTCTTTTTACTGCTTTCTAATATAGATTTACTACTTTCTAGTGTAGTTTTGCTCGTCCTCCAAGCAATCGTCGAGGAGGACATTTCTCCCTCCATTCTTTTAATGCTTTCTAGAGTAAATTTATCGCTTTCTAGTGCAATTGTTTTATTCTTTCTAGTTGTAATGAACAATCTTCTTAATGATAAATTCTTTGTTTATTCTACATCTCATTTTGATTTCTATGTGTAATATTCTCTCTCTTCTATTTATTGTAAATAATTAGATAGTTTTAAATTGAATTACTCGTGACAAATAAAAAGAAACTCGTAGTTTTTAAATCAAACGTCCGCTTCCCTGTGTTCGACCTGGAATTTTCATTTCGGTATAAATTTTATTTGTTGAACACGAATTCTTCGCTTTCAAGCTACAACAACAGGTTTTCCAAAACCAAACACGTTAGCGTAGCGATTCGAACGTTCAACACCCAGGTCATCGTGCTACCAACTAGCACGAACACCCACAAGATTGCAGTCACCCAATACATAGCCATAAAATGTCAATAGCTAACATTCATTCATGATGCATTAAATAAAAGAAAACTAAAGTGCTGATAATATAATTAAAATTCACCATAAAACAAAAAGTAAGGAGAGTCCTACGATCACCAAAAAGATAAGAAAATAAAATCTAATAGTGGAACGAACCTACTACTATGAGCTACTAGCTCAGTATGGATCATCTCTTCAGGTAAGACTCGGTTCCATAGAAGTCTGACCGACTGTAGTCGCTGCACCCAACTGCTCAACAACACCTAAGTACGGAACCCAAAATTATACGTCAGTGAAAACTGAGTAGAGTAGACAACGAAATAAATGGTAACAGTAACAGGAGTACAATAAAGGGCACTATATCAATAGTTCATCTGTTTATAATTTATTTCTTAGCTAATTCTATTCATGTACCTTGCTCATGTTCTTATAGTTCACAATTCGTAAATCGATGTCTCAGGGCACGTGACGATCTCGTGTAACTTCCTGTGGTTTAAGATTGGTATAAGCCATCCTCCTGGCCGGGAAGACCGCTTATACCTATCGAGTTGCCACACTCCATCACCTTGAGGTTATTATGGAAAGGGGTAGTGGCTATGTCATGTAGTGTGACACGTACAAGCACTACGTACGCTGAACCACAAATAGCCAATGAGCCACCCTCTAGCTGAGAAAGAACCAAACCTCAAGCCCTGCATCCTGCTATACTAATTGGCCGCTAAGCCTAACTAAAGAGTCATAGGGAGGAAAGCAACTCCCTAATTCAGCCCTTGAAATCGGTCTGAAAGACCAAAGCTATAGCCAAACTTCGATGAGTAGCGAGGCTAAAACCAGTTATCTTATCCTTTCATTTCCGATTAACTAGTCGTATCAAATTCATTCCAGATAACTGTATCTTTTATTTTCATCAAATCAAGCCATCCTTAATAATTCAAGGATTAACAAATATTCACATTATCCTCTAACTTATCTATTTACAAGTAGTTTCAATTTATGATAGTGGTCCTCTATTATTTATCAATTAACGAATATCACGAAACTTGTTTCATAGAAATTGGGGTTCGTTTTATGCATGCAATGACAGGGGTACATGTGGTCATTAACCTTTACTATTTTGCATAAAAACATATTAATTTTCCTCTAAAGTGCTCATGAATCAGGGAAAGTATCAGGGGGATTTCAAACTTAGCAAGAAGAAGGGCATACGTTAATCAAGCAGCGTACATGCGAGGAATTACACTCGATGAGTCCATAGGCACCCGAAAACCAGACGGGATCGAGAGGAGGAGTAGAATACTCTACCTAATGTCCTCGGAGAGTCACGGTGACTCTGAATCATACACACAAGGCTTGGGGTAGTCTCCACACCTGCCTCAGGATCTGCGCATGCACCAGGGATAATACTTGGTTCACATGGACTAGAAATAGGTCGAAGGCTCCTAGTCACGTTTCTGATTTTTCACTAAAGGAATAGAACTCAAAAGTAAAAACAAACTATGCCAATATGTAGTATACATTGATATGATTCCAATGGTACCTTATTTGTCGAATTCCGAGGTTGGGAAGGCCTTAAATCAGTTGAAACAATGCCAAGGGGTCCTGAATCGAATTGGTTCAACTAGACCGACCAATCGGTCCACACGTGCCTACCCAAGGACACATGTCTCCCTTTGATTGGGCCTCTTGAGCATGTCAGATTGCACCTACGTCGCTGCTTCTTTGCTCGATTTGTGACATGCATCGCAAATCGTAACCTCTGCGCCTTCCCACTTCGCACAAATGAGCGAGCGGGCCCACTACATCCTCGCCACACAATGCCTTCGCAGGAGACACTATCGCCACGTTTCTCTCTCTCGATGCCCATTGCCATTGCCACCACAATTTTTATGGTGGGAAGCCCAGGTTTTGCGGATTCACACCAGGGTCCCTGAGAAAAGTTTTTGATTTTATGAAGGAAAAGCTTAAGCTTTTCTTTCTCTCTTCCTCTCTTAATTAAGAGACTTAGAGAAAAGATGATGACCCAAGGACCCAAAGGGGTCCTTATATAGGCCCAAAAGTTGTTACAAATAGGTTTAGTAGGGTGAAATACCCAAAATACTCTTAGGGTTGAGTCCACCTTACATTTAGGTCATTTTTTTACTTCTTTTGGCCATAACTAGAGCTATACACCTCGGATTTGCACAAAACAATTATCGTTGGAAAGCTTGCAATGAGAGGAATCCAATGATGTCATATATGACACTCTTTTGAGAACATTTGGATAGGGGTTGACTCAAAATACTCATTTTTTGATAATTTAAGGAGGTGTTAACATCAACACCGAAATACAACCAGGTTTCTGGGTTCAAATTGACTTGGACCACCTTGAAATGACTCAAAACCTAGATTTTGAGACATTACAGGTGCGACAAAGTGATTGATGGTATTGCAATCAAAAATATTGAGCTTGATGCCTACTGAAAAGGGACATATCATAGGATTTAATCAAAAAAGATGGAAGGACGGCTTGTTTCACCCAGAAAATGAGAAAGAGTAATTGTAGACTTAAAAACTTGCTTGAAGCTTACAAAAATCAGATGTCTCAAACATCATTGGTTGTATTTCATGAAAAAGAAAAATAAAAAGAAAAAGAAAACCCATATTGGTTCTCTTAAGAGCTGTTTAGAATAAGGAATTGACATCGAAATTTCTTGTTTGAAGTCCTAAATTTTGAAATTATTTTATTATGAAATTTAGTGTTTAATTATGAAATTTAGTGGAATTATTTTACTCCTCTGAAATAATCTATGACAAGATTTTCAATTTCATCACAAGATGTTTAATTTTCCAAAGTAAAAAAAGTCTAATTCCTCTCTTAATTCTATTTTATTGTAATTTCTCTTGCAATTCCTTTTTTTTTTCATTCTTCCACCCAAATAATCCTTTAGAGAGTAGCAACCATGTTCAGGCATTTTAAAGTCATCGACAACACTGTGGTTTATGTATATGCTCAAGGGTACTTATGTAGATCACTTGTGTAACAATAACACAACTATACAAGTTTCCTCGATCGAAATCCAAATAAAGTACAACATGTTGAGTTAAAAGAGAGTGAAAGATGAGAGATAAATGTGGCATGAGAGAGGTGTGCGATAATGAGAGTAAAGGTACCTTTTCCATGGAGATTTTGTGGGTCATGTCAAGGGACAAGTTGTTTGTTTGGAAGGATATGATTGAAAGTTAACTTGTACTTTGTTAGTTAAAGTTAGTTGAATAAATGATTTTGACAATTTTGCCCCTTGAATAGAGGTTCTTTTTGGTAAGCGTTGGAGTAAAAATGATTTTGTAATCTAGGTGTTGGTGGAGAAATAACTTTTCTTCTAAGTGTCACTCACATTTTGTTAAATGTTGGCATAAATGATAGTAGAAAGAATATGGTATCTAGAGTTAAGTAACCCTTATCTAGATGCTTGTAGGAGAGAGATTTCAAAGTAGAAATCTCTATTGGTAAGAAATAAATTATATATGATGCCTTTCATGGAGTAATGCACACTAAGACAATGTCAAACTCAACCTTGCTACATAGAGAACAATCTATGTATTTTCTAGATGCAAGTTCACTGCATCATGAAAGTTATAACAAGATTATAATAGATGTTGAGAGGTTAGACTTCAAATTTCTTCATTTCAAAGAAGCATTAGCTTCTTCAAGAATCCATACCTTTTTAAAATGCGACTCTCTTTACCAATAGTTCCCTTACTAGCCAATAGAGAATGTGAGGCCCTATTACTAATTAAACCTTAATTAAGGGCTTAATGAAATATCAAAGGTAAAAACTAAGTTTAGGCATGTGCTTAGTCCTTGGAAGGACTTGTATTTGAAGAAAGAAACCTAAAGCACCTAATTAGCACCAAAGGCTGGCTGGAAAGGAGCTTAAAGCAAGAGAACCACATTTGTGGTAAGGTGGAGATAAAGAACTAATAGGAGAGGAACCACCTGACGATTTTTCCTTCTCTCATATAAGACACCCATGGATAAGCCATCGACCATTTACTCTCTCCTAGACTTGATCTGCTCGTGTGCTTCTGAGGGGAACAACTCAACCATTACTAGGAGAACTAGCCGCTTGGAGGTGGAGTTGGCAGTTCCCCTGCTGAAGTCTGGAGGCAGAAGAGAGCTCCACCCCCTTCCACTAAGCTTGAACTTGAGGTATGAAACTCCATTTCTTTCTCTCTAGGATTAAAGGCTCCGTGGGTGTTGGGTGCTTCTCATTTGCATGTCCACCTCTAGGCAAGGAGAGTCTCCAATTGATTTTCCCCTATCTTAATCAAGGCAAACATGACATGGATCATCCATTATGATGTCAGATCCTTGGAAAGAGTCGAATTGGTAGGGAATGACACACTTGGGCGCTGTTGTGGAGCTTAACAGCAAGCCAAAGGAAGGGTGCAACAAGATCAACAAGGTAGGGCAGCTTGTGTGCAAAATTCGCTACGTGATAATTGTGTTGTTGTAGCGTAAAAATCAGAATCATTTTAAATTTATATTCGTCGAACTTGTAATGATTTATGTGAAAGATGGAAGTTTGAGTCATCTCATAGGAAGGTGAATGATTTGAATTACCTTCTGACCTATGTGATGAATGTAATTTTTTTTTAGGAAATTTTGGAGGTATTTTTCTATTTTTTTTGGATTTTTGCTTTCAAATCAAGGTAGGACTATTCTAACCTCTCATGCAAGAAATACAACAAATCTAACCCTAATGACCTCAGAAAATTATGCTTAATTTATCTAAGATTTAATATTTACCAAGGAAATATATGCATTTGATTTCACACGAATTGGAGTTGTATAAAAATTGCTAAAAATCTAGAAAGACCAAAATTTTTGTGTTATGTTTAGTAGCAGATTATGAATTAGTGTGCGATTTTTAATAAATTTTACATAATGAATTTGGCCTCAAAATTTTGTAGTATGAATCCTTTCTTGATACTTAAGCTATTGACAAAATTTGGTGATTTTTGGATGATGAAAATTCAATGGATGATTTTTTGAATGCAAATTTGTGAATCTGGATGGGAAATAAGTTGTGAACTTAAGAGCACGAAACCTTTTGAAGGCTTTTTGGTTTTTTTGATTTTTTTGTGATTTTCAAATATGAAAGCAATAAAAATAGCACAAGCACAACTACACTAATAATGCAAGGAACACCAGTATTGCACATGAAAAATGAAAATCTCATTAATGCATAAATCAAGTTCTACAACTATAATAGCAACCAAAGAGGAGGAGGAGGAGAAGAAGAAGAAGAAGAAGATCAAGCCATAGAAGCCAAGGAAGACAAAGGACTCACGGTGGTGGAGATGCCCACCAAGGAAGGGAGGGGTTATGACTTGCATTGGGAAGGGTAGGTTTTTAGGGATTAAGGAATGGTTTTGCTTGGAGTTGAGATGGGATGGTGTTGGTTTGGCATGGGATGGGATTAGGGTTGTGTTGTCTGATTGTACAGCAATTAACGTCTCTATTTAGGTCATCTTATGCTATTTCCTAACATTAAGCATTTATATTAGATGGCTATGCATGCATCATGTAAATATTCGCATTTGTGCATGTTTTAGAGAGGAAGATAGAGAGAGAGATTGAGCATCCATTCATCCATTTCATCCCTTCCATGGCCACGTCATTCCCATTTAAATTCCACTGCTTATTCCACCTAATAAAAGCCTACACTCATTTCCCAACAACCTAAGTGCCTACATGTAATATTCCCCTCTTAAAATATCCTAACAACATACGTCTACACCTGCCACCCTACCTCCCATTATTTATAAAGAACCCTCACCTCAACCGTTGCAAGAGGTTGGCCCATCCCTTCACATCAGCACACACAGCCGGCCACTTCACATCTCCCTGCTCTCCTCTCTCCCTCTCTTCCCCTCACGCACAGCACCCTCTCACAAGTTGAGAGGGACATTGAGACTAGAGGAGTTCTCTCCTATGGCTGCATCCACTACAGTGAGAGAGAACCACCGCCTAGCTCATCGCGAGCAGGTAGGCGTGGTGTATTCTCTTTTCTCTATTTCGTTATTTTGACTTGTTTTTTTTAATTTTTTTTTCTTTGCTTTATTTCCTTTATCATTGTCATTGCCAGAGCTTCAAGCTATGAAGCTCCAGCTTGTGTGCCACTGTGTGAGCTTCAACCACCTTCCTTACGTGCCACTATGCGTGCTCCAACCACATTCACCACGCGCTCCAGCCACTGCACCCATCCTGCACACCCACCTCGCTCACCATTGCCATTGCTGGGCAGTAGAGCTTCAAGCTCTGAAACTCCTTCCCGCGCACCTGTGCACAGCCCAGCCACCTCGTTGAGGCCCTCTGCGCACCTTCGCATCCCTTCCCATGCCAGTGTGCTCCTCTTATCGGTCAACACCACCTTCTCCGTGCACATTCACCTCTTCTCCCGTGTGCAAAGCAGCCGGTGGCCTAGTGAGATACCCGATCACCGTTTTGCCTTTGCACTATAGTCGCAACCTCACATAGATACGGTGCTGTGACTGGCTTGTTTCTCACTTATTTGGTGACCACGCGTGCTCTCTCTCCTCGCGTCACCTGCTCCAGCTGGTTGCAGCCACTGCTCCCTCCTGCGTAACTCTTATGCACTGCGATTGAGCATGCATTCGTCTCCCCTTGCCCCAGTGCACGTGGGGCTCTTCACACACACGCACTTAGGCTCTCCATCAGATGACTTAACGCACTCACACACGGACTGACACACACACCCACTCTCTCACACACACAGACACACACTCACGCAACCACTCGTCCTCTTACATGCACACATACACACCCTTATATACACACACCTACATGCATATATATATATATATATCCACATATTCGCACCCCCATCTACAACCACTCGTCCTCTTACATGCACACATACACACCCTTATATACACACACCTACATGCATATATATATATATATCCACATATTCGCACCCCCATCTATATATATATATACATATATATATATATATATATATACATATATATATATATATATACATATATATATATATATATATATACATATATATATATATATACATATATATATATATATATATATATATATATACATATATATATATATAGATGCACACAAACATATATATATACATATATACGCATATATAGTTATATATATTTACATGCTCATATCTACACATATATCCACATTCCCTCATACGCACACTCACCCCACATCTCCTACTCACACTACCGAGCACCTACCCTTCACCGTGCATTGATTGCGCAACAATCATTGGCCCAAATTCGCCTGAATTAAGGTAGAACCTAGCTTAACATGGGCATTCTGTATGATTTATATGCTCATATCTACACATCGTACTTTGCATCTTAAATGATTTATATGTTTTATACATAATAATGTGTTATTTGAGAGGTATTAATAATTGCAGGTAATCTAGGGCTGTGGATGATCAACCCAACCTTATGGATCTGTTTGGAATAACAACGGGAGTCTAATGCTTCCAAGAGCGCATCAATCAGACTCTCGTAGCACCCTAGGGAGTCTGCAGAAGAAGTAGGAGCCAAAGGAAATTGAAGAATATCCAGACCTTAGATGACAAATCCAACTACACGGATGGATCTGGATTGACGTTCACAGTCCAACGATGCAAAAATCAACTTAATCGGAGGCCTACATCATCAGATATAAGGAGAAGATGGATGGCGACGATGGCGCCACGTGGCACCATCGTAGCCGCTCCTCATCGCACCCCAATCTGGAAAGGAGAATCGCGAGCCGTTGTATCGTCATCCAACGATTGCGATGCAGCCACGTCCTCGCCTCCTGCCGCCTCATCACGTCGGGCGAAAATCTCGACCGTTGGATTCCTATCTGTTAGTCACTCTGAAACGGATTTTAAAATCAATGCATTGTAGTATAGTTCGAATCAGCACAAAAAATAAATAATATTTATACTCGAAGTAAATCTGAGGTCGTTCACTGGGAGCAAGTGGCAATTCAATCTCAAGATCACAATTCTAGGTAAAAGATATGAGCGATTGCAATCAATATTGATTCAAAATGATATAGCAAAAATTTCCAATAGTAATATGCAAAAAGAAGAGAGGGTAAAATGGTGGTTTGAATCACCAAATTACCCTATAATGTTAAGCTTTGCAAGTTATTCAAAGTAATAGAATCATAGAAGTCAAGCAGATCTCAATTTAACCAACAGAACCAAGGTATCAGCAGAGATATCAGACGATAGAATAGGCGCTCAAATGCCTTATTCAATGCTCAGTAAGACAGAGGCAAAGGCCTCTTCCTCTCTTCTCTTCAAGCCTTGGGGAGAGGCGTAGGCATAGTAGCTTCAGAGGCGAAGACCTCTTAATTGGTCAAGTGTAGAGAAGGTGTGAGGAAAAGCAAACCCCCCCACCTCTCCTCTCTTTTTCTCTTCTTCCTTTCTTAAGACCACCAAACCGGAACAGACCTAGGTATCCGGGTAAATGGACTGAGCCCAGACTCGCGAGGCATGAGCATGGGTGAGGGCGTGCGTATGCACGTGCGTGCGGGGACCTCACCCCCTGTGCGTGCCCGTCTGTTTCCGATGTGGGACTAAGTTGTTCCCCTGATCTTCGCACAGTCGTAGGTGGACTTCCCTTGCCAACTTGAAGCAGTAGCCGTGTATGATGATGTCTATTGAAGGCCTGGGCATCTGGAGCTCGTAGTCTCGCACCACCTGAAGGTAGCTCCTGGGAGGTCTGACGCAAGAACACCTTCATCAAGGTGTTCATGGAGCTTCGCTAATGGCGGTGGCATAGGAGACACCTGAAAACAAGAACAAGGCCTTTCGGCCACATCAAACATGCTCAGTAGGATCGTCGGACCACAGCGAGTGCAACGGCGGTGGATTCGTGATTTTGGTACATGGAGGTGGTCAGTCAGTGATAGAGTATGTTGCGTGAAGGTGGGTTACTCGGTGGGCAGTTTGGGTGGATGATGGAGTGTGATAGGTTAGGGCTTTGGATGAGGGGATGACGTGCGGTTGTGCGTGTGTGTTAAGAAGTGTCGTTATAGTTGCACTTGCAATGCCGATTTTAAAGTAAATAAACGGAGGTGAGTATGAGTGTCGGTCTCAGGGAGGCGTGAAAATCGGATTTCTCTTATCACTTGTTGTCATGGAAAGCACGGAGTTTTTGCTTGAGGAGGTGCAGTTTGAGAAGCGAGAGAGAGATAGCGAGAGAGAGATTAGGGTTAAAGTGTTTCTTGTTTGATTATGCAACTTAAACAGAAATTAAAGTAACAACTGAACAGAAAATAACTTCATTAATCATGCACTTTTAGTTCATAGCTTACAACATTAACTACATGCTCAAACAGAAGTAATGGAAAGCTTAAAAGAGAGAGAGAGAGAGGAGGGAGAGCAACGAGGCAGCCATGGTGGTGGAGGAGGCTTTGTCGGCGGTTCGTCGTCTCCGACGATTACAAGAGGGCCTAAAGCTAGCTAAGAGAGGGGTGGAGTAGTTGCAAGGGAAGTGAATGCCTTGAATGAGTGGTTGGAGGGGGTTTAAATAGGGTTAAGGGCTTTCTAAAAGAAGAAGGGGTTTAGTGACGTCCGGGACGTCGCTAAAACCACTCCAAAAGCGTCGGTGAAGCCCTCTAGCCCGCTGGTCAACCGCCCGCGCCATTCTTCTGCACGCTCGATTCATGGCCACTGCGTGAGAGCCATCTGATCGAAGATTGGACAACTGAGGTCTCTCCTTGGCTGCACTTGGATCGCGCCTCGGGTGCGTGTGTGCGCGGGCATCGTCGCCTGACGTGCCTTCGTGCGTGTGTGTTAAGAGGTGTCGTTATAGTTGCACTTGATACGTCGGTTTTAAAAGAAGTAAACGGAGGTGAGTCCGAGTGTCGATCTCAGGGAGGCGTGGAAATTGGATTTTGTTTACCACTTGTTGTCACGAAAAAGGCGGAGTTTTGCTTGCGAAAGAGACGGTTTTGAAAAGCGAGAGATAGAGAGAGTTTAGGGTTAGAAAGCTCTTGGTTTTGATCATGCACTTTAAACAGAAATTAAAATGGAAACTAAATGGAAAATAATTTCATTAAACATGCATTCATAGTTCATGGTTTACAATATTAAATACATGCTTCAACAAAAGTAAATGAAAGCTTAAAAGAGAGAGAGAGAGGTAGAGAGAGAGTGGAGAGCGACGAGGCAGCCACGGCGATGGAGGAGGCTCCGTCGGCGGCTCGTCGTCTCCGGCGATTACAAGAGTGCCTAAGACTAGCTAGGAGAGGAGTGGAGTAGTTGCAAGTGGGAGAGGATGCCTTGAATGGTGGTAGAAGGGGGTTTAAATAGAGTTAAGGGCTTCCTAAAAGAAGAATGTGCTTTAGCGACATCCAGAACGTCGCTAAAATCGCTTCCAGATACGTCGGTGAAGGCCTTCTGCCGTCGGTCAGCCGCCCGCCCCTTCTCTCTCTCCAAGCGCGATCCGTGGATGATGAACGAGAGCCGTCCGATCGAAGATCGGACGGCTGAGATCCTCCCGCGCCCGTGCTGAGATCGCGCTTCGGGCGCGCGTGCGCGCCCGCGTTTCCGCCCGGCGTGCGCGCGCGCGTGGGCGCTCGGGTGCTGTCGTCGCGCCGCGTGGTGCAATCCTAGCCGCTCGCTGCTGATCGCGCGGCTCAATTTTTCCGCGCCCTTCGCTCGCACTTGATTTCCACTCCGCGCGATTCGAACGCGCGTCGCTGCGTCGTGGGTGTGCGCGCTAACCGTTGCGCCACGCCCGCGCTTTGTCGCGGCGACCGCGGGCGAGCACGCGGATCTCGGCCGTTCGATCGAAGATCAACGGCCGAGATTCGTTCTTGGCTGGCTTGAGGGCGAGAGAGCGGTGGGGGCGAGGCGACGTGGCGCGTTCTGGGCCGTTGATCTCCAGATCAACGGTCATGATTTCTTGGGCCCATTGTGGGAGCTCTGGATGTCGGATTTGGCTGATCTTGAGTCCGTTGGACTCCGTTCGTCGTCCTGAATCCATCCGTGCGGTTCGATTGCTCATCTGAGGCCTGCTTTGACAAATACTTTACACAAATGGCCATTAATACGGTTTATAAGCAATCTTGGTACTTGATGCATGCAACGCTCCTATTCTATTTTATGTTGTGCCTTTTATTCTAAATATGGGCCATATTCAACCTAATTACTACCCCCTTGCGTGGTGTTATCATACCCCCATGCTTACTCCTTGATAGT
The DNA here is from genome assembly GCA_037157565.1 of Thalassia testudinum. Classification (NCBI taxonomy): domain Eukaryota; kingdom Viridiplantae; phylum Streptophyta; class Magnoliopsida; order Alismatales; family Hydrocharitaceae; genus Thalassia; species Thalassia testudinum. The sequence goes on along the minus strand of JAZHRO010000031.1, from coordinate 98,195,049 downwards.
CCCTAGCAAGGTTTATTTTAGCCTTTATTTCTTTGGAGAATTCAAGAAGTAATTGCTTCGGCACTTCGTTACTCGTCAATAAGAGGAAATATACGAAGATATTAATCTACAAAGACTAAGCAGCGCCTCGGTGTCTTCCAAAATACGAATCACCCGAATCCTTGCTTTGTATATATAACTATACATATGTATACGTATATATCTATATATGTCTTTTTAGAATTTTCGGAATTCAGTGTGGGTTGGTAACTTTTTACGGCTACCCAACCCACCCAAAACTCGATCAAAACCCTAAGTGCTAAGCATCTTGGTGAGAATGTTGTGATAGACTCACTTAACGGTAATTGAGACAGACTTCGAGTTTCTACGCCTCTAGGTGTCCGGAAAAGAAAATAAATTTTTGCCTGAAGGTGTATTTGTTCGACTGGTAGCTTTCTCCCTACGTTCATTTTACTTGGGGTCAACACAAGGATTTTCCAGTGTATATCTCCCCGGCTTGTACTACTTCCCCTCTTCGTCCTTAGGTGTTTTGGTCTTTTTTGTGCAATTATTGAGCTGGGCTCTGGACAACCGACCAATGGGCTGTTACCCACGATCACTTGCCAGCCATACTTGTGCGGTGAAGTGTGGTTTATTTTCTTTTCTTCTCTTTTCTTTTCTCTTTTTTTTGTTTTTTTTTTTTTGTTTTTTTTCGTAGGTGGCTTCCCTAATCTCAAATGTACCTAGAGGCAGCGAAAAAGAAATGGCCTGTGGCTGGGTTCTGGACAACCTGCCAATGGGCTGTTACCCACGACAACTTGCCAGCCATACCACCCTAGAGAGTTCATTAGCTATCCAATTTCTGTTAAAATCTCCGAGAAGTGAGTCTGTGCAAAAATGTGTGTAGATGCTTAGATTCAAAGTTTTCCTGAGTTAGAGGGTGAGTTGATAAGTCGTATACTTATTACCTTATTTATTAGGTGGATTAGAATAGCTTAAAGTTGCAAGGATTCGCCGCTAAATCCATATTTTAATGGACAACAGGGCTAATTAAGCCTGAAGGCCTGAAAAGTCTAAGTGTTTAAGTTCTTTTTGTATTATTTCCCACTATTGACAAGTTTCTAATGCCTAAGTTTTTCTTCCTAAATTCAATTTTTTTTTTAATCAATTAATTTATTCATTCAGACTGATTAATTAAGCTCAGGATTATGTAGTTTACCATCCCCCCCATGCTTAAGTTGGACAATGTCCTCATTGGCAGATGCATGGATGCAGAAGGGTTCAAAAAGATAGTACTTGAGTGACGTAAACTACCAGATCAGTCTGAATCCGCTGGGTTGCCTCCCAGGAAGCGCTGAGTTTAACGCCTCCAGCTGGGCGGTGCTTGGTGTCAGCCCTCAACAAGGGTGACACTTTCCTTGGGGGGTACCTGGGCCAGGAAATGCTTCAATCTTTGACCATTGACTGTAAAGGTGTGCCCGGTATTAAGATCGGTGATTTCGACTGCCCCATTGGAATAGGGCTTGACCACCCGAAATGGTCCTGTCCATTTGGACCTAAGTTTCCCTGGGAAGAGTTTCAGGCGTGCATCAAATAGCCAGACTTGCTGGTTTGGCTCAAAGGTTTTCCTATGAATGAGTCGGTCGTGGACGGCTTTCATTTTCTCCTTATATAGCCGACTATTGTCAAAGGCGTCCCGACGAATTTCTTCAAGCTCAGATAATTGAAGAGTCCTTTGCGCACCAGCTAACTGGGGATCCATGTTACATTGCTTAACAGCCCAGTAAGCCCGGTGTTCTAATTCGACAGGGAGATGGCAAGCTTTGCCAAAGACCAAGCGGTAAGGTGACATGCCTATTGCGGTCTTAAAAGCGGTCCTGTATGCCCACAGGGCATCATCAAGTCGTGTGGACCAGTCTTTCCTGTCAGGTCTCACAGTCTTCTGTAAAATATTCTTGATTTGTCTGTTTGAGACCTCAGTCTGCCCATTTGTTTGTGGATGATACGGGGTGGCAATGCGGTGGTTTACCCCGTATTTTCTAAGTAGGGCACGGAACTGGGAATGGATAAAATGGCTTCCACCATCACTGATCATGGCCTTGGGTATTCCAAATCGGGAAAAGATGTTCTTCTTTACAAAGTCCATGACCGTCTTGTGATCGCATCGTCGGGTGGCGACGGCTTCAATCCATTTGGAAACATAGTCTACCGAGACCAGGATATACTCGAAGCCGTTGGATGGTGGAAAGGGGCCCATAAAATCGATACCCCAAACGTCGAAAATTTCGACAATCAAAATGGGCTGAAGGGGCATCATATCTTTTTTGGTCATTGTCCCTAGTGTTTGGCATCGTGAGCAAGTCTTGGCAAAGATGTGTGCATCCTTGAATAGGGACGGCCAATAAAATCCAGACTGCAAAACTTTTGCAGCTGTTTTCTTGCCAGAGAAATGGCCGCCACATGCTTGGTCATGACAAAAGGAAAGCACACTCTGAACTTCGTCTTCGGGGAGGCACCTCCTGATGATCTGATCAGCATAGAGGCGAAACAGCATGGGATCATCCCAGAAATAGTGCTTGGCCTCAGCCAAGAACCTGTCCCGTTGCTGTCTGGACCAGTTGTGCGGGGTTTGTGCTATAACCAGGTAGTTGACATAGTCAGCATACCATGGCATTTTCTTATCTTGCACGGCTAGGATGTGTTCATCAGGGAAGGTATCAGATAGAGGTAGGGAGGGTCCAATGTGGTCTGGATGAAGTCTTGACAGGTGGTCAGCCACCACATTTTTCGATTCGGCCTTGTCTTGGATTTCCAGGTCAAATTCCTGCAAAAGCAGGATCCATCTGATGAGCCTGGGTTTTGCGTCCTTTTTGGCCAACAGGTGTCGGATGGCTGAATGGTCGGTGTAGATAGTCACGTGGGATCCCAGCAAGTATGATCGGAATTTTTCCAGTCCAAAGACTACAGCAAGCAACTCTTTTTCTGTGACCGTATAATTACGTTGGGCCTCGTCCAACGTTTTGCTCGCGTAGTAGATCACCACGGGCTTCTTGTCTTGCCTTTGTCCCAGGACAACGCCTATGGCAAAATCTGATGCGTCACACATAATCTCAAAATCCTGGGACCAGTCTGGGGGTTGAAGTACAGGTGCGGTGGAGACTAAGTCCCGGAGGGTATGATAAGCCTGGGTGCAATCAGGAGACATGTGGAAAGTGGCGTCGTTGGCTAGAAGGTCGGTCAAGGGTTTGGAAAGTTTGGAAAAGTCTTTGATGAACCTTCGGTAGAAGCCAACATGTCCTAGGAAAGAGCGAATCTGTCGGACCGAACTAGGTGGAGGAAGTTTGGAAATTAAATCAACCTTAGCTCGATCTACCTCGATGCCCCTATGCGAAATGATGTGTCCGAGGACAATTCCTTCTTGAACCATAAAATGGCTCTTTTCCCAACTTAACACCAAGTTAACCTCGATACATCATTTCAGGATTTTCTCCAAGTTGCTCAAACAATGGTCGAATGAATTCCCGAATACAGAGAAATCATCCATAAAGACCTCCAAGTATTCACCCACCATTTCTGAAAAAATGGCTAGCATGCAACGCTGGAAGGTCGCGGGTGCGTTGCATAACCCGAACGGCATTCGATGGAATGCAAACGTGCCATACAGGCAAGTGAATGTGGTCTTTTCCTGATCTTCCGGAGCAATTGCGACTTGGTTATATCCTGAATATCCATCCAGGAAGCAAAAATACTTCTGCCCTGCCAATCTTTCAAGGATTTGGTCAATGAATGGCAAGGGGAAGTGGTCCTTCTTAGTGGCTTCATTAAGCTTCCTATAATCAATACACACCCGCCATGCGGTGGTGGTGCGGGTGGGAATGGATTCGCCATGATCATTAGTGACAACGGTGAACCCAGCCTTCTTTGGAACCACTTGAGTGGGGCTCACCCAGGGGCTATCAGAGATAGGGTAGATGATGTCGGCGTCGAGCCACTTGATAATTTCTTTTTTAATGACCTCCCGCATGTTAGGGTTTAACCGTCTCTGCATCTGGCAGGAAGGTCGGGCCCCGTCTTCCAGGTAAATCTTGTGGGTGCAATAGGTGGGGCTAATTCCTCTTAGATCTGAGATGGTCCAACCAATGGCGGCCCGATGTTATGAAAGAGTTGCTGTCAACCTTAGTTCCTGATCCTTGGTTAGATGGGAATTAATAATCACTGGGAAGGTCTGGCTAGGTCCCAAGAAGACGTACTTGAGATTCTCGGGCAATGGTTTAAGTTCAGGTGTGGGTGGGACCACAGTCGATGGGAATGGAAAGGGCGGTAGTTGATCAACATCGATTTCTTCAAATGGTGTCATGTGATGATACTCAGCCTTACAGAGGTCCACAGGTAATGATGGTGACGAGTCAGAACTACGGGTTTGGTGGTCTGAGACAGAATTGAGGGTAAGGCATTCCTCGATTAAAGTTTCCATGGGATCATGTTCCTCAATGTAATCACAATCAAAAGACTTTGTTGCTCGAAAGATATCCAATTGAATTTTCCTGTCTCCGAAGGCGATTTCCATACATCCCGTGTCGCAATTGATGTTTGCTTTAGCCGTGGCTAAGAAAGGTCTGCCTAAGATTATGGGTGTGTTCTGTAATTTTTCAGGGACTTCCATGTCGAGCACCAAAAAGTCGACTGGGAAATAGAAGTCCTTGACCCGTACAATCACATCCTCGACAACCCCCTTCGGGGTTTTCACTGATCTATCCGCCAGCTGGATGGTGACAGGGGTTGGTGCCAGCTCCCCAAAACCAAATTGGTGATACAAGGTTGTGGGAATTAGGTTGATAGAAGCACCTAGGTCCAGGAGCGCTCTATCAAATGTCATGTCCCCGATGTTGCAGGAAATCAGGGGTGCTCCTGGGTCAGTTCGTTTGAGTGGAAGGTTGCTTGATATCACGGAACTGGCTTGCTCAGAGAGTACAACCTTCCTAGGCGCTTGAGGTCTCGGCTTACGCTTGGGTGTACAGGCATCCTTTAAGAACTTGGCGTAAGCGGGGATGTGTTTGACAGCTTCTAGAAGCGGAATATTAATCTGTACTTGTTTAAAAATTTCCATCAGCTCCTCAGTTTCCACAGTATTCTTTTTTCTCTTGATTGTTTCCAAGGCCTCAGGATAGGGTGTCTGAATTGGTTCCATGTTTGGGTCCTTGGCTGGTGTTTCTTCTACGTCAGGTAAAGTCTCGGGGAGAGTCGGCCATTTGGGATCCTGGGTTTTGGTGCCGCTTCTCAAGGTCACCGCATTCGCAGAGGCATTGGGGCCATGGGGTGATCCTTGAGAAGACGTGGATGAAGAAGCGCCAAACCCAGGAGGTGTTTGTGGGGCCGGTTGGACCATATGAGCCTGCCCGGGGTTGCCTTGGAACCCTTGCGAATTGGGGCCTCTATTAATTATGTTTCGCGGGTTTGGTTGCGGTTGGGAAGGTAGAGATCCTTGCTGTTTACAGTCCAAGAGTTGGCTTAACTGTTCCTTTACCAAGGCCATTTCTTCCTGATGTTTTTGGTTCATGTCAGCCATCATCTTTATTAGGGTGTCCATTTGGTTTTGTGGGGGAGGGGCCACCCTATTTTGGTTATATTGGGGTCTAACTGGTGGTCCTTGCTGATAGGGGGGCAAGTGTGGCTGTTGGTTTGGCCTGGGCTGGTTTTGGAATTGCGGTAGTTTCTGGTTTGTCCAACCAAAGTTGGGGTGATTACGCCAGCCGGTGTTGTAAGTGTTGGAGAAAGGGTCAGGTTTTGCATATCCTTGGACGGCTTGCACATCTTCTAGAATAGCCGATGTTGATGAAGAAGGAAGGGAGTAATCAAGGGTCGAGGGAGCAAAGGTCCCTCCTTGGAACATGGTTGGGGGTTGTTCCAGGTTCAGTTGGGTGAAGGGTTGGACCAGGCCAACATTATGTGCTCCCTTTGCTAGGGTGAAAGTCTGCAAGGGGTTCCTGGTCTGGTTTAGAAGCTCATCAATCTTCTTGTCCACCAATTCCACTCGATCCAACTTTTTGGCAATGATGTCCATGTCAACCATTCCAGAATTTGCTTGCACCTCATAAATCCTACCACGGGGTTGACTGGACCTGTTAAACTGGTTCATGGAGGCATTGTTGAGCGAATTCTCGCTCATAGACTCAAAGAGCTCAAACGCGCTCTCCTCGTCTTTGTTTAGGAAGTTTCCCCCGCATGAGGCATCGACGAAGTTCCGTAGGTTGCTATCCAGACCGTGGTAGAAGATCTGGGCCAATTGCCACCTTGGAACTTCGTGGTGTGGGCATTTCCTCAAAAGTTCATTGAATCTTTCCCACGTCTCATGAAATTGTTCCCCACCCTGGAGTGTGAAGGTAGTGATAGCTCTTCTGAGGGCATTGGTCTTTCCTATGGGGAAGAATTTCTTTAAAAATGCATGCCTCAGTTCCTCCCAGGTGGTGATGGGTCTACCTAGGGTTCTAAGCCAATGAGAAGCCTTGTCTCTTAATGAGAAAGGGAACATCTTGATTAGAACAATGTCAAGGCTAATGTTCCTAGGTTTTACTGTTCTTGCTATGCGGTCGAGATCTTCTAGGTGCTGAAAGGGGTCTTCATTTGAGCTTCCATGAAAGTGGCTCTGGATTAGACTTAATACATTAGGTTTTAGCTCAAAATCGTCTCCCCCTTCGGGGATCCTAAGGTGTGGCTCGACTCTAATGGCAGGAGGGTTATAGAAATCACGGAGGGGTCTTGGCTGGTCCTGAAATGGTGGTAAATCAAGTGGTGGTTGTCCTGGTATGTCATTGAAAGGTGGTGGTTGTTCTTGTGGGTTCTGTAACCGTTGTATGGCTTGCATGATGGTGTGGATTTGTTGTTGCTGAAGCCGATGGTTAGCATTGATTTGAGCCTGGACGACAGCCATAGCATCTGGTGGGGGTTGATCTTCAGCCTCATCTACCCTAGGTTCAGCCATGTTTTCAACAGAATTACGTCGCCTAGATTCCTGCCCCAAAACACACAATTCGGGATGCAGTGAGCGCCTCCCGTGCATACACTAGAGAAGAACAGGAGGGGATGCGGAGGGCGACAGATGCGAGAAATGTGTTTCAATCAAGCACGCAAGCCTAATCCTTATGGTGTATTCCTTAGGAGACCTAGAAATCTCACAAAGGGTGATTAAGTCCGTAAGCACTGGACTCCCCTTCTCAAGGCTAATCTGGCCAGGTTGATTACGAGGGGATTGCAGGGAAGGTTCTTCCTTTGGCTTACGCCTCCGGTTCCATAGACCCTACAACCGCGGTCGTTTGACACTACCCTGCAGCCTAGTCACCAGATTCTACCAAGGGAATGAAAGCCAAGTGCCTAGCAGACAAAACCTCACCTTTTGAGACTTGACTCAGTCCTGCCTAGGGCACGTCTACTCAGTTTTAAAGGGCTAGGATAGTGCTTGTGCTTAGGGTAATGTGATGAGGCGTTGATTGGGGTGGTGCCTCTTAATTTTCCACTTTCAAAGTGTGTGCTTCTAGCAAAACATGATTTTCAAGCAAGGATTTGTTAAGATATAGTGTCTTTTAGTGTTTTATCCTTACTTGAGTACTTTTTAGGGTTGACGTGTCTTAATGTTTTCAAACAAGTTTCAGTGGGCACGTCAAGTTCTGCACACAACTTAGTGAAAGTAGATTTCCTTTTATTTTGTAGAGGCTCTAAAATCCTAGTGTACTCATCCTAATGATCATGCAACTTCTATTAGATGAGTCAGTTTTTAGGGTTGAGTGGTGCGGCCCAGGTCAACTCACGGTGGCTTCGCAAACACCACTCAAGAAAGAAAAGAACACTCCAAGAATTTATTCAGCATATTAGAGTGTACATTTTTTTGTAGGGTGATGTGTTAAGAATGTGGGTCAAGCAATCATTCACCACGCCAATTTTTTTAGTTTTTTACAATTTTTTTTTTAGCTTTTTCACGCAAGCAAACAATGAGAGACAGGTTACTCACTATCGGTCCTCGAGGCGCCTACTCCCTTGCTACCGTCGTGGAATGCATCGCTTCGCCATCCATGCGTCGAATTCCTGCAACCGTCAAGTAAAAAGGAAAATAGGGCATTAGACGATATGAGAATGAAGGTGGAATGGAGGTGATAAAACAAATCCGTTGCCTCCCCGGCAACGGCGCCAAAAACTGACGTGCCTTTGTGCGTGTGTGTTAAGAGGTGTCGTTATAGTTGCACTTGATACGTCGGTTTTAAAAGAAGTAAACGGAGGTGAGTCCGAGTGTCGATCTCAGGGAGGTGTGGAAATTGGATTTTGTTTACCACTTGTTGTCACGAAAAAGGCGGAGTTTTGCTTGCGAAAGAGAGGGTTTTGAAAAGCGAGAGATAGAGAGAGTTTAGGGTTAGAAAGCTCTTGGTTTTGATCATGCACTTTAAACAGAAATTAAAATGGAAACTAAATGGAAAATAATTTCATTAAACATGCATTCATAGTTCATGGTTTACAATATTAAATACATGCTTCAACAAAAGTAAATGAAAGCTTAAAAGAGAGAGAGAGAGGTAGAGAGAGAGTGGAGAGCGACGAGGCAGCCACGGCGGTGGAGGAGGCTCCGTCGGCGGCTCGTCGTCTCCGGCGATTACAAGAGTGCCTAAGACTAGCTAGGAGAGGAGTGGAGTAGTTGCATGTGGGAGAGGATGCCTTGAATGGTGGTAGAAGGGGGTTTAAATAGAGTTAAGGTCTTCCTAAAAGAAGAATGTGCTTTAGCGACATCCAGAACGTCGCTAAAACCGCTTCCAGATACGTCGGTGAAGGCCTTCTGCCGCCGGTCAGCCGCCCGCCCCCTCTCTCTCTCCAAGCACGATCCGTGGATGATGAACGAGAGCCGTCCGATCGAAGATCGGATGGCTGAGATCCTCCCGCGCCCGTGCTGAGATCGCGCTTCGGGCGCGCGTGCGTGCCCGCGTTTCCGCCCGGCGTGCTCGCGCGTGTGGGTGCTCGGGTGCTGTCGTCGCGTCGGGTGGTGCAATCCTAGCCGCTCGCTGCTGATCGCGCGGCTCAATTTTTCCGCGCCCTTCGGTCGCACTTGATTTCCGCTCCTCGCGATTCGAACGCGCGTCGCTGCGTCGCGGGCGTGCGCGCTAACCGTTGCGCCACGCTCGCGCTTTGTCGCGGCGACCGCGGGCGAGCACGCGGATCTCGGCCGTTCGATCGAAGATCAACGGCCGAGATTCGTTCTTGGCTGGCTTGAGGGCGAGAGAGCGGCGGGGGCGAGGCGACGTGGCGCGTTCTGGGCCGTTGATCTCCAGATCAACGGTCATGATTTCTTGGGCCCATTGTGGGAGCTCCGGATGTTGGATTTGGCTGATCTTGAGTCCGTTGGACTCCGTTCGTCGTCCTGAATCCATCCGTGCGGTTCGATTGCTCATCTGAGGCCTGCTTTGACAAATACTTTACACAAATGGCCATTAATACGGTTTATAAGAAATCTTGGTACTTGATGCATGCAACGCTCCTATTCTACTTTATGTTGTGCCTTTTATTCTAAATATGGGCCATATTCAACCTAATTACTACCCCCTTGCGTGGTGTTATAACGCGCGCGCGTCGGCGCTCGCGATCTGTGGGCACGCCGCGTGGCGCGATCTCGGCCGCCTGCTACTGATTGGGCGGCGCAATTTCGCTGTGCGCTTCCTTCGTCTTCAATTTGCACACCGCGCAACTCGAACCCACGTCGCGTGCGAGCGGGTGTGCGCGCTAGCCGTTATGCCACGCCCGCGCTTTGTCGCGGCGATCACGTGGTTCTCGGCCGTCCGATCGAAGATCGACCGCCGAGATTTGATCTCAGCTAATGGTTGAAGCGGCGAGTGGTGGAGCGGGGGTGACGTGGCGTAATGAGGTCCGTTGATCTCCAAATCAACGGTCAGAACTTCTTGGGCCCATTATAGGAGCTCCAGATGTCGGATTTGGCCCATCTTGAGTCCGTTGGACTCCATTCGTCGTTCTGAGTCCATCCGTGAAGTTTGATTGCTCATCTGAGGCCTGCTTTGACAAGTACTTACACAAATGGCCATTAATGCAGTTTTATAAGCAATCTTGGTTCATGATGCATGCAATGCTCCCATTCTACTTATGTTGTGCCTTTTATTCTTAAGATGTGCCCTATTTAACAGAATTATCACTCCCTTGTGCAGTGTTATCAGGGGAGTATGGCAAAGGTGTTGGATCAGGTGGTGAAGAGGATGGAGTTATGGAGCGGTGGAGACACTTCGCCGGAGATGTGGCCGGAGGCAGAGAAGATGAAGTGCGGGGGAAGTGGTTGGCGGTCGTGCGTGTGTCGTAAGTGTGGGAGAGAGAAATAGAATGAGAGAGAGAGCAATAGAGGGACTTAGCTAGGTGAAAGCGAGGCAGAGGCAGCCAGTTTTGGTCGACCGACGTCGAAGAAGGAGAAAACAACGAGATGGCGACGACGAAGTAGCTGGAGATACACCCTCCCTTTGGCTGGGGAGGGTCACGACGAAGAGAGGAGTCGAGGAAGCTGACCAATTTGGTCGTTGATTGCCGGAGGAGGAGGATCCAAGAGGGTCATCGAAGCAAGGGTTTTGGTGGCCGGGGAAGGAGAATCTAAGGTGGTTGATGCACCAAAACTTGCTGAGGAAATGCGCAAGGCCACAGGGGTCCTTTTGTAGGGCTCTAGATGGAGTTCTAAGCTTGGAAAACAAGCTTAGAATCTCTAAGCTTCTCACTGGCGTAAGATACCCAATCAATCAAACTGTTCGCATTAGGATTCTAGAGGGATTTAGGATCCCTAAATGGGCTCATTTGGAAGGCAAGTACTTGACGAGTTTCCCTTTCAATTCAGAGAGAGATTCGTCAAGAAATCACAAAGATATTTCCCTTTAAAGGTTGTCGGAGTTTGTACGATTAGGATTTCATGGCGGCAGGGACTTTTTGTGAAGGTGATGACAAAGTTAGGGACTGAAGTGCAAAGAATTCAAAAGTTAGGGGCATATGTGTGAGATAAAAGAGTCAGACAGAACCAAATTGCAAACTAGGTTAAGATGATCTTAGATTGGGCCCAAATTTTGGTACAAACCTAATTTGAACCTAAGGAATTCAATGATGAAGTTGGATTTTGGTTTTGACCTAGTTTGACTGGGTAACTTATGCAAACACTTGAATTAGGGTAAATGTCTATCTAGGACTCTGTTTTAGGTCAAGATGGGTTCCAATGGTCAAATTAAAGGTACCAAACCCTAGAGAATATTTTTATATGAATTTTAAAGGGTTTAGGTGAATTTTATTCTGACCAAAATCTCAGTTAATTAAGTGGATTTATTTTTAGGATTTCAGAAGTCATTTAATTCCTGTAACCCTTTTCTGTCTGTTCTAACCCACTTGTTAGACTTTTAAAACCAGTTGACCTTTGTTCCACCCTTGAGAGAACCCGCAGTTACTCTATTTTTGTGATAGAATGGTAAATTTACAGAAATAACCCTGTATTCTGGTTTTCTTCTCAAATCAATATTTTGTGCCCTTAAGACCTTTTAATGGATATGTAGGAGCTTTTATTGATGTAATCTGATCAAACTGAGCTAGTTATGGCTCATGATGGTGTTCCCATCACCATCCAACGATCGAGGGCAACCACACAGGAAATGGAAAGTGCGACCATCTGCGTGCGTAGCACAATGGAGAGGGAGCCTAACAGACAGTGGGTGACGTGGGATTGAAGCACGCCCGGTGTGAAATTAGGGGAAGTGGCGAGCGCGGGCGCAATTAACCACCTAATCTTCATTGGGCAGCTCAGCAGCAGATGCATGGCGAATGCGGAGGCGCTGGATTAAGAACGCGTGCGATGACTTGTGTGAAGACGTGCGTGCGATCGCTTTAGGATTCAAAGGTGCGCGTTTAAGCCGCTTGATCTTACGATCAGACGGTTGATGATCGAGCGCTCAAAAGCGGCGAGTGGCAAAGGAGATGAAATGAAGGCAAGCACAAGGAAGATATACAGCCATGCGATGGAGGATCGACGATCGATAGACTACCACTTGGAAACACAAGATTAAATCGAGGATAAAAGAAGGATTTGGAAGGCTTAATCAGGGTCGTTGTTCTCTCGATCAACGGATCTAATTAATCTGAAGCATTTGCACGGATTTAAGGGTCAATATATCTTAATTTCCCTTCACTAAAGCTATAAAAAGAGGCCTAAGGGCCCCCTTTGAAAGGCATTCTCTTATTTTCTTCTTTCTCCTTCTTCAACCTCTCTCTCTTCTTCTTCTTCCCGTCTTCTCTACATCCATCTCTACACCTCCGTCTGAAGCATCCGTTGGGCCACCCCGACGGATTGTTGTTGCTCTTTCGAATCTCTCCAAAAGGCCACCACGAATCGCCCGTGGTACCTTTATTATGTTACAGTAGTAGTTGTTTACATTCATGTTTTTTTAGTCTATTGCATATATCAAATACAATTTCTTTGTGATGTGGATATTGTGATTGATTGTTTCTAATATTTAGTAATCATATTGAAAACAAACGTATAAAATCAAAAGTGCTTTCTGGTTCCCGGTGATCGACCGGGACTCACTAAGTTTCATTAATTTATTTGCTCAAGACGTATTTCACACTATGCTACAACGTGCTAATTTTCTACGCAATCTATGCCACGAACAAATTGGTGCCGTTGCCGGGGAGGCAAGGTGACTTTTGATTTTATCTCTAATATAGTATTTTTTTGTGCAGGAACGACACGAAGCAGCGAACGAGGAAAGCGGGTGCTGCGAAAATCAGGTGCGCACATTCTTATTAGAAATTCAGCCAGAAAGTAAGTGTCATACTTAAAATTCAATAGTCATGTTTCTAATGCTCCAAAAATCCTAAAATTTGGATTGAAAATAGATCTTCAAATTATTTTTCCAACACCACATTTTTCGAAAAGAAATTTCTTCTGTGGAATTTTTAAAAATTCGTGGTGTACATACTGGTCAGATTGCTTGAAAATAGAACTTTTATGAAATTTAGAAATCAATTCTGACTAACATACAAATCAGATTTATTCAAAATTTGTGGGGTGTGAAAGATAATCAAATTAGCTTCCAATATCATATTTTACGAAAATTTTGGAGCATATTTGATATTGCTTCCAATAGAAAAACCAAAACATGGTCTAAATTCCAGATTTGACCCTTGGTTAGTTAAAAATTCATAACTAATTGTTGGAAATAGAAAATTTTTTTGAAAAACACTGTTTGAAAATCTTATTGAAAAAGGAATCTTCTTACCAAGTTTCAAATCATTTGGATTCCATCTTTCCTTAAAGTATACACTTGAAGTGTGGTCTTCAATTTAAAAAAGAACTTAGAAGTGCATGAGCCAATAGGACCACATAGACTAGGACTCTGATGAGCCCAAAAATTAGTCGGTGAGGCGAATCACCTTGTGGATCGCCCACTATCTAATAAATTGAAGAAATAGGTTAAAAATTCATGAAAATACATTAAATAACTTGCATTTGGCTTGAAACTACTAGGTAGTTCCAACCTCTCTTGCAAAACCTAGTGACTAAGCCTGCGGGGTAGCGTCAAATGACCGCGGCTATGGGGTAATGGAATTGGAAGCGAAATCTGAAGGAAGAACCTTCCTCATAGTCCCCTCGTAACCAGACTGGCTGGGTTAGCTTGAGAGGTAGGAATTCCTTGTAGTTGGTCTCTTGCCAAATTTTTAATAACACAAACTTAAACGAAAAATTGGGTCATCTGATCAAAAGGACCACTCTGATTAACAAGGCCTTAGCCTTGTTCTGCTTGACTACACCAACCCTTTGAGTTCGTGTATGCAAGGAAGGTCGTTAAGACCTGAACTTATGGGAGCTTGGGAGCAAAACCCAAGGCGGCAAAGGCGATTTTTGCATAAACCTCTCTTCTCAACCTTCTTCCACTCGATTAGCTGAGATGGTGTTTATCGTGCTGAATAAGGTTTTAAGAATATCGCGTTGTAATATAGCCGAAAAAGCATTCAAAACAAATACAATTTTATTACTTGAATTTAAAGTCCGGGATCGAACACAGGGAGCAAATTGGGGTTTAGAAATCAAGATCACAACTTAGAATTTAAAAGAATATGCAAAAATATCAATGTCATAGTGCAAAAAGATAGGAGTAAACGTAGAGCACAAAATACTACAGAAACCAATGTATATGAACGAAACTCAAAATTGGACGTCTGATTTAAAATGATGTTGCTACAATGCTTCTTTTGCTGGCTGCCTTTGGCTTTAGTCTTCCTTTTTCTTTCTCTTCTTCTTTATCTCTCTTCTTCTCTATCTTTGGCTTCTCCGTCTTTCTCCTGATTTTGCCTTGGCTTCTGCTGCTATTTTCTTAAGCTTAGCCTTTTCTTTAGCTTCCTCTACCTTCTTCTTCTTTGGCTTTCTTCTTTCTCTCTCTCTATCGGCTGCCTCTCTTTTGCCTTGCTACCTTTTCTTCCTTCAGCTTCTTTCTCTTCCTTTCTCTGCCTTAGCCTCTCTGCAACTCTTTTCTTTCCTTTAGCTCCTTTCTCTTCTCTTCTTTATCCCTTAACCTTCTCCTTCCTCTTCTTCAGCTTCGCTTCTCTTCTTAGCCTGCAGAGCAAAACCTACCCCCTACCTGCATGAACTCTCCTCTCCTTTCTCTCTTAGGTTCTACTCTCCCAGAGCCACGCTTCTCGGGTAATCGGGTTGGGTACGTGCCCGGGACTAGGCCCACCTGCGTGCGGTGGTGGGTGAGGTGTGTTAGTTGGGTTAGGTCAACCAGGTTCGCGAGGTGTGGTCGTGACGAGGTAGTCAGGTTGGGTGAGAGGGACCTCACCCCGTGAGTTAGAGACGATAAGCCTTTGGCAGGAATTCAACTTATGCAGGTGCGACGCCTCTTCCAATTCCGAGGTGGGACTATCTTCCCACCTTCTTCACGCACACCCACGGCAGATGTGCTCTCGTTGATTGCGATAGCTGTGACTGCCCTTGACTCTAATTGGTAGCCTGGAGTCATGCGCGAAGACATTCCGCGCGACCTGGGGCTGGTATGGCCTAGAGCTGCTACAAGCAAGCTTCGAGCTTCGCTTCAATGGCAGATGACCGTATGCACCAGAAATCACCACAACGACCTTGTGGCCACGTCAGAATGTTCAGGGAGTTTCACCGAGGCACGGCAAGTGTGCAACGCTGGTCTGCGTGGCATGGGAACGCCTGAGTGAGCGTGCCTAGGGCACAATGTGTGCGTATGTGTAGGTGTGTTCGGGGGTGTGTTTGGGTGAGTGGCGGAGTGAATGGAGTGAGGGGTTGTGATCAGGGGGTCGAGGCAGAGCCTATGGATCTATCGGCGAGGAGGGAGGTGGTCTGTGGTGGTGGAGCTATCTCGTCAGAGTTGGTGGCCGGAGGCGAAGGAGATGATGGTGGTGGAGTGTGGCAATAGTCGAATGAGGGAAATAAAGAGGGGGAAATATTGTAGAGGGAGAGGGGAACTTATCTAGGTGGTCAAGAGACGAAAGGGAGATGGAGACGACGTCTGGCTCGTATTGCCAATGCTGGAGACGAAGATGCTCAGAGAGGACGGTCGACATGGACGAAGGGGAGGTAGGGGCCTCGGCGGGTGCTACACGACGCGGACGAACGTAAGGGAGAAGAACCTGCCACTAGTATTGTGGCTAGGCGACGGAGAAGATCAAGGAGGGTCATCGGAGCTTCATGAGTGAGTTGGTCGGAGGAGGAGAGAAGAAATTGAGGGGAATTCCGGTTGATTTCAAGCTTAGGAGAGTCGGGGCGAACTTGGCTCCTTTAAATAAAGCCCTGGAGGTCAGTTTTGTGCTTGGAAGCTAAGATTCCAAGCAAGGCAGGGTCGCCGGCGATGGCAACTCAAAAGAGACCCACATCTCTCATGCGTTCGCATGAGAGATTGGGTACCAAGTAGGGCCTCAGATTGGGTTCACATTGAAGGGAATTTCTTAAAGAATCTCCATTTCAATTTTGAAGGGGATTCTCTGAGAAATAAGGGAGAAATCACCTTCCAAAGTTTACCGGAGTAGGATTTCTCCGCTATAATGGTGGAGGGACCTAATTGCAAAGAATGATTAAGAAGATAGGGGGTCAAATGTAAGGGTTTTCGAACGATAGGGGTAGAAATGTAATCAGGCTGGACTTATTTGCAAAGTGGGTCAAGATGAGTTCCCCTTGGGTCCAAATTTTGGTAGAAACCTAATTTGGATCTAAGGAATCCAATGGTGAAGTTGGATTTTGGGATTGACCACGTTTGACTAAGCAATTTACGTAAAAACCCAATTTAGGGTAAATATTTGTCTGAGACCCTATTCTACGTCAAAATAGGTTCCAATGGCCAAATTGAAAGTTCTAAGCCCTAGAGAATATTTTTCTATGATTTTAGAGGATTTAGTTGAATTTTATCCTGACCAGAACCTTGGTTAATCAAGTTGGTCTATTTTAGGGTTTTAAGAAGTCATTTAATTCCTAGAATTCACACGAACCCTTTTCTGTCAAATCCAACCCACTTTTTATCTTGTTAAGACCTTTTGAGCTGTGTTTAGATGTTAAGAAAACCCATTGTTGTACTGCAATGGTAAAATTATAGTTTTACCCCTTATTTCTTGCTTTTCTCTCAGAAAGGTTATTCAGTGATTTATGACCTCCAATTGGTTATGTAGGAGCTTTTATTCTCTTCTTTGGATCAAAATGAGCTAGTTAGGGCTCATGATGGTGTTCCCATCATACCTCCATGCCTAGCTTTTGCTAGTCCCTTAACAAAATTTTAAGGTTTTAACTTTGATTCTAGACCATGAGTTCCTTAGTGTTCAAAATTGTGAAGTGTGCTTTTTCTTCTGTAGATTAGGTTAGAATGCCAATAGTAGGCCTAGAGGTACTCAAGTACCAACCAAGATCCGGACCTGACCAGCTGTAGCCTCAATCTGCCACGAAGGTTTGTAAGGCCCACGGGACTATCCTAAGGTTTGTTGAACTCCGTAGTTAAATCACTCATGCTTGTAACATATTTTAGCCTTAGTTCAGTTTGCAATGCATTTTTGTAAGAGAGAGACAGAGGAATTTTCTTTGTTTCGAGAGTTTTCTCTCTCTTTTCTTTTTATTTCTAGCTTTAAATTGGCTTCTCAACATGGTCTGTATCGAATTCCTAGTTCCCATCATCAATCCTCGCAGGGTCCCTAGCAGTCGATGCTTTGGGATAGTATCGCCCATGGCAACCCCCAGAACCTTGGCTTTTGAGATTTTGAGATAATCCCGCCCATGGCGTTCTATAGCTAAATAGAGACCCTAGCAATCGACATTTCGTGATAATGCCGCCCATGGCATCTGAACTAGTGCAGGGTGCTTACATGCCCATGGTAGGATATGTAGATATCCTAGGAGACAAGCACCGAGGAGACGATATGTTATTGCGCATCTTCAAGGGGAATTTCTCGCCTCTCCGCATCGGGAACTCATCCAAAATAACTTGTGTTGATCGGCCGCTCCTAATCTAGGAGACTTTTTTAGAACAATTTAAACGCATTTGCATGATTTCGATACTTATGTGCACTGAACCAGATTGTGTGTGGATTGTGGTGCTTAGGTTACCGAGTCTGCAAACCAGAGGTCAGTTAATGAGGCCGAATACTCTCTAAGCCTTAGATCTAATACTTAAGCTTCGCATTTTCCCCAACCTCTTGAGGACTATCCAGATCTTAGCGGATACTTGAATATTTAAGCCTAGGAGTATAGCCCAAGAGGCCTAAGATCAGCATTCCTACTAATCTGTTATGTGTTTCATTAGCACTTCTTTCCTTTCTTTTTCTTGATATGGTCTAGAACTCAGTTAATCCCTTAATTTTTTACTAATGACTATCTCTTTTCTTTTTCTTTTCAACTTGTGCTCCTTTTTTTGACATTTTTTAGTTTTCCCCCTTTTTCTCCTCAAGATTTGTATGGGCTCAAAATTTTCTCTCCCCTCAGAATTTTTTTTGTTCTTTTCGAGAATGTTTTCATTTTTTTTAGCATTTTTGAGATATGTGATTTTTTTGATGAAATCTTTTCTTGTGAGATGATTTTCACGGTGTTTTGCACTTTCATACCCCCCATGCCTACGATTTGCAATATCCCCATTGTAAATTAGGTGGGTTCAAGTTCAGCGTAGATCATTCATTCGAATAGGTTCTGGGTGGGTGAACAGGTCGAGGTAACTGTTGTGGACGATTTCAGGACTCGGGTATGGGTACCTGAGGTGGGGTTGGTTGTTATAATGGATGAACCCTAAAGTGCAATATGAATTCAGCATAGGAATGTCAAGAAAGGTTTCAGGTTTTTCTAAAAATGATGGGTTGCCTCCCGTTAAGCGTTGAGTTTTACGCCATCAGCTAGGCGCAATGAGCTCAGGGACAATGAAGGGTAAAGAATATCTCAGCCAAATTGGTATCAGTAAGGTCAATGAACGGTTTGAGTCTCTGACCGTTCACGATGAAAGGTTTTGAGTCGTGGCTGAGTGGACTGATCGCTATGGCTCCATTTCCAAAGATTCGACGGACGAGGTAAGGTCCGATCCATTTCGATCTGAGTTTTCCTGGGAATAGCTTGAGTTTGGCATCAAAGAGTAGTACTTTTTGACCAGGGTGAAAGATCTTTCTGGATATGTGCTTGTCGTGAAAGGCCTTAACCCACTCTTTGTAAATTCGTGAGTTCTCATACGCATTATGATGTAATTCATCAATCTTGCTCTTTTGAAGCTTTCTGTGGGTTCCTGCCTTAGAAAAATCTAGGTTGCAGTTCTATACTGCCCAATAGGCTTTGTGCTCTAATTCGACGGGGAGGTGACATGCCTTCCCGTACACCAATCTGAAGGGAGACATACCTAATTGGATTTTGTGGGCGGTCCTATAAGCCCACAAAGCTTTCAGAAGTTGGGATGATCAGTCTTTCCTGTCAGGTCGAACAGTAACCTGGAGGATTTTCTTGATCTCCTGATTTGATAGCTTAGCTGGACCATTAGTTTGGGGGTGGTACGGAGTAGAGATTCTATGTGACACCCCGTATTTGGTCATAGTGACCTGAATTGAGCATTAGTGAAATGGGTCCCTCCATCAGAGATTATTGGACGTGGAATCCTGAACTGTGACAAGATGCTCTGATGAATGAATTTGATAACCACCTTATAATCATTAGTTAGGGTTAGAATGGCTTCGATCCATTTGGACACATAGTCAACAGCGAGTAGAATGTACTCGAAGACATCTGAAACAGGAAAGGGTCCCATAAAATCAATCCCCCATACGTTGAAGATTTTGCATATAAGAATCAATTGTAAGGGCATCATATCACTATGGCTCATTGATGTAAACATGTTTACACTATTTAAGATGTCTATTTATGCTTTCTCTTAAGCATAGGATTGCATTGCATACTATAAATATTGCATAACATGTATCATCTTGCATTTAGATTAGTTTGAATAAAATGGAGGTTAATTGTCTCCTTTTATGTTCATGGATAGGGCAAACTTTTTATCGGGGCCTTGGATCGAAGATCCAACCGTACAGATGTGATCAGGGCGACGATTGGAGTTCAACGACTCCAAGATCGCCCTAATCAGACATCTGTAGCATCAGATAGAGATTGGGGAACCCTAAAAGATCAAGGGCTAAGATGGTGTAAATTCGTATTTCAAACAACAAATCCGACTGCATGGATGGATTCGGATCGACGATCGCAGCCTAACGGCGCAAAATTGACTCAATCCAATACCCGTGGCACCATCTACATCATCTAGAAGATGGACGGCCAAGATGGCGCCACGTGGTGCCATCTCAGCCATCCATCTCAGCCATCCAACCGGCCCTCAGGACCGTCACTACCTCTCCAAAGAAGATCCAACGCGCGATCTGGGTCATTGGATCTTGATCCAACGGCCATGAGCACAAGCCGCTTAAAACATTCGTGCGACACAATCCACCGCACAGCGCAGCGGTCACGAGTCAATGCGCGATCACAGGACGCGAGTTCGACTCGCAATCTGTGGTGCGCACGCAATTAATTTCGACCGCTTGATCGGCTGTGGACGGCTCGGATCGCCCGATCGGGTGCATGCGCTATTGCACGCCACGCCTCATGCGGGATCGTATGCGCAGGCGTGCAGTTAAGCTCAGGTGGAGCAGGCGTGAGAAGCGCTCTCAACCGTTCGATCTCATGATCGAACGACTGAGATTCAGAGAACGTGGGTGGCATGGGAGGTGAGCGGGCACGCGGGCGCTGCCCACTACGCCCACGATGGGACTTTAGCAATGGTTTTATCCGTCACTAAAGACCCCTGATTTAATGATTTTCAAATTAAAATGACCAAATTACCCTCACTCCTTGCAACTATAAAAGGAAACCCCCTCCACATGAAATTTTCATCCCTTCCTTCTCTTCTCTCCCTCTCCAAAGCTCAAGAGAAGCTTGTCCCACACTTGGGATGCTTCTCGCGAGATAAAGTCAATTTTTCGTCCCCCTTTCGGAAGCGGATCCCGCGACGACGATGACGTGCTGCCCCATTCTCATTCTTCCTACTTCGCCCTCCTTCGTCCAGCTCTGTCCTCCTTCATCCAGGCGTCGTCCCGTCTGGCTCGTCCTCCAAGCGACCGTCGAGGAGGATATTTCTCTCTATTCTTTTTACTGCTTTCTAGAATAGATTTACTGCTTTCTAGAATAGATTTACTGTTTTCTAGTGTAATCATTTTCCCGCTTTCTAGTCGTAATGTTTAGTGCAACGAACAATCTTCTGATAATGAATTCCTTGTTTATTCTACATCTCTTTTTGGTTTTTGTTTGTAATATTCTCTCTTTCTCTTACTCTCTCTCTTATATTTATTGTAAATAGTTAGATAGTTCTAAATAATTAAATTACTTCGTGACAAATAAAACAAACGCGTGTTTTTAAATCAAACGTCCACTTCCCTGTGTTCGACCTGGGATTTTCATTCCGGTATAAATTTTATTTGTTGAACACGAGTTCTTCGCTTTCAAACTACAACGACAGGTTTTCAAAACCAAACACGATAGCGTAGCAACTTGCTCGTTCAACACTCATGTTGCTTAAGGTCTGGCAACGAGTACATGCCCTACAATGATTGTATGCGTCTTTGAAAATTGTGGACCAATAGAAGCCGCACTGGAGGACTTTCGCTGTGGTTTTATGACCTGAGAAGTGTCCACCGTATGCTTGGGCATGGTAGAAGGACAGGATGTCCTGAATTTTCGCTCCCGCAACACATCGTCGAATGATTTGATCAGCACCGATGAGGAAAAGATATGGGTCTTCCTAGAAGTAATACTTGACATCGGAAAGCAATTTGTCCTTCTTGGCCTTCGGCCAATCGGACAGGATCTGATGTGATGCCAGGCAGTTTACTATATCAGCAAACCATGGAAGCCCTGTACTGATAGTCAGGAGGTGCTCATCAGGAAAATGTTCTATAATGGGTCTGGAAGGGTCGATAATATCAGAAGGAAGGCAGGACAAGTGATTAGCTACCATGTTCTGTTTTCTCGCTTTGTCACGAATCTCGAGGTTAAATTCTTGCAACAGCAGGATCCAGTGGATTAATCGAGGTTTCGCATCCTTCTTTGCAAGGAGATGACTCACAGCTGTGTGATTAGAGTAAATGATAACACGGGAACCCAGAAGATACGATCTAAACTTTTCTAGGGTAAATACTATGGCTAGCAGCTCTTTCTCAGTAACTGTGTAGTTACACTGAGCCTCGTCAAGTGTCTTACTAACCTAGTAGATGACCACGGGTTGCCCGTCAATTTTCTGCCCAAGTATTGCTCCTACAGTAAAATCATATGCATCGCACATGATCTCAAAGGGTTGAGACCAATCAGGGGATTGTAGGATCGATGCTTGGGCAACTCGATCACGGAGGATTTCAAATGCTTGAGTCCATTCCTTGGAGATTTCGAAAAGAACATCCTTAGATAGTAGAGTGGTCAGGGGGTGTGCGATTTTTGAGAAATAAGGAATGAATCGACGGTAAAAATCGACGTGCCCCAGAAAAGATCAGATGTCCTTGATCGAGCTAGGCACAAGGAGTTTGGAAATCAAATTCACCTTGGCTTGATCGACTTGGATGCCTTTTTCTGATATGAGATGTCCCAGGACAATTCCTTCAGGCACCATGAAATGGCTCTTTTCCCAGGAAAGAACCAGATTCAGGTCAATGCACCGTCTGAGGATCCGGACCAAGTGTAGGAGGCAATCGTCAAATGATTCTCCAAAAATTGAAAAGTCATCCATGAAGACTTCCAGATAATCACCTACCATATCTGAGAATATGGCAACCATGCACTGCTGAAAAGTAGCGGGTGCATTGCAGAGACTGAACGGCATCCTTCGGAATGCGTATGTCTCGAAGGGGTAGGAGAAAGTGGTCTTTTCTTGGTCCTCAAGATGGATTGCCACCTGGTTATAACCAGAGTACCTGTCCAAAAAGCAGAAGAACCTATTTCCCGCTAGTTTCTTGAGGATCTAATCAATAAATGATAGTGGGAAATGATCCTTCTTTGTGGAGGTGTTGAGTCTTCTGTAATCAATGTAGACTCTCCACGAATTCCCTACATGGGTCAGTATGATTTCTCCGATTTCAGTCGTGATTACATTGAGTCCTACCTTCTTAGGCACAACTTGGATTGGACTCACCCACCGATTGTCGGAGATCGGGTAGATGATCCCTTCATCTAACCACTTGATGATCTCCTTTTTCATGACCTCATGCAGATTAGGATTCAAACATCTCTATATTTCACGGGAAGGTCGTGTGCCCTCTTCAGTGTAGATACGGTGTGTGTAGTAGGAGGGGCTGATACCAGTCAAATCATCAAGAGTCCATCCAATGGCTCTTCGATGTTGCCGGAGAACAATAATCAGATGAGATTCCTGATCAGGTGTGAGTCTAGAGTTGATAATCACAGGAAACGTCTGATTGGAACCCAAAAAGACGTACTTAAGATGGTCGGGAAGAGGCTTGAGTTCCAAAAAAGGGTTATCAGCAGTAGTAGGTGGTTCAAGGTGTATATCAGTAGAAAGAAAAGGAGTTACGGGTGTGTCTAAGTCTAGTTTGGACTCCTCTAATTGAGGATTTTGATCCTCTTGTGGTTGATCAGAAGTCGTCAGGTTTTCCTCAATATACAGATCGTCAACCATAGCCTTGATGTCACATATTTGTTCTATAACACCGCAATTAATCCCTTGTTGGGCCTTAAAGACGTCAATCTTTAATGTTTGGTTTTCGAATTTCAGTTCAATTTGGCCCTCCTCACAATTTATGTTGGCCCTAGCAGTGGTTAAAAAGGGTCTCCTAGTATAATTGGTGTATCTCTCGGATTTTCTAGAGCATCCATATCCAAGACTACAAACTAGCAGTGGTTAAAAAGGGTCTCCCTAGTATAATTGGTGTATCCCTCGGATTTTCTAGAGCATCCATATCCAATACTACAAAGTCCACCGGGAAATAGAAATCCCAAACCCTAACAATGACATCCTCAAGAACTCCTTTAGGTGACTTAATAGATCGATCAGCCAACTGTAATGTACCTTTGTCGGTTTAAGCTCAGATTCCTCAAGGTGGCCAAGTAGGGATGTAGGTATTAGGTTTATGGAGGCTCCTAGATCTAATAAAGCTCTATCAAATTGGGTATCACCAATTGTATAGGAAATCAAGGGAGCACCTGGGTCTTTGGCCTTAGGTGGGAGTTTGCTCAATATTACAGAGCTGGCTTGCTCTTACAGTACGATTGGACTCCCACTTTTGGTTTGCGGCTTACGTTTAGGTGTACACACGTCTTTCAGAAATTGTGCGTAAGCCGGTACATGGCGGATTACATCCATCAAGGGGATGTTTATCTGGACCTGTTCAAAGAGCTTGACCAGGTCCTCCTCAAATGCCATGGCTTTGGTTGTCCTCTTTCCCTTGGTCAAGGCCTCGGGAAATGGAACCTTGGATGGTTGCTCTAGAATAGGTCCAGGTTCTTAATCTGGGACAGGGGTGTCCTGGATAACTATCCTCGGGCTTGGGTTAACACTACCAGGCTTAAAGTGGCTTGGGTAAGGTGGGTCTTGTGTTGCTTTGCCACTACAGGTTGTTACAAAATTCAGTCCTGCCTGGTTTTGGTTCAGTGTCAGTAATATAGGTGGCTGCTGCTGAAATCTCGAATATGATGTCGAAGCTTCCATCTCGTCGAGTAATGGAACAAAAGGGGCCTGATAAATCATGTGGGCTTGGCTTGGATTTGGGTTCATAACGTGCCTCTTGTTCGGCACGTTATTTGGATTTGGTAGAGGTTGCGAAGGGAGTATGCCAGGTTGGTGGGAATTTGCCATCTGGGCGAGTTGATTGCGAACCTCTGTGATCTCATCTTTGTGCTGTTTTTGCATAACCGCATTCGTCTTCTGAATGTCAGCTAAAGTTTGAAGGATGAGAGTCATTTGATTTGTTTGAGTTGGCCCAGATTGATAGGTGGGGTTGAACCGAGGCTGAGGCAGCTGGTATGGACTTGGAGCTTGTGGACGGGGTTGATATGATGGTCTTTGATTATTTCCCGCCCATAGGAAATTGGGATGATTCCACCATCCAGGGTTATAAGTAGTAAAGAATGGGTCATTCTAGATGGCATTGAGGTCCTCGCAGGTCGGAGGAACCTCAGAAAAGTCAGAGTACGAGGGTTCAGAGTTCCCCCAACTAGAGTAGGCAGGATCAGAGTTTCCTCTGACCCTAGAGTCAAACAGGGGTGGATACGAGTCCATCCCTTGAGAAGATCGGTGATAGATGTTATGCACAGCTTCCCTCCCAGAGGGCGGCTATGCAAATGGGTTTTGCGTAGAGGTGGCTCGCTGTAGATGTCGGGTTAGCTCATCCACCTTTTTCTCAATGATAGAGACCTTGTCCAACTGACTCGTCATCAATTACAAGTCGACGAATGCGGACAGGCCCTACGTCTTGTGTGCTTCCCTTGGATTCGTCGATGCACGGGCATTCGTCTGGTCGAATAAGCCCATGGAGTCATTATTGATGGAGTTCTCTCACATATTCTCGAGAATCTCCCACACAGTGTCTTCATGTTGACCCATGATATTTCCTCCGCAGGTTGCATTGACGAATAAGCGGATATCTTCATGGAGTCCCTGGTAAAAAGACTGGACTTGTTCCCATTTAGGAACTCCATGATGGGGGCACTTTCGCATGAGATCCAGGAAACGGTTCCATGCTTCATGAAGGGGTTCTCCAGACTACTGGGTGAAGTGTGTGATCTAGTGTCATAAGGCATTCGTCCGACCAACTGAGAAGAACTTTTTCAGAAACTCGGATTGTAGTTCAACCCATGTGTTGGTTGGATGTGTTTGAGTCTGATACCAGTGAGCTGCTTTGTACATGAGAGAGAAGGAGAACATCTTCATGAGAACAATATCTCAATTTTGGACATCTAACCTGAAGGTCTGGGCCAGATGTTTAAGTTGTTTGATGTGCTAGAAGGGATCCTCGGAATTAAGCCCATGAAACTTTGGAATATCATGAATCATGTTGGGCTTGAGTTTAGAATCAGGACCTCCAGCTAGGATTTGGACTCGAGGTTTGATTACCACCGTAGCGAGATTGTAGTGATCTTACATCATAGGACGCTGCGGTGGGTTAACAAAGGCTTGAAATAAATCATTAAGGCGATGGAGTTGGTTCTCAAGGTTATTCTCTTCTTCTACAGGTTGTGCCATGATGATGGAAGAAGGAGAATTGGGTTCAGATGAATCAAAGATGTCTATGTGGTGGGGTTGCTGCACAAACACGGAAGTCGAGGCCTGGCCTCGATGGGAGTGAATCACTAAAGGAGGCCTCAAGGATGGTCTTAAGGACCTCCTACCGAACATGCATTGATGGTCTGGATGAGAGTAGAATGTGATGGACCTGATTAGCCCATAGTTGTGGGCTATTTAAGTATTTAAGTGACTAGATATTAGGTTAATTTTAACATTTATTTAGCATAAATTAGGATGTAAATAGATTAATTCATATTTTTAATTTAATTACATAATCCATGCATTGCATTCATATTTTAAGTGCATTTAGAATTAGCTTAGAATGGCATTCATCTAATTAGTTAACCAATTAGGTACATTATTTTCGTTAACATAAAAGTTAAGGGTATGTATATAAATAACCACAATATTTTAACATTATTTTCTTTATTCTTCTTCTCACAGGAACGGCTGCATTTCCTTCGGTTGCCGCTCCAAGCTGCCGCAATGAAACCTGCATTCAAGGACGAGCGGAGAATGTGGATCAGCTCCCGCCTCTCCGTTCAAATCTATGCAAGCGGCTACAAAAGGAGGAGGGAGGCAGCCGAGCTCGGAAGGCCTCCACCAACGACCCACCACTGTGCAGAGAGATCTTCTTTCTTTCATTCCATACCGTCGGCCTCAACCGTGGCGACGAGTCTCCACCACCATGGGCGTCTGGTGTGACAGGCCACACCGCCATCCAGAGCTCGTTCGCATTATCGTGAGCACCTTAGCGTGCATCTCCCTCACCGTTGTCACCAACAACCACCGCCGCAGCCTCTATGCAATCACCTCCTCAGTCACTTAAGACATCCGGGAAATTTCCCGGACGTCTGAAGCCACCCCCACCACTCCAGCCGCATGCAAGGCGTGCACAGCCTCCAGCCCTCACCCACTCACCTTCCGCCTGCAACCTCACCGTTCACTCCCGCTCACCTTCCGCCTGCAGCTGCACCCGCACAACCACAATCGCCCACGCACCCACGCTTCCCACGCCTACAGCATCTCACTGCTCACGCCCGCACCACCACCCCCGCGCCTGCAACCTTCATCTGTGTGCACCCACGCCTGCAGCAACCGCGCTCACAGGCGGCAAGTGCACACCCACGCCTGCAACCTCACCTGCGCTCAACACCAACAGGCCGCGCGCGCGCCCACGCCTCCCGCCAGCTGCGGCATTCTCCCGCGCCTGCACTGCCTCCCGCACCGGCAGCACCTCCCGCCAGCAGAACCGCGCTCACCGCCAACAGTGTGCGTCCACGCCTCTAGCCAGCGTGCAGCATCGGCCGCAGTGCACCCCCACGCCGCAGCAATCCTTTCACGCCCTCCAGCCAGCGCGTGCACCGCCCGCCAACAATAGCTGCAGCCACCTCCGTCGGAGCTCGTCCGGCCGGCTCCGGCCGCCGCGTGACACGCCGCCACCACCACTTCAAAGCCCTCGGTCCAAGGGACTTCCTCCGAGCTTCCCGCTTCCGGCCGTCCACTCCTTGTCGCGCACAGCAAAGGGGAAAAAATCCCCTATTTTGCTACAGTAACATGGCCATTAAAAATTACATTTTCTACCATTGTCAACTTTTAATAATATTTTATTGATTCTGCATTGCGACAAATATCCTCTAGTTACTCAGAATTGCTATTTCAGCATGATTTTTTGATTCAACCTTAATCTGAAGGCAATTTTGGCTTGATTCTTGTCCAAACTAACTACGAACCAACGTTTTTAACTGGTGCGAATTTAAATACGTCATTGCCTCCCTGTGGATATGACCCGCTCTTCTGCGAGTGCTTATTTCTTTTTAAACATTGATTAGTCGATTTTTCCACCACATAAAACTGCAAACGACTTTAAAGCGGACAATTGACTCGTCAGGACCCAATCAAGGCACCCAAAAATTTGGATGACTATCAAGGTTCGGGGTGGATGATACCTCTTAGTCAGAAAGTCATCCACCTGAGAAATACCTGGGTAGCCAGAGAGGGAGAATCCCACAAAGACCCCTACACAGTAGAGTGCCCCCACGAGTTACAGGGTTTCCCTGACCTGACCTCTCTTGTCACTGATGTTCCAGGTAGACCAGAATGGGGACTTTGACCTCTTAAGTCTATCAGTTTTATTAAAGAGCAAGGGTGCTTAAGATTTCTCTTGAACTTTAGAGCCTGAATTTTAGAGTTTTCTTGAATAAATCTCTTCAACCAAGGCTTAGGCACACCTCTTTTTGGAGAGTTTAATTCTTGCTTATGACAGTGTGTCTCTAAAACCCTAGACTGAAATCCTTAATTTGGCTCTAATCTTGGTCCAATTTAGTTTGTCCAATGTAGTATCTAGGGCTCAATCAAGAATGTGGTAGTCCTAGTTACCTTAAATGGGTGCACAAATCAGGCAACTTGGTGAATTAGCTAGAAATGGAAAGCAAGTAGCCCTAATTGATTTTATCTTTTTCTTCCTTTTCAGAATGAGGGGCATAAGAGAAAGAGATTAATCAGAAGTTACCTGCCTCAGGCGTGTTTGATGTGCGGCTGTCTTTCATTGAATCTTCTTCCTTGAAACAATCACAACAAAGAGATATAGCAAGTTAGTACCAAATCAGTAATTTGTAATCAAGAATTCTAAATTGCCCGTTGCTCCTTAACAACGGCGCCAAAATGTTTATCGCACTGAATCGGGTTTTAAGAATATCGCGTTGTAATATAGCCGAAAAAGTGTTCAAAACAAATACAATTTTATTACTCGAATTTAAAGTCCGAGGTCAAACACAGGGAGCAAATTAGGATTTTGAAATCAAGATTACAACTTAGAATTTAAAAGAATATGTAATAATATCAATGTCATAGTGCAAAAAGATAGGAGTAAATGTAGAGCACAAAATACTAAAGAAACCAATGTATATGAATGAAACTCAAAATTGGACGTCTGATTTGTAAATCAGACGTCTTAAAATGATGATGCTACAGTGCTTCTTCTGTCGGCTACCTTTGGCTTCAGTCTTCTTCTTTCTTTCTCTTCTTCTTTATCTCTCTTCTTCTCTGTTCTTTGGCTTCTCCATCTTTCTCCCGATTTTGCCTTGGCTTCTGCGGCTCTTTTCTTAAGCTTAGCCTTTCCTTTAGCTTCCTCTACCTTCTTCTTCTTCTTTGGCTTTCTTCTTTCTCTCTCTCTACCGGCTGCCTCTCCTTTTCCTTGATGCCTTTTCTTCCTTCAGCTTCTTTCTCTTCCTTTCTCTGCCTTAGCCTCTCTGCAACTCTTTTCTTTCCTTCAGCTCCTTTCTCTTCTCTTCTTTAGCCCTTAACCTTCTCCTTCCTCTTCTTTAGCTTCGCTTCTCCTCTTCTTAGCCTGCAGAGCAAAACCTACCCCCTACCTGCGCAAACTCTCCTCACCCTTCTCTCTTAGGTTCTGCTCTCCCAGAGCCATGCTTCTCGGGTAATTGGGTCGGGTACGCGCTCGGGACCAGGCCCACCGGCGTGCGGTGGTGGGCGAGGTGTGCTAGTCGGGTCAGGTCAACCAGGTCTGCGGGGCATGGTCGCGGACGAGGCGGTCTAGTCGAGTGAGAGGGACCTTACCCTGTAAGTTGGAGGTGATAAGCCTCTGGCAGGAATTCAACTTATGCGGGCGTGGCGCCTCTTCCAGTTCTGAGGTGGGACTATCTTCCCACCTTCTTTGTGTGAGCCCACAGTAGAGGTGCTCTCGTTGATTGCGGCAGCTGTGACTACCTTGACTCTAATTGGCAGCTTGGAGTCGTGTGCGAAGACGTTCCGTGCAACCTGGGGCTGGCACGGCCTGGAGCTCCTACAAGCAAGCTCTGAGCTTTGCTTCAATGGTCGATGACCGTCTGCACCTGAAATCACCACAACGACCTCGTGGCCACGTCAGAATGTTCAAGGAGCTTCGTCGAGGCACGACGAGTGTACAGCAGTGGTTGGTGTGGCATGGGAACGCCTGAGTGAGCGTGCCTTGTGTTTCGCGTATGTTTTATCGGGTTTTTAACGATTATCACGTTGTAGTATAGCTGAAAAAACATTCAAAACAAATAAAGAGTTTATTACTCGAAAATTGGAGTATCCGAGGTCGAACACAGGGAGCAATCTAAGTACTTTTAAAGACTTGAGAAAAAAATTGATTCAATGAGAGAATTATAAAAATGAATTACTAAAAAGAATAGAATTGGACGTCTGATTTCTGTATCAGACATCTTAAAATGAAAGTCTTCTTCTTCTTTGGCTGTTCTTTCTCTTCGTTTGCTGTTGCGTGCCTCTGATCTTCTTCTTCACTGTTCTTCTTCTTCTTCTTCTGCCTTGCCTCTTTCTATTTCCTCTGCAGTATCTTCTTCTTCTTTCTTTCTTCTGTTCTTCCTTTTCTTTCTTTCTTTCTCTTGCTCTTCTTTCTCCTTCTCTTCTTCTGAGTCCTTCTTCTAGTCCTTCTTCTGAGTTCTCTTTTTCCTTCCTTCTCTTTTCTTCTGCACGGCCTCTCTTCTTATGCTTCTTCTCTGCCTTGCCTTTTCCTCTGCTTAGCCTCTCCTCAGAGCTTCTTCCTTCTCTTTCCTGCGGCTAAGTACTTAGCCTTTCTCCTTCGCGCTCTGTTCCTGCACACAAGGCACAGCAAAACCTAACCCTTCCCTCTACCCGCACGTATCTCTCTCTCTACAAACCGCTCATAGGAAGCTCTCCTAGAGCGGGGTTAATGGGTCAGGTTGCGTACTTGGGACCAGGAGCACCGGCGTGATATGGTGCACGAGGTGTGATCGGTGGTGTCAGGTCGGATCCCGCCAGGTCCGCGAGGTGAATCCGCGGACGAGGCGGGTGTGATGGGCAAGGGACCTCACCCCAGTGGATTCGGAGGTGATTAGCCGTATGCACAAAATCAATTTAAACCAGTGCAGTGCTTTGTGAACTTACGATGTGGGACTAACTGGTTGCTTCTCCTCGTGCGCACTCGTAGGAAGACCTCTTCACAATCTCCTCAACTGTAGCCTCGATTCTCGTCGGTTGCTGGCTGGTTGCCTTCGTAGGAGTCTCCCCAATCCGCAGCAGCTGAAAGCCTGGAGCTCTGAAGCCTGGAGCTTGGAAGAAGCTGCTTCAAGGTGGCTTTAATGGCGGTCGAGCCTCAGAACCTGTCAGACACAAATACGGCCTCTCGGCCTAATCAAACTACTGGGGAACCTTCACTGTGGCACGACGAAGGTGTTGAGCTGTGCGGAAGGCCGCGGGGCGGCCTAGGCATGCGTGCCTAGGTCGTCCTGTTGCCGAAAAAATGGGTGTGTTCGGTGGCGTGTTGAGTGAGTGCAGAGGGACTATGGAGGGGAGGAGGGCGTTCAGTGTGATGAGGCGGAGCTTCTGGGACGGTCGGCGAGTTGTGTGGAGCTGCGGATCGATGGGGCAACTCACTGGAGGGTGGCCGGAGACGGGGAAGGTGATGGTGGTCAGGGACAGTCGAGGGTTGGTTTGAATGAAATAATGTGGGGAAAGGAAAGAGGGGAAGATGGGGAGTAATTATAACCTACTTGCATGGACGAAGGGGGCCGGAGAGGCGAGTAGTCGTATCGACTGTTGTCTGAGAAGAAACACCCAGAGGGAGAGAGTGGCGATGAGGAAGTGGGCAGGGAGGCGTGCACTTGGTGCGGCGCGACGCAGGAAGACGAGACAAAGCTGGCTCTGCTGCTGGTATGGCAGTAGAGCGATGAGAAGGAGGAGGAGTGGTCACCGGAGCTTGTGGGTTTCCTGCCGGAGAGGGAAGAGAGGAATTTTTTAGGGTTTCTCCGCCAAGACAACTCTGCTTCAAGTGGCTGGTCCAAGTGTTTCTTTTAAAGGCGCAAGCAGAGGGTCAGATGCACAGAGGGTGAGCAAAGCTCTCACCGGAGGTCGCTGCAGGTACAATACCCATACCTATCGAGCGTTCGCACGAGAGGTATGGTGCGAATCAGGGCATGGGGGGCTGCCCAGGCAGTAGGGGACTTCTTAGGGAACCCCCCTTTCATATCTGAGAGCAGCTCCCTGGGGAAGCGAGGAGAAATCCTCCTCGAAACTTCCCCGGAGTATGGGTCTTCTGCTGCATTGGCAGAGGGATCAGAATGCAGAAAGTGACAATAAAAGTTGGGGGGTTTTCGCAAGGGTTTTCAAAAGTTAGGGGCCAAAATGTAATTGGGTGGACTATTTTGCAAAGTAGGTCAAGATGACCTTCCCTTAGGTCCAAATTTTGGTAAAAACCTAATTTGGACCTAAGGAATCCAATGGTGAAGTTGGATTTTAGGTTTGACAATGTTTGACTAGATATTTTGCATAAAAACCCAATTTAGGTCAACTGATGAGCTAGGACCCTAATTTAGGTCAAACTAGGTTCCAGAGGCCAAATTGAATGTTATAAACCTTAGGAGATATTTTTCCATGATTTTCAGAGGGTTTATTTGATCCTGACTGGAACCTTGTTGAAATAAGCATGTCTGTTTTAGGGTTACCAAATGTCATTTAATTCCTAGATTGCACATGAACCCATTTCTGATTGATTCAACCCACTTTTTATCTTATTTAGACCATTTGAACTATGCTCTATCTTTGAGAAATTCCGTTTATGTACTGCAATGGTAAAATTGCAGTTTTAACCTTTATTTCATGTTTTCTTCTCAGAACACTTATTCCTCCAATTAAGCCCTCTTCTAAGTCATGTAGGAGCTTTTATTCTCTTTATTAGGTCAAAATGAGCTAGTTATGGCTCATGATGAGGCTCTCATCATACCCACATGCCTAGCTTTTGCTAGTCCCTTAGCAAAAACTCAAGGTGTCAACCCTTGTTCTTGACCATGAAGTTCTTAATGATTTCAGATAAGTGCTTTTTCATTTGAAACCTAGATTAGGTTAGAATGCTAACCATAGGCCTAAAAGGTACTCTAGTACCAACCAAGATCCAGATCTGTCTAGCCTCAGCCTCAGTCCTTAGCAAAGGTTTTTAAGGCCCACAAGAACTAACCGAAGGTCTATTGGACTTTGTGGTTAAAGCACCCGTGCTTGAAATAATTTTAGCCCTGGCTCAGTTCGCAGTGTGTTTTGTAAGAAAGAGAGATAGAAGATTTATCTGTTTGGAGAGTTTTCTCTCTCTTTTTCTTTTTAATTCTAGCTTAGGATTGGCTTTTCAACATGGTCTGTATCAGAATCCTTGTTCCCATCATCAATCCTTAAGGGTTCCTGGCAATCGATGCTTCGAGATAGCACCGCCCATGGCAACCCTCGGAACCCTGGCTATTGAGATTTCGAGATAATCCCATCCATGGTGTTCCGTGGCTGAATTCAGACCCTGGCAATTGACACTTCGTGATAATGCCATCCATGGAATCTAAACCAGCAGAGTGCTTACATGCCCCCAATAGGATATGTAAATATCCTAAAAGACAAGCACTGAGGAGATGATATTTTGTTACGCATCTTCAAGGGGAATTTCCCACTTCTCCATTCTGGGAACTCATCCAAATCAACTTGTGTTGATCGGCCGCTCCTACTCTAGATGTGATTTTCAGAATCTTGCGACGCTTTTGCGTGATTTTGATTTTTACGCTTATTGAACCAGGCTATGTGTGGGGTTAGGGTGCTTAGGTTACTGAGTCCCATAAACCAAAAGTTAGTTAATGAGGCCAAATACACCCTAAGCCTTGGACCTAATACTTAAGCTTTTCATTTTCCTCAACCTCTTGAGGAATGTCTAGATCTTAATGGGTACTAAGAGTCTATCCAAGAATGCCTAAGGTTTGCGTTCTTACTAATCTCACTATGCACTTTTCATTTCTTTTCTTGAATGAGGTCTAGAACTTAGGTTAATTCCTTAGTTTCTTACTAATGACTATTTTTTTTCTTTTTCATTTTGTGCTCCTTTTTAGGCATCTTACTCTTTTCCTCCTCTCATTTTGTATGACCCTGAATTGTTTCTCCCCTCCTTCAAGTCTTTTTTTTTTTTCAAAAAATTTTTAATTTTTATGGTGTTTTTGGCGAATGTGAATTTTTTTGTTTAAAACCTTTTCTTACAAGTTTTGCACTTTCATACTCCCCCATGCCTAAGATTTGCAATGTCCACATTGTGACTTAGGGGGTTTCGATTTCAGCTTAGTTCATTCATTAGGACAGGTGTGTGGTGAGTGAATGGGTCGAAATGACTTGTTGCAAATGATTTCTAATCTCGGGTAGGGATACCTGAGGTGAAGTCGGCTGTTCTAATGGATGAATCCTAATATGAATTCCGCATAGAAATGTCAGAAAAGGTTTCGGATTTTTCAAAGAATGACGGGTTGCCTCCCGTTGAGCGCTAAATTTGATGCCTTCAGCCAAGCGAAAAATGGAATGGAGAGGGAATGGTCAAATCAGCGGAGTTTTGCATAACAAACACCTTGATCAAGAGCCTGGTTGGTCCAACCAGGTGCTTGTTCAGATCAACAGGCTGATGATGCAGCCCAAACCCAATCAATCTGGTGGGTTGATAGATGTAGATCAAGAGGTGAGGAACCCACCATAGACTATAAAGCTCAGATGGATGTGGAAATGTGAATGCGGGGTTTGGCTGAGTCAAGTCAGCCTGGTCAGGGCAGGGACCCGTATCATAATCAGTGAATGACGCTGAAACCCTACAGGGGTGATCAGAGAATGATGGAGCAAGGTCTTTTGTCTGATCAGTGTTCACAACCCGATATAGATGTGGAATTGCAATCGGCTCGGTGATAGGTGAATCTGAATAGAAATTGAGTCCGGTTGTGGGTCGGGGTTGAGAAGAGGTTTTGATCAGTTCTGTGTGTGTGGAAGAGGTGGCTTGAATGAGAATTGTGTATGAGGGCTCTTCTAGAAACGAATGACAGGTGGTCTCTTGTAGAGAGTCCTCTAGGTAGTTATCAAATGCCTGAAGAGTGTCTATAGGATGCAGAAAATCTAATTTGAGAAAAGATTTGAATTCTGGGTTGCAATCACTCTTGGCATTTTGTGGTTTTGGCTTCTGAGGATCAAAAAGAATTACTTCCATGATCCCAAGAAGCGAGATCTCAGAGTCAAAGTCAGAGAATGAGTCATGTGGGCTGAGGTCGTAGATTGGCCCGGTGTGTTTAGGAAGGGGAGTCTCTTCGAAGTTGTCAGAGAGTTTGCAAAGATTCAGTTCTAAATGAGATTCACAATCATGAATTCCACCATAGTATAAATCATCTGATGTAGAATCAGCAGCCTGGCTGGGGTCTAGCCTATATGTCAATTCTGAGTTTAAAAAGATGTTCTATCTAGGCTCAAGTACCAAGTTGGTAGGATAGACCCAATTGAAACCCCACTCATCCAACTCCTCGATTTTTGTATCGTAAATTGGCATATCTTCTGGAAAATCAATCAGATTTCCTGAGGATGTTGGAGAAGGACACTCATCAAATAGAGGCCCGGAATCATATTCTTTAAAAATTTGATCTTTCTCATATGGGGCCTTATAATCTTCCTAATAAGTTTCGGATCTAGATTCTAGGTTTAGGATGCGGGTAGGATTACTAGAATCAAAGTCCGAATAAACTTCGAAGGTCACCTTATCAAAATAAGGGGCGGAATTTATACCCTCAAGAGGTTCACTTCTAATCTTATTATTGCAGGAGTCTTGGAATTCTAAGCTTGGCGATTTATGGTCTAGGGTTAGCTTAGCATTGTGTTCTCCTGCAACTTCCCAACCTAATTTAATGTTGTCTTCTATCTGGGTTGGGAATCTATAACCACCCTGTGCCTCAGTCCCGAGGTCTGGGAAACCGGATTGATCTTTAGTACTGTTCCAAGATGATTCATCCTCTGTTTCTGGTGTATACGGGTATTTTTGGTTGATAGTTTGTTCCAGTAATCTCATCATCTCTACCCGTTTTTCAAGAGCATCTTGGTTTTGTTCCCAAAGTACAGGATTTGTCAAGCATTGAAGGTATTTAGATTTGTGTAATTTTTCTATCTCAATGTATCCTGTTAGGAGTATTTCTCGGGTTGATCCTTTTATGACTTCTGTTAATAGAGTTTGGGCACAGTTTATGATGAAGGCTGTGGTTGTTGGGACATCAACCTGAATGTTTTCTATTGGTTTATATTTGATTCCATAGAACTCAAGGGTTTCCTCAATCATCCTATCTCTCATGGATCTTTGAGATTCAGGTCTCTTGAAGGGTGATGCTAAGTAATTAGGCTGCATATTTGGATCAGGCGGTGAAATCAAAATGTAGAATCAAAAACTTCGATGTAGACTCATGTTGTGCCAAGATGGAAGAAGGTAGACTTGGTTCAGTATCAGAGGAAAGGATTAATGTGGTGGGGTTGCATAAACAAGGGAACTGAGGCTTAGCCTCAGGGAGAGTGGATTTCTAAAGGAGGTCTTAAGGGTGGTCTTAAGGACCTCCTATCGAACATGCACCGAAGGATGTGATGAGATTAGAAGGTGCTGGACCCAATCGAGACACCCAAAAATTGTTGGGTGACTATAGAGGTGCGGGGCAGATGGACCCCTTGATCAAAAGATCGATCACCTGAGAATTACCTGGGCAGCCAGAGAGGGTGAGTCCCGCGAAGACCCCTACACGGTAGAGCGTCCCCACGGGTTACAGGGTTTCCCCCACCCGACCTCTCTTGTCAATGCGGTTCCAGGTAGACCAGAGTGGGGACCTTGACCTCTTAAGTCTACCTTTTTTACTTTAAGATCAAGGTGCTTAAGGTTCCACTTGAACTTTTAGGTATTTTGAGTGAAAAAGTGACCTAATTTTAAGGTTGGTTGACCCAAGGGATCAACTTCACCTCTTGTTCCTTTGAGAGCTTTTGGGTCCTTTCTTTTAAGGTTCAAATGGATTTAAAAGCCTGATTTGCTTGGGGTTCCTCTTGTATAGATCTTTTCAAACAAGGTTTAGGCACACCTCTTTTTGGAAAAACTTTTTTTCTTTTTTTAAGAGGTGTGTGTCTCTAAAAACCCTAGCTTTTCAATCCTTGAGTTGGCTCTAGTTGGTCCAATTTAGTTGCCTCAGAATTTAGTATCTAGGGCTCAATCAAGAAAGTTTTAGCCCTAGTTATCTTAGTTGGATGAGCAGTAAAAAATGTGTTGAAATGAAAAATTAGGCAACTTTGATGAATTACTAAGTATGAAACAGGTAGCCCTAAGTTAATTCTTCTTTTGTTCCTTTTCAGACTTTGAGGGAGTTAAGAGAGGGTTAATGAAGATTACCTGTTCCTTGGAGTATCTGTTGTGCAGCTGCTCTTCTTTTCTCTGCTTTCCCTAAGATAAGCACAATAAAAGAGATGAATTAGATCAAATATTGGATCAAAAGTTATGATCAAAAGCTTTAAAAGTGTCCGTTGCTCCCCGGCAACGGCGCCAAAAAATGTTTCACGTATGTTTTACCAGGTTTTTAAATATTATCACGTTGTAGTATAGCTGAAAAAAAGTTCAAAACAAATAAAGAGTTTATTACTCGAAAATCGAAATATCCGAGGTCAAACACAGGGAGCAATCTAAGTACTTTTAAAGACTTGAGAAAACAATTGATTCAATGAGAGAATTATAAAAATGAATTGCTAAAAAGAACATAATTGGACGTCTGATTTCTGTATCAGACATCTTAAAATGAAAGTCTTCTTCTTTGGTTGTTCTTTCTTTTCTTCTTTTGCTGTTGCGTGCCTCTGATCTTCTTCTTCTTCATTGTTCTTCTTCTTCTTCTGCCTTGCCTCTTTCTATTTCCTCTGCAGTATCTTCTTCTTCTTTCTTTCTTCTGTTCTTCCTTTTCTTTCTTTCTTTCTCTTGCTCTTCTTTCTCCTTCTCTTCTTCTGAGTCCTTCTGCTAGTCCTTCTTCTTCTTCTTTGGCGAGCCTTCTTCTTCTGAGTTCTCTTTTTCCTTCCTTCTCTTTTCTTCTGCACGGCCTCTCTTCTTCTGCTTCTTCTCTGCCTTGCCTTTTCCTCTGCTCAGCCTCTCTTCAGAGCTTCTTCCTTCTCTTTCCTGCGGCTAAGTACTTAGCCTTTCTCCTTCGCGCTCTGTTCCTGCACACAAGGCACAGCAAAACCTAACCCTTCCCTCTACCCGCACGTATCTCTCTCTCTCTCTGCAAACCGCTCACAGGAAGCTCTCCCAGAGCCGGGTTAACAGGTCAGGTTACGTACTCGGGACCAGGCGCACCTGCGTGATATGGTGCGTGAGGTGTGCTCGGTGGTGTCGGGTCGGATCCCGCCAGGTCTGCGAGGTGAATCCGCAGATGAGGCGGGTGTGATGGGCGAGGGACCTCACCCCAGTGGATTCGGAGGCGATTAGCCGTATGCACAAAATTAATTTAAACCAGTGCGGTGCTTTGTGAACTTACGATGTGGGACTAACTGGTTGCTTCTCCTCGCGTGCGCCCACAGGAAGACCTCTTCGCAATCTCCTCAGCTGCACCCTCGATTCTCATCAGTTGCTGGCTGGCTGCCTTCGCAGGAGTCTCCCCAATCTGCAGCAGCTTAAAGCTTGGAGCTCTAAAGCCTGGAGCTCGGAAGAAGCTGCTTCAAGGTGGCTTAATGGCAGTCGAGCCTCAGAACCTGTCAGACACGAATACGGCCTCTCGGCCTAATCAAACTACTGGGGAACCTTCGCCGCAGCACGGCGAAGGTGTTGAGCTGTGCGGCAGGCCGTGGGGCGGCCTAGGCGTGCGTGCCTAGGTCGTCCTGTTGTCGGAAAAATGGGTGTGTTCGGTGGCGTGTTGAGTGAGTGCAAAGGGACTGTGGAGGGGTGTTTGCACCTCAAAACACGCCTGTAATAACGCCTTCTTGTGCTATTTTCTAGCATTAACATTGCATAATAGGATCCTGTAATCGCATTTGTAAAAACACTTGCATGCATGCATTTAATCAAGAGAGGAAGAGGAGTGAAACAATCGCCTACATAGTTACATTTTTCTTCAAGTGCCTCCTTGCAAAATCACCCTCTTTTTATTTTTCCTCTTGATTTCTTCTTTTCTCTCCTTCCCGCGGCTGCATCCTTCCCGCGGCTGCACTCTTCCCGCAGCTGCATGCAGCAGCCACGCAGCACTTCTTCCCGTCACGTCTCCCTGCCAACGCCGCTCCCTATAGCTGCAACTCGCACACCCTCTCCCTGCTGCAGCCGGCACGCCACTCTCCCCTCCTCTATAAGTAGCTGCAGCTTCATCCTCGCGACGCAGCTGCTGCATCTGCTGAAAAAACCCGCAGCCATCTTCTCCACCGCTTTCCCCTCCCATACGTCGGCCCTCCGTCGAGGAGGCACCCAGCGAGCAGGAGAACCCACTGTGGTGCACACCACCACAGTGGGAGCACCACCGCCCAGCTCTTCAACGAGCCGGTGGGCGTGGTGTTTTCTTTTCTCTTCGTATTCGTCTCCACGCCATTGCTGCCGCTTAAAGCTCCGAAGCTTGAAGCAGCAGCAGCAGCAGCTAAACCGCGGCGACAGCAGCAGCAGCAGCACCCCCCGCCTCCTCCGCGACCTTCCCCGCAGGCGCGCAACCCTCCGCGCGTGCCTGCAAGCCCGTTCCCTACCTCCGTCTCCGTTCTGTCCGCCTCGCAGTTGCACCTGTAGCCGTCCGCCGTGCGCACTGCAGCGGCCGACTACGACCTCGCGCCGCCCCCTGTCCTCCTCCGCGACCCTCCGCGACCACCTGCAGACCTCCTCCACGCTCGCTCCTCCACGCCTTCGCCCGCCCGTCGCCTTCGCGCACGCCTACAGGAACCCTACGCGAAGGCGCGCCCGCACCCGCCGTCTTCAGACGTCCGCCTCCGCCTTCAGACGACGCGGCGTCAGACGTCCGCCGCCGCCAGCAGACGTCTTAACTCGCTGCCATTGTCCGCGCTCTCGATCTCTCCAGCCCGCTCTCTCTCTCTCTGCTGATCTCTCTCTCCCGCTCTCTCTCTCTCTCTCTCTCTCTGTTTTTTTACTCACAGCAACACACACACACACATTCACCGACGCACACACACCTATACCAACACATACACACACACTCACACACTTATAGTAACATATATATACTTATATACATCTATATATAATATATACATACATATATATATATATATACTTATATACATAGTAATATCTATAGTTATGTATACATACATATATATATAATATATATATATATCTACTTATATATATCTATATACTTATACATATACTTATATATATATATATACTTATATACATAGTATATCTATATATTTATGTATACACACACATATATATAATATATCTATATATATATATATATATACACGTATATATATATCTATATACTTATACATATACTTATATATATATACATATATACTTATATACATATATATATATACATATCTATATACTTATATATATACACACACATATATATATATATCTAGATACATATATACTTATATACATATATATATATATATACATCTATATAGTATTATATATATATACTTATATACATATATACATAGCTATATACATATATACATACATATATATATATACATATACACCTATATATATATATATATAATACATATATATCTATATATATCTATACATATATACTTATACATTTATATACATATAGATATATTTACTCATATACATACATATGTACATATATTTTCACGTTATTTACTATACGCTGTATCGCGGGAATATCTGCACCAGTTGCTGATATTCCCTAATACACGCGTACAAAAAAAAGCGTGGTCCCATACATCATCCATCCTCCATCCACACTCCACGCGGCACCTAGTTGTGTTGGTTGCGTCTCTCTAGACGTCGACTGACTCAACATAGTGCTACACTCCATCGCCACCTCCACCCCCACCCCTTTATATATATACTACATATAAATATATATCTATAGCTACTATATTTACTTTCTATCTGTTATCTTCCTTCTTAGTAAAAAGATAAAAAAAAAAGGTATAAAAGTGAAAAGATAATCTTTGATTTGCAGGTACCCCATCTTGCAAGTAGCAAGACGTGTTTTGAAACTCTGTTTTGGCTAAAAGCCAAGGACACAATTTTGAGGGTGTGCCTCAAGAACAAGGATTACCAGAAAAAAAACCTAAATAAGAAAAATAACAAAAACAGAATAAACGAACGGAAGAGACGCGTTTTAAGGAAAACGTAGAAACTCGACTTGAACCCCACTTCCCTGAGTTCGACCCTGGGCCTAAAAGTGACAAGATAAAATCAATTAGGCCAGGTTAAAAATTTTGTAAAGAGATGGTTAGGTCTGAATTAGGTTAACCACTATACACATTTCAACGATAAAAATATCATATTAACAACCTATCCGGGCCGACCATCATAACTTTTCTGGCGCCGCTGCCGGGGAAGGTTGCCTTCGAGTAAGTTTCTATCCAAATCCTTTCAATTTTTCTCTTCCCTCTTCACGGGTATTGTTGTTTTTGGTGTGCAGGTGAACCTGGTGGAAGGAGAAGAAGGCTGACGAAGTCGAGGACGTGAGCAGATCCAAGGCGGGAACGAGAGCGTGAAGACGCCGACATCGCATTGGAGCTTCGCACACATTGCCGAACAAGTAGGTTTTCTTTTCTCATCAAATTAGGGTTAACTTGCCACCACAATAAAAAAAAAAAAAAAATTTAAAACTAAAAACTAGAAAAACTTCTTGGGATTTCTTGAGGGCAAGTGGATTAAAATTAACTTGATTGATTGGTTGTCTTCACTCCCACTGCCCCGGGATTTCCCGCCTTACTTCGCATAGCGAAAATCCGAGAATCTTGATTCTTAGATTTTTCGCCGTGGGAAGTATTCTTTGAGGCAAAGAAAAAGATTGCTTGTATCCCTCTTTTGCCTCACTTATCTTTAATTCAGGATCACATTTTTGGTGGGGAGACTTGGAATTGAGTTGATTCCAACCCCACCACGACTTTTCAAACTTGCCTGTGATTCGATCCTGAATACTTCAACCCCAACAATTTTATTTTCTTTATCTTTTGGTTGAAGCCTTGTGTGTGGAAATCATTTCTGGTGATTGGGAGCACTTGAATTGAAGTGCTTTGGCTCCCTGTCACATTGATATAAAACTGATTCGTGCATCCACACTTAGAAATCTCCATTTAGGGTAGCCCATTGCATTTTAAGCATGCATTAACTAACTGATAATTGAAGAAGGGTTTCTTGGGTTTTAGAAGGAAAACCTGTATTTTTGCAAAAACCCGGAGATTGGTTGAATTGGTAATTCAGCAAAACCCTAAAATTCATACTACTTAAGGCTGAACTCTAAAAACCATTCGCCAATAAAAACTTCAATTCGGGGAGATTTCCCCGTTGCATGCTTGTTCTTACACACTCTTAAAATCAATCACTTGGGCATTACCCGTAAACAACGCCCTTCACATTCCAAAAGCACTTGACCTTAAGCCTCTAATTAAAACTGGTAGTAACTTGACCCTTACTAAGGATTGGAGGTCTAACTACCTGTGTGTAGCGACTACGTGCTGGTGAGAGTTCCCGCGTGCTATCGGGTGTCTAAGACTGGGGCAAACGGCCTTTCAATCTGGCCCGGTGGTTCCGCGGTGCTCTCATTCGGTTCCGTAGTTCGTGATAGTAGGTAACTTAGATCTTTAGGTCTAAGGGCACACTGTAGAGGTTAGGAACTTGACTGTATTGATTTGTAATCAAGTGTACCTTTGCGACGTCATTTCTCTCATCCCTTTTCCCTTCTCATCTCCCCAATTCTTCCTGCGGTAGTGCATGTTTGGGAGGAGGTCACAAAACCCTGAACTATTTGAATTGACTGATAAATCTAGAAAACAAGTCGAATCGTCCTCCTCCTCCACAAACATGGCTGCACGCCCACCCCCAAATCCCGAGGGAGGAAACCGCCCTCAGAACCCACCAGGTGGTGGAGCCTTAGATCCCATAACCCGCCTCCAAGCCCAAATGGAAATGTATAATGAGCAAATCGAAGCCATTCGGGAAACATTGGAGGAAATGCAGAACCCTCCCGAACGGGAGGAGCCTAGGTCTCTTAGCTCTTATCAGAATCCCGCTGCTACAGAGACCATAGGACAAATTCGGGTCCCCATGGGCGGGGATGACTTTGAATTAAAACCAAACATAATTGGCCTAATCAATTTTCACTTTCATGGTCTTGCAAGTGAAGACCCATTTCTCCACTTGGAAGACCTAACCCGACTTGCTGAAACCGTTAAACCAAGAAATGTCGGGTTATCTATAGTCCTCATGAAGATGTTCCTATTTTCATTACGGGATAAAGCGTCGCAATGGTTACGCACCCTTGGGAGAACCATCCACTCTTGGAAAGAAATGCGAACAGCGTTTCTCAAGAAGTTCTTCCCAATCGGGCGAACCAATGCGCTTCGCCGTGCTATCACTTCATTTACGCAACAAAACGGCGAACAATTTCATGAGGCATGGGAGAGGTATAACGACCTCCTCAGGAAGTGTCCGCACCACGGTCTGCCTAAGTGGCATATAGCCCAGATTTTCTACTATGGGCTAAATGAGACTTTGAAGCAGATTGCAGACGCTTCCTGCGGAGGGAACTTTATGAATAAAGACGAGAATGGAGCATTCGAGCTGTTTGAAAATATGAGTGAAAACTCGATGAACAATGCTTCCATTGTCGCCTTTAATCGTACCAACCAGCCCCGAAATGTCCACGAAGTTGACACGGGACCCTCCCGTTCATCCACTGATCTAAGCCTTATTGCACAAAAACTGGATGAAGTCTCCATCGTGCACAAGAAGCTGGACGAGCTTCTGGCCAACCCCGCCCGATCTATGGCAAACACCACCTCTTCACCACTTCGTCACAATCCAAGTTCTTCTAATACCAGGCTTATCCCGAGAAACCCCGTTAGACCTT
This sequence comes from Thalassia testudinum, assembly GCA_037157565.1. Classification (NCBI taxonomy): domain Eukaryota; kingdom Viridiplantae; phylum Streptophyta; class Magnoliopsida; order Alismatales; family Hydrocharitaceae; genus Thalassia; species Thalassia testudinum. Next base: position 98,151,410 of record JAZHRO010000031.1, on the reverse strand, counting down.
CCTTACCGAGTGTCGCGCCAAGCGACTCGGTAAGTCATGTGGAACTGGTTTCTGCGAGCCAGTATTTCGACACGGAGGACCAAGCCTCCGTGTGCTCAGACGCATATCTACATGCGGACGCGTCTTCTGGCATAGAAGATGCTTGTGCCCTGGGGAACAACCAGTTCTCTGCCACTTATAACCCAGGGTGGCGTAATCATCCGAACTTCGCATGGTCCAACAACCCGCAGCGCCAAAACCCCACGGGTGGACCAATGCGACCGTCCGCACCCGTCATCCCAAGGGTCCAGTTTAATCCTATGGCAAATCCGCCATCAGGCCCTTGCGTACCACAAACTGAACATGCATCAAGCCCTCTTGACAAATTGATGCGAATGATGACGGAAATGTCAAAGCGCCATGAAGAGAACATGACCTCTCTTCAGCACCAATTGGCGCAGCAGAACGCCGAGATCAGTCAACTACGCATGGCGACTCGATCTCAGGGCACTCTTCCCGCCCAACCTGTTCCAAACCCGCGAAGTTTCGTGCACCGTGGTTCTCAACCACAGGTACGACCTTCTCAGGGACAGGTTAATCAAGTTCTGCAAGCTCCGAGCATTCCACCAGGATTTCAGGCTAATCCTGCTGCAGCACCACACTCTTATATCCCCATTGCAAACCCTCCTCCACCGTATGATCCCACTGGACCCGCATCGTCCAATGCTATCACTACGAGGAGCGGTAAGCAGACCGTCGATCCGCCTCGACCTGATCCTGGCCCATCTTCTTCTTCGCCCTCTCATTCGAGAGGCATACCGCATTCGCGAGAGGATGATGCACCAAAACTTGTGCCAGAATCAGTCCCATTCCCTGAGGCTCTACTAAGGGAGCCAAAAGGCAAAAAGAAAAATACGCAGGCCTTTGACAACCTACGTAATTTGTTCAGGGATGTAGAAATCAAGGTACCCTTGCTCGAGGCAATCGACCACATACCTACTGTCGCTCGATTTTTCAAAGACTACACAACACCCAGGCGACAGTCAAAGAAGACTAAGAATCCGGTGGTTCTCTCGCCTCATGCGAGTTGTGCTATACTGTCAAACTTACCACCGAAGCAGAAAGATCCGGGCACACCACTGATTTCCTGTAGCATCCAAGGCTGCAGTTTTAACCGTGCCTTGCTTGATCTAGGATCTTCCATCAATCTCATACCGACCATCATGCTCAAAAAATTTTCCTTGGGAAATCTGAAACCCACCCCTGTCACGTTACAGTTGGCAGATCGTTCTGTCAAAATCCCGAAGGGTGTGGTGGAAGACGTGGTGGTTAGGGTCAAAAGTCTCTGTTTTCCTGTTGACTTTCTTGTTTTAGATATGGAAGTTCCTAGTTCACTTTCTGATTGTCCGATCATCCTCGGTCGACCTTTCTTGGCCACAGCCCGCGCCCACATCGACTGCGAGTCGGGCTGTATTGAGATTGCTGTTGGATCTGAGAAGCTCAAGCTTAACATATTCAAGGCAGCCAAGAACTTTGATTGCGATTGCATTGAGGATGACACGTCTGACGAGGACATGGCCGTCAGCGCATGTATCGGACTAATTGGGACCTATTCGGACTGCTGCGGATTACCTATAAACACTGATAACTGCCTGACCAACGCATACTGTGACGTTCCCCAATCCCTCCCTTGTCCAGTACCTTCTCCTGGCCAGACTTCTGACGAGGTTTCCTCCGCTTCCCATACCTCATGGTCTGAGTCATATCCGGGCTACTCACTGTCGGTCCATACTCATGAAGACCGAATTGCCCTTTCTTCCTCGCCAAATCAGGCGGATTTACAAATCCACACTGGGACCTTGAGCCCATATACTTCTCACTGGGGCTATTGATTTTTGGATCCATCTATCCAAGAAGCCCCTCTTCTTGGCCAATCTGAAGGCCAGTTTCTTCCTCCTAACTTGTTCTCCTACCCGTTTGGGACACTCTCGTCCCAAGAAATGCCAGATCCTTCCCCATCCACTCCCGAGCTAAAAGTGCTGCCTAATACACTCAAGTATGTTTTCCTGGGACCAAATGAAACGCTCCCTGTAATCATCAGTTCAAAATTAACCATGGAGCAGGAGTGCAAACTAACTAAGGTCCTCCTAGAACACAAGGCAGCTATTGGATGGTCTTTATCAGACTTATCTGGTATTAGTCCCTCCTACTGCACTCATCGTATATATACGGAGGAGGAGGCTCGACCTTCTCGCGAGATGCAGCGACGTCTCAACCCTAACATGCGGGAGGTCGTTAAGAATGAAATCATTAAGTGGTTGGATGCAGGTATAATCTACCCGATCAGCGATAGCCCCTGGGTGAGTCCGATTCACGTTGTGCCCAAAAAGGCAGGACTCACCATCCGTGTCAATGACAGGGGCGAATCCATCCCTACACGCACTCCTACATCTTGGAGAGTGTGTGTAGATTATAGGAAACTCAATGCTGCAACCAAGAAAGATCACTTCCCGCTACCATTTATTGACCAAATCCTGGAGCGGTTAGCGGGAAATAAATTTTTCTGCTTCCTGGATGGATTCTCAGGATATAACCAGGTGGAAATAGACCCCCGAGACCAAGAGAAAACCACTTTTACCTGCCCTTTCGGCACCTTCACCTTTAGAAGGATGCCGTTCGGACTTTGTAATGCGCCAGCAACTTTCCAGAGATGCATGCTGGCGATATTTCATGACATGGTGGGTGACTTTCTCGAGGTCTTCATGGATGACTTTTCAGTCTTTGGACCATCTTTCGACGAATGTCTTGCCAACCTGACTCGCATCCTTAGGAGATGTATTGATGTAAACCTCGTGCTTTCCTGGGAAAAAAGTCATTTTATGGTGCACGAGGGAATTGTTCTTGGACATATCATCTCCGATAGGGGTATCGAGGTTGACAGAGCTAAGCTCGATATCATTGCTGATTTACCTGTGCCTGGTTCTGTCAAACAAATCCGCTCCTTCTTGGGACACATCGGTTTCTATAGGAGATTCATCAAAGACTTCTCCAAAATTTCTCGACCCTTAACTCATCTCCTATCACCCGACGTGCCCTTCGACATGGGCCCTGACTGTATACAAGCGTTCACGCAGCTGCGTAATGCTGTCACCAAGGCCCTTGTTCTCCAGCCGCCTGATTGGTCCCTCGACTTTGAACTTATGTGTGACGCTTCAGACCTTGCAGTCGGAGCCATCCTGGGACAAAGACGCGATAGACACCCCTTCGTGGTATACTACCCAGTAAGACGTTGGACGAGGCCCAGCGTAATTATACTACCACTGAAAAGGAACTACTGGCAGTCGTCTTTGGGCTGGAAAAATTCCGTTCTTACCTTCTAGGCTCTCACGTTATTGTTTTCACTGATCACGCGGCCATTCGCCATCTCATGCACAAGAAGGATGCCAAGCCTAGACTGATTCGTTGGATCCTTCTGCTCCAGGAATTTGACATTGAGATTCGTGATAAGGTCGGAGCCCAGAATGTTGTGGCTGATCACCTTTCCAGACTGGACCCTGACCATATTGGACTTACTCTGCCAATTAATGAAGTTTTTCCTGATGAGCACCTATTGGCAATAAATGTGGCAAGTGGACCGTGGTATGCCGACATTGCCAATTACCTTGCTTCTGGATCTCTTCCACGTGGCTGGCCTAAAAACCAGCGCGAGCGTCTCATGGCAGAAGCAAAGTATTATTTCTGGGATAATCCACTTCTTTTTCGGATAGGTGCTGATCAAATCATCCGTCGCTGTATTCCTGACAGTGAGTTCCCCAGTGTGCTATCCTTCTGCCACGATCAGGCCTGTGGAGGCCATTTCTTTGGGAGGAAAACTGCAGCCAAGGTGTTGCAGTGCGGTTTCTTTTGGCCCTCCCTTCACCAGGACGCGCACACTTATGCCAAACATTGCACTAGGTGCCAGTCATTAGGGTCAATGGCACGTCGTGACATGATGCCCTTGCAACACATCCTAGTTGCGGAAATCTTCGACATCTGGGGAATTGACTTCATGGGTCCCTTTCCTCCATCCAACGGCTTCGAATTCATCCTCGTGGCCGTCGACTATGTTTCAAAATGGATCGAGGCTATTCCCGCGCGCCGTGCTGACCATGTTATCTCCACCCGATTCGTCAAAGACCATATCTTTGCGCGTTTTGGGATCCCTCGGGCCATTATCTCGGATGGAGGAAGCCACTTTACCCATGCTTCTTTTCGGGCACTTCTGAGGAGGTACGGAGTCCACCATCGTATCGCATCCCCGTATCATCCTCAGACGAACGGCCAGGCGGAAGTGTCGAACCGGCAAATCAAGCAGATTCTCTAGAAAACGGTTCGGCCTGACCGTAAGGATTGGTCCGACAAGCTTACTGACGCACTTTGGGCGTATCGGACTGCCTTCAAGGCTCCCCTTGGTATGTCTCCATATAGAATCGTTTACAGGAAGCCTTGTCATTTGCCTGTGGAGTTGGAGCACCGCGCTTATTGGGCGGTTCGCCAATGTAACCTCGACCCAGACTTGTGTGAACGAGAAAGGAAACTCCAACTCCAAGAGCTGGAAGAGCTCCGTCGTGAAGCCTATGATTCTGCTCTAACCTTTAAACAGTGCACTAAGGCTTTTCACGACAGCCATGTTCGGCGGAAGGAATTTGAGCCATCTCAGCAAGTTTGGCTCTATAATGCCCGACTCAAATTCTTTCCTGGGAAATTAAAGTCCAAATGGACTGGTCCTTTTCTGGTCTCAAGACCATTCCCCAATGGGGCCGTCGAAATTGAAGATCCCAAATCTGGGCGTAAATTTACGGTCAACGGGCAGCGTTTGAAACCCTATCTGACTCATGAACCTGCCCCGTTGGAGAAACCGTTGCCCTGCTGGAGGGTAACTAATTCTTTGCCTCATTCTGAGTCCAGCTGGGGACATTAAATTCAGCGCTTGTTGGGAGGCACCCTAACAGCACTCACCATCCACCATCACTTTTCACACCTCTATCGCAATCACTTCACTTTTCTCTTCACCACCCACCATCCACCCACCCTTCCACCCTGATCTATACCCTGAACCTCAGCTCTTGTTACCCGATCTTCCATCCTTCCTCTGCCTTTCCCTGCATGCATATGAGGACATAGCATTGTTTGCAATGGGGGGGTGGATAGGCATCCATAGGATCCGGGTATGTTATGGTATTATACAGTTCCCACCTATTTATAAATATGCAAAAAAAAAAAAAAAAGAAAAAAAAAAATATATATATATATTATAATAAATGGTGTTTAATAATGATCTTGAAGCTGAAACAAAAAGGCAATAAGTGTTTATGGATATTCAACCTCTGTTTTGAAGACTTTCCAGGCCACAAAAGCTTGATTCGCTCAGGCTCGGCTTAATTCACTTAAAGCATTGACAAAATAGATCAAGATCTCTCCTAACTAAGGATGTATTCTTGTACCTGAGACACCAGTACAGGATCCGTTGGTTTGCTTTTTCCTGAGAGCTTAAGTAAACTTGGTTCACACTACACATATCAGGAAAGACCAGGTGAACATAAGATCCAACCCTAGTGTTCATTAGGGAAGGTGGAGTCCTTACCTGTGTGCGCAGGTAGACTTTTTATCCCAGGCTTTAGTCTTGTGTTTAGGAGCGACTCTTTCCACCAAAAAGAAACTCTCCCACCAAAAAGAAAAAAAGTGTGCTTCAAAATGTGTTGTAAGAGATATACTGACACGTGTTTCAAAAAAAAAAAAAAAAAAAATAGAAAAGAGATGTTTTAAAAGAGTCAGTATATCTCATAAATGTCTGTATACTTTGTTTTTCGATGAGTCACAAAAAAAAAAAATCAGAAAATGGGAGTTGAGTTTTCCGTCATCATCTTAAGGGTCAATTCGAAGACATGAGCTGAAACTGGGACCAACCTGTACTTAAAAATTCGTGAAACCCTGGGATTGAGTCTTAATGTTCATTTGGTCAGTCTTGATCCTTCACTATGCACAAACCATAACCTCTTGAGCTCTCGAGTACGGCAAAAACCTCCTGGGTCCTGGAAATCGTACTTAAGGTTTAAATATCAAGAGTCCTAGTTAGTTGAGAGATGATCTATGTCATGTGAGACTTAAAGTACTGGTAGTCTTCTTTACAATTGGTTCTCACAATATTCCATAGTAAACACACCTGTATCACCTCAGAAGAAAACCTTCAGCTTAAGATCATTTCTAAATACTATTTTGCTAGGGACTAGCAAAAGATAGGCATGGGGGTATATGTTTGCACCTCAAAACACGCCTGTAATAACGCCTTCTTGTGCTATTTTCTAGCATTAACATTGCATAATAGGATCCTGTAATCGCATTTGTAGAAACACTTGCATGCATGCATTTAATCAAGAGAGGAAGAGGAGTGAAACAATCGCCTACATAGTTACATTTTTCTTCAAGTGCCTCCTTGCAAAATCACCCTCTTTTTATTTTTCCTCTTGATTTCTTCTTTTCTCTCCTTCCCGCGGCTGCATCCTTCCCGCGGCTGCATGCAGCAGCCACGCAGCACTTCTTCCCGTCACGTCTCCCTGCCAACGCCGCTCCCTATAGTTGCAACTCGCACACCCTCTCCCTGCTGCAGCCGGCACGCCACTCTCCCCTCCTCTATAAGTAGCTGCAGCTTCATCCTCGCGACGCAGCTGCTGCAGCTGCTGAAAAAACCCGCAGCCATCTTCTCCACCGCTTTCCCCTCCCATACGTCGGCCCTCCATCGAGGAGGCACCCAGCGAGCAGGAGAACCCACTGTGGTGCACACCACCACAGTGGGAGCACCACCGCCCAGCTCTTCAACGAGCCGGTGGGCGTGGTGTTTTCTTTTCTCTTCGTATTCGTCTCCACGCCATTGCTGCCGCTTCAAGCTCCGAAGCTTGAAGCAGCAGCAGCAGCAGCTAAACCGCGGCGACAGTAGCAGCAGCAGCACCCCCCGCCTCCTCCGCGACCTTCCCCGCAGGCGCGCAACCCTCCGCGCACGCCTGCAGGCCCGTTCCCCGCCTCCATCTCTGTTCTGACCGCCTCGCAGTTGCACCTGTAGCCGTTCGCCGCGCGCACTGCAGCGGCCGACTACGGCCTCGTGCCGCCCCCTGTCCTCCTCCGCGACCCTCCGCGACCACCTGTAGACCTCCTCCACGCTCGCTCCTCCACGCCTTCGCCCGCCCGTCGCCTTCGCGCACGCCTGCAGGAACCCTACGCGAAGGCGCGCCCGCACCCGCCGTCTTCAGACGTCTGCCTCCGCCTTCAGACGACGCGGCGTCAGACGTCCGCCGCCGCCAGCAGACGTCTTAACTCGCTGCCATTGTCCGCGCTCTCGATCTCTCCAGCCCGCTCTCTCTCTCTCTGCTGATCTCTCTCTCCCGCTCTCTCTCTCTCTCTCTCTCTGTTTTTTTACTCACAGCAACACACACACACACATTCACCGACGCACACACACCTATACCAACACATACACACACACTCACACACTTATAGTAACATATATATACTTATATACATCTATATATAATATATACATACATATATATATATATATATACTTATATACATAGTAATATCTATAGTTATGTATACATACATATATATATAATATATATATATATCTACTTATATATATCTATATACTTATACATATACTTATATATATATATATACTTATATACATAGTATATCTATATATTTATGTATACACACACATATATATAATATATCTATATATATATATATATACACGTATATATATATCTATATACTTATACATATACTTATATATATATACATATATACTTATATACATATATATATATACATATCTATATACTTATATATATACACACATATATATACATATATATCTAGATACATATATACTTATATACATATATATATATATATACATCTATATAGTATTATATATATATACTTATATACATATATACATAGCTATATACATATATACATACATATATATATATATACATATACACCTATATATATATATATAATACATATATATCTATATATATCTATACATATATACTTATACATTTATATACATATAGATATATTTACTCATATACATACATATGTACATATATTTTCACGTTATTTACTATACGCTGTATCGCGGGAATATCTGCACCAGTTGCTGATATTCCCTAATACACGCGTACAAAAAAAAGCGTGGTCCCATACATCATCCATCCTCCATCCACACTCCACGCGGCACCTAGTCGTGTTGGTTGCGTCTCTCTAGACGTCGACTGACTCGACATAGTGCTACACTCCATCGCCACCTCCACCCCCACCCCTTTATATATATACTACATATAAATATATATCTATAGCTACTATATTTACTTTCTATCTGTTATCTTCCTTCTTAGTAAAAAGATAAAAAAAAAGGTATAAAAGTGAAAAGATAATCTTTGATTTGCAGGTACCCCCGTCTTGCAAGTAGCAAGACGTGTTTTGAAACTCTGTTTTGGCTAAAAGCCAAGGACACAATTTTGAGGGTGTGCCTCAAGAACAAGGATTACCAGAAAAAAAACCTAAATAAGAAAAATACCAAAAACAGAATAAACGAACGGAAGAGACGCGTTTTAAGGAAAACGTAGAAACTCGACTTGAACCCCACTTCCCTGAGTTCGACCCTGGGCCTAAAAGTGACAAGATAAAATCAATTAGGCCAGGTTAAAAATTTTGTAAAGAGATGGTTAGGTCTGAATTAGGTTAACCACTATACACATTTCAACGATAAAAATATCATATTAACAACCTATCCGGGCCGACCATCAAGGGGTGGAGGGCATTCAGTGTGATGAGGCGGAGCTTCTAGGATGGTCGGCGAGTTGTGTGGAGTTGCGGATCGACGGGGGCAACTCGCCAAGGGTGGCCGGAGACGGGGAATTGTGGTCACCGGAGGAGGAGTGGTCACTGGAGCTTGTGGGTTTCCTGCCGGAGAGGGAAGAGAGGAATTTTTGAGGGTTTCTCCGCCAAGACAAGTCTGCTTCAAGCGGCTGGTCCAGGGGTTTCTTTTAAAGGCGCAAGCAGAGGGTCAAATGCATGGAGTGTGAGCAAAGCTCTCATCGGAGGTCGTCGCAGGTACAACACCCATACCTCTCGAGCGTTCGCATGAGAGGTATGGTGCGAATCAAGGCATGGGTAGCTGCTCAGGCGGTAGGGGACTTCTCAAGGAACCCCCCTTTCACATCTGAGAGTAGCTCCCTGGGGAAGAGAGGAGAAATCCTCCTCGAAACTTCGCCGGAGTATGGGTCTTCTGCTGCATTGGCAGAGGGACCAGAATGTAGAAAGTGACAACAAAAGGTGGGGGACTTTTCGCAAGGGTTTTCAAAAGTTAGGGGCCAGAATGTAATTGGATGGACTATTTTGCAAAGTAGGTCAAGATGACCTTCCCTTAGGTCCAAATTTTGGTACAAACCTAAGTTGGACCTAAGGAATCCAATGGTGAAGTTGGATTTTATGTTTGACCACGTTTAACTAGACATTTTGCGTAAGAACCCAATTTAGGTCAATTGATGAGCTAGGACCCTAATTTAGGTCAAACTAGGTTCCAGAGGCCAAATTGAATGTTCTAAACCCTAGGGAATATTTTTCCATGATTTTTGAAGGATTTATTTGATTTTTATCCCGACTGGAACCTTTTTGAATTAAGCAGGTCTGTTTTAGGGTTACCAAATGTCATTTAATTCCTAGATTGCACATGAACCCATTTCTGATTGATTCAACCCACTTTTTATCTTATTTAGACCATTTAACCTATGCTCTGTCTCTGAGAAATTCCGTTTATGTTCTGCAATGGTAAAATTGCAATTTTAACTTTTATTTCATGTTTTCTTCTCAGAACACTTATTCCTCAAATTAAGCCCTCTTCTAAGTCATGTAGGAGCTTTTATTCTCTTTATTAGGTCAAAATGAGCTAGTTATGGCTCATGATGAGGCTCTCATCACCTTGGGCACACTGTATGCGTATGTGTGGGTGTGTTTGGGTGAGTGGTGGAGTGAATGGAGTGAGGGGTTGTGATCAGGGGGTCAAGGCGGAGCTTATGGACCTATTGGCGAGGAGGGAGGTGGTCTGTGGTGGTGGAGCGAACTCACCGAAGTTGGTGGCCGGAGGTGAAGGAGATGATGGTGGTGGAGTGCGGCAATAGTCGAATGAGGGAAATAAAGAGGGTGAAAGATTGTAGAGGGTAAGGGGAACTTATCTAGGTGGTGAAGAGATGAAAGGGAGATGGAGATGGCATCTAGCTCGTATTGTCGACGCCAGAGACGAAGATGCTCAGAGAGGATGGTCAGCGAGGACGAAGGGGAGGCGGGGGCATCAGCGGGTGCTACGTGTCGCGGACGAATGTGAGGGAGAAGAACCTGCCACTGGTATTGCGGCCAGGTGATGGAGAAGATCAAGGAGGATCGCCGGAGCTTGATGAGCGAGTCAGCCGAAGGAGGAGAGAAGAAATTGAGGGTAATTCCGGCTGATTTCAAGCTTAGGAGAGTCGGGGCGAATTGGGCTCCTTTAAATAAAGCCCTGGAGGTCGGTTTTGTGCTTGGAAGCTAAGGTTCCAAGCAAGGTAGGGTCACCGGAGATGGCAACTCGAAAGAGACCCAAATCTCTCATGCATTCGCGTGAGAGATTGGGTACCAAGTAGGGCCTCAAATTGGGTTCACATTGGTGGGAATTTCTCAAATAATCTCCCTTCAAATTTTGAAGGGGATTCTCTAAGAAATCAGGGAGAAATCACCTTCCAAAGTTCGTCGGAGTAGGATTCCTCCGCTATAATGGCGGAGGAACCTAATTGCAAAGAATGATGAAGAAGCTAGGGGGTCAAATGTAAGGGTTTTCGAAAGATAGGGGTAGAAATGTAATGTGGCTGGACTTATTTGCAAAGTGGGTCAAGATGAGTTCCCCTTAGGTCCAAATTTTGGTAGAAGCCTAATTTGGACCTAAGGAATCCAATGGTGAAGTTGGATTTTGAGTTTGACCACGTTTGAGTTGGAAATTTATGCAAAAATCCAATTTAGGATAAATATTTGTCTGAGACCCTATTCTAGGTCAAAATAGGTTCCAATGGTCAAATTGAAAGTTATAAACCATAGAGAATATTTTTCTGTGATTTTTAGAGGGTTTAGGTGAATTTTATCCTGACTAGAACCTTGCTTAATCAAGTGGGTCTGTTTTAGAGTTTCAAGAAGTCATTTAATTCCCAGAATTCACATGAACCCTTTTCTGCCAAATCCAACCCATTTTTTATCTTGTTAAGACTTTTGACCTATGTTTAGACCTTGAAAAAACTCATTGTTGTACTGCACTGGTAGAATTGCAGTTTTACCCCTTATTTCTTTTCTCTCAGAAAGGTTATTTAGTGATTTATGAGCTTTTATTCTCTTCTTTGGATCAAAATGAGCTAGTCAGGGCTCATGATGGTGTTCCCATCAAATGGCCAATCTCAGTCCTCGAGTTTGTCAGGACCTTGAGAATCAAGACCCATTGGCTCATCTAGAAGCCAGGGTAGAGGAAACGGAACAAAAATATGAGCAAAGTATCGACCGGATTCTCACAACACTCAACAAATGCAACATCCACCACGTGGAGAACAACTGCGGGACTTCTATGATCCGACGGCAACAATCATAGCACCTCAGGTCTGGATTCCCGTAGGAGAAGATGCATTCGAGTTATAGCCAAATATCATAAGTCTGATTCAGACTCATTTCCATGGAAACTCGAATGAGAATCCCTTCCAACACCTCGAAGACCTGAGTCAGATTGTAGAGTCGGTTCGACCCAGGAATATAGATATTGGAATTGTTCTCATAAAGCTTTTTCCTTTTTCTCTTAAGGATAAAGCTGCTTATTGGTTTAAGACCATCGGGAGGCCAATTGAAACTTGGGAGGAATTACGTCGCGAATTCCTCTAAAAGTTCTTCTCAATCGATCGAACAAATGCTATGAGGCACGCGATCACGACCTTTGCCCAAGGGCGTGGAGAGAAGCTGCATGACGCCTGGGATAGATTCCATGATCTTCTCAGGAAGTGCCCACACCATGGTGTACCCAAATGGCACCTCGCTCAAGTATTTTACCGTGGGCTGGATGACACACATCGGTACTTGGCCGATGCATTTAACGGTGGGAATTTTCTTACGAAGGATGAGAACAAAGCATTTGAACTGTTTGAGTCCTTAGTAGAGAACTCGATGAACGCCGCCTCAATGAACCAGTTCCAGTGACCTAGATAGCAATGAGTTAGCGGCCACGAAGCTCAAACCGAGTTTGCCTGAGCCAACATGGACATTATCACCAAAAAGTTGGACAAGGTGGATCTGCTTGATAAGAAGCTCGATGAATTAATGAGAGGGAGATCCAGATCTTTTGGCAGCACTGCTCCATCGTACTCCTCTCAAGCATCCCGAGTATACCCATTTACTCAAAATGTTTTCTCTCCATCTTCACGGGATCCTACGTACCAGCAACTCATGAACAATGTGGATCTGGCACCGTACAATCAGGGTTACTCACCATATGATGATGCAAGTGCATATTCTTTTGATGAATTTGCATCTAAGACGTCTTCGGCCTACGGTATTATCTGAGGCCAGGCAGTATTATCTGAGGAAGCTAGCGCAGTTATTGTAGCTGACTTACCGCCCAAAAAGAAGGACCCAGGCACACCACTGATTTCCTGCTTTTTGTAGGATTCCCCTTTTGATAGGGCCCTTCTTGACTTGGGGTCGTCCATCAACCTAAATCCCACTGCAGTATTTGATCGATTTCAATTTGAGGAGTTAAAGCCCACCTCGGTTACCATACAGTTGGATGACTGATCGTTGAAAATGCTGAGGGGGTGGTTGAAAATGTGATCGTAAAAGTCCATGGATTCTGCTTTCCAACGAACTTTTTTGTTCTTGATATGGAGGTTCCTCCTAATCTTCGTGATGCACCAAGTATTCTAGGTCACCCATTTTTGGCAACCGCCCATGCAAACATCGACTGTGCATCAGAATGCATGGAGATTGCCCTAGGGAACGAAAAGCTTAGATTGGACATTTTCAGGGCATCAAAGAAGTTTGATTGCGATTTGATCGAGGAGGATAGTGAAGACGAGGATTCAACTTTTTGTGGGAACATTGGACTCCTCTGCAGCGACCCAATGGCACATTCATCTTCACTATCAAGTGTCTTAGATCGTGATCATGGGTGTTCATCTTCTCCTAACACCCCTGACCCTGACTATCCTGTCCTATCTAACACTGATATCTTGAGACAGGATTATATGACAACTGCAGACGGATTCTTTATTAGTCAGGGTCAGTAAATTTTCGCAGTTGCTTCCTCTCCTCCCCTACATAAACCCCCTCCCCACCCTCCGCTGCTAGAGTTACAACCCTTACCTGATTCGCTCAAGTACGTGTTTCTGGAAGAGAGTGAGACATACCCCGTGATTATCAATGCTCACTTGACTCCGGATCAGGAACACCAGTTGATCTCCATTCTTCAAGCACATAGGGCTGCTATCGAATAGGGCATTGCTGATCTCCACGGGATTCTCCCCTCAAATTGCACTCACCATATCTACACTGATGAAGGGGTGAGACCGTCGTGACAACCTCAGAGATGCCTAAATCCAAATATGTTGGAGGTTGTCAAGAAGGAGATCATTAAATGGCTGGATGCGGATATTATCTATCCAATTTCCGACAACCAGTGGGTGAGTCCCATTCAGATTGTGCCCAAAAAGGTGGGACTCACCGTAATAAAAAATGAATTGGGCGAATCCATCCCGACCCACACCATGACTTCTTGGCAGGTCTGCATTGAATACAAGAAGCTAGACTTGACTACCAAAAAGGGTCATTTTCCTTTACCCTTTTATTGATCAGATTCTAGAACAGCTAGCTGGGCATAGTTTCTGGATGGATACTTTGGGTATAATCAAGTAGCAATCAACCCGAAAGATCAAGACAAGGCAACTTTTTCGTGTCCCTTTAGAACATTTGCTTTTAAGCGGATGCCTTTCGGCCCCTGCAATGCACTAGCTACTTATCAGTGATGCATGATGGCCATCTTTTCAGACATGATCGGGGATTGCGTAGAAGTGTTCATGGACGACTTCTCCATGTTTGGAGATGATTTCTCATCTTATCTTGATAACCTCACAAAGATCCTAAGGATATGTATAGAGGTTAACCTAGTACTTTCATGGGAGAAAAGCCATTTTGTGGTGAGGGATGTTATCGTACTAGGTCACAGGATCTCCTCTAATGGACTCGAGGTCAACGGAGCTAAGTTTGAAATCATTTCACGATTACCTTCACCTAGCTCGGTTAGGTAGATTAGATCATTCTTAGGGCATGTCGGATTCTATCAAAGATTCATTTGAGATTTCTCAAAAATTGCTCATCCATTAATGAATCTTCTGGTAACCGACACGCCCTTTAATTTCGACTCCTTGTGTCTTAGCGACTTCGAGACCTTGAAAAGCATTGTCTCAAGTGCACCAATTCTCCAACCTCCTGATTGGTCTCTCGACTTTGAGATGATGTGTGACGCCTCCCACTTCGCTGTCGGAGTAGTTCTTGCCCAGTGTTGGGAGCGCCATCCATTCGTAATATACTACATTAGCAAAACACTGAATGAGGCTCAGCGTAACTATACAGTCACTGAGAAAGAATTGCTAGCTGTGGTATTCGGGTTGAAGAAATTCAGGTCATACTTGCTCAGGTCCAAAGTTATTATCTACACTGACCATTCCGCCCTCCAGCATTTGTTGGCAAAGGATGCCAAACCCCGCCTAGGGCGACCCCTTTTAGCCACTGCTAGGGCTAATATTAATTGTGAGGAGGGCCAAATTGAGTTAAAATTTGGGAGCAAGACGCTAAAGATCGATATCTTAAAGGCCCAACAAGGAATTAATTACGGGGTTATAGAACAAATTTGTGATATCGAGGCTGTGGTTGACGACCTATATACCGAGGAAAACCCAAATATGTTTGATCAACCACAAGAAGATCAAAACCCACAATTTGAGGAGCCTGAACCTAACCTAGACACACCCATAGCTCCTTCCTTTGCTCTTGACACCCATCTTGAACCACCTGCTACTGCTGATAATCCTTTTATGGAATTGAAACCCCTCCCTGACCATCTCAAATATGTCTTTTTGGGTTCCAATCAGACATTTCCTATGATTATCAACTCCTGACTCACACCTGATCAGGAAACACTCTTGATTTATGTTCTCCAGCAGCATCAAAGAGCCATTGATGGACTCTCAATGATCTGACTAGCATCAACCCCTCATACTA
This sequence comes from Thalassia testudinum, assembly GCA_037157565.1. Classification (NCBI taxonomy): domain Eukaryota; kingdom Viridiplantae; phylum Streptophyta; class Magnoliopsida; order Alismatales; family Hydrocharitaceae; genus Thalassia; species Thalassia testudinum. The sequence continues at coordinate 98,136,053 of JAZHRO010000031.1, read as the reverse complement.
CACACATCTCATCTATACTGAAGAGGGCTCACAACCATCCCGTGAAATGAGATGCCTAAATCCAAATCTGTAGGATGTCGTGAAAAAGGAGATCATCAAGTGGTTAGATGTAGGGATCATCTACCTGATCGCCAACAGATAGTGGGTGAGTCCAATCCAAGTTGTGCATAAGAAGGCAGGGCTCATCGTCATCACGACTGAAATCGGAGAAACCATACCGACCCGTATAGCGAACTCATGGAGAGTTTGCATTGATTACAGAAGACTCAATTTCTCCACGAAGAAGGATCATTTCCCACTACTGTTCATTGATCAGATCCTCAAGAAACTAGTGGGAAATCGATTCTTCAGCTTTTTGGATGAGTACTCTGGTTATAACCAAGTCGCAATCCATCTTAAAGACCAAGAGAAGACCACCTTCACCTGCCCCTTCAGAACATAAGCATTCTGGAGGATGCCCTTCGGTCTCTGCAATGCACCCATTACTTTTCAGCGGTTCATGCTTGCCATATTCTCAGATATGGTAGGTGAATACCTTGAGGTCTTCATGGATGATGATTGCACAACAATCATAGGTCTTAATTAACCTAAATTAGGCTAGGACTTAGCATAAATTAAGGTAATCCATGCATGCATAAGCATTATCTGCATCTTTACTGCTTTCCTTTAGGTATGCATAAAATAATGTTATAATGTGCTGATTAAGTGCATTATGTCAATTACAGGTAATAAGCTGGATCTAAAGCTGGATCTGGAGCTAGATCTGAAGCGAGATTAGGAATAATGGGTGTTGCAGCAGAGCTGGAGCAGAAGACTTAGATTAGATGTAGGATATAATAATGTAAGGGAGTTAAGGTATGCTACTCTATTAAGTAGAATAAAGCAGAAAAATGTGAAGAACTTAGGTCCATCTTAGCCTCAAGATAGCCTAGAGACTTCCCCAAGCCTTAGCCACCCTTAGATTAGGTCACCGCACCCTAGGAAACCTTAAAACCCTAATTCCAACCTTTATCTGGACGTCCAGATGAATTATAGGACGTCCAGAACCCTTAGCCAACTCCCGCACACCTTAAACCCACTTCTGCAGTGTTATTGGATGTCTAGACACTTGGTTAGACATCTAATTTCTGCAGAATACCCAAGACAGAACCTAGAAACCCTTCTGACTCTGATTGGATGTCCAGACAACAAGTTTGGACTTCTTATTTTTGAGTATAAGACATCTGATTCCATTTTTGGACATCTGGAACTGTTCTCCAATTCCTATTTTGAGATTCAAGCCTTGATCTTGGATCTCTAGCTCCCTAAATCCAATTCCAACCCCATAGGAACCTAAATTAAGGTGTCCTGACCCTAGTACATCACGTCTAGACCTTCCTAAGGACCTAATGAGGTCCTTACTAAACTTAATTGACTTAGATCATAGTCAATTACCATTGCCTAGTCAATTAGACTCATAGGGTCCAATTGAGCTCAGATCTCAACCTACACAAGTCCAATTGGACTTAGTGAGAGTCCAATTGACCTAAGCCCAACCTATTTGATTTATTTCACTCTCAATTAGGTTCACACTCATTCAATTAAACTTGGGCTAAGTTTAATTGCAATTCCCCCTTAGTAATTAGGGTTTGCAACCCTAAATTAAGGCCTACACCTACCTAAACCCCTTAGGACCTAACCTAGACCACTTAGCTACCTAGGGCATGGCCACACACTCACACACACACACCCATTCACGTGTACACACCCATCTAGAGTTCTCTAGAACTCTCTTCAAGTGGCGCCACTCTTGGTTGCCAAATTTAGCAACCAAGAGTCATTCAATTCTTAGATCCACTTTTCATGGATCTAAGAACTACCCTCTCTCTCTCCATGGCCGGCCACTTATGGGGCTCTATCTAGAGAGTTCCACACTTCTCTAGAGAGACTTCCTTAGGTCTATAAAAAGACCTAAGGGGTGGCCATGTGCACCCATCCCATTCTTGGCACTCATCCATCTAGGTTAGCTACATTCCACCTCCACTCCACCCCCACGAGGAGCACCACCATGGAAGCCACCATCTCCATGCCAGGATGCTGGATCACTTCTCCAACCTCTCTCTAAGGGTCGGCCTAAGCACCATTGGCCGCCCCTCCTCCTCTCAGCCACTCAAAGGCCATCAGATCCCACCTCCAAATGCCCTTCTTTTCTGCTAGATTAGTAGTTTAGCTCTTCATAGTTTTACTGCTTTCATTTACTGCTTAGTAGTGTAGCTCTTATTCTCCCTAAATGATGCATGCGAAATCCCCCGTAGATTCCTGTATGCGATCATTTTCTGTTAGCTAGATTTGTGCTTTTCAAGCTTTCCATTATAAGCATTCCTCTAAATTCCATGTTGCAAACATCCTCTGAATGAATGAATAAAAGATATATTTTTTTATACTTATCTCTATGTTGGAAATCACCATGAGCTTATTGGTTGCAATCTATTTCGTGTGATTCAAGTTGCCTGCTTTTCATTTATATATATATATGTTGCAACAAGCATGTCAGCTCCGAAAAATATAGAAGACTAACTATAAATGCATTTTCTGTAAATAGCCACCACATCACTAGAATCGTGCGCACTAAAACTCATACTTTCACTTTTATTATCTATCTAACACATGCACATGTAATCAGAATTCACAATAGAAGTGGCGAAACTTTAATCCGAAGATTGGAAACAGGCATGCGATTTTAAATAAGTAGAGCGATAAAGGATCGATCTCAGATTTGAAAAAATGCCTCCCAGAGACGAACGACCGGGACTCAAAGTCTCGTTATCTCTTTAGAAATTATTTTTGATCGACGTTTAGCTCAACTATACTATGATTTTTGACGACTTTAAAATGCACGAAAACAGCTTCCGTCAGATGACTTCTTGCTATTTGGAGAATCTTTTGATGATTGCCTCCTGCACTTGGTCCAAATCCTCAGGTGGTGCATCGACGTGAACTTGGTTCTATCCTAGGAAAAGAGCCACTTCATGGTACCTGAGGGAATTGTCCTAAGACATCTCATCTCTGAAAAAGGCATCCAGGTTGATTGAGCCAAGGTGAATATGATTTCCAAACTCCCTATGCTTAGCTCGATCAAGGACATCCAATCTTTTCTGAGGTACGCCGATTTTTACTGTTGATTCATTCCTGATTTCTCAAAAATTGCACGCCCCCTGACTACTCTTCTCTCCAAGGATGTCCCCTTTGAAATCACCAAGGAGTGCACTTAGGCGTTTGAGGTCCTACTGTTTGCACCTCAAAACACGCCTGTAATAACGCCTTCTTGTGCTATTTTCTAGCATTAACATTGCATAATAGGATCCTGTAATCGCATTTGTAAAAACACTTGCATGCATGCATTTAATCAAGAGAGGAAGAGGAGTGAAACAATCGCCTGCATAGTTACATTTTTCTTCAAGTGCCTCCTTGCAAAATCACCCTCTTTTTATTTTTCCTCTTGAATTCTTCTTTTCTCTCCTTCCCGCGGCTGCACCCTTCCCGCGGCTGCACTCTTCCCGCAGCTGCATGCAACAACCACGCAGCACTTCTTCCCGTCAGTTCTCCCTGCCAACGCCGCTCCCTATAGCTGCAACTCGCACACCCTCTCCCTGCTGCAGCCGGCACACCACTCTCCCCTCCTCTATAAGTAGCTGCAGCTTCATCCTCGCAAGGGAGCTGCTGGAAAGACCCCACAGCCACCACCTTCCTCTCCACCGTTCTCCCCTCCCATACGCCGGCCCTCCATTGAGAAGGCACCCGGCGAGCAGGAGAACCCACTGTGGTGCACACCACCACAGTGGGAGCACCACCGCCCAGCTCTTCAACGAGCCGGTGGGCGTGGTGTTTTCTTTTCTCTTCGTTTTCGTCTCCACGCCATTGCTGCCGCTTCAAGCTCCGAAGCTTGAAGCAGCAGCAGCAGCAGCTAAACCGCGGCGACAGCAGCAGCAGCAGCACCCCCCGCCTCCTCCGCGACCTTCCCCACAGGCGCGCAACCCTCCGCGTGCGCCTGCAGGCCCGTTCCCTGCCTCCGTCTCCGTTCTGTCCACCCCGCATTGCACCCGCAGCTGACCACCGCGCGCACTGCAGCGACCGGTTACGGCCTCGCGCCGACCTCCGCGACCCTCCGCGACCCTCCGCGACCACCTGCAGACCTCCTCCACGCTCGTTCCTCCACGCCTTCGCCCGCCCGTCGCCTTCGCGCACGCCTGCAGGAACCCTACGCGAAGGCGCGCCCGCACCCGCCGTCTTCAGACGTCCGCCTCCGCCTTCAGAAGACGCAGAGTCAGACGTCTGCCGCCTCCGGCAGACGTCTTAAGTCGCGCGTCCGCGATCACTCCTTCGCCCGCTCTCTCTCTCTCTGCCGATCTCTCCCACCTGCTCTCTCTCTGTCTGGCGCTCTCTGCTCTCTCTCACGTACTCTCTCTCTCTCTCCGTTCTCTCTCTCTCTCTCTCTCTGTACTCACAGCAACACACACACACATTCACCGACGCACACACACACACTCACACACTTATAGTAACACATATATACTTATATACATCTATATATAATATATACATACATATATCTATATATATATATATACTTATATACATAGTAATATCTATAGTTATGTATACATACATATATATATATAATATATATATATATATATATATATATATATACGTATATATATCTATATACTCATACTCATATACATATATATATATATACATCTATATAGTATTATATATATAAACTTATATACATATATACATAGCTATATACATATATACATATACACCTAAATATATATACATATATATCTATATATATCTATACATATATACTTATACATTTATATACATACATATGTACATATATTTTCACGTTATTTACTATACGCTGTATCGCGGGAATATCTGCATCAGTTGCTGATATTCCCCGATACACGTGTACAGAAAGCGTGTTCGCATTCATCATCCATCATCCATCCACACTACACGCGGCACATAGTCGTGTTGGTTGCGTCTCTCTAGACGTCGACTGACTCGACATAGTGCTACACTCCATCGTCACCTCCACCCCCACCCCTTTATAGATATAATACATATATATATATCTATAGATACTATATTTACTTTCTGTTTGTTTGCCTTCTCTCTTAGTAAAAAGGTAAAAAAAAAAATACATAAAAGAGAAAAGATAATCTTTGACTGGCAGGTACTTTGTCTTGCGAGTAGCAAGGCGTGTTTTGGAACTCTGTTTTGGCTAAAAGCCAAGGACACAATTTTGAGGGTGTGCCTCAAGAACAAGGATTACCGGAAAAAAACCTAAATAAGAAAAATACCAAAAACACAATAAACGAACGGAAGAGACGCGTTTTAAGGAAAACGTAGAAACTCGACTTGAACCCCACTTCCCTGAGTTCGACCCTGGGCCTAAAAGTGACAAGATAAAATCAAATAGGCCAGGTTAAAAATTTCTGTAAAGAGATGGTTAGGTTCAAATTAGGTTAACCACTATATATATTTCAACGATAAAATCATCATATTAACAACCTATCTATGCCGACCCATCACCTACCTGATCGAGTTACCCAAGCACCTATCCTGCAGTCCCTTGATTGGTCTCAACCCTTTGAGATCATGTGCAATGCATCTGATTATGCTGTGAGTGCGGTACTTGGATAAAAAATAGATGGGAAACCTGTAGTCATCTACTACGCTAGCAAGACACTTGACGAGGCTCAGTGTAACTACACAGTTACTGAGAAAGAGCTGCTAGCCATAGTATTTGCCCTGGAGAAATTCAGATCATATCTTTTGGGTTCCCGTGTTATCATATACTCAGATCACACTGCAGTGGGCACCTCCTCGCCAAGAAGGATGCAAAACCTTGACTAATCCACTGGATCTTGCTGTTGCAAGAATTTGATCTCAAGATTCGTGATAAAGCAGGAAAGCAAAATGTGGTAGCTGACCACTTATCCCGCCTTCCTTCAGATAGTATTGACCCTTTCGGACCCATCACTGAGCACTTTCCTGATGAGCACCTCCTGACTATTAATGCGGAACTTCCTTGGTTCGCTGATTTTGTAAACTACTTGGCATCACATCAGATCCAGTTCGATTGGCTGAAGGCCAAGAAAGACATTGCTTTCCGATGCTAGGTACGATATCTGGGAAGACCCGTACCTCTTCCACATTGGTGCTGACCAGATCATCAGATGGTACGTTCCAGAAGTGGAAATTCAGGACATTTTGTCCTTCTACCACGACTAAACCTGTGGCGGACACTTCTCCAGACATAAAACTACAACAAAAGTCCTCCAGTGTAGCTTTTATTGGCCCACGATTTTTAAGGATGCATATGATCACTGTAAGGCATGCAATCGTTGCCAGACCTTGTGCAACATGAGTGTTGAATGGCGGATGACTATGCATTCGTAATTGGATATGAAAACCAATCGTTGTAGTTCGAGTCGTGAAGAAATCCATTCAACAAATAAAATTTATATCGAAAAATCTATAAAGAAATTCTGGGTCAAACACAGGGAGGCTACATCGATCAAAATTCGTAATTATATTTTTTGTATTTTTGTTTAAAGGGCGAAATAATCACACTAGAAATAATATAGACAATAAGAGAGCTAGAGAGAGAGAACGAACAATCACTTGATATTGAATAATGTTTTTACAACTAAGAAAGTGAGAAATGATTACACTAGAAAGTGGGAAATTGTTACAACTAGAAAGCAGGAAAATTTTACTATAGAAAGCAGTAAAAAGAATGGGAGAGAGAAGTTATACTCCTCTACGATCGTTTGGAGGACGAGCCGGACAAGACAATGCCTGGAATACGAGGAACAGAGCGAGAAGAAGGAGGACGAAGCAGGAGGAATGGGAACGAAGTAGCACGTCGTCGTCGTCGCGAGATCTGCTTCCAGAATGGGGGCAAAAACTTGATTTTAGCTCTTGAGGAGCATCCCGGGTGTGGGACAAGATTCTCTTAAGCTTTAAAGAGGGAGAGAGGAGAAGGAAGGGATGAGAAATTCGTATGGTAGGGGTCTCCTTTTATAGTTGCAGGGAGTGGGGGCATTTTAGACATTACAACATTAAAAACATTAATTCAGGACCTTTAGTGACGGATTTATCAGTCACTAAAGGCCTGAATGTGGTTGACGTGCACGCGCCACGTGCGCGCCCCCTCGCCTTCACTGCCTCAATGCTTATGCATGAACACGCGCGCTCAGTCGTTCGATCAAGAGATCGGACGGCTTAAACCGCCCTTGCCAGTGCCGCGCGCCCGCGTGCAATCGGGCGCTCGCGCTCCGTGTCTGATCATGCGTGGGCGCTATCGGCTGATCTGTGTCGCTCGATGCGAATTGCAAGGCTCCAATTGCGCGCCCGCGCACAGTAGATGCGGGATCGAACGTGCGTTGCGCTCTAGCACAATGCGCTCGACTGCTGCGCTGAGCGTGGGCTTGTGTCGCACGGATGAATTTGCGCGCACGTGCTTGCGGCCATTGGATCAAGATCCAACGGCCCAGATCTCGCGTTGGAGACTCTTTGGAGAGGCAATGGTGGTCCTGAGGGTTGTTTGGGCAGCTGGGATGGTGCCACGTGGTGCCATCTTGGCCGTCCATCTTCTGAGTGTTGTAGACAGTGCCACGAGTGTTGGATTGGATCGATTTTCATGCCATTAGGTTGCGATCATCGATCCGAACCCATCTGTGCGGTTGGATTTGTCATCTGAGGTGTGGATTAACACCATCTTGGCCCTTGATCTTTAGGGTTCCTTGGTCTCTATCTAGTGCTACGGATGTCCGATTAGGGCGATTTTGGAGTTGTTGAACTCCAATCGTCGCCCTAATCAGATCCGTATTGTTAGATCTTTGATTCGAGGCCCTGATTAACAAGTTGCTTTGTCCCTAGCCATAAAAAGGAGATAATTATGATACAATTTGTACAACTTGACCTAAATGCATGATTATGCATGTTATTAACTATTTACAATGTATAATGCTAATGTGACACTAAGAAAATGCATTAATAGACATTTTAGGTTAATCAGATGTATGCACATCAATGAGCCACCGCAATATGATGCCTTTACAGTCGATTCTCGTTTGCGAAATCTTCGATATCTGGGGGATTGATTTCATGGGACCCTTCCTTATCTCGGACGGCTTAGAGTACATTCTTCTCATTATTGACTACGTGTCCAAATGGATCGAAGCCATCCCAACCCGAACCAACGATCATAAGGTAGTAATCAAATTCATTCATCAGAACATCTTTTCTCTGTTCGAGATTCCACATGCCATTATCTCTGATGAAGGGACCCATTTCACGAATGCTCAGTTTAGATCACTGATGACCAAATATGGGGTGTCGCACCGAATCTCTACTCCTTATCACCCCCAAACCAACAGTCTAACTGAGCTATTGAATTAGGAGATCAAGAAAATCCTTCAGGTCATTGTCTGACCTGATAGAAAAGATTGGCCATCCCAACTTCCAGAAGCTTTGTGGGCTTATAGGACCGCCCACAAGACCCAATTAGGCATGTCTCCTTTCAGATTGGTGTACGGGAAGGCATGTCACCTCCCTGTCGAGTTGGAGCACAAAGTCTATTGGGGTATACGAAAGTGTAATCTAGATCTTTCTAAGGTAGGAACCCATAGAAAGCTTCAAATGAGCAAGATCGATGAGCTATGCAATGATGCGTACGAGAACTCGCGAATTTACAAAGAGCAGGTTAAGGGCTTTCATGACAAGCACATATCCAGAAAGATCTTTCACCCTAGTCAGAAAGTCCTACTCTTTGATGCCAAACTCAAACTATTCCTAGGAAAAGTCAAATCAAAATGGATTGGACCATATCTTATCAGACATATTTTTTGAAATGAAGCTGTTAAAGTCAGTCAACCCAGTCTTAATTTTAAACCTTTTATTGTGAATGGCCAGTGACTTAAGTCGTTCATTGAACTCACCAATACAAACTTGGCTGAGGTATCTTTTGATCTCCATTCTCCTTGAGTTCATTGCACCCGGCTGATGGCGTTAAACTCAATGCTTAAGAGAGGCAACCCGTCATCTTGTTGAAAAATCCAAAACCCTTCTTAACACATCCCGTGCTGAACTCATATTGCACTTTAGGGTTCGTCCATTAGAATAGCTGACTCCACCTTTGGTATCTGTACCCGAGCTTGAAATTGTCATCAACAGTCACTCTGACCCGTCCACCCACCTAAACCTATTCTAATGTACGATCTAAGTTGAATTCGAACCCACCTAATTTACAATGAGGACATTGCAAATCGTAGGCATGGGGGGGTATTAAAGTGCAAAACGTTGTGAGAATCACATCACAAGAAAGGGTTTCATCAAAAAAATACATAGTCCAAAAAACCAAAAAAAATCAAAAATTGAAAAAAGAAAAAAGATGGAGAAGGGAGGAAATTTTGAAAATTGCATATCATTCTTGAGGAGGAAAAGGGGAGGTGATATAAAGGACAAAAATGAGCACAGTTTGAAATATAAAAAGATAGTCATTAGTAAAAGATTAAGGAATCTACTTAGTTCTAGACTAAATCAAAAGAAAGAAACAAAAGACAAAAATTGCTAAGAGACAAAAGAGATTAGTATGAAGGCAAATCTTAGGCCTCTTTGGCTTGTGGTTAGGCCTAAAAATTCAAGTATTTGTTAAGATTTAGTAGTCCTCAAGAGGTTGAGGAAAATGCAAAGCTTAAGTATTACGTCTAAGGCTTAGGGATTATTCAGCCTCATTAACTGACCTCTGGTTTGCGGGACTTGGTAACCTAAGCACCCCAATCCACACACAGTCTGGTTCAGTGAGCTTAACTATCAAAATCATGGAAAAGCGTTAATTCTGTTATGAAAAAGCTACCTAGATTAGGGGCGGCTAATCAACACAAGTTGATTTGGAAGAGTTCTCAGCACGGAGAGGTGAGAAATTCCCCTTGAAGATGCGCAGTAACATACCGTCTCCTCGGTGCTTGTCTCTTAGGATATCTAAATATCCTACTGGGGGCATGTAAGCACCTTATTCTAGTTCGGATGCCATGGGTGGCAATATCACGAAATGTCGATTGCTAGGGTCTAAATTTAGCTATAAAATGCCATGGCTGGGATTATCCTAAAATATCAAAAGCCAGGGTTCTGGGGGTTTCCATGAGCGATGCTATCTCGAAGCATCGATTGCCGGGGACCCTACGAGGATTGATGGTGGGAGCTAGCAATCCGATACAGACCGTGTTGTAAAGCCAATCCGAAGCTAGAAATAAAAAAAGAAAAAGAATGAGAACTCTCCAAAAATGCAAAAAAATCCTCTGTCCCTCTCTTACAAAAACATACTGCAAACTGAATTGGGACTAAACATGTTTCAAGCACGGGTGCTTTAATTGCGGAGTTCAACGAACCTTAGGTTAGTTCCTGTGGGCCTTAGAAACCTTCGTGGCGGACTGAGGCTAGATCTGGTCAGGTCCGGATCTTGGTTGGTACTTGAGTACCTCTAAGCCTACTATTCGCATTCTGACCTAATCTATAAAGAAAGCACACAGCAAAAATCTCAGCATAAAAAGATAGTCTATAACTTGAGTTAATTCCATGAGATTTTGCTAAGGAACTAGTAAAAGCTAGGCATGAGGGTATGATGGTAACACCATCATGAGCTATAACTAGGTCAATTTAGTCATTATCAAGGAGTAAATGCTCCTACATAACCATTAGAAGGCCCTAAGTCACTGCAAATCCATTCCGAGGGAAATACAAGAAACCAGGGTTAAAACTACAATTTTACCATCATATCTTGAATGCAGAATAACTGCAGGTTTTTTAATGGGTTAGTTAAGGATCAAATGGCCTTAAATGTCCAACAAGTGGGTTGATACAGACAGAAAAGGGTTTTTCGCGTGTTTTGAGAATTAAATGACTTTTGAAACCCTAAAAACTGACCTCCTTAATTAACTGAGGTTCTGGTCAGGATAAAATTCACCTAAAACCTCTAAAATTCATATAAAAATATTCTTTAGGGCTTTGTACCTTTAATTTGACCATCAGAACCTGTCTTGACCCAAAATAGAGTCTCAGACTAACATTTGCCCTAATTTAGGTTTTTGCATAAATTACCCAGTTAAACTAGGTCAAAATCAAAATCCAACTTCACCATTGGATTTCTTAGATCCAAATTAGGTTTGTACCAAAATTTGGACCCAATCTAAGACTGTCTTGACCTAGTTTGCAATTTGGTCCTGTCTGATTCTTTTATATCACACAAATGCCCTTAACTTTCAAAATCCTTACAAAAAGGCCACTAAATTTATCATCATTTTCTTCAAATAGGTCCCTTCTGCCATAAATCCTATTCCTACAAACTCCGACGGCCTAAATTTGGCAAGTTCTTAATTCCTTGATGAATCCCTCTCAGATTTGAAAGAGAAGTTTGTCAAGGAATTCCCTTCTTTTTGAGCCAATTCCCATGCCCTCAAACCTTCGCATGAGAGATTTGGATATCCTAGAGAATTCCAACACCGGTGAGCTTTCCAAGCTTGGGAAGCTTTCTTCCCAAGCTCAAAACTCCCTTTAGAGGCCTATAAAAGGACCTCCAGATCAGATCGAACTTCCCACCCTCGAATTCGATCGGATTCCCCCTTAATTTCATCTCTTCCCATCCGGCCGAAGCTCCTCGACGTCCGACGAGCTCCTCCGACTCCATCCTTCATCCGCGCGCAATTCCGACGGTGAATTTCTCTCCTTCACTCTCTTTCGCATCGTACTGTACCCGCTGACGCCCCATCCTCCATCTTCCTCGCCGATTCCTACTCACTGGAGCGCTTTCTTCCCCGACGCCGACCATATCGCAATCGGCACCGCCTCGACTCCCCGTCGTCTGCCAACTACCTAGATAAGTCCCCTAACTCCTCTAGTTCATTTTCATCCCAACCACACTCAATTTTGACCATGATATCGCCCATTCACCGTCATCCCTTCCACGTCTGTCCACTCCTATGATGAGGCACATCTCATTCCACACACCACCAAACCCCTCGCCATTTGTCCCTGCACCTTCGCCTCAACCCCAAGAGCAAAAGCCCTAACCTAGTTAGGACGATTACCCCTCCCAACCTTCCGTCGAACAAACCCATCTCCAGCCAACCTTCTCAAGGTCATCAGACCTCCTCACAGGCAAGCACAGCACACCACCACCACCATTGCACTCCATGATGTCCGACGAAGGTTTTGAACTATTTTGACGTGGCCATTAGGCCTTGTTCTTGCTTTCAGGTCATAGGTCATCGCCGCCATTAACAAAGCTTCGAGCGAAGCTTGAAGCTTGCTCTAGCATCTGCAGATCCCAGGCGAAGTCCCAGGTGCAGCAGAGAGTTCCCAGAGTCACAACCCAGGGACCAACTTGGCCCTTTGACTCGACCTTTGACCGCAATTGCAAGAAGCAACAGCTGTAGCTGCACGTAGGGGAAGGGAGGTGGGATAGTCCCACCTCGGAAGCTGACGAGCGCTTACACCGGCATAAAGTGATTTTGTCGCCTAGGCTTATCACCTCTAGTCACAGGGGGTGAGGTCCCCGCGCCTCGCCCACAACACCTTACACGTGCATCTGGCAGATCTGTTTACCCACCTAGCCAAGCACTCCTCAACTGCCACTCTCAGTCGGCAGCCCTGGTCTCGGGTTCGCTCTACCCGAATACCCTATAACCCGAGGCCTTGAGAGGGCGAATCCCTGAGAGAGGAGAGAAAGTGCGCGGGGGCAAGGGGTTTTGCTCTCAGAACCAACAACTGACACTTAGCCATTTAAGGAACCTCCCCCTTGCACGCAAAGAAGGAAGAAGGAGAGGAAGCCTGAGCAGCAGAGAAAGAAGAGAGAAGGCATAGCCGCAGAAGAAGGAGAGAAGAAGAAGGAGCAATAGAAGAAGAAGAAGGAAAGCACCAAAGAGAGAAACTTGAGAAGGAGAAGAGAAGAAGGCACAAAGAAGAGGAAGAAGAAAAGGAGAAATACCTTTGACCAGGATAAGCCGTTTGACCGGCTAAACAGATATCCTACGTGGCACTTAATTGATTAGTATTGTTGAAATATTTGAGATAATTGGTAGGGGTAATTGGTGATTGGTGGGAACACCATCATGAACCCTAACTAGCTCATTTTTACCCAATGAAGTCAATAAATGCTCCTACATAACCAACTGAAGGTCATAATTCATTGCATAACCAATCTAAGAGAAAAATAAGAACTAGGGTTAAAACTATAATTTTACCAGCTTATCATGAATGCCGTACAACCACAGGTTTTCTCAAGGGCAGAATAAAGGTCAAATGCTCTTAATAAGATAATAAGTGGGTTAGATCAGACAGAAATGGGTTTGCATGTGTTCTGAGAATTAAATGACTTTTGAAACCCTAAAAACAAACCTACTTAATTAACCAAGGTTATCGTCAGGATAAAATTCACCTAAACCCTCTAAAAATCATAGAAAAATATTCTTTAGGGCTTAGTACCTTCAATTTGGCCATCAAAACCCTTCTTGACCTAAAATGGAGTCTCAGATAGATATTTGCGCTAATTTGAATTTTTACATAAATTACCCAGTCAAACGTGGTCAAAACCAAAATCCAACTTCACCATTGGGTTCCTTAGGTCCAAATTAGGTTTGTACCAAAATTTGGACCTAAGGAGAACTTGTCTTGACCTAGTTTGCAAAATGGTCTTGTCTGATTACATTTATACCCCTCACTTTCAAAACCATTGCATTCAGCCCCTAACTTCTTCGTCGTCTTCACAATTTGTTCCCTCCAACATTATCGCGGAGGAAACCTACTCCTACAACCTTCAACTTGGATTTTCTCCCTGATTGATTGATGAATCCCTTCCAAAATTGGAAGGGAGATTCATCAAGTAATCCTCTCCAATATGAACCCGATTAGATGCTCTGATTCTTTCCCAATCTCTCATGCGAATGTATGAGAGATTTGGGTCTCTTGAAGCTCCCAAATCCAGCGAGCATTCCTTTCTTGGAAGCTTGGCTTCCAAGCACAAAACCCTCTTTGAAGACCTATAAAAGACTCCCTAGGGTCCAACCATTCTCCTCAGCTTGAAATTGGGCCGGAACTCCTCCTCTTCCTCTCTCCTCTTCGGCTGCAACTCTCTGCAAGCTCCGGCGATCTCTCCGTAACTTCTTTGTCGTCCGACCACAAAACCGGTGGCGGATTCACCTTCCTCACTGTCCTCCGCGTCGAGCAATACCAGCTATCGCCGTCCCTTCCCCGTCTTCGCCGCCGCCTCTCCTACGGAGGTTCGTCTTCCCCACGTCCTGCAACCACACCGGCATGGGATCCCTTTCCCTTTTCATCCTTAGAGTAGACTCTTAGGTTCCCTCTCTCTCTTACTTTCTCCCCCTCTCTTTATTTCCCAAAATCGACCACCAACGCTATTGAACACCTTCATCTCCTCCATCTCCGACGACTCCTCTGGCGAGGTGTTCCCACTGCTACGCACCTCTATCCACCTCGCCGACCACCCTACAACCTCCACTGCACGTTCCCGCTCATTTTTCCTCACTCCATTCACTCCATCATCCACCCAAACACCTTCCTGAACAAACCCACTCTCACCGATTATTCCCGTCACCATCCGGCCACCACAACCACTTGCGCAACACGCCACTGCCACCGTCACATTCACCGTGCCACGATGATCCTACTGAGCATTCTGATGTAGCCATAAGGCCCCTTTTCTTGAATCTCAGGTGTCAGGTTAGAACCGCCATTGCTGCCGAGCTTTGAGCGAGCTTCAAGGTGCTCCAAGGTGCATCTGCTCCAGGGGATAGCTCCAGGCCGTGCGGAATTGAGGCCTGCAGGATTCCAAGTCCTCACGTGAGGGCTTCAGCAGCCACAGTAGTCAATTTGACCAAGTGGCCTACTGCTGCGCTACGTGGAAGGAAGGTGGGACTAAGTCCCTCCTCGGATACGAAGAGTCAGCTACAGTCACATAAATTGAATAAGTGAATGGGGTTGTTTGCCTCCAAACACTGAGGGTGAGGTCCTCCTCCACCTTCACCCGGCCTCATCTGCGACACCTCACCCGTGGACCTGGTCGAACCCAATTACCTGCCTGACCTGCACTCCTCGCTCACCACCGCACGCTGGTGAGCCTAGACCCGGTTATGCGCCAGGTTCGATTACCCGACCAGCTGTGGCTCTGGGAGAGAGAAACTGAAATAGAAAGAAAGAGAGGAGTGTTATGCGGGGGAAGGGGGGTTTTTGCTCTAAGAAGTTTGGCTCTGACACTTAGCCGGATTTAGAAGGTAGAAAGGCCAGAGAAGTAGAAAGCTTGAAGAAGAAGTGAAGAAGAAGAAGAGGAGGAGGATCGCAGGGTTAAAGGCAAAAGAAGAAAAGAAGAGATGAAGGCCTAAGGAAGAAGAAGAAGAAGAAGAGAAGAATTGTAAGGCTGAAGGCAGAAGAAGAAGAAGAAGAAGAAGGGAAGGCTGAGTTGAAGGGCCAAAGAAAAAGAGGTAAAGGCCTGAGAAGAAAGGAAGAATCGAAGGAGAGGATTGCAGACATCTGATTTCATACTCCCTCTTTTCGTAGATTTAAGTAAGTATTCTATGTATTAGACTTATAATTGGTGATTCACATCACCATTATTTTGTCTAAAATTCTTACTACTCTTCATATACTCATATGCTCTTCATTCCAAATTAGTTTTTGAGTAATATTTTGTGTTCAAATTACATTACTTGTTGAGATTAGTGTGCGAATTCCATTTGCTCCCTGTGTTTAACCTCGGAATCTTTTCGAGTAATAAAAATCATATTTGTTTTCAAAGCGATTTCGACTATACTGCAACACTTCATTTTAAACAATGATTTTGCCTTGTAAACAGTGATTCAAATCACCATTTTACCCCATTCTTTTTTGCATTATCTGACATTCACTTTCATTTATATATCATTCCAGTTTAGAGTTCTATTATACATTGTTTATGTTGCGATCTTGAGAATTATTTTGTCAATTGCCCCTATGTTCGACCTCGGACTTCATTTCTGATATTCAAGTTATAAATTTCACTTCTTTTCGCACTGATTCAAACTATATTACAATGCGACAATTTTAAAACTCGATTCAGAGCAAACAACAGTGCTCGTAGCGTAGCGGAGAGGGCACCTAATAGACAGTGGGCGACGCGAGATCGAAGCGTGCCCTGTGTGAAATCAGGGGAAGCAGCGAGCACGAGCGTAATTAATCGTCGGGTCTTCATCGGGCGACTCGACAACAGACGCGTGGCAGGCGCGAAGGAGCTGGATCAAGAACGCGCACGACAACGAGTGCGGAGATGTGCGTGCGAGCATTTTAGGATTCAAAGGTGCGTGTTTAAGCCGTCCGATCGTAAGATCGGACGACTGACGATCGGGCGCTCAAAAGCGGTGAGCAGCGAAGGAGATGAAACGAAGGCGGGCGCAAGGAAGATCTACAACTGTGCGATGGAGGATCGACAATCGATAGACTGCCACGTGGCAACACAAGATTAAACCGAGGATAAAAGAAGGATTTGGAAAGCTTAATTAGAGGCATTGATCTCCCGATCAACGAATCTAATTAATCTGAAGCATTTGCACATATTTAAGGGGCCAAATACCTTAATTTTCCTTCACTAAAGCTAAAAAGAGGCCTAAGGGCCCCCTTTGAAAGGCATTCTCTTATTTTCTTCTTCTTCCTCCTTCAACCTCTCTCTCTTCTTCCCATCTTCTTTGCGTCCGTCTCTACACCTCCGTCTGAAGCATTCATTGGGCCACCTTGATGGATTGTTGCTGCTCTTCCCAACCTCTCCAAAAGGCCACCACGGACCACCCGTGGTGCCCTTATTCTGTTACAGTAGTGGTTGTTTAAATTCATGTTTTCTAGTCTATTGCATATATCAAATACAATTTCTTTGTGATGTGGATATTGTGATTGATTGTTTCTATTATTTAGTAATCATATTGAGAGCAAACGTATAAAATCAAAAGTGCTTTCTGCCTTCCTATGATCGACTGGGACTCACCAAGTTTCGTTAATTTATTTGCTAGAGACGTATTTCGTACTATACTGCAACGTGCTAATTTTCTATGTGATCTATGCCACGAACACTCATTATATTACAGGAATATTCACACCAGTTGCGAATATTTCTCGATATCCGTGCAAAGCAAGCTTTCTACCCACACTCACACACGTCCGCTCCACATCGCACACGGCACGTAGCTAGGTTAATCCTGTCTTTCTAGGCGATGATTAACCTGGCATTGTGCTACATCCCTATTAAATCCTAGATTCAATATTCACTATTATATTATAGAGATATATATACTTATACTTATATACATATATCTATATCTCTATCTATATCTTATATATATATTCTACATATAAATGAGGTAAGTATTTCAATTCATTTTAATTCTCGCACTTCAATTCTGCATTTATTTTATCTTCGTTTTGCTTTTATTTCATTGCTTAAGGAAAGACAAAAAAAAAAGTATAAACCAGAAAAGATAAATCTTGACTTACAGGCGCACGATCTCTCATGTGGTGAGATCGGATTTTTGTATTTTGGCATGTAGCCAAGGACCTATTTGAGGGTGTGCCTCAAGGACAAGTTTATCTCAAAAAAATCTAAACATCAAAAAAACCAAAAATACAATAAGCGAAAGGAATTGATGCGAGCTTAGGAAGCATGTAGAAACTGAGTAATCTCAAACCTGCCTCCCTGATTTTGACCCTGGCCTAAAAGAAACAATCTTAAAAATCTAGCCAAGTTAATAAATTTTTGATATATGAGTGTAGATACGCTTGTACGTTAACCACTTTCACTATATATAATTTGATGCTAATTTCACCTAATTAAATAACCCTACTAGCGTTTTCAACATAAGTTTTCTGGCGCCATTTCCAGGGAGGCACTATCTGGAATAAGTTTCTATTTTCTTCCTTTGATTTTCTCTTATCCCACCTTTCTCTTCACGGGTGTTTTGTTTGTTTTTGTGCAGGTTTACCTATTGCAAGGGAGTGACATGCAAAGGAGGTTAGAGACGTGGGCAAATTCGAGGCGAGAGTGTGAGCGTGAAGTCGTCGGCGTCGCATTGGAGCCTTGCCCATGTTGTTGAGGAGGTAGGTGTCTTCCTTGTAATAATTTAGGTCATTCTGTCACGTTGGAAAATATAAAAAAAATTAAAAAAATCACAAATTTCTAAAAAATCTTCCTGGGATTTCTTGGGTGAGTGGATTAAAATCCATTGTTTGATTCTTTCTGTCACCACCATTGCCCTTGATTTTCCACTTTTTCGCGCACGAAAAAATCTGGGAGTTTTGATTCTTGGTTATTTCGTGACGCGAAGTTATCATTGAGGCAAATTAAATCGATTGTTTGTCACATCTTATTCGCCTCATTATTTCACATTCGGGTCCAAACTTTGGTTGGGGAGTCTTAGAGTCGATTTGACTCTAACCCCACCACAACCCTAAAATTGCCTTGATTTAATCCCGAATATTAACCCAAACATATTCATTTTCATTTTTTGGTGGTTAAGCCTTGTGTGGAATCTCATTTTGGTGATTGGGAGCACTTGAATTGAAGTGCTTTGGCTCCTTCACACATTGAGCTAAAATTGACTTGTGCATCCACACTTAGAAATTTCCAATTAGGAGCCCATTTGCATTGTAGCATGCATTAACCAAATCAAATTGAAGGAGGATTGCTTGGGTGCAAAAAGAACTTGTATTTTCTAAAAACCCGAAGATTGGTTGAATTGGTAATTCAATGGAATCATAAAATCCATACTACCTAAGAGTTGAATTCTAAAAGCCATTCACCATCTAAAATTTCAATTCAGGGAGATTTCCTCGTTGTATGCTTGCTTTACACACTCAAAGAATTGACGCACTTGGGCATTACCCATATACAACGCCCTTCACATTCCAAAGCACTTGAATCCTAAGCCTCTTAATTAAAATTGGTAGTAACTTGACCCCCATTAAGGTTTAGAGGTCTAACTACCTGCGTGTAGCGCTTACGTGCTGGTATGGGTTTCTGCATGCTATTGGGTGTCTAAGACTGGGGAAAATTGCCTTTCAATCTAACTCGGTGGTTCCGCGGTGCTCGTATTTAGTTCCGTAGGTTGCGATAGTAGGTAACTTAGATCTTTAGGTCTTAGGTCACCTTTAGAGGTTAGGACATTGATTGTTTGATTTGTCATCAAGTGCACCTATTCGGCGTCCTTTCTCTTATCCCCTTCTCTCTTCTCATCTCCCCAATTCTTCCTGCGATAGTGCATGTTTGGGAGGAGGTCACAAAACCCTGAACTTGTTGAATTGTCTGATCAATCTAGAAAGGAAGAATCTGGTGAATCATCCTCCTCCTCTGTAAACATGGCTACTCACCCACCCCCAAATCTTGAGGGAGGAAATTGCCCCCCTCCAAATCCACCAGGTGGTGGAGTCATTGACCCATTAACCCCCCTCTAAGCCCAAATGAAATTGTATACTGAGCAGATTGAAGCCATTAGGGAAACCTTGGAGGAAATGCAAAACCCTCTTGAGCCGGAGGAGCCCAGGTCTCTTAGCTCTTATCAGAATCCCACTGCTACAGAGACCCATGGGCATATTCGTGTCCCCATGGGTGGGGAAGATTTCAAACTAAAACAGAACGTAATCAGCCTAATTAACTTCCACTACCATGATTGGCCAGTGAAGACCCTTTTCTTCACTTGGAGGACTTAACCCGTTTAGCTGAAACGATTAAACCAAGAAACATTGGGTTGCATATCATCCTCATGAAAATGTTCCCGTTTTCGTTCGGGACAAAGTAGCGCAATGGTTGCGCACCATTAGGAAACCTCTCCGAACTTGGGAAGAGATGTGTACAGCATTTCTTAAGAAAATTTTCCCAATCGGGCACACCAATGCGCTTCGTCGTGCTATTACTTCTTTCACACAACTAAACAACGAGCAATTTCATGAGGCCTGGGAAAGGTATAATGACCTCCTCAGGAAATGTCCACACCACAGTTTGTCTAAGTGGCATGTAGCCCAGATCTTCTATTATGGGCTAAATGAAACTTTGAGGCAGATTGCAGATGCTTTCAGCAGAGGGAATTTCGTGAATAAAGACGAGGATGGAGAGTTCAAACTATTTGAAAATATGAGTGAGAATTCTATGAACAACGCTTTCATCGTGGCCTTTAATCGTACCAATGGACCTCGTAGTGGAGCTCACAAGGTTGACACAGGACCTTCCCACTCATCCACCAACTTAAATGTAATTGCACAAAAATTGGATGAAGTCTCCCTCATTCACAAGAAGCTAGACGAATTTTTGGCCAACCGTTCCTGTCCTATGGCTCACACATCGACTCCTTCACCACGTCACAAACCCAATCCTTCCCAAGTCAGGATGATTTCCAGGAATCCAGCACAACTTGCACCATCCTTACCGAGTATTACACCAAGCGGCTCGGTAAGCAATGTGGATCTGGCTTCTACTAGCC
The DNA here is from genome assembly GCA_037157565.1 of Thalassia testudinum. Classification (NCBI taxonomy): domain Eukaryota; kingdom Viridiplantae; phylum Streptophyta; class Magnoliopsida; order Alismatales; family Hydrocharitaceae; genus Thalassia; species Thalassia testudinum. The sequence goes on along the minus strand of JAZHRO010000031.1, from coordinate 98,115,489 downwards.
AGTATTATGACATGGAGGATCAAGTCTCCATGTACTTGGATGCAGTACCATATGCGGACTCATCTTTTGAATTTGAAGATGTGTACGCCCTGGAGAATAACCCATATTCTGCTACTTATAACCCAGGGTGGCGCAACCATCCAAACTTTGCATGGTCCAACAACCCTCAGCGCCAAAACCTCGTTGGTGGACCAATGTGACCGTCTGCTCCTGTCATCCCAAGGGCCTAATATAATCCTTCGGCAAATCCACCGCAAGGCCCTTGCATGCCTCAAACGGATCACGCATCAAGTCCTCTGGATAAATCGATGCGAATGATGATGGAAATGTCCAAGCACCATGAAGAAAACATGACCTCTCTTTATCACCAATTGGTGCAGCAGAATGTCGAGATCAGTCAACTACACGCATGGTGACTCGATCTTAGGACACTCTTCCAGCCCAACTTGTTCCTAACCCACAAAATTTTGTACCTCATGGTCTGCAACCACAAGTATGACCTTCTAAGGTGCAGGTTCATCAAATTCTACAAGCTCCCAATACTCCACCGGGATTTCAGGCTAATCTCGCAGCAGCACATCACCCGTATGTCCCTATTGTGAACCCTCCTCCCCCTTACGATCCCACTAGACCTGCGACGTCCAATGCAATTACTACGAGGAGTGGCAAACAAACTGCCAATCTGCCTCGACCTGATCCTGGCCCATCTTCTTCATCACCCTCTCATTTGGGATGCACACCGCATTCTCGTAAGGGCAATACGCCCAAACTGGTGCCAGAATCAGTCCCATTCCCTGAGGATCTACTAAGGGAGCCAAAAGGCAAGAAAAAGAACACGCAGACCTTTGATAATCTACGTGATTTATTCAAAGATGCTGAAATCAAGGTTCCCTTGTTAGAGGTGATCGACCACATCCCTATTGTCGCTTGTTTCTTTAAAGACTACACTACACCCAGGCGACAACAAAAGAAAACCATGAATCCAGTGGTTCTCTCGCCTCATGCGAGTTGTGCTATACTATCAAAATTACCACCAAAGCAAAAAGATCCAGGCACCCATCTCATTTCATGCAGTATCAAAGGTTGCAATTTTGATCGTGCCTTACTAGATTTAGGATCTTCCATTAACCTCTTACCAACCATCATGTTCCAGAAATTTGCATTAGGAAATCTAAAACCCACCCCTATTACACTGCAATTGGCAAATCGCTTTGTCAAAATTCCACGGGGTATGGTGGAAGACGTGGTGGTTAGGGTGAACAGTCTCTATTTTCCTATTGACTTTCTTGTATTAGATATGGAAGTTCTTGAGTCACTTTCTGATTATCTGATAATCCTCGGTAGACCTTTCTTGGCCATAGCCCACACCCATATCGATTGTGAATCGGGCTATATTGAGATTGTCGCGGGCTCTGAAAATCTTAAACTAAACAACTTTAAGGCTGCCAAGAATTTTTCTTGCGATTTTATCGATGACATGTCTGACGATGACATGGCTGTCAGTGCGTGTATCGGATTGGTTGGGACCTATACGACTTGCTGTGGCATACCCCTGGAAAATCAAGGCCTAACTAACTTGTATTGTGACATTTCCCCATCCCTTCCCTTACCCTTATCTCCTCCTAACTAGGCCCCTGACGAGGTCCACTCCACCTCTTACACCTCGTGGTCTGAGTCATATCCAGGCTACTCACATCCGGCCTACCCCCTTGAAGACCGGAGTGCCCTTTCTTTCCTGCCAAATCAGGTGAAAACAACATTCCATACTGGGACATTAACCCAAACATTGATCTCTGGGGCACTCCTTTCTTCGATCCATCAATCCAAGATGCCCCTCTCCTTGGCCAACCTGAGGGCCAATTTCCTTCTCCCCTTATTCTGTCTTTTGTTCCTTTCGGGACAATCTCATCCCAACAATTACTAGATCTTTTCCCATCCACACCTGAGCTCAAAGCACTGCCTAACTGTTGAACGTGTACGAACCTACGCTAACGTGTTCGATTTTGAAAAACCCGTCGTTGTAGTTCGAAAGCGAAGGATTCGAGTTCAACAAATAAAATTTATACCGAAATTAAAATTCCGGGTCGAACACAGGGAGGCGAACGTTTGATTTAAAAACTTCGCGTTTCTTTTTTATTTTGTCACGAAGAAATTCAATTTAAACTATCTAAGTATCTACAACAAATAAAAGAGAGAGAGGGAGTAAGAGAGAGAGAGAATACTACACATGGAAATCAAAATGAGATGTAGAATAGACAAGGAATTTATCATAAAAGAGTTTGTTCGTTACAACTAGAAGACATAAAACAATTACTCTAGAAAGCATTAAAAGAATGGAGGGAGAAATGTCCTCCTCGACGATCGCTCGGAGGACGAATAGACTACTCTAGAAAGCAGTAAATCTATACTAGAAAGCAGTAAAAAGAATAGGGAGAGAGAATCCTCCTCGACGGTCGCTTGGAGGACGAGCCGGACGGGACGACGCCTGGACGAAGGAGGACGAAGCGGGACGAAGGAGGACGAAGCAGAAGAACGGGAACAGAGCAGCACGACATCGTCATCGCGGGATCCACTTCCGAAGGGGGACGAAAATTTGGACTTTATCTCGCGAGAAAAATCCCGGGTGTGGGACAAGCTTCTCTTGAGCTTTGGAGAGGTAGAGAGGAGAAGGAAGGGATGAAAATTTCGTATGGAGGGGGTCTCCTTTTATAGTTGCAAGGAGTGGGGGCAAAATGGACATTACATCTTCAAAATAGTAAATAAGGGGTCTTTAGTGACGGATAAAACCGTCGCTAAAGCCCCGACGTCGCCGTCGCCGCCGCGCCCACGCGCGCCCGCTCGGCTGCCCGCGCGCATAACGCCTATGCACGTCTGCGTAGTCTCAGCCGTCCTATCGCGAGATCAGACGGCTTAGATCGCGTCCGCGCCCGCTGCGTAGCGCGCCCGCCCGCGTGCGATCGCGCGTTACTCCCGGCGTCCAATCGCGCGTCGTCCTGATTGAGCGCGCGTAGCTGTTGGATCTTCATCTGACGCTCGTCCGCGCCCGCTCGCCCGTGCCTTCCACCCCCTCACCGCGGCTCGAACCCGCGACCTCCGCTTCGCCCGCAGCTGCGTCGCCGCTGCGCTACGCGAACGAAATGGTTGCGCGGACGCTTTTAAGCGCGAGCGACCGCACCCGTTGGATCGAGATCCAACGGCGGAGAGGAGACGGGTGCGCAGTCTTCACAAGATGCATGCGGCCGTTTGGGCGGCTGAGATGGCTCCACGTGGCGCCATCTTGGCCGTCCATCTTCTGGAAGTTGTAGATGGTGCCACGGATGTCGGATTGACTCGATTTTTGTGTCATTGGGCTGCGATCGTCGATCCGAATTCATCCGTGCGGTCGGATTTGTCATCTGAAGTGTGGATTTACACCATCCTGGCCCTTGATCTTCTAGGGTTCCCCGATCTCTATCTGATGCTACGGATGCCTGATTAGGGCGATCTTGGAGTCGTTGAACTCCAATCGTCGCCCTGATCATATCCATACGGTTGGATCTTTAATCCGAGGCCCCGATAAAATATTTGCCCTGTCCAAGCACATAAAAGGAGACAATTAACCTCCATTTTATTCAAACTACTCTAAATGCAAGATGATGCATGTTATGCAATATTTATATCATGAAATGCAATCCTATGCTTAAGAACATGCATATATAGATATTTTAAGTAGTGTAAATGTGTTTACATCACTAACACACTAAAATATGTTTTTCTAGGACAAAATGAAATGCTTCCTGTAATCATCAGTTCAAAATTATCCAGGGAGCAAGAGTGCAAACTAATGAAGGTCAAAATTGAACATAAGGTAGCCATTGCATGGTCTCTGTCGGATCTAACTGGCATTAGCCCCTCCTACTGCACTCACCGTATATATACGGAGGAGGAGGCTAGACCTTCTTGCGAGCTGCAACGATGTCTTAATCCAAATATGCGGGAGGTTGTAAAATATGAAATAATCAAGTGGCTTGATGCGGGCATCATCTACCTGATCAACGACAGCCCCTGGGTGTGCCTGTTTAAGCGATAAATCGGTGTTTTAAAATTGCTTTGTTGTAATATAACCAAAATCGCTAAAATAAATAAATTTACTACTCAAATTTTAAGTCCGAGGTCGAACACAAGGAGTAAAATGAATTCACACACTAATCTTAAATAATATAAATGAGCACAAGAATTTAAACCAAATAAACTACTCAAAAATGATCATTAGTGTAGAACATGAGTATAACAAGAATTCAACATGATAAAAAGAAATCTATAACCAAATAATGGTGATTTAGATCACCAATTATTTAGTATAGTTATATGTAAACTAGAGTAATCAATAATGCCACAGTAGTCAGGACCAAATATTCGCATAATAGCTTGAATGCTATAGTAATCAAACATTTCCTTTGGAGATCAGATGCCTTAAATGAACCTCTCATTTGTTTCTCCTTTTTCTTCTTTCACTTTTTCCTTCTCCTTCTTCTGCTTCAGTTTTCTTCTTCTTCTCTGATTTCTTCCTATGCATCTCTCCTTCTTCTTCTGTCTTCTCTGCTTTCTCTTCCTTCTCCTCCTCTTCAGGCCTTCTTTTTCTGCCCGTCTTCTTCCTTCTTCTTTAAGCACAGGGGAAAGGGCTCGGATTTTGGCTAAGTGTTAGCCAATACACAGAAGAACAAAACCCTCCCCTGCGTCGCACACTCTCTTCCTTTCTCTCTCTTAGGTTTCACTCTCCCAGAGCCATGCACATCGGGTTATCAGGTATTAGGAGGATCCGTGTACCCAGGTCCAGGGTCACCGGCGTGGTGTAGTGACCGAGGAGTGAAGGCTTAAGCGGGTCGGGCGCACCAAGTCCGCGGAGGAGAGGTCACAGACGAGGAGCGTGATGGGTGTGAGGGACCTCACCCCTCAAGTGTTGAGGCAATAAGCCCTCAACACTTTTGCAACTTATGCACTTGCACCGCTTCCAAATCCCACGATGTGGGACTATTCGCTCATGTCTTCTTTGCGCATCTGCAGCAGAGGTGAAGCCCTTCAATTGCTGATGCTGCCACTACTGGGAAGCCAATTGGGAATGGGGTTGGAGTCGTAAGGTGAAACCGCATTTCCTGATTCTAGAGGCAGATGGTTTGGCGACCGGAGAACTGTGTACAAAGGCGGAGATGAAGGCGGCGGTGGTGGAGAATGGCAAATGCCTGAAACATTGAATAAGGCCTCACGGCCACATTAGAATAGTTTAGGAGGTTTGCCAAGGCACGACAAAGGTGCCGATGGTGATTTCATGGAGACGGTGGTCTGTGGTGGCTGGTCGATGATGGAGTTGGTGTGCGATGATGGGTCTATTCGGGGTTGTGTTTGGGTGGATGGGAAGGTGAATAGAGATAGGGGTTTTGTGCATAGAAGGATGGCGGTGCTTTTGGGAGTTGTGGCGAGGCGTGTGGATGAGTGTAGCATGCAGAGGACCTTGCTGGAGATGCTGCCGGAGATGGGGAAGATGGAGGTGACCGACGGTATCGAGGGGTTTATTTTTGGCTTTTGGTAGAAGGAACTATTCTAGGGGCCTTAAGGGCACTTAATTACCTATGCTAAGTGGACAAAAGGGAAAGGAGAGCGTCTGCGTTGGTAGGCCAGAGCTGGGGAAGAAGGTGCTTTGATGAAGGGAATGGCAATGATGATGAAGGTAGAAGGGCTCCTGCTTGTACGGCCAAGAGTGGATGAGAGGGAGAAAGAGAATCCGACCACTAGTTTTGTGACTGGATGACGAAAGATTGTCAAGAGGGGTCGCTGGAGCTTGAGGAGCTTCGCGGCTAAAGAGGAGGGAGGAAGAGGAGGGTTTTGGCCGGAATTGAAGCTTAGGGAGTTCGGTTTGACCTAGGCTCTCTTTTATAGGGTTCAAGAGGGAATCCTAAGCTTGGAAGCCAAGCTTCCAAGCTTGGAATTATCACTGGAGTAGGAAACCCAAATCTCTCATGCATTCGCACGAGAGATTGGGAAGGTTATGGGGCATGGGATTTGGCTCAAAAGGAAGGAAATTTCTTGACGAACTTCCCTTTCAAACTTGAAAAGGATTCGTCAAGGAATCAAGGAGTTCTTGCCATTTTTAGGTCATCAGTGCTTGTAGGAATAGGAGTTATTTTTTTTTGAATCATTGAGGATTGCTATCATAAACCGATAGCAATCCGGTGGGTATTGTATTGCATATCAAAAGAGTATTACAAAAATGTTGCCCAACTATGTATGAGAGACCAACATTCCTTTACAACATTCTCACATCTCACCGGTCTCCCCTGAAATAGCTTATCATTCCGCGCCTTCCACACACACCACAAGACGGCAGCCATAGCCCCCAATGGTTGAACAGAGTTGATGAAGCTCTGCCACATAGCATCCCAGGGAGGGAGGGGTTCTAAGCACACCAACCTCCAAATTTTATCCGTGATCAAGCAAGAGGAGAATATGTGTGTTGCACTATCAGAGTGTAATCCACATAGAGGGCAGGCATTCATATTAATCCCCATCCTTCTGTGCCTAAGATCGCCAGTGATTAACCCTTCCCGTCTGCAAAGCCACAAGAAAATCTGGACCTTCAGAGGAATTCTCAAAAGCCAAATCTTTCTGTCGATAAGATTCCATTCCACCTCATTATCAGACCTAATAATTTTTTCATATGCCTGCTTCACTGAGAAAAAACCCTGCCAGCAGTATGTGTCCTTCACATCTGTCATAAGATATAGCTGCTACAGATTCTCCATCAGTTTCTGCCTCTCCTCCCAAAGTCGAGTGCCCAGCCTGCATTGTTGTAGCCCTTCCAGCTGCCAGCAACCTTCAGCCTGGGACCATAGACTGCTAACTGTGGCATCTTTATCAGTAGCAGCATCATACACCCTCGGGAAGGTCTCTTTCAGCAGGCCCAATTCAGACCACCTCTCATTCCATATGCTAAAACATCTGCCATCACTAAGCTTAGGCTGTAGCAGATGCCTGTAGGAGGTGATTGCAGAGATCACTGATCGCCAAAAGGGAGATGGCCTCTTCGGCTGAAGACTTTGCAGATAGCTATTGGATCCCCCATAGCTGTCCCTAATCAGATCTTCCATCAGCCCCTCCTTGCAATTCAAACTTCTGATGGCCCATTTCAGCAGTAGGGCCTCATTGAACTCTTTTAATGGTTTAATTCCCAACCCCCCAGCCTCCTTTGGTCTGCAGATAGTGTTCCATCTGATGGGATACATGAACCTGCCCTCGTGTCCTGCTCCTTTCCAGAAGAATCTCTTCCTCATAAGGTCCAATCTCTTCCAGATGCATTTAGGGGCCTTAAATATGCTGAAGAAAAAGACAGGTATGGCAGTAATAACCGAGTTGAGTAAAATCAATCTCCCACCCTTAGATAGGAATTTACTACTCCACCCTTTTAGCTTTCCAGCCACCTTCTCAAACAGGACATTCCAATCTGATTTTTTCAGTTTTGTAGCCCTTAAAGGTAATCCAAGGTATCTCAGAGGTAATTTAGTATGAGGTGAGCCTAGTATACCCTCCAATTCCATCTATTCCTGTGCACTCATACCAAAACAGATCAAAACAGACTTATCTTTGTTCAAACATAAACCTGAAATATCATCGAATATCTTCACCATTAATCCCAAAGCATGTGCCTCAGACTTGGACCCTTCCACGAAGAACACAGTGTCATCTGCATATTGTAAAATGGGGGCCAGATGTCTTCTGTTTGATAGAGAGTACCCTTTAATTATACCCACCTCTACCAATTTGCAAGCGTACCTTTGAAGTCCATCTACCGCAAGGTTAAAGACCAATGGGGCCAGGGGACACCCTTGTCTAACCCCACGCTGCGGCTGGATCCAGGCTCCACATGGCTTCCCATTGATCAAAGGAGAAAATGAAGCAGTGGTGATACAGCGTTTCATCCACTGAATCCAAAGGGGGGGGGAAGCCTCTTCTTCTAAACACCTCCCAAAGATACGGCCAGGAAATCGAGTCATAGGCTTTCTAGAAATCCACTTTCCACAGGAAGGCCTTGCATTTCCTCTGGTGCCAACCATTGACCATTTCCTGAGCCAAAATAAATGATTCCTGAAGTGATCTGTTGGGCAAGAAAGCAGCCTGTATCGGGTGAATCATGTCTTGTAGAACAATTCTTAGCATGTTAGCCAAGACCTTGCTGATGATAAGATAGATGGAGTTTGAAAGGGCAATCGGCCTGAAATCTGAAAATTGTTCTGCTCCCATTGATTTTGGCAAGAGGAAAAGATATGACTTGTTAATCCTCTCGAAACCAGCATTACCCACCTCAAACTCTCTGAAAACATCCATCACCTCGTTACACACCACACTCCACATCTCTTTGTAAAAGAAAACTTGTATTCCATCCGGGCCCGGGGAGCCTTCCACATTTAATTCTCTGATTGCTTGTAAGGTTTCTTATTCTGTAATTAGTGCAATCAGTTGTTCGGCTTGTTCGCTTGTCACCCTGGGACCAATGTCTCCTGCCATTCTCCATTTCCCTCTCCTAGCTGCCTGAGAAGCTACCCTGAAATACTTGATGGCTTCAGATTTAATCTCCTGATTAGAGGAGACCCTATGTCCATCACAAAGAATAGAGGAAATGAAGCTAAACTGCCTCCGAGAGCTAGCTGCAAGGTGGAAGAATTTCGTATTGGCATCCCCCTCCATAAGCCATAACTGCCTGGATCTTTCCCTCCAATCGATTTCCTGTTTAAGGTCTTCATCTAGTACCACACCTTGCCACATTCTCCTGTCAGCCTACCCATCTTCAGATAGAGGGCCAGCAGCTTCCTTAGAGTCCAGCTCCTGGATTCTACTCAGAGCTTCCCTTCTCCTTTGTTCCCTCACCAAGGTAATAGCAGAACCATATTCTTTTAAGATCGCATGCAATCCAGCCAGCTTAGTTGATAATCTGACAGTAGCAGATCCCTGTACCTTTTTAGCTCTCCACCAAGAATAGATCATCTGATAGAAACCCGATTCAGTCAGCCATGACCTTTTCAGTTTGAAATAGGTGCTAGCCAGAGTTTCTTCCCCACTGTCCCATACCAGGGGGTATGATTAGAGAAAGGTCGGCTCAACCCATTCACAGTCGACAATTGGAATCTGACAAGGATGCCCACATTCCCAAAAATCTATCAAGCCTGGAAGCCAGCCCGTTTCCATTACACCAAGTAAATTCCACACCAAAGGATGGATATTCACTCAACTGTAGAGACTGAATCGTCATCTGAAATCCAATAGCTGAGCTATCTGTGCTGCCACTAGACCTATCAGCCCCTGTTAACCCACAATTAAAATCTCCTCCCGTCAGCCACATTTCCCCCTGCACCAACTCAGCTACAGTGGACCATTCCTCCCACAACACCAGCCTAGCAGAAGCAGTACAAGGTCCATAGATCCCAGTAATCCAGATACACTCCTGCCCCTGTTGAATCTGAAACTTGCATGTTAGCATATGTCTGGCTTTGTGAACTTCCAAACATTGAGCCCACCTCTTCCTCCACCAGATAGCAATGCCCCCTGACCTCCCATGCGCATCAATCTGTACACATTCATTCATCCCTGCAGCTAACAAGTCAGACCAAAGTCTATCAGAATTACTCTCAATGTGTGTCTCTTGAATGAGCGCACAATCAATTCCCCATTCTCTCAAGTACCGCATCAAAGATGCCCTCCGGCATCTGTCGTGCAACCTACGCATGTTCCAAGTGAGGATTCTCATCACTCCTCATTGGAACCCTCTCTCCTGAGGGTTTGGCAACTTCATCTTCATCCATCAGAGAAATAGCCTTTGATTTTCTTTGTCGAAGGTTGTATGGTGATCTCCCCTTATTGATTTTTGTGCATGATCTCCCTTCACATTCAGGATCTTCCTTCCCCTGCAAGACCTATTTGCCCTTCAAAGATTCCAGTTGCGTATCAAGGTTCCCCTGCTCCTGATTCTCCCTACCACATGACAGCACATCCCCTACCATCGTGGCCGATGGTCCTGCCAACTCTCCGTCGCCCAATTCCTCTATTTCTTTATTCTGAAGCATCCCCGTCTCCCCATCACACAAGTCCTTACACGTCTCAGTAGCCAAGGACTTATCTCCATGCACCATGTGCAGCTCCTGAGCAGTCGCTTCTTCATCAGCTGTAGTTTCAGACGACTTAAGCTGCTTTGCTACATCATCCCCCATCAGGAACTTCAGTCTCAGCATCCAGGAGCTTCCACCACATCTCAAAATCAGACGATCAGGTATAGAGCCAACGATGAAGACAATGACCCTCACACTTAGTAGACGCCCATTCCCCTCAAGCAGTCCGACGATCGTGTCTTCAGCCACAGATGTAAAGCCTGAGATCATTGACGACACAACCTCCTTCGACCTCAGGTGCCGATGGAGTCCCTTGATGAGAGCCTCATCATGAGCCATAACTAACTCATTTTGACCCAATAAAGAAGATAAAAGCTCCTACATAACCTAGAAGAAGGCCTAACTGAAGGAACAAGTGCTCTGAGAAGAAAACATGAAATAAAGGTTAAAACTGTAATTTTACCATTGCAGTACATAAACGGGATTTCTCAGAAGCAAAACATAGGTCAAATGGTCTAAATGAGATAAAAAGAGGGTTGAGTCAATCAGAAATGGATTCATGTGCAATCTAGGAATTAAATGACACCTGGTAACCCTAAAATAGACCCGCTTTAATTAACAAGGTTCCGGTCAGAATAAAAAGAAAGTAAACCCTATAAAAATCATGGAAAAACATCCTCTAGGGTTTGGAACATTTAATTTGGCCTTTGGAACCTAGTTTGACCTAGATTAGGGTCCTAGCTCTTCAATTAACCTAATTTGGGTTTTTACGCAAAATGTCCAGTCAAACGAGGTCAAACCTGAAATCCAACTTCTCCATTGGATTCCTTAGGTCAAAATTAGGTTTATACCAAAATTTGGACCTAAGGGGAGGTCATCTTGACCTACTTTGCAATTTAGTACACCCAAATCACAAATAGGTCCCTATCTTTTGAATATCCTTGCAAAGAGCCCCCCAAGTTCTTCGCCCCCTTTGCAATCCGGTCCTGCCGCCATTGTAAGGGCAAAACCGAGCTCCGACGAGGTTCAGAGAGGGATTGCTCTCTAATCCCTCAGAGATACCCTCCCAGAAATGGAAGGGGGATTCTTTGAAGAATTCCCTTCCTTATAAAGCCAATTACAATCGCTGGTGTGAACCCAATCTCTCGTGCGAACGCACGAGAGATTTGGGTATCCACCTTCCTTCCAACTCCGGCAAGCCGGCAGACCTAATTGCACGCTCTCCACACGCTGATAGGAGCGGCCAGCACCTATAAAACAACCCCAGACCCTGCCGCAGAAGGCGAGCTTGATTTGGCCGAGTGTCCACCCCCAATTCGTCTCCTCCTGCCCGGCCAAAAGTCCTAGCAAGCTCCGGCGAGCCCCCCTCCCCTCCCTCTTCGCTCTGCCACAAAACCAGTGGCAGAGTTAGCTTCCTGACTTCCCTCCGCGTCGCGTAGTACCCGCACACGCCGCCTCAGCCCCGTCGCCGCCGTTCTCCCCCACTGGGCATCATCTTCTCCAGCGACAGCAGGTACTGCTGTCCGCCTTCCATCCCCTTTCTTCCTTACAATTAGGTTAGAACTCCTCTCCATCCTCTCCTCTCTCTTTTCCCCTTGTTATCTCATCTGATTACCCCTCGACCGACGCTGACCACCCTCATCTTCCACATCACCGACTGACCTCCGGCGAGCCGCTTCCACCATTCCAGCCCCCTACATGGCTCGCCAACCACCTCGAGAGCTCCGCCTCACCACCAGGAACTCGCTCCACCCCACAATTGCCACTCCAGACCTCCATAATCACCCCCCGAACAACCCACCATCTCCAGCCACTGGTTGACCTAGGCACGCACGCCTAGGCCGACCTGCGGCCTGCAGCATCGTCCACCGCCTTCGCCGTGCCACGGCGAAGGTCTCTAGCTGATCTGATTGGGCCGAGAGGCTCGTTTTGTGCATGACAGTGTTTGAGCTCCTGCCGCCATGGACGACTTCTGATGAAGCTCCAGCGAAGCTCCAGGCACCCGGTCTCCCAGGCTATAGGTGCTGCATACTTGCGCGAGTGTCGCGAGGTGAGTGAGTCCAGCAAGGAGCGCCAGCAGAGCCAGCAGCTGTGGCATTTGCACGCAGGTCTGCGGGCACGCGCAAAGGCAGGGCGGAACCTTTAGTCCCGCATCGTGGAATCGCGAGGTGCGGGCATACCATAAATTGAATTTGTGTTTTGCTCTCACTGCCTCCGTAAGCACAGGGGTGAGGTCCCTCACTGACCCCACACCCGCCTCTTCCACGGCTTGACCACGCGGATCCGACCCGACCTAAACCTACGCACTCCTCGTGCATCACACCACCTGCAGGTGCGCCTGGTCCCGGGTACGATCCGACCCGATTATGGCTGTGGCTCTGGGAGAGCATCCCTAAGTGAATTGCTTGAGAGAGAGACACGCGTGGGTAGAGGGAGAAAGGATAGGTTTTGCTCTGTGTAGGCACAGGCTGAACGTTGAGGAAGAAAGACTTGGTCGCGAGAAGGAAAAGAAAGAAGGAAGAAGGAAAGGCAAGAAGAACAGAGAGACCAAAGAAGAAAGAAAGAAGCCTTCGCAGGAGAAGAAGAAGGAGCAAGGCAGAGAAGAAGAAGAAAGAAAGAAGCCTTCACAGGAGAAGAAGAAAGAGAAGAAAAGAAAGCAAACACAGCAGCAGAAAAAGAAGAAACAGAGAGACTGCAGAGGAAGAAGAATAATCAAGAAGAAAAGGGAACATACTTTTAAGACGTCTGATCACAAGATCAGACGTCCAATTTCATTTCTTTTTGTCCTAACTACTTTTAATCGCATACATTCATAGTTGAATTGATATTTTGAGTAAATTAGAGTGTTCAATTACATTTTGACTAGTATTAAATTCCATTTTCTCCCTGTGATCGACCTCGGATACTCCGGTCTTCGAGTAATAAAATTCTTTATATTTGTTTAGACGTTTTGTCGGTTATACTACAACGTGACATCCTTTAAACCCGCACAAAACGTTGACAACATTTTGGCGCCGTTGCCGGGGAGCAATGCGCAATTTACCACTAGTCTCTACATTCTTTTTATCATATTGAACACTAACTTGCCCTACTTTGCTTTGATGTGATCTTGCAGGTACTTCATGAGAAAATCTCTCCCGCAAGTCAACCACTCCAGGGCAGGTAATTTCTTTTCTTCCTTAATCATCCCCTAATCTTTGAAAGACAAAAGGAAGAAAATCAATTTAGGAATCAATTGCCTTCTTTATATAGTAATCACCATCTCTAAGGCAAAACATTTCCTGATTTTGCGAAAATTTCTGCAAATATTCTTGAAGTTGGAGTGATTTTTTTTCATCCCACAAATTCTTGTGCCTAATTGAAATAACACTTAATCTCGGCGGACCACACACTTCTTGTTTATAAGTCCAAAGAGAACTTTTGAAAAAGAAAAAGAGGATTGGAAATAGAACCAAATTAGGGTTTCCACATTAGGGTCTTGAAGCGCTAGTCACACATGCCTGTGTAAAAGGAAATAAACCCTCCCGCATCAGTGTGCTACCCAAGCCCTTGATTGAAGAAAGCTAAATAAGACAAACCCTAAAATTGAGCTCTAAAATCACTTGAATCTTAAAATTTTTTTGACCTAATAACCTGGGAGTCAAATCAGGGTGATCTCTAGGCTCCGAGCTTAGAATCATTTTGCCATCTATAGGACAGGTCAGGTGAAGTTGACCCCTTGGGTCAACCAACCTCTAAATTAGGTCACAATACCAAAAACATCTAAAGTTCAAGTGAGAACCCTAAAAGCACCTTTGAAATAAAAAGTGATAGACTTAAGAGGTCAAGGTCCCCATTCTGGTCTACCTGGAATCTTAGTGACAAGAGAGGTCGGGTGGGGGAAACCCTGTAACCCATAGGGACGCTCTACCGTGTAGAGGTCTTTGTGGGACTCTCCCTCTCTGGCTACCTAGGTAATTCTCAGGTGGACGATCTTCGGATCCAGGGGTCCATCCGCCCCGAACCTCCATAGTCATCCAAACATCTTTTGGGTGTCTTGATTGGGTCAAGAACATCTCCAGTCCTGCATCTTTTCTCTTTAGAGCACACACACTCATTTTCAGTGGGACTTGTTATTCAGATCTGATCGCTTCAGAACACATCTTGAGTCAAACTCTGATCTTGATTCCACCACCTAACCCAAATATGCAGCCGAACCACCTAGGACTACCATTCAAGAAACCTGAATACCGGAGATCCATGAGAGATAAAATGATTGAGGATGCCATGAGATTTTATGAAAATGAAGAAACCTCAAAAACAGTAGGAAACATTCAGGTTGATGTCCCAACAACCATAACCTTTGTCATAACTTGTGCCCAAGTACTATTAGCAGAAGCCAACAAAGGATCAACCCGTGACTTGCTCATTACTGCATACATTGAGATAGAAAGATTGCACAATAGTGAATACCTTCAATGTATGACAAATCCTCGACTTTGGAAGCAACACCAAGATAGTCTTGAAAAACGGGAAGAGATAATGAGATTAATAAAACAAGTGATTGATCAGAAATACCCGTACATACCACCAACAGAGGATGAGCTATCTTGGAACAACATCGAGGATAAATCTGACCTCGGGTTTGAGGCACAAAATGGTTGTGGATTCCCAACCCAGATGGAATATAATGCACCTGATATTGAAGAAGGTTGGGAAGCTCCAAATGCAGGAAAAGACCATGATGAGCCCATTTTAGAATCCCAAGACTCCTGCAAGTATGAGAGTAGAACTGAACCTCTCAAGGGTGTAAATTCCGTCCCTTATTCTGATAAGGTGACCCTCGAAGGTTATTCAGACCTAAATTCTAGTAATTCAACCCACATCCTAAGCCTAGAACCTAGATTTGAAACATATTTTGAAGATTTCAAGGCCCCAGATGAAGAAAATCAATCTCTTAATGAAGAATATGATTTTGGGCCTCGGTTTGATGAATATCCCTCGTCAACCTCCTCAGAGGAACGAATCGATTTTGCGGAAGTCATGCCAATCTATGACACAGAAATCGAGGAGTTGGACGAGCAGGGTTTCAATTGGGTCTGCCCTACTAGCTTAGAATCTGAGCCTCTACCAGATAAGGATACCCTTTTAAGCTCAGAATTAACATTTAGGCTAGATAACAGTCAGGCTGCTGAATATACAACATATGATTTATTCTATGGTGGAACTCATGATCTAGAATCTCATTCAAACTTTGATTTTCGCAAACTCTCCGACGATCTCGAATCTGACCATAACATCGGAGAAAATCTGCCTCCTGATTATAACATGTCAATCTTCTTTGAAGCCACCTGCTCCACATATACAGAACCAATAAAAACCCGTTCCCCACCCCGACCCGCAACCGGACTCAATTTCTATTTCGATTCACCTCTCACTGAGACGTTTGCAGATGATTCAACTCCATATCTAGACCAGGTATCGGGTACTGATCAGACCACAAATCAGGAGCCTCCATCCTTTGATCACCTCTGTAGGGATTCCACACCTTACATGGATAATTTTTCGGAACCCTATTTTGACCAGGCTGATTCGACTCAGCCTGAACCTGAGTTTTCACTTCCATATCCATCAGAACGTCACTGCATATGGTGGGTTCCGCATCTGCTGATCTACATCTATCAACTCACCAGACTTATTGGGTTCGGGCTGCATCATCAGCCCGCTGATCTCAACAAGCACCTGGTTGGACCAACCAAGCTCTTAATCAAGGTGCTTGTTTTCCAAAACTCCATTGATTTGACCACTCCCTCTCCACCCCATTTTCTGCTCGGCTGAAGGCATTAAATTTAGCGCTTAACGGGAGGCAACCGGTCATCCCAAACACAGAGACCCGTCTGATTATCCATCTGGACTCCATGTCTCTTGCACCTTGAGTCCAGCCTTAGACAGATGATCCCACCTCTGGTACACGTATCAGAACTTGAAATCATCTGCATCAGTCATTTACGACCCATTCACCCACCCGATGTATCCTGTTCTAAGCCCCTGACCTCAACACTAATTCCCACCCTCTATTTGCAATGAGGACATTGCAAAACTTAGGCATGGGGGGGTGATAAAGTGCATACATACAGAACCAAGAAAAAAATCAGGAGTCACACACAAAAAAATTTGCATATGTCAAAAACGCAAAAAAATTGAAAAGAATTAAGAAAAAGAACAAAAAAATGGGGGGAGGGAGGAAATTTTGTGAGCCACTTAAGCATAAGGAGGAGAAAAAGAAGAAAAATGACAAAAAGGAGCACAAAATGAAAATGAAAAGAAATAGTCATTAGTAAAAGATTAAGGGGTTAACTGAAGTTCTAGACCGAATCAAGAAAAAGAAAAGAAAAGTGCTACGGAGATATAACAAGAGATTAGCGGGAACGCTGGTCTTAGGCCTTTTGGGCTACTACCTTTAGCTTAAAAATTCACGTATCCGTTAAAATCTGGATAATCCTCAAGAGGTTGAGGAAAATGCGAAGCTTGAGTATTAGGTCTAAGGCTTAAGAAGTATCCAGCCTCATTAACTGACCTCCAGTTTGCAGGATTCGGTAACCTAAGCACCCAAATTCACACACAGTCTGGTTCAGTGCGCATAAACATCCAAATTACGCGAAAAGCGTTTAATGTTCTGAAAAAGTCACCTAGATTAGGAGCGGTCAATCAACACAAATTGATTTGGACGAGTTCCCAGCGCGGAGAGGTGGGAAATTTCCCTCGAAGATGCGTAGCAACATATCGTCTCCTCGGTGCTTGTCTCTTAGGATATTTAAATATCCTATTGGGGGCATGTAAGCACTCTGTTGGTTCAGATATCATGGGCGGCATTATCACAAAATGTCAATCGCCAGGGGCTGAATTCGGCCATGGAATGCCATGGGCGGGATTATCTCGAAATCTCGAAAGCCAGGGTTCTGGGGATTGCCATGGGCAGGATTATCTCGAAATCTCGAAAGCCAGGGACCTTTGAGGATTGATGATGGGGACGAGGAATCCGATACAGACCGTGTTGAGAAGCTAATCTGAAGCTAGAAATAAAAAAAAAAGAGAGAGAAAAGCTCTCCAAACAAATAAATCTTCTATCTCTCTCTTACAAAAAAAAACGCACTGCAAACTGAATTTAGGCTAAAAATGTCTCAAGCACGGGTGCTTTAACCACGGAGTCCAACAAACCCTAGAATTATTTCTGTGGGCCGTAGAAACCTTTGCGGAGGACTGACGCTAAAGCGGAACAGGTCTGGATTTTGGTTGGTACTTGAGTACCTCTAGGCCTATTATCAGTATTCCTACCTAAATCACAAAATAAAAGGAGAAGCACTTATCATAATTGTTGACAGACACTCAGGGTCTAGAATGGAAGTTAAAACTTTGAAATTTTGCTAAGGGACTAGCAAAAGCTAGGCATGGGGGTATGATGAGAGCCTCATCATGAGCCATAACTAGCTCATTTTGACCCAATAAAGAAGATAAAAGCTCCTACATAACCTAGAAGAAGGCCTAACTGAAGGAACAAGTGCTCTGAGAAGAAAACATGAAATAAAGGTTAAAACTGCAATTTTACCATTGCAGTACATAAACGGGATTTCTCAGAAGCAAAACATAGGTCAAATGGTCTAAATGAGATAAAAAGAGGGTTGAGTCAATCAGAAATGGGTTCATGTGCAATCTAGGAATTAAATGACACCTGGTAACCCTAAAACAGACCCGCTTTAATTAACAAGGTTCCGGTCAGAACAAAAAGAAAGTAAACCCTATAAAAATCATGGAAAAACATCCTCTAGGGTTTGGAACATTTAATTTGGCCTTTGGAACCTAGTTTGACCTAGATTAGGATCCTAGCTCTTCAATTAACCTAATTTAGGTTTTTACGCAAAATGTCCAGTCAAACGAGGTCAAACCTGAAATCCAACTTCGCCATTGGATTCCTTAGGTCCAAATTAGGTTTATACCAAAATTTGGACCTAAGGGGAGGTCATCTTGACCTACTTTGCAATTTAGTACACCCAAATCACAAATAGGTCCCTATCTTTTGAATATCCTTGCAAAGAGCCCCCCAAGTTCTTCGCCCCCTTTGCAATCCTGTCCTGCCGCCATTGTAAGGGCAGAACCGAGCTCCGGCGAGGTTCAGAGAGGGATTGCTCTCTAATCCCTCAGAGATTCCCTCCCAGAAATGGAAGGGGGATTCTCTGAGGAATTCCCTTCCTTATAAAGCCAATTACAATCGCTGGTGTGAACCCAATCTCTCGTGCGAACGCACGAGAGATTTGGGTATCCACCTTCCTTCCAACTCCGGCAAGCCGGCAGACCTAATTGCGCGCTCTCCACGCGCTGATAGGAGCGGCCAGCACCTATAAAACAACCCCAGACCCTGCCGCAGAAGGCGAGCTTGATTTGGCCGAGTGTCCACCCCCAATTCGTCTCCTCCTGCCCGGCCAAAAGTCCTAGCAAGCTCCGGCGAGCCCCCCTCCCCTCCCTCTTCGCTCTGCCACAAAACCAGTGGCAGAGTTAGCTTCCTGACTTCCCTCCGCGTCGCGCAGTACCCGCACACGCCGCCTCAGCCCCGTCGTCGCCGCCATTCTCCCCCACTGGGCATCATCTTCTCCAGCGACAGCAGGTACTGCTATCCGCCTTCCATCCCCTTTCGTCCTTACAATTAGGTTAGAACTCCTCTCCATCCTCTCCTCTCTCTTTTCCCCCTGTTATCTCATCTGATTACCCCTCGACCTACGCTGACCACCCTCATCTTCCACATCACCGATCGACCTCCGGCGAGCCGCTTCCACCATTCCAGCCCCCCACACGGGTCGCCAACCACCTCGAGAGCTCTGCCTCACCACCAGGAACTCGCTCCACCCCACAATTTCCACTCCAGACCTCCATAATCACCCCCCGAACAACCCACCATCTCCGGCCACAGGTTGACCTAGGCACGCATGCCTAGGTTGACCTGCGGCCTGCAGCATCGTCCACCGCCTTCGCCGTGCCACGGCGAAGGTCTCTAGCTGATCTGATTTGGCCGAGAGGCTCGTTTTGTGCATGACAGTGTTTGAGCTCCTGCCGCCATGGACGACCTCTGATGAAGCTCCAACGAAGCTCCAGGTACCCGGTCTCCCAGGCTACAGGTGCTGCATACTCGCGCGAGTGTCGCGAGGTGAGTGAGTCCAGCAAGGAGCGCCAGCAGAGCCAGCAGCTGTGGCGTTTGCACGCAGGTCTACGGACGCGCGGAAAGGCAGGGCGGAACCTTTAGTCCCGCATCATGGAATCGCGAGGTGCAGGCATACCATAAATTGAATTTGTGTTTTACTCTCACTGCCTCCGTAAGCACAGGGGTGAGGTCCCTCACTGACCCCACACCCGCCTCGTCCACAGCTTGACCACGCGGATGTGGTGGATCCGACCCGACCTAAACCTACGCACTCCTCGCGCATCACACCACCTGCAGGTGAGCTTGGTCCCGCGTACGATCCGACCCGATTATGGCTGTCGCTCTGGGAGAGCGTCCCTGAGTGAATTGCTTGAGAGAGAGAGACGCGTGGGTAGAGGGAGAAAGGATAGGTTTTGCTCTGTGTAGGCACAGGCTGAACGTTGAGGAAGAAAGACTTGGTCGCGAGAAGGAAAAGAAAGAAGGAAGAAGGAAAGGCAGGAAGAACAGAGAGACCAAAGAAGAAAGAAAGAAGCCTTCGGAGGAGAAGAAGGAGCAAGGCAGAGAAGAAGAAGAAAGAAAGAAGCCCTCGCAGGAGAAGAAGAAAGAGAAGAAAAGAAAGCAAACACAGCAGCAGAAAAAGAAGAAACAGAGAGACTGCAGAGGAAGAAGAATAATCAAGAAGAAAAGGGAACATACTTTTAAGACGTCTGATCACAAGATCAGACGTCCAATTTCATTTCTTTTTGTCCTAACTACTTTTAATCGCATACATTCATAGTTGAATTGATATTTTGAGTAAATTAGAGTGTTCAATTACATTTTGACTAGTATTAAATTCCATTTGCTCCTTGTGATCGACTTCCGATACTCCGGTCTTCGAGTAATAAAATTCTTTATATTTGTTTAGACGTTTTGTCGGTTATACTACAACGTGACATCCTTTAAACTCGCACAAAACGTTGACAACATCCCTCAATCTCAAGATTTCCATACCTAATTCCCATCTCTGTGGTGGTCTCTCCGATAGGGCTCCAACAAAAGGAGAAACCAGCCTCCAGGTCACCGTGACGCCGTCGTTACACGATGTATGGAATCGCAATTTCTCAACATCCCCCGCACCCAAACCAAAGAGCACAAAACGTGTACTTGACAGAAAGGAGATCTGCCAGGAATCAATCGAGAGAGATAGAGAGGTTACCAGGGCACGAACGTTCTCCGCCGTCGGTCTTCCAGTCATAATCTCCCCAACTAGAGCTTCACGCAAGGCCATCTCTGCAGCCTTGATGCTCGCCGTCAAAGGAACCTCCACATCCGCCATAAGCCCTCCCAAGTTGCGCATAGGTGGGGGCCTAGGCGGCATCCACCCAGCCCTAAAATTCAAATTTCCAAAGCACGAGAAATGGCGATAACTCATCTACCCCCCCAGACCCCTACACGAATCCCTTTTGTGGCCGAAGCCCCCACACCCCAGACACACCACAGGGGATCGACAGGTGGCCGCCAAGTGTCCCCATCATCAGCACCGAAAGCAAACAGTTCTGCCAATCAGCTTTGTTCCTCTTCTCTCAGACCACCTCGCCTCCATCCCCCTTTGGCCGTATGTGTCAGAGTTCCCCCGTTCCATCCTCCTGCGTCCTTTCGACCTCCAAGTATGCCACCCCTCACCCTCCCTATTCCCACCAACCGTCGCACCTAAATCGTCGGCCATCGAGATCAACATTGAGTTTTTCAAGAATAGGAGTAATGGCGGTAGGGACCTAATTGTGAAGATGATAATGAAGTTAGGGGTCTATCTATAAAGATTTTGAAAGTTAAGGGCATAAATGTAATCAGATAGGGCCAATTTGCAAACTAGGTCAAGACATTTTCAGCTTGGGTGAAAATTTTCGTACAAACCTAATCTGGACCTAAGGAATCCAATGGAGAAGTTGGATTTTGGTTTTGACCGTGTTTGACTTGGTAATTTCGTAAAAACCCAAATTAGGGTAAATGTCTATCTGAGACTCTTTCTGGGTCAAAACGGGTTCTGATGGCCAATTTGAAGGTTTCAAACCCTAGAGAATATTTTTCTATGAATTTTAGAGGATTTAGCCAAATTTTATCCTAAACAGAACCTTAGTTAATTAGGCGAGTCTTTTTTAGGGTTTCAAAAATTCATTTAATTCTCAAAACCCTTTCCTGTCTATTCTAACCCACTTGTTATCTTTTTAAGATCATTTGACCCTCATTCAACCCTTGAGAAAACTCGTTGTTGTATTGTATTCAAGTTATGATGGTAAAATTACAGTTTTAACCCTAGTCTCTTATTTTTCCCTCATAATGGTTATGTAGTGACTTATGGCTCTCTAATAGTTATGTAGGAGCATTTACTGATTTAATTGGATCAAAATGAGCTTGTTATAGCTTATGATGGTGTTCCCATCATACCCCCATGCCTAGCTTTTGCTAGTCCCTTAGTAAAATTTCAAGGTATTAACTTTGATTCTAGACCATATGCCTTTCTATGCTCAAAACTTCTTATGTGTGCTTTCTTTTGTAGATTAAGTCAGAATGTCGATAGTTGGCCTAGAGATACTTAAGTACCAACCAAGATCTGAACCTGACTAGGTCTAGCCTCAGACCACCGCGAAGGTTTCTAAGGCCCATAGGAACTAACCTAAAGTTCATTGAACTACGCGATTAAAGCACCCATACTTGTAACATGTTTTAGCCCAAGTTCAGTTTGCAGTGCATTTTTCTTGTAAGGGAGAGGCAGAGAACTTTTCTTTGCTTTTGGAGAGTTTTCTCTCTTTTTTCTTTTTATTTCTAGCCTCGAATTAACTTTACAACATGATCTGTATCAATTCCTAGTTCTCACCATCAATCCTCGTAGGGCCCCTTGCAATCGATGCTTCGAGATAGCATCGCCCATGGCAACCCTAGAACCCTAGCTTTCGAGATTTTGGGATAATCCCGCCCATGGCATTTTGTAGCTAAATTCAGACCTTGGAAATCGACATTTTGTGATAATGCTGCTCATGGCATCTGAACTAGCACATGGTGCTTGCATGCCCTCGGTAGGATATTTAGATATCCTAGGAGACAAGCACCGAGGAGACGATATGTTATTGCGCATCTTCATGGGGAATTTCCCGCCTCTCTATGTCGGAAACTCTTCCAAATCAACTTGTGTTGGTTAGCCGCTCCTAGTCTAGTTAACTTTTTCATAACATATTTAACACATTTGTGCGATTTTGATACTTAGGTGCACTGAACCAGACTGTGTAGATTGGGGTGCTTAGGTTACTGGGTCCTGCAAACCAGAGGTCAATTAACGAGGCTGAATGATCCCTAAGCCTTAGACCTAATACTTATGCTTCTCATTTTCCCCAACAACTTGAGGACTATCCGGATCTTAGTGGATACTTGAATTTTTAAGCCTAGGATTGCAGCCCAAGAGGCTTAAGATTAGCGTTCCTACTAATCTCTTTTTGTTTCTTAGCACTTTTTGTCTTACATTTTTATTCTTTTGATTTGGTCTAGAACTAAGTCAATTCCTTAATCTTTTACTAATGACTATCTCTTTTTCTTTTCTTTTGAAATTGTGCTCCTTTTTGACATTTTTATCTCCTCCCCATTTCTACTAAAAAATGACATGCAATCAATTCAAACTTTCCTCCCTTCTCCTATTTTTGTTCTTCTTCAAAAATTTATTTATTATTTTTTTTTTGGTTTTTTGGAATATGTGCTTTTTTTGTGTGAGAACCCTTCCAAACTGTGAATTTTTGTATGTTTGCACTTTACCACTCCCCCATGCCTAAGTTTTGCAATATCCTCATTATAAACGGAGGGTGTGAAACAATTTTGGGTTCAGGAATTAGAACAGGATTATCGGGTAGGAAAACAGGTCAGGAATGACTGTTGCGGATGATTTCAAGCCCTCGTACGAGTACCAGAGGTGGGATCGATTGTTCTAAAATTGAACTCAGGGTGCAATAGACATGAAGTACAGAAGGATAATCAGAAGGGTCTCGGGTTTTTGGATTGACGGGTTGCCTCCCGCTAAGTGCTAAATTTAATGCCTTCAGCCGAGCAGGAATGGTCATGGAGAAGGAGTGGTTAAATCAAACGAGTTTTGTAGAACAAGCACCTTTATTAATAGCCTGGTTAGTCTAACCAGGTGCTTGTTCAAATCAGCAAGCTGATGATGTAGCCCAAACCCAATTAATCTGGCGGGTTGATAGATGTAGACCAAGAGATGCGGAACCCACCATATGTTGTGGAGCTCAGGATGATGCGGAAGTGTCAATCCAGGGTTTGGCTGAGTCAGATTAGCCTGGTCAGAGTAGGGATCCTCAAATGAAATTGAATCAAGAGAGGATGTTGGAACCCTACGAAAATGATCAGAGAAGGATGAGGCGTGATTTGTAGTCTAATCGAAGTCTGAAACCCGATTTGAATCTGGAGGAGAATCATCTGCAACCAGATCGAGATGAGAGTTAAAGTAGAAATTGAGTCTGGTTGTGGGTCGGGGTTGAAAATGGGTTTGGGAAGGTTTTGCATGTGTCGAAGAGATGGTTTCAAGAATAATTGTGTATGAGGGCTTCTATAGTAAGGATTCAAAGGTAAATGCCTGAAGAGTGTTTATAGGATGAAGAAAGTCTGAGTCAAGAAAAGATTCGAACTCTGGGTTGTAGTCACTCTCAGCATTTTTTGTTTCCGATTCCTGAGGATCAAAAAGAAATTATTCCATCTTAATGAAACCTGATTTTGAATCAGTGTTCTCAGGATTAGGGACCTCAGAGTTAGAGTCGAAGAATGGATCATGTATGATGAGGACGTAGATTGGCTCATAGTTGTCAAGAAATAACGGTTCTCTGAAATCATAGTAAGATTCGAATTTGTCGGAGAACTTGCGAGAATTAAGTTATGAATTTGATTCGGGATCAGAGGTTCCACCACATAATAAATCACAAGATGTAGACTCAACAACCTGACTTGGGTCTTGCCTATTCTTAGATTCCGAGCTCAAAAAGGTGTCTCTATTGGATCTGGGCTCAGGTTTTTCGCTTGTAGGGAAGACCTAATCAAAACCCAACTCCTCCAACTCCTCGATTTCTATATCGTAGATCGGCGTGACTTCCGAAAAATCAATTTGTATTTCTGAGGATGTTGGAGAGGTTCATTCATCAAATAAAGGCCCAGAATCATAGTCCAAATTGAAACTCTGATTTTCATCTCATGGGACCTTTTAATTATCCCAAGAAGGCTCAGATCCAGATTCTAGGTTAAGGGTGAGGGTTGGTTCACTAGAATTTAGGTTGGGATCTATGTTAGAATTGCCCTCGAGGGTCACCTTATCAGAGTAAGGAGCGGAATTTATACCTTCGAGAGGTTCTGATTCAATCTCATTATCATAGGAGTCTAGGAAATCTACTCTTGGTGAACCATGGTTTTGTGTCTCTAGGGTTGGCTCGAAATCGTGTTCTCCTGCAATTGGATCCTCCCAACCCATCTCAAGGTTAGGCGTATCAATCTGTATATTAGGTTGATCATATTCCATTTGGGTTGGAGGTCCACAACAACCTTGATTCTCAAACTCGGGATTTGGAAAATTAGATAAATTCTCAACATTGTTCTAAGATGTTTTGCTAAATGTTTGGGGAGTGTACGGGTATTTTTGATCGATAGTCTGCTTTAATAATTTTATCATTTCTTCCTGTTTTTCAAGATCATCTTGGTGTCTTTCCCAAAGTGCAGGATTTGTCATGCATTGGAGATATTCAAAGTTGTGTTTTCTCTAACTCAATGTATCCTGTCATGAGAACATCCCAGGTAGATCCATTTGTTACTTGTGTTATAATTACTTGGGCACAGTTTATGATGAAGGTTGTTGTCATCAATACATTAACCTGAATGCCTTCAATTGGTTTTGAGATTTTATCATCAATCTCATAAAATCTAAGGGCATCCTCAACCATTCTATCTTTCATGGATATTTGAGATTCAGGTTTCTTCAATGGTTTTCCTAAATAGCCAGGCAGCATTTTTTCTTTTTTGAATCAGATGGTGGAATCAAGATGTAGAATCAAATTTCAAGATTGGATTGAAATTGATCAGATCTGAAAGAGATTCCCAAGAAAATCTGTGTGTGTGCTCTAAATAGAAGGGATGAGGGGCTGGATGTGAGATTTACCCAATCAAGGCACCCAAAGATTTTTGGATGACTAAGGCAATTTCGAGGCAGATGATACCTCTGAATCAGAAATTCGTACACCCGTGAAGTAGCTGGGTAGCCAGGAAGGGAGAGTCCCGCAGAGGCCCCTACACGGTAGAGCATCCCCACAGGTTACAAGGTTTCCCCCACCCAACCTTCCTTGTCACTGAGGGTCTAGGTAGACCGGAATGTATGAACTTAAGTCCTTAAGTCTACAACTTTTATGTCCTAATTTGTGCCTTGAGTTTCACTTGATTAGAAATTAATTCAACTTGTAACCTAATTTGGAGGTTGGTTGGCCTACAATGTAGACCAACTTCACTTGACCTACCCTAAAGATGGAAGAATGAGATATAGGTCAAGACCTAGAAATCACCCCGATTTGACTCCCAATTTATTAGGTGCAAGTATTTTAGGATTTAAGTGAGATTAAAGCATGATTTTGGGGTTTTTCTGATTAGATCTTTTCAACCAAAGGCTTGGGTAGCACACAAATGCGGGTGGGTTTGTTTCCTTTTATGTAGACAAGTGTGAACTAGCACTCCAAAACCCTAAAAATTGAAACCCTAATTTGCTCTATTTCCAAGTTTAATTGATCTTTAAAATGTTCTCCTTGAACTTCAAACAAGAAGTGTGTAGTCCAAGAAGATTAGAAATTAAGCATAGTCCCTAATAGGCACAGGCAATTTGGGGGTAGGGAATTCTAAACAAAATCATCTCAATCTTCAATTAAATCTGAAATTTTCGTGAATCAGGTAACTTGCCCTTTAAATGTTGATTACTATGAAAAATAAGGCAAGTGATTCCTAATTAATTGGTTTCATGTTTTGTTTTTTTTTCCAAAGATTAGGAGGTTGATTAGGGAAGAATAGAGATGTTACCTGCCCTAGTGTAGTTGTTTTGCGCAGAAAATCTCCTCGTAAAGTACCTTGCAAAATCACAAGAAAGCAAATAGGGCAAGTTAGTGCTCAAATATAATCAAATAATGTAGAGAATAGCAGTGAATTACGCGTTGCTCCCCAGCAACAGAGCCAAAATGTTTAAGCGATAAATCGGTGTTTTAAAATTGCTTCATTGTAATATAGCCAAAATCGATAAAACAAATAAATTTATTACTCGAATTTTAAGTCCGAGGTCGAACACAGAGAGCAAAATGAATTCACACACTAATCTCAAATAATGCAAATGAGCACAAGAATATAAACCAAATAAACTACTCAAAAATGATAATTAGTATAGAACACAAGTATAACAAGAATTCAACATGATAAAAAGAAATCTATAACAAAATAATGGGGATTTAGATCACCAATTATTTAGTATAGTTGTATGTGAACTAGAGTAATCAATAATGCCAAAGTATTCAAGACCAAATATTCGCACAGTAGCTTGAATGCTATAATAATCAGATGTCTCCTTTGGAGATCAGACACCTTAAATGGCCCTCTCCTTTGTTTCTCCTTTTTCTTCTTTCACTTTTTCCTTCTCCTTCTTCTGCTTTCTTCTTCTTCACTGATTTCTTCCTATGCGGCTCTCCTTCTTCCATCTTCTCTGCTTTCTCTTCCTTCTCCTCCTCTTCTGGCCTTCTTTTTCTGCCCGTCTTCTTCCTTCTTCTTTAAGCACAGGGGAAAGGGCTCGGATTTTGGCTAAGTGTTAGCCAATACATAGAAGAACAAAAACCCTCCCTACCCCGCACACTCTCTTCCTTTCTCTCTCTTAGGTTCCGCTCTCCCAAAGCCATGCACATCGGGTTATCGAGTAATCAGAGGATCCGTGTACCCGGGTCCAGTGTCACTGGCATGGTGTAGTGATCGAGGAGTGAAGGCTTAAGCGGGTCGGGTGCACCAAGTCCGCAAAGGAGAGGTCACGAACGAGGAGCATGATGGGTGTGAGGGACCACACCCCTCAAGTGTTGAGGCAATAAGCCCTCAACGCTTTTACAACTTATGCACTTGCACCACTTCCAAATCCCACAATGTGGGACTTCGTTCATGTCTTCTTTGCGCATCTACAGAAGAGGTGAAGCCCTTCAATTGCTGATGCTGCTGCTAATGCAGTTGGAGTCGTAAGGTGAAACCGCATTTCCTGATGCTAGAGGCAGATGGTTTGGCGGTCGGAGAACTATGAACGAAGCGGAGATGAAGGCGTCGGCGACGAAGAATGGCGAACACCTGAAACACTGAATAAGGCCTCACGGCCACATTAGAATAGTTCAGGAGCTTTGCCATGTCACGACGAAGGTGCTAATGGTGATTTCGTGGAGGATGGTGGTCTGTGGTGACCGGTCGATGACGGAGTTGGTGTGTGATGATGGGTCTATTCAGGGGCATGTTTGGGTGGATGGGAAAGTGAATAGAGATAGGGGTTTTGTGCGTGGAAGGATGGCAGTGCTTTTGGGAGTTGTGGCGAGGCGTGTGGATGAGTGTAGCATGCGGAGGACCTCACCGGAGATGCTACCGAAGATAGGGAAGACGGAGGTGAGCGACGGTATTGAGGGGTTTATTTTTGGCTTTTGGTAGAAGGACCTATTCTAGGGGCCTTAAGGGTACTTAGTTACCTATGCTAAGTGGATGAAAGGGAAAGGACAACATCAGCATTGGTAGGCCGAAGCTGGGGAAGAAGGTGCTCCGATGAAGGGAATGACAATGACGACGGAGGTAGAAGGGCTCCTGTTGGTACGGCCAAGAGCAGACGAGAGGGAGAAAGAGAATCCAGCCACTGGTTCTGTGACCAGATGGAAAAGGATGGTCAGGAGGGGTCACCAGAGCTTGAGGAGCTTCGCGATTGAAGAGGAGAGAGGAAGAGGAGGGTTTTCGATCAGAATGGAAGCTTAGGGAGTTCGGCCTGACCTGGGCTCTCTTTTATAGGGTTCAAGAGGGAATCCTAAGCTGGGAAGCCAAGCTTCCAATCTTGGAATTGTCACTGGAGTAGGAAACCCAAATCTCTCATGCATTCGCATGATAGATTGGGAAGGTTATGGGGCATGGGATTTGGCTCAAAAGGAAGGAAATTCCTTGACGAACTTCCCTTTCAAATTTGAAAGGGATTCGTCAAGGAATCAAGGAGTTCTTGCTATTTTTAGGTCGTTAGTGCTTGTAGGAATAGGAGTAATGGCGGCAGGGACCTAATTGTGAAGATGACGAAGTTAGGGGTCTATTTGTAAAGATTTTAAAAGTTAAGGGCATAAATGTAATCAGACAAGACCAATTTGCAAACTAGGTCAAGACATTTTCAACTTGGGTCAAAATTTTGGTACAAACCTAATCTGAACCTAAGGAATTCAATGGTGAAGTTGGATTTTGGTTTTGACCATGTTTGACTTAGTAATTTTGTAAAAACCCAAAATAGGGTAAATGTCTGTCTGAGACTCTATTTTGAGCCAAAATGGGTTCTAATGGTCAATTTGAAGGTTTCAAACCCTAGAGAATATTTTTCTATGAATTTTGGAGGGTTTAGGTGAATTTTATCCTGACCAGAACCTCAGTTAATTAGGCGAGTCTGTTTTTAGGATTTTAAAAAGTCATTTAATTCTCAAAACCCTTTCCTGTCTATTCTAACCCACTTGTTATCCTTTTAAGATCATTTGACCCTCATTAAACCCCTGAGAAAACCCATGGTTGTATTGTATTCAAGTTATGATGGTAAAATTACAGTTTTAACCCTAGTCTTTTATTTTTCCCTCATAATGGTTATGCAGTGACTTATGGCTCTCTGGCAGTTATATAAGAGTATTTACTGATTTAATTGGATCAAAATGAGCTTGTTATGGCTCATGATGGTGTTCCCATCAGAGCTCGATACATGTTGTGCCTAAAAAGGCAGGTCTCACCATCTGTGTCAATGACAGGGGTGAATCCATCCCTACACGCACTCCTACATCTTGGAGAGTGTGTGTTGATTATAGGAAACTCAATACTGCTACTAAGAAAGACCATTTCCCACTACCTTTTATCAACGAAATCCTAGAGTGGTTAGTGGGAAATCAGTTCTTTTATTTCCTGGATGGATTCTTATGTTATAACCAGGTGGCTATTGACCTTAGGTACCAAGAGAACCACCTTTACCTACCCTTTTTGTACCTTCGCTTTTAGAAGAATGCCATTCCGACTCTATAGCACACCAGCTACTTTCCAAAGATGCATGCTAGCGATATTCCACAATATGGTGGGTGATTTTTTCGAAGTCTTTATGGACGACTTTTCTATCTTTGGACCTACTTTTGAAGACTGCCTAGCCAACCTAACCCTCATCCTTTGGAGATGTATTGATGTTAACCTTGTGCTTTCCTGGGAGAAAAGCCATTTTATGGTGTATGAAGGTATTGTTCTCGAACATATCATCTCTGAAAGGAGCATTGAGGTCAATAGAGCTAAACTTGATGTGATTGCTGATTGACCCGTTCCTAGCTCTGTCCAGCAAATTCACTCCTTTCTTGGGCACATCGGTTTCTATAGGAGAGTTATCAAGGATTTCTCCAAGATTTCTAGACCTTTGACGCATCTCCTATCCACTGATGATAACATCATCATCAGCCATATCTAGCTTTAATTAGTCATAATCAAGGAATAAATGCTCCTACATAACTGCCAAAGACCCATAATTCACTGCAAATCCATTATGAGAGTAACAAGAAAATAGGGATAAAACTGTAGTTTTAACAGCATATATCAATTGTAGAATAATTACGAGATTTATAAAGAGTTAAATAAAGGTCAAATGGTATTAAATGTCTAACAAGTAGGTCCGTGCAGATAGAAATGGGTTTTCGCGTGTTTCGAGAATTAAATGAATCTGAAACCCTAAAAATAGACCCGCTTAATCTAATGAGATTCTGGTTAGGATAAAATTCACATAAACCCTCTAAAATTTATAGAAAAATATTCTCTAGGGTTTGGTACCTTCAATTTGACCATCAGAACCCGTCTTGACCTAAAATAGAGCTACAGACAGACTTTTGCCCTAATTTGAGTTTTTGCATAAATTACCCAGTCAAACAAGGTCAAAACCAAAATCAAACTTTACCATTTGATTCCTTATATCCAAATTAGATTTCTATCAAAATTTGAACCAAATCTGAGATCATTTCGACCTAGTTTGCATTTTAGTCCAAATCTGACTCTTAATCTCCCAAATAACCCCTCAGCTTTTGAATTTATTACAAAAATCCTCCTATCTTTGTCATCTTCTTCTTCAAATAGGTCCCTACAGCCCTAGAATTCTAATCCTACAACTATGGCGAGCTTCATTTGGCAAGATCTCTTTGATTTCTTGACGAATCCTTCTCAGATTTGAAAGGAGAATTTGTCAAGAAATTAGCTACCATTTTAGTCAGATCTAAAGTCCTAAAAATCTCCTAATGTATCATGCAAATCCTTGAAAGGAGTGGATTTTCTATTCCGATGAACCTTCCAAGCTTGGGAAGCTTGCTTCCCAAGCTCTAATCACCTTGTAGAGGCCTATATAAGGATCCCTAGGGCCTGCCCATTCTCCTCAGCTAAGTTTGGGGCCAAAACCCTCTTCAAAACTCCACCTCCAACCCCATTCCGCCTTAGCTCCGGCGAGCTCTGATGTAAACATGTTTATATTACATAAAATGTCTATTTATGCATGTCCTTAAGCAAAGAATTGCATTACATACTGTAAATATTGTATAGCATACATCATCTTACATTTAGATTAGTTTGAATAAAATGGAGGTTAATTGTCTCCTTTTATGTTCAGGGACAAGGAAACTTTTTATCGGGGCCTCGGATCGAAGATCCAACCATACAGATCTGATTAGGGAGACAATTGGAGTTCAACGACTCCAAGATCACCCTAATCTGACATCTGTAGCATCAGATAGAGACCAAGGAACCCTAGAAGATCAAGGGCCAAGATGGTGTGAATCCGCACTTCAGATGACAAATCCAACCACACGGATGGATTCGGATCGACGATCGCAGCTTGACGGTGTGAAAATCAACTCAATCAAACACTCGTGGCACCATCTACATCATCCAGAATATGGATGGCCAAGATGGCACCACGTGGCACCATCTCAGCTGGCCAACCGATCGCCCTCAACTTCTAAAGCTGCTAGCGCCCACGCATCTCCGCCGTTGGATCAAGATCCAACGGCTAAGAGTGGAGCTCAATCGACCGCCCTCAACCTCTGAAGGCCATTTGAAGAAGCGATCTCGACCATTGGATCTCAATCCAACGGTCCAGGGCATGCGATCAGAAGACACTCCACCTGCCCATCCGCGAGCATAGCACAATGGATAGAGTGTTCGCTTGCAGTTGGGTGCGGGTTCAAGCCACGAGGAGAAGGCAAGGGGCGTGCAGGCGTGAGGAGCGCTTCATCCTGATTGAGCAGCTGCGTGTGCTCGATAACGCTCACGCTCCATCAGGTGCGGGCGAAGAACACTGGATCTCACGCGGGCGAGCCCGCTGAGGAGGCGTAGTGAGGATCTCTCTCAGTCGTTCGATCTCACGATCGAACAGCCAAGATTTGAAGAACGTGAACATGTGTTGCGGCTTGAGGAGTTGAGCAGGTGCGCATGCACCGCCACTATGCCCACGTTTGGACCTTTAGCGACAGATTTATTCGTCACTAAAGGTCCTGAATTAATGATTTTCAAATTAAAAAGACCTAATTGCCCTCACTCCTTGCAACTATAAAAGGAGACCCCCTCCATACGAAATTATCATCCCTTCCTTCTCTTCTCTCCCTCTCCAAAGCTCAAGAGAAGCTTGTCCCACACCCGGGATGCTCCTTGAGAGATAAAGTCAAATTTTCGCCCTCATTTCGGAAGCGGATCCCATGACGACGATGACGTGTTGCCCCATTCTCGTTCCTCCTACCTCGACCTCCTTCTTCCCGCTCCATCTTCCATCTTCCAGGCGGCATCTCATCCAACTCGTCCTCCAAGCGATCGTCGAGGAGGATAACTTCTCTCTCCCATTTCTCTTTTCAGCTTTCTAGATTAGAATTTTCCTGCTTTCTAGTGTAATAGATTTCCCGCTTTCCAGTGTAATTTTTCTTTGGT
The DNA here is from genome assembly GCA_037157565.1 of Thalassia testudinum. Taxonomy (NCBI): domain Eukaryota; kingdom Viridiplantae; phylum Streptophyta; class Magnoliopsida; order Alismatales; family Hydrocharitaceae; genus Thalassia; species Thalassia testudinum. The sequence goes on along the minus strand of JAZHRO010000031.1, from coordinate 98,082,963 downwards.
TTTATTATATAAACATTTCAAAATATTAAGTGCATGTTCTCTCTCTTTCTCTCATTTATTCTGATTGTTAATATTGCTTCATTGTAATTACGTTGCTTTGTTTTCCAACAAAAACTCTAAAAACATATAATTGCGAATATAGATCAACATAGCCTCCCTAAGTTCGACCTGGGATTTCTATTCCGGTACAAATTTTATTTGTTGAACATGAGTTCTTCGCTTTCAAACTACGACGATAGGTTTTTTGAAACCAAATACGATAGCGTAGTAACCCGAGCTTCAACATTTTGGTGCCGTTGCCAGGGAGGCAACGATTTTCGATCTTCTTTTCATATTCCACGCACTTTATTGTCTTCTAACTTGCTTTCTCCTGTATCTATTGTTTTGCAGAGACTTCCATCAGGGAATCGTCAAGCGGTAGACTGGAGTAAAGTGCAGTTGAAGACAACTGTAAGTGCTCCCCATTCTTCTCCCCCTCCATAGATTTCATTTGTCACATTAAATCCAAATTCCAATTAACCTGGGTGTTGGCATAAATCTTAGGAATAGTTTGGTTGTTTGGATTCTCACTCACACTCATTCCACCCTCGTTTATAAATAAAAAATAAAAAGGTAATCTTGTAGGGTAATTTTCAACAGACACATAACTTATACCCACATTCAAGGTACTTAATCTAATTGATTTCTTTCTACTCAATTGGGTTTTGATCTGTGGAATCGATACACACAAAGCAACACATAAAAGAGTAGAAATCATTCTAGGTTAATCATCTCTGTGTGCCTAACCTAGTGGTGCAGTTGTGGCCAGTTGTTTGATTTGTTTAGGCCGCACCACTCTACCTAAAATCAACTCATCAAGTAGCTCCTCTTTAGGGTTTTCAGTCTAGGTCTATTCCAGGCACTCCACTTTATTTCTGGTTTTAAAGGAAAACAATCTTCACCCGTGTTTGAAAACTTTTTTTTCCTCAAACTTGATTGAATCAACATAATTTTAAACCCTAAAAGCTACTTAAGCAAGATTTGAACATTAAAATCCACACATCACAAATAATCTTGCTTGAAAACCTTGGTTGTGCATGCAGTTACACAATTCTCAATCAATCATTAAGGGTACAACCCATTTTAAGGGCCCATCACATTCCATAAGTACTACAATCCCAGGCCTTACTAAAATTGAGTGGACGTTGGCCTTAAGGATTGATTCGCGCTTTGGGGCCTAGTCTGAGATTGTCTTTGATTAACCTACTTGTATTGATTAATCTAATGTCTACTTAAGGGAGTAACGTCAAACGACCACGGCTGGGGGGTACACTAGGAACCAGAGGCAAAAGCCAAAGGAAAAACCTTCTCCCCAATCCCTCCTTCTAACTGGTTGGATTGAGCAGACGCAAGTAGAGTAAATCATTTACAATCTTAAGGCGGGTTTTGGGAGTCTGCAGTTCCTTAGGCTACCCCACTTAAGGATAGCCTTATTTTGTTGTGCTACAGGGTCCCTATCCCCAGTCCTTCTGACCTTCTCCTAGTTTATGCTAGGAAGACGGTTATTGAATCCCCGATTAGAAGGACCACTGGAGTATTCTAGGAGGCGCAAATTGGATTTTGGTCAAATTGATCCCATGGCCGACCAACAGCCTCCTCTACTTCGGGATCCACAGGAGGAATTCCGAAGGCAGCTGGAACAAATGTAGAGAATGCAGGAATGGTTCCAGAGAATGCAGGTGCTCAGCCCTTGAAGGATTTTTATGATCCTTCAAATTATAGGGAACGTCCTGGCATCCAGATTCCAGCCAGAGATGTAGAAATCAAGCCCCAGTTGTTAAGCCTAATCAAACATTATCATGGGCTTGGCTCCGAAGATCCATTTTAGCACTTGGAGGACTTGACCACTTTGGTCCAGACCACCAAGGCACGAAAAGTGAATGAGGAGCAAATGATCATGAAGCTCTTCCCCCACTCTCTTAGGGATAAGGCCACGCATTGGTACAAGACAATAGGAAGACCAATTGCAACTTGGAATGGGTTGAAATCGGCCTTTCTAAAGAAATTCTTCCCAGTCGGACGTACTAATGCCTTGAGACGGGCAATCACTACCTTTACCCAGCGGTCGGGGGAGCAGTTTCATGTGGCCTGGGAGCGATTCCAAGACCTATTGTAGAGGTGTCTGATGAGAACCTCATCATGAACCCTAACTAGCACAATTTAACCTAGATATGCAAGAAAAAGCTCCTACATAGCTCAAAGAAAGGCTTAACTCAGAGAATTCTGAGTTTAAGAAGAAGACAAGTCATAAGGGGTAAAAATGCAATTTCACCAATGCAATTTGCAAACAAGGTAATTAAGGGTCCAAACACAGGTCAAACAAACCTAATAAGAAGGAAAGTGGGATGATCTGATCTAACAAGGGCTACAGCAACTCCAAGAAATTAAATGACATTCTGTAACCCTAAAACAAACCCACTTCAATTCACGAGGTTCGAGGTAGGGTAAAAATCAACTAAACCCTCTAAAATTCATATAAAAATAATCTCTATGGTTTATAATCTTCAATTTGGCCTTAGAAACCCATTTTGACCTACATTGAGAACCATGCCCAATTAATGATTTAATTTGGGTTTTTACGTAAATTGGCCATTCAAACATGGTCTGACCTAGAAAAAAAATTCACCATTAAAATCCTTAGGTTCAACATAGTCATGCATAAAAACTTAAGCCTAAGAAGAGACCTCCTTGACCGACTTTGCAATTTGGTCCTCTTCATTTACTTTTTGACCCTTAACTTTTGAAACCCTTACATTTTGGCCCCATCTTTCTCATCATTCTTTTCATTATGGTCCCTCCTGCAAGTCTATGCGCAGCACCATGCTCCGGCGACTTTACGCGGAGCATGGAGCCGCGCAGGGTGAGGGGAACGTCCTGCAAAGTGAACGCGGAGTTCCCTGCGACGTCTGCTATCAAAGGGACTCAGCCATGCTGCCTGACGACCCCCACACCTTCCGTCTGAACGCGCGGAAGGTATGGGTCTCATCTCCTACCATACTCCGGCGAGGGGCACATGTCGCCAGCCTGCATCCGCCTCTCCGCCACCCCCTTTATAAGAACCAGCACTCCACGCCGGTTTTGGCAATCTGGTCTTGGCGGAGAAACCCTCAACCTTTCCTCTCTCCCCACTCTGACAGGAAACCCACCAGCTCCAATGGCCTCTCCTCCTCCTTCTCGTCGCTCTGCTGCAATACCAGCGGTAGAGCCAGCTTCGTCTAATCTTCCCGCATCGTGCCGTACCAAGAGCGCACTTCCCTGCCCACTTCTTCGCTGCCGCTCTCTCCCCCTAGGTTCCTCTTGTTCAGCTCCGACAGGTACGAGTCGGCGGCTCCACCCTCCCCCCTTTGTCCCTGTAGGTAGGTTACATTTACTCCCCTTCTTCCCCTCTTTCTTTTCCCTAATCTATTTTGCTTGATTGCCCCACGACCACGCCTAATCACCCTCACCTTCCCCGCCTCCGGCCACTCTCCGACGAGTCGCCCCCGTCATCCCACAACCCCATACGACTCGCCAACTGTGCCAAAAGCTCCGCCTCGTCATACTAAACACCCTCTGCGCCTCCACTGCCACTCTACACCTCCACAACTCACCCCCGATCAAACCCACTTTTCCGGCCACAGGACGACCTACGCACGCACGCCTAGGCCATCCTGCAGCCTGCTGCACCTCGCACCACCTTCGCCGTGCCACGGCGAAAGTTCCCCTGTGGTCTGATTAGGCCGAGAGGCCCTTTTTGTGCTGGACAGATCTGCTGCCTCGGCCGCCATTGGCGGCGACTCAAGGAGCTTCCAAGTGAGCTCCAGGCTTCAGAGCGTCAGGTCTCCAGCTGATGCGAATTGGGGAGACTCAGGTGAAGGCAGGCAACTGGCACGCGAGGGGAAACAAGGATGCAGCTGCTGAAGTGAGGTCGCGATCTTCCTGCGGGCGCGCGCGAGAAGAAGCAGAAGTTTAGTCCCACATCGTAAGTTCTCGAAGCGCCACACCCATTTAAATTGATTTTGTGTTTTTACCTTATCGCCTCCGATACACCTGGGGTGAGGTCCCGCACCCCATCACACGCCCCGTCCGCAGTTTCACCATGCGGATCCGGCGGATCCGACCTGACACTACCCACGCACACCTCGCGCACCAAATCACGCCGGTGCGCCTGGTCGTGGTACGCAACCCGACCCATTAACTCGGCTCTGGGAGAGCTTCCTGTGAGCGGTTTACAGAGAGAGAGACATACGGGTAGAGGGAAGGGCTAGGTTTTGCTGTGCCTTGTGCAGGAACAGGGCGCGAAGGAGAAAGGCTAAACACTTAGCCGCAAGCAAGGCAGAGAAGAAGCAAAGAAGAAGAAGGCTCGCCAAAGAAGAAGCAGCAGCAAAGGAAGGAAAGAGGAGTACTGTAGCAGACAGTAGTTAAGTCATCTGACTGCGGTATCAGACGACGGATGAGCAGCCTTCAGAGGAGATAAAGCAGAAGAAGAAGAAGAAGACTTGGCCGCTAGAAAGAAAGAGAGAAAGGCAAAGGAAGAAAAGAGAAAGAAGAGAAGAAGATAGAGACGAGCAGAAGAAGAAAGAAGAGGAGAGAGTACAATGAGAAGAAGAAGAAGCCAAGACAAAAATCTCTCTCTCTCTCTCTCTCTTATTTTTGTAATTCAATAAAGAAACTTTGTACCTCTAGAATTCCAGTAGCTCCCTGAGTTCGACCTTGGGAAAACTATTTTCGAGTAAAACAATTGTATGGTAATGACAACCGTAGCTGTCTCATCTTATACTATAACGACTGTATTATAATAAATATAAAGGCACAAAGCAGCACCGCGGTTGGCCATCTCACCAGTGTCCACACCACGAGGTGATGAAATGGCAACTCGTGCAGATCTTCTATCATGGGTTGATTGAGCAACTCAGAAATCATGTGAATGCTTCTTGCGGAGGCAATTTCCTCAACAAAGTCGCAGATAGTGCACACGATTTGTTTGAGGAAGTGAGCGAGAATTCAATCAATCATAGCTCCGTGGATACCTTTAACCGGTCCCAGCAGCCCATATCAAATGTCAATGAAGTCCATGACTCTCATTCATTTGATATGGAATTGATTTGTAACAAACTTGACAAGGTGGACTTGGTTGCTAAGAGAATGGAAGAGTGGATGGCTGGAAATTCTATGAACAACTCTTGATCCACTCAATCCCAAAATTCAGGATTCCATTCTTCACGAGCTCCTTCTGGATGGGAGTTCGTGAATCAACTGGATGCGACTCAACATGTGAGTCAGCATTTTTTAGAACCTCACGAATTCCAAACTGGGGCCTTTGATCCCAATTTTTATGATCCTTCCCTTTCTTTCTCTCCATCCTCACCCTATGGGGATGTTTATGCTGTACAGGAGAATGTTAGATCCAACTCCTACTCTAATGCTTATAATCCGAGTTGGAGAAACCACCCTAACTTCTCCTGAAAAAACCCAGGGCAACAGACCCAATTCCGACCCAACAACTATGCTCTGCAACGACCAATGGGTCAGGGTCATGTGTATACTCAGTTGCCCCCAAATCGGGTCAATTAGCCAGCTTGGAATGCCCGTCAACCTGTGGGGCAGGCTGATTTGAACCGACAAATGGTAGAGATGCAATGATCCATGCTCCAACTCATACAGCAAATGAAAACCTCGCTGGACAACTTGCAGACTGGGCTTATTGCTAACTCTCATCAACCCGGATCTCTACCATCCCAACCCGTACCCAACCCACGAAATATTCTAAATCCAAGCAACCAAGCCCATTGGTACGAAAATTAGAGGGACCCACATGCACATGCTCAAGTGGTTGAGCAGGGTTCCTCCTCCTCTTCTTCTTCTTCTGCACATCAACAATTCCTGGCTAATCAAGCCCCTCCAATCTTTCTTAACCCTCCCCAAGACCCAAACTCTTATGCATCTGTAAATTCTGTCACCTTGAGGAGTGGTAAGCAGACTCAGGATCCACAACCACACTGTTCTGATCTACCGAATCTTGAAGAACCTGAGGAGAGAGAGGAGAATTCTAGAGAAGAAATCAAGGCTCAGGAACCTGATTCCAAAGATCTGACTCATGTTCCTTTTCCTGAATCCTTGATCAAATCAAAGAAGAAGTCTGTTGATAGCAATGAGGAGCTTCTGAATATATTTAAGAATGTGGAGATCAATATCCCGCTCCTCGATTCTATCAAGCATATACCGGCTTACACGAGATTTTTAAAGGATTTATGTACACAAAAGCATAAGTCGAGAGAATCTGTTCCGAGGAAGGCGGTACTCTCCAAGTAGGCTAGTTCTGTTATCCTGCACCACCTCCCTTAGAAAAAGAAGATCTAGGTGCTTCGTTGATTTCTTATGTCATCAGAGATTACACATTTGATAGAGCACTTTTGGATCTGGGTGCATCCATCAACCTAATTCCGACTTCTCTTTACGAGAAGTTTGGATTAGGTGAACTTCGGCCAACTTCAGTAATGCTACAGTTAGCGGACCGTTCGGTCACAAATCCGTGAGGCGTTATTGAAGATGTTATAGTTAAGGTCAAGGATTTCTATTTTCCTATAGATATCCTTGTCCTTGACATGGATGTACCTAAAAATCTGAGGAATACGCCCATCATTCTGAGGCGTCCGTTCCTGGCTACAACTAAGGCCAACGTTAACTGTGAAAGCGGTAACATGCAAATCACCTTTGGGATCAACGAATGAAATTGGATATTTTTGACGCGATTAATAAATTTGAGGATTGTGGATTTATTGAGGAACTTGAGGAGGATAATGTAAACATTGAAAATTGTTTGATGGCTTCTTCAATTGAAGGTTCCTCCTTTGATGACAAATTGGACCCGCAACCCTCTATGGCAGACCAGCCATCTTCTGAAGAGGTTATTGATTTTGTTCACTCATAACCTCTTCCTCTTGTTGAGTCTTCAACATCTTCCTTACCGTCAATCATTAACCCACCCCAGCTTGAACTAAAATCATTGCCTGAGAATTCGAAATATCAATTTTTAGGACCTCAAAAGACGCTCCCTGTGATTATCAGTGCTAAATTAACAAAGGAGCAAGAGATTAAATTGATCAAGGTCCTGAAGGAACACAAGGAGGCAATTGGTTGGACCATTCATGACCTTAGGGGGATCGAGCCATCTTACTGCAATCATAGAATATTCTTGGAAGATGGATCACGCCCTTCTCGCCAGATGCAGAGGAGATTAAATCCAAATATGCGAGAAGTGGTCAAAAAGGAAATCATTAAGTGGCTCGATGCAGGAATTATTTATCCAATCTCTGATAGTCCCTGGGTAAGTCCCGTGTAGATTATTCCGAAGAAAGATGGGATTACCATTGTGACTAACGAAAGAGGAGAATCTATCACAACTCGTTCAACTTCCTCTTGGAGGGTTTGTATTGATTACAAGAAGCTAAACACAGCCACGAAAAAGGATCATTTTCCCTTGCCTTTCATTGATCAAATCTTGGAAAGACTAGCCAAGTAAAAGTACTTCTGTTTTCTTGATGGCTACTCAGGATACAATCAAGTTCCTATCCATCCCGAGGATCAGGAAAAAAACTACTTTCACCTGTCCCTACGGAACCTTTGCTTTCCGTAGGATGCCTTTCGATTTATGCAATGCACCTGCGACCTTTCAAAGGTGTATGTTAGCCAAATTCTGTGACATGGTGGGAGAGTTTATGGAAGTCTTCATGGATGATTTCTCTATTTTTGGAGAATCATTTGACTCTTGTTTGGCTAATCTAGAAATGATTCTTAAGCGATGCATCAAAACACTACTGGTCCTTAGCTGGGAAAAGAGTCATTTCATGACCCAAGAAGGCATCGTCTTGGGTCATGTAATCTCTGAACGAGGAATTGAAGTGAATAAAGCTAAGGTTGATGCTATCACTAAACTTCCTCCTCCCACATCTGTTAAACAAATCCGATCATTTCTTGGTCATGTAGGATTCCATAGAAGATTCATCAAGGATTTCTCGAAGGTTGCTTGTCCCTTGAGCAATCTTCTCACCAAAGAAATGCCATTTTTTTTCAACGAATCATGCTGTAAGGCATTTGATTTCTTGGAAATGGCAGTCACTTGTGCTCTAGTGTTGCAACCATTGATTTGGATAGCCCCTTTTGAGATCATGACCGACGCTTCTAATTACACGGTCAGGGCTATCTTGGGTCAGAAAATAGATAGAAAGCCCTCTGTCATTTACTATGCTAGTAAAACTTTGGATGAAGCCCAGAGGAATTACACTATTACTGAAAAGGAATTACTAGTTGTAGTGTTCGCTTTGGAAAAATTCAGGGCTTACACTATACCGACCACTTGGCCTTGAGACATCTCTTGGCCAAAAAGGATGCCAAACCCCAGCTTATTCGTTAGATTCTTCTGCTTCAAGAATTTGATCTGGAAATCAAGGATAAAATCGAGGTACAAAATGTGGTGGCAAATCATTTGTCGAGACTCCTAAGTGATTCTTCTCGTCCGGACATCTCAATTGCTGACACTTTTTCAGACGAAGCTATCCTTACTGTTTCAGGTGTTCAAACCCCGTGGTTTGCTGACATTGTTAACTATTTGGCCGTTGGTCAAATCCCCCAGGATTGGACCAAGCAACAACAGGATAGACTCAAATCTGAGGCCAAATACTACTTGTGGGAGGACCCTAAACTGTACCGCATCAGCTCTGATCAGATTATTCGCCGATGTGTTCCAGAGAATGAATTCAACAGTATACTCGAGTTTTGCCATGCATCTGCGTGTGGTGGACATTTCTCCAGAAAAAAGATGGCTGCAAAAATTTTGCAATCTAGCTTCTATTGGCCATCTTTAGTTAAGGATGCCCAGGATTTCTCAAGGTCATGTTCTCGATGTCAGACACTCGGGAGCATAACTAAGAGAGAAATGATGCCCCTAAACCCAATTCTTCCTGTCAAAATCTTCGATGTTTGGGGCATCGATTTTATGGGACCCTTTCTCCCTTCATTTGGACATCAGTACATTCTTGTTGTTGTTGATTATGTGTCCAAATGGATTGAGGCGATTCCCACCTGAACCAATGACCACAAGGTGGTCATCAATTTTGTCAAGAAAAGTATCTTCAGTAGGTTTGGGATTCCGAGGGCCATCATCAGTGATGGTGGCACTCATTTTACTAATGCCCAATTCTGGAATTTGTTCGCCAAATACAGAGTTAATCACCGAATTTCCACACCTTACCATCTCCAGACGAATGGACAAGCCGAGATCTCCAATCGGGAGATCAAGAACATTATGCAGAAAATGGTTGGCCTGATTGCAAGGACTGGACTCAAAAGCTTGAGAACGCTCTTTGGGCCTACCGTACGGCATATAAAATGCCCATCGGCATGTCTCCGTTTCGTTTGGTGTATGGAAAGGCATGGCATCTACCCGTAGAGATTGAACACAGGGCATTCTGGGTGATCAAACAATGCAATTTAGATTTGAATTTAGTTGGGAAGACTAGGAAACTCCAACTATCTGAGTTGGAAGAGCTTAGAAATGATGCATACAAGAATGTCAAGATCTACAAGCTAGGACCAAAGCTCTACATGATCAATTGATTTCCCGCAAGAGCTTTGAGCTGAACTAGAAGGTCTGGTTATTCGATTCTCGACTTAAGCTCTTTCTTAGCAAACTTAGATCTAAATGGAATGGCCCATTCATTATTGACCAAATTTTTCCAAATGGAGTCGTTCAGATCTTTGACCCAAAGACAAGTAACACATTTAAAGTCAACAGTCAACGTCTGAAGCCTGTTATTGACCGTACTCTTCCAGAACCCATCTCAGACACTGTTGCTCTAGCCATATTGTGACTTCTTTGGCTGGATTTCGCCTAGCTGATGGCATTAAACTCAGCAGTTGTACATATGACACAAAGCTAACATGAGCTTCATATTCAGGTGACATCTTTCATACTCTACCCTTTCTTTCATGTCTCTTTCTCAATGTGGACATTGCATCAGCTAGGCATGGCGGGGTGGATTCATTTTTGAATCATTTTGTCAGCTTTGTGAAATTCTTGTAAATTGTTTTTCTCTTCTTATTTATACATAAAAAAATTGAATTAGGAAGGAATATTTGGACATTAGGACTTTTCAATCTTAGGAAATAGTACATTAGGATCTAAACACAAAGACCCTTCAAGTCTTTAGACTTAATCAGCTTGTGTATCTACTAAAATGTGGATTTATTTTTCGAGTCCTCGTAAACCTGAATTCTATTTTAATTCGAGAAATAAGTTTGGGTGATAAGTACACGACTTATCAACCCACCCTCTGATTTGAGGGAACCTTAAGTCTAAAGCATCTACACACTATCTTGTCACTGACTCGTTAATCGACGGTTCTAACAGAAATTGGGTAGCTACTGAACCTCCTATGGTGATATGGCTGGTAAGTTATCATGGGTAACAGCCCATAGGTAGGTTGTCTAGAGCCCAGTCACTGGACCATTATCTTCTTGCTGCCTTTAGGTAAATCTTAGACCAGGGAAGCCACCTACTTAAAAAAAGAGAAAAAGAAAGTCAAAAAGAAAATAAAAAGAAAAGGAGAAAACAAAACAAAAATAAGCTACACTTCGTCGCACGAGTATGGCTGGCAAGTTGTCGATGGTAACAGCTCATCGACCGGTTGTCCAAAACCCAGCTCAAGAAATGCACTTAAAATTCCCAAAACACTTAGGAAGAAGCGAAGAAGTAGAATAAACCGAGGAGATATACACTGGATTCACCCTTGTGCTGACCCCATAAAAGTAAAAGTAGGGAGAAAGCTACCGGTTGTAAAGATATACCTTTAAGCAGAACTCTCTTTTTAAAGTCACCTAGAGGCGTAGAAACCTGAAGTCCGTTCTAATTGTCGATTAACGAGTCTATCACATTCATAATAAGATGCTTAGAACTTAGAGTTCTCATTAAATCTTGGGTGAGCTGAATAGTCGTAGAAAGCCACTTTTAAACCCTAAACTCAAAAATAAAAAAATATATATTAGAAAAAAAGAAAAAGCGAAAAAAAAAGAAAATTTTCTTTGAATAAGGTGAGGACTTGAGGCGGTCAGCATTTTGGCAGATACTGAAGCACTGTTGTGTCTTTGAAAGTTCAAATACTAAGTAAACATTTTCTCGAGCTTCCGGCTGCGGAGGGTGCTGGGCCTAGTTGAGCCCAGCCATAATTTTTCAGCACTTCCTTTTCACTCGTTTACTGTTGTAGTAAGTGTTGGACCTTTAGTTACTATTTATCTCTATTGTTTACTTCCGTTTTCCATTGTTTTTGTTGTTGTGGTGGTATGTACTGAAACAACAGATTTACTTTCCTTTACTGCTTTATACATTTCTTCTGCTTAGTTATATTGCATATGTGAATGTGGTTGACTTTCCTGCTTTTGGTTATTTTTTGTTGGACGATTGGGTTTTGGGATTAGTCGAGGCGAGCCAAGCTCGGGTCCTGTAGGGATCCAAGAATCGGGTCATAACAAGATGGTATCAGAGCAAGGTTGTCCTGAGAAATGAACCAATTGGCTTGAGAATAACCATTCATGTGCATATAACTAGGATGGCCACCACAACGTATCGCTTTGATATTCGTTCTGAGTCTTTTCTCGAAGAAATTCAATTTCGTTGACCCTCTTGTTCAGTCTTTCGTGTCTCCTTACAGGAGATGCCTCATCGAGGAGTTCTCGAGGCGGGTCGTGGCCGTGGCCGTGGACAAGGTCGGAGGGGCGAACGTGTCGGGCCTGAGGTACCAATTGACCCACCTCTTCCCCTGGGCATTAAAGCCCAAGATCTTATACAGCTGATCAGGGACATTGTGCGAGAGGATCTCCACCAGTCTCAACGGGCACCTCTCCCTGAGGACGCGGAGGGGGAGTCCTCTGTGGGACAGAGAGACCGCCATAGTGTTAGACGAGTAGGAGGGGGAGGGGGTGGTCCTCCACCGCCCCCACTGCACTCTGACACTTCCGAGCACGAGCCCTCCTTGCCTGGAGGCATGCCCGTTCCCCCACTGCAGCTCCACCATGAGCTTTTCGGACAGTTTCAGAAGCTGAAGCCCCCCTCCTTCAAGGGGGACGAGGACTGGTTGGAGCAGATAGAGAAGGTGTTCGACACCCTTCGCCCTCCCGCAGAGTGCCACGTGGCCTTTGCCACGTACCAGCTAAAGAGTGCGGCACACAGGTGGTTGGTTGCACGAGTTTCGCATGTTAGAAATTGAGGTTACAAGTAACCTATCGTCGTAGTTGCAAAACACGTCGATCAAATAAAATTTATACCGAAACTCCAAGGGAGTCCCAGGTCGAACACAGGGAGGCGACGTTTACTTTAATTGAAAATTGCTCTTCGATTAGTTTCTTTTTTGTATTTTAGGGTTTTGATATTTTTTTGTATTTTTGAAATAAAAGAAAATAAGAAAATGTATCACAAGATAGAGATGAAACTAATATGATATATATGTCAATCCAATGTCGATTACAATGAATTATAAAAGCATAAAAAGAGAGGGGGATGAGAGGAAATCTCCCAAATCGACTGTTCGGCGAGATGACGGCACCTGGCGGAAGCTTGGAAAAAGGAGGTGAGGAGCGGGACGATGGAGGTGACATGCTGGAGGACGTCGGGCTGAGGAAAGCTTCGGCATAGCTCCGGAATGGAGGTGAGAAGACGAAGTTGACCTGCTACCGGAATGGAGGTGGGAAGGTGGCTCCAAGGTGGCCTATGAAGGGAGATGGGAAGTTGGAGGAATTATTGGTGGGGCAAAGGTTCGTACACTAATAGGCACCTTAGGAGCTTGAGAATAAGCTCTAATGGAGCGTTGGTAGGCTTGCTAGAGCTTGGGAGTAGGTGGGAGCAGAGTAGGTAGAGATGGCTTGGAAAAGAAGGGTGAAGGTCCTTTTATAGTGGTGGAGAAGAGGCAAAAATCGGTATGGGACCATTAGTGACATCCAGGTTGTCGCTGGAAACGTCGCTGTAGGCAGCTCATGCTCGCTGGTGCCCATAGCTGGCTTTGTTGGCATGAGATGAATTACCGACGGCTAAGCGTCGCTGTAAGTCCAGCTCATGTGTCGCTATAGTCCACCTCACGCTGCGCTGGCGCCGCTCCTGCCTTACTGCGCACGCACGCGCGCCCACGCGCTGGCGCTGTGCGCATGTGCGCTTGCGTGCCCACACACCCGCACTACTGCGCGCATGCGGTGCTGCGTGCATGTGCTGGCGACCTGGGCTGCGCCACGTGGCGCAGTCTGGGCCGTCCATCTTCTTCTTGTTGTAGGGGCTGCTACAGAGGTTGGATTGAGTCGATTTTCAGGCCGTTAGGCTGTGATCATCGATCCGAATCCATCCGTGCAGTCGGATTTATCATTTGAGGCTCCGAATTATGTCTCCTAGTCCCTTGGCCGTTGATCTTCCTCGGACTGCATATGGTGCTACGGAACTCCGATCTAGGCAATTTCAGATGCGTTAGACTCCGATCATCGTCTTGATCAGATCTGTATGGTCGGATCGTTAATCCGAGGCTCCAAAATAAATATCCTTCTCTCTTAACCACAAAAAGGATGCAATTAACCTAAATTATATATAACTACTCTAAATGCAGAATGATGCATGCTATGTAATATTTATAACATGAAATGCAAATCTAAGCCTAGGAACATGCTTGAATAGGCATTTTACCCTTAATAAATGTGTTTACATCAGTGCTGGAGGGCATTCAAAGGCCAAGAGAGGAGAGAGCTGACGTGGGACCAGTTCGTGACTCTCTTCTGCAAGCAGTACTTTCCGCAGACCTGGCAACACCAGAGGAGGTGGGAGTTCCACACTCTCTGCCAGGGGACGATGACTATTAGCGCGTATCGCATGTGTTTCCTAGAGTTGTCACGTTTTTCCTCGACAGCCGTGGCTACGAAGGAGGAGTGCTGTGGAGGTTTACTGAGGGGCTCCAACCTACTATTCTGGGGTATGCCAAATCTCTGAAGCTACCCACCTTCTCACGAGTGGTTGAGGCAGCCATGACCTACGAGTTGACCAACCCGGCAGCACGAGACACCGATAGCGGACGAAAGAGGCCCTATCAGCCAGAGTACTCTCAGGGCCATTGGGAGAGGAGGCACACGGCACTAGCAAGAGAGCCATCTCGTTTTGTGGGGCCATCAATGGCTTTTGGGGGCCCCAGATAGGGGCCAACTACCAACACCGGACCCCCGCCCAGCCGCCAGTAGGGACCTACTGAGGGAGGAGGTCGTGTTCCCCTCTGCTACCAGTGTGGCCAGCCGGGCCACATCAGGAGGGACTTCCCATCTAGGGTTGGAGCACAGCAGATGCTCCCCGCACCAAGCACTAGAGGCCGAGCTGGTGGTTGTGGTCCCCAAGCACGTGGGGGAGGGCAGCAGTCACGAGGAGGGTACCGACCAGCGGCTGCTCGCCCGACCTAGAGTGTAGCTGCTTCGTCTGCACCGAGGACTGAGGGGCGTATCAACACCCTAACACATAGAGATGCCAGGGCTTCCGGTTCAGTGGTGGCAGGTATGGTTTCCATTTCTGGCAGATTAGTGTACGTACTTTTTGATTCCGATGCCACACACTCCTTTGTTGTTGTGAGTTTTACCGTTAGTGTGGGACAGGGCAGTGTACTGTTAGGGGATCTGTTTGTGATCAGAGGCCCAGGTGGCCAGTTGTTTATAGCTGAGGATGTCTACACGGACTGCGAGGTCAGTATAGGGGGTACAGCCTCCCTGCTGACCTGATTGTGATACAGATGGAGGATTTTGGCATGATCCTAGGGATGGACTGGCTGTCTGCCTATCACGCCCTAGTGGACTGTTTCGGGAGGAAGATCGTCTTCTCCATACCGGAGTTGCCTCCCTTTGAGTTTCACGGACAACCGGTGGACGGAGGTTTCAGATGCTTCTCCGCACTTCGGGTAGCGAGGCTTTTGAGCCAGGGGTGTGAGGGCTTTTTGGCCTATGTAGTGGCAGAGCCTAGCATCGTGGCTGACTTTCAGAGTATTCCGATGGTTTGCGAGTACCCTGATGTGTTTCCAGAGGAGCTACCAGGACTACCGCCCGAGCGTGAGATCGAGTTTGAGATCTCACTGATATCGGGGACCAACCCCATTTCTACTGCACCGTACCGGATGGCACCGCTTGAGCTGCGATAGCTCAAGTCACAGCTACAAGATCTATTGGAGAAGGGCTTTGTGAGGCCCAGTGCATCCCCGTGGGGAGCCCCTGTACTGTTTATAAAGAAGAAGGATGGTACCCTGCGACTTTGTGTCGATTACCGACAGCTGAATAGGGTCACCATTAAGAACAAGTATCCGCTGCCAAGGATTGATGACCTCTTCGACCAGTTGCGAGATGCCACAGTGTTCTCCAAGATAGATCTGAGGTTAGGCTACCACTAGTTGAGGATCAGAGAGACCGACGTCTCCAAGATTGTTTTCCGTACTCGGTACGGGTACTACGAGTTCTTGGTCATGCCGTTTGGGTTGACCAATGCCCCCGTTGATTTTATGGATTTGATGAACCGGGTATTCAGACCGTACTTGGACCAGTTTGTGGTAGTGTTCATCGACGACGTACTCGTTTACTCGCGGGATCAGGCGCAGCACGGACAGCATCTATGGATGATTCTGGACACTTTGAGGCGACGCAGGCTGTATGCCAAGTACAGCAAGTGCGAGTTTTGGTTGAGGCAGGTGACTTTCTTGGGCCACATGATCTTAGGGGATGGTTTGGCTATGGACCCAGCAAAGGTTGAGGCCATACTCTGGTGGGAGAGGCCACGTACAGTGATAGAGATACGTAGCTTTTTGGGACTGGCAGGTTACTATCAGCGGTTTATTAGAGGATTCTCTCAGATTCTGCGTCCTATGACCCAACTGACTCGGAAGGATGTGCCCTTTGCTTGGATAGATGAGTGTGAGGCATGTTTTCAAGAGTTGCAGGAGAGACTGACTTCAACTCCTATGCTTACCATCCCGGACAGTAGTGGCGGTTTTGTGGTTTACACAGACACTTCGTTGCAAGGGTTAGGGGGTGTGCTCATGAAGCGGGGTCATGTTGTCGCTTACGCTTTGCAACAACTAAAGCCCCATGAGCATAGCTACCCCACCCATGACTTAGAGCTAGCAGCTATTGTCTTTGCGTTGAAGACATGGAGGCACTACCTTTACGGTGAGACTTTCGAGATTTTCACGGATCATAAGAGCCTCAGGTACTTGTTTGACCAGAAGGAGCTCAACATGAGACAAAGTCGTTGGTTAGAGCTCCTGAAGGACTACGACTGCAGCATCTCCTACTGATGAGAACCTCATCATGAGCCATAACTAGCTCATTTTGACCTAATACAAAGGATAAAAGCTCCTACATATCTCAAGGAAAGGCTTAACTCAGAAAATCCTGAGTTTGAGAAGAAAACAAGTCATAAGGGGTAAAAATGCAATTTTACCAGTATGATCTGCATACAGGGTAAATCAGGGCCCAAACATAGGTCAAAGCAGCTTAATAAGAATAAGAGTGGGATGAAATGATCTAGCAAGGGCTACAGCAATTCCAAGAAACTAAATGATAATCTGTAACCCTAAAACAACCCACTTCAATTCACAAGGTTCGAGGCAAAGTAAAAATAGAATAAACCCTCTCAAATTCATAGAAAAATAATCTCCAGGGTTTAGAACCTTCAATTTGGCCTTCAGAACCCTTTTTTGACCTACATTGAGAACCATGCCCAATTAATAACTTAATTTGGGTTTTTGCGTAAATTGACCGGTCAAACAAGGTTTAATATGAAAATGAAATTCACCATCAGATTCCTTAGGTCCTAATTAGTCATGTATAAAAACTTGAGCCTAAGAAGAAACCTCCTTGACCGACTTTACACTTTGGTCCTCACATATTTACTCTTTGGCCCTCAACTTTTGAACCCTCGCATTTTGGCCCCTAACTCTCCTTCGTTCTTTGCAATCAGGTCCCTCCTGCAAAACCTGCCAGCACCATGCTCCGGCGACCTTGCGCGGAGCATGGCGCCGCGCAGGGTGAGGTGAGGGACCTGGCAAGTAAACCGGGGGTGCCCTGCGTCGTCAGCCGTCGCAGGGACACCCCCCTGGTCGTTGTAACCCACCATACCGGCCGTGCGAACGCATGGACGGTATGGGTTCTTGTTTCCGACCATCTTCCGGCGAGGGAGACACGTCGTCTCCCTCCGCCTTCCTCCCTGTTTGATCCCTATAAATACCCCCCGTTGCTCCACCGACCGGAGCAGCCTGGATCTGACGGAGAAAATCCCCAACTTTCTTCTCTTCTTCCTCCAGCAGACGCTCACCAGCTCCGGCGGTTTCCTCCCCCTCCACCTCTTCGCTCTGCCGCAATACCAGCAGCAGAGACTTCCTCCCCTGCTCTTCCCGCGCCACGCCGCACCCAGCTGGCGCCTCTCCGGCTCTCTGCTCGCCGCCGCCCCTTTCCCTGAGCATCGTCTTCTCCGGCGACAGTCGATACGACTGTCGCCCTGTTCCTCCCCCTTCGTCCCTGCAAGTAAGCTAGAGCTACTCCCCTTCTCCTCCTCTTTCTTTCCCCGCTTTCAATTTATTCAATTAAGCCCTCTACCGACCCTGACCACCTTCACCCCCTTCGCCTCCGACCACCCTCCGGCGAGCCGCTCCCATCACCTCAGCGACCCACACGGCTCGCCGACCCTCACCGAACCTCCGCCTCATCACACTGAGCACCCCCCACCCCTCCACTGCCACTCCACACCTCCGTAACACTCCCCCGAACAAACCCATTCCTCCGGTTGCAGTCCGACCCAGGGCTGCCGCCAGACACCACCTTGCTGCCTGCCGCGCAGCTCCTCACCTTTGCCGTGCCACGGCGAAGGTTCCCCAGTGGTTTGATCAGGCCGAGAGGCCATATTCGTGTCCGACAGGTTTTGAGGTTCGACCGCCATTAACGCACATTGAAGCAGCTTCTCCCGCGCTCCAGGCTTGAGGACTCCAGGTCTCCAGCTGCTGCGGAGTACGGGGAGTCTTGCGAAGGCAGCCAGCCAGCAACCTATGCAAATCGAAGCCGCAGCTGCAGAAGCCAGGCCGCGGTCTCCCAGCAGGCGCACGCGAGGAAAGGTCTGCGTTTAGTCCCACATCGGTAAGCCTCACACCCGTTCCACTGTTTAAATTGATTTTGTGCAGTAGCCTTACTGCCTCAGTACACGGGGTGAGGTCCCCTTACACCCGCCCGGTTACCCGGTCTCGTCCGCGCTCACGCCCCGCGGACCTGACCCGACCCGACTTAGACTGACCTGCACTCCTCGCCCACCACGCACGCCGGTGGGCCTGGACCCGGGCGTGACCCGAACCCGATTACCCGGCAGCTCTGGGAGAGCTTTCCCAAGAGTGGTTTCAGAAAGAGAGAGAGACGCGGGGGGAGGGGGGTAGAGTAGGTTTTGCCTCTGACGAAAAACTCTGAAGTGTGCAGGCACAGGCGAAAAAGAAGACCCGCGGAAGAAGAAGGAAGCTGACTGTAGCAACAGGTAGTTAAGTCGTCTGATTTGGAAATCAAACGACGGCCTGAAGGGAAAAGAAGAAAGGAGGGGTGACGCCCCTGGCTGAAAAAGAAAAGAAGAAGCTGACACTTAGCCGCAAGGAGGAGAAACAAGAAGAAACCTTCACAGAAGAGACTGCAGAAAAAGAAGAGAGGCCAAAGCAGGAACAGCAGGAAGAAGAAGAAGAGCATCACCATTGCAGAAGAAGAACATCACCTCTGCAGAACAAAGAAGAAGAAGGAGATCTAAAGAAAGAAAGAAAGAAGAGCATCACCTCTGCAGAACAAAGAGAAAAGAAGACAACAAATTCTTTCCCTCTCTCTTTCTTTTTGTAAAAGAAACATGTATATCTCTAGAATACAACTTGCTCCCTGAGTTCGACCTCGGGAACTCTTTTATTTTCCGAGTAAAAAAATTTTATATATTTGAAATGTTGGTAGTAACCGGCTATACTACAATGTTATAACAAACTAAAACCCGGTCATCACAAAAACCGACATCATTTTGGCGCCGTTGCCGGGGAGCAACGGCTATTCTAGAGGTAAACATTCCTGTTTCTTTTAATTTCTGATAATCTCCTCTCTTTTGTGCAGCTACAGGAACTCAAGAAGACAAGCAACCACACGACAACCACTCCAAAGACAGGTAAATTTTTCCTCTCACTATTAACCCCTAAACTCTAAAGAGGAAGAAAAGAAAAGAACAAGCAATATAGGGCTAACCTGTCTTCCATACTTAGTAACCATAAAGAGTTGCATGTTTTCAACTCATCACTCCTGCACACTATTAAGGGTACTTAAGGGCTAACACATTCTTGCTTGAGCCCTAATTGCCCAACAAAGAGTTAAATGGACCAAGTAGAGCCAACATAAGGTTAAACATTAGGATTTCAGTTGAGACACACCCCTTAATCAAGAATTGAGGAAATCCAAAAGAGGTGTGCCCAAGCCATTGATTGAAAATAATTAACAAGAAAAATCCTAAACAGTTGGCTCTCTCTCTAAACACTTGAACCCTAAAAGACAGGACCTAAAAGCTCTTAAAGAAAACAAGAGGTAAAGTTGACCCCTTGGGTCAACCAACCTTAAATTAGGTCACTCTTTGCACTTAAAAGACTAAAGTTCAAGTGAAAACCTTAAGCACCCTGATCTTAAAATTGGTAGACTTAAGAGGTCAAGATCCCCATTCTGGTCTACCTGGAACCGCAGTGACAAGAGAGGTCGGGTGGGGGAAACCCTGTAACCCGTGGGGACGCTCTACCGTGTAGGGGTCTTCGCGGGACTCTCCCTCTCTGGCTGCCCAGGTAATTCTCAGGTGGACGATCTTTCTGATCGAGGGGTCCATCTGCCCCGCACCTCTATAGTCACCCAACATATTTTTGGGTGTCTTGATTGGGTCCAGCACCTTCTAAACTTACCTCTTCCAAACAGTGCATGTACGGAAGGAGGTCCCTAAGACCACCCTTAAGACCTCCATTAGAAATTCACTCTCGTCAAGGCCAAGCCTCGACACCCGTGTTTGTGCAGCAACACCCTCACATTATTCTCTCTTCTGATTCAGAACCAAGTTCTTCTTCTTCCCCCATCATGGCTCAGCCAGTTGAGGAAGAAAATAATCTGGAACACCAGCTCCAGCGACTCAATGAGCTCTTCCAAAACTTCGTGCACCCACCACAGCGTCCTATGATGCGGGACCACTACAATCCTGCTGCGGTGGCCATTGAGCCTCGAGTCAGAATCCCGACTGGAGGACCTGATTCCGAACTAAAGCCCAACATGATTCATGCTATACCTAAATTCCATGGGCTTAATTCTGAAGATCCCTTCCAGCACATCAAACAGCTAAAGCATTTGGCCCACACTTTTGGATCAGATGCGCAAAATCGGGATATTCTTCTCATGAAGATGTTCTCCTTTTCTCTTATGGACAAGGCCGCCCATTGGTATCAAACTCAGACCCGGCCGATCAACACTTGGGAAGAACTTCAATCCGAGTTTTTGAAAAAGTTCTTTCCCGTTGGTCGGACCAACGCCTTGCGCCATCAGATTACACACTTCACTCAACAATCAGGAGAACCTCTCCATGAGGCATGGGATCGTTTTCAGGATCTCATGAGAAAGTGCCCCCATCACGGAGTTCCTAAATGGGAACAAGTCCAATCTTTTTACCAGGGACTCCGTGAGGACATCCGCCTTTTCATCAATGCAACTTGCGGAGGAAACATCATGGGTCAACATGAAGACACCGTATGGGAGATTCTCGAAAACATGTGCGAGAACTCCATCAACAATGACTCCATGGGATTATTCGACAGGACGAATACCCGCGCAGCGACGAATCTTAAGGGCGCACATGAGACGCAGGGCCTGTCCGCATCAGTCGACCTGGAATTAATGGCCAGTCGATTGGACAAGGTCTCAATCATTGAAAAGAAGGTGGATGAGCTGACTCAGCACTTGCAGCGAGCCACCTCTGCGCGTAACTCCTTTGCACAACCTCCTTCCACACAGGAGACTGTGCAAAACATCCTCCACCGATCCTCCCCTGGGATGGATCCATATCCATCCCCATCTGATTCTTGGATTGGGAGATCATCCGATCCTTTCTTCACCAGCCGGGGGAACTCCATTCCTCCTTTCCCTGATTCTCAGGAGGTTCCTCAGACCTGCGAGGACCTCAACGCCATCCAGAACGACCCATTCTCCAACACTTACAACCCTGGATGGCGAAACCATCCCAATTTTCAGTGGGCGGGAAATTCCCAAACCCAAAGACCACCTTTTCAGTCCCGCCCACAGCCCTCTCATCACTACCAGCCGCCTCAGCCTCGGCCCAACCCTACTTATCCATCAGGGCCAAATCAAGATCAAATGTCCTTAATCCTTCAGACTCTGGCTGACATTCAAAAAACGAATGCGGCTATTCAAAAACAGCACAAGGACGAGCTTACTGAAGTTAAAACTCAACTGGCCCAGTTGACAAATTCTCGCCAGCCAGGCACACTCCCTTCCCAACCCCTTCCTAACCCAAATAACGTGCCAACCCAGAAGCGCATTATGAATCCAAATTTAGGCCACGCTCAATGGATTTATCAGGCCCCTACTGCTCCATCTCCAGACGAGATGGAAGCCTCAACTTCTCGTGCGGGATTTCAGCAGCAGCCACCCCTCCTACCAAACCCAAACCAAAATCAGGCCGGATTAAATTCTGTAACAACACGTAGTGGTAAGACAACTCAAGACCCGCATTATCCAAACCACTCCCAGCCTGATAACCATGACCCTAGGATAGTTATCCAAGGTACCGCTGTTCCAGATCCACAACCTGGACCTATCCTAGAAGAACCAACCAAGATCCCGTTTCCCGAGGCCCTGACCAAGGGAAAGAAGACCACCAAACCTGTGGCCCCTGAGGAGGACCTGGTCAAGCTCTTTGAGCAGGTCCACATAAACATCCCCTTGATGGATGCAATCCGCCACGTACCAGCTTACGCACGATTTCTAAAGAATATATGTACACCCCAGCGTAAGCCGCGAACCAAGGGAGGGAGCCCAATTGTTCTGTCAGAGCAAGCCAGCTCTGTAATCCTTAGTAGACTCCCACCCAAGGCAAAAGATCCTGGAACTCCCCTGATCTCCTGTAAGATAGGTGGTACCCAATTTGATAGAGCATTGTTAGACTTAGGTGCATCTATAAATCTGATACCCACATCCTTACTTGACCATCTAGAAGAATCTGAGCTGAAACCAACCGAGGTGACATTACAATTAGCAGATCGATCTATAAAGTCACCAAAAGGGATTCTCGAGGATGTTATCGTGAGAGTGCGGGATTTCTATTTTCCAGTGGACTTTATAGTCTTAGACATGGATGCACCTGAGAACCCTAGGGATACACCAATCATTCTAGGGAGACCTTTCTTGGCTACTGCTAGAGCCAACATCAGCTGTGAGGAGGGCCAAATAGAGCTTAAGTTTGGAGATCAAACACTGAAAATTGATATATTTAAGGCCCAACAAGGAATTAATTGCGGCGTCATCGAGCAAATTTGTGACATCAAGACTTTGGTTGATGAATCACACCTCCAGAATGACTTGAGTATGCCTCATCAACCACAGAAGGATCTTGACCCGCAAACAGAGGAGTCAAATCCAGATGTGAACAACCCAGTAACTCCCACCCTTGAACCTCACATCTATACTGAACCACCCGCTGCTGCTGAAAACCCCATCCTCGAACTGAAACCCCTTCCTGCTCACTTAAAATACGTCTTTTTGGGTTCTAATCAGACCCTTCCTGTGATCATCAATTCCAACCTCAGTCCTGAACAGGAATCCCGTCTGATTGTTGTCCTCCAGCAACATCGCAGAGCCATCGGATGGACTCTCGATGATTTGACTGGAATAAGTCCCTCTTATTGTACTCATCATATCTATTCAGAAGAGGGCACACGACCTTCTCGTGAAATGCAGAGACGCTTAAACCCCAATCTGCAGGAGGTCGTGAAAAAGGAGATCATCAAGTGGTTAGATGCCGGAATCATCTACCCGATCTCCGATAGTCGTTGGGTGAGCCCAATTCAGGTCGTGCCCAAGAAGGCAGGACTCACCACTATAACGACTGAGACCGGAGAAATCATTCCTACCCGATTAGCCAACTCGTGGAGAGTCTGTATAGATTACCGTCGACTCAATTCCTCCACGAAGAAGGATCATTTCCCACTACCCTTCATTGATCAAATTCTCGAAAAACTAGCGGGAAATAGGTTCTTCTGCTTTCTTGACGGGTACTCCGGTTATAACCAGGTGGCAATCCATCCTGAGGACCAAGAAAAGACCACGTTCACCTGCCCCTTCGGAACATACGCTTTCCGAAGGATGCCTTTCGGTCTTTGCAATGCACCCGCTACTTTTCAGCGATGCATGCTTGCCATATTCTCAGATATGGTAGGTGATTATCTGGAAGTCTTCATGGATGACTTTTCAGTTTTCGGAGCATCATTCGACGATTGCCTCCAACACTTGGTCCAGATATTCAGGCGGTGCATCGATGTGAATTTGGTTCTTTCCTGGGAAAAGAGCCATTTCATGGTGCCTGAGGGAATTGTCCTGGGACACTCAATTTCGGAGAAAGGTATCCAAGTGGATCGAGCTAAGGTTAATCTGATTTCTCACCTTCCTATGCCTAGCTCGCTCAGGGACATCCGATCCTTTTTAGGGCATGTCGGTTTTTATCGACGATTTATCCCTGATTTTTCAAAAATCGCACGCCCCCTGACCACTCTTCTCTCCAAGGATGTTCCCTTCGAAATCTCCAAGGAATGCACTCAAGCATTTGAAATCCTGCGTGACCGAGTCACCCAAGCCCCGATCCTACAGTCCCCTGATTGGTCTCAACCCTTTGAGATCATGTGTAATGCATCCGACTTCGCTGTAGGAGCGGTTTTGGGGCAGAAAAATGACAAGAAACCTGTGGTCATTTACTACGCCAGCAAAACACTCGATGAGGCTCAGCGTAACTATACGGTTACTGAGAAAGAGCTGCTAGCTGTAGTATTTGCCCTAGAGAAGTTCAGATCGTACCTTCTGGGTTCCCATGTCATCATATACTCAGATCACACGGCTGTGAGGCATCTCCTTGCAAAGAAGGACGCGAAGCCTCGATTGATCCGATGGATCTTGCTGTTGCAAGAATTTGACCTCGAGATTCGCGATAAAGCGGGAAAACAAAACGTGGTAGCTGATCACTTGTCCCGTCTTCCTTCTGAAATAATTGACCCTTCCGGACCCATCACTGAGCATTTTCCCGATGAGCACCTGCTGACTATTGGTACTAGCCTTCCATGGTTTGCTAATATTGTAAATTACTTGGCATCTCATCAGACCCCGTCCGATTGGCCGAAGGCCAAGAAAGACAAATTACGCTCCGATGCCAAGTATTACATTTGGGAAGACCCGTACCTCTTCCGCATAGGTGCCGATCAGATCATCCGGAGATGTGTCCCGGAAGGGGAAGTCAACAATATCCTCTCTTTCTGCCATGACCAGGCATGCGGTGGCCATTTTGCCGGGCATAAAACCGCATCAAAAGTCCTCTAGTGCGGCTTTTACTGGCCCACACTGTTCAAAGACGCATACAGTCATTGCAAGGCATGCAGTCGTTGCCAGACTTTGGGCAACATAAGCCATCGCGACATGATGCCTATGCAACCGATTCTAGTATGCGAAATCTTTGATGTTTGGGGGATTGATTTTATGGGCCCCTTTCCTGTTTCGGATGGTTTCGAATACATTCTGTTGGCTGTGGACTACGTGTCCAAATGGATCGAAGCCATACCGACCCGAACCTGTGATCACAAAATCGTTCTCAAATTCATTCATCAACACATTTTCTCAAGGTTCAGGATTCCTCGTGCAATAATCTCTGATGGGGGGACCCATTTCACAAATGCTCAGTTTAGGTCACTGATGACCAAATACGGGGTGTCTCACCGAATCTCTACTCCTTACCACCCCCAAACTAATGGTCTAGCTGAGCTGTCTAATCGGGAGATCAAGAAAATCCTGCAAGTCACTGTTCGACCTGACAGGAAGGACTGGTCGTCCCGACTTCCGGAAGCATTGTGGGCCTATAGGACCGCCCACAAGACCCAATTAGGCATGTCTCCCTTTAGACTGGTGTACGGAAAGGCATGCCACCTTCCCGTAGAACTGGAGCATAAAGCCTATTGGGCAGTACGGAACTGTAATCTAGATCTTTCCAAGGCTGGGACCCACAGGAAACTCCAAATCAGCGAGATCGATGAATTACGCATAGACGCGTACGAGAACTCGCAAATCTACAAGGAGCGGGTTAAAGCCTTCCACGACAAACACATCTCGAGAAAGATCTTTCATCCTGGTCAAAAGGTCCTACTCTTTGATGCCCGACTCAAACTCTTCCCAGGAAAACTGAGATCTATGTGGGTCGGACCATATTTGGTCCAACAGGTTTTTGGAAATGGAGCAATCGAAATCAGTCCACTCAGCCACGATTCTGAACCTTTCATCGTGAACGGTCAGAGACTCAAGCCGTTCATTGATGTAACTTCTGCTAATTTGGCTGAGGCATCTTATACCCTCCTTTCCCCTTGAGCTTATTGCGCCCAGCCGATGGCGTAAAACTCAGCGCTTAACGGGAGGCAGCCCGTCATTCTCTTTGAAAACCTGAAACTTGTTCTGACAGCTTTTTTTTTTGCACTTGAAGTTCACACTTTAGGGCAGCCAACTCCACCTCAGGTGCTTGCATCTGAGACTCATCAAAACAGCTATCCTAATGTATGAACTTAGTTGAATAAAAACCCCTAGGTTACAATGAGGACATTGCAAATCTTAGGCATGGGGGGGTAGGAAAGTACAAAAACTTGTAAGAAAAGGTTTCAAACAAAAAAAATTCACATATGCCAAAAACACCATAAAAATTAAAAAATTTTTTCGAAAAAGAATAAGAGGAAAAAAGGAGAAGGAAATTTTTGTGAAGGAGAAGAAAAACAAAATGAAAAAGGAGCACAAAATTATAAGAAAAGGTGATAGTCATTAGTAAGGAACTAAGGAATCAACCTAAGTTCTAGACCTCATTCAAGAAAATAACTGAAAAGTGCACAATGAGATTAGTAAGAATGCAAACCTTAGTCATTCTTGAATAGACTCTTAGTACCCATTAAGATCTGGACACTCCTCAAGAGGTTGAGGAAAATGAAAAGCTGAAGTATTAGGTCTAAGGCTTAGGGAGTATTCGGCCTCGTTAACTAATTTTTGGTTTACGGGACTCAGTAACCTAAGCACCCTAATCTCACACACAGCCTGGTTCAGTAAGCGTAAAAATCAGAATCACGCAGAAGCGTCGCAAAAATCTGAAAAGAACACCTAGAATAGGAGCGGCCGATC
Organism: Thalassia testudinum; assembly: GCA_037157565.1. Taxonomy (NCBI): domain Eukaryota; kingdom Viridiplantae; phylum Streptophyta; class Magnoliopsida; order Alismatales; family Hydrocharitaceae; genus Thalassia; species Thalassia testudinum. Next base: position 98,056,446 of record JAZHRO010000031.1, on the reverse strand, counting down.
AACACAAGTTGATTTGGACGAGTTCCCAGCGCAGAGAGGCGGGGAAATCCCCTCGAAGATGCGTAACAAAATATCATCTCCTCGGTGCTTGTCTCTTAGGATATTTACATATCCTACTGGGGGCATGTAAGCACTCTGCTGGTTCAGATTCCATGGATGGCATTATCTCGAAGTGTCAATTGCCAGGGTCTGGATTCGGCCACGGAATACCATGGATGGGATTATCTTGAAATCTCAATAGCCAGGGTTCCGGGGGTTGCCATGGGCGGTGCTATCTCGAAGCATCGATCGCCAGGAACCCTTGAGGATTGATGATGGGAGCAAGGAATCTGATACAGACCGTGTTGAAAAGCCAATCCTAGGCTAGAACTAAAAAGAAAAAGAGAGAGAAAACTCTCCAAACAGAAAAACTTTCTATCTCTCTCTTACAAAACGCACTGCGAACTGAGCTAGGGCTAAAATCATTTCAAGCACGGGTGCTTTAACCACGAAGTCCAATAAACCTTAGGTTAGTTCTTGTGGGCCTTAAAAACCTTTGCTAAAAGACTGAGGCTAAGGCTAGACAGATTTGGATCTTGATTGGTACTAGAGTACCTTTTAGGCCTATGGTCAGCATTCTAACCTAATCTATGCTCAAATAAAAAAGGCACTTATCTAAAACTATTAAAAACTTCATGGTCTAGAACAAGGGTTGAAACCTTAAGTTTTTGCTAAGGGACTAGCAAAAGCTAGGCATGGGGGTATGATGAGAACCTCATCATGAGCCATAACTAGCTCATTTTGACCTAATACAAAGGATAAAAGCTCCTACATATCTCAAGGAAAGGCTTAACTCAGAAAATCCTGAGTTTGAGAAGAAAATAAGTCATAAGGGGTAAAAATGCAATTTTACCAGTATGACCTGCATACAGGGTAAATCAGGGCCCAAACATAGGTCAAAGCAGCTTAATAAGAATAAGAGTGGGATGAAATGATCTAGCAAGGGCTACAGCAATTCCAAGAAACTAAATGATAATCTGTAACCCTAAAACAACCCACTTCAATTCACAAGGTTCGAGGCAAAGTAAAAATAGAATAAACCCTCTCAAATTCATAGAAAAATAATCTCCAGGGTTTAGAACCTTCAATTTGGCCTTCAGAACCCTTTTTTGACCTACATTGAGAACCATGCCCAATTAATAACTTAATTTGGGTTTTTGCGCAAATTGACCGGTCAAACAAGGTTTAATATGAAAATGAAATTCACCATCAGATTCCTTAGGTCCTAATTAGTCATGTATAAAAACTTGAGCCTAAGAAGAAACCTCCTTGACCGACTTTACACTTTGGTCCTCACATATTTACTCTTTGGCCCTCAACTTTTGAACCCTCGCATTTTGGCCCCTAACTCTCCTTCGTTCTTTGCAATCAGGTCCCTCCTGCAAAACCTGCCAGCACCATGCTCCGGCGACCTTGCGCGGAGCATGGCGCCGCGCAGGGTGAGGTGAGGGACCTGGCAAGTAAACCGGGGGTGCCCTGCGTCGTCAGCCGTCGCAGGGACACCCCCCTGGTCGTTGTAACCCACCATACCGGCCGTGCGAACACACGGACGGTATGGGTTCTTGTTTCCGACCATCTTTCGGCGAGGGAGACACGTCGTCTCCCTCCGCCTTCCTCCCTGTTTGATCCCTATAAATACCCCCCGTTGCTCCACCGACCGGAGCAGCCTGGATCTGACGGAGAAAATCCCCAACTTTCTTCTCTTCTTCCTCCGGCAGACGCTCACCAGCTCCGGCGGTTTCCTCCCCCTCCACCTCTTCGCTCTGTCGCAATACCAGCAGCAGAGACTTCCTCCCCTGCTCTTCCCGCGCCACGCCGCACCCAGCTGGCGCCTCTCCGGCTCTCTGCTCGCCGCCGCCCCTTTCCCTGAGCATCGTCTTCTCCGGCGACAGTCGATACGACTGTCGCCCTGTTCCTCCCCCTTCGTCCCTGCAAGTAAGCTAGAGCTACTCCCCTTCTCCTCCTCTTTCTTTCCCCGCTTTCAATTTATTCAATTAAGCCCTCTACCGACACTGACCACCTTCACCCCCTTCGCCTCCGACCACCCTCCGGCGAGCCGCTCCCATCACCTCAGCGACCCACACGGCTCGCCGACCCTCACCGAACCTCCGCCTCATCACACTGAGCACCCCCCACCCCTCCACTGCCACTCCACACCTCCGTAACACTCCCCCGAACAAACCCATTCCTCCTGTTGCAGTCCGACCCAGGGCTGCCGCCAGACACCACCTTGCGGCCTGCCGCGCAGCTCCTCACCTTCGCCGTGCCACGGCGAAGGTTCCCCAGTGGTTTGATCAGGCCGAGAGGCCATATTCGTGTCCGACAGGTTTTGAGGTTCGACCGCCATTAACGCACATTGAAGCAGCTTCTCCCGCGCTCCAGGCTTGAGGACTCCAGGTCTCCAGCTGCTGCGGAGTACGGGGAGTCTTGCGAAGGCAGCCAGCCAGCAACCTATGCAAATCGAAGCCGCAGCTGCAGAAGCCAGGCCGCTGTCTCCCAGCAGGCGCACGCGAGGAAAGGTCTGCGTTTAGTCCCACATCGGTAAGCCTCACACCCGTTCCACTGTTTAAATTGATTTTGTGCAGTAGCCTTACTGCCTCAGTACACGGGGTGAGGTCCCCTTACACCCGCCCGGTTACCCGGTCTCGTCCGCGCTCATGCCCCGCGGACCTGACCCGACCCGACTTAGACTGACCTGCACTCCTCGCCCACCACGCACGCCGGTGGGCCTGGACCCGGGCGTGACCCGAACCCGATTACCCGGCAGCTCTGGGAGAGCTTTCCCAAGAGTGGTTTCAGAAAGAGAGAGAGACGCGGGGGGAGGGGGGTAGAGTAGGTTTTGCCTCTGACGAAAAACTCTGAAGTGTGCAGGCACAGGCGAAAAAGAAGACCCGCGGAAGAAGAAGGAAGCTGACTGTAGCAACAGGTAGTTAAGTCGTCTGATTTGGAAATCAGATGACGGCCTGAAGGGAAAAGAAGAAAGGAGGGGTGACGCCCCTGGCTGAAAAAGAAAAGAAGAAGCTGACACTTAGCCGCAAGGAGGAGAAACAAGAAGAAACCTTCACAGAAGAGACTGCAGAAAAAGAAGAGAGGCCAAAGCAGGAACAGCAGGAAGAAGAAGAAGAGCATCACCATTGCAGAAGAAGAACATCACCTCTGCAGAACAAAGAAGAAGAAGGAGATCTAAAGAAAGAAAGAAAGAAGAGCATCACCTCTGCAAAACAAAGAGAAAAGAAGACAACAAATTCTTTCCCTCTCTCTTTCTTTTTGTAAAAGAAACATGTATATCTCTAGAATACAACTTGCTCCCTGAGTTCGACCTCGGGAACTCTTTTATTTTCCGAGTAAAAAAATTTTATATATTTGAAATGTTGGTAGTAACCGGCTATACTACAATGTTATAACAAACTAAAACCCGGTCATCACAAAAACCGACATCACCTACCATCCAGGGAAGGCCAATATGGTGGCTGACGCCTTGAGCTGGAAGGCGCCCGCCCACTTGGCCAGTCTATAGGCACAGAGTTGGAGACCTATGGAGGAGTTGGGCAGTTAGCGACCTCGGGAGTCACAGGGTTATTGTGGGACAATGATAGTGACACGGCAGATGCGACTAGAGCTGATAGACCGCATCATCACAGGACAAATGACAGATCCATACTTATAGGCACTACGGGACAGAGTGTTGACGGGGGACCCAGGAGACTTTTCCTTTACAGATGAGATACTGCGCATGAGGGGACGCTTATGCGTTCCTAGGGATGATGAGTTATTAAGAGAGCTACTAGTTGAGGCGCATGGGTCTAAGTTCACCATACATCCCGAGAACACAAAGATGTATCATGATCTGAGATGCGATTTTTGGTGGAGAGGGATGAAGCGGGGTTGGTGAACTTGTACAGTAGTGTTTGGTGTGCCAACAGGTGACGGTCGAGCACCAGAGGCCTGCAGGTCCGTTGCAGCCACTTCCTATGCCAGAGTGGAAGTGGGAGAGCATCACCATGGACTTGGTGGTGGGTCTACCAGTTACTCAGAGAGGACACGATGCAGTCTGGGTGATAGTGGATAGGTTGACGAAGACAGCATGTTTTCTGCAAATTCGAGTCACCTTGGGACCAGCATAGTTGGCAGAGAGGTACATTCGCGATGTGGTACGCCTGCACGGAGTTCCACGTGAGGTTGTATCCGACAGGGATACTCGTTTTACTTCCCAGTTCTAGGCTGAGTTTCAGCAGACTTTGGGGACATGTTTGAGGTTCAGTACCGCGTACCACCCCCAGACGAACGGACAGCCAGAGCGCACCATACAGACACTTGAGGACCTTTTACATGCCTGTATACTAGACTGGAGAGGCTCTTGGGAGGAGCATTTACCCCTGGCAGAGTTTGCATATAATAACAGTTACCACTTGAGCATTGGCATGGCACCTTACGAGGCTCTGTACGGACGGAGGTGTACTACACCCTTGAGTTGGGTCGAGGTGGGGACCAAGTGGGAGATTGGCCCCAGGTTGATCCGGCAGAGTCAGGTGGTGATAAAGTAGATTCATAGGCGACTCTGCACTATCAAGAGCAGGCAGAAGAGTTACGCTGACCGAAAACGCAGAGAGGTGCAGTTTGAGGTTGGGGATCATGTCTTTCTCCGTGTTTCACCCATGAAGGGCCTGCAGCATTTTGGGGTGAAAGGGAAGCTTGCGCTGAGGTTTGTAGGGCCCTTTGAGGTCCTGGAGCGGGTGGGACCCATTACTTATCGGCTTGCCCTTCCTCCCCATCTTTCTGGAGTGCACGATGTGTTCCACGTGTCCAACCTTAGGAAGTACGTCGCTGATCCTAGTCACGTTCTAAGCCACGAGAGTGTCGAGGTGGGTGACGACTTGACCTACCCTGAGAGACCAGTGCAGATACTAGACAGAGCTGTTCAGAGTCTAAGACGGAAGCAGGTACCACTGGTGAAGGTCCTATGGAGAAGCCAGCGGTACGAGGAGGCGACCTAGGAGCCTAAGGCAATGATGCGAGAGTGGTACCCGGAGCTTTTTGAGGGTACGTCTTTTCAGACCTACTTCGGTCCTCTTTAAGTTTGTTATGCATTTTTGTTCCTTTTTCCGCACCCTAGCTAGCTCAATTTTTGGGGACGAAACTTCCTTTAAGTTGTTATGATGTAATGACCCGTCAAACTTTTAGCCTGTTAAGATGTCTGGAGTCTCAGTCAGACGTCAGTCCAGATGTCTAGACCCTTTTTCGGACATTTGAAAATGAAATTTTTGTACGCACACTGCACCCTACGCACGGGCGGCGTGCAGGACCCTCTTCTCCTCTCTCCCTTCCTTTTCTTCCCAAACCCTAACCCCCGCGCCTTCTATATAATCCAACCCCCCTCCCATCTCCTCTCCACTCCACACACTAGCCACCATCACCACCTTTAGTGCTATGCGAGGGAGAGTGAGAGGGGGTGAGCGGAGGAGAGCGCGGGAAAAGGAGGAGGCCGAGGTCAGTGGAGCTTTGGTGGAAGCTCGGCGGAGCTCGCACGGTCACCGCCGGTGCGTGTAGGAGGAGAGAGCTCGGGGAGGCGGCCTCTCGATCCTCTACAGCGGCTAGAGCTGGGACGGTGAGAGGCGGAGTGAGCAGAGAGCATTGGAAGGAGTTCCTGATACTAGAAGTTTTCCAATATTAGACGTCTGGAGTGGAGTCCAGACGGCTGACGGGGTACCTGGACATCTAGAGCTAACGCCAGACGTCTGAAAGCTCATTTATCATGAAGGTACGTATCTCCTTGCGCCATGCATATCATAGCACACGGATATATGTTGGCTGACCGCGCCTGCGATGTCGTACGCATGTGTAGCCTTAGGAAGAAGCGCGGAATGCTTTCCCACGCACTTTTGGACATCTGATCATATCACCAGACATCTAGAGGTGCGTCTAGATGACCAGAGGCATTGTTCGACGTCTGGAACTACCTTCAGATGATCGCAGAGAAGGCCTGGATGTCTGAGGATACCGCAGGGACTTAAGGTAAAGATCTGGCACCTTTTAAGATGTTTGGGAGTATCCCCAGACATCTGATTTTGAACAGTAGGCACGTTTTTTACCCATTTGGGGTCCGATCAAGGTCCGTTTTACGCAAACGAAATATCTGTATTTTCCTCGCGAGTTCCTGTACGTACTAGAGTCCTTTGTACACTGTTCTGAACTCTCCTTTTGTGATGTATTCCCTGGTATAGGGCTTCAGCCTGCTGCATGTTTGGGGCTTCAGCCTTAGTTTGTGCTTTGAGCCCCCATTACTTTCGTGTCGCCTGGTAGAGTGGTTAATTCTATTAGTAATATTTAAATAAGAATGTGCTTGTGGAAATAGCCAAATGGAACCCTAGGATGTGACATGAATTCTTGGATAGAGAAATGAATGAACCATTGTGCTGTATAATGTACTTGCATGCATAATTGAGATAAAATGCTAGTAATTGCATGTATTATAATTGTGAGTTGCCTATTAGAATATGAGTTGCTTGTAATTAATGAACAATTACCTGTGAAATCAACAGTTGCATGTATCGAATTATGGAAACACGAGCTGCTTGTATATACCTGAGAGATAAATTGTGAATGGTGAAATCTAGATCGGAATAAATGAGGTGAACATGAGCATGAACCCTACAGGGAATTAGAAGTAGAACCCCTGTGGATAGATGGAAACCTGGAATGTAGATGGGAAGTGTGCTGGCCCTAGAAGTAGAAAAGCAACTGTCTCCTTTTGTGTGGAGCGGAGCTAGCCTCCCTTGGGTTGAGACCCAGGGTTAGGATTGGCTACCCTAAACTGACTCCTGTTGGCCCTCGTGTACGTGGTACCAAGGTGAGCTACTAGTGTAGAGAGGGAGCTAGCCACCCCACGGGGCCCGGGGTTCAGCTAGCCACCCTACACCGACTTGTTAGACCCTCTGGGCAAACTAGGGTAGTCAGACGAGGGTGCACGGACTGTGGAGGGGCAAGACCCCTATTCTGATAGAGCAAGGCCCTATATTATTTTGTACTGTCCTTTGGGCATACCTGTTGAACGTGTTTTTGTGAATCGCTACGCTTACGTGTTTGATTTTGGAAAACCTGTCGTTATAGTTCGAAAGCGAAGAATTCGTGTTCAACAAATAAAATTTATACCAAAAAGAATTCCGAGTCGAACACAGGGAGGCGGACGTTTGATTTAAAAACTTCGCGTTTCTTCTTATTGGTCACGAAGTAAATCAATTTAAACTATCTAATTATTTATAATTAATAAAAGAGAGAGAGAGGGTATTACACATGGAAATCAAAATGAGATGTAGAATAAACAAAGAATTTGTCATAGAAGAGACTGTTCATTAGAATGCATAAAACAATTACACTAGAAAGCGATAAATTTACTCTAGAAAGCATTAAAAGAATGGAGGGAGAAATGTCCTCCTCGACGGTCGCTTGGAGGATGAGTAGATTAATCTAGAAAGCAGTAAATCCATACTAGAAAGCAGTAAAAGGAATAGGGAGAGAGAAATCCTCCTCGAGGGTTGCTTGGAGGACGAGCCAGACGGGACGACGCCTGGACGAAGGAGAACGAAGCAGGACGAAGGAGGACAAAGCAGAAGAGCGGGAACGAAGCAGCACGCCGTCGTCGTTGCGGGATCCACTTCCAAAGGGGAACGAAAATTAGACTTTATCCCGCGAGAAGCATCCCGGGTGTGGGACAAGCTTCTCTTGAGCTTTGGAGGGGTAGAGAGGAGAAAGAAGGGATGAGAATTTCATATGGAGGGGGTCTCCTTTTATAGTTGCAAGGAGTGGGGGCAAAATGGACATTACAACTTCAAAACAATAAATAAGGGGTCTTTAGTGACGGATAAATCCGTCACTAAAGCCCTCAACGTGGGCGTCATGGCCGGCTCGCACGCGCCTCCTCGCCTGCTCGGGCGCTCAACGGCTTGCGCACGTTCGCCACTTTTCAGCCATCCGATCGCGAGATCGAACGGCTTAAGATGCGTCCGCGCCTGCTGTGTTGCGCTCCCCCCGCGCATCTGATTGCGCGTCCAATCGCTCGTCGACATTATCGGGTGCGCGCGGCCGTCCGATCTCCATCTGACGCTCCACCCGTGCCCAATCGCCGTGCCTTCCAGCCCCCTCTCCACAGCTCTAACTCGCACCCGGCGCTCGCGAAAGCATGCTCGACCACTGCGCTATGGGGCGCGGATGGTCGAGCGGACGCTTTTAAGCGCGAGTGCCCATAGCCGTTGGATTAAGATCCAATGGCGGAGAGCGATCGGGCGCGAGGCCTTCACAAGACGCAAGCAACCGTTTGGGCAGCTGAGATGGTGCCACGTAGCGCTATCTTGGCCGTCCATCTTCTGGAAGTTGTAGATGGTGCCACGGATGTCGGATTGACTCGATTTTTGTGTCGTTGGGCTACGATCGTCGATCCAAATTCATCCGTGTGGTCGGATTTATCATCTGAAGTGCAGATTTACACCATCCTGGCATTTGATCTTCTAGGATTCCCGGGTCATTATCTGATGCTACGGATGCCTGATTAGGGCGATCTTGGAGTCGTTGAACTCCATTCGTCCCCCTGATCACATCCATACGGTTGGATCTTTGTTCCGAGGCCCTGATAAAATATTTACCCTGTCCAAGCACATAAAAGGAGACAATGAACCTCCATTTTATTCAAACTACTCTAAATGCAAGACGATGCATGTAATGCAATATTTATATCATGAAATGCAATCCTATGCTTAAGAACATGCATAAATAGACATTTTAAGTAGTGTAAATATGTTTACATCAGTACCCGCTAGCGGAAACGACTAACCGCGTGTCAGTGCGGGGTAGCTACCCGTGCGCTTATCACACATGCTGTAGTCACTGCTACGTCTTGACAGTGACCTCAGGGTGGCTGAATGGTTGTAGGACTACCACGGGGGACTCTCCCAGCCTGAAGAGCACCACATGTATCTTCTACTCTACGGAAAAGACTGCAATTAAGATCGTTCCCACGAGGAACATGCAAGATCAAGAATATCTGGATGTTTGGGAGAAATGGGTGAAACGAAAATACATATAAAACAGATAAATAGAAATGAGAATTAAACCTATTGCTTTTTACTATTTTTAGATAATATAGATACCACTCTACTCAGCGTTCGCTGACTCTATCTTTTCATAATACTTTTCAGGACCAGGAGTTGAGCAGCTCGAGCTTCCTGCTGCGAAGGGTGCTGGGCCCAGTCGAGCTCAGCCATAGTTTTTCAGTACTTCCTTTTCATTCCTTTACTGTTGTAGTAAGTATTGGACCTTTAGTTACTATTTGTCTCTACTGTTTACTTCCATTTTTCGTTATTTTTGTTGTTGTGGTGGTATGTACTGAAACAGCAGATTTACTTTCCTTTACTGCTTTGTATGTTTCTTCTTCTTAGTTATATTGCATATGTGAATGTGGTTTACTTTCCTGCTTTTGGTTATTTCTTGCTGATGACTGGGTCTTGGGATTAGTCGAGGCGAGCCGATCTCAGGTCCTGTAGGGATCGGGGAATCAGGTCGTAACACACTCCTCCCGTCGGCCCATTGCAAGCGCGTGTTCTTCTTCTCAAGCCGCGCCCGCGATCCGTGTGCTTACGCTGTGGGCCGTCCGATCAAAGATCGAACAGTTGAGAATCTGCGTGGGCGCACGCTGTGGATCGTGCACATTCTCGCCCAGGCGCATCCGCTTGCATCCGTTGTGTCGCGTGGCACGATCCTTACTATCAGCTTCTGCATCAGCAACTGAATTTCGTCCATGTGTGCTCCTGCTGCCAATTTGAGCCTTACCCGAGTCGAACAAGCATTCTTTGCTCGTGGATAAGGCGCAAACCGCTGCGCTGCCTCCGCTGGTTTTGCAGAAGCGAGGTTGGGCGCGGGGAGGTGTCGACCGTTGGATTTCCTTATTGTCGGCTTCCGCATCAGCAGCCGAATTTCATCCACGTACGCTCCTACTGCCAATTTGAGCCTTGCCCAAGTCGAACAAGCGTTCTTTGCTCGTGGATAAGGCACGGACCGATGCGTTGCCTCCGCTGGTTTATGCAGAAGTGAGGTCGGGCGTGGGGAGGTGTCGACCGTTGGATGGAAATCCAACGGTCAGGATCTGAAGCTGAGGCTGCGAGGGCACGTGGGTGAGGAGTGGGTGCAGGCGAAGGTTGTGGATTCTCATCCGTCCGATCGGCGGATCGAACGGCTTAAAGTTGCTGGGCGTGATGAAGAGGTGGTGTGCTACTGGTGTGGGCGCGTCGGATGCTGCCACATGGCCGCCTATGGGCTGTTGATCATCAGATCAACGGCCAGAACTTCTTGGGCTAGTTGAGGGAGCTCCGGATGTCGGATTTGAGTGATTTTGAGTCCGTTGGACTCTGTTCGTCGTTCTGAATCCATCCATGTGGTCCAATTTCTCATTTGAGGCCTGTTTCAATACGCACTTGTACATACAGCCATTAAACATTGGTTATAAGAAATTTTAATTTGTCATGCATACAATGCTCCTAATCCCATTATGGTATATCATTAACGCACATATATCCTCAAAACTGACCCCAGTTGACGGAATTATCATCATTAGATGTAGAGTTATTAAGTTTTCCCAAGCTATTAATTGGAGGAGACCACCTCCTCTTCACCTTCAATTGGATGGACCATCCAGCTGCAGCTGTACGCAAAGAGGGTGTGGGAATTTAGTCCTATATCGTTTGCTAAAGAGCGCCCGTGGTGACATAAGTTGAATTTGTGCTTGTGGCTTACTGGCTTAAGACACACAGGGGGTGGTCCCCTGCTCCCCTCACACGCTTCGCTTGTGACACTGTGCACGTGGGCATGGTTCGACCTGTATACACGCCTATGCATGCGCACACCTCGACTGCTACCCCACTGCAGGCAACCCTGGTCCCGGGTGCGCTCTGACTCGATATCCGAATACCCGGTACTGTGCATGGCCTTGTGAAGGTGAGGAAGAGGTGGAAACCCAGAGAGAGAGAAGGAGAGAGAGTGTGGGGCAGGGGAGGGTTTTGCTCTATTGTGTAACGGCTAACACTTAGCCGAGTTTGAAGAAGCCTTCCCCCCCTGTGCACAAAAGGTAGAGAATCTAAGGAAGAAAGAAAGGAAGGAAGAGGGCCTGTGCACACAGAGAAAGAAGAAGAAGAAAGAAGAGGATGGTAGAAAGAAAGAAGAAGAAGAGAAGGAGAAGGCAAGGAAACAGAACAATAGCAGAAGCAAAAGAAAAGAGGAATCATTGTAGCAACACATTTTAAGACGTCTGATTTCCTGATTATCAACTCTTTCATATTGATTATATTTGAATAATTGCTATATGTGTTAGACTAATAATTGGTGATCGAAATCACCATTATTTTGTCTAGATTTCTTTTTACTCTCCATATACTCATGTTATACATTGCATATTAGATTTTGAGTAATTAAGTGTGCTCATTTACATTATCTGTTGAGATTAGCTCATGAATTCCATATTTGCTCGCAGTGAACGACCTCGAACTTCATTTCTGACATTTGAGTTATAAATTTTATTTGTTATTCGAGCTATTTTTGAGGAATTATTACTACAACATACGCATCTTTTAAAACCCCTTGATCTAGCCCCTAACAACATCCACCGATGTACCCTTTGACATGGGTCCCGATTGTATCTGAGCATTTACGCAGTTGTGTGATGCTGTCACTAAAGCCCCTGTCTCCAGCTGCTGATTGGTCTCTCAACTTTGAGCTGATGTGTGATGCTTTTGACCTAGCTGTCAGAGCCATCTTGGGACAAAGACGTGATAGACACCCCTTCGTAGTGTATTACGCTAATAAGATGATGGATGAGGCCCAGTGTAATTACACGACCACTGAAAAAGAGCTTCTGGCGGTCATCTTTGGGCTGGAGAAATTCCGTTCATATCTTCTGGGCTCTCATGTAACCATTTTCACTGACCACGCGGCCATTCGTTATCTCATGCATAAGAAGGATGCAAAGCCTCGACTGATTTGTTGGATCCTTCTGCTTCAAGAATTTGATCTTGAGATATGAGATAAGGCCGGGGCCCAAAATGTTATTGCAAACCACCTGTCAAGACTAGACCCAGACCATATTAGACTTACATTATCTTTAAATGAATCTTTTCCTGATTAGCACCTTCTAGAAATTGATGTGGCAAGTGCACCTTGGTATGCCGATATCGCTAATTACCTTGCTTCTGGATCTCTTCCACAAGGATGTGCTATGACCCAATCCCAGATCCCTACAGGAGCCGAGACTGGCCCACCTCGACTAATCCCAAGACCTAGTCGTCCAATGAGAAATAACCAAAAGCAGGAAATAATTCACAACTACACAGGCAATGTAACTAAGCAGAGAGAAATCAAGAGACAATAAAAGAAATAGAGCGAATAGTCTAAAAATATTACGGGCCATCACAACTACGACAGAGAAAAGTACAGTGGAAAAGTAACTGAAACAGTATTACATAGAACAAAATACTCACTACTACAATAAAAGCTAGGGAAACAGTAAGAAAACGCAGCTAAGGCTGGGCTCGACTAGGCCTAACTCCCTCTGCAGCCGGTGGTGCTAGCTGCTCAACTCCCTGACCTGGACAAGGTTATAAAATTTTTTAGAGTCAACGAACGCTAAGTAGAGTGGTAATTTAGCCATTTACATGTAATTAAGACAAGCAATTAATTAATGCAATTAAGTAATTATCCATTTTCAATTAGTTCAACCAAGTACTTCTAATTTGTTGATCCCTTATTCACTTAAATCATTTCTTGATCTGGCCTGTTCCTCACGGGAACGATCTTGATTGCAGTCTTTTCCATGATGTAGGAGTGATTGCACAGCAAAAATGGACCAACAATTATGCCATCTTGTGCTATTTCCAAGCATTGCCAGTGTATATTAGGTAGCCATAGTCGTATTTGTAAAAATAAACGCATGCATGCATTTACTTGAGAGGGGAGGAGAGTGAATAAAATGGCCTTGAAATTAATGTATTCCTTAAGTGCTGCCTCACAAATTCACCATCTTTATTTTTTTTTTTATTTGACTTTGAATTTCTTCTCCATGGCCGCAAGGCATGACTTGATCTTCTTCACGCCATTCTCTGCAGCAAGCTTGCCCTGCTAGCCGCATGCAGAGCCATGCACAGCCCAGGGCATGGCTGTGCTTACCTCCTTCCTCTTTAAAAAGGGCATAGCCATCTTCCTTGTGGCTGAGCCTGGTCCAACAGACAGCAGCTTTCCCTCTCCAGGCTGTCCCCTCCCCTCTCCCCTCCATATGCAGCCTCTCTTCTTCTTGAAGAGCTACGCTACGGGCAGGAGCAGCTCACAGTGGTACACACCCACCACTATGAGTCCCACCACCGCCCAGCTCATCAAAGAGCCAGTGGGCATGGTGGTTCACCTCTCTGTTTCGTTGTTCCAGCCCATCACCGCCATTGACAGGAGCTTCAAGCTCAGAAGCTCAAGTAGAAGCAGCGGCAGCCAGCAGCAGCGCAGGCCACCACGCACCTCAGGCGCCTGTTCCGCGTGCTCTGCGCGCGCCAGCAGGTCGTCCTCACCCCTCTCCGCGTGCCCTATCGCAAAACTCCGCTCGCAGCCCAGCCGGTTTTGCGTGCGCCATCCGGTCAACTTTTTGCCCTTGCACTGTAGCCGCGATCTCACGCTGCTACAGTGCGGTGACCGGAAAGCTTCTCACTTATCCAGTCACCAGGCACTCTCTCTCCGCGTTGCAACCGTCGCCAGCCCGCGCCCGCGTCTCTCCCTGCGCCCGCTCAAGCTCCTGCGCTCGTGTCTACACCAGCCCGCTCCAGCACCCGCTTCTTCGCCCACGTTTCCCTCAGCACGCAGTGCGCTAAGCTCCACCTTCCTCCCACGCCCGCTCCCTCCAGCGTGCGTGCCTACGCGCCTGCACCTGCGCGTGGACATTAGACGTCGGCCGCTAGCTCCAGACGGCTTAACTCGCCGTGCCTTCTTCACTCCAGCAAACTCTCTCTCTCTCTCTCTCACAACACTCTCTCACTCCCTCCTGCAGACATACACACACACACACTCTCGTACACACACCCACTCACTTATACACTACTATATACTTACATATATATATATACATATATATATATTTATATATATATATAAATATTTATATACATATATATATATACATATATCTATACATATATTAGTACTTATATAACTAAGTATTAGTATACATACATACATATATATATATATACACACACATATATTTATACATATATATATATACAAATATACATACATAGATACATATACCTATAACTATAAATACATACATATATATATATATATCTACATATATCTATATACGTAGATACTTATACTAATATATCTATATACATATATACATATCTATAACTATATACATATATTACTATATATATATATACCTATATATAGTTATATATACATACATATATATCTAATTATAAATATATATACATATATATATATATATAACTACATATACACCTATATAATTATAACCATATCTATATATATACACATAGATATATATTTACATATATACATATATATATATATATATATATATATTTTCATATCACCTACCACACGTTGTATCGCGGGAATATCTGCACCAGTTGCTGATATTCCCTGATACACGCGTACAAAAAGCATCTTCGCACACATCTTCCACCCATCCATCCTACACTCCATGCGGCACTTCGTCCTGTTGGTTTGTCTTCCTAGACAATGATCAACTCGACACCGTGCTACACGCCATTTCCACATCCACCTCCACCCCTATATACATATATAATATATACATATATATATTTATACTATATTTACTTTATTTTTGTTTCTCTTTTCTACGATTAAAAAGATAAAAAAAATATACAAAAGAGAAAAGATAATCCTTAACTTGCAAGTACTCAGTCTTGCGAATAGCAAGACTAGTTTTGGGAACCCTAATTTGGCTCAAAGCCAAGAACATGATTTTGAGGGTGTACCTCAAGGACAAATATTATCAGAAAAAATCTTAAATAGAAAAACACCAAAAATATAATAAACGAACGGAAGAGATTCGTTATAGGAAGGGCGTAAAAACTTATTCACCTCTAATCCCGCTTCTTTGAGTTCAACCCTGGGCCTAAAAGTGATTAAGATAAAATCAAGTAGGCCAGGTTAAAAATTTTTTTAAAAAGATGGTTAGGCTCGATTTAGGTTAACCACTATACGCATTTCAAAAATTAAATCACCATATTAACACCACCTATCCGGGTCTACACCACACTTTTTCTGGCACCGTTGCTGGGGAAGTACGCATTCAGGTAAGTTTCTACTCCATTCCTTTAATTTTTCTCTTCTCACACCCTTCTCTTCACAGGTGTTTCTGTTTGCTGGTGTGCAGATGAACTAGTTGCAAGGAGAAGGCAGGTAGACGAAGTCAGAAACATGGGCAGATCCAAGGCAGGAACGGGAGCGTGAAGTCGCCGGCACCACACTGGAGCTTCGCCCACGTTGCTGAACAGGTAGGTCTTTCTTTCTTAGCAACTTAGGCCAACTTGTCACCTTAATAAAAATAAAAATAAAAAACTAAAGACACTTCTTTGGAGCTCTTGGGGCAAGTGGATTAAAAATCACTTGTTTGATTGTTTGTCATCACTCCTACCGCCCCGGGATTTCCCGCCAAACTTCGCATAGCGAAGATCCTAGAATCTTGATTCTTGAATCTTTCCCCATGTGAAGTATTCTTTGAGGCAAAGATAAATAGATTGATTGCCATCCCTCTTGGCCTCATTTATCTGCAATTCGGGATCACCTTTTTGGTGGGGAGACTTGGAATTGAGTTGATTCCAACCCCACCACGACCTTTCACGTGCCTAAGATTCGATCCCGAATACTTCAACCCCAACAATTTGATTTTCTTTATCTTATGGTTGAGTCTTGTGTGTGGAAATCATTTTGGTGATTGGGAGCACTTGAATTGAAGTGCTATGGTGCCCTTTCACACTAATCTAAAATTGATTCGTGCATCCACACATAGAAATCTCCTTCTAGGGAAGTCCATTGCATTTTAGCATGCATTAACCAACTGACATTGAAGAAGGGTTGGTTGGGCTTAGAAGAAAACTTGTATTCTCTCAAAACCCGAAGATTGGTTGAATTGGTAATTCAGCGAAATCCTAAAATCCATACTACTTAAGGCTGAATTCTAAAAATCATTCACCAATTAAAACTTCAATTCGGGAAGATTTCCACATTGCATGCTTGGTTTACACACTCTACAAAATCAATCACTTGGGCATTACCCGTAAATAATGCCCTTCACATTCCAGAAGCACTTGATCCTAAGCCTCTAACTAAAATTGGAGGTCTAACTACTTGCGTGTAGCGCCTATGTGCTGGTGAGGGTTCCCGCGTGCTATCGGGTGTCTAAGACTGGGGCAAACGGCCTTTCAATCTGGCCCAGTGGTTCCGCGGTGCTAGCATTCGGTTCCGTAGGTCATGATAGTAAGTAACTTAGATCTTTAGGTCTAAGGGCACACTGTAGAGGTTAGGAATTTGATTGTATTGATTTGTCATCAAGTGTACCTTTGCGGCGTCATTTCTCTCATCTCTTTTCCCTTCGTACCCCCCCAATTCTTCCTGCAGTAGTGCATGTTTGGGAGGAGGTCACGAAACCCTGAACTGTGTGAATTGCCTAATAATTTTAGAAAAGAAGCCGAATCGTCCTCCTCCTCCACAAACATGGTTGCACGCCCACCCCCAAATCCCGAGGGAGGAAACTGCCCTCAAAACCCACCAGGTGGTGGAGCCTTGGATCCCATAACCCGCCTCCAAGCCCAAATGGAAATGTATAATGAACAAATTGAGACCATTAGGGAAACATTGGAGGAAATGCAGAATCCTCCCGAACGGGAGGAGCCTAAGTCTCTTAGCTCCTATTAGAATCCCGCTGTTACAGAGACCATAGGATAAATTCGGGTCCCCATGGGCGGGGATGACTTTGAACTGAAACCTAACAAATTAGCCTAATAAATTTTCACTTCCATGGTCTTGCAAGTGAAGATCCTTTTCTCCACTTGGAAGACCTAACCCGATTGGCTGAAACTGTTAAACCAAGAAATATCGGGTTACCTATAGTCCTCATGAAAATGTTCCCGTTTTCATTGCGGGATAAAGCGTCGCAGTGGTTATGCACCCTTGGGAGAACCATCCACTCTTAGGAAGAGATGCGAACAGCGTTTCTCAAGAAGTTCTTCCTAATAGGCCGAACCAATGCGCTATGCCGTGCTATCACTCCATTTACGCAACAAAACGGCGAACAGTTTCATGAGGCATGGGAGAGATATAATGACCTCAGGAAGTGTTCGCATCACGGTCTGCCTAAGTGGCATATAACCCAGATTTTCTACTATGGGCTAAATGAGACTTTGAAGTAGATTGCAGACACTTCCTGCAGAGGGAATTTCATGAATAAAGACGAGAATGGAGCATTCGAATTATTTGAAAATATGAGCGAAAACTCAATGAACAATGCCTCCATTGTCGCCTTTAATCGTACCAGCCTGCCCCGTAATGTCCCAATTCTTACAACACCAGGCTTATCCCGAGAAACCCTGTAAGACCTTCCTTACCGAGTGTCGCGTCGAGCGATTCGGTAAGTCATGTGGATCTGGCTTCTGCAAGCCAGTATTTTGACACGGAGGACCAAGCCTCTGTGTTCTCGAATGTGTATTTACATGCGAACGCGTCTTCTGGCATAGAAGACGCTTGCGCCCTGGGGAACAACCCATTCTCTGTCACTTATAACCCAGGGTGGCGAAATCATCCGAACTTCGCATGGTCCAACAACCCGCAGCGCCAAAACCCCGCGGGTGGACCAACACGACAGTCCGCACCCGTCATCCCAAGGGCCCAGTCTAATCCTATGGGGAATCCCCATCGAGTCCTTGCGTATCGCAAACATAACATGCATCAAGTCCTCTTGATAAATTGATGCGAATGATGACGGAAATGTCAAAGCACCATGAAGAGAACATGACCTCTCTTCAGCACCAATTGGCGCAGCAGAATGCTGAGATCAGTCAACTACACATGGCAACTCGATCTCAGGGTACTCTCTCAGCCCAACCTGTTCCCAACCCATGAAATTTTGTACCCCGAGGTCCTCAACCACAGGCACGACCTTCTCAGGGGGAGGTTCATCAGATTCTGCAAGCTTCGAGCATTCCACCGGGATTTCAGGCTAATCCTGCTGCAGCACCTCACTCTTATGTCCCTATTGAGAACCCTCCTCCGCCTTATGATCCCACTGGACCCGCATCGTCTAATGCAATCACTACGAGGAGCGGTAAGCAGACCGTCGATCCGCCTCGACCTGATCCTGGCCCGTCTTCTTCATCGCCCTCTCATTCGGGATGCACACCGCATTTGCGAGAGGATGATACACCCAAATTGGTGCCAGAATCAGTCCCATTCCCTAAGGCTCTACTGAGGGAGCCAAAAGGCATAAAGAAAGATACGTAGCCCTTTGATAACCTGCGTAATTTGTTCAAGGATGTTGAAATCAAGGTACCCCTGCTCGAGGCTATCGACCACATACCTACTATCGCCCGATTTTTCAAAGACTACACAACACGCAATCGACAGTCAAAGAAAACTAAGAATCCGGTGGTTCTCTCGCCTCATGTGAGTTGTGCTATACTGTCAAATCTACCACCGAAGTAGAAAGATCCGGGCACACCGCTTATTTCCTATAGCATCCAAGGCTGCAATTTTAACCATGCCCTGCTTGATCTAGGATCTTCCATCAATCTTATACCAACCATCATGCTCGAAAAATTTTCCTTGGGAAATCTGAAACCCACCCTGTCACGTTACAATTGGCAGATCGTTCTGTCAAAATTCCAAAGGGTGTGGTGGAAGACGTGGTGGTTAGGGTCAACAATCTCTGTTTTCCCGTTGACTTTCTTGTTTTAGATATGGAAGTCCTAGCTCACTTTTTGATTGTCCGATCATCCTTGGTCGACCTTTCTTGGCCACAGCCCACTCCCATATCGACTGCGAGTCGAGCTGTATTGAGATTGCCGTTGGATCTGAGAAGCTCAAGCTTAACATCTTCAAGGCAGCCAAGAACTTTGATTGCGATTGCATCGAGGATGACACGTCTGACAAGG
Source organism: Thalassia testudinum (assembly GCA_037157565.1). Classification (NCBI taxonomy): domain Eukaryota; kingdom Viridiplantae; phylum Streptophyta; class Magnoliopsida; order Alismatales; family Hydrocharitaceae; genus Thalassia; species Thalassia testudinum. Next base: position 98,037,193 of record JAZHRO010000031.1, on the reverse strand, counting down.
ACATGGCCATCAGCGCGTGTATCGAACTAATTGGGACCTATTCTGACTGCTGCAGACTACCTTTAAACACTGACGATTGCCTGACAAACACATATTTTGACGTTCCCCCATCCCTCCCTTGTCCCATACCTTCTCCTGACCAGACTTCTGACAAGGTTTTCTTCGCTTCCCATACCTCATGGTCTGAGTCATATCTGGGCTACTCACCACCGGTCCACACCCTTGAAGACCGGATTGCCTTTCTTTCCCGCCAAATCAAGCGGAGTTGCAACTCCACACTGGGACCTTGAGCCCACATACTACACACTGGGGCTACTCCTTTTTGGATCCATCTATCCAAGAAGCCCCTCTTCTTGGCCAATCTGAGGGCCAACTTCTTCCTCCTGACTTGTTTTCCGATCCGCCTAGGACACTCTCGTCCCAAGAAATGCCAGACCTTTCACCATCCACTCCCGAGCTGAAAGAGCTGCCTAGTACACTTAAGTATGTTTTCCTGGGACCAAATGAAATGCTCCCTGTAATCATTAGTTCAAAATTGACCAAGGACCAAGAGTGCAAACTAACTGAGGTCCTTATGGAACACAAGGCAGCCATTGGATGGTCTTTATCAGACTTATCTGGCATTAGCCCCTCCTACTGCACTCGTCGTATATATATGGAGGAGGAGGCTCGACCTTCCCACGAGATGCAGTGACTTCTCAACCCTAATATGCGGGAGGTCGTTAAGAAGGAAATTATTAAGTGGCTGGATGTGGGTATAATCTACCCGATCAACGATAGGCCCTGGGTGAGTCCGATTCACGTCATGCCCAAAAAGGCGGGACTCACCATCCGTGTCAATGACAGGGGTGAATCCATCCCTACACGCACTCCTACATCCTGGAGAGTGTGTGTAGATTATAAAAAACTCAATGCTGCAACTAAGAAAGATCACTTTCCGCTACCTTTCATTGACCAAATCCTGGAGCGGTTAGCGGGAAATAAATTTTTTTGTTTCCTAGATGGATTCTCAGGATATAACCAGGTGGCAATTGACCCCCGGGACCAAGCGAAAACCACCTTTACCTGCCCCTTCAGCACCTTTGCATTTGGAAGGATGCCGTTCAAACTTTGTAACGCACCAGCAACTTTCCAGAGATGTATGTTGGCGATATTCCATGACATGGTGGGTGACTTTCTCGAGGTCTTCATGGATGACTTTTCGATCTTTGGACCATCTTTTGATGACTGTCTTGCCAACCTGACCCATATCCTTAGGAGATGTATTGATGTAAACATCATGCTTTCTTGGGAAAAAAGTCATTTTATGGTACATGAGGGAATTGTTCTCGGACATATCATCTCCGATAGGGGTATCGAGGTTAACAGAGCTAAGCTTGATGTAATTGCTGATTTACCTGTGCCTGGCTCTGTCAAACAAATCCACTCCTTCCTGGGACACGTCAGTTTCTATAGAAGATTCATCAAAGATTTCTCCAAGATTTCTCGACCTTTAACTCATCTCCTATCAATCGACGTACCCTTCGATATGGGCCCCGACTGCATACAAGCATTCACGTAGCTGCGTAATGCTGTCACCAAGGCCCCTGTTCTCCAGCCATTTGATTGGTCCCTCGACTTTGAACTCATGTGTGACACTTCCGACCTTGCAGTCGAAGCCATCCTGGGACAAAGATGCGATAGACACCCCTTCATAGTGTACTATGCCAGTAAGATGTTGGACGAGGCCCAGTGTAATTATACTACCACTGAGAAAGAACTACTGGTGGTCGTCTTTGGGCTGCAGAAATTCCGCTCTTACCTTCTGGGATCACATGTTATTGTTTTCACTGATCACGCGGCCATTCGCCATCTCATGCACAAGAAGGATGCCAAGCCTAGACTGATTCGTTAGATCCTTCTCCAAGAATTTGACATTGAGATCCGCGATAAGGCCAGAGCCCAGAATGTTGTGGCTGATCATCTTTCTAGACTAGACCCTGACCATATTGGACTTACTCTGCCGATTAATGAGATTTTTCCTGATGAGCACCTATTGGCAATTAATGTGGCAAGTGGACCTTGGTATGCCAACATTGCCAATTACCTTGCTTCTAGATCCCTTCCACGTGGCTGGCCTAAAAACCAGCGCGAGCGTCTCATGGCAGAAGCAAAGTATTATTTCTGGGATAATCCACTTCTTTTTCGAATAGGTGCTGATCAAATCATCCGTCGCTGTGTTCCTAACAGCGAATTCCCCAGTGTGCTATGCTTCTGCCACGATCAGGCCTGCGGAGGCCATTTCTCTGGGAGGAAAACTGCAACCAAGGTGTTGCAGTGAGGTTTCTTTTGGCCCTCCCTTCACCAGGATGCACACAATTATGCCAAACATTGCACTAGGTGCCAGTCGTTAGGGTCAATGTCACGTCGTGACATGATGCCCTTACAACCCATCCTAGCTGCGGAAATCTTCGACATTTGGGGAATTGATTTCATGGGTCCCTTTCCTCCTTCCAACGGCTTCGAATTTATCCTCGTGGCTGTTGATTATGTTTCGAAATGGATCGAGGCTATTCCCACGCTCCGTGCTGACCATGTTATATCCACTCGATTTGTCAAAGACCACATCTTTGCACGCTTTGGGATCCCTCGAGCTATTGTCTCAGATGGAGGAAGCCACTTTACCCATGCGTCTTTTCGGGCACTTCTGAGGAAATACGGAGTCCACCATCGTATCGCATCTCCGTATGATCTTCAGACGAACGGCCAGGCAGAGGTGTCAAACTGGCAAATCAACTAAATTCTCCAGAAAATGGTTCGACCTGACTATAAGGATTGGTCCGACAAGCTGATTGATGCACTTTGGGCGTATCGGACGGCCTTCAAGGCTCCTCTTGGTATGTCTCCTTATAGAATCATTTACGGGAAGCCTTGTCATTTGCCCGTGGAGTTGGAGCACCACGCTTATTGGGCAGTTCGCCAATGTAACCTCAACCCAAACCTATGTGGTCGAGAAAGGAAACTCCAACTCCAGGAGCTGGAAGAGCTCCGTCGTGAAGCCTATGATTCTGCCTTAACTTTCAAGCAACGCACTAAGGCTTTTCACAACAGCCGTATTCGGCGAAAGGAATTTGAGCCATCTCAGCAAGTTTGGCTCTACAATGCCCGGCTCAAAGTTTTTCCTGGGAAACTGAAGTCCAAATGGACTGGTCCTTTCCTGGTCTCGAGACTATTTCCCAACGGGGCCGTTGAGATTGAAGATCCCAAATTTAGGCATAAATTTACGGTCAATGGGCAGCATTTGAAACCCTATCTTACTCATGAACCTGCCCTCGTTGGAGAAACTGTTGCCCTGCTGGAGGGTAACTAATGTTGTGCCTCATTCTGAGTCCAGCTAGGGATGTTAAATTCAGCGCTCATTGGGAGGCACCCCAACAACACTCCACCGCTGTCACGCTCACTTCACTTTTCACCTTACCATCCACCTACCCTACCACCCTGCTGTATACCCTGCACCTCAGCTCTCGTTACCCGATCTTTTGCCCTTCCTCTACCCTACCCTGCATGCATATGAGGACATAGCATCGTTTGGCATGGAGGGGTGGATAGGCATCCATAGGATCTGGGTATTTTATGGTATCATGCAGTTTCCATCTATCTATAAAAAAAAAAAAATGCTGTTCAGTAATGATCTGAACGCTGAAAAAAAAATATAATAAGTGTTTATGGATATTCAACCACTGTTTTGAAGACTTTTCAGGCCACAGAAGCTTGATTCGCTTAGGCTCAGCTTAATTCACTTGAGCATTGACAAGATAGATCGGAATCTCTCCTAACTAAGGACGTATTCTTGTACCTGAGACACCAATACAGGATCCGTTGGTTTGCTTCTACTCGAGAGCCTAAGTAATCTTGGTTCACACTACACATATCAAGAAAGACCAGGTGAACATAAGATCCAACCCTAGTGTTCATTAGGGAAGGTGGAGTCCTTACCTATGCGCGTAGGTAGACTTTTTATCCCAGGCTTTAGTCTTGTGTTTAGGAAAGACTCTTTCCACCAAAAAGGAACTCTCCCACCAAAAGAAAAGTGCGCTCCTCCAAATAATGTTGTAAGAGATATACTAACACGTGTTTCAAAAAAAAAAAAGGGGTACAAATAAGTCAGTATATCTCACAAATATCTGTAAAATCTTCCTACAAAAAAGTTCTTCAGGGCAAATACCTTGTTTTCTTTAAGCCACAAATGTCATAAAATGGGAGTTGAGTTTTCCGTCTTCTTTTTAAGGGTCAATCCGAAGACATGAGCTGAAACTGGGACCAACCTGCACTTAAAAATTCATGAAACCCTGGGCTTGAGTCTCAATGTTCATCTGGTCAGTCTTGATCCTTCACTATGCACAAGCCATAATCTCTTAAGCTCTCGAGTATGGCAAAAACCTCCTGGGTCCTGGAAATCATACTTAAGGTTTAAATATCAAGAGTCCTGGTTAGTCGAGAGATGATCTATGTCACATAAGACTTAAAGTACTGGTAGTCTTCTCTACAATTGGTTCTCACAATATCCAACAATAAACACACCTATGTCACCTCAGAAGAAAATCTTCAACTTAAGATCATTTCTAAATACAATACAAAAATGTTTTGCTAGGGACTAGCAAAAGATAGGCATGGAGGTATGATTGCACAGCAAAAATGCACCGACAATTGTGCCATCTTGTGCTATTTCCAAGCATTTCCAGTGTATTTTAGGTAGCCATAGTCGCATTTGTAAAAATAAACGCATGCATGCATTTATTTGAGAGGGGAGGAGAGTGAATAAAATGGCCTTGAAATTAACGTATTCCTTAAGTGCAGCCTTGCAAATTCACCATCTTTATTTTTATTTTTATTTGACTTTGAATTTCTTCTCCGCGGCTACAAGGCATGACTTGATCTTCTTCACGCCATTCTCTGCAGCAAGCTTGCCTTGCCAGCCGCATGCAGAGCCATGCACAGCCCAGGGCATGGCTGTGCTTGCCTCCTTCCTCTTTAAAAGGGCACAGCCATCTTCCTTGCGGCTGAGCCTGGTCCAACAGATGGCAGCTTTCCCTCTCCAGGCCGTCCCCTCCCCTCTCCCCTCCATACGCAGCCTCTCTTCTTCTTGAAGAGCTACGCTGCGGGCAGGAGCAGCTCACAGTGGTACACACCCACCACTGTGAGTCCCACCACTGCCCAGCTCATCAAAGAGTCGGTGGGCGTGGTGGTTCACCTCTCTATTTCGTCGTTCCAGCCCATCGTCGCCACTGACAGGAGCTTCAAGCTCGGAAGCTCAAGCAGAAGCAGCGGCAGCCAGCAGCAACATAGGGTTCTAATTCCCCGTAGGGTTCATGCTGGTATTCCTTTCATTTCATATTCCAAACTTTCAGATCTCTCTATTTACATTACCGGTTCCATTCTTAAACCAGACAACTCATGATTATCTAACTGACAAGGTATCACATTAAAATAATCAATACATTTGCTAGCATTTAAAGTTTTACATGCATCTCAAGTAAACAGTGTAGCTCAACCATACTCATTTGTTCCTGCCTTAGGGTTCATCCTCATCCTAGGGTTCTACATGTATCTCAAGTAAACAGTGTAGCTCAAAGCATGATCATTTGTTCCTGCCCTAGGGTTCATTCTCATCTTAGGGTTCATTTAAGTTATTCTAAACATGCAGTTCATTTGTTTAAATCATAACATTAATGTAAACCACTCTACTAGAAAATACGGGAGGAATGAGAGCTCAGATCGCAGATCTCGTCGCCTCCACAGGTCCTGCACATTCAACAGGCTGGAGACCTATATAATTGACCACCACATCAAACGAGTTCAAAATCGCATATAAGTGACACTAACTTGTAGAGCAACTCAAGTGAAAAACAATGGTAGTTCATTTGCGAAAATCCGATTCCATTTGGGCCCTAAACGAGCCAAAAACATGCATACTATCCAAGATCAGACGTCTAGGACTAGCTGCAGATGTCTTAAAAGATGTCAGTACTCACCCTGGGTTTCTTGTGGCTACCTCAGACATCCAAACCCTTCCGCGAAAGTCCGAGGAGAGTTCCAGATGTCAAACTATCCCTTCGGTTGTTTGGAGGTATGGTCAGACATCTAGCGATGTGTCCAGACGTCCAAAAGTGCCTCGAAGGGTGCACCGTTGATCGCATTTTTGCACAGTTTGTTAAATTAGGGCTTTAAGTCATTGCAACGCACAAAAACGAATTTGCTTTTAAAATTTATAAGACATAGATAGTGGGGTATCTAGGGTAGTCCAAGGAGGTAAGTTTGCAAATCAAAATCCCTTGCTTTAAAGATGGAACTCAACTTTCTTTTTGATGTTTTTGAATATATAGTTTTTATCATTTTGAAATAACGTCAACATGGGAGTTTTTGTTGATAGCGAGAAAACAACTAAAACCTATTTCAATAAAGCTAACCCTAAGGTGACAGGTAGAGCCTTTCCCTAAGCTCACCCTAGGCACGTGGAGGCCTAGAATAATTAGGGGGAGGGAGTGGAACAAATGCTAGGCAAAAATTGTAAAAATCTATGCAACAAAAATTGAGAGAAGGCAACTTGAATTAAAATGAACTTGTTCTACACAAAACTCATAGAGGAAAGCATCTAATCTACTTGAAATGAAAGAAGATAAAAACACAAATCCTCTAAATGAAATGGTGAAGAAGATGATGACTTCTTGCTCCAAGCCTGGTAGCTCCCGAGCTTGAAAAGAGTCCTCCAACTCCTTCCTTGCTATGCTCCTCCAAGATGGTGTCCTCCAAAGTGGAAGCTACCACATTCAATTCTCCTCCTCCAAGGGTGGACGTCCACCCTAGGTCCTTCTCCTTTGCCTGGCCATCCTCCTTGAAGTAGAATGGCTCTCCTCCTTGGCGTGGCACAAGTTGAAGAGAGTGGGGAGAAGAAGGCACCAAAGGGGCGAGTGATGTGCCCCCTTAATCTTCTTGTCTACTCCTTCTTCTTGTCTGTAGGTGTAGGCGGGTATAGGTAGAATAATACACTAATGGAGGATGGGAATTATGTGGTGGTAGGGTAGGGTATTTATAGGATGGGAAGGGGGGTGGTTATGGTGTTTTCTTGGAGGGAAATGAAGGGGTGCTTGGATATTTTATGAGGGAAAAATGGGAGGGAAATGAAGAGGTGCCTTGGTTTTCCCTCCAAAAATACCTTCTAGAAGGCATTGATTTTGGAGGGAAAAAATGGAGGGTGGAGATGGGTTTTTATGGTGGATGTAGGGTGGTGATGGAAGGGATAGTTGGCACCAAAATAAAGTAGGAGTAGGTGGTCTTTTTGTTGGAGCTTAGGTAGTAGGGTAGTAAGGGTTGTAGGTTTTGGTGCCATGGAGGTGGACTAGCTAAGTTAAGCAGCTTAGTTAGCTTTGCTAGTAGGGAGTAGAGTTGGAGGCATTTGGAGCTAGGGTTTTCAGGGAGAAGAGCTGGAGGTAGTCATCTTGAGCTGCAGTAGAGCTGGTGGTTGCTGAAGAGAGCTACAAGGAGCTACCTTAGCTGGCTTAGCTTTCTAGTTCTTTGCTAGCTACTAAGCCAAGCTAAAGCACACTAGCTTCTGCTGAAAGGAGCTGAGGTGAGCTGGGTCTAATGCTCTTGGGGAGGATCAAGCTGGGTAAGGCAGCTAAGGTAGCTTAGCTCAACTGAGTTGAGCTAAGCTGAGTCCCCGGGAGCTGGACTTGAGCTTCCTAAGCTGGAATGAAGTCATCTTTAGTTGGTCAGAGTTGAGTGAAGCTGGATGTAGCTGGACCTGAGCTGGGGTGAACTCTAGTCAACTAAGCTGAGCTAGCTAAAGCTCCCTGTGGACTAATGGGAGTTGAGATGAGCTAGAATCAGCTAAGTTGAGCTGGATCTGAGCTGACCTGAGCTAGGGTGAGCTGAGATGAGCTCTCTTGAACTGCCATTTAGTTGAGATGAGCTGAATGGAGCTAAGATGAGCTAACCCTAGTTCAAGTGAGCTGGAATCCAACTATGGTGAGCTGAATCAAGTTGAGTTCCAGTTAGTCTGAGCTTCTTCTTCACCAGTTGCCTTCCTGAGTGCTAGGGTTTTGGAGTTCTGACAATCTGTATACCCTTAACACTCACAAAAACACATTAAAAAGACAATAAAAAGTGCAATGCATGCCTAACCTAATTGATGCCTAAATGCAACCCAAAATCCAGTTTGCGGAGCAAAATCCTAAGAGTTAGGTTTATTTTAATGCATAAAAATGATGATAAACTGGCATTTATCATACCCCCATGCTTATCTTTTGCTAGTCTCTTAGCAAAACTTAAATTTTTACAAAATGAAATTTTTGGGAAATCTAATTTTTTTTTTACTTTTGAGGAGAAAAAGATTAAGGGACCTTGGTTGATCTAAGCACAGGAGGCACAGGATTTGTTAAGGATAAACATCGAGATTTATTTTTGGATCCAAAAATTAGACAAAATGGGATCAATATATCCTCCAGAAATTCATAAATTAACCCCTTGTTAATTCAGATGACTTGAAATTTCTATTTTTAGGACTTTTCTGGTTCTTGAGTCTGATTTGCAACTTGCAATATCCCTTAAAACGTGTGTCTGTGCTTGTGAAAAGCCAACATTTATAAGGGTGTGTTTTTGGTTTAAAACTTTTTTTTCCCCATGCTTATTTTTAGCTTAGTCTTACAACAAATGTGTCGGGATCATCATTCTCATTACCAATCCCCGAGGGGGCTCTAGCGCCAGTACTTTGGGATAGCACTATCCATGACACCACCCAGAAGCTCACAACCCCAAAACACAATGTGGTGCAAAGGGGCGCTCCAAGAAAACTCAAGCTCTTGCTCCGACACTAAAGGTAGAGCATCATCCAAGACACTTGAGCTGCTAAAATGTGCTTTAATGCTCCTTCTAAAGATATGAAATATAGATATGGAGCAGCGCCGAGGTGGTAACATGTTAACATCACGTCAAAGGAGGCATTTTCCTCCTTCTCGACGGTGGGAACTCAAACCAATGATCTGCTTCAGACTTTTACTAAGTCCAAACAGGGGAGTTTTTCTAATTTTTAGTTGTTTTTAAGTGTTGGCTTGTGTGTGAAATTTGACATAGGAAGTTCCGCAAGAAATGCAAGTTTTTGAATCAGAAACTAAGTCAGATACTTTCCAAATTACAAAAGAGGATCAAGTCACCTGAACTATCATGCGTTTAGGTAAAATTTTAGAGAAGGATATCTGATCTAGTCTAAAAATAGACCCTGAAATTCTAATGATCAGATCCGCATCCTCATCCATAGTTTGTTAAAGATTAAATCCCATTGTACCAAAAGTGAGTTTTTCAACCTTAATCTCGATTTCAAAATTTTTCCTCAAAAAGTTTTCAACATTTATTTATTTTTGGGTACGCAAGTAGGAAAATAAAATAACTAAAGAAAAATACATGTTTTTAGGTTTTGAAAATCCTAAATCGATCGTCAAATTTTAAAAACACCCCCCCATGCTTAAGATATGCAATGTCCTCATGCATTAGGAGGAAAAAGGGATCACCTTAATGAAGAGCGATCGGGTTTAGGATGGTCAAAACCTGGAAAAAGAAAGGAAAAGGGAAAGTAGGAAAAAAATGATGGGTTACCTCCCATCCAGTGCTATCTTTTACACCATTCAGCCGGGCATGAAGGTATGCACGGAAGACAGAAAATCATGTAAATAATTGGACACTTGAATGTCCTCAAGAAATGTGTTATCCTCAAGATCACTAAAAGGATGAATGGTAAAGAAATCGAGATCAAAATGAAATGGAAAAATGGAAGAATGACCCGGATCTGGCCATGGTTTAAGTGCATGTAAAATGCCAGACTTTGGTGGGTCGGGTGATAGGTCCAATGGAAAGGGAGGGGGAAAGAATGAGATGTAGGGTGGGTGAAGTTAGTGTGGATGTTTTTGGTGAAAAATTAGGAAGATTAAAAGAGTAAAAGTCAAACCCTAGTTGATCTGAAAAGTCCCAGACCACAAAATCATCCTTAGAATAAGAATCAATAAAATCTAGATCCATAGTGGTCAAAGCTGAGTAGGATTTGATCAACAAAGATTTCTCACAAATTGCTTCCATTGTATTACTAGTGTCCTCGAAAATTTTATGATCAATGGACCTCTTGGAAGCTTGAAATAAATCTAATGAGAAAATCTGGTTACCGTAACTTAAATTCATTTTTGCAGAGTGAGAGTTGATATTAGCTGTTGCGGTAATCAGAAGGGGTCTTCCAAGAATGGTGTTAGTGAGAGCTGCAGGTACCTGTATGTCAAGGATCAGAAAATTTATCAGATTTAGACAATTCCAGACCTTGACAATATGATCCTCAATGATTCCCTGTGGTTGAATGGTAGATCGATCTCCCAATTGAAATTTAGCCTTAGTAAAATCACTGAATTGAGATTCCTTGAATAAGACTGGGGGAATGATATTAAGAGAGGTACCTAAGTTGAGAGTGGCCCAAAAAAGAGTGGTGTCATTAATGACAACCGAGATGAGTGATGCGCCCGGGTCTTTTTTTTCTAAAAAGCTACTTGCTCTGAAAAATTGAGCTGGCTATTTTTGAAAGGACCAACCTTCCTAGATTCTGATCGTGCCCTTTTGAAGTAAATCTTTCAGAGGCAGGGAGAGAATCTAGGAGGGGAATATTCCTCTCGACTTGCCCAAATAAGTCCAAAGGATTGTGGTGAGAGGGCTCTAATTTTGGATTGTTGGATTGCAATTTTTGAGAGTGGAAAATAGGGTTTGAATCAAGTGTTTTTGGGATTTCTTTTTCTTCTTCCTGATTAAGGTTAGGAGAGTCAATCTGTATTGGTTGAGAATCAGTTTCATCATTTGAATGTGAAGGCCCTAAATCCATGGTGGTTTCCTCACTCCTTAAAGTCTCTGCATACGTAGTTTGGTGATCACTGGGAGGAGATGAGGGAACTTGATGTTGATAGAAATTGGGTTGGTGCTGAGATATTGGGTTAAATAGGAGGTTGAACTGTGTGGTTCTGATGTTGGTATCCACACAGGTGTTGGTTTCTGTGATTAATAAAGTTTGGTGTGGGTTGGGATGGTGAGTGTCCTACAGATATTTCAGTCGGAATATCCCCAATTTGATCATTGAGATTGTTAATAAGATGGGTTGTTTCCTTTTTTTTTCTTTGTAACTCCTGCAGGGTTTTCATCATCTAGGCATTAATGTCTTCTTGAGATTGCCTAGATTGATAAGTCTGATTTGAACCATACCCTCCAAATGGGTTATGTTGTCGGTGTGGACCCGGATTGGTCTAGGAGTGAGCCGGATAATTCCCCCCATTAGTGGAATTTTTCAATTTCTCTTGGAAAGTAGGGACGTTTTGGGTGGGGTGATGATTAGGATAAGTATAATTTCCCATTGAACCATAGAAAGCCTTATAATAATAATTATACTCAGCACGGGATTTATGCAGATTTTCTCTCTTGTGGGTGTCAGCTGGGGTGAAACGTGGGATTTGCAAAGCTTGGTTAGGTCAATTAATTTCTTATGCAACTATTGTTGCTGAATTTCTAGCTGAGCCATGATAGAGTAGAGATTAGGTGGAGGAGCCTGATTAAGTAGCTCCTGGGTGGAAAAATAGGGGAAAGAAAAATTAGCATGCAGGTTAGAGGACCAGTTTTGATTTTCCATTTTTAAAGAAGAGGAAGAATGCATGGAAAGGTTTTTTTTTTGGGAGGAAAAATCAAGTGGTCCCTCCAAGTGTGGAGTTTTGGGCTGCCGCCAGTGCAAAATGGAAGAAATGGTGGGGGAGGAGAAGAGATGGAGATGAGAGAAGTGTGTACACAAGCAATCAAATTCTAGACCTAACTTAATTGTGACTCTCTAGAATTTAACCTAAGACTTGGTCTACCTAGGAAATAAGTAATCAACAGTGAATACCCGTTCTGTCAACAAATCTAACCAAGTTGCTTAAGGGGAGGTTTGAGCCCAAGAGTTTCCCAGGAAAATCCCCAGGTGCTTGTACAAACCTGTGCCTGGTCGTTTGACACGACCCCTCAACCTGAACACTAGATAGATGATAGAATTGGTATTAACTAGAGAAAACTTAAGTCCTATATAGCAAGCTTAAATTGATGAAACCTTAAGGGTCAAATTGCTACAAATTTTAGTTAGGGCTAGGATACTAGTGTGTACACCGAGTGTGGAGGGCATTGTTTGGGTTGTTGCCCTATTATTTCAATTTTTTTTTGTGTGTGCAGGAATTGGAAAGAGGTTCCAATGCAAAGCAAGTTGTCACACAATTATTGTATTTCGGTCTTTTCGGATTGGATTTAACTTAGTGTATTTTTAGGATTTTCTTGTTAAGTTTTCAAATAAGTTTGAGATTCCACAAACAAGAAGAAATCAAGTTGTATGGGTGAGGATATGTTTCCTTTTGGTTGTTTATCTCTAAAAATGAAAAAGAAACCCTAATCCAATTGATCCTAGGATAGAAATTTAACTACCAATGAGTTTTTTTTAGGCTTTTTGTATTAAGTAGTAGTCTGGTCTAAACAATTCAAACAACACCACTACTTTAAAGAGAATCAAATAAGGATTCCATAAAATATTTTTGTAAGATTTTAGAAATTTGTTTGGTATTTTTTTTGAATTTTTATTTATGCTGGTGTCAAAGTCTAGAAATGATACTCGTGAATATTCTAGATGTTTTGTACCACCACTGGCCTCAGAAAATTTTGATGATTTTATGTGAAATGTAGAATTTCACAAGAATTCCAGAAAGATAAATTTCACAAAAATTGGATGAGTATAAAAATTCTAAAAATTCATAGACAGTAGCAAAATAGGAAGCTTAGAGGGTGTGACCCCTCAGCAGTCCATGAAATTTTAAAAATTAAATAAAAAGCCAACTGATCTGAAATTTTAAACAGATGTTCCTAACTTGATTTGGAATTAGCATTTGAAATTTTAGAATTTTAGGAGACCTGTGGTGTTGGGAATTGATTTTTGAAGTTCGGACAGAAATATGGACCCAAAAATCAGAACACCAACACTTGGATTAGAGTGGTGTTTAATGAAGCATACAAGCAAACAATGAATTTTAATGGACACCACTCCACTTAATTAAGATGTTTGGGATCCTGAAAGTCAAGTTTAATACTTTTTTGGTAGTTTTAATTGACTATGTGACCAGAAAAGAGAACCAACTTGAATTCCGCGGGAAGAAAAGGAACTTTGAGCTCTCGCTTCCAAATTCCCGCTTTCTTCCTGCAATACCTGCACACACAAAAGAAAAGAAAGAGGAGGGGATGAGATCCACTTCAAGCAAGAGAAAAATAATTAATGCAAAGTTGTGCCTCCCCAGCAACGGTGCCAAAAAGTAATCGCATTTTTGCATGGTTTGTTAAATTAGGGTTTTAAGTCGTTGCAACGCACAAATATGGATTCACTTTTAAAATTTATATGACCTAGATAGTGGGGTATCTAAGGTTGTCCAAGGAGGTAAGTTTGCAAATCAAAATCCCTTGCTTTAAAGATGGAACTCAACTTTCTTCTTGATGTTTTTGAATATATAGTTTTTATGATTTTGAAATAATGTCAACACGCGAGTTTTTGTTGATAGCGAGAAAACAACTAAAACCTATTTCAATAAAGCTAACCCTAAGGTGACAGGTAGAGCCTTTCCTTAAGCTCACCCTAGGCACGTGGAGGCCTAGAATAATTAGGGAGAGGGAGTGAAACAAATGCTAGAAAAAAATTGTAAAAAATCTATGCAACAAAAATTGAAAGAAGGCAACTTGAATTAAAATGAATTTGTTCTACACAAAACTCATAGAGGAAAGCATCTAATCTACTTGAAATACAAGAAGATAAAAACACAAATCCTCTAAACGAAATGGTGAAGAAGATGATGACTTCTTACTCCAAGCCTGGGGATGAGACACTCATCATGATCTCTAATTACCCCTAATTAACTAGTCTTCCTAGTTAATTAGCTAAGGTTATGAATATATTAAGGGTTAATTATAGAATAAGGGATATTTAGTTAAGGACCTTAAAATAAGTTAAAAATGACATTTTATCATTCAATTAACATTATTAATAATTTAGATAATAATTAGACTCGAAATCCTACTAATCATTTCCTTAATTAAAAACTTAAATATAATGTATACCTAACTATGTAATAACTTAAGTGATTTTACTTAATCTAATAAATTAACCTAAAAAGGTAAAAAATGTAAATTCAAGGTGTAAACATAATATTTACCTTATTTACTAACTTATATAAAAAGTTGAAAAAGATTTAAGTTAAAATAAACCTTCAAAACCTGGGTTTACATTTTAGTCCTTAATATTCATTACAGTCGGGTCCTTATTTCTCACATAGGTCCTTAAGTTTTATTACTTCTAAGTCCCTCTTCATCTTCTTCTTCTTCTTCTCCAGCAGAACGAACGGCTGGCAGCAGAGAGTCATCCCATCGCGCGATCATCGCCCTACTGACATCATTCCTCTTTGCCCAAGCTCTTGCAGCTTGCGCTCACCACCTCCACTTCATCCATCGGTCTGGATTAACCAAGAATCCTATTTTTCAGTGGGAGATAACCTCACCGTTGTCAGAGACGATGACGGAGGTTAAGCTCCTCGAGCTCCTTCTTCGGCCAGACCCCGCCACTCTTTTCGCCGTAAAATGCTATAAATACCCCCTCACACCTCTGATTTTAGGCAAGTTGGCTTCCTTCCCTCTTCTAATACTGTAGTCGACTTCGATAGGCTATTCTTCCAAACCTCCGACAATTCCCCATTCCATCTTCCGACTTCCTCTGTCCATCTTAAGCAGCCGAGGAGATCCGCTGTGGTCTTCCTCACTGACGTGCCTTCGTGCGTGTGTGTTAAGAGGTGTCGTTATAGTTGCACTTGATACATCGATTTTAAAAGAAGTAAGCGGAGGTGAGTCCGAGTGTCGATCTCAGGGAGGCATGGAAATCGGATTTTGTTTACCACTTGTTGTCACGAAAAAGGCGGAGTTTTGCTTGCGAAAGAGACGGTTTTGAAAAGCGAGAGATAGAGAGAGAGTTTAGGGTTAGAAAGCTCTTGGTTTTGATCATGCACTTTAAACAGAAATTAAAATGGCAACTAAATGGAAAATAATTTCATTAAACATGCATTCATAGTTCATGGTTTACAACATTAAATACATGCTTCAACAAAAGTAAATGAAAGCTTAAAAGAGAGAGAGAGAGAGGTAGAGAGAGAGTGGAGAGCGACGAGGCAGCCACGGCGGTGGAGGAGGCTCCGTCGGCGGCTCGTCGTCTCCGGCGATTACAAGAGTGCCTAAGACTAGCTAGGAGAGGAGTGGAGTAGTTGCAAGTGGGAGAGGATGCCTTGAATGGTGGTAGAAGGGGGTTTAAATAGAGTTAAGGGCTTCCTAAAAGAAGAATGTGCTTTAGCGACATCCAGAACGTCGCTAAAACCGCTTCCAGATGCGTCGGTGAAGGCCTTCTGCCGCCGGTCAGCCGCCCGCCCCTCTCTCTCTTCAGGCGCGATCCGTGGATGTCGAACGAGAGCCGTCCGATTGATGATCGGACGGCTGAGATCCTCCCGCACCTGCGCTAGGATCGCGCTTCGGGCGCGCGTGCGCGCGCGCGTTTCCGCCCGGCGTGTGCGCGCGCATGGGAGGTGGGGCGCTGTCGTCGCGCCGCGTGGCGCAATCCTAGCCGCTCGCTTCTGATCGCGCGGCTCAATTTTGCCGCGCCCTTCGCTCGCAATTGATTTCCGCTCCGCGCGACTCGAACGCGCGTCGCCGCGACGCGGGCGTGCGCGCTAACCGTTGCGCCACGCCCGCGCTTTGTCACGGCGACCGCGGGCGAGCGCGCGGATCTCGGCCGTTCGATCGAAGATCAACGGCCGAGATTCGTCCTTGGCTGGCTTGGGGGCGCGCGAGCGGCAGGGGCGGGGCGACGTGGCACGTTCTGGGCCGTTGATCTCCAGATCAACGGTCAGGATTTCTTGGGCCCATTGTGGGAGCTCCGGATGTCGAATTTGGCCGATCTTGAGTCCGTTAGACTCGTTCGTCGTCCTGAATCCATCCGTGCGGTCCAATTGCTCATCTGAGGCCTGCTTTGACAAATGCTTTACACAAATGGCCATTAATACAGTTTATAAGCAATCTTGGTACTTGATGCATGCAATGCTCCTATTCTACTTTATGTTGTGCCTTTTATTCTAAAGATGGGCCATATTTAACCTAATTACTACACCCTTGCGTGGTGTTATCATACCCCCATGCTTACTCCTTGCTAGTCCCTAGCAAGGTTTATTCTAGCCTTTATTTCTTTGGCGAATTCAAGAAGTAATCGCTTAGGCACTTCGTTACTTGTCAATAAGAGGAACTATACGAAGATCTTAATCTACAAAGACTAAGCAGCGCCCGGGTGTCTGCCAAAATACGAATCGCCCGAATCCTTGCTTTGTATATATAACTATACTTATGTATACGTATATATCTATATATGTCTTTTTAGAATTTTTAGAATTCAGTGTGGGTTGGTAACTTTTTACGGCTACCCAACCCACCCAAAACTCGGTCAAAACCCTAAGTGCTAAGCATCTTGGTGTGAATGTTGTGATAGACTTACTTAACGGTAATTGAGACAGACTTCGAGTTTCTACGCCTCTAGGTGATCGGAAAAGAAAATAAATTTTTGCCTGAAGGTGTATTTGTTCGATTGGTAGCTTTCTCCCTACGTTCATTTTACTTGGGGTCAACACAAGGATTTTCCAGTGTATATCTCCCCGGCTTGTACTACTTCCCCGCTTCTTCCTTAGGTGTTTTTGGTCTTCTTTTTTTTGTGCAATTATTGAGCTGGGCTCTGGACAACCGACCAATGGGCTGTTACCCACAATCACTTGCCAGCCATACTTGTGCGGTGAAGTGTGGTTTATTTTCTTTTCTTCTTTTTCCTTTTTTTTTTTAATTATTATTTTTTTTACGTAGGTGGCTTCCCTAATCTCAAATGTACCTAGAGGCAGTGAAAAAGAAATGGCCTGTGGCTGGGTTCTGGACAACCTGCCAATGGGCTGTTACCCACGACAACTTGCTAGCCATACCACCCTAGAGAGTTCATTAGCTACCCAATTTCTGTCAAAATCTCCGAGAAGTGAGTCTGTGCAGAAATGTGTGCAGATGCTTAGACTCAAAGTTTTCCTGAGTTAGAGGATGAGTTGATAAGTCGTATACTTATCACCTTATTTAGTAGGTGGATTAGAATAGCTTAAAGTTGCCAGGACTCACCGCTAAATCTATATTTTAACGGACACCAGGGCTGATTAAGCCTGAAGGCCTGAAAAGTCTAAGTGTTTAAGTTCTTTTTGTATTATTTCCCACTATTGACAAGTTTCTAATACCTAAGTTTTTTTTCCTAAATTTAAATTTTTTTTTTTTATTCATTCATTCAGACTGATTAATTAAGCTCAGGATTATGCAATTTACCATCCCCCCCCATGCTTAAGTTAGACAATGTCCTCATTGGCAGATTCATGGATGCAGAAGGGTTTAAAAAGATAGTACCTGAGTGACGTAGACTACCAGATCAGTCTGAATCCGCTGGGTTGCCTCCCAGGAAGCGCTGAGTTTAACGCCTCTAGCTGGGCGGTGCACAAACAGGAATGACTTGGGTCAAGAAGATATGTTCAAAATTAACCAGACCCAAAATCAGAAGTCCACAGATGCGAATAAGGTTGTGGTGGAGTCCCGTTCCTAAGGGGCGGGAATTCTGTAACAGATATATCATGCATGCCCGTGTCAGATCCTCTCTTAGTTTGTGGGCATGCAAACAAGTTGTTGTGGATGAACGCACCCCAAATATGACATGCCAAACACTAAAGATGTAGGTCTTATATTCAGCTTGTGTCCCCAAAAAACTATAATCCATCGAAAGTGTATCAATTCCAGTGCATTCAGGTTGTGGGATTCTTATTCTGGTAGGGCAGGTAACAAAGTCCAGAGTTTCATACTTAGCCCTACAACCAAACATGAGGCCTCTCTCAAAAGACGAATCCATCTCTTCCGCAACTATGGTTTCATTGCTCATTCCCTCCAAGACCTTGATCTCAAGAATATTTTCTTCAACCTCCTTTGCATCAGATTCACTGTTTGGGGTTGCATTAGAGGTAGGGTCAATTTCATCCTCTAGATCATATTCTTTCTATCGGCCCTCCTCCAAATTTGTGATGGGGATTCTAACCGATTCATAATCAATTTCTTTGAAGTTGTAACTCCATTCTCCATCTCCGACGTTGGCTGCTACTCCCACCGGATAACTTGTCTTGAGCCGATTAGATTCAGATTCCAAGGTCTCTGCCCTCACCTTCTCAGTTTCCTCCTGATGTTTGTTCTCAATGCTCCCCAAATTGTGCTCCAAGGAATCCTTACTTTCCTTATCCACTGAGCTATCCAATTCCTGAGGGGTATCAATGGTGGACTGAACCAAATCAGGATGACTAGTTGTAGTCCAATTGATCATGGTAGGTCCTTGCTTTATGAATTCCATGAATGGCGTTGTATGCAATAGCTTTCTTTGGCCTTCTTCCCCCAATTGTTGGAACAACTCCAACATGGCATGTTGCCCTTTAACCAATTCTTGATTCTGTCTGTGTAGTTCTAACTGGAGGTTATCAAGAATTGACATGGTGTCATTTGGTGTCCTTTGGATTTCCTCCTTGAAATCTAGGTTAAGAGAGTATGGTTGAGGTTGTGGATCAGAATCCATATTGGTGTTTAGGTTCTTGGGTGGGTCCTCTATTCTGTCATGTTCAGGGTCCAGTTCTTCAAGAGGAACCATTCTTTGTTTGGTCCTACTCCAGAATAGTTGAGGTTCTAAGTCCTCCTCCCAGTCAGATTCTTCATCAGGGGACCAAATCAGAGGTTGATGATCCTGGGCTTGCCTAGATTTCTGAGCATTTTCTGATTTCCATTTGTCTAGAACTCCTTCTAATCCAAAGGGCAAGTAGGCAAGGTTGTTGAATTCAGATGACCTTTCTTGGTTATTATCCTGAGATGGGTAGGGTTTTTGGTGTTCTCCTAAAGTGTAGGTCCTATCACAGTAGAGCGGGTCGGACCTAAATGAGGAGGCATCGTGAGGACAATCGAGATATGGAGCCCCACAATTTGAATCGTACCCTTGGGTGGCTATGTTGGGTGTATTCCAATAAGAGGTTGGTGTGGTTTGGTCATAGTTGGGCCAAGAGGGATATTTCAGGTTGCATCCCCAACTTGGTGGTTGGTTAGCCCAAGTCGGCTGTGGGTATGGTCTACTTGGGTTAGCATACAAATCTTGTTGGGGGTAATTTGGGTAAGATGGATAGGCATTGAAATCCATGGAGGGATGCGGGAAGAACAGATGAGAGAGAGTTGTGCACTCAATCAAACAAACAAGCCTAATCCATATGGTGTATTCCTTAGGAGACCTAGAAATCTCACAAAGGTTGATTAAGTCCGTAAACACTGGACTCCCCTTCCCAAGGCTAATCTGTCCAGGTTGATTACGAGGGGATTGCAGGGAAGGTTCTTCCTTTGGCTTGCGCCTCCGGTTCCATAGACCCCACAACCGCGGTCGTTTGACACTGCCCCGCAGCCTAGCCACCAGATTCTACCAAGGGAATGAAAGCCAAGTGCCTAGCGAACAAAATCTCACCTTTTGAGACTTAACTCAGTCCTGCCTAGGGCACGTCTACTCAGTTTTAACGGGTTAGGATAGTGCTTGTGCTTAGGGTAATGTGATGAGGCGTTGATTGGGGTGGTGCCTCTTAATTTTCCACTTTTCAAGGTGTGTGCTTCTACAAAACAGGGTTTTCAAGCAAGAATTTTTAGGGTGTGGTGTCTTTTAATGTTTCATCCTTACTTTAGTGTTTTTTAGGGTTGACGTGTCTTAATGCTTTCAGACAAGTTTCAATGGGCACGTCAAGTTCTACACACAACTTGGTGAAAGTAGATTTCCTTTTTATCTTGTAGAGGCTCTAAAAACCCTAGTGTACTCATCCTAAAGATCGTGCAGCTTCTATTAGATGAGTTAGTTTTTAGGGTTGAGTGGTGCGGCCCAGGTCAACTCACGGTGGCTTCGCAAACACCACTCAAGAGAGAAAGAAAAGAACACTCTAAGAATTTGTCCAGTATATTAGAGTGTACGTTTTTTTGTAGGGTGGTGTGTTAAGAATGTGGGTCAAGCAATCATTCGCCACGCCAATTTTTTTTTCAGTTTTTATGATTTTTTCTAGCTTTTTCACGCAAGCAAACAATGAGAGAGAGAGTACTCACTATCGGTCCTCGAGGCGCCTACTTCCTTGCTACCATAGTGGAATGCGTCGCTTCGCCGTCCATGCGCCGAATTCCTGCAACCGTCAAGTAAAAAGGAAAATAGGGCACTAGACGATATGAGAATGAAGGTGGAATGGAGGTGATAAAACAAATCCGTTGCCTCCCCGACAACGGCGCCAAAAACTGACGTGCCTTCGTGCGTGTGTGTTAAGAGGTGTCGTTATAGTTGCACTTGATACGTCGGTTTTAAAAGAAGTAAACGGAGGTGAGTCCGAGTGTCGATCTCAGGGAGGCGTGGAAATCGTATTTTGTTTACCACTTGTTGTCACGAAAAAGGCGGAGTTTTGCTTGCGAAAGAGACGGTTTTGAAAAGCGAGAGATAGAGAGAGAGTTTAGGGTTAGAAAGCTCTTGGTTTTGATCATGCACTTTAAACAGAAATTAAAATGGCAACTAAATGGAAAATAATTTCATTAAACATGCATTCATAGTTCATGGTTTACAACATTAAATACATGCTTCAACAAAAGTAAATGAAAGCTTAAAAGAGAGAGAGAGAGAGGTAGAGAGAGAGTGGAGAGCGACGAGGCAGCCACGGCGGTGGAGGAGGCTCCGTCGGCGGCTCGTCGTCTCCGGCGATTACAAGAGTGCCTAAGACTAGCTAGGAGAGGAGTGGAGTAGTTGCAAGTGGGAGAGGATTCCTTGAATGGTGGTAGAAGGGGGTTTAAATAGAGTTAAGGGCTTCCTAAAAGAAGAATGTGCTTTAGCGACATCCAGAACGTCGCTAAAACCGCTTCCAGATACGTCGGTGAAGGCCTTCTGCCGCCGGTCAGCCGCCCGCCCCTCTCTCTCTTCAGGCGCGATCCGTGGATGTCGAACGAGAGCCATCCGATTGATGATCGGACGGCTGAGATCCTCCCGCGCCTGCGCTAGGATCGCGCTTCGGGCACGCGTGCGCGCGCGCGTTTCCGCCCGGCGTGCGCGCGCGCGTGGGAGGTGGGGCGCTGTCATCGCGCCGCGTGGCGCAATCCTAGCCGCTCGCTTCTGATCGCGTGGCTCAATTTTGCCGCGCCCTTCGCTCGCAATTGATTTCCGCTCCGCGCGATTCGAACGCGCGTCGCCGCGACGCGGGCGTGCGCGCTAACCGTTGCGCCACGCCCGCGCTTTGTCGCGGCGACCGCAGGCGAGCGCGCGGATCTCGGCCGTTCGATCGAAGATCAACGGCCGAGATTCGTCCTTGGCTAGCTTGGGGGCGTGCGAGCGGCGGGGGTGGGGCGACGTGGCACGTTCTGGGCCGTTGATCTCCAGATCAACGGTCAGGATTTCTTGGGCCCATTGTGGGAGCTCCGGATGTCGGATTTGGCCGATCTTGAGTCCGTTAGACTTCGTTCGTCGTCCTGAATCCATCCGTGCGGTCCGATTGCTCATCTGAGGCCTACTTTGACAAATGCTTTACACAAATGGCCATTAATACAATTTATAAGCAATCTTGGTACTTGATGCATGCAATGCTCCTATTCTACTTTATGTTGTGCCTTTTATTCTAAAGATGGGCCATATTTAACCTAATTACTACCCCCTTGCGTGGTGTTATCACTCACCTCTGACAAAGGTGTCGACCTAAGGATTCCTCTGCTCCACCTCAAATCCGCTTGCCGGAGATCTTTCTTCCACCCTCTGATTTCGTCATCCTCCATGAGACTTTGGCGGAACCCTATCGACCCCTTCATCCAGGTAACAGTAGACTAGGAGTAGGAGTAGGAGTAGGCTAGCTTAGTTAGTCTGTTTAGTTAGTTAGGTTAGAGTAATTTCAAATTTTAGTTTCATCTCCTCCGACTCTGGCGAGTTCCTTGAGCTCGCCAGAGATTCAATTTTGTCTTTTTAATTCACTGTACACTTTCCTATATCTTCCATGTTCACTTCTAATTCATTTAATCATTAATTAAATCACCTAAATGCCTAATTCAAATCTCACCTTCACCAACTACTGACACTGTCTATGGTGACAATAATCGACCTAATTCCACCTTCACTAGGTTCTTTCATCACCTATCACCACTAATGAATCCTAATCGATATTATATTACCTATTATTATCATCTATAATTAAACACCTAAATCTTAATTTAGTTCCTGAGCTCACTGTCCATGGTGGCTTAGGAACAGTTCAAATTATAAATTAAATACATATTTATGAATAATAACATCTGCTGACTTGATTTAACTTCTCAATCGAGTAGTTAAATCAAGTTCTGAGCTTTAACCATTCAAATCTTTAAGAAAATAAACTTACTGTCAAATCTTACATTTTAATGAACAAATGAAGAATTTAATGTGATAAAAAATAGTTAATTTTGTCAATTTGTACATACAATTTACATTTCTGGACTCACCGGAGCTCCGGCGAGCTCCAGTGAGCCATTTTTGTGTTGCAGCCTCTAGAACTTGCTAAGTAGCTCCAGAATAGTATAATAAGGATTAATGACTGTTTTAAAGATATTTGTTTGAGGTTTTAACCACTGGAGCTATAGAAGTAACTTCATCTTCCCCAACTCCGGTGAGTTGGAGAAGTCTGGTATGAAGGATTTGAGAAACATTTAAGGAGCTTAGAAGCTTTAGTGCGATGTATTGAAGCTATTTTAACCTTCAAAACATTGTAGCAATCTTTCCTTTATTCTGTCGAACACACACCTATTTTAGTTCAGGCGGCGAGCCTGAAACCCTAGAAATTAAGGACAGAACATAAATCTAAAGATCTGAATAAGTTCCAGATGATGAGAAGACTCTAATTGAGGCATTAATTTCTTGGGAGGAAGCTCAGAACAGAAAGTCAATTTTCGAGCTTCCATAGTCAAACCTGAGTCTGATAATGGAGTTCTGAGCTTGAATTAAGCTTTTGAGGAGTGGAAACTATTTCTGGGATCTTATTTGATGATCTAAAATTAATTAAAATAAGCTCAGATGATGTACTTAGTGAGGATTATGTTTCTGCCAATTTGGGTTACTCTCGAACCCAAACCAATAGAAGTACTGTTCTGATGAAATTCAAACTTAAAACCTACCCAGATTGATCTGTTATAACCCTTAGAATTAATCTAAATAGATTAGGAACACTTTAAAGTGTCTGTTGCACTTATTGAAATATGAAAATCAACCTCTGAAGCTTTCAGAGAAGAGAAAAGCTTCTCTGCAGGTTCTAAAGGTCCTTAGAGTTTAAAATCTATCCTAACAGAAGTGGAATTGCTTATATAACATATACAAACCTTTTAATAGATGAGAAAAGTCCATCTGAGGACTCTCCTGATTTAAAACACTTTCCAGGCTTTTAAAAAAAACCCGTAGGAACCCCTGATTTCATCTCTTAAATTGAAGAGCCAAACATCATTAAAACATTAAATTGACCCTAAAATTGTGTAGATTACCCTTAGAGCTTTCCAACAAACTTGAAATCATTCAATTTGGAGCTCTGGGTAGAAAGTTATAATCGTTTGAATTCAAGTCTGGAAGGGGTAGGTTTGTCCCACCTCGGATATTCATGAGCGTGTGCCTGGGGATAAAACTAATTTGTTCCCTTGGCTATGCAGTCGTCAGCGCTCGACGAACCGATTCTGATTCCTTCTGATCTGATCTGAGCATTGTTCTGTGTGTGCGGGCTTATGCCTGCGGGTGTGCGCCCTTAGGGGCGTGCAAAAGTGATTATGCCCTAGGAGGGCGAGTGTGGCCTGGGAGGCCAGGTTGAGCAGATGTGGCTCAAGACTGTGAACCGATTAACAAATGAACCAAAATGAACCTAACTGAGATTAGGCGAAGACCGAGTAGGGTCTGGTCGCACCCTGGTCTCAGGGTGCTGTGTATCCTCGAAAGGACCTCGCCGCAAATAAAAAAACTTTTGGTTAAAAAAGTAAAAAAAAAAATCGATTCAGTTGGAAGCTTAAGGAAAAGAAAAGCCGCTGGAGGATGCTAAGTGCTAGAGAAGAAGGCACAGGCGCTAAGAAGTGTTAAGGAAAAAGACTAAGGAACAAAGGAGAAAAACTAAGGGAAGAAGAGAAGGCAGGAGAAGATTAAAGGGAAAAAGAAGAAGAGAAGGAGGATAAGAAGGCAGGAACAACACAAGAAAGGTAAGAAAGAGAGCTCGAGAGAAGAAAATAAAAGAGAGAGAAGAAAAGAAAGAAAGAGGAAGATTAGAGGCTGAAGAGAGATGAAAACAAATGAATTTTCTCTTGCATAATTACTTTTTGTTCATAATTGTAAAAGGCATGCTTTAATTGGATAACTTTTTAGTTGCCTTAATTTCTTAGAATGAAATAAAATTGAAAAACTAGCATGTTTACTTTTTAATAAAGTACAACTTTTTGAGTAAATATGTTTGCATATGGAATTTTGTATATCCTTTATAGTTAAATATTTTGACAAAATTCATGTTTTGAAAATCAAATTAGTTATACCTCCTAAACTTAAAGAGATAAAAGAAAATTGGTGAATTTGGAGAAAATTATTATGCCTCCCAGTGAACGACCTGGACTCAACCAGTAAAAATTTCTAAAATGTTAGGTTAATTTGACCCTATACTACACAATCGACATAACTTCGAGTTAACCTAATTGATTTCTTCTACTCTTAATTAAGTGAAATTAACTTGATTACTGAGTTGAGTGGAAACCACGCTATCACTCGGTAGCTCCCTGGCTTGAAAAGAGTCCTCCAACTCCTTCCTTGCTATGCTCCTCCAAGATGGTGTCCTCCAAGGTGGAAGCTACCACCTTCAATTCTCCTCCTCCAAGGGTGGACGTCCACCCTAGGTCCTTCTCCTTTGCCTGGCCATCCCACTTGAAGTAGAATGGCTCTCCTCCTTAGCGTGGCACAAGTTGAAGAGAGTGGGGAGAAGAAGGCACCAAAGGGGCGAGTGATGTGCCCCCTTAATCTTCTTGTCTACTCCTTCTTCTTGGCCGTAGGTGTAGGCGGGTATAGGTAGAATAATACACTAATGGAGGATGGGAATTATGTGGTGGTAAGGTAGGGTATTTATAGGATGGGAAGGGGGGTGGTTATGGTGTTTTTTTGGAGGGAAATGAAGGGGTGCTTGGATATTTTATGAAGAAAAAATGGGAGGGAAATGAAGAGGTGCCTTGGTTTTCCCTCCAAAAATACCTTCTAGAAGGCATTGATTTTGGAGGGAAAAAATGGAGGGTGGAGATGGGTTTTTATGGTGGATGTAGGGTGGTGATGGAAGGGATAGTTGGCACCAAAATAAAGTAGGAGTAGGTGGTCTTTTTGTTGGAGCTTAGGTAGTAGGGTAGTAAGGGTTGTAGGTTTTGGTGCCATGGAGGTGGACTAGCTAAGTTAAGCAGCTTAGTTAGCTTTGCTAGTAGGGAGTAGAGTTGGAGGCATTTGGAGCTAGGGTTTTCAGGGAGAAGAGCTGGAGGTAGTCATCTTGAGCTGCACTAGAGCTGGTGGTTGCTGAAGAGAGCTACAAGGAGCTACCTTAGCTGGCTTAGCTTTCTAGTTCTTTGCTAGCTACTAAGCCAAGCTAAAGCACACTAGCTTCTGCTGAAAGGAGCTGAGGTGAGCTGGGTCTAATGCTCTTGGGGAGGATCAAGCTGGGTAAGGCAGCTAAGGTAGCTTAGCTCAACTGAGTTGAGCTAAGCTGAGTCCCCGGGAGCTGGACTTGAGCTTCCTAAGCTGGAATGAAGTCATCTTTAGCTGGTCGGAGTTGAGTGGAGCTGGATGTAGCTGGACCTGAGCTGGGGTGAACTCTAGTCAACTAAGCTGAGCTAGCTAAAGCTCCCTGTGGACTAATGGGAGTTGAGATGAGCTAGAGCTCCCTATGGACTAATGGAGCTGCAGTAGTGCCTCCAGCGGCTGCAGGAGGCCAAGGCTTCTGCTCGCAAGCTCCTCCTCGCTCGTGCCCTCGACTCCTCCCGCACGAGCTCCTCCAAGATCCCATGGCTCCCTCGCGAGATCCTCCTCTCGAGCTCCTCCCACTCTCTCACTCCCCTCTCCTCCTCTTCCGCGTCCTTTCTCTCTTCTTCCTCTCCACTCGCCGCACTGGTGGCTGGAAGGAAGGTGGCGGCTGGCAGGAGGGAAGGATGAAGGTGGTGGCTGGTGGGGATGGAAAGAGTGGCGTGGGTGTTTAAATAGGAAAAGGGTTAGGGTTTGGGGTGAGGAGAGAGGGGCTACGCGTGCAGCGTGCATGTAGAAAAGAAAGCAAGGTATGGTTCTTCTACTTTCAAACATCCGACCCTCCATCCAGACATCTGGACTGACATCTAATGACTCATCCAGACATCTTAAATAACACAAAAGGGCAGCAGGTCATTTCAGGCTGGCCTAAAAACCAGCATGAGCATTGATAAACGCCAGTTTATCATCATTCTTATGCATTAAAGCAAACCTAGCTCTTAGGATTTTACTCTGCAAACGGGTTTTTGGGGTGCATTTAGGCATAAAATAGGTTAGGCATGCATTGCATTTTTTATTATCTTTTTAATATGTTTTTGTGAGTGTTAGGGATGTACAGATATATAGATCCCTAAAACCCTAGCACTCAAGAAGGCAAATGGTGAAAGAGAAGCCCAGACTAGCTGGAACTCAGCCTGATCCAGCTCACCTCAGCTTGATCCAGCTCACCGCAGATGGAACCTAGCTCACTTGAACTAGGGTTAGCTCATCCCAGCTCCATTCAGCTAATCTCAGCTGCATGGTAGCTCAAGAGAGTTCATCTTAGCTCACCCTAGCTCAAGTCAGCTCAGATCCAGCTCAACTTAGCTGAGTCTAGCTCATCTTAGCTCCCACTAGTCCACAAGGAGCTCTAGCTAGCTCAGCTGAGTTGACAGGAGTTCACCCCAGCTCAGATCCAGCTACATCCAGCTCCACTCAACTCCAGCCAGCTGAAGAAGAACTCATCTCAGCTCAGGAAGCTCAAGTCCAGCTCCCAGGGACTCAGCTTAGCTCAACTCAGTTGAGCTAAGCTACCTTAGCTGCCTCAACCAGCTTGACCCTCCCCGGGAGCACCAAACCCAGCTCACCTTAGCTCATTGTGGAAGAAGCCAGCTCACTTTAGCTTGGCTTAACAGCTAGCAAAGAACTAGCAAGCTAAGCCAGCTAGAGTAGCTCCATGCCAGCCTCTTCAGCAGCAGCCAGCTCTAGTTTCAGCTCCTGACTTCTCCTCCTCAGCTCCTCCTTCCAAACCCTAGCTCCAACACCTTCTCCTCTACTCCTCCATTAGCTAAGCTAGCTTAGCTTAGCTAGCAACCAGCTCCTTGGCCATCCACCACCTTCAAAGTCAACCCTAGCTAGCTCCACCAACTTAAGCCTACCTAAGCTAGCTACCCTACTCAAGTTGGCGCCACCTCCTAGCCATCCCTTCACCCCATTATCACCACCAAAAGACACCTTAAGTTGGTGCCAAAAACTACCCCTAACCACCTCTATATTGGAGCCAACTTTCAGCCCTTAATCCACCCTACACCTACCCATATAAGCCATCCTAGCCATCCACGTAACCCCCCCTTCTAGAATCCTTCTTGGAGCCAACTTAGACCCTCTTCTAGAAGCCATTTTGGCACCAATATAAAGGGGTTCCAACACACATAACCACCCCTTAGGTTTCCCTTAAGGTGGCGCCAAACACCCTTGGCCATTGGATCTTCAACCACCTCCATCTCTTCATCTTGGCCCTTCATTTCAAGGGACACTTTAGCCCCCTTCCTATTCTATAAAAACCCACCACCTACCACCATTTTAGGGCATCCTCCATTAGTGTATTTTGCTACCTATACCACCTATACCTACGGCCAAGAAGAAGGAGTAAAGAAGGAGATTAAAGGGGCACATCACCAGCCCTTTTGGTGCCTTCTTCTCCCTACTCTCTTCAACTTGGGCCACGCCAAGGAGGAGGACTCCTCCACTTCAAGGAGGATGGCCAGGCAAGGGAGAAGGACCTAGGGTGGACGTCCACCCTTGGAGAGAAGCTTAGGGCACGCCCCCTTAGGGCTTGCCTTGGAGGACATCACCTTGGCGGAGCACAGCAAGGAAGGAGCTTGAGGATTCTTTTCAAGCTTGGGAGCCACCAACCTTGGAGCAAGAAGCCCTCTTCCTCACCATCTATCTAGAGGATTTGTGTTTTCCCTTCTTTATTTTAATTTTTCTAGTAGTAGAAGCATTCCTCTACTAGGCCTTTTTTGTAAAACACTTTTCATTTATCTAGTTGCCTTCTTTGCAATTTTCTATTTTGCATTTCTACTTGCTTGTTTTTAGCATTCTGCACTCCCTCTCCCTAATTATTCTAGGCCTCCACTTGCCTAGAGTGAACTTAGGGAGAGGCTCTACTTGCCACATAGTAGTATTTAAATTAAAGTGTAAATAACCTTTTCCGCCACCTGTTCGCATGTTGCCTTAGCTTAAAAAAAAAATGATATATTGAAAAAACACCAAAAAGAAAGTTGAGATCTATTTGTAAGCAAGAGAATCACTATTGCAAACATTTGGCCTCCTTGGACGACCGTAGATACTCCCCTATCTAGGAATATAAATTTAAGAGTTGATCGGTTTTGCGCGTTACAACGACTTAATTAACAAACCGCATGAAATCATTATCAAGCATCTCATTGCAGAAGCACGGTATTATTTCTAGGATAATCCACTACTTTTTAGAGTAGGTGCTGATCAGATTATCCGTCGCTGTGTTCCTAACAGCGAGTTCCCCAGTGTGCTATCCTTTTGCCGCGATCAGGCCTGTGGAGGCCATATTTTAGGGAGGAAAGCTACAGCCAGTGTGTTGCAATGCGGATTCTTTTGGCCCTCCCTTCATCAAGATGCACGCAATTATGCTATGCATTGCACTAGGTGCCAGTTGCTAGGGTCAATGTCACGTCGTGACATGATGCCCTTGTAACCTATCCTAGTTGTAGAAATTTTTGACATTTGGGGAATAGATTTTATGGGTCCTTTTCCTCCATCCAATGGTTTCAAGTACATCCTTGTTGCCATTGATTATGTCTCGAAATAGATTGAAGTTATTCCCACACGTCGCGTTGACTATGTCGTTACCACCAAGTTTGTCAAAGACCACATCTTTGCACGCTTTGAGATCCCTCGAGCCATCATTTTGGATGAAGGAAGTCATTTCACCCATTCATCTTTCCAGACAATTTTGTGGAAATACAGAGTCCACCACCTTATCGCTTCTTCGTATCATCCTCAAATGAACGGTCAAGCTGAAGTATCAAATCGGCAGATCAAGCAAATCCTCCAAAAAACGATTCGACCTGACCATAAGGATTGGTCCTACAAGTTAATAAATGTTTTATGAGCGTATCAGACTACCTTCAAGGCTCCCCTTGGTATGTCTCCATATAGGATCACTTTCGGGAAGCCATGTGTAACGACCCGATTCCCGAGTCCCTACGAGACACGAGAACCGGACCGACTCGACTAAACCCAAGACCTGGTCGTCCAACGAGGAAGTAACCAAAAGAGCAGTAAAATAAACCACATTCAACATGAATATAACTAACAGTAAGAAAATACAGCAGTAAGGAAAGAAACTACTACAGTATGTACCACCACAACAGTAGAACAACATTCATAACATAATATGGAACTGCAAGTAAAGAAAAGTACAGCGAAAACAAGAACTACTCACTACAGTGGAACCAAAAAGAGGTACAAGAGAATAGTGGTAACTCTACTGGACCCTACTCAGCCCAGCGTCCTCTGCAGCCGCTGACCCTGGCTGCTCAACACCTGGTCCTGAAAGGTAACGAGTGTAACACGTCAGCAAAACGCTGAGTAGAGTGGCAGCTAAACTAAAGCAACAGTAAAGTGTACAGTAGCTGTTTTAATTTTTTTTCTTCCTTTATTTATGTCTTTCTATTGTTTCACAATTTATCTATTTCTCAGATCCTTCCTTGATCTCGAATGTTCCTCGTGGGAACGATCTTGATTGCAGTCTTTTCCGAACAGTAGAAGTAGCACGTGGTGCTCTCCTGGCCGGGAGAGTCCCCCGTGGTGATCCTACTCTCAGTCAACCACCCCAAGGTCACTGACAGACGTAACGGTGACTACGGCACGTGCGGTAAACGTACGGGTAGCTAACCCGCACTGGCACGCAGTTAGTCGTTTCCGTTAACGGGTGCGCCCAAAGCACAGCACGGAACCAGTACAGGGTAGAGCCCTCTCAGTAACAGGGGTCCAACCCCTCCACAGTAACCAAACAGGGGCCTTGCCCCTCCACAGTCCGCACACCCTCGCCTGACTACCCAGGGAGGCTAGCAGAACCCTGGGGCCCGTGGGGTAGCTAGTACCTCCCTACACTAGTAGCTCTCCTCGGTACTACGTACACGAGGGCCAACAAGTCGGTACAGAGTGGCCAGTCCTAACCCTGGGTCCCTGGGGCGGCTGGCTCCGCTCTTCACTAAACAGGGGGACAGTCGCTCTCCTTGGTACTCCGTACTCAAGGGCCAGCTCACTTCCCCAATTCTATTCCATTCACTTTCCAGGAGTTCTACTCCTAATTCCCCGTAGGGTTCCAGCTCTTTTAACTCAGAACATCCAGGTTTCACTTTCTAGTTTCACATTCTTACAATCCATATTCTCAATTACGTTTATTTATTCATAACAGGCAGCTGTTAATTCAATTCACAGGCAGCTATTATTTCCTTTCCACATTTTCCAAGACTGCAGTATTCATACATTCCACTAGTTTTCCCGTCCTAGGATTCATGCCATATCCTAGGATCTATCATACAATCTAGTTTTCCAGCCCTAAGATTCATGCAACACCCTAGGATCTACCATTCAATCTATTTCTCATTCCTAGGATTCATGCAATGTCCTAGGTTCTATTTATGGTTTCATAATTTAACAGATTATACTTAAAGCCACTCTACCGGTTACAACAGGCGAACTGGGGGCGTGGTCGGGAATCCCACGTGCCTCCGCAACCCCCGAGACTGCAACGGAACGAAGTCCTATCACAAGGATCAAACACAAGGAATTTCTCAAAACAGTATACAGCTACTGTAGACGGGTAGAGGATGTAATTCCGAAAAGAACGCAACTCGAAATGCGGAAAACGGAACCCGAACAGGCCCTAAACGGGTCGAAAACGACGAAATAGTGCAAAATCCGACGTCTGGAACTTATTCCAGACATCTTAAAAAGTGGATCAGGGGTTACCTTGCTCTGCGTGATCTCTCAGATGTCCAGAAGCCTGCGGGGGCATCTGGCCTAGTTCCCAGATGTCTGATGGTCACTCAGGACGTCTGTAAGTCTCTCCAGTCGTCTGGCACTGCAACCAGACGTCTGATTCGCGTTGGATGAGAATTTCAGAACCTACGCGTACCCATCTTCTCTCTTAGTACGGTCAGTCGAAGAAAAGGAAGGAGACGGAAATAACTCACCTTTCAGACGTCGGGACAGTCTTCCAGACGTCGTGCCCGTCGTCTGGCTATCAGCCCAGACGTCTGATTCTGGAAAAGTTTCCAGAACTAGGGCACAACTCGCCCTCCGCTCGCGACGCCCGGCCGCGCCGCGTCTCGTCCGCTTGCTGCTTGAGCTGCAGTAGTCCTCCCCCGTCGCTCCGCGCCCGCTGCGCACCCGCTGGCCGGCTCCCGCTGCCCCGGCAGGCTCGAGCCCTCACGGCCGACGCCTCCTCCCCTGCGCAGCACCTCCTCCCGCACCCGCCGCGGCTGTCGCCGCCGCCGCTCACTCACGCTCGCTCTCGCACACCGACTGGAAGGAGAAGAGGAAGGGGCGGAGGTGACGGGAGTGAGGGGGAGGGCATGGCCTTTTAAGGCCGCGCGAGGAGGAGAGAGAGAGCGCGACAGAGGGCGCAGGAGGGAGAGGGAAAAAGAGAGAGAGGGAATTTTCGCAGGTCTGCGTGCTCAGGCGCACAGACGAATCACGCGTGCCAATAATAACCGATTCCCAGACGTCTAGAAGTGGTTCCAGACGTCTGGTCAGACGTCTAGGCCACTTCCCAGACGTCTTAAAAGATGTCTGAAGCGCGCGTTCGTTACACCATGTCACCTGCCCGTGGAGTTGGAGCACTGCGCTTATTGGGCGGTTCACCAATGTAACCTCAACCCAGACCTGTGTGGTCGAAAAAGGAAACTCCAACTCCAGAAATTAGAAGAGCTTCGTCGTGAAGCCTATGACTCTACTCTGACCTTTAAACAATGTACCAAGGCCTTTCACGACAACCGCATTAGGTGAAAGGAATTTGAGCCATCACAGCAAGTTTTGCTTTACAATGCTCGACTCAAATTCTTTCCTAGAAAACTGAAGTCCAAATGGACTGGTCCTTTCCTGGTCTCAATACCTTTCCCAAAGGATCCATCGAAATTGAAGATCCCAAATCTGGGCATAAATTTACGGTTAATGGGTAGCGGTTGAAACCGTATCTCACTCATGAGCCTGCGCCCATTGGTGAAATAGTTGCCCTGCTGGAGGGTAACTAACCTAAGTTTCACTCAGAGTCCATCTAGGGACATTAAATTTAACGCTCGTTGGGAAGCACCCCAACACCCTTTTACTATTCACTCCACATTACATTTCACTCACTTTATTCATTTCACTCACTTCATTTTTCACTCCACTTTTCACCACCCATCCACCCTACTAAATACCATGTACTCACCTTTACACCTAAACCTTTACCCCTATCTAACCCCTTTTACATGCATATGAGGACATAGCATGATTTGGCATGGGGGGTGGATAGGCATCCATAGGATCTGGGAATTATATGGATATTTTGCATATTCTTGACCATTATGCATATCCATCTATAGTATGTATATATATAGCCTAATTGAAAAATCCCTAAAAAATAAAAAATTTTTGAAAAATTTTGAAAAAAAAATTACAAAACACCAAAAGTCCGTAAAAATGGAAAAATTCAAAAATTAAAAATATTTTCAAAAGTATTTAGCTATGATCTAAAGTCAAAGAAAAAATAAAATAAGTATTTATGGACATTCAGCCCTTGCTTTAAAGACTTTCCTGGCCACAGAAGCTTGATTTGCTCAGGCTTTGGCTTAATACACTCAAGCAGTGACAAGATAGACCAGGTTCTCTCCTAACTTAGGACGTGTTCTTGTACCTGAGTCACCAGTACAGGATTCGTTGGTTTGCTTCTTCTTGGGAGTCTAGGTAACCCTGGTTCACACTACACAAAGTCGGGAAAAATCGGATGAACGTAAGATCCAACCCTAGTGTTCATTAGGGAAGGTGGAGTCCTTACCTATGCGTGCAGGTAGACTCTTTATCTCAGTTTTTAGTCTTGTGTTTAAAAGAAACTCTTTTCATCTAAGTTCTCACCCACCAAATAAGTGTGCTCTACCAAATAAAGTTGTTGGAGACATACTGACGTAAAAGAAAGAGAAAAAGTCAAAAAAAAATTTCGCAGAAAAAGACATTCTTTAGAATAAGTCAGTATGTTCTCCTACGTCCTATAAATTCCTCCACCTAAAGTTTTTCAGGGTGCATTACAATGACCATGTTTCTATCAAGTATTCTTTGAGCCACAACGCAATAAGAGTTGGGTTGAGTCTTTTCTTATTTTTGAGAGTCAATTCGAAGACATGAGCTGAAGTTGAGACCAACTTAGACTTAAAAAGATGTGAAACCCTGGGATTGTGTCTTAATGTTCATCCAGTTTGTCCTGATCAATCACTAAGTACAAACCATAACCTCTTACCTTTCAAGTTTTGCAAAGCCCTCTGAGTCCTCGAAATCGTACTTAAAGTTTAAATATCAAGAGTCCTTGTTAGTCGAGAGATGGTTTATGTCATGTAAGACTTAAGTTCTGGTAGTCTTCTTTGCAATTGGCTCTCACAATGTCCAACTAATAAATACATTAATGCTACTTCAGAAAAATCTTCAGCTTAAGATCATTTCTAAATGTTAAATAAGTATTTTGCTAGAGACTAGCAAAAGATAGGCATAGGGGTGTGATTGCACAGCAATTTATGTCTCTAATTAGGTCATCTTATGCTATTTCCTAACATTAAAACTTTATACTAGATGGCTATGCATGCATCATGTAAATATATGCATTTGTGCATGTTTTGGAGAGGAAGATAGAGAGAGAGATTGAGCATCCATTCATCCATTTCATCCCTTCCATGGCTACCTCATTCCCATTTAAATTCCACCACTTATTCCACCTAATAAAAGCCTACACTCATTTCCCAACAACCTAAGTGCCTACATGCAATATTCCCCTCTTAAAATATCCTAACAACCTACACCTACACCCGCCACCCTACCTCCCATTATCTATAAAAGAACCTTCACCTCAACCTTTGCAAGAGGTTGGCCCATCCCCTCACATCAGCACACATAGCTGGCCACTCCACATCTTCCTGCTTCCCTCTCTCCCTC